>CM068371.1:245572695-248167585 GCA_034769895.1 Magicicada septendecula | reverse complement strand
TCAGCTTTAACTGTTTCTTGTTTCAGGGGCGAATTTACGGGAGGATGGACGAACGGGAACGCACCCCTCCCCTGAGGGTCCAAAAAGATGACGAATTTTGTTAATCTCTAAAATGTTAAGACAGTTATATTATTTTTTCACCTGTGTACACTAATATAGTAGTAAACGTTTTTAAATATACAAACAGGTTTATTACACAGCATTAGAGTATAGGTTTGTAATATAAAATACAGGAAAATCAATTCAATCAATAAGCATCCTGTATACAATGTTTCAATTAAGCGTATTTTTATTGTATTACGTCTACCATTTACTTTAATGGGACTAATTTAAGCCACTTTAAAGACAGTAATGTTGAATAGTCTTGAATTGTTTTTTCCTCCGTATGAAGACAATCCGGCCCCGGACACCCCTCCTAAGGCCAAATTCTAGATACGCCATTGTCTGGTTTAGATTTTCTCTCAACCACAAAGATCTGTCTGAAAACATTGTCGCCACAGGCTCTACACTACAATACGACACTTACCATAGAGAAAAAGTAGTGAAATGTTAATACGTTGGTAAATGGAATTGAACTGCATGATAGGACAATGAATTAAGCCTTCAACTAGGGGGAGGCGGGGAGTCGGTTGTCCTTTTACAGTTACAATGAATAAGGTAAAACGGCACCCTAGGTACTCAGACAGCAGACAATACAATATCCAATTTGACCATAAAACTGCCACCCTATCGAGCTACGGTCAGTCACCAACAAATGCCAGCTCTTTCGATTTTAGCTGGTCAAGACGTGCTATTTCTTCATTAGTTTGACCACATGTGTCCAGACGGCGTCTAGTGAAGAAAGAGAAACAAGCTACTAAAGATGACTTCCACAGCTAAAGAAGTCATACCATCTGACGTTATTTACAACAGACCATAACTCGCTAGCCCAATAATCAAACGGCTGTACACGTGAAAACTTAAATATCAACACAGTTAACATTCACATATGCAAAATAATTAAGTTCACATTAAAATATAGAAGCCTATCTACAATTAACTGATTCCCATTTTACACATAATGTGTGGAAGTTTTGTAAGAATTACTATAAATACTATACTATAGCTTTAAATACTATATATTACTATAGCTTTAAATACTATATATTACTATAGCTTTAGGTTCTCTCTTGTTTAGTTCTCTGGAAGGAAGCAATTCAATATAAAGATGTATACGTCCCTGTCATACACACGAGTGAATTCTGATTTCGATCTAATACAATTTCATACACTGTTGGTTAGACATCTCGTAGGTGGGGTGGAAAGGTGTGTTATTAGTTGTTATTGTACCCAACCAACACACGTGTGAACACACACACACACACACACACACACACACACACACACACACACACACACACACACACACACACACGTTTCATGTTCACGCTAAACTAGGACAAGAGGTCACGAACAATGCAGTGAGATCGGGCCAATTCTCAATCTTACAACAAAGTACTATCCCCCCCCCAACCCCTCACCAAACATCTTACAGCGGGTAAATTTAATTTTCTCCGACAAACAATTTAATGCCACCTCACATCTCATGGTACCGTCATGCCTCCGTGGTACGGCATGTTACGTTTTTCTGCAAACGATACACCTCATTTATAATCTCCTTTCGTAAACACAAGGGCATCACACTTATGCCACGTTCAAGTCTAATAATAATAATTTTTATTATAAACTCTACAAACAAACTGAAAATACTCCTGTTTCGTAATAAGAAGATAATTTTGTTATTGAATTTGTTACTGATAAATGAAAATTACGAAACAAATG
Source organism: Magicicada septendecula (assembly GCA_034769895.1). NCBI lineage: Eukaryota > Metazoa > Arthropoda > Insecta > Hemiptera > Cicadidae > Magicicada > Magicicada septendecula. The sequence goes on along the minus strand of CM068371.1, from coordinate 248,165,764 downwards.
TAGAAAACAGTTTACTTTCATTTTCTTTTGTGTGTGAATAAAATCAATCAAATAATAATACAATTTCAACAAGATTACAAACTGAACACAACAATTTTCATTTAATTTGTTTTTATAAAACATAAAATTACCATTTAAAAATATTTCAGCTGTTTTAACGATAAATCAAATCTATAAATATAATCAAACAAATTCAATAATTCAGATAAAGACAGGATTCAACCTCATACCGTCATTTAAAAATAAAACGCTATCCTAAGTACAATGCAAATTTATTATATACAACAAATGTAAAAATAAAATTTATTTTGTTTGGGGAAAACTGACATCCCATTACATGATCTGCACGCCTCTGTTTGATCTTCTTAATTCTATAAATGCCATTATTATAAAATATTATAATTGCCATTATTTATTTATAACCGAGTTATTCTTTTGTCTGGCGTTTGTAACCCTTCGCATGTTTCTACGTGCAGTCAACAGTTTTTGGATTATGTCACTGAAGGAAGCTTACACTTCATAAAGATTCCTTTTCAACAAGGTTAGTTTTACTCTTCATAATGTGCTGATCTTCCCAACAGAGAAAAGCGAAATTCATATAAATACGGAGTGCTTTAAACAGTGCTGAAGAAACAAAAAGGCAAATATAAAAACAGCTTCGTCAGAGACATGTGGCGGGAATACACATTACAGGATGAAGACAGGAATTACATAAAGTTGTGGGCTATGAGATCATCATCGGCTATACGACAGCACAAAAGCGGACTTCACGAGGAGTCATGGGTGTGGATATTGTAAAAGTGAACACTATACAAAATATAATTTGTATTTTTACGCGTGTTAAACGACCATAAATTAGTTGCTTGATATTTATAACCGAGTAGTATAGTTCTAAAATCACTTTTAAAATATCTGAGTAAAATGAAAAATTTGTGTACATGCGGAAAATTTCTGGGAAACCCATGTATGACAATGTGCAAAGTGAATTTGTAAATACTCGATGTGGCATTCAACTAGTGAAAGAGTTGTTTAGTGAAGGGAAGAGACACGCGTGAAATGATCACATCGCATTATGTCGAATGAGCATGAATGAGGTTCCTTTGGTTTCCATCGCTAGAGACAAAACGCCGACCGGATAAACATCTTACGGCCGGTCTTATCTCTATATATTTGGATTTAATAGGCAGTAGAATGTTACAGAGAGAATTGACTATAAGAAGATGAACAAATAGTAGTTTATTGACTGTACACAGATACGACTGTTTATATTGTATAGCCTACACAGTGACCGGTAGTTTTCCATAGGCTTCGTAGTGTGTCGCCATGAATGGTAGGTGATTTCAAAGTACGAGAAAGCTCGATTTGATTGAAAATCAAAGTTACAGAAACGTATTTTAAGTTCTAAGCAGGTTCAAGTTCACACAATACTCATTCAAATATAGAATCAGCGATAAGCAGTACAATAAACAATTCGCTTTACAGAGCCAGCATTACTAATATAGGCCTACATGAAATGATAAAGTCACACGCAACGCTAAACACGTAATGGAATTCTATAATCAAGGTTACATGCACAATTTATGACCGCTGTACTGTTACCGTTATCTCACAGGACTACGTGTGATACTGCACTCGTATCGCACACATACACACACAACTACCGTCTTACCGTGACGTCGATATCCATGCAAAGCACGTACAATTTTATAATTTACATTTCAGGATTCTTGAGTGAGTTGTGATCTATTCTTTGGTAACGATATAGATAACGCAAACAAATAAATTAATGAAGTTACGTGCAAATTTAACCGTGTTCTCTGTCCAATCTAGAAGATTCCGAATTGTTTGGTTTTGAAATTTACTTTGTGAAACAAACTAGAAGCAATCGGCTATAAAATTGAATTTTTTACAATATAATTGAATTTCACATTTGAATAAAAAATATACAAATTAGAATTATTTTCTAAAAGTACATAAAAAAGTTCTTATGATTTTAGATACATAAATCTAAATTTCCTTCGTTCTTTCAGATTCTGCGTATAAGCTCATCCTCTTCTTCGCCTGTAACACTGTCTACTTCAAGTTTCATAAAACGTTAAGGTCTCTCTATCTGTTTTCAGTTTTCTTCAAAATGTTTTCTCAGTCAATTCAATACGTCTGTAAATTTGTTGAGATCTTTAAACTTATTTCAATAGCAAATGGCGGGTGAAGTCTTTAGTAAGGTTCGCATGCAAGTATACACGTTTGAACACAATCCTACTCGAAGGCTGAACGGTAATGTACCACCTCAACTTGTAGCAAAACATTATGTGCTTTTATGTGTACACTTTTTAAAAAATTCCTGTGGTAGGACTGAACTAAAATGAATCTTGAAAGGAACTTTTCCTAGTCGCAAATTTTGCCTCCTCGGAGAACTACAGTCGCATTGTCATTAAAAATGTTGTAGCATTGAATACGATTAATAACTATAACGTCAATGTCAACGGTTATGCATATGAACAGCTGAGCTGCAGTCAGCCGTTACCACGGCAAAACGCTTTATCAGCTTTGAAGCTTGTGAAGTTGACAGTACGAGTTGAAGTTTAACAGACTTAAAGAAATTGCAAAAATGTGGGTATGTGAAAAACGCGACTGTGTCTGGTTCTGAAACTAGGCGACTCAACGACTTAATCACATAGCACAATGAATATTTGCATTGTTATATTTGTTTTTCCCCAATTATAGTAACTTTTCCCGTACCAGAGCTGCTGATAGCGTTACGTTCAGTTCCAAAGTCACGAATATGTATAAAAACAAGCGATACTATTTGCACACGTTTGTTCCGTAATATGGCCTCAAAAGATACAACGTATATTACATGAACAATTTATTTCATGAACGCTCACTTTGGTTTTTTTTTTGTAAGTTCAGACTGTAAATGATAAAACATTTTACACTGATGGTAATGTATACAGTTTCAGTTCGAAGACTTAATGTACTCAGATTCATTCGAATTTTACTTTCCTTAGAATCAACATCAAAATTTGTCCTAATCAATACACAAACAAAACTCACGGTAAAAAATAAGAGAAGCTACATCTGTTTGTGACGAGTGCTGTAACTACACACGTGTCAATCAAATGACCCAAACGTACCTGGATGGCGTGTAGGCCTACAGTTTGCTTACGTCTGATGCAAATGGAAGCTGCCGGATTGTCTACATGGCAGCAATGCAGACACGAATGAATACACTCCAGAGCACAAACGGATGATACAACACGCTTCTCTCTGACTCCTCAACAACTAGCCTACTGGACTTTTGGGGAAAATCATCATTTTCAAAAACGAAACAAAAACTATTGATGTTTTGGTAATGTAATTTTGATATCCATTAATGCACCTCAACTACTAACTTGCAGGAAAATTTCAACAGTTAAAATAAAACTAAAGAAATCACAAACCGTTATTACTGATTAATTTATTACAATTCACTCGTCAGTTTACGTACAGCGTGCACTCTAATTTTTCCTCTGGCATTTCCTTACGCTATAATTATTTCGAGGGCTCGCTAAAGTTAAAACACTTCACACCGGCATATCAGATAAAGAGATATTATTAAAAGATCTCATCAAATATGCTGTAATATCTCGAACACATGGAAATTTAAGACATGAAAATAAAAGTATTCAACTTTAAACTAAATGCGACAAAAGAAATTACGAAAACTGTGACGATGACAATGACGACGTTACAGAGCCTTCTACCACCGACTGAATACATTATTTACTAGCAAGAAGATTATTACCGAAATCTAGTGTAGCCTATATGATCTAAAAGCAGCGTGTAGTCTACATTAGGTAAATATGCACCTATAGCAAATATTCTTACAACTCACTCATGTACGTGCGGACGACGCGTTTTGGGCTCCTTTCCCATCTATACGTTAAAATATTTTTACAATTCACATGTATAATTAACATAATTCATACATGAAATACTAAAAAAGAACATAAATGTAAATAATGTACCAAATAAATTAAAATAAATAAATAAGCATCGCTTACATTGTATTGTAAGTATTGTGTTTTAATTATGTTAACATTTTGATACAAAGATGGGGTGTAAACGCATGGTTCTGCACGGAGGACACTTACATTACCTCATACACATTACCGAAACATCAAATATCAGCGTTAGGCCTTCAGAAACGTGTCTTACAATCTCTTCACAACATACACGGGATTAAATAACAAATACCTGCTGAAACATGTCTGCCATTAATTAATATAAAACCCATTAATTAATTATTATACAACACTTCCATCAATAAAACCTAAGAGGCATACTAAGGTGTCTCATGGGAAGCAGCTCTGGTTTCAACATGTGTCACAATGTTGAACACAAAATTACTACCATTCTTATCCCTCATATATAGCCCAAAAGAAAACGAAGAAAGAACGAAAAGATAGAGACAGAGTTGATAAATATGAGGGACACCGAAGTCGCAACAGAGTTTCAGTTGAAGGAGATGGTTATACGCCGAGTGTAGTTGACACATAAAAGCCCAACAGATAAGAAAAAAAGTGGTCCACACTATGTATAACTAAATTTAAAGAAGGGTCGATTTTCATCAAAAATTATTTATGTTAATTAAATAATCGGTGAAGCGGTAGTGTCGTGTGGTTCCACTTGCACATGGATGGGTGAAGTCACTACACCTAAACAGCGGTAAAGATTTATAATGATATAACATACACGCACTGTAATTAATTTTAAAAATATTAATATTTTTCATAGAACTGGAAGAACAGATAAAGAAGGTTGGGTTGTCAATAAACCAGGACAAAACAAAGTACACGTGTGTTTCAGGATCAAGATATAATGTAAGAAAAATACTGGATGTTGGGGGCTATAGCTTTGAGAAAGTGATTTTACATATCTGGGATCACTGCTAAATGAGCAGCGAGGAAATCAAATGGAACAAAACCAAGATGGCACTTGGCGCATCGCATGAATACATATATAAACATACACAATTAATAATTAAATACACTTTCACTTGTGAAAAAACTTACTTTTTGTTATATCCTCATACGCACGTTTCGGAGAAGTTTGCTCCTTCATCAGTGAGATATAAATGCAGAAAGCGTCAAGGCGTTGGTAATCTGTAACGGTTTTTTGGGGATTGGCTGTGTGTGGGGGTGTGTGTAGATGGAAGGGGTTTGGCGCGAGATTCTGAATTGTGTCCGTGTCCGTTGTGTATTATTGTGTCGAATAGTGTGTTGGATTTAAATTGTAATTGTTCATTGAGTATGTTGTTTGGTTGTGTTTTGTTGTGTTTGTATATTTCGTATTGTTCTGCGGTGTTGAGTTTGCGACTTTTGGGCATGTAGTGTAAAATTTCAAGATTGTTTTTTATGTTGGTGTAACTGTGGTTTTCTGTTCGGATGTGTGTGGCAAATGTGGATTGTAAGTTGTTATTGGATAAAGCTTTTGTGTGTTCAGAAAATCTGGAGTAAAAAGATCTTCCTGTCTGGCCTATATAGAATTTATTACAATCGTTGCAGTTTAATTTATATACGCCTGTTTTGATGTATATGTCTGTGTCTTTGTTTGTGTCGTTAATGCGTCTCTTCATGGTATTGTTAGTTCTGTATGCTATTTTGTAATTGTGTTTTCTGAATGTGTTGGCAATTTTGTGTGTGTTAGAGTTGTAGTATGTGAGTGTGATGTATATGTTTTGTTGTGTGTTATTTGTATTTTGTGTTGTTTTGTTGTTTTTGTATAGGATTTTTCTATGTAATTTGTTTATTAATTCATTATTGTATCCGTTTTTTATTGCTATGTATTTCATTGTGTTAAGTTCTTCATTGTAGTCTTGTTTATTTAGTGGTATTTTTGTGAGTCTATGTAGCATATGGTTGAAGGCTGCATGTTTATGTTGTGTTGGATGATTTGATGGGTTGTGTATAACCATGTCAGTTGTGGTTGGTTTTCTGTAGATTTTGTATGCGTGCGTATTGTTTGTTTTGTTGATTGTTAAGTCTAGAAAGTTTATACTGTTATTTTTTTTCTATTTCTATTGTGAATTTTAATTTTGGGTGTATCTTGTTTATGTATTTGTGGAAATTTTCTACTTGTCTTGTATTGCCATTGTATAATAATAATATGTCGTCTACGTATCTGTGCCAATATATGATTTTGTTAGTGTATTTGTTGTTATGTATTATATGCTCTTGTTCTATGTGGTGTACGAATATTGCAGCTAGTATACCTGATATGGGGGAACCCATGGGTAGTCCATCTGTTTGTGTGTATATTTTGTTATTGTACGTGAAGTAATTTTTTCTGTGATTATTTTAGTGAGTGTGATGATTTCTTGTATGTGCGTTTCAGGTGTGTTGTTTTTTCTGAGTAATTGTTCAAGTGTTTGTATAGTGTCTTTGACGGGTACATTGGTGTATAAATTCGTTATGTCAAATGATGCTAAAGTTGAGTTGTGTGGTATATGGATATGTTCTAATTTTTTGACAAGTTCTATGTTGTTTTTAACCGAAGTGTTGTTGGTTAAGTTTATATGTTTCCTGATTAGTTTATCTAGGTGTTTATATACCCATAAGACCTTTGATAAATAACACACAAGCACCATCCCACAAAATCGCCAAACACCTAGATAAACTAATCAGAAAACATTTGGCGTATATAAATTAAACTGCAACGATTGTAATAAATTCTATATAGGCCAGACAGGAAGATCTTTTTACTCCAGATTTTCTGAACACACAAAAGCTTTATCCAATAACAACTTACAATCCACATTTGCCACACACATCCGAACAGAAAACCACAGTTACACCAACATAAAAAACAATCTTGAAATTTTACACTACATGCCCAAAAGTCGCAAACTCAACACCGCAGAACAATACGAAATATACAAACACAACAAAACACAACCAAACAACATACTCAATGAACAATTACAATTTAAATCCAACACACTATTCGACACAATAATACACAACGGACACGGACACAATTCAGAATCTCGCGCCAAACACCTTCCATCACACACACCCCCAAACACAGCCAACTCCCAAAAAACCGTTACAGATTACCAACGCCTTGACGCTTTCTGCATTTATATCTCACTGAAGAAGGAGCAAACTTCTCCGAAACGTGCGTATGAGGATATAACAAAAAGTAAGTTTTTTCACAAGTGAAAGTGTATTTAATTATTAATTGTTAAAGTGCTGTGAAAGAAGTGATGAGCATTAAAAATAATATAAACATAGTAAAGTAGTAACAGCGAAAACATAGCAAAGTTTATTAAGTTACAGAGAATTAGATGGCTATGAGATATTTATAGACTGGAGAAGACCATAAATACGAGAGCTATCACATAATGCAAACCCTTAGAGTCTTGGCCCAGAGGAAGACAGAGGAAGAGGTGGATGGACTGTGCTGAGGAGGACCTGAGAACCATGGAGATCAGAGAGTGGAAGATTGTTGCTGAGAACAGAAGGGTATTGTTGAGGAGGCCAAATTTAGAAGAAGAAGAAGAAGAAGAAGAAGAAGAAGAAGAAGAAGAAGAAGAAGAAGAAGAAGAAGAAGAAGAAGAAGAAGAAGAAGAAGAAGAAGAAGAAGAAGAAGAAGAAGAAGAAGAAGAAGAAGAAGAAGAAGAAGAAGAAGAAGAAGAAGAAGAAGAAATCAATGTTTCTCATAACGAAGAAAGAACAATAAGAAACAAAATTTAATTACAGGAACAAAATGCAATATGTCATTAAACCTCTCTGTTTTGTTCTATTTATGATTTTAGGATAAAAAATGGATTATATTTTAAGACGAAATGCAAAAAATCAAAATAAAATGAGATAGGATTTTCATAGATATCTTACAGCCTGTATAACGTTTCAAACACGCTCAAGCGGGTGCTTTACTTTAAACACGTAAATGAAATAGGTTCACATTTCTAAACAATCAGCCTATATAAAACCTCTCGTAAGCCAAGCAAAGTTGACTGAGCGACCCCGTCTTCCTTCATCGTGCAGACCTAGTACATACCTAGTACGCGGGACAAAGACAACTACCTAAACACTATGTATATATAGACACAGGTCGCTTACGATTGTTGTTATTGTTATACTAATGAAACTACTAGGCCTATATTAACATCGCTGCTCCAGTGCATTTCCGCTCGGCTCAGCAAAACTGTATTTGTTCTAGTGTACAATAAAAGATGGCAAACTTACAGAGAACAATCTGAAGTTTTTTCTGAAGTTTTCAAGCCACATGAAATCAAAAGCTCCTAAATAATGGGTTAGATATTTGTCTGAACGTAACATATATAAACTCCGACACACTTCACATGTTCGATTCCTTAGTGAGATTAAGTGGCGTTACGGTCACATGAAATTCGCACGATCCTAAAAAAAAAAAAAGACGAAACTAGAATGACGCTGCTGCTTCTTTATCCTGTATTATTATATGTCGGTAGTTTCTGAGCAGAACGTTGTTTGCGCAGAAGTGAACAAGACTAGCCAACTCTAGCCGCTGACCAGAGCGTGACAAACAGATAATTGTTTTACTTAGTTTTTGTACACTGTAAAAATCACCATATCAAAATATTTTCTCTACCGATGGCCACGATAATTTATGCAGTGGCAGGTACGAGGTTGGGGTAAAAAAGAAAGCAATTCAGCAGACGCGCTTGTTTTCGCTAAAAACACACGGGAAAGTATTTTCTGACGCGTATTAGAAATATTTATTTACTGCCTTTTTTCTGTTGATGCAAAAAAAAAATAAATAAATACATACTCGCCAACTTTCACGACATGATTTAGGTGTGGTGCTTTGCAGCAATTCTACGACTTCTCACCTGTTCACGGTCAAGAGAAATTCTTGAAATTATATTCAACGCTCTACACGTCTTTGTTGAGTACATATTTTTTGTGTCCTTCACCGTATAATGTAAATGACGCACCGTGTTTGTTTCTAAAAAAAGAAATGCATATCTAAACCACTCGACCTTTCACGTGTAACAATTTCGATTACGTTAAAGAGCCTCCTACTATAAGATAAAATTCTCAACATAAGTAAATGTAAGATACGCGTATTATAACATAAATTTCTATAAAATAAAAAGCATCGTCTTATATTATGCTATTATTCAATAGCATGAATACAATATATCTGTACATACTATTACTTATTGACAGGGCCGACCCCAGCGGTTCTGCCGCCCTGTGCAGTAGCCTATTTATGAGTGCCGCCCCCTCCCTATTTTAACTCTGAACACATTCACGCACACTAGACCTACTCTAAAGATACGTCGATTGCCTCCAAATGACGACTAGGAATGTTGCACAAATTGTCAGGCTTACGTTCTCTCGTTCACGAGTTTTCGACTCTTCATTAAACTCCGCTGACTTTATACATAAAGTAATTCTTACCGATGTTGCATATTGTGATGAAATTAAGTGAAAATTTTTATTTTTCCCCTCAACTTCAAAACTTAACGTTCCGCAATCTGCCGCCCTTGAAAATTTGCCGCCCTGAGCGGTGGCGCGGTTCGCCACTGCCTGGAGCCGAGCCTGCATATTGAACACTGTTATATGTATGTATGACTATTACGATACATAGGCCTACACTGCGTTTTAGTACGTACTATGAATGCCAAACATAAACAGTGTACAATGTAACTGTATTTTTTAAATATAGGCCTAAGGTTTGTTTAAGGTTTTTTGCAAGCGTAAGTTAATTGTTATTTTTATTCTACACAACAATTACTGCGCTTTGCTTGGACAGTTAGAATAACAAAAACTATACCGACCTTTTAATAAAAACCACAGTGTTACGGTGAAACGTTTTGCCATGCGATTACGTCGCGGCATGTTTTTGCTAGACTTCCACTAGGACGGCTACACTTTTATCACATACATCGTTCAGCATTCATACGCCCCCGCAGGTATACCAAGAAATTCTGTTGCGCTCACTCAAGCTGGCGGTACGTTTTGTCATATTATATGAGGCACGTATAAAAACTGAGCCATACGGACGATGCTCAACAAACTATTACAACAAAACTGAGCCATACGGACGATGCTCAACAAACTATTACAACAAAACTGAGCCATACGGACGATGCTCAACAAACTATTACAACACAGTTTCTGCCGAATCAATCTTTGATTTTCCTCTATACCGAATAATTACGTAATCACAAATATTTATATCATATCTTAACATCAGTTCATTATTCAGTGGCGAGCTGTTATGCCGTGGTCTGCTACTGACATAGCTTACACACGTTTCGCTCCCACCATCGTAGCCCGTCTTCAGTGTACAAGAACGACTGACTAATTGGCAATATGTAGGCGTACGCCAATGGTGGGGCCGAAACGTCTGTCAGCAGTAGACCACGGCATAACAGCTCGGCAGAGAATAATATCGGCCGCGAAAGCCTTAGACATTCTTTAATACTCCATTTGATTCCAGTTTAAAATATTGATTTTATGATATTTTCCCAGGTTTACCACATATTAACATATTGCATATTATTGTCATTGCATATTAACAACATATAAAAATGTTCTGTGCTTCGATGTCTGTAAACTTCCCTCTGCAAATCCTGAAATCATTTTCGGAAATTCTTCTCGAGCAATTCCTAACTTCATTTTTCTTAATTAATTTTTCTTTATTAGGAAGTGACGATATTATAGTACTGTGTCGCATCCGAGCGCGCAGTAGTTTATACTCTCCTTCAGTACCTACGTAATGAATACGTCTACTATAGATTACGACGTGCAGTCGCGCTACATTCGCTTGCAATGTCAGATTTCTATCGTACAGAAATTAAGTCACAAATAACAGAAATGGCAATTTTGATAATATTTTTTCATATACTTCCTATTTTTGATTTCACACTCCCACGACAGGTCTTATCTTTAACTTTGCGTGAGAAGACATTTGCAGTTACTAGTTAATAATTTAAGGTAATGCTTGAATACACTACACGTTAAGGTAATATACGTTACAGTCAGTGTTTCTGAAAAATGTCTCCGTCTGTTAATTTAAAAGTTTTGTATTTTCATTTAAAATTTTAAACATAATAACATAAATGCTAAACTCAATCGTTAAAATACACAATTCAGTACGTTAGCTGATACTGTATAATTAGGTAAAAGCTCTATCAAGTAAGTGGGCACAGGAAGCGGTACAGTGCTGACTATTGGGAGAAAAGCGGGGATAAAATATTCCCACGTACATAGTTTGTTAGCATGTGTATGTTAGCTGCAAAAAGAAAGTGTGCAGTCCCTTTTTCTATCAGGTATGTATACGCATCTTCTAAAGTACACGAAGCCTTGACAATTTTTCAACAGGGCTGTAAGTTCACGCCACTTCATCATCAAAAGAGTACACCTCACTAAATCACACGATGGTGGAAGGATGATTTGAGAAATGCGTAATGAAGATCTGGTGTTCATGAATCTGTAATAAAACTGTTCGAATTTTAATTCTTATTACGCTTTAAAATTATAAAATCATCGTTTTAAATTAGAACACGATCATGCATGTCGTATCTATACGAGATAATGATGACGAGTAAGAGGAATGCTTTCATTGATTATTTAGATTCATTTTAATGCTAAAAGGTTTCGCAGTTAAATAAGTATGATAAACGTCTACAGAGTGACACAGATTTCCAATGAGTCGACTTCTCGAAATGCTCGTCCACTGAACCTTGTGGACACAAATTTCAATTAAAAACGAATTATATTGAAAAACGATCCATATTGAACATCTAATTATACTGCGTATAAGATCTATTACGTTTATATCTAACGTATTCAAAATTAACAGCAAAAAGACGCCAGACAGAAGAAATTTAATATATGTTTTAATAAATAAGGACATACGTAGTACTACGTAATAATTTCATTAAAAAACTGTTTCCTGTTTTTGAAAAGATTTAATTCCGACGTGGGTCACACTGCTTTAGTTTAACCGTTTGGGACCGGGACAAGTAAGATACCTAATATGGCTACCACTACCACCCTTAGATCTTCGGTGCCGCATTGCACCGCAAACTGTTGTTGAGGAAAGAAACTCATTAAAATTGAACAATTTTGTCGGCTGTAGTAGCAAACCGTCCGCAACAGATTCGAATCCAGAACACAACTCTGTGCTACTCCGCTCCGCTTCGAACGGTAGACACTTTTAATATCATATCCCACTTTACCGTTAGGTATTTGTTATCAACAAACCGTGGTGTTGTATAACGGGTGATAAGGATAATGGATTTTATTAATTATATTTCACTGTGTGTCTGTTTTAATCCACGAATTACTCACATTAATTACGTAACTTGGTATGAAGTCTGTGTAGGTAACGGAATGAAAGCGGCTACTTGACCGTCTTTCGTTAGCGTTAAGCCAAACTTCACTAACATCCGCATTACATGTAACCGAGACTACGAATCTGTCCAATATCCTCATCATTTTTGGAAAAAGAAACGCCAAACACACTATTACCTTTGCCTATTCCCGTTAACGTATACAGGTGACACTTTCCCGTATATTTTTCATGGTCACCCGTATATACGGCGAACTTCCTATTATCGCAACATACATACATGCATGTATGCGTACGTTTTGACAACTAAGGAAAGCTAAATAAAATAAATAAATTTGTCTGCGTCAAGCATTGTTTAACGCGATAACGCTTAGTAAACAAACAAACAATTTTTCTACTGTCCGTTAATAAGATAAAGTTATTTACGTTTTCACTTGTAAATAAAAATATAACACGCTCATTCATGCGGTTAACGAGAAAGTTCCTACGAAAATATTTCTTCGTTCTCCGTCTGCCTGTGAGGTTAGTAATGAAAATTTATATTTTTATATAATTGGAAGTAACCTCTCCAAACCAAACGAGCAGAAACGTGAAAGCGCATGGTTGTAACCATAAGGCCTTTAGATCATAATGATGATGACGATGATGATGGTTTATCATTTTTGTTCTTTATTCTTCAACACCTAACACTTTAATTTTACTCCATAACTATAAAAAATCAGCTAATAACATATTTACAACAAAAATCTGTTCTTACAAAACGTTTAAATCGACACAAATTATAAAATTGTTAAGCGTTGTTTCCAATAGAAGATGAAATTTTGTAAGATTATAATATTCTTCTATTCATCACTATAGGAGGTCTACACGTCGCTTGTTGCCTGGAGTGTATAAAACTAAACTTCTGTCTGGAATTCTCTTGAACGCTTACTTATCAGTCTGTTATGTTTGGATGTAAATCTAATTATATAACGACCAACGTTTTCGACAGAAAATTATATTAACAAATGTTTTCGAAAATCTGATCAGTTGTCTGCGACAACCGCTTTTACATATTTTAAAAATAAAATTATAACTTGACTAATTTAACCAAAACATTTTAAGGTTAATTTTATAACATATTTTTAATTATCACAACTTCAAAATTATATTTTGAATTAAACAATGACTTTGTGCGATTAAAAAAGTACAGAATGAAAGTAATCATTTTTGTTTGGAAACAAGGACAGGCGATTAGACGAAAAAAGCGTTTCCAATTATGCGTATACATTTATAGAAAATTTAAATACTTGTCAGTTATTGTAATAAGAATCTCATCACTAGCCTACTGCAGAACACTGGCTTCACTCCAGAACGTTGATTGTATGGCCTGATTAAATTCATAGCAAAATGTTTCTCACGTGCATTTTTTTAATTCACAATCAGACAACTATTATTCACAATCATAATATGAAGTATAATGATATGACGCATTATATGGATAACGCTATCTTGATGTCATGACTATTTGGTGACGAATATCATGACACCACAAAACTGACGGATTTGTGACGTTAAATATTAGTGATTTTCGGCGTTTCAACATTCACATTATTTGTATAGGCTACTGCACAGGCCTATTCAAATATTCCTTAAAAATCCATATACAGGATGGGTCAAAAGTCATTACCCATTGTGAGTTACTGAGTTACTCAATTGTTTGAAATTGTTTTCCATCTTTGTCGATAAAATTGCACTCTAGTGTTTACATAAGAAACTATCAGACACAAACTAAAGGCGCGTAATTTAAAATCGATGGGAAGATCACAACCAAAGTTATCTTAATGTTTACAATGGGTAACTCAGTAACTCACAATGGGTAGTGACTTTTGGCCCACCCTGTGTGTGTGTGTGTGTGTGTGTGAACCTAACTCCTATTTAGACCTATAAGCAAAAGAGTACGATACATTTTTGTACAATTATAGAACATACCCTGTAATAGGCATATAATATGACTGTATAAAATTTACATTATCAATTTATAACTGCCACCAAACGATGGTAATCTGGGTTATTTCTAACGTTCTACACGACATTTCAAATGTTAACAAGAAACTAGAAACAAACTGAAACATGAAACTAAGGCTATACATCTGTATCTTTTTTATTTATTTTTAAAACAACATTATTGACGAAGAGTGCAGTAATAAATCATTTAAATGTAAACAAAATTTCTAACATTTAGGAGCTTGTAAGTACACGACATGTTGACCATTTCTGAATACAGCATTAAATTAATGCAAAATAAATGCACAGTACAAGTAATACGTAAAATGGTGAAAAACTTACCTGGATCGACCGTAACTAGCTTCATGTTAGGATGCAGAATCGTTTACTCCGCACAAGTCAAACTTATAAAAACAAGTAACAATCACTACGTGAAACACGTAAAAACAAACACTAAAATAGGATCGAACGCATGGAGACGAACTGCATGCGGCGTCGCGGTCGGTAACCACGCACTGTCACAGTACTGTACTGATCCCCTGCAACAATTTGTCTTGTGCTGTGACGTCACACCAATATACGCACACTACGAGATAATACGAGTCTGTACGTTATTGCGACAGAAACTGCTCGTATACCAACAAACGAATATTTATATTGTCTCAATGAAACCACTTACAAACTAAAATGATTCAATTATCTCATACTATCTGTGAACAGAGTACGCATCTATTGTTATCTACGGGTTGTAAAGGGTATTTTCTCTTAACCCGTTTTCTAAAGATGTTTGTAATTGTTTACAAAAAACAATTTACTTCTTTTAAGATATATCAATAAATTTCTGTAATGTTAACATCATAGATCACGAAAAATTTAACTGTTTATAATCAGATCATTCATTCCAATCTGATGGTAAAGCAAATGATTAGCATCTTAATAAGATAGCTACTGTTACTTACTATAATAATAATAATAATAATAATAATTATTATTATTATTGTTACTCACTATAATAATAATTATTATTATTATATTATTATTGTTGTTGTTATTGTTTATAATATTATTGTTATTTCACAATTGTTTTAATTACCGTTACTTTTTTAGCTTTTGGACTTAAACTTTACTAAGTAAATATAAGAATGGATTATAATAATATTATAAACATTAATAATAATATTATTATTATTGTTGTTGTTGTTTATAATATTATTATTGTTATTTCACAATTGTTTTAATTACCGTTACTTTTTTAGCTTTTACACTCTCTTCTTCAATCTAAAAGACAGTCGATAGATTAAACTTTACTAAGTAAATATAAAAATGAATTTACACAAAATAGTTCAATTATATACATTTCAAAGAAGTAGAAGCGATACATTACATAGGCCTACAGTAAAAAAAGTAAAAATACCAAAATATTAAATGTAGACCTAAATACAATTTTATATAGGATTCTTATGTTTCTAATAATTTACATACGCAAAAAAATGAAATAAGCTCAATAACCGTACGAAAATGTCAGCAATAAAGTTACATGGTAAATACGAATCTGGTAGGTACCAGTGATATCACTCCCCGCCGACGCTTCAGAACACCAAGTTAACGTTTTTAAACTTTCTCATGGATTCCTGTCCCCCGCAATTGTATCCCATCTGGAAAGTCACACAAAGATTAACGATCTCTTGTAATTTTAAACGCTTTTCTTTATAAATAAAATGTATTTTAATAATTTGGTTTCAACATTGGTAACATTATGCGACTCCTTCATCATATTTTTGCCCTGGAGATACAGTGATTCTTTGATCTTTGTATTTTAGAATCGTAGCGTATTTTTTGTATCCGCAGATAAACGACTACGCTTAATAAACTTCGAAATTTCAAACTTTGAAGTTTTTAAAACGTTACACCATAATGGATGAAACAAAGATTATATAACCTCTGAGGAGATTTGCTTAATTTTTCGTAAATTATTTTAACATATTCTTAAAATTTGGTAACAACTGCAGACCAATTACCGAAGTTCGACGTTCATGAAACGCTTCTTAACCACTTTTGTAACAGGATGTCAATAAAGTTTCGTTAATTAATAACTCTTATGACACTGGGCCTGAACACACGTGATGCATACATCCAGCATGTGTTTAGTTCTAGTTGAACCCGCTAGAACAGTCGATGGCATTCCTATTTACAAGTTGCATTGCTGTAATAATGTATAACTATTTACGTAATGCAGTAAAGAAACAGGTAAAAGAACGATAATTAAAAAGATCTTTGATCCTGTTTACTTAATTAGCAGGATGTAATTTGTCGTGTGACTAATGATAGTGTTCATCGTCTTGCATTTATTTACTCAGACTGAGATACATAACCTGACTTAGAGTCATCAGGGAAGGATAACACTTCATAGGTATTCGTAATTCTGTTTGTCTTACTTGCCTTAATCGAGCTTCATCGCGTGACGAGATGAAGAGTAAAAAGATGAAGGGAGAAACAGAAACATAGAGACGGACTCAAGGGATAGAGAGAGGGGAGGGGGAGGGGGAGGGGGAGGTAGAGGGAGAGGGAGAGGGGGGGGAGAGAGAGAGAGAGATGTCGCGGTAACACGACCTTATCAAAAAAGGCCTTATAAAAATGCCTTAAAAAACTGCTTTTGATAACTTCGTCGTAACGACCATTTTCTGGACTTTGGTGCGGATAATAAACACGTGAATAAGAGGGATTTATTAATATATTACTTACTTATAATAAAACACTCAATATCATATGACAGCGCAATGTAATATTGAAATCACCGTCTGGTGTAAGCACATATTCTCCAAAAGACAACAACAACTAGTATTTATATTTCGTCAAAGTTACTGGAAGAAAGCCTTAAGTAAGCACTCTTCTTAAATGGACAGCTATAATTAAATTCTTACTCAGCTTACAGTTGTTTCTACGTTTTAACGTACATCCACATAGTAAAGAGGTCCTTACCTCTTACTGTACACAGTAACCTGTACAGGTGTCTTACCTGTTACTGTACACGCATAACGGTATATTTTCAATCCACTGATTACTGAACATCTGAAAAAATTCCACCCAAAGAGAAAGCAACACGTATTAAAAAACTAACGTACCGAAATAGTCACAAAGCACTTGCTAACAAAAATGTTTAACAAACAAAAATGTTTAAAATAAATTACTGCATAATGAAGGTGACGTCAGAAGACACGACAGATTAAAAGACTTGTTCGCAAGTCGTGATTTATAAATACAGTTAGCGATTAAAACAATGTTCCTTGACAGTTTGGTTTCCTATAGATAGGCAATTTAAAAAATGAGGATATCACTGAATTTGTAACACGAGATCAAAGGACCATTCTGAAGCAATATGTTGGTCACAAAACTTCTTTACTAACATATTTTATTGCGCATTACACTATTCACGAACAGTTACAACAAGATTAAAGGAGCTATATCACAATACCATTGAACACACAATGCTAATACTCATACTAACAGTACCACATAAATGTTACACACATTTTATTTTAACTTAATTATTCTGACACTAACATAAACAGATTTTCAATTCATATAATTCTAAAAACAAGAAGCACATATTCTGTACATACCTGTACATGTATGCATATTGTAACGTGTCGTTTCACTAAACATAAAACATAACATACTCATTAACATGTAAATAATAATTAATTAATAGAATTATAAGGTACAAATGTTAAACTTAGAAAATAAGTAAAAAGACATTTGTTAGTTCATAAGCATTAGATTAAAACTATGAGGAGGTCTGCGTGCCTCAGACAGTTGTTTTGTATCATTGAACTACAAACAGTGAATGTTATAGATTTTACAAATATAATAAATCAAACTATAATTATGTAAGTTAGGTTGTGTGATAGTGCTAGAAAGTGAAAATAACAGTGATAGACTTTAAAAAGGAAAAAATCAGATATAAGGAATGTGATTAAACATTATTATAATATGAGCATTGAATGAAACATATAATCTATATGAAACAGTTATGTAGCCCATATAGTGAGATCAAACCAAGTGTAAATAATTTAAAAGATAGAAACTCTTACGTTAAAAAACTTATAATAATATAGTTACGAAGGAAAAATAAAGTAAAGGTCAACAGAATATTACTAATTAGAAATGGTAAACCGAACCTGTGACCCATAAAAAATATAGCCATGGCCTTTAACTAATGAAATTAATGTTTTGAGTGAAGATGATTGTTGTTAAAAAAATTGTGAATTGCAAGAGAACGTTTAAGGTGTGACTCCTGAATTGGATACAAATTGAAGACCAATAAAAGATGAGAGGACCAGGAAAAAATGCAAAACCTAGAAGAATGCTGTTTTAATCAAGAGACCAAAAAACCAGATGTCCAGGAATAAAGAATCAACCAATAAATCCGTTAAGAAAACTGCTAGATTGGTGAGATCACTCCATGACTAAATCAAATATTCGACCAAACATTATGACAGCAAAGATTGAATTACAACAAAAACAATAACTAAAAAACAATATAAAAACATTATAATTGTGAATTATTTTTGTACACTAGTATACAATAGTCATTAATAATAAGAGTTTTTGTTATAGTTAATAGTAGTTTAAAAGGACCCACAAACATTCAACAGACATTAACAACACTGTAATACCGAGTCTCATGCATCAAAGTTGTATTGTTTGTTCTATATGTAAATTGTATGTTGACCCTGAGGTTCAGATGAATAATCCTCTATTTAAAAATAAAACAGGTTATACTTTATTAGTAAGAGATACTAATTTGTTTTGATATTACATATAAGCTTCTCAGAAGTGTGGCCTTCCACATTCACTGGATACATAAGGAGGATTATATTTGTAACAGAACGTTACAAATTGACGCTCAGAAGTGGGGCCTTCCACATTCACTGGATACATAAGGAGGATTATATATATATTAAACTGAACGTTACATATTGGCGCCCAACCGGTAGAGCTGAATTAGGCAAAACTAACTAACCGAAACACAATTAGTGAAATAACTATTGACCTAATTTTAGCTGGCAACTGCTAGAAAAAACAAACAAAATGCGACGACGAGAAGCTTCTCAGAAGAGAGGACAAAAGCCAGAGACAGAAGAAGATAGGCGGGAACAAGAAACAGAAATGGACACCGAAATGGAACAGCAGGCGGGTGATAAAGAAGAAGCCAGAGGAGGACCAGATTGGAACAAATTTATGGAATTAATGAGTAGTATGAAGGAGGATATTAAACAAACAAATGAAAAATTTGATAGTATTAAAGAAAATAATAAACAAACCAATGAAAATTTATTGAAACGAATGGAGGAAAAATTCGACAGGAATAGAGAAGAAACTAATGAAAATTTCAGAAAACAAAACGAAAAGTTTGAACGAAATGAAGAAAGTTTAAGACAGATGAATGAAAAGCTGGACAGCATTAAAGAGGGTACTAAGGAAGATTTTAGGCAAATTAATAAGAAAATTGAGAACGCTAACAAGGAGTTAAGGGAAACTCTCAATGGAAAAATAGAACACATTGATAAAATACTTAACCAAAAAAGTGACCAGCGCAATGAAGCTGTAACACAGCCAACTGCAGAGACAATTGAATGCATTGATGGGACTTTAAAAAGGGCCAATGAACATTTAGAAAATAAAATTGATGTTTTAAGAGAGCAAAATGACAGTAGTGTAAGCCAGAAAATAGAAGGTAGTAAAGAAATAGAAAATAAAGAAGAGACAATTGAATTATTACCTGAAAATAAACATAACAGGAACAAGGAGAATACTAAGCCACTCGAAAAGAAGATAAAGAAAATAAGAAGAATACATCCAAAGAAACCAATAAATACAAGAGAAAATTTGGAGATGATAAACAGTGGACTAGTAAATGTACTTAATCTCCCTATTACCGACCATAGAGAGATAATGAATTTTAAAAATGGTAGGAGAAGCTTAACAGAAATTATAGAAAGGACTCACAATAAAACAGTGAGTAAGGACTTCAGAAAATTGATATTCAAGGTAAATATACTTGAAATAAAAATACATGATAAGATATCAGTGATACCACCGATAGTTGATATACCATCGACATATTTGTTTAGGAAAACAGATGATAGAGTGATTAATATAGGACTGGATACTAATGAAAAGGTGGTATTAGAAGAATTGGTGTATGAGGTAGCAGAGATCTATACCACAAGGAAGGAAATAGTTCTGCACACCAAAAGAACCCGGATCGTGGCAGATACCGAAAACGGATAAACCAAGTAGGAACAATATTGTAAAAAGGGACTGATTTTCTGACTACCGACAAGGCAAACCAGTTAAGAAAGGAAGAAGAAAATAATGATAATTAAAACAAAAATAAAATAAATAATCACTCTAGACTTAAAGAAAATAATGATAATTAAAACAAAAATAAAATAAATAATCACTCTAGACTTAAGAAAAAATAATGATAATTAAGAAAACATAACCAAAACTGAAGAAAAAGCGGGTAAGGAACAAAAGGGGAATATAAACAGAAAAATAAGAAGGAAAAAAGTATTAAACTAACAATTAATTAAGACAAAATATTATTTAGAAAAATATAACAAGGGATTCATTAGAAAGAAAACAGGGTAAAGCGAAAACAAACTGAGACATAGAGTACATCAAAGTAAACACTACAAGGGGTGCTGACAACAGTCTTGATTAAAACATGAGCGAACACTTCAGGAATGAAACGAAACGCAGGAGAATAAAACGGAGAGAATACGCACGCTGTCCATAAACCAGATACAATTATAGGAGCCACAGGTAAATAATCTAAAACCCAAAAGCAGCACATAAACCTGAATGTTACGAGAGAAGGAATAGGAATTCCTATGGTGTTATTAGTAACCCAAGGGTTACTCTTTAAGGTATAAACAGAGTGTTGTATGCTACGGCGCCACTCTGCAATTATGAATGATCCGCTGAGATAATAGGAAGCACAAGTGCCCCTCAGGACGGGAATTCATACTAAGTTAGGGAAAATGTTAGGGTACCCATAGGAAACAAATAAACCGTAACAGACCAGAATCATGGCAGGAAAGACTGCAGGAAATCAGGGCATTCCAAGGAAAAGGATATACAGAGATCATGAGTGTGGCACAAAAGAAGAGGTTAGTGAACTATTACAATAATTACTGCATCGTATTCTCCAGCTCACCGAATAAAGAGAAGAATTTAAATAATATCCGGTTAAACAGTTGTTCAAGAAAGCTGTAAGAAAGTAAATCCAGCTCATGATAAAAGAAGATATTATAGGAAAGAGTAGTTTGTCAATTACCAACCCCATTGTAGCAATACCCCAAGGAATATATAACCAAACCGAGATAAAGAGGTTTTATGAAAAGTGAAGACAGTTTTTGTAGATTTTTGCCATTTATTTCAGTAACTCCTAAAACCACCATTACTGAAATAACTTGTCTTAAACGGGGGGCTTTATGTAACGTGTCGTTTCACTAAACATAAAACATAACATACTCATTAACATGTAAATAATAATTAATTAATAGAATTATAAGGTACAAATGTTAAACTTAGAAAATAAGTAAAAAGACATTTGTTAGTTCATAAGCATTAGATTAAAACTATGAGGAGGTCTGCGTGCCTCAGACAGTTGTTTTGTATCATTGAACTACAAACAGTGAATGTTATAGATTTTACAAATATAATAAATCAAACTATAATTATGTAAGTTAGGTTGTGTGATAGTGCTAGAAAGTGAAAATAACAGTGATAGACTTTAAAAAGGAAAAAATCAGATATAAGGAATGTGATTAAACATTATTATAATATGAGCATTGAATGAAACATATAATCTATATGAAACAGTTATGTAGCCCATATAGTGAGATCAAACCAAGTGTAAATAATTTAAAAGATAGAAACTCTTACGTTAAAAAACTTATAATAATATAGTTACGAAGGAAAAATAAAGTAAAGGTCAACAGAATATTACTAATTAGAAATGGTAAACCGAACCTGTGACCCATAAAAAATATAGCCATGGCCTTTAACTAATGAAATTAATGTTTTGAGTGAAGATGATTGTTGTTAAAAAAATTGTGAATTGCAAGAGAACGTTTAAGGTGTGACTCCTGAATTGGATACAAATTGAAGACCAATAAAAGATGAGAGGACCAGGAAAAAATGCAAAACCTAGAAGAATGCTGTTTTAATCAAGAGACCAAAAAACCAGATGTCCAGGAATAAAGAATCAACCAATAAATCCGTTAAGAAAACTGCTAGATTGGTGAGATCACTCCATGACTAAATCAAATATTCGACCAAACATTATGACAGTAAAGATTGAATTACAACAAAAACAATAACTAAAAAACAATATAAAAACATTATAATTGTGAATTATTTTTGTACACTAGTATACAATAGTCATTAATAATAAGAGTTTTTGTTATAGTTAATAGTAGTTTAAAAGGACCCACAAACATTCAACAGACATTAACAACACTGTAATACCGAGTCTCATGCATCAAAGTTGTATTGTTTGTTCTATATGTAAATTGTATGTTGACCCTGAGGTTCAGATGAATAATCCTCTATTTAAAAATAAAACAGGTTATACTTTATTAGTAAGAGATACTAATTTGTTTTGATATTACATATAAGCTTCTCAGAAGTGTGGCCTTCCACATTCACTGGATACATAAGGAGGATTATATTTGTAACAGAACGTTACAAATTGACGCTCAGAAGTGGGGCCTTCCACATTCACTGGATACATAAGGAGGATTATATATATATTAAACTGAACGTTACAATATGTGTGTATAAAGTACCGCCGTATTTTTTTTAATTAACAAATTCTTAACAACTACTTCACACACACGCTGTTACTGCGACAGTAACCCACTGACTACGGTAGGCTACGCTTGAGCCTACAAAACATGAGTTCGTACAAAACAAGGCAACGCAACTGTTTAGCAAAGACAAAATTTTTACGTTTGTGCGTGACTCAGTTTGTTGGCGAAACTTACACGTTTGCAAACAATAACACCTGTGTTTGAACAACACGCCGATACTGTACGTAAATACACAATACACAATCACGTCTATACGTCTAACGATTGCACGCAAAATTATTACTTCTGCGATATTTCCCGGCACAGGCATTATGCACGATACGCCTACTCGGTGGCCTGGGCTGATTGACTCTTTAGATATTCGACAAGACTGACAGGAGGAAGAGAACGGAAGTTGGTCTACAAAAATATACACGGCAAAGACCAGCGCGGCCCGACATGTAGAAATTATGTTTCTTTAATTGTTCGTGATTAACGGATAAATCGCTACGTGGTTTTGTGCTGAAGCTAAACACAAGTAGGACGCTACAAGCGACACAGAAAACTATATGCGATAAGTGTGCGCGAACTCTTTTACAAAATCTCATTAAGTTTAAACTGGTGCATCGCGTTTTATGGAATACGATACGATCAAGTTAAGCTCTCCTTGTAAAACTTTCATGAAGTAGGCGCTGCGGAAGTTATTCGACCGAATAATTCAAGCCATTAAGGCATCATGCCAAATCTCGAGCTACACAATTTATCCGATTCGATGTAAATAACGCTATACTAAATTTAGTGCTGTGTTCTTTTTTTATCGTTTAAATTAGAAGTTAAAATTGTGGGTTAACCTTGTGCCGTTACTCGAATAGGCCTACTACTCTGTCCAGTACATTCTATGTAAACATAAACGTGTAGAAAATGTTTTTACGTTTGCTGGGAAATAGCTCAAAAGACTCACCATTATTAAAAGTAAGTTATCTTGTTTTCTCGTTATTATTTTAAATTATCGAAATGAATTGTCGAGTTTCAATGTAATGAAATTACAGTGCGACATTTTATAGTGTCACTATCTATGAGAATTATGAACGACGAATTGCTTAATACGACTTGAGTAGTAAACGAATACAATCTGTACGAAAATTAAAATGGATTTAAACGACGAAAACATACCAGGCAAGATTTTTCTCACACACGCGCACGCACACGCGCACGCACACACGCGCGCGCACACACAAATCATGAATAATTATAAAGTTAAAAGTATATTGTTTACACTTAAATGTAAATTGTCGACGTTTCAGGAGGGAACTTCCTTACACGTGACTGACAACGTATTAGTGACGGTAACGCTAACAACCGTTACGTACGCTCCACCTTGGCCGTGCCGTTATCACTGCCTACGTAAACGTGGCGTTTCATGTTTACGTTTATCATTTCTTTTCCAAGTCTTTTCGTCACACGTCTGTTTATATCGTATAATTATCATCATCACCGATTTTTAATGACTGAACGCGGCATCGTCCCGTCTACCTGCTGGTAAATTTGCCTTGACAAAACTTCTCTTGGACAGTTTCAAAAACAGAACACAGATGAGACAAGCTAACGTGATTAACACGGTCAATAATATAATGTTTTCAGACTTAATACTGAACAGAGAGCGTTACGAGACTGCTTTATTGATGAAAAACGGTTTAGCATGATTGAAAAACTTTATGTACGATCATCAATATTATTATTATTACTACTATTGTTGTTGTGTTGTGATATTATCATTTTAATACTATTACAGTTTTACTAAACACTTCATGAATCACTTTCAACGTTGCAGAGAAACTTGTTTCTAATTGATTACCGGTAGCGATGTTTCACTAAACATTACCGAGATTCGAAACTGTGTTTCCTGAAGCACCCCTTGCTTTGTATGTTCACAGATCTGTTTTCATGTCAGCTATGAACGTCTGCTTAACGGTAAATCTGTCGATTAATGACTTTTACAAAAAAATAACTCGCATCTCATGCAACATGAAAATTAGGTGAACGTGCGGCAAGCGTAAACAAGGAGAAAACGTTTTAAACGAGTTTCTCCAACTTCGGGGCAAAATGTTGTTCCCTCACCAAAGTTAGATGTTACTTTCATCTGGCGTACTGAAAATAATACTCTGAAAACACCATTATAAGTATGATTAATTGAATTTTGATATTTAACATTTCATATTTACAATATATTAATATTAATAATTTTATTGTATTACAATCTAATATTATTAATTAAAATATTTAATTATTTAATTAGCAATCTGTTTAATGAAAAGTTTTCGTTTAGGTTCGAACTTGTTAAAATCTATTACTCAGTAAAAAATCGCGAAAAATAATAAATATAATTGTTTTTATTAGTCTAGTGTTATGACAAATATAGTTAAATAAATGCTAACACATATGAAACGAATGAATTTTCCTCAAACGCACCATAATACTGGTATGACCTTAAGTATACGTAATGTTTAATACACTTGCACAATCTGAGAAGGTGACAATGGAATGGAATGGAAAGCGTCTGACCTCTGATAATCACATTTAACATTTAGGAAACTGAATACAAATAGTAAAAATGGAATACCAATAATTGTCAGTCGAAAGTGGACTGTCTTTGAGAAGATGAGAATTAAGAATAACACGCATGTCAAAAGAGAGGTTTTAATCAGCGAAGCGACAAAAAAACTGCGGCTTGCGCAGAGAGAATTAAGCTAGGAATACGACGCAGAGACAGAAGAGCGATAAAAGGGATTGAGAGTCAGACCAGAATGAATCATATTATTCAAAGAAATCAGAAAACGGAGGTGTGTAAACGACCCTGACTAAGCAAGCAATGACAGACTATCACAAAGAGACGTAAAGAGACCATGACGATGGTCGTCAAATACTAGGGTACAGGACAAGATTGGCTTTGGACAGAAACAGCAGTAGGAGCATGACTTGAGTAATCAGCCAGACATGCAGGACCTCCTAACGACGCAGATCTATTAGTATTCTACACAATTTACAGTTTCCAATAGACGCCTAAACAATTCTATTAGTAGTGAATTTAGAATTATTTAGAAATTATAAACGTCTAAACGTACTTCAGAAAACTCAAACAGCAGGTTCTATCACTACAAATGGCCTTACGCAACATAAATACAAACAGCTAAAATAAGTTCTCTAGAAAACTATATATACTTTAAAAAGGACAAAACAGTGATTAGGATGATTGCTTTACATTTTCCGTGGACCTTAATGATACATAAAGCTACGCCACGCGTGACAGTTAGTGACGTTTCACCAACACGTTTCACAATACATCACGATCTCGTGTCTAAACAAAGTGTTACCGCAAACGCTTTCACAGCTTTCTAACAATTGCCGTTTTGATGAGGTGAAAAATTAATTTCCGATACGGAGCAGCCATCGCACGCTTCCGACCGATTGGCTGAATAATCCAACTACCGAGCTTCAATTAATCTTCGTATTTCATACGCTACGTCATCGCCAATATTCCGACTCTCCTGCCACCAAGACTTTTATCCGACTACATTTAATTATTGTTTAACGATATTTAAGATAGATATTTGCTGTCGATTATAACTTATGCTTGCCCGGTCTGGGGTTACCTCGCCAACATGCATAAAAGGAAGTTGCAAAGCGTCCTCGACAGGGGACTTCGACTAGCGGCCGAAGTCCCCCGTCGATTCTCTTCTGGCCTTTTAACGAGCGGACTTGGCGTCCGCTCCTTAGATGACACCTTTAGGCGGCTTGCTCGCAAATAGGCGGCATAAAGCACGTGCGGCGAGGTTCCCAGACAATCCTCTTATAGCGGGCTGGACAGGTACCGTATACATCCAAGTTCGTGGAAACGACCTCGGTGTATACTATATCGGCGCAAGACAATATCGGCGGTGTGAAATTGTTCAAATTTTAACAGATTATAATAAAAAAAATAAATATATAAACACATAGGCCCTACAATACGTGTTGCTTTTTGAGATGACTCTACAAACAGTCGAAATTAATTTGGTAACGAAGTTGGTTCATTTAAACTCTTTATTTGTTGCTTGTTGCGGGTTAAAGACGCGTTCTAACATTTAACGTAAGTTTCCACGGCTGGTGTCATCCGCTTATATTTACAAACAATCTTGTTGCTGTACTTCGACAATTATGTTTCGTTTTGGAAATACTTGAGAACTATGAGCTGCATAGAAGTACGCGCCAGAGTTAGTACGGAAACAATTATAGTATAATCACTTTAATGATGCAGAGACAGCCGAAAGGGAAGGTGAGGAGGGGAATAAGAAACAGGCTGATATGAATGTCAGGCCAAAAACGTCACCCATAACAACAGTTCTTTAGAATTGTTACACATGTTGTTTATAAATATATTAGACGGTAATTGTTCTGTATTTTGAGTAGTTAACGTGAGCCTGAATCTGTCGATAGGTCTGTATAAGTTACATTTTATTCATTTTCTCGTAATTCGATGACACTTTTTTTAGTCGTTATAGGCCCTACATATTTATTTCTTTTTAACAACTCATTAAATTTATTTAACGCTTGTTAAGTAGAAAGTGTTTTTAGAATTCCATTCTAAATCAAGTCGGCGGATGAAGTTACACAGACAAGCTCAAGAAATAATGTGGCGACGTAGGTGAATTTATGTTGTAGGAGTCGCAAAGCGCTACCCTCAACTATATCACCTTAGTGTCACTGTACGGTAAGTGAATAATGTTCCTTCATGTTTTATAGGTCTGCGTGATAGCCCGCAAAATAGCGTGCAGTACGCTTATGTATTTAAACTTTGTATCGAGAGTTTAAATATATATAAATCATCGGATTAACATAAATCAAAAACAAAATAAAATTTGGATACTTCATACATTTGGTCGACTTACACTAATAAGTTATCTTTTACAGAACGCGGATTATCCGAAGATCAATAAAAAAAATTGATGTTTTTTAAATGTAGTTGTTAACTTCTTAATGCTTTACAAAAATGTATGTGGAGATGATACAAAAATAAAAATTAAATTGTCATCAAGAAAACAAAATAAGTTTTCAAGTGGCGGAGAAACTATGAGTAGAGCTTAAAAAAGTTTCCAGTAGGTAAATAAACGGATAGGTTGCAGCAGGTGTTTGTATGTTTTCAGAATGACTAGTATAACGACTGCTCTTCATCATGAAAATAATTGTTGTATTCCAATCATAAATTCCGATCGCCATTTCGGATAAGGATAACTAAGGACTCATGAACTCCCCCGCGAAAACTTAAAATATTCCCTCCTCAGACATCCATAAAGATATCAAAAATTTATTTAAAAACTTTAAATTATTTCCGACTAAATTTACAAATAACTTCTTTTCTAAATGTTAGTTTGACAGTTTCATTTCTTGTTATGGAATAAACTAGTGCGTCAGAATAGAGGTTACTGTGCGCGCATTTTGTTAATCTATATATCAGAAGGTAACTACATAAGTATTCAGGATAAGTGGAAAATTATAAAATAAATAGACAAGTCATGAAACTTTGAGACTTAATATCTCTATTGTGATTCACTGACAGTGTGGCCCCACAGTACTGCGAGTCCTGAAGTAAGTCCCGACCGGTGAGATTTCTATTAATCTCAACGTGCATGTCGATACATCGAACATTAAATTGGCCGAAAGAAAATTTAGGTAGAGTAAACGGCAGCTCAGAAAGCGAGCCCGCTACTGCTGCGTACGTCGCTCCAAAAGTTAGTTATAAAAACACTTACAGACCAGACCGTCTGATAAGGCAGCGTTACCTACTGTAGATCGGTTTATAAGTTTAGGGCAATTAATGTGTTGAATAAGATTATAATTTAAGACCTAATTTGTACGTACAAAGCAGCAGTACGATGTTTTAAGGCTAGCCTACTACAAGAAAGTGAGCCAAATGAGTAACAGCGCGTTTTGGCATCTAACCTGACGCTAGTTTTTCTTGAATTCAGTAGCGTATTCGATACGTTTGGCAAAATATTTTGTACTGCCAATTAATATTAAAGACCCGACGGCAATCTACCGGTGGTAATGCTCAAGTTAAAATCATCATCATCAACAAGGATTAAACCAAGGATGATTTGTTCCGGTCTCAAACAGGCAAAGTCTAGAACTGGTCACTCCAGCGCTTCCTCGGACGTCCCACACCTCTCCGTCCCTTTGGATTATAGTTCCATAGATGTTTGGGGATGCGGCAGTCATCCCGCAAGGGATGATCCCGTACGGGCAAAAATAAATTACTGTCCTGGAACAATTCAGCAATTTTGAATACCTGGGCTACAGTGTGTCTTATAAACGGCGTTGTGAATAAGTTGCATAAGTTCAATGTTATGTCCGGGACCATTAAGCGAACTCTTAAGTCAGCAAAGTAAAGAAACACGTCTAAAATTCTACAAGGTGATGGACCTTCCCACACTTCTTTATGGGTCTGAGAATTGGAATTAACTACCTATGTCAACTTCAGATAAACCAATGTGACCTAACTTCACTCTTCGTCAATCGATTGTCTCTTATCAGTGAAGTGACAGTTTCCAAAACGCCCTGGCATTCGAGGCGAAAGGTGATGGGTTAAAGCGATTCTAAAGTCATGCTAATGAAGCTTTCACCGAAGCTAAGTACGAGTGATCAGATAACGAAAAGAAACCGAAGAAAGTACAAACCGTTCAACAAAGTGTTTTAATCTCGCTTTCGAATTAAAGTTAATGAGGACGAAATAAACGTGTAATACACAAAACGCAATAACATCGAACACGTGACGGGTGACGGGTACTTTGCATATCGCATTGTTGGACTTCGCTGGTGACATCACTACTTTCTTGTTTACGTCATTTAGTAAACTGTCTAGACTTTCGTCTTAATGCCACCTACACAAAATGAGGTATGTTAATACAATACTCAGGTGCTTATCAAATAAGGTAGTTGCAACTAACCTACAGTAACAACAACAAGAAACTAATAGCTTAACATGTAGTGACAGTCATGGTGTTAATAAAACCTTACGTTATGAGTCATTTATCTTTTGCTATTGCGTGTTCCAATACGCATTTTATGTAACCCATTACAAGTATATGTTTGTACTCTTTCAATTAACGTGAGCATACAAACACACTGTAGGTTACACGAAGAGTCTAGTTAATTTACGTAAAATAATCAGTAATATCAGCAT
The DNA here is from genome assembly GCA_034769895.1 of Magicicada septendecula. Lineage (NCBI taxonomy): Eukaryota > Metazoa > Arthropoda > Insecta > Hemiptera > Cicadidae > Magicicada > Magicicada septendecula. The sequence goes on along the minus strand of CM068371.1, from coordinate 248,135,365 downwards.
GAATCACTATTAGAACGTGACACATGATTGGGGAAACAACTGAGAGAGATTATAATAATATTAATATTAATAAGAAAATAATAATAATAATAATACATTTTTTTTACAAGGGCAGGTGGAAAAATTTGCTCAACCCTTTCCTCTTCTAGGGCACTAACCTGGAACTGTTTCACACATTACTTTGGGCTATACATATTGTTCTTTAGAACAATGGTAATAATCACAACAACAAAAACAATAACAACAACAACAACAAAGAATAAGAACTCATTAAGAACACATACTACACTCATTATAACAGAACAACTATGGGGCATAACCTTACATCTAAATCAGTCACCGTTTCTATGAAATTTTTTTCATCATTCACTGATTCATTTCTGGATGGCCACAAACATCAACTTTACACCAAAATACAAAGCAGAGTGCGTTTGTGCGCAGAATATTTGATGGAAATCTGGCTACAGATGTGGAGCACGAAGGGGAGGAAACGTTTCGGCCTTGACCGACTCAGGATCCTGCCACAGTGAATGCATGTTTTATTACGTATTCAAGAAGGGGAGCGAATCACACAGCTTTTTATAGAGTCAGATTATCACAAGCTTGTGAAATTTAATGAAAACTTCAACGGCTTAAACAAGCTGATAATTTCACGCTGTTGTAATATCCAAAACTATTATTATAAACGAATCTCTCCTCTCCACACCTCGAGCGCGTACACAGACTTGTGTTAAAACGATGGCAGACGCTGTTTTAATGACGCGTCAAAAAGCAGTTTAGACTCTAGAATTTTTGTCAACTGCAAAAACGAAAATGGATATAAAATTAGTTGTTTATTATTTTTAAGAAAATCTATGCTTATGAAGGGTTTCAAGAAGAAATAGGTTCAATTTCCCGCAGGAGTGTCTTGCGGTATACCTAATATTCACAACCACGCAATCGACAACGTCTTAATTTAGTTATTCCCTTGGGTCACTAGTTAACAATAGCCGTCACCCCCGACATCCTGTTGTCACGATGTTTAAGCTTTGTATTAAAACAAAATCTAGTCAAATATGGTTAAATATAGTCAAATGTTATCATTATTAATACAAGTAGACGCTGTACCATGTTCGACCAATTTTCTTGAACGGCTTTCACTGATTTGGGGATATAAGAGGGACGACACCGATCAGAAGATTCAGGCAGTTCAGACGTCTGGCGCATAGATTCTATGATCGGGCGGCTCGTGTAACCCACAGTCCCCTAATCTGCGGACTCGGCACATAAAATCAAGGGCCAGGTGAGTTTTGGAAGCGACCCCGATGTTAAATCCGCCAATCGAGGGTCGCTTCATGCCCTCCCGCAAGTAGACAATTGAAATTTAAATAATTCAAATTGACCCAGTGGCAAGAGTTCATTTGGAGCCTTGGGACACTGTACAACTCGCGCAACCCCCAGTCGTGTGCTTCATTAAAATTAAGAACATAGTTTGAGGCAGTGAAATTGTTGACAATTACCCATCAGAATATTGAAGTCTTTAGAAAGAAGGTTATGAAGAAACTGGATGTGAACAAATAGTGAGACGTCTGGCGAAGTGAGACTTCGACTAGGATATCTATCTACTTTATAAATGTGTATGTGTAAAGCTTAAAAATTATTCTGTAATCGTAGAGGTTACGTGGTTACGGAATTATTCTCAGAAAGAATGGCAAGTTTAGCTTCGTTTCAGAAACAAATATTAACACCTTTCTTCCAAAGTACTGTTCAAAACGAAGAGGAAGGGGAACGATACAAGAAATTTCAAACTACACGTAAGGAAAACGACATGCTTACAAGTCATAGTGTACAATGGCAGTAAACGTGTACTGTTATTTGAAGGTCACTTTGTACCTTCATTCCAAGGTCACTTTGTAGCTCTACAATGTATCATGACTGCACTTATCAAGAGTGTTGACTAATGATCGCAAAGTCAAACAGACGTTAAAGAAAAGCACGCCGTCCTCGCTGATAACGCCACACTGTTATCACAAGGCAAATACGTCTTATACAGAAACCATAAAAGGATTGTTTGCATATACACACACTGAACCATGTTTACAAGAAAGTTTCAATATGCATTCAGACATCACATTCAATAAGGGGCATTTTACCTTATCTGATAAAAACAATACATTGCGACAGATGTGCACATACGCGAGCGTACACAAACAAGTATGCGCGTGCATGTGTGTGTGTGTGTGTGTGTGTGTGTGATCTACGGCACCATCTATATATCACATAATAGACACTATCAAACGTGCGATGTTTGTTCCGGATACTAACAATTATTTACAAATCATAACTTTCTGCAGCCCAAAAAAGGTTATTTGCTGGTAGTGATTTTCTTTCCATCGGACAGCACTCCTACTCTGCAACTTCCGGATTTGCACTCTATCTTGCCCTTCCATGACCTTCACTTAGTGGCCAGGAATTCTTTGTTCTTGTGCATCACATTTTTGTCATATCTAAATGTGGCAATGTTTAGAAGATACTCTTCGTCTTCTTTTCGTGGCTACGTATTTCGCGAAAGTCCTTTGAACTTGTGTACGTACATTCTTTCCACTTAACGACGGACCCTCATATCACTGCTTCAGTATTCGTCCTTCCGAAAGATTGACTACAATCTTTATACTTCCAATACGTTAAAAAGTAACCAACTCCAATAACTGTAGTGAATTTGGGTCGTTAGTTCCAGTAGCCTCTTTCTGTTCTAACGTAATCAGCTGGCCCACAAAACGTTTAGTACTTACGTCGATTTGTGGCTTTCTACAAACAAATCTATTACGCTTTTGTATTCTTTTTACTATAATTTATAAACCGTTATTTAAAGCGATCGTCTTTAAAAGAACACTGATTATTATTGTCTTCTTTGTCGTCTCTTTCTTTTGAACTATTTCTAAAATTGGCGTTACAGTTTCAACATGACAAATGAGCCTCGAAGATCTGATTACGTTTAAAAGCGTTTCACGTTTTCTCTTTTCTCTCTTCACATGGTGTACCGTATTATCTTCCACCGTGACTGTTGGCTCAAAGTTTAGCTCTACGCGGGTCACGCCTTCTTAGTTGCTGAAGTGTGTAAGACAAATTATGAAAAGTACAGCCTTGGTTCTGTCTGCCTCGACGGTCTGTACACCGTAATTTCTTTAAATCTGGCGCTGAGTGAAGTCCCTTCATATCTGACTTTGATTCTGTACCGTAAAATAAAGAACTGTGTTAGCATATATCGACTGTTAGACGCTCGCTCAACACATGTTAAATTGCAGAGATAAAATGAATCTATCAATTGGAGAGTAGCGCACAAATATTTTATTTCATAACAATTAAAATGACTGAATAAAACTGTTACAAACGATATGAAATTACGTTTCAGGTAAATGAGGTTTCGATAAGGGACATGTATACTTTACGCCAACGAAGACGAAGCTCGTACAGATTGACTATTTATCAAGTTGTATGAAATCACATAAAGCTCACATATATCATATATTCATAATCACATATTTATGAATCACATAAAGCTGTATGAAATAAATGTTTCCTCAGATGCAGGTAACAATAGATTATCAAAGCGTCGAAAACCGTTTCAGAATTCAGTTACCATTCCTGAATTCTGGTTCAAGCCAAGTATTAATTATTAATTAACTAAATATATCTATTAAAATAGTAGTCGAGACGCTGATTTTATTTTAAAATCTTCGATACGGTTTGACTTCGAAACGATTTTACATAAACAAATAGTTTCAAAATGCTGATTCCATTAATGGTGAATTTATTAATGCCGATCCCACTTCATTAAAATAAAATGTACAATGTGAGGTTTACTGATCTATACAACCAATACAGTCTATTATAATTGATGTTAATACAAGTTTGTTTAGAAATTATTTACGTAAACTTACGTTTGTTAATAAATTATTTACGTAAACTTACACGCTGTTCAAAGTCGCATTTAGTAATTTAAAAAGAAAAGTTTAGTAGAAGTGTAATTCGAACTCGCACCGCCCTCGAACCTATACATCATCGATATTAAACAATAACAAAGCAACAACATGATGTGTTATATTTGCAAAACATTAAACCTTTTACGTTACTTGTCTGTTACGCTTCTTATCTATTACCCATGTTACAAGACTGTATCATAAACGATTGCACTTTTACTCCCTTCGAGTTTTATAAATAATTAATTTAATCATTTTAATTTTAATATGACACCTGTTGCTTACAAACTACTTAATAGTTTCTTCTGTTTAAAGGAAAGGAAATAAATAACAGTAAGAGGAGGACGTTAAATATGGATATTATCCACCGCTGAACATGTAATAGAGCGTATGATTCGACAGAGACAAACTGTTGACCGTACAAGACCGTCTAATAATTCTAAAGAGCCAAACTTGGCACACTCAACCACAAGGAATTCGAAAGAGTAGCCTCGCTTAATATGAGCCAATTATTTACTATTTATGAACATTCTACGCGACATAGAATCTAGCCGCGACAGTGTATTTAAGCAAACATTATGCGACCACTTTCATACATGAAAATGAACTTTTCATTTTAAAGCAGACGCTTGAGGTTTTGCCTTGATATTTTAACGGTATTAATTGGGATTTTACCAAAATGTGAATTTGGAAGAGATTAAATAATGTAATATCTGAAAGCTAATCGAAGCCTGGAAGCTAGCTGGAAGTGTTCAAAGTATACAGTCTCAAAAAAGTGGTGGAGGTCACTGACGTGTTGGATAAAAAGACTGTAGACTGTAGGATACGTTTGGCAACCCAATTCCTGATTTGGAAAGAAAAACTGTGTCAGACTATTCTATTACATATAGTAATACTTTAATATCAATTATTTTTGCATGGATAAACTAACTTTATTATCCGAGTTGTACACACGAGCGCGCAAAAACATAAAAATTACATTAAGTCAAACCATGTAAGAGGAAATAACACACTATCAGACAACTGAGAAAAGAAAAGAGAGAGTATACACGTGTTTGCTTTCCACATTAAAAGTACACGTTTAAACTAAACCGTGTAGTTATATTTAACACAGCATCTAACACACACACACACACTCTCTCTCTCTCTCTCTCTCTTGCTATACACTCTACTAAGAAGTACAACACAAAAAGTATTAAAAACACAAATCTAAGACTACAAATGCAAATGGATATGCATCTATTAATGCGATCACGATGTCAGTTTCGATGGTTATTATCGCTGATGCCGTTAGTCGGAGAGGTGATACAACAAAAGGCAACGACGTGAACCACATTTACTTGCACAATGAAACGTAACTGCGTCTGCTTTACTGAAACGTCTGGAGTCCAACCTCCATCGGCCTCTGAGTAACCCTTTTCGTAAAGCACGTTATCAGTTTAATATTCATTTTGTTAAGTAACTGTGATCTGTAACATTAGTTTTTTACATAAAACGCATAAATTGGATATCACTTAGCTGTTTTCAGTTAGCTAATATTAGAGTTCAAATTTTTACGTGCTCAAGTGGTCCAAAATATTTTATGACTGTATGCAATACGAGTATGCGCTAAAAACATAAAAATAAGAACTAGAAGTCGAAGTCTTGAAGTTGAATCGGGGAAATTATTTGATAAAGAGTACATGTGCTGGAAGAAAGGCTTAGTACAAGTTCATAAAATAAGGTGTGCCTTGAGATTCTCTGTTACGAAGTACTATAAAAAGCTTCTGCTAAATGTCTGCGGCCCATCACCAAACACACTGCCTGTTTGCGTTTTCTACTCTTTGTATGTTGCAACCTTTAAGATTTTTTATTTCGGGCTATAGGTTTCCCACACAGTTGACAATACAGTAATTTATCACTGAATAAAAGCTGGGAAATTCGATGGGTATATAATGAATCACTGCCACAAACGGGGAATAACGCTTGAGTGACTCTTTGTATTGCGGGAATAGCCTCTAGCTATCAATCACGTGGGTAATTTCCAGCCAATATTTTCGGAAGAAGTCAGAAAATGTATCATTCTTACGCGGTTACATTAGAGCACAGAGTCACTTGCAAGCACGAGTGACTACGTAAATGTGTAAATCATGACAGCGAAACTTCACAAACGTTCGTGTTTTATGATTTTTTTTTTTTAAATCGGTTAATAACGTTATCCTACGGCTTCCGATCCCTAGTCTCCATTGGTCTCGATCTAACCAAGATTCTTCTTCCAATTCCCGGTCTCTCATTGCCCGGTTGATGCCTTCTCTCCAACTCGACCTAGGTCTTCCTCTTCGCCTACGACCGTATGGTGTCCATCTCAAAATTTGCTTGGGGAGTCGATTATCCGGTATTCTTTACACATGCCCAAACCATCTTAGCTGTTTTGTTTTTATGTCGTCGACAACAGAGTACTGTACCCCCATTATCTCCCGGATTCTGACGTTTCTTACTTTTTCCAGTTTCGACCTCCCTGCCGCTCTTCGCCAATAATCCATTTCAGCAGCTTCCAACAACTTTTCTGTTCTTTGTATTATTGGCCATATTTCACACCCGTATGACGTAATTGGTTTCACGATTGTATTGTATATACGATGTTTATTTTGTTTTGATATTTGTTGGTCCCACAATATGTTGTTCAGCAATGCAATTGATTTTCTTCCCACGTTATTTCTTTCTCTTATCGCTTTATCTAGACTACCATCTTGTGTAACTGTTGTTCCTAGATATTTATAGCTACTGCAATTTATTATTTCTTGTTCGTCTTCTAAAATTAAATTCTTCTGTTCCCCACCAATGCACATATACTCTGTTTTCTTTGTTTTTACTTCAAGGCCTCATAACTTATATTCCTCTATAAGTTTTCGTGTTTTATGATTTGTTGTATAAATACAGGATTTTTATATGACGATACGTACTTAAATATATATGAAAATCTTAGCCCTGCTTCTTATTTATCAAGTTTCTAGTAGGGGCCGGCCTTCAGCCTTCTGGAAGGGCAGATCCCGCGTCCCTCTACAGACACTGGCGCTGAAACGATAGTTTCGTGTATACTTCTACTACACACAAACACTACTGAAGAGAAACGAAAGGTTATCCTCCTTTACAAGATTAGATACCAAGTAATTCCCACTATGAACTGTTGTAGGTCGTACGCTCAGAACGTTTACATACAGTGCGCATTGTTGTGATAACATGTTCCTTAGAACAGTGATCACACTGTCCGTTTATGCTAACAAGATTGCCCCGTTAGTAAAGTGACAGGAAGCTGGCTTGTCCATGGACTCGGCGTTGCACAATTTGCACTCATGAACTGCACCTTATCACCTTCAATGAAGCTGACCCATCGCGTTATCGACATTGTACTATCAGAGAATATCTATATTTAAGTGACACAGAAACGAGTCAACAACGAAACTATATGGGGGAGCTAAAAAATGAATTAAAGGGTTGTTTTGTTAAGAGTTGCTTTGATAGCCTATGTAATTCTTTTGGTTTGATGTAAACTGTTTCAGCGAGACTGCTATAACATCACTATTGTAGTTAATTGCCGACGTACCGTAAACACAATACGCGGACAGATTCTCTAAATCTAGTAAGCCATTGTAAGTTTGAAACTGTAAACTCTGTAGGTAAAAGATGTCCGGAAACTGAGAGGAAACGTATCGCAACAAACTAAATACAATTACTGGAGTAGGGCCTACAAAGACGCTGATGTATTGGAAAATTATTTAAAAAATAATAAGAACTTGAAGTATTGTGTCAGTTAAAACGCTCAATTATAAAAACTCTGAAAGAAAATTAACCGAATCCAGACTAAAGCTACAATCGAGTATAACGAGCGACTGGAGAATCGTCGACTGGATAATAACGATCGACTGTTGTTAATTAAAAATACTTATTTTACGTCGCTTGGATTCTGGTTTGACGGTGGAACAATGCCACTCACAAACAATTGGTTCAGACTCAGTCCATATTATTCGCCAACAATACACTGTTCTCATTTTATTACGGTGAACGCACCGTGACTCGTACTTGAAACTGCTCTCATTTTATGACACTACTGAACCTTAGAAAAACGCGCGCACACATACACAAATTATTTTATTTTCTTCTGTGTGTAAAACACTTTTACGTTGTAAACGAAGGATCAAATTTAAATAGGAAGGTCATACATATTCATACACATATTACGTAATACATATAACTTCTGTATGATATAGAAAGCGATTGTCATCTAGAGAGCAACTTGGCAGATTTTAGTGAGATTTTCGCATTTCTACAGAACATCTGCGGATGAAGATTTAGGTTAAGGATTATCAATCTGTCATAAAAAGGGACCAAGTGGTAGAGTTTGGTCAATAACATCTGAAAAAAGAAAAACAGGGAATGTTGTTTACAAGGAAGTCTTATAAAACTTCGATTTAAAAGAAAAATCTTTCACCGATAATTCAAAATTTCTCCTGTACAAAATGGAAGTGTGTCGCAAGTATTTGATAAAATACATGAGGTAACGTTATGTATACTGAGAACACTGAAGAAGACGATATCAAAGAAACAGATGCGTGACACAGGAGAAAATAAATAATCAAAGCGCGGAAGGAGAGCCGAATAATGAGCAAGCTAAGATCAGGCCTACCGGTATATATTGTGTAAGGCTGAATGGTAAAATTATAGACAGAAGCGCCGTCAAGTCCCCCCCCCCCCGCATCATTATTACTTTCGAATTTTAATACGTTTTTTTAATTCGTCGGTAGGTTTACACTACGAAAATACACTTATAAAGCCAGAGACACTATGTTGTTTGTCTGATTCAGCATTTTAGCTGTTGTTCGTGTTGTACTGTCATTGTCAGTGTTAGTACAATAAAATTGAAATGTTTCACACGCTCATTTTAGTTAATAATTATATTGTATAACAATCTTATAATTGTTCTACAAGAAAACTAAGCGCATTTGTAGTTACGCTTAATCATGCATAATTGTACAGCATTATATTAATCCGAACTGGTCATTGTTCAACAACGGAAACGCTTCATCAGCACAATGCAAAAGGGACCTAGTTATCAGATCAATAATTCTAATGTAACACTAATTCACTTGGTATTGGTCACGATTCTGTTTGAAACTGACCAGAAACGTATTAAAAATGTCTTCAGATTATTAATAAATCGTGGCAAGCTTTCATTTACACTTTCTCTCATTCTCACTTCTTTTTGAGACTCTCTCTCTCTCTCTCTCTCTCTCTCTCTCTCTCTCTCTCTCTCTCTCTCTCTCTCTCTCTCTCTCTCTCTCTCCCTATCTATCTTCCGGATTTTGTCTCTCTATTATACGACGTACGAAACATGCAAAACTAACCAAATAATAAAATTAATTTAGCGACTTAATGCTACATTGAATTAATACACATATATTTAATGCGATGCAAACCTTCATAAAACCGTTCACACAAATTTTCCCAACACACGGTTCACTGCAAAAATAATCCCTTAACCAGATCTTCGTACGCGAACAGGTTTCCGAATAAGAAGGCCCGGAAACTTAAGTTAGGAAAACGTGTTTACAAACACACACAGGTGTCCACGGCGCGCGGAAACTCGCGATACGCACGCGTACCACGACTTGTTAACGACTGACTTGAATAGAACCCGCGAACGACTGACTGACTGGCTGGTGGGAGCAGTTGTTACACACGGACGGTCTGTTGGCAAGGTTGCCTGCTTTGTGATGCTGACGGCACCGATCAGCTGATCGTCTGTAACTGACCGACCGTATCACGGTTTCTCGGTACTTCCAGTACGGTTTGTTTCTTCCCAATACGCGAGGTTCAACAACCGTAATTGTACACAGTTGTCTGTGGCTACTCTATTGGATGAGCTTACACAACGGTCAATGGCAGTACAAACAGATCTTACGTTTGAAATAGAGCACGCTTACGCATATATCGAACCTCGCTGCTTGCGTTAATGTTAAGACAGAGACATCACGCCCACATTTTAAAAAGAAATAACCCATTGTTTATGTACATAAGTGAACATTATGGCATATTTATAACGGTAGTGGCGCAGAGAAGGGAGTTTTGGGAGGGGGCCTTCAGTTGCGGAGGCCAAGGGCCACCAGTGGCTGTTGAGCCAGAGGATGAAAAAGACGAAAACCTCTTCTTCAAAAGAATAAACAAACAAAAAATTAATACATCTCTAAAATAAAAAATGTAAAGTACCGTTTACCAAATGGTAAAAGCTTAAGAGCATGATAATGTCTTTCAGCCGCCAGCTAAACGCAACATTATTATGGTTACTGACTGACTGATTGGTTACATACCTATCTACAGCTATGCAGTGTTGTTTGCTTGTTAGGTCTTTAATCTGCGACGGACGTTAGCACGTTAGCGGTCGCGGTTTTAGTTAACGATTCCCGGCTGGTAAATGATGACGTCATGCAGCGTGATGCGTTACAGAAATTTTCAAATGACCCCCAGCCATAAGACATTATCATGTCAAAATGTGCTGGCATAAATATAGTCATATTAATCGAAATTAATAATTAGGATCATTAATTATGTGAATACCCACTAGTTGGATTAGTCTGGTATGTGATTGCGCGAGTATGAAATCGCTTTGTGTAAACTTAGTTAGTTGTCTGATGGTTGAGCAATGGTTCAAATTTTTATCCTACTTTTTTTAGGTTATATCTCTTAGCGAATCCGAAAAATGTAGCCTTCGAATGTTTATTAGTGCGCAGTGAATCCAACTGCTTAAGATGTTTGTGATGTAGTAATATATTCCATAGCAAGATAAAAACTGTCTACACTAAACAGTTTTCTCCACAGTATTCGGATCTTAAATAGACTTACTTCTCGTACGCGGTTTTTGATCCGTGTTTAATATTATTTTCTTTTCCAATTTACTGCTGTATTATTCGGAAACAAAACAACAATCAAAATCTTAAAACGGTACCGTTATTCCGTAGATACGTACCTAAATCTTAGACCGGACTGCAGATGAGAGATTTACTGTTAATGTTTTTAGTAAAGTCTTCGAGACCTTGTGCTCGACGTTTTTACAAGGGAGAAATTATTTAAAGAAATAATTACAGAAACGCTTTGAAATATCTATACCTAATGTCCAATCACTCTCTCGTGAATGCCTTTACGCATTGAGAAAGTTTCGGTTCACCGCATTCTTCTGATCATAGTGACACAAAAAATTAGAAACAAATATGTGAGGTTTTGGATTGACGCTCGAACATCGAACACAAGAAAAGCGTGAAAGAGTTTAATCTCCCTGAAATGCCTACGCGAAAGTACCGACACATTTTTGATGGGAGGGCAGTAGGCCTCTGTTGGAATACTAAACATAACGAATGAACAGCAGAAATGTTAGTTTTACCTCATTTAGCTAAAGCTGTTTACAGAGACCATTAAATCCATAGCAATGACGTTATGAGCGTTCATCCGACTTTCAGTTTAAAAGCTACGAGCATACATCTGATTCGGACTGATCTCTCACTAGACACTCCTAAATATCACGCATGTTTTTCATTTGCATTAGTTTGCTAGCATCGACATGACGTTCGGCACGGTTACAAAATCACTATGCTAAGCGAAAACGAACTTCACAAGCTGGTTTCTTAACCCGACTGAGACAAACCACTCCAAATAAATTAAAACGGTGTCTTGAATAAATGTGTGAAGAACACGTATAGTGATTCACAACAAAATAATACACTTACCGGTTGCACTCTGTGATGTAGCAGCTTTGAGCAACTCACCTGGAACAAGGAGAAAAAATAACGTTAATTAAAATTAAGCAGTATGCTGCATCTGTAAGTTGTAGGCTACAAAATATCGGGAAAAACGGGCCTTTTGAAACGTGAGACCTATCGTGAAACGTTTCCGGAAAAATGCGAAATCCTTTCTTCACGTCAGCAGATGCTGTTGATCTACGTGTAATTTTAATTATACCTAACTACCGAGCGCGCACGCGCGTACACACACACACACACACACAAATACCGCAAACCTCTGTTTCGTTTTGTTTCTAATTTCAAGTCGTTACGCTTTGAAAGATTATGCTTGTGCTTGGTTTTCCAGTAAAAAGGAATTTTTTCAGAAAAGGGAAATTGACTATTACTAATAGTAATGAAATTATTACCAAATTATTAGCTAAAACTGTAGCTAACAATAAAGTAAACATGTTACACAATTCTATTATCGTAGGACAATAAACGATAATGTGATTAAAGAAGATTGAAGAGGAGGATATGAAACATTATTTAAGAATTGTTTAACACTGGTGAATGACGAACAATTTGGATCATTAGATGTTATCTTGTGTTCGAAGTCTTTGTTTATGTTGTACATTGAACTGTCTTGTTTGGAAATGTAATTATTCGCTGGGAATTAATAGAACGTTAATAGCATTATTCACTCCCTCTTCAGACGAGGATACGGGCTCTCCTTCTCCCCTCCTTTCCGTATCCAAGTATGGCAGACGACGCTCTCAGATTTTTTGAAGTTCTTAATTATTTAGCAGAATATTAAATTACTATATCTTTCAATTTTATTTTTTTAGACGGTTCTTGTAATACAATGAATCGGAAAACAAAGCAAAAATTACGTCCGAATGCAAAAAAATGATCTGTTCTTGAATTATCAGGACCGTTATTTTACCACAAATGAATCCGTTTTGATTACTAACCATCTCCGTTGAAAGAACTACGAAATAAACGAGTGTACTTAAAAATGGATACACCACAAACGAACATGACTCATATGAGAAGCCTGGGGAAAAAGAAGCTGTAGAGAAGACCAAGATACGGAGTGTCTTGCAGGCTATACGGAGTTTATTAGAAAATAAGTAAGTATCCATTTTACAAATATATAAAATTGTTGCAGCGTGCAACTTTTCTGGAATAATTATGGCAAGGAAAGAACAGTAATTTCTAGTGAACTACGTTTATACATGAAAGGCCACACGTTAACGAGTGTCTAGACTGCCAAAAAACCATGACAATTCAAGTTCATCAACTGCCTTTCTCTCTGTATCCTCCCTCCCCAGTACGCTCAGAGACACACAAACTTACAACATATATCCATAATGGTATTACGTCAATATATGTACGTTACAGAATTTGATACTATGTGGAAGGTAACGAGTTAAGAACTTCCACGGATAAACAATAACATTAATAAATATCATCTTAATTTATTTACAATTGTCATCTTAGGGCTTGAAACACGTTTACGCTTCCCGTGATAAATCTGACCGCGATTTCATTGCAGTAGGCGAGAGGCAACATAAAAAAATAAACGGAATACTGTAACTGCAATTGTATAAAAGATAATATTTACTTAATCGTTACGCTTTGTCTACACTTATCATTGTCAGGCAGTTTGTGGAGCTGAGTACTTCAGAGAGTTCATTTTTCGTATCTCTCCATTGCCTATACTGTTGCGGCCCGCAGTTGTCAACGACACAGAACTCGATCCCTGCCCTGTATTAGTGGCGGGGGCTACTCACAAAATCAGTCCGCCTTCACCGTTCCTGAAGTGCATAACCCTGTGTTCTTTAGTGTTATGCGTTGTGAAATCTGGCGTGTTAATATATCCTTGGAAATAATTTCTATCAATTAATGTTTTTCTATATAATAATAAGTTTCTATAATAATAATAATAATAGTGAATACATAAATATTAATAATAATTTGTAATATAGTTTTACTTAAATAGTAACGCTATAACAATTTTATAATTTGCATCAAACAGGGAGAAGAGAATGTTTTTCGAAATTAGAGTAGGAGTAGTGGTGGAACTTCTCACCGCTATAGCAAAGTCCTAAGTTAACCGAATACGCGCACGAATATTTGCCCAGCTAAGATTTGAGAGCTTTCCTGCCCATTCCTCCACTAGTTTTCCTCCTCCTCTTAAATTTCATTGTCCTATGTTTCCTAGTACTATGTCTGCCTTTGTTCTTTAATGGACTTTTCTCGTACACTTTCCTCACTCGTCCTGTTTATGTAACCGAACACTCTATTTTTTAATTATGTTCTTACTCTTTTGGGCTAAACGTAGCCATCCTTACTTTACCGATGAATATTTTGTTACTTTATTGTCTATTTTTCGTAATGATATGATTTCAGTTCTCCATTTTCTTTCGTGGTTTTTGGGTGCTTTCCCATCGCTGTCTCATATGTAGTTATGTGGACCATTCTGCATACTTCAGAATGTCAACTTGTTTCCCTCGGGATGTCTATGTTACCTAGAGTGTTTCTTAAACTATAATTTCATCCGTGTTATTTCTCTTTTTTGTTAATGGTCACCATCTGTAAAACAATTATAAAAATATTCCAAAATAGGCCTCTATCGTACACTGAAATTAGCAGTTACAGTCATGACAAATATTGGCAAGTGTAGAACGTCTACATTTTGTAATTATCCGAAATTATACTACAAAGGAAAGCATTACTACATGATTGTGCAAATTGTTAAAGACAGACACATTGTTAAAATAAGATGACATTTCTTTGTCAAAATATGGCTAACTGTACCATATTACATCAGCCATGATTCCTTTAATGACTGATGTTTAATTTTCATTAAATCAAAGACGCAACTGCATCTTTAATATATTTCAGGTACATATACAAATAGGTGTGAAGGGGCGTGTATACCTTTAAAGGGATTATTTACGTTACATTAGGTTTAAATTATCACAGTACGTAGAATTCGAGGGAAACGTGGAAAGGAACTACAATGAAATGGTCGGAATTAACGTTAGTTTAAAGTGGCATAACGTTCACCGCGTGAAAAACAAAACACTGGACATATACAACAAGTTTTTATGTAACCAACGGCACCCACTCGTTTTCAGTCAATTTTCTAGCCACTGAGCCTACAATACAGGATGAGGTGCTCCCAAGGGATCAAATGTACGTAGCCAAAGTGGTTCCGCTAAAGTAGATTCCCTGTAGTATATCGGAGTGTGTAAATTGTCTCTTCCTCTCTGGAACCAATTTCCTTAACGCACGGTGGATCCACCCACACTTTCCATTCCATATGGTTCACTCAATACTTTTTATTATGTTTACATTTCACGGTGCTTCGAACAAAGTGACACGTTATGTACCGCTTTAACGCTTTCCTCCTTAATAAACAATTTTAACAATCATAAAAATAAAATAACAGTTACAATACCAAACATATAAGGACTTTAGACTAGGATATAACAAGATGGAAATGAAAGACAATCTAGTCTGTATAGCACTACATACACGACAGCATAACCACCGTGTCTCCACGTGATGTATAAATAAATATATCACACACACACACACACACACACACACACACACACTCTCTCTCTCTCTCTCTCTCTCTCTCTCTCTCTCTCTCTCTCTCTCTCTCTCTCTCTCTCTCTCTCTCATTATTATTTTATACTATTATTTTGCTAAGCAAACTGTTATATTGTTTTACTTACTTATTTACACTCCACTGAACATCTTCAGAATAAACTGAAAAGCTTATTTTCAATGGAAAATTTTCGTTTGTATGTGTATTTCATACTATGTTAATTTTGGTAAGCTGTTTGTACACATTGTTTTAGAAATATAATTTCAAATTATAATACAGTGAAGCTTGCTTATAACGAGATTCAAGGGACCGGACAAATGTTCTCGTTAAAACCGGGTGCTCGTTACATCCGAGTTGTCGACTCGCAAGCCTAAATTTTTATACCATGATTATCGAAACACAGCAAAAAAGCCTACTATAGAAGAGGCTTTGCACAATAAAATTTTTACATGTTTTACATTCTACGCTTAAAAGTAAAATTTAGACTTTAAACATTTTTTAGACGGTAACATTGCTGAAAATTGGAGTATAGTGGATTCGCGAAATATAGTAAAGTAAATGTGTGGCAAAAACTTACCAAAAGTCAGCCGGCTATCGAAAAAAAAAAAAACTTTCCATGTCACATGTACAATATTTATTTTTAAATTACAAGAAAATTCACTCTAATTTATTTGTCTTTTTCTTCTTCTTTCGAAATGGATTGTCAAAATTATATTTCGCACACAGAATGTAATTAACCTTAAAAAAATCAATTTTTGTTTGTTTAGTAATTATGTATCTGTAGATATCAAAACGTTTTTGTAATCTGAATAAATATTCCACGAATTCATCACTTACATTATTAGTTTCAGTAAATTGCATTAATGATTTTAAACGAATGTTTAAAATGCTGTATTGTAACGAACTCTTTTAGACCTTAACCCATGAACAAGCTTGCGATAAAATGCTCGTTATAACCAAATCTCTAATGTGTTCCTACTAGTTAAAAGCGAGTTTAATTATCATTACTAAGATACAAAAACCAAACAAATCTCGTACTTCTGCTCGTTACATCCGAGTTATCGTTATAAGCAAGCTCGTTAATCGCGAGTTCCACTGTATTCATATAGGCTATATTATATTAACTGTTTAATGTGATAGGCCTATATTTAGTTTGGTTTCTGAATATCTGGTCTAAACGTTTTACGAAATTATCATATTTTGTATAAGTTCGTTTATTAGTAAAGTATAATTTTTATATTATTTAATATTTAATACTATTTTTCATTCAAGATGTATTTTTCCTTACTTGGAACATGTTTAGGACATCCTCAGCCATCTTAAGTTTTTTGTTTTGTTGATACAACAAAGATGATACAATAAACAATGTTATATTTAGAATGCAAAGACTGCAAGAGGTGTTACAGTGCCAGAGCGGACAATATCCGGCGAACGTAACACAAATGACAGTAATGATTGAATAATCGATCACAGTCGCCGCGGAGAAGCGCGTGATCGTCTCTGAATTTAGAGAGAAAAATGTTATTTACGATTTATATTGTACACCTACACGCATACAGAAAAAAACCAAACCTTTAAAAATCCAATTTGGCCACTCATACAATATCTGCAGGACATGAATTCCCAGACATTACCAACATGACGCTGATAAAACATATACATATGTACCACACAAAGGCACAATTATGAATATATTGGAAAACTTACAAATATATACACATAAAACACAAGAGAAACTAACACCCGAACAAATACAAATCAATACAAAATATAACACAATTTTTAAAACATTAAACATTGTAAACGCTCAAAAACAAAACTGTATGCCACACCTATACACAATAACACCAATGTAAACAACCAAAAACTAACAGGAATCCATAGCAACAAACAATCTGGACACAACAAGATCTGGAATCTTAGTCAAGAAAACTGTATGCCACACCCATACACAATAACACCAATGTAAACAACCAAAAACTAACAGGAATCCATAGCAACAACCAACCTGGACACAACAACAAGATCTGGAATCTTAGTCAACAAATCTGTATGCCACACCCATACACAATAACACCAATGTAAACAACCAAAAACTAACAGGAATCCATAGCAACAACCAACCTGGACACAACAACAAGATCTGGAATCTTAGTCAACAAAACTGTATGCCATACCCATACACAATAACACCAATGTAAACAACCAAAAACTCACAGGAATCCATAGCGACAACCAGCCTGGACACAACAAGATCTGGAATTTTAGTCAACAAAACTGCATGCCACACCCATACACAATAACACCAATGTAAACAACCAAAAACTAACAGGAATCCATAGCAACAACCAACCTGGACACAACAACAAGATCTGGAATCTTAGTCAACAAAACTGTATGCCACACCCATACACAATAACACCAATGTAAACAACCGAAAACTCACAGGAATCCATAGCAACAACCAACCTGGACACAACTTTTAGTCAACAAAACTGCATTACACACCCATACACAATAACACCAATGTAAACAACCAAAAACTAACAGGAATCCATAGCAACAACCAACCTGGACACAACAACAAGATCTGGAATTTTAGTCAACAAAACTGCATGCCACACCCATACACAATAACACCAATGTAAAGAACCAAAAACTAACAGGAATCCATTAGCAACAACCAACCTGGACACAACAACAAGATCTGGAATCTTAGTCAAACAAAACTGTATGCCACACCCATACACAATAACACCAATGTAAACAACCAAAAACTAACAGGAATCCATTAGCAACAACCAACCTGGACACAACAACAAGATCTGGAATCTTAGTCAAACAAAACTGTATGCCACACCCATACACAATAACACCAATGTAAACAACCAAAAACTAACAGGAATCCATAGCAACAACCAACCTGGCAACCTGGACACAACAACAAGATCTGGAATCTTAGTCAACAAAACTGTATGCCACACCTATACACAATAACACCAATGTAAACAACCAAAAACTAACAGGAATCCATAGCAACAACCAACCTGGACACAACAACAAGATCTGGAATCTTAGTCAACAAATCTGTATGCCACACCCATACACAATAACACCAATGTAAACAACTAAAAACTAACAGGAATCCATAGCAACAACCAACCTGGACACAACAACAAGATCTGGAATCTTAGTCAACAAAACTGTATGCCACACCCATACACAATAACACCAATGTAAACAACCAAAAACTAACAGGAATCCATAGCAACAACCAACCTGGACACAACAACAAGATCTGGAATCTTAGTCAACAAAACTGTATGCCACACCCATACACAATAACACCAATGTAAACAACCAAAAACTAACAGGAATCCATAGCAACAACCAACCTGGACACAAGTATTCAACAAGACAATAAACTAAGATGGCTCAGGATGGGTAAGATATCTGATGCCCGAAACATATTCCAAGTTAGGAAAAATACATATTGAATGAAAAATAGTATTAAATATTAAATAATGTATAGGGCTACATTTCAAGAAAAGGACTGCAGCAAGAGGTGTTTGAATATCTAAAAATATATACGCTTTCTTCAATGTATATTTCTCCTTTGGAAACATTTTTCATTAACTATATTTCACTTAATCCTAGAAATTTATGAAAAAAATCAATAAATAATGCTCGTAAAGTTTACACTGTAAATAGACCTTTCGATTTACTCCGAAGGTTTGAGCAAAAAACGTACAAAAGTAGAACACAATAAATGCTTGCACTGTAAAATAAAATTTTTAACCCCCTCCCCACATGCACACACACCTGCAAATTTAATGCAAAATTATTAACGTATAGTATGATGAACAACAATTACAACAGTAACAATAACATGTAAATAAATCCCCATGTGTTAGCCATTTGTTCAAAATATTTTCTTGACTAAAAATGTTACATGCTACTAGCTACTTTTGTTTGTCGGCTATTATTATTAATATTATAATAGTGACGGATCATCCAAATTTTAAACAACAACAATGATAATGATAATAATAATAATAATAACTGTCTTCATCGATATTAACAAATACCAAGACACTTTATTCACAAAACCGAAAGTGACGTCGCTTTGTTATAGCTACAATAAATTCTGACACGTTAACGTCTTCCCAACTCAAAATGGGACACATTCTCCTCATTAAGATAAACGACAAGAAATAAGTTTATTGTGGCTGGAGTAATATTAACTTATTATACCATCATGTATGGTTTACTTGTAACACGATGTACCGTATCGTTAGTATGTTGTCACACATACGCGCGCACGCTAACAGTAAGAACAAAAATGAAAGTACTGTACATGAAGCGTGATGTTTGGGAAGGTGAGAACCAGCTAGACAACCTGTCTACCGCCGGGCCAGTAAACTTCCGACACATTTCACGAAACTGGTGCAAGCACTCACGCCGTCCATCAGTTTTAGAAAGTGTACAAACTAGCGAACACACAAACACATATTCTTTTTTCTCTTTTTAGAACCGGTCTTTGTTGCTAAACAGTAACCGGATAACTACTGTCAGACAGAACCTGGAAGTAGATGTAGTTCAGAATTCTATATGTGCGACCCCGACTGAGGTCAACTGTTCGTAACCGGAAAACTGTCTGAGCGTAAACGGAAAGAAAATTTATCGCATCGTCACCCGTCAGTGGCTCTTTAAAAACTGACATATCTCTTTATGTCTTTCCATATTTCGTCAGTTTTCGTACTTCATCTTGACACTCATCGTGACCACCGTGTTTTCCTTCCACAGACGACTAGCCCAACTCAAGCTGGATACATGCGACCTATCAGGGACCTACATTCCACTCTAGTAGTTCTTCTATATATTCCAGAACTTGGCCCCGACGTCCTTTTCTCCATAGCTTGTTATGTTCTCTCAAGGTCACAATGTAATGTTATAATCAACAGTGCACAATGATTGTGTGTTCCGCACGAATTATATTCTGTTCGCCTCCGTCACAGTCAGGTAGGAATCTAGTTTACCAGCTACTCCACCTGCGATACTTTTTTATTACAGAAGTTCCATTTCCGACTCGTCCTCGCTCAGCGTTTCACAACATTTCAATCATGAATGTGTCACTCATCGTTTTTTTAATTTCAGTAAAGACAAACAATAACCTCATATTTTTTTATACTTCTGTTATTTTTACAGACAAACAACAAACATAAAAACTATAATAATTAACGTCCAGTAATGCTTCAGCATTTCTTGTCCGAAACCAACAGCGGTCAACAGCGGTAGCTAGAAGTATCATTAAGAAAATACTATTTTTTCTATCAACTTACGGATTCTATATTTTCAAAATATAGAATGAAATTATAGGTAATGAAGCTGTAGACATGCTTGCCGAGAAAGGATCTTTAATTAGTAAAAAACAAAAAACAAGATCACTGATGACATATTCCTCAGCCAAACATTAGATACAGAGGGTAACAAAAAACCAGAATTATTCAAGAACTAAAGCAGCAGCCTTCGGTAAGAAATGGGAACTTCTCTACAAAAACCCAGAAGCAATTGCAGACCATCCTCGCAAAATTTAGACTTTCTATAGGCTATGATTGTCTGCTGAACCCCTCCCGAGAATTGGCATTCTCCGGTCACCAAAATCCATGCATCTTGTGTAACCGCCCTAGCGACTCATTAGACAAGCTAAGTCTACACAGCAGTCAAAGGGGCGAAATCGTCAATTACGAAGTAGGCCTACTGGAGAGCAACACTTTGTTGCCCCAGCAAGTGAAACAACAACAACTTCCTTTAAAAAACCTCTGACCATTCGTTAACATTACCTGCTGTTGCGAAAACAGAAATCATCAGATGTCTGGTCACTAGGCATTCATCGTAACGATTAAACAGTGAATACCTAAAACTATAACAGTACTGACACCGGAGCCTACAAAGCTGTTTTCCGCTTTGCAACCTGTAGTACACAGAACCGGAGAGCTTATTCTTAATAAGAAGGAAATTCGCTACAATTCTACCAATATTAATTTTAAAATATTATCTACTGTTTCTAAGTCAACAGTGCCCATAAGAATTCTTCCTGCAGAGGTCGGAGTCACACTGATCTGCCGTCGTTACACATTTAAATTCTACTATGGTCCGACATGTAACACCTCACATCTGTACGTGCACAAGGAAATAATACGACGTCAAGTGCAGACGTCAGCTTATGGCAACTAAACACAATTATCAACACTGTTCAGTATTTAAAAACAGCCTGAATGTATCCTGAAACGTTTGCCCAACTATGCGTTACAGCCGGTACATGTTTGCCGAAGAAACTCGCTGTATGTAAGAATATGAAAAATGCTTCAAGAGTAAATTTTTCTTGACACGTAGAACACGTTATACATAAATTAAAACAAATTCTAATCAATTAATTAGACCGTAAAATTAAAAGTGTATTTAAAAACAAAGATTTGTTTTAAAATAATTTAGTGAATTCATGTTTAAAGAGCTATGTTTTGATCTGTACTTGGCTCTCTATGTGGAGTTTCAGGAGTTTATAATTTATATACATATTTATATACAATTTATAAACATAAATTGCTCTTTAAACTGTTTTATAAAAATTGCTCTGAGACAATTTATTTTCGCAAGATTAATTTTACCATAAACAGTAACAAGAAAATAAAGGTGAACTCTACTGTGATAACGAAAATATCATATGAGACTAACACGCGGATTTTTTTTTCGATTTAAACAAAAACAGTAACTCGCAGTAGCACTTTTTACAACATTTTCTTTCATAATTAAGTTACCACAAGACGCTACGGCAGCAGCTCATGAAACACCTCTCTCTCTCTCTCTCTCTCTCTCTCTCTCTCTCTCTCTCTCTCTCTCTCTCTCTCTCTCTCTCTCTCTCCCTCCCCCCCTCTCTCTCTCTCTCACACACACACACAAGAAATGTAGCGAGCGAGCCAGTAAGCACAAATTAAACACGGGATACAAAAGTGATTTGTTTTAGTCTTGCCGGATTCAAACGTGGATTTATTTCCAAGGCTATAGCGAGCGAAACAGCGTTGACCTTTACAACCAATTTATCCACTCAGCTGTTTGTTTGCTCAAAGTTGTGTTTTTTATAAAGACAGCGTGCGGGAGGCAGGTCCGTTACTGGGTGTGTCTATCACGTAGCATAGAAACGTGAACGTATTTCACCGCCTGACTAGAAAACAAACCACCAAAAAATCAAACGACCAACAAACTATAAAACACACGGACATGCCCTGCGTGTATAAGAGCGCGTGCACACATACTGTTACACTTCATTGCCGAAACCATAACATTTTCGTAATCAATAACAGTTTCATAATCGTTTTTGTTATACCTACAGAAATCGTTTACACGATTTGTGTAATTTTGTTGCTCATTTCACATTCGCCTTACTAAGTAAATGACAACAGCTGAATATGTAAACATGCTACCACATGTTACTCATATACGATCAAGCAAAAAAGTCAGTCAGATTCAATGATACGTACTAGGAAAATAGACTCGAAAAGAAAAATATGAACCTTAGAAAATATATCCACGTATAGTTTCCGAAACGTAAAAGTAAATAAAAAAATTAACAAAGACCCCAAAGGTTGGAAACAGGCAGTTGGATTGGAGAAAATTGTTTCGTGTCTTCAGAATCCAACACATCCAATAGGCTACACGATGCTGGGAAAAAGGTTCAGTCGGGTGCCTTTAGGCAGCCAGTTTTCACTGATTATGGCCGCGACGTTTCGACACCTAAGTCTCTGATAAGTTTCAAGAATTTTCTTTATGGGGCGGGGGCACAGTATAACTACTTGTTCCAACATATTCTGACGATTAGAGTAAAGTAAAACGATTACTTTAAAGTAATTACTTTAAAGATTCTGACGATTACCGATTAAAGTAAAACGAAGTAAAACAACAAAGGGATATGTTTTAGAAATCAATATTTTTTATTGTACTTGCCAGTGGAATTCTCCCGCACAAGTTTCTCCTACTTTTATTTTACTTGCCAGTGGAATTCTCCCGCACAAGTTTCTCCTACTTTTATTGTACTTCCCAGTGGAATTCTCCGGCACAAGTTTCTCCTACTTTTATTGTACTTCCCAGTGGAATTCTCCCGTACAATTTTCTCCCAATTTTATTGTACTTCCCAGTGGAATTCTCTCGCACAATTTTCTCCTACTTTTATTGTACTTGCCAGTGTAATTCTCCCGCACAAATTTCTCCTAATTTTATTGTACTTGCCAGTGGAATTCTCCCGCACAAGTTTATCCTACTTTTATTGTACTTGCCAGTGGAATTCTCCCGCACAAGTTTATCCTACTTTTATTGTACTTGCCAGTGGAATTCTCCCGCACAAGTTTCTCCTACTTTTATTGTACTTGCCAGTGAAATTCTCCCGCACAAGTTTCTCCTACTTTTATTGTACTTGCCAGTGGAATTCTCCCGCACAAGTTTCTCCTACTTTTATTGTACTTGCCAGTGGAATTCTCCCGAACAAGTTTCTCCTACTTTTATTGTACTGTACTTGCCAGTGGAATTCTCCCGCACAATTTTCTCCTACTTTTAATACACTTGATCCATTTCCTTATGAGCTTCTAAAATGCGTCCTGGAAAAAAATTAATGATTTCGCGCGAAGCCAATTTTCCACTCCATAGAAGGAAGTCCTCATCGTAACCAATCATTCGTCGTCCTATTTATTTCAAAGGGCTAAAATGGTGAATATCAGTTTGGCCCCAGAAAACCAACATACGACTGTGAATGACCCACCAGTCACTACAAAATTTTGAAGGTACTCAGCCATTTTGTTGAAGGTATGAGATCAAGCGTTGTCCTAAAAAGAAAAACCACAACTTCTGAAGGTTCAGCGCGCTTCTTGGGTTTGAGTTTTCACTGTAGCTTGCAATACTTGCCACATTTCACATTCGGACCTGAAATATATAAAAAAAATGGCTCTTATTTATAACAGCATATTGCCATAATCGATTTTCCGACAGAAATGCGTGATTTAAATTTTTCTGTTACGAAATGAGAATAGTTATACCATGAATTTTGCCGCTTACTGTTGGGTTCACACTGATTTACCCACGTCTCGTTAACAGCAATTCGTGACATAAATGAATCTCTTTTATTCCGATTACGTTTCACATAGTTAATTTCCAAATGCTGCACCGTGGTCAATGCATTGAAATTTCATCAATTTTGACGACGTCGGCACGAATCTTTCAGTTTACTGGTTCAATAGGCTATATAATATATAAAATGGACTTTAGGATGTTGATAAGCCTACCATAACGCCGACAAATGGAGAGAGAAATACTATGCAAGGGAAAGAGAGAAATCGTCGACTTATTTCTTCGATCGTCTTCGAAGATTTGCTGCTCTGTTCCCTGCAGTAAACTATACTTCTGAAAAACTTAACACTTCTCGCATTTCTTCCTTGGCGCAGTTAGACAACGGGTCTAAATTATCTTAAAATAACAGTAACAGGATACTAAAGAACACTTCAAACATATTCACCATGAATATGTCTGTCCATGTTGCCAGGAACCTGATCAGGAAAACAAAATGTATACCTTTACTTTTTGACTTCCCTTCATAATTGCTGCCCTACGTCATTTAGACACCCGTTTGGTGCAAGTCGTCTAACAAGTTCGCGTACATGTTTTTTTCAATATAAAGTGTAAATATTAACTGCAAAGTAATTGTGTTTTTTTACACGGGGGAAGAGGATAACGCTTATTTTTTGCTGTGGGGAACAGACAAAATTCTTGCTACTATGGGCGAAAGCTAAAGCGGAAAGTTAGGAACATAGTTAACGGAATTAGAATTTGTCTTATATACTGCAAACAAACGTTTGTAGACGTTCAATACCAAAACTACAAAAATACGTCTACATTTACAATAAGAAAAATTCGTATAAAACGAAAGTTTGTAATTAGCTGAACGAAGATAATATACCTCACTAGCTCTACTCTTTCTCATAACTTTCGCTTGTTAATATTGTTTAAAAATCTGAAATCAACGAGGAGAAATTGGAGGAATATGTAACGGTATTATATGTGTGCGACTTAAAACGTACTGTAACCTTGTTCTAAGGATATCTCTACACGGATACTACTGTCAAGGTCAAGTACAAATGTGTTCGATGGGTCTTGAAGCCTTGACCTTTACGTATGAAGTTCTTACTGTTACAATGTCGTTAGAGTGCGTAAACCTCTGGTTAGTGTGAAACAATCATCGTGCACGCGCCAAGCAATCCTGGTTCATTCAAAATCTTGTAATGTTCAACGATATTAACAACAAATATGATAACTGGCGATTTTCCGTGAATAGTTATTGTAAACGTATTATTTTAATAAACAGAACACTAAAAGAACTAGGAAAGTTAATGATTTAAAAGTAGAAATTAACGTAACGAAGTGAACAGATGCAGACATACCTTGAACTGGAATAGAATCTTAAAAATACTGTTTTACCAAATTATTTATCCAAGACAAAGAAATGAAAACATCTATAAATAAATCTCTAGGGGGGTCTACGTTTGTTCGCGATTATCTCGCGGTAATCTCAGAATCTACTGAACCGATTTCAATGAAACTTAGCACGCTCATAGCAGGTACCCAACGGAAGGTTTTCCACTACATTTGATAACGATAGGTTAAAAATATCCGAAGTTATTGCAAAAAAACTCTTTTTTTTTAGTCCAACTATAGTAATGCCCTTCACTTCTCTCCCTTCTACTCACCTTCTCGACACGCGCCCCCAAGTTAGTCCCACAGTGCGCCACATTACCCACTCCGCCCAATTGCATAAATGACGCGTCTTAAAATTGCTTACAAGTCAATTAGTTAGACTTTACATCAGGTTCTAAGCTATCTTATTATATTACTAGCAGGTACCCGCGGCTTCGCACGCGAATATTTGTATGTGATTGTTGTGGTAACTGTCGAATTGGTAAATTGCATTAGTGTCGAGTTGGTAACTGTCGAATTGGTTCAATAAATTATTGTATTGTTTATATGAATTCCATATGCTGATAAGAATTCCATGTCCCTACTAAAATGTAAATATTCAAATGGACTAACTGATATCAATATACTTATGTATACACTATTTGTATTATTCTATACGAATAAACATTTCATCTAATTGTGTTACTGCATGTTTGTAAATATCTACTAAATTATCAAATTTTGATTTTACGTATCGAGGAAACATGAATGATGGATCTATTGCTTCCCACTTTTAGGATATTCATAATTTACAATATAAGAATATTATTAATATAGATGTACCGTTGGCAATTTACCAACTCGATAGTTAGTTACCACAACAATCATATACAAATATTCGCGTGCGAAGCCGCGGGTACCTGCTAGTTCTCAATAAAATTTTAACGATGCATGTTTACGAAAACCAATTTCTTAATTTTCCAGTTATTA
Source organism: Magicicada septendecula (assembly GCA_034769895.1). NCBI lineage: Eukaryota > Metazoa > Arthropoda > Insecta > Hemiptera > Cicadidae > Magicicada > Magicicada septendecula. The sequence goes on along the minus strand of CM068371.1, from coordinate 248,108,549 downwards.
TTATTACACTTCTTTTCCCAAACTCAATCCGACGACTGGTGGGTGGCCGTGTCCTGAAATTGTATTCGTCCTGTCCGTTCGCCATATTACAAATGTTAATAAATATGTACGTAAAAATACCAAAATTATTCTACAACAAATAAGCATTTCTGTTTGGGTAGGCATTTAAAAAATAATCAATTTATATTATAATAAGTTTAACGTGTACTGGTTACCGATTTATAATACAACATTCACAAATAAAAACAGAATTGCTTTCACTATATTTTGTTATGTCACTGTTGCGGGCACAATCTTACTTTCAGATTTAACGACGAATATAATGGAAAACACTTTTATTTTTCCCTAAAATCACTAATAATTTAAATTCTGAAAACAGCAGCAGGCGTATTAGATATTAACAGGAAGCGTTGTTTGACAATAATTCGGGATATTTTTTATGCTATTGAGAGACGCAATGTCCCTGTGCCTTTACAAATGAATCAGTGATAGAAAATGTTTATTAAGCCCTGGCGAATCTCGTTAGTGAAATTCTGATATTACGAGGATCGTTTTTCACAAGATACGCGCAAATTAACAAAAACAATTCGAGTATTTCCGGGCGGAAGCGATAGACTTGGCCAGTCTAGACGTTTGTGACAGAATACAATCGATTTAAAGAAAAAAAAACATACTAATTGACCTCAGACAATTGGTTCACTGAAATCGACCTATTTTCATCTGATTGTCTCCAACTTTCTATTTATTTTCTCTCTTTCTTAAAATAATTACACAAAAACATTTTAATATTACAAGAGTTTTCTCTCTCTTTGACCTCTTTCCATATCGCTATACATAAGTATAACTTAATTTAAAAGATAGATTGGAGAAGCGCGGTGGGAGTACTTACAGTAGAATCAAAAGATCAAAAGCTTCGGGCGTTGACCTATCTGCGACCTCGATTACTAATCTAACTTTTACGACTTTACTAATTGAAGTCAACAATAAGCTACTGTTCATACAGTCTTCGATTGTTTCTGTAACATAAACCTCTCACAGTCTTTAAGTGCAGTTCCTTCAGTTTTGTTAACAATAAACATACATAATCCCCCACTCACGACTTCCGTTTTGATTCATTAGCTTCTATTATAGTTTCGAGCCAGAAGGACTTTTCGTAAAGTTACCGATTTGTTAACTTTTCGGTCAAAATGATTCGTCTCTACGACGGGGCGTTAAACAAACTGCGACTAAAGAGTATCAAGGAAGAGTGTAAACTTATTTAAGATTTGTTTGACAATATCGGATAACGGATAATTTGGAATACATGGTTTGTCTTGTTTCTAAAGTTTCTGTTTATGTCGAGCATCAAACTTTTGTTTGGAAAAACAATTACGCTGGAAAATAATAGGCCGTTGATAGCATCTCTCTCTCTCTCTCTCGCAATCAATTACTATCTACCTATGTGTCTGTCTGTCTATCTCTATACAGTATCTACCTCGCCTTCCTTTATCTCTCACCCTTAATGTTTGCCTATACCAAACGTGTAAGTCAGGATACTAAACTTATCGTATTTGTAGAATCGTTTCTTCTTAGAAGTGTTTGACATTCGGCCTGTGGTCTTGATATTGATATTTTTATGTGTAGTCTGTAGTAACCTAAATCCAAAATCACAGAACGCATGTTGTTCGGAAACAAGGATACTGGATGCCGTGTCAGCTTGTTAACGTGAAAATGAATAAATATAACAGATATTTTTAAGCTGTTGGAATAATGTTTAAGCACAGACTATGAGTGGAAGTGAAATAATGAGAAGTCTTATGGGCCACCCATGATAATGTAGCTTCGGGTACCTTCTCATGTTTGTATGAGCCCCACAAGTGTTTACGTTTGTCTTTTCTGTAGTGTACCATGAATTAGGGCTACCAAAAGCACTGTACTACAGGAAACCAAATGTTTTACAACTGTGATTAAGTTGGTGTTAACGTAAATTATCATGCCCTGTGATAGGTAACATTATGTCTAAAACATTGTTGAAAAACACTAACTAATCACATACAATAATAATAACAACAATCATGCTAAATCACACTGGTCGATTCTGAAAAAATGGATGCAGACAACCGAATCATTCAGACGTAACACAACGGTAGCTGCGGTTTTCAATATTTACGTAATTTATACCAGACAACAACGGTTTCTAACTCTAAAGTAATTGGAACATTATTCGAAGATTAAAATTAGATACTAGTCGCTGTTACGCCCACCTGGCTCAAAGAAACTGATTTACCATTCATAAATAACAGGTTAAACATCAGAACCATAACAGTAATACAGTATAAGGGATCCCTAACGTACCCTATGTCCTTACGAAGAAGAGGAAAACCTCTGCCCCACTGTGAGTAATTCCAGCAACCTTATCTAATTCACTCTGCTACCCTTGACAATAACAGATCCCGACAACCTGACATAACCAACATTATGTTTATTAACCACCTTTAAAGGTATTACTTTTAATAACGATAAATATTATGCTTAAATATTGTTTCGTATCGTGGAAATTAATTGATACGCGGTTTCCCGTGGTTTTAGTATCGTATTACCTGCGAGTAAACCTGTTAGGCGATTTAATAGCCTATTTGACATAAATATACAGTACACTTGTGGTCAATCTAATCCAGATGGAGTGAGATGCAGTAAGTAGTCCGAATAAAATAATTTAAAGGCTATGCAAAGTCACAAACACATAGTTCGCGAAACCATAATGAACTAAAAACACAAAACTAATCTACAAAAATCACGAAAACATAAAATTGGTCAATCATTACCACAATTTTGTAATTAAATTATTTCACTTCACACATTCTCTCTCTCTCTCTCTCCCTCTCTCTCTTTGCATACATAGAGACATACACTACAATCAGATTCTGTTCCCATTAACAAGAATGTGGCTCTGTTAGAGAAAAAGAGATTAAAAGTAGTAAAAACTTCATCCAAAAAAATTGGAACTCCCCTGTTTTCCCATGAATCCTTTCATTAGCATCGTATCATAAACCAGAAACGAAATTTGATGTCGAGGACAAAACCTATATTAACGATTCCAACAATTTTCGTGTAACAAACAGAACACAGCTGTACTCCAGACATTAAAATGACGTACGGAATACACTAGCAGGTTTGTTGACACAAGAATTCGACTTCAACTGCATAATCCTATTAAAGGCAATAAATAAATGTCATGTATTCTCATGTTGTAAATATCTCTACCCAGACCTTCGCATGCGGGACACAAACATCGGCCACAGAATTCGTTTCACACACCACGGGTGAATTCGGAGAGTTGTTGACTTACTCTTGTATAACGCCAAGTGTAATATAAACTCTCAATTAAAACTCGTGCAAAGTGCCAAGTCACAGAATTACATATGTAAATAGTTTTATAAGTATCGCAGCAATCGCAAATTTCGCATTTACGAAGGATGACATTGCACTCGTATTATAACTATATAATCAATGCATGAAGTATAATGCCTCTAGTTCATTTTTACAAGGATATGTTGTGGAATCAATCTGTCCTGCTTCACGTGGATCACGTTTTCTGATATTTCCTGCTTCTTGTCTTCGGAGAGCAATTTTGGTAACGTCTAGTTGGCAAACTGACACATCTAGACGCTCGAGTGTTAACTTCGTTACAGAATTTGAACTTGTAGAGATTTACTAACGTGAAGTTCGCGTTTGAACAAAAGCAATTTGAAAAAAACGATATCAGCTGGCGTCAAAAAGAGGTGACCTTTACTTAAATATGGAAAACCGTTGATCTTTTTGTGGTCTTTGTACATCTTTCACGGCATTGGAAGTTAAAAGTTTATCTAAAGTCGTATGCACACATATAAAAAACGTACACGTGATAGGCAAATAACAAATGGCCAGCGTGTTAATACTTGTGTGCAACATCAACAGCCAAAAACGTAATTTAAAAAGTTAAACAATTAGCACGTGCAAACTAAAATCCACATAACGGTTAAAATTCAGAGAGTTTATAAAAATAAGACGTTAGGCTAATAATAGGCTAGGTCGTGATTTACGGTTACGTGCGAAGTTCGTTCTGTTGCCTTGACTGGTTAGCGAAGGTGAAAACGTGATTAACAGCGACTAAACGTCCTTGCATCGTGTCTGTGGTTTTCATAGGCCTATAACTTGCGGTTGTGTGCACATCGCTTACTGTACTTAGCTATTACGTTCCTGATTCATTATTCATAACAGTTAAAATGTTACCATAATAATACAAAAATTTAGTAAATCGAATTTAAAACATTTTGATTTTTGTTGACAGTAGTGTGAAAAAAGAGATCAATGACAATGAAACAATAAAACGTAACGGGGCACGAGTAGCAAGACACGGCAACAACCTCAACGGACCTGGGGGGAGGGGGCATCCCCTTGCCAAGCCGGAGGATAAATATGAGTTTTTGGCCGAACGTTTGGGACGACAGTTCGCTCCGTTCGGTGACCCAGACGTCGATAAGGAGATTGAACACGAAAATGAGGAGTAACTTGGCAAACCGATCACCGCCGAACCCGAACTCACTTCAGACGCAGAGGTTTCGGAATGCCTTTCAGCACTTCCACCCTGGAAGAGGCCTAGATCGGACGGTGCCACGAATTCTGCCCTAGAAAGACTTCCGGGCAGGGGAGTTCGCTTCCTGGTCGACTTGTTCACTGTCTGTTTTCGATTTACCTACTTCCCTCTGAAGTGGTGCCAGACGACGGACACGATGATCCCGAAGCGGGGAAAGACCCTAAGTTCACCAACAACCTTCGACCTATCGGCCTGGTTTCGGCCACGTCGAAAGTTTTCGAACGCCTGGTTCAGCGACGACTTCAAGATTACCTCAAACGGTTCGACATTCTGGTCCCCGAGCAATTCCGATTTCGAGCTGGGCACTCCTAGAAGCATCAGCTGGTGCGTTTCGTGGAGACCACTGCTGAGGCCGGTTGCTCGCGAGAACAGGCCATCGCCGTTTTCCTTGATGTCGAGATAGCTTTCCACCGTGTATGCCATATTGGAATTCTTTATAAACTCACGGAGATTCTGCTTCCGGATTGCTACATTCATTTGATTGCTAGCTTTCTTCGGAACAGAATCTTCCGCGTGAGAATAGATAACACCCTTTCTTCGGTGAAAGAGCAATTTCGGCTTGTGTACTTCAGTTAAGCGTCTTAGGTGCCCTGCTTTCCTCTGTGTACGTCAATTACGTGCCCGTTTCCTTGAACCAAGTTGGCCATGTTCGCCGATGACAGCGGTTTATTCCGTCAACTGTCGCGCTGAAACGACCGTCATCTGGATCCAGGAACACCTTGACTCCTACGCTGAGTGGGGAGAGAAACGGACGGTAACTATTAACGTGCCCAAGAGGACAGGTGTAGTCTTATCCAGACACAGAAGGCTCCCCGACAGACTCCACGTAGGCGATACTCTCCTGCCCTGGTCTCCCGGTGTTAAGTACCTAGGATCGTTGTTTCACTTGGCGGACACACTCCAAACGAGTAGCCCGCAAAACTGACGATCGTCTGTACTAGCTCTAACCGCTACTTTGCAGCAATTTTATTACGCGTAGGTAATAGTTAACTACGCGATCGCTGTATGAGGCTACTTGGCCAAAATCTATAAGCTTCAATCTCTCCTGAACCGAGGACTGCGCTGGACATGCAAAGCCCACTAACTTCTAACACGATCATCCCTGCATGTCCGTTCCCTCAACGTCCTGCTAGCTGTTTAAAAAATTTATTAAAACATTAAAATTTGAATTTAACAAACGTGTACTGTATAGCAAACGCATGTGGTATACATTATGCGGTCTTATTTTAGATTTACGCGATTTTGTTACCGTAAACGTATCTACTACGTATAACAAGACATACCTATACGTTTATATGTACGTCTTCACCACCACCACCACCACCACCATCATAATCTGTAGCTCCGTAACTGTTCACGAGTCCTGGCCTATTCCAAGCGTAGATTCCATTCTTCGATTATATACGTACTTACTTAGCTCAATTTACTGAGTTTTATTATTTATTACAATATTTATTTTTATTACAATATATAGCCTACAGATAGTTGCAAATAACCAATGTTATTTTGAGGAGACTATAGAGAATTACTCTATTTAATACTGAATAAATCATAAAATCATTCAGATCGAATATTAATTTAGTACAAAAACCCCCTAAAAAACACCTACCTGATACTACATAATGCTTCTTTTGTATTTGAAAAGGACTTTCAACTGATTAAAATGCTCACAAAACTCTCCTGTACCACAAAGTTGTTGTTAAAATCCCTTATGTGACACTGTCATCTTCTCTGATTGTTGGGAAAGTAACGCTGCTGCTTGAAAAGTAGTATTTCCAAGTTATACACTGGGGCTCATACTAATTATATCATCTTAATATCTGTTTATTCAGTTGTTTTTTGCTATGTTAGTGGACTGAGAGTATGTTTTCCACTTAGGCTGGTCAAAATTGTCAAAGTCTACAATAAGGTTTAACGCAGTTCAGTGTGACGTCAGATTAAAAGGCTTTATGTCGATATAGCGCGTTATTATAGTAGCAGTATAACACGTGATCGTCTACAGAAAGCAACTTTGTCCGTGCACAAGGAAGTCTAGATATACTAAAATGCTTCCAAGTTAAGACGGTCTAGGTCGTACCAAATACGGTAAGACATATGGCCGACTGGATAGCTAAACTAGTCACGATCGATAAATATAATTTCCCGCAGGGATCTGCTTCAAATTTTCTTCGAGTAGTCGCCAAAGTGTGAGTTTGCAGACTGTTTACGTCATTTGACGCGTTTACTTGGTTAATTACGAATCGAGTAGGTACATTCTACTAGCTAACTCGGTCGCCCAGACAAGCAAGGCCTCATTTTATATAGTCGTGTGTTGTTTGTGAATACATTACAAAAGAAAAGATATTGTTGTTTGCTATTTATTCTGTTGTAATCAACACGATGTTTACAATAACAGACGTATAAAATTTCAGAAAATCATGAAACAGAGATGACATTGCAGTATAAATAAAATAAATGATACCAGAAAAACCGGCACAAATTTTCTCCCGTATTCTGTAGACACTGATAGTGTTAAAGGTTTTGTATAAAATTTTTTAAAACTTCGCCTTATTGAGTAGGCATACATTTGCGGCAAATGGAATTAGATCGGCTACATGAGAGATTTTCACAAAGTGGGGACTACGGACCCTCACAAACAAACTTTTAAAAATAACGCTGTGCTGCATAAATAGGTACATTTTATTGAAGTAAGCACAGAAATCAGTTCACCTATAGAGGAGGCTATAGAGCGCTTGTGAATGACGTTCAGACGCCGCGTGCGGGCTTGCATCTTCCTGAATAACGGATACGTTTTAAGATTTGGAATATCGATTTCTTTTCGAAATGTAATCAAGCTGCGATTAGAAAGTACAAAAAAATGTTTAATATGAATCGAAAAAACTATGGATCAAGAAGGACACATTAATAACAACCAAAAACTGCTTAATGTAGAAATTTTCCAATTTGCTGTGAAACTAAGTAATGCACTGCAAGTATCATAATCCGAGTTGGATACAGTGCGGCCTGAATAAACACTCGAAAAGAGTGAATAAAATAGGAACTCTACCTCGTTCCTATTCACTAAGAGGACATATTCTGTAAAATTAGAACAAAAATGTAAACCATCCCTCAACAATCCGCTTACTAGCAATGTATAGCAAGATGGCTATGCTATTGTACCGCAATTAAAAATGTTCGCCCTGACATAACAAACTGGCTTAATTATGTAATTCAACTTAGACATATTAGGCCTATATGACTATATTTACCGTCACATTTTTTCTTGTTTAATTTGGACATTTTTTTTCACCCCTAACGCTGGGGAAAAATACAGCGGTCTTGCTCTGCATGCCTAGGTTAGATAAGTAACAAAAGCACTTATATTCCGCACGCGCGCATACGCCCGGAATTACCTCTCCACCGTGCGTATTACCACCGCACATGGTGACATATAGTGGCTGATTTCTCTCTGGCGGTAGTGGAACGTAAGCTGTACCACAGCCAGGGGGCGTAATAGGCTGTACTTTTAATGTATGAAGAGAGAAGAAGAAGAAGACTTTTGCTTTATCCCTGTTGGGGGGGGGGGGGTATTAACACCCAAAACGCTCCTGGCTACGCCTCTGTACAAGACTAACAACCACACCGATCCGCAACTTCTATTATCACCCATTGATAAAATTTTAAAACAAAATAGGTTTTATGTCTAATAGAAAATGCAATCGTTTATATAAAACTACGACGGACAATATACAGTTTTCATATCCTGGCCGGTCAATAAGAAGTGACAATTTCTATTAAAAAACTGGCGAGTCGGCGTCTCTTGTCCTGTTTGTCAATAACTGCGTAATTGCGACGAAAGTCGAGGTTACAGCCAGTACTCTGACACACACGTATACACGGAAGCGGAAACAATGTGAATGTATGTGCGTTTACCGGTATTTTAAGCCAAGTTAACTGACACGCCGCGTTACGTTCACGTTTGAAAGTAAAGTAGGTACGCTGTCTCGCCAATAAAAGTGAAAACGTCCGCTCACAACAAACCGCATGTGACACTACACTGTGATAATAATAATAATAATAATTACACTAAGCGTTTATGAATTATTTTTACAGGCTAATTACGCCAGTTTTTGTGTAAAACGGATTACGTTAGAACGCCGTTGTTTGCAGGAAGTGATTATTATTACACAATCCGTCGTAAACATTTTATTGTTAGAAATAACTTTACTAACTGCATATAATCTGCATTGTAAGACTACAATTACATATACAGTACCTGGCAATAATATTATGGTAAAAAGTGTGTCTACGAACCACTGTTATAATCTCAGGATTTTTTTTGTTGGTTTATTGCTTTCCAAAAGCTAGTCATAGAAACGCTTGGACTAATAAAAATCACCATTATCATTTTCATCCCAGACTTTTCGAACTACTATTACAGTGCCACTCAGTTTGGGGGAACCGATTGTCCCGTCGATTTTCGTTACTCGCCCTGTTTATTTCCATCACGTCTATATCTTGTGTCTCTTGCGTTCCAGTCATCTTTATTCTGCCAATACTCGTAAAACATCCCGTCTTTATGGAATCGATTCATAATATTTGTATTGTTGCGATTTTATGTGCAGACCTATAGGTGACGCACACAATGCCTGCCCCCTTTACCCAGCACGGGAATTACCGTGGCTTTAAGTTAAAGAGTGTAACAAATCTCACATTCCAAAATATTGTCCTTTAACCCTTCTGAAAGCCTGTAATTTTGTCAGTTTCATACGGATCTTTTTTTTTAGTAAACACCATAGTGCAGTCGCACGACTGAAATTTGGAGAGCGGATTACAGTTTTTATTATGTCGCGCAGTGTTGACATTGTTTTACCATTAAGCCTCAAGGGTTCATAACTGAAGCGGAAACCTTTATAACATAACCGCTAGAAATCATATGCAGCCAGCGATTGGCTAGATCTCCAGGATTTTAGAAGAGTTAAAAGGACTCTATAACGTTACTGTGGAACACATAAATTAATTCAATATATGTACAGTATAAATAAAAACTCAATTATTAATAGAGAGATATGGTAGTATAAGAATTTGTAAAATATACATATATGTAAGAAATATGTAGAATAAGAATGGACAGGGTGAGGCCAGTGCGCCGACAGTCTGTCGCCAACCGAAATAGATATATAAAAGAAGCATGTACCTAGTATGTCATAAACACATAACATGTTTTGTGTATAAGAAACAGCAAAAAACGAGCAAGTACCGTTAGGAAAGCAGGTCGGTGTCCTTCAGAAGACAAAAGGTGACACCCCAATATTTATTGCAAATTTAGAAAGTAGCGTCGTTTTTAGCAAGTTAAACGGCCACGCGGTAAAAACTACGTGCCCGAACTGATGGACCAATAAGCAATAGGAAGCGCGAAAGAATTACGATTTCTGAATGGAGAATTTCAAATTCACCGGGTAATATTTCAAACCCTGGCCAATGAAGGTGTCATCAACCAGAACGGTGGTAAGGGAATCAGTAGACACACTATAAAAAGAGAAAAGCAAGTGAAAAAAGGAAGTTTTTTTTAAGTTTAAATTTCAAGACAAGCACGGGAAGTCTGCGTTACTCTGTACAAGTATTCAATAATATAATTATAACGGAACGTTATACTAGCTTTGTTTAAAATTTATAGATTAGCTCGGTAAATAAAAGTCGAGAAGGAACAAGTTAAGGTATAAAGAAGAATATTTTATTGGTGCGCGTAAAGTACGTATTATGAAGATATTTCATATGTGCGCGTAAAGTTGAATCGAGAAAGTATATTTATTTTATGTGCGTGACGTTAAGTACAACGCGACCGTGTGATACAAAGTGAAGAAGTGGTAATCAATTATGTTTGGTGGAAAAAGTGAAGTGAAACGAGCAACGTAGAACGACTAATCAAAGTCTTGGAATCCGGCAAACAAATAACAGTATACTATCTTAAAAATTCACAAATCTAATATACAAACACAAAAATTAATGTCTACCATAAGTATAACTCATCTCATTCTCAAAAAACCCACACTTGTTCAGATACTAACGATTCAGTTTATGTGATATGACATGCTAGAAAGGGTATTTCGTAGAATTATTGTATAATCAAGTGAATGAAACAGAATATAATAAGAATAGCATTCTAGTACGAGTCGAATACTTGCATATAATAATTGTTAAGAAAACTCATGTTAGTTAAGAAAATATTATGCTATATGTTAATTAGAGTATTGAATATATATATATATATATATATATATATATATATGTATGTATGTATATGTGTCAGGTGAATAAAATAGAATATTGCGACTCGCTAAACCGAAAAATACTTAATAATGGTAATCTTGAAGAATAGTAATCAAGTAAATATTAATACTTTGAAATTAGTTGTAAAATTGTGTATCAAGTATCTCGATGATATTATATTAGAAACCATAATGTTTATGATCAAATTTTAGATGCCATGTTTGTAATAAGAATGTAATAATATAGAATACTGTAGCATGACAGATTATCCACATTGTTTTAATTTACAAAATAATCATATATATAATAAAAATGCAACGACATCAATGAAAAATACTATAAAAATTAGTCACGGACCACAAAGTAGTGAAATAATAGTTCAAAGAGATAAAATAAATTCAAAAAAACCATGCAATATATAAGAAATTATAGGAAAATAATGATAGGCCGAAGTATAAAATAATTATACCAAGGTAGTATAGGAGCAGGTCAGGAAATGCCCAGTATAAACAAACATCCAAAATAAATGAACAACTGTTAGAAAAACAACCACAAGTAATAACATTAAAAACTTCCAAAAAATATGAAAATAAATAGGAAAAGTATAATGCAATAAAATAAGAGTAAATGTGAATTAGGTGTAAGTGAAGGTTCTAGAATAAATGTAAAAATGTGCCAGCGCAATTTAATCTTATAATGAAAAGTGAATCCTGATGATCTAATATAAGTGATATTCTTTATCCTATAACATCAGACAAAATGACAAAAAAATGATATAAGAATATACAATACATAAGTGGAGTGATCAAGGGTAAATCCCTAAAGGAAAACAAAAACAGCAAGGACTGCATGAAAATTAATTTTAAGAAATATTTTAGTTGATGAAAAAACAGATGCGTTTTGTTTACAGTAGTAGTTCATTGAACTCAAGGTTAAAATGTTTGAGAATGGATATAATTTTTTTTTTTTATAAAATATTTATTATGTTTAATGATATTAATTAATAATAAACCTGGCTGTAATTAGATGAGAATAATTTCGTTAAGATTTTGTAAGAATAATATGTCAGAAAGGGTATAAGCAAGCTGGAATAATGATAAACATTGTAAATGTGCTAACATAAAATCTAGGCCAAATGGTAAATCTTACAAACCTTGTTATTAGAAAATAAGTAAAGGAAATTAATTAAATTAATGAAAATTATGTAAGGTAAATCAATTACTGTGAATTATAATTGTAACAATACTTTGTAAAGGTATTGAAGAAATATATGAGAGATTTTTTATTAGAAAAAAATGCAAGTGTAATAACACTAGAATCTAATAGGAAAGTCTAAATTAAAGATAATATGTAAATTAGTTAACTAAATCATAAAACTACAAAGAATTAAAGAAAAATAACAATTTTAATTCAAGGAAAACCATTTGAGATGACAGGAAGTACAGTTAAGGCCTACATTCTAATATACAGTAAATTTGACTTTTCAAGTTAAAAATAATATAAAGTATATCATGTTTGGTATTAAATAACGTAGAATTAACTATGGAAAGTAATTATGTAATTAGTATTTAATAAAATTAAATAATAGTAAAAATGTAATTAATCATATAATGTAAAAGTCAATTATTTAGGCGGAAATGCCATCTGTTTAAAAACTATGTAGATTTAATATTAATTCAGCCAGGACTGATGGTATAGAGGAAGAAGGAGTTAGTTGATTGTTATACGTTGCGACGGACACTTTGAACGAGCTCAAACAAACAAATTCATTAATAAAAAGAGAAGATAATTTTCGGACATAACCTAACCTATAAAAAATAACCCAGAGAAATTAAAAAATATGATTAATATACAGTGAGTCAACCTGGAATCAACCAAATTAATTTAATGGTGAAGATTTGAAGTAGTCATTCAGATAACCGAACCATATGAACGTGAATCCAAAATAATATCGGCACAGAATTGGACATTGTAACATTTCACCTCCATTGGAACAAAAAACACATTGAACACTGATTGCCGTGCCGGACAACTGACCACGACTCCAGAATAATTACACAGTGATGAAGAATTATTAACCACTACTACTTGGAAGAGGAAAACAATAATAACCAACATTTATTTGAGGGAATTATGCAGTGAAGACGTCTTGTATACACTCAGCACGTGGGCGGCCATGATGGAATAATCCCAGAATTCTTTGCGACCTTGCGGGACTACATCTCAAGTCTGGTTCGAGAAATTTATATTACTAACATTGACTATTCAATAATATTTGTATTTTTAGAGATTTAAGCAGTTTTTTCTTGTACGCATTATACTTTCCAGCTTTGCCCTTTTTCTCTGACTATTCTAATAACAGTTCAAAGAATCCACAAATTAATATTATTATTTTATATATGTAATTTAATCACCCTGAGAACGAGTCTGTAATTATCGATTGACTAATCGATTCAAAATCGATTTATTATTATTATGTTAATAAAGTAATTGAATCTTATAATTTTGGGGTTCTATTTATTTGTAATTGTATAATTAGAAGCATATTAAATAATATTTGATACCTGGACTACAAGAAAAGCAGAAATTAACCACGTTAAAAGAGTACACACTTAGAATAACGAAGGACCGTTAATCGATTATCACAGGAGATAATCTTATTAACGCTGAAAAACAATTCTGGTCATTCTAAGCGAATAAATTGATTAAATTAATAATTACAAGAAATAAAAAATACATAATTCCATAACAAATAATTAAATAAATAAAAAATATAAAAACTTTTTTATCTTCAACAAAATTTTTTTTATATCATAATTTTTTTGTAACTCCGAATTTTACGAACTGTTACAATATGTGACTGAGTTATTATTAACTGAACTGAACGGACTGAGTTATTATTTATTAATAAACCCTGGGATACTCTGCTCTGGCGCCCAACCGAATTAATGATTGATATAATAATGAGTGGATGTATTTAGTAACACAGATATTAAAATCTAATTCATAAATAGTATAAATCATTATAATTACTACCCAAACGAAGTGCTGTCTTCAAAATTGTTTAATTTAGCACTCCGAACAAATGGGGTATTAAAAGATTATTTAATATTGTCGCCAACAACGTGGTACAATTCCAAGAATTTAATAACTCTGTTTCGGAAAATGATAGATTTGATGCACTCTTTAATTTTGTAAATCCACGGTCATCCCGCGAAAAACGTAAAACAGGTCATCAGTCAGTTCCACTTAGGAATTCTGTAAAATACAAGTATATTTTTACCAGTCTGCCATGCATAATATAAATGTTCCTCAATTAATTCTGCCAAAATTTAGTCATCTGCTTTAAATTACGAAGATTATTACCTTTTAACAGTCAATATTAATGAAATTAAAATGTTTTTATAAGACATACAATATGGTAATTTACAATGTAACCCGCATCGTGGCAGTCCGGTCGTGCGGTTTAAGCTTTGTGGCTCCTCTTGTAAAGTTAAACATCACATATGTGAATACAAATCTTGGCGGCCGGGAACATTTCATTTTTGAACCCCCAAAAAGATGTTTTACATTTGGAGGGGCCACTGTCCTAAAGAGAGAGGAAGGCACTGTTAAACCCTAGCCGAGTGCGCATTGTACATGTATTTCGAACGCTACCTGCGTTCTTTGCCTACGCCCGTCTCTACACTCATAAGCGTAGTCGAGGGTAAAGTTTTAACCGAGTTTTTAATTTAATTTACATTCCAACGTAAAATCCACCTGTACTATTCGTTACAGTCAGCAAATCACACGTTTCGACCGTTACATTTGAACTTGCCACGATTTCTTTGTAGACTAATCCAGTGCAGAACTACATACGGAACATTTTATTTGCATGCTCCGTATGCAAACAAACCTCACGTTTTCATAACGTAAACAAGTGATTACCCGCGAAGTTTCGCATATTTCACAAAGCAGCGTCTTCGCCCTGATATTATACAACACTGGTCTCCAAATTTAGTATTTGGGCTGCTCTGGATGTTCAATAATAAGGACCCGTACTAAACTGACCAGATCTCAAGGATTTTAGAAATGTTAAAAGGACTCTTTTGCGGAAGATGATAGATTTGATGCACTCTTTAACCTTTGTACATCCACGGTAATCCCGCGCGAAACGTAAAACGAATTGAGATTACATATATATGTTTTAAATGAAATCGGTATTCTGCATTTGCTCACGCCTGAAGCTCTCCACGAGACGATCAACAAAATTTCGACTTCAATTCGTGTAGAATACCCAACACGAAGCATCGATAGTTAAACATCAGTTCAACATCAATACACGAAACATAAGTACTGTATACGTGTATCGAACACAACGCGACAGTCTGTACGGAAAAAGGTTCTTGTCATCACAGGCTTACCTACGAAAAGTTCACAAATTCATTACGGTGTTGTAAATCATATTGAATTCTTCCCTCCATTTTGTACACTCAAGTCAATAAAAACTGTAATCTTTCTTATTTTGGCTAAAACAAATGACGATCGGCAAGACAAAATGTATGTATTACACTTACTGACTTCGTCTCAGTTTATGCAGGTTTCAGTTTCAGCTCGATTTCGATGCTTAGTGTGTTACTGCGAAGTAAAGAGATAACTGTCTACACGATGGATAAAAATAATACTTGTTACGACGGACAGCAACAAAAGTTCGACGTCTTACTTTCACTTTGTTACCAATATTTTACAAGGTAACGAATATTAATAAAAAAAACTATTTGTTAACAAATAACATTTTTTTAACCTAAGACGGCGTGTTATATCTTCAGTTACTTCCTGTATTCTGTAATCGTAAGCTTTAATGGAAAAAACGACATTCCGACAGTCAAGAGTCAGTGGTCGTGTTCAACTATATACTACGAAACATACAGGTAGGGACATTTTTTTAAACTGTACAACAAAAATCGGTCTACGAAAAAAAGACCTACAATTTATACTGGGTTTTTAGGACACAACACAAAGTACATTAAAATAAATTCAGACACTCACGTAAACATGACTTACCAGTATTGCCCTCGGCCTGGAGGCGTCTGTAAGAGCTCCCACCCATAGATGCCTACGACCCATTTAAATATAATTGTTTTACAAATAGAGTTTGTTCAGTAAACCAGAATACGACACTGAATCTGAACGGTCGAAAGGTTGTTACGACACCTTTAATATTTAAATTTAATATATTAAATTTTACGACACTGAAAATTCGGGAAATAACTTGTAAATATTGTTACCAAAATTTAAATAAAACAAAATATACCTAATAACACTTTGAGGCACACGAATGACATATCTGTTTGGAAGCGGGGAATATTTCGTACCCTATCTGAAGAAATTAACATTGCGGATTCGTGGTGTTCTAAATTTCGGATTATGATCACTTCAGAGAAAATATTTTACTATTAGATTATGATCTAGTCTACGTTTAATAATGATCTTTATTATCTAATGAAATTTAACGCTGCGAATCAATAAACGTCAGTAAGGACGTTAGCTAATCCACTCCCCAATTTCAAAACAATGAGCTCTAACTGAACACATTCTCGTCGAAGATATCTAGTCAGTAAAAGAACCGACAAAAATATGAAAATATTTTTTAACAAGGTTAAAAATATATGTTAATATTTTAAAATATTTTTTAGCATATAGATATCAAATTAATATCGTCTGAACTACTGAAATGTAAAACGAATAATAACAGTAGCACGTCACCGCAGACGGCCCCTGCAATTCTCTTCGTATGCAATACAGTACCTTACTTTGTACCGCGTGAAGTATTTCAAACATACGAAGGCGGACCTATTTAATGTAACTAACTGCTGGTAGGTGGTAATTGAATTTCATGAAAACACAACGCTCAACTAAAATAGAGTATGAGGTTACAAAGAAAGAAGGAGCACGCTGGGAGCACAATTTCCATTTGCAACGCTACAACGCGACTACGTTAACCCACGCTCAATTAAGTTTTAATGAAAGTGTTCCACGCGGGCGAACTGAATGTGTTCATAACCGTTGTTGGTGTCAATACCGGTTCGTTGCAGTAAATTAAAGGCACATTAGCAAAGTGAGAATTAACTGAAGCTGCACTGTTTCGACGGTTTATAATGGTTCAACAATTTCTCTCCGCCTTTAAGCTAAAAACGGAATAAGGTCTTTGCAATAGTAAAAATAATATCGCCACAACAATCCCAAAATGTAAATTTACTCTCTTTTCAAGAAAATAAAAACAAATTCATGCGAATAAAAAGTGTAGTTGTACCAAATACAACTTAATACCTTTCCACCAAATGCATAATAACGTAACATATTGGTATTGAGAGAAAATCAACACCTCATGTACCAGCGTTCACATCATCCAGCGACGTTTGTGACCACGTTATGATCTCCTAATGAATTATAATACATTTGTAATGAAATAAAAATTATTATATTCATTCTACTTCTTCTTCTTCTTTTCCATTCCCGTTTACCGTCAAGCATCGGGGTTGTTCAGCCTCTTCCGATACGTTCTTCTTTCTGGCCGAGACATTTGGCTTCTAACGGAGTGTTCATTATTTAGTTAGCTAACTTCTCAATATGTCGATCCACCCCAATATTGGCGTTTCCTTCCCTCCCACGCTTCTATGATGTGCTTCAGGTTCCTTTCGCCCATATTCATTATGTGGCCAAACCATTGCAGTGCTCTTCTCTGCATTATCCATTAACTAATTTCTGCTGCAACAGATTTCTGATCGTCATATTCCTAATTCGTTGTCTCCTAGTTCTTCCAATCACCCGCCTCAAAAAATTTAATTTTACTGGCTTGCAGTCTGCTTTTACGTTTTTCCAGCAGGGTGATATATTCTGTCCCATGAAATAGTGTGGGTAGAAAAAGCGTCTAGTATACTCGTAGCTTAACTTCTTCTTCACTTCTTCCGTAATTTCTTCTTACCTACCTACAATAACATTAGTAATCTAATGTTATATTTGATTTGATTTTCGTACACGATCGTTTATTTCCTCTTCAGCCTTCCCATCTGACATGATTTAAACCTCAGCCTTCCTTCATCTAACCTTCATTCTTTCCTTTCCCGCGTATTCAAACCTCATATGCTGATCCACCTGTCTCTTCCCAGTTAATATTCAGACACTCCTCTTCAATTTTTCTGGTTATGACCATCACTCTGTCTTTAATGGCCTTCAATTACGGCATTCTGAGGTTCTTCCTTACTCTTCGCAATTAGAGCAATGTCGCCAGCATTGACCACAGATTGAAAATGCACCGGTCTAATTCTAAAGCTTCCTACTTTGCATCTTGCTGTTTTCTTTTACAATTATTAAATTATAGTAAAAAATAAAACCAAAAAATAGTTTTAGTGATTTTCACTCGTCTTTTACAATTATATTTATTCAAAACGTGTTATTTCTTGACGGTAACTATTTCACTAATTTTTAAAGTTAAAATATAAATACTCACTACTTTTACTGAAAACGTAAATCACTGTCTTACAAATATCATCAAAGTCTATGAAGCTTCACTGGTAATATTCCTTATTAAATAAGTATTGCTTCTGTTTTAACTGTTACCGTTTTGCCGTATTAACTGGGTCTGTTTTCTCCCTAGTGACTGTACATAAATTTTATTTTATTTCTGTAACTCTAGTTCAAATATTGTGAAAATTATCTATGTTAATGACGGAAGAAAATTCTGACGTTTGTAGCACTCCCTTTTTCAGTGTCTGTTCCGTTAGACACGTGATACAGGTGTGTTATTTCTTTTTGTTAATAAGCGGATAACATCAACTAAACAGTTGGTAGAAAATTTCAAAAATTCTATTAATAGGTATTTTAAAAACTAATCAAACTTAAGAAATTTTCGGGTAAAAATTTCAACAGCTCCGATAAAAAAAATAACCTGTTCCGCTCGACACGTTCTACAATATATTATTTCTCGGCGCCTATAAACGGATGAATATAACCAAATCTTCGATAGACAATTTTCAGAAACTCTAATTAATAAATGTTAGAATTTAGCTATTTTCAGTTAAAAATTCTAGTAGCCTATTTAAAAATCTATCGCTCTCGATACAGTTCGATCGTTTATTTCCTGACCATGTCAATTAATGAGGGGTTATGCCATACCAATTTGTTGAAAAACAAACAAACAGATATAAATGAAAAATTATGTGTTTCTGGGCACGAATTTATATTAACTAATTTTAGATAAAAATCGCTGTACGTTAGCTTTCTAGAAATAATTTTTATATCGGTTGTTCGTACCTATCAATGCATTGTGTGATTATTGTTATCAGAAGTAGTCTCGTAAAGGACACCGAGTTAATAACAGAAAATGTAAAGTAATGAAGGCATTAAATAAGGTTTTGAAAGACTAGAACCAAAGGTACAACAGAGTGCTTAAGAAACGCAGTTTAATAATAAAACCGTTGAAGAAAAATCAGAAGGCTAAAAGAAAATGGGCGCGTAAGACAACTGTCTATTTGAAATATAAACAGAATATGATAAACCAAGAACGATAGACAGATAAATAATTATTGATGTTATAGAGCTTGATTTCAGTACATTACCTCACGAAGATGACAAAAGTTGTACGCGTGCAAAGAGCTATACAGTTTGACAGACCGAGCAATCCAGAAGTAAACAACGAAATCACAACAATCGTTTAAGACAAGTATAGTGTCGTTTATACAATGTACTGCCTCCTTCCATTACTTGAGACGCGTGTTAACGTTCTCTCATAAAATACCACACTATCAACGCTGCAACGCGGTGCCAATTCAATTTCTGTCTCCCGTTTTTGTCTCCGCTTTTATTTCTCTCCGCATTTGTGCCTGAGTGAATGACCGGAAAAGTGGCGAAAGAAAGAACGCATGGAGTGCAGGATGTGTGTAAGCCATCTCACATGTGTAACAATTTTTCTTTTTTCAGATATTATTTATATCCACCGCCGTACCATTGACCGTACGATATTTAATCCACTTACGCATTCAGCCAACACGTTTGTTGTGCCTGGAACATAGGCAAACTAACTGTAGCTGTACTGGGTTCACAGCATGCGTTAATCTAGAAGACTATCGTGAACTCATTAACTGTAGTTATATTATTAACGAAGTAGTTGAACAGTTATTTATCGGCGTTAATTTAGAATCAAATTAGAAAACATGTTACTTAGAATGACCATGATAGACTTGCTTCCGTTTCCTCCACTGGCATGGTCTTTTATTCGTAAAGCGTAGGATACGGGAAAGTAACATCTTTGAATTTTTGAGTAACACACCTCTATTTCACTGACGGAAATCAGAGTTCCTATTAGTGATTACGTTAAAGTAGTTCTACTCCTGAGGATGGACAAGAAACCAAGTTTTTAGACGAAAAATAAAGAAAATTGACATGAATTAGAATTTATGTGTATGTGAGTGTTTGGTGAGGGGGTAAGAACCCATATTCTACATGAAGATATGTAAAGTGTTTATGTAATTTAGTTTTAAAATTACCGCCACACTGTATTGGGTTAGTTGAATTTTTTATTTTACGATTAGATTGGCTGTTCGAAAGACTTACGCACGACGTCACTCATAAATATTAAACATACGTAATTAATTACGTTTATAATTGGGAGAGGTTTAGGGTGTGTATTTTGTATGTGTATTTAAACAAATGCATTATATATAAGAGAAGAAGTGATGTAATTCTTTTTTTTTGTTACGGGACACACTAAAATAAAATTGAACCATAGAACTACTAACTGCCCTCTTAAAAAACAAAAAAATAAATAAAAATAAAAATAATAAAACACTACATAACCATTAATTCTGAAGTTGTTTGAAAAGTTATTTTCTGTGGGTGTTACAAATACGATTCATATATAGTAATAATATAGTGATTCATCCAGACCAGTCGGAGGGTATTCATACCGACCAATTTAAACGTATGTTTTATATCAATCTTTAAACGATACTTGAAAATGTTCATACCAATGAACAACGTCCGTGTACGGAATGAGTAGCAGGGCCGAACTGAGACGGATTCTAGGTTATCGAGTTGAAACTCGGTAAGGGCAAAACGTAATTTTCTCCGACGTATAACACTGGTTGGCCTATCGATCGCAAATTACCGTACACACCATCAAGGAACAAAAACAATAGTCCTATCTTTAAATTCTTAAATAGTCCTACCTTCGTCTCCTCGACAATCGAGCACAGACGCAGCACAAATTTTCGAGTCTTTTACTGAGGTGTGACGAAGAGTGCGGACAGTGAGTCACTCTGATAACTGAGGAGAGTAGACCGTGAAAATCACAAACATTTGACATGCGACACCACCAAAACTTACACGCTTTGGTAACATCATACTAAATAATTGCACAGTCCGCAGACATCACAAGCAAAACGTATTCGTGACTGATTCATTTTTCTTCATTGGCAAACACTAATATTTACTGTATGAAAAATGTCGGAGACATACAGACTTAACATAATGTAAAACACACAAAATTCTCAGTTTTGTGCGTGCTACATCAGACGTGACGAATAACAGAGGGAAAGAGAATACCGAACAACTGCCTAATGGGATCGAGCAAAGAAATTCATATCTGAATATTCCCCAACATACACTTCCACACAAAAGTACGCAGAGAGAGAGAAGAGAAAGAAAAAATTTGAGACAGCTGCAGCATACATGCAATACTAATGCACACGACGGAGGAAACAATTGAACGAACAAAAAATTCACACACAAATGCAGAGTATATACGTCGCCCATGTCAGGCATTTGTACAATATTCAAATATTTCTGTCGAGCAACTATGTCCTAATTTACATACTGTTTGTATATTCCTTCTTGAAAACAATGAACAGGAGACGGCATTTAGAACGATATAGAAAGGAGAGTCTCAAATTTTCAACAAGTTATATTTGATCAAATTTTTACTTATACAAAGGAGAATAAATTCGAGAGGAGGGGAGCGTCTGTCATGTAACGAAAGCATACGGAGATAAAACAAAGAAAAATTTCAATGACTAAACACGACACGTAAAAAAAATTGTGACAACTGTACAGGATTGTTTCGTGAATAATTTAATAAAATATTGTATAACAGTGGACAACTGGTAAGGGTGCAGCTATTCCATTATAAATAAATCGCTTGTCGGTTGCACGACTCGTTCACGTAGCGCACGGTACCATAAACATAAATCTTTGTAAACGGGTAAATATTTATATTTTTATTCACCTGTATTTGTACAAATCGCAATTCGTATTTATGTATCTACGTACATACGTGTGTATGCAAACGTGTGAGGGCATTCACGTACAGTCAAGTCCTAGTTAGACAAATTCGCTAACCCACCCAGAAATCCGAAAGGCGTTTCTTGAAAAAAAAAAAACTACTACTGCAGTCACAAAAAGTAAAAACACTTGGTTAATATATGTAATATTGACGAGAAAACAGTACCGAATGGTGAATACGACTTTAGATTCAGTTTAAAGTACGTAGACCTACATGAACACGTACAATCAAATGCAAGTAATCCAGTTCTACTTATTACTGGATCGTTACTGGATATTTATTTTAATTAACCCTTGTTTTTTTTTTTTTAATTGGACGTGTTTATTTTGTAATTTTTATGCATCTCTCCTACTCGTCACAATTTTTTACTTTACGATGGTTCAAACCTATTATAGAGAAGAGTAAACCACTTTTCTATCAGATAATTGCTAAATATTAAATGACTTCATGCTGGAGACTACACAGAAGAATTACCAGATTTTAAAATAAGCGATTTCATGGTTAATAGCACAATAAAAATAAAATGTTTATCTTTCATATCTTCAAACCAACATGGTTCCAGCACTCGCACATTGATAAAAAAA
Organism: Magicicada septendecula; assembly: GCA_034769895.1. NCBI lineage: Eukaryota > Metazoa > Arthropoda > Insecta > Hemiptera > Cicadidae > Magicicada > Magicicada septendecula. The sequence continues at coordinate 248,085,784 of CM068371.1, read as the reverse complement.
GTGATTACTTTTACACACACACACACACACACACACACACACACACACACACACACACACACACACACACACACACACACACACACACACACACACACACACACACACACACACACACACACATGTTACCATTTACCATCGTTACTTAAAAAATTAAGGCCATGTTGCTTATCAGCAAGAACGGGCCTTAAGGGCGCAAGTAGCATGGAAATAACAATATTATACTAACATATTTTTCCATTAGAAAGTTTACTAAACAATTTAGTTAACATTAACAACATTAATAACATTAATAACAAACCTTACACTTTGAATTAAATAAGTAAAGAAACTTTTCTAGTACGTGACTCAAAATATTCGTAAACATTATCCTCTTCTTCTTCAAGGCAATCGCTAATGGAAAGGATGAACGTATTAACACAAACAAAATTTTTAATTTTATTTTCCGGTATATCTTCACAAAGATCTAAAATTGTGTCTTCTGAGAAACCGAATCCCCTTGTAGCACACGTTTGTCAATGAAATTTATTTATGGGAGTAGAGAATGTTAAGTTGTTGTCAATGAAGTAAGCAAAGGCGAAATATTTATAGTTTATGCCTATTATGACGATCTCTTTGGTGGTATTTTAGTGATGTCAGCAGTGAAAAATTATCTGAGGATTGCTAACAACCTATTTCTGCCCATAATGTCTGAAACTGCATAATACCTAGTGTGACGATTTAAATTAACAGTAATCGTAAAATAAAAAAAAAATAAAAATTAAGTTTGCGAACGATTAAGTAATTTTAAATCTCACTATAATACCTAAAACCCCTGTATGTACTCAGTATGAGAATGAGAAGTAATGAAGAAGTCCAAAGAAACACTAATAAAAAGGGCAAATTGTAAAAAGTTATTATTGTCATATTTAACCCTTTGCTTGTCATCATGCGGTGACCTGTTAATTCCGGACTCGACGTGTCTACCGAGTCGTCTGTAATGTAGGAAGAAATAAAAATCATAATGTTAATAATTAGAAATCTGAAGACACTAATAGTCGTTAAAATAACTCACTTAAATTATATGTGTATTATTAAGGTATTGTTTTTGGTAATAAAAATGTTAACTTAAATAAAGATAGGGACTATATTGTCGCGGAGTAGTTGCCCCTCTCCTTTTGTTAAGTACCAGTCGAAGCGAGCAGAAAAACGCTCTCTCGCTATGTTGACTTCACGGAGTGCAGACGTACGAGCGAAAGCTCTGACAAAATGTTGTTAATTTATTTGTTTTAATTTAAATGTAGTATATTAACTACCACTGCTAAAAGCGTGTGTCATGTACAAATAACTATAAATATGTGGTAACAAGAAGACATAATATGTAACTCAAAAAACAGAAATAGTGTTAATCAAGATGACGACTCCCTTCAAGAAGTAACTCCATTTTCAACATCATTCCTGAAGACGTGATCTGCAGGAACTTCATAAAGACACGTATACCAGGCATAAGATGCGGCTTAGGACCTCCGAGAATCTACATATACTTACACCAAAGAAGCTTCAATCTCCTCTGTGAACATCCGACCTATTCTTGACGAAGACGCGACCCAGATGATGACGCCGACTACCAGGATTCCCAAGACGGACGCCCCAGGACGAGGTTTCTACGTTCGATTGTAAAGGTGACTCGATAGCTTGGCTATCGAGAGTTAATAATATTTGTTACACTAATCACTTCTAAAAGAGACTTTTCAAAGACGATTAATTTTATGTAAACATTGTAATCAGAACATCTAAGAGTTTACTGTAAAATTTCAATTATCATACGTTGTAACGCTTTAAATGTTAATGTAACTTATTATCGTTCCAAGTAATAGTACCATTCTTCAAATGGTTAATGAAGTCTTGCAAGCTTCTAAAATGAATTGAAACTAATTAGAAGTCTTTACTATAAATATACAGAAAGTAAACTCGGATCCGAGGTATAAGAAAATAGAATCAATTTGATCCCAAAGTTTTATGAGAAGCATTTAAATACTTTAGTTTAATTAATGATGTCATGGGATCTGTCAGTAACTGTTGTTAAATAAAGAGAAGTCGTCTTGTTACACATGAAAATGAGTGCATAAATCAGTAAAATACCTTCCCTTGTTTCCTTACACAGATAGTAAGTAATTTGTTCAGTTAATTTGATTTGAATACAGTTCGTTACAACGTAGGCAGCCCATGTAATTGGCAGAGGTCAGTTAAGATGGGTTCCCTGGATTTGTAACGCGGCAATACGTTACACTAGCTTCAGACATAACCAAACATAATCTTAACTACGGCTAGGAAAAACATCTTTACAGTTCAAACATAATCCACCCATAAGAGCCCGTTGTTGCTTATAAGCAAGAAGTTATTTGAGATAATATAAAATTTTCCTACTACCAGAAGTAACTGACAGTATAAAAATATAAAACTAAAAGTGATAGTACATAGAAAAAAAAGTTACACTCAAAAACTGTATTAATTAATTATTTCACAGAAATTTATACACAGTGGTTCTGGAAACCGATCACCAGCTACGAATCACAATCTTCAGCTCTTCTATATTGTGATACCTTTGTTATAATCTTCCATTTAGGTGTTAGAAATAAAATTACAAACTTGTTGCTTAAAAAACAAAATTTTGTTTGAAGGGATAACAAACCATATTGCTGTAGTTATACAGAGGGACAGTAATGTTGCTAATAAGCAACACTAAGCGAACGACTTACTAAGAGATAATAATTACAGTAATAGTAATAAAAGGTTAATTAATAAATACATGCTCAAATTCTTAACAAAATTCTAGATATTCAATTAGGAGGAAAAACGTTACATTTTAACCTTCAAAATAACATAAAAAATAAATTTGCTTTCTAATTAAGTTTTTAAAGATAATCTAACATCATACTTAAAGGTAGAATAAGAGACTATTGTACCATCTCCTTCCCCAGTGTGTACTATCTGTGTCATGACTGGGAATCAGTTTAGCTTAATTACAAGTTTATGAAAGTATGATGGCTTCACTGAACTCCAAAACTCTTGGCTGCTGTTTCTAGTTATAAGCTGGCAGAATGGCAAAACTTTTTAATTATTAATTTGATACCGGAGTTTTAACTATCGTAGTCGCAAAACTATTCTACTAGTAAACTATCTGACTACCAAACTAAACAAGTAAGTAACGGTTATTAAACTATTTAACTATGCCGAGAATTCATACTCGCCTTCAACGTTGCAGGTATGCTATTATTTCACTCTGCCTGCAGTCAGGTTGCCTGTCGTTCAGGCGTAACAAGACTTGTTTATCAATGTAGTTATTTTATACAACACCTTCAGAGTTTACTTTGGCTGCATTACTTTGTTCTTACACGAATAGCAAGTACCAAAGAATATAAACATTACATTTAATATCATTTTATTTAGATTAACTCTTTTAACATTATTGTTAAGTAGAGTGACTTCAATACAATGTAATAAAACAGGATGATCAGTTGCCGTGGCTGGAGTCCAACTAACGCTCAGTACACCATTCGGACGTATACTTTAAGATATACAGACTTTAAAAAACCGGTACTATTTTTTACGAAGAAAATGTACTTAGAAATAATGCTAACTTGGTCAGAGGTCGGTACGTTTGATGCCAAAAGAAAAGGATTAATTAATATTTGCATGTTTTTTTTTAATTTTTAATATAAGGTAATGATTGTTTAAGATAATTTGGCATTAATGTGTAACCAATATAGCCACAAGGTTAGGTTAGGAAATTTATATTATTATGGCACCAAAGAAAAATTCTACAATGTTTTGGCAGAAACATTTTATTTAACGGGTTCCTTAACGGAGATGGCGGATAGTTTTCCGAAAAGAAACTGGCTAGCGAAGAACAAGAAGAGCAAAACAGAAGTCAAAAATGAGATGACTTTGGAGCCCGTGGCATCGATTCTACACCACAAGCAGGATAGCAAAATCCCTTGTAAGCGACGTTCAGATTAGGAACTCTGTCTAGATTCTACTTACGATAAACTATTTTCGCTTAACTTACAAAATATGAGTTTATTTATAAAATGATTATGTAAAAATTGTTACGAAATTTTTAATAATTATATACTGTACAATAATTAATGCTTGTGTTTATTAACACAGAAAAATGTTGCATTTACAAACCTTCGGGTGTAATAATGAGAGCAGTGATTGGTTGACAATGTTTTGTATGAATTTTCATACAACGGTAAATATTCAGTGCATTTAATTTACAATTAAATATCCACTAAATGGTGGAATTAATGTGGCTTAGTTCAGGTAATTTCACGAAAATTTCAACATACAAACAGTACTCCAACTATTTGTATTATTTAAAGATAAGATTATCGGAAATAACGAAAATTTTAAAATCGAACAGTAACTTTCAACGAAAAGTCAAAGTGCGTCTATCCAAGCAACGTATATATGTTATGACTTCAGTCGCATTGCCGTTTCCCCTAATGTATAGAGCAGCACTGTTTCGTGGTGACTAATGGGTTGCCTGAACGGCAGGGGCCAATAATTAAGTGCAGGGACTCTGCATTTTATTATAGACTTGGTAAATAAAAATATTGATAGTTTTTATCCAAGAATTACGCACTCAATATGAGCGCACCAATTACCATGTTCAGATATGACAATTATGTCGTAAAACACCCTCACTCCTATACAAATTAGAAACAAGACAAAATAAAATACAGTGCCAATCAACGTATTTTCTCGCTCCTGAATCTGCAACCTTATATTTAAAGTACACTTCTCACCAAACATTTTTACATACAATAATTAAGAATAAACAAATGACTATACACATATATTTAAACATATACTGTACATATAAGTTATATACTGTAATATTTTTATAATAATATACAATTGAAATATAGTTATTTATTTTTATATTTAAATATAGTATATTATTACAATAGAAAAGGTATTACAACAAAAACATACTGTAAAGTCAAATTTTATTGGAATACGAATTTATTTGCAATTATAGCTTGTTTTTTTATATGAACTATATACAAAATCTACAGCAAGAATGAGATGCCCAGAAATAATTATGTCAGCCAGCTTTGTTCATTTTGTTAATATGAGTATTAGTTTAGTTTCACTGTAAATAATTATAAAAGAAAAATCATCATGGTTATACACGAAATAAAAAAGACCAAGAAACTTTGACATAACAGAATTAGCCTCGAAACGAGATTTTTAATTTATATAGTTCCACTAAATACCGCTAGACAGCATGGCGCTCCCTGTCAACGTACCTCTGTAAGCCAGTTTATCAGAATGAATTTATGAATACGAATGAACGCTTCCCGCTCAGTAGGCTTACTACACTGTATTAAGGGTTGTCATGAATAATTTATTCAAACAACAGGAATTTTTTTTTATTTTTCCCACACATTTTGTTTCGTATAAACACGTTAAGATGACAAAAGTGAACAAACCGAGAAAATACATTAAAAACGTGTAGCTCGTTCAACCTAAACCCGTAGTTATAAGGCGATATTTCGGAGAGTCATTACATAATTAAATACTATGAATTCCTCAGTTTGTACATACACCATTAAACACAATTCGCGTGCAATGAACTGTGCAGTTGTTATATATAAAACGTTTAATGACTATAAATATACATATCTGCAAGACTGAAACCTTTATACCCCGAGGGTTATTTAATAATTAAAGAGATAAACAGCTGCGGATGGAAAACTGTTTATTTAATTAATACCACAATCTTCTGTCTTTTTTGTCTTTTTAAAATAGTCTCCAGATACACACACTTTCCCTCGCTCTTCGCGTGACTTTGATGCCCAATACTAAGGATTCTGTATGCTTATGTTAACGCCAGTCGAAGACACATAACCTCTGTGTTGCCCTTAAATTTGACACTATGTACCACCTCCTTGCGAGGATCAAAGACGGACAAATTTGATATGGGGCAACAAAATATGGGGTATACGTAAGTAAGCTGTGGTTAAATCTGTGGTGAATCGTGCGTGTAAGAAGATCATCGTCGTGAAGGAGAATCACACCATTTCTCTGTCAACCAGGATTTTTCTTCCAGTTTCTTCCCAAGCATGTTGGAATAGTAAGCCTCTACTATTTACCGTACGTTGGTTCTACCAGAAACTTAAAACTTTTGTGTGCCAAAAGATCGACCGTCCCAGATCCGTAGTCATGAATTACCCGAGTTCGGTTACTTTTAAATTGCTCAAACTTATTTATTAAAACCTGTATGTTTTGTACAATATTTCCGATTGTTTAGTCATATATATATATATATATATATATATATATATATATATATATATATATATATATATAGATATCCGACCGTTTTACATTCTCAGAAAACAAAAATGTAATTACTGTAGGGTGTTCTTCAAACGTATTATTCTAGAGAGGACAAGATATTGTAAATAAAATAACTGAGGTTATATTAAGAAAAATTAATACTGAAAATTTATTGAAAACTGATTACAATACAGTATCTTTTTTCCATAAACCGTTTTCCGACAACAGCTGCCTGTCTCATTAATTACTGAAATGTCTTTATACTTCGTCTACTTACGTTTAAATATAATATTAATAATTATTATTATTGTTATATATAATATACTATTATATAATTTGTTGTATATTTAAATAAATTATTATTTCATTATATTTAAATCATTATAATATACATCCTTATAATAGGCCCTACATAATTCTAATATTAATTAATAACAGTATTTTTTTATACAGCAATAAGAATTATAATTATTATTATAAAACCGTATAAGATGTGTTGCTATTATACGCTTATTTTTACTTCCACGTTCCATAAGGAAATGGAAGTATAGTGATCGCGGAAAAAAAGGGCTGATTCTGATTTTACTACCCTCAAAACACGAAGAAAAGTCATTTTCCGCAAAGTGTCTGTGTGTGTGTAGAATTTTTTCTACGCAGAACGATAACTGCCGCAAATTCAAAGAGAATTAAATAATGTTGTGCACGTGTGCCCGAGTTGTAGAGGACTCAAGGTCTGTTGATTTTGGTGAAGATCGGTTAAGGGGGAGGGGTAGTTTACCTACAACGTTTTAACAAGAGTAAAGTACTTAATTTGATAAATAAAGTATCCTGCAAATGAGGTCATAATATCCACTGTCGAAAAGTAGATGAAATATCTATAAAAGAAAAGGGTAGTTGAAAGGGGAGGGTGTAATTTTTTCACGTTTGATATTGACTTAATGAATTTGAAGAAATCAAATAAAAATGCATTTAAATTTTTTAAACAATGGTAATTGTCAAAAATTAAATAATTTTGTTGCCAGGCAATAAAATTATAATTTTATTATTTCAATTTAAATCATCTATGCGTGAAGATCCGCAACCACGCCCCAGCAGGCCACAAAATAATTTTGTGGCCACATAATTATATAAATAAGTTATTAATGCGTGATTATCTGCGTAGTTCAGTTTCTTTATAAGAATAAAGTACCTAATTTTTATAGATAAAGTGACTCGAAAATAACATTATATTAAACGACAACCCCATAATAATAAAAACATCTATAAGTAGTGAAAATAGTTTGCGGGTGGGGGATATTTTTTTAGAAATTACCGAACCGAATTCAAGTAACTTATTTTAAATATAAATCTTAGAACATCGAAGTTATGTATGGTTTTCCATACCGATTTTGTATGTGCACTACGTTATCGGTAACAAAGAAGTAGTTTCTATGGACATATTTAATTTAAATTTGTCATTTTTCAATTTATATTTTAAAATTTTAAATATAAATCTTAGAACGTGGAAGTCGTGTATGGTTCTCCATACCGATTTTGTATGTGCACTACGTTATGGCAACAAATAAGTAGTTTCTATGGAAATTTCAATTTGTCAAACATAATACTCGATTTATAAGGTAGGTGATATTTGTTTAGAAATTATCGAACCGAATTCAAGTAAATGATTTTAAATATAAATCTTAGAACACGGAAGTCATGTATGGTTCTGCATACCGATGTTTATTATTCACTTTCATATCATATTAAATACTACAATCTGTCTTCTAACTTAATAGGTACTAGATAAGACAATATCCTCTTATTCGTCAAACACTGTATTTATGATGTGTATTATAGAATTCAAAACTGTGTCTAAAAATAGTTTTTATATAAAAGGCACACATAAAATATAAATTAGTAAAAAGATAAAGACAGCAAGCAATTACAACACTTTATTTATTGTACTATTCTTGTGGATATTGAGTCCTGGTATTAAATAAAACACAGCTTTATTGACTCATAAAACTTTAAAACCACAGACAAAAATAAGAGTGTGCCCATATTGATGAGAGAGAGTGAGAGGAGGAGAGACAAAGAAGACAGACAGAGAGAAAGAGAGTTGAAAACGACTGACGAGAGATAATCAATATATTAAATGTCCTCGTATACCGACAGCTGACGCAAACAAATATTTCTGTTTGAGATCGAATTTTATATCAGATTTCATTAATACTGCGGCGAGATCGTACTACCTTTTTTTTGTACACGTTAGCGCTTCAAAGACCCTTCACAGCACCTAGTACAGCATCCGTGACTCGAGGAAAATAAACGGTGCGACATAAACGTTTATAAGACAAATTCAAGACAATATTTTATAAAACTTTATAAAAATTATATTCAGACTAGAGTTATTAATTTCTACTAGAAGAGATATATTACTTTTTTCCAGGAAGTAAAATTTTGTTGATTATCAATCAGACACATAACTAGACAGCAATTTGTACCTAGATGTTGTGTGGCGTTGAAGTAGGTGAAATAAATAAATACATAAATCGGAAAGTACTACACTGATACTACTTAAAAACGAATTCTTATTGGTTATACAATTGTCGTTCCATTATACGACACCTTTTGTAACCAAAAATGTTAGTTTCGCTGAAGTACGTGAACGTTAAAATGAATTATACAAAGCGATGTGGTTACTACGCACATGTTATAATAGTTACGTTAAACATATTGAATAATTTTTTATTGGGTCTATTTATAAAAGAGCTCAAAATATTTTTAACAAGAAGAGCATTCTAGGGCAGCAATAACTCGTGGAATACTGTAACTGAAAATTAGCTTCGTGTATATTAACGGACATATGATACAGACAGGTATAATTTTCTTTTAATTATTGTGGTCGGTCATACTTTTGTCCTGCTGTCATGTCTTTAAACGTAATGTTTTGTTTTACAGTGATACTTTAACTGGTTGTCCTGGAACAAGTTAGTAATTTTGAATACCTGGGCTACAGTGTGTCTTATAATGCAAGCAACGACGTTGTGAATAAGTTGCATAAGTTCAACCTTATGTGCGGGACCATTAGGCGAACCCTTAAGTCAGCAAGTAAAGGAACACGCATAAAATTCTACAAGGTGATGGCTCTTCCCACACTTCTTTATGGGTCTGAGAATTGGACTTTAACGAAAGGCCAGGCCAGTCGCATCCAAGCGGCTGAAATGAGATTTCTCAGGCAAGTGGCAGGGTATACTCTCCATGATCATAGAAGAAACACAGGTATAAGGCCGGAACTAAATATTATGAATATACTCGACAGGATCGCCCAGAATCGGCTGAATTTGTGGGAACATCTTTGCCGAATGGATGACTGTAAGCCGAGGGGACGGAGAAGTGTGGGACGTCCGAGGAAGCGCTGGAGTGACCAGCACTAATCTTTGCCTATTTGAGACCAGAACAAACCATCCTTGGTTTAATCCGTGAATATGATGATGATGACTTTAACAGGTGAATCTTAAAGAGTATTTTAGACATTCTTAGTAAATATAATGGCAAAGTCAACCTTCAATCGTGTTTTAAGTTGAGTTGTTCTGTTGTTTCACCGTGGGAAATACACTCTAGGCTACACGGAGTGTGGTTCTTCGAGGTGATTAATAAGTTGCCTACACGACAGGCGCAACTAACTGCTGTATCTTTTGTACAGTATGACATAAATATTACATAAACATAAAAATATATTAGTTATTAACAAAATACAATAAGGTGGCCGCAATGCGCACGTGCGTGTTGTGTTGTGTAAATTTCACTAAAGGGGCTAAGAACTCTAAAACATTTCTCTTCACGAAAATATGCCGTTTCAGAACAGCAAGACATAATTTTTGGTTGTGACTTTCACAATACGTGAAATTTAACAAAATATTAACGCATGCTTCACGATCAATGAGAATGAACAGTAATGAAGCTCGACACAAAGCACCGTAAACGTGCTTCGCGCTACGAGAATTCTGAAATTCCATTTGGAATAATAATATAAAAAATAAATTATTTATTTTCACATATCAATCACTGATGCGGGAATGACTGTATGGTCTGTTGTACATAAGAGTGACTATATATATTATATATTCGATTGGTTCACGCGAATACACAAGTATCTCACATTTGATATTATTCTATAATTCAAAACAAAACATTTATTTTTGTCCATCACTTCAAATCCCACAACGTAAAACGTGAAGAGGCTCTTTTTCTTTATATTGGAAAAAAGATTTTAAAATGCTGTTAGAGTAAACAGATATAAAGAGAACCGCTTCACGAAATTTTACGAATTTATTCAGAAATGTATGTTTCTGCTTTAGTGAGCGTTATTTCTATTTTCTGAAAAGTATAACTGACTAAAAGAATATTAATCATTAAGCCAACCAATTTGTGACAGATAAAATTAAAAGCAATCTTGATATTTTTTTTTTATATCTGTATACCACGTGAGCTGTAAGACTATGCGAAAAATTTACAATAAAGAAACTGCCAAGTGTTCAAAATTGAAAACCAAACACATGCGCCACTACACTTGAACTGGTAAACTCTGGAAAGTAACAATAGTAGAAAAAAATAATACAATAACTGGAACCTTCCATCGGTAAGAATAGTCAGAGAACTTATAACTGGAACCTACGTGTCTGCAACTTTGGTTTTACACGTTCGGATCTTGGACCCAAGATCTGTTTATACCTCCCTAACAACCAATCAACAACTGAAAGACAAATGGAGTTAAAACCAAAAGGTGAGGGAAAGAAATAAATAAATATAAGTGTTGCAGAAGGATGGGAGAAGAGTCTTGAGGAAGAGTTCAAAACAAAAAGATGTGCGATGGAGGTGTTAGCAACATGGACCGCTACGGCAACAAAGAACAAGAAAAATAATTTATTTTTTTTAAAGCTTAAAAAGGGGTTACTCTCTTGTAAAATATTTAAAATTTATATTTATATTACCTCAAGATGTTATTTTTCCTTATTTGGAAGATGTTTCGGGTACCATCTTGTACCCATCCTCAGGCTTCCGGTTTTTGTGTCTGGTGAAGTACATATGTGTTGGTTGACTATTATTATTGTGGCTTCCTGTTGGCTTCTGGTACTTCAAATTGGTTTTATTGTGTGTGATTGTGGTGTATGTGTTAGTTTTTTGTGTATTTTCGATGTTGAGTGCTTTGAATATTGTGTCATGTTTTGTATTGATTTGTATTTGTTCATGTATTAGTTTGTTTTAAAATTCTTGTAAAATTATGTACTAAGTTACATACAAGTAAAAAGAATGTAATAAAAAAAACTAGTAGAAATTAAATTTAAGAAGCTGAAAATAAATTTTGAATTTTCACTTATTTTGTTATTAATTGTATTAGACATTTCTCTTTCTAATAGAACTGTACTTATTATTAACGTCATCATCATCATATTCTCCAAGGATTACACCCAAAATGGTTTTTGTTCAGGTCTCAAACAGATTGACTAGAGCTGGTTAGACCAACATTTCTTCGGACGGTTTACGTCCTTTTGACTTATAATTAATTCAATAGTTGTTTAGGCATGCGGCAGTCATCCAGTCGGTTAAGATGCTCCAACCATTTTAGCCGATACTGGGAAATCATATCGCATATACTCATAATGTTCAGTTCCTGCCGTACATCAGCATTTCTTTTGCGATCTTGCCACATGCCTGAGAAATCTCATTTCGGCCGCTTGAATACGAATGGCCTGGGATTCCGTTAAATTATAATTCTCAGGCCCAAAGAGAAGTGTGAGGAGGGCCATCACCCTGTACAACGTCAGGCGTGTTTCTTTACTCGTTGGTTTTAGAGTTCTCCTTGCGGTCCCACAAATATGGTTGGACTTGTGTAGCTTCTTCACCACGTCATTGTTTGTAATGTACGAAGATACTCGTATTAAAAATTACCAACCTGGTTCAGAATGGTACCATCTACAAAATGGTCGATTTAGATACTCTGTTTGTCGTATGGGATCAGCTCCATGAAAAGCCATTACCTTGGTCTTCAATGTGGACATCTGTAAATCGAAAACATTTCAGACTCGATTCAATGAGTGTATAGCCATCTGCAAGCCGCTTTCCGATTTCGACAGGCTAGCCTGGCCATCAGCAAATAACATGTCAGTTGCAGAGTTACCAATTATAAAATGTTCTGGAAGGTTCATCTGCCATGACCATTATCTATATAAAATTAAAAAGAGAAGGTGATAATGAACTATTAGGAGCTATGCTCCCGTCTTCATGTTTCAATTAAGATTTTGTTTTTCACATAAGGCTTTGTATGGCTCTAATTAGTGTTGCGACTATTTTGCTCTGACATTATTGGCCTCAGCCTGCCCCTATTCACTCTACCAAATGCCTTTCCAAAGTCGATGAAAGCTATACCTACAGTGTATGTGGGCAACCGATGTCCTGGGCTATTGTGCTTTTCATTATTATTTTCTGTTAAAGTTAGATCAGTTTAATAATTAAAATCCTCTCGAAAGCCAAGATAATTCATTTTCAAACGCCAAACCACCATCCTCTTACAGTCCTACCGGTCTGTAATATTAAACATTGACTTAAGAGACCTACTGGAACTCTGTCTAATATCAGTTTGAATGCAGACAACTCAACGAGATCCATGCACTTATATTAGGTTACATTTGAAACGCCCTACGGTGCTCACACACGACTTTCAGTGGTCGATCCAGGAAGTGTCAAAGGTTTTAGAGTTAAAGGTTTCCCTGCGCTCTTAAAGAAAAAATTACACTATTTCAGAACAATGAGCAACTATTTCGTCTGATGCTTACACGGTCGGAGTCAATGTTGTTAAAATTGTTGTCTTCCGAGCTGTAAGGCCGTGGTCTAAACCTGTTGATTGGAGCAGACGTCTCAGCCCTGCCTTCGACGGCCATCTTTAGTGTTAATTCAGGCTACACACTGACACAGATGTCTCGGTCGGTGACCACAGTACTGTGGTAAAGGCCTTTACCACACGGCTGAAACGTCTGCTGCAATCAACAGGTTTAGACCACGGCCTTACAGCCCGGAAGGCAACAATTTTAACAACAATGAGCAATTACTTTAAACTGTGAAACTTTAAATGGCGTTGAGGATTTCTTTATGAGAAATAATGAAAAAGTTGAGAGCATCTTTCCGATTGTATTATAATTGTAATTGTCCTGCGGTTTCTCCGCGATACACGCTGTGTATGGCGCGTTCAGCTTCGTAGTGCCTAATGAGTTGCCTACATGACAGGCGCCGCTAACGGCTACGTGCTTTAATATTATTAAAACTACATAAACATAAAGATATGGTCAAAACAAAACGAACCGCGAAGAAGGAGAAGGAGAAGGAGAAGGAGAAGGAGAAGAAGAAGAAGAAGAAGAAGAAGAAGAAGAAGAAGAAGAAGAAGAAGAAGAAGAAGGAGGTGGAGGAGGAGGAGGAGAAGGAGAAGGAGAAGAGCAGAAGAAGAAGAAGAAGAAGAAGAAGAAGAAGAAGAAGAAGAAGAAGAAGAAGAAGAAGAAGAAGACGTGACTATCTGTTCTTTCTAAAAAGTAACATAGCACATTTGCCTTGGAACGTGCAGCCATCTGGCTGCTCTTGGTAATCTCATTTTGAGTTGCATGTATTCTAACCTCATATTTTACAACTTTGATGACATCAATTTTCGTTTAAAAGAAAGCAAACATTTAAGGCTATCGTTTTATATAAACTTCTGTACTTACGCGCGCCTCATTTACGTTTTATCTACGATTCGTTTCACATACATTTACGCTTAAACTTATTCAGTTACTTTTAAAGCCTTCGCCGCACATAATATGTATCGGTCCGATTATATATCTTAATGGTTGCGCGCGCGCGCGCGTGTGAATCAAACCGTTGTCTATCCCAGAGGTGGAACCAGGTATTTAGGGAAGGAAGATTTTGGGGAGAGGAAACCTACGATGTTTCTACTTTCAAAAGAAATCTGCTTTCCCCTCAAATGCACTTTTGTCTAAATCTGAACGGCATGTTTTAAAATAAATCTAAGCTTGTTAGTCAAAAGTAATTTTACGATAATGTAATCAAGGAAATAATTTTTTAAGATCTGAGGGGGGAAGAAATTTCTTCGATTCCCCTCACTGCGTGCTTACACGTTATACGCATATTGTTGATATGTTCATTACATATTACATGTGGAGTAGTTTATAGAAGAAAAGACTCACTTTGATTGATGTGCCACGAGAGAATACACAAATCGTATTGGCAGTACAAGTGAGTTAATTAAATATAGGGGCCTACATAGGCCTTCCGGATTTAAACAAGTTCAAAATATTAACCTAATTAAAAGTAAAAATAAACAGTACGTACTAAAAACGTAAACTCTGTAAATAATGACTGTAAAGTTGTTGATCGAGTACGCTGTGGATTGTCGATCTGACACACATTTTATGAATAACAACCTGCTGTTGAAAGAATGCGAACCGCCCGGAGACGCGGCGTACCGCTGAGCCGCCGAGTGCGGATTAATTTAAATTAAAAATAACATTCGTAAATAACGAAGACGGCGTGAGAGAGGGAGAACTCAATTAATCTGTAATAACGTTTAGCGGAATTGCAAACGGTAGGAGGCTACAGCACACGGGGGCGTCTCGGTTAAACTTAGCGATGCGCTGCGCTGGCAATCACGAGCCAATTTAAGACAGGTTACTACTGTATCACCTCTCGCTGTGATCAAATTGCTTTTTATTTGTGTTGGCTGACTTGCGAAGTTTCTAATCCTTTCGGAAGTTAAAATCGACCGAGACAATGCCGCACAAAAGAATGTTCATAAGATTATTGTTCCTTTTGAATTTATTTTGTGTTCCTGCTAGCCTAAATACGATATAAAGAAACATGGCTGTGTTTCGCACTTCGTTCCTCCTTTCGGCCATCCAAGCCTGCGGACAATTTCTGCCGCCCGATTGGCTACGGCAGACTCAAGGTTGACCATCTTCGGCTAATTACTCGACTGAAGTTCGACGAGTGCCTTAAGGTAATGTAAAATTAAAACATATTGTAAGTAACCTTTCTGTCGCGTTTTAAAACGGATAAGTGAACGCGATTGTTTTAGTTTCACGTATATCGATTAAAAAAAAAGAATGTTATTGTTAAATCTGAGAGTTAATAATCGAATTTTACAGGCAGTAGAAAAATGTTATACTAATTTTGATTATGCAGACAGTATAAGGGTATTCTAATTTGTAAGACGTAACAGTGACTACATGCATCAACACGATGCAGAGAATAAGGTAGGTCTATATGTTTGATTCGCGAAAATAGCCAAGACCGTGCCTGTTAATATAATAATTACAGCGTAATTAAAAATTAATGTTATAAACCTTGCTGTAATGATTTTTAAACATAAGCATATATGTAGATTTATGCATGTGCAATAAATCTGTTGCTTTTGATATATTTCAAAAAATAAAATCTGTTATGTATTAAAGTACTACACTTTGCGGTAAAAATCTATGTCATGTTATATACTTTTTGTAGTTTTCCGTAACTGCTCACTTGTGACCGATTCCCCCCTTTGTATGGACCGATTCAAATCGTCCGCGATTTCCTCCCACATTCGATTACTGTGTCCAGTTTATTACGTTAGCAAACTGGGTTACACAGTCAACTAGCATTTACGTGGCGGTGACGGAATGCGACATTAATACAGCGTAAAATTCGATTAGGTTGGCACAGGCTTTCATTAGTGGCAACAGCACAGCGCCAGCCGTGAGGGTGTCGAAGCCGACTGCTGCTCCTTCACGATATAATTAGTTACAACTGGTTACCGCTTGCAGGAAAATAATAATACTAAACTTTGTCAAGTTGAGCCCTGAGCGTTAGGTGAATAAGTTACAAACAACAAACTGGCTGATCGTCTATTCTACTGACCGTATACTTTGTTTTCTGTAATCTGAATACGGGTTCTTCTTTTCTTTTAAAAAGGCATGCAAGCGCCGTAAAGTCACAGCCATTATCAAATATAAATCTTGGCACGACAATTTCGACGCTTAAACAGTGTCCTCCCTGTTGTCATGCGTCATATTTTCCCTCTTTCACGTCCGTCAGTATTCTGAATCTTCCATTTTCCCTTAAGTTCATTTTCTCAGTTTCTGCCCGGGATGTGGCCGATGCATTTTGCTTCTGTTATTTTTTACATATTTGTTTTTTTAATCATTCTTTTTTTACTGTTATTACCACTTTCTTATTTCCCGTTCTGACTATCGATTTCGTCATTACAATTCCCTTCACTCCCACACTCCAGAACTACACAAATATCTCTACTTAGTCTCCTTGATTGTCAGTGTTCTTGCATCACCGTTGTACTGACATATAGGCAGTACGCACGCCAGTCTATAAATTTTTCACGTCTCTCTCTCCCTCTCCCTCTCTCTCTCTCTGTTTCAACGACTGTCTCGGCAAACTGTATGATGTCTGCCAATCTCGCTCTTGACAAGATGTATCCATCCTGTCCTGCGTCTGTTGTTGGTGTCCAATCTACTATCTCCTTCACCCGTCTATCTTCTACTGCTGTTGGTGTCCAATCTACTATCTCCTTCACCCGTCTATCTTCTACTGCCGTTGACGTCCAATCTACTACCTCCTTCACCCGTCTATCTTCTACTGCTGTTGGTGTCCAATCTACTATTTCTTCACCCATCTATCTTCTACTGCTGTTGATGTATAATCTACTACCTCCTTCACCCGTCTATCTTCTACTGCTGTTGGTGTCCAGTCTACTACCTCCTTCATCCGTGTATCTTCTAGAAACGCACAATACGTCTTGAGCAACTTCATGAGCTGACTTGTTAATGTCGGTTACTTTTGTTCCCTTTCTCATCTATGTGTCCGCTTCCCTTGTGAGATTATCCGTTCTTCGTTTGTTCACAATCTTTTACCGTGTTTAAGGGAAAGCGAGATACGGATTCCTGATAAAAAAACTTCCTTTTTAACAAGTGCGTTATTTGGATCTGAAACGTACTTAGAACCGATAGCATATAACTTCTATCCATTTCTCTTTACAGTTCAAATTTATTTTGTTTCTGATGGTGACTTGTCACGAGTGTGTGTTCTGCACTGTTCTTTAGGTTTTATAGGTTAGGCATCCTTGATTATTAACACCTTATTAGAGAAAACGAAAAAGAAAAACAATTTGATTGTCCCCACTGACAACGATGCCGCATAGCACTCATTACTAACCCGTCCCATTAGTCATTTCTGGATTTTAGAATATCCAGCGAATAAGTTCGTAATACAATCTGTCATAGAAATCAGTACGTGCAGTCAGGTCATCAAAAGGATTTGAGAAGACGAGTTATGAGAAACAGAAAGGAGACACGTGCTCGACTTTTCTGATCTAGTATTTTCTGTGTGTTCGTGGCGACAAACATACGAGAAAGGTACGTGTTTTGCGTACTGAAGGAAGAAATGGTCGAGATACAAAATAGCAGCACAAACCTCAACTGAAATACGAGACAAAAGAAATCAAACAAACGAATTTCTGATTAGATTAATTAAACAAACTAACCAGTATTTAAATTCAACGGTAATTATTAATTATTAGACAACACTTAATTTATTACTGCATTCTTGTAGCATATTCTTATAAAATATTCAATTACAAGACTGATGGCCAAGTAACACCGTCCAAATTTCTGGAGCGCAAACTATAAACTAAGAGTTACGCAAAACATCGGGAGGGAGGAATGTTCAACAATATTTCTGGAGCGCAAACTATAAACTAAGAGTCACGCAAAACATCGGGAGGGAGGAATGTTCAACAAAATTTCTGGAGCGCAAACTATAAACTAAGAGTCACGCAAAACATCGGGAGGGATGAATGTTCAACAATATTTCTTGAGCGCAAACTATAAACTAAGAGTCACGCAAAACATCGGGAGGGAGGAATGTTCAACAAAATTTCTGGAGCGCAAACTATAAGCTAAGAGTCACGCAAAACATCGGGAGGGAGGAATGTTAAACAATATTTTCGACATAATACGGTAAAATAACGCAACGAACGACTCCAAATCCCGATCCCTTCACCGTTAGGTTAGTCGGATTAGAAGTGAATCTAATGTGACCTAAATATGTGATGAATATTCATCACGAATACCAGACATGTTTACAGCCGCGTCATAACGTTAACAGAATAAGAAAAAGGTTACTTGTGGAGCGGACGTCGGACGCATCTTAAACCAGTCTGGTGAGACGGAGCGTGGCTGAGTGCGCGAAGTGCATCCAGTTTTGCTGGCGGCGCAGCACTGCTGCACGCATTCTTGTCCCGGTGTGTGTGTGTCGGATTTACGTAACGCTAAGGACATCAGTCAATGCCGTAAGGGCATTGGTGATAACGCGCGACTGCTGTCACACTTCGGCCGAACAATGGTTTGACATTATCGGCGCTATGTTAGGTCACCAGCCAGATAGTGAGGGACCGGAGTTACGTACACTCTAACTTGCGTCGGTTACGTTTGTCAAATCGCGTAAAGAATTTCGCACGCGAAAAAATTTCCCACAATAAAATTCACACAAGTTTCCCACAACAACAGTGAGCCATAAAAGCTATAAAACAACAATACTGAGGCGATAAAATTTATTAACAAACAACATTTCTCAGCAACAATGTTTCCTCTGTAAACACTTCAAAACGTCTGTCCTGGTAATATCCTGTTATCATTTGTAATCTTAAACTTAGGCAGAATTTAGTTTACGGTCGTGGCAGTTCAGAGAGCCGTGAACTCGATGTAAAATATTTAAATTTACGTTTTAATGTCATTCCATACCGTCGCTCGAACCAACAAACGTTAGGAGTCGTTAACCTACTCACGTAGACACCTACGGTGTCAAGGATAATGGATGTATCATTTTTATGATTTTTAGAATGTTGTTACAGCTAGGTACTGCACACTGAAAGTCATTCAATACGTGGAGGAAAATAAAACTGTATGTCCTGCATAGCTACTCAACACCTTCCAAGAAACTGTTGAGTGATCGACAGACAACTAAACTAAAAGTTAACAGGTTAATCCCGGTCTACACCCTGATTGCCGTACATCCAGTGTTATATGTAAGAGTCATGACTTACAAATTTTATCAAAACGTAGGAACAGTGTGTTGATACAATGAATAACCTAACAACACGAGTTCGCATATTTAAGCTGTGTGTCAGCTGACGTCATCTGGGTTGAGCCCAATGGCTTCCTGTAGATAGACTTAGTGTCGGTTCATTCGACTGGTGCCTAAAACTGGAATGGACAACCGCCAACCAGTTAACTGAGAAGGGGGGGGAGAAAGGTTTCAATTTATTTATTTTTTGAAATGATGCAATCGTTGGGCACTGCCGTATGAACGGGTTCAGATGACAGATGTCACCCGTCCCCAGTCCAGCGTGCAGACGCCATGAGGCGTCGGTCGCTCCCCGCGAGGCAGAGAGCCTCCGTGCCAGTGATAGCGCGGAGCAGCGGCAATCAGCGCGGTCGGCGTACTAGGAAGGGAAGAAGGAAACAGCTTTGCAGGTAAACTCTGGGGCAGGGTCAGATGTTAAAGATGTTGTTTAATTTAATTTAATTTACATTTACGATGGGTCATCGAGAATCGCCCGAGGGCGTTTCACCCGGACAGGGGGAGGCGGTTGCGTGGTGCTGATGGTCCTTAGGTAAGGGAAGGAAGAGATCTCAGTTGCAGCAAAGAGAGTCGCAGCTAACGACCAGACAAAGGCAGAGAGGGTCGGAACTCGAAGACCTCCCCGAATTACACTATTTCTCACAAACCAAGGAGATCCCGACAAGGAACGGAGGGTTCTGGATTGGAAACTTTCCAGCCTACGCCTGTTGGTGGCGGAGATAAGTGACCACCAAGCAGGAGCCGCATAGGTTAATACAGACCGAAGAAACAAAAGACAGAGGGTGACTTTCGTGCGCAGCGCCAGGGGGCTGCGGCACGCGAGGTATGGGTAAAGTTTGGCTCGGACGCCGCGAGCCTTGGAGAGGGTATCGGTCACGTGGGAGTTGAAGCAAAGACGCCGGTCGAACCGAACGCCTAGATACTTCACCGACTCTTTGTAGGCGATAGGCCTCCCTTCCAGGGAGAGAGGCTGGCATCGGGAGATGGACTTACGAGTGAAACAGATCGCCTCGGATCAGCTGACGTTCACAATCAACAGACTTCTTTATGTTCTAAACCAAACTGAGTTCTAATGTATTCTGAGTGAACCATAATTCCTTTGTAAGTAACTCTTGATATCTCCTTCACCAACGTAACTGCAGGTCTACCATGTAATATCTTCAAATAAATACACTGCAAGTAGGTTTATTTTCACCTGACGCACGTTTCACAGAAATTATTCTGTATCTTCACAGGTTTGTTTGAATTGTAACTGAATGTTTCGCTTACAATACAGTTAACCTATAATTGATTTTACGGGCAACAAACCTGTGAAGATACAGAATAATTTCTCTGAAACGTGCGTCAGGTGAAAATAAACCTAATTGCAGTGAATTTATTTGAAGATACCCTATTACATGAACCATAATTATACACAAAATTATAATATCTATACTGTAACATCTCCATAAGCATTTTACTCGTGTAAGTAGGCCTACTACTAATTGTGCCTTTCGGAATATAAACATTGATTTTCTGTAACCATCAAAATACATCGTCAGTATTCCACCGGAAATACTGAACATTGATTGTGCGTTATGAAACAATTTTCAAGTCATTATTGAATCACGCGATTATTGAGATAGGTTAGTGACGTGAAAATGGTGTTACAGTCGAAACGCGACGGCATATCGGGGAGTTCAAGCGAACTTCTTTTGATAAATGTTAGAAGAACGCAAACTACAAGTTCATTAACAGATTTTATAGGCTAGATTAATTAATCTACGTTCCGCTTGACATTCGCGCACGTAAACGTGTGTTCGTGGTATAGTTTTGACAACAAACATCGAACAAACTGGATTTATTTACAAAGAGTAGAGAAGTCTATCGTTATACGAGCTTAGTGATTTGGGTGAAAACTGGACCAACCCTCCAGAGATGAGCATGGGTTATCATACGACTGACAGTCTTGAATGATAGCTATCTGACCTACGAATCTGACTGCAGTTGAAATAAGTATACACGACAGATTACGTAACCCACACATACGTTTATTACGTAAATAAATGATAAGAATCGATTATGGTAACTAATATGACTTGGAGAATGGCATATGAAATCGATCTCAAACTTAAACACGAGCTGTTCAGATGATGGAGGAAAATCAGGGAAATTTTCCTTATCCCCCAATCTTAAAAAGATCCCCCACAATTTTATTGAGAGAAACGTCGAGTATTTTTGTCTGGAAACTGAGTTTTATTTTTAAATATATTCAAGATGATGTTCAAGCATAGTCGAAACCGTATTACAAAGGGAATTCTAGCTTCTTCTGTGAGAAGACATTTTAAAGTAGGCACATTGTCTTCTTTCTAAGACATGCCCTCCCCAAAATATTTAGATAATAGGGGGTCGAAAATACAGGTTCCATGGGTACTTACTACATTACTGAGAAACGAACGAAGTAATTAAGCATCTGGGCTCCCCGTATGCGCATTTTTCAGAAAACATATCGTATTCACCGAAGACACTCATGCGTAAAATTACTTTTTAGGGAAAACAACGTTACTATTCTGATAGTTGACTTGAAACAACGAATATCTTATACAGCGTTCTGTGAGACGCTTGGCTCTGTATGGCGTTGAATCGTGGACAATTACGAAGACATATATAGAAAGATAAGAGGCTTCTGAGACAAGGTGCTCGAGAAAGATGCAAACGATTTCACGGAGGTATGGGGGAGCAATGTTCAATTGTTAAGCGTAGCCTATATGTGAAGGGAAAACTGTAGAAATCTCACCTGAACCAAATACAAACTGTTACACGATGCACAGTAGTTATATGCCTAAGCCATATTAGATGATGGGATAAATGCGATGGAAACGGATTGAAGAAATATAGATTAAATTTTAAAAAATACGAAAGAAAATATAATTTTGAAACAGAAGGCGATAAATCTATATTCGGTTGGAAGCCGTATCACGACAGCAACCAGAAGAATTAGTCTATATCGTATTTCCAAACATCTCTGATCCTTGTTC
The DNA here is from genome assembly GCA_034769895.1 of Magicicada septendecula. Lineage (NCBI taxonomy): Eukaryota > Metazoa > Arthropoda > Insecta > Hemiptera > Cicadidae > Magicicada > Magicicada septendecula. Next base: position 248,063,285 of record CM068371.1, on the reverse strand, counting down.
TTGTGGCATGGCACCTGTCGTGCAGCCTGGCGATCGACTGCGATCAACAGAATAGTCTGACGTCTGGCCACCCGCTGATCTCTAAACTGACAACGCAAAAAGAAGCCAATATTTTACACGCATTGACAACGCAGTGTAAGCGAGCGTGTACCAACATTAAGTCACGCGGACAGCTATTAAGTGTAATCAAAATGCCATCTGTAAATATTGCGACACGGTTTGCGAACGGTTAATGCGCCAACACTGGCGATTACCTGCAGCACACTTAAATTGATGCCCACACACTTGCTAACTGTCCTCTCGCCCACTTCGATAAATGCGTCTTCGCTCAGTGTCCAACGAGTAAAAGGAGACTGGACTAGTAAAAGTGAGCTGATATAAGAGAAATAATGAGAGACAGATACAGACAAACGGAGGGAGAAAAGAGAATAATTAAGAGATCTGATCTCTAATAGACTGCATCTTGCCGTATTAAAGTCTAATGTTAGGTGATTAGCATTTAGAGAGATAAGCAAGGCTTGGATATAACTTAATTGTCATGTACTCGTACAGTTGTCGTTATGTTCGAACGGAGTCCGTAGCGCAAGCCATGCAATTATTTTTTGAGAGGTAGTATACGTATCTATGCCGAGCACGCGCACACGCCTGCGTTTCAGCAGATACAAACCAACGATCTCCTCTCCAAGCAGTTGTTACGTCAAACGGTGAGATGAATGATACCGTTCATCTAGGCTGTCTGCCCTTCGATTGGTCTCTTACCAACCCTTACATAATATTTTCAATACACGCAAGCATGCGTGCGTGCGTGTCTGTTTTTTTAGCACGCATTAATTACAACCATTTTTCCTCTAACTTATTTACAACTTGGTTGTCTACAAATTGTCGAAGTCATAAGACAATGGAAGGAAACCTAAAATCTTTACAATTATGACTTAAGTTCAAGGAACGTTGTGGACGATCCTCCAAACGGCGGTCTCCTTAAATCTATATTTATATATAAAACTCTGTGTCTGAGGATTTATGGGTACTGAATACAAATCCACACCGTTACACCGATTGTCACCAAATTTTGCACAGGTAACCTTTGACACAAGGCGAAAAATACTGTCTAACTTGGAATTTGATATTTTGGCCTTTCGCACGACTTAGGCCCTTTTAATTGTCTTTTCGTTGACGCGTATAAAGATGTCAAAACACCATGGAGACCAGAATTAACTACCATAGTAACAAATAAATAAACAAATGATATTTAGCGGCATCAGAACTGTACCTGTATCCGTTCCTGCAGTTTTTAATGTTTTTAATATGCGATTGTATCGATATATTTTGTATACAGATACGTCTATATATTTTGTAATTGTATTAAACGATTATAAAATTTATGTTTATACGTATTTATGATGATGCAATGAATAAGTAATGAAATATGTTAAATACTACTACTAAAGATGTCAATAACACCATGGAGACCAGAATAAATTACCTTAGTAACAAATAAATAAACTAAAGCTATTTAGCGACATCGGAACTGTACATTTATCCATTCCTGCACTACATTTTCGATGTTTTATATACTACGCGATTGTATGATATATTACTATGTGGAAAAGAAGAAGTGTGCTATATTCCGGGCCACCTTTTGAACAGACTAAAGCGGTGTAAATTAGTTATGGTTGTAATTGTAAATAAAAGCCATGGATGAGGAAAACGTAACGTTTAATGTGTTATACAATGCTTCTAACACAGTAACACTTAAAATAAAGAATTTAGCGTTTTTGATTTAACAGTTACTTTATAAATATCTCGAAAGACTTTATAAACGGGTACTTTTAAATCTCCAAACGCTGTTGCACCAACATAATAATTTAGTACATGCTGAAATAGTACAAGTGTTGAGAACAGCTTTGGAAAGAATTTCACAAATGAATACAATATTGTTATACGAGCTGACAGAACGCCATACAGACCTAGACAATAAAAATTATATAAAAAAAAAGTCAAATATTCGCGTGCGAAGCCGCGGGTAACAGCTAGTTATAGAATATAATGAAAAAAAAATCAGATTTTAAGACCAATGGCGTGGTTTTCACACGCAGAGAACATGTAGCATTGAAAACAGTAATACATTACGAAACAGTGGAAAATATCTGGTTTTTAGGGTTTCACGGACGGCGTCATAATTATTATCGGGGCTGTAAGGCCGTGGTCTTCCAGAATATTCACGCTAACTGACGTTATTAGCGTGATCAGACGTTTCGGCCTAACCTCTGGAGGCCATCTTCAGTGAAAGGTCTTTAAAAAGCTGACAAGACGTACGTCAGTCAACACAGTATACTGTGGAAAAGGCCTTTGCCAGAGGTGAGACCGAAACGCGTCTGATCACCCTAATGACATCAGTCAGCATGAAGATTTTGGAAAACCACGTCCTTACAGCCCCGATAATAATTTAAAAAATTAGTGGAAAATATCAATACCTTTCCTAGGCTGCACAACCTCCAGAAATCGGGAACTAGACACACACACATTTACCTGTTTTAATAGGACTATACGTATGTTAAAAGACGCGAATATGACTTATACGCTGTCCAGGCAGTGAAGGCGGCTGGAGGGTTAGGAGACCCTCACACACACACACACACACACACACACACACACTGACAGGCCGCCTAACAATAGACAGGGACAGGCCTTTGACCTGCGCTGCTGTCTTTTTAGTTACAGTCTACTACAATAAATTAAATTTTATTGTCGTGCTTAAACTTTTAATTTTGATTGTTCCATTGAATTCAGACTGTAATTTTATTTAAAATAAGTCCAAACACGACGTTTTTATGGCGATATTCAAATGTTTTAGATTTATTTGTTTATTTTAAACTATTGTTAATTATTGTTAAACTTTAGAACACCATCTAAGCGACTATTATTAAAAATGATGATTATTAAAAACTAAGTTACTGATCATCTTATTTACTTTTCAACTATTTTTCTGTGACACTCCCTTTAATTTTTTTTTTCCGATTCACCAATTGTGATACTCGATAAAGAGCAGATTGACGACCCACCTCTTTATTGTTATAATACTGAAAAAATTAATCAACATATGTAACAGATTTTAATATATAGATATAAAGATTATTTTCAAACCTCATATTTTTATTTCAAATAAACAATATATGAAATAATAGTTGTTATACGTTATCGAAATAATTGTTTGTCTTTTTACTAGCACGAACTTTTAAAAATGTTATTTATTACAAAAATATTATATATTATTGTTTTACAGACACACAAAATGAAATGTGATATGTATCTATGTAAATATATTAAAAATTTACTGTCCATGTTATTAAACTTTAACTATAACTTGAGAGGACGAGGTAGCGCGTCAGGAATTAAATGTGTATTATTGTATCACGTAATTTGGAAAATAATTACCGGTATTACAGATTTCAGTAACATGCAAGAGAGACGTCCCTTCCTTACTTGGTTTACACTTGGTCGCTATAGTCATTTTTCCAGGTAGAGAGGGTGATTCACCCTCAAACCAACAAACAGTAGAGGTCATTGCTCGTGTACCGGGTACCCCGAGTGAGTCACTGATTACCCGCCGACTTTTTTTAGTCGTTAAATAGCTTGCACGGTGTAGTGAGACCAGCCAGTCTTGTCAGAGAGCCGATCTGTCGCGTATATTGTGAGTGAATCAGTTCATTTGTGGTTAGTGTATAGTTAATTTGTGATTATGAGTTCTTGTAAAAAACGCCACGTTTTACATACTCAATGCAGAACAATGACTGCTTCTGTTCTGTTCTATTTTGAGAAAGAGAAGTATAACGGAGGTCCTTTACTTGATACTAATAAAGTAATGCAGAGAACAGCAGATGCTTGTGGCATTTCGTTGAGAACAATACAACGTATCAACGCAGAGATTAAAAAAAGTTTGGAAAATCAAGAAGATCCCTGTGTAGTTGAAGATATTGATTTAATCACAGCTGAGGACGATCAACAAGATAACACCTTAAACAGCACCAAAAGGGAAAATATTATTATTCATACCCCTCGGAAGAAAAGTTTGAAGAGAAAGCGGCCAGTAACAGACATGGATGACTTCGACAAAGGAGCTAGGAAAGGAGAAAGGACACTGGTTGGACTGATGGCACTATCCAAGGAACTCTCGGCGGCCCTTTGGGTAAAGGCAAACGATTGATCATCTGTCATGCTGGTGGCTCCAACGGATGGATTAGCGCTCCCCCTTTTGTGTTCCAATCTAAGAAGACAGGAGATTACCATGAAGACATGAATGCGACTGTTTTTGAATCATGGTTCTTCGATACATTACTGCCATCCATTCCTCAAGGAGCAACTATTGTTATGGACAATGCTCCGTATCATTCTAGGATTCTAAACAAACCACCGACATCGTCATCAACAAAAGCGGAAATGATCAGCTGGTTGAAAGCTCGAGGTGTCCCTTTCCCAGATAACCTTCTTAAGGTGGAACTATATGAGTTAGTTCGATTACATAAGCCACCAACGCCTACCTATATGATCGATAAAAAAGCATCTGAGTTGGGTTTCAAAGTAATTCGTCTACCGCCCTATCACTGTCATTACAACCCTATTGAAATGGTTTGGGCGAATCTAAAAAATTACGTAAAGGTTAGGAATACAACCTTTAAACTGGCAGATATTGAAAACCTATTTAGAGAATCTGTTGTCAACTTTACTTCCGACATGTGGACTAAATACGTCGACCATGTACAGAAGTTGATTGATGAAGACTGGAGGAACGAGGGGTTAAATGAAGCAAGTGTTCAGGAACTGATTGTAAACTTAGCACCTGATGACTCCGATGAGGATGAATATGACGACACCACTGATGAAGACGATTTTGGTTGTGCACCTATAGTATAAAGTTGCACTCAACCCAAGCTACATTTAGCAAAACAACAAAATTGCTACATTTTGTAAATATTTTATTAGAATTTTGATTTTTAATTGTTGTAAATTTGTAAATATTGATAAACTTGTATATAACTTTTAATGCGGCCATCGGCAGTCTCAAGCCTGCAAAATAAGCATCAGAGTTTTGAACGCAGAGAGAAAGTTAATTTTAAAATTCCGAGTATATACTTAGTTGAATTTTGAGCTCGAGTTTAAAGCCTTGTATAAAAAAAGTAAAGTAGCCTAACTATTTAGAATTAATTTGACGTGTAGTATAAAAATATACTAAAAGTAATGCATCCGCTACGATGAATATACAAAAAGCCAGCGAGATCGGCCGCTGGCAGTTCTCAGTGTCATTTGACGGGCCGATTTAATCGGCCGCTAGCAGTTCCAACAATGAACCATAGGGCCATTTAACCGGCTTCTGGCATCCAAAGGGAGTGTATCAGAAAAATAGTTGAAAAGTAAATTAAATGATCAGAATCTTAGTTTTTAATAATAACATTTTTTAATAACAGTCGCGTAAATAATTCTCAGAAGTTTAGCAATCACAATATTTCAAAATAAACAAATAAGAGTAAAACATTTGAAAATCGTCGTACAAACTTCGTGTTTGGACTTATTTTAAATGAAATCACAGTCTGAATTAAATGGAACGACCAAAACTATAAGATTAAGCAGAATAACAAAATTTAATTTATTATAGTAAACTGTATTTAAAAAGACAGAAGCACAGGTCAAGTGCCGTCACCCGTCTATTGTTAGGCGGCCTGCCAGTGTGCGTGCGTGAGCCAAGGGTCTCCTAACCCTCCAGCCGCCTTCACTGCCTGGACAGCGTATAGTGCCCGTCTCTGCCTTTGCTTAAAGGAGCGAAAGTTGGATACCAATTAAAGCAAACAAAAGATGAATTCAAAGAGCACGAATTAAATTCTCGATGTCACAACAGGTTGCACAAAACACGAAAAGATGAAATTGGGGTAGGAACTCAGTATAAAAAGCTTGCAAGAGAAAATCGGCAAACAATAAGATTTTAGACTTATGAAGCAATGCACAGACAAAAGTATGGATTCAGAATTGAAAGTCGACTATATACAAGACGGCAACGGATCAAAATCCGTGCACGGAGAAAAAAAGGTTTCCTGCAACATCAAAATTCAAGGAGGAAAACCTACGCCCAGTAAGGGGCAAATATGATTCATTTGGAGTTAAGACCTATTCAGATCTACGAGTAGTTTCAGAGGTTGACTTTACTTGTGAATTTCCCTACGACTGGATTGATTTCAAGTTGCATATAATAGAACAAAATTTTAAGTCAAAGAAAAATCAACAGTCTTCTTCTTTTTCTAATAAAAATAGAAATAACTCACCTAATATTATTTTTTACGTCCACAATTACTTCTTATTTTCTTAGTTGGAGATTTTGTTTACGACAATTACAAATATCGGTATGGAGAACCATACACGACTACCATATTCTAAGATTTATATTTAAAATGATTTTCGAAATGAAATATTACCATAAAAACTACTTCTTTCTACTTACTGCTTCAGCCTTAACCACAGTACTGTGGTCACTTACGTATACCACCTCACGTTATCGCACTCGATTTTCACTGATGATGGAAGTCGATGGCACTGCCGAAACGTCTGGTTTTGTAGAAAACATTGGACTACGGCCAAATATCCCGGGAAGGAATTTTAACAAAAACTACTTCTTTGTTGCCGATAACGTTGTACACATATATATATTATATTATATATATAAAATATGCATAAAATTAATGGCTTATATAAGTTAATGATGGATCTCCATTAAGTAGTGCTCAAGTTTCCAAAGTTTTAATATTATGATGTCCGTAATTAAAACATCAGAGCAGGTTTAGTGTGTATGAGGGTACACCGTGGACAAAAATTTTCAACATTTCCTATTGAGCGTTGCTTAGAGTAAAGCTGCGAATCTACAGTGTACGTTTCACAGAACAAACACGCGGAAAAGAAGGAGCGCTCCGAAGTCACTCATGGACCCTCAGCATCTTGCAGAGGGTTCATTCCCTAAAGACGAAAAGTCTGTCTATGAATCGTTCCTCTGTAAACACGTGCAGTTACACTGCCCAGCGATCCACAGGAAGGAAATCGCTATCCACGCTGGACACTTTTTCGGCTTGCACGCGTTATGTTGGTATGGGTTTCGGCACTTTCCATTTAAAAAGTGTGCAAATGTAAGAAAATAAACATGAATGAGGCCAGAAATAACGCGAATTTTGTGTGTGTGTGTGTGTGTGTGTGTGTGTGTGTGTGTGTCTTCCCTGCCTTTTTATTGCGGTAGTCATAATAATAAAATGGAAACGTAAACATTACATAACTGAGATATGCTTGCCAGCCACGAACGATATATTTTCTCTCATATATGATTTACATTAAAATGAAAAATTATAATTTTAATGCCTGGCAACAAAATTATTTTATTTTTAACAATTACCATTGTTTGAAAAACTTTAAATGAATTTTCAAGTACTTTACTCTTGTTAAAACGTAAAAGGTTGCAGGTAAACTACCCCTTCCCCTTAACCGATCTTCACCAAAATCAAAAGGCCTTGAGTTCTCTACAATTCAGTGACGTATGCAAAACATTATTTGATTCTGTTTGAATATGCGGCAGTTATCGTTCGTCATAGAAAAAATTACCCTTGTTAAAACGTAAAACGTTGCTGGTAAACTACCTCTTCCCCTTAACCGATCTTCACCAAAAACAATAGGTCTTGAAAACTCTACAATTCAGAGTTGCATGCATGCAAAACATTATTTGATTCTGTTTGAATTTGCGGCTGTTATCGTTTGCCATAGAAAATATCCTTGTTAAAACATGAAACGTTGCAGGTAAACTACCCCTTTCCCTTAACCGATCTTCACCAAAAACAATAGGTCTTGAGAACTCCATAATTCAGGGCTGTATGCGAAACATTATTTGATTCTGTTTGAATTTGCGGCTGTTATCGTTTGCCAAAAAAAATTACCCTTGATAAAAAAAAACCGTTGCAGGTAAACTACCCCTTTCCCTCAACCGATCTTCACCAAAAACAATAGATCGTGAGTACTCTACAAATCAGGGCTGTATGCAAAAAATTATTTGATTCTGTTTGAATTTGCGGCTGTTATCGTTTGCCATAGAAAAAAAATCTACAGACACACAGACAGACACACACACACATACACTTTTCGAAAAACGACTTTCTTTTTTCTTTTGAGTGTAGTAAAATCAGAATCTGCAATAATCTCGAACACGATTTTTTTTGCCATCACTATACTTCCATTTCCTTAAGGAATATGGAAGTAAAAAGTCATCAGGTTCCATAAATTACAAGCTTGATACTGTTACATGTGTGATAACACAAGTTCTACAATTATACGTTTCTCACAATAAGAGATACGTCAATCAGTCTACTTTTACGGTTATACATTACTACATATTACTCTCCACGGTAGTACATCTATTTCATACGGGTATTAGTAATGTTTTTACCGTTCACTTAATTTTCGAATCCTTTGAGGTAGCACTGAGCGCGACATATTTGCAGTTTGTTAACTGTTTCTCATTGATAATACGATGTTTCCTGCTTTCACTTAAAATAGATACAAGATCACTGACCCACTATTAATTAAGTATATACCTCTATCTGACAATATTATTTAAATGGTGTGCTTTCATTTAAAATACACATGTGAACGCTGAGCCACTATTAATGGTGTACGGCAGTGGACCCTGGGGTTCCGCGGACACTTTTAAGAAAAAGTAGAATATACCGTAATTTCTCCGATTTTTTATGCTCTAAAATCTAAACGTTAGAATCTTAAAACAATCAGTAGAAGATTCCAGTATTTTTTTTACTGAGGGATGAAGTAAAGCTCTTTTTATTTGATTCCAACTTCGACCTTAAAGACAGGTTCCATGACTTTAACTGGATTCTGAAGCTTGTTGATATCTTCAGTCATCTGAATTGACACACTTTAAGCCTGCACGGATCTAGCATCATTGTTTTCCAGGTTCGAGATAAAACCGATGGGATGATAAAAAAATTGAAGCTGTGGATTCCGAGATTAAACTCTGAAATCTTCGAACAATTCCCTTCCATGGCAGATTTCGTCCTGATGTCTGGAGAACATTTTCCAAAGGAGATTCTCATCGTTATTAAATCTCATTTGGAGCAACTGCACTTGCAGCTACGGGAATATTTTCCAGTGACGGATAGTAGTGACATGTGAATAAGGAATCCATTTGGTGATTCCTTATGTCAATTAATAACCTCTCTCTCACACTACAGGAAGAAGATTCATTGGCAAAACTTTCAACTGACAGTTCATTAAAATTACAGTTTTCGCAATTACAGCTAGCTGGCTTCTAGCTATATGTAATGACTGACTATCCTGAACTCGAAAAAAAGCTTTGAAGTGTTTAACTGTGTTTCTCTCTACGCTTTTTCCCAGCTCATGTACTTAAAGTCAAAGTTAAGAAATAAACTTGATGTCGAGATTGACTTAATATTGAAATTATTATCAGACATTAAACCCAATATTGCAGAGATAATTTTTCAAAAGCAGCTTCATTGTACACATTAAACTATGTTTTTGATATCATTAATATTATAATTTTGCAAGTTAAAAGATTTTGATTTTAATATATTTTAATTAAAATATAAGAGTTTGTATCATATTTACTGTTCGTTTTATTTCAGAACTCAGTCGGGATCCGTGAAATTTTTAATTTTTTGGGGGCGTCCGCGGACTGAAAAGTTTGGGAACCACTATTAATGGTGTTCGGCATTCTGAGTTACAAAAATGTTGCTCAACTTTGACTATATCACCGGGGGAGTTGCTTCGAAGTTCTGGCAATTTAAAAACATGGCTGCCTCGTGTTACCATAAATTCTGTTTGATGGCTCAAGGCACTGGACGGTGTTTCACAAAAAAATCATAGAAATACAAGGAAAGGTAAGTAGTAACTTGAACAGATTTCTGTTTCTAGAATACAGTAATAACGATGTGTAAGCCTATCGAAGGCTGACAACCATCTGCAGCACCGTTCGCCATTAACTGAAATGGCCCAACATTTTACCGGCAGGTGGAAGCAACGTACTAGCGAACGTTAAACAGTAATGGCCGAACCATTACGGAATCTAATGCCACTACATTATGCTGTATCCACGCGTGTACGCCGTAGCTCACTAGTTCATACCATCGTGTTACTTTATGGTGGACGGTTCATAGCTGCGCGGAAATTAGGGGTAGCGGAGAGCTCAACGAGCTCAGTCCTAAACTCTCCATTCATTTCAAAAACGTCTGTTTTTCTGTTGCTACAGCCATTAATAATAACGAATTCACAATTATTCAGTTATTGTAACTCGGATTTTACACATTTTTGAAATTTCCTGATTTTCATTTAACTATTCTTCGAAATTTTATTCAGTATTACGGAAAATTTTATCAATTTTTTTACAAATATGTTTTTTTAATTCCAAAACAACGTTATTTATTGTGTAATTTAAATAATAAATAATTCAGTTACAAATCAAGTAACAAATTATATACCTACAATAACAAACGAAATAGTGTAACATAAGAAACACATTCGAAAATGACCAAAAATGTACTTACATGCAACAAGTACTGCTGAAATATGATACAGACATGGGTAAAATATGCATACCCATGCATACAAATGATGACTTTACATAAAATGTCACATAAACCTGAGCCCTATTAATTATTTTGCATTGAGAAAAGTTTTTTATTTATTTTTTATTCTCAAAAGTGGCACCATGATTCAGTTTTTTGTAACTGAGTGTTTAAGTTGAGCCCAAACAATTTCCATTGTTTGTATAAATACGAACGAAACAAACGATTACACTCGGAGATGGCTTTGATCATTACATAATGGTAGGTTAAATTACTTCCTTCCGACTTCCGTTTCCCATAAGAAAGGGAAGAAGGCATTATGAAGCATGACGTCCCCGCGACAGGTAATTTTATAACACTCTGTAAGGACAATATTTCAGTACACGAATAATATATTTTTGATATACACTCGAGAGGCGATACTTTGTGCGATGAAGGCTACACTTAACAATTGTTTTTCATTTTTTTCTTATTACTTCACTATTTAAAATTAATGTATTTCATGTAACGAAAAATTAAAATTTAGCCTGAAATGTACAACTTTGATGACAAAGAAAAAATGAATACTAAATAAGTTATATTGCTCATACGGTATTTCATGCTCTTTTGTCATTAATTACTAAACCAGATAGTATAGAGTGTTATGCTAGCGCTTTTATGACGTTTTTGAAAACGGAATGTCATATGGTAAACAGAGTTTACTTAAATTTCAGTGTGAAAAAGCGTCCTTCTACAATGGACCATCATATCGTAAAAGGTGTCTCTACGACTTGGAAAACAAAATTGTCTAAAATCGTTTAAAAGCTGTAAAACGAGAAGAAACAAAGATGCAGGCAGGCCATGGGAAGAGGTAATAGTAAACAGGACCGAACAAACGTAATACCCAACACCTGAAGCAACGTCAGAGAATTACTATAACAAAAGACTACCTGTACTGCCGTTCAATTCTGTGTTCTCTCGCTGTTAGTCCACGTATCAAGTCCAATAGGCCTACATGTCGTATTCTACTGGGATCACGAACCTGGCCGCGACCCGGACAACGCACGCACACCAGGATGCAAGACGCCCCGCGCAACTTATCTCTGTCTGTGTATCATCTGGGGATACTCAGTTAAACAGCTCCAAAGACTGAGCCAGTGAGGAGATATAACGTTCGGTTTTAAATTCTTAAGTTATTGTGTTAGTTTTCCCTTTACTTTTTTAACATGATAATGTTTTTAGGCAGGGGGTATTCCACAAAAATGTAACGTCATCGAAAAATGTAACGCTTCCACACTTTCGATTCCCCACAGTCTAGAAATCTTCGGTCTCTGTCGTTTTAACATGATAATGTTTGTTATATAGTAAATATATTTGTTATGTAGTAAATATTTGTATTATATAGTAAATATTAAAAACATTATCATGCTTCGATGTTTCGGTATCGTCGAAATTCTTTCTTTTTTAATTTCTCCTTAACAAAATCGTTAGAACCTATTAAACCAACCCACTGGCGTAGAGGTCACCACCAAATATAAATTTCTAAAACGACTAAATTAAAACAATTCAGGGCTGAAAGGTCCTGGTAAAAACGACACACATCTCAACTGACTATATCGGTGTACTATTTCGTTACCACGGAGTGCTTTATGTGTTAACGTACAGGTGTTAGTAATTTTCCTAGATGTTCCTCAACAGCAATGTGCACAGACACACAGGACGTGGATAACTTCTTCCTTTTAATGTTTATTACCTTTATTTAACAGTTTACGTCACTTTATGTTGTTGGTTTTTCAGATTTCCACTTTCTTCGTCCCCTGCAGTAATATACAGAAGATAAAACCTTTTGAATCTGTGTGTTTTTTGAGAAGTACGAGTCAATGACACAATAATTTAGTTTCTTCAACAAAATTGCTACTTTAATAGAAAACTCGACTCAACTGTTGTGACTCGCTTTATAAAGAAATGAACGACAAATGTTTCCAACAGGCGGTCACACATATATTAACGTTAAAGTGCAAGATACGCACTATCCTGTCATAATCTTGTTTCGTACAATAAGGTTCGCTGGGTCATAGTAAAGGGTGACGAGTGGTCCTCACATGATGAAGGTACGTATCCACGCAAACAGATAAGTCCTTGGTAGTCAACCTACTCTCCTTTGTTATCTGATTCCGTGTACACGCACGCATACATAAACGGAACAATACACGGTCTTAAACATTTCCAACTTCACACAAACAATAATCCGATCGTGTGATAAAATACAAGCGCAAGCGACCAGGTGTTACACGTTGTTACATTGTATATCATTGGTATCAGAGTGAACATCTGTTAGCACATCTCGCGGTGGTCAGCAACACCGTTTATATAACAGGCTAAATGTATTTTATAATGTGCAGCCGATTAACTGTTCGCTTAACTTTAATGATTTCTTCCCTCAAAACCGTATTTAGTATAAAACTGGCTAGTATCTAGGCCTATATAATCACCGGCTTTTTTAAGTTTATCAGCATTCGTATGTAGGTTCAAACAAATTATCTCATACCACAGTTGGGTGTAAAACACATATATGGGAATAATGTGAACACATTTACATAAATATTACTACTAGATTAAAGAGCGACCCCGAATGGCGCGCGCGAACACAAATACACGCATTCATGTGCACACGCACACGTTTCGGTTTTTATTGTTACTGGGTTGATCTACGTTCTCTCTACTGACATCATCTTCAAGAATGTCAGATAATTACTGCGTGCTATAAACACGGTGTGACATAAACTTACACAAAATGTATTCAACCTAATTTGATTTATTAAAATACTTAACGATTTTAAGTATTTCTAAAACTCCACAGGATCTGTTATAAACTCCTGTATGAGGAGTCTTTCAGACATACGATTTTACCTAATATAATTACAATTTTGCAATCCTATTCATTGTCCTATTTCTCGCTATGGTCATTACCGTATCATCCGTCCAATTCCGAGGCTGCCCGTTGCTTTTTTGAGCCATCCATATTTTCCCAGTGGACAGGTGGCTAACCTTGTCCACCAATCCTCCTCCTTTATCCGGCAGTGGTATCCAATGTGTTTACTTGTAGGCCTATACAAGTAACAATAGGGCAGATGAAGAAATGGAACATCAATTGATGAAAGCAAGAAGAATTCCTGGATGCATGAATAACCTTATATGGAATAATACATTACCTCACACAAGAAGCAAAAACTAGGGTTTGCAAAAGCACAATACGACCAGTAAAATCCTATGCATCAGAGACCAAGCCAGACACAGCAAAAACTCAAAAGACAATGACAAAATAGAGAAACGACTATATTACGGAGGTACTTGGAAAAACAAGATACGATAGGTTGCTCAACTATAGTATAAGAAAAACGTGTAATGTAATAGATATTGATTCTTGGATTGCGGAAAGAAGAAGGATATGGAATGAACACATATAAAGAATGGATGACAAGGCTAGTGAAGAAGGCAAGAGATACCCAACCAAACACGAAGAGGAGCATTGGTCGGCCAAGGAAGAGGTGGAGTGACAGCATGTAGGACCGTTGTTATCCAACAGGACAGAGTTCTATATAGGAAGTTAAAGAAGAAGAAAGTAATTATTTTGCTTCAGATCTTACACAAAAGATTTGTCATGAACACAATTCGTGTTTGCTTATAAAATTTTGCCCCCTCCCACACACAAAGTATGTCTCGCGATGATATTGCACTCCGAAATATTTATTAATCCAACAGAAATTAATTTATAAAAAATCGATTAATTTTCTGTAACAAAATTCATTCGTGTATTTTATTTAAAGTAGCTCATCTTGTAGGAAGAATACTGTATTGGTTTTCCATTTTACGTTTCCGTGAGAACTGGGTACCGTTCACTGTGGGTCACATGGACGTCAGAAACACACTTGTCCATGCAGCAGCAGTTGAAAAGTCTGACGGAATATACGCATACATTGGTCTTTCTCGTCACATTGTAATTTTTCCTTGTACCATCACATTTACGTTTCAAAAAGCGTTCCTCTTCTGACAATTTTACAGTGTCGCAACAGCATTTCCACCTTACAAATTTCAGAAACTCCTCGAAGTTTTGTCCTACAAATTTTTCTAATTACTAGATTCGACATAAGTTTTTCGCACACTTCCTAATATTTTAACGTAAACGGATCCACGCACAATACCAGCACTAAGTATTTCTGACGCCAAGGCGCTCATGAATTGATCCAAAAATCTGAACAACTGTCAGTATCGTGCGGGCCCTGCTCCTCGCCAGCGAATTAATCCGTTGCGTTTTTTGTGAATATTCAATTAATAAAAATAAGAATACATGAGCACGGTGCTTTTTAATTTATCTATTATGCTTAAAGTCATTAGTATATTGAGAGTCCAGTTAATATCAAATGTAAATTGGCTTAAAACTCTGGTTTAAATGAAAACATGTAAATTTTAGCTCAATCCATAGGTGTTCCTGGTCGCTGAAGTTTGGGTCGCTATCTACGTAACCAAGTATTATCAATGTAATCTGGATAACTCGAGATTAATGTCCTATTGTAACCTTCTCATAGTATTCGTTTCGTCATTTAACTTCTTTGGTGTTTACTTTCAGATTGTGGTGGAGATTCATGTCTGGAACATGCCAAGGAGAGATGTCTACGGTACCGCGTATATTGTTCTGGAATGCTGAATAAATTCGGTGTTATGTTGTTTAGTGCAACCTGAAACCTGGATGTCATTATGTCCAGAACCAGTTTATACAGCATTAACTTCTTTTCATTGCCTTCTTTTAAACGTTAACGTCGGTCATCAAAGCAACTGTTATCAGTAGTAATTACTCCTTTAGTTCCACACTGTAGTTGCACGGTTGACGCGTTTCTGTGTGTCAGTTAAACAAAGGCATACATCCACACCAGAATGACGAGTCCGCTTCATCGAAGGCGATAAGTTGTAGTTGATGAATAATAATCGGGGCAACTCCGTGGACTTGATGCCATTTCATTAACAGGACAATCTGATTGAATACATTGGATGCACACCTACCATTCTAAGAACACTTTATTGTACCAAAGCGCACCAAATATAAATAACTATAAATATTTAGACTGACGAAGTTATATGTAAGACGGTGCCAATTTTCTACCGATCAGCACGTATCCTATTCTGTTTCATTTCGAATTCTCGTTTTTTTCTTAACGCTATGTTGGTACTCGAATTTCGATAGTCCGGAAATTTGGTAGTAAACAATGTGTGAAGCACGATTTAGTGAAAGCACAAAGATGACGGTCAGTTACCCATGTGTAACGAATCTGAGTACCTTCAACACATGTACATTAACGCCAGTTATATAAGCTAGCAAAAGCTAGTCATAGAGTTACAGGTAATCTGCGCTGAGCGCGGCGATTTATCCTTAATGCCGTTGTCTAAATAAGGCTCTGACAACGACCTCTGCAAATTACCTATAATTGCATACACGACCACAATAATTACAAGAGAAATAATAAAAGAAGTTTAAGCAATAGGAATATTAACAATAACATCCATAACAATTATCTATACACACTACGTGGGTTTTGCTAGACTGTTCAATGTTGAATACAACACACTGTGTGTGTGTGTGTGTGCGTGTGTGTGCGCGCGCGCGCGCGCGCGTGCGTGCGTGCGTGCGCGCGTGCACAACAAATACGTCACTGCGATTAATGTTAATGTCTTCTTTTTTCGGCGAGTAAATCAATTCACCAGCTGATGTGACGACTCTCAAAATGAGGGTACAACATATTAAGCATAGACGGTCCCCAGACGCAAGTAGTCATGCTCAAGTTCCCAACTACCCTTCTGCCGTGATATTGCATTTACACATTTCAAATACTTCGAGAAAAGACTTCTGAACCGTTTTTTCTAGCATTAGTTGGCGGTAAACAGTTCCTGAGACTAGAGGCACTGGCTCGAGTATACTCTTCAATATACTTCGTGAAGTGTTTGCATCTAGTGTCAACTCGTATTGACAGTTAATACATGTTAATATAATTGTCTTAGTCACTGACTCTCCTTTTGCGGCCCACATTTGTACAGCGGGGCACACAAATTACGATTACGAAATACAAATGCAACATCCACAAACTAAATACTAAAACATCTGAGGACAGTGAGATCAAAATGAATTGTAACATACGGCTGAGTAATGAAGCGAGGCAAAGAAGTTCAAATAATATCATCTATCACGTCCTTGTAGTTCGTGCTGTAGGAGTTATTTCTAAAGGTGGTTTTGTTTTAAAAGCTGATACTTCGAGAAACGGATAGTCCAGACACAAAATATGGTCATCGCAACTGTTTTACGAAAAATATTAATAAGTACCTGTGGAGATACGGTATTGTAGGTTGGAAAAAAAAACATGATTTCGTTAATAAAGTATACAGTATACATCGAGACAACAGTCCAGTGGCCACGCAAAGACCGCAATAAAAAAGGAAAAGGTAAATACGAATACTAGAACAAGGAGACGCTTTCTTCCAATGTCGATATAAAATATCAATTACTTTCATACGTAAGAAAATAATGGTAAAATTTTTCATTTCATAAAATCTGCGCACGCATTTTGTATCACGAATTTTAGGGCGACAAATCGATCATTTGCAATCAAAAACTCACAAGCATATTAATTCCCAAGTGCATTGGGCGACGGAATTAAACTACACACTCGGTCCCCAAAGTAATACAGCGGACACAGAGCCCAACAAAAAAAGGGTTCTGTGTCGACTACAAACAAGAAGTAATTCGATTGCGAACAAGCAGTGTAGGTAAGGTACACTGACGGTGTATCGTACACGGTTGACCTATGCACCGGGTTAACAACATACATCCAAGTGTGTGTGTGTGTGTGTGTGTGTGCGCGCGCGCGGAGGATGTGGAGATTTTTCATTCGCCGCTTCCCTGACATTAAAGCTTTACGGTTTCCCATACTCCCACAGAGCGACACGTAAATATCCACACGGTATTTATAGTGTTATACTTAATATAGATTTTATGTAAATTTAATTTGCCGCCGACTGGCAGGAAGTGGGTGGATAGTTGTTTATCTACGTCGTCTCCAGGAAGAATACGATTTGCATTTCACTTCAGCCACTGACTAATCGATGCTTGTTTGCCTTTTAAGTATCGATAGTGCGGTTCAGTGAACTCACTCACTAAGGAGGCAACTAGCAAGGCGCCACAAACTATAGAGCCTATACGACTTTCCGGGGATATACGGCTTGTTTCGTATTAAGTCCGGCTTAAGGTATGTCAGTGAACACTGTTGGCCATCTTTGATGTGTGATAGACTCCTACTTTAATTTGTAGGAGGATGGGACAAAACGATAAGTTTTTCCACAAATTATGTCATTCACAAAACCTTCCGAGAATGCAACTTAGAAAAGTGTAACTTATAATCGTCTTATTATAAAACTAATTGCAATCATATTCATTGACTATAAACGTATTTTTTTTTTAGTTTTCATAAATATCAACACTTTAGAAGTTCGAATCACACATGCGGTTTTTCAGCTCAGATTTTCAAGCAGACTCTCGCTTACGCCCGTTTAGATCTCGTTATAATTGTACTTTAAACTTTGCCACATTTAGTTCAATAACTCAGCGTAAATGAATTATGTAAGTGTATCCACTTATCTATTCGTTAAATGGTTTTATTTTTATTGTTTTAATTCAAAACCGTTTTTCGTTCTGATTCAATTGTCGATTTACAATTGTCGATTTACAAATCAACAGCCCAGACTGCAAGACTGGTGACACAAACACGGCTCGTCTCTAAAATATTAGGAAATGTAGACTGTTTAGGATACGTAAAGATTATTTTCTCACCTAATCTAGTCAATTAGGTGAATAATTATATATATTTATATTAATATTTACATATTTAGTTTTAATTATATATATTAATAATTATAATTATATATTTAATTATTATATTAATTTTTACTACAGTTTTTGGAAAAAATTGCAATCTTATATGTTCATAAATCGAGACCTTCCGTCAGTGGTTCTTCTGTGTTCTAAAACTGTACACAAAATTTTTTTTCAATACACTTTACTGATAAAAGAATTACGGAAAAGACGAATCAGGAGGTTTGTATGTTGTCACCGATTCGTTAACAAAATTTAAAATATACGGTATCAGAGCATTCTTTTGTTTCTCATCTTGGGATTAAGATTCTAAGACGACATCTCTATAAATCTCTATAAGAACACCGGCGATTTGTTAGACATTGACTCTTGGCAGTACTCACTTTGAGCCCCCCCCCCCCCGGTTGTCACAAATATCTCAAACGGAACCTGAAATGCCTGAAATCATTTTTCGTAATGCTCCTGACCAGCGTCAAGTCGGTAGAATCTTATTTCATCTGACTCCGTGTACCGTTCGTTACGGATTAAAAAAAATGTTCAAATTCCGACTTACGGCGTATGTAGCCGCTAAAATGTACAAATGACACTCATCGGAATTCAACTTCGATTTAATGTCTCGAGACGAAGGAACAGGTGCTGAGAATAACCACTGTTAAGGTCGTTGTACCTTAAAATAGGGTCACATTCTTATACTGATTGTTGAAGGTACCTGATCGCAAAAAACATTACAATCCTAATAACCAACATAAACATACCGTATTATTCACAGACAGAGGCTCTGTATATAACTAAAGAAATGTGTTTTTTCACATAACGCCAGGTTTCTCGGAAGATATTACTGCTGATTAATAATAAAAGCAAAACAGCAATCATCATTCTCGCCGCCACAACGATGATAATTATAATAATAATAATTACTATTATTATTGTCATTATGAATAACGAAAAGAAGGGCAAAATAATGAACGCGTTTTAATTTTTTTTTTTTTGCAAATATCATCAAACATCTTATTAGCAATTTTATAAGTACCGGTACGTAAAATGCGGTTAACAATTTCAGTGTAGAGGAAGTCGTATATTTCTGCTTCCCTACCCACTCATGGGAAAATCCATACGGTCGACACCCGCAGCGAAGTCGTGAGCCGTATTGTCCTCGCGGCGAATACAACAGGTACTTATTAATTTTATAGCGGGTGAACAAAAAATTATCTGGACCACAAGGGCACCAGGAGATGCTGCTGACGATACTGGAGTGTGGTAAAATATGCGCTGGCGATCATTAACACTGACCTGTTGAGTGAGTGTGAGCAACAAGCAATCAAGATGTACCAGATTCCTTAGTGAGCAAACAGTGGAATGGAGCAGGGCTGTTATTATTAATGAAGGAAACGCGTACAAAGGGCGGTTGTGACGACCCAGTTCTCGACAACGGCAAACGATTCACACAGCCGACACGTCAACGCTCCGGAGAAACCTGTCAATGCACGTCAATTCGCGACACCTGACAAACAATTTATACCTGATATAGCATACTCCGGCCGGGACTTTTCAAACAAATCGCGTTCCACGATGTCGTAAGTTACGTTTATAATCGTAAACGTGTTTATCATCATTGACCGGCGCTGACAAAACAATAGTTTCCAACTTATCATCACGAACTGACGTACTCTTTGATACGCTAACAATTTGACAGTACAAGGCGAGAGACTGCGCGTATTCGATAGCAGTGTCGGAACAATCGATATAACTCATGAAACACGGAACACTCGTCAACATGCGCAACGACGTTTAGTCGATTACCAGACTCATAAATTTTCCTGGGCTACGTACTTTCGCAAATAAAGGGACAAGAGAACACAACACTCTAAAGAGAAGCTCAGAAATATAATTGTTACAAATTTATGATAAAAATAAAACAGCACGATACAAAAAAATTGCTAAATATGAACAATATTTACGAAGAATGGACTAGAATAAACAGAATAATGAAAATAATCAAGATCGGTAGGATAAACCTCTTGAAGTTTAAACACTCAAAACTCTAACAATTCTGGAAGTCTACTTAAACTCGATCATGGAACAAATTCTGATACCTACTGAAACGTCGAACGATTCTGGCAGAATAACGACGCACTTCAGGAGGTATTTTTCAGTGCACTGAATGAAAACAGTCATCCTGTTTTTTTTCTTTTCTTTTAAACACACATACCAATATTTCAACTCCTTAAAATATCGGTAGGTCACTCGTCAATTGAGGAAAATGCATTTCTGGTAACAATTTCTAGTGATGAATTGTGAGGTCGTTCAGTAACTACAGACAATTTTAAATCATCTGTGCCGAAATTTCGACAAACTTCTTCACGGCAGGACTTGTATACAGGCAGACATAATTAAACGCGTACACGTAATGAGTATTATTATATGTAGTAGGTATTATTATTATTTATTTAACACATACACACACGTTCACACAAAAATCTTCTACGTGGAGGCCTAATAATTATTTCTGTATTGGCCTTGTACAGCTACAGATGAAGACAACAAAATTTTTTTTTAACTGGACAAAAATGTTTTAAAATTGTGTTTAGTTTATGCGCGAACTTTCGTCATTTAATTTAATTCGAGAACTAATGTAAACTAACTAAACTAAACTGAGGGCCTCTCGTGTCGACTGTCTTATGGCCCACTTGTATTTGTGAATTAATTGGCTTTAATGTGAAGTTTTGTGTACTCAGTATTCTTTGCGCTTACTGGTAAACGAAGGCAATGTCAAACACTGCCATAACAAACGTACGCAAATATTATCTACATTTTAATGTTTTCCCGAACGACTGGCAGTTACTGCCGGGCCCGCAATGCGGGAGGCGCCTGCGGCATAGGAGGGGCCCCGCACAAACATGATCCTTAATTTTTTACGAATGGGTATAAACCGTTGAACTTAAGTAAAACCAAATTTTCCCCGTATGAATTTTACATCAGAAACAAACAGACTTACAATTTCCTCTTATTTTATTAGTACCTAATGATGTAATTAGAGAATAGACATTATTTGGTTAATTGCACAACAGATCCGTGATTCCAGTTAAGAATACACCGAGTCCGGTTACGAATTGCGTTTTGTGTATTGTTTTGAAATAAAAAAATCCTATTAAAAAAAAATAAAATGTCTGTATATCAGAATATCTAACTGCAGTGCCAATATTAGTCCTATACTAAAATTATTACAACTTAAAGTTATAAGCAAATGACAAAGTTTTAAAAGTAAACTGCATTTTTGGTTTATTTCAAAATATAAAATGTACGATATATTGATAAACATACAATACGATAATGTAGTGTACGATAATAATTACAATAAACATTCACTGACATCATCAGTTTAAATTTAATAAAATTTGTACTTTTTTCATGATGCACTAAGTTCAATAAATGACAAAATTATAACTGTTTATAACATGTCTGATCAGCAATATTTAAACATTGTTCAAAGATGTAAAAGATGCTAAACAAAAAATCAAACTATTAATTGAAGCAAAAGTTATATTTTATTCAGTAAATATCATAAAGAAAGAACAGTTATTCTGTTTACGTTATATAATTTTAGTAGTTGTCACAGGAATAAGGAGGGATTAATATTCAAGGGGGAACAATGAATAAAGTAAGGGTAGTTACGGGGGCCCGCAAAGGGTTTCTGCGGGGCCCAGCAAAAAGGTTTTGGAGAACGGTGAACTCGCTGCTTGTTTACAGCCGTTCTGAGAGGAAAAGTGAAAGCCGAGCCATGGGGAAACATTGATTAGACAATCCCATAAAATTTGGGCAATTACCCAAACGATGAACACGACCTACTTTGCAAGAGCCCATTTCACGCAACTATATGTAATTAGTTCTTAGAATTTCTCGCATGCTAACTGATTAAAGTCTCCAGCTCTCAGTTTGATCAATACACATGTCTAGACGTAGCAGATATTATTAAACGTGCTATCCACCCTGTACCACATTACGTAGTAAATCGTTTGAAACCCTCATATCGTCGTGTTTTTACTGAAATGAAAACACTACCGAACAATGTTATATGGAGTGTATAGATCGACTGAATAATTTATGGCACAATAAAGCTGTATTATACACTGCGTAATAGAATATGTGACATGAGTATATTCGCGTCTCTTTCATGTTATTATGCACGCGCGCACCCACACACCCCAGAAATCTAAAGAATAGTAATAAGTAAGCTCGACTTCTATCAATGAGCAAATAATAGAAATAACAGTTCTCATTTAAATATGAAAACGAAATCGACTATTTTCTATTAAAGATTGCCAGACTACAAGTCACGACGTAGAACAAACTCGCGCACTGAATTCGTTAAAAAAAAAACTAGAATTCTCTACCCACAAAAGGTTGTCATTCATCTACTAAGTATTTGTCTACAAACACGCAAAAGTAACTAACTTATTTTTTACCACTGCAGTATGCAGTCATAAAAAGAAAATAATCTTGGTTGTTTATTTACTTATTTTTAATCAAACACTATTGATAGATGATAATAATACAAAATTTGGAGACAAAGAGTCCAAAAATCCAAATGAAACAAAATAGCCAATGAAAAAGTCGCTAGACGAGCAAGAGACAAAAACATTGTGAAAAACAGAGCACACGTTAAACTATCCGATGACTACTTTAGGCGCGAACAATTACAAGGAAAGAGTTTCAGAGTAAGAACAGGAGTGCCCTACATCTAGCAGAGTGTGAAGGTCGTTGGTTGCACTAACTAGAAGGTTATGATAATATACGAATGGAACAGAGGTCATTAGAAGGCGGCTGCTACTGCTGGGGTTAACTTGCCGATTGAAAACAAAACTACAACTGGCGAGAGCACAACATATTTTACAAATTTTACGAAACGAACGGGCAAAAAATCTACACGATAAATTCAAAATTATAACTTCACCGCATAGTATTTTACTGGAGTTTCAAATCCGACTGTTGCACATATAAAATAAATAGACGGGGATGGGAGTTCAGAAGAAAGCTTACTGCATTTAGTTGTTTTCGAATTTGTTCTAATTTAGTGCCTAGAAGTTAATTTTGAAATCTTGAAATCTAAAACCTAGGGTGCTCCTGTTCTGACGTATTTTTATTTAAATTATAAACCTGCATAGGTAAAAGTGGTATTGAAGTCCACTAATGACTTACGTACGAACATTACTGAAACATCACGTTGGAAGGAAACTGAATTTCGATAATTGGTTTGTTACCTCATTAACATTTTTCATGAAAAACAGTTAAGTACTTTATACTGGACAAGTAAAATTGCTGAACCAATGACACTGCAGTGCTAACTGTGCAAGTGTTTTGAACTATAGACAGACGCCTCACGGTTCGTTTAAATTGTAGCCTACCTATGTGCGGGTTTACGATGCACCCATACTGACGATCAGGTTCCTTGCGCTAAAGGTCATCATATAAGAGGAACCTTGGCCTAGCTACGCGGAAACGATAACATTGCTAAGTCTACAACTGAATGAATTAGCGCTTATTTTTTTCAACAAAAAAAAAATGTCACACATGATAAACAAGGTCGTTTATTATCGCAGACACCGTGAATGACGATGTTACGAACATAGGCCTAACACTGTTATAACGTCAATGTCATCATGAAAGCCCATTTTATAACATTATACCATAATCACCTTCTCAAGTGCAACCAGTAACTTACTGATCGTCTCAAAAATATGAAACACCCGTAAATCGAGTCGGCGATCGATGATGATGCTGATGATGACGACGACGACTACGACGATGAAGATGAAAACAGACATGAAAATGAGCAGTACGGATCACAAAGATGTTTACCTTAATTAAGAATACACCGGTTGCACGTTGGGACAAAATTTTGTGTTTCCCAACTATCATATCTGACAACAAACATTACAGTACATTAATAATTCATTACGTCGCGAACTAACACAATACACAGAGCGTGTGTATATGCATGTCTGCTGTTGGTCTCATTACGGTTTTTTAATTAACTCATAAGGCTGCGCAATAGTCACCGTACAGAACGTGACCGCTACAGGTTGTTTGCTTATTGATTTATCTGTTTGCATTGCGAAACCTCTTCAGCGAATTATGCCATTATGGTACGGTTGGACGACCGACCCACAACAGTACGCTCTCTTACTGCGCTCGGTTCAAGGGAACGTCTGAATGCCGGTGATGTGCTGCGTCTAGCGCCAGGTGTACTATTGGAAATACTCAAAAATTATGTTACGAAAATATAGGTGTTCTATACACTCTTTTATAAGATTACCATCGTTTGTAATAAACGGGAGAGCGTCATTTCATTGGTTACCGGAGAGACTTCGAAATTCACACTGAATTCCGAAAAACCTAACTAAGTAAAATAATTACGAAATAATTACAGTAGAAACAATTTAAGAGTGTATAAGCAAACAACTCACTCTCTCTGTCTCTCGCTCTCTCTCCCTTTCTCTCACACATCACACATGAATTTCTTCCTTACTTCGAGAAAATACATTACTTTTCTATATTATGAACAGGACTACATACTAAAGTACAAAATTCACGTGATAAATTTTAATTGAAATACGCTGTTAAATGTGTTGAAGGAGACTTGAAGCAACTAAGTGAGACGGCTGTCAGATATGGGATGGTTGCGTAAAGCCTATGATTGCGTTGCACTTTGATAGTCTGGCCAGTTTGACGAGCTGGTGTTTGTTCTGGCTACATTATAGCTGTAACTTTTATGAGGGATGTGTCACCGCTTTTAATGCTGGGTATAAGGTGTTCCTCGATTTTGCGGTAACAAAAGTGTTACAGTTAAGGGTATCCAATAGCACCTACTTCGTTCAGCAGAATGCCGTAAGATAACAAATTATCAATATTTTTAGTTGAAAACAGGCACAATTATTTTGTGATGCCATATTCTGTATCTCATGTTTCAAGAAAAAATAACTTCGCTTGCATTCAGTACTTAAATAAAACCACATAACACAGACAACTACGATCCCTTTTCTTGAATACTGGCCAAGCAAAAGATACCAAAGAAGCTACCCAAGCCAACTAACTATTGCAAAATGCAATCGGAATTCTTCTGACGTTCATTTCAAATTATCTGCAGATTATTAGATAACAGAATATTCCCACATTTAACGATCTCTTTTAATTAACCAAGATTATCAAAATGTTATACTGATTACTGCTGTAAAACCTACAAAAGAGTTTAATGTTACTGATTTACTGAAGACCCATTTTCAATTCCGAGTCTCGGAACTACACAAAACTTTTCGGTGCTATTACTGTATAATAAAGGTAGTCATTTTCCAATTACATACGCTTTCAGGTTCATAAGGTCTTCCAGTTTCAATTTCACCAAAGCTGTTAGCCGGTCAACTGACAGCTTTCGAAAATCTTTCAGTACAATACGGAATACTAATTATCTGTTTCATGTTCGAGGTTTCAATATCTGGACATGTCTACAAAATTAAAATTATTTCCGATCAGTTCTTCTTCACATATAAAGTAACATGTTTCGAAAATTAAAAAAAAAGTCAAGTACATAAAATCAAATAACTGCAAGCAAGTGTGTAGGTTAACGGCAGTGCGCGAACGCGCGCCCACGTGTATGTTGCTCGTAACACGTAGGTTACATAATAGATATCGATTGGATAATGCAGGCATTATCGTAATCTACACAGATAAGCAATTGTGTACTCCAACATCATTAGCATATACGTATAACAAGGTGCAGGCGAGTCCTATATTTATCACGGTATTATATATTGTTTACCAGAGCACACTGTACAGGTAACCTTCAAGAAAAGTTCCACGCCCTACAGAATCGTACACTTCACAGAATAATTTCAATTACGAATTTTGTAATTCTTTTTTAAATGCAGAGTTCACTTAAAGTGTAGTGTCTACCTATTTCCATATAAACATCCTGTGTACGGTAACTAAAGACTTCTGTTCGACAGACAGAAGCGTCTTGCGCCCCGGCGTGTGCTCGTTGTCTCGGTCGCAACCCGATGATTGGCAAATTCCAATGCCGGCCCGACGACAGCGCAGCCAAAGAGGCTCGAGCAGATGTCTAACGTTGTAGATTTGTGCACCGGCCTAGGCCCACGTCTGGGGTGCGGTTCAGGAGTTCCAACAATTAACCTCCAGGAGCGTAGTTCTACTAAATCGAATAGTAGATTAATATGGCTTTTAAATATCAGCGGACAAGACTAAAACAATGGCATTCAGATGGAAGCAACCGGTATGAACTAAGATAGTTAAATATGGAAAGATTATGGAACAAGTCCAGCATTTCAATTACTTGGAATGTTACGTTACATATGGGACAGAAATTGATCTGGATGAAAAATTAAACAAATCTAAAGAATATCTGTGGAACAATTCACAGATACCTTAAAAATAAGACAAAGAACAAAACAAGGATAAGGTTTTTTAACACGGTAGCGGTGTTAGTTCTGATGTATGGAGATGAAGCCAGAGTTATGACAGAAAGAGACAAAGCAAAGATTCAGGCAGCGGAGATGAAGTTTATGAGGAGTATTCTGGGCTGAACCATTCTTGATGATAGAAAGAAAAGGACGGAGGGTCGACCCATTGTTGGAACAGCTAAGCACCAACAAAAGAAGGTGGTGTGAACATCTGGGAAGAATGGCACGTGACAGGATTCCAGTGCTAGCAATGGAATATAGACCGGTGGGGAAGACGGCCGAGAGCGAAGTGGGTCCCGGAACAGGTTCAGGCTAATCCTTGAGGTTGATGATGATGAGCCTAGTCGTGTACTGGCGTCGGCGGGACGCAAAAGCTCCCGCAATTGCAGACCTCGCGGTTCCCCGTGCTAGGTCACCAGTGCAGCCGAGCGGCCCGAGCTGATTGTGTTTGGTATAGGCTACGTTGTATATGTTGGCTGACTTGCGCCAGACAGCAGTTCAGAGATACGACTTTTGTAGAAATTCCAAATGTCTACGTGGAGGGCTGTTGTCAGACACGAACACCTTCGTTGATTTTCCATCGCGCTACCAGGGAAGAGTAGGTAATAAAAAAAAACCCTACGGAATGTGAACCTAAACCTAAATTGTATGGTGTAGCAATCCACTATTTATAAAACACATTAATTTTTCTAGCGTTTTAATTGGTTCAAAATACAAAACAAATCTAAGAGATAAGTGACACAACGATAAATGAGACAATACGAAAACCTCCATCACTGAAGTAAATTTAAAACGGTAAGTACGTAAACGTACACAGTGTGGAGGAAACTGTTTGAATGCGGATAACTTTTTGACCGTAATTTATACAGACGATACACACGCATGCGGACCGATCGTGTAGCATAAGTCAGCGATTAGCTCACACACCTACGGAGTTGACTATACATCACTTACTTAAGTACTTTACTAACCACAAGGAGGAGGGGCGCACGGACATGCATTCTCTGTGTCGTGAGCTGTTAAAAGTCGATATTTTGAAGTAAATAGGATTCTAATTTTTATGTGAATTACAATATTTAGCTTTTATAAAGCCATTGTTTACTAACTTCGGTCACTAGAAAGCAAACGCAAGTGCTTTTTTGTGCTGCGTATACAATGGCTTCCGCGTTACCGACAATCACGGGCGATCTCGTGAGAAAACACGTGGCAATCTTGTACAACTTTTGGAACACCTACTCCGCCATCAAGCCACACGTGTTTGACGTTAAAAAATCGCGTGGAAGTGCGTATTCTTGGTTCTCACAGCTGCCAAGGCTTTATTAACTACACTTATACTTCAAACTGCGAAAACTGTAAAACTGCACCCGAAGTCTTTTTTTTTTAACGATATCTTTGCTTAGAAAATTCCACCTCTACGCAGAGATTCAGGTCTAATAAT
Source organism: Magicicada septendecula (assembly GCA_034769895.1). NCBI lineage: Eukaryota > Metazoa > Arthropoda > Insecta > Hemiptera > Cicadidae > Magicicada > Magicicada septendecula. Next base: position 248,034,869 of record CM068371.1, on the reverse strand, counting down.
TTTCAGACTTCACGAAGAAAGTCTCTAACACTGTTTCCTTGGTGGCAGTAAATACAGTTAGACTGATTCCATCAATTTAGAACCATTCAGTGACTAGAATTAGGTAACAACATGAAGTACCCTAACAATTAATAATACCGCTGACGGTTGTTAAAAGCAATTGATCTATACGTTTAAGCCTATAATGTTTATGACTATTGCAAGCTACACGGTTGCTCATCGGACCCTAACAAAGACCTGTACACAGTGCTTTCTTTGACTGACAGAAAGCCGGTGCGTTGAAAAGATATTATTTTAATTATAAGTACTAAATTTCTTTGTAAGCAACTTGTTAAGTTTCTTGCAGGATTCTTGTATAATACATATGTTATCAAATTATAATTACCTCTGCAAGTAGAACGTTCTATTTTTATCGTTTTCTCTGAATAAAGACCTGACTCACGTTTCATAGAATAAAATAAAACGATAAAAAATAAGAACATTCTACTCGCAGAAGTAATTATAATTTGATAAAACATACACAAATACTAATTTATGCGAAATTTTGTGACGTTTCGATAATGTAAGTATCCTATTCTTTGCATTTACGGATTCGTGTCTACCAGTCCTCTCTGCGCTAAACAAAATCTATGAAGCCGACTCACTGGACTGGAGCCGAGTCAACCTTACACTTTCCAGTGTTATGTAACGAATCTGATAAACGTTTTACCGACTTTACAAATACAACATGTCGTCGGGAAGAACTCAAATATCGTTGTCGTAATCAATGATCAATTTCATTCGGCAGAAAATAATTATAAAAATATTAAAAAATAGGCTCACAACGTATATGATAAAACTGTATAAACAAAAACAGAAAACCAACCATCCAGACGTTTTAGCCATGACCAAGGGAACGGTTGCAACAGAATACGTTGTTACTTTACGTTGGCTTACGCTGTGATCTTGTTTCTCAACACCGATATTTCTACCAACTCTTTTGCTTGTAATACATACAATCGTATTAATCTCTTAGTATAAAAGTCTATCTTGTAAAAATCATATAAAGGCATCTCTACTACGTCTATAATCAGTATCCGAATATTCGTTTCTCAAATATTTTCTCGCTTCTAATGTTTTCTTCTAATTAACATCTATCATAATATAACCTACATTGTTCACCTGAACAAGCGGCCAATTAGGTTTTATATTCACATTCTGATCGTTACCCGACGGGTCTCACACAATGTGTACGCGGCTCTGGCGTAACAGAGTGTGGAGTGCGTTGTCGGTCACGAGTGGCTTCCTTCATTCTCCGTTGTTTACCGTACTGGAAACGTTATGTGTTACAAGATAAAACTAAGCAAATAAGATTAAAGTACGTTGAGTAAACCCATTGAGCCACAGACTCACGGATACCGATAAGTTGAATTTTAGAGTACAGTTGAGCTGTTATAAAAACAATAAAATATTATTGACTAGACGTCGCTCTATTTGCGTATCACTCGCTATGCACAATGTATTTTAGATTAGGCCAACACAACGGAATATGGTTATGATATTTCACTTAAAATGGAAACATTGAATTTGGTGACACAATTTCTGGTAATTAATGAATTTTCTGAAAATAATTTTTGCTTTCTTTGCCAATTTCCCACCGCCGAATGCAAATACGAATTCACCTTCTGAAGGTTTCATAAATCCTTCGTTATTTATGTCAATACTACCAAAATTGGTTTAATATTTTCACAGGTCTATACTTGAACTGTAAGAACGTCTTGCTTGATGTTATTATCAATTCTCAAAACAACTTTACTAATGGAACCGGAATTCTACAGCCCAATCATGAAAACTGACAGTTTATTTTTTGACTGCTTGACCTGTAGAAGAAACTGTTAACTTTCCAGTACCAAACAGAAAATTCCTGTGTCAAATATAAAATCAAAATAATTACATCCCTATCTATAACTTCAAAAGTTCCGATGAATCGAACTACTCTGCTGAACTGTCTCTCTATGGAAATACTGTATACAGTTTTCTCGACGTGTTAAAGTATTTGTAAAATTATTAATGGCTAGTGGTTTGTTGGGGCAATAGCCTCAATTTATTTAAAAGGTTTAAAGATATTTCAATGAAGTGAGAAACAAATTTATTACGAATTGTTTTTATTTAATAACAATTAAGCTCAATAAGCTCAGAAACAACCTGCACCAGTTTTTTGCTTTCAGTACTTTGCGGTAAAAGTAGTCTCGTGGTTGCGTCGTTCTGTATACACGATGTTCTTTGTATATGCCGTATCACCATCTTGGCCTTTCTTTAACTCGGTATATACAAGCCAGTACATAAGTCTTAAAAAAATTGAAACAAACAGAATAAATATAAAATTATAAATCTGGTCTTTAAATTGACATAACAATATGTTCTACTGTTTACAGGGTATGGGGCCCGCGTACTGTGGAATCTAATAGCTATCTGTTCCATAAACTAAATTAGAAGTGTAAATTTAGTTTATTAATGTAGGATATTGGAACTAAGGATTTTAATTTATTCCATCAGCCATGGAAATACGTTAAATGGTTTTCGCACAATTTATTTTTATTTATTTAATTAAATAATTAAATATTTAATATTTATTTATTAATGATAAATGATTGAAGGAACAATTTTAGTTTTAGCGAGGTCCTGGAATTATGATCTGAAGAATGAGCCATGTCCCAAGATCGTATGACGTGTCGAACTCCTGCAATTTTGTGTTCCTTGCAGGATTTTATATATATTGGTCGAGATATATTAACACTTGAGGATATACTTTATGCTAGTCAAAGAAAAAAATTTATATACGTATGTTAAAAGAATATAACAAATCAAACATTTAGAAACCCAATTTATCAAGTCACACAATGAACACATAATATGAATTCCGTAAAATTAATAATACATGATAATAAACATAAACCAAACGGTGGTACAATTACGAAATTATAAAACTTAAAGGTTATAAAATACAAATCCGAGTGACTTGCGAAAAAGAAATCAAATCAATATGAGATAGTTCACAATTTTTTAAATAGTAGACACGGAAAAAATCATATACATGATATTGGCTCAACCAGTTCATAATACTACCACGTACTACAGCCATACAGCCACGTGCTACAGCTATAAAATTTCACCTATACATAAATATGTCTACGTTAAGGAGAGAAGAGGGAGGTCCATGCTTTTTCTCATCTTTGGAACCTCGGTTGAAGTTCCTAAACTGGACTGAGAGTGAATTTGATTTAAAAGTGAAGTATGCTCCTCAGAGAGCTATAATCTGTCTCCCTAAAGAAACTAAGGGAGCAGAAAGTGGCTAGCCTCAATGTAAAAACGCAATTATTCATACTATTTTTAATTCTGCGTGTCATATGCACTGCACGGCATTCCCTTTTAAGACCAATCTGACCTCGCACGTTCAAAATTATATGGAACTGTAAAAGGGAAACGTGAAATTTACAGTAAGCGTCTCGTTTTAATACTTCCATAAAGTAAGAAACACTTCTGTTTATCTTTAGCACGAGTGACTAAGCCGAGAGTAAGCATAAAATACATTCAAAGTGCGGTAACAGTCGGGCGTTAATACGTTCCCAGACGTCCTCTGAAGCAGCGGTTGGAGGTCATACTGTGTTAACGTGAGACCAACAACACGTTAAATGCAACGCACTTTGCCATCAACGATTTTATAACCCAGTACTAAATGAGTACAATTTTCCCCGCGTCGACAGTCGTAGGTTAGTTGCAATGGTTCCTGTGTTTTCTATCCTCCACGTCTTTCGGTACGTGTTTACTGCCATTTCCATCTGCACAGATAAAAGTCTGTTCCATATGTCAAATATAATTCTGACCTTGTTACTGCAATCCTGCAAAAAAATTTTCGTTTTATACACTCTTACGGAACCGTCATGTCAGAGGTCGAAGACGTCAAGTTCAATGGTTCTTATAAGGATGGCAACGATAATGTATCGATTGCAGACAGATGTGAAGCACAGGACTTGGTAATTTTCTCAGTAAAATGTTTCGTGATTTCATAAGTTGTAAAGGTATTTATCACATCCATAACGTGCAAAGATATCGTCTTTTTGACGAAATACTGGGAAAGTAAATGTTTTATTATTTTTTTTAGTACTAACTATTCGAACGACATATTTGGATGACGATCGAAAGTGCGTTAGTAGCCGTATGCGAGCAGTAGACCTAACTGCAGGCTGAAAGTGTTAGAAAAAGTTAGAAAAGAAAAAAAAACTTTGAAACAGAAATGATTCATTTTCATCAAGAAGACTCAGTCTATAAAAAAGAACACCTGAAAGAGCTTCTGCAAAAATTAGGGCATCATACTAGTAGAATAATTAATTAGGGCATCTGAAATAACAACATAATGGCTCCGTTGTATGGTATAGGTACATGGTTACATGTATGGTTACATTGGCATTCCAGTGACGTCAGGAGTTGTCAAAGTGAATTATTATTATTGTCAATATTATAAATTTTATCCAAAATGTATTTCACAGTTTCGAGTTAGCAGTGATTACATAGCAAACAACGTATGAGTTTCGAATGCATCTTCTATGTTTTTATATTACGTTATAACAATTACAGCAGGAAGTGCAAAATTCGAAGGTCAGTATTCCGAACCATAAAAAATCCAAACACCTCAATAGACATGAAGTGGCAGCACAAAATTAATTATTGTTTGATTTTTACTTGAAATAAGAATTGTGCCGGTATTAACATAGAGTACTGTAAACATAAAACAAGAATAGGCCTAATTCAATATCTTTCTATGTACAAATATACAGTATAAAATTTTTTATATACAGCATTGAAGTCAGTTCCTAAATAAACGTAGTACAATATGATGAGTGATACAATAATATTGTGTATTTTATTATGTACTTTTGCTTTGCAATAACAGCGCTCAATGTTTATGTTTTGGATACAAAACGGCAAGCTACGTAAGTAAAAGTAATTTACATATCTATACAATACGTAGCCTACATACTGTTTCAACATCAAACAATTCACTTTTGTAGTATGCACTGTTATTGCCGTATATTCATGACGTTCAAAAATCCAAACAAAAGATAATTCCAACACCCCTAACCCCCATTATTTCGGATTGTTCACACTCTACTGTACAACGAACTGTAAAAGTGTTTCTTTAGAAGTAAGTTGTTGGTTACCAGGCGATTAACGTTACCACCAATCCACACAAGCGTACGATGTCTACGAATACTATTCACAAAAATACCGTGTTTAGTATAGCCATAACCTAAGCTGAAAGAATTGATGACAGAATCGCAGGTCAGTAAATTAAAGCTGAGTCCTCTACTTCAATTATTATTACCATTATAACAGAACCGTCAAAAATGTCGCTTAAAAATGATCAACTTACATCGATAGAATTATACTCGTACGTCTGCGGAAAACTTTAAAAAATCTGGCAAACGCTTCAAAAATTATAAGACTGCATTTGGGACAGTGTCAGACGACGGGAGAGCTGTATCCGTGTTATCAGCTGGGCTTCCACCACTTGAACTGAAATCGATGGTCTCTGCATTGTTGGAGAGTTGTGTCCCCAATATAAGCGTACTGCTGTCAATGAAACATTATATTCCTGTAACTGTACTCTCTCAAAGAAAATACTGCTATGATTTCTTCACAATCAGCTGTTTAATTTCCTATACTTTCTGTCGTTCTTTATTGAGTCCATTAGGCCTCATTATTTTTTTCATCTTTTTTTTTTAATTATAACGAGCTCTTACATTTACTACCGGACATGAACACCGTAAATTCCACTAGACGGTAAGAAGATATGTACATTCAACTGATGCTCTATTGATATTTAGTAGAATCTGAATTGAGTATACTCGCGATTTGTGTCAACCGAACACCTCCACGATACTACGATCCTTAATAACACGGTTCGACTTATTACGCCATACGTGGATGTACGACAAATTGTCAGCCGGAAAAAAAACAAAAACAAACGGAACAGATAATTCTTTTTTTGCCAGGCCACTGCCGGCAGCATAAATAACCTTTGCATTCATCGGCGCGATTGAGCAATGGTGTCACCGATGATATAATTTTACAAAATAAAAGATAAACGCGGCCGGACCGGTCGTGTCCGTGCATTGTCCACCAGAGTACAAAGGCCACAACGATTACAATTAGAGAGAATAAAAGGCGCATGACGCAAACTGAGGTTGCACATCGTACTGTACTGTACAGTATTATGCATACAATGAAGGCAACACGGCACGGTCTAGTTTTATGACAATGTTAGTGCTAATTACACTACCTGCAATCGTTCATTGCCAACACTACGCGTCCTCAGTTGTCTCGACGATAACAACTGTAAAATCTATTGTACTTGACCAAAGTAAATACGTTTTCGATTCTAATTCATGTCCATATTATATCCATCAAATAGACTAAGTCTCACGTTTGTATTTGAAATAGGCCTATCTACCGAGCTGCTTGGACCACGGCCAAACAGCCCGGTAGATACTTCAAATACAACTGACACCGGCCGTGAAAGCCTCAGACCCTCAGAACAATATTAAGTCTCACGATTGATCGAGTCATAGGTTCCTTTCCATTTTATTTCATCTCCGATAAAAAGTCTTGACATTTCCCACGAGATTACATAGTACGATCACTACTAGCACCGTATGTGACGGACAAAATTCTATAATTTTGATGGTTCGCAGCTTACAACATTTGCTTCAACTCTCTCTGGACTAGTGTTCTCGACTGGAGAACAGTCGGATGATTTTATTTTGCCAAAGATCTAATTAATTTGCTTAAAAATCCCTAAGCCATAGGCATTTCAATGATCTAGGTATTTTCTTCAACTCAGAATTTTACATTTAGTGTGCCTGTACACCGTACCTTTTAACGAAATACACCGGCTCTTATCAACCAGCCCATGCGGAAAGCACATATTACAATGGGTGAACGTCAGATATTATTTTTGAGTCGTACAATACTAGTATCTAATCTTCGGTACGAAAACCAAATTAGTATCTAATCTTGGGTGCACCTGATTAACCAGTTTTCGTCTTGGTCTTCTCTTAAAACCGAATGCGTGCACACTTAGGTCAGCTTTAGGCTACTTGTAAACAATTTTACCTTTATTGCAGTTACCTTTTTGTACCTATATTTATGTAATTTAATATAATATCTCTCACTTCAAACGTTACACTGAGTGAATTTTCAAGTCACTGCATTTCATACAGTCCTTCCTGAAAATTCCCATTGACCGTTTTCAAATCCAGAAAAATAAAAACGAAATTCCAAAGACCGATACGAAAACCACAATTCCCGCGCTATTGGACGAAACTGATTGGTCAACACATGCAACGCATTTTGTAAAAGGTCACAGTTTTCCACACATTAGTTTTCCAAATTAGCGCAGTGGTTAACGTACAGAACTTTATGCAACCGGTGTGTATTCGAATTTCTAATGGGAAAACACGTTTTTTCTGCCAGTTTTAATACACATGAAATACAAGTTTATACGACGTATGATATTATGAACGCGTATAAGTATGGAGTCAGACAGCGTGATGCACTCTCTTTCCAGATAACACGACCTAACGCTAAAGCAGAAATAAATACGGTTACATTGGTGTAAAATCAACGGAAATTGGATTTTGTGCTGATGATCTATCTGGTTCTTGTCAGCAGAAACTAAACGGCCTTAAAAAAGGCAGCGATGAAACTTAACATTGAGATGCCGAAATGCGGATTAAAGATAAACGAAATAAAAATCAAGTAAACAAAAATGTACGTACTGTAAAACTTAAAATAAACAACAATGATAATTTTACACCTTTAAACACGCTCACAATTTTAATTACTTATGGTTGCATCTGCATAAAATTCCGCTTGACAATTGAAACAAAACCCGAATTAAATGTGAAAATTGATAGTATTAAAGACACAAACCCTTAATGATGGCGCTGCTGTTTAAAAACCTATACGAATTAAACTCAAAATATGTGTAAACCTAATTGAACCTAGCGTCATTTACGGTAATGAAACTAGACCTTAAGAAATACGGATGAGGAAATTTTCAGAAAACGTTCTTTTTAAAAATTATACAGGCCAGTATATTTTCTTGGAGAGGCGGATGGTTCTTGGATATGACATTTTTGAACCGTGAAGTTGAGAAAGCCCACAGAAATTGTAAGATATAGGAGTCATTAAAGGACAAAGACTCGCAAGGTTAAATCACACCGATTACCGATCAATCGGTCAAACACGTAGAATACGGAAGATCTTACATTGGAAACCCTTTGAAAACACAACTAGAGAAAAGTTGAGGAAAAGCGGATGTTGAGAATGAGAGTAATGAGGGGGGGATGAAGTACAGGACGCGACTGACAATGGAGTGAGCAGAATGGAAGAAAGCCAAAATCCAACCCGATTGTAAAGTTTGTTCATTCTTACAGTGGATCCTGATGTAAACAAATCCGTATGCTTCTACTTGAACTGGTTTGGTTAGATGAGTGGCTGCATCACTAAATCCTCCGTTAGAAGTAAAGTAATTCGCAATTGATTACTATTATTAATTGATTTAAAAGATATAAACAAATTTTGTAATACAACTGGGAGTAATACAAGTAAAAATAAGGTAAATGGTGTATAATTATTTGGGCCTGTTAAGAAAGTTTCTACTTTATACGGTACATGCCTCTGTGCTGTATCACTCTCCGTTTTGTATACATCAGGACCACTCTAAGATTGAACAAACTTTATAAATAAAATCGAATTGACTCAAAATGTAAAATAGGTTACAATCTGTAATTGAAAACGACGCCGTCAATATAAAAAATGCAAAATACCACATAGTGTTACTCAGACACAATACAGCTTTATGACAGACACGACAGTAAACTAGGTTACTTCAGTGTAACACACTCGCCACGTGCATAATAAAGCGTTTTCACCAAGTGAAGTGACCGGCTTCCGGTAATAAATAATCCACACACCTAACACAGAGTACCGGCCACCGCGTGCGTGGTATATGGCATTCGGGAAGCTGTCAGTAATATATGTGGTGCATCTCTCCGCACATTTAATTACATCGGGCAAAAAACATACGCGAGAGGCACGTACACGCCATTATATTCTGGACGCAGCCACTTGAAAATGTAGGAGAGCAGAGTAAATAACAAACTTACTACTGAACTGACATAATTCGTTATTTCAAGCACTAGCGCATGAGCTAACACAAGTGGTGAATGCTTTTCTTTATTACACTGAATAATGAATAAATAATGACTAATGAGTACTTAACAAAACTAAAGCCGGTTTGCATTTGTCTTTAAATAATAGTCATAAACGTCACTAGTGTAAGCTCTCTTATAGACCAGAGTGTTTGGGCCTGGTGACTATTCTACAGATTCCGGATTTCTATTCCCGAGAACACTGTAATAGATCGTGTACGTACGGTTTAAATTCCCACTGTTGGGTTTGTCAATTTGTTTTGTATTACTTTAATTATATAAATCTCGGAGATATTTGGAGTTGTGGAATATATGGATGTAATTAATTAATATTAACTTAACTCTTTAATAATTATCAGTGTTAGTGTACCTAGAACTGAAACAACTTAATCGTTATTCTACAATTTCATCCAACCCTATTATACCTTGAAGAGAGATCTGTCTAATTTCGTAATTTTACGCTCCCTCTTTGGTGTCAGATAATTCCGCTATAAGCGCTGCAGTATCGTCTCAACGAAACTTATAGGTTATTTCGATGTTTATATTAACCATTTATTCTATACTTATTCAGTTACTTTTTGTTCCCAGTTCACTAAACCATGCTCCAAATAACAAGATTTGACAAATATATAAAGGTTCTTTATTTGTTTACTTAATTCACATTAAATAAGATATGTTTTAATTAACATATGCTTGGACTATAGACTTCAGGTATCGATTGTTGATTATTTTAATCCTTTATTTATATTTGGTTATATATTATGTTTTGATTTGTATTTAATTTATTTCAGGGTGTGAAGGTTCTTGTAACTGTGGGGAAGACTAAAAATACATAGATAAGAATGCAAGATTTACAATATTTATGTGTTGTGTATTTAGTATGATTAATATAATATAATTTACCAGACTCGAACGAAGCAAATCGTGTAGGCGGTTGATCGCTAAATTTACTGTTTTGAATGGTTATGCAGTACGGTTTTCTGTCTTCGGTTTAATAAAAGTAATTCTTGTCCTGTCCACGTCGGAATACAGCTTCTGGATTGATCCACAGCCCGGTTGATGTTTCTTCTGCACCGCCAGGATCCAAATAAGTTCTTCCTTCGGTTGAAGCAATTAGTGTTGTTCCGTGTATTTGCAAGGTTATAATTTCTGGTGTTGTGAATATTATGAGTTGTGTTACTGTTAATTCTTTCTATTTGATTAATATCTCATCAATTCCCTTCGGATATGGGACAGTTCAAATTCTTTCTTGTAGACTTCAATTATTTACTCTCTATTATCATTTCATATTGTAGTGTTATTTTGTTTATCTGTATTGGTAGTAGACGTAAATATTGTCATTAGAATTTTGTATTTTTATAATAGTATCTGGTAATTTCGAATATTACAATTATATAGATTATTCTTGGGTTTTTAATCTCATCACTTTTAGTTCATTCAAAGCAATTCTTGTCTTGTCTAAAATCAACAACTTCTTTTTCTTATTTGTCGTCCCTAGCAACATATAATAATTTCTGCCTTCCACATGTTTTGACTATATAGTGTTTCTTTCATATATTTTTTATCTATTCTTTATCAATTTGCTGTCCTATCGGAATGTAACTTTACCGATAGTTGGTTTATTATTTTATACACATATTCTACTGGTTTTTTGATATAAGTCCGTTTTTTTTCTTTTTTATTATATTTAATCCACCTTCGATATTATATTTTACCAATCGATATTATGGCATTATGGTATTATTATAATTTGTATAAATTTTATTAAATATTATTATTAATTTAATGTTTTTTTTCTAGCTCTTCATAGCGTATTTATTAATTATTATTAATTGATGCACCTAATCTTTATGTTATGAGTGTTTATATAGTAGTTTTGCCTATTAGGCCTTTTATTGTAAACTGATCTACCTGTGGTTATGTCTGTTAGGCATCTATAGTCCCTTTTATATAAATTCATACATACAATCAAATCTTAATTATTAGCACTTATATAAACAATTATTTTTCTATATCTAATAACAATTTTATCTTGATCTCTTGATCACATACAACAAAATTCGAATTTATGAACATTGATTAACTGCCTCACACTTCATTCTACGACAGTCATTGAATAATACAACTTGTTTCATTATTTTTCATTAACTCAACACATATTAGATATAACATCACGTAAACTTTATCATAACATTTTTGTCATAAAATAATACTTCTTAACACAAAATTCTTATTTGTTATTACCATAAATTAAGTCATTGTTTCATTTTTTGTTTTGCTTTTCATTAAACATATATCATTAGCTATTATTTATCTTACAGGTTCGTTTATTCTAGTCAACACTACCTTGCATCCTTATTTAAATTTGTCTATGATTATAATTGTAATTATTGGATCTCTGTTCTATTATGGGTTTAAATATCAATTTGTTTATTATTCTGTGAACCGTCTTTTATGTAACATGAATGCTAGCATTTCTGTTGCGTTACATATGCTTCCCCTCCTAAAAAAGTTTAGTTTACCTGAATGAAGTTTAGGTCAAATAAACTTGTCTTTTTCACATGCCTTTCTTCATTTCATTGTTAATGGTTGACGATGAGATTCTCAATGTAACTTCATTAGACTAGTATTAATACTTTTTTTTATTTAATAACATTTCATCATTTTAATTAACATTCTTAATCATTTTTATTTCTGTAAATATTATTTGTTGGTAGTTGGCTACACTATTCACTGATACATTAGTTTTACATCTCTTCTATTTATAATTACTGTATTTTTCAATTATTCTTCTGTCAACTCACTTCTTTCTGTTTTCTTCGTCACATTCCTTTGGAAACTGAACTTATTCTTGCAACTATTCTAATATTCCTTAAATATTTAATTTCCCTAACAATCCCTAACACATGCGTTGGTACAGTTCAGAGAGGCACTGTTTGGCTTCATACTCTGCTGCCCACACCACATTTTAATATAGTACTGCTGGAATTCATCTACAGTCAGCTATAAAATATAATAATAATCTCCTAATAATCTCTTTAATCATTTAATAATAAATATTCGGGAAAAGATTTTTTCTTTGTTGCATTTATATTTCTTCATTACTATTCTTCATATTTCGTAATTCCATTTTAATTCCTTAAACATTCGTTGATATTGACTTTGACAGTTATCTTTTGTAGTCATTTTTGTTTTCATTTTTGTTGAGATTGTAATGTTAAGTATCTTCTTCGTTTGTTTTTTTTTTCTCTGATGACAATATTTTCTAAATAGTTGTTGTGTGATGATCATTATAATTGTATTTTTGACTAAATACATTCCTTAGCCCCAACTATTCTTCTTCTTATCGTATTTCACTATTTTGGCTGTTTATTTTTCAATGAATTATGTTCATAAATACTCTTTCTTTCTTGTCTTCTTTAACATTATATTGGTTACATTCAATCGTTTACTGAAATTGTTCCATCATGTGGCAATGTAGTATATATTTTAGGTCATATGATTTTTTTTTTTCTTTATTTTGCATATGTCGATTTGAGGTAATAACTTTTATCTTGGGGTTCCATTCTTCATTATTCACAATATTTCTTTATAAACATTTAATAATAATTATCGCTTTCTTCTGTAATCTTGGGGTTTGTTATTCACACTATTTCTTTATAAACATTTAATAATAATTCTCGCCTTTTTCTGTAATCTTGGGTTTGTTATTCATTATTCACTCTATTTCTTTATAAACATTAATAATAACTATTTCTTTATAAACATTTAATAATAATTCTCGCCTTTTTCTGTAATCTTGGGGTTTGTTATTCACACTATTTCTTTATAAACATTAATAATAATTATCGCTTTCTTCTGTAATCTTGGGGTTTGTTATTCACACTATTTCTTTATAAACATTGAATAATAATTCTCTCCTTTTTCTGTAATCTTTAATAAGTTGTTCTTATTATTTTTAGAATTTAGTGGTAGTATTCAACTCAAATTCTTTTTTAAATTCCAAGTAATTTTCTTCAAGACTGGTAATAAGTTGTTCTTATTATTTTTAGAATTTATTCATTATATAATATTTCCGTATCTTGTCAATTGGTCGCCTGGTCAGTTTTCATAACATCAGTCCCATTTTTCTGGTTGACTGTTTCTTTTTCTAACCATGGTCCATTAATTCGACTGCACCCGTTGTCCGGATGACTGCAGTGTTCATACCAATTTTTTCACTTTTTACGTATCTCTTGTGCATGATACAAAGCCAGTACTGTAACTCGGCTGATGCAAAGTCTTCGTTTAATTCAGGGTATACAGTTATGTTTAGCTCCTTTTGAATTATCAGGTATCGTATCTCTTCTATTCTAGCATAATCACTGGTATATTCTATCTTTCCATTCCCTTGGATATCTGGACTATTTACCAAATGTTTTACGGGTATCTTCCGTATTAACGATATAATTGACTTGGTCAAATATTCTCTAACCGTTGATATTTTCAAATAATTTAAATTTATTTAAATTTTTTGTGATTGTTCTATTATGGTTTATTTTCATAAATTTTCTTCTATATTCCATACCTTTACAGAACTCCCTTCGTTCATTAATTGGGATGTTAAATGCACTAATTAATCCACCTTTCCTCATCTCCATTTCTTCTTTTGTATAAACTATTTTCTTTCTCCATATTTTCCTTATTTTCTGGATATTCTCTTCTATGGTCAGATTTATTATAATACCTTCGGAAGTGCTGTCTAGTGTTTTAGACATATTCTTTAAACACCTCTCCATTTCTTTATTTGTCTCCCCCTCGTATTTATCCACTTCTGGGCTAAGCGTGTTATCGTTTTCAAACTTCCCTTCGAAAGTTTCCATTATCGCATTATTGAACTGCTCCTTCTTGTCCTCAATCTGCTTTAAACCTGCTTCGTTCATTTTTTCAATTCTTTCATCCATTCGCCTTAAGTTTTCTTTGTTCATTTGTAGGATTCCTTCCTTCACTTGTTTTAAACCCTCATCATTCCTATCTAATCTTTCGTGAATTTGTTTTGAGGTTTCTTTAATTTCCTCATGGGTTTTATCGTATTTTTCCTCCAGTCTCTTTGAGTTTTCCTGCTGCTGCTTTGATTTTTCCAATAGTAGTTTAAACATTTCCTGTATACTCAAGTCTTCCTTTTGGTTAGGCTTATCTGGTTGATCCCCTTGGGCAACTTCTTCAATTATTTCCTTTTCCTTGTCCGTAATAACTTCAGGTTCCGCTATTTCATCTGTCTGTTGTTCCATTTCACTATCCGTTATTAGTTCTATTTCCTGTTCTTGTTCGTCTATTTCCTTCTCCGTTTCTCCTGCCCTAATCCTTGATCTACCTCTGGTATGCATGTTTACTCTCCCACAGTTGCCTGCTCTGGTTAAGTAATGTTATTATACTTATAGTTACTTAACTTAAGCCCTACACAAGTTGAGCGCCAATTTGTAATAGATCGTGTACGTACGGTTTAAATTCCCACTGTTGGGTTTGTCAATTTGTTTTGTATTACTTTAATTATATAAATCTCGGAGATATTTGGAGTTGTGGAATATATGGATGTAATTAATTAATATTAACTTAACTCTTTAATAATTATCAGTGTTAGTGTACCTAGAACTGAAACAACTTAATCGTTATTCTACAATTTCATCCAACCCTATTATACCTTGAAGAGAGATCTGTCTAATTTCGTAATTTTACGCTCCCTCTTTGGTGTCAGATAATTCCGCTATAAGCGCTGCAGTATCGTCTCAACGAAACTTATAGGTTATTTCGATGTTTATATTAACCATTTATTCTATACTTATTCAGTTACTTTTTGTTCCCAGTTCACTAAACCATGCTCCAAATAACAAGATTTGACAAATATATAAAGGTTCTTTATTTGTTTACTTAATTCACATTAAATAAGATATGTTTTAATTAACATATGCTTGGACTATAGACTTCAGGTATCGATTGTTGATTATTTTAATCCTTTATTTATATTTGGTTATATATTATGTTTTGATTTGTATTTAATTTATTTCAGGGTGTGAAGGTTCTTGTAACTGTGGGGAAGACTAAAAATACATAGATAAGAATGCAAGATTTACAATATTTATGTGTTGTGTATTTAGTATGATTAATATAATATAATTTACCAGACTCGAACGAAGCAAATCGTGTAGGCGGTTGATCGCTAAATTTACTGTTTTGAATGGTTATGCAGTACGGTTTTCTGTCTTCGGTTTAATAAAAGTAATTCTTGTCCTGTCCACGTCGGAATACAGCTTCTGGATTGATCCACAGCCCGGTTGATGTTTCTTCTGCACCGCCAGGATCCAAATAAGTTCTTCCTTCGGTTGAAGCAATTAGTGTTGTTCCGTGTATTTGCAAGGTTATAATTTCTGGTGTTGTGAATATTATGAGTTGTGTTACTGTTAATTCTTTCTATTTGATTAATATCTCATCAATTCCCTTCGGATATGGGACAGTTCAAATTCTTTCTTGTAGACTTCAATTATTTACTCTCTATTATCATTTCATATTGTAGTGTTATTTTGTTTATCTGTATTGGTAGTAGACGTAAATATTGTCATTAGAATTTTGTATTTTTATAATAGTATCTGGTAATTTCGAATATTACAATTATATAGATTATTCTTGGGTTTTTAATCTCATCACTTTTAGTTCATTCAAAGCAATTCTTGTCTTGTCTAAAATCAACAACTTCTTTTTCTTATTTGTCGTCCCTAGCAACATATAATAATTTCTGCCTTCCACATGTTTTGACTATATAGTGTTTCTTTCATATATTTTTTATCTATTCTTTATCAATTTGCTGTCCTATCGGAATGTAACTTTACCGATAGTTGGTTTATTATTTTATACACATATTCTACTGGTTTTTTGATATAAGTCCGTTTTTTTTTCTTTTTTATTATATTTAATCCACCTTCGATATTATATTTTACCAATCGATATTATGGCATTATGGTATTATTATAATTTGTATAAATTTTATTAAATATTATTATTAATTTAATGTTTTTTTTTCTAGCTCTTCATAGCGTATTTATTAATTATTATTAATTGATGCACCTAATCTTTATGTTATGAGTGTTTATATAGTAGTTTTGCCTATTAGGCCTTTTATTGTAAACTGATCTACCTGTGGTTATGTCTGTTAGGCATCTATAGTCCCTTTTATATAAATTCATACATACAATCAAATCTTAATTATTAGCACTTATATAAACAATTATTTTTCTATATCTAATAACAATTTTATCTTGATCTCTTGATCACATACAACAAAATTCGAATTTATGAACATTGATTAACTGCCTCACACTTCATTCTACGACAGTCATTGAATAATACAACTTGTTTCATTATTTTTCATTAACTCAACACATATTTGATATAACATCACATAAACTTTATCATAACATTTTTGTCATAAAATAATACTTCTTAACACAAAATTCTTATTTGTTATTACCATAAATTAAGTCATTGTTTCATTTTTTGTTTTGCTTTTCATTAAACATATATCATTAGCTATTATTTATCTTACAGGTTCGTTTATTCTAGTCAACACTACCTTGCATCCTTATTTAAATTTGTCTATGATTATAATTGTAATTATTGGATCTCTGTTCTATTATGGGTTTAAATATCAATTTGTTTATTATTCTGTGAACCGTCTTTTATGTAACATGAATGCTAGCATTTCTGTTGCGTTACAACACCCATAAAATCAAGGTTAGTTTTACAGCTCCTATGTCTGAACCGATTATCGGGAAATTCTCCGAGATAACAATGGGAGGCTGAATTGTAGTGCTGGTGTTCGTACTATTTTCCTCGTATGCCGAACGGCCATTCAGTCTAGGCCGAACTGGTAACTCACTGCTTAAGCGGGAAAAGAGGAGACACTATTATTATAAAATCGTTGTTGCTGCAAGCTGTTTGGTGTTAGACAGGAAGGTCTAAAGATATGACCCGTCTGAGTCGTTTAAATAATGGAGCATTACGGAGTGCCTGGACGTTTCTTCGTTATCGTGCTTGTGCAGTCGTTGTTCGCGATCTGGAGCAAATCTTTATGTCCACAATGTCCAAGATAGATCATGATAGGGACAGATATTTTGTACAGGGGATGAGATGATTCAGGGGAACTACTTTGTTCTGGAAAAATCGAATAACTTTGGTTTTATCTCAATTTCCATCACCTCAAAGCTGGTTGCAATAGACCCACACAGGTCTGAGGTTTGAGAGTTTATAGTAGGCTATACTGAAGGGCCGTGTAAAGATAATTCCGACTTTCTGTCGATCGGCCAGTGCAGCTTTTCACCTTTCTAAGATTAACATTAGCTCTTCTTGTTTGTTTATTTCTTGTTTCTGTCGTACTAACATAGTTCGCCGTGTTTCAACGAGGAATCAAAGTCTCGTGAGACAAGTGGGTGATAAGCACTGATTTGTCCATGTTATTCCGTCTACATATTTCGCAGGCATAATATATATTTGTGCTGTCAAATGCTAGCAAGATATTAATGAACAGTGTAATAAAATTGGTAAACTGACATAATTATGCTAGATAAAATCAGCTATATTCATGAGATCACAATTCTGATCGACTGTTTCATATTTTACGTCCAGTTAAAGGCTTTTAAAAACGTTTAGAAATAAAATAACTGACAAGTATGAGCACTGCTCGGATACAATAAGAATGTCAGGCCTTTCGCAGGTCACCAACATCTAAGAGATAAAAACATTTTTATTCCTACATAATTTTACCATCTAGTTTCGGTTCCATCTACATGGGTTTGATAATCAGAAGAACAGATCGACAATAACTCACTCGCGCCTGAACGTGCTTATAACTTTCCCTAACACACAATTACCAATAAATTATAATAAAAATCCTCTTGAGTGAAGAAGACTTTTCACTTCTCGTGATCCTCAGCTCTATTATTATGTATTTCTCTTATCATTATTGAGGTTATTATTAAGTTGTTTCTGTTGTTATTGCTATAATTATTTTCTTAGTACACAATATTGTGTTGATTCATCGTTTATGATTATCAGTTGAATTGTTTGTCTAATAAGGTCATTTCCTCCTGTGCGGGAAATCCAGATATAACTGCTGATTTCCGATGAGCAGCTGCTGTACCGAGAGATTAGAATTTAATGACTTCATCATTTCAACCAAAATAAAAACTCCGTTCTCTATTCATACTTGCAGAAACAATCGCGGCACATCTTTAATTAACTATAAGAAAAAAAAAACTTGCAAATAATATGGGATCTGAAGAGTGTATGGACTTTCACTTTTAGTAGAAATGCACCATCATTACCAGCACGATGAGCAGTCTGTATTTAAATTGAGTTTTTGCCTTCTTTCTTTCCGGTTTCCGCCATATATTCTCTTCTGTCCAGAAAAAAGTAAAGCTAAATCACTACAATACAGCCGTTTTAGCGTTAGAACGTTTAATGTGTGTTATGCCCTCATTCGAACTTGCATTCAGCTTTTCAAAAATATATTCAGTTTCCATTTACTAGTATAACTTCATTCGCATGTGCTAGGGTATGTATTCGCACTGTATGTATGCCGTATATGTTATCCAAGTTTCATAATCGTATCGAAATACTGAATAAAAGTTTTTATTCATCATCATCATCATCATCATCATCATCTCTGGATAGGATTTCTCCTGTTCCGGCCTCTCGACTCCTGCCATCTTGTGACTGGCCTGCCTACAAGATCTTCCAACCAGCTCATACTCATAAGCCAACTTCGGAAAACGGGTATTGTCCATCCTTTCTAGATGTTGTTTCCAGACATTTCTATAATTCTAAATGAGTTCGTTTAGGGAAACTAAATTTCTCGTCTAATATACTCGTTTCTTATATGATAGAGTCGCGTACATCCCTTTATCGATCTCAAATAGCTCGTTTCTGCAGCCTGTAATTGGCACCACTTCGTCCACGCAACGCTCGTAACGTGAGCAGGGTGAATTTTTTTTTATTACTGGTAAGCCTCAAGAGAATAGCCGGACTTGAAGTTTTAATGATTTCAATAATAATTTACCACTTCCAGAATTCTGCCGAATTAAGTACTTCAAAGAGATTGCCGCTTCGGTTTGGAAAATTATGTTGTCGTACTTTTGACTTATAGAGCAGTACAATTTTACAAGCTTATCTGACAGCAGGAACACGTTGTAAAATGAGTTTTTATACGGAAGTTTCTAACAAGAAATTATAACGAAAATGAAATATGTTTAGTAAACTTACAAAGCTACTTGAAAGTTTATACTATTCGTAACATTCAATTTGAAAGTTTCTAAGTGATTTGGAAAATAAATGAAGTATATAGATTTTGTCAATTTTTTTCTGGGAAACTCGCGAAAGCGACTTTTTGGGACTGTACTGGGACTCGCTACAATACAACGTATTCTTATGCTTTCACCAGGCTTAATATTTTACGGTATATTATTGTCATGATTTTTGAATTCATGTCTGAATAACATCTGCAGTACGTGACCAGTCTTAGAACACAGTAACTGAACAATCTTACAAGAGTAAATGGTCTCTCCTCTTTCGAGCCATCAGTCTCTCTGTCTTAAAAGACCAATGTCAATTTGCATTTCCAAAATTATTTGATAATAGAAAATATGTAGGCCTCAGTCATCTACTTAGAGAGAAGATATTTTCAGAATTACTTTTACCATTTCAATCAGCTGTACACTTTTCAATAACAGTTATTGGGGTCGCCTAATGTTTTATGTAGGGCTTTAATATAAAATAATTTCTCGAGGAGAACAGTTTTAAAATTAACTTGAGTCATCACAATATATAAAATAAATGGTCAATTGGAAAAATTCGTATCTTAGCAAATATTCAGAATTTTTCAACTTATGTCTCCCAACTAGTGTATTCCACCGCTTTGCGACAGGGAGGCTTCAAATTTTGCAAACGACGTCAACGTGACATAGAGTTCTTCCGTGTTACAAGTCACTGATGGCTCCGCCGTCTCATTCTATTGAAGCATCATCTCTCCATACGATACTCTATGCAATGTACGTGATCCAAAAGCTTTCGCCTTCTCCATCTCCTTCTTTGTCGTCAGGATATGTCAACCCGATTTCCTTTTCTACTCTTTATAACCCTCAGAAGTGTTCTACCCTGATTGGTTCTCTTGATTACTTATTCACTGCTTATTCCTTCCAACCGTCTCCAAATCCACCTCTAGTTTCAGCGTCTCAAAACCAATCTACAATTATATACCTCATTACCCATGACTGTAACCCATAAAATAAAACATTCTACAATAGCCACGATAGATCAGGGTTTATATCGCTACTGTGTACGAGGGATGAGTTATGATTAGAGGAACTACTTTGTTCTGAGAACACCGAAAACTTCGGTTTTATTTCGTTTTGCGCAACCACAAGATGGATGCTGCTACACATAACACCTCACCGGTTTCTTCTTCATCAGATCCGAGTTCATTCTGCTTCAAAATTTGTGTTTCCCACTGAATGCTTCCTTCCCAATTTAAAAGGTCAAGCGTGACGAAGGAAATACAGAAATTTAAAACAAAATTCGATACGATTACCGGGAAAATAAATAAGGTAAGACAATACACAAGTATGAAGCTGAAAAATCTACAGTACTTCTATAATGAAATCATGGAGTTTTGAGGAGAATTAAACGTAAGTTCAACCGGAATGGGTTTAGATTGTTTGAATAGAACTAAAAAAATTAAAAGGAAATGAACTCATTATTTGCTATAACCAAGAAGGTAAATGTGTAAACATCGAAACGCAGCATTACAAGCGCCTCATAGCCTCTACACGTGTGAACTGATTTGTACACTAACTTCCAACAAGATTTGCGGCCAATGACATATTTGCGCTCATCTAGCACGATTTTGAAATGTTTGTTTTTCTTCTATTGCCCATTTTATAAAAACCTGTGATTGTTCGTGGCAAAACAAGTAGACCAACATAATTCCATTTGATGTAAATATTTATAGACTCATACTCACTAAGTTTTAAAAATTAGTACAAAATATATGCTGTTATGCGGTTAGTACTATCAGCGTCTACTGAAGATGGGAGAAAATTTGTACCAGATTTCTGGTGTCGTTTATGTAATGTATATATGAATGTAAGTTGTCATTTTTATTAATTCATGAGTTTGATAAATTTTTGATATCTATTGTTCGGTCTTTGGGGTAGGTTACGGAATAAGAGTCGTTTTAAGACTTCAGTTGGCGATTTTAAAAAAAATGGTAAATAGGACTAAATTTAAAAAAAACACTAAAACGTTATTAAATGCCGGTCGAAAACCCGTTATATTAGGCATATATGTATAGATTCGAATAGTAAGTAAAAAAATGTCCTAATAACAGAGAAACGTTTTTTACATTGCTGTGGAATAAACTGCTGCACTATAGACGTCATAAACCCGGTTGGATACACTGCAGGCTTTAAATAAACATTCAAATATTATCTCTTCCCTTACCGCTAACAGAATATAAACTCAAAAACTAGTGTAAAATATGAACCACCCTGCACACAACGTTCGCACGACGTGATTTCTGAAAATGACTGTAGCTTAGGCCTACCTCTATTATGTTCGTACTTACGGCATTATTTCATTTCACTTAGGTGACTATATTTTTACCGGCACACTTTTTAGCTTTTGACATTTCCTGTATTCTTTATTCCTCTGGTGGGTTTAACGCCCTAAACCTTCGATTCGCCATTGCATAAAGACGCGTTTACTAATTTCGTTACAAGAATGATCAAATACGTATAATAGAATTCGTAAGTGAGAACTGAGAAAACGACTAGAGCTATAGAGCGTATATTGGAGAAGTACTTTTCGAAATGAGTATTAACACTTCGATAAGACGTTGGAGCGATATTTTCAACTTTAGGTTGTAATATTTTTTAACTAGGCCTATATAGGCTATAACACTATCGACTCGGATCACAAATTATTATTTGTGATCCGAGTCGGTAGTGTTATATATAGTTAATTAATAACAACGGACAACAAAATGCAGGAATTTAATATTTTGTTGTTGCAAAATTCATTAGGTTGTAAAATGTAGGGTGTAATATTTATTTGAGTTTCCAACAGGTACACGGACGTATGCGCGAAGAAAACGAGTGGACACCAGGCCTGAAAAGATACTACGAGAGAGTCATTTTAGGTGCCAGACTCGAGAAATATCTCACAGCTGTTTCAGCGGACTACAGACAGTAAAGCACCCCGCACTCCGTACTTCACTTGTTGGGTATAAACAAGGTACCGAACAACAATTAACTGTGCGCGTCCGCACGCGTGTGTAGACAATAGAGTAATTAATCAAAGTACCCGTGGAAAACAGTATTAAATTGAAAGAAATATTCTATACGTACTTAAAAGTTACGTATTTTTTGTGAATAGTTCCCCGTTCATTTCAACGCTGCCCGACGCCTAGCCGAGTCGCTTCGTACATAACCAGGCCTTCGGCGTTTGTAATGTTTTCCGTATCTGTTCCGATATAGGCGGAGTAGAACCAGCTGCAAGTCTTCGTCCACTGTGAAAGTGCAGAAGTTAGTGAAATAACAATGACAACGGTGTCCTGTGAAATTTGACGACTGTCGCCGATTCCCAGTGCATTGTATAATGCGCGCACGTTCAACGAACAGAAGCGGCCAAGCCTGTGTGACGAATACAACAAATTACGCGAGACAGAAGCAATAAATCGTACAAGAAACATACGCACCCACTCGACGTCTGTTGCCTCCGATTTTGGAGTTTTGTACCTTGCTTTCTGTGAATCAGCGGTTTCCACATTCAGCACACCACTTCTATATAATATATCATCTGAACACTTTTCAAAAACCACTGAAAATTCCACAACTAAAAATGAATACCTAAACACGAATCTGAATGACATCAAAAGTAGTGCTGCCTACGTAGAGGCGGGACGGGAAACATGCAAATCAGTGGGTAACCTTTAGCGACAAGCGAAAACGGTTTACAAACTCCTCAGCTTTCCAATTACATTTATTATTTTGTACTCCTACAATGAATTTTTTTAATATTTCAAATGTTAATAAAGAGAATGGCTGCAGCTTAGATGATGTGGCGTGTTTCAAATGGCCAAGCTAAAGGTGACTTTAGCTACACCATGTTTGTCAGTCAGCGAGTCGCTGTAGAGATAACCCAACAGGGAAGTCAAGGCAGTGGCGCGCCGACACAGTGTCCAAGGTGTGCGGCGCACACAGGCACCAGGATAGTAAAGGCGTCAACAATTTCAGGGGAGGAAAAAAAATTGAAAAAAAATATTATTCATTAAGTTAATTATATTAACATTTTCGATGCTCTACACGGGTATTATCGCCAAATTTTTATAACTGTATGGTGCTCCTGACGTGCCAAGTCGCACGTCATTTTAAACTGGTAAAGTACTCAGAACGATTTCGTATGGCTTTGGCTGTAACTAACGGGACTGTAACTAACATTGTGCAAACATTTTTGTTCAGTAAACGTATAATTAATATATTTCGTATTTCATTTGTACTCTCTGACACGTTTTTATAAAATTATGGGGGGGCCAACTAAAGTTTTCCACACAGGGGCCGGACACTACTGGGGCGCCTCTGAGGAAAGGTAATTAAGAATTGCGGCGAATGATTTGAAACAGTCAGAAATGTGTTACAAATTCGTCATACGATACAGCATTACTGAAAAATTGCAAAAATTACCATGGTATACGTATAAAATACGTACAAAATATAATCATCAATGTAATTATTACATAAACACCGTTTTGATATGTACTGGCAAGGCGACTTGAGAAATAAACAAAAGACCAAACAAAACGTTTTCTGACGGATTGTGTAATGGCGAGCTACGCGGCATGAAGCTTTGTTAATAACCTAGATACATGATCGAATCTGAAAACAAAGGAATACTGGTGATGCCATCTCATAATGAAGTGATAACGACATATGTATGACTGAACTTAAAGTGCCTTTACATTGGTTACTGTACGAACGAGCATGCGCAGGAATTACCGGAAAACGAAAAATCCTGGACAAAATTAACGACGTTACGGATTTTGACGCAAAACGAAACAACTGTAAGTTACAATATCAACATCAGCGGAGTCTCAATAACACGCCCACATTTCTAAAACATGTAATTTTTCAGTTTTAATCGGCTGCAGACTCTTTAACCGTTAAAATAGCTAACTAGAATCTAAACGATTATGAGACTCACTGAAATGTATTGCTTTCATTTGAACACGTCATAAAATGACGGACGATGTTTTATAATGCCGGTTTGTCTGACAATCAGTGGCCTACTCAGGATATACTCGTTAAGGGTCCACTTATAAGTGTCATTTTAAAAAAATCGAAGAACTGAAGTGTGTAGTAGGCCTATATAAAGGGCACCTTTATAAACATTCCGGAAATTTCAAAAGCTATATAGTCTAATTAAATTTAAAATTTACATCAAACGAAACAGGAATGTCTTCATGTAAGGTCGTTAAGTCAAATGTCAAATCGGTTTTCAGTTAACTTCTCGAATACCGCAATACTGACTGACACGTACATTTTGCTTTTTCCATCCAATTCTGAGCAGTTTGTTCTAAGTAGACGTTGCGTGAGACCGTTGGTAAGGCCACTTATTATGTATCTGAGTTATGAGTTTCATGATTATCCTGGATAACCTATATTCCTGGATAAACTCGACATGAGACATTTATGAATTATTTTGTAACTGAATGTTAGCTGTTACTTTCCGGTAATGGTTCTTCTGGGAAGTCCGTTCCGTTGCCTTTGGTACGCGCCTGTGAGGGATATTTTTCCATGTACAACGGACACGCTTAGAGATGACAATGACACAAGACATATTGCTTATTACACGTGTAGAGTACAATATGGCGGTATCGAAGTAAATGTAGGCCTGCAGCACGTCACCTACAGTCTCCAACAGGATACGTGC
The DNA here is from genome assembly GCA_034769895.1 of Magicicada septendecula. Lineage (NCBI taxonomy): Eukaryota > Metazoa > Arthropoda > Insecta > Hemiptera > Cicadidae > Magicicada > Magicicada septendecula. The sequence goes on along the minus strand of CM068371.1, from coordinate 248,009,604 downwards.
CACTTGACGAAGTGAAAACCCAATGACCAAAAGTACCGCCTCCGAATTATACAACAATAACAACAGACGTACGTTTAACATCAACAATACGAAAGGATAATACCCTTTTATTAGAACGATACAATAAAAATACCCATTAATAACAATCAGTTCATTCACGGATGCTTTCTTTGGCTGACGGCACAAAGGAGTGTTTACCTACTTATTCGGGCGTCCCCTCAAAGCCTATATCTAGAATCTACAATAGGTCACTCGTTCGACACAAAAAGATTTGACTTTCTACTTACCCTCGGATGAAACAAGATCTCCCTAACGGATGTGTGTCAGTCCATTATTTAAGGATTATACAAAGGTACAGTGTTACATAAGCTGTGTATAAATCGTTTCCAATACTCGCGTCACTGACAAGATGAAGTAGCCTATCCCATTCATATATTTCATATAATTAAGCGCAATCCTCGTTTTCCCCACTCTGAGTGTGTTGATGTTTACCAGAATAATTTATAACCGTTTCAACCTCCTTCCACACGCGCGCTCACGCTATTTAATAACGACTACACCAAATCATAATAGAATGTGAAAGTGAGATTAGTGTTTAACAAGAAGGTGCTATTGTGTTTTCTCACGGGATACTGACACTCGAATAAGAGCGGACACGTGCGCTCTCAGTCACAATTCACTTGAAGCTTGTTGACCTCGAAGAGACTGAAAGATCAGAAGATTTGAACCACATTTATCAGAATCCGACATGAATATGTTGCGACGTAGAAATTTATGTTTGTTAATTTATTTTGTGCCAAGACAGGTCTTAAGTGCAGTCTTGAGTGACTGAGCCGCTGGGTGTCTGAATTTCCCGAGTTATAAGGTCTTGCAGATGTGGTTGCTGGTATTACCGTTTCGAGCACAAGCCTGTTATGTTTAGACAGACACTTTGCTATATGAAGTGGAGTGTAGAGGCAAATATTGAATCAGTTTATAGGCGCACACTGTACGTGCCTGGGCGGCATCTGCTCTACATGTTCAGCAGAACACTACAGAGACAATACAACCTCCGCCAACGAGCGACAGACCGACGGGGTTACGAAGAAATTTGCCAAGTCACCTTATTTATTCGACAAAAGGAGGGCAACTATGGCTGAAGCGGTCCACCAGATTCTGATACACCCAAGCAAAAAATCTTGGAAAGCGATATGGTATGTAGGCCTATGTGTATATGTACACACACACGCGCGCGCATGTATATATACACATATATACAAGCGCGCGCTCACGATATCACTAGTGTGCTAAACGATCAAGTGACGAAATCTCGTGTGAACAAATAAAATTTAAATGTACGAGCTGTTAAACAGTTTAACTATGAGATCTGTTTGAGGACATTAATTCGCTTACTCTGAGCCACAGCGTTTTTCCTTAACACACATTACCTACAACATGTTCTCACAGACATATTATTAGTTGACGACACATTATATGTAAACACAGCCTCGGTTTCAATAATAACATCGAGCGCTATGAAAAACGTCTGAACGCCTTTACATGTTAGCGCATAGTACGAACTTCATACGTTAACTGTATTTCGTACAGAGACTGCGACATATATCAACGGTAATCCGTAAGGATTGCATAGCAGCTATAAATAATGACCACGAAAACGCAGAGTAGGCAGGAAGGCAGAAGGACACTCAGGAGGATCGGCACAAAATTTTACGACCTAAGTAAAAACAGAGACCACAGGTTAGACTAAATCACATGGTACCTCGAACGGTGATGCGATAAAACATCTGGATATTATGAATCTTCAATCTACCCTACTGAGGAAGAATCTACCAGGTGTGAGTTAAGGGACTAACAATCTACACCACTTCAAAGTACTAAATAACAAAAAAAAAAATATGAAAGTTAATAGCAAATCCGACAATATATGACTCTACAGCGACCGACTACATTTTTTAAAATCAGCCCTAGTCCTTAATCACTGTCTGGGTCTGTGAGTAACTCCTAAGTAAATTATGCAAAGTTAAAAATGTCGTCCTTTATATCATTAGTGATGTCTTCGTCTAGCAGACGGACCTGTAGCACTGAGACACCGATATACCTATTATATTACCTAACAGATATTACCGGTATCCGATGGATTACGTAAGGACAAAAGATATTAACCACTTCATTTGAAAACGTGCTTGTGAAGCCGACTTATATTTTTTTGTAGATTTTATAATGTTTCCAACGTGTCTGGATCAAAAACTGTACCAAATAAAAACCATCTATTATGAACAGTAATGTCGTGTTTCCTGTCGTAAGCATGCGTACTCTATGAAACCCGTGAATACTTAACATTGTTACTACTTGGAAAAACAAACGAGAAACGTTAATTAAAATATACGAATACCGTATTTAGTATTATAAAATACGTTCTGCAGATTGACATAACCTTGTTCAATTTATACGCATTCGTTTTAATTCCGAATAGCGTACTTAAATACGTTTTATACCTTCTTAAATGAACGATTGATGTACTTTTAACGTTAAAATTGTTTAAATTTTATATTATTAGAAAATAATTTTTTTAATGTAATAGTGAGTGCCAAAATGTATCATATTTAAAGCAGGAAGTGACAGCAATGGCTGAAAAATATTTCCAACTTAATCGTGCTTACTTGCTAAAGTGCTACTTATCATGCTCCGGACGAGGCCTTTCAGTGTCTCCATCATTATCCTATGACTTTAGGACGTTTGGGATTTGGTTTAGGACTTGATAATGGTGGAGACACTGAAAGGCCTCGTCCGGAACTGACAGGTAGCAGTTAACAAGTAAGCACGACGAAGCTGGAATCACGGAGACTGCTAATTCAAATAACAAGATGAAAAATATTTGTATTATTCCCCGTATTTAAACTTGAAAACAAACCGTCAAAAAGACACAGACGAACTAATTGCAAAATAACAAAGTAGAAAACACTCAAATTAAGACCTTCCCGCATGCAGCAAAAAATAAGAACGCTTCGCTTACCTTTCTTTTTTAAAACGCTTGACAACGGCCTGAGCTTGGCTTGGCCTTTTTTGATTGACTCCAACAGCTGTTCCCTGGGCGTCGCCGTCGTGTGCGCCCTCGGTGCCAGCTTTCTTTCCGACGCCTGTAACAGCAATAAAACCTCGGGTTATTACCGCTACCCTGTAATCGTACTGACGCAATAAAAACAGTTTATTACCCATTCACTGTCATCATTTTACGAGTATCAACGAATAATGACTCGGTAATAACGTCTGGTGACTGCAGTAGACCTAGTGACTTATTTTTCTAGGACAAACCGGTTTTGCTTTTAAAACAGATTATTTTTAGTACTATCTACGTGTTCGTTTTCCTAAGTACACAGAGTGGTTTGTACAATACACAACGCCTGAGAAGAAACATTGGAGTATTTCATTTAATAAACACAAATTAACAATGACACAGTTGGATTAAGTTTTTCATTAAAAGCTAGTACCAACTTCATGTGGCAACGAATCAACCACGATTCAACCATCATGTGGCAACCCATAAGATCATTCACGATTTTCCACAGCTTATTCAATACGTGCAACATAATGCTGTACTAGTTTTCCTAAAAGACAACGTCTTAGTTACGGGAGGCATAATACTTGGTTAGACGACGGGAAGGGCTGGTGTAGGGACGGACCCAGTAGGTCAGACGTCAGCAGATAAGGACTGGTTAATAGAGGTCAATATGGATGGATGTGGACCACACCAGAGAAATCTGACCGTATTTGAGGAGTTAGGCTACGACATGGGTCTCTCTCAACCAGTATATTCGTATTACGTCATTTAATCAGGTCGGCAATATCCACCCCATATTAGAGAGTTGTAGGATAAATTAGTAATACGAAAATAATAACAGTTATATTACAACTTAAATATAAATGTTATCATGACAACTGTTGTAGGCCTATCAATAAAAGCTGGGGAGAGTGCGAGTGCTCCTTACAAGAGACGTGAGATTTATTTCATGTTAAAGTGATGCGAGATTAATACTGTTTACGTAAAAACTGATTACGTGATTAAGTTAACAAGAAATCGTCAGTGTTAGCGTTCAGTACTATAATTCAAAAATGTAATTTACATATAGCGAAAAATCATTAAAGTCAAACAGCAAAACGCTTGTACCGAAATGTCAACAGTGTTATAACTCGCCACATTATCATAAAACTAAAAAAAATTACGAAATACTCAACTTTTTTTAGTTGTATAATGTATCTGTTCAGTACAAATTGTAAGTTAGGATGATGTATACAAACTACGCTAAAGACAAAAAACCACTAAGACTGAACATGGCATCAATGGTGCGTACAAAGCATAGTACACCAACACACGATGCAATAACTACTTGTCATCTATGTTGGCCTCGAATACAGTGTATCTGTATCTGGATTAATCTGTGTGGAGGACATATGCTAAAAGACGTTTTAAAAATCACTATTATTGGTTATATCCGTCATGTACACAGGCGAGGTGCGCACCATGGGGAAAGTAAGTAGAAGCGTGGTTTTTCTTAGAGGTGCAAATAACTTAAGTATGACTAGTAAAAGGCAAAATTGACACAAAAACTAACTTATTCGACATTAAGAAAAAAAAAAAACAATTTAAATTGTAAGCATACAGCAAATGAAATTTGACTTCGGGTTTTGCCTTTCGCCCAATTAAATTCTAGATAAAATGGCCAATCAAATCTTTCGGTTGGACATTAGACTATAAATAATAAGAATTACTATTAGTAAAGTTTACAAATTAGCAGAACGTTGATTTACGTTTTGTGAAATACACGTAGTTTTTTCACATATGCTTCCTCTTCTTCTCCCTTCAAGCATAAGGCCTCGGGCCTGTTGCGCCCCTTGGCCGTGATACAACTAAAAGTTCTAGCTCCACCAGATACAAATCAGCCACCTACTAACAACGTGCAGTGGCGGGTCGCACAGTGGAGTGGGAGTTGTGTGTGTGCGCGCGCGCGCGCGCGCGCGTTACAAAAGACGATTATGCAAGTGAGGCGAGTTAACCGTGCAGATTATGTAAATTTCACAACTTATCCGTCGATGAGGTTATTAGAGTATGTGGCCATGTGGACATCCAGACATGCCATCCAGCCAAGACCACAATATTATCCTCAGCGATATGGTTGGAAGTCGTGACAGACTCGACCGCACGACAGCAGCACAGCCGTTCAGATGGTGAGTCTCGAACGATACACTAATGTGCCCACCCGCACCACTTACGTACGGTACGCTCTATTATGTTTCTGATCTTCTTTGGATGCTGCAGATTTTAGAACTGCAGTTTAAAACAAAAATAAACTAAAGTAATGTAAACATATTAAAATGCCGGGAAGCCAAAGTATTTGTAAATCATTCTTCCACAGCAAATATAAAATAAAAAAATAATGTAACACAAAATGTAGCAGTGTGCATACGAAATAAAGTATGAAGTTATTTATGAACATATTTATATTTATGACTTAAAGTATTTTAAGTAATTGAAGTTTTTTATCACATATTTTTCAACTAACTTTCCAGTACAAGAACCAAATACCGGGTGTGCGAGAGACCCACAGATATATTTCAAAAACAACCGCTGGCAACTAAAAACGACTCACAGTGGATAATGAAATTAATAAAAGTTTCCTTTTTTTTATTTGAAAAAACCCGCTCACGTACGATAAAAATATCAGCACTCTGTTGTATAAAAATAAAGACTTTACGCACCTCGCCCAGTACACCACTGTCCCGCTCTCGTATGAAATTCTAATAGCCTCATCGACGGATAAGTTGTCAAATTTACATAATCCTCACGGTTAACTCGCCTCATTTACATAATCGTCTTTTATGGACACACACACACACACACGCACGCACGCAATTGTAATCCGTTTGGTCTGTGTGCGACATGATAACAATACAAAGGGACAGTAGAAGCATTTAGTATCCGATCGAAAATACGATTGTATATCGTACGAAGTCGACAAATTAATGGCACTGAATTATTGAATAATGATTGTCCAATACTGTATATACGAGCACTGAGTCGCTGTACAAACCGGGTCTCAGTATCCTTCTCGGCTAGTAGCAGTGCATGCTGTAGTTATGGATTGCAAATTTATTGTTTGAAATTAATAAATATTGTTAGAATATAGCATGGAATAAATTATTAAATACCAGCTACAACGCCGCCAGCTACAATTTTGATTTAACACACGCCTATAAAAAGTAGAAGAGGGGCTGCGCAAGCAGCGGACAGGACCCCCGCCCTCGATTATACACCGTTCCGAGTTTCAGCAAGAGCTCCGACTGCGGGAACTTGGAATAACTGGACTTTTCGGTTTTAGGTGCGGCCTGGTATTATCCGTGGGAGCAAATATACTGAGACTAATTCAGTGAAGTCGGCTCCAAGATTCACTTGGCACAGATGGGTGTTGACCGAGTGAGTTGCCCTGGAAACGGATCCAGCTTCTGTAAAATTTATAAGAGTGCCTTTAAGGTGGCGTTCAATGTGTGGACACCAAAGTTTGTGCCGACGATCTGGTTAGAAGTCAGGTTTCTAGACACAGACCAAGTCTCGGTGAACAGAGACTGAAGTTTCTTTTTGTGAGTTGTACGCAAGTAGACCTACACTGGGAGCGCGTAAGAAACAGTCGGCATCACGTACGTGGTGACGACGAGTTTGCCTACGCGGAAGGTCATGGGATTATAAAAGGTAATTAGTAATTACAATAGTTTTATATTTACTCTCCTGCATTATATGGATACCCAACAGTATATAAATAAATAAACACTATCACCGGTAAGTTTGTAAATTACAGTATTACAAGACAAAACAACTGCAACACGTATCACTAACACCGCTTTCTGATCGCTATAAGACAATTCGCAGAACTGACTGACATTCAGCTGCACCGCATTTATAAATGGTAGTGACAATTTAATCAACGCTGTGTTCGCTCACAAAACATTAGACCTGTTTACTCGGCGTTTCTGTAGAAACGTAGGATCTTCATGATGATTAACTGATATCGCAGGAAGATTATCAAATTATTTACGCAACGTGTACTGAGTGATGACTCATCAGTGGCAAACTGCTCTACTATGCATTGACGTAATAATATAATTAATTTATTAATAGTTCTGACACGTAATATTTAGTATCAATTTATATTCGATACATAGCTGCTATTGTCAACGTTCGTACCATCCCAAATTACTTTCAAAACAACATTTCACGAAACTGTTAAAAACAGTTTAAATAAAAAATTCGACACTTTTTGTACTTGTTTGAGTTAATTTAGATTACTGAAACGACAAAATTTCTTCTTTTTCCGTTATTATTAATTACTCTTCGTTGGTGCTCCAATCCAGTAGTGCCAAAATTAAAGAAACATAATGTTAAAAATGTACCACAAATATAGGCCTAATTTAGGATCACGTGATATGTCTGGTAAATTATGTCCGCATACAAACAAATGCTGTATACGTTCCGTTTATGGCATGTAAAACAGGACACGAGTATCGTGAAATCACAAATATTGTTGGTGTTGACCAAGACGTTCCGCGATGAATACAGAACATAACATATCGTTAGCCGTATCAAGTAAGCGCAGCCACAGCGTCGCAATCTACGTAATGCATGTCTCGTAACCACGAAGCGCCCTCAATACATCGGTTATGCAGAATGCATACAGAAATTGCTCTATCCACGAGCAGAAATTCATACACTAATGGACTATGCATGTATTAACTTTGATAAACGCTTAGACGTCTCAAGTATTCTGTACATCTGCATCTTGCTCACACGTGTGTTCATTCTGAAAGCAACGCAAGTCCATAATTACTGTCCTACATTGTCACATAATTTAATTACAAAATTAAAGATTAAAAACCTTAGGTCACGTCAGAATTTGTTGGATTTAAAAATAAAATCTTCACCGCTCCAGAGTTAAGTAATTTATCCCATTCTCCAATTGTTTTTTAAAGGGCTATTTACACGGACGCTTTTTTTGACAGTTTTGGATCGTACGCCAATACTTACGTGTAAAGTCCATCAGAGATACCTCGACCCACGTTCCACGACTGCAGGTCTGAACTTGCGATCGAATTTATACAGACACTCCACCCTCTTAATTCAGAGCGTCACTCTTCGTTGGACAGTTTCATGGTGAAGTGTAATTAGCTGTTGCGATTATTAATTACAACTAGAAGATTTGATCTGTGGGTAGGCCCTTGCATAGGTGGTTGTAATGAAGACGATGGGAAGGGACGGTGTGTGTGTGTGTCGCGCTGCTTATAGCCTGTAGCTTTTCTTGGGCGGAGTGTCTTTGCATCCGTGGCAGTATTGCAGCATCTGGATGGAGTCCAATGGCTGCCAGAAGATAACTTAGTTTAGGTACAATAGGCAGGCAGCCTAAAGCTGGATTGGAAACCGCCAAAACGATCATTCGCTAGATGGCGGGGAAGAAAGAAAACTTGTATTTGTGGCATTGCTTCTGAAACTGATTCAGACAACAGGTGTCGCCCGTCTCAAGCTTAGTAAGTAGACGCCGTGAGGGATCGGTCACTATCCGCGGGGCAGAACCTCCGAGCCGTTGACCAGGGTTGCAACGACAAGCAGCGTGCACATTGTACTAGGAGGAGACAGTTAAGCATTCAAGGAAAGGACAGTTTTCGAAGGTCAACTCTTGGACTATGGATAGAAGTTACCACGAGAATGGCATTATGGCGAGTCATCAAGAATCGCCCAAGGGCGTTTGACCCGGATCGGGGTGGTTGTTCTGTGGTGCTGACGGTCCTCAGGTATGGGAAGGATGAGGTCGCAGCCGCTGCAAAGAGAGTTACAGCTAACGACCGGACAAAAACAGTTAAGGTAGGAACTCGAATTACATCATTTCCGACAAACCAAGGAGATCCCGACAAGGAACGCAGGGTTTTCGCTTGGAATCTTTCCAGCCTACACCTGTTGGTGGTTGACCACCATGCGGGAGCAGCATACATGAGTACAAACCTGAGAAACAGAAGATGAATGGCTACTGTCGTGCGCAGAGCTAGGCGGCTGAGACACGAGAGAAATGGGAATAATCTGGTTCGGACGCGCGAACCTTGTGGGTTTCGGTCACGTGGGCGTTGAAGCATAGGCGCCGGTCTAGCCGAAAACCTAGATACTTCACCGTCTCTTTCCAGGCAATGGGTCTCCCTTCTAGAGAAAGGGGTTGGAATCGAGAAATGCACTTACATGTGAAACAGACTGTCTCGGATTTCTCCATGTTGATCGACGCCCGCCACTTCCTTACCCAGTCCGGAAGCAAGTCCAACTGATGTTGCAACTTTGTATTCGCAAATCGCGGGGACAGGGAGTTGCAATGATACATAGCGTCGTCGGCGAAGAGAGACAACGCGACTCCGGGCAAAACTGGCAGGTCATTCGTACACACACAGAACGGGGCCGAGTACAGAACCCTGCGGGACACCCGCCGGCGGCGACAGGTCGAACTGCAGAACAGGACCCGTCGACGCTCACCCTGAAGGTACGGTCGCTGAGATACGACCGGATGAAGAACACTATAGACGAGTTTCCTGCTACTGTTAACTGAGGTCCTCCAGACTGTTACACTGCTCCCAACAGTACGTTGCCCCAAACAGAATCCATAGCACAGCACAACGAATGTTCGCCACGCAGAGAGACCTCTCCTCCACTGAGCTATCAGCCGTCGGTTTACTGCATCTGTTTTGTAAATTCAAAGACAGATACTGGACAGATATTAGTGTGTTGTAATTTCACAAGACTATTTGTTACAGATGAGTGTAATCACTACTATGTAAGTGCGAAGAGGTGTCAGGCATACCGCTCAGTTCCTGTGTAGTTAATGACACCTTATCGCAGACTGGGCGGAACGTTTGGGCTTTACGACAACAAAGTATGTGTTAAACACAAAAAGAATATTGCCTATTTTTAAAAAGGGCACATAACGAGTTAAAAATTACGACCAATACCAATGTCATCTATCAAAGTTATTTCCTTGAGACTTGTAAGTAAATGCCCTACAAAACAGAATGCCACTCTATAGTTGTGTCACACGACAGAACTACCAAGAACTACAGAAGCCATTTCAGTTATTTAAGGGGCCAGATACGTTGTGGTAACGATAGAGGCATAATAATTTATGTAATTCACTTCAGTGTTTATGGTACTGGTATAGGGCAAGAACAAAATACGCCTAAATACGACTACTAAGATAAAACCGTATGCGACATTGGTAACTCTGGTTCTCCTGTACTGAAGTGAGACGTAAGAACTATCGAATAATCAATATTGAAGAAACTATAGCCTCCGAAACGAAGATCTTGAGAATGGTTACAGGTCGTCTAGTGAGACAGAGATTAAGAAGTGACGCTACAGCGAATGAGTTGGAGGTAAAATACTATACTGGAGAAACTAAGAACTTAAATGGAAGACTGAAGCGAACACGTGAAACTGTCGCACTACCTAGACGAGCAATGACCTGTACTCCACAAGTAAGAAGAGCTGCCATGAGATCAAGAAAGCAGTAGAACGATCTCTGAATCAAGCACAGACTGGATGTCTAAGAGGAAGATGATGAAGAAGGAGACCACATGTCATCAGTGTGGGCAAAAACCTATTCGTTTTACGGCAAGAATACCACAAAACAATTACATAAATTAGTTTATTCAACTATATGCAGAACAAACGTCCATTAATAGTTTAAAAATAACAGCATAACCAACTGTCCGTGATTGAAACTAAACATAGCATAATGCCCTCGGACAGCCTCACTAACACATCACAGATTATTCTTCCGTATATATACTGTAAACCTAACAACAGGTCGCTAATCGTTGAAATATTTTGAAAATTTAGCAACCAGACTGAGGGTACTTCCTCGTTGCTTGAATGATACAATACTTGTTGATAGCCAGCCACCTTCTTAATCTTGAAGGCCGTAAAACCCTACTGGACTACCATCATTGTTCAAAAATTTTATTCTTAATGTTTCAAGCCCATAAATTAACCTTGTGGTCGTCATCAGTACTCCATTGAAAGGCCTAACAAGAAAAGTCCACGAAATATTACCATGCTGTAGTTAGTTCGACAGGATGTTTTATCAGGTTAAGTTCAACTGTCGTGTAGTTTTAAAAGTCGCTCCCGTTTACCTTGTTTCCCGCTTTATTATATTTTTTTTTTAACGCAACAAGTGACATAAGAAACACATAAGCAACTATTTCCGTGAAAACAATTTCCCATTAGTGGAGCCAAAACGTATTAATTTGTAATTACGAACAACGTAATTGAAATCCGATTTGTAATTCTAACAAGACGATCGAATTTGAATTTTATAATAAAAGAAATCGGTAAAGGAGTACAAGGTAATAACAACACCCAAGATATTTTCTAAAATCCTCCAAAATAATAAAAACAACAAAAGCCACGCGGACACTGTTCAGTAACAGGGACTTACGTTCCTTTCACCTCTCGTGAGTCGTCAGGGACGATAATGAATCAACCGTTCCGATCACCTGTTCCAGCGACAGTCCCGTTACTCTGTCGGAAGCAAAACCAGTGTCGTGTTATTTGCATATAAGTTTAATATTATCGTTAAACCATCTGCGAGGCTGCCAACGTGACAAATGATCATGCACACGGCACACAATTACAGCTGCAACTTGTTGAAGAGAAAATTATTAACTTAGAGATTAAATAAAAAAATAATAAAAAAGTGACTTTCTTGCTTGGTTTCCTGTCCTCAGACAAGACAGGCAGCTCCGTTGGTATGAAGAAAAACAAACTGTTATTTTTATGTTTTTAACATAAAGCTAAAATCCATTCAACTGTGTAGTGAACTTAGGTTAAACAATTACACAAAACAGACAGTTCTCTCAGTTTTACTGTGGTCAACTGATAATATGTAAGCAAACACAGAATGTTAACCAGGTGGTCAGGTATGGAGTGAAAGTAATTAGAGGGCGCGCAGGTAAAGTCATGACGGTCGCACGAGGAAATGTATAATCTTCGTTCAAGGGTCAGGTGTAAACGGGTCGCGCCAAAGATTACAGCACACGGTGTCCGAGTAAACAATAAACCGGTAGGGGCAAGTCCGGTATTTCCCATGATTACCAACAGGGGTCGCTATCTTACGGATGTACACGTTTCACAAACGCATACTGCTTAATGCTTACAAATGACTCATTAAAATACAAAAATCCATAATCACCATTCGCATGTGTTTTTCGTATTCAATACACGTTTAATTCAAATCTCGTATTTGAAAACCTTTAGGCTTTTATATTCCATAAATTCAATACGTTGCTTGAAAAGCATACTGAAAATATTTCAAATACTTATTAACTAACAGGCAATTTCATAATATATTTACATTTAAAAAACATATACTGTATAGGTCTGATATTAATCCGAATGTTTCCGCCGGGGAGTTATCCGTTAATGTTTTCTCGGGTCGTAGCCACCAACTGACTTGTTCGTTGTCCATAGGATACCATCAATGGGACTCGAGCGACCTCAAGCTATACACAGCTGTTAGTAAACGGTCATTCGGTTTCAGAGTATTCGCGTAAGGGACTACAAATCAACCCTGTTGTCAACTCTCTTGTTAGAGACCAACACAATACCGCACACGCTAGCCTAATCGATACTATTTGTGTTCAAGGGGGTAATTGTAAGGATTACGGAGCGTTCTGAACAGTTGCCACTATCAGTTGGCCTACGTATTAGCTAATGGAATTGTGTCGAATTGCTTCTGCAAAATGTTGCTGAAGCCCAAAGAACAATGTAAACGCGAAATACAAACCGCGCGCGTGCATGTTTGTAAGATGTGCGGCTTTGTGTCTCTCGGTCTACTGTCAGTGTCCTGTTCACTATCTGCGATATTCTTCTTCCGTCGTGAAATCGTCGTCAAGCAGAACTGTCTTATAAGCTTGACGTGTTCCAACTGTTCCACATAAACACGCAGTACTAAAATAAAAACACTTTTCACATTTTTACGGTCACACATTTATACATCCATTTCCTACCAAACACAAGAGAAAGAAATGGATCACAAGAAAGAAATTACGGAATGAATCATGACATTAAACGTTGGGAGTGTAATTTGTTATACACGAGAGTATCTAGAAAAAAGTCAATCATTTATGATGTCAGTCAGTTGCTATCCCTTGTAACAGTCCCTTATATACTTAATATTATTTTTAAGTTTGAAGAATTAGATCCCTGCGTCCTTTTTTCTCTGTACAGATGAACAGTGAACACAATTTTTAGTCGAAAGCCGTCATATAAAATTAGTGCAATGGCCTAGCGGTTTATGCCAACGCGCGAGCCGTTTACGTATGTTTTGAATATTTTATAAAATCAAATACGTTTAATTTGCAAGTCCTAGCTGTACAGGTAACACAGATAACGTAAGGAGTGACAAACCCGGGTACTCAAGCCACTGGGTGTAGACAAAATAAGGGAGAGACTCTTGTCTTTGTACTACGAGTATTTAATTTAGAATGGCACAGAAACTGGAAAGAAATAACAATGAAAAGAAATAAAATGTGGACGTTTTTTCTGTAAACGGACAAGAATGCGCGCTGTTACTGCCTTCGTGACCCACAAACGTGAAGGTAAATAACTGTCGACTGATTTAATCCTCGTCAGACAATTCACTTGTAACAGCCACGCATTCAATGAGTGCAATGAGTGCAATGAGTACAAATATACCTGCAATCCCGTCTCCACCACTTGCGCTAACAAATGTTTACAGTATTCATATCACACGACGTGTACAAGTCCGCTCGTATAGCCTTTATCACGGACATAAGACACGTAATTGCACGCAGTTACCTCCATATGGAAGGATTTGTACACACACACACACACACATTACACAAGAATTCCCCAATCACCTTCTCTATCTCTATCTTTCGCACTCTTTTCAAAGTGAAAAATGTTATTTAAGAAAACCTCTCGCACATTTCCTTAGTCATGTGGAGATTCACAGAAGGGAAAGAGGAGGATGTATATAGGTTTAGTGACAGATAAGAGAACGAAAACAGTGAATGAAAGTGACATAGGGGATATGATGGAGAAGTGTACGTTGGAAAAGAATAGTGGGTGAGAAGGGAGAAACTAAACATGGTGCGGTATTTAACAACGTTACTGCTACCTGCAACTTTTGATAATTGAAGAAACAAGTCATCTAGAAAAAGTAAGTAAGAAATAATTAACATATAATATTTCTAATTTATCTTCCAGTTTTTTACACCACTATACTATATCAGAATCAGTGGCATATCTCAATTCGGTGGCGTGACGCTCGCCTCCAAAGCATAGGATCATGGGTTCGAATCCGTCTCAAGAAGGCATGTTTCGTGGACTGCTGACTGTATCCAGCTGGAAAACAAAAACGACGAACACGCGCATGTGTGAAAACTCGTTTGTGTATATTATTCGAAAATATAATATTGAGGACTAAATAATTCTATACAATAATAATATCACTGACGTGCTAATCGGATTGGCTGAAATTAGTCAACTGGTTGACCGTTTGTGTTGGGCAATAAGATATATACGGGAAAGACAACAAAATAATCCTGCAGTGTGAGCGAAACGCCAAACACACTTATCGGACTCCAAAATTGGGACAAGGAATAGAATCGGAGAGCCCGAGAGGTGACCGGGATGGGTACTACATCACTGAGCAATGGAGTGATAATGTCTCCGCTGGCGATACTGGTAGAGCGTACCAGTAACTCTGCTAATTGGATGTCAGTTTACAGTAATTTAAAGTCTACAGTATAGTGACCCCATGTTCTAACGTACTATCACATGTGACATACCTATGAAGCCAGTAACCGGTACGCTAGTAGCCTACGCTCTTTTAATAGGCGACAAACGTCCCCACTAGAGATAGGCCTACACGAAATCGACCCCTCTTTCGCATTGCAAGACGGATTACGTCAAGGCCGGCGTGGGGTCGTCTGGTGTAATGGAGGTTCATCGGCTGTCTATAAATACTCGTAAATAGCCCACTTTAGCGATCTTGTTGGACGTAACAACGGCATACGTACTACTGGTGTTTCAGATTACCTACAGATAAGGCTGTCGGAATCGTTTGGAAACACGTAACAATGTCAGGTGACAGTAGCTCCCTAACCGACCAGATGGGTTAAGTTAAATGTTATCATGATATAAAGCATTTAAAAGTTAAAGCACTATTAACGCAGTTTAAAAATTTTCAATATTTTTTATTTAGAAATAAAAGGTTTAAACAACACTTCAGAAAAAACATTCTTTTCTTTGCATCAACTCGTAAAATAAACAAACTTATTAGTTTCTGAAGGCTACATAACAAAAATTAAAATTCTGCGAAGTAATCTCTCTTCTTAAGCCTTATGCGAAACCATTTTTGTCAAGAAAAGGATGATAGTTGCATTTCTTTTTTTACATATATCGTTGACTGTTTTCAAATTCATTGTACACAATTTGCTTGACCAGAAGCAATCTTGAGTGCAATTTAATTAACAAAAAAATTAATTTTAATAAGATTAAAGTATGAAATAACATCAAAAGCAGGAAACGTTTTCCCGTTTTTCCTTTAGACAATTTGGAGTTACCTATTTTTTTTATATAAAAAGCTCTGAATTTTTCTTTTATAATATATCGAAAAATTTAACCTCTCGTCTGTCTTTCTAAACTTCACATCGTTCCATCTAGAGCATTAATATTATGTTTTGCATTGTTCTTCAACGTGACATTTCAAAATCTCTAGAATTCGGCGAGCGCTATTAAATTTTCCTACTAAAACAAAAAAGTTATTAAGAGCTCAGCAATTCAAATAGCTAACGTTCACTAATGAAATGCTTGTAATCTAACTGTACACCTAAATATGTTGGATGTGTTCCTGCTGTTACGGTTTTCCAGTTATACCGTACAAATAGTTTATAAATATTCTATTAACACAATGCTCACTTTATTCTTGCAACTACCCTCAATATTTAATGAAGTATACCATATTTTAATAAGAATTTTTCAAACTGAAATTATAAGGTATTTCGATGGTTTTTAACAATCATCTGGCAATGAATAGTATCCAAAAATAATTGCTGATGATGACAGTTAAAACAATACTATATAATAAATTCACTGAAAAATCCATTTTTTATATCAATTTAATTAAAAAATTAAAATATTTTTACTGAAATGTTTTGTTTGTCGTTAAATAATAAAAATATAGAGTAGTGCATCCTTGTACCTGATGCAAAACCATTATGTTTGTTATCCACGGTCGTCTAACGAAGATACGCATAAATGTGACAAAAAAACTTGCGTAAAAACTAGCCGTATAAAATCTAGTTAAAACCGAAAAAACACGTAAGTTTAAGTTGGCAAATATTTATTATGTAAATGGATAAGAACCCGGCGACACTGAGTTATGGCTGTTACTGTTGTTGTTGGTCAGCGACTGTTGGTGCCGTGAGGACGAAAACGAAACGAAGAAAGCGGCGGTGAAAACTTCACATCATAATAATTAATGGTGTTTTTTTTCTATTTCGATCTCAGGTTACAGTCAAACGTCAACGCTTATGACATTTAAATATACAAACTGCGCGCCAGTACGCGTGGGCCCACACACTTTGCAAACATCGAGCGTTCGGATCTGACGGACGTGTGCCACGTAATTGGTTCTAATTGACAATCTGATTCCACACACGTTACATCTGAAGTCAACTGGTAATTAAAAACACACAGAAAAACAACGGTTCTGACAGGATCGTAGCCAGCAGTTCTGATGTATTTTTACTGTCGGCAAATGTAAGGAAAAGTGTTTTTTTTTTTAATAATTATAAACGGGTTGTCGGGACGACTAAATGAATGACAGGCGGTCGGCATGTAAAGGAAACGATCCCAAAGTCAAACAGATTATCTCGAGAGAAAAAATTGCCGTATAGCAGATCTCCCCAACTTGAATGTACGTTATGTTAGAAAGAATGAATGTTCGTTCTACTGCGATTTCCACTCTCAGTACTGAACATACTGACTATAGTACGATAATTATAACATAATTATTAGTATTGTCTCTTGTTTAGTAGGAATCCAGTGACTCGTAGGAACTTCATATCGGGAGACTACATAATTTTCAATTTCCGTGGCCATATCCCATGCTTCAATACCACACCGCAGGATCGAAACAGCTGCCGGTGTGTAAAATTTAATTTTAGAGTCTGGTCGCACTTTCTTTTTAGTTTTCCATTCATGGTTCCATTTCTTACTTTCTGTTTATGTATTTTACTATTTATGTCCCTCTATGCGCCAGAACTTGATGGTGCATAACATTATTGCTTTAATACTTAACGCGATTTATGTGATCCGATGTTTGATTATTTTGTTTTAATAATACTGTTGTCCAATGTTACAATAATTTTGGGTGTTAACTGTTTTCCCTCATTTAAAAGCCATAATATGATTTTCTTTTGTGAATACCTTGGCATTTTATTCAACATATATTTTATGCAATTTATAAAGTAGATTTTCGAGCATATTTTTACAGTGGATGGAGCAGATCAGGTTTTATATAAACTCAATGGTCCAACAGACGGAAAAGTCACAAGGGCAGAAAGGGCTTAAAAGTCCCAATGAAAACAATTTACCTAGGATAGAAAACTTCGAAAGATAATTTGAACTGTCGCATCACCATAAGGTGGCAGCAAACTCAGTGTCTTACCAGGGATGTTTTCAAATTATTCACAATTTATTAAGTAAATAAAACGAACAGGTAAATCCGGTCACCTAAATATAAACAACTATTTGCCCGCGAAGTTTTAAATGTGAATACACCTACAGAAGTGAGACAGAAGGCAGACAAAATCTAAATGCTTAAACTAACTGGATATGAACCAACGCCAGCCCTCACATGGTCTAAACAGCCGAGGAAATAAACTTTAACGTCTCTACCCCCCCCCCCCCGCGGTTAGAAATACTAAAGCCCACGCTGCAAAAGGCAATCTCTCTGTGCTGTTGGACACGATTTTGTATGTAACCTTGGAAATGAGAGGAGTACACAGTGTATGTAGATAATTGTACGTCACGTGCATCTTGGGCTCGTGTACACAGTTCCGCAAAATATGGGTCTAGTATAGCCCTATTGCACAACGAAGCGCTCTGAAATGAGAGAAAAACTCTGGAATAAATGGAAAATTTACAGGCATTACACAAATGCAATGCACAGAGAAGGGCATTGATAATGCTTCAATAAATCTAAAAAATATATATATACTTAGTTCATTCAACAATCAATGAATTCATTCTTCATTTACCAATGTACAGATTATAAGTTAAATGTAGTCGCATTCATAAGCGAAGTTTTATATGTGTACTACGTTATTGACAACAAAGAAGTAGTTTCTATGGAAACTCACCGGTTCCCATTTTCGATCACGCATCAGCGATCGGCCGCAAATGTGCGACACGTCCTTATAAACATTTTCAATGTTAAAATAATAATACATAACAACAACTGGGCAAACAGTAATTCCCGACAATTTTAGATCATGTAAAACACGCGAGCGCGCCCACACACACGCACAGCATACCCAGGGAAGGGTTAAAGTAGACGCAATCCTTTTTAAATATCGGAAAGACGTTTCGCTAGGTGACAGATTTCAATACTATTAAAGATTTAAAACACATACACATAGGCCTACATTCTTTGTTTAGAGGCAGTGCCAGGTACTGGCTCAACCCCTTGACTTTGCAGTGCGGAGATTTTCTGTCAAGAGTTACTTCCCTTAGCATTTGGTGATCCAACACATAACCGCAAGGCAGCAACTTTGCCATACCCTGTCAGTGGATTTATACTAACTTGCCACTTCCGCAGAATCCGCTGTTACGAAGCTTCTCTTCTCCACGAACATGTCCGTTGTTATCTTCACCCTCGGACAAGGGGACAGCGTTTTACCCCGTTGTACTGGGTCGTCAGCAGAACTTAGCCACCCACCCTCGTGTCGTAGACGCGACTGCGGAAAGTAGCCCAAGTGGATTCAAAGACATGAAATATCTTCAAGGGATATCTCTGGTTGCCCTTGAGTCTGATGCCATGAAGGAAAGGAAAGGAAGAGATGATTACTGTAAAAGGCAATTTGTGCCTAATACTTGAAGTGCAGAAGAAGATTAATATTTCAATATGTTAAACAGAAAAGTATCTGTCCTGATTTTACAGACTTTATTGTTATGGATTTTTCATTAGCAGAAGCATTGGATTTTACGTTCGAAATAATTTTAATTCTGTTGTTGACACTGCATCAGGTTTAACAGCCCCCGCCTATATTAAGTCTGGAGTACACAGATCTACAACTTGCCAAACACACATATATTCAACAGTAGTGCACTCAAATGCAACGATAGAAAATTACATTGTACGAATACTATACTCAGATCGTGGTGAAAGTTCTCTTTAATTTGATATTCCACATGGATTTCTGCGATTGGTGTCAGAACATTTGAAAATTTCAAAAACTGAATGCTATATTCAAATTGTGGTTAAAACACTATTTAATTTCATACCCCACATGGATTTTATGACTTTTTAAAAATTTTTGACCTCTCACTTTAGCCCCCTGCTGTCTCTATTTTGGGGGAGGGTGTCAATACCAAAAACAAAACAATAGGCGGTGCACTGATACCGCATTACCATACCAAGCCGTATAACATCTGGTGAATCAAGTAAAAGAAACAGCCAACTTATTAAGTTTTATCGTTGCGGATTACTAACAAGATACAAGTCTACACGGCAATAACAAAAATACGCCGTTAATCTGGTGGTCAACGACTGGCGTCACCGGGATCGCGTGATGAGGTAACCGTGCAGTTTTAAGGTAAAAGTGTTCGTCATTCCGTAAACAAACCACTTTCATTGCAAACAGCTTTCATAAGCAACGGATGTACGTTTACAAATGAAAGTTGCCGCAGACGAGAATGAGATTAACTACGTATAAGTCAAGTCCCTTTATCATTATCATTAATTAATGATTATCTATGAAGTTCGTATTTCTGGCCTTTGTTTGGGAAGTTTCTGCGTCCCCGGATTTAATCACCACTGTTTCATTGTCGCAGTAAGCAAACGTTGTGTTTACGTAATTGGGAGTCTCCCAACGTACAATCTTCTTCCTTTCTCATCCGAGCTTAGGATCGTCAATGGGCATGTGGCAGAAACCTTGTGTTCCAGTGGGATCGATGATACACATCATGAATACGCAGTACATTAATTAGTACGCTAGTCTTAATGAATTAGGAACCACTTCATTGCCCAGAGTTCTAATAATTTTGAGGGTACTTTATTAAGTAATGTGATTTCAATCTTGACAGCATCTTAATTTCTTATGTATCTGACTGTCTGGTCACTCTGACGCTTTACCTGATTCTGATCATCCACATAAGAAACAAAGTGAGCAAACAGCATTACATATTCCTTATGGCTCAGGATTTTTCCGGTTTAGTTCAAGCTATCCTCATTTTTGTGTTGGTACAGTAATGCAAATTGGAGTTTCGCCGGTATAAGGCTTCATCCTTGGAGTACGGTTGGAGATTGTCCTCCTAAAACACTGGTGAAATTATGTTTCGTTATGTTTGATTTACCGATGTCATGAGCGGTTTAGTAGCCTAAACTCACAATATACTACACAGTTACAGACTGTGTAGTTCAAACTGTATATAATATTTTATTAGTAGAGTATATACTGGTTATGTGGTGACAGATTCGCACCACTATCAACTTTTAACGTAATTCGCATCAAAGCTACCTACGAGAGCTTATGGATGCACACAATGGAACACGGCTCTCTTCAGTCCTGCCACTAATTGAAATAAGCAAAAGCGCAGAGGTATGACGTCATTACGTCACCAACTACTACCGATTATTACTGTACAGCGGTTTCGATACAAACCAGGAAATTTAATAACGTCCAGAGGCTGTCACAACTGTGTATAGATAATATTATTATCTACAGTGAAGTACATCAATCTGCCGGCGGGAAATCGATACTTCCCGTCCTCAATCGCTTTGAGTGCATTATAGCGTAATGTATCAAATAAATATACTCTGTGTGTGTGTGTGTGTGTGTGCGTGCGCGCGCGTGCGTGCGTGTGTGTGTGTGTGTGTGTGCAGGGCCAAGTGGTTGTTCACTGCCGTCAGACTCTTTACAAATCACATAGCCTGTCTCAGTACAACAGTTTTTACCCCATGTAGGCCTTTCAAAATACAATTTCCCTATACTGACAGAATTCTTTTTAAAAGTACAACGAAAACGAAATATATTAAACATCCAATTAAAATATCTCGTCGAACGAGTGCTATTTCGGTAAGATATATTAGCACACGAAATATTTTCCATTAGTAAAAAAAAAAAGTAAAACGAATGTACGGTATAATTACCTAACAGTATTTTTGTTTATAGCGTAAAATGTTGACTAAAAATAATTACACAAAATTATGTACACATAAATTTCTATATATGTAATAACTTTATATTTCACATTACTTTTTCAATACTTTACAGCTGATAACTGTATTTCACTCCCGCGCGTTATGTCAGTCCAAATCGGAACACATAAGCCTGTCATCTCCGATGTCTATTGTTCTTGTCTATACTTGTTACGCAACAGGAATCACACTTGCCATATTTTCAGTTAGTTATTTAGAAATTTCACAGTCACAAAGTAATTTCAAACATCAGTGTTTTAATAACATTTCATCACCAAATACATGGAATACAAGATGACGCCCACAAAATCTTCTGAAAACCCTTAATTTCGGTTTCATTTGTTAAATCTTTTTTGAATAATTAAATTTTTAGAAATTCAAAAAATATATTTGATTTTCTGAGCAAACCACGTTACACTGCGTCTACTGATTAACAATACAAATGTCTACAGTGGGAAAACTTAGGGGCATGTTTAACAGTGAGTATATAAGAAAATTTAAACACTTATAGCCCATGACAAAAGATTTGTTCATCCAATTTGAAGCTTTTGAAATGCCATATTCGGACACTGCTTGAACATTTTGTCTATGAAACTATAAAAATTAACAGGCGTATACTGGTAAAAATTAGCTACAAATTTCTCAATGTACGCTGCATACACCACCTTGTTCGTATGCGATATTGCTGGCTCCACAACCTGCCTGACTCCCTTAAGCTACTTCGCTGGTTCAAAAGATCCATCATTATTATACACGAGTCATTCCGTAATACACCTACAATAATATTTATACTTTTCTCATTTAACAACAATCGGAATACAATGTACCCTATAAAGGTAATGTGGTGGCTTCAGAGCTATTCTGCAAAAAAAAACAGACAAGTAAATGTGTACAAATAAATATGAATACAGTCACCGAAATACATACGGAAATAGTTTAATATATTGTAACGGTACATATAACACTTCATCCACCAACGTACCGAAAATTAATTTGAAAGCCACTACTGTTAAGAATACATAAAAGGTCAAGAATACCACCATGGATACAGAAAGAGAAAGTACCATATGTTAAAATAAGTGAAGTATCATGAAGGAGTAATTACTAGTAAATATACCAATAAAGAAGAAAAGAAGACTAGAGACGAGACGACTGACATACCTTACCCAATAGATCAGTGAGAAGAACAATGGAAACAAAAGAAGAAAGAAAAATCAGTGAGAAGAACAAAGGAAACAAAAGAAGAAGGAAGAATCAGGGAGAAGAACAAGGAAACAAAAGAAGAAGGAAGAACACAACGATGACGACCTCAAGAAAGAAGAAAGAAGAAACAATGCGAAGGAGACAAGTGAAAACAACATCATGTATAAAATAAATAAGAGTGAGAAAGAGATCAGTGATGAAAGGAAGAAGGAAGATATCCAGACCAGACACTAGGAAAAAGGGAAAGAAATTGAAGTATAACAAACTAACATAAACCTATAAAGGAATAATTGTACTAAGAAGAAAGAAGAAATGTTAATTAATTACATGATATAAATCCCTAAGCTGTATGGTAAAGTCAACACTGACCACAACTCATTTGATGAATACATTCCTTGTCCATGTAAAATAAACTGTAATCAATAAGGACTAAATATTGTAAATAAATAATCACAAACAAACTGAATAAGAATAGGATAATTTTATTTTAGCTAAATGATGTGTAGACATATAAAAAGAAGACTAGGTACCAAAATGTAAATGACCAATTGTACAGTGGGATTGATGTTAGTAAAAACCCACCAATTAACAATAATTAAGACCATAAAAGAGTAAACAAAAGGTACAATAATAATAACCAATAATCAATGTACAACATTGAATGAAAGCCAATCAACCAGATTAATGCAGAAATACACAGCCAGCAGCAACACATTACTGCTTACCAAACATGCAACATAACCTAATCTGGGTAACCAGTTTTCAATAAAACTTAAGAAAAACAAAGCCAAAATAATAACAAACCAGAATGTATTGAACTAGGAAGTAACTAGATGATATAAGGAACGTTTTGTACACAATAGATGATATAATAACCAAATATAAAAGCTATATTAATGTAATCCAATATAACTATAGGCTTGTAATAACAAAGATACATGATGCAACCAAATTATGTTATAAACTTATTATACAAAGGTAGTAACTTGAAGTAGGACAGAATACTGTTCAGATGAATAAATTCAACCAAGATAACTATATAAATAATCAAAATAACAATAATAACAATAAAACTATAGTAACAACTAGCTGCAAGCAATGTTGATAACTACTAAACCAAGGTGATAACAAATACAAATGCAGAATGAACTGCAGCACATTGATAACAATGTCATTAGGACCATTATAATTAGCGTTTGAGTAACAATCAGAATAATATGTATAGAGTACCAAGCATACAGTAATGTAACTCCATGAAGTTAAGTAACATTACATGAAGTTAAGTAAGACAAGCCTACTTAACAAACTATAATTAAGGCACTAAACTAATAATGTAGGGAAAAGAACACTGTCAATAGTGACTAAACCCATTAATGTGTAAATAGGCCATGTTAGAAATTAGTTAAATGTTATTATTATTAAAATATAAGAAAAACAAATATGTATAGTCATAGACCTAGGTTTGAATCTATGAAAACGGACATAGTATTAATATTAAGGCATAGTTTTAAGGGAAAATTGTACAGTAAGTTAAGAATACGTTATTGCCATCGAATATGGAATAAAAACAATGTATTAATAATAATTAATAGCTTAATGGACACTAAGTATATATACCAAGTGCGATTTCAGCAACCCCGAATCCGAAATATATGATGAGGGGATTCAAAATAATCGTCATAAAAAATTAGAAACAATGAGGGTAATTAAAATGACATCAGTGCATTTATAAGTAAGATATTGGACTTATAAAAATAATTGTATAATGCTGAACCCTTCCGCGTGGGTATGTCGACCAGAAATTCTTAATCTTGACCCCAAAAAGTGACGCGGTTGTAAGCGTCTGTTTTGACGAAGCCCGCCGAAAATAGACGAATTAAAATATATTGACCAATCAGATCCTATAAAAAATACGAAGTGCATCATTCCGACAGAGGAAGCGAAAACAGTCTATTACCAACAACGAAGCGAACTACATGCACGTCGTTTCTCCAGAAAAAACGTGCGTTTGACAGCGACCAGATGTAAACATACGTTAACCTCAAACCATGAGTGGAGGTTATGTCTACTGAAGAAATAGTGCAGTATATTTTTAAGTGAAAATAATTCGGAGTACATGCGCATAGGAGTGAGTGCAGTGCAGTTATAAAAATTTAATTAATTAAATAAAAAATTTAAGAAAAAAGTGTAAACACTACGAACGACCAGTTACGCAAGTATCAAATACCCACAACAATTATATTATGATTGTATAGTAATAGATATAACAGAACGCTAATAGCGACTTGAATTAACCTCAGTTAATCAATTAAATACCCAATTCCTAAAGGAAGGGAACTCTGTAATACAGAAAAACAATGTCAAAATTGAACGCTTTAACCAACGACAATTTTAACTATTTGTATAATTCGAATGTTTAGTATAAGTAAAGACATTGTATAATCAATGAAGGGAGTATGTGCCCTAACCATTAGTAAGATAAGAGTGTTCAATATATTGTTTCTATAATTAAGTAAGAGTTACATCAGAGAGTGG
Organism: Magicicada septendecula; assembly: GCA_034769895.1. Taxonomy (NCBI): domain Eukaryota; kingdom Metazoa; phylum Arthropoda; class Insecta; order Hemiptera; family Cicadidae; genus Magicicada; species Magicicada septendecula. Next base: position 247,984,342 of record CM068371.1, on the reverse strand, counting down.
CATAAATATATTCAATGAATTACAAATACCTGAAATAGGTACATCCAGTTTTGGAGATGATTATAATCCATGACACTGAATTCTGATGATTATTATCACTTATTAACAAATAATTAATCACTTTTAACCAAACAAGGTTGCACTAAACTATCTTAATGTCAATGTTTAACCATGAACAGTTGTTCATATTTTATATTCTTTCAAATTAATAATCCATGAATTTATATTTTATCTACTTGTTATAACCGTAGCAATTTTATTAAATATGTGTATTTTGCAGACTCAAAGAACCTACTACAATTATTAATAACATTACAAGGTTAATAACACTTCATAACCTATTTGTTTATCAACACAATTATACGACTAGCCCAAATGCAGTCATACCAACTTGAGATTTTTAAATGTTTTAGAGTCCATGTTCGAATTTAAATATTAAATAAAAGGAAAGTAAATTATATTATTGTACTAAATCTTATTGTTCTAGAATTGAATAAATCATTATTGTCATTTGAACCTTTGAAAGAGTTGGCTTTTATTGTAATCAGTAAATACAGCTTAGTGAGAAAAACGAGACGGTTGGTACAAGACTTCCAGAGCGAATCATTCAAATGGAATGATTTTTTCCAACCGCACCGACCTATATATATTATTACACAGTATAAATTATCGTAAATATCATGTTTGTGTATGTTTATGTTAGTGTATAGGCAGGACATTACTGATCATCTCACCACCGCTGATCAACGGAGAGCCAACAGAACTTCCAGTGAATCAATTCTAAGAAGTGAATAAAAAAATATTTTCTAAACCAAATAAACTGACAATTAAAACCTCGATAAAAAGTGTAAGTAACCGATTTATTCACTACTGGATTCAACAATAGGTTGAATTGGGTGGAATAAATCACTAAACAACCACTTAATAATAAAGTACGAGCTTTGAATAATAATAATAAATAAATTACAAGACCCCATATTAAATAAAAACAACCCTGAGACTAATAATTATAAATATTTAAAATATAGACGGAATCTCGTCTTCTAACAAATTGACACCAACAACGTGGGACGAAATAACACGAGAGAGTCGCGTCATTATTACAATATATATATATATATATATATATATATATATATATATATTACTTTAATATTTATAACTAAATTTACCTCAAGATATACTTTTTTCCCTATTAGGAACATGTTTCGAGAGTTCCTGTTCTCTCAGCTTCAGCCTTCGCCATCTTGTTTCTGGTCATTAAAGTATTATATACATCAAGAAACGGACTGTAGCAGAAAGTGATTGAAATATATATATATATATATATATATATATATATATATATATATATAGGCCTACAAACACAACTCACCAGCTTTTTTTACTGTCCGTCAGATATGGCTTTTGGCAGACAATCTTTTAACGTAAGTAGGAACATTTTTCTACTACGTATCACATCGGTTACGTTGGAATAAAAGCCAGACTAGAGTGTATTTACTGCAACTATTAATACGTCCTCAAAATGTAAGTTGTCGTAGGCTAGAAACATGCCCTTGCTAACACAATTGTGTTGTCGAAAAGACAGCTTGACTCTCTGTGTTCCAGGAAACTGAAGATATCCGTTTTTACGCCATCCTCGCAGACTTGTAATCGTCGTTGTTTAAATAATTATTTAAAAGTTTTCGCTTTTTGACGCCAAATCGACAATTAGACAAGTTGAGTTTCACGTGAACGTTGCGGTCGGGTGGGTGTCACAAGTGCACTCACTGCACACAATGAAGGTTATCAATACAAATACCGTTTTGATGACTGAGACCTACATACACTCACAGGTAAATAATAATAACAATAATAAACCTGTAACGTATTTGCGCGTGGGCTCGTGAGGTCAGAGAAAGTCTGACCTTTGTCATTATGCTGTTCGTTGTTCACATTCCATTCCGGAGTAAGAGAGAGAGAATGAGAGAGGGAGGGGGGAGGGCGAGACGGAGACGATTCTCAGCCGTCACAGCGAGTTACGTATAATTACAGTCGCAAAAAATTGCACACACAGGCGGCTAATTTTGGGCGATTCTTGTTGATTACAGTGTAGTACGTACAAACGGTCTGGCAGACGAACATTTCCGTACGAAAGAAAAGGCTGTGTGTTTCCGCATATAATTAACCATTGAACCGATGAAATATTTATGGGAATACTAATCAGCGGTCGGAATCTAACTTTCCTGTTTCTTTGTTTAAGGTGTTTAGAATCGCGTCTTATAATTTATCTCTTCACTGATTCCAGCCAATCGTTGGTAAACCATCAAAACCGATACGATGTTACCAAAAAATACAAAATAGCCTATATGAATATGTATAAATGTCAAACACACACCACTCGCTCAATAACCACTAAAATCCGAAACCCCTTGACCTATTAATTTGACATTTTGTACGAAGGTTACTCTCAGATCCTTAGTCCTGATAAGAAAGCGTTTTCAAAAATGCGTAGGATAAATTATGGGTTTTACACGCAAAGTCGTGAAACTTCCAAAAATGAAGCTTCATGAACTTTTAAATGAATGTCGTGTGAGGTACCAAATTAAAGAGAAACCTGATCTGAATATTATTTGTGTTTTAAATTGCCTACAGTACGCGGTCTCATACAGTAGAGTCATTCAAGTTTAAAGAGAATTTAATTATGAGGATCACTATGTTTTTATAATAATACATTGTATATTTCTCCTTGCCTGGCAAGACAGAGCAGTGAGGATTTATACAGTCCATTCGACTCAAAGGACAGTTAATTCGATTCAAAATTAAATTTTGATTTCTCTAAATACCGCAGAGAAGGGATTGAGCGCGGTGTGTCAAGGGAGAGGGAGATATTTTTAATTTGATGCAACTCGCATGAATTACGACGTACTACTGCTGTTGTTCTAAAAAACAATTCGTGATTAAAACTGAAAGAGTCCCCCAGGCAACCAGGCTAGCCATTACCACGAAAGCTCTCGGCGCAACTACTGTAGTAGGCCTATTTACGCGAGCTTTCTACGACTTCGACAATGATACGGAACGTACTATATATGCCTTATTACGCACCAAACTGTTTATTTGACGAATCGTCATATTCACGCAATCAAGTCACACTTGACATTGGTTAATTTTGTTTTATTCGGTTAATGGGTCGCCATGACAACACATACACACACACACACACACACACACACAAGGCGACCCATAAGTCGTTTGACGGTTATACTTATCCTTCGGTCGATAGGTCTACTGACGACGTAATTGTAAAACATTTGTGTTAACATTTCGACAAAATTTATTGCCATCGCAAGGATTTGTAAGCGGATAGTACAGAAATAATTAATAGACCTACACACACACACACACACACACACACACACACACACACACACACACACACACACACACACACACACACTCTTAAGAGTATTTTTGTATGAATGTGTGTGTACATAATACAAAAAGCATAGTAACCATTATTACACATTATTATTCACATATAATAAGGTATACAACATAGCATTACATGCACACTAATATTCATTATGTGCATGTAGATTATTGCACCTCATAGTTATTTCTGTATTGCCTGTACACAAATATTGCCTGATGATAACAAATTTCTTCTAAACGCTGACACAAAATTATTAAAACCGTAATTGTGTGTACACAGTTCCTCACATAACCTTTCATGACTAGACATTATCAAACAATGTATTTTCATGACAGTTATTAAACAATGTCAAGCCGCCCTGTCCGTATGTATGCGCCCCCCCCCACACACACACAGTGTTCATGAAGGAAGAGAAATAATTTCAGGGAATATTCTACTGGCGAAAAATTTGGTAAAAACATAGATATAAAAATGATTTGTTTTTGTTTTTTTATATAGGCTACGGCTAGTGACAAATTTTGTTCCGTTTTCTGCACCAACGGAAAAATAAGACGCCATTAAAATTCTTGAAATTGTTGGACAAAATTGGTATCTTTATACGTTTTCTGTCTGAAAAATTAAAAACAATGGCTGCTAGAATTGTAGTTGATTAGCTGTCAATGTCCGTAAAAGTCATTTTAATTTTGTGACACGCTGAACAGTGAATTTTATCACTATCATCATCTTTATTATCATTTTATTGTTAATATAGTATATGCATTTCTGTAATTTTCTTTTATCCTCGTGTCCTTGTAGACACTAAGGCGTATTACAATTTTAGTATCTAGAATTTGGGGTTGGAGGGGGGGCAGTCGAGTCGGCTTCATACAAAAGATAAAAACAAGTTAACACTAACCAATATCACTTTCTTTAAAGTGACTGAAAACGTGTGATAACATCCTGAAATCAATCAACGGTAATAACAAAATAAAAATACGCGTTATTGAAACACTGTTTACAAGTGTCTTATTGACTGAACTGATTTTCCTATATTTCAAAAGTATACGGAAAAGCTGTATAATAAATATGCTTGCTATTTAGAAAAGTACTAACATATTAGCGTACACAGCCTAAAATTAAGAGATTAACAAAATTACTCGTAAACTTTATTCGACCTTCTGGGGAAGGGGAGTCCGGGCCGTTTGTCCCCCACCCGTAAATACGCCCCTGAACGGAATAAAACACGAAGTTATGGGTAGAATTGACAATATGGTAATAAATTCTTTTACTTACTGACCCTTTGTATTAGATAAACCCACTTTTCAGGGAACAGTTATTTTACAGTTCGGTTATTATGTTTTCTTTGCCTCCATTATACCAGCTAGCACTGAATGTGAAAGGTTGAGAATATATATGGATAGGCTACATATATTTCAGTACGCGTTTACAATCTACAGACGACCCCTCTTACACCGCATAGTGAAAGAGAAGCATGAGAATACGGCCAACTGGATCGCGGAGCTTTTAGCCGTATTCAGGATTACAAGGAAGGTGATGTGAAGTCCAAAGCATCGGAGTGTGTATGGTCTGGTATGTGTATGATCCGAGGGAATACATTGAGATTTCCATTTTCCTCATAGTGCACACAGAGACCGGCCACATTCGGTGACCGATTCAAAGTTATACAACGTAGCCTACAATATGTAGTTTTGTGAAATGTCTGTATTCATCGCATCTGTGTTCGTTTCTTCCACGGCCATCTCGATCTTGTCTTCGTTTCACGTCACGTCAGTGCTGCTGTTGGCAACCTATCCGACTTCATCGTGCCTACGTGACTTGCCTCCTCGTGGTGCACACCCCAACGTTATCTTGTTGCCGCTTCGCAACTGATACACGTATATATTATTCGGCCTCCTCCTATTAGCCATGGCATAGTTTGCCTGAAATGCGGTTCCCATGTACTTGATAAAAAATAAAAACACTTTATCATATTTCATAAAACAAAACAAACGAAGACTAGAATACTCGAATTTACTGTCAGTAAAACAACGATTATTTATTATTTAAAAACATCGAATTTAAAACATATTGAGAAGGTAGAATGAAAACTAAAAACCACACACTAAGTGGCAACAACAAAATGAAACAATAACAATAATAAAATTGAATAACAATGACTTCATTCGTGATAGGCAGAAGAATAATAAACTTTTAGGTAATTACATTTTAAAATGAACTGGCACGGCAATAGGGTTCAAACACTTGGTGATTCTCGGACTAGCGGACTTAAAGCTTGTAGGCATACATCTAAAACACGCGCGCGCGCACATTTATTTTCAATTAACTTTTGTTATTTCAGTTTCTTGCAGTCTTTACATGTTAATTATAAGAATAGATTTCTTCTGCAAGTAAAATATTTGAAGTTTTATTAGTATATATAAAAGCCTGACGCACATTCCAAAACCTCTGAAGATACAAATTACTTTGTGAAACACTCGTATACAACAAGCTTACGATTCTCCAACAAGAAGAGTAATGTAATGCACAATAGATGTCGCATGTTTAACAGTGTCGCATACTAAATAACAGAAGTCACCAATTACCAAACTAACGCAAATTAAATTACAGATCTAAAGGAACTCCGAATCTGAATCCTGTACTCCGGTTGTGTAACGGAGCATCGAAATGACCTGGATGTCGGTACAATCTGGTCCAGCCGGGACAGAATCGGGCCTTCGAAAGGGACCATTAACCTGTGTTTAATGAACAATAACAACAAAAAAGTAGAACAGGACAGTTGCCACTATATAATAGTGGCTAATGTTAGTATTATCATTGGCACAAACGCGAGATTTGAAACGCCGTATATGGAATTCTGGCTTACCCAACGGCCGGCGGTACTGTGTAATCATTTTCGTAAACAATCCAAACAATTTAACAAATAATGACTTCGGTTCGAACGCCGACTTACACTACGTAATTAGCGGGGAATTTCGCCTTTCTACGCTCCCGTTTAATGGCATTTACAACCAATTACACGCACGCTTTATTGCGCTCAAACCATATCTTTATTACCAGAAAATATTTATACACATACGCTGGCACACATTTTCTCCGTTTTGTTTTGGTAGTTAAAATCTAACGACACGTGAAACTAGGCGTTAATTAAAACCTATGCCGGAAGAACAAACCTACGAAACAAAATAACGTTTTCTACGGTCCATATAATTTATCTTGTAATTAGAATTAACACTATGGAATCTACAATACTACTGATTACTAGTGAATGTATAGCCGCACTAGCAGGTGGATTTAAGGTATCTGCTGTGACGTAAGAACACGAGTAAAAAGTAAAGATCAACGGCGTAAGCAATTCGAAATAGAGCAGTCAGTGACAATAAATGTAGGCTTCGATTCCCAACATTGAAGTCTGCTAAAAATGTGCTGTGTTTACTTGGTTAAAACCATCGTACACCAGCGTGACTAACTTGTCGAAGGTAAACGTACAATTTTTACAATTTTCTACGAGACGAGACATTATGGGGAAGTAATTTCTTGTCGCCCTTCTGTGTTTACTTTTGTTTTTGTTCGATGTGTGTTCGACTGCTACATCCACTTCGGACTGTCACCGCTTCCTGTCACAATACGATGACAACATTGTACAATCTCTACACTACTACTACTATTACTACCGTACTCCACGGCGTTACAGCTCACGAAGAGTCCTAGCCTCCAGAACGACGTGCCTCCCCTCCTGTCTATTCTGTGCGCCCTTCGCCCCCCAGTCTTCTCAAATCTTCATCTACATCGTCCACCCATCTTCTTGGCCTCCCTCTTGCGCTTCTTCCTCCTGGTCCTCCAATGAATACTTTTCCACTGCCCTTTCCTCTGTCATTCTTTGTACGTGACATGGCCACCTAATTCTGCTTTGTTTTATTGCTGTGACGATGTCCGGTTCCTTGTACAGATCGTACAATTCGGTGTTTGTCCTCACAAACATTCTTATACGTTGCTGGTAAATTGTTCGTCTCACGTAACTAGACAACAACAATACGCCGACAATGGAGACATTTCTTCGCCTTCAATACAGGTATGTACTGAAAGAAGAACTGACATTACCGATCGGTTCAGTTATTAGAGGTAAAGCTCGCGCACTCACAACGTTTACGCGCAGCGCTTTGATGTGATAATGTGGGGGTGGTCTCAAAATTGCGGCTCTTCCCGACACTGTCCCCAACGTTAGTACGACGGGATTGGCATTTTGAGCGCAAGCTGACGCTCCTTTGCCACAATTAGTATTCACCAAGCGCAGCTTATCACCTTCCATGAAACCGACCAGTGTGTCGTCGTTATTCTACTGTCGGTGTAGTTGGTGTCTGTTTAATGATGTGCAGAAACATGTCAACATCATAACTCCACAGACGTCAGGGAAAAAAATTAATTACGACTGCTAACAGTTGCGCTGAAACCGGCGGATAACGGTTTAAATAATGTACCTATACCGAGAACGTATTGCTTTTCGTGTGGTACACCACTGACGGTTTCGGAAAGTTTAATTAATCATTATCATATCCTATGTGCAGGTATGTGTACCGAGGAGTGTATGCCAAATTATAATGATTCAATTTCTGTCATGTCCAAAATATTATCTTCAAGCATACAGATAAATTAAAAAAAAATCGGAATTTTTATGCAAATTTATACAATAATACTTTCACGAATCCCAACTGTCATATATTTGAATACACGAACGAAACTACGCTGCCTGAGTACGCTAAAACGTAAACACAACACACACACGACCTATAGAATCAGTGTTTAAAACATTTAAATGTTAAATGTTCTTAACGACCAATTTAATGATTTTCCTGGTAGTTAAGTTACAGCAACGCGCACGCTATCACATACAAACTGCAAACGTCGTAGACATTTAAATTGTCATTAAGCTTCCTCGCCACACCCTCCCTGTACCGGTTCATGTGAATTAATGGAGCCAACCTCTTCTCTGCTGAAGACATTTGAGTACTAATAATATTTCGTCCGCCTCCTGATTTCGTTCATTAATTTTTTTCGTTTTTTCTAATTGATTCCGTGTAAACTGCTTCCGTAGGTGTTAGCCGACTGTAATATTTATAAATTTCGAGGTGTTGCAAATTGACTTCGGTGTAGAGGAGCGGTTTGACCTGTTAACAGTAGAATCATAGCAATAATATGAAACATCATAATAATAATACACGAAGCAACATGTTTTCTACTTAACCGTTATGAAGGCTACTGTCAAACTAAAATTAGCATCATTTCCATCTTAGGTACGGCTGAATAGCGTGTCGTCTTGCCTCAAGTAGGATTATAACATCCTTGAATTTCCAAATCGATAACTATCTTATGGCAAAAGATCATTAACAGTCGCTTACATTCTTCTATTATATTTAGTTAATTCATCCCCGATCGCATAAATTTAACAATTCCTGAATTCAATATAACTACTTTTATTTACTAATTATAAAAATAACGTTTTAAAAATACTTTTTTTACGATTAAGGCCACGTCGGGCGCGTGCACCTCCTGTTCTTTTCCCTGTTTCCAGTAGGCTTTCATTCTTTCATTTCTGATCTTTCTCTCTTCTTCTGTGATTTCACCTCCCATACCTTATCTCTTGATCTTTTCTACCAGCTTGAATTCCTCTACTATTTTTCTGTTTTTATTCTTGCCCTTAATCGTTTCTTCGACCTATATTTGAGATCTGGTCTAAATCTTTCTGTACTTCTTTGTGCCATCAAAATTTTGTTTTCACGTTTCATACATATTCAAATATCTGTTTCTTTATCTTTTATTGTCTATTCTTAACAGATGTCCATAAAATTATAATCTTCTCTTCGGCATTTGTACGGGAAGTTTAGAGAAATTTCTTCATTTGATGTTAATCTATATTTACAATTTTTCTTTGTTTTGGGCCATAAACAAAAAACAAATGTTTTCTTAACATTTTTATAGTATTCTTTCTATTTTTGATATTTTTTCCGCGGAAAAGACTCCTAACCATTCACGTGCATATAAGGCTACAGAACGTCTTAATGTTTAGTAGTGTCTTAATTTTGCTTTTCTGCTTATGGTTTTTTTTGTTATAAATATTGTAACATGATGTTTCCCTCAACATAAAGAATATTCCCTAATATAAAAAATAGTATTATTAAAATAATGAAGGACAAAACAATAATTGAGTAATTAACTTATATCATGAGTTATAGATGTTAAACAATAAATATAAGATCATTCTAAAATAAAATAATAAAACCAATATACCATATATGACTATCTGGAACTTTGTAACAAATACTCCAGTAGAATGAATAAGAAAGATGGCACAAAATAGGTGAAAGCCTATTCAGCAGAACCTAACTGGATTACCAATTAGGAAAGTGATTATAAACTAAATAAAAATTTAATGAAACCAAACAATAAAGCTAGAGAATAATTCTACCCGAGTGTGAATGAAATCACATAGACAATTAAGAGAATAATTATTATAAGACAAGTGTATAATAACAGTTTTAATTTTGTATAAACATGTTACAATGTAGGTTAGGTTAAGAACCATTGTTATATGTTAAAGAAAGAGAAGAATATAAAGGAGATTGTAATATAAAGAATTTCATAATAGAAAGTATAACCAATAAACTGAATAATAGATAAGACAATGATACATAACTATTGTTGGTTATGAATCAAATAATAATATAAAAACTTAAAGTAAAAAAACTAATGGCCATTATGAGGCTTAGAGGGCAATTCAATGTTTTGTTAAAAAGTTAATGTTTATAGTTATCAGTACTAGTAATAAAATGTCTTTTATTAACATAAAATAATATGTACAACAACAAAAATTAAGATATGTATCAAAAAGGACTAGTGTTAAACAAAAATGTTAGAATAGGCCATCAGTTAAAAATGTTATTTTTGTTATTACTGGACAGAAATATGGCTTAAAAGATCTCAAAACGATCAGCATAAAAAAATGCATTTTAATGGTGGTAATATCTTTGTTATATTCAGTAGCATAAGGAAAATATGTCAATTTTAAGATTTTTTAATAAATTTGATCAAAAAAGTGATGGTTAGGTTGGCCGAATTTTTGTGATTAGAAACGGAATGCTTGGTAATTCCACCAACCAGAATCTTTCACCTGTCAGGTGACTCAACCCTAATGCACCGCCAACGAGTTAGTCGTTCGCCGGTAATCATACAGTAAAGAACACCTTCTCTGTGACACGGAAAATGTAAATAGCCTCCAACCCAAAGTGTAAATAGTCTTGTCCTCAAAGTCTCGAACCCGAGTGAGGTTAGGTGAAGTGTAAACAAAAGGCGATCTAACCTTCAAGCGGGGACGTAACCTAACAGTGAACATCAAGTGTTGTGAAGTTTTTTTTTTATATTTAAATGGCATTATAGTGAATAAATAATAACAGTGAATTATATTAAATGTATAAAGAAAAGGAAAGTATAGAGTGCATCTAAAAAATTTATAACCCAACTTAATATTTAAATTATAGTAAAAAATAAAACCATAAAATAGTTTTTGTGATTTCCACTCGTCAATTTATTAAAAATTATAAAACCATGACAGCTGTTTCGGCAACACAGTGCCTTCATCAGATGGTATAAGCTGACTAATTTTCGTACAAACGATACAGAATATAAAATATAATACAAGTGCTGTTGTATAGAGAGCGATAGTAATCTCGTGTCAATAAGATTTATACACATTACACAAACATATAACATAACATATACCAAGTCTATTTATACAAATTAAGCAGAGGCGAGCTATTTAGATCTAACTGATCATTTAATAATACATTTAAATATTTGTGTTTATTAATTTCAAGGGTTTCTAATAAATCAAGCTTTGGACCTTTATCAGATAAATGTAAAATTTCAAAATTGTCATTATAACTATGGTCTTTTTCTAACAAGTGATTTGCATAATTTGATTTGCCATCATTATATCTAAAACTATAATTGTGACCATACATTCTTTTTTCGAAAGATCTACCTGTCTGTCCGATATACACTTTATTACAAGACCCACAGGATAATTTGTAAACACCAGACTTTTGCAGTTTATCTGTTTTACTCTTATTATTTTTAATATATTTTCCCAAAGAAGACTGCGTCTTAAAAGCTATATTTACATTCCTTTGTGTGAAATATTTACCAATATTATCAGAAGCAGAACCTATGTAGGTGAGAGTGTGATATCTTTTAATCTGTGTTGAGGGAGGGTAAACTAGTTTTAAAGCTTGTGAATAAAATTTTTTGTTTAACAAGTGATCTATGAGGCTAGGTTGGTAACCATTGTTGACAGCTATTTGTTTAATAATGTTAAGTTCTGATTGGAAATTTGAGTCTGATAACGGAATACTAACTAGTCTGTGGATAAAACTGTGAAAAGCAGCCAATTTATGTGAGTATGGATGTGTGGAAGTAATGTGTATTGTCATATCTGTATGTGTAGGCTTATGAAAAATACCAAAGTCTAATTTATTATTGCATTTTGTTATTGTAAGGTCTAAAAAATTGATACTATTGTATTTTATTGTTAAAAAATTAACAATAGTATCAATTTTTTAGACCTTACAATAACAAAATGCAATAATAAATTAGACTTTGGTATTTTTCATAAGCCTACACATACAGATATGACAATACACATTACTTCCACACATCCATACTCACATAAATTGGCTGCTTTTCACAGTTTTATCCACAGACTAGTTAGTATTCCGTTATCAGACTCAAATTTCCAATCAGAACTTAACATTATTAAACAAATAGCTGTCAACAATGGTTACCAACCTAGCCTCATAGATCACTTGTTAAACAAAAAATTTTATTCACAAGCTTTAAAACTAGTTTACCCTCCCTCAACACAGATTAAAAGATATCACACTCTCACCTACATAGGTTCTGCTTCTGATAATATTGGTAAATATTTCACACAAAGGAATGTAAATATAGCTTTTAAGACGCAGTCTTCTTTGGGAAAATATATTAAAAATAATAAGAGTAAAACAGATAAACTGCAAAAGTCTGGTGTTTACAAATTATCCTGTGGGTCTTGTAATAAAGTGTATATCGGACAGACAGGTAGATCTTTCGAAAAAAGAATGTATGGTCACAATTATAGTTTTAGATATAATGATGGCAAATCAAATTATGCAAATCACTTGTTAGAAAAAGACCATAGTTATAATGACAATTTTGAAATTTTACATTTATCTGATAAAGGTCCAAAGCTTGATTTATTAGAAACCCTTGAAATTAATAAACACAAATATTTAAATGTATTATTAAATGATCAGTTAGATCTAAATAGCTCGCCTCTGCTTAATTTGTATAAATAGACTTGGTATATGTTATGTTATATGTTTGTGTAATGTGTATAAATCTTATTGACACGAGATTACTATCGCTCTCTATACAACAGCACTTGTATTATATTTTATATTCTGTATCGTTTGTACGAAAATTAGTCAGCTTATACCATCTGATGAAGGCACTGTGTTGCCGAAACAGCTGTCATGGTTTTATAATTTTTAATAAATTGACGAGTGGAAATCACAAAAACTATTTTATGGTTTTATTTTTTACTATAATTTACAATGGATTTTCACCAAGTAAAGGCATCAAGCATTAATTACTTAATATTTAAGTATCACTATACCACGGGAACTTTTATATACACTTATGAACTAAGTTTAATAACATCACAGTATAGAAACACTAACACTATTATAATTCTTTTGTGTGTAACTATTATTTCGTTGTACTTAATATTTAAACTTGAATAACCTATCCACCATTGGTTAACTTCAAAAGCGGACTCTGTCCAATATACGAACTGTTCGTCACTTTAGATTTAAGTTGTTATTTTATGATTTTATATCTAATTTTGCATTGTAATGTTTTGTTCTTCAAAAAAGACATTTTTATTAATTATTGTAGTCAAAAGAACCCAAACGGTTATATTTTCATAACGTAAACAGTAACCTATATCTCTGAGATTGTGAACTCATGCTACCAACTGTTGAACTATCAATACAACAAGTCTGGTCAATTATTATTACAAGAAATGCTATTCATTTTATATCAGAAGAATAGAATAGAAATCTAACGAAAAATAAAATAAAAGTGAAAGTAATTAATGGTGTATGAATTATCATTTTAATAATTAACATTTTATTTGCAATTTATGAACATTAGTGTTTACATCAACTCCAGAAGAATAAGTTGGCAGTACCTATTTTGGAACAACACGTGCTTTTTAAATGATTTAACTACGTCAGTGAACTCTAATAAGGTAAAGAGAATAAATTAAATAAAACTTACGAATAACAATTAATACAAACTTTTAATATCTCAATTAACAATAAATAATAAAGGAAAATTAGAACAGCCTAGTTTCATACCAGCGAGCACAAGGGAACCATTCCACTATAATTACAAAACAAACCGACCTGTATAATTTATAATTAAAATTAGCAAAATTATTTGACACCACGACAAATGAATTAGTAATTAATAGAATAAAGCCAATTCTATTGAACCGTAAGAAACAAACTACTCATAATTTCATATCATCATAATTATATTTGTAATCTTTTTTATTACAATATTGACTGTCAGACGTGTGTAGTTTTCATCTGTTATACTTTTCTCATATCTTTTCTTATGTTGCCGATGGATATTTATTTTTACTGTAATACAATACTCTGTTTTAGTTTCACAGGGTAAGTTATTTACCACTCGACGGTAACTACAGAAAGTACAGACGTCACCATACTATCGCCGATATCCTTTTTACGAAATTATTGTTACGCTATGGATGTTTCTGTACGATGGGATAATCGTGAATGCCGTGCATAGCCTAGTGGCAAATACACAGGAACGAGTAAGGACGCTTATTCCTGTGATGAGGATACGTAAAATTATCCGTTGCTTCACGTTAATTTCATCGAACTTTGCGACCTTTCAGATGCCGGATGTAAAAACAAACATTAATTACAGCAAACTGCACTAAAATACTTTTCCTTTGACTGTTTCCATCGATTGTTATTTCTAAGTTTAATTACGCATGCAAATTAAATATCTTATTATATCACTGGACATATTTATGTTGACAACTTTCTATGTAAACTTCTCGTTTCCACCAACGCACAGTCAGAGGTACACATTCCATACTGTCCGTGGTTCATATTTCAGAATACACGGCATTGTTAGCTATTCTCTCTCTTTCCCTCCCTCCCTCTCTGACTCTCTCTCTCTTTCTCTACGCTGGCTTAAAACACATGTCCATAAAGTCAGCTAAACCCTGTACGTTCTGTAACACTTTCACAGTGCCCAATATATTTTAATTTGGAGAAAAGTTCAAAAATGAAAACACGCACACACAAAGTAAAACCATGTAGTGGGCATAAAAAGTAAGACATTAAACAGTATTTATGAGAACCCGTGTGCTGTCAACGTATGCGTGTGGGCCAGCGCGTGTAGGTGCCGACAGGATTAATGAGTGTGTGGTCAAGGCGGAGAGGCAAACAAGCCGACGACATGATAATCCCTTAACCTCTGGAAATTTCACTTATGCAAACGCGACGACGAAAGCGCTTCGTACACGAACGTAATTCATGTACTCGTTTACTCATGACTCATCTCATCGTCAGTAATTTCGGTGTCACCCGCAAATGGACGATCTCGAATTTAAAATCTAGGACTGTCAATATTTACATTTCATCGAACAACTGTAGTTGTGGAAAAGTCTTTACATTTCTATACATAATAAGTGTCAATATATTGAAAATAACGAGATATACGCAGACCAAGGAAGAGATGGCTTCAGTGAAGGCGGAACAGGCTGTAAGTCTATACTTTGACGTGGAGAAGAAGAATAAGAAGATATTGAAAATAATAACTCATGATACCATATTGATGTATAGCCTAGATGCCCCAACAAACTCCTTTATCCAAGGCATATTCCTATGCCGAGTTCAAAGTCTCGATAGCAGAATGCCGTGGTCATCTTTCTTTTTTCGTTCTGAATATTTCCACTAAATTTTTTTGTCAACAATCGGAATTCCCAATATATGCCAAACCATTTTAACCACAGTGTCACGTTCCTCCACGTCCTCTCTTTGTTCTACTCTTGAGACTCTAGAACTTCTCACGTAATTTATTTCTATCACTGTCAATTTGTTTTAAATACGTATTTAGAAGCTATACTACAGAGATACTCCACCAGAAAAAGCCCAGTCGTCTTTTTCTTTATCTAGATATGCTACGATCCACCGTAAGGACATTAAGGCAGCGTGCCGTACTTCACTCACCCCTAAACTATAGGCCTATTTGTCAGCAAACGCTCGTAGGTATTAAAACATGATTATTGTTAAAAAAAAAACTAGTTAATCGATCTTCGAAAAGCTTATTTTAAGACCCCAATTAAAGAGGATCAACTCCGCTAGCAAATCCTACCTACAGCATCCACGAAGTTTCGCCGCGCGATCCCTGGGCAATGCATAGCGTTCCGTAGGAGTGCGTTACACACCACTGGGAAGATGATAGGTGTCTTAAATCCGAACATTTGTGATAAGGGACACAATCTCTACAAACTGTTTTTACGTCCACGTAATGGTGGGAAGGGGGAGCGATGAGCCATTATTGTCAAACGGAACCGTGGCAGGTTGTCATAATGTCTAGAAAACGCCGTTTTGTTACATAATACTGACACAGTTTACTTTTATTGCTGCGGATTCGATTCACTGTTATCACCGTCTTTACGGGCATCGTTCGGATAATACTTTTACGTCTATTGCTGCAATTACGAGCACTTATCTCTTTCGACATGCAACTTCTCCTCCTATGTAAACAACGTGATTGTCCTGTCTGTTCAACTAGCACAGAGACTTTGGTACAATCCCAAAACCCAAGTAATGACTTGTTTATTCCTCTTTGGACTGTTAAAGCCTGTTTCTCTTTGAGCTATTCGAATGGATGAAATACGAGTTGAGAGTTCCGCCAGACAGTCGCGGAGTCCTATTATCACAGTTGGTTACTTGATTTCAGCGTTCATTTACTATTACCGTACGCGCTCTGACATCGTTCCTTGAATGCAGAACTGGTGTATGGAAAATTTAAGCCTATTTCAAAATTGAATAGAAACAAATAGCCTGAGAATTTTGAGTTTATACCAAAAGAAGGAGAATTATAAACCGAAAAAATCGTTCTATTCCTGTCATGACTGCTTTTAAATTATCGCGCACAAAAATCACGCATCAAAAATATAAACCTACAGACGAACCATCTAAAACATTTTTTTTTTTTTTACTTTTCCTTATCATTATTTTTTACAAGTTAGGCAACATAAACGCTGACAGTAAACATCCAACTAGATATGTAACAGTACTTTTAAACATTTCCTGTAATTAGGAGAAAAGTGAAGGATTATTAATACTTCTAAAAAAATAAAGAAAATATTCATTATTTTCTACACAATTTCTTCCTCTTTTATAAGGTTTGTATAAATCAAAGATGATTTATTACATCATGCAGATTATTACTCGTGCCTTACTGGCCCTCTGTTTTATGCACTTTTAGATGAAACGATGAAGTCAACAAAATTTAATTAACTGTATATTATATTTATAATATTAACATGAAGAAAACCTTTAAGAAAGATGGGAGCTAGCACTGACATCGCACAAGACTGAATGCAGTTGAATAGGCAAGGGCAAATACCACTTAGCATAATGTATTGCCACGGGAGTGAGTACGGAACATTGTCCAATCGTAGTGTTCATATTCAATGAGTTTAATGATTAAAAAGAATTCTCTACATTTAGGAGAAAAGTGAATGAACACTAATATTTTTGAGTGTATGCAGAATAAAGAAAATATTCATTATTTTCTACATTTTGCTCTCTGCTTCTCCGAAGTTTGTAAACATCTGAAAGAAATAAATCATTACAAAATGATAAATCGGTTATATTGTAATGTACGCTTTATAATCTCTTATATAGTGTGAACCTGCCGCGCGTGTGTGCAGGCATGAGCACGAACGGAAGTCTTGCAAGTCTCTGATTACATCGTACATAATAATCCACTCCACAAACAACAATAACAATAAAATATTAGACTAAAACCATTCTAAAAATCAGACCTCTCTCTCTCTCTCTCTCTCTCTCTCTCTCTCTGGAAAAATAAACTCAACCATTTTAAACTTTCTATTTATTTTTTTAAATTAGCAATTAAGAAACTGCCGGACACAATTTTTCCTAAAAAAAACTACACACAGACGTTACAAAAAATGTCTTTTAGTTGGAAAAGAATTTGTTTAAAGCTACAGCCTAATTAAGACATATTTATTAGCGTTAAAGCTGCAAGCATAAATTAAACGCTGCGTTTCCACTAATTAACCGGACCAATTAATTAAAGTCTTATCTGCACCAGAGTTATCTCCACATAGTTTGCGGTTTCAATCACGTGGGAATTTAGATGAATCGGCGGCAGCAGCCAGGCTCTCTCTGTCACGAAACGATTTCGTGATCCGAGACCCACAACGGAAATGGCGAACGAACGCTCTATTGTTTCGACTGTTACACAACTGTTTACGGGATCGAAATCATGGCCGTTTTCAGATCGAATCGTGAATTAATTCCGTACGCAACAAAACACGAAGTTACGCGTGCTTCGTAATCTAGCGTGAAATACAAAACGATCAAAGAGGAAATAAATCAACGAATTTTGAAATATCGTTTCATAATTACGACTTTTTAAGATTACAAGCTAATTTTAGTTATTACTACTCCTTTTTAGTTCTGTTAAATGTCACGGTTGTTTAATTTTTACCTGTACATTTTATGATTTTGAGATACTGAGTCTGATATCGTTGGCTACATCTTCAAACGATTGGAGACTATCCATCAAGTTATATTAAATTTCTGTTTTGACAGAAAGATTCCTTAAGAAATCACGGACAAAAGTTGTAAGATTAGGCCTATCAATAATTCATGCCACCGTAGCATGATCAGTACGCTTGAAATTTGACAATGTTTTTTCTTCCTTGTCCTGAGTGTACTACAACGTTTGTATTGACGAAATGTTTTTAAGAGTCTCTTCTCACTAGGCTGAAGAGTCTTAGTACAATTTTCACTGCCGACGGTATCTCAAGTTTCCGTGGTATTTATAACATATTTACTATTTTATATAACTGATGTTGATAAACATAAAAAAATGACGGTATGTTTTGCGCTTACATATTTCATATATCTCCATTGCTGTTAACTTCTGTAGAACAATCTTTATTTACTAGAAAGTAACAATATTACCTTAAACATATCATTCTGTGTAAGATGTGGTTATCTACAATCTTTCCGTCTTCTTTGTGATTCACAAATACGCGAAAATGCAATCACTCAACGTCAACCTGGAATGACAGGGCCTGTGCAGAGAACATACGCGGTGAGCATATGGATTGTCGACATCTAGCTGGCATTGGTTTGACTATCTTACACCAAGCCCTTTTGATTAACGTTTACTTTTTAGTTTTATTCAGTCATACCAAAATACTCAACGTCCATCGACGCCGGATTTTGATTAGTCTTCTCCTTGACAATTAACAGGAATAATTAACAACTAGGTGGAATGTGAAATTACTACATTCAGTGAGTATATACGTGCAGATTTACAGGCAATGTTCACTCACAGTGAATAAATATTTTCAACATCTTCTTTTCTAGGCACGTGTTAGATCTTGATACGTTACAATATTATGCAATATCACTGTTCAAACACTGTGAATCCACAATTTGATTTCCCAATATTTCTTCGGTCTCCTCAAACTCTCTAAAACTCCTATTAGAGTTTGCGGGATACTCTAATACATCTCCACGGCGGTATTTGTGGATCCCTGGTTGGACATTTCTGTATACCATACACGGTGAATCCAAATATTTACAATTAACGGTCTCTAAGAAGCATCATAAATTGTTCTAACTGTATGGTTGTGTCAGCGTACAGGGTTACAGTGGCGTCTTTTTTTCAGTTTGGGTAGCAACAAACATCTTCCCACATATCAGCTATCTTCATTGATGAGTCTTCAGTTTCTTTTCAAAATACTACACTATTTTTTGTACTTTACGTGTAGAACTGTTTACTTTTTCCCAAATATTCGTAAATAAGTCAAGTAACAATGGCACCTGCAGCGAGACGGCTGTGGCCGGTGTTTTATACTCTGTCTTTGGCATTTAATTACACACATGCAAACCTTAGTATTAAGGCACTCCGACGAGCGCGTAGACACATACACTCATAATAAACGCGCACGACAGTTTATCTTCGGTAGTTCCTTCTGTCTTCTTGAACTATTATATACTACGATGACAATGAGGAATGTCCTGCACGCAATAGAACAGTCCTTACCGATGCTCGCATAAGTTAGGCTATTTCTTTTTGACGTTTATTACCCGGCATCGTCATCGTCCGAGTTAATATTTCGAAAAAACACGAATTATGAACTCAGTAAAATATTTTGCACGCCTATTTGCTTAAATGTGGAGAGTTGGCTGAACAACGTAAAGGCTCGGACCTAATACAACAAAGTTATCAATCGTCATTAAAATTTTATTAAAATACAAAAATACAAATGTAATAGAGGTATAAAGTGAAACAGGTGTGTATGACATATACAGTACAGAAATATGTTACCGTAAGAGTGTTATGTCTGTGTGTTACAAGGTAGTAACGATTTGTAAAACACACACACACACACACACACACACACACACACACACACACACACACACACACACACAATTTTATGCGCGCATATGTAGATTTGAATGTATTAAATTAAGCAAAAACATATAATGGACAAATATACGCAGATTGTAATAGAAAGGAAATGGATATATGATCAGAAAGATACACAAAGCAAACACGTAGCTGTCAGTGAAAGAAAACGGAGTGACTGTATCTGATGTAGTAACCTACGTCGACAACAACAACAATAGTGTATCGGAAATGTTTTCTCTCCATAAACGGAGTGGCGGCAGCAAACCTATATCTGTCGCGGTAATTAATTAACTACGCGTATTTCATTGTTAAATAATGTTGTTTTAGATCGTGTTCTAACGTAACAGGATAACATCGCAAACAATCGATTCTACAGCCGATTTAACCACCGTACTGACGCAGAATATTCTCGTAATTACTTATTGATAAGTAATTACTCTCTCTCTCTCTCTCTCTCTCTCTCTCTCTCTCTCTCTCTCTCTCTCTCTCTCTCTCTCTCTCTCTCTCTCTCTCTTTCTCTCTCATTACTTAATAATAATAATGTAAATTAAAAGTGATTTTTTAATTTGTTTAAACAAATTAATTTTTCGTAATTGTTAAGAGTATCCCGGAAATTTCAATTTACAGTTTTCATATTTTTTTCTTTTTATAAATACAATGCTGAAATAATGTAAATTTTGAAAAACTGTATTAAGCTTTAAAAGCTTAATTGTCTTTAGAACTGTTTACGTTTTTCTAAATATTCGTAAATAACTCAAATAACAATCGCACCCGGCGTGAGATGAACTCCGTCATTTGGCACGTTTAATTGTACACATGCAGTCTCAGATTATACGCACCACACACGCTTATAACAAAATCACACGATACTCTTATCTTCGGTAGTTTCTTCTGCCTTCTTCAATTATTATGTACTGCCAGGACTCATCGACATCCTATTTACTTCTTTTTATACTATGTGATCGGCATTAGTCTTTGGAGTCAATATTTACATATTTCACTTGTAGTATAATTCAGGAAATTAAAGAATTAGGGAAGCAGATTTTGAGAAATTCTTAGCGAAGGACAGGTAAAAATAACATGTAGCAATAATAGAAGATTGAACTGGTATGCGTACCTCTCAGCAGGATAGATGGAAATTAAACTCGTGCTACTGGCGCCGTAACAGGACCCTGCCGTTGCCAAGACGCTTTGCATTTCCTTTCATTTCTTCTGGAACCCTGATAATGACGATTATCTCTGAAGACCTGATTTTTTTGTTTTGCGTGTTCTCTGTTTAACTGCTAAACAACACTGTCGAACAGTAATGTACGCTAAATTGTGCAAAGAGTTTTCTATAGGTTCTTCCCCTCCTCACTCTGTCAGCGGCTCAATAATACGGCTCACTCGATCTGCGCCTCAACAGAGACGGTGAGCCAGGTACTGAGCATGAAGTCCGCCTCGAACCCAAAAGAATCCCGCGAGGGACAGCATGATGTGCGCCTGAAGCTGCTTACCTCGGGTTTTTAGTTATCTCCAACCGTAAGTTTCCACGGTCTTTCGTCTATACTGTCAACCTTTCTTTTAATGGAATTAGATACGGCTTCTCTGTTGATTACACTCATCGGCAAAGGATCACGATTATGCTCGTTAACTCGTTTTGAAAAAATCTTCCCATCTTCCAAAGTATGCAGTCTTTCCTTGCACTTCTTGTTTGTACACCTCTAGCAGTCTTCCTCGCTTCCTTTCACTGTAAACACTTTTCTAACTACAAACTTGATACACAATGGCCGAATGTCAACTGAACAGTGATCAACCTTTCTCTTAAATATCAGGTATTTAACCAGTTTTGTGGGTTTACTCTGTCGCACCTAATTCTTGAAATGCGAATTATAAGGAGGTGCATAGTCGTGAAACAAGAAGGTTTTTGAACTCCCCCGATGGTCAGAAACGAATATTTCAGCTACATGTTATGTACGAGGCACAGATCATGCTAAGGATTATTAGACCCTTTTTCGAACCTTTCGCCGGCCATAAAAATAAGGCGCAGATCGAGCTTCCCCCAATAATACCGTTTATGAATTATTGAGTACATATCGTGTTCCTTCCAGACGTACGCTGTCGGTTTTATCAAGACTGCATAATGTTTCTAAAAAGCAGTATACAATTCCTCAAACACACAAAAAGCAGCCTAACGGATTCCATCAAGAATATGGTTTGGAGTCACACATTCGGTGTGCATCAATCGAATGTGGGACACGTGCGTAACAAACGTAGGGTAGGCTCCACCCAGGTTGTTTTGTTTGCTCTCCTAACACGTACATTATTAGCATACGGCCCTCCTACAGGTTGCGAAATGTGTTCGCGAATAATATAGAACAACACTTCTCTGTTAACAAAAACAAAGGTGACAACAATGTATTCACAAAGGTCACCACTGTCGTGTAACGCACACGGTTACAACATAAACGCTGGTCCATCCTACATACTGCTAAAAAAAAGATAATAAAAACAACGAAAAGTAAAATACATAAATACAAATAAAAATAAACAAATTAAATAAAAATAAAATACAATCGATAAAAAGTAAACAATTACTTTTACTAGAAAACAATGAAACAGGTTGTAGCAAAGAATATATTCAGTAAGTTGAACGTTAAACCTCGTAAAATACGAATCATTATGAAATCAAACAAAACTTTTCTCATTACATAGATTTGGCGTCGATCGTATGCGTTAACAGGCTTGCACTACAGTCAAGAAAACATTATGGAAACAACATTCGACTTCTGCAACATATCACACAGCGCACCTCTTTGAAATAGTTATATATGTACTTGTTATATTATCGACGATCGTAAAATAAACAATTCCTGTGCAAAATATAAAATACTGCAAATGAACGCTACTTACAACAACATCTGACCACAACTTCTTAAGAATCTTAATCGTATACACATAAATGCACATACTTTTGCCACCGCTTAGCCTTCATGCTAGTAGTTCAGTGTATGAGGAGCAGTGCGTTGCCATATGAATTCTTATCATTTTACAGAAATATCTGTACCTCTATTCCGAAAAATGGAGGACAGAATTCGGGAAACGTTAAACTTGAAAGTCGCATCAGTTTATGGTGACTTTATTTTTAAAAAATGTTGAAACATATTAAATGTACAGAATGAAACCTGTTACCGCTGAAGTCGCTACTAAAAGGAGACGATATACTGGACTTACGTAAAAGAGCCCCACGAAAATCATTAAAAAAGCGAATAACTTGTAAGGTAGGTAGTGACATACACTTCAAAGGGAACAACGGAAAATAAATCTTTGTCATCGTCCATTTCAAATTATTTATTTATTTTACCTCCGAGAATCGCTCCAGATCTATCAATTTCAGAAAGAGAAAAGAGATTCCGAGGCTGTCCGTTGCTTCTTTGAGCCATCCACATTTTTCCAGTCGATAGGTGGCTAATCTTGTCCACCAACCCTCCTCCTTTATCCGGGTTTGGAACCGGCAGCGGTATCCAATTCAATCCACACATTTTCATTTACCACAGACAGCGTAAACAGAACATCAACTGATGAAAGCAAGAAGAACTGCTGTATGTATGAATAAACTTATACTCCTTATTTTATGACTTTAATCCCATATAACACCTCCGCTCGGGTTCGGCATGTAAATTCAAGAGGAAAGAGGGGAAACACGTCCCCCTCCCAGCATAGTGAAACTAACTTTCAAAGTGCTTGTCAAACTTATTTCAATATTTTAAACTAAAATAGAAACCATAATTCACGCTTATTAGCGATCATCAGTTGTAGATATCAGCTGAGCGGAACTACAGTATGTCCTTTTTTATTCTTTTTTTAATTTTTTTATTCATTTTTATAATTTTTTATTTTTAGTAATTTTTATAATATTTTTGTAAATAATTATGAAATAAAATCAGTACTATTTCGTATCATGCACTGTACCACTTAGACATAATTTTAGCATATTGTAGCCTCGAAATATCTTGTCGCCAATACATGTCTATTGTCCTTTGACGCAGCTGACTTTGTTTTTCACTTCTACTTTTATTCAGCTTTTCCGAAATTTGGATTTTTATGTACGTTTCCAATTGCATACTCTGTAAGGCGTCTGTAAAAACATACAAAGATGGACGACTATGGTAGAATTTTTGATTAAAATGACTATGAAAAGATTCACAGCCATTTGTGGTCCTGTTACCGTCTGCCGATAAAGAAGCCCAGATGTGCGGTGGGAATTCCGCTTCTTCATCCACATACATTTCAACCAAATAATCTGCATAAGCGTCAACTCTACAGTCGTTAGGTTTTGTTTCAGCTAATTCCATGGCGAAAAGTCTCCCACTTCGTCAGGTTGTAAAAAGATCATCCCAAATGTTAATTTTAACCCACTTTCCTATTTCGGAATTCCTATTCTTATATTCACAAACCAAAAATAAGTTTTGTATTTTTCTCCACCAAGATTGTGTTAAGGGAAACGGCAAACAAATTCCATGTGACTGAGGTAGAACTTCTTCGAGTGCCCGATGTATTGCTTTCTCAAAATCAGTCATCCGGGGATTCCAAAGTAAATCTTTTGAATTACACGCCTCTTTTATTAAATAAAACACATTTTTGTAAATTCAGTCGTCTTATTTCCTAAAACACAAAACACGAGTGGTAAGTAATGATTATTTCGGAAACCGTGGATTGTAAAAAGTTGTGAAAAACATTTTGTACAAAATTGAAATGTTTCGTCCATATAAATAGTAGCCGACTCGCACAAGAATTTTAAGTTCGTAAAACATGTAAAAATAATAATATGTTTGTGTCTATCACTACGTATACGAAATTTTCCCCGCGATTTGTTTATGGTTCAAGTGCTTGTAAAACATCGAACACTTCGTCTGCACTTTTTGGTAATTGTGGCAAAATTTTCCTCCTAGCACGGTAAATTGTTTGTCTAATAGCGCGCACGTCACTCACACATATGCTACTGGAATCCGTATTTTCGGATGCGGAACGGAAAATTTTGGATGGTCTTTCATGCACTTCTGCTTCAGCTTTTCGTTTCGCGGCAGCACTAATAATCTGACGTTGAATATCTTGCTGGCTAAAGGCAGGATGATTATGGTTACCATCTGAAATTATTCTTTCTTCTGTGGTTCCGATTGAATAAATTTTAGCGTTGTACGGTTTTCTATTACATCTCCTGAGAGTGGGGAATACCTAAGGAGTGGTAAAGATGGGCGAGCGGACTTGTTATATCTCGTTTGGGACCATTAACACAAGGCGAGCGGAGCTGTAGTATGTAATTATAAAATGTTTACTTGGCCGAGCGGAGTTGTAGCGCCCCCTACCGTTTAACCCCCCAGCTTGATGTTCTTTCCCAGGAGACGCTGCACACTGAGGCTACTTATTTAACCTCACGACCGACAGCGTACTACGCAAATACAAATAATTGGGTGGGTTTTCCAGACGTCAAAACAGACCAAACGTTCAGACCAGAAAAAATGAAACGGATAAATCAAATCAATTGTACACAGTGGATATCACAGACAGTTGTTACTTTCTGTTTCATCGCGTGGACACGCTTTCGTTTGCATTGCAACTAAAACGATTTGTTTTCTCTTTTATTTAATTATTTGCTCGTTTTAATACGTTTACAGAGAATTTACAAAATTAAAGCAAAAACAGGTCAATTATTTGCTGTCTGTAACAGGTTTGTTACAAATTTTTTAATGCGACCGGGTCTGACGCAGAGAGACGATGAATTTAGGCAGATTTTCTGGCATAATGTTTAGATCGAGGCGGTAACGAAATAAAAAGAAAAAATCCGGGCACACAGCGGCGGGTAAACGGGTTCAGGGTAACAGGAATGTTCAAATCACGTACTAAAATTGTACGTACGTAAATAATTTGGCGCGTACGGAGTGTCCGGAGTGGCGCGTACGTCGGTGATGATGCTTATGTACTCTAAAGAGAACAGGAACGTTGAAAACCCCTAACGTAATATTCATCATGGGCTACGAGAAAAAATGGTGAAAAAACTAACAAAGAAAAATCAATTTAGAAACGGAAGGTTTACAAGCTTTGAACAGTGGGCACACAAATAAGAAACGACAAGCCTACATACATCGCCAGCGGAAATGTGATGGAAGAGACTGACAGAAAGAGAAAAAAGACGACGAGGATAGCGAGGAGGTTTTAAGTGGAGTTAAGGAGAAAAGGGTTTCGCTAAACGTTACAGGATAGCTAGGTTTCTGGGGCATGTACTCCGGCATGACACCGTTCTGCAAACCGTTCTTGAAGGCACGATGTTGGGGGAAGAGATTGTGGGGGGAACCCTGATTCGTCGTACTCGGGAAGTGTGACCGATGAGATGAAATATGGCCGTCATGTGGAACGAAGAGGGCCGCAACGGACGGGCATGTGTGGCTTCAACGACAAGACTTCGCCTTTAGGGATAAAGGAGTACGTGCTTTACTAATCAAGGTCAAATATTGTAAAATATAATTTTTTTTTAAACATTAATTATAATTTTACAACTTGTTACAGCGGATCCAGCCCAGATTTTTGAGATCTTTAAAAGTACACCTCGTTTGTAATTTTCGGTTTACGATTAAGGGAGAAATGTTGTTGTGAATAAAGTATTGTTCTTATGGACTTTGAAATTCAATAAGGCGGTGTGGATGCAGACCCTTAAGATGAGGCGACCAGTTTCTCTGAAGGCGGATCAAACCAACGGTTCCTACCGCGAAGTGATCACGATGGTGACATAAAGCGTACAAACACTGCATGTGAGCTTCTGTTAAGAACATATCATACACAAACGGTGAAGCCTACGTTGAGAAGAGGTTATCGGTATACTTCCTCACAAAGCGGATCGTCGCGATACCACACCCATCTCAGGCTGCATCGTTTCCATGACGTAGGTGACATTAAGTTCAAACCCGTCTACCGTTATGCTATCATCCATCCGTACCGAAACCATGTGTCCCTTTGGTTAAAACAATTTTCATTGATTCTCAATTCTGCAAGGATAAAACAAGGAGACTTCAAGTAAAACACTGAATGAAAAAAAAGGTAGTACAGTGTATTTCGGTTAATAAGGCCACCAGTTATTTGGGCTAGCCACTTTATTGGGCGAATATTTAAAATACAAAAACAAAACAAGGTTGCACATAGAAAGTTGCTTCGCTTAATAGGTCCGGAACGCCGGTTATTCAGTCCAGTAATGGCTCAGTTTTTCTCTTCTTAAATAGAAGTAATAATAAGCCGTCTTTTTGAGGTCGTAATTTACACTAGCAGAATAGTGTGGACGATAAACCACAACAATACAGTACATTGTTAACAACAACCCGATGACGTGTTCGGTTTCGGACTTTCTGTGTTTGTCCTTGGCGACATACCATAAACCAACTACACAGGCACCACTACGGCCTCCAGGATTCTTAAAAACAGGCCTATTCATATGATTTCATTATGCTGCAATTATAGTGTTATTTATAATACTGTATATTAATATTATATTAGAATTATTTATAGTATATTAATTATATATTTATTGCTTAGGCATTCTTCGTTAGTATCAAATCTTATACTTGCGGTGTTTACTGTAGTTAAGAGTTATGTTTCATTCTCCGTTCTTAAGAAATTCTGTTTATAAGACTTATTTGTTTACGTTTTACAAATTTCTGATAATAGGGCCAGCCGCTTAATTGGGTCAAATTGATATAGTCCCGACGTGTCCCGATAAAGCGGAATCCACTGTAGTTGCAAAGTTAATTTGTATATGACACGTTGTTTTTGAATTATACTCTACAACAGATAATAGTGTGATAAGTGAAAACAGAACTTAATTTATTTAGTTCGTTCACGAACTAAACACTAAGAACAAACTAGAACCGTTTCGCTACGGAAATAAATAAATTATAAGACGATTTTAAGCACACAGCTGTAGACGAACAGAAAAAACAACCACCAACTTGTTAACGAGATGCTAGCGCACAAAGGTGATAACAAGAGAAGACGTTCCGCTCCTCGGCGCACGTGTGACTACTAGTTTTAATTGGTGTGTTAATTGTGTTTCGTGCGACAATCTCGTGTTTAATCCTCTCACACAACGAAGTGCTTTGTACTACGGTTTGCTGCATACTCTGTAAATAACACCGAATCCGTATAGGCCTGTATTTAATTTTCTACGTTAACTACCCATAAATAACTGAACTGTCGATGTTAAATTAGTGAACTGTCAATAGTTCAGCACCATTACTATTACCATCATCATCATCTATATCACTGCCACTTGTCTGTTCTGTGAGCTTCTGAAAACTGTACGCTTCCAGACATTCTCTAGCAATACCTCTCAAGAACATATCTAGATGATCTAAAACGTTTCATGTTTGTAGTTCAAAGTCTTCTGACTTTACTTCTGCTTTCCCGAGTGTTAATGCCGTGGTCGCTGTTAGATGTCATATCCAGCCTGACGTTTCACCTACATCTGCGAAAATCCCTGCTCAATGGCTTCATACAGGTTTCGCAGTATTATTGACTGGCATGTGATGCACTACAAATTTCCCGTCCGCCTCTCCTTTAAAACTCTGACCGCTGTGCTCTTTAAAATTACTTCACTAGTCACCTCGTCTCTCCGAGATTTGTCTTCTCTCTGCGTCTGGATGATAATCCTCATCACGTCCGTTCACGTTTCTGCTCCTGTAGTGCGACAGAAAGTGTACACGACTTCGAAAAATATTTACTTGCCTTTTAAACTAAAGTTTCGCGTTGTCAGCATAGTTTTATTATTTATTTTCATATTTGGCTGTCCTTTCCAGTCTGCTTTTATGACGCATTCAAGAGTCAACGTATGGTAAGTTTATTATTTCTAGCACTGTAAATATACAACCGTTAATTTCGTCAGTTAATGAGGTATGATACCCATTGAGATTAGACGACAAAAATATGGGTACCATCGAGAAATCTGTCACGGATCTGATCACTTGACGCGGCTTCCAGTCGTTTCAAAATAAGGCTCCTTTTGTTTCGGTTCAATTTTTCTTAATTTTAAACGATATACAAAAACAAACAAACTGAAATTAATTATTACACATAAAAATAATAAATAAAATAAAGGGTCCACATTCTCCATCTGGCTGATTCTATTGAGTGTGCCAGTAAGCAAAATCACCCCCGACCGCCTTACGAGCGCTAATTGCGAGATGGTCTGACCAAGGAGTGCGGAACGGATCGTAAGGTCCACAGCCTAAAGAAGAAGAAGATGATGATGATGGTGATGATGAAGAAGAAAATAAAGGATAAACGAATATTACAGTAAAAAAACAATAATGGCTGAATTTAGACTTAGACTGGAGAAAGTAAGATAAATACAGAATAACTGGGTCTTCCATGTATTGTTTTAATAGAAGAGCGAAAGACAGTGAAAGGAGAATTGAAAAAATGAAAAATTAAGTGTATACTGAAACGAGTCCGCTGCTATTTAATTAAACTTTCTATTGTACGTTTTGGTACGGACATCATCGCTCGTTTTAAACTGGAATTTCGTGAACGCGTCACAAAAATGTCCGCATAATAAATTATTAAACACGAATATTGTGGGTTTCACTTTCCACGCGATTG
Organism: Magicicada septendecula; assembly: GCA_034769895.1. NCBI lineage: Eukaryota > Metazoa > Arthropoda > Insecta > Hemiptera > Cicadidae > Magicicada > Magicicada septendecula. The sequence goes on along the minus strand of CM068371.1, from coordinate 247,954,488 downwards.
TTTGGTCGGTGATCTCACCGTGTGCAAGTACAGTGTGCAGACCGCAACACTTGCACATAATAAATACACTACCGACTTTACTATGGCAGCTGTACGAGCACATATTCCGAAATAAAAGTTAGGTTTCCGTTTATACAATCACTGCGAATTACTGATTACATGGTTCACAATCAGATTTATTTAACAGACAATAAATAAGGAAACTTTTGTTTTTCATGATTTATTGTTTGATAAATAAGGAAAAACAAAAGTTATGAAATGTTCCAGAAACGGAAAACAAAAGATTCAAATGTTTCTGGATGGCTAGTGAAAGCTGTTACCTTTCAAATATCTTGGAAGTTGCATTACATCAGATGGTATGCATCAGTGGTGTAAGGGGTAGACCTGCACAGGAGCATTTTTCTGGAAGAGATCTCTTCTGGCGTCTCTTCTGATGTCTCTGGGGACCAGGAAGAAATAGATAAAAAGGTTCGTTTGGAGCATGTGGACATATGGCAATGACCTGAACCCTGAGAAAATTGGAAAGGAGCTACCTTGAAGCTTTGAAGATGTGGTGCTGCAGGAGGACCTTAACAATACCGTGTGTAGAAAAAGCGACTAATGCGAAAGAAGGATTCTCATTACAACCACTACGGAAAATAGAAGCAGTATGGCTGGTCACATTGATCGAGGGAATGATTGCGGGGCTTAGTGGGAGGGGAAGGTCCAGACATACATAGATGAAATAAAGAAAAAAGAAGGTATGTGATGACTAGTAGACTGTCTTCGGAAGGTAAGAAGTTGCACGTCCACCAAGCCGAGGGTTGAGGAGGAGAAGAAAAAGAAGAAGAATCACACTTTCGGGAATAAAAACCTAAATGACAGATCACCAAATATTCAACCCCGGAAGCATAATAATCTATAAGCCCAACTAAAATTATACAAGATGACTAGACTAGCGAAGACTCACTGGTTTTATTCACATTATTTAACAAAAACATTTGCTTTTTACAATAAAATAAAAAATAAATATACTAAAATAGAAAATAATCTCGTTAAAATCAAATCCGTTTTCGCAAGAACGGAAGGATCAAGCGGGGGATATCCCGGGACTGCGTACGGATGCCGAAAAAATGAGACATATTCTTATAATCCAAGCCAGGTTAGTTCGGAAGGTGGAGTACTTCGTCAGTCTAAACGTGTACCCTTGGTCAATGTTAAGGCCACGTAACCCGCTGTTACTACTGTTGGACCATAAAATTACTATAACAGGTATAATTTAATTAAAAGTAATCATTGGGTATTGAAATATATATGTTTCATGCTGCAAAATAATAATTTAATGATGATTTAATGTCATTTTTTGGTTGGATCAAACTATGGTATTAAATATAGTTTACGGTTATTCGAACGTTATGTGGGCTAAAGAAGAATACAGCATTGTTCTTATATTTCAGAAATTTAGCAATTACCTGTCATAAACGTTTCGTAATTTTGTTGGTGAATTCAGCTTCGCTATACGGTTCAGTAAGTCAAATGTTATTTTGCAAAAAGGGTTTTACAAGGATACTGATTACTGGGAACAAGGATACTTAATTAAAAACAAGAGGCTGTAAGACTGCTGTATAAGAGGGACAGGTTTGCGAAGAAATCGGCCTACTAAGACAGAAACAAGAAAAAAGAATACCATGAGAATCAAGTGGATGCCAGAATGTGTTTAAACCGTTCAGGGATTTTAAAATTGATGACTTCAGAGTACGGGTGCCTACAAGTCCTTAGGAGTGAGAATGCAAGAAAATGAAATATTCCATTATGTTACAGGTTTATTTAAATTAATGGCATTAGCGATCGCTCAAAAGACGTCACTATCAGCAAGAATGTTTGCGAATGATTTTATTATTCATAACATGTAATACTTTGGAAACAAAACCTTTTTAGAATTATTATCGTTACTTACAAACGAAGCTACCACAGGAATTTTTTTCTAAAATCTATTGACACGTGGCCTGAACATTCATTATTTATTATCGATAATAACAGTTCATAGTATATAAGGTATACAAGACAATACAAAGGAGTATACGTTATTAAGAGCTATCAAACATTTTAAATCTCAAATATGTTACGGTTAGAGTGAAGTTTCCCTGAAATTCGGTGAACTATGGATTCCCAGTCTGCTGAAAATGTTCGACTGTTTTCAAAACTATTAAACAACTACATCCATTAACATCCTGTAAACCGGATATAATGGTCCTGCTGATAACGATTTCCTGCTGTTAACCGGGTAGTTTCCTGAATGTAATGCACTGTTCTCTTGGCCCATCCCGATACGACTAAACCGGTAGAGAAACATCTCGTTCCTCATTGCACTGATAAAACTTTTGATAAACATAATGCGTTTAGTTCGACAGCACTGATCTGTTATTTGTTAAACTCATCTGTTATTGACTTGCAAGGGAATAACTAAAGAAACCCCACCTACCGTTTCTGAAAATGACTAGCACCGAGTTCAAGAGATAAGCAAGCAGAGCACATAGTACGCAATGATGAATTGCACTTCAATATCGTCTAACAATTATCATTCGCTATCACACAAACACCTCTGGAAAGCAGCTACATCAGAACAGAAACAAAACTTCTCTTTCGTTTCAAAACAAATTACTCTAAATAAAATAATTTAACCTTTTCTTCCGTATATAGCGGTCTTTAATATGGTGGAAATAAGCAATACACCATGCACGGTAAAATGACCACAAGTTTTAATTATCACTTTTATTTAAATCAGTATTCTAAATACATCCAAGCTGTAAATAACAAGAACTTCTAACTAAATCACAAGCAGTTCATCGGAAATAAGTTAATCCATTAAGCACTGATCACAATAATCGCTCTAGAATCATTAACTCTCTAAAGCGAAGTTACGAAAAAAACAAAAACGTAATGTCACTTTCCAGTAATAATAATGAGACAGTAGGCCACATACCTACATTTAACCTCAGTTTCTGCTTTATTTAGGTCACATTCAAGTAATCTTAATGCCCATAAAACGCATCTGTTTAGTCTATAATATATGTAACGTACTATCACAGATCATTACGCATCACATGGTCCATAACTCAATGAGTTACATTAAAACGTAACGCTAAAGTTTTTGAATCTGGTTTATCGCGCCATAGAAACAATATAAATTATATTCATAAGCACGTTGTAAAAATGATATGGTAACTGAAGTAAAATGAAGTACTAAGCAACGGATGTACTACTAACTTACTTATCTTCCTCCTTTCACGGACTTGGTCGTAAATATTATTGTTAACTTTATATTTTATAATACATATTATACTTATGTCTTTAACCTTTCCCACAGGTATAAATTTTAACCATATTTTATCATTAACTGTTCCGCTACTTCAAGGTCATCGCCTAGGTTTTCGTCAATGTTGACTATCACTTCGTTTCTGGGAATATATTCTCAAAATTTCCCATTCTTCTAATAAAGATGATAAATTCCATTCAAAGCCATACGGATGCACTAGTTAAAAGTCAGCACGGGCACGGTAAAACAATTTTGCAGTAATTATTGTTTGCAACACTTGAGCCTCAGAGTTTCACGATTAAGCCTGTTCTATAAAGAGAATGATGGGGCCTTGTATTCTAAAAGCTACACTTAAATATTTTGACAAAAATGTTATGTTCCACGCTCCAAGTACCTCGCATGGAGTCATCTAGGTCGGGATTTGTGAGTTTCACAGTTTATTCACTGGAACAACGTAAGATAAAAATAATTTTGCAACGATAAACCTTATCTACAACTCCATATGATGAATCAATCACTGGCTTAACATTACAGGGCAAGTCTTCTTTTCACCAAGACTTTCCCTTAACGTTTCAGGTTTATTTTACGATCATGCAGTTGTTTTAACAAAGCTGGACCATCAACGGTTTCAAAACACGATGATTCTTTCCGAGATCAATAAAAGGTACGACATTTATTCAAAAACCAAAAATATTTGATGGCTACTACTAAAAGTTATAGGCCTACTGTTATTTAATTTTTTTTCGCAACAAACTATCGCTTTTGCTGAGATATTGTCGTCGTTTTACTGCGTACAAACTCACAAACTATTTCAAACGTAATGTCATCCTCTAAGCCCTTCGTAACACCACAAAATAAATTTATATCCCTTTAAGGTCTGAAATAACCAAAGTTTACGTCTCATTTCTATTAGTCTAGTTGTGCTGAAGCGTAACTCCGTCGGACTAAAGTTGCAAGTGCTTTTTCACGCACAACGAATGAAAAGTGGAAACTTCATTTTCCATTCACGAACAAAACTTTCTCGTCCATCGGCACGACAGGGAACATTACGTAATGATGACTTTTCTTTATCTTGATACGTTATCTCATTATCACTACTAACATTTTTAAGTACGTAATCCGTTTGTAATAGTGAAGAAGAAAAGGGAATTCGCAGCATGCGCACAAGTGTTTGTTCAGAAAGAAGTGGCGACACGCTACAGTTGTTCTCGTCAAGTATCGACACTTATCTACAACAAAGTGCGGATCGATAAGTGCGAACAAAAATAAGACACTCCATCCAGCTTGTACATAATGTAGGCCTACACGGAGCTGCTTACAAACTCGGACATCCTGTTCAGTTATGTAAACATTACCGAATGCCAGGAATACTTCAGTCAAACAACACACGAGTACCGTACTAGCGATTACGTGTTAAAAATAAAAATTGATCAATCCATCATTATATAATAGTTTCATACACCTGTCATATTGTGGAGATACAATTCACTTTCGTGATACAATTCACTTTCGTGATAATTCTTTTTCGATTAATTTCTCTTTTATTTATGGAAGGTTAAGCTACTATCTTCGGATTATTTCTTACTTTAATTGTTAAGAATAAATAACCTCATATAACTGTTAGACTTATTAAATCACAGGTTTTCGCATATAACCTTCAGCAAAACAAATGTCTACGATTATTGAACAAGCCATTCTCGTACTAATGTACACAAAGCAATTTGTCTACAGTTGCTTTACTTTTTATTAGGACCTACAGCTCATTCTGATTCAGCAGAAAGCAACACTATTATAATACAAATAAAAAAACAGGCGAATTTCGTTTGTCAGTTTATTTACAACTTCTAAATGTTTTACATTTTGTTTTAACTGACATGAAACACTATTTCAATTCAAACAATAATTTATATAAGGAAAATTTATTTTTAAAATTACATTTACATAAAACTCTTCAATTCAAATTCAGACACAGTTGTGGTACATAATCCGTAACATCTGGACTCTGCTTTATTACGCAACTGAAAATAATCCAATTTTTATTTTATAAAACTTATCACGGATCCAATACCCATTGGAGAGTATATAACTGGTAATTACAATAAATTTCAATCAACGCCAGTACACTACAAAAAGAATGAACTTATAACTCGTTCATTATCGCGGCATTCCCTAAACGACATAAGTTTTCCAAGGAATGTATCTGCATTAAGAATTTAATTTATTTTTATTAAGTTTATTATAATTTATTATTATTACTATTATTATTAAGTTTCTTGTTCTTCCGTCAAACTGTTAAGATGATTTACAACATTAAGTAAGCCTGTCTGATTTCCCCACTGCTCGTTTTCCTTCTGGTGCGTACTGTACACTTAAAAAGCCATCACAAATTTACGTTAATGAACTTCCAAACGACTGACAGTAATAACTGTCTCAGCCACCCTGTGTTTGACGCAGACGTTTATCTAAAAGAGTGTTTACGAATTGGCAAGATTCCGAAATGTGTAAGAGAACCCAATATTTACAATTTGTTTATATTTTTAATATACATGGCAACGAAAATGTATAGTTGTTTTAAAATAAAAAAAACTATGTATTATAATTAACGAGAACGCTAAAGATTATTATACTGAGCGAACCTGATTTCTTGTTCATATAAATTTTATTGTAAGTAACTGTAAAATCTAATAAATTTATTAATGGCAAAACGTTTATGAAACTTAACATTAATTTACGTTAATACACGTAAATTTACGTTAACAATGTAGCAAGAGTAATCGATTAGCTACGGTCAAACCAGTCAGAGAGATAGAGATGTACAAAAGAGGAACCATCCATCGCGGTGAGACTAGCTATAAATCATTTGTTACAAAATATTTTATACGTTATTTATTACCGAATCGCTCGTTACTTACCTTCCTCAATGGCGGCCTTGACCTGATGAACTCCAGTATGATGGCATGCGCGTCCTTCTTGACTCTGTGAGGTATGTTACCGTCCACCATGACTTTGTTCAGTTTGTAACGTCTGGAACGGATGTCGTCCATGAGTATTTCGTACGGCGTCAGTTCGTACTCTATAGGGGGTGCTCGGCTGTAACATACCTTCTTCAGTTGTACGCCGTGACGAAGTTCTCTGACAACTTGTACCCATAGTCGCGCCTGTGTACAAACATAGAAAACACATGTCTATAGGTTGGACAGAAATATGATATACGGAATACAAATTGTACATACATATGATCATAAGAATATTTATATAGGCCTACACGTCGCCCGTGTGCCTTATGTTAAAATATGTATAAATTACAGGCTGGATAAATGAATACATTTACATAAACATATAAATTATGAGAAAACTGTACATAAGAACAAAAACAGCAGACTGTGTAAATGAAAATTACCAACTTAAAATAGACAGACATTTTTTAAAAGCGTGTGGACACTCTAACAAGACGTTTGTACTGAACACAAACCGCTACCGCAATTCACATGCACGGACGTATATGGAGACATCCTTACACACTTAGAGAAGTATGCGTATAACTAATTTATAACACAAGTTTATGTCAGAAGACTTAACGTTTACGTTATGCATTATGCCACATAATGTTCACTTTTCGTTACGCATTTCGGTTACTACACCATTATCAAGCCACAAACAGTGACGATCTGGTTGACTTGATAATGGTGTTATAACCGAAGGCGTAACAAAAGTAAACAGTATAATAGAACACAAACAAAAAACAATTGTATAATCTACAGTTCAGTCAAAAAACAGCTGTATACATAAAATTGAAGTACAACATGAGCATTAACTTCGTGGAAATTTAAGGAGACCAGGAGGTGGTTAATGTGAGTTTTTTTTTAATTTTCTATTTCGATCTTAAATAATACCACAGATTTTTCTTTAAAATCATATATAACAATCTGACGATTTGTAGTTGATGAATATTTTAAGAAATTCTTGAAAATTGTTGATTCATTATTTCCGCAAATTTTTTGTTCTTCATTAATTCTATATTTTTGAACGGCCATATCTTTGATAACAAAACTATTTTCTTTTTAATCAGAAAGAGATTTTCCTCTAAACAGAGTGGTAATGCTGGTGGTTTTCTATTAGCACAGACAACTTACGCGCGTGGGGTACATACAAAACAGGAAGGAAGGCTTCGAAATTTAGAGTCCAGGGAGGCATGAAATAAAGTCCCGAAACGTCAAGACGGATTGCCACTAAGTGGAAAAAAATTAGGGTAAACGAACAATTATAAGCCCATTATTAGATGGCGATACGACGCAACACGGTTTATGTTAACAATGTGATAATTATATATTAATAATAATTTGCTCGCAAATTACCAACAGATGTCATAGACTTTATCGTCCTAGTCTTTCCTAAGCCTACATATTATAACAAAAACACCGTTCCAAAACCCGTAATGGATTACATCAACCGTATAATTTCTGACCTTACATATCCTAAGGTTTTCACTACGTCCGTTCATGGAAACATTCAAAACGTGTCTACTCAGTAACCTAATTCAGACCAGACTGTCTAAGAATGTCTGCGAGGCTGGTTACTCTACAACTGGACACGTCTGATGCTGAAGCTGTATAGAAGATGACCGGAGAAAAAAAGTATAATTCCAGAAGACGGGTTCGAAGTCCTGCTTGTATAGTGTAAGAAGTGTAAAGGAAATCGCCACTGAAAAAAATCATGTACTCTGAAATACTGTACTCAGTTGCAAAGAGCAACAGGGCCTTATGTTTAACCGGAAAATGTTTACTTTTTTTTTAGTTTTCCGAGAATTATTTTTTATGTACCGATACGTAAAGAATACTTTCTCAATAAATGAGTGACGTGTCTTAAAAAAATTCTTCATGGACGACTTCTCGTACGTATCTGATTGGTCTGCAGAGACAGTGTCGGGAAGTGCCATGCAATTAAGAACACCTTATTACAACAAAGGCTTTCGACTGTCATCCTTTTGGCCGAGGCAGTATTACACATAATTTGACCCAGAAAAAAAATATGTCGTTAGCCCAAAAAAGGTAATTTTTTGTATATGTAACACAACTTTAAGAACTTTTTTTTTTAAGTATATACAAAATTAAAAACAATAAAAGTTTAGTGAAAGCTGATAACTTTAACTGATTCCTTGCCTGATGAACATTACTTAACGTTAACACAAATTTACACGAGGACCCTTAAAAATATCAATCATAAAAGTATGTTTTAAGTATAAAATCCGAAAAATCACAAATAATTTAATTACAAATTTATGACGGCTAATTAAGCTATTTACTGAAACCGTGGTAGTAAGGATCAGCAATTGAAAACCTTGCCGGAGAGGGATGGGATCACGATTAATTTGCCAGACAGTGCACAGCGTCCACCGCTCTCAATTAGAACACGGAAAGCGGGACGGGACGCTGTAACACAATCGACCACAACACCTCCCCAACAACGTTTGGACCGGGGAATGGACTGTTCTCAACCCACGACACTTCGGCTGTATTCATGTGGCTCCCGATTACATCTATTTGTTTAATGTACGAATCAATTTACAGTATTTCAAAAAATATTATCTGTCAACAATAACAATGACAATAATATAATTTATGATTTGGAGAGACTTGTAAATAATAGATTCTGTAGAGCTGGCTGCGGGGGAGGTGTAAATAAACAAAAATACAAATGTAGGCCTACTCTAAGCGCGACTAAATTCAGTTAAAAACGTAGTTATTCGTGTTTCATATATTTCTGCACATCATTCACTAACGGGCACACCGATATCAGAGTGACGACACGACGGATCGTCTCCATTGAGTGTGATAAGCTGCAGCTGAGAAAAACTAATTATGGCAACGCAGCGGCAACGTGGACTCAAAACGGTAATCTCATCTTATTGATGGTGCAATCTGACTGAGGCAGTGTCCGATCTGGCTGGAAGTGCCACGCAATTAAGAACACATTATTACGTCAAAGGCTTTCGACAGTCATCCTATTGACAGAGACAGTATTATACACGTATATTAGTATAATATATAACCAATTTATAAGAATTCGCCAGCCACGACGTACCGGGGACCTTTATCACAAAAAGGAATTGTGAACGACGAGAGTTTTTCGTATATCGCATGACACAACAACATCTCCAGTTGTTTATCAGTTCACACTAACACCCCGCCGTTTAGTATTTTCAGTGGCGTGTATAGAATTTGGCCTTGGGGGGGGGGGTCCGGGGAACAAAAGAAAAACTAACGTAAGACTAATCAACTTTACTGTCTTTAAAGTAGCCGAAATCAGTCTCATTACAGTAAACGCTAACAACACAATAAAAATACGTGTTATTGAAATATTGTTTTAAAAAGATACTTAGTGACTGAATCGATTTACCTACATCTCATATTTCAAACGTATGTTGTTTTCTATATGTAAAAAAGAGTTACTACTGTATTCGCGTACACAGTTGAAAAAAAAGATAAATAAAAAAGGCTAAAAATTAAGAGATCAGCAAAATTCGCCAACAACTTTATCGACCCTCTGGGGGGTCCGGTCCCATTCGTCCCCCCCTAAATACGCCCCTGAGTATTTTAAGTTATAATAATGTGTAACTAAGTTTACGTCTTGCTCATAACATTTCTGTTTCTGCATGCACCTAGGTGGTATAACAGAAAACTTGTGTTTAAATGCATTTGCAGTGTTGGTATTTGCTAATATACACAGGACACGACGGGGAATAATCTCTCGGTACTATGAGTTTTAGAGAGGAGAGATGATACTTCGTTGTACCTCGTGACTAAGCTCCCGTACGATCTTCTGTTTTTTCTACTTTGCAAGGAAACTATGTCAGATTCCTACAGAACGGGTTATAAAAATTCCCGCTCTCTACTAGGGACGTTTAAAGGAGGGACTTGATTGAGACTCCCATCTTACTGAGGACATACGCTGTTCTGTTTCGAACAGACACTGATGTAATTACAATGGCATTGATGGCAAAACGTTTGTTTTACAAAGTTAAACATGAGATCGAAATCTAATACAGCTGTGGGATACGTTTCAACTGTATTATTAAAACCAAAAATAAATTTCACAGCTTTATAAATTAACGAACACGCCCATACCGGCCTTCAAGTATCAAATATTTTCCCGTCTGTCAACGTTAACTCGTTTCTATAAAGACAATTATTTATCTGTCCACCTTACAAGAATATTGCGATTTGAAACAAACATTTTAATAGGCGTTGCTGTGATTGTACTTTCCACCAGGAAAGTGAAGACGAATTATCAGACAAAACTATAAACAACAAAATAAATGATGCGGTAGATACTTAAAATCGTCAGTTAAGTACTACGTTTATACTCAGCGACGGCCGATTCTCAGACCGCATTAATCATACGCGTACAAAATGTGTATCAACAACAGATCTAATTACTGCAGTAAAGTAGTGGCAGTAGCTCTCGTTTTCGGCCGCATCCAAGCGTGCATGGGAACGTTCCTGCTGTGTCGGTCAATCACACCACTCGTTTCCTTTGTACTTTCGCACATACATTACAACTAGCCGTATAAATGTGATACGTAAATAGCCCCAACACGACAACGACCTTAAACTATACACAACGTACCTATGTTAATTACCTAATTACAGAGAAAAAACTATCTGGTTCGCTTAACATTACAAGCAACTATTATGACGCATACTTGGTTTCGAATTCTGACCAATAATTCAAACGCTTCCTCCAACCTTCGGGATTACTTCTAGTTGACTTCCTTTCCAGTTAGTTGTAAAGTTCACCTTTAACTTTGTTGGTAGGCAGCCTGTCCGACGTCACGTATATGTTTACGTCTGGCAGAAACGTATTCTGTTTTCTAATGTTATTTACTAACGTGTATGTGTGTTTTATTTAGTAAACATCCCTATTCTGTCTTGGCATCTTCTACTGGAACTTCTAAGGCGATGGCTCTTCTCTGTCCACTTTCATTTTACTCGTTCCCCTTATATTTTGTTCCAGTTGACGCCGATTTTTTTTCTGTACAGGATTCTTGCTATGTCATTGATCTACGTTTTTCTTTGCTTCGCGTTCCCATTTCTTAAATCTCTTTAGTCGTTCTTCCTTCTCCCATTTTTACCGCTTGCGCTAACAATTACAACTGTTCTGTCTCAGCTTTTTACACTACACTTATCATCTTTATACTATTTCGGATTATTTTACTTTAGAGCTTATCCATTGTAAGAACGCCTTCAATCTTCGAAAATAATTTAATTTCTCTTTCTTCCTTCCCATCTTTTTAACTAATTTACTAATACTACATACTATTTATCAGCATTTGCTACCGGATATGAGTACCACCAGAGTCGTAGTATTCTAGAAGGCAAAAAAGTCACCTGACACTTCGATTATGTATTATAACAAATTCTACTATATGTATACAAAATTATATAAACGATTTCTTTTTTATTGTTCTTGGAAACATTTATGTTACATTTACTTTTAAAATGGTTTTCCATTTTCAAGAATATGTTTTAATACTGTTAAGCCTACATACTCACTCTGCGACCTACGTTTCAAGAATATGTTTTAATACTGTTAAGCCTACATACTCACTCTGCTACCTACGCCCTCACCGCTGTTCAAATCCTGGCATTTTCTCGCAATATAATCTTATAGTTGCTCAACGGTTTGTTGCTTTTTAGAATTCGCACACAGTCCTTGATCTCATACCACAGAAAAAAAATCCATTTGTTTAATACTGTAGAGCGTGGAGACACCTCAATGCGTCGAGCAATTTCTCTCCCCTTGAATGTTCGTCACTGCAATCGCGATGGAGCACTACCGTTTCAAAATCATTTTGTGAAAGTTTTCCACCTGTATCGTGAGTATCTGCACCACATAATTCTGAAGTATCTCCAAATAATTTACTCTATCGTTTGCATTCAAAAAAGTCGCTCGAGTAAAGCAGGAGACGACATTTTCACCCCCGTACAACCCCACCAGTGTGACCGAAATGATATTCCAAAATAAGATATCGGTAACCAGGATACCAGATGTGCTAAACCGTCAAGACAAAATTATCGTTTGTTGTAATACCAATATTACAAGCAGACATAAGCCTAATTTTACTGCTTCGCTATTTCTGTTTACTGCTTCCAATTCCAATTTTCGTCTTTCATCAATTATCTGCATACATGTCGTTCGTTTTTCCACGTATCTCGTATTATTGCTCCGCTTGCTTTTGTCGTTATTTCTGTCTTTATTAATTACATTTTAAAATCTTATTTTGTTAAAAACTTTCTTCCATTTCTCCATCCGCTTTTTTAAATCATTTATGTTTCTCTAATAAGTAACTGTTATACAAGTACGAAAGACAAAGGTGTCAGCACAGAACGAATATGGAAGATACTTAATGGAAACCAAATAACTGCAGACACTGAGAAGACGTATCGCACACGTGAGGTGACGTATTATTTCGCCAGAATACAGGATAAATTCTTACTCACGAATTGGGCTTTCAACGGTGCCCAGGAGTAGCTCCTTCGGCCAAAACGACGAAAGTCGTCATCAAAGATCCTGTTATCAGTTGTAATGAATTATTAATCTCGCCAGTCTAGTTAAGTTGTTGACACGTTTCTGCACATTATTAAACAACGGTTATACAAACAGCAGAATGACGACGCAAGACGGGTGGTTTCAATTGAAGTTGATAAACAGAGGTTAATGAATATCAATTACGGAAACACAGCGGCAACGTGGACTCAAAACGGTAATCTCATTTTACTAACGGTGGAGTCTGATTGGTACACAGATGGGTAAGGTTCCCTATTTTCGGATGGTTTCCTAATTTCGGAAATGGTGATAACTGACAAAGTTATCAGTGCACACTGGCGGAGAGTATGCGAAACTGACATTCCCGCCTATCTAGCGCTGTGTTGTGTAGTTCGTCAGCGTCGGATTAATAGTTGAGTTCTAGGAATTGTTTTTGTGTTCAGTCGTCAATTTGTGTAATATTTGGTGTGGAGAACATAAGCTCTGGTGCGTAAAGGAGAGATTCTAAATTCTTCTCACTTACTCAATGTAATGTTAACAGTGTAGCCTACATTTCGGTGTAAGTTTTGGTTATTTGAAAAGCGTAATTTTCTTTTATTATCGCCATCTTTACTGAAAGAGTCAGGTTTCCCAATTTCGGATACTAATGGGGTTCCGATTTCCGACCGTCCGAAATTAGGAACCTTTGCAGAGCTTTAATATTATTTTATACTTTATTCCGGATGAGCGAGAAAAAACGAAAACCCTGGTCAAAAGAGGCCAGTTATTCCCTGTAGAAGCAATTAAAAGCCAAAAAAAATGGGATATTTGAAGGCATCAAAAACGTTTAATGTTCCCAAATCTACTTTGTTAGATTATGTGAACAGTGGTAACGTCGACAGAAGACTGTCTTCGTCTATATACGAAAAATACTACTCTCAAGCTATCGATTTGTGGTTAGACAATCACTTCTACCAATGGTTTTAAAAAGTGCGGAGTCATTCCGTACAATCCAGATGTTTTTTTTTCGAAATCTGACTTTATACCAGAAGCAGAAACAAGTCAAACACCTGATAAAGGAAGTCACCAAAAATCTGCAACTGCCCGACTTCCTGGACCCGAGTCTAGTGACACTGTAGGCAGACCTACGACTGTGTCTCCGACCTGAATTACCCGGACCGTCAACAAGTGGCAGACGATGTGATAAAGCTGTTATTCTTACATTAACACCATATAAAAAGTCACTCGAATGTTCCAACCAAAAAACAAACACAAGTGGATCAGTCAAGACACATATTTCTTGCAAAAGAAAATTAGGATTTAACAATAGCCCCAATAAAAGTGATTCTGATCAAAACGGTCTAAAAAATCCATCTGCTTCTAAAGCTTACTCTAACATGCTTTTTAAAAATTCTCCGAAAAAAAATTTGCCTATTGCAAATAAACGTAGACGAAAATCAAAATTGAAAACAGTTGAATCTTCTGAACACGAAAGCACTGACGGAATAGAATTAATTTCAACTGACGACGAGGACAGTGATGGGGAAGAATGTGTTTATTGCATAGGGTCCTACAAAGAAGATCAACATGGTGAAAGCTGGATAAGGTGTATCTCCTGTATTCGTTGGGCACACAAACTATGTGCAGGCACTGAAAACGAAGGATGGAAGACATTTGTGTGTGACCACTGTAGACCTAAGTTTAATTCAAGCAACGAATAAAAAATGTTTTCAGTAAAAGTACGACTATATAGCCTATTCGTTTTCATTTTTTCATTAAATTTATATTTTCAATGTTTAAGCCTATAATTTTGCATTTATGTGACTTATTCCTTTTTGTTTGTTAGCGTAGTTACATATTTTAAGAAATTAAGCTATAGATTGTTTTGTTGTACTGTTTTTAAGTGTGAAATAATTGTAGTGTTTGTTTTATGACTTACAATTTACAATGTAGGCTACTAATTAATTTTTAATAATGTGAAGCTTATAGAAACATATACAGCTAAATAAAGATTATCACATTAAAAATTTTGGTTTTTAGAGTACTAAAATACCCTATCCGAAATTAGGAACCACGCTATCCGAAATTGGGAAACCCTTAACTAGTGCAGTAATTTTGTAATACTTTCGTTATTTATTTTTATGCATAAGAATTTACTACTTTTTACAAGTACACAAAGGGTTGTTTAGTATACATGCCAAACTATACTTCGGTAAAATTATATGTCATTTTACTAATTTTTTGAGTGTTAAATAATAAGAATCCTTATGGTATCCGAAATATGGGTACTTTACCCTACAGTGTCAGGAAGTGTCTCCCAATTAAGAACACATTATACATCAAAGACTTCCGACTGTCGTCCTTTTTGCCGAGGGAGCCACAACTGTAGTACCAAACGACGCTGACCGTGATGGACAATTATCACTGTAAGAATTAGATTATAGACTTTACGCCACTAAATACAGTAGCTGGGCCTGTGAGCACGATCTTCAGGCCGTATGTGCTTATCCTCGGTTGTGAAAGTTTAAAGATTTTTGTGGTAACTGTATTGGGTACACCATTACACAATCACCGTAAGATTTCGCTTACACGACATAAGAGCAAATTATTGTCATTAGTACTTTTACAATATTAGGCCTATTAGCAGTATTTCTGCATCCGATTACTTTTCATATGTAAGTTATTACTTTTTCTTCGAGTAATACCTTAAACGGAACTTTTATCTCGAGAAAATGCATACATCTTTGTATTCTGTTTTTGAATATTTCGTCATGAAAGCTTAGATGGGCATTTTAGTTACTGTTCAATTTCGTTCAGATTCCTAATCCATGTTCCTATTTACTATACATAACAAACTTTAATAATACTCTTCACTAAGCGCTTAACCAATTCGGAAACTAACTACATAACTAGCTTTCCTTGGGAATCATATAACATATTTTACTGAAATTAACGGAAATTGGAGAAAATACGTGTATAATGCTTTTGAGGATTTTATAACATTTTTTGAGCCCATTCTTATTCATCGGCCTTTTCTGTTAACTTTAATTTTCTCAGGTGAAATACACTATCGAACTTCGATTAAACAAATCGGTAAATAGTAAACTTTCTTTATCCAGGTAGCACATCAGATAGTCTTCTGGGCATGATACGATATCTTGTGAAGACTTATCACCCACTATCGTGAAAGAAACAGAAACACAAAGAGAGAAGAACGACAGTATGCACACAGCTTATCAGCTTACATCTCTCCCAGTGAGTGCGTGTTCTGCTTTCAATGACGTGGATTAGGACGACATTTTCTGTCAAAATATTGTTACATAGAAATGCAACACACACGCTTTCTCGCAACGTGTGTACTACAGAGGAAGCCATACGGTTCAAGGTTATGCATACAAACTCCACTACGTAGGAGCAGCCTATAATTACATTATTTAACAGTTCTCCTTGTGAACCAACATTAGAGGCGTCTTACGTCTCATACACGTATACTGCTAAATAAGGCGCTTCCCAGCTACACGTGCCTTGCTTCCAACATTTACTGCAGCCACAAACAATGGTTGTCGAAAGATTTTACGATTTTCCCAGAACAGCCCCCCTCCAATCTTTCGATTTTTAAAATTTATTTGTGAATTATATTGTTATCTACGTATTACCTCTGTCCAAATTTCATAAATTTACTCAAAAATGTACAAAAAAAATTACGTGGATGACAATCTAGTGAAGGCCTATAATTCAAAATAATAGTGCTGTGTTGCTCTTAAATCAAATTACATGTTTATACGTTTCCAAAATTAACATTATTTTATGAAGGCTTTAAATGATTCCGGCTACAACTGGAGCCCATCTTCCAACATCTTTCTCATTGAACTTTCTCATTATGACAGCTTGTCATATTCTATTTTTTAATATGACAATACGACTGATGTTAGGGAGATGTTACTGTAAACCGGTTTTTACTTTGTACTTATTAATAACAGAACGTTTGTCGAAAAGTTGCATTAGAAGTGAAATCTGAAGTCAATTAATTTACCAAACTTTAATAATTCCACGTTAATACAGGTATTTACTGTATAGGTCTGTTACTGGTCGGGCATTTCAAGTCCCATGTGCGCTATAATCACTTTCCGCACATGTTTACTCAGCAACCTCAAATTAAACAATTATTTAAATAATGAGTAATCGTACGGGTATACTCGGTTATATTAGATAGACTTTCACAAGTAATTATTTATACAAAAATAAGTTTAAGAACGTTCGACCATATTACATTCGCCATACTGAATGTTATGTTCCTTCTTAGATTTCAATTAAACAAACAACCTATGAATCTTTTCAAAACTGGTGGACTGAAATGTTTAAGTTACCCAGTTTCCAAAAAACAATTTAGATTCTTTTACTTTTTTTTTGAAAATTTTGACTTGCACATTTTACTGACGTATTAACTTTTGGCATTAAAAACTTATAAAACAATGTAAAAGGTTTCATTCGAATCTAAGAGGATAGATAAATTTACAAGAGTATAATTTATAAGTAAAATTTATAAGAGTATATCATAACTATAATTTTATTTATAAGAGTATAATTCGTAAGCATAATTTATAAGAGTATAATTCACTACTTACATTTCATCTTCAAGAACGCTATATCATCTATCTACTTTTATTTTTCACAAAATACAATATTATTATTTTTTTGGAATATATCATAACTCCTGATGATGCAGCAGTTTTTATCTGCGAAACGTATGCAATGTAACCTTAATAGGCCTATAATTTGCAGAGAAAATCTTATAGGCCTATAGCCTCATTCTGAACAGTGTGTGTGTGTGCGCGCGCGTGTGTACATATTTACATGAACATACACTTATTCTACTTTATCGGTGATGTAATAATTCCTGTTAAGTACCATCAGGCTCAGAAATCTATCTATAATTTAGCATTTATAACTACACGAAAACTATGAACACTAGCGCGCGTGTGCGATAAAATACTGGTTCCGGTTCTATTTATTCCTTTAACCCTTTTTAAAATCTGAGTACAATATGGTGTATTATACCTGTACCTTACAGCGAACGCAATAAAACCGCTTATAAGTCCGGTTTGTGTAAGTGAGCCGCTTGGTGGAGTAATGACACGTACCGATAGCAACACAGTTTATACATCTTCCATACACAGTGAATGATTAACGTGTTCCATAAATCACAACGGCACACATTATTCTCAAGCAACTCTATTGTCATATACTACGTGCATTACTGAACAGGAAACTAGACTGTAGTTTACGCTAACGTTGTAATGTAAGACTCACATCAATGACAATGATGCAATAATGATGGCAATAATGCGTACAAATTGCACGTAGAATGTATAAAGACGAATACTATGTAGATTTATAACAACCAGAGAGTGTAATTAGTTTGATAAACATCCCGTACACGATTTGAACTGACAAACTCAATTTGGGACTGTTTAATCAATCTTTGACAGGCATGGAACGCCAGGCTATATACACCCCGAGTCTGGCAGATCATTCTCCTTTGTAATCACATCACTGCGGTATGAGTGTCCTTTATCGCGGCTCGGTGGCGTTGGGATATCTGGTGAGGCTGGAGCATACCACACACGCAGCCTGTAGGACTACCGAGAACACACACAGGCCTATCATGTGTGTGACGTCGATAGCAAGGATGAATTTATTTATTGGAAGAGCGATGGGAGTTCTAAGTTTTAATTAGACCGTCTGGCATTTGTCTGTCTGTCTACCTGCTGATTGGGGTGTCTCACGATAACTTTTGAAGGCATGCACCGATTTTCATAAAACTTTTGCCCCACGGAATCTTATTTATTTTTGTTTTTTAGACTAATCGCCCCAAAAATAAGGGAGCGGAAGGCAAAAATGTGAGGGGTTAAAATTGTGAAAAAATTGCCCAAACCCACGTTGGATATAAAATTAAAGGTAATTTGAACCACAATCTGAAAATAATGTTCATTTTTGAAAAATTCAAAATTTTTGAAGGTTAGGGCCCAAAAAGTTCCAAAGAAAGAAAATTTTGATAAAATCGCAAAAGTTCATGTAGGATAACAAATTAAAGATAATTTTAACTGACATTTAAATGTGATAAGTTTTTGGAAATTTCAAAATTTTGGGACCTCAGGAGACAAAAAAGACATGCAAAATTTGAACAAAATTTAAAATCGAGTAGGGTACCAGGTTTAGAAGGAATTAGAACCTAAATCGGAATGGTTAGTTTTTTGGTGTTTATTGCATGATTGAATACTCTACAGTTGTTTATGTATTTCAATTTATCTAATAATAAATGTACTTCGTTCAAAGTAGTAAGCAAGTTCTGCAGCGGAAGAAGCATATTAGTTTATAATAAAAACTCATGTGAGAAAACAGTGACAATAGTTGCAGAATTAAATTTTTAAGTAAATACTGTAAAATTGATGTAAGTACTGTAGTTAATGTGACGATTTTTACAATGACTGGAAATTTTATCGGAATGTTCCCGTGAGCGCAAAAACGGGAAGTATTTAAATAATGATATGGGTGCAAACTGTTTCCATTACATTGATTCTTTCTTTATTTTCAAAATGTTCTATTCTGAGAATTTAAAATTATTTGATTTATTATTTTTATCGTTAGTCAACCAATGTAAAGTGAATTTTATTTTATTATGACGTCTGTGATTGCAAAACTACAAATTTTTCTATTTATGATTATTTGCATGCATATTTGACGTACACGCACAATTACAAGAAGGAGCAAATATTTGAAACTGTACTTTTTTAAAATAAAAGGCCATTTTATTCTTTTCCAAATGTATAATAATTATTTCCATAACACGACCTGATTTAACAAGAAAAGAAAGACTTAAAAAATTACGCTAACATGTAAGTTGTTTTTTTCGGTATCTCCTCAACAATTAATTTGACATGTTAAACCAAACTGTGAACATCGGTTTCTATTATCATTACCCGTTACCGAGTAGAAATCAAGCAAGGAACACTGTAGGCTGTATGTTTTTCACGCTGTGTTTATGTTTCTTTCTTAGAGAACTACGATAGATATTGATCTGAAATTTTACAGTAATGATTAATATCATTCGAAATATTTTCAAACGATTGAAGTAAAATTTCCTTATTATAAAACATTATACATATTTTGGTGAATTGTTTTAAAAATGTATACACAAAAAGCGCCTTTGCTGGAAATTAGATACATTTTTAACGTCTTAAAACATAGTTTATGAATGATTTTATTTCAGTCCTTAGTAGACTACCTTGTACTGACAGATTAAACTGAATGTTTCAACTAGATATATAATTTTGGTAGGTTCTGAGAAAAAGGAACACTGTGGTTCTAAAATACGCGTTTAATAATTAACATTACTTTTCTATTACATTAAAACATTCCAGATTCAACATATAAAAGAAATTAACTCCCTTCTCCCTTTGCTTTTCCTTTTCCTTACACTTTTTGCCATTTCTATGAATTTTTTATCCACTTCCTTTATTCTTTTCAGGTCAATTCTCTCGGTCGCTGAGAACAGCTCTGACTGACCTCAACCCTCGGAGCCTTAACGTTGCTCAATGCGTCTTCACTGAATGCATCGTAAACATTAATTTTTAGTGTAGCAATCACAATATAGACAATTTTGGTCATTCTGGATTACAACCGCAACTAAACTGTTCACCAGGTGATAGACGGATTTCTGTCTGCTCACATAATTTATGATCAAATAGTCATCACTAAGTTTTATTTGCTTTTATTGGCACTGTTATTTTATTGTTAAAATTAAATTAGTTATTATTATTATTAGTATGATTGATGTTGTTGTTACATAATTATATTGTATTCATATTATCATTATTTATATTATTAACTTTTATTTAAGATCCGAGCCGAAAGGTGGACGGTGCTAGTACAGTACTGTTTTTAAACAACATATTCGTCCACTGTCTATCATCAGATCAACAGTAAAGTGCCAATACGGTTTTCAGAATAAAATGTAGAACAAAAGTAAACAAAAAACAAAAACCCATAAAAATTTTCAGTTTTCTGACTAGAATGTCCCCCAGTAAGAAGTACTATCCCCCAGGCGTTCTTACACGTCGCCAACGGCAGCGCAGCAACCCAAATCATACAACATGTGCATGTTCTATCTCCTCTTTGTACACAAAACGAAAAATTGTTTCCTAACGAAACCCAACACGAATTGTTTCGTTTTTCCTAACGCTTTAAAAACTAAATGATACGTGTGACGCGTAACGTAGGCCTACTGAATATTGTTCTCGTACGAGTTTCACACCATTGTGTAGTGCTTGAATACGCTATGCGTGGATCGTTACCACTACGCCGAATGAACGATCTGTCACTCTATAGGCATAGCAACGGTACACACTGGACTAACGATATTCACTGAAACTGATAAAGTTTAACAAACATAAATACAGTTTATCAGATGTGTCAAATGATGTCGTGTTAAAAAATCTTCGCGTTGCAAATAACGGAGTGGCTGCTTCTTTAACAACTGCGAGAGAGAGAAATTCAAACTACTATATAAAACGCCTTCTAACTGAGAACAACTAATTAAGGAAAACGTCAGTGTGAACAACGACAGTGTAAAGTTAAGCTGGAAGGGGGGCTCCATGACACTGTTCTTAGAGCAATATACTTCCGCAACTGGTTATTACACTAGTATTCTTGCGGCTAGCGTGTTTTAATCACGTGTGGCTACCTTTCTGCATATACGCGTGGTCCGCTTGTTAAATATTCTCAAATACATCGAATTTACAGATAACTAGCGGCTCAAAACGGCTAAATAGGGAAATACTACTAGACAGGGATTCCGCTTGCTGTTTTGCCATAGCATTGTGAGTGGACAGTTACCCTATAAAAACCAGATATTTTTCCCGAGAGGGGGATGTATGCAAGTAAACAAGCACACTACACAATACTTCTATAACCACTTAGTGAAACAGCACGACCACAAATACGTAACTGAATTAATTCAATATTGTATACCATTTCCGTTCTTAGTTCAATCCTGATGTAAACAAACCCACGTGGGAAATCTGAAACGACACTGGTCACGGGCGTTGACATTGTTCACACAGTAATGTATTACGCGCATGTGCAGAATGTCTGTATAGTCATGTGAGTGTTATCTTACCACTTAAATCGGGGCACGTCGTTTTAAGACTTCCTCCTTATCATTGTATTCTGAATCTTATTTAATTAATATGGAGCCAGTTGAAAGGATATGTTGCCCGTCACAACACAACATTAGCTGCTTGATATAAAACAATTTTGAGAAGGCGGTAAATGAAACAACGGGGGACAAGTGGAGTCATTGTATGCAGCATATAATCAAAGAAGATAATACGCTATGGCAACTGGCCCACATTACCGACATTGTTGTGGAGAATGGGCAATCTTATCGATAACGTCGACTCAAATGATGATATAAGTTCAGACATAGATATGGAAGGCATTGAACTACTATCTGACAGCAACTGATAGTATTCAGTACATTGGTAATTATCACAGCTTCTATTTTCGTTTTAAATAAACTTTTCTTTTTGTTTGTTGCGATATTTAAACGGTTAATAAAATAAAACCATTAACTGGTGTTATAAAATATTTCACTGTCGGTCTGACACTGTCATACAAATTTTACTTTGGTCAGGGCAAATTATTACAATTTACGTGTGTTTATACAGTATCAATATTATATGTACCCTGTCTGTACTCCTTCTGTCAGAGCGATATGCCTCTAATTCAAGTAGCAAATAGCGTTTGTTAGTTTACATCAGGATTAAGCTGAGAACGGAAACAGTATAACATCATTACCTGCTCCTAATAAATTTGAATAATGTTAATGTAAATTGCAGAAGCGTGGTAGATGGTTCGTTCTGTTTTGATGAAAACAAAAAGACACGAGAATAGGTATTTTTTTTCCTATTCCTAAGACAGCAGTACAATACTCTTATCTAGATAATGTCTAAGATAAACTTGGATTAATCTTTGGTGACAGACTGTTGAAGCTGAAGTCATATCATATTTTCTCCAGCCTCTGTCTGTCTCTCTACCTCTCCCCCCTCACACACCTAGCAGTGTAATCTGCATACAAACATACTCGACTGAGAAGGCGAAAGTAACAGATTAGTTTTTAACGATTACTCAGCAGAAATATGCAGTTCAAGTAGATTCTGTTAACACTGTATTGAGAACTTCTTAATGAGGCTTTTATACGAACAAACGACCAATCGGTCAAAGAAAACACAACTCTTCGCCAATATGAAAGGAATTCCTTTCTTTTTTCGTTCTTCCTGCCGTACCGCGACGATATATGTAAATACATGAAGGAATGTAGACGTGTATATTGACTTTGTTCGGACGGACTTTTTTGTGTTTTAAAATGATTTTACGGTCCTTGACATTTTCGTCGAACTCAACAACGAAACCATTAAAACATTCAATTCGAATTTACCAAATATTATATATTTTTTTTAATTCAGCTTGTCTCCTTCACTAACATTTACCTGTAGACCTCTTAGTTTCATAGTTATTATTCACACAAATACACATGCGCGCGCGGGTGTGGCGCATACGTTTTTGTAATAGTATCGTCCTGTTACAGAACGGTTTCTCTGCTCACTTGTTTCAGAGTATTTATTTATCGCTCCATATGTAACTAAGAGCAGTTTTAATACAATTTTAAAAATAAATAAAGAATCTCCTGCAATGTTTGCTTACAACTTTAGATCAGTGCAGAAAATAACTCAATCTCAGGTCAGTATCTATGTACGGCAGAAGTACAACGCATTTTATCAGCTTCTGTTGGTGCTGCCTACACAATTACTGTACGGTAATGGATTTTCCTGACATTGAATTGCCCTGTATACACGTTATTGCATAATGTTCCACAAATAACACACCGCTGTTATCGTCTCTATAGGCTAGTTATGTTTCGTGCCCACCTTCCACAGTGAACGTATACACAACATAACCTGTACTTACGCCTCTTTTTCTCTTTTTTTTACACTGATCCATTTCTTACTCGTGTTTCCTAACTCATGAATCATTTTCTTATCTAATACATAGACCTACATGTTTTCTTGTTTCTCCTACCTTTTTGAAATTTCCACTTCAGAAATTCCATCCACCCGTTTCATTTTTCACAATAAATACAAACAAGAAATCAAAGCAGTCAAAGTAACACATGGATCACTCCACCAACGTACAGAACAAATCATCTGAGTTTTTAAAACAACAAATATTAGAGATAGTAGCAAAACAAAACTAACCACCACTGATAAAGCCCTACTATTCCAACAAACAGCATTAACCAACACAGCCACAAAGATATTATCAAACAACGGATCAACATGGCTGACGACGCCTATACAGATGTAAAATTTAAAATACACGAGCATATTTTAAATTTCCCTAAAATTTAAGTATTTCATTATACATATAAGTATTATTGTGCACCCTATCCACCTTTAGTGATATACTCGTTGTCAACCTATTAATCTCTCTCTCTCTCTCTCTCTCTCTCTCTCTCTCTCTCTCTCTCTCTCTCTCTCTCTCTCTCTCTCTCTCTCTCTCTCTTTCACACACACACACACACACACACACACACACACACACACACACACACACACACACACACACACACACACACACACACACACACACACACACACACACACACAGGGCAACGGAAAATCCTACTGCATGTTTTGGTACGTGCTCATAATGAGCCAAATGATGATGATTAGAGAATGTATGAAATTTGTAGATTGGCGTAGGGACTGTATTTTAGTTTGTAAGGAACTTCCTAATTTAGACTAATAAATACGTTATTGTAAGTGCACATCCGTATTCCATTTTTGAAAAGGCATCAAAAAAACATAAAAAATTTTATATAATTTCTCTGTAGCTTCAAAACAATTCTTGACTATAAAAAGTCGAAATTTACATGATGTGATTGTAATTCTCTGTCTTAAAATATATTTCTGTATGCAAGGAATACGCTACTGAAATTGTTTAGAAGTTCTAAGCTACATATCAGAGCTTTAGAATTTCAGGAAATTCAAGACTAAGTAAAACCTTCCTGCAAGTTGGGAATCATGACGCACGTGGTCCTCTCCTCTACAAACAATACTATTAGAGGAAACGGCCACAAGTCCGCGAATACATAGCAATGAACGCTGCAGATCTCCGAAAGACAATCTCCAGATTCCGCTAATATTATAAACACGTGTAATTTCGATTGCACTTACAACCGAGTGCTCTCCACTCCAGGATAATGGAAGATTGTCTGCATAGGCCTGGAAAGAGACTTGAAGCGTACTAGATTTGGTGTACGATAATACATCATCGTGAAATTTTGCACACGGTAACAATCCCAAAAGCAACCCTGAGAAACGACCATTTATTCTTCCATACATACATACAGCTGCTGGAGGAGTTACTAGACTAGACTATAAGGTTACTAGATTCCAATTACGGATATCGTTCTTACTCCAAATTCAAGGCAAGTCCTAATTTTAATATTACCATTCAAATCATACGCTGTAACGAATATTTAAAGACTAAAAAGTGTATAAAAACAAACTATTAAAAGAACTCTTAATGAATTTTGTTGTTGATCAATTTGTAAGGGAAATTAGTGGAAAAACTTTTAAATTTAAATAATTGTGCAATTAATTAAATTGCAACAAACTAACATCTGTATATTTGCCTCCGCAATATTAAAAAAGATCGAAAATGTACGCAAGACCACTTAACGCAAGAGATTCAGTGTAATCAGGTGTAGAACACAAAGGGCCCCAGAGAGAGATTGCTCGCGTTTGCTCACGTTGGTCTGCATTTTTTACCACATTACATCTGACTGGTTTACGTATCCTTTTATGTGCAAACGAGAATAAGCGTTCGCCTTGATCTTTTCAAGAACAAACTCATTAGTTACGGTACACTTCATTATTTTAATGTAACCTTTTAAAATCAGTAACTCCTGTCAAGTTTTTTCCTTAAATTTCTTTTTGGCCATCACGGCACAAATAATAAGTTAAATGACTGTACCTGGAGCATTTTCCTTTTCCGGCGAATCACCGATAAATCGGTTTATAGAAAAACACATTTTAAGTAAGTTTCTGTACGATACTCAATGAGTTGATCATCCAACACCCGGACACATGTTTATTTAACCTTTAACGTACGAATTATTAAGTAAACTACAATAATTAATGTTCGGTAAGTTACCACTTAAATGTTTTTTCTGACGAACTAATCGCATGACATTTTACTGTTCGGGATATTGATCCGTTCGAATTAGAATAGTGGATTGCTGACAAATCGCAGACAGGAAGCTATTCATATTCATGAATTATTTTTAGAAAAACGTGTTTTTGCTTTTTATCTTACTCGTTCTTTTCATGCACAAATTTGCTGTTTATGTCAAAATCTAGCTCAGAATTTTTAACAAAATCTGTCGTTGATATTTCACGGTCAATACAATATGATAGGCAGGGTGATACGTATCGGACGGGTCTTGCAAACAGTTTTCGTTTAAGAGATGAGACAAATGAAGCGAAATAAACGATTTTTCTCCAAGCAAAAGCTTCTCAGAGCGAGTAAACAGACAATACTTATCTGTAATGAACTCGAGGGCTTAGAAGATCTATGGGTGTAGTCTCGGTTACTGACCTAGAAGTACTGGTTTGAATTCCCAAGCAGGGTAATAAAATCACAGTTTTACCGTTTCAAAATAGATTACCGTGTGAAAACTAATAGGTAGGATAATACGTTACGGTTACAAACGGACTTCTGAAGCGTGTCACATAAGAAACGGAAAAGTATTAAGCGGATTGAGGATAGATAATCATTTTAGTGAAAGTCGGAAAATAAAAATAACTGCTCATATGCTGCCACGTGGCACCTCAGTGTAAGCTACGTGTAGATACTGCAAAGAAGGAAACGTCGCGGGCATCGAAAGATACTTGGCATAGCACTATCTGTCAACACGGACAGTCTGCGACAGCCGCGAGAAGCGTCATGTGCTGCGCATTGTGTGTGTATGGTTTGAAAGACCTGCCACCGTCATGGCGGTAAGGCCTACTGGTGATGTTTGTCTTCATCGTGTCTTTGAGACTGGTAGGTTCCCGCATTAGGTCAAAAGTTAGTGATTTAACGACATGTGTGTGTGTGTGTGTGTGTGTGTGTGTGTGTGTGTGTGTGTGTGTGTGTGTGTGTGTGTGTGTGTGTGTGTGTGTGTGTGTGTGTGTGTGTTCATTGTAAAAACGTACATTACGTGCAGAAACTCGTTTGTCGCTAATTATTCACGGTTAGGTAACTTTATGCATGTCACCGTGTGTCTGCTTATGGCAGTCACGTGGTCGAGGTCAGTGACATACTAAAATGAAGTTATCATTGCATTTAGAACTATTAAACGTACGCTTGTGAATTGTTCGTTACAGCTTTGTTTTACATCTGGGTTTACGC
The DNA here is from genome assembly GCA_034769895.1 of Magicicada septendecula. Lineage (NCBI taxonomy): Eukaryota > Metazoa > Arthropoda > Insecta > Hemiptera > Cicadidae > Magicicada > Magicicada septendecula. The sequence continues at coordinate 247,927,151 of CM068371.1, read as the reverse complement.
CTGGTGTGTATGATAGGATAATGGGGAGATCGCAGTCTCCGTGTTCGAGATTCATATATTCAGAGGTAAACTAAGGCATAATGTAATTTTTACTCTGTAATATCTGCCGATAGTTTGTATACAAATCCCTGGTTGATATGTCGTGAATCTTCTAAAACGAAATCGACAGCATTGAGAAATGTAAGATGTAAGAGAAATGTCCTTCGATTATTTATCGGCGGGAATGAAGCTCAGATTATAAATATAGCAGCTGGCACTTATCACAGGTACCTATAAACTATTCGATAATACGTTATGTTGATTATCCATAATTATTTCGTTTTTGAAATATAGCCACCAGCACAACAAATAATTGTAATTCTATGTTGTAGATTATTTAGATGTGTTTTTCTATGGTAATCGTACGAGTAGCTCGTATATTGACTAGCTTCAAGCGACCCACTACCCCCGTCTGACTAGTCTGTCAGCAGTCTGCATCCTGCACTGTAATCTTAGTCTTCCTCAGGAATTTTCGCTTGCACTATTTCTTCAATCCTTGTGTGATCCAATCGTGTATTTCCGTTTCCCAGGATACACTCCACAGCTTTGTCGCGATGTTTCTCTATAAACTTGTTTTCCTCTCACTACTATCAGAGTCTCTTCGTTTCCCACTCTGTGATTTCATTTGATAGTCAATAGTTTGCAATTCCAATATAGCTCAAACGCTTGCAGTTTTTTTCACTACTGTTCATCTCTCGCTTCCATGAAGTACTGTACACCATACCGTTACTAATTCTTTAGTAACTCTAAGTCACTACTTGACATTAACATTTCTCTATTCTGAAAGAAATCTCTCTTAACCATAACTATCACTGCGGCGAAATCCTCCTTGTTCCACTTATTCTGCAATAAGGATTAAATTACCACCTCCACACTATCTCAACTTAATCCTGATGTCGCAGTTTGTACGTACTGTTTTTATAAACGCTGCCCGTGCTGTATTGTTTTTTACATACGGTACCTATATACTTTTTCATTCGTGTGGATTGAGTATTGTGGACTGGATTCTTGTCGTATTTTTCATAACTGACAACCAACCCGCTGAATACGGAGCTTTGTTTATATTCTGCCATGTTTTTGTTACATGGTGCTACTGACGGACTCTCAGTTTGTTAGAAGGATGCAGGATCTTCAGAAAAATCTTGAAGCCGGTCACGGGAATTTCATTGTTCTCGCGTTCGTTTCTGACCGTATTAGTCACTGTCCCATTTATTATGAAGTATTTTTGCATGCAATAAAATATTTCAGGTTGTTTTAAAATCATTCATTACGTAGTGTGTTTTGTAGGAGTGGAGCTTTATAAGGTCCTCCCCGCCCGGTAAATCTACCACTGCACATGAGTTGCTAAAGTAAATGAGGCATGGCACAAAGTCAGAATGTCTACTTCAAGAAAAGCGTCTGTTAAAAGAATTCGGGTGGATACCAGACTGGTCATGCGTTTAAAACATCGTGGGGAGACACATTGCGTCAGAGGTGTCACCTCCATGTATACAAACGTGGGTGGATGTTACGGTTCAGTTCAGTGTCCGGAGCCACTATACTATGGGGATTCAGTCGATACACAAAGAAATGAACCCGTAAAAAGTGCTTACAAGTGGGGAAGCAGTGTGAGCCTGAGGTACTTCAGCTCCCGCGAGAAACTGTCTTACGCATAATGGCTTTCATAACGTCATTCTAACAGAGCACTTGACCCAAGAATTGATTATACACAATGGTTATCGTCAGGTATCTATCAAAGAAGTTGATTATCTTCTGCTACAATATTTAAGGCTGTAAATATGTAGTGTTGTGACGTGCGTGCGTGAGTACCTTTTGTGGGTGTGTGAGCGCGCGTTTCGGGCACGTTTCTTGTTTGCCAGTTCGTGTGTGGCCCTAACAGCAAATTGAAAAATCGACTCGAAGAGGCCATTAAAAATGAAAGTTCTCTGTTATACGTCTGTGCGCGTGCGCACTTTAAAGACAGCTCTATATATAAATAAACTGACATGCCATAACTCGTACACAAGAAGGTCAGTGTATGGAAAGTTATAAAGTCCATAATATAAATATGATTAGAATTCCTAGCGCTTGCAGATTGGCGAGTTGTACGTCTGCGCGTGTTCCGACTGTTCATATCCTTGAATAGGGATTGACTTTTGAAATGTAGCTAATCACAAATGCACAACTGCTGTCTTTCATGTTGATAATTATGACAGAGTGTTAAAATTTTATTTAATGAGAGAAACTTTGTAATGTTCACTGAATAAAATTATTTCTCACTTTGTGTCTCGAGTATCAGCAATAATTGGGCACTTCGCAGATAAATCCTTAATTCCTTAAATCTCTTTAAATTTTGTCAGAACTGATTCATTTGAATGTATACTTTTATTAGACGTCATATATTTATTCTAAAATATTCTGACTCTGTTCGAGCAAAGACTACAATCTGCATTATAAGTTACGCGTATTTACACGTACAGTGCTCATGATTAAACTTATTTAGAATTTGTGGTAGCATTTCTAGACTTCTGGAACTTAGAAATATATGCTTACACACGATTCCTCGACAGATAAGTAGGAAATACTGAACTGACTTGTTATTTTTCTAAGTAGACCTTCTCCCTTGCTCTTGTTTGCTTACGTGACTAGAGAGCTATAGAACGTCATGAAACTACAAATAGAAGGATCTCCGTTAGAGCGACACAAACCGCTGTGGAAAGTGGCGGCAAACCGCACGTAAAAGTCTGAAAAGTTTTATCTGGGCTTTATAGTCCCCTATACGGACTTACCATATAACCAAGGTAGCAGCTCCTTACACGATGAAAAGGATGGTTGGTTCTTACCATCTGAGGAGAGGAAGAGAGAGAAATACGTACACAAGAAAGACTGTTTTAGTCCGCCACCATTTAAGAACCAACAGATACCAAGATATCTCCAAGATATACTACACGTGATTATGATGCATTTGCCAAGGTGTCCTAAACACAAATAAAATGAGAAGGAAGAAAGTAGCGACAAAACCCGGAACTGAATGAGAGAAGTATACCAGTACAGATCAGACGATTAAATTTTTTGTTCACCGAACAGAAATAAAGTAGAGAAGACATCTTGACGCGATGGAGAACAGCAGAATACCCAAAATTATGTACCGAGAGGGAGTAAATCTGTCGGTAGTCGTAGAAAGCGCTAGAAGTAAGAAAGCAGGACAGGTCAACAGCCTTATTTAACATAAAAGGGAAGAAGAAGATGAATGGGAAGAGGAGGAGGAAAAGACGAATACCAAAGAGGTATCCAGAAAAAGAGGAAAGAGAATCAAAATATTGGTAAGAGAGAGAGAGAGAGAGAGAGGAAAATCAGAAGATGGTATGAGGTACAATCGGTGAAGTGAATGTCAGCTCAGGTTCAATAAGATTAAGATTTTGTAAGTTTCATACAAATTAACGAAAGCGTTATAATACCTTGAGTTTTTTGCTCTCGAGTTTGCGTGTTTCGCTAACCTGTTTGCCGGCTCCCTTGCGTTGCCGGCCGAGTGGCGTCACCTTTGTTAGTGAAAGCGATTTGTCTCTTTCACTTGACCCTTGTTGTCGTTTATATCAATAATCAGTGTCACGCGCTAACCCTTTACTCTGTACCCGGGATAAAATGGTCGTTACCGAGGGATGGAGACTGTTTGATCTCTGCAAATTGTGTAACGTTGCTGTCACTTTAGAATTATTATGAGAATCAGGTCGAGTTTTAGCTTTTCCCTCTCTCCACGTGTGTGCTCTGTTATTCTAAAGCTTTGATAGGAATAGTAAAATTATAGCTTACTACTGCATTATAGCTTACTACTGCATTACAGCTTACTACTGCACTATAGCTTACTACTGCATTATAGCTTACTACTACATTACAGCTTACTACTGCATTACAGCTTACTACTGCACTATAGCTTACTACTGCACTATAGCTTACTACTGCATTACAGCTTACTACTGCACTATAGCTTACTACTGCATTACAGCTTACTACTGCACTATAGCTTACTACTGCATTACAGCTTACTACTGCACTATAGCTTAGTACTGCATTATAGCTTACTACTGCATTACAGCTTACTACTGCATTACAGCTTACTACTGCACTACAGCTTACTACTGCACTATAGCTTACTACTGCATTACAGCTTACTACTGCACTATAGCTTACTACTGCATTATAGCTTACTACTGCATTACAGCTTACTACTGCATTACAGCTTACTACTGCACTATAGCTTACTACTGCATTACAGCTTACTACTGCACTATAGCTTACTACTGCATTACAGCTTACTACTGCATTACAGCTTACTACTGCACTATAGCTTACTACTGCACTATAGCTTACTACTGCATTATAGCTTACTACTGCACTATAGCTTACTACTGCATTATAGCTTACTACTGCACTATAGCTTACTACTGCATTATAGCTTACTACTGCATTACAGCTTACTACTGCACTATAGCTTAGTACTGCATTATAGCTTACTACTGCATTACAGCTTACTACTGCATTACAGCTTACTACTGCACTATAGCTTACTACTGCACTATAGCTTACTACTGCATTACAGCTTACTACTGCACTATAGCTTAGTACTGCATTATAGCTTACTACTGCATTACAGCTTACTACTGCATTACAGCTTACTACTGCACTATAGCTTACTACTGCACTATAGCTTACTACTGCATTACAGCTTACTACTGCATTATAGCTTACTACTGCACTATAGCTTACTACTGCATTATAGCTTACTACTGCATTACAGCTTACTACTGCACTATAGCTTAGTACTGCATTATAGCTTACTACTGCATTACAGCTTACTACTGCATTACAGCTTACTACTGCACTATAGCTTACTACTGCACTATAGCTTACTACTGCATTACAGCTTACTACTGCACTATAGCTTACTACTGCATTACAGCTTACTACTTCATTACAGCTTACTACTGCATTACAGCTTACTACTGCATTACAGCTTACTACTGCACTATAGCTTACTACTGCATTATAGCTTACTACTGCATTATAGCTTACTACTGCATTACAGCTTACTACTGCACTATAGCTTACTACTGCACTATAGCTTACTACTGCACTATAGCTTACTACTGCATTACAGCTTACTACTGCACTATAGCTTACTACTGCACTATAGCTTACTACTGCATTACAGCTTACTACTGCACTATAGCTTACTACTGCATTATAGCTTACTACTTCATTACAGCTTACTACTGCATTACAGCTTACTACTGCACTATAGCTTACTACTGCATTATAGCTTACTACTGCATTATAGCTTACTACTGCATTACAGCTTACTACTGCACTATAGCTTAGTACTGCATTATAGCTTACTACTGCATTACAGCTTACTACTGCATTACAGCTTACTACTGCACTATAGCTTACTACTGCACTATAGCTTACTACTGCATTACAGCTTACTACTGCACTATAGCTTACTACTGCATTATAGCTTACTACTTCATTACAGCTTACTACTGCATTACAGCTTACTACTGCACTATAGCTTACTACTGCATTATAGCTTAGGCCTACTACTGCATTTATTTATTACGATGTTGATCGTGTCTGTGGTTTATGTACAGAATAGTTTGTTTGCAGATATCATTAGTTACAAACATGCTTAAAAGTTTTTCTTTGCTGGTGGATTTTAATATTAACTTTTTCTGTTGTTTTTTCTGCTTAGTGGCGATCGAATCTTATTTATAGCTATATGTTCGGCCGTAACTGTTGAAATCCTCCTGCAGCGGCTGTGTTGACTTCTGTCGCTTGTAAGACGTCCCGTGTCCCGCTACCGCCTAAACATAAGTATTGACCACGACCTAGCAGTAGAAAAACAAAACAAAATATTTTTTTTTAAATTAACCGAAATATTACACAGAAGCTTGCACACACATTGTAAATGCGTATCTAAATACTGGAATGGCGGTGTATGATCTCAGTGCGTGTACTATGCTCTAATTCAGTTGTATGATGTAGCTGATCACTACAAATAGGCCTATAGTGTTAGTCCTGCTTTGTTAATCTCGCTCTGTTATTCCCATTAGTAAGGTGATAGCAAATCGTAGAGATTGCTTCATGCATAGATTGGATGTAAACCAGTTACGATGTTTTGTATTGTCAGAGCTCAACTCTGAATCGGATCTGTGTAACGCGCCTTAGGAATCTTCCATAACATCTTCCACATTTTGTTCGATATTGTAAATGTCTTCTTGGAACTCTTTCTCTCTCTCTCTCTCTCTCTCTCTCTCTCTGCGGTTGTTCATAAGCCTCCATTTTCTCTTGTCTTTCTATGATGACCTCCTCCCACACTTCGACATTTCTGTTCCTGTCGTCTTTTGTAGAGCATACTACTGATTTCATTTCTGTACTTTGAATTATCCCTATACTGTATTTGCTTTAGTCAGCGTCTGATGTCTGACCCCATAAAGATTCTACACTCAGAATTTCATCTTAGTTTTTGATCGAGCTTTACCTACGTTTAATATCTTGACATATACTTATATATTCCTACTTTTCACCGTATACATGTAGATTAACGCATTTAAATCTCTCTGCGTAACCGTTTGGAACATTTCCAAATGTTTGTGATCCACAGTTTTGTTCAAGACATGAAACACGTTATGATGCAACTGCGCCGAATATATAGACTACGTATAATTTTGCGCTGCAGTCCTGTGCGATAAGTTCTCAGGTTCGGGACATTAATGCCGCACAGAACGTCGACGATGTTTGTGCATACACCGAACAGTGCAGTCAGTACAAAATTCTAAATTATATTAAAAATTATTTATATTTATGTGAGTGTAATATACGGTCATTTCAATACGCTTAAAACTGTCAGAAGGTAAAAAAAAAATGTAAAACTTTAAAAGCCAAGATTAGAAGAGTAGTATATGTGGGGATAGGAAGAAACTGAAGGTATTTCCACAAAGTACGATATTCCTCTGTTAACGTAAACGTAACAATGAAGAAACGTACTTAAACGTACTGAAAAAAGTTGAGAAAAAAATTTATAACAACGATGACAGAATTGGAAAGAAAAGAAGTGATGAAGGACCGGAATTTTGAGATAATGAGCCTTCGTGTTGACATGATATAGAGAAGCCCGTATTGTACCGTTCAATAAGTGGTCAAAAGTGATTTACCAATCGGACTAGATTTTCTGTAAGAAGTGGGTGAGACGAAAGACAACGTCATCGCGAGATCAAACAATTCTTTTTTTCCTCAATAATGCAGTGTAAGTTAGTTTGCTAAACCACTAAACTGTACTGTATTTAAACTTATTTTAGGGAATTGAAAAAATGTTGTCTGTGACCTATTAGAAGTACCAGATTTCAGTATTAAAGCGTATGTGAAAAAAAAGCTTAAATACTTGAGTAATATTCAGCTTTTAGGTTAAAAGTAAATCAAGCAGACAATATTGGTAATAGTACACAAACCTCTGTGGTTCGAAATTTATTTGTCGTGTGATTTTGAAATAACGAGGTTTGACTGTATGTGCATTAGTGTTTTCGAAATGCACTAAAACGCCCAAATAATGACCGAGTCTCGTTTCATTTGCAGACAACTGTCACAAGCCGGTCTTAACTTAATACCTTACAAAAACATTTTCCTCGTCATTTCCTTTGTTAGACATTGCTGGTTCGTGATAAAGTCGTTATGGCGTATAATAAATTCAAGCGTTCTACATTTCCATTTCTTGTAACAGCTTCCTTCCCCGTCACATGCCTTGATACCTGTAAATTTGTTTCCTTTCAGTCCAACGAGTTCTGGTCATTTTTCGCCATACCGATCGCCCTTTCTGCTGCTTTGAGGCATCCAGTGTTCACATCAGCGAATGATTAACTTCTGCATTGTCGTGCCTGTTTGTTAACAACTTTTTTCTGTCCGAAAATGCTCGTTTTGAGAGGGCCGTTCTTTTCTTTATTTCTGTTGGGCATGTGTTATCTGTAGTAAGTATATACTTCCTAGGTAAGAGAACTTGTTACTTAGTGTTTTACTTGTTCGATTTCGTTATTGCTAACTATCCCAATAATGTTTTGATTTTTTACTGTTCCCTCTTACAGCTAAAACATTAATTTTCTTGATGCCGACTTTCAGTTTCCATTCCGTACCAGGTGCTTCACAGGCTTCAGTTACAGGTACGCCATTGTTTCTGTTTTGAGTACTTACGGCTACTACATAATTCCGTTTGCCAACGTAATACAGTAAATTTTCGCACTATGTACCGTGATACGGTTTATTTTTCTTATCACCATTTCAATAGCATCGAAAATTATTGTCATATTAACCAAATCCGGAGGGAGGAAACATATTTTTGCGTTAAGCTTTCCTCGTCCCTTCCCCCAAATGTATTCCCACTTATATTTAGTTTTGTAACTCGATTATCACATCTTGATAGATCGTTATAAAATTGTAACTGTTAGTGGCTTTGTTGAGTATGTTAGGACTCCACACAGATCCACGTGTGATAGGCTACTACGTTGTGCAACCACATTTACGTTACCGACACCCAGCATTAACCCACAAAATGTAGTGATGTTAATGACGTGTTTATTATTATAACGCTTAGATGGACGTTTTTCTTTTGTTTATTATTTGCCAAGTCATTATAAATATTACACGTTATCAGACAAATCTATAACATTATTAGATGTTTGCCAAATTATTATTTGCACCACAGATGTGATGAGTTCCACGATGCTATTCGATTTCAGTTGTAAACCGTGACCGGATACGATTGCGTGTACACGTAATCTAGAAGCCGGTTGCTGGTTTATTTAATCACCGTTCATCATCATTAGGAAAGTTTTATTCGAAACTGTGAATAAGTATTATGTGCACAATTACGTACGCTATGTCTGTTTTCAATGCTTGCACTTATATATCCGAACAATAAATTACACAACAGCTCTAACTGTGATTTTACCAGCGCGTTAAACAAAAGAAAGCCTATAAACGACAGTAACTATCGATATAATGGTGTGTGGTGAAGAAACTCCACAGCGTAACCAACAGAGCGTAACCGACAGGCGGTCGTAACGCATTCGTTGCCTAATTTGTGATCTTTTGTTTTGGACGTGAACCGATTATGTTTTTCTGAACGTTTTTTTTATTGTCGTTGCATTACACTTTGTTTCCAGTAAAATTCTGTCCACGCTATAAGTGACGTTGTTATCTACAGCTCCCGTAGCTTATCGTGCGGATATTGTTCCGCCCTTAATAGATGTGATTGTTTTCCTGAAAGTGGCACCTAGGTTTAAATGGTCCATACCACCTTCGTGAATTGCATGGCACGTGGTGAGCCCACACACTGGAAAAGTAGTCAGTCTCGTGGTGTGCCAGATACGATCCCAATGTGTAGGGTTTGAGGTGTAGTTGTGTGTACGGTTTCTTGTTAATAGTGTGTAATTGAATTTATAGCTGAATTGCGTGGTAGAAAATGACACTGGAGCAAAAACAAGCTTTGTCACTCATAGTTATTAGTGCAATATGTGACGACAATATGAACAAAAAACGCATCCTTTTCTTCTCTGGGCCTCTTTTTACGTCCATAACTAATAGCGCTTGTTGATGGAGGAGTGTAAATAGCTTCATCCTGAAATTCATCAACTTACTGTAACCTACTACATTATAACAATAAATAGTGTATCAGAAGACAAAGAGGTGGCCAGGCGGGGAGGTAGAAGTTTTCACGAAGTCAGCTGGCCCCTTTCACTGTCTGGTCATTTCGTTATCTGCTGATGGTACAATATTTTTCACTCAACACTCACTATTCATAACAATCTACATCAGATTACAACTATACTCAACTCTCGATTGTCTGCTTTGCAGCTTAACCGCTATTTATTCGTTTACAAAACGTACGTAGGGCCTATATTATTCTTCATATTGACATACACAATGAGATTGATAAGTTCACACTAAGACCCATCTAAACTGCCACTGAATAACAAACCGCTCAGTGTTTATTCCAGGATCGCAGACTCATACTGTACTTTGTCTTGTCAGTAAGCTCAGCATATCCTTTATTGTAATCATCTTCGTGTGGCTTTAATTTCTTTCTCGCTTATGTTGCACACCAGAAATCTCCTCGTAGATAAGAACTAAGATAAGATTAGAAACAATCACATCTAGTATTTGCTTAGCTCGTAATTTTTTAGAACACATCGTACGGCAATGAACAAGCTGCAGTTTATTCTGTTTTGCTTTTTCTGATCAAGAAAAGTTTTGTTTAGGCCTACATCGTACAGAAAAGATTTCAGTATAGTAGAAGGCTGATTTGTTTGTTGATGTTGGCCAAAATGGATGAATATCTGATGATGGTAATAGACAATACAATGTTTTATAAAAAACTGAGAAGCTGACAATTTAATTTACCTACAAAAGAGCAAACGGTAGCAGGTCTTAACTTCGTCTTTATAGGTGATGAGACTTTTGCTCTAAAAAGAGGCTTTTTAAAATCTTTTCCACAATAGTACTTGACATATAACCAGAGAATATACAATTATCGTTTATCAAGAGCACGGAAAGGTTGTAGAGAACGCATTTGGACTTTTTGCTAGTAAGTTCGGAATGTTCAACACAACCATTACATTGTCACTTGAAAAAGTGGACTGCGTTGCATTAGCGTGCGCTATTTTGCATAGGAAGTGTGGTAAAATCTATTTATCGGGTCCCATGACTGACCAAGATGATACCGCACAGGATCTATTACTCTGGGAGAAGAATGGAGACAACATCCACCTCCATCAAATGCGTTTCAGAATTTCAACAGGAGCCCCAAAGTCATATGTCCGAGAAAGCCAAAAAATAGGGATGCCTATGTCAAGTATTTTACAACAGTTGGTCTAGTGCCTTGGCAGAACATGATCACCGAAAGGTCTCTGCAATAAATTAAGTAAAGTGTAACAAGTTTAAACACTTTCATTTATAATTTGACAAACTGTAGTCACAATCATGATATGGAATATTTAATAGTAGATTTTTAGTGCTATATATTAATTTGTTCTTGCCATAAAAATATTGTATGGTGAATTTATTATTATTATTATTATTAATTCTATGTGGTTTTTAGTGTTACGTATTAATTCATTCTTACCATTAGAAAACTGTATGGTGAATTAAATTCATTGCTCTTATGAAATCGTTTTAGTTTCTGATGAAATCAATATATTTTTATGTTAGGTAATTTTGCAATTATCATAAAAATTATGAAAATCCTTGTTACCATACTATGTTTTATTTGTCGTAGAGCAATCACGTAACGCTAAAAATTCCAAACAATCGGATTTTTTTTTAAATTCCCTTTACTCTGACGTACGGCTGGATTGTTGAAATATCCAAAACTGTACACTGTAGGCCTATTCAGGTTTTGATTAAAATTCTATTTAATTTATTATTCTACATGGAATTTGCAATTTTATGAACTTTTTGCTCCACTTTTTGGGCCCTGCCGTCCCAGAATTTTTTTAATTTCCACTTTTTAATTAAATTCCTTTTAATTTGATACGCCACGTTAAGTTTTGCGATTTTATCAACATTTGCACCCACTGAAATCCAAAAATTTGCAAATTAAAAAAGTGAACACTATATTCAGATTGTGGTTAAAAATTCCTTTAATTTGACACCCCACATGGGCTTTTCCGTTTTTTTCACAATTTTGACCCCTCACATTTTTGCCTCCCGCTATCATATTTTTGGTAAAATAAATCTCAAAACAGTAGGGTTTCGGAGAGTAAACGGTATCGGCTATAACCTGCGACCACTTATTAATAAAGGGACCAGCTTTCTGTGCCAGTGAATTAGTTTAGAACTGTCCGGAAACGGGTGCTGTCTGCCCTACGGCTACATACAAAGACGTAATGTGGCCGTCACTACGCTTCGTTTACGGGATGATACGTACAACGCAAGTTTGCCTTCAGTACAGCTGTACGTACTGTATAAGAAAATATAAACAGATTTGGCACAGCTGACAAAATCGATTCTGGCACTATTACAATCCGCCAGACGCAAAACAAAATTGCTTCTCGAGCTGAAATATGCGTATCTTTTAACCTTGCGAGGGCTGCATAAACAAAATAATTACGGACAAAGCGACTTTCAGAAACGCAGTGAAAACAATATTTATTTCCGACACAGTGACACAATTTTACGAAGGCACACTCGATAGGCAGACATACAAATGTTTTTTGGCAACTGGTTTTTATCTAACAGGCATATTTTGCAAATCAGATTTCAGATATGTGAAAATGACAAGCCATTACGGTCAAATCGAGCTGCCAACTTTTTGTTTTCAGTTTGCTACTCCAGCCTGTTCACTAACACCGGATAAAAATTTCTAGTACACGGGCGCGCGCGTCCTCCTCAAGATATTAATCACAAAAACCCACGCAAAAAACGCCCTGACGTACGCTGAAATATTGTAATGTATTGTTTCGCCATTAATTTGAACCAATATATACGAGTGCGTATTGTGTTCTTGACATTGCTATTTAGAAGTTCACGGTGAACAGGTCTGGACAACTTTTCTGCGCTACTATTTCCACCGCGCCCCCGCCAACTGACACACGACTATTCAGTTGATTTAAATATCTCTTTACATAATTAATTACGGATTGGTATCCTGCGGCTATTTCCGCGAACGTTATAACCAGAACTAAATTACTGTTCATTCGATAACTATATACCACTGTAAATACGAAACAGACATTGCTGGCACCAATTATATATATATATATATATATATATATATATATATATATATATATATATATAATGGCTCCCATGTGTACCACCTGAAGTAGTGTAGGAGAAGGCAGGGTAGGCTGCCTTCTGAATACCAATTATCAGAACACAAAAATGTTAAATATAAACTTATTTAACATGTAATGATACTCAGAACACACCAAACGCGCGCCCGCGCGTAAATTTCCTACTCTTACTGTTGCATACACTAACGTGAGGCGCCTTATGTAGCTAGCTGATTTACCATCTGTGATAATTACTAACTTTAAACTGACTCTTGACGACTACCTAGCTTATCTCCATGTGGAGGTTAGTCAAGTACCGAGATTCTGCGACACTATTGACTCATTTACTGCGCCCTCAAGTTTCGAAACTCATCCTTACAAAGATAGTTATTTAAAGTCAGCTTCTACTAAGTTATACAAATTAATTATTAGTTTGGACGCCCAGTGTTTACTGAACGAGCTAAGCCAAATCACTCGATCGTTTAGCATTTGTCTGTCTCTTTGGAGTATGTCTCACGATAACTTTTTAAGGGATCAATACATTTTCGTGAAACTGCGTGTCCTTACTTGTACCCTAAGGGACCCTACTGTTTTTGATTGATACGGATCTCTCCAAAGATACGTGGGGCCAAAATTTTAAAAATTTGCGAAAGCCCATGTGGTGTGTCAAATTGAAAGAAATTTAAACCACAATTTGAATATAGTGTTAACTTTTGAAAATTACAAAAATTGTGTACGTCAGAGCCCAAAAATTGGGTGAAGATTTTGATAAAATTGAAACAACTCATGTGTGGTATCAAATGAAAAACAATTTAGGTTACATCTGAAAGTGTTAAGGTTTGGTAATTTCAAAATTTTGTGAATCTAGATCCCAAACAATTAGGCCTACATAAAGAATTGCAATAAAATTGTGAAATTGCAGCAGGATGTCAAACTAAAAGGAATTAGCCTGAAACGCGAGTGTTTCGAATTTTTAGGGTTTATTGTACAATTGTTATATTACTAAGAAATATAGTAGAGAAATCAGGAGTTTTGTAATTTTCCCCACAACTGAAAAATTGTCTAATATCGAAATTTATGTAATAATAAATATACATCGTTCAAAATAATGAGTGAGTTCTGTAGCTCAGTGAGCATACTAGTACATTTGTAGTTTTTATCGTCTTTTTTTTGTAGTTTTTATTTGTAGTAATTAGACTTTAGGGCTCTTTCGCAGGAAATGCAGTAAGTTTTTCATTTATTGCATTTATTCTCTAAAAAAAGCCAATTGGAAAAAATTTGTTTTGTAAAAATTTCCTCGAAAGTGTTACGTGTGCTCATGCAGACTTTTAGTTCTACTATTTTGTTTGTTGTAACTGGTGCAAATATGATGACTTCCGTTTAGTTGTTTTGTGTTTTCTTCTATACAATGTGATATTTTTTTTACTGATATTTTAATTCCCCTTACTGAATAAAAATATTACTGAATATTCTCTCTGCTTTATTAGACCATGAGTGAGATCGGTAATTTATTCCTTAAAACTAATGGTCCGGAAAGGTCAGCAGGCCTATCACCACGGCAAAAGCGCTTGTTGGAAAGAATCAACTCTATCGTTCAGATATACTCCATTAATTATAAAAACATACACAACAAAGTACATTTCTACCGTACAGCCGGGGTGGAACTGACGGAACGAACATCTTTTCAGAGACACATAAATGTGGACATAAGAAAACTGGGAAAGAGATAACGTATTAAGAAATACATTAACGTATTTTATGAATAAATTTGTCTGAAAACTAAACTTTGTGACCTACTGCCGACGTGTAATACGCACGTTTCACTATCTCAGTGGTTCTTTTTCCTTTAAGAGCGGTTGCCCACTTCCTAGAGTTTGGTAGTACGTGGCCTACAATACACACTATATACACGTGGACTAGTGGAACAAGACTTTGGAGACTGGAGACTGGTTGGAGATTTTAAGATACTCATTTTAATATTTTGTATCGGATAGAAAGCTTGAGGTACACAGTAGAATAAGAATTTTAAGGGAGATGAAAGGAAATAACTGCAGAAAAGTTGGATTAAATTGTTGGAACATACCAATGAGTACGTATTGAATTTACAAGACGTTACCTGCAAAAATTGATGGGAGGTTCAAGACCATTGATCGACGATATTATGGAAACCAGTAGAACAATAAGTGGGCTAAAGACGACAACCTGAAAACGCTCAAAAGACATCCAAATCATATGCAGTCCGTGCGTGTTGCAGGGAGAGAACGTGAAACGCTGCTTAACGACAGAAGACAAGAAAAACAACGCATAAGACTATTTCTTTTGTGTAACACTTCTACAGATCCACAAAATCTACACGTCTCTTGGACCAGAGTATAATAAATCCCAGCCTTCAGTTCAGCAACACTGGAGATTAGGTTTCTGACAACGTACACCATACTTCCACGCACGTATACTAATATCTTCTCACGACGACGATGTCATTTTAGATTTAGAGTAACAGATACGGAAACAAAAGTACGGCCAACACACACTCGTCGACGCTATCGTAAATACGAGTAAAATTAGGCGGACTGCCATTACGCTTTCTTAGTAACGCACTGTACAGTAAGTTCTCTCGTAACACCTGGCAGCCCGAACTGCCGAGTTACGGAACGGACGAAATATAAAACAAAGCAGTGGGCTCGTGCACGTGTGTGTAACATAATATTTAAGATTATTCACTGTACTGTGCGGACATAAACCTAGTGTGAGTGAGGAACAACAACCTGAGTGAATTTCACACCGAGACAATAAAACCGAGAATTCCCGGCATGTTTTGTTTTATTACTCTAGTTTCGTTCTGTATATAATTGTTGGCTCCTCTGCTCGGCTGTTAACCTTGTACTGAGTAATTACGATGCACCTCCCTGCCTGACTCACTCGCACAATTCTCATACTCAATCCTCACACTGGTCTTTGCATGCAACTACATACACTGAATGCAAAAACAAAAAACATTGAAAAAAAAATTTCATGTATTTTCTTTCTAAAATAAGCAGCATTCACACTATAAACGCTATGGAATTTACAATAAGGTTTAGTAGAAAATTATATGCAAAATAAATTATCCCAATATAGTACTACCTGATGAATCTACATAAAACAACTCCTCTTCCGAGATGGATCAAAGTCTGTAGCAGTCGTCTAAGTTTTCGGTCGCATCTGCCTTTTGTTCACAGAAGATATTTGGAATAGTGTGGTTAGTAACCCACCAATGAACGGGTCGCTTAAACTATCTGGTGGGTCACAAAACTTGACACACTGAGTAAATAAATAATACTAATCTACACCCCAAATATTTGAATTATGTCCGTTAATAATCAAATAATAACAGTCTGTCCGTTCAAAATCTAATATCATAAGCCTTCTGTGCCGTGTTAGTATAGAGAAAATGATAATGATAGCCTATAGCTTAATTATAGAACGAACAAACTACTACCAGAAGGACATAACGTCTTTGTTTGAGGATGGCATCTGACAGGTTATAAGATGCCTATATGTACTGCTAACAGGGCCATAAGTATTTCCATTGGAAAGTGAGACGTGCTGAATTAGTGAGACGTTGGTAGGAGTGTCCGTTCAGTAATGGCGACCATGATAGGAAACGGAGGCCAGGTCTATGTTTTCGCGACATATTTAACGCATCTAACACTAATACAATGCATGGGGTCGTAAGCATTATGGCAGTGATTATGTTACAACTAAGTGTTTTATTAATTTGTATAATAAATTGTTTTAAAAATAATATAAGACGTTCCGTCATTTCTAACACTGAAAATATTACGCTCTAACTCATCAAATACTGCCAGAAAGAGGAATCCTGCCGGAAGGACAGTTTCTAAATTTTAGTTAAGTCCTGTTGGAATAACACAAGCCTTTATGCAAAAATTCTTCCGGAAGGTCCTTCCAGCAGGACGACTATCTGTACCCTCCATCATTAATCATATTTTTTCATTCTAACATAATAATTCGGTTTATAATGATACAATTGTCATTAATATTGTATAAACTTGAAACTTTGTTATACATTAGCAATATACAGATAACATAAAATAAACATTCGTTTTTAAATCAGTACCATCTATTAGTTTTTGTTATTAATTTTCTGCCAATTCTGCAAAAAACGTTCCCCACATAGCCTGTAATACAGCCTACAGTATTCACATAACTGAACTTGGAAATTGAATAAATTTTCACCAATTATCTCGAAGATCGCTAAACCGTGTCTTCTATTCGGTAAGACTATTGTACACAGGTAAGTATGTCACTAACCGACAATTCCATTAAACTGACTTTTAAATTTTTAGATCTCCCTAGAAATGGTAGTTAGTTGCTCTTATACAAGGTACTACCGTACGAATTAAAATACGAAACATTTCACTTGAGGAAACGAGAATAAGGTTTTTGGAAACGAATTACAACATACTTTTTTAATGAAAACATTCTATGCTTCCACGAAAGTACAGATTGGTCTGAAATGAACTTCCTCACAGAGACATACCGTAAATAAATTTATCCGCCTCGATGTTTAAAGGCTCTTAACACTTCTCACTTTGACAATAGTGACTAAAGAGCTATCTGGCACCAAAGATGAAAATATGGAAAGACTACGAATCTACTAAGACATAGTGAACATGCATAGTACATTACACACATTTATGCAGGATTATAATATTTAAATTTTAATTTAATGATTATTATGTTATCATTACACCAACTGGACACAGGCTTTATAATCTGAATATTATAAGTTTAGCACAAGGCTTCATCTCACAGACGTGTTTGTCCATCTGAAAATAACTCTCTACTACGGGTCTAAACCACTGAAAAAAGCAGTCCAGTGCACAAAAGTAAACAAGAATATAAAACAGCTAGCATGCGTAATCGAGGGCAGAAAAAAATGAAAACAAAAACGAACACTGAATGCATATATTCAAATGTTACCTACTTGCAAACTCCTCCATATCCTTAGGTTTAGGTTTTTCTAAAAAAAAAATATGAAAAACTTTATTATTAATTTTTTCTTAAAGAAAGTGCCAATAGGCATGCCATCAAACAGTGGTTTCAGTACTTTTTACAAAAAACATTTTTATAATAACAAGCATATTTCCCTTTAATTGGTGATTTAAACGATTATGTATGTGTATTTCTAATTATATATTTTTTTAATTGTGCAAAAGTTTATCTAAAAATATTATTATACATATGGATTAATGTTTTACTAAACGTTTTTCCACACTACTATTAGGTGGAGTAACATAGTAATAAATGTAAATAAATAATTTTGCTTTCAAATTATTTTTGCCAAATAATGTCAAAAAATAATTATTATTATTAATAATATCTAATAAATGAACAGAGCGTATTATCGTACAAACAGCGTTAAGAAATTTATAATTACAAATGTTTACCTCAAAATCTATTACGACTACGTGTGACGAAATTAGGACAAAGACTTATACAAACTGTTCACAAATTTTATCACGGATAACAAACAGCTTATAGTTTTCATTCAGTATGTTTAACAACCTGTGCAAATTATATAAATTTAAAGGCCTAATTCACTTTCCACCATAAAATATAAGAGCTGTAATTTTTTAAGAACGAATATCCAATAGACAAAATCGTATACTAATGGTAATAGAAACCAGACACATAATATTGAAACGTTTAAGACAAATATTGTTAATTTCAAGACACTTGGAACTTCAACAAAAAAAATGTAAGAAATTTCAACATATGGTACCGATCAGCAATCCAACATTACACAACTGTAAAATTTCATTAAATTACATTTGTGCAATGTTCGTGCATGACAACATTTACTATGTTTATAAAATTTACAGTTTGTAATAAAGTTTTACAAAAATTATACATTTTTTACACTTTGTGTAAAATATCTAACCTCGTAATACAATATTTTAAACAAATTTACACAATTTACAAAGTTCATAAAATGTTTATGTAAATCAAAACTCGATAACAATTATATATGATTTCGTTCCTTGGTTTCTAAAGTTTTCAAATAAATAATAAATCCAAATGTTTCATCTTCAGTTAGTTTCGGTATCTCCTCTCAATCAAAGAAATGGAAGGACCCTTGTATGCAATTTACTGTTTCACGCATGTAAATACTTCCTCGAAAACAGATCATAAATATTTTTAGAGTTTCCATTCATGAATGACCGACAAACACGACCAGACGACTATCACCCAAGATCCGAGAATCCTCTCGCCAACCGTCCACTAAGCTTCTCAGGATAACGACATCCTTATTCGTAGTAAGAAATATCCTCGAATCGGTAAATCGACACAGACAAAGCAACTTTTACTAAATGAACAAAACGAGTTGAACGATGAGACTGTAGTGTGGGTTAATCTTGCTAACACTATGTGTTTTGCTCCTACACTTATATATTTATTTATTTTTTTAAACAAAGCTCGTTTGTAATACACGATAGCATGCAACACTTTGAGATGTTCACACGAATGCGTCGTAAAGGACGGAATATAAACAAAGCTATAAAACAGCCAATCTGTGTGGTCCAGACACATGTGTGGTCTACCAAGCGGTAGTCTACAGTTTCCCGGTCACACAGGATCGATTTGCCGGACACAGTCACAAAATCTTACCAAATCAAATGTCGTTCTCAACGGAAATTAGAAACTATAGCACGTTCCGCGTTCATGTACCATTTCCTGAAGACCTGTGACCATTTTAACTTCTTCAACGTCGTGATGGATTGATAGTTTACGCTCTGCTAGACCTACCCGATACCCATCTTTTCCCATCGTTTGTGCATCGAAAAACACGCTGCGGGGACTTTGTTTTATTCATGATAGTATTGTCATGAAGACACTGGTTTCATGTGCGAAGCTGCCAGGCCTCTGTCGAACTGTAAATAGGTAACTGAAACAATTAACAACGAATTAATACGGCAACGTTGAGACTAGGACGTACACATCGAAAAAGAAAATAAAGTTTGTCCTATACTGATCACTGTGAAGTATAATTTTTTACGCGCAATTATTATACTCATGTAACAATTGCACTATATAGCCTACCAGCAAAAGGGCCTAATACTTTTAGCCAGAAAAAATGCTAGTACATATTACCACCTTTATCTCCAGCAGGTCGCATGAATTTTTTTCAAAGCTCACAAGAATTATAACCTGTAAATGACCACACTGATCATAAACGTAGTGAACGCACACAAGCCATATCGATCATATCGATGTGAACTGTGTAGTAAATACGCGTATCCATCATAGATGCATTTACGAAAATTTCAAATTAACAACAAAATATTAAGAGCGACGCTTATATTGCACAGTAAAGAGTGAAGTCCAAATACCAGCCAGTGTGTTACACGATTTGAGGAAGGCCAATATCTTGAAGTCCGCTAAATTCTCGCCTCGTGTAAAGATACAACCAACATCTAAAATGAATGTGGTGAAGACTATTACATTTTTTTCTACGCTACACCTAGCAACATGAATATCAAATGCTTCAAAGCTGAACAGGGCAAATTTTGTAATCGGTAATTTGTAATGTAACACAATTTTCAAATACATTAATGGTGACAAGCAATAACTATTTCTTGCCAGTATATTCCTTACGTCCAGTTTATATTACTTAAGAGCACAAAGATTCCCGAGAATTTCAGAGACAATATTGAAGCCACGCCTCATTTCTATTACACACATATTACATTGAAACCATTTACACTTGAACGGAATAAATAAAATTCACGGTATCACTCTTCAGTTACTACACTGTAAGTACTGTTTGTAATACAGGTGTCAGCAACTCAAAAGCCATATCATTAAAAATGACGTACACAGTGGAAGAAACAAACGCTGGGGAAAGTCGAAATTCGATACCGTTCCTTTACAAAACACAGAAGGAATGAGAAAGGCGCTGAAGCAGAAACTTGAGACAAGGAAGTGTTAAACACGTAAATGAAATAAACATAAGAAAAAAGGAAAAACGTACACGACCAAACACATTGAGAGAAGACACCGAGGAATTTTTCACTTAAATGACCCCACGCGGTGACGCTTATTTGTATTCAATAAAACTAAACAATCTGTTTATCTTAAGTACATCCGTGTCGAGTATTGAAACCACTCGAGTGACGAGCACGTGTGACTGCAGGAACTCCAGTCTGATGTCACACTGACGTAACGTGGGATACATACGATCCGCGGCGACCCGCTTCACGATATCAAACACGAACGCCTGCAGATAAAAAAACAGAACTCACTAGAAATTTCTTTCACGAAGGAACGCTAACCAGAAACTGGACAGCAACCTTTAAATGTTAAATGTCAAAATAAGCTATTAAAACCGTATACTAATAAAGCGGTGTGTGTGCAGTGAATGAAACGAAGGTACAGACAGGTCGTACGCACGTCTGTCCGGCTGTCATAACATGACAGTATGCAAAAAGCGTAAGACTTTCTATTTGACGTTGTATCCGACAGCAATTATTTCAAGCAGAATGAAGTACAGTTAACGGGCGTGTTGAAGTATCTCGCTCTAGCTGACTTTCTGGATCTCGGTCATCTTACCAACATCTGAAACTAACTGTCCGTTCTTACGCTTACGTACCGTTCTCTACAGTATTTTTAACATTTTATTTGTTCAAGAGTGAGAACCGTCTCTAATAGAAGCCTCCCTCTTAAAACGAATAGTAAGGGTTCTAATCCGGTGGACCGTTTTCCATGTGATTAGAGACACCGTACAGAAATTTTGCGCTGCAATATAAACCAAGCACATTCACACGTGACGGAGTTAAACCGTTTAATCTTCCAATATCACAAAGCGAAACGCCCTTTATCGAGAATGACTAAACAATTAACATTATGTCAAGGGCATAAACACAGTGATAAGTAGATGTAACGAAAAGAAAGAGATGCGTAAACTACAGAAAACCAAGTGCGTCAGCGCGTCTTGATACTACCGGCAGAGAGATGCGACAACAGACTGTCGTTGTTATCTGTATCAGAGATCACGAATTTCTTTCGACAGGCGATCGAGAAACGATGACACGCTGCGATCTGCTGTGGAGAAAGTAACGTAACAAGGAATCAATAAAGAAAGCGACGACATAGACGGCTGGTTAATTGAATTAAACCGAGCAGAAACCACTCGACACTTTCTTCGCCGTACAAACGTCGTGGCGTTCATGCACGCATCATTGCACATCATTTATCCTACACTTTTACATAAATATTTTTAATTTACTGCTTATAGAATTATGAAATCGGTGTGCTCAATGTAGTATTTGCGTTCTCGGATAGTTCGTACTTATAGTAAGATGTAAGCTTGAACTAAGAACATATCCGATACAGTAAGAAGAATGAAAATACAATAATTCTTGGATTTCGTTGTCTATGACGTGTCCGTTGATTAACTAAATATAATTAAATCACTACCGACTCAGAACACAAAGTTTTTTATGGGTATTACGTAAACGTTTTACCCATAAAAAACTTTGTGTTCCGAGTCGGTAGTGATTTAATTATATTTATACAGTAATAATGTTTTACAGTTCGTTTATTTTTTATTATCAAGGCTGGTAATTTTTAGAAATATTTCTCAAATCTTATAATATGGACTATTATATAAGTTTTAAAATTAACTTATTATATAAGTTTTCACTTCTAAAAATAATTTGGAAACTGATTTAAATACTTCAAATTACTTTCCTAATCAAAGTTCAGCAGATTTAGTATACACTTTTCAGATCTCTGTGGTATTTATATCGATACCGGGAGAGACGAGCAACTTTTTTTAATAACCTATTATTTAAAAAGGATACTAATTCAATAAACCACTTAATTAATTTGAAGATTCCCGGGCTATCCGGCTGTGGTTCAAATATAATTCAGCGGTGGCATAGCCTTCATCTTACTAGACAATAGTCAAATCGCTGACTACATGGCTTTTCTTTCGGCGTCTACCGTCACTTTGACTGCGTGGTGAGATCCCAGCGTAGTACTAACAGCGCCCGGAGTGATTTCTCCGATATTCTCTCTACGGCGTTCGAGCGTACAAGGTCGTATGTGGGTTAGGGTGGAATGCTCCTCTGATATCAGAGGCAGTTGCGTTGACTATCTTGGTAACGGAGGTGTTCTCACCATTCTCTTGAGTGTACTAATGACGACGGGATCGGAGTAACAGTGAGGACACTTCCTGGTCCGTTCGAGGATACACCAGTACGAACCCCTGATCAGACAATTCTTCCTTCGATAGCTCAGCAATTTTAACATGAAGCCGCTCCCGGCCATGAAACTTTAAATATTTCGAAACTTCTTATCACAAAAAAATTAAGAAAGGCGTAATGATTCTATGCCCTTCTCATATCATCCATCAGTTTTCAAATTTAATTCACTCCTACGACATAGTTTTAACACATTACAGGAATCAGTTCACCACGTACGGGTTTCAAAAATGTCCTTTCAGGTCTTTATTTCATTTACTGTCAAACAGATCGTTACGTAAAACTTTAAGAATACTATTTCTGGAATTATTTTGAAGTTAAAGCCATAACGTAGGGCTACTGTAAGTTTATGTTACGCAGTTTTCGGAATTACAGGCGACATTCCAATCGACGGAGATCAATTTTCAGTGGCGCTAGTAGATTATAACGGCCGAATAATCGACATATCACTATCATATGAACAGAATGAAACTGTTGGGCTAAAGTCGAAAAGTTTGAGTTAGGTATACCCAAACCGACGACAAGACGGAACGCAAATTGGTGTGTGTAAGGCAGAAATTACACGTGCAGAATATGAGGAACACGGGACAAGGATTGAAGGGATATCGCAAGTTAAGCATCACAGATTATTAACTTGTTCCAAGAAGATTCCAAGATTAGGGCCATCAATTACTATTTTATACCTGATCGTCTTCTTCCTTTATAAATCATTATTTTTGTTTCCTCCTTTCACCTCATCTCGTCATATCGTTATTCTCTAAAGTCTTTTATAGAAGCATACGACGTCCTTTGCGTTTCGGTTCTGAATAACTATCTGAGATTTGAAAATGTAGTTATTCAGATAATTTTGGACGGCTTAATAAATAAAACTTCTCTCTTTCAACTTCCAGTCTAGAGTGTACTGGTTAGTAGGCCTACATTACGATACGGTTTCAAGAAAGAACATAACTGCTTTTCATAATACTCTATGCTATCGGAACAAAGCCACTTCGAGGATTAGGTTACCCCAATGTTCTATAACGAACACGAAATACGTACCATAACACCAGACGTGAGTTCCATCAAGAACGGGGAATACAGAGGTAAGAAATTGTTTTTCGACGCTGTTCGACTGCAATAACTGAGCGGCTACTGGAAGCCTAAACACGTATATACTACAGGAATAATGAAAAATAAATGTGGCTTCCACAGAAGTTCAACAAACTTCTCACCCGAGGTGAACATTATAATGTATATTTGTTCTTATGGACGTGTGTGGGCGCAGTGAGCACAACTATATCGTTATACTCAACGCGCTACTCACAACGTTAAGACAATACGCGCTGCCGTATACTGTTACCGTTTGTTTAATTAACTAGATTTATTCGCATGCTGTTCTTTTCTAACCGTATTCTCATTTCGGACTGCATTTCTGCAGACTGCAGTCGCTGCCATATACAGGAGCGACCCGCAGCTGTTAATGTCGCCTTATTAGGTTAAGCTTCCGTCGAGTTCCGCGCTGTTCACACGCACTACATCTAAAGACAGAACTTAGAAACACGCCTTTTGCTTATAAGAATTTCTCTCTTCTCCCCTCTCTCTATCTTCACCCTCTCCGTAAGCGCAAACAGGCCTATGTAAAACAGAACACAGTAATACTGTTCGCAAATAATTCGTACAAATAAAGTGGAATCTGTTATTCTTTATGTAAATAACTCAGAACTCATGAGCACTTGTTGGGTGGTGGGAATTTAGATTCATTTTGCAGATGTTGGCGCGGTTAACACAACATTTTCACCATTATTCCTCCCTGTCTCTTTAGACTAACATTTTGTTTTCGTTTTATAAACTGTTTAAATTTACAGTAAATACGATTCAGCCAATTTTTCCTACAGTCTAAACAATTAAAATTTTTATAAAAAAATTCAGTTATTACTTTTACCGCCAAAGGATTTTCTTCTCACTACATTATAAGAACTGTGATGTCTTACAGACTATCTGTAGGCGCAGTTCATCCCTCCGAATGATAGACTAGCCGACAGACTGCGAACTGCGATAATGATCATTCGCCTGCTTCTTGTATAATATCCTAGCCTGGAAACATGAGACTAGTGCTTCGTATTCCACAAGTCGTAAGTTATACCATTTATTACCAATAAATTAAGCGTACATATCATAAGTTATAAACAAATTAAGTTACAATTCAGACCCCTCCCACGGGTCTATAGATGTTTTTTTGAACTGACTTTAAGAACCGAACGCCTAACGTCTCGCCTTCTGAGCTAACATTTACTCTAATACGTTTTGATGTGTCTGCTGCAGAGGCGCAACCAGGAATTATTCGGGGGGGGGGGGGGGGTTAAAACTTTTAGGAACAAGGTGTACAATTTTGGTTTCCCTAATCATTTTCTCTACAAGCAGCGCTTTTTTCTGGAGGAACGATGATACGCAACTTGTAGGGAGTCAACGTCGCACGAACAGGTAAAAATGCTTGCTTTACAGAATTTCTCTCACGTACGTTCCACCTATAATGCCAAAAAGAGTCCTGAAAACATATAGCCCTATTACACGACTCCAATCTTTGTAAGAATCATGAGTAAAAATCGTGTATGCACACGTTTACTAATTTCCATATGCTTACTGAACGACTGAAATTACTTAATCAGTAAATATTTACTTTATTGAGACAATAATACAACAATAAACAAGAATATAATTAAAATGATCTGACATGAAGTAGTTACGCATGAAGCAGTAGGGGTAAGGCGAGAACAGTGTAATACACGTGAGTGGAAAAAGGCTACAGTTGAAAATAGTAGCCTGATCCCTGAATGACGAATCTACATACCTAAGTTTTGATTTCGATTTCGATTTCGATTTCGACATGGTCAAACCGTAGGACGTTTCGACCCATGGTCAAACCGTTCGACATATGGACGTTTTGTAAGACACGACAGATGGACAATACAAATATTTCACTGAGTTATAAAATGTTACTTCCACGTTCCATAAAGAAATGGAAGTATGGTGATGGCGAAAAAAATCGTATTCGAGATAAGGGCTGATTCTCATTGTACTACCCTCAAAACATGAAAAAAATCATTTTCCGAAATGTGTGTGTGTGTAGAAATTTTTCTATGGCGAACGATAACTGCTGCAAATTCAAACAGAATCAAGAAGTATGGTGATCGCGAAAAAAATCGTGTTCGAGATAAGGGCTGATTCTGACTGTACTACCCTCAAAACATGAAGAACAGTCTTTTTATGAAATGTGTGCGTGCGCGCGCGCGCGTGTGTATGTGTGGAATTTTAATATTGAAAATGTTTATAAGGACGTGTCGCACATTTGCGGCCGATCGCTGGTGCGTGATCGAAAATGGGAACTGGTGAGTTTCCATAGAAACTACTTCTTTGTTGTCAATAACGTAGTACACATATAAAACTTCGCTTATGAATGCGACTACATTTAACTTATAGGCTGCTGACACACGGGCCGCTCTGTGGCGCCACTCAGTCGCGCCAAGTACCAGTGGCTCGTGTGCAAGCGTTCGCTTCAGAGACGCGCCACTCTCCATTTGCTCAGTGATAAAAGATTGTTTCATTTAGTATTTACATCAGTTCCATCATGGACTCTGACGAGGAAGTTCTTCTTCCTTCCGAATTCTTTTGTACACAAGAAGGATCAGTACCATGGCAAGACAGAATGATATATTGACCTTTTTCAGAGAAACTTTGTCTGATACTGTTTCACTATAAAACTATAGTCATAATAAAAACTATTTTAATAACTTATTTTGTGTCTTATTCAAAATGTGTTTTCCGTAAAATATATCTCTTAGTAGAAATATTTATTTTAAAATAAAAATGGTTTCTATTTATATGAATATTTTTCGTTTGTCGCATCTAATTTGTTTCAAAGATTTTGATAGATTATGTTAAGAACGTTACACCCACGTACATTCTCTTTACCTTCCTCCTCCCTCCTAACATCCCTCTCTCTTTCACACGCGCGCGCGCGCGCGCACACACACACACACACACACACATACACAAACATGCAATAATCATATTTCAGTAGACGAAATATTAACCAGTTTTGTGTTGAGTAATCGATTAAAACTATTGGTTTCCTGTAAGCCAGACCTAAACTTGTTTGCAACTGTAAACAGTGTGCATTGTTCGCAAGATTGTTTTGGCTCATAAGTATGTGCTCAAGTAGTGTTTGCATAAAACATTGTTGAGACCGTCCCGCCTGAATTCGCTAATATGCTATGTAATTTAGAAGTCATTAGTCTTTTTCTTGTGTTGTAATTACGATACTCAACAGTAAACTATGGCTAGAGACTGATCTTGCAGGGAGAATATTGTTATATAATTATTTGTCACTTGTAGGAGTCATATGGGCTAGACGCAAATGTATACGAGACTGATGTTAAAATTCTTTATGGTGTAATTCCATACAATACAATAGTTATTAAAGAAAATATTACATTCATAATTACTCAATTATTATTGTATTATTTTTATATTATTATTAATAATAATAAAACTTTTCGTACGAGAATATATTTTTTATTATTTTTTCAATATAACACTGTTTAAATACTGTTAATTTAAATAATTTTTAATTTGTATATCTGATGATGTTTGTTAAATACTATTGAAACAGTGTTATATTAAAAAAAAAATAATTAAAAATATATTCTTGTACGAAAAGTTTTATTATTATTAATAATAGAGAAAATATATAAAGAAAAACTTGTTCAAAGCGGAATTGCATGGGACCGAAGTTTTTTTCGGATTGCATAAATTCTCGCATTATATAAACTTAGACATTAGTCAAATACTGCACTTCGTAGACCTTGTATATGTATTTTGTTTCTATTCTATTACATACACCTACATTTCTGTCATAATCTAATTACACAATATAATGTCTACCAACTTTAGGCATTTATGACTTTAGTTGTTTTATGAAGTTAACGCTTTAGTTTAGTGCAGTAGGCCTACTTTATTATTATTACTGCTATTATAATTGTTATTACATACTTTACTACAGTGCTGATTGGAAACATACCTGATTTATTTTTCATCAGGCTGTCCATTTCACTGAAGCCTGATACAAAAATATAACAGAGCTGTTCCCATGCTCTCCCTTTTGCCATTTTGTTTGAATATATATTGCATCTCGGGTCCCAAATTGCCGGTCTCCGTTCCAGTTCAATTATAAATCGATCAGAATCAAAATCCGACATGATAGTTAAAATTTTTAAATAGTTTTTAGAAACAAGAAAGTCTTATAAAGTTTAAAAACAAATAGTAAGAAATCTCCAAAAGTTTTATAGAAATTACAGTGTTAGTATACGCTTCACAACACTACTCTGAACACTGCTGTGGCGCGACTGAAAGTGGCCCGTGTGCAAGCTCCAACGCCACAAATCGTCTCCTTTCGTGGCAGGAACTGGCTTCTCCCTGCCACAGTCGCGTGTCACAGTCGCTCGTGTGCAAGGGTACAATTTAAAACCATGCAAAACAACCGGGCGCGACTGAGTGGCGCCACAGAGTGGCCCGTGTGTCAGCAGCCTAATCTGTACATTGGTAAATGAAGAATGAATTCATTGATTGGTGAATGAATTAATTGATTGGTGAATGAAGAATGAATTCATTGATTGGTGAATGAACATAAATATATATATTTTTTAGATTTATTGAAGCATTTTCAATGCCCTTCTCTGTGCATTGCATTTGTGCAAATGCACAAACAGAATCAAATAATCTTTTGCATATATGATTGGTGAAGATCGGTTAAGGGGGAGGGGTAGTTTACCTGCAACGTTTTACGTTTTAACAAGAGTAAAGTACTTAATTTGATAAATAAAGTATCCTGAAAAGAAGGTCATAATAATCCACTGGAGAAAGGTAGATGAAATATGTATAAATGAAAAGGGTAGTTGAAAGGGGAGGGGTAATTTTCTATAAATGAAAGTTATAGTTGAAAGGGGAAGGGATAATTGTTTATATGTGTAGTACGTTATCGGCAACAAAGAAGTAGTTTCTATTTTCTATGGAAATATTTCATTTCAATTTGTCAAACAAAACTCGATTTACAAGAAACACACCTAACTTGTTAGAAATTATCGACCCGAAGTCAAGTAAATGATTTTAAATATAAATCTTACAACATGGAAGTCATGTATGGTTCTCCATACCAATATTTAGTACTGCAATTATTTTGTAAACAGAGACTTGGGATGTGTTTATCACATTGTTTCTCCTTACTCTCCTAGTCGAGGCTAGACATTAACAAACATTGACGAATAATAGAAACATTGATAGTTGACGAATAATGTGTCTCAGACTAGATACACCATCATTATAATTAAAGCATTCTTTTAAAATTTTGAAAATAACATTTAATGTTGGTCTTTCCTCTTCTATGGAGTGACATTAGTGGATTAGTACACTTGTCGAAATCGGTTTTTATTTCCTTTGTTAAATCTTTTTTTATGGGGAGTGCTGAAATCTTTTCACCCGTTACGCTGATGCTGAGCTACCCGTTCCTGTAACTATCTGATATTTCTTTATCTTTCGAGTTATATTCCGGCTCTGCCTCTATACGACTTTCCTGTGCATTGCAATCGATGGCGATCCAGACTGACCCACTTCACTCCCTAAACCGGAAAATATAGCAATAAAGTAAACGCTATGCTTTTGATAAAAACTGGTGTTTTTTAAAAAGTACCAACTCTATAATCTCTACCGCTTCTCGGAGAAAACTGACCTAAGTTTCTATGCTGACGCACGCGCATTAGCCTACATGTCGTGCGCCGTTGGCATGAAAAAAGTTGATTCGTGTCTGGTAAACTTATCTATACTGACTTCTAGTTTATCATTTAGTAGTAGTAGCAAAAATGTTAATTCATTTGTGGGAATATAGTAATTACTATGTCCTTACTATTCATATATACGTTTGTTACAAAATTTGTTTTTCATATTATCGGGGGGGGGGTTCTAACCCCCCAAAACCCCCTGGGTGCGCCACTGTGTGAGTACTGTATATTAATATTTCGTATGTATTACGTGCACACCTGTATGTACAGTGTTATGTAGCGAAACCTGTGGTTTGTTACAGTCAACAAACACAGCGATTGTCCGCAGCGAAACGCATTCGGTAATGACTCATACTCACGTTGTAGAATTAATTTCTTTCAGAACCGTTTCCCACGCCTACGGAGACTGAAATCGTCGGTAAGGCAACGCCTACAGAATACACGTCTAAAATCTGTAACGCAGGCGACCGGTCCACTCGGTATTCCTGACCGAGGAGTGTTCCGCGTGAATCACGACTCTAATGAAACCCCTACACGTCCTGATTAAATATATAAGTAGTTTTACTGTTTTCTCTTTTCCGATATTTTCACTTTATTTACAGTCCAAGTAAGTCCGTTCGCTTACCTACACGTTTTATTTACATTTAGCTTACGCTTTCTTACTCGCTTTCCGCCGTGTGTATGCGTGTAAGTTATCGTGACTTTCGAACTGATAAGAATGTATGGCAACATCGTACTCGGGGTCCGGAGTGTCACGTACTCCACTCTCGTTCTGCACAGAAACGTTGTTACTTCTGTAACTTTATTGACATTACAGCGAGCAGACACAAAACTGCTCCGAATGTAAATAGTGTATTTTGACTGTGGCGCTATTTATTTCCGACTATCGTTACGATGTTTACAAACCAATTTACTAACAAAATGTCAATTTTGTTAATCAGGTTAGATGGTAGTATTTTCACAGTAGAATGCCATAACAGTTTAAGATAAAGCTTAGATGAGTTAAACATTGGCGACTGTTACTGTTGAGAACAGCAAGCATATTAATGGTAACTTCAATATTGGTTTTCACATGCACCCGAGTAGCGACAGCATTAGATACGACCGTTAGAAGTAGTTTTGTCTAAGCCGAACAGAACACGGATTAATATTTTTTGTTCCTTCTTCCAAATCCGCCCGTTTGTTCTGAAATCAATAATACGTTTGTAATTGGAACGTAAGTTAAGAATATAATTTTTTTTTAATTCAACACACGAGAATCTCAAATTGTGGGGACACGAGTGAAGATGACACATACGTTCAAATCTCGGACCCGACGGAAGACGAAAAAATTGTATAAATACACATGAATAGAACCAGTTGCCTTTCTTGCTACATTAACGCGACCAAGAAATGTAAATGAAAAATTACTGTGACCGTATTTCTTGTACAACCGTGTAACCCTCCCAATTGAAACACACTATAATACAATTTAATCTGCATCAACATTATGAAACCTCCACTACATTCTCGTTGTCTAAATAAAATATGTTGATTAGTGGAAATAAGCGTAAAATGTGTTACATAGGTATTATATGTTTACGGTGCAGAATAGTTTATATATTACGTGGTATAGTTTATATATTACGTGGTCATACATAACACTACCGGCTTCTACATAACTCCTACGAGCCGTACGGAAAATTTCCAAGTACTGTAAGTGACATCAAACAACTCCACATGCACAGGACGCCCTGAGTCCTTGCCCTGGGTGGTACGACACAGCTTCGTATTGTGACCATAACGAACATTTAATATTATTAGTTTTATAAAGTTAAGTGCGAATTCCTAGACACCCTCTGCTAGTGTATGATGGCTAATGTGCGAGCCCAACGAGATGAATGCAGACATATAAATTATATTAGATTCATTAGAGATCGGAAGAGAAAACTTTACAAACAGCGAACTGGAACTTTAACGGGCAGAAAAGTAAAGGCGAGTCCCAGGGGAATTAATGCCAAAACCAAAATAAGAAGGAGAAGAAGGTAATGAAGACTACGATGACAATGGCGATACTACTATAGTGATTATGATGATGATACCACAATGAACGAAGATTCCGTCTGTTCGTGAAATATTTGGATACAAGAAAAGGAAATATATGTAAGTATAACAGCACCTAACAGCAGCCCGCAACATTCGATCGTCCACAGCTACGTTAATGCGATATGTGCAGAAGTGACTTATTAAAGCTATTATATTTAATGATAAGAGTGTTAACACTGTAGCAGGTCAGACACGTTTTCTGATGCGTCCGAGCGCGAGCGCGAGCGCGCGCGTGTGGTCAGTCTGAAGTGAATGAGCGTAGTACGTAGGCCTACGTAAACAAACGCAGTAAGCATAAACGATTACAGCGGTCACACGTGCCTAACATGTTTAGCGGCGACGGCGAGTCAATTACTATTCTGTAGAGCCGACTCTGTCAGAACCGTGTCACTTTCAATTAGAAGCGTGTAAACATTCCTGCGTGTCCGTGGCCACCTACAAGTAAAGCTAACCACGCCGTGTACCATTGTTTCCAGCGTGTGTCGGCGGATATATCGACTAATTACACTGTGTCCTACTACATTCCTACGACAATATACCCATTAACGATAATCGTACGACCTATTTTAACGACAATACGCACTAAACAATTTAGCAGAGCCTTAAGACGGGGGAGGCGTCTTTCTCCTTAAGACAGGTCTAGTTTCGAAGTACCTGCGGAAATGAAGATTATAGAGCAAACTCCCAGTCCTATAGTGGTAGCCCAACTACTCGGTCCCTGGTGCAAAAAGGGCAGGGTGCTTCCTAGCTCTTTTCTTGGGACCTACTGAAGTCTCCGCCTAACCCACAGTTTTCTTTCTGCCCTTGTCTACAGACGTCGGACCTGGTCAGTCGTGATGTTTACGTATCGTCAATGATTACGTACGTTCTTTCTCCCACTGCAGTAGACCAATTAATGCTGTTACACCAAAAGTGATGGATTCGCTCACAGACGGGTAAGAACAAGACATCGTAAATCGTGAGGATTCCCTGATATCTAAAGTTGACGAAGCAACCGATTGAGTCAATCTAACAGCAGAACACTTCCTTATAACTGAATGTCGATATTGGGAGAAAACGGTGCAGAGCGCAACTTCGCTACGAACAGAACCAATTGCCGCTATAATCACGTTAAGCTAAACCTATCACCCTTTTGCGTGTAGGCTACTGCGGATATATCGTTGCTTACAGTGAAAGCGATAATCCGTAATATCTACATTTATTTTGTAAGCCGCCATGACCACTACTGATATCCGTCTGTTGCCAATGTATTACAGTGCGCGTAGGCCTGGCTACATACATAGTTTACGACGTTCCACCAATTCACACTGCTATACATTAGTTACTCAACTGATATGCTTAAAATTTAATTAAATCACTACTAAAACTAAACGGGTCAATTTGTCGGATCCAGTTCATGTTTAAAATACACGGCTTTTAATTCGTGTTCCTAAATTTTAGACTATAGAACGTTTGTCTCGAAAACGTTCGTCCAATGTCACTTTCCCCTTTCCTTTACAACAAAATTGTTGAAAGAGTGGTTTCACCTTATTCACATTATGGTTAACATTATTAGTTTCTCGTTATGGTTTGTCTATTATTATTATTATTATTATTCCGGGTGTACAATGTTTACACATTTTCCGGAACCAAAGATTACACAAGTGCTTGAACTCTCATCTTCCACTGATGCTTGTCCATCCAAAGATCTTCTTCAATTTTTCGTTCCCTCAATATAGTCTGAATTCCTTCTATACAGGTGATAGGTGGTCTTCCTCTTTTCCTTCCTCCTGGTGGGGTCCATTCCATAACTCTCCTTGGCAGTCTTTCTTGTGCCATTCTTTTCGTGTGTCTATACCATT
The DNA here is from genome assembly GCA_034769895.1 of Magicicada septendecula. Classification (NCBI taxonomy): domain Eukaryota; kingdom Metazoa; phylum Arthropoda; class Insecta; order Hemiptera; family Cicadidae; genus Magicicada; species Magicicada septendecula. Next base: position 247,893,312 of record CM068371.1, on the reverse strand, counting down.
GTAATTTTTTTGTTTGGATAAAATCAAAAATTGAATTGTTCACATTCATTCTGTCCTTAATGACTTCATTTCTAATTTTCTCACGTCTGGATACTCTTGCCGAACGTCCCAAAAGTCTATCTCATTATTATGGTTTGTCTGTTGTTAGAAATGTCAACTGAACGCAACGCGTCTCCTTTCGGCTTTATAAGGATTATCGGAACTATAAAGTTTGTTATTAGTGTTCATACTGTACTCACATTACGGAGTCTGTCAGTCACAATAAGAGAGAAACGGTGATTGTTTAAATTAGTACTCTAATTTTTTACGGCTATTTTCATTACGTGTATTTTATCTTCTGTTAGAAGACAATTTAATAGCTTTTATTTAATGATTGCTGTATTTATTCCTTCCAAGACATTCTAACCGCGTAAAAACATAAATTAAACTGTATACTTTATTACTTGGGTTACTACGTTTTGTACGAAAGAACAAATTGTTCGCTGACAATTACTAGCGAGAATATAACGGTAGACTAAATGAAATCAATACTTGATTATACACTTCCTGGTTAGCGTTGTGTGTTATGTATACACGTACACGCCTTGAAGGGGTAAATAAACGAATTTCACGGCAAATACAGCCATTATACAATACATTATTTACAACTGTTTATTCCAGAGAATAGTCTATTTTAGAGGGAGCCTGTCTTCAAATACGTACCCGCCCCACTCCACTTTCTCTGTCTATACCTCGTAAAAATCTTATAATAAATAGTTAGGCCTACTTGTACAAATCTTTCTTTATTCTTTATTGCATATCTGCCTTTTATATAATAAAGCGGCCAATTATATTATTTGGTTGTTTCATTTACTCAATATGAATAAAGTAACAAATCAGTCCGTCCTGCACTGTCATTTCGGTTGGACTCACCATCATCAACAAACCTCACAGATTCATCGCTTTTTCTCTCACTGTTTCGATATCTGTGGCAGAAAACATAAAATCAAAAACCAGTAGTCCAGTGTTTCTCAAGACCCACCTTGAAGGATATGACACTTCATGGGACCCATACGCAAGGGCGCTGGCAGAATTACTTGTAAGGGTGTGCACCCAGTTTAAAATCACATTTTTTCTAACATTGGAAAACTTTAAGCCCTCTTTTACTCTTAAACAAATTATATACGCTTAACTATACTTACTTAATACTAATATATACTAATAAGGCACAGTAAATAAATTATCGAAACCGACTTCGCGACTCACCAAACGCCTCCTCGGGACCCAGTAGATTTGTGTAACTAAAACACGGAAGTGATTGCAGATCAGTAAATCAGTAAATCTTGATTCACAAAACGTAAACCACTCCTGCTTCTACATGCGTTGCAGTAATATATAGGTACCAAACATTATCGATGTGAATTAGATTCTCAGGGTCGGCCACCAATTGTGAGAAAATTATTATGCGAAAATGTAATACGACGGTGACAACTGACTCTGCATTTTGGCTCTTAAACTCTTTTAAATTCGTGAGAATCACAAGAGCTCATGTAAACTCACGAGAGCATTCGTGAAATAAAATTAAATGATGTTCACATAAAAATTCCCTCTACACATAAGTACCAACACACCCAACCTGTTTCGAATATCAACAGGAAGGAAAATCGTAACTTCTATAGGATTTGAAGTTACGTTCACTTGTCACTGACGAACTCGCGCAACGTGTTGTTGATAAAATTCGGGGAACAGACGTTTCACAATAAGCCAGTTAAATGGTAATTTTCCTGAAATATCAAGACCTTTTCTGTACGAAATAATCACAAAAAACTTAATTAACACAAAATCTGTACCAGATGGGTGCCAAAAATGCTCACCTGGACCCATAAAAATAAGAGAATGTGAGCGGCTAGGAAGTTCGTGCTGAAGGATCATGAGACTTGAATCTCGTAGGTAAACACAGAAGCCAAACAACAATCAATGTAATGGAAGCATAGCTCATCACCTAAACCAAAATTCAAACAAACATTTGCTGGCAAGAAGTTTATGGCTAGAGCTTTCAGGGGCCACCGATGTGTCTTCTTACTTGTGGAATTTCTGGAACTTCATACGGCAATAAATTCTACAGTTAATTGTCATCATAAATACTACAAAACTGAGAAGGGCGATGATACAGATTGCCGGCGCGGCCTGTAGTCTTCATCCGTCGCCTGCTTCACGACAATGCACCACATAGCGCCGCGGTTACACGTGCAGCACTTCAGAAATTCAAACTGAATATTTTTGATCACCCTCCTTACAGTCCAGACTTGGCAACAAGTCAGTTTAATCTCTTTATGCAGCTGAAAATTTTTTTGACTTCACAGAAATTCATACACGATGACGAACTCAAAAGTGCTATGGAAGGACAGTTAAAAAACAGGCGGCAATCTTCTTTGATGAGGGAATAAAGAAGCTTTCCCACACAAGAACAAGTGGTTATATAACTATGTTGAAAAATGAATTAGGGTTAAATGTAATACACGCTGGAAATAAAATATTTGTTTAGTTAAAAAGACTTTTTTATTAGCCTGCCGGACCTTACTTTCCGAATGGCCCTCGTAAATATAGGGTTTTACAAGAAAATCTAACAGTATTAATTTCTACTTAGAGCGTCAGTATATCTTAATAATCAAGACTATCTTGTGATTAATTAATAAAACTCTTAATAATTAATTCTTCTTGAATGAAAGTAAGTCGATCAAATGTGAAGACCCGTATAAGCCCAACAAAAACATTAAAAAAATTATTAGCTTGTAATACTTTCTTTACCGATACATACGCACAATTTAGATACACAAAAAGCATTCCAAGTCATATTGAAACGAATGATTAGATGAGAATACTGGCGATGAAAATGCGCGCGCGCATGCATGCACACTCAAACACGCACACACGCGCGCGCACACACACACAATATTTCAGTTAGAGTTCAGGATCCACACCAGTGTCCGCAAACTGGGTTCTGCTTCTTCATGCGGAATGAATTCGCAGGTGGACACCATGTGGTTGTCCGGCCCGCATGTTCCTTCAAGCCGATCAAGACATAACCACTTTCGGTTAGTCTAGACTGCCGCCCGCATCGACTCAATACGTCTTCCGTACGTGCCAAGATTATAGTAACGGCTGTCGAGCCATGTAACGAAATTATTACCTTACGCACTCACGTACGCAAAGTACAACCACACTTGGTTGACTAACTGTCTGATTTTAACCAATAGGCCTACAATTAAAATGCTGAAGCCTTTCAAGTATGCTCAAAATTATTTACATTTCACTGATACGTGCAACGAGGAGGCGAAATCAGTAGTTCTATTTTCAAAAAATAATAATTCTTTACGTTGGAGTATCTGTGGAATATTCTCTCTGTCGATAAGAACTCCAGGATGGAATTCCACGCTTGCTGCTACTCGCCTGTAAGACAACGATACATAGGTGAAAATTCAATTATGAAATTTGCTCAGACTTTCAACAGGAAACGTTAAATGGAACATAAATACGGAAATGTTAAATAATTTTACGTACGTTAAAACAATTTTCTTTACTTGGACAATTTTTCTCACCAAAATGAATTGTCTGGTTTTGTATATTCTGTAGCTAGTCTCGGCACGTCATTTACTCCATCCGCAAGTCCTGTCGTGAACTCTATCCGTACCTTGACAGAGTAGATCTCCTCCCTGGACAGCAACAAACACTGCGCCTATACTTTAAGTAGTGTGTATTCGAAAAATTACAAAAATTTGATAAGTTCTTTGAAAATTATATTTTTCTGCCTGGAATAGGTCGGTGTGCCATAAACTTGCACAATGAAATAAGATAGAAGTGTATAATGTGTACAACACAAACACATCACAGACCTAAGTCACTCATTACTGTGCAGTAAAATGCAGATAATATAAAATACCTACTTTCTCCTTACAGTAAGCTCAAGCTCAAATGAATACAAATTAAGGTCAAGTTTCTTCACGTACTCTTACCCGTATTTCACCACCACTACCACAGCAGCAGCAGCAGCAGAAGCAATGACACTGCTCCCCACCGCACATCGAATGACATTCGGCCTTCCTGAGCGAAATCATTGTTCAGTGGCTTTTCTCAAGAACTCTGCCGTATTCGAGAATCTTCTTTACCGTACTGAACTAGGTCGTCTATTCGCTTTGAACAGAACTTCTAAGTGGTCTTCCTATGTCTGTTTGACTCCAGTTCAACTTCTTCGAGACCGCTTGCCATGTCACTGCCTTGCCAAATGTTCACCTCCATTTACTTTTATTAATTCTGTTAGATCATCTATGCAGTTTCACTGTGTATGTTACTGAATTGAGACTAATGTAAGGTCCAATAAATAATATTGTTTTAGCATTATTTTGGAACTTTGTTTGCACTACTTGGAAGAATTCTATTGCACTTCCTATGTGTATTTATTAATAGTTTTCCAAAAACTCTTTTTCAAATATCTTAATTAGATTATCGAAACTCTATAAGCCTATATTAATCCATCGTGTTCAATAAAAGTTGTAGTTTCATTGTTCGAGCCCCAGAGTCGTGTACGGCGACACGGGCACCCGCTGCGAACAGCGTGTCCTCCACAGCGACTGTGTGGGTGTCACGGGGCCACCAACACCTCGGCGCCCATACTCTGCTATATTCGCATTCTTTGTGTACGCGTGTCTGACATTTATTTCCTTGAAAATATACGATTTTATTTATGCTGCCGTGATTAATGTTACACGGGATTGTGTATAAGAAAATTTGAACCAACAAAACAAACTACGGGTAAAAACGTTGAATCCTAATATTATTTATCGCGACAAGGTGTCTGTCTGTTATTGTCGCCAACGCTCTCTGTTGGACTCGACCAGCCACCGTCATATGTTACTGTTCTGATTACAAGTCACCCTTATCTGCTCAAGGTAAATCGCCGTTTCGCCTTACGAACTTGACATTCTTCTACAACTCAACCTATCATGTACGTCAATCAGTGTAGAGATCTCGTATTATGAACGTTTATCGGTTATATGTAGATTAAAAAAACACTGCATTCTTTCGAACGTCACACACAGTCGAGTCCTTCTGAAGTCATCCAATCATCATCAAATATCAGTCTGATAACACGTTTCAAGCGATCTGTGCCCTCCGTCTTATCTGTTGCACCTACAGCTCTGGTCAGTTCCCCACTAAACTTTTTCTGTTTCACATTCGTCACACCTTCTTCTTCTTCTTCTACCTCTTTCGGCTCACGCTTCCCCTTATTTGTCGCACGATAGTTTCTTTTCTCTATCATGAGACTTCTCTTTTCTCATACTCTTTGTAATACCTCATCATTTGTCACTCCGTCTATCCATTTAATCTTTTCGATTTTCCTTCACTATTATTTATAAACTTCCGAAATATCTCTAATTTTTCATTTTCAATATTAATATTTTTGAGCTGTAATATGAGAAACATAATATATACTGGAATGAAAACCAATACACATTCTCTTAAAACCCAAAAGTTCTTCTTTGGATCAAATACATCTGCGAACTGCGGGTATCCTGATATCCTAATGTGGACAGATTAGTATCAAATGTAAGTTTATTAAATCCCTACGAGAATTAATCTTTTCAAAAACAAAAATCCTAACCTTCCATTACCACCAGCTCCCATTGTCACTCACTGGGTGACTTGGCTTTCTGCAGTGTTATGTTATGTACTGTAGATAGTTTTGATAGTGTCAAACCAGTTCTTGACGAATTACACAAAGGTGATGCTTCATTAATAGATTAATAGACATCCTTCGAAGATTAATCTGTTAGGAAGAAGTGTCACATCTGTAGAGTCAGAAGTGTAAGAAATGAGTTGGCATATATTTCTGCTAATTAGAGTTTCTTGTGCGATTCGATAAAAATAACTCGAAAAAACAACAACCCTCTTAACAGAAACTGTTAATAAAATACGTTTTTTTGAAAGCAAAATCAGTCCTCTCACAGGATCAAAAATGGAAACCTTAAACTATAAATTCAAATTTGTGTTTGGAAAAAACACTGGATTGAAATTATAAGTAAAGTTACCCAAGTTCTAAAAGGTCAGCATTGAAAACTAAGTTTACGTGATGTTCCTCTTTTAAGTAAAGTTGACGTAGAACTGTCTTCATGTGATGTAGAACGGTCCTTTTCCCAATACCGAGCTTTGTTCCGTGATAATAGGTAAAGATTTGTAAGGGACAATTTAGAGATGGCGATTAATGTTCACTGTAACTCCAACTGCAAAGAAGTAACTGACGAATTGACTAGCAAGTTTGATGAGTACTTGTAAACATTTTTCGTGTTACAGCCTCTTTGATTATGTTCAAGTAAAAGAAAATATTTTTTGAACATTTTAACAATTATTTTTTCGTTTTATAGCACATAAAAAATAAATATTTTAAGTTTTTTTAGTACCTAAAAATCCGTTCCCTATTGTTTATTTAGTAACCAAATCCGTAAGCTACGTTCAGTATAGTAATGCCACTGTACTTTTAACAAACATCGCCTTTCCATTTTTGTATACTTGAGTATGCAAAGAATCAAATATACTTGAGAATCAAGTTCGGACTTGATTATTAAGTTCAACACCATCATTTATGAAACTGTTCATCTCGTTACCTTCTAATTCTCCTGTGACTCTATTAAAAGACTAAGAGTTCCTGTAAGTAATTAAGACATCCTCTTCTTTAATTACGTTTTATCTGCTACCATATTTTTGTCTTTACTTGAATATTTTAAAAAGCTTACACAGCGTAAGATTATATGCATTTAACGACACGTTCTGGTAAGCTTGGAACTTTTTAAAAATTTTAAACTAAAAAACGGCAATATTAGAAGTATGTCAAAAGATAAAGACAAACGTGGGTCGAACACCAGAGATAAAAAGAAGGCGGTTGATTAAAAAAAAAAAAAAAAAACACGCAAATCTTTTCCAAAATTCGGCGATACAGCAAGAACGGCAACAATCGATTAAGTACACAACGGTGTAACTAACTACAGACGAAACACTAGAGAGCCATACATAGTGAACGACGTACTAGATGCAGCAGCCATGAGCAGACAATAGACGGTCTGTCGCTCGGGGCGTCCACGTGAACAGTAGGCTACGTTTTGTTTATGTAATGTCGCTGAAAAGACGTGTTTTCAATCCTAACAAAAGCACGCCTATAATTAAATACAAACAATAATAAAAAGAAAAGTGACGAGTTGCTTGGGCTTGTCTTTGCCGAGGGGGTAACAACAACCCTCCGAAGGTCACCTACAATGCTCTGTGAGACGGACGGTAGCCTACTCGTATACAATGTAGTCTCGTTTCTATTACAGTAGTTGAGATGTTTATTTCGTTATCTTGTACCATTTACTCTGCCTTGCATCGCAGAACAAATTTTGTCTATAAATGTTGTATGAATGTTTTATATATATAAGACTGAGAAAAATGTCAGAAAACAAAACCTGTCAAATGTAGAAATTGGAAAACCAGACTCATGCGCTAGTACACTTGATTTGCTAAACTCCAGAATGTAACGAACATCAGTAGAAAAAATGATAAAATAACAGGAATCTTCCATCAGCGAGAACAGTCGGAGAACTTCTCGTGGAACCTACGTACTTGCTTGTTTGGTTAGCAAGTTTGGTTTTACACGTGAGGAAATCTTGGATGTAAAGACTATCCCTTCTTATCTTCCTAACAACCAATCAACAAACAAATGACAAATTAGTTAATAAATAAGAGTCATAAATGATAAGAAGCGGAGTTCCTGAAGAGAATTTAAATGTTAAGGAAGACGGAGGTGTGTGTGTGTGTGTGTGTGTGTGTGGTCCAACAGCATGGACGCCACAACAGAGTGTAAGGAAAAATATTTAAATTTTAAAAATGAGTTACACTCTTTCAAAATATAATGCAATAAAAATGTAAATAAGAAAAACCTGTTACGTTATAAAAGCCATTAATTGAAACTGTTATGTAACAGGAAGGCTGGAAAGTTTGTAAATATTGGAAAAAATATTTTCAAACTTATACTTATTTTATAGCTACCTTTACTATTGAATTATCTTTATCAATGTAAAAGAAATGTAAATTCGAATGTAATAAGTTTTAGATCTGTTTAATAATAATAACAACAAAGTCTTCTCACATGCCAAGCGAATTTATTTTGAATCACCAAACCGCCATCTTCTAACATGCCTTACAAATATACTTTATCTAGTAGCGCTACAAATTTTAGGAATTTAATCAATGTGAACTTGTCTGTGCATTCTCTATGTTCCAAAAATTCGAACCAAATGCAGGACAATGCGCTACATTATTTAATATTGACGTTCAGAGCGAAATTATTCAGTGTCATACGGTTGAAGCACTATCCACTGATCGAACTAATCTGACTAAGACACAGTCAAAACAATTTCATATTTAATTCGAATCCAACAATACAATAATCAAGTACGAACAATATCACAAATATCGCTAACTCACAACAGCCATTAGTCACAACAGAATCACGTAACGTTGTGTAGGCCTACCTAGACGTATATATCAACATCTTACGCTATTCCAGTACATGACTGTCTGAGCGGTGTTGAGTCTAGCAACAGCCCAGACGAAACAGAAGTGTCGCCCAAAGATGGAAACCTACCGTATCCCAATACAAACGGTGCTAGTGACATCCCTACACCTATTCTTCTGGCGCACCCATGTTTTGGCCATCATCTCAAAAACTGTGCATTTTTCTGGATACAAATACAAAAAAATTTAAAGTTCACACTAGTAACACAAGGTACGGTATGTACGAACCTGACGAAAACTGATCTGGATAGAGTTTTATAAAAATGGACCGTTGACTTAATGTTTTTGAACAGCCTTCCTTTTTTCATACCAAACGCAATTTTCCACACACGGTTGTGCCTAAAAACAATTTCCTTAAGCATACTGAAAGTACGTATAGTTCCCTGCACTACCGCTGCTACTTTAGCAACTTACCATCAAGTTGTTTACAAGTTTGTTGTAAAAACGAAAAAAAAAACATGATTTGAAAAATTTATGTGGTTACAATATATAAAAAAAGACTGCAACAAATCCCAAAATGACATTTTAACATAGAAAATGTTTATAAGGAGTGTCGCACATTTGAAAACGACCACTGGTGCGTGATCGAAAATGGGAACCGGTGAGTTTCCATAGAAACTACTTCTTTGTTGTCAATAACGTAGTGCACATATAAAACTTCGCTTATGAATGCGACTACATTTAACTTATAATCTGTACATTGGTAAATGAAGAATGAATTCATTGATTGGTGAATGAACATAAATATATATATTTTTTAGATTTATTGAAGTATTTTCAATGCCCTTCTCTGTGCATTGCATTTGTGCAATGCCTGTAAATTGTTTTCACGTGTTTCAATAAATAATTTGATAGTGTGTTTCTAGACGTTCAAAATGAATTTTAAAAATATATTACAAAAAAAACTTATTTAAACAAACAAACAATAACGACATTATGTGCACATTAAACTGTTATACTATCTTTTATAAACGAGAGTTGTCATTTATTTTTTTTGCATTATTACGGTTTATAAAACCATTTGTACATTTTGGGACCATCAACTAATATAATAGCCATACGAATATTATCTATAGTCCCGGTTCCAGATATTGCTTCATATGTGATTGTAGTTGATGAGCAGTCTAATGTATTCAAACACATCCGGTTTAAAATACACATTCCAAGTTAAATATACGCATTTGTGATAAACTAATTTACTTGTCCACTTTGAATTCATCATCATCATCCACCACCATGCCCCCACACCCAAAAACCCTTTGTGCACAGATGTATGCCACTCTTCTACACCCATTTCTCACAGCTGACTAATATCTGTTCATTACTCTGTGTTAATCTCCATACTTGTATGCTTAACACTGACCTAATAAGTGTTTTATAAATTACGTATTTAGTGTTTTTTTTTTAATGGCATCTGGATATTTAATAATTCAACAATATGTTCTGTTTACCAGATGTACTCTTCTGTCAATTGATGTTAGTGCAACTTACTTGGAATCCCCCCCCCACACACACACACACACACCTACGGTTGGGCTCTGGAATAATTGAGCTAGGCTGCAACTTATTAGTAATTTTAATGCATTAGGTTTCTTTCTGTATCGATTTTCACTCCCACTTTTATGGAGGCTTCCTCGAATGCATTAAAAGTCTGTATCAGATCCAGCGTTTTGATCACACATTGAACTGACCACACCATTCTAACATCTGGATACCTTACCTTAATTGAGAAAATAAGCTTTGACAAGGTTCATGTACCGTAACAATTTACAGCAGTTAAATATATATGTATATATACATGTATGTGTGTGTGTGTGTGTGTGTGTGATATTTAAAGTTATGGTGGTATGTGTTGTATAATGCGTTGTAGTCATTTTACTACAACCGCGACGTATATCTAAATTAGGCATCAAGATTAATAATTGATAACCTTGACTTCCAGAGAGTACGGTTAATAATTATTGGGCTAAAGTACGGTTAATAATTATTGGGCTAAATTAACGTTTATTAATTAACAGTATGGTTATCAATCACGAACACACGGAGATCGTCAAACGCAGCCAATCTCGGTGTCTGCTTAATTAACGTTAACGCTGCTTCAATCTACACCGTAATATAATTACCACTAATCATGTGTGCGTATGCACCTGCGCAGAAAAATAATCATTTCTATTGGACTTATGGGCCGATAAGGCAATACCTGTAGTGGCAGAAATTGGCAACTATTTGTGCACGAATCAATAGCTTCTCTCCAGATATAGTACGTGTCTTAATAAACTAAACCATCTACTAAATCAGAACTCAAAGCCTCGTGAAGACGCTGCAGTTCGGTTACTTATTAGTTGTTCCCCTGAGATCCTCTCAAGTGGAAAGTGCAAAAGAAGGACGGAAGAATTTTTTAAAAACATTTTAACCTCCCCAAATAAAAAACATGTCCGTCCACTTAACTGAATGGTTTTGAGTATCAAAATTTCTTTATATACATAAAAAAGTTGTCAGTTGCGACTTTTGTATACAATTAAAAAAACTGAACACTAACAACGACAAAAAACGTCAAGGTTGTCGATCATTATGGCTGAACACACTACATGCTATATATTTATACACTGTAGGCCAAAAGATACTACATACTGTTTTGAGATGTTCAAATTGTCGTCAATATTTTCAACTGTACGTGCGTTTTGATCTGTTAACAGTTAACTAAACTATCGTAGTGTACTTATTGACAACTAACACGACAAATAGTGTGTTGTAGAGTTTAAGTGTATAATTTAACCGTTATTTTCAGCTTCAAAATGTGTCTGACAAAGGTTACGCTTAACCCACCAAATGTAGTACAAAAGGCTGTCCTACTGGCATTTAGTCGGAAGACACAAGCAACTGTCCAAATAATTGGTTCAAGAAACTGGTCCCCTAATCAGTGAGCAGCAGAGCTGATATTACCGTGTTCTACCGTCCGATTTCGTGTCTGTCCGATGCGTGCGTGCGTGTGTAGCCTACGTGTCCTCACCGTCGCCGAGACGTGAACAATCGATTGCTACAGAACCAGTCTGCGTATCTAATCCTGTCTAATAGTGGCTTTGTTACAGTTATTTCGACCACGCACAACGACGACGTCTCAACTCGACCAAAGCGTCTTTCCTCGTTTGAAACAATCAAGACTGCATCACTAACAAACAGCGTATTTGAACGAGAAGAAGAGTGTACAAAGACGAAGCATTTTACTAGTTGTCAGCAGCATAGGCTATAGCCTAACGATAAGTATAACAACGCATGACGCTAAAATATCGTCAATAGTTCTGGACCGCAGGCTATCAAGAGTAATAAAAGAGAACGCGGAAGACAAGCAGTTTAGCTTTATAAGAGGCAAGAGGAGAAGAGGGGCCAAAGAAGCTATTGGATGTAAATGATCACTGAAAGGTATAGAAAAAAGCCGAAGAGAAATACGTTTGAGTTTCATTGATACGGAAAAGTCTGACAGACATAAGCGGAATAAACAGATGGACAACCTTACAGAAAGAGACGAGACCGGAAGGCCAGACGTTTGATCAAAGAATAATATATGGTCAAAACCAGCTGCAGTAGTGCATTAAGTCTAACAAACTGGCAAGAACTGGGTAAAGAAGTGCGGTAGGGTTGTTTTTGCCGCCACACCTTTCTAACTTCTATGATGAGGACACGTGAAGCAGTATTTCACATGTTAAACAAGGGATAGACACAGTAGGACGAAATGTGCAGTTTATCACATTTGTCTACGGCATGGTAATTATTCTAGCTAATAATACTAAAGGACTGCAAAAAATAATAGCTAAGTTGGAAGAAGGAATGAATAAATATGTTGGGATGTAGATAAATGTAGGAAAAGCAGAAGTTATGAGCACTAGTAAGAGTGAGCACATGAGAGTTCTGGCAAGGAAAAGAAAAATTCAGTAAATTAAAAACCGCAAACATCTGGGGAGTACTGGAGGAGCGAAGTGAAGAACTGTCTTCGTTAAATAACCTCTATAGCAGGAAGGAAAACCTGGTTTGTTGGAGAATTTTCACCAACCTGGAGATGAGAAAGAAGATGGAATAGGAAATTATAAATTAACATTCATACAAATGTTCGCTTATGTCATCCAAAAGTAAGAGACGACATATATTGGAAAAAGATAGCCTAATTACGATAAGTAAGAAAAAACACGAAAATGACGTGTCAAAACGTAATAATGTTACTGGGCAAAAACAATATTGAATTATTAAGTCGTTATTAAATAATTTTGCAAAGCGAATCCATTTAGGATGTGGAGAACTGAAACTAATTATAATGAATGGACTTAACAGTGTGCTCATTACATGGTACGAACTTTCAGCATTATATCTGTTCTTACAGTAACTAAAGACGAAAGCGTATGATTTATTTCACGTGCCGATGCTCATGTACAGTTGCAAAACATGTGCGTTAACAGATTATTTTAAAAATGAATAGAAATATCTGACATGTTATTGTTAAAATAGAAACCGTGTGGATAAGATCACCCTTAAACAGTTTAAATGTGAAATATCAATTGGCCAAAATGACAAAAACTGTGATGGTTGGGGCCAAAAACTGAAAAAAATATAAAATAGGAAATGGAAGTGGGAAACAAGGACACGAGAACGACCTATAATATCGCAGAACATTGACTAGGACAGTCAATGTGTTAAATGCGAGGACACAACTGGATACAAGCTCTGAGGGAAACGAGTGACAGGAAAGAATGAAGAAGAACCACCGACTCGACATCCCTAATAGGAGACGACGCTACAGGATAAGTACGTGATCATTTCTTGGTACGATTAGGGACTCTCACAATAGCATAGTTGGTTTTATAGTTCACTGTTCAATATTGGATTAATAAATCTGCGGAAAGAATTGTTGAATTAAGTGCAAAAGTAATCAGTAAAACCAATCATTGTATTTTACTGTCTTTGCTTTGGATTTTGTTTTACCACAGGTTCCACACTTCGTCCTCGAAACGATACGTAATACGAGTTGCCGCTTTAGATGTTACTTATGCACATACTTGCCGTGTGCGTAACATGCAGTGTACCAAAAGGAGAATTATGTAAGAGTACCGCTCGCTGCTTTATCATTACCGACATTGACAAGGGCAGATATATAACCTTCGCACTCAGGTCTTAGCTGTCCAGCGTATTACCCACTGCACTGCGGTCACTCAATTATAAAGTGTGTTACAAAAACTATAATACATCGTTTACAATGTAATGACCGTGCGGTAATGGCAATTTAAAATAATGATCGTATCGTTGATAGCATGAAGCTGCAATTGAAATGTAGATTGCGGTTCTGTCGTAACGTATACCTAACTATCGTTTCTAATTACTTTAATCAAATAACAGCACAATAAATGATGTCAGTATTACAGATTGTAATTTACATCAAGTACGAGTTAATTAAAAACCAGTTGACTGGAAACATAATTCTTCACGCTGCTACAAAGCTACGGTTATAGTAACCTAACTGTCTGCAGGATACACTCCGGACATTTCCCTGCAACTGAGGGCCCCTCCAACCACCATGAGGTTTACTGTAGAAATTGGGATAATTTTGTATTATCGTAGTCTTATATATTCTTTCTAACGTAGTAGTTCAGGCCTGTTCTGTTATCTTTACATTCCTTCTTCCGCGAGAAGCATGTATAGGGCTACTCAATCAAAAGTTTCAATGACCTTACACATGATAGGCCTACTCTCAGTCTGGTTTGTGACGAACAGCGATGCTTACATAACCTTTAACCTATAATTCGCTTAAACATCCAGTATCAAGCAAATTCCTTGTGATGCCTTCAACGCTCTTAAAGCTTCCTGTCTTCGTTACAATGGAGAAGTACACAACCACAAGCTTTTAATTAAGATTATGACATTAAACAAACATATTTAACGTCTACTTCCCTAACTCTCGGTTAGATCTCAGAAAGTGTTCCTTAAGTTGCGCTTCATAGTCTTTCTAATTTGTGTATTTGACAGTCATATCTTCATCTTCTCCACAGTTAATCCTCGTCATTGGCTCGTAAGGAATACCAGTTTACCGATAAAAAAAAAACACGTTAAAACAATAAGATGACATGAATGCTGTTTACTTATTTCCGTCTGGAAGTAATCCAAATAGATTTTCACGAGTTAACAGTAATGAGTTCATATAAAGTATTGCACGTGTGCGGACAGATTTTACACGCATAACAACAATACACAATACATAACATACTGCACTATATATCAATTACGCAAACTATAGGCTATGTATTGTAAAATTAATTCAATGACAGGTTTACGAATTGTGAGTAACGATAATTCATCGACCACACGTAGTCCACAGTGTCATCTAATCCGCATTGCTGAAATAAACATCAGATGTGTAATTCTGTGAGACACCTACATCATCAAAATTGTGATGATCTGAAAGACGGAATCTGTTCACAGTATTAAATAATATCTCGTTAGGCACTTAGTGAAACATCACAGAATAATAAAAAGCACTTGGCAATTTCACTTAAATACGTCGGCTAAGGAGTTCATGTTTGCCATCATTAGTTATACAAACTTTTTCAGTTTCCTACTACCTTTGTTACACACTGTATCTCTTCGACAACATTAGGATTCATCGTACCCCACTTATTTCTGTATAGTTTGTCATTATAATATACTTTTCACTTTGGGGCACCATCTATTGTATTAGTCATCATCATCATAATCATCATCTTCACGGATTAAACCAAGGATGGTTTGTTCCGGTCTCAAATAGGCAAAGATTAGAGCTGGTCACTCCAGCGCTTCCTAGACGTGCCACACCTCTCCGTCCCCCTCAGCTTATAGTTGCAGAGTTGTTTGGGGATGCGGCAGCCATCGATTCGCCCAAGATGTTCACACCAATTCAGCCGATACTGGACGATCCTGTCGAGTATACTCATAACATTCAGTTCCTGCCGTATATCTGCGTTGCTTCTATGATCATGGAGAGTATACCTTGCCACGTGCCTGAGAAATCTCATTTCAGCCGCTTGGTTGCGACTGGCCTGGCATCGCAAAGAAATGTTGGAAGAGCCATCACCTTGTAGAATTTTAGGCGTGTTTCTTTACGTGCTGACTTAAGGGTTCGCCTAATGGTCCCGCACATAAGGTTGAACTTATGCAACGTATTCAGAACGTCGTTGCTTGCATTATAAGACACACTGTAGCCCAGGTATTCAAAACTGCTAACTTGTTTCAGGACAGTACCATCTATAACAATTTTTGTCCGTACGGGCTCAGTTCCACGCAAAGCCATCACCTTGGTCTTAAAGGTATAGTATTAGTATTATACTAATACTATAGTATTAGTATAGCAGTAAAACGTACATAAAACTGACAAGATTGCAACAGGCTGTCTTTGGAATTGACACCACAAGAATACTAAAAAAAGTCCCTACACCTAAATATGAAAGGTAGAAAAAGTAAAAGACCACCCACGGAAAATATGTAGCCGTGGTTGCAAGAGAGATGCTAAGAGTACACGAATAGAAGGCGTTATTGTTTTTTTTTGCTTTGCTTTGCTTTGTCTTTGCATCTGGGTCGAGCCGAATGACATACTGCTGGTTCAATCGACGGGTAGCCTAATACTGGAATGGCAACCGCCAACACGATCAGTCGCTAGATGGCGGGGGGGAACTGCTGTTGGAACCGATTCAGGCAACAGCTTGTCGTGAGGCGTCGGTCGCTCTCCACGAAGCAGAGCGCCTCCGTGACGGTGACCGGGGTATCAACGACAAGCAGCGTGCACAGCGTACTAGGAGGAGACAGTCTAAGGATGGAAGGAAAGGGCAGTTTTTGAAGGGCAACTTTTGGACTATGGACAGAAGTTGTCGCGAGAATGGCTTTATGGCGGGCCGTCAAGAATCGCCCGAGGGCGTTTGCCCCGGATCGGGGTGGAGGTTCTGCGGTACTGATGGTCCTCAGGTATGGGAAGGATGAGGTCGCAGCTGCAGCAAAGAAAGTTACAGCTAACGACTGGACAAAAGCACAAAGGGTACGAACACGAAGACTTCCACGAATTACATAATTTCAGACAAACCAGGGAGGTCCCGACAAGGATCAGATTTTTTATTGGAATCTTTCCAGTTTACACCTGTTGGTGGTTGACAGAAGCGACCACCGTGCGGGAGCCCCATAGGTCAGTACAAATCTGAAAAACAAAAGATAAATGGTAACTTTGGTACGCAGAACCAGGCGGCTGCGACACGAGTGAAATGGGAATAATTTGCCTATGACGCCGCGTGAGCCTTGTCAAGGGTTTCGGTCACGTGGGCGTTGAACCATAGCTGCATAGCCGAACGGTTATATATAGTTCACCGTCTCTTTCCAGGCGATTGGCCTCCCTTCTAGAGACTGGCATCGAGAAATGGACTTACGTGTAAAACAGATCGCCTCGGATTTCTCCGTGTAATTTTGTACACTTAATAGACTACTTTTATTGTCTTACACCATGTCAATAAAGGTACCTTTACAATATTATAACTACAATATTTTAACTGTCATTACTTTTAGTTTGAATTATTTTGTATAAAAGTAAATGACTAAAGCTCTTTGAGATAAACATGTTTATATCAATAGATAACAACTGAATCAGGAGTCAATAAAAATTTCAAATGAGTTATAACAGAGTAATGTTATATACGAATCAACGTATTTCTTTACATTCTTCAACGCGTACTTATTATCCTTTCAAAAATGAAATAACCAAACTTTATCGTAATCATTATTATAAAATAAAATTGTGGATACTTTGTGGCTTTGAATTAATCCTGCTTTGATTAATCTTTTCCATTATTAGAAATTATTAACTACACAATCTAAATACATTACTGTAGACGTTTAACGTTTGCTTATTTCGTGAGACTGAACAATGCTTGACGACCACTAACAGACAACACAGGCTCTCCCTACAGCTGACGCTATTCATTCTCCAAGATTCTCCAAGATGACTTACAGTGTACGGTGATTGAACAAAAACTTTAATTACGGTAATTACCTACCTTATTAGTACGCGTCTAATTACAGTAACAATTTTCGAAACAATGACGGAAACGAGTAGTTTTGCTAATAACAATATTGTTTATACGATTCCGTATGGTACGTTACAGTTTATGTAACACGCCGCGCTGGCCGCATGAAAGTCGTAGGCCTATTTGCATTCCACTTGTAAACCGGTTGCAACGCGTAATTATCGCGTCGCTGTACGTTGTAACAGAACATGTGCTATCGACCGTCCTTATGGGATAAAGTATTATACCGACTGCTCACCGCACTTTCTTCAACCCATATCACTTGATTCAGCGATCTGATTACAAAATAATACTGATAATAATAATCATCTTTTTCTATCGTAGGCTGTTTCTCTGTTCTACCTTTATATTATGGTTATTGCTTCTAATTCTGCTCGGATTTTCAATAACGATGTGATGTAAACAAACTCCCGGTAGATGTTTATGTACGTATACGTGTTATAAACACACACGCTTGTCAGAGAATTGCTGAACATATAATCCCTGGAGACTTTAATGCCTCACGCCCCGTGGACATAACCCCTGTCAGACAACACCAATGACGGCAGACAACAGTTGTTAGCTAACGCATGTGAAATCTTTCTGTTCTATCACCGATCTACGTGCGCTTCTCTGCTATAACTTTACTCAGACAAATCTAATAAACATATTGTTACGACGGTCTGACTGATCGTCGTATGGTAGGCCTACAGTGGAAAACAAAATACAAGACACCAACTAAGTCACTAATCACCGGCATTAATTATCACAATTAAACAGTTTGTAATTAACAAGACAGTCTCTTACAACAAATCAATAAAAATTGTTCACACGCAATAAAAAATGTCAACTTATATAAAACACGATTGTATTACAATCGTACCGCACAATTATAAAACACGTAATACGTAGGCCTACTTCGCCACAATATCTCGAACCGCACTGTGTAAATCGCCACTTAAAGGCACGGTGTAATCGCCCAACAATAACTGAACTATAATACTACGAACCGCATTCCAATAAATCGCAACTCACACTGACTGAGCATCGCTGAGTACTTGTATTTATACCCCGCCGAAAATCCACATACTACGCATTAGCTCTACGCTACGACGTAATTGATTGCGGTCTTGACACAGTCCGCGCGATCCGTCAAGCAGTCTCGCGAATGCACGTTCAAATCACGTACGCACACAACATTATAGCCGGATTCTTCTGGAACATTCGAGAAATAATTAGATTGTTCTGTAATGTCGTAACATATTCTCAAGTCGTTACTTAGGCCGATGTTGAAGTCTCCGAATACTTTCAACCCCATTTCTGTGGTTACCTGATCCAAGAGTCTCTTTTTCGGCCCATCTATAACAGATTTTCCATTAGTCGTTTCTCTAATAGAATGATCTTCTTTCACACTGTCAGGGATCAGGCACATTTACTGTTCCGACTTCAAAAACCCCTCCGACTTCCACCTCTCCCGAGTTTTCCAACACTTGTTCGCTCTACAATCTTACATTCCACGGTTGCTTTCGTAAGTCGTACCACGGGCATTCTCTACTTCCTCCGGCACGCTGCTACGTCATCTGTGGTTGACCTGACTCCCAGGTTCTCTCGTATAATAACATTCCTCAGTCTATCCAACAGACTACAACATTTAATTTTCCGGGAGAAAACACGCCTGCCTTCTCATCTGATCTTCCCTGTTTTCCCATCAATGTCAAATTTTACACTAGATAAAATTTCACCTTCGAGTGCTTCATAACCTTTGGTTTCGTGTTCTTTGGATAGTTTCACATATCACTCGGAATTTATTGATCTTGCTGTCGACATCTCTATCACGGTCATAAATACTATCGTCCGCAAGACAACTAAAATCCGTAATCTGTTCTAATTTTCTACAAGACTACAAGACTATCGCACATCGCCACGGGTTCGGAGTCTTTCCAACCAAACAGTTTCGTTTTTTGTCTTGATATCATCACATTGTACTCAGTGGTAACACCATAATCATTTGCCTAATTAATTGTCCTTCCGTATTATCGTTTTGTCTTCGTGTTATCGATGTTAAAACACTTCATCACTGGTCTATACTGTAGGCTTGCCAAGAAAGTCCTCGTCTTCCCTTACAAAGCAATTTCTCAGCAGTATCTAATCAACTTTGACTCTTCATCTAACGATCCCATAACTCGGAGCCACACTGTTCTACGCAGCATACAAAAAACTTAAGATTTTACCTTGTGATGAGTCTATTTTTTTTCGATATACATTGTTTCTGTTTGCAATTTAGTGCGACGGACGTACTCTGAATATATCCTTAGGTTAGGCGACCTGAAAGTAATATTGCCTAAACCTCATGTTGGAAACATCGTTCTATTGTTGGAAACATAAAAGAAATCCAAGATATCCTAAGTTTAATTAATAAATATTAAGAGTATTTATGCTAATTTTCGTGTACGGCTGTCGTCGCAAACGACTCAGGACAGACTCGAACTCAGTTGGGAAATAAACAGGAAACGACCAAGCCGTCGATCACTGTTCCGCGCTACCGTAGTATGAAGAAGACTTAGTAATACGGTAATCTGGTACTAAAAAATTTAACTCCATAAAAGGTATGGAGAGGTGTTACCTTAACAGTTACTTTAATTTTATCTGGAGCTAATAAGTACATATCAGTTGTATACGGAAGCCTGGAGGTTACAGTTTTTACACAAACGGGTTATTAGCGATGATTCAGATTCCTTGAAGTTTTGTGGGCGAAAGGAAGAACAGAAACAGTTATAGCAACAAATGATATTCAAATACCCACAACGGAAAACACTTGTAATCCTCCAGTAATAGCAACAGAGACTTTAGTAAACACAAATCGTAAAGAAAGGAAACCCATATTTTATTTAGAATATACTGTAATAGGATAAAAGACAGTTCATAATCAGTAAATTATAATAAAATAGCACTTAAAACTTCTGTACGGATAAGCTACTTGTTGCGGGCAGAGTATGCGAAAGAATAAACAATACATGTTGTCCATAGATTCTCTTTGAGAATATCTTAATAAGCTGAAAC
The DNA here is from genome assembly GCA_034769895.1 of Magicicada septendecula. Lineage (NCBI taxonomy): Eukaryota > Metazoa > Arthropoda > Insecta > Hemiptera > Cicadidae > Magicicada > Magicicada septendecula. The sequence goes on along the minus strand of CM068371.1, from coordinate 247,872,610 downwards.
AGCTGTCAAGAGGTAAATAATAAACTGTGAAACTTAACCACGTGTTCGTATATTTTAAAACCTTTGAATAAACAATAATTTACGTTATTTTCTTATATTGATATTTCTAATACAGTAATATGTTTCTACAGAAAAGAATAATAATAAGGCTTCTACTTAGATGCAAATAAAACATAAAATGCAAAGATTAACTGTTTATGTACAAGAAATTATGGTTTCACAATAAAAACATGTCGCTCAAACATAATTATCGTATGAATGTCTTATTTCTAGACGTTTACAAGACTTTTGATCTTATACATAAAAACAAATTGGATTCCGGACATCTTAAATGGACATTTTTAAAAAATTCTTTACAAGTTATAATAAGTTAAACCATATTTACTATTCTACTTACTGACTCTGTGTCCACACCAAAGCTTAAAAATTAAAAAGAGCCATTTAAAATCGTTCATTTTATATGTGAAACACTTACCCAGTCCGAGAACTTGAGACTGTCGAGATCAGTACAAGCGTTAGTTTCAGCCTTTGCTCTCAGCTCCTTTGTTCCTTGTGAGACTTTCTCTAGGAATGATGACAATTCGAGAGCCTCGGCAACGAGCGCCCTGCAGACCGCTCTGTAGTGTGCGTCCGCCTGTTGCTGGCTGCCGGCTCCTATGTGTTTGCTGCACACCTGAAACAATCAACCATTCATTTCTGAATACATTCTGTACAGAAGAAACGTGTACGACAAAGTGCGCTGGGATTTTCACCTGCTGCAACAAAACTTGATGTGTACACGATACCGCATGCGACACCGTGCGTCCTTTTTAAGGATTGAATTCAGCGACTTGTCAGATAATCGGTCCTACTGTACACGAGATTGCGTGCAAACGATAAACCATTTCGTCGTCTGACGGGCTTTTGTTTTCACTGTTCCATGTTAAATATATTACTTGCACAACTAATTTGTAATGTTTGTATATAGGCTACAGGTGCTTAGAAACATGGGAACGAGGGTTACACTGTAGAAATATCTAATCTAGAAGTCGAGAATGTACAAGGATCTCCTCGAGGATATCTTATATAATCGAGGATTATACAAGGAGATTTCGAGAGTTTGTCTCGCTTTATCTTCCTTTAAAACTTTTGAATTTTACGCAAACTACCAAAGAAAAATACCACTGATGAAGGTTACGAAAGATCGCTGGAAAATGTCATACGATACATGTGTACATACAAACGTTTATGAAGAAAAAAAAGTGTAAACTTTACGTCCTGAGAATTACAGCTTTCAAAGTACAAAACGTAAGTAATGAAGCTAACGTGTCAAGCGAATTTACATGGTTGTCGATCGTTCTGGTTATGCTCCGTGTCTGACCATTTCTAGTGATATTGCTTGTTGCCTTTGTCGACATAAGAAAAAAAAAACACGAGTTTTATTATATACAACAGTGTCAGATGCTTTGTCCATACTATGTTGTGGCATCTAAATGGCTTCACGAGACTAAATCTCATTACACTGCAAGTGAGTTAGTCTCGGTGAAATACCGAGCTGCGGAGCATGCCAATGACCAACATCTGGCACTGCTGATAAAAGAAAAGATCTGATTTTTCACGACACCATTATTTACAAAGTCCTACTGATTTTCGACACTATTTTACGTTCTACAGTGCGTCGTGAAACAGTTCTCCGGATAGTGGAAACGTTTCTTTTTAAATTACAAGCCGCAGAAGATCATGTTCATAGGTGCTTCTCAGATCGTGGTCAAGTAGAGAAGTTTTTTTTTTGCAAATTCTTAAAAAACTGCCAGAGACCAATGTTTATGACATAGTTACTATTATACGGTGAATCAACGAGGACTCCTCCTCACTAATGAAATCCAAGTGGATTTAAAACAAATTACCTGAAATATCTCTTGGCTTGTGACGTAAGGTAATTTTCTTATATTTAATATTTTAAATCTGATTGCCAATAATTTCATAGGCAAATTTCCTTTGTTTGTCTGTCCGTTCAGCCGACAGTATTCCCATATTTCAAAATCGTGCACGTTAAGGTGTGAGAATCTACATTTCTAATGTCACAGAGACTAGATCGAACCATTCGAATATTTTATGTTTCATGTGACTCTGGGATACCTCCTCGTCCGTTACAAGTCTCTTAATATCCCACATCAAACTTCAAGTAGCACATCTTTACGTTGTTTAAATGTTGACAGATTCTACGTAGTACCATTTTACGCAAATAGTTCTCTCTTTTCGTAAACGATTTCAAAACTAAAACTCAAACCTCGAATACACGTTTCCTATAAAAAGTAATAAATATTTTATTATATACGATTATCGCATATAAAACATTTTATAGTGTTGAATGGTTCATAAATTTATTTAACTACCACATAAGATGCATGAACAATTAAAAACGGACGTGACTGCCACGGTACCAGCAATGAAATGAACTGAATGAGGAAGAGAATCGAATGGAATATCTTTCAGTCGCCTCTTAAATTGAACACCGTAATGTGAACAAAAGTACTCAACCATTTTCCAGCGCTGTAGGCCTATTACTCCTGTCAAGAGCACCCGATGTAATTAGACGGTACTCATCCGACAGCTGAGCAAGCTCTTCCAACGTTTGTAAATGCCACCAACTGATTAATTCACAAGCTATTGTCTTAGCCTCTCATCACATAAATTACGTATGGATTTACCTTACCCTTGGTTAGAAATACGTATAACAGTCTGCATAAAAGCAATTGCACCAGTGGTAATTAATTTTTTTATCTCGCATAAATAGTGTAGTTATGTCGTTAAGATGTTTCTGCTCAACGTTAAACACTAGCTATACCATCAATAGAAGGACGGTGACTAGACGGGTCGGCTTCGTTGAAGGTGGTAAGTTGCAGTTGATGAATACTATATAATGTAAATTATATTAATATTTACTTATAATGGGTAATATGCAATTTACTTGCATTAATTAATTACTTTCGTGCCACGCGTTATGCAGCCATTTAATACAATGTAATTATTTTGATTATTCATAAACAAAATACTTGATATCATCTAATAAATTAATATTGTCAATTCATTTAGATTACTGAACAAAAGAAACTCTTAAAATTCTACTTTATATTTTATTCAAAAATTAAGTTAATATCTGGGTTATCTGTGGTAATAATAAACGCATATATAGGATCAACTTAAATAACTAGTTTATTTATCATTCACAATAAATTATAATCATACATATGAAACGTCGATGTACCTGTAAATACATACATATTTTATAAGAACAAATTCATGTTTTAATATATGCTGAAACAAAGAAGACATACATACATATATAAATCAAATAAGATAACAATTCATATTCTAATTAATGATGCGTTCATTAATCCCAGATAGTTTTTTATTAATATATTCATTCATTACGTTTTTATTTCTGATTTATACTCATTGCGTTTATTAATAATTTTCCAGGGATGAATTCTTTGAAAGAATCAGGTCAGTAGAAGTAACTAAATAGTAATGATTAAAATAATGGTTACTTGATTTATGAAATATCCATTAGTATTTGGTGATGTCCAGTCTCAGTGATGAGGATGACATGAAGACACATCTCGTTGAATGCCGGTGATATCACAAACACTTGCACACACTTCCGATCACTCGCGTTGACGTAGATTTATGTGAATAATTAATGTTTAGTGTTCAATTAAATACTTCATCTTACGATGTATGTTGTGTGTTCATTTTAACGTTACTGTACATGTCTAGTTCCACTTATCTCACTGTTTTATCAAATATACGTGTGATTGATTAATTAGTTTAATGTTTCATGTTCTTTAAGGTTTTAATGAGATGTAGTAACACTGAATAAGATTAAGTTCAACTGTTTTGTATAGTACGTATGTGGTGATATTTGTTCGTGTAACGATCTGATTGTTCGCTTCGAATAATTATTACCTAAGTCCGTTACATCGCACTTCGAAATTCACTATTAAAAGTTTACTAAGTCTGACTATCGTGACATGATGATCTCACTAAGTCTGCTAAATTACGAGTTGACGTACTAACTCCCGAACTTGAGTTATCTCTCCGAACAATTAAATATACTCTTGAGAACTTAGAGTAAAACTGACTTCGTACTTAAAGTAAACTCTAGAAGAATTGAAATAATACTGGCTTCGTCCCCGACTTGGACATATAGTTTTATTAATTCGTCCCTACTCAAAATTTTGTCCCTGGCGCTGTTTACGCCTTCTTTACTCGTGATTGGTCAGTTTTGAGTTTTCCTGGAATAGTTTGTCCCACTATGTTAAGATCCTCCGTCATCGTTCTTCTGATAGGTTCTTTGTTTTTGTTGCTATGGAAACAGTCCTCTCTACAAGTGTTTTCCGTGGCTCTGGGCTTCTGATAGGTTCTCAGACATCCCCCGATTTTGCTCTGTCGAACGTTGACCCTTTTCGTAGAAACTTTAGCTATTATACGCTTGTCTATCAATCCATTGTCTGAAGTAAACTCAGTGTTTTTCTGGCTTGCCTTTTATCTGTACTTTCGGTTCTCCCGAAGTATTGTTCTGTGTTATACCCCTTTTTTGTAGCTATCAATAATTTCGGACATCTGCTGGCTGGTGAAGTCACCCCAACTTTCCACTCGTAAATTCCGTCTGACACTTAGACGATATCTCCAGCTGCGTAACATGACTTGAGTTTTTGTCTGATCTCTGCTTTAGTATTGTTTCTTAAGGTGCAGTGCATCCGTCCCTTTGTAACTTACAGTTTTCCCCTTTCTGTAGTTCATCGTATATTGACGTAACTTGGTCGAACATCTGCCACATTTCTCAGTACAAGTGTGAATGTCCTCTACTACATTGTTACAGCTTTAGTGAGCAATAATTCTGAACTAAACTTTCCCTGTCATCTTGTACAACCAATTTCTATAGGCGAGTCGAACTTAACGTCTTTCTATTGTCTAGTTAGCGACGCTGCTCTGACATCTTCTCATTACGTTTTATTTATTGCGTCAACTATAAGTCGTTGACACCGCTTTGTGTGAACGCACTCCGTCGAGGAGAAAATTTAAAAAATTTTAAATTTTTGCTCGTTACAACTAATTGTGGCAACACAGACTCAAAACGATAATCTTATCTTACTAACGCTGCAATTTGATTGGTGCACAAAGACAGTGTCGGGAAGTGCCGTGCAATTACATACATCAAAGGTTTTCAATTGTTATCCTTCTGGCCGAGGCAGTGTTATACTTTCACGTGTTGTTCACTAACTCTTCAGGTACACTTTGGAAGGACGCTTTACAGTTTGTGTTAATAAAAAAAATATCTAGACGTTAGGATTTACACAACGAACTTGAAAACTGAAAACTCAAAAGTATGTTCATGATCTATAATACCCGTTTTCTAGCTTAGTATGTCCCGTAAATGTCTTCACCACACTCGTAAGTACGCACTTGTTGATTTACACACACACACACACACACACACACACACACACACACACAGAGGTACTGTGCCTTTTCATACACATTGTAGTCCGCGCTACTGATTAACAAACGGTACGATATTAACAACATTTATTTTGATTTACTGTTGAAAATATTCATTTAATAGTTACTACATATATCATCGTCATCTTCATAACACGGTATAGTCAAGGTATTCCCTGTTCCAGCTTCAAAGATCCTCCAACCATCTCTTCCTGGGTCTACCCACACACCTGTGTCCTATAGGTTTGTATTTGCAGTCTTGTTTCGCATCATTTTAAATTTTCATTCAAGCTAAAAACTTGTAACTCTTCTCTTACGGCCTCATTCTTTATGTGGTCAAGTTTAGAACACCTTTTAACTCCTCTTAAGAACTCCATTTCTGAGGCCTGTATTTTACTGTCTTGTTTCTTGGTTGTTGTCTGTAATTCACACCTATAGGACAGTATAGGGACTGCCATAAATTTATAGATTTAATTTTGTATCAATATCATAATTCTTAGCATAGCCAATATCATTTCCCAAATAATTAAAATGGGTCACGTTTTCTAAAATTCGACCATTAATCATTATTTTTGTTCTTATTGGTTCTTTGCCTCGAAATTCCACTACCTTTGTTTTTATCGTGGAGATTTTCATATTGTATTGCTTGCAAATCTGATGAAGCTTAAAAACAGATTTTTGCCAATCAGATTCTGTATTTTTGAAGTACGAGCAATTAGTCATTGAAAAGTGTAGTGGTGTGTATTTGCTACATATTTAATATAAATTTGTATAATATTATATACATATTATCAAATATAATTTCTTCTGCAAGTAATTGCATTGTATTTTTATCGTTTCCATTCACCTATTTTTATCGTTAGCTGAACTGAAACGGTAAAAATATAATACAACTACTTGTAGAAGACATTACATATGATAATGTTTATAATATAATACAACAATTACTGCAAGAAACTCATCGAGTTACTTATATAGAAACTATAAATGTATGTATCATATATTTCAAATAAAGTAAATTTATTTCACTTTTTACCTTTTTCCCTTTTTCCTTACAGAGATTAATAGGTTTTTTCCATATACCTCTTTCTGTAGGATTTGCATTTTACCCATATTATTAATTTACATGTGGCCACATTTTGACCCGTACACGACTACGCTCTCATGGACTGTAACATATTTTTTCTCTCCTTATTAATACTCTTTAATAATACTAAATTAAATAGTTATGAATAAACTATAATACAATTTAATTTATATTTTATATTATATATTTGGAGTTTCTACATTTATTTTGAATTATATACGCCTATGAATTTAGTCCTCCCTCCATCTGAAGAAACATATTTATAGGTTTCTAGATTGAAATGTATCCGATTCCAACAGGATTGAAATGTATCCGATTCCAACAGGATTGAAATGTATCCGATTCCAACAGGATTGAAATGTATCCGATTCCAACAGGATTTAAATGTATCCGATTCCAACAGAAGTGAAACTTATTTTATGGTGACTACGAAAAATCCACCAAACTAGAAAATAGAAACGAAAAACCATGAAAGAATAAAAAAAAAAAAACAGTTACAATAATTACCACGCGCTGCCTCCCACCTGACATAAGCAAACACAGAAACTTTATTTAAGTTCCATTTGTTTTTTTTTACAGCTGCCAAACAATAACAAGTACTTGAATTAAAATTTTACCGCGAGTGTTAAGAGCACTTGTATATCTTGTGGCTACTCTGCGTATTTCAAATGAAAGTGAACAATAGAAATTAGAGAAAGTTTAGGCAATTAATAGTTGAAACGGACTGTATTTAATGTCTGCACACTTTTCTTTTTCTATCAAGACTGTCACTGGCGCTGAATGTTTACTTAAATCTTGACGCACAAATTGGAACGAATTATTCGATTTCATTGGCACTCGCTAAACTTCTGTTTAAAAGAAAACACTGAAAACAAAATCAACTAAATTACTATCAAATATATGTCACAAAACCAAACACCTTAAGGTTACTATATTTCTGAATCACGGAATCGGACGTTACTCTTCTTCTAAACCATTAAACCAGGGCGCCATTAAAAACAAGTAAAAGTTAGTGCCTAAATTATAAAAACCGACTTATGTGTTTCTGTAATATTACTGGTGTTTTTCATACAATCGAATCATCCTAAGTTAAAACGATATTTTATGAAAATCATAGACCTGTAACCAAAGATGATCATACGATTAAGATAGTTGAAGAGTTGCAGATTTCTATTGGGAGACGGGTTTTATTACTTGTCCAAAATTTAGTTTGGTAATTCAACGAATAATTATAATAATAATAAGAAGAAGAAGACGGTAATGGTAGATCATATCCGTAATACCTAATTGAAATATATATTTATAAAAACTGAAATCGGGGCTTTTGCAACCAAAAAAATTCGAAAGTGTTTACAAAATTGGTAAATCGCGACGTCCCTGCCAACCTTATCATACCTACTACTACCTTACACATTTACAGGTTATACCAGGTGTAATTTTTAACTGTACGATGGACAGAAATAATTTAAACGTAGATAAAAACGTGTATACGATTCCTCCTACAAGCAAATGAAGCGAAATCGTAAGGTGGCGGGATTCGGAAGAACACCCAAATTGCGTTAACAACCCGATTCACTTCTTATTCTGCTAATGATCTTTGAGCATGTAGCCTACAGTGGGCTATTTCCAAACGGAATAAACATTTAACCATACATTGCATCCTCAATTCAGAGATTGGTATGTGCCTATGTTATGAAGTCATCCGATCGTCCTGTTGATCACTTTTGTATGAGGTACTGACCTGAACAATTAGCCTATTGTTTTATCCGTCGTAGGTGAGAACTACATTTTTTCACAGTCCATCTTAAGATAAGTGAGCAGGATTATCTTAATTCCAGAGTGAGCAGAATGCCTTCACCCGAAACTCGTGGATCGTATATCATATACTAGTATTATCATTACGAATACTGTTATCAGTGACTAGCTTAATAGCTTCCTTTAACCGAATGCAGTCCGGAAAAGCAGAAGTTGCAGCGATATGAAGCTGATGTTACACCCAGAAAGTGGTACTTTACTTTAACGTTGTCATGTGTCTTAATTATACGTTTTCTGAATCTGTTTAATGTCACAGCCATTCGGTAAGTACTTCTGAGTATATTTCTACAGCTCTTGCATTTCAACGGGTCTCACGTTCCTAATGTAGCTGCATATAGCTTGTCGCCTTGGGGAACAGACTTCAGAACATCTATCCTCTCTTCTCCTTCCTATTACAAAGCTATTTCTACATATTGTAACGTGACAGATATTCCACTAATAATTAATTCAATTAAGATCATATAAATAATTAAATTACATATAACCAAGAATTTCAAATGAAAATAAAATCACACTTCAAAGAAAAACACCAATATAAAGGAAAAACCATAATTAAGTAATAAAAATGCAACAATAAAATTCAAGCCAATAAATTAAAAGGAAACTCATAATAAATAAATTAAGGAGATTACCCAGGAGATTAGGAGCAGGTGATAAAGAAAATACCCCAAACACAAGAAGAAACAAGAAGAGGAAGTTTATTAACAGGTGATAAACAAGATATCCCGAAATCAAGAAAGAAGAGTAAAGTTAGTTAGATGACAAGGAAGATACACCGAACCAAGAAAGAAGAAGAAATTTAGAAGCAGATGATAAAGAAGATATCCCGAACCAACCATCGGACAAAATAAAACAAAGTACCTTGGTTTACCCAAGAAGGAACCCAAGAAGGGAGAAGAGAAGAAAGGAAGATATAGGATAGGAGAACCAAAATAAAAACCTATTATTAACTACCATGAACCCCAAACCAAATGTTAATACCATTAAAGAAAGTATAACACCCCAAAAAACCTTATAAAATTGTAATTTAATTATAGACAAAAGTATTGAGTAGTATGATAAGAAGTGCACCAACTAAAGTTATTATATGGTAAAATAAACAAATCTTCACAGTCCATTATGACTAAAGGTCTGGTCTGAGAATATAATAAAACTCAAACAGAAGTCAGAACCAACAGTGAACGTGTACCAGTGTAGTGTTTTTAAATGTAATAAACTTCAAGTTAATGTGTAACTATAACTTAAACAAGGTGCTATTAAATAACTTTTATATTTTATAATTAACAGGTGATGAAATATTAAAACGAAAAATATTTCCAATATTTCACAAATAAGGTCAATTTATTATATCAAAACATTCATAGTAATGCTAATAATAAAGGAAGTATGTGGGGAATGTTTACTATATCAAGGGGTTAGATAATAATACATATATAATCAGAAAGGACTGAAAATAAATTAAGTTTAAATAAAAATTAAGAAATTAAATGGCTGATAATGTTCAAAGCCTGTGAATTCCACTTTAAAAGAGTTTTAATAGAATAAGGTTTATATTTAGAGTAATATGTTTTAATTACATAACAGCATGCATACAGATTAACATGTTTAGGTATGGATGCTGTATTAATTTGTAAAATGTTTAAAATGTATGTTCAAAATAGTTCCAGCAAACATGTCTAACTTTGAAGACTGCTAGTAACTGTCAAATATTATTTTTTGTATAAGTAGCATGAATTAGATGCTACAAATATCAATAATTATGTAAACAATTTTATTTCATGTTATGTTAACTTTTAAACGTCAGAGGAGGTATAGAATTAACTTTATTTGAAAAAACCATAGATGTAAAATACTAAACTCTAGGCCAAATAATGAATTCACAAAAATTAATATAAACTGGTTAATTAACCAATGAACCATGTAAACTAACAAGATTTAGGTAAGGTGGATCGATTACAAACTACTGTAAATGATCCTATGATTTAAAGGAGTAATATAGAAAAATGTCTTAAATTATTAAAAATTTTCGAAATGTAAAAAATAACTATTTCAGAGGAGAACCAGTAAATTAATGAATTATCACTAAAAAACAGTTCAAATGTTAAATGTATAAGGGATTAAGGAAAGGAAAGATTTGTGACCATTTGCAATTTATTATAATTATATTTATAACACCAAATGGCAGGAATTGTGTACAAGAACAGGAAACAGGTTTTTGGGCCTAGATTTCTAAAAAGAAAGAAATATGGCTATTTTAACAAAAATCTCAACAAATATGGACTATGACATATCAAATTAAACAGAATGAGATAAATAAACCAATTATGTGGTTAATAGTTCATGAAAGCAATCAATAAACTAAAAATATTTCATATATAATGTACTTTATAATTATGTAGAAAGGAAATGAAAATTATTTTAACAATACTTTTCCAATATTAACTTGGCAAGATATTTCCTAAGACGAAGGAAGTAAGTTAGTTCTTTGTTAACATTCAACGGGAACGGTCGATGCTGAATCGCGTCTAAAACCGTATAACGAAGTGTAATGGAGTAAAAGTTGAGAATAAGTGAAATACGAGAGTTACCTAAATTGACCATTTTGAACTTAAAATCAGTGAAGTACTCTACCACAATAGTGAAAACAAATGCTACACAACACAATACAAGTGAATTAAACCGTTCAAACAAACTAACATTAATAATTCACTTTGTAACAACTTCTCGATTTTTTCGTCATAACCAGCAAACATTCTACACATCTAAAATAAGACAATTAACACCTGTGAACACTGAACACTTATCCAGGATACCAGAACAACACAATAGACAATATACACTATCACGGAGACCAATAAAACAGTTGTAAAGGTGAATTTATTATCAGAATTTTCAACCGTCAATTCACAGCAATATTCCACAGCTAGACGTGCCACCATTGTGAATTTCCCGTGATGCAAAGTACCAACCAGCCACAAAGTCGCTAGTCAACGATTGGGTATAAATTGTATACAACAAACATTATATATTATTAACAATTTGTCATTTTTTACTATTAAAACTTATATTTTTGTACATGTTATACTTTCTAGGCCTACCCTTCTCTGACTATATAAATATAATCGTTATAAGAACCTTTTGCAATATTTATATAAAAAATAACCTGTAATCGCAAATCGATATATCCCTGTGAAAGAGTCGAACAATTGCTCAAAATCGATTAATAAGAATTATTATTAATAAATCAAATTATTTCAATGATCTGGATTTTATAATTATTTCACATCTTAAATTAAGAGTTTAACTAACTACAGGACTTACTGGAAGACGATAAAACTTAATTGAAAGTGATATACTGGAGCAGTGCTTAAAATCACTAATCGATTACAGCAAGAAGATAATCTGATTAACTCCGGATTTAGTTAAGGTCTACCAGAAGTGTAAAATTTAACCGAAATAAAATCACAGAATTTTAAAATTTCAAACAAAACACAGAACCAGGATTATTTCTAAATTATAACAATAACAAACAAACATAAAATTTTTTTTGAACAAAATTTTGTTTAAATAAAATTTTTTTTTCTTTTATTTGTACAACACAAAGATATAATTATTTGTAACGGCGTGGAACACGCGTCTGGTTACAAATTGGCGCTCACAACAGTGGGGCTTAACATAGACGAACAGCGGCTTGTTACAAATCGACGCTCACCACAGTGGAGCGTAACGACGTTGAAGAACAAAAAAGGTTTAAACGAACCTTACTATTAATTTGTACAGGTTACAATATTCACTGTATACACGATTATCTCAGAATGCCTAATGTGTGTAAAAAAGTTTTCTAACATACCTGCGCACGTCCTGATTTAGTTTTAAACAAATATTTTATTAAAACTGACTGCATTTCAAAAACCACTGGGGATCTTTACTGGGATCGCTGTTAATTCTCTAAGATATAAACTTCAGCGTAAAACGGTTTAAAACAAATAAACAAAAAAATAGAAACGCGTTTACTAGATAGGGAGATTTATAAAAACAAACAAGTTAAAAAAAATGGCTTCCAGCATGGATAAGATCAGTTTCGCTACAACTGAATGCTCAGTGGATAGTGAGAGTTTGTAGAACTTGAACACTTGATAAGACAAGTTTTTTTGAATATCTTGAATCTTTAATCTTTGCTTATTTGAATACGAGCAAAAGCAAATTAGTATATTCACAAATCTTATTCGAATCATTTGGAGAAACGTTCCATTGAATCTAAACCTATTTTTAACTCACTTTTTTCAGTTTTTGGCCAAGATAAATTTTGCAACTCAATGCCTCGTATCCTTTCAGACAACAGTCTGCATTCATGTTATATGTCATACCCCAACCCCATCTTCCTGTTCAATATCAGTTTGCTGTTGTACCTGATTAAGTGTCCCCAACCATCGACATTTCTTTCTGACTAGGATTTTACATCTTTTTTCTCAGTTATCTTTTAAACCCTTCATCACTGCTCACTCTCTATTTCAAATAAATCGTCTACATTGCCCTTCGGCATCAAACCTCAAAAATTCTCTAATCGTTGGTAGCCTCTGTTCCCAACTGTTCACGATTCAGAGCCACACAGACTTCCGCATCTCATATGAAAGACATTATGAGATGCTTCTTTGTTTCGAATCCGATACATTTTTACAGGTAATGACCAGTTTTCTCTTTTTGCTCTAGCTAGATGCCATGTCTTCGGTAGACCTTCTATTCGCTGGCGGTAGTCAAAGCGAGTTTAGACCTCTCCTACCACTGGGAAGGAGATCTTAGACGTACAATCTGCAGGCAGCCATTGCCAGCTCGCTACCGGCCGTGACATATACAAGAGGCGGTAACCACCGAATTTCATATTACTACCAACGCTCATTCCCAGCTTATCATCATCATCATGATCCGACACCACAGACAATCCTAGAGTATAACCCCCATGGAAAAATCTTGGTTAGAGTTCCCCATGAAACAAATTTGGCTTTAACTCTCGCTCATGGAAAAATTCTGGCTACGCTACTGCTTCCATCTCCTGACACTTTGCTACCCATGTATTTGATACATTAATATGCCTTAACTTGACATCTCCCAATAGTTCTTTATCTGTGTAGTCTATAACAGTGGCGTATCTAGATTTTGGCTTTAGGGGGTCCGGGGTCGAGTCGGCTTCATACAAACGAAAAAACAATTTAAGACTGATTATTATTAAGACTAATCTTTAAAGTGGCTGAAATACGTCTGATAACATCCTGAAATCAGTCCTTTTAAAGTAACCGGTAACAACACAATAAAGATACGCGTTATTGAAACACTGTTTACAAGATACTTATTGAATGAATTGATTTTCCTATATTTCATATTTCAAACGTACACGCTAATGCTGTGTAATAAACCTGTTTGTATATTAAAAAAAAAAGAGTTACTACTATTTTAGCGTGCACTGCTGAAAAAATAATAAAACCCACTAAAAATTGAGAGGTTAAGAAAATTTGTCAACTTTTCGACCCGGGGCGAGTCCTGGTCCCATCCCCCCCCCCCTAATACGCTCCTGGTCTATAACTATATTTGTTTCTGTAGTCTTTGTTTGGTTGAATATAAACTTGTAATTAACAAATTGGTTACATCTTGTACTCCAGTCGTGACCTGGCTTTTACGAGGGAGTGAGGTGAAGCTACATACCATATTCAATGCTAGAAACAAAAATGATGAGTTTCTGTAATGAATTGACCTCCAGACCTTCCTGTGCAAATTACACCCAGAATTTCATTCTTTGATAGATCGATTATTAACACCTGTCAAGTGGAGCGAATCGTCTACGTATGTTACTGCTGTGGAATGTTTAAGTGTAATTTAAGGTTACACAATTGTATCACGGGTTAATGTCATCCATCGCGCACGGAATGCAATCTCATTGTCAGCAGATAATCACTCAGCATTTCTTATCGACATCCTCAATACCTTATGTAGCAGGCAGCTTACTGTTAATTGTATGTAATGCGGTATACTACTTACAGCGGCGTCATTCGTTAAATAAACTCCACTTGTATGGTAAGAGATTGTATAATGGGACAATCTTCCTTATTCATTACGAAAGAGGATTGTGTTTATGATTCAGTGGAAAACATGTATTCCTACGAACGGAAGTAAAAATCTAAGCGATCTGCCGTTCCAGTGAAAATGAAACAAAAAAAGTACTCCACCATTTTCCTGCGCTGTATTACTCCTGTCAAGAGCACCTGATGTAATTAAACGGTACTCATCCGACCGCTGAGCAAGGTCTTCCAACGTTTGTAAATGCCACCAACTGATTAGTTCACAAGCTATTGTCTTAGCCTCTCATCACATAAATTACGTATGGATTTACCTTACCATTGGTTAGAAATACGTATAACAGTCTGCATCAAAGCAACTGTACCAGTGGTAATTAATTTTTATCTCGCATCAATAGTGTAGTTATGTCGTTAAGATGTTTCTTCTTAACAAATAAGAAATTACTGAAATTAATTGACATTAAAACTTAAAGTGTATTTCGTAGTGTTTCACTGTTGAAGAGGTTTCAACAGTATCCAATACAACAATTCATTAGTATTCTGCAGAACCCACGATATTTCGCGCACACCCATAAATGCTCCTTGAATTTTTACGTTCAAAAATATCAGTGCTACTCTTTCAAAAACAAACTTAATACGTTACAAAATCTTTCACCATTTCAGTACATATGTACTTTAAGGATAACAATGCCTATTTGTAAACCCCATATAAAGTCAGTATAGGTTTCCTTCCACCTTCAAACATACGTGCGTTCACAGAGGTCCTCCTCACACGTTACATAGGCTACGTGCTGACAGAGAGGCGTAAAGGTTTAACTGAGCTTTGTAGGACAGGTGCAATGCACCATTCACTGACGTCATACCATACACTTAAACGTTAAGCAATTATTTTTTAAAAAAAGAAAGATTACCGGTATTCAGGGCCGGCCCTGGGGTAGAGCGAGAGGAGCGACCGCTCTAGGCGCCGGGTGAGGAGATTGTGAAAAGATCTAATTCAAATCCGATTGTGAAAAAAATAAAATGTTGTTGGCGCCTTTTTGTTTATTAGTTTATTAGTAAACTAAAACTAATAAAAACATACCTAAGATCAACAATGGCCCAGGAAAAATTGTCAAATCTGGCAATTTTATCAATTGAAAATGATATTGCTCAATTCATTTCGAATCTGGATTTAATTACCAAATTTGCAAGTGCCAAAGCAAAGAGGGTAAATTTTATTTAAATTTATTTTTAGCGACATTTATAATATGATTAAGCGTGCAAGTTTGTCGGTCTTCTTCACAAACGATGGCCTTGCACGATCCCTTTATAATTAGGTACATAGAGTTTTTAGTATTTGTTTATTATTTTTATTATCATTATCACAATAGCACGTAAAATACTACATAGAATATCGTTGTTCCTGTGTTTTTTAAATATGTTATCTGATTAGTTTTTAGTTTTAGAAACATTCAAACTGATCCAAATGTTAAATACCACATAATAATTAATAGTATTTTGTTTATGTTGCAGCAAGAGTGCAGTATGAATAGCAACATAATTTTGATTCAATAAACGTATTGATTTTTGAAAAGTTTTACTTAACAGAAACTGAATTATAATGATTCGAAAGGTCTCGACCAAGGGGCGCCGAACGGGATTCTCGCTCCACCCTAATAAAGAGCTAGGGTCGCCGCTGCCGGTATTATTCTTATATTGTCTAATAGAAAAACTTCAAGTGCGTTTAATAGAGAGAGCAGTACAAAACAACACAATAATTTCTACAAACCGATTGTATCTACGTTTCCGTTGTAAGGGCTGAACCATAGGCGTATCTTGGGAGGGGCAAGGGAGGCACTCGCCCTCCAATGTTCCGAGCATTAACAAAATTTTGTTTCCAGTTGTTATAAATAAAAAACTAACAAACAGTCAAACAGGAGACAGTTTCTATGCTTGCGAGCACAGTAAGCACTATTTATCAACGTCTGTACTGTTGTCAGACGACTAGTTGCGATAAATGTATTATTCTTATTTCTTCCAAAGAAACTTGTAAGGGAAATGTTTGACAGATTTGAATGATATAAGTCAAAATAATATTTCTGTTCGAAAAATAAAAAAACGCTAGACACCTAATTAACTGGAATACAAGGCGTCCCTTTTACACAAACAAATACTTGTTTTGGAACACCGCAAGACGTCGATGGCTTTGTTCACGAATCTTAAAAGACGGTCGTTTGGAACTGTTGTTTGAAATGATTAGTGATATAAGTGCGGTCGGTTACTCGGTCGTGTACGTAGTCCGTTAAAGTACACATCGCTTGTCTCTTCTTAATTCGTTATTCTTGTGATTGTTTTGGTTTTTTGTGTTGATAAGTGCTGGGAAATGGGAGATAAGAAACGCAAAGGAGTAACACGGCTTAATTTCTTTGAAAATTGGGACTGGCAATTTGAAAATTTCTTTGTGTTGTGACTGATTCGGCTTATACTTACAATGATATTATGCGTTTTAATTGCATAAATCGATTAATTGTTAATTATATAATTGTGTTTCCCGTGCCCCACGATCTTGGAGCACCATTAATATACAATGATTTTAATGTAAATGTAATTTACATTTGTGCCATTCAATATAATGAGTTTATATTAATATTTATTTGCAATGGATAATATGCAGTTACTTGCATTAATTAAATACTTTTATGCCGCGCGTTATGCAGCTATTTAATACAATGTATAACTATTCTGATTATTCGTAAACAAAATACTTGATAACATTTAATAAATTAATGTTGTCAATTCATTACTTTACTGAGCAAAAGAAACTCTTAAAATTCTACTTTATATTTCCTTCAAAATTTAAGTTAATATCTGGGTTGTATTTGGTAATAATAAACGCATATATATAGAATCAACTTAAATTACTAGTTTATTTATCATTCACAATAATTTATAATCGTACATATGATACGCCGATGTACCTGTAATACATACATATTTTAGAAGAACAAATTCATATTTTAATATATGCTGAAACAAAGAAACACACATACATATATAAATCAAATAAGACAACAATTCATATTCTACTTATTAATGCGTTCATTAATCCCAGATAGTTCTTTGTTAATATATTCATTAATTACGTTTTAATTCTGATTTATTCATTGCGTTTATTAATAATTTTCTCAGGGATGAATTCTTTGAAAGAATCAGGTCAGTAGAAGTAACTAAGTAGTAATGATTAAAATAATGGTTACTTGATTTATGAAATATCCATTAGTCTTTGATGAAATCCAGTCCCAGTGCTGAGGATGACATGAGACACATCTCGTTGAATGCCGTTGTTATCACAAACACTTTGCACACACTCTTCCGGTCACTCGCGTTGGCGTATGTTTATGTGAATAGTTGATGTTTAGTGTTCAATTAAATACTTCATCTTACGATATATGTTGTGTGTTCGTTTTAACGTTAATATACATGTTTATTTCCACTTCTATCACTGCTTTATCAAAATTCGTGTGATTGATTAATTAGTTTAATGTTTCATGTTCTTTATGGTGTTAATAAGGTGTAGTAACACTGAATTAAGTTCAACTGTGTAGCATATTACATATGTGGTGATATCTGTTCGTGTAACGATCTGATTGTTCACTTTGAATAATTTTTATCTAAGTCCGTTACATCGCACTTCGAAATCCACTATTAAAAGTTTACTAAGTCTTCTAAGTTACGCATTGACGTACTAACTCCCGAACTGTAGTTACCTCTCCGAACGATTAATATACTCTTGTGAACTTAGAGTAAAACCGACTCCGAACAATTAGAGTAAACTGTTTTGAAAATTGTAATAATACTACTCCGAATACTTGAAGTGAACTATTTAAAATTTGAGTAAAAACTGCTCGTACTTAAAGTGTATTACTTGAACATTTAAGATATACTGTCCCCGTCCAATTGAAATGAACTGTTTGAAAATTTGAGTATAAAACTGGCTTCCCCGTCTTGGACAGATAGTTTTATTAATTCGTCCCTACTCAAAATTTTGTCCCTGGCGCAGTTTACGCCTTCTTTATTCGTGATTGGTTAGTTTTGAGTTTTCTTGGAATATTTTGTCCCACTATGTCAAAATCCTACGTCATTGTTCTTCCGATAGGCTCTTCGTTTCTGTTGCTATGGAAACAATCCTCTCTACCAGTTTTCTCCATGGCTTTAGGCATCTGATAGGTTCTTAGACATCCCCCGATTTTGCTCTGTCGAACGTTGACCCTTTTCGTAGAAACTATGGCTATAACACACTTGTCCATCAACCTATTGTCTGAAGTAAACTCAGTGTTTCTCTAGATTGCCATTATCTGTACTTTCGGTTCTCCCGGCGTATTGTCTTGTGTCATACCCCTTTTTTGTAGCTATTAATAATTTTGGACATCTGCTGGCTGGTGAAGTCACCCCAACTTTCCACTCGTAAATTCTGTCTGTCACTTAGACGATAACTCCAGCTGCGTAACATGGCTCGAGTTTTTGTCTGATCTCTCCCTCAGTATTGTTTCTTAAGGTGCAGTGCATCCGTTCCATTGTAATATGTAGTTTCACTCTTTTTGTCGTCTATCGTATACTGACGTAACATGGTCGAACATCTGCCACAATTCTCAGTACTAGTGTGAATGTCCTTGCCTACACTGTTACAGCTGTAGTGAGCAATAATTCTGAATTAAACTTTCCCTGTCATCTTGTGCAACCAATTTCTATAGTCGGATCGAACTTAATGTCTTTCTATTGTCAAGTTAGCGACGCTGCTCTGACATCTTCTCATTACGCTTTATTTATTGCGTCAACTATAAGTCGTTGACACCGCCTCGTGTGAACGCACTCCGTCGAGGTGAAAATTTAAAAAATTTTAAATTTTTTGCTCGTTACAGTGTCCTCAATTTTGATTTGATGATGTGACCTCAGGGAACAACTCGAATCCAAATTCTGCGCCCTGTACGTCGCCTCGCCATGTTCATCTTCCTCAGGGAAGGATATTACATGATAACCTACTTTTAAAGACTTATATTACAATTGGTGTACCCCCTTTTAGTTTTAATTGGATCTCTGAATTTATTGCTAGCTATTTGGGATGGTTGAACGCATTTAACATTATCGTATTTACATATCGATTACATATAAATACCTTATCTCTCTAATTACAAAACAAATCATAAATTCAATGAGCAATTAATTAATTTAATTGATTGAATAATCTTTTTACTTTCTAAAATATTATTCTCGCAATATATTATCAAACAAATCAATTGGTTTAACGCAACGCTTTACATGACATCAGAGAAATCTCCTATACATATACATTGTGTGCAGTACTAATAGTCCTACCAATAATTTTGTTCTTAAAATGTTATTTAAAATTAGATTGGTAATTAACATATTCGCTACGTTCGTTGTAATTATATTCATATTATTTGATAATTTATACATACACGTAATACATTTTGCTAATGAGTTATTTACTTCATTCTAGCATCATTTACAATCCTAGTCTATTAATTATATACATTCACTTTAACAGAGTTCATTTACGATATAGTTTTTTCTTTTTTGTATAATGTCACTCATTTAATTTTAAGTGTCCTATATTCCTTCACTTTGTCCCAATAATTTATTACTATGTGAATCAAGTAATAGCAACTAAAATGTCCCTTGTATTCACTACAATATTTTATAAAATGTCACTCAAAACGTTAATTCACCCTTATTATCTAACATTTAATTAGTGATTAATTAACTAAGTAAACTCTTATGTTATATTTGACATTTACAGTACATAAATTTTCTTAGTTAAGCCAGCTTGAATGAGATAAGCGCGTCAATTACCCTAACGCAGATGACTCATCACCATCAGCTAACTTATTATGATATATTCTTCTACTTCCTCCTCTTCCTTCATCTTCAATTTTCTGGCTCATGATATTTTTTCATCTGTCTTACATTAAATTTCCCGCGGATTTTGCTTTCGTCATCGCAATCGACGAGTAGGTATGTAGCTTCTCCAAGAATTCGATGTACTTTGTATGGTCCGCAGTACAGTTCGCAAAATTTCTCAATCCTTTTCTGGATCGCGTCCGATTGATAATAGGTCCTGATTAACACCTTCTCACCAATTTTGAATTTCGTAATGGTCTTGGTTTCATTACACAACTTCGCTTGCTTTTCCCTCTTCTCTTTCATTTTGACAAATATTTGGTTGTGGTCAGCTCCTTTAACTTGAAGTATGTCCTTGTCTAGGTATTTCTCCCACTCTTGTCGGTTTTTTCCGAGCTGTGCCTCATAGGGTGTTACTTCTATAGTCTCGTGGTACGTCTCGTTAATGCAACTTTCAATGATAGGTACATAACGCGACCACTTTGTGTGTTGGTCACAGACAAAGATCCTGAATAAATTTCCGAGTTGTCTGTTGATTCTTTCAGCCAGATTCGCACATGGGTTTCTTATTGCGGTGAATCTTGGTTGAATATTTAATTCGTTTAAACCGTCTAACCATTTCCTAGAGGTAAATTGCGTTCCGTTGTCAGTGATAATTATTCTAGGACATTCTAACTCTTTACAATATTGTTGTACTCTTCTTAACGTGGCTGCGGTCGTTGCCCTCCGAAGTGTAAATAGTCGCACGTATTTTGTGAAGTTGCCTACCATGACAAACAAATACCTTACTCCAGCGGACGAAACAGGTAGTGGCCCAAAATAATCAGCGCTCACTAGGTCACCCTTGCTTAACGGGATAATGGCTTTCGTTCCCCCGAACAGGTTTTTGTTGCCTGAGTCCTTCCTCTTTTGACAGGTGTCGCAAGTCCGTACGTAATCTTTCACCTTCTTCAACATACCGTCTATGGTAAAATGCTCCTGTAATAATTTTATACATTTCTTAGCTCCAGGGTGTCCATACATCCGGTGTATTTCGGCAATTACTTCGCTGGATACACTGTTCGGTATGTACAGTTTCCATTCCCCCTTACGTAATCTATACAGTTTCTCACTGACGTACCAATAAAATTTACTTAATTCCTTATCTAAACACTTTTCCTTAATCTTATCTATAATGGTCTTAAGCTTAGTATCTTTAAATTGATACTTTCCAATATCCATAATTGTCTTGCTTACCCTTTTATCCATCTTGATCGTCAGGTGATTAATTAAGTATTCGGACATATTGTCACTAATTTCTTCTAACGTGGCATCTTCTGGGTTTCTGCTTAGAAGATCAGCAATAATATTGTCCTTGCCCTTACAATGGACAATGTCGAATTTGTACTCTTGGATACTTAAAATCCAGCGTGTAATTCGCGAGTTGTTTAAATGACATTTGTTCATAAAGGTCAATGCCTTATTATCTGTAATAATGGTTAAAGGTTGCCCTAATATGTATATACGGAATTTTTCAAGACATCGTACGATACTCAAGAGCTCCTTTTCCGTGGTGTAGTAATTTCTTTCTGCACCCTTGAATGTTTTGCTGGTAAAAGCTATAACTCCGATTTTTCCTTCCTCGTCCAGTTGATATAGTTGCCCGCCATATGCAAAGTTGCTGGCATCGCACTGCATATAGTACCGTTGGTTCATTCGAGGAAACTTCAAGATAACTGTTTCTACGAATAACCTTTTAACTTGTTGAAAACATTCATTTAATTCCTGTGTCCAGGTAAATTTATGTCCTTTCCGTAATAATTCAAGTAATGGTTTGGTGGTTTCAGCGTATTTATCTGTAAAACGCTTGTAGAAATTTGTCAGACCCAAGAAACCCTTTAATTGCTTTTGGTTCCGAGGTGTTGGAAACTTCATAATGGCATCAATCTTCTCATCCGTTGCTTGTATTCCTTGCGTAGTTAATCGATATCCAAGGTACGCAATTTCTTGCCTAAAGAATTGCGACTTATCCAAATTGATGGTTAAATTCGCTCTTCTTAATTTGGATAATAATAAATCTAAATGTAATAAATGCGTCTCTAAATCTCCTGAATAACATAGGCAATCGTCTACATAAATAATGGTATTTTCCTTAACTTCATCTTCCAACACTGTGTCCAATCCCCTGGTTAGTGCAGCAGAACTGGTACTCAGTCCGAACGGCGTAACTGCGAAGCGATAACATTTGCCTTCGTACATAAAAGCGGTGAAGTTCCGGCACTCCGGCTTCAGTGGTACTTGCCAGAAACTGCTAGTTAAGTCTACGGTAGATAAATATTTCATCTCACAACATCTAGCCAAAATGTCGTTTATCGGTGGGGCACCCTCGTAGTCCGGGATAGTCACGCTGTTCACTTTCCTTCCAAACACAATCGTACACTACCGTCCTTCTTAATTACAGTAACAAGTGGGTTGATATATGCGCTGTTGCATCGCTCAATGACCCCATACCGTAACATTCTTCTAATCTCATCATCCACCTTCCCTTTATATGCTAATGGGACAGGCCACCCTCTCTGGAAGTACGGTGTTCGGTCGGTGACCTGGAACTCGTGAACGTACCCTTCGATCCTTCCGGGGCATTCTCTGAATAAACTTCTATTCCTTACTAGAATCTCCCTTAATCTGTCCAACGTCCCTTTATCTCCGCAGTCAATACTCTCTACTTTCTTATCAATGTTCCTGATGATCTCTTCTTCTTCTTCTTTGTCCACCACTTCTATATGCATCATTGGCACCGTGCACGCCGCTTCGTCAGCCTCTCTTCTTAACTGGACGATCCTTTTTCCCATGTCAATGAGACATCCTGTTTCCTGAAGAAAATTGATTCCTAATATACAAGGTTTTATTAAATCCGGTATAATGAGAAAAACACATTCATACTTAATTCCTTCGATATAAATACCGCATAATATTTGCTTCCTTATTAACTTTGATTTATTGCCAACCGGGCTAACTATTAAAGTGTTAGTCATCGGTAAAATTTCGTAAGGTACTATGTTATGTTTGTTTTGATTAAACCACGATTCGGACAATCCGGCAATAACGGATCCCGTGTCAAGCAACGCTTGTACAGTAACATTATTGTTAAACTTTATATTTATTTCTGGGCACTTTATTATTCGTTGGGTAATCTCCTCGTCATCATTACATAATAAATCGCTTCGTAAATCTGGTAGAATTATATTAGTCTGGTAGTCATTCGTTTTATCGGCTATCTCCGTTAATGAGTAAAGGCATTTTTTTTTTCTTCTTCTTGTTGACGAACCCTTTTGGGTTCAGTGCCCGATGTACCGGCAGTCGTATTTATGAATTCCATTGTGTTGACTGCGCGCCGGTCCCCCGTGCGATGTTGTTGTGTATTTACAGCCGGTCTGTCACCCCATGCTTTCTTCTGCATTCCACTTGTTTTGTTCGAACCGCTTTCACTTTCCTTGTAAGAATTCCTCCCCTCGTTCGTCGTTACATAGCTTGACTCCCTATTATTTCTCGGTTGTATCTGTGTATATTCTATGATTAAAGATTCGAAATTCCTCTCGTGACCACAGCGAGCTGAATCTCGCAACCAAAGTGACGAGATATCTTGCGTATCAGTTGATTATCAGTCAGAGTAGGTGTTAACTGCCTACTCTCCAACAATATGCGTTCTATATATTGAATCGCAGTAATCGGTCCACGCCAATCAAACCAACCGTATTCCAAATGGTCCCGTATGCTGTCTTGTCGTTCTTGTCCCCAATATTTTTGTGAGAACGCTTCCTTGAATTCTTCAAAACTTGATATTTGGTTACGTATAACCCGCCACCAAATTCCAGCGTCTAATTCTAAATGTCTACCTATCCACTTGATATTGTCAGTGGGGTAGTATAACTCTTGTATTTCAGACAACTCCTTAAGGAATTCCATGGGGAATCTGTCCGTACCATTATATTTAAGGTCATTGTGGTTAGGTCCATTAATTCGGCTTAATATACCACACTCACCTTCCATTAACTGTCTCTGCAGTCTCTCCTGGTTTTCTCTTACTTTAGTCAAATGTCCTTTTAACTCTTCGATCCGCGTCGTCTTTTCTTTTGTAGTCTCGTCCAACTTCTGTTCCGTTGAACGTTGTCTACCGTCAACTTCTTCCAACTTCTGTATAATGTTATTGTTTGTTCCGTCTTGCTCCTGTTGTTTCTGCCGTATGGTGTCATGTATCTCGGCCTTGAATTCTTCGTGCTTCTTATTGGAATCCTTGACGTGAGCATCGAATTTATTATTAATCTTTTTAACGGTCGTTTGGGTATTATGTATCGCTACCATCCATTCTTGACGATCGTTTTCTCGTGTTTCTTGTATCTCTACGTACTTCTTGTTGGCTTCTTCTCTCAAGTCTCACACGATATCATCTTGTTTCTTCTGTAGTTCGTTGACCTTTCCTTCCCAGGCCTGCTGGTATTCACGTATCTCGGACCTTATTTGCATAATTTGTTCCGCTGTCTGACGTTTAATCTCTTCCTTATGCTGGTCGAGCTTTTCATTTTGTTTTTCTAATTTTTCACTAATTAATTTGTTACTTTCTTCTTGTTTTTCACTAATTAACCTACTGTTTTCTTCTTGTTTCTCTAGTTTTTCACTAATTAATTTGTTACTCTCTTCTTGTTTCTCACTCTGTTGACGGATAAACGCCATCAACATTTGTAGACTTACATCTTCTGGTTTTGATGTCTGTCCTCGCGCCCTATCTTCTGGACTCTCTACAGCGCTACTTGGTTCGCTAGGTGTAGTATTCTCTTCCGTATTTACCGTACCAAACTGGTTATTAACGTCGAATTCTACGCTATCGGAATTGCTCGCCATTTTTGCCTTCCTACGCGTAATCATTCAAACTGACTTATAACACTAATACTTATCTTATTTCTGTTAATTATATAACGATACTTTATCTACTTCTTCTACTGCCTGTTCTTTGCCAAAGCTGTACGTTTTAACTATCTTTGTTACTACGTATCATGCCGTGCGGTTGGGCGCCATTAATATACAATGATATTATGCGTTTTAATTGCATAAATCGATTAATTGTTAATTATATAATTGTGTTTCCCGTGCCCCACGATCTTGGAGCACCATTAATATACAATGATTTTAATGTAAATGTAATTTACATTTGTGCCATTCCATATAATGAGTTTATATTAATATTTATTTGCAATGGATAATATGCAGTTACTTGCATTAATTAAATACTTTTATGCCGCGCGTTATGCAGCTATTTAATACAATGTATAACTATTCTGATTATTCGTAAACAAAATACTTGATATCATTTAATAAATTAATGTTGTCAATTCATTACTTTACTGAGCAAAAGAAACTCTTAAAATTCTACTTTATATTTCCTTCAAAATTTAAGTTAATATCTGGGTTGTATTTAGTAATAATAAACGCATATATATAGAATCAACTTAAATTACTAGTTTATTTATCATTCACAATAATTTATAATCGTACATATGATATGCCGATGTACCTGTAATACATACATATTTTAGAAGAACAAATTCATATTTTAATATATGCTGAAACAAAGAAACATACATACATATATAAATCAAATAAGACAACAATTCATATTCTACTTATTAATGCGTTCATTAATCCCAGATAGTTCTTTGTTAATATATTCATTAATTACGTTTTAATTCTGATTTATTCATTGCGTTTATTAATAATTTTCTCAGGGATGAATTCTTTGAAAGAATCAGGTCAGTAGAAGTAACTAAGTAGTAATGATTAAAATAATGGTTACTTGATTTATGAAATATCCATTAGTCTTTGATGAAATCCAGTCCCAGTGCTGAGGATGACATGAGACACATCTCGTTGAATGCCGTTGTTATCACAAACACTTTGCACACACTCTTCCGGTCACTCGCGTTGGCGTATGTTTATGTGAATAGTTGATGTTTAGTGTTCAATTAAATACTTCATCTTACGATATATGTTGTGTGTTCGTTTTAACGTTAATATACATGTTTATTTCCACTTCTATCACTGCTTTATCAAAATTCGTGTGATTGATTAATTAGTTTAATGTTTCATGTTCTTTATGGTGTTAATAAGGTGTAGTAACACTGAATTAAGTTCAACTGTGTAGCATATTACATATGTGGTGATATCTGTTCGTGTAACGATCTGATTGTTCACTTTGAATAATTTTTATCTAAGTCCGTTACATCGCACTTCGAAATCCACTATTAAAAGTTTACTAAGTCTTCTAAGTTACGCATTGACGTACTAACTCCCGAACTGTAGTTACCTCTCCGAACGATTAATATACTCTTGTGAACTTAGAGTAAAACCGACTCCGAACAATTAGAGTAAACTGTTTTGAAAATTGTAATAATACTACTCCGAATACTTGAAGTGAACTATTTAAAATTTGAGTAAAAACTGCTCGTACTTAAAGTGTATTACTTGAACATTTAAGATATACTGTCCCCGTCCAATTGAAATGAACTGTTTGAAAATTTGAGTATAAAACTGGCTTCCCCGTCTTGGACAGATAGTTTTATTAATTCGTCCCTACTCAAAATTTTGTCCCTGGCGCAGTTTACGCCTTCTTTATTCGTGATTGGTTAGTTTTGAGTTTTCTTGGAATATTTTGTCCCACTATGTCAAAATCCTACGTCATTGTTCTTCCGATAGGCTCTTCGTTTCTGTTGCTATGGAAACAATCCTCTCTACCAGTTTTCTCCATGGCTTTAGGCATCTGATAGGTTCTTAGACATCCCCCGATTTTGCTCTGTCGAACGTTGACCCTTTTCGTAGAAACTATGGCTATAACACACTTGTCCATCAACCTATTGTCTGAAGTAAACTCAGTGTTTCTCTAGATTGCCATTATCTGTACTTTCGGTTCTCCCGGCGTATTGTCTTGTGTCATACCCCTTTTTTGTAGCTATTAATAATTTTGGACATCTGCTGGCTGGTGAAGTCACCCCAACTTTCCACTCGTAAATTCTGTCTGTCACTTAGACGATAACTCCAGCTGCGTAACATGGCTTGAGTTTTTGTCTGATCTCTCCCTCAGTATTGTTTCTTAAGGAGCAGTGCATCCGTTCCATTGTAATATGTAGTTTCACTCTTTTTGTCGTCTATCGTATACTGACGTAACATGGTCGAACATCTGCCACAATTCTCAGTACTAGTGTGAATGTCCTTGCCTACACTGTTACAGCTGTAGTGAGCAATAATTCTGAATTAAACTTTCCCTGTCATCTTGTGCAACCAATTTCTATAGTCGGATCGAACTTAATGTCTTTCTATTGTCAAGTT
The DNA here is from genome assembly GCA_034769895.1 of Magicicada septendecula. NCBI lineage: Eukaryota > Metazoa > Arthropoda > Insecta > Hemiptera > Cicadidae > Magicicada > Magicicada septendecula. The sequence goes on along the minus strand of CM068371.1, from coordinate 247,844,902 downwards.
AGCGACGCTGCTCCGACATCTTCTCATTACGCTTTATTTATTGCGTCAACTATAAGTCGTTGACACCGCCTCGTGTGAACGCACTCCGTCGAGGTGAAAATTTAAAAAATTTTAAATTTTTTGCTCGTTACATACTGCTACTACTGCCGAGCATTTTGTGACAGTGTGCCTAAGGGAGAGGATGCGTTTACGAAAACTGAGTATAAGAATTGGAAGAACTGAAATTGTTTATGTTTATAGGCCTACAGTACATTTTTTCTAGGTAAACATAACTGGAAGTACAACTTATGAAGAAGTGTTTGTTGATCATTATAAAATGAAATTGTCCCTCATTTACTAACTAAGAATTATTACTAAACTTTCAAATTTTGTATATAATATATTTTATTATATAGAAGGTCTCACTACACACTTGAATGTATGAAGGTTTACCCCAAGTTACGCCCATGGGCTGAACTGTAATGATGGGTGCCGTACAGTACGTACCTCCATTAAGTGTGTGAGCGTGATGTGATGCGAGGACGAGGACGAGGGTTCGTCGTCGCACTCGCCCGCGTCCCTCTCGATGCCCTCATCATCCGTCTCTGCCTGCTGATGGTGCCTCTCCAACGTGTCTGCAACACACAACACAAAACGCACGTTAATACCCTGTGGTGAGCACGTACAAACTGTACATTAGATGGCTTCGGTAATCGCCCCCCCCACACACACACACACATACACGGCACAGATGTGACATGGCTATTACGTGTATAAGTTTTACTTGACTTTACGGGTAAGCTAATCTGTTTTTATAGGCAATCACAATCCGTTAGGGGAATTCGTATAGGATGAACGCGGTCAACATGATAATTACGGATTGTATGGCCATTTTTTGGTTACGCATTTACCGAGAATGATTTTCAGTCGTTATTTTTTATTGGAACTGGAAACGTTACTACTTGCGTACATTGGGGCCGCTGATATAAAATATTTTTCACAGAAGACTCCTTTACGTGAACTGCACTATCGTAGTATTAATCTATCGCGTAACATTATTATTACGTTATATTATAAACTATTACACAATCCATCACACAGATAAGCGCGCGCACACACACAGTGATGTATTCATTATGACATAACGTTTGTACACTAAATGATTAATAACTTTTACATAATTTAAAGACAGTGTACAGGCAAGTTCAGCGTGTGATATAGTGTAAACCATACAAAGTACCTTCACATGTTATTTACGTTACTAAAGTCTAGACGGCATTCTTCTGTTTTCTATTTCTGTTCTTTCCGTACAGTTTCAAGACTTATCTAACAAAAAAATTAAAAGCGACAAAGCAATGGTACGAACAGAATTAACACTGTTGCACACCACCATAGAAAATTATCCCGATTAACGCTTTCAAACTTTCAGCTTCAAGCGCTAATCGGTATAATTTTCTACAGTGATGAGCAACAGTGTTAATTCTGTTTCTGATTATAACATAACTTTATTAATTAAACAACACAGTAAGATTGCTGTCATTTTACCTTCCCAATTTTCTGCCAAAGCAACGATAAAAACGATTTCATAAAGAGGTGTAGAATCGTAATTTAATTTTTAAAAAGTACAGAATCGTACTAAGCGCTGGTACTTGTTTTGTTTGGAACAGACTGCTGTTATAATTCACGAGCTGCTGCTGTTGTACGGACTTTCGTTACTACGTATACTGAACCTATTTACCAGTAGTATAGTGTGGTGGACAAAATATATAGGCCCCCACAAAATCTATATGCACCCACCTTACACGATGTTTTGTGTTTAATAGGTAAACTATTGTTATGTATTAGATTAAAAATTGATGATCGCAGCAAATTGTGCGAGGTAAGCAAGAGACCTCCCACCCGCCAACAATTATCATCTTTAGTATGGTTCACTACAGTTGAAAGGCAGATTTTAATGGACGCGTTTTTTTAGTACAAAATGGACACTTTGACGCACTAGCTCTCATGCTTTTAACCGAATTAAAATAATCGCACAGTTTTAAACACAAAGGATTCAGTCACGCGGAAAGCAGAACAAGGGGGAGACACACAACTCAAACATACAGAGCCGATTCAATCCCGTTGCAACCGTTACCGAAGAAACGAATCCTGCAGAATAATAAACGCACATCTACGGATGTCTCTGATTAAACTTTGAGTACATATAAACTCGTATATTAAAATTTGTATTTGAATAAAGAGACTGGGTTTGGGATTATTTATGAATAAGGAACAATTAATAACAATAATACATTATTATTGTTTAATTAGAAAGTTAATTTATTTTAAAATTGCGTGTAACAAAAAAAGCAGAAAATAACATGATGAAAATCATTTTTAAAAAGCACGGCGCGGATCATACAGATATGAAATCAAGCACAAATAAAAAAATTTACCATTTTTAGAACACAACCTATTAACAAAATAAAGAAATGAAATCGAATGCAGAATTTGCAATTCAAAATTCAACTTCGTTTTAATTAATCATTTCCGCAATAGCAAACGATGGAATTTGAGTACTAACAGAATTAAATGCTTCCTCCAAGCCGGTGGCCCAGTTAGTTCACCCACTTCGTACGGGAAGCAGGGGTGGCAACTCTCGGTTCCCACCCTCATCCTTCCGTTTCGAACGGTAATAATTACAAATTAATCCGTGTCCATGTCGCTCACACTTTGCAGCAATTATACAGTGCGCGCGCGCTCTTGTGGAGATACGTGGGCACAGCTTCTGGCAGTCTGACTGCATATCCGGTTTTCAACAGGTGTAAACTCAGTCAACTGTAAGACCTACGATGACTTTCCTGTGGATAGTCTTACCTGTTCAGTGCCTGCGGTTGGTAGTCATAATTTTACCGAATTACGTTTAGATTATTTAAACGTAGATAACTCTTTGGTAAGAGATTACGACGCCGTAATAATACATATGAGCTACTGAAAGCATCGGTGGTGTAAGTCGATAATTTAGAGATATTTACACAAAGATCCTATATTAAATTACAAACGTAAAATTATATTTAAATGGGGGCGTTAGACAAAGTTGTCCTTTATCAACCGCTCTTTTTAACCTGTTTTTGGATGGAATTTTTAGGATTTGGTTTAACAGTGTAAATGGAGGAATCAAGAGTCGCGGACAAAATGCTTAAGACTCTGATGTTTGCAGATGATCAGATCTTATTGGCCACAAATGAAAATTACCTGCAAAGTATGCTCCACTCCTTAAATAACATTGCGGCAGAATTTAATATGGAAATATCTGATTAAAAAAACAAAATGTAGGCCTGTCTTTTAAAGGAACATAGTTAGATCTAAAATTGTTTTAGATAGTAAAATTATAGAATATGTCTCAGAATTTAACTATTTAGGCTATAAGCTCTCATATAAAAACGAAGATGTTAATGGGAAAATTAATAAATTTAAACAGATAACAGGAACTCTCCGACGATCTCTAAAACACAAGGCAAGGAAGAGTCCACAATAAAATTATACAAATCCATAGCAGTTCCTACCCTAGCTTATCGCTCAGAAACGTGGACAATGTCTGCTAGACAAATATCAAGAATTCAGGCTATGGAAATGAAATTTTTGCGTTTCATACCTGGGTACACAAAATTAGATATGAAAAGAAACAATCAGATAAGAGAGGAACTGAAAGTTGAAGAAGTTAACGGAATCATCACTAAGTATAGAGAAAGCTGGCAACAACACATTAACAGAATGGGCAGTGACAGATTCCCCAAGGCAGCCTTATTGTATCAGCCGAAAGGGAAAAGACGCCTGAGAAGACCCAAGAATAGATGATCAGACCAGTTTGGAGCCGGAATAGACTAAATAGTCTAAGCCGTGAAGAAGAAGAATATTTATATTCTGAGTCCAAAATATAATTGCTCGCCTAAGTATAAGCACTAACTCTAACCTATAGTTTTTAGATATTTTTTGACTTACACTATTACGGACTTCAAACTTTTTTCTCGATTATACTGACTTACTTCATTGTACCCTGACGAACACCATGTCTGTTGAAAGCAAGATTAAATGCAAATAAATATACAGTAAATAACACATAATAATAAAATTAAGAATAAATTTTTAAATTGCATTATACAATTATTATATCAAGCTATATTAATTATAGTGCGTTTATTACTTATTAAATGATATTTTTGTCACTTGAACGAAATAATGTAGCCAACATTATAGAAAAATTAATTTCCTTCTCATTAGATTGTATGCCTTCTTTATTTGTTTCATATTGTCCAGCAACTTGTAACAGTTTCCTCTTACTTGCAAAACGGAGCTTGCTTAAAACAACATTCCGCTATAAATCGTTTGTCCTTTGCAAAAGGACCAGTACTTCAAAACAACCGTACACTCCATGCGTCTATATTAGCGTGTCAAAGGTAGTAAGATTTCAAATAAAGTGAAATATCTGGGAAATTCTAACAGTTTGATGAACAAATACTAACGACTTGAGAAATAATAGTGACGAGGTTAGTTTACTTACAACCATTAAATCAAATTTTCTTCTGAGAACACAGTATAAAATCGTTCTTTATGTTCAATCAACATACAAGTCTTACAATTTTCAGAACTGCAAATTCTTCTCCGAGATTGTATCATGCGTCCTTCTTCACGTCTAGAATCAGGAGCAACAAAGAAAAGAAAATTCTTGGATAATTATAAATTGAATTAAGAAAGTTGTTTTAGTGTTTATAATCACAAACAGAATTATCACTGTTGCACACCACTATAGAAAATTTATTCCGATTAGAGCTTTCAAGCTTCTCAGCTCATCGTCAGGATCTTCAGCTTCTCAGCTTCAGGAAATAACATGAAGAGACACCCTTCACACCCCCACCCGCCCCACTGTCCACACACACCCCCGCAAACAAGCTATAATTCAAATGTCCCTTCCGAACCTCCGACCCTTTTCACCCCCGTCTGTACAGTTACATATTTTTCTAGCACATCCCTTGTGTTTGTGTTGTGTGTGTGTGTGTGTGTGTGTGTGTACGTTAGGTTTTAAAAAGAATGTAGATGAAGAACAGCAGATGAAGAGGAGGAAACGCCGTTGGCTCGGTCACATTGTCCGACAGTCTCCTGATAATAAAGCAAACGAATGAATGAAATCCTCAGGTAAGCAGAAGAAGAGAAAACCCAAAGATTACGTAGGGAAGGACAATACGAAAGGAATTGGGAGCACGTGGGCGCAAGCAAAGGTACGGGCTCAGGATAGGCTGAGAATAGAAAGCATTCGTGGGGGCTCGAATGCCCACAGGAATTAAGGAAAAAAAATTAAAAACAGCAAAGAAGACTACTACAATATTTTGTAATCTGAAACGAGAATTTATACTTTAAGTTATTTCACACATACTTTCCATTACCGACAACACTGCTCCCCTCCAAATGCAGCCATTAAATTTTCTAGTCCCTATTCCCTTAAAATATGAGGGTTCAGTTGCAAAACTTGTATTGTCCCAAAAATTGTACAAAAAGCAAGTTAGCGATGTTTTTACAGTCAGGATATATTTTTTCATATGATTTTATAAAACTTGTTCTCAAAACTTGCTTCAACCAATTCAAGTACTGACCAAGTTGCTGCAAAACTTCCATTATACGCTGAATATTCAGTTACATAGAAACTTGCGTTATCATATTTTGGAGCCATGTTTTTCTCGTTTGTTTTCAAAAGCTGTCTTCTCCAGTTAATCTGATTCTACTTTTTATTCCTACTTTAAACTGAAATGCATATATCAGAGTACACCACAGCGCTCCAGGACAATGATTTACCGTATCCCAGAAGTGTTCGTAAAGTAGAAGCTGTACCTCATTTAAAACTAAATCACGATGTACACAAGTCTGTTCAAAAAACTGTCTACAAATCTTTAATAGAAATTATTAATTTTCCTTCTTCTACGACCAAAATAAGTTTCAATATTCAGTGAATTTTGAAGGAACATTTAGGTTTATGTAAAGAACGCAATAGTATTTGTTACTCTCTTGTATTACAAAAAAATTAAGTTTGCCAACAACATTTAATACTGCATTTGTTGTGCCGTAATTTGTCAAGTTCACATTCTGTGTCTCCAAAACTGGTGTTAGTGCAATCAATGCAACATCTCGCAGTTAGTGCAACCGAAACCTGGCTCATCAAAAATATAGTATTTAATTAAAAGTACTGTATGTATTACATTATTTCGAAACGATTTTTTCACGTAAGGTAGTAACAAAGTGATTTTCAAAAGCTTGACTAATCAAAAATTTAACAAGTAAGCTTAGTAACGTGTTTCTGTCATTCCTTCAGAATCTCTTATGAGGGATAAGACAAGTTTTGCAACTCAACGCCTCATATAATGGTACTGTGTAATCAACTTCGGTCATACGTTTGTTGTGATCTCCAAACTTGTCTTTTCACCCCACCCCCCCATCGCATCGTCTAAATAAATCTAATTTAATTGTTTGGCAGCTCTCCATTATATTTGCTTTCAACCAATTTCTTCGTTTCTCAATATCCTGTTACTCCTACGTTAGTCATGACTTCCTTCATAAAACCCAAACAGAACCGTAAAATCCAGAGGCTTGTTTTCCTCTACTTGTTTTCTGTAGCTCCTAATATATTTGTAAGGAGCAATTACATGACTTGAGTAATATATTTATTCTTGCGTGCAATTACAGTACATGACTTATGCACTGTAATTCCGCTTGTTTCCCACAATTATTAATAACGCCTGTTCTCGCCAAACTTTGAGTATACAGTATTAACCTTTTTTCACCTCTCAGTCCCCACCATCGTGCCTTAAAAAAGCTTGGAACCAGGGGCTAATATTTTTTTACTCCAGACGTCAGGTAAATTTTATTTTTTACAACAGTCTCAGATCTGACCAAATCCCCGTCACTACATCTTTACTAATCTCACCATTATTGTACACCTGTACAATTACCATACATTAAGTCTATATAAAATATTGTTACGACGGTTTACTCGCTCGTCGTAGGTTCGTAGGTACAGTGGAAAACAACAAAATACAAGACACCAATTAAGTCACTAATCACCAGCTTTAATTTTCACAGTTAAACAGTTCGTAATTAACAACACAGTCTCCTACAACAAATCAAATAAAAATTGTTCACACGTAATAAAATGTCACTAATATTAAACACAATAATTGTACTACAATTATCCCACCCGATTATAAAACGCAACACTTCACTAATAACCACTTGAACGTACCCGACAATAACTCGAACCGCACTGTAAATATATCGCCACTATCTGAAAACTAAGGCCGCTGCCGCCGTATTTATACCTCCGCTCACAGACCGGAACGTTCCTAATTGCGTCTTAGCGCCCGTGTGAACTACGTAATTAACTACGGCCTTGACACAGTCCGCGCGGCTGGCGGTTTCGAGAAAACTCTCGCGGATGCGTTGACAGTCACGTATGCCACACACATTAGAGCGAGATTCTTCTGGCACATTCGACAAACACGTACTGTTCTGTAATATCGTAACAATGTCTTTCATGCACACAAATCTTTCATTTTCGTATATAAATAATAATTCAGCGAGTCACATCCTTATTTCCAACTTTACGTGTACTCGAGGGGACCTGTATTACGCGTTTACCAGCACTTCACTGAACTGCACTGGTTGGCGCAGTTTTCCATTTATGTCAAGGCAAAGAGTAATCCAGTGGGAACTGTCACTCTGGACGCGAGAACAGCTTAGGTCGCGTTGAAGTGTGTAGAACACAAATTATAACTACACAGTTCTGACGTCAGCAAAGGTTTCATACCCTTAACTCTTGGAGGGAACACAACACTGAAATTAGTTCAGTGAAGTAAGAAAATTGTAAGGTGGTAACGAAATACCAGTAATTCACTGGCAAGACAACCAAACGTAACACCAATAATAATGATATTTTGCCTTTCTAGTCTAGCTGCGTGAGACACAGAACGTGATCCTTCACAAGGTAGAACAAGCTTAATGACATATAGTACGGGACTGAAACACTATGGAAAGATCTCGTTTTCTAGTAAACATTCACACAAGCATCACGTTTGTACAGCAGTACTGGTACCGTCTTATTGATATATTTTCCCACAACTTAGTTCCAAACGAAGAGACTGGACACAAGCACAACGTTACATTAATAATTTGATATTTAATTTCCTACCGCCCATCTGATACGAGCAAAAGACTGCGTAAACAACTCCCTAGTTCGTAACACACGAGTATCATGACGGGTGAAGGCTTTGGTCTGGTGAGGCGGTGGCTATGGCCTAAGCTCTTGACTGTGCAACACCGCCTCCACTAGGTCTCCGCATAGTCATGAAATCACGAGGCTACCAGTTAATCTGAGAGGCAGCGGCGGCCCTGGCCCTTTATTAGGGTGGAGCGACAATCCCGTTCGGTGCCCCTTGGTCAACACCTTTCGAATCAATACCTGTTAAGTAAACATAAACAAAATTACTATTAATTAGTATTTGGTATTTAACATTTGGATTAGTCTGAATAATTCTAAAACTAAAGACTAATCAGATAACATAAAAAAAAAACAGGAACATCGATATTCTATGTAGTATTTTACGTACTACTGTGATAATTGTAATAAAAATAATAAACAAATACTAAAAACTCTATGTACCTAATTATAAAGGGACCGTGCAAGGCCATCAGTTGTGAAGAAGACCAAGATTTTATACAATTTATACAAACTTGCTCGCTTCATCATATTATAAATGTCGCTAAAAATAAATTTAAATAAAATTTACCCTCCTTGCTTTGCCACTTGCAAATTTGGTAATTAAATCCACATTCGAAATGGATTGAGCAATATCATTTTCAATTGATAAAATTGCCAGATTTGACAATTTTTCCTGAGCCATTGTTGATCTTAGGTATGTTTTTATTAGTTTTAGTTTACTAATAAACAAATAAACTAATAAACAAAAAGGAGCCAACAAAATTTTACTTTTTTTCACAATCGGATTTTGTCGCCGCTCCTCACCCGGCGCCTAGAGCGGTCGCTCCTCTCGCTCTACCCCAGGGCCGGCCCTGCTGAGATGGAGCATTGGCTCGCCTTTACAGCGTGTTGCGAGCAAGGGAGAGATTTTTCTACTAGTTTGGTGTAGATTCCCTGGATGCCACCAAGGATACAAATAAATTTAGACACCCCGATACTGCACGGCACCGAAGTACGGCTTATCTGTAACTAATCTGTCAAACACGGACTCTACTGTATTTCTAACAATTAAATTATATTTTTAATTAATTTATTTATTATGAAACAAAATTAGTTTATTTTCGATAGAATTCCAAATGCATCATATATCACGGTAAAAATTCGATGACTAAATTGTTGTAGGCCTAGGTAGTGGGGAATTAGGATGGGCGGTGGTCTCACAAATCAGTAGATACAAACATGCCCATAGATGTGTATAGAAAGCGAAAACAAATATTCATCTTACTAATACACGTGCATTTCTGACTGTACCGTTTTAAAAAATGTACATTATTTTAAATATCATTTTAAAAATATTCTGACGTATTCCATAATATTTCCATTATTTGTAGCCTACGTGACTGTACAAGCTTACCTACTGCACGTACTTGTCATACCTGTTTGTGTATCTATGCCCGGTTATGAAAGTGGATTGTAACGTCCTAAAGCGAATCTGGGTGTGGACAGAATGGAGAATGGATGAGATAAAAATTAAGGTAATATCGTTTGGATATTACCGCCACAAATACAAATAGAATCCTGCCAACCCATTCCAAACATTTTTCACCCGCGAATTAATTTGTAACATTTATTGTTAGTTACATGTTTGAAAAAGAAATTTCAAATATGAAAACAAAAACAATAGGGTACTAATATTGACGTCTAAGGTTGCTGACCAACTCTAAGTCCCAAATAAAAATAATATTAATTTCAAAAAAATCCCAGGTTTCCCTTAATCAGGATACCTGTTACAAAATTTACCGCTCTTAACAATTATATACCTGTTCGCACGATTAATAATCTTGAAACAGTACACTCTATTGTCATAAATATGTCAGAATTTGATGCAATTTTGTTTCGGATAATTACAATTTCTGGTCTTTCTTTAAAAGTGGTTTTCAACATGTGGCTCAAATAAACAGCCACTGTAATGAACTCGTTGACCTCTATGCTTAACGGATATTTTCTATCCCTATTTCGATATAGGACGAAAATAATGGAAAACTACATTTCGAAAGGTGCATACAAAATTGAGATATTAACAACGCAGATGAAGTAACTGAAGTTCCAACAATAAGGTATGCGAGACAAACTTGGGAATACTCAGTTAAATGTTAAATGGGGAGCCAAGGGGAGAAGAATGACAAGTCCCTGAAGGGTTGCACAGGAAACTTTCAACGCTGTACAACACTCAGCTGAACTTCTCTATAACTCCCATGTAATGCCACTGTACCGACACACAACTTCAATAAATACATTTATTAAATGTACGCCTAAATGGGATTAATAAATTTAAAGGAAGAGGTTATAGTTAGAGTAGGTCAGACTATATGGTCTTTTCAAGGTCGGCTTCTGTGAGTCGAAGAATTATGACTATTCGTAAAGTGGTGATAAACGATTATAGAATCTTGTTTTATTAAGTTTGTATTTCTTTTAGGCTTTTACATACTGTGGAAAGTTTCGTAACTGATTACTGCAACAAAGAAATATTGACATTACGGTCAACCAGCGTAATCGCTTCCACAGAGGTGGGTGTTGATTTGAATCCATATCAGAAAGGATCGTTTACAGAACATACAGTCGGACTCTGTAAATCTGATCTCGTCACCGGGGAGATTAATGAGAGTCAGTAACTAAACTACTCTAAAGCTTGTCAAATGAGGTAACTTTAAATTTGTAAACAATAGATAATAGTTAAGAAATAGATAATTATTAACAGCTAAACGAAGCCCAATATAACGTGTCAAGACCGAAGTAGTGTGTCACAGTGCCTGGTTAGTGTCCTAGACGAGGAAAGGGAGATGGTTTTTAGTGGGTCGGGTATAATACCCACATACCCCGGAAGTGTGCATCCTTCCAGACATTTGTACAGCAAATATTTCCACATGCTGTAAAAAAAAAAAATACATATGAGGTGCCAGACTTTCACAATAATTTATTGTTTCCCGGCCGAATCACAAATTGGGAGTCCAAATAGAATAAGCAGAAGGACAGACCTTCAAAAACTGCCTCCATTCTTTTTGCCTGTAACGTTATTCAACGTAGGAACAGATTACCAACTGACACCGCAACAAGGAAACTGAGATATGCCTACGTTTCTCCTAACCGAGGAGACATTGTTTTCAGAAGCCTGATTTCCTGCACCTGTTTTGAGAAGTCCATCTACAGGTGTACTCCTACAGGTCTTGGACTTGTTCGTTTTACTGCCAAATGATAAACACCCAATTCTGTTCTCTTATCCTTCATAATGAGATCTACCGCCATCGAGCCTATATTATAAAATTCCACGGCATTTACAAAATTCGAAAGAAAATGTCCGTTGAAGGGTTACGTACTGGAAAAGGAAGGAAGATAATAGAAAATACGAAACAAAGTAGGCTGAAACCTCCCACACGTTCCACAGAATAAAGAAAAGAAAAATATTACGTTTGCCGCCGTTATTATTTTTATATCGTTTAATTTTCCAGCTTCAATGCCTACATAATTCTTACATTTTTGATACAGATAATTGGCAATGCAATAAAAAATGTATATAGCTTTGTAAAAAATATATAGGCCTATAGGCTGATTCTGGCTACCCTGTTGTGTTTAAATGAAATAGTTGCTCAAAATATTAAGCAGACAATGAAACAAAATAATTATTAGCGTAGTTTATTGCAGATAATAAACTCTTTCGAAAACTGAATTATAGATAGAAAAAATACAGACAAAGTATGTTAGAAAAAATACAGACAAAGTATGTTAATAATAAAAGTAAATAATTATATGTACGTTATAGGCATCTCAGAATGAAATAAAAACCCTTTTACAATCTGATTTTTTCGCGATAAAGAAATAATTTTTAAATTTTCTAAGGAATCCAGTTTTAACAAACTACAAACACACTTATTAAACGTTCAGTGGCTGGCTCCCCATGATAAAGTCTAGAAAGCGTTACAAAATCGCCAAAATAATAAGTTTAAAATATGTTAGTCGATTTTTTTTTTAATGGACTATTTTTCCCAGTTCATAATTATAGCGCGAACGAACAACACGTCCGGCGTACATAATTGCGTCTTCGATCACTCCCCCGACAAGTTCGCCATTCCGAAATGGGTGCGCGCGCGCTTGTGCTGTGGCCCCTTCCACAGGAAACGCGGTCGTGCACGTCGATCTTTTCCTTGTCGCACACACATCATCTGGCTTTGGGTACTGTTCACTGAAGCTACTCTGTGTGGACTCTCTAGTTCCGTGTTCTACATACCGTCAAAAAGTAACCTTATCGACTACACTCTTAGCCACCGAGTAGAATAATCTACAAAAAAAAAGATAGGTTGAGTCTCTATGGGCAGAAGAACTGAACTACACGCTTTCAAAACGTCTGCAATCTCTTTGTTCATCTTAAGACAGAGCCCCGCCGGCAAATGCTGCTGGAAGACGCGAAGGACAGGAGTTTCTACGGTTCAAAATTATAGTTAAATACTCCGTTTTACTCGAGTAAGTTCGATTTGGATAAACGTAGGCTTAGTCAAAGAACGTTTTAAATTAATTCTCTAAATGTTTACATGTCTACTGATCATACCTAAAATCACCTAGGCAACGTCGTTACAAGACCACGCGACGAACTGCATTCTCTTTGAGAATTCACTGTCGGACTGTCATGGGACGCTTGGGAGGTTACTAAGACAGATGTATTAGAATGACAGATTTAAGTCTAGAAAGATTAAACTTTTGTGTGAATACATATAGTTTACTCAGTGATTGATCGGCGAATGAAGAGGAAAAGTAATGTGAATAACAAGATGAAAAAATATTCGAATCTCATAATTACGTACAACATTTTCATTGCAGAAACATATTTCACGTTCACGTTGATGCGTATACTGTGTATAGACTGGTGTTAGTCCTATTCTACCGGAAGAACTGGCAGATACTACAATTTTCATTTAAAACCGACACACGTTATTTACTTGGGAATGTGAACGCATAGGCCAATGCCACTAAAAAAAAATACTTACAAAACTTATTAGTACCGATACTTTTTGCCAGGGGATGACGATGGTGATTCTCTAGGCAGATCTTGCATAGGGATCCGACAGAGAAGGCGATCTATAACAAGCTGGTAGGATGATATGAGAAAACAGCCGGACTGTCCTGGATAAGACCCTCTCAAAACAGGAAGCTACACTCGCTGCTGTCCGCTAGACGGCTAAAAGAAAAAAGTGCCTTATATGTAAGTCAAATATTTCATCAAAAAATTGTTTAACGAGAAAGAATATACGGTTGTCAATCGTATTAGCCTAACTGCGAGAGCAGTCATTTAACGGAAAGTAGAAAATGACAAGTAAAACCTTTTTAAAAAACACAATTTCGACGAAACCGAAACATCGAAGCATGATAATGTTTTTAGGCTTTTGAAACGTATAATGTGCATACAACAAATATTTACTATATAACAAACATTATCATGTTAAAACGACAGAGACCGAAGATTTCTAGACTGTGGGGAATCGAAAGTGTGGAAGCGTTACATTTTTCGAGGACGTTACATTTTTGTGGAATGACTCCCAGCCTAAAAACATTATCATGTTAATATTTCTGAAACCCGACGGTACTGTTGTTTATCGTGTGGGAATGTACGGAAATACTTCTTCCTAACATTATAAAATACACGTCTGTTCAAAATATACGACATAATCGTTATTAAAGTTTTTCATTGAATCTAAACTTTGCTTTTTATAAGCAAATGCATACAATTTGAAGCGAAAACAACCGTAACGTTTGGACACTTGTATTTAAACTTTTCAAACCTACGTATCTCAGGCAATCCGTCAAGACTGAATTAAGATATCGCTACGTTTCAATTTAATAAATTAAAAATATGGTTTCGATTTGCGCGATATGTTACACTCGGGCATCCGACTTGTATTCTCGATACCGTATAATCACAATACAAACACGTTTAAAAAAAGAAGTTAATTTTTAAGATACTGACTATGATAAAAATGTGGATAAACGGTAAAGCGAAAACATCAAAGGTACGCTACCACAAGCAATAGTAGTTTTTTTTTTTTGTAACATGACATGGTGAGAAGCTCAGTAAACAATGCAGACGAAACAAGAAAAGCATCGGAGTCCGCCTTTGTATGAAGTGGTCCGTCATGGTTCTGAATCACACAGACATGAAAGAAGAGAGAAAATAACGATTAGAGGGTTTAAGAAATAGCGATGGAGGATACAGCAGACACGGAGAAACAGTGAAATCTATAAGAGGATACCCGAGAACCGAAGATTGCCGTGAAGCTGTATCGGAAGAAACCCCGAGGGTGCAGAACTTAATTAGGCACAACGGCCATACCACTAAGGTTGACGGAAGCTATATTATACCTTCTTCAGCCAGAAGTATGACAGCCTTTGATGTAATAACGTGTTTTTAATTGCGCGGCACTTTCCGACACTCTCTCTGTACACTAATATTGCATCCTTAGTGGGATGAGATTATCGTTTAGAGTCCACGGTGCCGCTCTCCTGCCAAAATTAATAATTCTAACAAACTGACTAAAAACCGCAGTTTATCAGCTTCAATGGAGCCGACTCGTCGAGTCGCCGTCATTCTGCTGTCAATGTCTAGAAACGTGTCAACAACGAGCCTGATGCGAGAAAAAATATTAATTACCACTGATAACAGTTGCTTTGATCCCGGCCGTTATCCTTCTGGCAGAGGGAGAAATATGTGAAAGTTGACGGAAAAACGGAAAGACAGTAAGGTGTTTTTGGATCAAGTGGGGTTGAACGGTGTAACGAGTTGAACGATTCGGAAAATGGCCACGCATCAATTGTGCAACCTGCAACTGAAACTACCAGAATACAAAGACTTTCCGTACGGAACCTATTGAGAAACAGAGAAGAAGAGTAACACAGGAGACAAGATCATGTCTGTGTGTATCACTTTATAGGTTACAACACGTACTCTTCCGTTCATCGACTGACAAAGATTCCGAAGCCGAGAGAGACACAATGATACAAGATGAACATATGGACTCGGCCATAAAACTGTTGACTACAGGTATTCACGAGTATACATTAACTTTATATTTCCTATAAATAACCAGATACTGTTATAAAGTTATAAAAGTCGATAGTATTTAGTACAATGACGTTTATGTTTCATCTCGGAACTAACAATCTGTGTCATCGCATCCTCCAACTATGGTTCATAATTGAACGACTTTCTAGTAAAAACATTATTCTTTATTATTCGATTATTGTTTACTTCTCTAGCACTATTGAATGTCTTAAACAAAAGGGACTTCAAATTAAGACATTAAAGACGTGGACAGCAGTGCTGGATTGTGGGACAGTACGTTCTGAAACCGTCTCGACAATTCCACAGAATAGTGTACGTTCTGAAACCGTCTCGACAATTCAGGTGACGTTCTTACAAAGATCAAGGACACGAAAAGTGTTTGGTACAAGGAGAACTGAATTATTTAACGTATAAATCAATAAAAGAAAGCCACCGATGGTCAACACTCAGATATTTTGTCTATCTTAATCCATAAATAAATAAATCAAATGAACACTAGTAAACAAGTATGTACGTATTTATGAGTCAATGACAGCTATAAGTTATACGGACCAAAATATCATTTTCATTATTTGGCATTATTTTTGTCATCCCAATGCGCTGTCGCCTGTATTCCTAAAGTATAGCCAATTGTCCTTC
Organism: Magicicada septendecula; assembly: GCA_034769895.1. Taxonomy (NCBI): domain Eukaryota; kingdom Metazoa; phylum Arthropoda; class Insecta; order Hemiptera; family Cicadidae; genus Magicicada; species Magicicada septendecula. The sequence continues at coordinate 247,828,958 of CM068371.1, read as the reverse complement.
AGTACAATCACGCTATAATAATATAAAAGCCATAATGTATTATATTACAGGATTTGTACAAAAAAACGGTTATTCACAGACACGAAACGTATTTCCAGTTGTCAGTCATCACCCACTATTTGTAAAAAATGTTTATATTAATGAAATATCCATACAAACGAATATAGTTAACAATGACAAAGGTGTCGGTAATGTTGGAAAATAAATACTACTGTGCGTATTAAAGTACAAGTTGATTTAGTTCCTAGTGTGCATTAATCTTAATACAGAATACCAGATTCTCCGCCCGTCTGACGTAGAGTTCTCCACTACGAACCACGAACGCGCAATCTCTTTTAAAAGTTAATTTTAAAAGAACTGAAAGTAGGCCTACCATTAAATTCGAGCTGCACAGATATGAGATTACTTCGGTCTATAGAAATGCAAAATTGGTCTGTGACAAGCTAAAAAACATTCACGTCAATCGTGTAATACAACGCATTCCTGGAGGATTATAATTAACACGTCTGATAAAATGATTTAATAGTGTTTCCAAAACTCTCACTGATCAGTTATTACTGTTTTATCAAGAAAACTAACCGTACCTGTCATTTACTGAAAATCCTATAACTGAGGATTTATAAATTTGCTTTGAGCGTAGTAGTTGATAAGTCGAAAAAGTTTCACAAAAAATAAACATGAAGAATTTTTCCCCGTCTTTTCTTTTTTAATAAAACGGCTATTAAGACAAATTCTTATTAGCTTATATTAAATGAATAATTGTTTAAATAGTGTTTAAAGCATACATGTTTAAATACTGCTTAAGCATCTAAAACTAAAATATACTAACATACGCATAACACAATTTTCTAATGAAAAATACGCACAACAACAAGTGTAATGGAACACGCTGGTTATGACGTATCGTGGGAGGAATCTTGTTTATAGTGTAGAATGTCGGTCAGAAGTATCTCTTACCCAGTTTCGAAGTCTTTCTGCACACAGAGTACGTGATAAATATTATTGTGAGACAGAGACAGACAAAAACGAAACAAAAACCAACAAAAATAATTGCTTTAACGGTACTCGTATCTGCGTCCAACATACATCAAACGCAACGACGGTATAAATCAAGCGGGCAGCGGATTTTTTAAGCAAAAGTAGCAGAAGAAGAGAAATGTAATTTCGGAGAGAGACAGAAGAAGTCCCATTACACGAAAACAATTAAACACGTGAACGCACAGAATTTCTAACACACATACACGCACACGTGCGCGCGCGCGCTGCTTTACGAGTTTGACACGGATGAGAACAGGTGAGGCGCCGCGGTGAATTATTTATGAAGCGTGTTATTATCGGTAGTTTACTACTGACAACACGAAAAAATTAATCACACACGGACACAGAAATTCATATGTATGAGAAAAGCTTCCATTCGGAAGCTTATTCTTCCTCACGACTCATATTCTTACTACTATTTGCATAGTGGACGAAGACAGAAATAGTAATAGGAATGGACGGTAGAGGATGGGACTATGTGTCGGCTCGGCTCGGCATTGTATTCGAAATTAATGACACTTGTGCACGGGGGGGGGATGCGTTGTCTGCTAAGAATCTTCTTTATTTTTTTTCTTCTCGTGTCATTTGCATAACACAAGACAGAGACAGAGAAATAACGACAAAGAAGAGAGGGAAAGAACAGGCAAAGAGGAAGTGATGTCGGTATGAACTTGTCGGGTCACAACTGTCTTGTGTAGGTCGAAGAAAGTAAGAAAGAAGACGAAGAAGATCGAAGTAAACAGTACGGCACATCGACCGCGTTCACTCCTCCCACCCAACAGTATCTTCGCATTCTTCACCCGATGAACTCTTCTCGCATTAACATACAAAAAGGCTCACAGTCAACCGCCACAATACGGTGCACGTTCTAATTAAATTCTCTCGTTTGATGAATGGACTCTCCGTAACACACATTCTCTCTGCGTTGCGCAATTACAAATCCTAGTTGCAAAAATATGTATCGTTTCGACATCGGGGAACAAAAACGCTTCAACGTCCTAAATACTTTCTCTCTTCTCACACAATTGAATCTCACACATTACCATAACGATTCTTCTCCTAAGTGCTACTCGAGTTGTAGTCTCTAATCAGTTTAGCGCACTCAACTACAATTGTTTAAGTCTACCACGATTATTATTAAAAATATTAATGTTAAACCAGTTGAAGGAAATGTCAAAAACTAAAAAAATAGGTACTGCTAAAAATTAAGTAAAATAAGTCGTAGCCTATTGAATAACTTTGTTTACGATTTTCACGACGTAGTAATTTATTCCATAAATTATGTTGCAGAAGCAACACAAAAAGTTCTACATTAAACAGTTTTTCGCTTGCTATTCGAATATTATACAGATGTAACTTACCTGTTCCACGGGGTTTTTCGATTCGATTCGATTCCTATAATGCCTGTACAGTACTCGCTTGGTGCCCTTGATAACGAGACAAGTATCAATTTTTATCGCATACGTTTTCCCCGTTCTTCGTAACTTCACAGTAGGTGAAGATATACTGACGGGGCAAATCGATTAATACATTTAGAAAAATTTTTTTAAATCGTCTGTATGTGAACTTTTTTTGATTTATATGTTTTGAAATAGAGAGAACAAACAGTGTGGTCATTGTTTGGAAGCTTAGTTTTATTAATATTATTTTATTATTAATATTATTATTATTTAGTCAATGTTATACAGAATATTACAAGCTGGAAAATATCGCACATTTTTGTGTCTTTGTAAATAATATAAATAATTTGCAGACGGAAAAGTATAATTTTTATTCTCATTATGTCTATAAGAAGTACAGCAATGTACAAGAAGTAGAGGATGGAAATAGCACATTCAAGTCGATGAAGATGGAAGGAACCAATAGTAGAAAGACTTCACAAAGACTTATAGAGGAAAAGCATAAGCGAAGTGACTCACTACAAGAAATGGGTTAAAAGGGCTCAAACACTCAGTGGGTTACTATTTTAAACAGAAATGTACTGGCTTAAAATACTAAAAATAACAATACTGTTTATGTCACTTACATAGTTTGTAATCATGCTGTATATTTCAAATGTCTTAATAATTGGAATCCTTACATCATTACATACAGCAACTGACTGTCTGGTTACCGTTAATATTGATAATTCTTTTTAATTACCTAAATATACTTTTAATTATCGTCTTATATCATATCACTGAACATACGTGAGAGAAATTTATTTTCACAGCTGACACCTGGCTAACTGATTGTGCTTAAGCCTGAGCCAGACTCTGTGTCAAAGCCTTCCATCCAGTGATGGATGCATGAGTGAGGCTCTGACGCAGTGTAGTCTTCTGGTACGATCAGCTGTAGATTTACCACTTTTATACTAATGAATAATAATAATAATAGCAGTAGCAACAAACAACAACGAACATGAGAGTTAGTCGTATGAGTTTTCACATTGTCCACTTCTCCAGCCTCCCCACATGTCGCATTTAGTGGCGCAACCATGATTTCTCTTTGTCCTTCCCTGCCGGCATTGAGTTTTGGAGCCAAATTTTCAAATGAATAAATTTCAAAGTTCCTCTAGTAAAAGTTTAGCGTTATACTGGAATCCTAAAATACATAAAGCTGACTGTTTTCTCAATGTAATGCCATTCGATGAATATCTTCTTAATGTTACTGAACAAAAATATGAATGATGAGACTGATAAAGATGCAACTAAAACGTGATGTTTTTGGAGGTACAGGTTTTAAAATGGAAAATGCTAGATGAGAACAAATGTTTCCCAGTTTAACAACGTTATATAAAGCTGTATTATGTCTCCCTCATTAACAGCACAAACTGACAGAATATTTTCAGCAGTGACAATAAGTAAGATTAATAAATTACCTTAGCTCCGTCGTGTGACTTCGTTTTATTATTTAGAATTACGCGTTTCGGAACATATGTTCCATCATCAGATTCCTTTACTCAGTTGAGATCGTCAAATGTTAAAATCACATACTCAATTGTTAAAAACACACGTCAGCCTTCAAAGGGTGCGCACCCATACTGACGTGTGTTTTTGAGTATGTGTTTTTAACATCTGACGATCTCAAGTGAGTAAATGAATCTGATGATGGAACATATGTTCCGAAACGCGTAATTCTAAATAATAAAACAAAGTTACACCACGGTAATTTATTAATAACAAAGTGACTTGGATATCAATAATTTATTATATGTATGTCAAATAAATAAGAAATCAACTTCGAAATTTCTTAATGAATGTATTCTTCTGACAAAAGAAAAACTGAAACACTCATCTGTTACAGATTTCACTATTTCTAAAGATTTAATTAATTTAACAAAATTTGGTAACCATAAAGACACTTCCAGCGTTTTTTTTTTTTTTTTTTTTTTTTTTTTTTTTTTTTTTTTTTTTTTTTTTTTAACCCTATATATCTATCTATATACATTGTTACGTGTTACGACGGTTCACAACACACACACAAAGTAACAAACAATAAATGTCACCAAATTAACAGTGCCTAAATAATATAAATCATTAACTATAGATGTCAAATAATATAAATCATTAAGTATAGATGTCCGCACACTATAATCACTTTACTTTAGGGGCACTTCGATTCGCAGTTAAAACGGACTAAATCCGCTTCTAAATCCTGTAAAAATTCCGGCTGTATGGCGTATTATGTGACCGACCTGGATGCCGGTAAATAATCAACCCACGTCTGGAAAGGTCTAGAGCGCTGCGTAATCCTGCCGCTCACAAAGCGTCACGTAGCCACACGTTCTGTATTTACTCAGCGCAGAATATTTTAAATAAAATATGTTAAATAGAAATGTTAAATATGATTAAACGTCAAAATAAGATAAAAATTAAATTTTAATATGCATCCTGATATACACAAAATGCATATTTTAATATACATGTTATACACTTGTAATTCACATTAGAATTCCTATTATGACGATAGACGAGTATAGTTGTTGGACTTGTAGATAACTATGAGGTGACTTCGAAATTTTTCTTTCTACACTTGCATATATGTGGCTAATTTAGCGGGTTTTCATTGAGTTTATCTATGGTACGAAGCAGTAATACTGTAAAAAGACAAAAACAGATTGAAACGAAAGTAAATGCAAATTTGGTATGTTGTTACAAATCGTTTCTTCTGTTACAAATTTCACATAGGCCTACATGTAATGATTATCAGAGGATTTTTCTCCTGGACAAGTTACTTTCGGGCTGTGTCGGTTTCTTGCAACGGATCACAGGGATCTTGAGGCCAATGGGGGATCCACCGTTGAATTTTCACAGCCTCTTTTCATTTACAGAAAAATTATTCATCGACACTCTCCATAAACATACATTTTTCATAGGAAAATAGAGTTCTTGCGCCTCACGCCAACAAGCACTGTAGCCTATTATTACGTTACCAGAAAATCAACCAAAAGAAGAAGCAAACAATAATATATTAAAATTTTCCCGCACATCCGCTGCAAGACTCGTTCCACCATGCACATACTTTATTTTTGTGTAACCCCTTTGCCAACGTTAATAATTTACATCTTATGTTTATGGAGTTCAACAATTTCAACACGCAAGTAATAACCAGTTCCAACAACCAGTGTCATTTATTAGAAAAGACAATTCGGGGCAACAAGTAGCCCATTTGTGAGGCCATGCAAACCACCACTTGAATTAGACAAGTTTTTATTTTCCGAATTCCATATTAACGGCTGTATACGCCTGTGTCTGTATAACACACAACTACATTATGTGACCCGCAGTTGTTGTTAAGCGGTTTTTACTTTCTGTTGAAACTTTCATAAACTTCTGTTACACAGACAATTGCCATCATTCTTACGCAGTTTCCCCTCAACGTTCAATAAATTTTTTAAAGCACATTCCAAAATGGATAACAATTTTTCCTAAACTTCATGTTATCTTTTTTTTAATTTAAACATTTTCTATATATATCTCGTGTTTTCAGGCAACTTCTTAATAGTTTAATCACAATCTCTGTGTTCTTCGACTCACTGATCTCTGCAAAAGTACTTCAGAATTTATCACAGGGGCTATTCCAGTTTTCCCTAAAACATCTATGCAAGCAGTTCATCCTACAGTCCAAAATTCAAACAATCTCTTCCCACGTCTAACATGGACTTGTTTATCTGCATCACAAAGAAGTCAATCTGTTCCTGTGGCTATCTTCGCCACACATTCTACATACTGAGTACTTACCAACACTTGACTTACGGTTAATACATTATTTCTAACTCAGTACTACAGAAACCCAAAAGTCGTGGTTGTAGTTTTCACTGTCTTAATAATACCAGAGTGCAAAACCCACTAGATCTACGGACCTGTTAGAAGTATCGCCACGTTCCTTAGATATCCTGTACATTATCAGACAAGTTTTAAAACAAAGATCAAGAGACTAGTTTGTCCCAATCAGAATGATTCTTAGAAAACGCTGTCATTACCGATATTGCTATCAACACCGCAGCATCGTCACTTATAATATGACATGAGCTACATATTCCGTTACGTCCCCACCGCGCATAAAAGTTAATTTCCAACCCGTTCCCTCCTTCCGGGTTGTACCAAGAAACAAGGCGGGAAGTGGCTACATCCAGTCTCTGATCATGCCTTTACTAAACACGTGTAGAGATGTGTGAGAACACCACGTGGAAAGAAATGTATGAGAGACTTACTGAAATACCACATGTTACTAAGGGAAGTGGAAACCAAAAAAGTGAACTGACTTAAATACGGTGTCGTGAACTAATATCTGGCAGAAATTATCGAATTATTGAACTGCAAAAAAGACTAAACATGTATTACGGCCAGTCTAGGAACTTGATGAAAACCTTCACGTCAGATATCATGAATACATAAAAAGTAAACATAACTGTGTACTTCCAGTTTTATCGTACGGCACCGAAAGGGTGAGACTTAACTGAGAGGGCTTTTTACGTCCTGGCACTTCACTGATAAGATACTATCAAAAAAATGTGTAGCACAAAAACAAAGGAGAGCTATGCAAGTGACATCGTTCACTAACAGACAAAATACACGTTACCATGAGGCACAAATACGAGTGATTTATACTATAGAGTTACCACGGTAACGGAACCAATCGCGGTAAATGAAAAATAGATGGCACATTACTTTAACTGAGCACTATCATCTTATCAATTTATCTTCAAAAATACCATATTTCGAAGCGGTCAGTGAAAAATTATTCTCTCGTAACACACTGGTCATATCAAGAAATTATTACCAATACTAATTATTTTCCACAAGAATAAATACATAAATTACACCTTTTTCTTTATGCTATATCTGCAATAGGCAGTGTGAACCTGTACGTGTGCTATACACCAACTGTACAGAGAAACTCTGACGGTTTAAAACAATTAACAGAGTCGATGTTTTATCCGTAAAAACTGAACCAACTCTTCTGGTTCACCGGACGGATATTACAACTAACGGCGAAAAACAAAGTCCTACTTTACAAGGTCACATTCCCACCTGTTTGAAGTGTCGCATACGACTTTAAGGTTCAACTACAGGATTCAAATATTGAGACGATCCTGCATTTTCAGGACAAGGTACTACGAATCCTTGTCGACACTGCATGATTAGCACCCAAGAGTTCCATACAGCACGATGTTCCAGTACCTGCTATTAGAGAAACAACCATGAGATCCAGTATCAAACGTACTGATACACTTGCAGAACACCCATCGTTCTTACTAACAAGTTAATGACAGAGAAATGTGAACTGCCTAGGCTGAAGACATCCAATCCTGGTTTAGAGGCTGTTTAATACGAACAAATCTTTGAATTTCATATTTCGTATGTTTTACATTTTTATATTGTGTATTTTATTTTTTCGCACCTACTGTCAGTGAACTTTTTTATTCAGAAGGCATACTAATTAAGAAATAAACATGTTAATTCTAACGAGCTCCAGATGTTTCTTTTTTGTGATGTGCTGTGTACAGTTAATAGGTATCGCATATTACGGTAATCAGTGCCAAATACAGTTTTGTAGAGTAATAAACAATATACTTACACACAGATTTAGTGAAGTCTAGCGACACGATCACATATGTTCTATTATAATTATCTAATATTTTCTTGGACACTTTTTCTGTTCATTATTAATGCTGTGTCATAATCATTACGCGAGGATATAGATTTAAGATGAAATCACATAATTGATCGCAAAATAAGTATTCGTTAATATACGTAGTGTTCTCGAGTTGAAAAATCACAAATAGCTCTTAAGCTCTTATTATCTTACCGAGGTAAACTGCTTAATAAAAAATAACTAAGTAGTGTGTCCATCAGTGGTCTTCAACTGTGGTTCCATTGAGAAAAGTGAGACAACTGCAAACGACCGCTGGTGGTAATGGATACTGCTGACATTATCCTATGCTATTTTACTAGAAACATACAAGAAACAAACGTTCAACAACAAAGGCGGGCGCGATTCATCCGTAAATGCGAAACAAAAACATCGTTACTCTATGAAGCTGCCACACGTCTATACGGACTATAAATCCTGTACACCTGAAGCAATCGGAATGAATGAAGAAACAGTTCACACACTCACGAAACATACGTTCTAATTCACACACACACACACACACACACACAATGCGTACTCTATGACTGCTTTCCTCGCGGCGGCGATTACTAGTGTACTGCTCTACGATAGAGCGGTCAGCCGACCGAGAGGAATGTTGCCGACAGCGGCGGAAATAACCAGCCAATAACATAAAATATGATTTATTTCCTTTGCGAAAGAAAAAAAAACACGTAAAAACAACATGGAAGACCAGTTTCTTAGAGGCAACGAGAAAAAACTCAAGTCGGTATCAAGGTAAATGAACTCAAATGAAACGTGTTGAGAGTCGGCGTGTCGCTAATTAATTGATGGATGGATGTTGTCGACTCGACTGAACTGGGTCTGACCGTTACCGGCGCACAACTGAATGGGATGCGCGGTCGGATCGCATTTCGCACATGAGTTCCACATTCAAGCACCGTACCTATAAATTCGGTTACCGGTTACACAGTCACCGTGTTTTAAAGTTCGTTTTGCGTATTTCTTTCCCACTTGTTTTACTTTTATAATTTGTGCTTTATGCAGTTTTAATTCTTTCGTTAGCTTTGTACATCCTGAATATAATAGCCTAATCTTAGATCCTTCTTGTCGTAATTGTATAAGCAAACATAACGATCATCTGCCGTCGGGTAATGGTTGAGGTAGTTAAACTTAACGACTCTGTCCATCGCAAGCAAAAAACGTACGGTGTCCGGCCGATCAGTCCCTCCTCGTAGTGCGATGGGACACCGGAGGACAGCATTCTTGCCTCCACAGCCAGACTTCAATTATGTGTTTTCATTTGCCGTGAAATAATGCGATATGTGCAAAATACGTATAGAGTAGAAAATCAGTACTCAAGACGAACTACTATGACGGTTGGAAAATATTCCAAGAATGTTTATAGATAAATACATAACGTTCTTGCCGTTGTTAAGTAGTGTATTGCAGTAATGACGTTAACAACGTAGCAATGTTCATAAGGATTCTCCAGCAAACAGGTTGTATTTATTACTTTGTTTACTGAACATATTGCGAACCAATAAAGAAAAGTAATAAATATAACGTTCTTGCAGATGAAAACTTACGTCATTGTGATAAATATATAAATATATTCCGTCCATAATTAGTGATTTACCGCAGGCGGGAAATACGGGTAGTTGAAGCACGTCTTTATTTCTAATACAATCAGTTCACTTGCAGCTTTTAATGTATCACAACTTTTAATGTCACTTTAGAGGTCTGCAAATTATTTAGATCACATTTTCAACTATCCACAAGTTTTGATTTGCATCTGAAAATGTCATGTCACTATAGAAAACGTCAGATTTGTTTCTATCAAAAGTCTTCCTCGGCAGCGTTCTTCTTCTAATACAATTTGCCGCATTTGTTACCCACACCGATTCACAACTGAAGGAGACACCTTCATCTAATCACCGGAAGTTATTAAATTGCTCTCATACGGGATTGTCATTTACTGTTTAACATCGGGCTGGTCAATTTCCTTTGCCAGGCCTTTACTTTTTTTACAATTGCGATGCCTTGTCTGTAATTCTTCATAAGTTTGGATAAAACGTTCACAATCTTCAACGCCTTCTCCACTAATACGAACAATCGCCTAATTATAAACATATAGGCTAAAAACCGTGTGCTTGGTGTGGCAACTGCCTTAATATCAACAACTATCGTCTTTATGCCCCATAATTAATAAACAATAGTTGGTCTGGCAAATAATGATTGGTTACATATCGGTTATCTTCTTCACTGTTATAAAAGCAATGACTTAAAAAAGAAGTCGGAAATGCTATACGAATGCTACGCAGTGAGCTTCATTCGCTAAAACAATACTAACAGTACTGACCTACATCAACACTTTCACTGTTTGTTTACAGTATTTGGTGTTGTTGATGTCGTCGGTTTTACTGCTATTATTACAGTACTTGTTCGTCGTAGAACACTAAAATGGAAAGCGTATTATTCCATTGCAAGGTGCACAGCACATGCCGCTACCGAATCCAACAGACGGCGTATACGGAGTGGTGATACGAGAAAAGACACAATTTATATGAAACACACTTTTAATCATTACTACAGGCCTGACATGAAATTATTAACTTTAATTTCTAACGTATAAAACTATAAAGTGATTTAACGGCCCGTCGGTGGTATTAATTGTTACATACAAAAAAATAAGACTTCACTGATCGCTTTAGATAATGATCGCCTCAGATATGTCGAGTCGAGACGTTGCGACTCCACAGTCGTCTTCAGGTGAATATAATCATCATTGTCTGTACACTGGCGAGTGAATGGCTCCACTTCGTTTCCCAGGATTTCTCGTCAAAGAAAATTTTGTCCAGTTCACTGTACAGAACACCACATCATACCTTCATTTCATGTACATATATGTATATATTAGTTATTAATAAAAAGAACAATAAGTAGAAAAATTATTTTTTGAAATAAATCAGTTGACAACATATCTGAAAACACACTGCAACGAATAATAATTATCGTAACAATTTATTTTTTCAGTCGTGATGTTTAAACGAACGGTCTGAAGAAATAGTATTTTCATTAGGAGTCCAGAAAATAGGCTTTTTCAGTGCGCGCGCGTCAAATTTCCCTGTGAGGCGAAGCCGAGCACGTAAATTCACGCAAGCACAGGAAAAGCGTTTACGGACGTGTAATGAACGATATTTTTCATTATACCTATCTGTAAACAAAACAAAGAAAGCTACTCATTATTCGAAACCTTTATTTCGAAACATTAACAAACAAGTATATCTTTAATTTTTACTAAATGTAATATTTATATTACAGTTTTTGTTATTATAAATATGCAATCCTTTAGCAGGTACTAGATTTTGTACAATTGAAATGTTTTCGGTACAAGTTGAAGTCGAAGGCATTACTTGTGTTGAAGGCATTCTGCACTTACTTTTGTTTCTGCAAGTAATATTTCTTCTCCTGGAGGAATCATTTTAAAATTATTTTGAATACAAATTCAAAAACAGTCACAACACACGAACGTTGTTTAGAGTTACTGAAGAACTTTCAGTAGCATATTTTATTACAACTGGAAAGTAGGTGGCGTCACTATATTAATGACAGATAATACCAGAAAATAAATAATTATAAAATTTACGCTGAAATTTAAAACTTTCAACATTCCGAATTTAACATAGTGCGATATTAGACAAGTTTATTCTACTTTATTGAATTCTTATTTTTAACTAAATTAAGTACTATTTTAGTGCTAACAGTTAGCACATGGAAGAAATCAATTTCCTGTGAGCTAAATAGACCTGTAAATATAGTGTTTCAGAGAGGTATAATGAAAAATACTTTTCGGTAGGGTATTTAATTTAATTCTCACAAAGTTAATAATTGTAATATTCTCGTAAGTGCTTATGTACGTTTGTAAATGTTTGCCGAACGTGCATATGCAATGTGATCTCAACGGTCAACGGTATGGAAAGGTAAGACTAAATGGCTATAACCAAGTTCTGTTCTTATATCGTGGGTTAAACGTTGTAATTATTTACATTTAACGACTTCATTAGTATTGCCTGTCAGTCGTAAAATTAACTTTACGTCAGTCTGTGTGTAGTATTGAACTCTACGACGTTATGTATTCGGGTACAACAACTTACAAAACAAAATACAATTATTTCTCTGACTTTCTTATAAACGGAGATGTGTCGACTGAAAATACAGACACTGAGCCGAGTGAATGCACTGTCGTAACATTTCCTTATCGCATATTATATTAAAGTCCTGATAAGATTCGTCGAAATTCTCTACTTATGGTGGCTATTTAAAAAAGCCAAGCTCTAATGTCAAAAAAATGTAACCATTCACACCGTACGCCAAGTCTATGTGTCTGATTAGTTAGCATGTAGAATGACTTTTGGTTATAATGAAAATATGAATAGGAAATTAAACAGACCTCATTAAAAAGAAAAAATACGAAGGATACTGAAATAGAAAGCTAGGAAATACATTTATTTAGTTTTATCAAACGATGGCAGAGCTAAAACCACTGCGTGAATATGACAACGAACGGTTTCCCAAAGCTGAATACCATAACACAAGTAACAAAACATGAGAAATGAGATATATAAGACTACAAGCAGCTGTGTACGATTGGATGGAAGGACGTTTTATGTTTTCTGTATGACGAAAGCTAGATGCATAGCTATCATGTTCGTCTTCAAAGTGGTGAGACTATCTTGAGACAAATAATTATTTACAAATTAAGTACAAACAATTGTATCCACTTCAAAGTAGATCCCTCGGAAAGATACACAGTTTAGGAGACGATATCTCATTGGCTGACACAGTGCTGGAAGCATTTAACTGTCAATGTGTTTAACTGATCAGCCATAGAGTAGTTGATGTTCTCTACACTTTTCAAACGGCGGCCCGGGGCTGGTTTTTGATTTTTGGAAAGAGGAAATAATCAGTCACATGGACTAAGGGGGCTGGGGGTACTGCAAGAAAGCCATTTTTTGTCAAACACCACAGATACTACGGTGTCACTTGGAGCTTTATTCAACTTAGAAGCATATCTAGCGTTCGTAGATATAACGAAAGCTTTTAACAATGTTAAACGTTCGCTACTCTGGAGCATAATGGAAATAAGATATTTCCCTACTCAAATGATTTGAATGCTCAACAGTCTCTATTACAAAACAACTACCGTCTTAGATTTGAATGGTAGACTAACGAAGATATTCCCACAAATAAAGATGTTATACATGGGTGCCCCATTTTACAAACAAAGACTTTTTATCATATACGTGGATAAGATATTTCGGTTATGAAATGCAAAATTTGACCCAGAAATATCACTTCAAAGAAATATATAGGTATGTGAATTCTTTGCTCTACGCAGACGAAACTGTAATAATACAGAAAACAAAAGTCCAGTTATAAAAGGCGATATTTACACATAACATCCTACGAGATTACGGGCTGAAGATCTCTGCTCCAAAATCACAAACTTATGTCAGCAATCTCTGGGCGGGCTCACATCACGCACCAAAGTTTCATAAACAATCTAGTGATTAGATTTAGTTCATAATCATTTATTTCAACCACCAAACGATGATTATTCTTGACAAGATCTCTCAATTTCGACGTATTTTCTTCATCAATTCGTGGTGTGTTCGATCGTCCAGAACTGATTTCATCATCCATAGTTTCATGAGCAACCAAAAATACTTTGTTCCATCTACAAAACTGACACCAAGATTAAACTGATACGGCTTAATCTTCGTAACCTTGTTTTAACTTGTTTTCGTTGCACTCCTTAAAGTTTCACAGAAAATTTGATTTTGTAAGTGAAATATAACTGAGCTCCATTTTTATGACGTGGCAAAAAAACACACACAGAAACTATGGCACAGTCAAAGCTGGTGCTAACGTTAAGGAGCTGACAATTATTTTTATGTGTGTAACCAACCCAGCACAAAGGTACCGACCGAAAATAAGATAACAAGACCCAAGAGGCGAAACTGGAAATACATTATTTGTCATGAACTGCTGATTGTGGACGAAGGCTAGCGCTATGATGCACTTGCTTTGGAAAGGACGATTCTTTTATAAAATTTTTTAAAACGTGAAACGTTAAAACAAGACTCGTTTTTTACGCAACATCGAAACAGAAAATAACGTTTCTCATTAGCAAGCCCACGATTAATTGTTTAAACCTTGGTAAACCCTTAGGGATTAAACCGTTAATCAATACCCGTTGCTTCAATATTACTCCAAGTCATCGGGCTTGTTTCGTGTTGGGCGTCTAATTGATGACAAATGTGTTGAACGTGTCCAATTAGTCAGTTTGTCCGTATTCTGTTTCCTTTAGTTTAAACTCACACGCTTTAGTGTTAAAAAAGTAACTGACGGATCAGTAACTAAATAATTAACAAACTACAGCAGGACGCTGTTTATCATCTCCAATGTTGAATATGAGTAACTTAATCCTAAATACGGGTAAATAGATAACTTCAACATTTTATATTTTAAGGATTAGACATTATTCATTAACGTATAATGGGGGTCACAATGTATTCAAAAATAAGAAAATTCAAATAATACAAAATAATAATTTTATTTCAGTAAAAGTAAAAATACTACGTTATGCAATGGCAAACAGATCTGGTAAAAACGTAGTAATGGTATATATTCACGTGTCAGTCCTTTAACTAAATAAAAGACAAATGGTCGCCATTGATATCGGGTTGTATTGTATAGTAATATCACATGATATCCTGTTATAACAGTAGTAAAATGTACTGAACCGAGATGTGTGTGTGTGTGTGTGTGTGTGTGTGTGTGTGTGTGTGTGTGTGTGTGTGTGTGTGTGTGTGTGTGTGTGTGTGTGTGTGTGTGTGTGTGTGTGTGTGTAAAAACATCTACTTATATCTAAGTCACGCCTCTCTAATTTTTTATTGACACACTTTCATCGTTCATTTAATCAATTTTATGGGCAGGAAAACGTAGGCATAATTATATTTAATATTACGATTTTGTAAACAAGCAAATATTGTCCACTGAAAGACAATAATCGAGTAATAGTTCTGTAAAAAGTATAAATGTTACTTTAGCATTTCAAAGTACATTCCCTAAGCACGTATATACTAAGCAATGTTATATAAACATTACTAAGTTTTTTGTTTACTGCAAATTTTAGCAAACCGGATAATTGAACATTCGGGAAATCGGCGCTCGGATACGTCTGTAATTAAATAGAATACGTCGATGAACTAATTTCATCGCCTATAAGATCTCATAGGTTGTTCTTGTTATTTACATAACTGTAAATTAAGAAAAAATAAAAATAGGATCCACAAGATTTCACAAAGTTACTTTCAAATGAATTAGTTGACACACTAGCGGTAAAAATAATTTATAAAATAGCTCGTTCGTTGGAACTTAAAACTTATTCATATGTATCATTGATTTGGTACCGATTTTTTAATGCAAAAAAGTAAATGTGTCAACATAATTACAAAAGAGTGCTAAACGTTAGCTTCGCGCAGACATTTTGTAGTTACGGTTAAAAAAAACGTTTTCGTCTGCCCCTAAAGTTCCGCAAGTGCAGACTAAGAACTGCTGGTCAATACCAACACTCCAAGAGACGTTAAGAGAAAGAGACACTGTAAGAAAAGGAGGAAGACGTAAAAAGAAGCAGAGAGAATCGTAATAAGCGTAGTTTGCATTCTTACCAGTACCGACAAACGAAGAGCAAACACCCAGCTTGCATACATGAGATCCAATCAAAAAACCGGACAGTGTGGTGTTTTTATCTGGCGTCGTCGGCGAGATGTGACCGTCTTTGGGCCTCACAAACGCCGACAGTTTACAGGGCTCTTAATGAAGTAATAAATAAATTTGCCGGCCATCTCCAAAACAATTCTGACGACGCCGACGATGGGATCGCTCTTTAAAACGTGGAATTCTGTTTGTACTCAAAAAGAAAAAAACAACACCAAGTTTATTTGATATTTGTTTGCAGACGGCAAATTGTTTATTTTCTTCTGTTTTAAAACGATCAAATACTTGGAAATGCTGACAATTGGAATGAACCTCTTTAGGAAAAAAGACCCGACTACAGACTCAGTAGTACTCAAATTGAACAGTAACTATTTTAAAAGTTATTTGTGGCGGTTTTTTAATGCAGTTTTACAATGTACTCATTTCACAGAGTAATAAGTAAAAGTGATGTAATAAGTAAAACTTGAGGTGGGAACCATCCAGCGATGATTACCACGTTCACCGGGACAGGTCATCTGGCCACTGTCTCTTCAGCCTTCTTACATTCAGTGATGGATTGAGGAGCTCGTTGATCAGGTTATTGCTGTGTCCTATATTGCGGTTCCTGTACTTAGCGGCGTGCATCTTGATGGGATCAGAAATGTATGGAATCTTGAGGTCTTTGTGAAGAGTATAATTAGAGATGAACCAGGGAGCATTCGTTATGCAGCGCAAGATTTTTAACTGAACTGTCTGCAGAATCTTTGTGTTGGAAGGTTTATAGCAGCCCCACAATTCTATACCGTAAGTCCAGATTGGTCTGAGCACAGCTTTATATACGAGTATGATGACTTTGTTTGCGAGAGATAGTTGAGATTTTCTACCTATGAGCCAGTACATTTGCCTAGCTTTTAAGTTGAGTTGTCGTTTCTTAGCCTGAATGTGGGCTTTCCATGTTAATTTGTCGTCCAAATGGAGCCCCAGGTATTTAACTTCTGATTTTATAGGTATGGGGGCATCGTTTATGGTGACTTGTGGACAAGAGCTACGTTTCATGGTGAAGGTTATTTGAGTGGATTTTGCAGAATTAACTATCCTCCACCGCTGGAACCAATCTTGCAGGAGGTAAAGATGGCTTTGCAGTTTCTCAGAGGCTCGTTCCAGGTTGGAATCTACTGCGACGATAGCGGTATCATCAGAGAAGGTGGCGGTGGTAATGTAGTCTGTCACAGGTAGGTCAGCAGTAAATATAAGATATAAGTATGGCCCCAGAACGCTGCCCTGAGGCACTCGCGACTTTATAGGAGAGATTACTGACACAGTGTCTTCGATTTTGATTTGGAAGTGTCTATCTTGCACATATAATTTCAACAGTAAATATAGTTGATCAGGAAGTTGTTTCTTCAGCTTGTACAGAAGGCCCTCATGCCAGACTTTATCAAAAGCCTGCTGAATATCCAGGAAGACAGCTGCTCACATAGTCTTCTTTTCCAGGCTATCCCTAATTTTGTTCACTATTCTGTGGCATTGCTGCACTATAGAATGTTTTTCTCTGAACCCAAATTGGTGTTCAGGGATCAGGTACCTAAAGGGCACTATTTGTTTTAGTCTGGTCAGGAGAAGTCGTTCAAATATTTTTGACAAGAGTGGAAGAAGGCTTATTGGCCTGTAAGATGTAGGGTCAGTAGGGGGTTTGCCAGATTTTGCGACCATGATAATTTGGGCAAATTTCCATTGGATTGAAAAGTAGCACAGTCTGAGCATACTGTTGTAAATAGTTGTAAGTAGTACGAACGCTTTCTTGGGAAGATGTTTCAGAACTTCTCCAAGTATTAAATCGTAACCGGGGGCTTTATGTGTCTTGGAAAGTTTTATCTCCCTGAGAACTTCAGAGAATGCAAACGCTTTGATTGGAGGAGATAATTGGCAGAGAGCATCAAGGAAAGTTAGAATTTCTGAGTCATCAATTGCTGATGAGGTTGGGGTGAAACCTGGGAAAGGTGATCTGCAAACACATTCACCTTATCTTCATTTGCTCGAGCCCAACTGCCGTCAGGTTTACGAATGGGGGATACTGGGATTACCGGTCGTTTGATTTTTTTGTCGCCTTCCATATTAAATGATCATGGGGTGTTAAACATGTTACATAGTGCTCAAACGATTCGTTTCGGGTCTCTTGCATAGCTGCGCGAATTCTACGGGTGAGCCTATTGAGAACTGTTTTATACTGGGGGTTTCTCGTTCGTTGCCACTTACCGCGAGCTTGTCGTTTTTCTTGAATAAGTTGTTTGATGTGCAGAGGTATATTATGATAATCAGGTAAAACTTTTCTTCTTTCTGGTGTAGCTTGCCATGCAGCATCCTGTAGTAGTTTAGTAAAGTATTGAACGGCTACTTCAATGTCTCTGGAATCCGTAATGCGAAAGTTAAAGTTGATAATTGATAATGTGTTCAAATAAATCCCAGTTAGTCTGCTTAGTGCATAAAACAGGTGGAGGTTCCCTCCAGATTACATTAGTGCTTAATGTAATTATAATGGTGCTATGATCAGAGCTTAAGTCGAGATTTGGTTCGATTTTGGTATATAAGTGCGAGATTCCTTTTGTTATCGCAAAATCAAGAAGATCTGGAATTTTATTTAAGTCTGTGGGCCAATACGTAGATTCTCCTGTTGACAAGTAGCTGAGATGAAGATGGTGTATAGGTTCCAATAGATTACGACCCTTTGGTGTGATAAGCCTTGACCCCCAGGCAGTACGCTTTGCATTCCAGTCCCCCGCTACAAGACAGTGTGGTCCCAGAGTGGCGAAAAACTCTAGATATTCGTCTGTTGATATGGAATGGCGTGGTGGGCTGTATGTGGCTGCTAAGGTCAAGGGCCATGGAAGGGCGAGAACTTTAATGATTGCACTTTGGATTTTTGCAGTGACATGTGGCTGCATTACATAATGATGAAGAGTGTTTAGTATGATGACAGCTGAACCTGCGTGAGCTGAACCGTCAGGGTGGTTAGCATAGAATATGTTATAATAAGGTATTTTGAAGACTGTTCGATCCGTTGAGTGGGTTTCTGAGATTAGGATGATGTCAATTTTATTGATATTCAGGAAGAGGATAATTTTTTGTATGCGGCCGGAAAGCCCATTCAAATTCCAGACAGCTATTCTTAGTGCCGTGGTCATTGCTGAGGTAATCTATTTATGACTGTAGATAACATTTTGAGGATAATGCTATTTTGATTAATGAGTTGAGCGAACATAGTTTTGAGCTCACTTAGGAAAATTGCCAGTTGGTCCATTACTTCCCTGTTACTGGGGTTTGCGTGGTTGTTGCTAGTCATTTGTGTCCTACTTCCGCCCGTGATTTGACCATATGTAGAAGTTGTATTTCGCGGTGGTGGTAGAGGGGATGGAGAATCCTGAATCACATTAGATTGTGTCTGTGGAGTAGCACTACTTAGCAGTTGTGGATTGCCCCTAAGTTTAGATCTTATCAGGTCTTGGTAGACAGAACACCCTTTATAATTGGCTGGGTGACTGCCATCGCATAGTGCACAGGTAGCAGGGGTATCCCTAGGTTTCTTGCACGTTTTAGTGTCATGAGATTTTCCACACTTTACGCCGATAAATGATTTTCTGCAGTAAGTTTTGGAGTGGCCATATTCCTGGCATCGTGTGCATTGGATTATTGTGTTTTTGACTCTTGGTGGTTCAACTTTAATTTTTGTATTTTGTAGATATTCCAATTTATATATTTCCTTATTGTTATCTTGGGGCTCAAGGTCTACAAAAAATAGAGGCAGTGGGTCCTTGGACTTCCTGTGTCTCGCGTTTATGATATTCCGAATTTTGTGGCCATATTTAGCTAGCTCGTCTTTAATTTCTTCTAGTGGCACTGAATAGTGAAGATCTCTTATGACAACACGGTAGGCTCTCTCATGTTTCAGCTGGTAGGTGTGATGGACTATATTTTTTTCACAGAGTAGTCTAATTAATTTTCTGTAAGTGTCAACGGTGTGGGGGTGAATTTTAACTGCGTTGTTTGAGAGAGCTTTGCTGTGGTATGTTTCGTCTTCTGCCGCCGATGCCAGAAAGTCTGTCATTGCTTTATAGTTCGTAACACCGTATATATAGATTGGCGGAGGCTTTGGTGTTTTCGGTTGATTGTTTTTATTTACGCTATTTGAGTTGCCAGAATCGTCATGATTAAGAGACGTATCTGTGTTGGACAAGGGATCGAATCTATTTGCTGTTTGAGTTTCGTAAACGCTTTTATTTGCTGTAGCAGATCGTTTCCTTTTTTTAGAGGGGCGTTTAACTTGCTGCCAAGGCACGTTATGTACGCAAGATTCATTTGCAGTTTCAGTTTCATTAGGTTCAGAGTAGGATAAGTCTTCACTTAATGAATCATAATCTATGTCCTCTTGGGGGTTCTGTGTCATGTTGATAGGACAGCTGAATGGAGGTATTGCTTGGGCCATATTTGTATTAGTGTTCGTTAATATTTGCGATGACATTTGGTTCGGGAGTTGATTGCAGACATTAGGTGCCGGCATATTTGAGAATGGATATTTTAGGCCATCAGTAGATTGACAGTTTGCTTGTTGCTGGGTCGATGGTGTATAAGAACTATTGCTGGTCGGTATGGTTTGATTTATTATTGGTAAACTGGGTTTGATTACTTGTTGGAAATGACTGACCTATTTGGTTGGTCTACATTTGGAACATTTGTGTATTAGGCATTGAAAAATGTGGCGGATTTGATGGTTGCATTGCTACTTGATTGAGTTGATTAGATATATATCGCTTGTACCGGGTCCATTTCCAGCTGGCAACATGTTTGTTTGTTGAACAGGGTAGCCCTGTGTATTTTGTGGATTTGCCATGTTTAATATGTAAGGAGTACGCGAGCCGACAGGCAGCTTCGCGTCTCCGAGAACACAAGCACACTTACTCGCAGGAACGAGCGTACGCACGCGTAGCCACTGAAGATAGTCTGCGGTTTGTTCAATGTGGTCTTGATAACGACTATATTGAAGATAAGTAAGTCGTTACTCACCAGCGATAATAACACACTTTATGAATGTCTATGTTAAACTATATCTTAATGATAACAATAACAATAACAGAGAACGGATCATACATCCGCACGGTTCAGCGACTGGATCGCTACTGTTGATGTCAGTACTTGAAGGAGAATGTGAACGGGGTGGGAGAAATGTGCAAACCGTAAACTTCAGTTTTGTGTAAATTACAAACTTGGGAATTATGACTAAATTTTATCAGTTAAACGTAAATGTTATATTAAAATATTAGTTTAATGTAAAACGATGTTAATGAAAGCAAAAACTCTTAAAGAAGAAAGACAAGGTTAGGACTGCTATCAAATATATATTTTTTAAGTCTGTTTATTCTTATTTAGTGAAAGGTGTTTCAAATATGCAAACCCAAATCACATTTCATGCGTTTAAAATTTGAGACATACCGGTAACCTGCACGTTGAAAACATAACTTTCAGAAAACTAGATTGGTCTGCAAAACTAATGAAACATAAGCTCAAAAACGAATTACGGCGTATGTTTCAATACATAGCATTGAAATTCTTAACTTGTCACTACCTGTGAGGTTATGTATCTGACACCTTCCCGACCACACTGCGCTCATTACATCGTTGTCGTGGCAACCGAGCTCTAGGGCAACTGTCAACCTGATAGCTAAGTTAATAGACTTATACGGAAAACGAGTTTTTACGTCAATACATTTAGTACTTTAATAGTACGCGCATTAGATAAGAGGAATTTTATTTTAAATAACCAGGTATTGCCTACTACCCCTCAACAGCTGTTATCTACTAAACTATTAATATGTACCATACTGCCTTGTTAACAAGTTTCACCAAAGCTACTGTTCTGTAATTCAGATAGACACGTCATGATGTACTCTGATACCGCTCAAGTAAAGACTGTTGAAAAGTTTTTCTGACAATCACTTAAACAGTATTTCACGTCTGTGTTGTCCACTCAGATTTGAAAATTGCAGCAAAGTTGGTTCTACTTCTCATCAACTATCCAATGAAGACGAGGAGTGGTCAGGTAAGTAACGCCACCATTACATCTTTTCTTACGCTTATTTTCCTATTTCTGTACAATATTGTTTGCTTTTTGGCCATGATTCACAGGATATATATATATATATATATATATAGCCTATAAATATACACGCCTTAATCTTATATAGTTCAAAATATAATTTATTTAATATTTATAATCGTTTTACCTCAAGATATGTTTATCCTTATTTGGAACATGTTTCGGGAATCCTATTGTTCCCATGCTCAGCCATCTTAATTTTGGATCTTGTTGCGTATTTGTGTTCCGGTTGGTTGTTGCTATGGTTTCCTGTTGGTTTTTGGTATTTTAATTTGTTATTATTGTGTGTGGATGTGGTGTATATATTTGTTTGAGTTTTTCAATGTTGAGTATTTTGAAAATTGTGTCATGTTTTGTGTTTACTTGTATATGTTCAGGTATTAGTTTGTTTTGTGTTTGTATATTTGTAAATTTTCCCGTATGTTCATTATTGTGCCTTTTGTGGTATGTGTTCAAAACATATTGTTCAATATGTTCTAAATGTGAACGTACATACATTTGTTAATACATTTCACATCGACACTGTCAACTGAAATCTTGGAAAAGATACAAAAAGAATAAACAAGAAAACAGGCATTAGGCTGTAAGAGAGCGATCATGAAATGAAATTGTTATTACAAAAGGAACAACGTATCACATTTCTTACCTTGGAAAGGACAATGTGAGAACACATATTACGTTGTAAAGAAGCGATCAAGCGATCTTACAAGAATTTATTGAGGAAGCTCACATCTCTCACCTTGTAAAAGAATTATCATAGTTTGAAATAAATTACCAGTTTTTCTCCTATTACTTCCCTCTATGTTTAAAATTCTATTTAGACTGGCACTTGCAGCTTGTTGTTGGGATTTTACTTCCGTCTTTCATAAAACTGAGGTTTATATGACACGACGTTACTGGGGAGGGATCCCATGAGAAAATCTAATCACCTTAACCGGGCTCAGATCCTGCAGATTAGAAGGCCAGTATAATTAATATCCGCGCCGAGCGCACGTCTATAAGCTTCAAGGCTTAGAGTAACATTTCTCTAGTTCTATTTCCGCTACAAACCTCCTACTATTCCAATCGACTCTAAGTAACGCGAACGAGCTGCGAGTGAGCTACTGAGAAGTGCGATTACATATACAAAAGGCAGTGCGTTAAATCACAGTTTTCCCTTTTCTGTGACTCTTGACTGGCTGGCAAGTGATTTAATCTTTTAAAATTCAGGGACGTTTAAGAGACCGTAGAGATTCATCGACTTGGAAAATGAACTCCCATAATATCCAATAATATCCTTTCATAATAAGTATTGTCACCGTTGCTGTAATTTTTCATTTTGCCGTACTTTACCTACCACTGGTGTGATGTCTAATTCTTCATTAAACAGTTTGTTGTATAGACCAAGAGAGCGATCCATAGGTGAAAATGAGTTTCACAGCTTGCCAGAATGATCGCAATGGAATGGAACCCACCTACTTTATCGATGGGAAACACCACTAATGATAGCTGATCTATTACACGCGGCCAGTATGGTACAGCCGTGCTTTCATGTGTTAGCGTAATAGAGTGAAATACCAATTAAAATTCACAAGTTGTCCTTTTTTCAAAATTAAAACACACACACACACACACACACACACACATTGCCTTTCAGTACCGTGACGAACAACTATCGCAATACTACGGTTCAAACTGTTAAGACTTAATTAGAAAATTTAAATTTAAATATCCTCTACAATATTGTCTAACAAACGCACAAACAAAATTTTAGGCGATGTCAACGTTACGCAGATTGAAAACATACGTATCTAAAAGAATACTTTCAACCCTTCTGAAATAATGCCCTCGTCGACATTTATGTAAGCCAAAAATAACAGAACTTTGTCCATTGTTGTTTTTACAGTGGTCTATGTTTACTCTTTTAATACTATCAAGAAATGATATACACTACCGCTAGGCCTAATACGTTCACGTTATTCTACTGCGCCTCAAACCAGGTGTATCTAACCTTAATCTGCGTATATACACAACAACCATCGTTATGAAGTGATTCACTATCATGGTATCGCTATTCACTATAATCGTATTCACTATTCAGTATCAAGGTAACTATAGATTGTCTGGTTTCACTAACGGTTTATCTAAATTTATTATAAACAACCTTTCTAAACGTTCGTCGCTCATACTTACGTAAGTTACACTGCCGATTATAATGTTCTTAAAAATTACAAATTTCCTTTCAACATGTACCATTTCGCTTCAGATTGAGTAGATCCGCGTGCTTTTGTGCAACTTGTTAAGCTCGCCACAGCCAACGCGACGTCTCTCCAAGATGAGAAAGAAACTCGTTAATTAAACTAGTAATGCGCGGAATAGTTCCCCTCTCGTCTCTCTCTGTCCCTCTCTCTCATTACCTACTTCACACGTGTGTAGTCACCTTCATATTCGTATTTTCACTTGCAGACATCTAAAACTCGTGTCACGACAACTTGTAATATTATAACGACATTCAAATGTATTCAGTTAATCACCCTTAAACACTATCCATAGCAAACGTCGGACGACTTGACGTATTACCAACTAGATCATTCTAACAAATTGTTCTGTAAATTATTCGCTTTGCGCGTATTCTTTGCTTCAAACCTTCAGCGCACAGAATATCCGTTTATGAACTATAGTGAAAGGTACGAGTATAACAGTGCGAACGATTCTGCACAATAGGTTAACAGTAGGTTATCGATGATCACTGTGATATGGTCTAAAATTATGAGTTTCTTTACGGAAATCTCGTGCTTTCAGATTCTCGTTCAAAACTGTATTCTACGCAAAATGTCTCAACAGCCGAAATCACATCCTGCTATACTCCACGTATGTATACAGGCCTAGTAATACCTCTTACTGAGTACATATGGTTTTAACGGTTATTTACTGTGTAAATAGTCTCCTTTCCCACCAGAAGTCTTTGATATCAAATGACGGCAGCTGTGTTAGTAGAAGGTTCCAGGATCTCCTCCTGCCCATAGAGCAGAAAGCCGAAAAGGAAACAATAGAAACAATTTCCAAAGACCAACTAAAAGAATCAATGGAGTACCCTTGTCAAAGACGATTCTGATCTTGACCGGGATATCAGGCCATAAAAAAAAGAAAAGTAGGAAATATCTCCTCCTTCTCCTCCTATGGCGCTACAGCCCATAGGACACAACATCTCTCTGGCATCCACAGCGACAGCATCTTCCCATCTTTTCCTTGGACTGTTTTTTGCAATCCATACTCCCAATAAGGACTCTTTTCGGTGTTCGTTTGTCGTCCATTCTTACGACATGGCCAGCCCATTGTATCCTCCTCAGTTTTACGTACACGTCTACCGTTGGTTCGTTGAAGTGACAATATATCTCATCATTATGCCGTGTCCTACATTCCCCATTTCTATTTATGGGGCCCAGGATCCGTCTCAGGAGCTTCCTTTCAAATATCTTCAGGCGTTCAATTGCTCTTTGTGTTAACATCCAGGTTTCACTGCCATAGCACAAGATAGGTCTTATGATAGTTTTGAATGAGCATTTTTGTCTGCTTATGAGTAACGTTTGACTTAAAGGTGGTGATAAGCGCGAAGGAGGCCTTGTTGGCTTGTTGACTTCTCATAATCTCTGTCTCTTCATTCCCATCTTCAGATATCGTCGCTCCTAGGTATTTCCTAGGACCTTTGACTGCCTCTATACAGTCTTCTTCTATAATCAAATTTTCCCTGGGTCGGGTAGACCTTGTCTGACTTATCATTTTGGTTTTATCCACATTTATTGGTAGTTCTACCTCTTTTGTACTTACGTTCAGGTTTAAGTAGGTCTCCCTTGCAGCCGTACTTGATCGGGTTATGATTACTATATCGTCAGCATATGCCGTTAAGGAAATACCTACTTCTTCTTTTTCTGCGAGTACTAATCATCTAGTTCTCTGGACGCTGAAGATTACAGCGGCATTACCGCATCTTTCCGTTTTAAAAACCAAAAACTGTATGTAAGGAAGTCCAAACCAAAGCCTTAAGGATATGACGACCGGGAACGACGGAAGTCAGAAAGGCATGCCAACGGAACAAAAACTGGAAGAAACAAATGACAAAAATCGGAGAAGGTTGGAAGTTTAGATAAAATGTAGGTAATGTGTATTCAATCGTCCACGGACAGGTGAAGTCACTTTGAGTACTTTCAGTCTAGGGTGTCAACAGTATAAATCATTTTTTATAAGCATTCCTTTAAATAAGAATAGTCTAAGGTCCACACAACAGTGTTTGTTATTTTGTATTATCAATCTAGGCACAATTATATTAAGACCTGTGAGGACTCCAACAGTTCTTTAATGTGAAGGCCTATGTAGGTCTATAACGCAAGAGGAAGAGAAAGAGGAGGAGGAGGAGGAGGAAAAGGAGGAGTATAAAGTCAAAAAATTTTCGTCACACTTCATTAAAGTGATTTATTTTTGCCATGTTTATTTACGTAAATGAGTGAGAAAGAATGCCTCACACCGTCCTATATTTTCAAGCTCGCAGCTGTTAACTTGGCAACAGGTAGTTCACTTACAGTCAGTATTGTCTCTAAAACTGGCTTCTTTCAAAGCCAATACACCGTCGGCACGAGCTGACTAACTGGCCACCTAGAAACTGATTTTATAACCTTTTCCCTGTGTCCAATTAAAATATGGTTCATCTGTTAGTAGATACAGAAAATGTATGCAGATTGGATGACTCTAAAAGAACTTTGAAGCTTTTAACTTAGCCTACATCTGGTGATTATTGCACCAACGAGATTTATGAATGTGATGAGCATAGTATATGAGTATATTCTTTCCCTTAATAATACACATTCAAATTTAAACACACACGTCGATGATGGTGCAAGTCCTGAGAATCTTTTCCATAAATCCATAAATGTTTATTAATGAAATATGTATCTGTGTCTACGTATCTGTTCTCGAAGTTAGTTCGTTACAACCGGAATGTAAATCCCCATCCAGAGCGAGGTTGCCGGGAAGTCCGCCTCGAGGGGGAATACAGGACTGAGTCCAGGGTAGGCAGAAGTGTTAACAGATGTACATTGTACAACTCGAACGTTATCCCTTAGATATAACCTTTAGGTATAAAGGAAGTTGCATGTTTGCAAAGTACGATCCAGCTTTTATATTAAATATAGTCATAAGTCAACTTTTCTACACAATCTCTATAATCGATTACGTTATTTCCAACAAAGTGGTCAACAGGTGAGTGTTAAGGAAACCAAAAATGTATCTGATAAATATTTTGGGTAGATAACATTATAGTGTGTATGTTAAAATTTGTAAAAATCGGTGACGAGGATCAATACTTCACATTTTAAAATAAAATAATGTTCAAATGGAGAGCCCGCGATCCACGGGGGGGGGGCTAAATTAGGGAAACCCTCCCAAATATTTAAACACATTCATTATATTTGGTCTCCAGTCGCAGTGAAATTGAAATAAATAAATATAGTACGGCAGTGCGCACTGTTACGTGGACTGAGTTCTATCATACTCATTGTGTTATGTGTTTATGTGTTGATGTGTTTTAATTATTATATTCTTGACACGTTCGTTATGAACTAGAAGAAAAAACAATTTTACCTGATGATGGGAACGTGTTCCCGAAACATGTCGTAAGACATCAAAGACGTAGTCGCAGCACGGATAAAGAAAAAGGTATTTATTTATTTCAATTTAAACACATGTCACCACACAGATACTGATTGTAAACGATTTTATTTTGTGTGGAACTATAGTTTTGTTTTTAACATTTTTAAACATTTCATTAAGAATAATCAAGAACCGTATTTTAAAGATGAAATTTGATCCCTTTTGACACAAAATGTTGAAAAAATCATTTCCTTCTTATTACATTTGCTACCACCTCCACAAAAGCCCTTCTTCAAAATACCTGGTTAGAGCTGCTGCCACTAGACAATTATGTAAAACTATGATACAGTATACACAACTCACAGAGCTCCGCATGAATGCGGCTTTTCTATGCAATAATGTTTTGTGTTTTTAACATCTATTTCAATAGGTGTTGTAAATCCTACAAAAGTGTACGCGCAAAACGCTGAAATTGCAAAGTTCAGCGATAAAAGAACAAGTAACTCACAAAGAAAAGAAACTATAAGTACATTTACAGTAAACAGAAATGTTAAAGTACGTAAATTCGTGTTCGCACATTAGTAGTTCACTCCGAATAGTTCGCACTTTTAATTTTCGTTTCACATTTTGATGGATTTCGAGTAAAAATTTTATTTTTTTCTGTCGTCAAAGCGGCTGGTCGGCTATAATGAAGGCGGGTTATTAACCTTAAGAAATTGCGTTTTACAATAGGGCGATTTCTGTGTCGGGAATTTACGACAATCGTTGTAATTATGATCCAATAATCTACAAGGAGGAAACACCGATACATGTGACTTGATAAACTTTACTCGGTACTGTAAAAAACGTTTGACAAAATGCTTTATAATTTTAAATAAAGCACGAAATTTACAAGAGAAACTTAAATTACGGTTTCGACTTTAAACCAGTGACTGACCTTAAAGTAACTCTTTCTTATTTGTTACATATAACGTACGTGTCAGCTGCATAGTCGTGAACCCGCAGAACTCGTTAGACAGACTGGCAACGCGACTGTCAAAGCAAGAAACATACCGTTGCCCGGACTAATTAAAGTCGCTGTCTCTGGGATAAATTACGTCCATACGTAAACGCGCCCTTCCACTTTCTATTACTTGTTCGCCTCATCAGGCATTACACACTGACATTTATTAATACAGTGTACTGTTATTTATTACGCTGCTAATATCGTACATGCGTTTCATGCACTTGAGGAGTCTGTTATTCCCCTGGCAGACAGTTTTTCAGATTACAAATGTTCCACGATTTATGGACGTCCAAGTCACATCAGCATTCATTAGGCCTACCTCACTGACATCTACTAAGCCTGTTAATAGGAGACGACGAGTGACATCATACGGAGAAAACAAATCAACATGACCATTGTAACGATACAATGAAGCCAAATCCCGTACCAGTGATAAAAAAGATAATTCTTGATATAAAATTACTTCATATGAAATAAAATGTGTAAAAAATGATTAAAATGCAAATACTTTGACACGACGTACAACGATATTACCCAACCCAAGTGATTGAGCCAACAACCTAAACATAAAGAAGGGAACCACGTAACATACTTATTAAAATGTAAATATTTTGACATGATTGAGCCAACAACCTAAACATAAAGAAGGGAACCACGTTACATACTTAAGAAAAATGTGATAGACAAAACAATGATGGACACAGAACTAACGAAGAACCAGAAGAAGAGGACAGATCCCTACAATTAAACAGAATTTAAACCAGGAGTGAAGAAGAGGAGAACCGAACCGGGATGAAGACGACTGAAGATGAAGAAAATGAAGAAGAGGAAGAATGAAGAGGAGACAGATAAAACCCAAGAGGAAACTAACACACATATATATTAGGGAAAGATTGTATGTTTAGAGATAGAATACGGTCAATAAACCTTGAATAATTATGTATTAATGAAACCAATATTATTATTGTCATGAAATTAACCTATGTACACATGTTAAAGGCAATACAATTGTAAAATATAATGATATAGAAAAGTACACTAACCCAGTCAGAAAGGTTAGATTTAACGAAACAAAAATAACCTAATGTTGTTAATAGTAAATGTCATACTAAAACAAAATAGTGAGAAATGGTAGGAAAGAGTATAGGGATTACCCATTAAATAACACTAATTACAAAACAGTGAACCAAAGTGAAGTGCTTTAGTGAAGTGTAAATGCCCTAAAAAATAGAGAAAGTGTATGTGAAACATTCAAAATAGAATGATAAGTAAGCAGACACTCTGTGAAATCTTGATAAACAACCAATGATTGGAGTGAGATTATAATTAGTAATATATCTAGAAGTAATTAGAAATAGTAATCCAAATTAATATTAAGGAAGCTTGTAATAATATTCAGGGAGAAAGCCCAGACAAATAACTTGTGTTAACATGGCATGGTAGAACAGAAGTAAAGTTTTGTTATTGAAATTAAGATTCCAAAGAATACAACACCCCATGTTGAAAGGGGAATCAACTTTCATAATCTCATGAAAAGTGACAATGTTTATCACTTTAATTTGTAACTCAAGAAAGAAATCAATGTTAGTACTATTAATAAATAATGACTTGTAAAGAATAGTTGATTCAATGTTAAGGGAGGAATATGGCTTAAAGGAACTTACAGTCCATAAACCTAATTACGATATTTTAAAGGAAGAGTAATGAAAATGTATATTGAATAGTAGTTAAAACACAAACAAATAAGTGAAGCCCATCAGGCTGAATTCAGAATGTAATTTAAAAAGAAATAAACTAAAAAACAATCATGGCTGATTTTGACTATGAAGACATTTAACTGCCACAGACATTCAAATGTAAATTGTATCAATTTCACAAGAAATCCTAATAATCTAAGACCAGTGAATGGACAGTAGTTATATATCAGTTATTTTAACACAGAAATATTATTGTAATAATGTAATTTAAGAAAGATATGTTATTTATTAAATGTCAAATAATTAGACTATAGTTAATGTACAACAGAATATGACCTTATGAGATATCATTGTAAACTTTGAAAGGAAAGAGAAATAATAGTGATGTCATTTATTATCCCAAGGGAATTATAAGGGAATAAAATCATTAGGAAAATACTTAATAAATTTGAATAAAAATTCAAATATTTTAACAATGTATGTAAGGAGTAATTAACCAAGCATTGAATTATTGGTTACTATGACAACGAGACGTTTGAGGGCTTATTTTTCCGTTAAATTTAGAGACTCTGAAGAAACGAAGCGTGGGTAAGCGACGCGAAAAATTAGCAAAATTAAAATTTTAATTTAAACAGTTATAAAAGTCGAATCAGTGAACCAAGATAACCCAATATGAAGAGACGTCGATCTATAAAGAATACATGATGTCCAGGAACCAGATTAATTAAATTAATTAAAGAAAAAAACCCAAGACCAGATAAAGGAGGTGTTAGAAGTTTTAAACCAGCCCAAATTCGAAGAATATACGCCTATCCTGATGACATTTCAACGTGAGACGAATTGATAAGTACCGAATAACTTCCTTATTCCCAAAACCCTAAATTACTAAAATTATTTTCAAATGATAAAATTTCTCACTATTTAAAAAGTAGTATTTTCTTTCAAAGGTAAAGTCATAATTTACTTACATAAAAAACATTTTATTAAACTATATAGATAACCTTATTTGTGAACACAACAACTGTAACAGAAATACGACACTACTGAACAAATTGTACAAACACATTATAAATCCTAAGTACGTATAAGGTATAGTAGTGTACTTTTTCCATGTAATCAACGTTTATGTCTATTTTCATGATCAAAAGAACTCCAGATTTTAAAAACATTGTAATTTATTAAAAAGTGACTGAACGATAATATTTTGAAATCAATTGTGCCAATTCTGAGATAGTTTGTGTTTCAAGCTCTAAGCCGGGGCATAGTATTATAAAATTATTTATGATTCATTTGTTATATTTATTGATAATTAAATTTGTATTAAAAAAAACGCAGTACAGAACATTACTATCTTGTTATTTCATAGGATTTTTGTAGAATATATGTGTGTTAGCGAAGTTTTAAGTCATAGCCAGCTAGCGCTCATCACGAGTGGCCGAGTCGACAACCTGTGTAGCAGCGTGAATAATTCGAACGCCACAGCTGCCCATGCTAATACCGCGTACTACCTTAGAAATTAAATATTTTAATTGTTTTAACAGAAACAATTTGGCGCCACCCGGGAATAACATTCCCTATGAAAAAACAGGTAGGTTGTACTGGCAACATTGACAACGCTACGGACTCCAGTAGTGACGTCGATTTATGTAACAACCAGTGTGAGGCACACACACTACATTCACACTAATACACAAAATAAACAAGTGTGATACATTTTAACAGGTACGACCTTAGTTTAGCGTTACATATTAACGAACCCAACGAGGGGCTTTAAGAATAAAAGGCGTCTCCCTAGTTTATTGTTACATATTGACGCATCCAAGGTGTGGCAGAATAACACGACAGAGACCACACAGTAACAAATTTTTACAGTACCACAGAAACACCTAAAGATTATTGTTACACCATTCACTGAAGTTTTTACTCAACTTCCATACACTTTCTGCT
Organism: Magicicada septendecula; assembly: GCA_034769895.1. Classification (NCBI taxonomy): domain Eukaryota; kingdom Metazoa; phylum Arthropoda; class Insecta; order Hemiptera; family Cicadidae; genus Magicicada; species Magicicada septendecula. The sequence continues at coordinate 247,796,638 of CM068371.1, read as the reverse complement.
GCTTCTCACGTCTTCGGGTTATTCCCCTATACGTTTTTGATATTCATCATCATCATCGTCTAAAGGCCATGTCTCCTTTCCCATTTCTTTGAAGAACGCCACTCTTAGTCGTCCTCTTGGTTCCCCCCCAACACCTTTCCTTCAAAAATGTTACTTAAGAACTGATTGGTCATAACACGTGCCCGATCAATGTTGCCCTTCTTCTTCCAATCATTTAAGTGATCTATCTTCATTCACTTCTGCGAGGACTTGCTCATTACTTCTCTTAACCATCCAACTCGCCCTCGTCGTTCTCCTCCAGACCCACATTTCCATTGCTTCCAGCTTCCTCCTTTCTATTTTGCCGACGGTCCACGCCTCACACCCATAAGTTAAGACACTCCACACAAATGTTTTTGCGAACCTTTTCCTTACCTCCATACTTAAGTGATTATTTGCAAGTAAATTCCTTTCGTTCTGAAACGAGTGCTTTGTTAGAGCTATTCTTCTCTTAATCTCTGTCTCATATCTATTTTCACAAGTGATGGTGCTCCCCACGTAGCAAAAATTGTCAACCTGTTCTAAAATTGTATTGCCCAATTTAAAATCAAGTTTTTGATGTTGGTGGTGCTAGTTTTTTTTTTTATCAAATCAAATTAAGTTAAGGAATACAAAATCAGTGATGTTTAATCGTGCAGCAAATACGTACATTTTTAATATGACTGATTTTAAAGTTACGTAACACACAAATTAGCCAGGATGAGCAAGCGTGCGTTTAACAATAGGAAAAATCTATCACATATAAGAATACTAGCTTAAAGATGACGAAGCCTTAGTTAAAGAATTAGGCCTATGTCACAGTCACTTATTTGGATGGAATTGATATAGAGACGTGTGCTGAAGGAGAATGCAGAACATTTCTTAAAGGGTTAGACGTCACGAATGTCGAAGTACTTTAAACGTAAACTGAAAACAAATTGTAAAGCGTTTAATTAGCTTTGCGAATCTAGAAGTCGGCGGAAAGCTTAAAGGACGAAATGCTATAAGTAACCGAAATAAGAGGTCCACGTGGCTCCAAGAATGGATTGAAAGGATACGACACTGGGACTTTAAGCAGGTGGCGATCAACAGAATGCTTAGGGTAAGAGTAAACGCGATCAGTGGCGGATCTACGGGAAGTAGTGCTATCAAGAAAATTGCACTACTTCAGAATACTGTGTAACGATTTAAAACGTGCTTTGAAGCACATTAAAAAATAGTCCAATAAAATGAGAAAAAATCTCTCTCTCTCTCTCTCTCTCTCTCTCTCTCTCTCTCTCTCTCTCTCTCTCTCTCTCTCACTCTCTCTCTCTCTCTCTCTCTCTTTATGCACCTAAGCATTCAAAGAATTTCGACGAAACCGAAACATCGAAGCATGATAGTGTTTTTAGGCTTTTTTAAGGAATCGAAAGTGTGGAAAAAATATAGTGTTAACATCAGCTGGACCGTTACATTTTTCGATGACGTTACACATTTTGCATCACGCATTTTGTGGAATGACCCCCAGCCTAAAAACATTATCATGTTAAAACAGTGATGAAGACACCCAAAGCACCGAATGCAAAACGTTCCACGACCGATTCCTTGTGACGTTAAAAAAAAAAACCTTTCTGCTCCATTACACGGATCCAGTATTGCACGCGATCCGGTGTCGACGCCACTCTTGAGTCGTACAATCGACACTAGACCTCAATGAGTATTCAGCAATGTGAAAACTCTACTGTATTTGTATACAGTAGTGGTAATGGAGAGATTGTATGCAATGAATGTAACTCCCCACATGCGCCGCTCTCAGCCCCCAGGAATGTGCGCTCCTTTCTGATCGGTTTTATTAGATATACTTCTAATAATTACAAACAAACGCTCATTGTAAACTGTTGGGCGGATTTTCACTGCAGAAATGTGGCCAAGTGCCAGCGGGTGATTATCTCACCGTCAGCGTCTCAAAACGAGATCTGTCTGTCAACGAGAGTGGAGAAACTTTGTCTGCTAGGCAAACAACAGTACGTAAAGACAGAAAAGAACGTCTGCTGCCTTGTAAAGTACGTTCTGAGGTTGATAGCAATGGTCCTCTTCACTGAGACAAGGAAAAACGCGCTATCAAAATTTAATAAACTGTCACCGGACAAAAGGTTTGCCGCATGACAAATGGCGCCAATCGTGCACTCTTAATTATTTTGGTGGCCCTAAAAAGGATCGTGTGGCGAGAACCCTGTGGTGGTGCCGCGCTGAGATGTTCGGCGGCTGCGCCCGCTGTTCGTGGCGTACTGCAGCCCTCCTCTTCTTTCTGCATCGGTTTTTGGAGACATAACGGATAGCAGATAGCGTAACAAGGAAGGAGAGCAGTGGAATGTTTGTCTTCCAAACATACTATAAGTTAGTTCTAATAGTAATTTCAAAATGACCCAACAAATCATTTCACGACGTTTATACAAAACGTTTCTCACGACGATACGTTTGTAGAAGCCTCAGAACAAGTAGATTCTGGAAAAGACGAACCCGATAATAAATCTGGGCGTCTCAGAAGATGTACAATTGAAATTATCACAGTTTTGATTCATTTCTTTACACAATAAAACATCGCATATCCGTAAACCTTTTAATTTTACGACCGAAGCGAGTTCTCAAGTGAAACTCGGCCGTTTGGGATTTGTCTGTATATCTACCTGCTTAGGGTATGTCTCACGATAACTTCTGAACGGGTGAAGTAATCTTGGCATGCGTGTCCACACTGTTACGCTACACAATCCTAGTGTTTTTGATACTGATCCCCCCAAAAATAGAGGAGCGGGAGGCAAAAATTGGTGCGGTCCAAATTGTGAAAAAATCGCAAAAACTCATATTTTTTTATTTGTTTTTGATATAATTTCATATAAGGTATCAAACTGAAGAGAATTTAAACCCCAGTCTCAACATAGTGCTCTCATTTTTGAAAATTTCAAAACTTTTAGACGTCAGGGCCTCAAAAATGAAAATTTGGTAAATCGCAAAACTTCGTAAGGTATCAAATTAAAGAGTATTTTAACTAATATCTGAATGTAGAGTTGAGTTTTGGAAATTTCAAAATTTTGGGACCCTAGGCCCACATCGTTATTGCTGACCATATCGACTCTCAGTAATCACGAAACTCTGGGAAACGCTGCAGCTGGGAAACAAAAATTAGGAAGAATGTTAAGTTTAACTCTAAACTTCTAAAAAAATCCCCATAACGTTCTATTATGCCATGTTCCCATATAGAAGTGGAGCCAGCGTGTCATTTAGGTCTATTAGTTATCGGTAAATTTAAACTTTCGCTGCGCTATCCGATACACAGTCCAATTATTCTCCAGGTATCTGAAATTTTCTCGCAAATATTATTACAACAGACAAGTAGCTTTGCCTGCTATAAAAAAATCACCGTGATTTCCATGAACTATTACGGTGAATTTATTGCGCGGTTGATTATAGTATGTTTAATGTATAACAGATAACTACCGCAACTATGTCATATAGGTAACTTTCATTATGGTCGAGTAGCGTGCTTATGGGGTAACTGTACACAGAACTCTAGAATAATAAGGTAAACTATCGTAATAGGAGTGTTTCGTTTCGCAGAAGTCCAAATAAAAGTAGTACCGATTTTTCTGGCGTTCGATAATTTATTTCACTGTTTAAAGACCACGATCTACGCGATCGTCCTAACAAACAATATACTATATAATATCCATATCTAACTCATCCGAGTAATGAAGAAGGTCTAAAACTGGTTCATGTAAAATGGTAATAGAATTATAAATTGTAAAGTAATTTTACCCCTTATGGGCTTCCTTCGGGCCAATTCTGACCAAAAAAATTACATTCTGTTTCCTTCTTTTTGGTCGCCCAATAGGGCGTTTCCGTTTAAAACGGCGATTTTACCATAATTTTCATCAGGTTTACATCATTAGTTCTTTGTTTGCGATCATACCAGATACCTTCCTTTTACCGCAAACGTTATTTATGTAATACGTATCAGCTTTCTGAGTTACTCTTTTTCTTCAGCTAATGTTCTTGAAATTTCATTTGACAAAACTAACATTTCTTTTTTTGTTGCCCTTATGTACGTACATCGACTCAAGGGATGTTATATCTCCGTAAAAAAACAGAGTAGCGTTTTCAACGTAAATTTAAACATTCCTGAGAAACACAAAAATTACATTTTAACAACAAACAAAGATGCCTGCACGATTTTGTGCATGAACTTCAGAACTGCAATGTAATCAATTGTTTAAGACGCGGTTTTCAAGTGCAAACACGACCGACTGTTTACTTTGATTTTATCTACTTACAACGAGGTTTAAAAACCATAAAAGCATGACTTATTGTTTTTTAAGGTAAATTTTTAATTTATTCTAAATTATAAGTGCGTTTAATTACATTTCCAAATTACCCGTTTCGTTCTTCAATTTTGAGAACGTGATACTTTTCAAGTTATATTTTCCATTTCTGGACAAATTACACACACACGCACAATGTGATTTACACAAATGTACGTAAAATGTGGACTTGCGGCAGTAGGAGTATAATTACAGAACGGCGGGCGAAAGTACCGTTTCAAACAACAACAACGATAACCGCCTAAAACGAAATCACACTGTACTGAATTAAAAATAGGCATTGTTTGTCGGTTCTGTAACCAGAAGCCGCGAGACCGGTTTTCAACGTCGTCTGGGAAGATTAAACCGTAACAACTCGAAGGCGACCAAGTTCTCGATCAACACAGTCCCGACGCGCAGTGGTAACACCCAGCCACATCGTTACGATTCCATTAGAACTGATGATGCCCATTACGCTGTGATTAGAATATACGATCGTCATTAGAGGAGACTATCTGAACCACGATCGAGATGTGGGTAACTTCCCAGGCGCGCGCGTTCGAACACGGCGGCGCTGTGATTGACAAACACTGGATACAGTAAAGCATGCCCAAAGGAATCCGTACTTCAGCATTACACACATTTATCTAGGAAGCGACAATGAATTTTTATTAAATAAGTCTTGAACCACGACCACCCTTATTCCAATGTGCGGACGTACAAACAACAAACTGCACACCTAATTCTAAATATCCTATTAGCCTACTAGCAACTCCATGTTTAGAACTCGCTTCAAACTCGCTCACTATTTTGAACGAAATACATTTATTACTAAATAAAATTAAATAAATAAATTTAATTTTTTTTACACTGAGGGTAAAGTGATGCATGGTTCTTAGCGTTAGCCGAGAACACCACGAAGTGACCACGTGTCTGTACCATGATTAATGGGGTTTTGCTGTACCCTAAAAAGTAAAAAAGTAACAAAACATTACAAAAACTCCGACCATTCTATTTTTTTAAAATAAAAATAACAATTAATTGCAAAACAGACGATCATTATTACTTTTTTATTATGTATACTATTATAAGTACGGTAAACAGTATAAATCCTGAACACTCCATGTTTTTTTTTTTTTTAGTTAAATTCATAACCATTATGCTTAAATGACAAATAATATAGGTCTAGCCTCTAAGCGTATGTATATTTCCTTAGATATCTCAAAAGCTATATGTATACATTTTCACAAATATATGGTAACTGATGAAAAATATGTAGGCCTACAGCTTTCTGCAAATATAACTCACAAACGTTTTGAAGGCGGTGCAAAATTTGCAAGGGGTGCTGATAGATATTAATTTTGTAAAATTCTTAAAGATACCAAATTCGTATGTTGAATACAAGTCCTCATAATTTGGTGCCCACATAAAATATTACATTTTTTTTAAATTTTGACTTCCGTTTTGCCTGTGGCGTTCCTAAAGTTAGAAAATTTTCAGTGTAAATACCACACTCGGAGTTGAGTTACAATTCCCTTTCGTCTCATACCCAATATGGATTTTTCAAATTCGTTCAAAAACTCGAGCCCTGGTGTATTAAAATTTAGAATTTTCCAACACTGAACACGATACTCATATATTGTGATTCAAATTCTATTTAACTTGTTACCCCATATGGATATTTTCAACTGTTTTCAAAATTCTGACCACTCACATTATTGGCCTCGGTCCCCTTATTTTTTGGTGATCAATCTCAAAACGGTAAGAGGGGCTCAATCTGTGGCGAAAGGAATCTGGGGCTCAATAGGTATACGTGCCAGGTTTTTACGAAAATCGGTTGATGCTTTCAAAAGTTATTGTGAAACCAAGCAGACAGACAGACAGGCAAATACCAAACGGTCGACTTAAAATTGAGAACACACTCCCTCGTTCACCAGAAAATTACACATACTCTGTTACCGAGGGAAAAAAAATAAAACCTTGAGAAGAAAGAAGAGATTTTATTCCACTGATCTACCCGTACTTGCGACCACAGAGAGATGTTTCTTATAACCTATACGGACTACAGCTGGCCACAAGTTGGTACCTGAGTGTAACTAAATATTTCAGAAATATGCGTACAAACAGATACTAAATCTTTACAACAGTCTTGACTTACAATATTATAGTGTCATTTTGGCGAACGGAAATTATTCAAATGATTTGCGGAATAAAAATGTTCCCACTTATCGGTAGTGATGTGGAAGTAGTGAACGACTTCCAACACACTTGTCGGCTATGTTAATTGTCAAAGTAGGAAATCGCAAAGTGTAAAGCAGCGTGATGTAACCGGTTAATTATCTGCATCTGAATCTGAACAGGAAACACGATAAATAAGCCGCAACACACTGGAAAGCAAATCAACTCTGAGTTACAGATGGGAACGGGTAATGTGGCGGAAGAACGTCTCCACACACTATAACGGTATTTTACTGGATGCGTGCAATTTATTATTATTACTCTAAAGTGTTGACGTTTTATTATCTGTACGTCGTGTATCAATACAACTGGCAGCAAGACTGTTGACACTGACGTCTCCGGCGAACGACTAGTCACGACAGGTTTACGATAATTTTCTGGAAAACTCAACTGTCCAATGTATTCTATTATAATAATTTTGAGTTCTGTTGCGCTTGGCATAGTATAGAATACTTGGATTGAAATTTTTTATATATGACGCCAACTCATAAATAGAACATCTCAGTGGAGTGGATATCTTAGTACTAGGCGGATCAAAGGCAGCACACACGATCCGACTCGGTACAATAACTGCATACGGCGGCAAGGACCTCGATACTTCTGGCAGAGGAAATGAACACACTCGTCATACCCACGCATGCTGTTCGTTACACCATCGACGGCGATGCGCCTGTCCTGCCAACGAAGAAGTGAAAAACATAAATGAACTCCGGACTTCATACAATTTTACACAAACAACAACAAACAATAATAACTATATAAACAAGAATAACGACAGAATATTAATTAACAGAAGACTAAGAAGATGATCAAGGAGGGGAAAGCAGAAACAAATGAGAATGAGAATTAGAAATAAAACACAAAAATTAAAATTCACGGCAACATACTACGTTCTTATAAATTTCATTCATATTTCACTCACTGATTTGAATAGATAAGGAAAAGAGAAGATGTTTTTTGCTAAAACGTTTGTTACAGTAGTTGGGAATATGTTTACAAATCTCGCAACAAAATGTAGGAGAGGGAAGGGCGGCTCCCGTTAATCTGGCAACTGGCAAGTTTCCAACTCGACCTTCTTACTTTTTCCTTCTTTCCCCACTGGCAAAGTCATATTTCACATCTGTGAAAGTAAAAAACCTTACGCCTGCATTTCGAAACTACAAATCCGGATGTCCATAAAGATGGTATCTAATATTCAAGAACGTGTATCTAATGAAATACGTGAACGTGTAACTGATAAGAACAAACTATTTCAGAGACAGGCTAAAGAAAAATCTGGCTATACATAACACCTGAAAAACAAGAAAAAGTACCTATCTCGGTTCAGATTTTGTGGTGAAGACACTTGTCATAATGTGGTGTGAAATGTTGGTAATCGTCACTTCCAAAATACGCTGTAGCTAAAGCTGTTCAGGATTCTTACCCGATTCTCGTTGTTCAAGCTTTAAGGTTTATTTCGTTTGTACGTTAGTCAAGGTACAGTATTCCACTTCCTATAATAGTACGTTCAAAATTACACGCTTCATTACGACAAAAATCAAACCATTGTAATTTTCATATGTTGCATGTTCTCTCGCACTTTTTCGTATATCAGTCAATCGTTTAATTCTATTAACTTATAGAATGTATTTATAGAATCTAAAAAATGTATAGGCATAAATTTTTCTCACAAAGATCTTATTTGTAACACAGAAAGCAATAAGTTACTTGAAATTGCTTATTTGTAGAATGTTACAGCCTGAGGACTGTAACTTGTTTTATTTTTCAATACGCTGTGTATGTACCGTGTAATTTTCCCATTAAAAATATAATTGAAAATGGAGAAGAGTAAATACTGGATTACAACGTATTAAACACTACGCTAGTTTCCTGTTAAAATTAGTCAGAAGACACTAAGCATTAATTTTTTTCTGGCGTATTAATAATTTCTGATATCAATAAATCGCCCAATAATGTTCTAAATTCATCTACAACACGCCGACTGCACCGCTGTACGTAGGCCTACATACTCACGCTGAAGACTTCGTTCTCTACAACCTTCTAATTAGATTCTTATTACCAGACAGCACTGAAATTAACGTACTGATTAGAATCGAGTAAATCTTTCTACTTTACTAGCCACATTCCGATTCTCTAAATCCCGATGAAGAACGCTATCATGTATACGTCAAGCAGTTCCGCAATATGTTCGCCAGTGGCTTATTTTTTGATTGATTGAATTCTTTTAATATGGTCTCAAAGTTGTGTAATAAAATAATAACGAAGTTATCAAGTTAAATCCTCGAGTTATCACGTGATCCTCACTGAATGGACATTTATCATCATCATCATCACCACCACCACCACTCCAAGAATTAGGCCCTAGGCCTGTTCTGGAACCCATCTGCTTCTCGGTCTACCGACATCTCTCTTCCCAGTAGGGTGATAACCCAAGGTAGCCACGGATAGACGGATATCAGGCATGCGGTTCAAATGTTTACACCATCGCCTTCTGTGATCTTCAATCTTCTGGTGCAACGATACAATGTTTAATTCGTGTCTAATATCCTCGTTCCTTTTCCGATACAGGAGAAAACAACCTTCCGTCCCTCTTAGAAATTTCATTTCAGCCTGAATCCTCTGTACGTCCCTTTTACCAAGAGTCCACGTCTCACTAGCATACAGGAATGTGACGACAGTTTTGTTTTTTAAAATTTCATTCGGGTATCCTTCCATGTTTTAGTTTTCAGGTACCTAATGGACGTTTATATCAGCATAAAATACACACAGCGAACACGAAATTTCTGATGCTGAATTCATGAACTACTAAAAAAGTACTCAAGTAAATTATCATAGAGTCGGACAGGTTACAATACTTCGGACACCTGAATTCACATGATAACGATCAGCTGATACAAGATTATGTACGATACGGCAAGACATAAAATAATAGCGAAGAAGATAAACTATCGTGGATTTAACTTTTAATAAGGACGTGTTTTTCAATTTAACATATGGTTTCTGCCTATTTTACACGATAACTGCCTAATGCTTGAAGAGAGAAGGCGAAGAATCCGTCAGTACCAGAAGAAGTAAATTCAGAAGAAGAAGAAGAAGAAGAAGAAGACTATGAAGACATCTCCAATGTTGTCACTTGAAAAGATGTCGACGAGGCAGTAATTATTTTTTTACAAATTTTGTTCAAACATTTCGTTCAATAATACCGAAATCACGGATATGCACGGATACTGTGTGGAATTAATTTTATAAGAAGAAAGCCAAATCAAGGAAGGGCTAACATTCAACACTGGCCCAGGGAAGGGAGCCAGGTTCAACAATTCCTTCCAAAAGGATACCTGCAAAACACAACAAACCTCAAGTTGTTCCAGCACTAAAGTTTCGCTAAAGAGTCATTAACATCTTGTAGCGAAACCAAAACCAGATGTTAAGACATCTCAACATCTCAAAACCTTATTGAGATTTTGTAGTGGACGAAGTGACTTCATTGAAAAATCCCGTTATTGTATTTGAAGTTACCACATATTTTAATACACTGTAAATTTTATGTACGAACTTTTATACAAATAATAATAATAAACATCAATATGTCTCTGGTTATTTGCTTTGTTAATGTTTTTCTCCTTTTTTTTAATTGTTTACAATGACGTCTGCTAATTCGGCATATCGGACAGTCCCGACCGTACCGGATTATGGAAAGTCTATTTTAGACAGAAACCGTCTCACTACTTTGTTATAAATCGTTGATAGTAACCGTTGGGCCACTATAAAAACTCGCGGATCATCAAGTTTGCCAGTTTGATGTAATGAGATATTTCTATTTCTAATGCCAATCGAAAATCGAATTTAAAATTACTTTATCGTTATCGTTTTACCTGAGCTGACATCTCAAAACCACAAAAGTCTTGATGAAAACTGTACGTTACGTGTTACTGCACTTATTTATATACTGTTATATAATAAATCTATTAAATCCGCGTGCATTGTTCACGTTACAACGAACTCGATACACTTACATAACACAACAAGATTTTAATAATTCAAATTCTGCAGTCTGTAGTAGTTTTGAATTCATTCCAACAATACACATTGTAATGGTTTCCTATTGTTGCCGCCTATATTTTCCTCCAGCTTTGCGTAAACGGTACACAGTTTATTTCAAACGTTATAAAGACATTATAACTACTGCTTCGTGTTCGCGTTACAGTACAAGCTGAATAAAACGTGATACAAGCAGTCGTAGCTCACTAACCACTAACCACCTGCGTATCTATTGTTACGTTAGTTTTCGTGAAATCGTAAATCAACCAATTCTGTAAAAACACACGCCTCGTATGCGCATGATTTCTCATCCTCTGTCAGTTTCGCTAAATAGACTTTGAATTTATTACGTTTACCGATCATCAACATCATCAGGTCACTGACACTGCCACCGTCTCCACTCGTATTTATTCCAGGCTTGAGCCTCCGTCCAGGAACTTCAATCTTCTCCTCTATTTTTCTCTTATTCCACTGTTCCCTCAGAATTCGTTCTCAATAAGACGTCTGCCCTCTGAACTTGTCCAATCTAGTTTCCCTTTCGCCTCTTTATAATCCGCAGATGTGTTCTACCATTTATCGACATACTTGTAATGCATTTTCAAAATATACTGTATATAACGAATTAATTCGGGATTTACAACGTCCTCCCACACGGAGCTCGTTCTCTTCTAAAGTACAGCCAGTACTCGTCTACCATGTATATTTCTATTTCTAGTCGCAATGAATCGCATCAGTCATCTATGTGTGCGTGGTGGATCTTACGTTCAGTAGCCTCACCGACTACAAACCCTGGAATATGTGCGTTATTCTAACATTTAAATTACGAAGTATATTCACCGTCAAGAACTGGTACCTATACTATATTAAAAAAAAAAATAAATAAATAAATAAAAAGGATACCCAACGGAGGGACCCGACAAAAATTTTATAAGACAAAGGCTACCATATTATTCATCAATGGTGAATCTGTTCACGACATGCTTCAGTTGAACAGTACTCTCTACGTTGTTTTATCCTGTGCCGCTTTCTTCAGTTGTTCGTAATTTCTCCCCATCGTCCCCTTCCCATTTCTATCTATTCCACAATTTATAATTCTGTAGACAGTTCCTTCTCGAAATGTGATCAATCCAGTTTGATTTTATCTTTCTTACTGCTCTTATAATACTTCTCTCTTCATTATTCTCCTAAGCACTTCTTCGTTTGTTACATTTTCTTTTCGATTAATCTTTTCCATTTTTCGCCACAACCATATTTCAAAGCTTTCCAGATACTTCCTTTTTTCCTGTTTCTAACGCCATTTCTCCGATGCATGCAATGCTCGGTATAAAACACCTGGCAAATCTTTTCCGTAACTCCACATCAATTTGTAACCAATACGTTCTAACTTATTAACATATCCTTGTGTAATCTGAGCAGTGCACGAACAGACGAAGGGAAAACAGTACAGGTGCAAATGAATTTGGTTACTCTAGATAGATAAAATGAGGAACTCAGATTGTAGTATGCGATACGAATCAAACGGTACGGTAGGGAAAACTCCTCGGCTTGAACACGTGAATTGTGAATAGCGTAAGATTAAGATAAAGTAGACACATCCTATGAAAATGGGAAAACGCCTTCACGATCAAGGTGATTTTAATCACGGTTTGACAGCTTTAGTTACATTATACCTATATACGTGTGTAATGTATTACACGCACGAGCGCGCGCCCACACACACGCACACACACAAAATATGATCTTCTTCTTCTGAGCCTGACGGAGTAGACACTTTATGTCTGTTCCGTCTTCACAGAGTATCCATCTCATACACAATATTAAATATTATCATATTAAAATTATATCTGGAAGTAGTTCATCTTATTTTTTTATCGTTTCAATTGACCTGACGCACGTTCTACTGACTGTATCCAATCTTCAGAATAACCAACAATTTCAATCTGACAAACTTTTCTCAACTGACTAATATCACCTTCTTATCTTCCTCAGTTACACATTTGAGGTTTGCTTATAAATGTTAAATGTATCTTTATCTTTTGTTCTACACAATACTGCTCTGATTTAGCAGGACTCTTGCCACTTGATGCCAGCTCAAAGGACTCAGTTTGTCTGAATACAAATACCGTACCCACGCTGCCTACTAACTAGGTTACTTCAACATTTTCAGGTGACATAGTGTTTCATCAAATTTCCCTATCTTGATTTCACTGGTCAGATTTTAGTTACGTATTTTACTGTGATATTGCAGGATGTGTGTGAGGGTTGCGGACGAGTCATTTACCTGAGCGACAACGTATTTTATATTAACAGGAATCAGTAGCCGTCCTATACTTACCGAAAGGAAAGACGAATGCCATTTGGTCGTCCGCGGTTAGTGCATGTCGTGGCGCAGATTAATTTGTTACGCCAGTGAAAACTTTCCATACGCTTCCGCCTATGTCATTCTATATGAACGGGGAAGAGAAATTTTCATTCGCGGTCCGCAGTCAGGTATGGCATGTGTCACAGGGTCACGGAGGGAAAGAAAATAAGCGCATGGGCGGTCAACGTGCACTTGCAGAATTCTATTCTCTCCGTTGTCTAGTGTAATATACATCTGTCTCGCTCGCCGTGTTTCCGGTACATTCCAACAGCGGTTTACATAGTAGGCCTCTACTTTAAGATTAGTGCGGACTGAATTTGAGTTATAACAAAAGGGTTTGGCTCGCTAAATTATAGTAATCGATAGTCACTAACATACTATTCCAATTAACATCCAGTACCAACGTTACCTGCCGTAAGGTTACAACGTAGCGTAGTTAACAGTATTAACGTCTCCATTTGAGAACCTCTACTGTAAATTGATTAACAGTTTACATTAATAATATTTCAATTTACTATCAGTATGCATTATGTAAATGATGCTCAGGGTTTCTAAGCAAAACCGAAAATAAATTAAATTTTGTTTCGAATTGTTAACGAATTTAGATAACCGAAAAGTTATTTTCTTAGAAAAGATGTTTAAATTGTTGTTCATTTTGATATACGGGCATACCTCAATAACGTACATACATTTAACTAAAGCAAGGCAAAATGTTTATCAATATTTAGTTTCTCAGTATCCTTTCCAGTACTACCTTGTGACTGACTGGACTTACTTACTTCTTACTTCTTAATACGAGCATCCGAGGCTGGCTGCTTCGATGGCTCGATGTCTCCTGTAAGTGTCTGCTGCTAGCGGCCACCAACAACTCTCGGATAGTATTTTATCCAGAGTTTTTTCTCCGGCCATTTTGCGTTTAAGATTTTCCCTCGCTGGTAGCGTTGCCGGGCAATCCAAGAGAATGTGATTTAGGGTTTCGTCCTGCTCCTTGCACATTCCACAAAGAGGACTGTCTTTTAGGTGAAACCTATGCAGGTACCTGTTCGTCACGATGTGACCCATTCGTGCTCTTGCCGCAAATGACGCCACAGATCGAGGCATTCCTTTATAGATTTTTGGGCGGTTTGGGGAGCTTTGGATGGCGAAGTACTCGCGTCCGGTGCTACAATTCTCCCATCTCCGTTTGCAGGAGTCAATGAAGAACTTCCTGGCTGCTTCTTTACACTGTGTCAGAGAATAACGCTGCGCCTGTACAGGGCCCATGCAGCAAGCTTTACTGGCAAGAGTATCTGCTACTTCATTTCCATGAATCCCGCAGTGACTTGGAATCCATTGAAAAACAACATTCTTACCTTTGAAACTATTAAGTTGTTGCAGGATTTCCGATGTTCGAAAGTAATAATCTGTGGTGTTCTGCGCTTGTAAGGCCTGTATAGGAGACATGGAGTCCGTGAGAATGCAGATGTCACGCGCATCGATGGCTTTGCAAAACTCCAGTACAGCATTCAGGGCCAATAATTCAGCGTTCATACTTGAGGATGCGTCGCAGGGCAATGAAAAAGAGTCACCTGTTTCTGGGCAATAATAAGCAGCTCCTCCTTTATTGTTGACTTTGTCAACAGAACCGTCAGTGTATATTTTGGCGAATCCATGATATTTTTCCTGAATCAATGTGATTGACACTTCCCTTAGAAGTGCTGGCAAGTCTTGTCCTTTGGTCAGTGAACCAGGAATTTTTGTACATGCCTTTAGCTGTTCACGTAGCCAGGGCGGGATATCAAAAACAGCCGGGATCAACTCAGGCTGAATGAATTCTAAAACTCCGCCTGGCCTATTTCGGTGGTTGAATAGAGATTGCCGGATGTTAACCTCGTTAAAGCCTTTTACTGGCTGGATAGCTTGCAATTGGAAGTGCTTCCTCCACTTTCTGGTTTGGATGTAAAGATCCAGTGGTTCGATTGCCAGCTCGATTTCCATTGCTTGAACACTTGTTGTTTTTGGGCAGCCCAAACAAATTCTAAGCGCAACATTCTGGAACGTTTGCAATTTCTTGATGTGTGTTTCAGCCGCTCCTCCCCACACTTAACACGAATATAGGATTTTGGATCTTACAAAAGACTGATAAAATTGTCTTAAAATGTACGTGTCTGCACCCCATTCTCTACTAGCAATCACTTTTAGAGCATTCAGTCTGCTGATACACTTTTTAATAGTGTAGCTTACCTGATCCCTCCATAGGAGTTTGGGATCCAGCTTTATTCGTAAAAGTATAGGGTTCGCGTTATAGGGGAGGGCATTTTTATTGAGTTTCAGCAACGGCTTATAATGTTTGTGGGTGTAGCGCCTAGAGAAAAAACACACTTCTGTTTTTGCCGTGGAGATGACTAAACCCCATTTTTCGGACCATTGGTAAATTTTATCGAGAGATTCTTGAACTCTATTTGTCGCAATTTCCGGTTCCTTATGCGTTGACCAGATCGTAATATCATCTGAAAAAATCGCCACAGACACGTTTGTTGGGATCACATTTACCAAGTCTTCAAGAACAATATTAAAAAGTGTTGGGCTGATGACGGAACCTTGCGGTATTCCATTAAGAGTAGTTCCTTCGGTGGAGAGGGTTTCATTTATTTTGGTTTTGATAGTCCTGTCTCTGAGGAAATGGACAATGTATTGTAAAATATTGCCTTTCAACCCAATTTTCATGTGCGATGATCGATATCCTTGAAACTCGGTCGAATGCGGCTTCGAAATCTATCAACACTGGTATCGTACATTCATTGTTTGAGAACCCTGAATAGATACTTTCGGAGAAATATAGAAGGGCATCGCACGTACTTCTTTTCGGCCTGAACCCAAATTGGTGCGGGCTAAGAATAGCGCGTTTTTCAAGCCTTCACGTTAGACGATTGTTGACCAACCTCTCCAGAAGTTTGCCAGGGCATGATGTCAGGGCTATGGGTCTGTAAGACGAAGCCAGTTCCGGAGGTTTCCCGGTTTTTAACAGAGGAATTATAATGGCCTGTTTCCATTTCTGCGATATTTCCCCAGACACCCAGATACGGTTTAGACAGAGCAGTAGTTCATGCAACAGGTCTTCCGAGCAATTTTGAATCATTAAATTGTGCACATTGTCCCCGCCGGGAGTAGACGGTTTGAGTTGATTTATTGCAGCTCTCATTTCAGAGCTTGTAAACGGTGGGTCGGTCATCCTTTTGTGACTGACTGGAAAGCCTCGAGTTTTTAACATAAGGTTTATTTTTTAATATTCTCTACACGAAAAAATCAACACGATGAAAAAATACAGGATTGCGATGATCGGTCAATAATAAGTCGACTATCAATCAATTCCTAGCCGATACTGTTAAGATATTCACGCACAGAGGTAATGGGGTGAAGAACCATAATGATGCCAAATGATGACCCAGTTTATACACAAACGTTATTTTCCAACTCTTGCAAAACGGCTTCACTTCGAGATACATTTCTTCCTGTTACAGAACCTTCAAGAAAAAAATAACGTATGATTTCACGTATCTAAATTTTGAACAAAACGTTTACTTCAGCAAAACTCAGATCTCCCTGCATCAATAAATATGGATTACAATCATTACACCAAACAAAGTTGCCATTATGTTTCAAAATAAATTTCGTATCTGCGCCTTGGTTTTGCTTTACAATTACAAACTTGTTGAAAATTCTACCCGCCAACCAGAATCATCATTTCTAAATGAGCGTTGTTTTAACTACAACTCTTTTAAAACTCGACAAACACTAGTAGCAGGATATCAGAATATCAAGTTCCACAAATTTTGTTTCTGATCGACTTCCCACGGTTTTATACAAGCCTTGTCACAATTTCGAAGGTTAACAATTACTGTATTTTATTAAACGCTCAAATTATTAAAAATATTTAGCTAAATAGTTATTACAATGAGCACAGTAGAACTTAAGCTTATAAAATACTAATCGATCCATTTTTTTTTCTCGATTTTGCCTTAACAAAGTCTTGTATAATTGCTTTTAAATCGAGCGATTCAAGTATCTCGCTTTCAATATACAACCTTGCTAACGAAGATAATCTCTCATCTCCCATACTTGAACTCAACATATATTTAATGCGTTTTAATACAGAAAATGATCTTTCAGATTCGCAGTTAGGTATTGGAATCGTAAAAAGCAGACGATAAGCAATGTATATATTCGGAAATACATAAATTTTACAATCAATAATCCAGTTTAATACTTTGTATCATGGAATCTATCGTCTTCATTCGAACGATTTGAAAAAACCGTTTCTTTAAATTTTACTCGTGGGACAAAGTTCTTCAATTCTATAAATGATCGTTATTCAAATCATTCGAGTAAACTTCTATAAGAGCTTTCGCTTGATCTTCCAACTCGACACTTTCCATGGTTAATAAATCCATAAGAAAACCAAACAATTGCGTAATGTGATCATAAGCTTTGCTTCGCTTAGTCAATTCAGCTGAATGGTGCCCCCTGGTCCTGCAGCATACCCTACCATTACGGATAATCCGACATTATGTGTATTAGACGTAATCAATGAAGTTCAAATGTAAAATGATTCCTGGTGACAACAAAAGAAGCATGCATGTTCTCTCTCTCTCTCTCTCTCTCTCTCTCTCTCTCTCTCTCTCTCTCTCTCTCTCTCTCTCTCTCTCTCTCTCTCTCTCTCTCTCTCTCTCTCTCCCTCCCTCTCTCCCTCCCTCCGTCCCTCCCCACTCTGTATGCAATAATGATTAATGAATAAGTGCGGATAATGCTCCCATTACCTCTCCCGCATCTCAGTGTTCAAAAACGATCGTCAGTTTTATAATCTGTAATCAGTGGACAAGGCGAAAAGCGGTGACGGACGAAATAACAAAATAGACAGCACGCGCGAAAAAGATAGCCGTTAACGGTATGAACGGAATTTGTCAGAAATCGAGACAGAGAAAAACAGGAAATTCCAACCGCTGGCGATAGTAGGGTGAGAACGATGCAATAATCTGCTGAGAGCAAACACACTGCATCATAAAACATACGCGTAATAGGCCTATATAATATAGGTTACGAGTGTACTGAGCATATAACTTAGAAACAGGTACCAGCTGACAGCAACAATTCCAAACTGCATACCAAAGAAATGTGGTTCTGCTGCGCTCAACGGAAACTATGTCCGACGAAACGTTCTCACGATCAAACAATCGTAATCGAATGCACGCTGTTTGTTCGGCACAACCCGCCTACTACTGGAGCCGAAGGAATTTAAATCGATTAATTACGCACGATATACAATAATTATCGATAGCCGCTGCAGTGAATCGAGTCCGTTGTAATCAGAGCGCATGAAGCTGTACTGTTGATGCACATTTCCGAACATGAAATTAGAAAGTCTGAAGGTCGTGGGAAAGCGCGCGACGTTTGGATTAGTAAAAACAATGGAAGAAAGTTAAACAAAGTGCAAACAACGAAGGAAGACGTCGGATTATCGTCTCGAAGAATCACCGTATCTGGAGATAGTTGGGACATTATCGTCACGATGTGGACATGCAAATGCTGTTCACGAACCGACGATCCTCAACAGTCGGGAACCTACACAAACGTACGTGCAAGTGTGTATGTACGTAGGCCTACCGATCACATCGTAACCAAGTGAATTCGTGTTCCCCTCCCATCTATGTTCCTTATCTGTACATTTACATATCCATCTGTTTATCTGCTCATTTCAGTCCCTGGCCAAATCATTAGGCCACCTCTTTAAAAAATAAAATCAGACAGTTTTTGTCAGTGAAATCGTCTAGAGGCCTAGAAGAATTGACAGCGTTATAAAAGCTAAAGCAGGCGTAACAAAATACTAAATACATTAGGCAAATGAAATTTTATGTGTATTTAATGTCTAAACTTTATGTAAAAATAAATAGTCTACATTTTTTACTGTTCTATGTGTAGTATTTAATTAAAATAAAACTTGAAAAAAGAATTTATGTTTTTTATTTCATAACATGGTGATGCCTGAATGTTGTAGATCAATAAAAAATACCCAAATTTATAACTGTAGTCAGGGGCGGATTAACCACTAGGCTGACTAGGTTGTAGTCTAGGGCGCGGCACTTTGGGGGGCGCAAAATGTTAGCTAAAAATAATAAAATTTTACAGCTAAATGTAAAACTGGTAATAAATTTCAAGGATACAAATTTGAGTTCATTTTTAACACAGGCGCCTGTTTGTGAGAAATTATGGTACAACTGTACATAAATAATAGAAGTGCTTTCCAAACTGTTTTCTACGGTTATGAGTCATCGGCGGCCGGCGCTCATAGAACTGCCGGCGCCCGACTTTCGTGGAATTGAATCTAGCCAGAAGAAAGAATCTAGCTAGAACTTTACATGAGTAATCCACAAATCCACAAGATATTTAACTGATTCTCTTCTTTGTGTAAATTATGTTAAATGAACCCTTAATAAAACTGTTATAATTCTGTAACTGCTTAGTTATTTTTTACCGTATAAAAACCATGCAAACTACAAATGGTTGAAGGTGTAACTCTAAAACAATCTCTAAAAAATAGCCTCAGTTTTCAATTCTTGAGCCTTTCCAAAAACAGTAAGATATTTGAAATATTCCTAACTAAGAAATATATTATAGGGTGTTTAAAGATTCATTCAGCCCCTTAGAAATAAACGTAAGAGTAGCCTATGGGAGGTGAGGGGGCGCTAAAATATAATTAGCCTAGGGCGCCAAGATACCTTAACCCTGACTGTAGTATGGCCTATGATTTACACTTTAAATAAAATTATAAAACACCAAAAAATAACAATTTAAACTGGTAATAAAATAACTTCACAAAAACTTTACTGAATCATAGAGCTGACCGCAATTTTTGTGTCACCTGACAAAGGATGTAAACAATCTCAATCTCAGTAAACCTACATATGTCGTGGGCATACAAAAGTTATTTTCCTAATGAAATATCATATTAAATTAACACTATGTAACAGCTAAGTAATCTAAACAAAGTGAATAACCAGTTTCACTGACGACACAAAACTGTCAGTTTTCTTTTTTTTATAGGTGTGGCCTAACAATTTGGCCTGGGACTGTAAGTTTAATTACTTTCCAATCACTTGAGCTCACTAGTGATCTTCAGCTAACTGGACTAGTGAGCTCGTCTAGTGCCAAAAAGGCCAATGGAAAGAGCGGTCTGAAGATCGAAGGGACAAAATTATTTTCTGCATTTGAATATAGGCCTAACGGACACGGTCTACCAAATGAAAACTAAAGGCTATTAAGCAATTGTTTATAGAAGTTCAGCTCTTAAACCAATTTGTTTTTTTTTTAACGGATTAATCATAGTTTAAATTTTCTGTTATCTTGTAATTTTAAACTGAAGCTTAGAAAAAGCTACGTTTTCTAATATCGTTGCCTCTCATTCGTCAGTGCTCACACGATTTACCGTGACGCACTGATTCTGGATACTTTGCGTCCGCGTTATCTCTCCAGCCTGCCTATACTGAGTAATCATGTTTCTCTACGTTCCTACAGTAAACACTCACGCGTACATATAACCACGGTTACTAGACTAGTGTAGTCTAATAAACGTACATATAACTATCGTTCTAGCCATTTCTGTTCGCGTGTCAAAATATAGGGCTATCAGTTACTCTCGTCCACCTCCTCCAAAATTATTGTAACTTCCGTAGAGTGTCAAGTACACCCTCGTTTATAATTCTTTCTCTCTTCTTTGGCTTTTTTAAAACTTCGCTACAAACAGTCCATGGCATTCCCATTAATTTTGTCTGTCTGATTTAATTCTCATACTTCTTGACGAAAAAGAATATTACTCTCTGAATAATATAGTTTCTTTAAAACGTTTTTCTGGACTATTTTAAAGCACTAAGTTTATCAATACGTTCGTGCTGTTAATTCACTTCCACATTAGGATACAGCACTTGCCTGTATTTGGATACGTCGATCATAAGTTTATTTCAAATAACATCGCTGCCAAAACGAAGTACGAGTTAAACGTGGAACTTAAGATCAGGCATACGTACATAAATGCCCTTAGGCTTATATAGTTTTTTATTTATCATAAATACGTGGTAAGAGTATCATCTCAATGATATTACGTCTTTGCGCAATCTTCTTAAGTATGTACACAACAACACACACAGAATTAAAACTATAATAGATTTATTAATTGTAAATAACATAATGGTTTTATTTATTTCCCTCTGTAGTTCATATGTAGTATGTCAGCGCTGCCATACGTTGAAATTATATGTTTTAACCTATATAGTACGACATACCACAAACGCAAAAACTTGTTATATTTGCTTTTAATTTGAAAAAATAAATATTTTTTGAGATAATTTTATTTGGCTTTAAGCACTGCAGATTCGTTTGAAACACTTTATCGACTACTGTTTTCAAAATATAATAAAATTTAAAATAATTTTAACACCTCGGTACGATCGAGTGGTTATAACATCGTGGTTCTACTAACAAAGGGAAGCGTCACATGTACAGAAACCTGGACGGCTCGCTGGCCGGGGACATCTGAGCTCGAAAAAGGATGGACAGGAAGAGACGATTTTATTATAAAAATAATTTAATACAAACGCATTTACTCTGTGTTTAGTCATACACTAAAATACGCTGAATGATCGTATCGAAAGACACCTTTGGTTCACAAAATTATGGTAAAAAACCCGGTTACCTAAGTATTACTGGATTTCTCGTTAACAAGGCTAGCCAAGTCTGTAGCCTATACAGATCTCTCATATTTCTCCTTTCAGAACCAAAACCCCCTCAGCAAAAATGTTTTTAACGATCGAAGCGAATTCTCACTTTTAGCTCGTCCGTCTGTCTGTCTATCTGTTTGGGGTATGTCTCACGTTAAAATCTGAACACATCAATCGATTTTCGTAAAACGTGGCGTTCGTGTCCATACTTTTACCCTACAGAACCCTATTATTTTGAGATTTACCCCCAGAAAATAGGAGGGCGGGAGGTAAAAACGTGACGGGGTCAAAATTGTGTAGAAGTCACAAAATTCCATGTGGGGTATCAAATTACAGGAAATCTTAACCATAATCTGAATTTAGTGTTCATTTTTCAAATCTCAATATTTTGGGGAGCCAGAAGCCAAATTAAAATTTTAATAAAATCGCAACTTCCATATTAAATCACAGATAATTTTTAAAAAATCAGAATATAATACACGATTTAGAAATTTCAAAATTTCTGGACCCCCAGGCCCAAAAAAGATATCAAAAATTTGAAAAAATTGTAAGGTCCATTAGGGTGTCAGACTAAGTGAAATTTTAACACAAATCCGAATGTTTGGAATGTTTATTGTATGATTGTCTTCTCCACAACTGTCATTGGAATGTTTATTGTTTATTGTATTATTGTCTTCTCCACAACTGTCATTGGAATGTTTATTGTTTATTGTATTGTTGTCTTCTCCACAACTGTCATTGGAATGTTTATTGTTTATTGTATGATTGTCTTCTCCACAACTGTCATTGGAATGTTTATTGTATGGTTGTCTTCTCCACAACTGTCATTGGAATGTTTATTGTTTATTGTATGGTTGTCTTCTCCACAACTGTCATTTTGCTAAAAACAAATTAGTAGTGTAATCGGGATTTTCGTAATTTTTCAGATAATTTCAATATCAAAATTTATCTTATAATGTAAGTATAGTCTACTAATATCGTCTAAAAATATAGTTTATCTAATTCGTTCAAAATTTTGAGCGATTTCTGCAGTTCAGTGAGTTTACTAGTTCTTCATCGAATACAACAGACATAAAATCAGTTTTATTTTTATTGCCTATGTTTTCGTTCCCCCGTCTTACCCGGACGTTGACAGTTAAGTTACGTAACGCTGTTAAAAGAAACGCTATTATCTCGCCTTGCCGTAATCAATTGATCAGGAAGCACGGTGCAGACAAAGTGAGATAAGGTTCATTGGGTTCGAATTACTGTGCGTACGTGCGTGCGTGCGTTACTTACATTGTTGCAGACACTCACAATCACTCACCTGGCACGCGAGCGACATACCTGAAACTGAGTACAAACAATTAGAACAAACATGACGCAATCCAATTACGAAACAGTGGTAACATAATACGATTGTGATCGCTATTGAAATACGCCTAAATTACTGTACACAGCGATCGAAATACATTCTACGGATATACAATAAGTAATGCTGTTTTTCTAAAGCTAGCCACTTACGCCTATAAAATATTACAAGTTGATAATTTATAAAAAAATAATTTCAGTAAACTAAAAATGTTGAGACCGCAGCTGAATAAAAACAGCAACAATTAAGTTAGGCAAACGAAATTTGTAACAAGCTTTTGAACGAACCTTACAGAAAGTTCCCATAAACAGAGGTTACAAATTTTATATTTGAGACAAAAAATTTACGAAACCGAAAGAAACGCTTGGCCATGTTTCAAGAACGCCAGTGAATATAGCGATCCCCCCCCCCCCCAGAAACGGCGGCAACAGCTGTGTTGCTGGGCGCCTTAGCGAGTGAATTAAGTGCAGCGTGCTTACAACTAAAACAGTGGGCCCTCGCAAAATGAAATGACGTGCAGTTGGGAAATCACACAATTCAGATTTATGTACACCCACGCCTGTCACGACGTCTCCAATGCTTGCTGTACCGTGCTCCAGAGAGCACTGAGCGGCTCTCGCATGAGACAGACAGACCGCAGTTTACAGGTAGGGACAGTGGGGTAACTGACCGCTCACTAGGCAGTGACTCTTCTAGCGCCATTGCTGGATCCACTCAGTAGAGTCGGACGACGCGCATGTGCCCGTACAGGGGACGCATGTATAGGAACTGGAGCAAGGGCTCCGTTGTAAAACCACAGAAGGCAGAGACCTGGTAGAATACGAAAATTACGTTAGAAGAATTATTACCATGTTATATTCACAATACAACCTACGTACTTAGAATAACGCCAGAGTAACCTGGTGGCTGAAGTGTACCACACACTGCCTGCCTTGTCCGCCATACGGTTGAAGCTAAACAGCCTTCTTTCATCTTCAACACCATTTCGATGACGGTACAAACGAGTCTTTGAAAAGTAACTTTTAAAATTGCAAGAAAATTGCCTGACTATTCAAACGTTATTTTAAAATCCACATCACCGTGCAGTGTTACGCAATTATATTTGTGGAGAAGAAGCTAAGTGTTAACGAATCATGTCGAGTCGTCTTTTCAACTCGACAGTCTGTATACAAAGCTAACATTCTAGTCTGTGGCATGTACCGGAGCAATGAAAGCAGAGTGGATATGCAACACTCGCTACCATTATTTGCATTATAAAGAGGAAATTAAACAGAATATATACGTGGGAACGCGCTCATGAGCACGCACATACGCAGAGACCGCAAAACAGTCTCATTCATTCGGTCGCCTCACGTTTATTCGTCGACAAACCTACTCTTTTTCAAATCTCTCGCTACTCGCCATCCCGTGTTTATATATTTTAAATGTATTTCAACACCACGTTCTCAAATATTATGCGCTCGCCATCTCCCTAATTTTCGTCTTACATCAATAGTCTACAAAGGTGGAATTTGTTTTCTACAGAAAAGTGACACCTACACGAAGTTAGAAAAAAAAGGGCTTTGACTATATATAAAAGATATCCTTCCTTAATTGCACAATATTAGTTTAAATAAACCCTAGCTCTTAAAGCCTGAACGATTTACAACACTATGTTTGAGAAACATGCCAACGGCCGATATACTGTATACAGTCTACAATTGCATTATAACGTTATTAAATATGACCTTTCTAAAAGGTCAAGAATAACCCTCTTATATAACAAGAAACGTCTTACGAAAAATTGTTAACTGTAAGGCTACCACAAAGTTCTGTAACAAAACGTTATAAATAACATAAAAATTCTCAATACTTACAAGTTTGAAAGAGGTTTGAGACAAAAAAAGCTCTCATAAGAAAAAACAAAATTTTTTACGCGGAACGCCTTTTATTATGAAAGGCGTAAACGTTTCGATGCTCAAGAAAGTCCCAGCAACTAACCTCTTGTCTTGCAATATTTGAGCAGTTCTGTTTGTTACCAGTACAGTAGAAAATTTAACAATAAAAGCCGCATAGACATACAACAAACAGAAAAGTTTCACTTCAGATGGGTTCGTCACAGAACAAAAACTCTTCGAAGAGATTTACTTTAAAACAGAATTGTCGTTATAGCTCAACGTGAGGACAATAAGAACAAAACCAAATATAATAGATGTAAGCATTCATTACCAAGAACTAAACACAGTTATCTTTTGGGACACCCATTGTGATGATCAGAAGGGGATCCAACAAAACAAGAAAGAAAATAGGTTTCTAGAAATATACACGGACCCAAACATGGAAAAATCAATCATGAGACAGTGAAAAGAAAATGGAGGTACTACGCAAGCAGAAGCAAGTCGAAGTAGCGGTAAAGAAATGCAGGAACAGTATAAATTAGGAGACAGTAGAAGAAATGATAGGTCTATCATTTTAAAAAAGGAGTCTTATCAGTTGTATATGTGGAAGGAAAGTCTATCATTTGTCTCAGTGAGAAGGTCCATCTTTTGTCCGTGACATCAGTAGACATGACTAAGGTAAGTTAACAAAATTTTAAGTGAACACTCTACCAGCTGTCTAAGTGAAGCACTTACAGTTTCGTTTGTGATACAATTTATCTAAGCAAAAGAAAGTTATTAATTTAGTGATTTATAAAGTGCAAAAGACCTATAAATTTTCGAAAAAGTCATCAGGAGTCATCCTTTCAACCTGTGTGGAGCCATCAGGAGTCATCCTTTCAACCTGTGTGGGGCCAACAGGAGTCATCCTTTCAACCTGTGTGGGGCCATCAGGAGAACTCTAAGCCTGAAGATCCACACGGTCACGGCCCGCCCTTCACTTCTCCATGGGTCTGAGAATTGGGCTTTTTAACGAAATCCCAGGCCAGTCGTATTCAAGCGAGCAACATGAGGTTTCTCAGGCACGTGGCAGGATGTACTCTTCAATATCGCAAAAGAAATGTCGATGTACGGCAGGAACAGAATATTACGAGTATACTATACTTGATAGAATTGCCCAATATCGGCTAAAATGGTTGGAACATCTTAACCGGAAGGATGACTGCTACATCCACAACAACTAGGGAATTACAAGCCAAAAGAACGGAGAGGTGTGGGGCGTTGGAAGAACCGTTGGAGTGACCAGCTCTAGTCTACCTGCTTGCGACCGGAACAAACCATTTTTGGTTGAATTCTTGCTGAAAATGATGACGATGAATACACGTCCAACTTCATACTGCGGAATGCATTCTACAACTCACAAGACATCACTAAATAAGATGAGAACGCGAAGTGATATACCCCTACCTTATATCAAAAGGATGTATACTCGTGAAAGTATGAAAAATATAACAGAGAACGTATACATTCAAGTAAATGGTGTAACAGACTACAGCCGGAAAAATGAAAGAATGTCAACTTTCCAGTTGACAGACGGGATATGGTCGTTTTCGCATCAGTCACATGACAGTCTGGGCAGTACAAGAAAGAAGTCACTACAACTACTGACGAAAATAAAGAGTAAACAGACAAGATCTTTATTTCGGTACGGTCACTGCAGAAGAGCTACCCGACTTGATTTGAAGTACAATCTCCTCTTAGGCTGTGACAGCAGACCGCTGTAACTTCACGTTCCTTGATAAAATTCGATGATTATCGGACGAAACACTGAAAACCGTGATTAGCTAAAGAAAAAGTTGCCGACACGTCTGGTCGACGTTAAATAGAAAAATTTACACAAAGTTACAAAAAACACGTGTAATTACTCTTCGAAAAAATCGATCAGGAAGTACAGCTGAGTACCGGTTGTTAGGTAAGTCGCGACGTCTGTACGGGGAGAAAAAGTATTACCTCAATATAAGGACAAGTTAACTTTCTACATGTGAGCGAACAGGAAATGTTCTGTTCGAGAAGGAGCCGTACGTACGTGAAAGGAAACGTGTACGCACACACACACAAACACAATTAATTCTGACAGACGACAAATTCGCACAGCACACGCTGCTGTATTTTTTACAGCCGCGCGTTTATAGTAAATCTTTTATGACATGTTTATGTGCTGCCGACCATAAATATAATCTGTGTACACTACGTCTCCACGGCGTGGACACCGATACTCTTACACGCACCGTCTGAATTCGCAAATATACGAGTGCGCCCCACGGGAGTCGTATCTCGTGAATAATGTTTTAGTCTTGTCTGATGCTAAAAACCTTTCCTTATGAACGGAAATCACGTAATAAACTTCAACTTTAGACTAGCCTGGTGCTGATTAGGTCTTCTATGCCATTTAAGCCTACAACTGTACGTCTTCTTAGTGGATATTGGCATGTAACATTTGTCACTTGTAGCTAGCTACGGTCTCTCCAACACCGGGCTTACTAGGTCTGAAAACCCTGATGTTCGCCCAAATTTTGTCCCTAAGGCGCCAATGTAGTTCGATAAGGAACTATGATAAACGACTGACTTACTCTTAATATGATTTGCACGAAGTATGAGATAAAGTCTTCTTCTGTTGATGTTGTTCAAATACAAGTCAAATGGTTTACTTAGTCAAACATTATTTACCTACGTCTTCAACAATTTCCGTTTTCCGTATCATGTTCAATAAGTAACTGGCAAGTACCTAGAAAAAAGTACTATTGATACGAAACTTACAGGCCTATCTTTATCTTACTTTTTAGTATTAACCTTTCACATCCAAGTATTTTTCCCTTGGGGACGTTTTTCAAGTCCTTGTAAAAAAAAAATTAACAAGAGTTTGTTTAGATAATTCACTAATGTTGCTTCCATATTTTCATAATATCAGACTTTTATGAACTTCACGACTCGACGACTGCATCATAAAGTCTACTAACTGAAATGAGTAGCCTATGATGTTACAAATACAATAGTCTAATACACAAAGTAAACGGAAATAAGTGACTCGTTACTTGTCCTGCTTAAGATTGTCGACACCACATCAAGTGATTCATAAGCTAGGGATTGATTTAAAAAAAAAAGTATTTTTGTAGAGTAGAAATACACAAATATGGGAATAAAATGTTTCGTGTTTAAAATTTCCCATTTATTCCTTGAAATATAGATTTGTTCTATGAACGGCAGTGCTAGATATTGCTACTCCATTTACGTAACGCTCTCGACTTTTCGAGAGCGTCGTTCTACAATGCGGAGGCCTGCGCCCATTTCCCTTATTTCTAAGAATGTGTATAAGCCATTGAACTTGAGTAAACCAAATTTCCCCATATATAACATCAAAAACAAATACTTCTTACTGATATTTTACTAGTACCTCATGTATGTTTTGATAGTATTGGTTAACTTCACAACAGAGCGGTGATTCCAGTTAAGAATGCGCCGAGACCACAGGCTAGGCCTGCTGGGTATTCGTTATGAGCTACGTAAGGAAACTAATAAATTAGCCAAAGTACTGGATCCCGTTGTAAATGTTACTCTGACATTGGCAGCTTCAAATTTAACCTTTAGGAGTCATATAGAGATGATAGTCCAGCCCGATAGCGGAAACATTTTGGCAATTATTGATCTTCTCAGTAAATACGATACATTTATGGTCCGAATACGATAATCAGTGGTCCGAAGGACAGGGAGAAGTAGGCCTATATGAGTCAAAAAATTCAAAATCAACTCATTCAGCTTTTATCTAAAAAATTTGAAAATATTATTTTGAAACAGATATAATCTGCTCAATTTTTACTTCCATGTTCCATAAGGAAATGGAAGTATGGTCATGGCGAAAAAAATCGTGTTCGAGATAACGGCAGATTCTGATTTTACTACCATCAAAACATGAAAAAGTCATTTTTCGAAGTGTGTGTGTGTGTGTGTGTGTGTGTGTGCAATTTTTTCTATGGCAAACGATAACAGCCGCAAATTCAAACAGAATCAAGTAATTTTTTGCATACAGTCCTGAATTGTAGAGGACTCAAGGCCTACTGTTTTTGGTGAAGATCGGTTAAGGGAAAGGGGTAGTTTACCTGCAATGTTTTACGTTTTAACAAGAGTAAAGTGCTTAATTTTGATAAATAAAGTATCCTGAAAAGAAGGTCATAATAATCCACTGTAGAAAGGTAGATGAAATATCTACAAATGAAAAGGGTAGTTGAAGGGGGGAGGGGGTAATTTTTTTTATAAATTAAAATGGTAGTTGATGATAGTGGAGGTAAATTTTTATAAGTTTTATATGTGTACTACGTTATTGACAACAAAGAAGTAGTTTCTATGGAAACATTTCATTTCACTTTAACAAAATTATAAATTTTTTATTTCTATTTAAATCACATATGAGTGAAAAAATATCGTTCCTGGCAGGCAAACATATCTCAATTATGTAATGTTTACTTTTCCAAAGTTTTATTATTGTGATTACCGCAATAAAAAGGCCGGCAGCACACACACACACACACACACACACAATTCGCGTTACTTCTGGCCTCACTCATGCTTATTTTATTATGTTTGCACGCTTTTTAAATGGAAAGTGCCGAAACCTACACCAACACAACGCGTGCAAGCCGAAAAGGTGGACATCGATTAGCTTCCTGTGGATCGCTGGGCAGTGTTGTTGTATTAAAGCAATTAATACAATCTGTGTACTTATTTCTATTATGATATGAGAATTATAAACTAATATGTGCATGTGTGTATGTATGAAAAATATATAAATATTTTTCTCCTTTGGTAAATTGTTTGCCCCTCCTTGAAAATATTTTGACCTCCCTGATGGCTAGTTATTTACTAGCCTGTGTGGAATATAGCTTTATGACATGGATCAGAATGGTGGGTGTTAAACAGGAGACACAAACGTATTAAGGAAGAAATGTTTTGCTGAGAAATTTATAATTATACGGGTGAACAGAATAGTCGTACAGGAAATCAGAAGACAAATGGAAAGAAAGAAATCAAGACTCGATTTTAAAAAAGAAAAATGACTAGTATAGTATTGACAGGAAAGACTTTGATAACACTATAGACATCCCTCGACCCCTCGCATCGAGAGTCCAATTTCATTACAGGAATCAGATCGCAGCTACCTTTAGCTAGCTCTTCGTTCGACCTACAGACATTTTATCCCAAAGTACAGTCCTTCCTCACGAAGGTTGAGGATAGTCTTAATCCACCTGACATGGTGGTACCATTTTAGCTGATACGTAATTTTTTCAGAACTCAAGCATCCAGTTATTTAATTAATATTTAAATGATGTTAAATATAAATTTTAGGACATGGAAGTCATGTATGGTTCTCCATACCGATTTTTTTCTATAACAATGGATACTACGCAAAACATTAACAGAAAAGATCAGCTGAGTCAAATAATTAGAAATGTGTGAAATTCTGAAGATGAAGGCCCACCTACTTAAAATTTATTAAATCTATTCAGGATTTATAGAAAAAATCGATGAAACTGGCCTAGGCTTAGAAGAGATTTTAAACAATCTTGAGGAGAACGTATTCTGTTTACGTTAGCCCTATATAATTTTAGTAGCTGCCACAGCTATAAGGAAGGGTCAATATTCGAGAGGGAATAATGGCGTGAATTAAGTATAAGAGTAGTAGGGGCCCGCAAAGGATTGTTGGGGAGGGGGCGAAAAACGGATACGCCACTGTTTGAAGCAAAACTAAAGAGTGTGTACAAATAGTCCAATAAGACAGTATCGCGTAGTAGTTGTAAATCATCAGCTGTTATGGAGATGAGAAACATGATCACAAGGTTTACGACTGACGTTCTAAAAAAGGTCAAGTACTTTGTTGAAGCTGTCGCTTTCCGTACGTAATGAATGCGTATTCATTTATGAATACAGCACGTTCACGTGTGAATGCAACACGAACGCGTACGAGACCACAAACTAATTGCATCGTTTTAGAAAACTCTGCGCCGTGCAAAACTACGACGAGCGTTCGTTTTAAAACGTCGTTCGAAATCTCTCATAAATATTTACCGACAGGTATGCCAATTCGAAAGTACCCTGGTTGAAACAGAAAACAAACTCGAACATGAGAACATATTTGGTATTATACATAAAGGTTTCGAAAACACAACCTTTATAATAGAATACAGAGTTCACCGCGACGGTTTATGTGGATCGCGTGTACATAAGCATAATAAAACAGCGTGATACGAATCGATCGACAGAGTCAACATGTCACGTGACTGGATCTACTGGACATAGCACTGGGTCGCAACTCACGTTGTTATACCCTGTTTGATAGGTTTTGTCTTCGTGAATCTAATTTAGTCATTGGTCAGTCCTTCAACCTACGGACAGAAACCGAAAACTGACACTGAATGACGATCTATTCTCTAAAGATTAATTTCTCTAGTAACAGACAACGCATACGTCACTACTACACAGGAGTACTACTACTACTTACCTCACTAAACATGAGGAGCGTTGACGATGTCACACAAGTGCTTGGTGGATCCCACGGACGTAACTGCACAACGTTAGACTGGCAAAAGGTAAAGGGGGCAAACCTTTTCTCTCTCATACCTTATACGCCTATTTAAAAATCATCCATTTGTTTTGTAAGATAGTTGCCTTAATAATACAATACACTTAACTAGGCCTACACTGTGTTTACTTTTGTTCTCATAATTTTGTATTCCGCAATTTATTGAGCCGTCCCACAAAGGTTGCTATTCCAGCGTCTACCATAAGTCTCGGTTTAGACAGATCAGAATCACTTCGAGTCGGCTAGGCTGCGCTGTCTCCTACGCGCGGAAAATCGGCTTCTTTGTCTTCTTGTGTTAGCCACTCGTGTGGACGTAGCAGCTCATCGTTCCGGTCGACCACCCACGCTAATACGGCTCTAAGCTCCTGTACATCAAACTTTGCGGGAAGCACGAAGCTGTACCCACACTTTGCTCCACAATGCATACAATATTACAAGGCTTCGGCTGAAATAGCACGAGAGGGTTCCTAGCCATTGGGGAACCGTGAGGTGTGCAAGCGTGTAACTGGAGGAGCCATCCGCCTAAACATGGCAGCTCATCGATCGACCGACGCCTTATGGCGGCCGCGTCCATCGTCCAAGCTAGCGCGGAGCCACGGAGCAACCATCGAAATCCTCTCCTGAAACCTAGAGTTCTAGAGTTCATCGGGCTACGACCCGGACAACGTAAACACATTAGACGACCTGGTCTGTCTGTGTTTTTGTGCCCTTATCATCCGAGTCGGTAAAGTGAAGAATAAAACTATTCCATCTTAGGAAAGAGTCATTATACAGAGACCAGTACAGCATGAAGGCCGTTACTACACTATTACAGTACTAAGAATTTTATCCGCATAATATAGCATAACGACTTTTCCAAGTTCTGTAATAGTTCCTACACCTGGCTCGCCGAATCAATTACAAATCGACTCAAAAAAACTAAATACAGAGATAATTTATTAAATGTTAAATTACTTCGGTGCTAAATTGGATGTTCTTTCCCGACGTTGGCTCTTGGTAGAAAGAGATCACACGGAAACAATTTGGAAATTATAAAATACGTCAGGATGATAAATTACAGGAATCGAAGGGAGGTCTGAACTTTTTGAGGGGCCAAATACTTTAATTAATTAATAATACGAAATTCGAAGATCAACTTTTATTTGACTGACTCAGCAAAGGGAAAACTGGAAAACAATATAAGCCAAAGTCTGGCAACTGGAGTTACAAAGTATCTAACATTACAGCTTAGAAATATCAAAGAGCGTGAACACAAAATCGTGTTTCAAAAACAGATTGTGGGGTACCGTGTGTGGACGCTTATTAAAATCTAGTAAAACCAGAACTGAATCCATTAACGTGAACTTATAACAGGCGGATCACTATTGTAATCTCCACGAATTAAGGGTTATAACACACACGCGCGCGCGCACGCACGCACACACACACACACACACACACACACACACACACACACACACACACACACACACACACACACACTGGGAAAATTATGCACTATTTTTTACTACGGCCGCGCTGTCGATTAACCAACAAAATTGTATTATACTTGTTGCTAACTCGTATTACATTTTGGATAGTTTATTAATTTATTGTTTACTTTTAATTTTGCTACGAATAAAAATTCTGATTTTCGGAAACAAACAGAAAAAGTCCTAAAGTAATAAAACTGTTAAGAGATAATAATAAAACAAGTTTCGTTAGTAAATACCAAATTCTAATACACACACGTAGTACAACAAAAATCTTCAATTTTTTCTTGGTTTGGAACGCGGTGATTGCGGAAACTCTTTCTATGCGTCCCGTGAAAACCCGTAACGTTTACATCAGTCGCACACAGACCCATTAGTCTCAATTACAAAATTCATATGTTGTTGGATTTTCTATTTAAAATCATTAATTTGGTTTCATAGATTTCGCAAATCACTGGCGAACATTTTCTGTTTGCCAATTCAAAGAATAAAATGTTGCTATCGACTGTTTTCGATAAACCACGAAACAACAATTCCTTGGTTTGTTTTCATTATATTCCAGTATTAATGTGCAATTCGCACGAACGTGTACCCAGTCTCAAGACAGCCACTATGTACTTATGTGTTTCACGAGTGATACAAACATAAACTTTTCAATAAAACTTTAAAACCGTCACAACCGATACAAACCTCAGTTTCTCACAACTTGTAGCAGCTGCACACAAAGTAACTGCCTTAAATGCGTCTCGTAATACTGTTACAGCCCTGTACAGCTTCTGTAACGAAACGTAAAACTTTACGAAGCGGAGTTCATGACTACTTTTATTTTACTTGAAGACGTTCCAAACTGCGTCGCATAACGTATTTTCGATTTTAGGTTTACATGAAGAAGGATGGAATTTTGCTAACGCATACACATTTTTACAAAGCTGTCAAGAATGTTGAAGCCCTCTGAGGGTGGGAACGCTACAGATAAAGAAAACATAGCGAGTCATTTAAATTACAAATTTAATGAAGTTTTGAATTTAGAAAACGTCTTACCGAAGCAACTCACTCCTCCTGCTTGCCATTTACTCACGAAAAGCTTTCTAGTTAGATTCTTGATTTAAATTCTAAATACGTCTTCTACTCTTTCTACTTTCCTCAAACATTTACTATAAAATCACTAATAACCTAGAAGCGTCACTTACAAACGTAAATTTTCTTCTTAACCCGTGCCATTATCGAATACCCTCTTCCCATTTATCTCCCTTAACGCTTCATAACTTACAATATTAATATGATTAATAGGGGTGTGGGTCAGGGTGAATATGTGTGAAAGGATGGGGGGGGAGAGAGAGAGAGAGAGAGAGAGAGAGAGAGAGAGAGAGAGAGAGAGAGAGAGAGAGAGAGAGAGAGAGAGAGAGAGGCTTAACCATAGACGTCTTGTTCAAAAGAACAAAAATAGCACCACAGTAGCAAATCGTTTTCTTGCTTAATTACACGACCCTATTGGTAGCTGGATGCCGCCAGGTTCAGTCTGTGGATTGTGGATCTACAATGTTCGATCAACTTAATGACTAGCCTCAATCGTATTACGCTAGAAAGCAGTTTCAATCCCCAGTTTTAGTTGTAGCGCGAATATAACCCACTATACACGACTATGTCTCTCTTTATACAACTGTGTTCAGAAACACCTTGATAATTAATTCATTTATTTAAAATATCAATACATGACCAAAGTTGAGAGAACTAACAGGTTTGGTATATTATATACCTTACCTTACCCGATTTTTAAAAACATTGTTTTTTTTAAAACCTGTATTGTCACCTGTATTGTTTATATATATATGATTAACGACCGACCTGGACTTTTTTCTGGATGCCGTTCCCATCCAATTACTCACCCTGCGAATATCTTCTTCCGCACGTTTCATCCACCTGTCACGTGGTCTTCTTGTCTTCTTCTGCTTCCAGTCAGCGTGATTCTTGATAGTCTCTTGTCAACTGTCATAACATACCACAAATACCTAATTCTTTGTGCTTTCTTCATTGCGCCCCTCGATCTCCGAATCATTGAAGAGGTGTCTCGATTTCTGACTTGACTGTCTCTCCAATGCTTATATTTCTCTCCCACACATTCCTCCAAAACTTCCTTCCAACATTCCCCATATACATTTTGTTGTTTTTTCCTAACGTGCAGTTACCATACCCATATGGTATTATGGGTCTAATACCAGTTCCATAAATCCTGAAAATACGCGCTCCTGTTAGTGCTCCATTTGTTAGTAACTGAGACAATTCCATGTAAATGTCTGTTACCTGACATAACCTGATATGTCTCTTACATATAATGTCAAGCTAAAGAGCATTAGCTTTGCGACTTAAATCTTTCCTCTAATGCTCAGGTTTCTAGTGACTACGCTTCCTTAGTTTTAATTCTTTCTACTTCACCATAATTTACTCCTAACAGTTAACATTATCACTTTACACATCACCTTATATATAATTTATAGATATCCGTTAGCTGTATTGTAAGCGAAACATTCAATTACAATTCAAACAAACGTCAGAAGATACAGAATAATTTCTGTGAAACGTGCGTCAGGTGAAAATAAACCTACTTGCAGTTTATTTATTTAAAGATATTACATAATTAATTAATAAATAGCTAAAATTGTTAGTGTAATGACAAGCGTCTATAATTGTATGTGGGGAACAAAAATCAGGTCCTAAGTTACATAAACAAGATACAATGAAGACCAACTCGAAACACTTTCATTTAATCAAATTAATTTAATGTCAATTTATATATTTAATGACCTAAATATAAATTAGTTAGTTTATAAATGCTAAACGCAAATGCTTTAGAAAGAAAACGGAGGAAAACAAGAACAGACAGCGTGAATCGATAAGAACGACGTTAATCACTTTCCGTCTATCCCTTCGCAAAAACTGTTCTCTTTATCCCCCTACCAATTAATTATGCATTAATCGTGTTTTTATATTTTAAAAAAGGCCAGAAACAACTACTATATTGAATCGTTTAAAACTACTATCGTGTTTGTTCTGTAAAAAGTAAACGGAAAGTCCAATGCGGGTAATCAACTTATAGCTGACGATACACTGAAAACACTAGACCGACGTTAAACGCTGATTAAAATTCTCGACGTATTAAGTGCATACGATTG
Organism: Magicicada septendecula; assembly: GCA_034769895.1. Taxonomy (NCBI): domain Eukaryota; kingdom Metazoa; phylum Arthropoda; class Insecta; order Hemiptera; family Cicadidae; genus Magicicada; species Magicicada septendecula. Next base: position 247,760,421 of record CM068371.1, on the reverse strand, counting down.
GACAATAAAATAATCGATACGAAAGCATAACATTTAACGACCAATCGATCACCAAGTCGGTAATTAGTGCCTACAAGGGTGGACGCAAGCACATCTGCTACAGAAAACAAATGTAGCATAATTTTTTACAGTTATCGACGTTTTGCACAACGAAACCTCCGCCCCCCCGTAGTAACAAGCTGTTATCACTATTTTGCCTTATCAGGGGCAACGCTGATACTCACCAACCGGGAAATGTCCAATAAAATACACAGTACAACACTTGCACAACTTAAACTACAAACTTACAAAGTTTCAGATACTGTACAACACGAAAATAAAACCCAGAAAAAACTAGTACGCTCCCTGTTATGAACGAAGTACATTTGTTACTGGATAGATTTTGATGTTACATACTCTTCTGAATTATCAGAAAAAGTACGAAACCCCCGATTACCTTACTATCCCTGTACAGTAAACTACCCTAATTTTAGTAAAGTAACAACTGTGACAGCAATTATACAATAAACGCTAAAAATTCCAAACAATCGGATTTGTGTTAAAATTCCCTTTAGTCTGACACCCAGCTGGATTTATGCAATTTTTCATCCCATTTTTTGACTCTGAGATCTGAGTTTGGCACTAAACTACTGAGTTTAGAACAATGGAGTTCAATAAAAATGAAATTTCACTTATTTCCATGTATTTGAAACTTCCTGTATTATCCTATAAGAAAAACAATTCTCGCAGGCATGGTGTGGTAATTTTATTTTTTTACTAAAATAATATTTTTTAAAGTTTTAATAGGCCTACATGAAGGTCATATTATATTACATGAGAAAAATTCTGATAAAGAATGCCGTATAAGTGCAGCCTACATTTTAAACACGCTAAATCTGACATACGATTTTTTTTGTGGTTTTGTATTCTAATTTTTGGACTAAATGTACCTTAAATGTATCAAAAAACATGAATTAGATGCTAACTCTGATGTATGCATTTCGTACTTCATTTTTATGGGCACTGGTTTTCAAAACGAGTTGTAGTCCACATACACAGTGTATCCTATGGGAGAAAACAGATTACGAACGGATAGCAGGCTCATCACGGCATCACCCACTTTGCTTTGCATTGACATGAACGGAATGAAATCCACTATTCGTGCCATTATGAGTCCAGGGCTCGGGCGGCACAAGTAGAAACAGGAACGGAATGGCCAGCATGCTTTACACAGTATAGTTTCTGATCGCCTCGAACACCAACGAGGTGAATATTTTTTCTGCAGTTTGTGTTTATTTTATTACGATGAACACGGATGACCTTCTCACAGATGCAGTGCGGAGTGCCAGCACCTGTACAATATTTCAGCCCTGGGTACCATTAGCAGGAGATAAATGGCAACGCATGTTAAGAAAATTTCTGAAAAATTTGACTCTTTGACAACTAAATATTTTATGTACACGTAAAAACAGCGCTGTATTTTATTTGAACACCCGCCCATGCATAACTTCTTAAGAACATGTTTAAATTACAGTACGCTACGTTGAGCTGAAAAATAACAAAAGTGCCTAGTGACATTTAACACGCGACGAAGCACGAAGCTGGAGATCATTACGTAACGCTCTAGATCAGTGGTTCCCAAAATGGGGTCCGCGACAATGTTTCAGGGGGTCCGCAGACACTTAAAAAAAATAGAATATACCGTAATTTTCTCCGATTTTTTATGCTCTAAAATCTAAGTCTACATTTTATAATCTTTAAACAATTAGTAGAAGAATCCAGTATTTTTTTTTGTTCAAATAAATTGTAATTGTAAAGTAATTTCAAACTAATGGCTTTAATAATGTCTTTAAATCATGTCGTGTAGCAGATCTGTTTGTCCGCCGAACAGACTAGACCTCTCTCTTACAGTACAAGAAGAAGATACATTGGCAGAACTTTCAACTGACAGTTTATTAAAATTACAGTTTTCCAAATTACAGCTAGCCGACTTCTGGTTATATGTAATGACTGACTATCCTGAACTCGGAAAAAGTGCTTTGAAGTGATTGTATGTGTTTTCCTCTACTTATTTGTGTGAAACTGCGGTCTCCTTGCTCAAAGTACTTAAAGTCAAAGTTAAGAGATAAACTTGATGTCGAGAGTTACTTAATATTGAAATTAACAGACATTTAAAGATATTAAAGAGCTAATTGTGCAAAAGCAGCTTCGTTGTTCACATTAAACTATGTTTCATATCATTACTATCATAATTTTTCAAATTAAGAGAATTTTGATTTTAATACATTTTAATTAAAATATAAGAGTTTCTATCATATTTACTATTTGTTTTATTTCAGAACTCAGACGGGTCCGTGAATTTTAAATTATTCGCGGGGGGTGGGGGGGTCCGCGGACTGTAAAGTTTGGGAACCACTGCTCTAGATAACTCGAGATGCCCCTTCCACACGTTTGTCGAGTATTTTACCAGCCAGGCCCATTGTATCACTACACAATGCAAGGCGGCTGAAAAATAAATAATGGATTTCGAAGCGGCCAAGTTTCACTTTAGACCTGGCGATATTACTAGTGCGGTCTGGAGTTTGAATTATTGTATAAGAGTGCCTTTGATGACTTCTAAATAGTCTGCGACTAATTAAAGTTTGTAATTGGTTACTTCATTGGTGTCAGTTATTATGTTTCCACTGTACAACACGACGATCTGAGCGATCGTCATAACAGTATGTTACTTTAAGAGTATATAATATGTGAAATCATAAATGTTGTTTGGAACGTATTCTGGATCTGTAAAAGACACAAACACACAGCTGTTACTTTTTCACTTTCTTCCCGCGTACACATAGTCCCGTTTATAAGATAAACTTCCATTTGGAAACACAAAGTATTCTGTGAAATCTTTCTGATTTTTTGAACTGAAAAGAGCATTCAACCACCGGCACAAAGAACATCACATAGCAGACAAAAATATATCAAAACATTTCCGCTCTTCTTACTCCTCACATACTACAGCCTCCAGAACCAGGTGCTCTCTCCAACTCTCCACTTCAACTGAAAGCATACAATGCTGATCAAAACGTTTGTCCGGACCTGTGCCATGCCGGCTGTTCATAGCCGGTTTCCTCCTCATCTCGTCCATTGTTCCATCCGATTTCGAACGGAGAGTATATTTCAAACGATTCCCCGAATGTTTGTTTAGGTTAGTACAGAGATAATGGAACGAAATTGGCAGGAAATTTTGTTTGGTGTAATCCGCAAGTAAGCAGGCTATAAAGACCTAGCCAAACCCTTATGCGACACAGCTGAAAAGCTATCCAAATATAAACTACCATAGGCTTGACCCTTTCAGTAGTGTAAGACAATAAATTAAGAGAAAAATTATACTGAAATACTAGCGACAGCTGGAAAGAAAAACAGACGCACGACGAACGTTTAACAGTAAACGAACGTGTTCGAGTGGCGTCCCGCTCGCACCGGAGAAAGTGTAAACAGAGTCGAAGAAATAAGTTTAACTGTCGCCTGAACGCGACAGTGTTTAAGTGTCACTCGGCGGTGAACGCGATATGCAAAACGTGGAGATGAGCCGATCACGACCGCGTGAAAGCCATTTCACAGCGCACGACCGACTACCTGTGCACTATATTAGCTTAACGTAGAACACTGGTCGCAATAATTACTACCAGCAGTCCTGGCGACGCTATTAATGTCGTTACAAGCGTTTCTCCCGTAATCACCGCCGTACACAACAGAGTTCCTGCACACCTGGACTTTCTACGTCAACTGTTGAACTGTTGTCTGCTGTTTCAAAACTCAAACTAATAAAATAATATCAACATTCGATCAACGATACTGTTAACCGACAGCAGAAATAACTTGACTGTTTTATTACCGGGTCCTTTAGCAAACACTGACTTGGATACGTTAAATTACATTCAGGGAAGAAATGATTTACACGTGATGCAATTTAAGCCCATAATGTAAGTCATAACTTTTCGTTCACCATGAAATTTCGTATTTATGTCCGGTATACAAACTTAACGTTTTTTTCTTCTCTTATGATTCGAATAAATGCATTTTAAGTTCGAAATGTATTTAAGTTGTTCACCGATCTGTACTATGGTACGGTGGCATTTAACGTCATACCACAGAGATCAGCATATCCAAATCGCTTTTATTTCTATAACTGACCTACACAACCACAATAACCCGTTACGATCTATCCTAAATAAACAAAATAAAATAAATTATCAAAATAAAAATAACAATATACAAATTGGCTAAGTAGGGTAAGTGGTAACCCTCGACGAGTGGTAATTTGGTGACAAAACCAAAAGTCTATGTCTATGGCGGGTGAAGCAACGGAGAGAGTGCTGAGAACCGTGGGAAAAATAACAAAGCTTTAAATAAAAAAAAAAATAACGTAAAGAGAGACAAATTTCTTACGATTGAGCCTATAAAGAGGACGAAATTAGGTCGAGCGTGTTGACTGTGTAACGTGATAACTGGTAACTCACCAAACAACAACGGGGAACCACCTATCGCTCTAGTAAACACGACGCTGAATAATGCAAGAATCGAGCAAACACTGACGAAATTCTCTTTGTTATTTGTTTACGTTGACGAAAACCTGTATAAAGCGATAGTTCATTTCGTTCCGGAAGTGTTTTAAAGCAATATTATTGTTAAGTTGTAATTAATGCAAGTGTATAAGTATTATATTTTTAAACTGCAATTCATTAATACTCAACTGTAATGATCACAAAACGTAAAAAAATTAACCACCATATCAGTAAATATTCTTATGACTAAGCTTGAACTGAATGAATACCATTCCTTAAATCCGTTTCTTATGAAATGTCGATCGTCTAATGGAATACGGAGGAACGACATTAACGTAAATGCTGTTTGGTTTGTTTATGAATGGAAAGAAACGGAAAGCAAACATTTCACGCCGAATCACCGCCGCAGGTAGTCCTCTACAGTATACACGTACACAAGGTTGCCGGCGGTGACTCGACACGAATTTAAGCGACAAATAATAATTTACGTATTGTTGTGCACGGCCTCACACCGCGTCTTCCTAGCACATACACGACAACTAGCCATTTTATGCTCGTTTACCAATTTAAAAAGAGATAATTTTGTAGATAGAACTCTATAAACACGACCTTGAAGTGACAAAACCGTCTACAGTTCACAGAATAGTGCACGCGCGCGCGCGCGTTGTGATGAAGCCAGAGTTGTTATTCAGTCGTACAAATGACATCCCAATATACTTATCCGCGGTACAGACATTTCCTGTTTACGTACCGAAACAGTTTCTTGTGGGATTAACTCATTTTAAACTGGACACGAAATTCGGTGACTTCATCGTTTTTGCGATAAACGGTGACAATATTCTCCTCTTATCTTTTTAACATACAAAACAGCAGCTGCCCTACTTAAATAACACATAAACAATAGGTCCTCACCTCCGTTGTCCCTGTGGTATCGAGTAAGCATGTAACACTTTATCACAGCGCGCGCGTGAAACTATGTATTATTAATCTGTTTACACGACATGCGATCACTGTGACACTGTTGTATTTGCAATTCTGGGTCTCCATACTCCATCTGGCGAGTCTCCGTCACAATCAAAAGTAAGAACGAAGCACGGCTGAAAAACGTAAATATTTTACACATTCATTCTCTCTCAAATATAGGCCTATTCTATTCTCGATTATATGTATGAATTATTATTTTATATTAAATTAAACTCGGATTCACTTTTTCCGCAAAACTATGCATCCACTTCAGAAAACCTTCCTTTGTGATCCAACCGCTGGGTTGAGCATCAAAAATGCATTATTTTATGTTATTATTTTGTGCGTATAAATTTTATGTTGCTTTTAAAACCTCCGCTCCACAGTCCGTTAAGGACCAAGGCGTACCGCGCGGCTTTTGTGTTAGTGTGACGGTGTATGGCTAGTACTACGCGCCACCAGCCGCTAGTTGCGGTATTCACGGCCAGGAGGCGGCGCTGTTATCTCACGCCTACTCAGTTTGCCTCACGACGCTGAGTGCACGCCGTATGGAGCCTCCGCAGGGAATTGAACCCGGGACCACGAGCGCATCAATCACCCGCGTTAGCCACTAGACCACCTGGAGGCTCATGTTGCTTTTAAGACACATTAAGCATTACACGAAGACACAAATTATTTCATCGCAATGACTGGAGAAAGATATCCCACTAGTCCTTACACAAGACACTTGTACTTTTATCTCTGCCGCTATATAGACCAACACAACATTTTTCATATTCTTTTTCTCCTTCATGCTTACATCATTTATATGGTAACTTCGCCCCTGGTGTGTATGTGTGGGCGTGCGTTATAAATAACACCAATTTCCAACGCGATCTCAACGTCCATGATACCGAAACTAGCACCATTGTACCTATAGCAATCGTGAAAATTTTTTCCATAGACATACTAAACTACAGTTTACAAAGAAGAACGGCATCCGAACTGCAGGGGTCTATTCTACCAGAAGAAAGATCATGAAGGAATAATGTAGGAAGTTCCACCGTCGACTTTAGTCTTATCGGTGAACTGCAGAAACCATTAAGACGTAAACAGTACATTGGGAGAAGAAAAGAACGTTAATTCAGTTTCAAAAACATTCCAGGTAACATTTTAATTTTTTTTGTTTACGTGTAATAATAACTCGAATAGTACAATCGGTCATATAAACATTAAAACTACAAGTTCTGAGTTATGCATGTACTGACAACCGCTACCCAGCCACCACCGTTTTATTGAACAGTTATCAAATTCGACGATAATACAAGGGAATGCTTTATTTACGCATATAATAAGTAGTGAGGAATATTAAGACATAGTTACTTATCAACATTCAGTCAGTTCGCAACTTCGTAAAAATTGTATTCACCAACAAACATTTTTAAAAAAGTATGCTTCTGAGGCCAGAGTATGAATTATTCTATACGTTTGTATTGAGAACGACCTCCGCCAGCGGCGTCTAGCTTCTCTTGCTTGGCAAGGATATTGGTAAAAATAAAATATAACGTGACTGAATTCCATATTCGCAGCGCGCACGTGCTCTTCATGTGCAGCACAATTCTCTACATAAATCTCGCTTACCAGAGAACATGAAGGACATGTGTCTGAGTCGTAGCCGAAGGCCGCCGCTTTCCAGCGGATATCATCTCGCTCTACTTCCCTGTTACTTTAAACTATTTTCTCACGGAGCGGACGTGTACACTCTTTGCGCAACGTGATCTGTTCGACATTACTTCCGCGCTAGCTAAGCACACACACCGTACAAGGTACCGTTTACATATCAAACTTATAAGTTGTTCTCATCTTCTATTTAACATGACGTCGTGGCTAACACGACGTTTTAAAGAATTTCACATTTCTGCCCTAAGTTTAAACATCCTCTAACTGCAACAGTGAATCCGATCTTCGTTCGTGGTCAGTTGAATTCTTCATTGTTAAAGTAACTGCCTAAAAAGGAATTACTAAGACAGTCCGGTGGGTCTTCTGGCATCTTTAGAGCAACGCTCCTTTACACTTCTAGGTTCTGACGTAATTAAAAACAAACTAATAATTTGTATACTATTCCACCGAGTAGAGCAGTTGTTGGAACGTAATAATTAATATGCCGTCACAGCGAAAGAACAAAGCGAAGAAATAGAGCGTAATGGAAAGGAAAGAACCGTTTACTGCGTGTCTGGGCCGAAACTCTTGTCCCGGAGATTCTAGCTGCTAAGGACATTCAGTCTGTACTTGTCACCATTCTGGGCTCCCTGTCATACATGACTACACCCCTTCGGCTGGTGAATTGTCTCATCATGCCGAACTGGCTGCCTTTGCCAATGAGTATGACTTTGATGTCATACTCCTCCAAGAGACCTTCCAGCTTCCTGCGTATTTCACGTATCGCACGGATAAGACTCTGCGTCTGAAGGCCCTCTGCTCGGGAGGTACGTCTCATCTCGGCTTACCTCTCGCCCGGGCGCGGAGGGCCTCCGCCGCAAGAGGAGTGGGACGCGCTCAACTATTCTCTTCCCAGCTCCTGCCGGGAACTTCAACTCCAAACATACCCTGTGGAACAGCCGTGTCACAAATCCGCGTGGCCGCTTGCTCTACAGTTACGTCTAGCGTCATCGTCAGGTCTACGTTCTTGGTCCTACCTCTCCGATCCACGTTCCCAATCGTAGACTTCCGGATATCCTTGACATTGTTGTTGTCAAGGATCTGACCTGTCCCATCACAGTAGAAGCCGTGTCAGATCTTTCGTCTGATCACGACCCGATACTCATCACTGTTCGGGCTACATTGGACACACCTCTCCAACGTCTCTGTCGTGTCAGAAGAGTCAACTGACGCTCCTATCATGACGAACTCCACCAAACAATGTCTTCTGGCCTGCCGGCTCCCACCACCTCTCCAGCTGATGCGAACCGCTTTGCTAACTATCTTCACGATGTCGTCACGTCCGCTATGGACAAAAACACTTAGTCTAATCCTTGAGACTAACAAAAGATCTCAACTTCTCGAAGAGGCGATTCTAGCCATCCGCAAACGGCGCGAGCTTCGCCGGAGCTTCCCGGCAACGAACCCGGGACCCTGCCGTAAAACGCAGGTGCAATGCTCAAGCTGACCTTGTCAAGTAGCTTCTGCTTGAAGCCACTACGGATCGCTGAGACTCGTACCTCGAGTATCCGGAAGCCAGGCCCGAGTCTGTCTAGCACGCTGCGAGCCGACTTGTTGGCGAAAAAATGACCCGCACAATCACCGGACGAGACTGTGTACTCCGCGGAGTGCAAAGCTCATATCCTAGCCGACTCCATGGGGCAGCAATTTATCGTTCACAAAGGCGTCTGCGAACCCAACCACTCGGCCGTGGTTGCAGACTTCCTGGATACTTCGTCCGCCCACATGACGACTCCCCTGCCCCGTTCGACCGGGCCAATGTGGAATCGGCCGTTCGTTGACTTCACCCCAAGAGGCCACCCGGCGAAGATCACACCGGCGCAGTGGCACTACAACATACTCCTCCCCAGTCTTATCTCGCTAATTCACGAGCTGTTCAATTGATGTCTCCGGCTCCATTACTTTCCCAGCCTGTGAAACGTGCGAAGTAGTCATGATCCCCAAACCACGCATGCTGCGTATGCTTCCTGAAAATCATCTCCACTTCATCTTGCCAGTTATTTCGAATGTGTTCATGCGGCTCCTGCATGGTCGGATTGACCCTCTACTGCATACTTTCATTCGGCCGGAACAGTTCGCCTTTCGCAGAGAGTACTCAACGACCCTTCAAGTCGTCAGGGTTATCACCCCACAGACGGACACCGAGAATAAACATCACTACATCACTCCACTGTGGCAGTATTGTTCGACGTGAGTAAGGCCTTCGATCGAGTCTGGTACGAAAGCCTTCTCTACAAACTTAGCCTGTCCCCACTCCCTGCCTCTTTCGTACATCTTCTGCGATCGTACCTCTGCGATCGTTTCTTTAGGGTGTGCATCGATGGATAGTAGTCATCAGTTCGGCCGATCACCGCAGGCGTTCCTTAAGGTTCTGTCCACGGCCCCGTTCCGTAACTTGTGTACACGAAAGACCTGCCTGTACAGCCTGGAGTCACTCTTTCGTTCTGTACGGATGACGCCATGCACCACTGTAGCCGGGTAACCTCGGTTATGCCGTTACAGTGGTGCAACGTCAGCTCGCCCTTCCTCTGGACTGGCTAAGAAAATGGCGGGTGGCAGTCAATACGGAGAAATTCGCGGTGATCGCCTTCTCCCGTAAGTCCTTCTACCTAAAGGGGATCCCGATAGAATGGAAATTGTCTGTGAAGTACTTGGGCGTCACGCCTGACCTGCGCCTTAGCTTCGCAGCCCACGTCTCCCAGTGTCTCCAGCAAGTCCCCAGCGTCAAAGCTAAGCTATTTACTTTCTTATCAAATCGAAGTTCAGTGGCTGTGCCCTCTAAACTCTCTATTTACCTGTTATTTCTTAGAGCCACCCTAAGATACGCAACGCCCGCATTCTGGTCCCTGGTTTGGCCCTACGTTCTTGCGAGTTTGGAAGCATTCCAATCCCGAACCCTCCGTAATATCTTGGGTTAAAGGTATCTTTTATCCACGAGTTTGTCCGTTCCCTTGCGGACTCTACCTGTGTATTGTTTCTACTTCGTCCTACTCTCATCTTCGCCGCTTTAGTACAGACGAAGGCCCACTCCCACGAACTCATAAACGCCCCCGAGACCTCCGCTCATGACCCTCCATAAACAATCTTCTGCCCCCACCACCGCCCTTGCGTCACTTGACCATCTAGCCTTTTCCTAACAAACTGTAAATAAACAGTAACTAAATCATTTCTTTTCAAGTTGAAAAAAAAATCTTAACCATCGAAAAGCCGTTTCTGATCGCTCTGCAGTCCAGAAGAATACCTACAGCTTCCATAAAATATTCCTGGAAAAATCATCCTTAAACGTCCACATGGCTACTCAGGATAACAGTCGCATCAGGCAGTCATCGGGTTTGCCTGTACACTGTAACAACTGGGGCACACGACTGATGGCGTTTATACTATGTACCATATAGGATGTTATACGGGTCAATCAGGGCACGTTATTGTCACCTGGGGATCCCATGCCTAGACTAGCGGCCCAAGTCCCCCACCGATTTTCTTCTTCTCCCTTGCTAAGAAGTAGACTCTGTATTCTACCCTTCGACAACACAGTAAAACGATTTGCTCGTAAGTTTTACATACGAGCGGCAAGTTTTATATACGTAAGTTTAATCCACGGCATGTTCCAAGCTAAAGTGATTCAACACAACAAGCCGTTGTAGGCCCTGAGAGCTCATAGCAAAACCGGCCTGCTTTGAGACATAAGTTCAAACTGTAGCTCTACATTCCACTTGGAAACTGTTAGTCTCGCCACGTATAACCCAGATTATCTATTTTATTATGCATTTTATCGTGTCGGTTAGGATCCCTGAAGGCCTGGTCCCGTGCGAAGCAATTAGCCGTTCGGCAACTATCTACGAGAACGTTGGTACATCAGAAACTGCCAATAAAATAAATCTGATTGAGACCTATACGATGTCTGGCTACAAGGGCGACAGCTGCGTAGTGCCTGTCAATAAGTAGTCAGACTGACAGATCAGTACTCCGCGGCAACGGTTTATGAACAATATGAGGATCTTCATGCACCTGGGATTTAATCATGGGAACGAAACAGGATATATTTATATTCAACAAATTTGTTGATTAATGGAGTCTACCTAGAGCATTTGCCCGGGTAGGCTGTGACTGTTTTTGCTCTGAAAAATTTTTCCAATTTGTGCGGAAATATTCAGTTTTCACCATTTTTCTTATCATCATCGTATTCAGCATCATCATCACTACAGATTTCACCTACAGTTCAGTGCGACTCAGCTTTATTTAATCAGTGCGGGAGTGTTTTTGTTTCCGTGTGCTGTGCGGTCTGTTTCGTGTTCAATTGTGCCTGTGGATAGTTTTCAGTGTCTGGTGATCCCTCAATCCTAGACCTGCGTAGACGTTCATTTCGGCTTGTCCGAAATGGCGTCGAATACGCCCCCGAATCCTCTGCCGGCGCCGCTTGTTTCCTTAATGGAAACATGCTCAACCGGCTTCCGTTCCACTCCACTTCCTCACGACAGTGAAAGTGATAGTGAAAGTGATCAAAGTGCGGTCGATATGTGCAGTGTTGGGTCGGGGGACGGACAGTTCTCGCTTGTGGAGGGCAAGTCTGCCAAACGCAAGCGAAAACTGGCCCAAACTCCGCCGCCCGCCTCAGCTGCAGATCAGTCGTCTAGTCACGGTAACAGCGGCACTCAGCGCGAGCGTGAGTATTCAACTGGTACCCAAACTGTGTCTTCCCCACGCATTCCACCGATTGTAATTCCTGACAATAGGAATTACACTCAATTGCTTCGTTCCTTATCCCTAGCTCTCCCTTCGGTCAAGGTCGAGGCGAGGTGCCAAGGCGCCTCGCTAAAGCTGGCGACTGCTACGATCCCAGACTTCCGCTCTGTTCAGTCATTCCTGACAGAGCGTAAGATCTCATTTCATACTTTTGCCCTCCCGTCAGAGCGCGAAATCAAAGTCGTTCTGTCGGGAATTCCTTCTTTCACAGAAACTGATGCCATCAGGCAGGAACTTGTTGCGCTCGGCTATGCGCCGACCGCGGTAAGCGTCCTGCATGTTGGCAAAGGTGATGACCGCCGACCTGTTAACAGCTTTCTGGTCAAACTTCTGAAAGTAGGCCCATTCGAGGAGATTTATAGTCTCCAGAACCTTCTGCACCTACGGGTGCAAGTCCGAACATTTGACCCGCGGCCCGGCCCCTCGCAGTGTTTCAACTGCCAGAGGTTCGGCCACAGCAGTTTGTTCTGTCATCAGCCCCCGCGTTGCGTGCGTTGTGCTGAACCTCATCGTGGCTGTGATAAGCCTACGACGGGGTACACAGCTAAATGCTGTAACTGCAAAGGAGCCCATCCGGCTAATTACCGAGGCTGCCCTAACTTTATCGCCGCCATGAAACCGCAGCGACCTCCTGTGCGCCCTGGCGCGCAGGCAGGCCGTGTGGCTGGTCCTGGCCCTAACCGGAGAGCGGCTTTCCCGCCACTCACTGGTGCATCTGCCCAGGTACCGGCAGCAACTCCGGTTGCTTCCGGTGCCGCTGTCTCGCCTGCAGTCGTCGCTTCGGCGCCGCCTGCAGCGGCCTCAATCCCGGCGCCTACCGGAGCGCCCGCACCTTCCTACGCGGCCATGGCCGCTAAATCAGCCCCGCCTCCAGCCCGATCGGGCAAATCAAAGCGCACTCGTCGTCGCCGGAACTCCGCCGGCCGACCAACATCATCACAGGTTCCACCTGTACCCTCTCCGCGGGCTCGACCCGCCCCCAGCCATCGTCCTCAACCTTCCAGTGAGCAGTCTACTACTCAGACCACCAGCCCAGCGCCATCTGCTACCTCTGTCGAGGCCAGTCAGGCTTGTCCTCCTGAGGCCCGGGAATCTTCCCGGGCTTCGGCGGATCCCCTGACTGCCTGGGCAGACAATCTTGTTGCATCCATCAGGACTGCTCGCGACACTACCACTGTGCTTGCCCTGGTGTTCCAATCATTAGCTGCCCTCTTTCCTCTACTTCCCCTAAATGGCTAATAGCCTGAGGATCGTTGCGTGGAACGCCTTCGGGCTACTCCCCAGGCGATCTGAACTGATGACTTTTGTAACGGAGTATGATGTTGATATCATACTTCTTTCCGAGACTCATCTGGCTCATTACCACTCGTTTTCCCTTCCTGCCTATGCCTGTTATCGTCAGGATCGTCCCCTACGGCCTCGCTGTCCCCCCTCGGGGGGCACAGCTGTTTTAGTCCACAGGCGGATATCCCACAGGCTTTTGCCTCCTCTAGATACATCTATTATTGAAGGCTGCGCGGTGGCGGTGGACGCCGGCGGATCGGAGCTGCGCGTTGTTTCTGCGTACCTCCGGCCTGGCCGGCGAACTCCGCCACCGCCCGAGGAGTGGGACGCCCTCCTCGACCACCCCCTCTCAACCATTGTAGCCGGCGACTTAAACGCCAAACACCCTTCATGGAACAGCCGCGTTGTCAACGCCTATGGAAATTCTCTGTTCCGGTTCGTCTCTGGCGACCCGGCACTTAATGTCATCGGCCCTGAAGACCCTACCTACTTCCCCTTTCACGGCCATCGGCCGGACGTTCTTGACATAGTAGTTGTCAAGAACGTTGCCCGCAACATCGAGGTCTCGTCTGTGTCGGACCTTTCGTCCGATCACAATCCCCTTGTTATAACTGTTCGAGAGCTGTCGGCGTCACCCCGACTTCCCGCTCAGATTGTTAGGAGAGTCAACTGGCGATCCTATCATGACGAGCTCTCTCGAAGGTTACCATCTCTCCCGGCGGACCCAATCGTCACTCGTGACGATCTGGATCTCCGCGCCACAAATCTTCAGGAATTGGTCCAAGGTGTCATGGATCGACACACCTACGCACTCGAGGTGAATCATCGTAAATCGGCCTTACCTGCGGAAGTACTCCACGCCATCTGGCTACGGCGCCAGCTCCGCCGCAGATGGCAAAGAACCCGAGACCCAGTCGTTAAGCGACGATTTCAACAACAGTCCCTTTACGTTCAGCAGCTACTGCGGGACGTAAACTCTGATCGATGGGACTCATACCTTGAGTCTCTTGAAGTCGACCACGCCTCCGTCTGGAGAGCGGTGAGTAGACTGACCCGCGAGAAGAGAACTCGCAACCCGCTGGAAACCCCGAACGGGGTTGTGTCTTCATCAGAAGGCAAGGCCGAGGTCTTCGCCGACTGCATGGAGTCGCAATTTACCGTTCATCGAGGCGTTTCGGACCCTGCTCACTCGGCAGAAGTCCGGGACTTCCTATCTGGTTATTTTTCTCGCCCTCCCGCTGGCCCAGACCTCCCGTTCGACAGGGACGAACTCGTTTCGTCTGTCTGTCGACTAAACCGCCGTCGCGCCCCCGGTCCTGACCGGATCGGGGCCGCTGCATTACAATATCTCCCGGCCTCAGGCGTTGACCTCGTTCTCGAGCTGTTCAACTCTTGTCTCCGGCTACAGTACTTTCCCCGCCTGTGGAAAAATGCCAACATCGTTATGATTCCTAAACCCCGCAAGCCGCGCATGCTTCCTGAAAGCTATCGGCCAATATCTCTCTTGCCAGTTATCTCGAAGGTGTTCGAGCGGCTCCTGCTGGCCCGCATCTCGCCGTTGTTGGATAATTTTATCCGCAACGAACAGTTCGGGTTTCGCAGAGAGCACTCGACCACGCTTCAACTAGTCCGCGTGGTAACGCAACTCTCTGACGCCACCAACAGGCGAGCGGCTACGGCCGCCGCACTGCTGGACGTGAGCAAGGCCTTCGACAAAGTCTGGCACGAAGGTCTTCTCTTCAAACTTGCTAACTCCCCCTTACCATCGTCCATAGTGTTTTTCCTCCGGTCGTATCTCAGCGACCGAACCTTCAGGGTTAGCGTCGACGGAACCTGCTCTGCAGTTCGTCCTGTCGCCGCTGGCGTACCCCAGGGATCTGTCCTCGGCCCCGTTCTGTACCTCGTGTACACGAACGACCTGCCTGTTTTGCCCGGAGTCACGTTGTCTTTGTTCGCTGACGATGCAATGTATCATTACAGCTCTGTGTCCCCGCGTTTTGCGAGTGCACAGCTGCAGCGTCAGTTGGACCAGCTTCCGGACTGGCTACGGAAATGGCGGGTGACGATCAACACGGAGAAATCCGAGGCGATCTGTTTCACTCGTAAGTCCATCTCCCGATGCCAGCCCCTCTCCCTTGAAGGGAGGCCTATCGCCTACAAAGAGTCGGTGAAGTATCTAGGCGTTCGGCTAGATCGTCGCCTATGCTTCAACGCCCACGTGACGGACACCCTTGCCAAGGCTCGCGGCGTCCGAGCCAAACTTTACCCATACCTCGCGTGCCGCAGCCCCCTGGCGCTGCGCACGAAAGTTACCCTCTATCTGTTGTTTCTCCGGTCTGTATTGACCTATGCGGCACCTGTATGGTGGTCACTTGCCTCCGCCACCAACAGGCGTAGGCTGGAAAGTTTCCAATCCAGAACCCTCCGTTCCTTGTCGGGATCTCCTTGGTTTGTTAGAAACAGTGTAATTCGAGGAGGTCTACGAGTTCCTGCTCTCTCAGCCTTTGTCTGGTCATTAGCTGCGACTCTCTTTGCCGCAGCTGAGACCTCTTCCTTCCCTTACCTCAGAACCATCAGCACCACGCAACCACCTCCCCCTGTCCGGGTCAAACGCCCTCGGGCGATTCTCGATGACCCGCCATAAGTTTAAGTAACCTGCTTAAACCTCAATTTGACTATTCACCATCTGTCCATGCCCCAGAATTTACCTGATAAGCTGTTTCCTTCCTGCCTTCCTAGTATGCCGACCACGCTGAATGCTGCTGCTACGCGCTATCACTGGCACGGAGGCTCTCTGCCTCGCGGGGAGCGACCGACGCCTCACGGCGTCTGCACGCGGGACTGGGAACGGGTGACATCTGTCATCTGAACCCGTTCATGCGGCAGTGCCCACTGATTGCAAATATTTAAATAAATAAAAATTAAAACCTTTCTCCCCCGCCTTCTCAGTTAACTGGTTGGCGGTTGTCCATTCCTGATATTAGGCACCAGTCGAAGAACCAGACCTATGTATATCCACAGGCAGCCATTGAGCTCGACTCAGATGCTGCAGTCATGCACCGGGTGCAAAGACGCCCCGCTACTACAATGCTACATGCTACGTTGATTAATGATTTTATATATTATAAATAATTCCGTACTTCATTTTATATGATCCCCGCTAAAGTTTTGTAATAGCAATTGGTAAGGAACATAATAGATTACAACTATTGTAGGGAATTATAACGGGTGGAGCAATGAGAACACAATTTGTGTTAGCTCGTGTTCGGTTAATATGGTAACAATAAATGAACAGATGATTTTATAACCTCAGTTAAACTATGCCATTTCAGTAAACATTGCTCAAAGGGGAGTTTAATATCGAGCGTATACTGTAGAAACATTTTCTAAAAGTAGGCTAATGATTCCTACATAACAAAACAAAGGCTGTTCAGATATCACTTCAACGTTGGGAGACATGGAAAAATTCCAGATCGCTCAACAATATCGAAATGGGAATTAAAGAATATTTGGAACCACTGACTCGACACAGAAAACAATGGGAGGAAGTGTAAAAACGGTGCGTGAGCCAGAAAATGTGGACGGGTAAGTGTTGAGGCCTGTGTTCGAAGATCGGTTTATCTCAAGATTTGGTCCAATACCCTGACCAGCGCAATCCCCATACCTGTCTGCGTGTGATTTTTTGTTGTGAGGTATCTGAAGTTTCAGGTTTTTCAGTCACGACTACGTGATTTAAATCAACTCAGGCACCGAATCTTCGAAGAAATTCAGGCGATTCCGCAAGCCATGCTGCAGAGAGTTATGGGTAGCTTTTTCAATCGACTTGAAGAATGTAAGCGTGTCAATGGGCGTCACTTCGGGGATGTTTTTTCAAACGATGAACGTGACCTAAGTAAAATGGTATCTTATAACCTTTGTATTTATACTATATTTTACTTTTAAAATATTCAACGGGTTCCTGCTGTGATAGTTTTAAATTGTGGTGTTCTCATTGTCCCATCCTGTATTAAAAAGAACTCTGATACAATAATGTAAGCGTGTTGAGTTAGTTCTGTAATTTTATTTTTACAGGATATTTTTTTTCTATCTGTATCGGCCATCTGAGGACCACATGCCAATTTCAATTCTTTATTGCTTGTTCCGTTCTTTTCCTCCAATATTCTTTCATCTTTTCATATGTCTCTTCTTCCTGTCTTCAGTCACTTTGATCCTGCGTTTTCCTCTCTCTCCTACCCTGAACTCCTTCCATTTTTAACACTTTTGCCCGAAAAACTACTGTTTCAATTGCTTCTTCTGCGTTTATATTATTTTTTTCTAAATCCTTTTTGACTTCTTTTCCCACCGATATTTGAAGATCTGTTCAGGATAAATTTTATTAATTCTTTTCTTTATAAGGCAGGAGAGAGGTGTATTTTATAGTATTTTCTTTCAACTATTCCCCTTCGTTCATCTTCAGAAAGGGGAATAACGCCTGAGTCGACGAAAAATAATCAGCAGTCAAGTCGTAATCTGTAATTACAATCATACATTGTACTGTCTATACTTTGCTTTGCAACTGCCAGGGAGTACGTAACAAACCAACATTATGTGTAGGCCTAACATGTAGAATACGTGCTCTGTAAATACAGCACAACAAATATTATGAAACGAATGAACAAAACAGAATATAAAATAACACTAAAATAGTCCCACAGGGGGCGTTGTAATCAAAACAAACGATGATATACAGTACATAGGGTGACGGACGATGCCAGCAGGATGTATCCGTTTCCGGCGAGCCTTGACTCACTCACGGGTGAAATGTGCACCATATCACGTGGCCTCATGTGTTACACAGCCCGGTGCAACGATCGAACACGTGGGAGCGCAGGTAGTAACATTATAGGCCTACTACACATTTCTGCGCTCTAATGTTCTTTCTCACCAGTAGGTATATATTATCACTTTAGCCGTTGTAAGCATATCATATGAGATAACGCGGAACAGTTTTAACTGACTTTTCAAGTTTTCCTCGGTTTGCAGTACAATACGGTACACACACATTTTGGTTTCAACAGCGAAGAGATCTAGGTATGACCTCCTCAGTACCTCGGAGGCCACTCTGCATTGTGAGGGCAACTACTTCCTTGTTATTTTATGGTGGCCGGCAAACTTTGAGAAAGTGACATGTGCAGTGCCCTGTTGTCAGTCAATCCGATCCTACAACTCACTGCGTGCGTTGATGAGTTTCCAAAAACATTTACCGTAAAATGTATAGGGCTGTATTTGATTTAATTGCAAGTTTGTATTGTTATTAAGTCACATTTAAAATTTCACTTAATACTGTCTGTGGGTGTGTTTTCTGATACTGTATTTTGTTAAACTAACATATTACTTCCTTAAAAATATTGTTGTTGTTTACAATATAATTTTATTTAATTAAATAATCCGGAAAATGTCACTTATTAAGTCAAAGTTCGCTAAAAAGACTGTGCTCGGATGTGATTTGCATAATATGTGTAAGTTTATGGAAGGTGAAGAAAGATGGAACGAGTATTCCACTAAAACAGGTTCATAAACGAGTAGGACCAGCAACAGTTTGACAGGACAGGAGTTTCCGAAAGAACTAAAGAGATGGGTGGGGTAACAATAGATAATGGGCATCCACTGCATTTGGGCAACATCGCGTAACAAGAGGAAGTCAAAAAATGTTTGTACCCTAACATATTAGTAACTCTTTTTTAAATATACAAGCAGGTTTATTACACAGCATTATCGTATACGTTCGAAATGTGAAATATGCGAAAATCAATTCACTCAGATTTTTATCGTGTTATTACCGTTTACTTTCATAGGACTGATTTCAGACACTTTAAAGATAGTAATGTTGATTAGTCTTAACTTGTTTTTTCTTTTGTATGAAGCCGACCCAACCCCAGACACCCACCCCAAGGACAAATTCTAGATACGCCACTGATCTCCATCCGTACCACCCTGACCTAAAGCCCACAGAACGTATTTGGGCTCAAATTGAACATTCAGTTTTTGGACCATTTTTGACGATAAAAACTTTTCTCAATGCAAAATAATTAATAGGGCTGGGGTTTATGTGACATTTTATATAAAGTCATCTTTGTATGCACGGTTATGCACATTTTACCAATCTTTTACGTTTATATCACATTTCAGCAGTACTTGCAAATAAGTATACTTTTGGTCATTTTCGACTGCGTTCCTTATGTTTCACAATTTCATGTATTTAATGTATTTACATTGTACAATAAATCACGTTATTTTGGTATTACAAATACAATTTTCAAATATTCATTGAAAATTGTATAAAATTTCAGTAATATTGAATGAAAATTTCAAAGAGTAGTTGAGTGAAAGCGGGAAATTTCAACATTGTGTAAAATCCGAGTTCTAACAACTAGCTATATTCTGAATTCGTCATTCTGAATAGGAACAGCTGTAGCAATAGTAAAACATACGTTTTCTAAATGGAGAGTTTAGGACCGAGCTCGTTGAGTTATCACTACCCCTACTTTTCGCGCAGCTATGAACCGGCCACCATAAAGTAACACGTTTGTACAGTAGTTCCTACACGCAGAGTATCCTGCAGCGAAGGTTAGATTGCTCCTCGCTCCATAAAAGGGCCGTCCAAGTAACACAACGGCCTGTCGCACTATACGCTATATATTCGTACTCTGTTGATATCCAATACAGAAGGATAGCTAGCAACTCCACAAAGTTCATCAGTCTGACATACGACTGATACAGTACTTCGAAGAGACGAAGAATGTCGATTATTTCGACGTAGAAAAGTGCCTTATTTTGTAAAATCGGGTGAAAATGAACCGCTGATATACAGCTGGCTTCTTTTTACATCGATGTAATACAAACGCTCATCCCAGTAAAGTATATTAATATTATTCTGTGCCAATAATAATATCCTTATTATTACTGGGAAGAAAATAAAAACGAAAAGAGCTATGATACCGATTATATTTTATAACACGATCGTAAACGTATATTTTATTATATAAGCATTATTAGCGTATGAAAAGCTTTTCGTAGTGTCACTTAAGTAGTGTCGATTTAAGTTGTCATTTATTCAACACAAACTGTTCATCTAAGGACGAACCAACGAAACTGTCGTGCATGCGTGTACGTAAAAAACCAATGCATGAATATCAATAAAGGCCGTATACGTGTATGTATAATCGAGGCATTGTGAAGACTCGTAACCGGCGATGATATCTGTCGCATTGACAAGGAATTTCGTGCATCGATACAGCAGGAAAAAACTGGTCGTACAATAAATAAAAATTTATTCTATTACAAAACGCGATGCCAATAACGAAGAGAAAATTCAGCGTTATCGTTTCTTTATAGAAGAGGGATTGACATGTGCCAGCCTTCAGTTGATTTGCGTAACAGAGAAATTGTGATAAAGAAAACTGAAGGAGTAAGTACCCTCCCGCTCCGGTCGGAAAATTTACGTCCTGGAGGGAAAAGGAAGAATGCAAAAACATGACACGAACGTCAGAAAAAGTTTTACCAGCTCTACAAGAAATAAGGACACAAGGAAATGCCTTGAGCGTAAGGCGCATATACGTCCTCTGAAGAGAAAAACAAAAAACAACGGAGTTCGCATCCAGCAACTCTGAATAATAAGTGAAAAAAAAGAAAATATTCTACTGGGACGACAATGGGCGGAGTGACCTTCTACTTCGTGGAAAAAATTAAGAAACCCAGAGTACTAAGTACGATAATGAAGACGGCCTATTATGAAACTCACGTAATACTCTGTCATAATAAAAGTAGAATGTTTTGTCTTTTCTTTATTTTTATGTCATTCTCGCTGTTTTTCTTACGTATTCTTCATGTATGAGAATGTATTCTTGGCAAAAAATGTATGAGAATATGAATATCAAGGTTAAGAAATATTAACTGCATGTTTTAATAAGCAGTCAAACAACCAACTGACCATAACTTCATGTCATCCAAATACGCAGTATCCAACCGCTTAGTGGCAGTATACACCTTCGAACCATGCACATTAGCATTAATAATATCCACTGAAATATAGCGCTACGGTACCGATTGTATGGCGCAGAAACGTTCACGGAATTCCGTTACTATCATAAACTGTGATTTCTATTCAGGTTAAATACCGACTGACACATTCTGCTACACAGAACAACGGAAAACATTCCGCTGACCTCAAACGTTATAACGTTTGTTATATATTTAGTCAAAAGAATAATTTATGCAGTGCAAATATTAGCCGTACTCGGCGGAGCAGCCACACCGTTACACAAATTGTGTGAGAATACAAAACAGCAGCACCTGCAGTACATTGTAATTTAAAAACACACTCCACACCGTAAACGGAGACAGTAACAGCATTTATTGCGAAATTACCCCGCGAGAAGTAAATCCTTAATGGAACGGGACGCCTGGCAACAATAAAACAATGTTTCTCTTGTTCCGTCTTAAAACTTATTTAACAACAACGGCGAAATTACACGTATTTGAACGCAATTCCGAGACACGTTATGGAGCTTCTGAACGAAACACTACCCAGTAAGCCAGTAAAAACGATTTTATAGCAAACAGAACTAGATCACTAGATTCGAAGTACCGTTAATAGTACGTAACAATTTTAAAAACTCACGTCATTTTGACGCAATCAAGTCGGAATCTACAAATTCCCATTCTCTTGTTGGAAAAAATTACCTCCCCCTAAATGCGAAACACCACATTTATATACGTAATACATAAAAACAGAATTTTTCATAAAATACAAAAACTGATAGCATAATATTGAAGTAACATAAAAATTTCCAAAAACTGTTAGATATTTGTAATGCTACTATTTTTCAGATGGCATTAAATACTTTGAAATAATAACGTTATATTGGATCCAGTCCTACTTTTAAGTAGCGGACATGCTTCTTTCTATAATTACTAGGGTTTCTAAAGGTGAAGAAGGTATTTTTCATCACTAAACACACACCAATTCGATTTTTTATTTTACTTAAGATATTAGTCTTCTTCTTATTCCAGTCTTCTTCTACCGCAAGGTGTAGAGGTTGAGCAAAAGTTTCGCCCCCGTGGTCCCTGCACGGGCAGGCCCTTGGCTTCATTCCACTGCGTTCCAAGCCCCTGCAGAGAGCACCTCACATTGTCCTCCCAAGTCACTCTTCTCCCAGTCTATCCCCTTCCATCCTCTGAACGTGTCCAAACAAGCGCAACCCATTTTATATTTTCTGCGACCCAAAAACGTTAGGAACCATCGTTTCGCATTTGACCACAATTTATGATACACCAACGAAAATGTCCCTTTACGCCTCCTTAAATATTAAACGAAAACTTAGAATAATACACTTCCTTCACGATAATTCGCAGAAAGCATAGAATCTACTCCAACTTTCATGAAATTTCTGGAACCTTGTGGAATATTAAACTTCTGTAAACTTATATAGCAAATTCTAGAACACCCTAGATTATTCTGAAAGCTTCTAGAACATTCTGGAATTGACTAAGGGTTACTTGATCAAATTAGTCCGGTCGCCTGCGTACTTTACTTCGCTCAAATCCTCGGCGTTAATTTCCAAGATATTGCGAGTTGCATATATTTTTACGAGTGTATCGTATGTAGTGTAACTCTACCATGTGCTGTATAGATTCTGTAGAGCAGGCCTACCTGTATTTAGATAAGGTAAGGCCTGCCCGTGATTTGATTTAGGTAAGGCAAAGGGCATAGATTTTATACTGATTGTCTCATATAATATTTTACAAATATAAAAATTTTCACATTCCATGTAGCCTATAACTGGGTTATTTAAATTTATTTATAATTAAAAATAAAAGAAACCTAGAGTCTACAGATTTATAAGATCTCAAAATAATTTAACAATACATACCATTACACATGCCCCACCTTTACATGGTTACATTCAACTGAAGAACTCAGCTGACAGAAATTCATATTGTGAACGTAAAATAGGAAATACAATTTTAATGCTGCCATAAGAAAATAATTTCAACATTGCTGCAAAAAACGTCACAGTCAAAACGCGCGCGTAAATGTACATCACAATATTCATAATAATTAATTATTCAAATCAGAAGTAACGTTTTTTAACACCTGACGTGCACTTCGCCAGTGCCAGAATTTTATATATTCTCTGACCGACTTTACGCGATTGAAGAATAAATACTTCCCTCCTTTGATGATATTTAGTACTTGTGAAAAGAACGTCAGGTGTTCATATAAAATTAAATGTAATTGAAATACGCGTAAGTATTTTATATAATTATTAGAACAACGTATTGCAAGAATAAACTCCGAGAATTACAGCTGACACTAGCGCACGCAAGCACAACCGACATATAGAAACGCTCTCTCTCTCTACGTGGTAACATGAATCTTGCTTTACACCCGAACGAAACCTAATACCTGCGGTTGGAAATAATTTCCATCCATTAACGCTAAAATAGTTTATAACATACCACGATACGTAAAAGAAACTATATTAGTATTAATAATTCACTGGAATATCTGCGGTGAAATCTATTTTATGGCGGCGGAGAAATGTAGGCTGCCGTAATATTTCATTCAATAAAATTCAGCTGCAGCAATTTGTCACACGTGGAGAGAGAAGGGGAGAGAGCAGACAGACAGAGAAATTAAATTCTTCAAGTAATTATACGGCCAACAAAATTACGGGAACCTATAATGGTACCGGACGTAACAAAATTACGGGAACCTACAATGGTACCGGACGTAATGAAATTATGGGAACCTATAATGGTACCGGACGTAATGAAATTACGGGAACCTATAATGGTACCGGACGTAATGAAATTACGGGAACCTATAATGGTACCAGACGTAATGAAATTACGGGAACCTATAATGGTACCGGACGTAATGAAATTCGCTCAAACCTACGAATTCATTTTAGCACACGAATCCCGTGAAACATGAGACTAACACATGAGCAATGATAACTGAATAAATTCTGTATTTTTCGTAGAAGCAACTAAGAATTACAATTAACAAAAAAATTTCATAAAGTGTTGCTACTCGTATGTGAACAAATGTTGTACTAATATAATTAAAGTAGTCACTCGTATATATACATTTTAAGACGCAACTTTTGTTTGTTTTCTTGTTGGGTTGTGTCGTTTTAGCGGGGTGTCTTTGCACCCGTGGCAGGATTGCAGCATCTGGGTTGATCCCAATGGCTGCCAGATGATAAGACATAGTGCCGGTACAGTAGACTGGTGCCTAATACTGGACTGGAAACCGCCAACGCAATTTTTCGCTAGATGGCGGGGGAAGAAGACTTTAATATATGACACTGCTGCTGGACCCCGTCCCCTGTCTCAAGCACAGCAAGCAGACGCCGTAAAGGCGTCGGTCGCTCTCCGCGAGGCGCAGAGAGCCTCCGTGCCGGTGACAAGAGTAACATCAGCAAGCAGCGCGCGCACCGTGTTAGGAAGGCAGAAATGACAGTTTCAGGGGTCAGCTCCAGGGCTGGGACAAGAAGTTACAGAAAGGATGTCTTTATGCCGGGTCGTCAAGAATCGCCCGAGGGCGTTTGACCCGGATCAGGGGTGGACGTTCTGTGGCGCTGATAGTCCTTAGGTAAGAGAAGCACGAGGTCCCGACAAGGAACGGAGGGTTTTAGACTGGAATCATTCCAGTTTACGCCTATTGGTGGTTGAAGTGACCATCATGCGGGAGCCGCATAGGTCAGTACAGACCTGAGAAATAAAAGATAAATGGTAACTTTCGTGCGCAGAGCCAGGCTTGTTTTCTTCCATACTGGGTTGAACTGTTATACTTTACAGTTTTTTTAGACACGGTACTTTATCAGCAAGGGAAATATGAGCAACACAAAGTAGAAACAACAGGGAAACTAAAACAAAAATTACCACTGGTGCAAATAAATTTCTTCAACCCAGACTTTACGTGACGGTCATGATATTGTGTGCCTGAACACGACCACATACAGTATCCTCTTCTACTGTTTATTACGTTATCGCTTCCGGCTACCAACCTCGAAAAAACTGCTTATTCTTTATAAGACTTATTCCATAGGGATTCATAATGTCACTCCAGCACAGACTAATAGCACTCGCTGTGATCCACTGTCCAGGTCACACATAAACGAGATGCAGAACTCCATTTCACCAGCTTCGCATATCGACATCCAAAATAAAGAACCAGAATATTTGGATTACATCAAACCCATATCGTTCTTTACATCGAACATTAAATGGCAGAAAAAATGGTACGTAATGTATCGAAAGTAAAATACTGAAAATTCCTCCTGCCGGACTGGACTATCTATATCGCAGTAATTTCATTGTTGACGTTTCGAGCAAAAAGTGTAACTGTCTTCAGAACCTGAGAGCGGCAAAAGAAGCGTCTATATGGCCAGGGCCTTGGCTTCATTCCACTGCATTCCCAGCCCCTGCAGAGAGCACCTCACATTGTCCTCCTAAGTCTATCACCTTCCATCCTCTGAACGTGTCTAAACCAACGCAACTGTCCTTTCTTAATTTGATCTTTCAAAGGTACTGTCTTAAGACACTCTTATAGCAGTGTTTCTGACTCGATCTCTTCTTGTCTTTCCTTCAACCTTCCTGAGATATCTCATCTCCATAGCTTTATTTTATTTAAGATATTAGTACTCAATTAAATATTGTAAAAAATTTCATTAACTGACCAATACACTGTCTGCAACATTCTATGGTTTCACGGGACCAGCCATAAATTTTGTTATAAAAATGTGTCGCTCCTAAGGCATGTATATATTGAAAAAGTTTGTTTTATGTCCTTAATCTTGGTTTATGATAATGGTATTTTTAGCAAAAGCTACCAACGAATCATTTTGTTTTTACGATTCCTGCACTTGTCGTAAATTCAAAACTCTGATTTAAAGATTACTAACTTTTTAGTCTGGTGTCAGAAGGACATCTAGAAATTACAAAATTGAAGTCGGTATCTGATTTAGCTGTATAGAATTTTTTACATCAGTTTCGGAAATTTAAAACCGTTGCTGAATAATCAATAAAACTCTGAACTTATCAGGCTTCTTGAACCCTTAAAAATTACTTCTTCTTCAGAATTGCAATGGTGTAAGGCATATCACGCTTGCGGTACCAAATCAAGGTCATAAGGCAAAGGGAATGACCACGAAGGGAGGCAAAGAGCAGACAATTATGAGCACTCTTATTAATTTTACTCAGATTTTTCATAGAGATCTTAATACGAATAGCGTGTGCTTCACCGTTTGTAACAGAATTTTTTATTACACTAAGCGCATATTTTTCTGAATGACTAGTTTCTTTTTTTTTCCTTCTTGCACGAAATTCTATTTTATCTTCAGAACTCATAAGTAATTATCTAACAGAAGCTCCAGTGAAACTTCCATGTTATGACCCGTAAACTTAATAATTTCCGTAGAGCCACATGTCAAGTATAATGTGGCTTCTCTGACTTTCTATAAAATACCAATACTTCAATTAGTGATTCTAGTACCCTTCTTGCACAAATAGATATGTCGTTGTCTTTCTAGTAAAAAATCTGTTTCCACGAGTATAGTGTGTTGTCATTTAAAAATTACATAATGGAAAAACTAAATGGGCATGTGGCGATTCTGCATTTAGTAGCTGAAAATATGAGACGATATTAAACAGCAGACCGCTTTTAATAGGTCTTCATTTCATGTTAGTTTCCGACAGAGAAGCTCAAATGAATAGAAATACAATTTGCTAATTTTTTTTTACACATTTGTGTTCTAAACGAATTCGAAAATACACTCGAGGCATTTACGCTATTTAATATACAAAATCTTCATATTTTATCTGGTATCTGAAGATAAAACTATTAAACTCAGAAACTGTTCAAACGAAGATCACAGATGGTAAAACGAACAGTAACCACTGTAGCGAAACAAGCTGTTATTTATTCTTCCCTGAGATGCGACTCACGGAAGTTCGCTGTTTAATATTCGAAACAAGAGATAATAGAAATCTAAACTATGACAGTAATGAATAATGTTTGCTACAGGGCAGTGAGTATCACGTACACAGGACGCGACGTAATCCCTGACATTCCGTCACCGAACTCGCATTACTTTCGCTAACCTTTCTGACCATCCTGAGTACTGATAGGTTTTCGAGAGGTGGAATGTCTCCGATGACTCCTTTCCCTTTGTGCTCGTCTGTATGCTGAACGTACGCTGTACAAGCATCGGTTATGTACACTTCAATCTCACTGACCAAGTTCACAAGGACCTGTTAGTTAGCGTCGGTTCCAAAGACGTCATCTTTATGTGGTTCCGAAAGAGTACTGCTCGCTGGTTTGTTACAACCTTTTTTTTTGACGAAGAGTAAAAAAAATCTGACCTCCGTAGGGATCGAATGCACAGCACTGAAGCTTGAACTTTAGTTGCTGCAAAGCACTAAAACATAGACTAATTTAGACCATTTTGTTTTTATTTTAATGGCAGCCTATACAAATTTTACGTTACGTGTATTACCTTGCTGTCTGCATCTGTTTCCACGTGCACGTGGAATTGTCACCCTTACAATGCGATCAGAAGTTCTCGGGAAACTGGACAATGACGTACGTATCACGTTCATTAATCAATGTCTACGAATTCGTTTTTGTAAATAGTGGCTGTTTTACAATATTGTGACCGCAAGTGTGCTGTATATGACCTGACGATGGTCTGTGACCGAAATCGATCGTTTTTAAGAATGTGAGTAATAAAACCTTTATTGCAAATCGTATGTATGGTACCTTTAGGCTATGAACAATAAATACAATCCAATAGAAAATTGAAATTATAGGTACCATTAGTAAACAATAAGTGTGTGTATATTAAATACATCACATTATCATTAGCGATCAGAAGATCGCGAATTAATTTCTGTAATCAGAACGTTAACACATATTGACCCAAGAAACAATTACTCAAATAATCTATGATTTAGGGCATCGACAGGTAAATACGAGTTTACATCGCCAGGCCTACTTTATTGCCTCACACATTCCTAATACAGTTTCAGCAAGATTCTTGACGTAAATTGTTACAATAATTAAACGAAGGACTTTTCAAGAACTTCATCATCAGTACCACGTATAACGAAGGGATGTCGGCAAGACCTCGAACCGCTTAGCGAAATCAAAGTTCCTGAAAAGTTTGTTCTTTTTGAATTAGCGTAACGTTATCTTAAAATACAAACCCAACCCTTTCATCGGCGCTAGTATTCAAAACTAGCGAGACTTATATACATAAAAATCCTTCATCCTGGAAACTCCACTATTATGGGGAAAACAGAAGGACAACTATCTCATTTAAGACGGTTGCTGGACCAAATAGAGTAGACAATAGGGTACACGCTGGAACAACTGATCCGTAAAGTAGAAGACTGGAAGACAGACCGTACAGAATTTAACATGATTGGTCACCAACGTTAAACTATGAAAGACGCACTAATGAATGAATACGTACATATTTACCCTGAAAATTAAATATAGGCCTACGTGTGCTTTGTACATCACGACCTTCGTCTGTTTATTCACTACAAACCGGGTGAAATGGAAGAGATCGTTCGCATTGTAAGCGACAGCGTCGTACAATAAGCGTGTGGGAGTCGAACCTTTACCTTGACATTAGACATTACGGAACCGAGTCCACGACCACGTCTTCCTTTCTATCGACAATACGATCACAACTACACCGCTCTGTAGTACTAAACAATAACAAGAAATATACATACTGCACGTCGTCGTCGGGCGCGCACGTGTGTGAGATATACGAACGGTGTAATAAACAATCGGAGAAATTCCGACGTCCTGTAACATCGGGCTGTAACTGTAAAGTACGAGTAAAATAACATCTTCAGCGATGACACAAAACAGGACGGATGTGAAAATGTAACAGCGACCCTGTTTATAACGGGATCACTGTTATCCGCGGTTAGGTGAACGAGGAAATGCAATAAATAAACGAATAAAAAAAGAGTTTGAAATAAAAACTATCTGCGACACGTTTTTGCTGTTGTGTGTATATAAGAAACACGGGCGGATCGCAGACGCGTGGAATTACTTCATCGTTGTTCCCTCAGTAGTAATCAATACAACGCGCTCAAGTGTTGTCGAGCACACTCTGAACCCGAAGTGTCTTTCTTTTACAATGATTTCACAATTACTTTTTATAACGTGCATGCTAAGACCTGTCCTGAGACTCATAATTAAAGAGAAAGAACGCGTTTGCAACTCCCCACTTGTTTAATTCACTGACTGCTCTGGCAACCTACTCAAACGTAGTTAGCAACGACGTTAAATTATAGAATGGTTTCTTCACATTACAAAGTTACATGATTAGAGAAGTTAATAATTATTTTGTACAATATATTTAAATCTCCATTTTTATTAAATCTATACTTTAATTTGCATAAATATAATATCGTCGTCACCGGGGGGGGGGGGGGGGGGGGGGATCAGAAAATTTCGTTATGTTAAGATAAAAAATATACCATTTCAAAACATTGTTACGACGGTCTACTCGATCGTCGTAGGTACAGTGGAAAACGACAAAATACAAGACAACAATTAAGTCACAAATCACACCTTTAATTTTTAAAGTTAAACAGTTCGTAATTAGCAACACAGACTCTACAACAAATCAAATGAAACTTGTTCACACGCAATAAAATGTCCACTAATATTAAACACAATTGTATTACAATTATACCGCCCGATTATAAAAAGCAACACTTCACTAATAACCACTTGAACGTACACAGTAATGTCGCCCGATAATAACTCTCGAACCGAACTGTAAATATATCGCTGCTATACTGACTTGAACGTCGTTGGTATTTATAACCAGTTCAATACCTAGACGATACTACGTATTGCCTCTAAACTATGACGTAATTGCTTGCGCCCTTGACACAGTGAGAGCGGCCGTGTGAATTCTCGCACCGTCTACAAAATGCGTCGGCAAGCACGTACGCCACACGCGTTACATCAAGATTCTTCTGGCACATTCGACAAACACGTAGATTGTTCTGTGATGTCGTAACACTTCCCCCTCCTTAAGCCTGTTCGTCCCGAACTGGCAAACCGTCTCTGAAGTACTTAGCCAGGCGATCTAGGTGGACGACCTTGAACTTTCGCTGTCCCTCCTGTTGAATCCGATAAACAACATCGTTGATTCCTTTTTTCACAGTGTAGGGTCCTTCCCAGTTAGACTGAAGCTTAGGTGAGCGACCACGACGGCGGTTTGGATTGAACAACCAGACCTGACCTCCTTCTTGGAAACCCACACTATTGCTGCAAATGTCATACCGAGTTTTCATTTTATCACTGGCTATCTTCAGCCGTCCTCTTATCAAGCGATTCATTTCTCGCAGTTGGTTTTCTAATTGCGATGAATAGTTCTTTGGCTCTTGTGACTGAGTCTCAGGTGATCCAAACAGCAAGTCCCCAGGAAGACGAATCTCCCCCCCCCCCAAACACCAATTTTGCTGGAGTCATCCCGGTTGTGTCGTGTACTGATGACCTATACGCCATAAGGAATAGTGGTATACGTTGGTCCCAGTCTGTTTGGTTCTCGTCAACAACTTTCGAAAGATGCTGCTCAAGTGTCCTGTTGAATATCTCAACCATCCCGTCCGACTGAGGATGCAGAGGCGTTGTCCTGGTCTTTCGAAGTCGAGTAGACGGCATAATTCTTTAAACACTCCTGATTCGAAATTTCTCCCTTGATCCGTATGGATTTCCACAGGGGCTCTATAACGGCAACAGAAGTTGTGAACTAACTGCTTTGCCACAGTGGTCGGGATCGGTATAAAAACCAACGCCATAAATTCTCCATTCCAAAAGCTTGTTCACTTTCTTTACCGCACTTCCTATCAATGCAAACGACAGTGAGTGCTCTCCATACGTGTAGGGAGTGCCAGTAAACACCACAGCCGGGAAGTCGGAAAGCTTTTTGTTTCCTGGAAACAATAGCCAAACGGGTGAGAGTCGCGGTGACGACCTGTCACAATCAAGGTCAGGCACACACAATTCTACGTGTACACGCTTTCCGAGAACCACGTACGGTATATATAATTCCACGATTCGTTACACAGAGTCGTATGAACGTTAATATAATGCATTATTAATAGGCCTACATTCGGAACGGAACACGTTCTGCACAACGCAACGTGTAGAAAGTTCAGTAGAGTACAGGCGCTCAGTAATCATTGTTATTACCCACGTACTGTGGGACATTAACGCGTTCTATTTAGCCAGTATTAGGTTCGCAATAAAATCGCGCTTTAAACCTTATTATGGTACTCACTTCGCTATTTTCGGACAATTTACTGTTGCCATCTAATTATACCGCAGCACATAAACAATATAAATAACTCGCCACAACGGTCGAAAATGCACAGTCATTTTTCCGATCCTCGACTACACACACACACACACAATTTTTATTACTTTTATCTGCTTACCGTTCACTACAAATTAAAACTTACACCTATAGCAAAGAATTACCGAGAAGTCACTGTATTGCAACTGGTCTATTATAATCATCTAATTGATGTCTCTACTTTCATGTCGTAAATAAGTTTTATGTATTTCCAGTAACTGCGTACAAATTACCATAATACAACAGACGAGTCATGCCGAGAAACCCAGCCGAACGTCGCAGACACGACAATGCCAAGTCACAGTATGGGATGTTCAAGGGACGTTTCATCGTTAAGATGAACCAAGTCCTACTTTCCTTTGGAAAGCAACGAAAGGTCGCTGAACCATCGACTTCTTTAAACGGGACTGTCAACAATAAGCTCCGCATAAAAATTACAAAGCAAAATAATTAATTACTTTATTAAAGCCACATAATTATTAAAGGTAATTCAGATAGGAAAAATCTATACTCTTTTTACGTAGTCTATAATTTTAACATTTCAGCAGTATTCACGATTAAATAACACGTCTTATTTTCTTCGGTTAGACAAATTTTGCACGTCAAACGTCTTGTACGATAGGCGAAACAAATTGTTTAACTGAAATAGGTTCACGATTCTTTTCGCTTAATATCAAATTGAGTCGAATAAGCAAAACCATAAATAATTTCCTTCCCACGGCACGATGCATTTGATTTATGAAAGGCTTATATTAAAACTGTATTTTTTTCTATAATTTTATTGCTTTTCGTTATAAGTGTGTCTGCAAATTAGTCCTCCAAATGTCTCTGAAGTCGACCCACAGACTGTTGTCCTATTGACTTACGGTCCGGTGTTTTGAAAACCATCTAGTCTCCGACATTGTATCGATATTTGTGTGTGCCGTTATATTTTTCTTTTTCTTTTTTCGAATCACTCCCGATTCCGTTGTTACACGTCACAGTACTTTCATCTTCGTTGCTCAAATAATGCCCACGTTTTTAATGATTCTGAACTTTTTCTGCACTATTCGCCATAACTGTGTTAACCATGATTTTTATAAATATCATAGATACAGCTTGTATTCGCGTGTATTTATTTATTTACATTGCCTCATTATGGCACCGTGCAGCAGTGTTTGTTTTCCCCATATAATTCTTAGCCTAATATTTCAGCTTGTTAGACTTTCAATCCTAGGTAGCACTTTACTTCCAACACCTGTTAAAAATTTCCGACCTATTCTGAACGCACATCGCAGGATCTGTATATTATATTATCTGTACTCAAAGTTTGTAAGTGAAACGAAAGTACAACGTGAAAAATAATACTGTAAAGATTTTAGACCGTACTGTTCCTAGGAAAAAGAAGAAGATTTTAACGAAGGCGAAAGAACATTAAGACTATAATATAAACGAAGAATAATATCCAGCGAGACGGACAGGAGGTGATAACGATGAGGTAATAACCTTATTATTTTACTACTAAGGAGGTAAAGTGAGAAAGTGAGATGGACAGGCGGTGAAAGGAGGCAGAGCATATTACCGCTTCTCAATAAAAAATATCGGTATGGAGAACCATACATGACTTCCATGTTCTAAGATTTATATTTAAAATCATATTCGAAATGAAATATTTCCATAGAAACTACGTCTTTCTACTTATTGCTTCAGCATTAACCACAGTACTGTGGTCACTAACGTATACCACCTCACGTTTTCGCACTCGATTTTCACCGATGATGGCAGTCGATGGCACTGCCGAAAAGTCTGGTTTTGCAGAAAACATTGGACTAAAGAGCCCGGGAAGCAATTTTACCAAAAAACTACTTCTTTGTTGCCGATAACGTAGTACACATATAAAAAATTCTCCCCTCCACCTTCAACTATAATTTTTAATAATAGAAAATTACCCCCACCCCGTTCACCTAACTTCTTCATTTATAGATATTTCATCTACGTTTCTACAGTGGATTACTATGAGCTTCTTATCAGGATACTTTATTTATAAAAATTAAGTACTTTACTCTTGTTAAATCATAAAATGTTTCAGGTAAACTACCCCTTTCTCTTAACCGATCTTCTCCAAAATCAACAGACCTTCCGTCCTCTACAATTCAGCGAAGCATGCAAAAAAATATTTGATTCTGTTTGAATGTGCGGCAGTTATCGTTCGTCATTGAAACATTTCTCTTGTTACAACATAAAATGTTGCAGGTAAACTACCCCTTTCCCTTAACCGATCTTCACCAAAATCAATAGACCTTGAGCTCTCTGCAACTCAGGGGGTGCAAAAAATTATTTGATTCTCATTGAATTTTCGGCAGTTATCGTTCGTCATAAAAAAAACCCTTTTTAAAACATAAAACGTTGCTGATAAACTACCCCTTCCCTTAACCAATCTTCAACAAAATCAACAGACCTTGAGTTCTCTTTAGTTCAAAAAGGTATGCAAAAACCTAGTTGATTCTGTTTGAATTTACGGCAGTTACCGGTCGTCATATAAAAAATTACTCTTGTTAAAACAAAAAATGTTGCTGGTAAACTACCCCTTTCCCTTAACCGATCTTCACCAACACCAATAGGTATTGAGAACTCTACAATACAGGGCTGTATGTAAAACATCATTTGATTCTGTTTGAATTTGCGGCTGTTATCGTTTACTATAGAAAAAAATTACCCTTGATAAAAAACTGTTGCAGGTAAACTACCCCTTTCCCTTAACCGATCTTCACCAAAAACGACAGGTCTTAGGTACTCTACAATTCAGGCCTGTATGCAAACAATTATTTGATTCTCTTTGAATTTACGGCAGTTATCGTTCGTCATAGAAAAAATACCCTTGTTAAAACATAAAACGTTGCCGGTAAACTACCCCTTTCCGTTAACTGATCTTCAACAAAATCAACAGACCTTGAGTTCTGTATAATTCAAAAAGGTATGCACAAGAGTAAATGATTCTGTTTTAATGTACGGCAGTTATCATTCGACATAAAAAAATTACCCTTGATAAAACATAAAATGTTGCAGGTAAACTACCCTATTCCCTTAACCGATCTTCAACAAAATCAACAGACCTTGAGTTCTGTATAATTCAAAAAGGTATGCAGAAGAGTAGTTGATTCTGTTTTAATGTACGGCAGTTATCGTTCGTCAAAAAAAAAAAATTACCCTTGATAAAACATAAAATGTTGCTGGTAAACAACCCTATTCCCTTAACCGATCTTCACCAAAACCAACAGGTCTTGAGAACACTACATTTCAGGGCTGTATGCAAAATATTATATGATTCTGTTTGAATTTGCGGCTGTTATCGTTTGCCATATAAATTACCCTTGATAAAACAAAAAACGTGTCTGGTAAACTACCCCTTTCCCTTAACCGATCTTCACCAAAAACAATAGGCCTTTAGTACTCAACAAAACAGGGCTGTATGCAAAAACGTATTTGATTCTGTTTGAATTTGCGGCTCTTATCGTTTGCCATAGAAAATAGCCTTTTAAAACATAAAACGTTGCAGGTAAACTACCCCTTTCCCTTAACCGATCTTCAACAACACCAATAGGTATTGAGAACTCTACAATACAGGGCGGTATGCAAAACATCATTTGATTCTGTTTGAATTTGCGGCTGTTATCGTTTACCCGTTTACCATAGAAAAATATCGGTATGGAGAACCATACATGACTTCCATATTCTAAGATTTATATTTAAAATCATTTTCGAAATGAAATATTACCATAGAAACTACTTCTTTCTACTTACTGCTTCAGCCTTAACCACAGTACTGTGGTCACTAACGTATACCACCTCACGTTATCGCACTCGATTTTCACTGATGATGGAAGTCGATGGCATTGCCGAAATGTCTGGTTTTGTAGAAAACATTGGACTACGGCCAAATATCCCGGGAAGGAATTTTAACAAAAACTACTTCTTTGTTGCCGATAACGTTGTACACATATATATCAGTGGCGAAGTTACATGGAGGCAATTGAGGCAATGCTTACCCTAAAAAATTCTGTGGAATAAAAATTATAATTACGTATGAACTACATAACGTAAAGATTATACATTGTTACTGCGACTGTCAAATTTATTAAACCGAAACGTGCTTTATTGAGCGACCGCTAGATGGTGACAGGTGAGATTCGGCATAGTTCGTTTAAAGCGAATGAGGCAACCTGAACTTGCCTCAGCGTTTTTTGTATACATCGTATGTAAGCAATGTAGTGGTTTGATAGGGAAGTGTAGGGAGGGGGGATTGTCCCGCGCTGTACACATAGAGCGTTGAGGCATGCCTCACTTCTGTGGTCCAAACAGTTAAGTTAAAGCGCCTGTGTTGTTTCTAAGTGTTTATTTTATGCGGTTATTAAAAGTGTCACTGTTATTCCGCTGAACTAACAGATGATCAAGTTTGTTACTTGAATTATTTGTAACATTAAACATATATATAGAAACTAATCAAGTTTAAAAATTTGAAGTTCAATCAGTTGTATTATTGTGTATGACTAATACAAGGATTGTTCAATAGACACACGTATAGAGCTGTAAAGCATTTTTTATTCAACGATTTTAAAAGAAGTCTCCAATAAAATTAAGACATGAGTTCCACTGTTGCGCTAACCTGTAGATTCCCTGCTAGTAAAATTCTTACGGCTGTTTGTGGAACCATTCGGTTACAGCAAACTCTACCTCAGCGTCCGATTTGACCCACCGTCCTTTTAGTGATTCCTTAAAAAAAATTTAAGATAAGATTTTTGCCTACCCATTCATTAACTACTAGCTTCGCCAGTAAGCAAATTGATGTCCATTTTTTCGGCTTGCACGCGTTATGTTGGTGTGGGTTTCGGCACTTTCCATTTAAAAAGCGTGCAAACGTAAGAAAATAAACATGAGTGAGGCCAGAAATAACGTGAATTGTGTGTGTGTGTGTGTGTGTGTGTGTGTGTGTGTGTGTGTGTCTTACCTGCCTTTTTATTGCCGTATTAAATGAAAAATATTACATTACATTAAAATGAAAAAATTTTAATTTTATTGCCTGGCAACAAAATTATTTTATTTTTAACAATTACCATTGTTTCAAAAAGTTTAAATAAATTTTCAAGTACTTTACTCTTGTTAAAACGTAAAAGGTTGCAGGTAAACTACCCCTTCCCCTTAACCGATCTTCACCAAAATCGGAAGTCCTTGAGACCTCTACAATTCAGGGACGTATGCAAAAAATTATTTGATTCTGTTTGAATTTGCGGCTTTTATCGTTTGCCATAGAAAATACGCTTGATAAAAAACGTTGCAGGTAAACTACCCCTTCCCCTCAACCGATCTTCACCAAAAACAATAGGTCTTGAGTACTCTACAAATCAGGACTGTATGCAGAAAATTATTTAATTCTGTTTGAATTTGCGGCTGTTATCGTTTGCCATAGAAAATACCCTTGTTAAAAAGACGTTGTAGGTAAACTACCCCTTTCCCTTAACCGATCTTCACCAAAAACAATAGGTCTTGAGAACTCTACAATTCAGGGCTGTATGCGAAACATTATTTGATTCTGTTTGAATTTGCGGCTGTTATCGTTTGCCAAAAAAAAAAAAATTTCCCTTGATAAAAAAAAACCGTTGCAGGTAAACTACCCCTTTCCCTCAACCGATCTTCACCAAAAACAATAGGTCGTGAGTACTCTACAAATGAGGGCTGTAAGCAAAAAATTATTTGATTCTGTTTGAAATTGCGGCAGTAATCGTTTGCCATAGAAAAAAATCTACAGACACACACACACACACACACACACACACACACACACACACACACACACACACACACACACACACACACACACACACACACACACACACACACACACACACACACACACACACACACACAGACACACACACAGACACTTTTCGGAAAACGACTTTTTTTCATGTTTTGAGTGTAGTAGAATCAGAATCTGCAATAATCTCGAACACGATTTTTTTGCCATCACCATACTTCCATTCCTTAAGGAAAATATGGAAGTAAATATCGGTATGGAGAACCATACATGACTTCCATATTCTAAGATTTATATTTAAAATCATTTTCAGCCAAACAGCCAGGGAAGGAATTTTAACAAAAAAATACTTCTTTCTTGCCAATAACGTAGTACACATATAAAAAATATTATCCCCTCCCCCTTCAACTATAATTTTGATTTATAGAAAATTACCCCCAGCCCGTTCAACTAGCCTCTTCATTTATAGATATTTCATCTACGTTTCTACAGTGGATTATTAAGATCTTATCAGGATACTTTATCAAAATTAAGTACTTTACTCATGTTACAACAAAAAATGTTTCCGGTAAACTGGCCTTTCCCCGTAACCGATCTTCACCAAAATCAACAGACATTGAGTTCTCTATAGCTCAGCCACATATGCAAAACATTATTTGATTCTGTTTGAATTTACGGCAGTTATGGTTCGTCATATAAAAAATTACCCATGTTAAAACATGAGATTTATAAAACATATCTAAGATTTATATTTAAAATCATTTTTGAAATAAAATATTTTCATAGAACCTACTAACGCTGGGGAAATCTGAGGAGCCAATCAGAGTTGGGCCTACCTGTCACTCTGCTGAATTTGGTGGAAAGCCCTGTCACTGTCGTCAAAGTATCAGCCTTGACAGGGTCCTCTTTTTCTGCAAAATGGGAGAGGAGGCTTGAGATGGAGTGAGTGACATGGTCCCCACCTCAATGAAGAACCCATTGTTTTATAAAAATATATTTAAATTTTGAAAACTGAAAATTCTTTTCTTGTTGTAAATATTTATATTTTATAATCAAAATGACTTTATCAAAAAACAAACATTTTTTTATAATAAGTACTTACATATGTTTCTTAATATGCTTACTTTTTCTTCAATGTTGATGATCATTTCCAAACATTCTGACAAAATTGTATCTACAGAACAGTTAACATTCCCCAGGTTTCCATTTCTGCTAATTTCTCATTACACCTTCCACTGACGTATTATTAACCATTTCATAAACTATCGTATAATCTTTTCAGATTTTGTGGTACAAAATCTGAAATTTTCAGATTGACTGGCAACAAAATTATTTTATTTTCAACAATTACCAATGTTTGAAAAAGTTTAAATGAATTTTCAAGTACTTTACTCTTGTTACAACGTAAAAGGTTACAGGTAAACTACCCCTTCCCCTTAACTGATCTTCACCAAAATCTAAAGGCCTTGAGTCCTCTACAATTCACTGACGTATGCAAAACATTATTTGATTCTGTTTGAATTTGCGGCTGTTATCGTTTGCCATAGAAAATACGCTTGATAAAAAACGTTGCAGGTAAACTACCCCTTCCCCTCAACCGATCTTCACCAAAAACAATAGGTCTTGAGTACTCTACAAATCAGGGCTGTATGCAGAAAATTATTTGATTCTGTTTGAATTTGCGGCTGTTATCGTTTGCCATAGAAAATACCCTTGTTAAAAAAACGTTGTAGGTAAACTACCCCTTTCCCTTAACCGATCTTCACCAAAAACAAAAGGTCTTGAGAACTCTACAATTCAGGGCTGTATGCGAAACATTATTTGATTCTGTTTGAATTTGCGGCTGTTATCGTTTGCCATAGAAAATACGCTTGATAAAAAACGTTGCAGGTAAACTACCCCTTCCCCTCAACCGATCTTCACCAAAAACAATAGGTCTTGAGTACTCTACAAATCAGGGCTGTATGCAGAAAATTATTTGATTCTGTTTGAATTTGCGGCTGTTATCGTTTGCCATAGAAAATACCCTTGTTAAAAAAACGTTGTAGGTAAACTACCCCTTTCCCTTAACCGATCTTCACCAAAAACAATAGGTCTTGAGAACTCTACAATTCAGGGCTGTATGCGAAACATTATTTGATTCTGTTTGAATTTGCGGCTGTTATCGTTTGCCAAAAAAAAAAATTTCCCTTGATAAAAAAAACCGTTGCAGGTAAACTACCCCTTCCCCTCAACCGATCTTCACCAAAAACAATAGGTCGCGAGTACTCTACAAATCAGGGCTGCATGCAGAAAATTATTTGATTCTGTTTGAATTTGCGGCTGTTATCGTTTGCCATAGAAAATACCCTTGTTAAAAAAACGTTGTAGGTAAACTACCCCTTTACCTTAACCGATCTTCACCAAAAACAATAGGTCTTGAGAACTCTACAATTTAGGGCTGTATGCAAATAATCTTTTGATTCTGTTTGAATTTGCGGCTGTTATCGTTTGCCATAGGAAATACCCTTGTTAAAACATAAAACGTTACAGGTAAACTACCCCTTTCCCTTAACCGATCTTCACCAAAAACAATAGGTCTTGAGAACTCTACAATTCAGGGCGGTATGCGAAACATTATTTGATTCTGTTTTAATTTGCGGCTGTTATCGTTTGCCAAAAAAAAAAAATTTCCCTTGATAAAAAAAAACCGTTGCAGGTAAACTACCCCTTTCCCTCAACCGATCTTCACCAAAAACAATAGGTTGCGAGTCCTCTACAAATCAGGGCTGTATGCAAAAAATTATTTGATTCTGTTTGAATTTGCGGCAGTTATCGTTTGCCATAGAAAAAAAATCTACAGACAGACACACAGACAGACAGACACACAGACACACAGACACACACACAGACACTTTTCGGAAAACGACTTTTTTTCATGTTTTGAGTGTAGTAGAATCAGAATCTGCAATAATCTCGAACACGATTTTTTTTGCCATCACCATACTTCCATTCCTTAAGGAATATGGAAGTAAATCCTTGATAAAAAACCGTTGCAGGTAAACTACCCCTTTCCCTTAACCGATCTTCACCAAAACGACAGGTCTTGAGAACTCTACAATTCAGGGTTATATGTAAAATATTATATGATTTTGTTTGAATTTATTTGCGGCTGTTATCGTTTGCCATACAAAATACCCTTGATAAAACAAAAACGTGGCAGGTAAACTACCCCTTTCCCTCAAACGATCTTCATCAAAAATAATATGTCTTTAGTACTCAAGAAATCAGGGCTGTATGCAAAAACTTATTTGATTCTGTTTGAATTTGCGGCTCTTATCGTGTGCCATAGAAAATACCCTTTTAAAACATAAAACGTTGCAGGTAAACTACCCCTTTTCCTTAACCGATCTTCACCAAAACCTAAAGGTCTTGAGAACTCTACAATTCAGGGCAGTATGCAAAACATTATTTGATTCTGTTTGAATTTGCGGCTGTTATCGTTTGCGAAACAAACAAAGTTACCCTTGATAAAAAAACCGTTGCAGGTAAACTACCCCTTTCCCTTAACCGATCTTCACCAAAAACAATAGGTCGCGAGTACTCTGCAAATCAGGGCTGCATGCAAAAAATTATTTGATTCTGTTTGAATTTGCGGCTGTTATCGTTTGCCATAGAAAAAAAATCTATAGACACACAGACACACACACAGACACTTTTCGAAAAACGACTTTTTTTCATGTTTTGAGTGTAGTACAATCAGAATCTGCAATAATCTCGAACACGATTTTTTACTTCCATGTTCCTTAAGGAAATGGAAGTATGGTGATGGCAAAAAAAATCGTGTTCGAGATTATTGCAGATTCTGATTGTACTACACTCAAAACATGAAAAAAGTCGATTTTCGAAAAGTGTCTGTGTGTGTCTGTGTGTCTATAGATTTTTTTTTTTTGAAAACGATAACAGCCGCAAATTCAAACAGAATCAAATAATTTTTTGCATACAGCCCTGATTTGTAGAGTACTCGCGACCTATTGTTTTTGGTGAAGATCGGTTAAGGGAAAGGGGTAGTTTACCTGGAACGGTTTTTTTTTTATCAAGGGTAACTTTGTTTGTTTGGCAAACGATAACAGCCGCAAATTCAAACAGAATCAAATAATGTTTCGCATACAGCCCTACATTGTAGAGTTCTCAAGATCTGTTGATTTTGGTACAGATCGGTTAAGGGAAAGGGGTAGTTTACCTGTAACGTTTTATGTTTTAAGAAGGGTATTTCCTATGGCAAACGATAACAGCCGCAAATTCAAACATAATCAAATAATATTTTGCATACTGCCCTGAATTGTAGAGTTCTCAAGACCTTTTGGTTTTGGTGTAGATCGGTTAAGGAAAAGGGGTAGTTTACCAGCAACGTTTTATGTTTTAAAAGGGTATTTTATATGGCAAACGATAAGAGCCGCAAATTCAAACAGAATCAAATACGTTTTTGCATACAGCCCTGATTTCTTGAGTACTAAAGACCTATTGTTTTTGGTGAAGATCGTTTGAGGGAAAGGGGTAGTTTACCTGCCACGTTTTTGTTTTATCAAGGGTATTTTGTATGGCAAACGATAACAGCCGCAAATTCAAACAAAATCATATAATATTTTACACACAACCCTGAATTGTAGAGTTCTCAAGACCTGTCGTTTTTGGTGAAGATCGGTTAAGGGAAAGGGGTAGTTTACCAGCAACGGTTTTTTATCAAGGGCAATTTTTACTTCCATATTCCTTAAGGAATGGAAGTATGGTGATGGCAAAAAAAATCGTGTTCGAGATTATTGCAGATTCTGATTGTACTACACTCAAAACATGAAAAAAAGTCGTTTTCCGAAAAGTGTCTGTGTGTCTGTCTGTCTGTCTGTGTGTCTGTAGATTTTTTTTCTATGGCAAACGATAACTGCCGCAAATTCAAACAGAATCAAATAATTTTTTGCATGCAGTCCTGATTTGCAGAGTACTCGCGACCTATTGTTTTTGGTGAAGATCGGTTGAGGGAAAGGGGTAGTTTACCTGCAACGGTTTTTTTTTAGCAAGGGTAATTTTGTTTGTTTGGCAAACGATAACAGCCGCAAATTCATACAGAATGAAATAATGTTTCGCATACAGCCCTGAATTGTAGAGTTCTCAAGGTCTTTTGATTTTGGTGAAGATCAGTTAAGGGAAAGGGGTAGTTTACCTGTAACGTTTTATGTTTTAACAAGGGTATTTCTTATGCCAAACGATAACAGCAGCAAATTCAAACAGAATCAAAAGATTATTTGCATACAGCCCTAAATTGTAGAGTTCTCAAGACCTATTGTTTTTGGTGAAGATCGGTTGAGGGAAAGGGGTAGTTTACCTGCAACGTTTTTTTAAAAAGGGTATTTTCTATGGCAAACGATAACAGCCGCAAATTCAAACAGAATCAAATAATGTTTTGCGTACAGCCCTGATTTGTAGAGTACTCAAGACCTATTGTTTCTGGTGAAGATCGGTTAAGGGAAAGGGGTAGTTTACCTGTAACGTTTTATGTTTTAACAAGGGTATTTCCTATGGCAAACGATAACAGCCGCAAATTCAAACAGATTCAAAAGATTATTTGCATACAGCCCTAAATTGTAGAGTTCTCAAGACCTATTGTTTTTGGTGAAGATCGGTTGAGGTAAAGGGGTAGTTTACCTGCAACGTTTTTTTAACAAGGGTATTTTCTATGGCAAACGATAGCAGCCGCAAATTCAAACAGAATCAAATAATGTTTTGCATACAGCCCTGATTTGTAGAGTACTCAAGACCTATTGTTTTTGGTGAAGATCGGTTAAGGGGAAGGGGTAGTTTACCAGCAACGTTTTTTTATCAAGCGTATTTTCTATGGCAAACGATAGCAGCCGCAAATTCAAACAGAATCAAATAATTTGTAGCATACGTCCCTGAATTGTAGAGGTCTCAATGACTTTCGATTTTGGTGA
The DNA here is from genome assembly GCA_034769895.1 of Magicicada septendecula. Taxonomy (NCBI): domain Eukaryota; kingdom Metazoa; phylum Arthropoda; class Insecta; order Hemiptera; family Cicadidae; genus Magicicada; species Magicicada septendecula. Next base: position 247,716,998 of record CM068371.1, on the reverse strand, counting down.
AGATCGGTTAAGGGGAGGGGGTAGTTTACCAGCAACCTTTTACGTTTTAACAAGAGTAAAGTACTTGTTTACTTCCATATTCCTTAAGGAATGGAAGTATGGTGATGGCAAAAAAAATCGTGTTCGAGATTATTGCAGATTCTGATTCCACTACACTCAAAACATGAAAAAAAGTCGTTTTCCGAAAAGTGTCTGTGTGTCTGTCTGTCTGTCTGTCTGTCTGTAGATTTTTTTTCTATGGCAAACGATAACTGCCGCAAATTCAAACAGAATCAAATAATTTTTTGCATACAGCCCTGATTTGCAGAGTACTCGCGACCTATTGTTTTTGGTGAAGATCGGTTGAGGGAAAGGGGTAGTTTACCTGCAACGGTTTTTTTTTAGCAAGGGTAATTTTGTTTGTTTGGCAAACGATAACAGCCGCAAATTCAAACAGAATCAAATAATGTTTCGCATACAGCCCTGAATTGTAGAGTTCTCAAGATCTGTTGATTTTGGTGAAGATCGGTTAAGGGAAAGGGGTAGTTTACCTGTAACGTTTTATGTTTTAACAAGGGTATTTCCTATGGCAAAAGATAACAGCCGCAAATTCAAACAGAATCAAAAGATTATTTGCATACAGCCCTAAATTGTAGAGTTCTCAAGACCTATTGTTTTTGGTGAAGATCGGTTGAGGGAAAGGGGTAGTTTACCTGCAACGTTTTTTTAACAAGGGTATTTTCTATGGCAAACGATAGCCGCAAATTCAAACAGAATCAATTAATGTTTTGCATACAGCCCTGATTTGTAGAGTACTCAAGACCTATTGTTTTTGGTGAAGATCGGTTAAGGGGAAGGGGTAGTTTACCGGCAACGTTTTTTTATCAAGCGTATTTTCTATGGCAAACGATAACAGCCGCAAATTCAAACAGAATCAAATAATGTTTTGTATACGTCCCTGAATTGTAGAGGTCTCAATGACTTTCGATTTTGGTGAAGATCGGTTAAGGGGAAGGGGTAGTTTACCGGCAACCTTTTACGTTTTAACAAGAGTAAAGTACTTGAAAATTTATTAAAACTTTTTGAAACAATGGTAATTGTTAAAAATAAAATAATTTTGTTGCCAGGCAATAAAATTATAATTTTTTCATTTTAATGTAATATAATATTTTTCATTTAATACAGCAATAAAAAGGCAGGTAAGACACAGCCTGGCTGTTTGGCTGAAAATGATTTTAAATATAAATCTTAGAATATGGAAGTCATGTATGGTTCTCCATACCGATATTTTACTTCCATATTTCCTTAAGGAATGGAAGTATGGTGATGGCAAAAAAAATCGTGTTCGAGATTATTGCAGATTCTGATTCTACTACACTCAAAACATGAAAAAAAGTCGTTTTCCGAAAAGTGTCTGTGTGTGTGTCTGTGTGTCTGTCTGTGTGTGTGTCTGTAGATTTTACTTCCATATTCCTTAAGGAATGGAAGTATGGTGATGGCAAAAAAAATCGTGTTCGAGATTATTGCAGATTCTGATTCTACTACACTCAAAACATGAAAAAAAGTCGTTTTCCGAAAAGTGTCTGTGTGTCTGTCTGTCTGTGTGTCTGTCTGTCTGTCTGTCTGTGTGTCTGTCTGTCTGTAGATTTTTTTTCTATGGCAAACGATAACTGCCGCAAATTCAAACAGAATCAAATAATTTTTTGCATACAGCCCGGTTTTGCAGAGTTCTCGCGACCTATTGTTTTTGGTGAAGATCGGTTGAGGGAAAGGGGTAGTTTACCTGCAACGGTTTTTTTTTAGCAAGGGTAATTTTGTTTGTTTGGCAAACGATAACAGCCGCAAATTCAAACAGAATCAAATAATGTTTCGCATACAGCCCTGAATTGTAGAGTTCTCAAGACCTATTGTTTTTGGTGAAGATCGGTTAAGGGAAAGGGGTAGTTTACCTGTAACGTTTTATGTTTTAACAAGGGTATTTCCTATGGCAAACGATAACAGCCGTAAATTCAAACAGAATGAAAAGATTATTTGCATACAGCCCTAAATTGTAGAGTTCTCAATACCTTTTGTTTTTGGTGAAGATCGGTTAAGGGAAAGGGGTAGTTTACCTACAACGTTTTTTTAGCAAGGGTATTTTCTATGGCAAACGATAACAGCCGCAAATTCAAACAGAATCAAATAATTTTCTGCATACAGCCCTGATTTGTAGAGTACTCAAGACCTATTGTTTTTGGTGAAGATCGGTTGAGGGGAAGGGGTAGTTTACCAGCAACGTTTTTTATCATGCGTATTTTCTATGGCAAACGACAACTGCCGCAAATTCAAACAGAATCAAATAATTTTTTGCATACAGCCCTGATTTGTAGAGTACTCGCGACCTATTGTTTTTGGTGAAGATCGGTTGAGGGGAAGGGGTAGTTTACCTGCAACGCTTTTTTTTATCAAGGGAAATTTTTTTTTTTTTGGCAAACGATAACAGCCGCAAATTCAAACAGAATCAAATAATGTTTCGCATACAGCCCTGAATTGTAGATTTCTCAAGACCTATTGTTTTTGGTGAAGATCGGTTGAGGGAAAGGGGTAGTTTACCTGCAACGTTTTTTTAACAAGGGTATTTTCTATGGCAAACGATAACAGCCGCAAATTCAAACAGAATCAAATAATGTTTTGCATACAGTCTTGATTTGTAGAGTACTCAAGACCTATTGTTTTTGGTGAAGATCGGTTAAGGGGAAGAGGTAGTTTACCTGCAACGTTTTTTTATCAAGCGTATTTTCTATGGCAAACGATAACAGCCGCAAATTCAAACAGAATCAAATAATTTTTAGCATACGTCCCTGCATTGTACAGGTCTCAATGCCTTTCGATTTTGGTGAAGATCGGTTAAGGGGAAGGGGTAGTTTACCTGCAACCTTTTACGTTTTAACAAGAGTAAAGTACTTGAAAATTTATTTAAACTTTTTGAAACAATGGTAATTGTTAAAAATAAAATAATAATGTTGCCAGGCAATAAAATTATAATTTTTTCATTTTAATGTAATATAATATTTTTCATTTAATACAGCAATAAAAAGGCAGGTAAGACACAGCCTGGCTGTTTGGCTGAAAATGATTTTAAATATAAATCTTAGAATATGGAAGTCATGTATGGTTCTCCATACCGATATTTTACTTCCATATTCCTTAAGGAATGGAAGTATGGTGATGGCAAAAAAAATCGTGTTCGAGATTATTGCAGATTCTTATTCTACTACACTCAAAACATGAAAAAAAGTCGTTTTCCGAAAAGTGTCTGTGTGTCTGTGTGTCTGTCTGTCTGTCTGTAGATTTTTTTTCTATGGCAAACGATAACTGCCGCAAATTCAAACAGAATCAAATAATTTTTTGCATACAGCCCGGTTTTGCAGAGTTCTCGCGACCTATTGTTTTTGGTGAAGATCGGTTGAGGGAAAGGGGTAGTTTACCTGCAACGGTTTTTTTTTAGCAAGGGTAATTTTGTTTGTTTGGCAAACGATAACAGCCGCAAATTCAAACAGAATCAAATAATGTTTCGCATACAGCCCTGAATTGTAGAGTTCTCAAGACCTATTGTTTTTGGTGAAGATCGGTTAAGGGAAAGGGGTAGTTTACCTGTAACGTTTTATGTTTTAACAAGGGTATTTCCTATGGCAAACGATAACAGCCGCAAATTCAAACAGAATGAAAAGATTATTTGCATACAGCCCTAAATTGTAGAGTTCTCAATACCTTTTGTTTTTGGTGAAGATCGGTTAAAGGAAAGGGGTAGTTTACCTATAACGTTTTTTTAACAAGGGTATTTTCTATGGCAAACGATAACAGCCGCAAATTCAAACAGAATCAAATAATTTTCTGCATACAGCCCTGATTTGTAGAGTACTCAAGACCTATTGTTTTTGGTGAAGATCGGTTGAGGGGAAGGGGTAGTTTACCAGCAACGTTTTTTATCATGCGTATTTTCTATGGCAAACGACAACTGCCGCAAATTCAAACAGAATCAAATAATTTTTTGCATACAGCCCTGGTTTGTAGAGTACTCGCGACCTATTGTTTTTGGTGAAGATCGGTTGAGGGGAAGGGGTAGTTTACCTGCTACGGTTTTTTTTATCAAGGGAAATTTTTTTTTTTGGCAAACGATAGCCGCAAATTCAAACAGAATCAAATAATGTTTCGCATACAGCCCTGAATTGTAGATTTCTCAAGACCTATTGTTTTTGGTGAAGATCGGTTGAGGGAAAGGGGTAGTTTACCTGCAACGTTTTTTTAACAAGGGTATTTTCTATGGCAAACGATAACAGCCGCAAATTCAAACAGAATCAAATAATGTTTTGCATACAGTCCTGATTTGTAGAGTACTCAAGACCTATTGTTTTTGGTGAAGATCGGTTAAGGGGAAGGGGTAGTTTACCTGCAACGTTTTTTTATCAAGCGTATTTTCTATGGCAAACGATAACAGCCGCAAATTCAAACAGAATCAAATAATTTTTTGCATACGTCCCTGAATTGTAGAGGTCTCAATGACTTTCGATTTTGGTGAAGATCGGTTAAGGGGAAGGGGTAGTTTACCTGCAACCTTATACGTTTTAACAAGAGTAAAGTACTTGAAAATTTATTTAAACTTGTTGAAACAATGGTAATTGTTAAAAATAAAATAATTTTGTTGCCAGGCAATAAAATTATAATTTTTTCATTTTAATGTAATATAATATTTTTCATTTAATACAGCAATAAAAAGGCAGGTAAGACACAGCCTGGCTGTTTGGCTGAAAATGATTTTAAATATAAATCTTAGAATATGGAAGTCATGTATGGTTCTCCATACCGATATTTACTTCCATATTCCTTAAGGAATGGAAGTATGGTGATGGCAAAAAAAATCGTGTTCGAGATTATTGCAGATTCTGATTCTACTACACTCAAAACATGAAAAAAAGTCGTTTTCCGAAAAGTGTCTGTGTGTCTGTCTGTGTGTCTGTCTGTCTGTCTGTCTGTAGATTTTTTTTCTATGGCAAACGATAACTGCCGCAAATTCAAACAGAATCAAATAATTTTTTGCATACAGCCCGGTTTTGCAGAGTTCTCGCGACCTATTGTTTTTGGTGAAGATCGGTTGAGGGAAAGGGGTAGTTTACCTGCAACGGTTTTTTTTTAGCAAGGGAAATTTTGTTTGTTTGGCAAACGATAACAGCCGCAAATTCAAACAGAATCAAATAATGTTTCGCATACAGCCCTGAATTGTAGAGTTCTCAAGACCTATTGTTTTTGGTGAAGATCGGTTAAGGGAAAGGGGTAGTTTACCTGTAACGTTTTATGTTTTAACAAGGGTATTTCCTATGGCAAACGATAACAGCCGCAAATTCAAACAGAATGAAAAGATTATTTGCATACAGCCCTAAATTGTAGAGTTCTCAATACCTTTTGTTTTTGGTGAAGATCGGTTAAGGGAAAGGGGTAGTTTACCTACAACGTTTTTTTAACAAGGGTATTTTCTATGGCAAACGATAACAGCCGCAAATTCAAACAGAATCAAATAATTTTCTGCATACAGCCCTGATTTGTAGAGTACTCAAGACCTATTGTTTTTGGTGAAGATCGGTTGAGGGGAAGGGGTAGTTTACCAGCAACGTTTTTTATCATGCGTATTTTCTATGGCAAACGACAACTGCCGCAAATTCAAACAGAATCAAATAATTTTTTGCATACAGCCCTGATTTGTAGAGTACTCGCGACCTATTGTTTTTGGTGAAGATCGGTTGAGGGGAAGGGGTAGTTTACCTGCAACGGTTTTTTTTATCAAGGGAAATTTTTTTTTTTTTGGCAAACGATAACAGCCGCAAATTCAAACAGAATCAAATAATGTTTCGCATACAGCCCTGAATTGTAGATTTCTCAAGACCTATTGTTTTTGGTGAAGATCGGTTGAGGTAAAGGGGTAGTTTACCTGCAACGTTTTTTTAACAAGGGTATTTTATATGGCAAACGATAACAGCCGCAAATTCAAACAGAATCAAATAATGTTTTGCATACAGTCCTGATTTGTAGAGTACTCAAGACCTATTGTTTTTGGTGAAGATCGGTTAAGGGGAAGGGGTAGTTTACCTGCAACCTTTTACGTTTTATTTTCTATGGCAAACGATAACAGCCGCAAATTCAAACAGAATCAAATAATGTTTTGCATACAGCCCTGATTTGTAGAGTACTCAAGACCTATTGTTTTTGGTGAAGATCGGTTAAGGGGAAGGGGTAGTTTACCTGCAACGTTTTTTTATCAAGCGTATTTTCTATAGCAAACGATAACAGCCGCAAATTCAAACAGAATCAAATAATTTTTTGCATACGTCCCTGAATTGTAGAGGTCTCAATGACTTTCGATTTTGGTGAAGATCGGTTAAGGGGAAGGGGTAGTTTACCTGCAACCTTTTACGTTTTAACAAGAGTAAAGTACTTGAAAATTTATTTAAACTTTTTGAAACAATGGTAATTGTTAAAAATAAAATAATTTTGTTGCCAGGCAATAAAATTATAATTTTTTCATTTTAATGTAATATAATATTTTTCATTTAATACAGCAATAAAAAGGCAGGTAAGACACAGCCTGGCTGTTTGGCTGAAAATGATTTTAAATATAAATCTTAGAATATGGAAGTCATGTATGGTTCTCCATACCGATATTTTTTCTATGGCAAACGATAACTGCCGCAAATTCAAACAGAATCAAATAATTTTTTGCATACAGCCCTGATTTGTAGAGGACTCGCGACCTATTGTTTTTGGTGAAGATCGGTTGAAGGAAAGGGGTAGTTTACCTGCAACGGTTTTTTTTTATCAAGGGAATTTTTTTTTTTTTGGCAAACGATAACAGCCGCAAATTCAAACATAATCAAATAATGTTTCGTATACAGCCCTGAATTGTAGAGTTCTCAAGACCTTTAGTTTTTGGTGAAGATCGGTTAAGGGAAAGGGGTAGTTTACTTGTAACGTTTTATGTTTTAACAAGGGTATTTCCTATGGCAAACGATAACAGCCGCAAATTCAAACAGAATCAAAAGATTATTTGCATACAGCCCTAAATTGTAGAGTACTCGAGACCTATTGTTTTTGGTGAAGATCGGTTAAGGGAAAGGGGTAGTTTACTTGTAACGTTTTATGTTTTAACAAGGGTATTTCCTATGGCAAACGATAACAGCCGCAAATTCAAACAGAATCAAAAGATTATTTGCATACAGCCCTAAATTGCAGAGTTCTAAAGACCTATTGTTTTTGGTGAAGATCGGTTAAGGGAAAGGGGTAGTTTACCTACAACGTTTTTTTAACAAGGGTATTTTCTATGGCAAACGATAACAGCCGCAAATTCAAACAGAATCAAATAATTTTCTGCATACAGCCCTGATTTGTAGAGTACTCAAGACCTATTGTTTTTGGTGAAGATCGGTTGAGGGGAAGGCGTAGTTTACCTGCAACGTTTTTTATCAAGCGTATATTCTATGGCAAACGATAACTGCCGCAAATTCAAACAGAATCAAATAATTTTTTGCATACAGTCCTGATTTGTAGAGTACTCGCGACCTATTGTTTGTGGTGAAGATCGGTTGAGGGGAAGGGGTCGTTTACCAGCAACGGTTTTTTTTATCAAGGGAAATTTTTTTTTGGCAAACGATAACAGCCGCAAATTCAAACAGACTTAAATAATGTTTCGTATACAGCCCTGAATTGTAGAGTTTTCAAGACCTATTGTTTTTGGTGAAGATCGGTTAAGGGAAAGAGGTAGTTTACCTGTAACGTTTTATGTTTTAACAAGGGTATTTCCTATGGCAAACGATAACAGCCGCAAATTCAAACAGAATCAAACGATTATTTGCATACAGCCCTAAATTGTAGAGTTCTCAAGACCTATTGTTTTTGGTGAAGATCGGTTGAGGGAAAGGGGTAGTTTACCTGTAACGTTTTATGTTTTAACAAGGGTATTTCTTATGGCAAACGATAACAGCCGCAAATTCAAACAGAATCAAATAATTTTTTGCATACAGCCCTGATTTGTAGAGGACTCGCGACCTATTGTTTTTGGTGAAGATCGGTTAAGGAAAGGGGTAGTTTACCTGCAACGGTTTTTTTTTTATCAAGGGAAATTTTTTTTTTTTGGCAAACGATAACAGCCGCAAATTCAAACATAATCAAATAATGTTTCGTATACAGCCATGAATTGTAGAGTTCTCAAGACCTTTAGTTTTTGGTGAAGATCGGTTAAGGGAAAGGGGTAGTTTACTTGTAACGTTTTATGTTTTAACAAGGGTATTTCCTATGGCAAACGATAACAGCCGCAAATTCAAACAGAATCAAAAGATTATTTGCATACAGCCCTAAATTGTAGAGTACTCGAGACCTGTTGTTTTTGGTGAAGATCGGTTAAGGGAAAGGGGTAGTTTACTTGTAACGTTTTATGTTTTAACAAGGGTATTTCCTATGGCAAACGATAACAGCCGCAAATTCAAACAGAATCAAAAGATTATTTGCATACAGCCCTAGATTGCAGAGTTCTAAAGACCTTTTGTTTTTGGTGAAGATCGGTTAAGGGAAAGGGGTAGTTTACCTACAACGTTTTTTTAACAAGGGTATTTTCTATGGCAAACGATAACAGCCGCAAATTCAAACAGAATCAAATAATTTTCTGCATTCAGCCCTGATTTGTAGAGTACTCAAGACCTACTGTTTTTGGTGAAGATCGGTTGAGGGGAAGGGGTAGTTTACCTGCAACGTTTTTTATCAAGCGTATTTTCTATGGTAAACGATAACTGCCGCAAATTCAAACAGAATCAAATAATTTTTTGCATACAGTCCTGATTTGTAGAGTACTCGCGACCTATTGTTTTTGGTGAAGATCGGTTGAGGGGAAGGGGTAGTTTACCTGCAACGGTTTTTTTTATCAAGGGAAATTTTTTTTTTGGCAAACGATAACAGCCGCAAATTCAAACAGACTTAAATAATGTTTCGTATACAGCCCTGAATTGTAGAGTTTTCAAGACCTATTGTTTTTGGTGAAGATCGGTTAAGGGAAAGGGGTAGTTTACCTGTAACGTTTTATGTTTTAACAAGGGTATTTCCTATGGCAAACGATAACAGCCGCAAATTCAAACAGAATCAAACGATTATTTGCATACAGCCCTAAATTGTAGAGTTCTCAAGACCTGTTGTTTTTGGTGAAGATCGGTTGAGGGAAAGGGGTAGTTTACCTGTAACGTTTTATGTTTTAACAAGGGTATTTCTTATGGCAAACGATAACAGCCGCAAATTCAAACAGAATCAAATAATGTTTTGCATACAGCCCTGATTTGTAGAGTACTCAAGACCTATTGTTTTTGGTGAAGATCGGTTAAGGGGAAGGGGTAGTTTACCTGCACCTTTTTTTTATCAAGCGTATTTTCTTTGGCAAACGATAACAGCCGCAAATTCAAACAGAATCAAATAATTTTTTGCATACATCCCTGAATTGTAGAGGTCTCAAGGACTTTCGATTTTGGTGAAGATCGGTTAAGGGGAAGGGGTAGTTTACCTGCAACCTTTTACGTTTTAACAAGAGTAAAGTACTTGCAAATTTATTTAAACTTTTTGAAACAATGGTAATTGTTAAAAATAAAATAATTTTGTTGCCAGGCAATAAAATTAAAATTTTTTAATTTTAATGTAATATAATATTTTTCATTTAATACGGCAATAAAAAGGCAGGTAAGACACAAACACACAATTCACGTTATTTCTGGCCTCACTCATGTTTATTTTCTTACGTTTGCACGCTTTTTAAATGGAAAGTGCCGAAACCCACACCAACATAACGCGTGCAAGCCGAAAAAATGGACATCAATTTGCTTACTGGCGAAGCTAGTAGTTAATGAATGGATAGGCAAAAATCTTATCTTAAATTTTTTTTAAGGAATCACTAAAAGGACGGTGGGTCAAATCGGACGCTGAGGTAGAGTTTGCTGTAACCGAATGGTTCCACAAACAGCCGTAAGAAATTTACTAGCAGGGAATCTACAGGTTAGCGCAACAGTGGAACTCATGTCTTAATGTTATTGGAGACTTCTTTTAAAATCGTTGAATAAAAAATGCTTTACAGCTCTATACGTGTGTCTATTGAACAATCCTTGTGTTAGTCATACACAATAATACAACTGATTGAACTTCAAATTTTTAAACTTGGTTAGTTTCTATATATATGTTTAATGTTACAAATAATTCAAATAACAATCTTGATCATCTGTTAGTTCAGCGGAATAACAGTGACACTTTTAATAACCGCATAAAATAAACACTTAGAAACAACACAGGCGCTTTAACTTAACTGTTTGGACCACAGAAGTGAGGCATGCCTCAACGCTCTATGTGTACAGCGCGGGACAATCCCCCCTCCCTACACTTCCCTATCACACCTCTACATTGCTTACATACGATGTATACAAAAAACGCTGAGGCAAGTTCAGGTTGCCTCATTCGCTTTAAACGAACTATGCCGAATCTCACCTGTCACCATCTAGCGGTCGCTCAATAAAGCACGTTTCGGTTTAATAAATTTGACAGTCACAGTAACAATGTATAATCTTTACGTTATGTAGTTCATACGTATTTATAATTTTTATTCTACAGAATTTGTTAGGGTAGGCATTGCCTCAATTGCCTCCATGTAACTTCGCCACTGATATATATGTGTACAACGTTATCGGCAACAAAGAAGTAGTTTTTGTTAAAATTCCTTCCCGGGATATTTGGCCGTAGTCCAATGTTTTCTACAAAACCAGACATTTCGGCAATGCCATCGACTTCCATCATCACTGAAAATCGAGTGCGATAACGTGAGGTGGTATACGTTAGTGACCACAGTACTGTGGTTAAGGCTGAAGCAGTAAGTAGAAAGAAGTAGTTTCTATGGTAATATTTCATTTCGAAAATGATTTTAAATATAAATCTTAGAATATGGAAGTCATGTATGGTTCTCCATACCGATATTTTACTTCCATATTCCTTAAGGAATGGAAGTATGGTGATGGCAAAAAAAATCGTGTTCGAGATTATTGCAGATTCTGATTCTACTACACTCAAAACATGAAAAAAAGTCGTTTTCCGAAAAGTGTCTGTGTGTGTGTCTGTCTGTCTGTGTGTCTGTAGATTTTTTTTCTATGGCAAACGATAACTGCCGCAAATTCAAACAGAATCAAATAATTTTTTGCATGCAGCCCTGATTTGCAGAGTACTCGCGACCTATTGTTTTTGGTGAAGATCGGTTGAGGGAAAGGGGTAGTTTACCTGCAACGGTTTTTTTTTAGCAAGGGTAATTTTGTTTGTTTGGCAAACGATAACAGCCGCAAATTGAAACAGAATCAAATAATGTTTCGCATACAGCCCTGAATTGTAGAGTTCTCAAGATCTGTTGATTTTGGTGAAGATCGGTTAAGGGAAAGGGGTAGTTTACCTGTAACGTTTTATGTTTTAACAAGGGTATTTCCTATGGCAAACGATAACAGCCGCAAATTCAAACAGAATCAAAAGATTATTTGCATACAGCCCTAAATTGTAGAGTTCTCAAGACCTATTGTTTTTGGTGAAGTTCGGTTGAGGGAAAGGGGTAGTTTACCTGCAACGTTTATTTAACAAGGGTATTTTCTATGGCAAACGATAACAGCCGCAAATTCAAACAGAATCAAATAATGTTTTGCATACAGCCCTGATTTTTAGAGTACTCAAGACCTATTGTTTTTGGTGAAGATCGGTTAAGGGAAAGGGGTAGTTTACCTGTAACGTTTTATGTTTTAACAAGGGTATTTCCTATGGCAAACGATAACAGCCGCAAATTCAAACAGAATCAAAAGATTATTTGCATACAGCCCTAAATTGTAGAGTTCTCAAGACCTATTGTTTTTGGTGAAGATCGGTTGAGGGAAAGGGGTAGTTTACCTGCAACGTTTTTTTAACAAGTGTATTTTCTATGGCAAACGATAAGAGCCGTAAATTCAAACAGAATCAAATAATTTTTTGCATACGTCCCTGAATTGTAGAGGTCTCAATGACTTTCGATTTTGGTGAAGATCGGTTAAGGGGAAGGGGTAGTTTACCTGCAACCTTTTACGTTTTAACAAGAGTAAAGTACTTGAAAATTTATTTAAACTTTTTGAAACAATGGTAATTGTTAAAAATAAAATAATTTTGTTGCCAGGCAATAAGATTATAATTTTTTCATTTTAATGTAATATAATATTTTTCATTTAATACAGCAATAAAAAGGCAGGTAAGACACAGCCTGGCTGTTTGGCTGAAAATGATTTTAAATATAAATCTTAGAATATGGAAGTCATGTATGGTTCTCCATACCGATATTTTGCCATCACCATACTTCCATTTCCTTAAGGAACATGGAAGTAATATGTGTAGTTAGTTAATATGCATTTGAATCCTAATACAAAATAATACCTAATAATAGCGCAAAAAAATCATTTAACTCTCCCATTATATTTCTATCCTTTTACTTCTTGAAATATTTTACACTTCAATTATAATTTCCTCTCCATTCTTCCCTATCGCGTGCCGCGTCATTAATATTTCTCTTTTCCTCTTTTTCCTTATAACCCCAATTCATTTTTCGCTTTTATTCTGACCGCGTGTTCTTGACTCAACTATCTTTTTCTGTAGTCCTCTTTTCCGCCATAAGATATATAAGACCAAACCAGTTTAATTCACTTCCTCTATTTTTAACTTATATCCGTTTCGTCTTTGTTTGCTATCTAATTGCCTCAATCCTTATTTTATATTTTTCAGTTTGTATTCTTTTCTTCTTAAATATTAATTTCTTCGATTTATGCTTGTCAGTCAGCGTTCACTCCTACAGCTTCTTCAGTTTTGATGTTTCTGAGAATATCTGTTTACTTAGGGAAGCACGTTTCACCGTATTAGACATTCTTACGGTCCTTTCCATCTGCCATTATCTTCTTCTGTCTAAATGTTAGAAGCTTTTTATTTGTTTCAAACTTCTTCCATCGATTCAGTATTATCAATGTTTGTCTTTCTTTTATTAATTACCACATTTACCTTTCCTAAAGATTCACTTAACATATTCAAAACAAAGTGGAGATTTTCTCAGCATTCACGTCGTCCGCGAAAATCAGTTCTCCTAATTGTCTTACGCAGTACTATAAAACTGTTAATGTTACATTATCCTGGATATATGAAAAAATTTCAAGTTCTGTACCATGGAATAAATACTTATAGCAGTTAGTGCTAGGCAATAAGGACGCGAGAGAGAAAACTAGAAGCATATGAGTAGCGGAGTTGAAGGAATTCTTGATAATTTAATGGACTCAGAAAGGAATACTTCTACAAAGACTAACAGGAAACCCCAGTTTATGGAGTAGAAGACACAAACTGTAGAGAAATACGAGAATTATATGAACATATGAAGCGGATAGCTGTAAACATGGCATGTAGAATACACCCAGAATATAAAATAACGATGAGGTTTACAACGACAATTATGCTAATTTATGCTAATTTATGCAAATTGTAAATTATTCAATTAAACTAAAAGTGTGTCGAGTTGATCTAATTATGCAAACATATTAATCACTCTACTGATTGAATGTATTCATTACTAATTAGCATAAAATTGGTGAGACTCTAGATTTGTCGTTATTAAAAACAATATAAGAAAATTTATTAAAACAAATCAATTGACGTTAGTGCGTTTTGATATTCGGGTTTGTGACAATAATGAACGCATAAAATACGTAACGAATAAAATGCTTATTTATTACACATTACTCAAATAAACTTCCGAAATACAAATATAAATTATTACCTGAAAATACATTCAGAAACATAAAAAACACAAATCACAATATAAATCCGTTTTCGTTGCTAGCTGAAAAACATAACATACAACATGATAAACATACACAAAACATAGACAATAAAATATTATTCACTCTAAACTAATGCGTTCATTATGTGTCTCAGATGAGTAGCTTTTATATTTTAATATTATCTTTACAATTGATTATATAATTCTCAAAGGTGTTGGTTCTTGGAAAAGAGACAGAGCAGCAGTATTATTATAGTATTAATATCATGAGGACTTAACTTGATATTGTGAATATCCAAAATTCCATCGGCGACATTTCCTGTTTACTGGTGATTCCATGTGTGGTAGTTCCGTTGATTAGATGTTTCACTGTCACTATGTAACTCGCGAAGAGAATTCACTCGCGGCATGCGTGGTGTGGCGTTGGTGTTATCCGTCTATACTAAGAGTTTATAGAGTTCTGTGTTGTGTAGGTGCAACCATTATTAGTGGTTGTGTTCAAATAAATGTCTATTACAAAACTGCTTCATATAACTGTTCACGATCTATTTAGCTTGGTCGTAAATGTGTGTTATGTTAAGCACTTGTGTTTAAGAATGTTGAGTCTCTTATTGTTCATGAGTCGGCGTGATTCGAATGCTCAAGACTGAATCATGTTACGTTCTGATATGAATCACAATCTCCGAAGTTGATACACACAAAAGTTCTATTATCGAGATGTTACTTCACTTGTTAATGTTTCTAATTTCCATGATGTCGAATAATTGAACAGTACTTTCAAAGTTTGTCGTAGTGAACTCGAAAATCTAACGATACTTAGGTAACTTCGCACTAAGTAAATAAATTGCGCGTTACTGCGGTAAAATTGTGTAGAACTGAGTTAAATAAACTGAACATAAAATTTTATAAGACTGTGGTTGAGACTGAAAAACTGAGATACTGAGAGTAAGACTAAGACTAAGGCTAAGACTGAGACTGAGGGCTTCGCGTACCCTGCAAACAGTTTTTATCAAACGTCTTCTACCACAATGCAATTTTCTGTCTTCCACGCCCTCGGATGATCCCGATAGGTCCAAGACTTCCTTCCACTTTGAAGATCTATGGTTTTCGACTCCCTGATTCTCTGCCCTAGTTGTCACCATGACAACAGTTCTCTCCACTTGTTTCTTCGGAAGATGCTAAACTCTGGTTGGCTGCTGAACATCCCTTGAAATACATAGCGAAGGACATTGCACTATTTCTAAGAATGTAAAGTAATTGCTCGCTTGTCCGTCAAACCTTTGTTTCACGTGTTTACCAAGGTTCGCTGTTACTCCCTTGCTAACAATCTGTTGCGTCCTGTTCATTGTTCAACTACCCTCGTTTTTTTCTCTACCAATTAATAATTTCTTACTCGCTGTCGTTCTGAGCTGCCTCCACGATTTCTCGTCGTAAATATAAGTTCTCACTCTGGCGTTGTTTTCATGCTGTGCGACATGGTCGTCTTGTATTCATTGAGTATTTGCTGTATTGTCTCCGTACTGGTAAGACCTTTCTAAATCCTTTGTCAGTGAGTATCTCTTTCTTACGTTCACACGCGTTGGCTTAACCCTACAGAGTCCCTTCGTTACAATTTCTGCGTACTCGTGCCACTGGACTCTGCTTTTGTTCGGTTTGTTGTGATGTCGTAAATTTGAGTTGAGTTTGGTCTGTCAAAGTCGATCCCAATTTCTTTTGTTGCGTTAAGTCTAACGTTCTCTCATTGTCTCGTAGCTGGCGTCGGGTTGACGTGTTCTTAATTGTCTTTATTTATTGCTCTGGTCTGGGGTGGTGACTTGACTGTGTGCAAACGCACTTCTCGATCAGAAAATTATAAATTTGATAATTTTTGATCGCTATAGGTTGGCGGGCTTAAGAGACCAGACAGGACACTATTGAAGAAACATTTGTTAACTTCTGAATTTGGTACTATTTGCTGAATTTGGTACACGTGGAACAGCTACTAATTCCAGAAACCGCCCGCTAATTAATTCAATCGCGTAAAATGTAGGAACAATGTAAATCGTTTGTACTTTATGAACGTTCCGGCCTTACGCTTACGTAGTAAGAATCTAGAGCGCGTTAATGTTTTGTCAAAACAGAGGTCTCAGTCGTTTGTCTACTGCTGACCACTCTTTTCATTTAATTCTGCAAGGTTACTTTTTTGACGTCTTCAATACAGTAACCTTTTTTTATTTCTGTAACGTCCTCAACATTATTATACTTTAAAAACTACAGACACGTATGTTGTTCATTTACATACCTTCTGAAGAGTATTTTAAAGCATCAATAATGTTAATTTATCCTTAACGCTTTTATGTTTCTCAGGATATAAATAGGCTATTTGGTACAAACATACAATATTTCTTTTATGAATTTGCTAACTGCTATAATTTTTTTATTGTTCGACTAAGCTTTTCGTCATTACTGACATCTTCAGGTCTTAAACAACCTTCAGGTTGTTTAAGACCTGAAGATGTCAGTAATGACGAAAAGCTTAGTCGAACAATAAAAAAAAAATTATAGCAGTTAGCAAATTCATAAAAGAAATAGTAAGGATGGCTGCTAATTTAAACAATACGAAGAATAAAACATACAATAATTAAGCTCCACACACGCACAAAATGTGATGAAAATACGAGAACTCACCAGAAACGGACATGTTGGCAATAAGAGACTGGAGGTCAGGATGGAGATGTCGCTCCTCTTCATCCTCTAATCCGAAGTCAAGGGCGCGAAAGACGACCAATCCCAACCCTGCCACCACCTGGGAACAAACAAAAAGGACAATTTAACTTAAGTTTACAATACACAGAGGATAGTATCGTAAGACACTCTTTGTTAAGCAGTAAACGTAAATACGTAGTTTATCTCTGGACTATGGGTTTACACGTTTATAAGTCCTCTTATACGGCTGAACTACAGTTTATAAGTCCTCACAGCTCTGGACTCTTGTCCCCTAAAAGTGTGATTCATCTAAAGATACGTAAGTTTAACTTTCTTCGCTAATTAGTTTGCCCCCCCCCCCCCTCTCTCTCTCTCTCTCTCTCTTGCTCGCCCGGTAATTCCTCCCATTAAACGCGAAATGACGTCAAATGTGTGTGACTGTGTATAACTAATTTAATTTAAATTTAACTTTACTGTGATGTGCTTTTAATTTTGAATTCGCTAGCTGCGGTGAACAAGAGGCCTTCTGCTGCGAGACTTTTGTACAGCCTATCTTCATTTTAAGATACGAAAACAATCTTATCAACTCTTAACATATTAATTAAATTTTATTTACCGCGGTAACATCCAGTAAATTGTACTTCTGGAAGAATAACACAAAAGTATATTCAGTGTTATTATATCCAGCTACGTTTTGTCACCTCAACACTATGAAAAAAACTGACCTAAGATTATCGGTTCCCAAAGATGTCACAGAAGGTTTAATACAAAATAATATACCTTCGTTATTTAGAGATTGGTTCTGACTTTAGTAGAGGACGTGGTCAAATAATAGTGGTAACCAATCACAACGTTGTTGTCGTAGCAACGTGATGTCAGTCGCATGCAATGCTGCTACTGTTGTATGTGACCTTAAACCATGGTAATGATGATGTTGTATGGAGGACTTTCAGCCACTCCCACAGTATGCAAAAAAAGATTGTTAAATGTTACGAATCGAGCTCCGCAAATATGATGCTAAATTACAATATCTGATATCAACAACCTGTGTTTACAAATAATCTGCTCTTAGCAATGAAAGCGATAGGATGAAAGAATTTCAGATTGTCAGTCGATAAAGAGTTTTTACGGCGTCATTATTTCATGAAAGAGTGTGATTCGCGTGGAGACAATACCTATAACACGTGTTTGTAAGAGTATGTTTACCAACAGAGGAATGTGGAAACACTCCTCTCGAAGACCTGTCAGACAGAACCATTTTTCAAACAGTACAAAGGTAGTGTAACTGGTGAAATTACGATACAGTTAATATACGTTACTTTAATCATTCGTTCATTTTTTTTTTTTTTTTACTAATATGACTTACGGTATACGTTTAGCAAAGTGAAAATTTCTTCTCGGTGTGTTCTTTTTGGCGGCAATGAATGTAATTTCGTTGTTGCTTACGCAACTTTACACGATTGGAACAAAAACCATAAAGATGGGCGATCTGATTGATCACTCACATCGTTTTTGTAATGTATTCTCTTTCCACCAATATAATCTGTATAAACTAATAGGTCTACATATTCAGTAACAATTAAACAGTTTACGTCGCAAATTATGTCAGTCACTGAAGACCCATCAAGTAAATTCCGCCACACGTAATGGCAACTCACATTGATAACCTTTATATAATTAGTTACTAATACGCGTAAACAAGACACGTGGACAGTCTTCCTTAGTCAACATGTATGGCTCTTGGATACGTAAAATAAAAGGTTAAACCGCGTGTCTGTAGCGCAGCAGTCAACCTGTTGAAAATATAATAACCGGCAAAGCCATTACGAAACAACAGAAAATAAACCATTATTTATGTAGAGAACAACCGTAGGCCGACAATAGCACAGACAGGACGTTCAACTGTAGCCGGATGTTGTCTGCCATTCATACACCACTTGTCGTCGTCCAGTGTGTGTGTGTTACATTCACATGTGGAACAATAACTATGCATTACATTCGGCAATACATCTGACACGTCCCCGTCGTCGGGCAATGATTTACAGATATGCAGGCAGCTGAGGCATGTGCCTGTATTACAATACACTATTCTATACGCCCATGTGTTACACTAACCACTGTAACAAAATTGTTGTTTGATAAGAAACAGGATTTACATAACAGTATTACATAACTAATTAAATAATAATTACAATAATTACTACTATTACTATAACAAAAATCATTTATTATACGACGACGTTTACGATTTGGTGTAAAGTTGTATCGGTCATGAGAGACACAGACTACGTTTGATTTCGACGTGAATAATAAATAACTCGTTAGAACAATATATATATAGTGGTTGTAACGATAAAACCAGCAGTAAAGACCATATATACCGTTAACACAGTTAGCGATCTCTCATCGGTTGTTGTAAGTCTAAATACACAGACGAACAGTCAGTATACACTACGCTTATATAACCTGAAATGTTTGGCAAGACAGGAGGTCCTCTACTTTCGGATATTCGACTTTCGCACATTTCGCTCTTTCGAATATTCAAAATTGATGCCCTATATTCAAGTTTCGTACTACTGCTTCGGCCTTTCGAACACTGACGGGGGTGTGAGGAAGTGAATAAGCGTTAAGACAAGTGCACATATTAGTTATTCCTGCTACTGCAGAGGTCATTAGAATTGACAATGTATACTGTACTACTGAATCAACATTAGAAATCATAAAACGTGCTGAAAGAGGAGAGTAATATGTATATATATATATCACACGATCATTGAACGTCAATCGTTCTAATATTTTTTCGATTGTGAAAGACAATGATAAAGTAAGCAAATCATATTGTTACGACGGTCTACTCGATCGTCGTAGGTACAGTGGAAACAAAATAAGTACAAGACACCAATTAAGTCACTAATCACACCTTTAATTTTTACAGTTAAACAGTTCGTAATTAACAACACAGTGTCTACAACAAATCAAATGAAAATTGTTCACACGCAATAAAATGTCCACTAATATAAAAACTCAATTGTATTACAATTATACCGTCCGATTATAAAACGCAACACTTCACTAACAACTACTTGAACGTACACAGTAATAACTCGAACCGCTCTGTAAATATATCGCACTAATACTCTCGAACCGCACAGTCAAAAATTCGCCTAATACTAAACTGAACGTCGTTGAGTATCGGTATTTATAGCTAGTCGAATATCTAGACGATTCCTAATTGCGTCGTAGCATGCGTATGAACTACGTAATTAACTGCGGCCTTGACACAGTCCGCACGGCTGGGGGCGTCGAGAACTTTCTCGTAGATGCGTCTACAAGCACGTACGCCACACGCTTACATTCTGGATCTCTCTGGAACGTTCGATAAACACGTAGATTGTTCTGTGACGTCTTACAATATGTTAAATGCGGAAAATACTTCATAAACCATTGCGTCGTACAATCATGGAAGACATGGAACGTTCTTTAGCGGTATGCAGTGAGAACAAGCATTACAAATGTATCTCGGTGAGTCTACATATAATTCAATTAAAAGCTAGAATTTCAAGCTAGTAAAGGATTGTTCGATAAATTTAAAAACGACCGTCTTTACGTAACATCAAATTGACTGGGGAAAAGGCTATTGCTGATGAAGGAGATGCTATCTTCATCTACTTTTTTGTTGAAAACTTTTCTGTTATAATTAAAGATGACAATTATTATAAACAACAAGTTTTCAACGTAGTCGAAACAGGATTATTTTAGAAAAGTTACCTACTCGTATCTATATTGCAAGAGACTAAGCGGCTGCTCCTGGTATAAAGTATCTAAAGACAGACTGACATTTACTCCTTGGGGCAATGACTCTGGTGATTTTACAATAAAACTATTATTAATCTATCGCTCTGGAAATCCAAGAGCTTGGAAATTAAATTCGCGTGGTTGGGTAACGAAAATTATATTTCAAGAGCGGTTCTGCTTTCATTTTGTACCAACTATAAAAAGACTATTGGGCCAAAAATAACTTGTCGTTTCAAGGCATGTTAGTTCTAGATAACGCACCTGGTCACCCTGAAGATTTACAAGATCTCTGTCGGAAAATTAAAGTTTTATTTCTTCCACCAAATACAACAAGCTTAATCCAGCCCACGGTACAGGCTGTAATTGCAACGTTCAAACGGTATTATTTAAGGACAACTGTGGTTCAAACTGTTAGAGCAACTGACGAAGTCGACGGAATAACTTTAGTAGAGTTTTCACAAATTTACAACATGTTAAATGCTGTAAATGACATGGATGATGCCTGGGACGAAGTCAAACACACCAACAATCTTGGAAAAAATTATATCCAGAAGTAAGCAACTCTGATGACAAATGATTTTGTGTCAGTACCGGAAAATTCTGAAACTATGGCAGCAGAAGTGATTAACCTAATGAACGATCTAAATCTCGACGTGACTTTAAATGAAATAGAGGAATTGACTACGTAGTATTCAGATCATTGAAATCTGAAGCAATAATATCTGTCTAGCACAAGAGGAAGAAACTGAACAGGATAAACAAAAAAATTTAACCATTAACATACTGAGTGAAGCCTTAAACCATTTACAGAATTTTATAAGCATTATAGAAGAGTCCGATCCAAGCACTGAAGTTCTCAGGTTTGCCGAGCAGTCGACAATAATACTGCGTATTACGACTTTTGTACGAAAGAAAAACAAACGCTGGAAAACGACTTTCTCTGGACAAAGTTTTTAAACAATCTGCATCTACATCACAATAATTTTGCATACAAATTTTGATTAATTTTAAAAGTTATTTTTTTAGTATTTCAGTTATGGTTTTCATTACTGTCAGTCTATTAATACAAAGAATGAAAAGTGTTAAAGTGATTAATATTTATATGCAATAAGACTATGCCGTAGGCTGCTTTACAAACACTGCTTATAACGAAAACGACTAATTTAGCATGTTACTGTATTACGTACTTTTTTTGTAGTATTATGATGTAAATTAAATCTATAATATTACCCGATTTCATTACAGCACCGTGTATTACAGTACACAGAACAGATCCTACACTAAATACAGCCTATTGTGCGTTATAACGATATTTTTTCACAGTGCACTATGTTATGACATTAGTGTAATTTATGTATTATTATATGTTTATCTAGTTAATAGTAATTATAAATATTTATTAGTATTGAGTATGAAGTAGAGACAAAGTAATGCCTCATATAGATATTTTTGTAAGTAATTTAGCTAAGGCTGCAGACCGGCGACAGCCAACAATAACTGTAACTTTCTAAAGTCATAAAGTAGAGGAAACGCATTGTTCGCGAGAAAAACTTAAAGTGTCAGATACCGTTAGTTTTTGACAAATGTTAACCTTGAAAGTACAAAGGCAACCACTCCTAAAATACTTGTTTAGCGGGTGTAAAACAGCGTCAGTTTCAGTAGCGAGACCACGTGCTGAAATCGGCTCGCTCGCAACTTAAAAAACAAATGACAGAACGCATGCCTTGTGAGCGCCAATTTTTTAAGGCTCATGAGTGGACGAATTCAAAGTTCCCGGTCAGGAAACCAGCCCTAAGCCTATCAGGGAAATTTGAGTAGAACAGGAGGGAATAGAGACTTGGTACTGATTATAAATATTACCTCAAGCGCGCCCGATCGCTCTCTTAGTTAATTTCTCAGCTTAGAGTCACGTATATCTGAAGTCGTGTTAAATACAATACTTATATCAAATAAAATGTAAAGACACTTATAGTGATATTTACTATTTAAAGTCATGAATTAGATTAATAGTTCGGGAAAGACAAAGTGAACTTACATTAGAGTTTAAATAATAATTGATGGTGTATTAGTCAAATCATTCTATAATCAAAGAGTAAGTGAAAGCGAAATGGAGATAGGAAGAGAGTCTTCAACGCGAGTGACAATTTAAAACAGTGCGAACCTGAAGCAAGAAGAAGTGTTATTTAATTAGTGATATTTGAACGATAAACAACCAGTATTATTTTCTTGTGCGCGTCAGTCGTGTGCGATAATTAAAAAGTACTGTATGTGTGTAAGATCAGCGAAAGTGAAAGTGAGTTTGTTAAAAGCAGAGTATGTGTAATGTATAGTGATAAATGACCAAGCAATTCAGCGGAGATCCGGAATGGATAAACTCTTAACAAGTAAACTCTAACATTTCTCTATACCCATTTATTAGAATATATCAAATGTAGTAGAATCGTCTATATACCATAAAATCCCGTCTCATTTTAAAAGAACTTACGCGTAGCTGGATGCTAAATTAAAATTACCTCTTATGACTTTAGAAAGGCATTATTTATTCGTATAATTCAAATTTGAGATTTTATTTGCATTAATTTAAATTTTATGATGAACAGAAGATGATAAATTGTCATAACTGAAGTTGAATATAAATACATATATTAATCTTACTTATAGATGTTGATGATTATTGAGATGCTTAACGAATAATGAATATTTGATTGATATATTTTATGTTTAATTGTAATCTCTTCTATGAATATTTGATTCTTATATTTATGTATGTCATATGTTTATCCTATCAAGTTAGATTATTTGATTAATTTATGATTTAGGAAGAACCCAGTAAATTAAATGGCATGTAGTTATAATATGAAGTAGTTGGTTAAGTGATTTAAAGCGTCTGTCGACAACATAAGCAATATACAAATGTATTTATCGATTTCTATGATTCTTAATGATAATTAAAATATCTTAGCATCCAAACTACATTGTTTTTCATTCAAAAAACACCCCGAGATAGTATACATCTCTGGCGCCCAGCAACTTTACACATTATATTAATATTAATGTTTCCATATTAAGTAAACATAATTACATAAAAAAAACAAAGAAACGCCAGAAAAATGGAACGAGACTTTCGTTTATGTAATATTTGGTCGCCCAAACCGTGGAGCGAAAAAACCAAATGTACTAACGTACTGTACAGCACCCAAGTTTCAGACAATTCGAGTTTCGCACAGTCGAGGATCACCTTAATTACCGTATAACAAAATAGACAAAATATGTTTTGCATTTTATAATCATGTCCTTCAATACAATACAGTACTGTCAGTCACAAGAAGAATGATTCATCGGTCTCACAGTAACAATAGGAGAACAATTTTTTCCAATTCGAGATTCCTCTGTCGTAAAAGCATTTATATTTCTTAGCCGAAGACCTACCCTGTTGACAAAAAACGTATACGTAATGAATACAACTGGAGACTGCTACATGTAACACTATACGCCGCCTCGAAAATCCGTGTGCTTATGATTTATGTTCATTTCTTTGATATTGGCGATGAGTAATGTGTTGTTATTATGTCTACTATGTTACACAAATAACGGGAGAAGAGAGAAACTCCTGAGTCACACTACGTCAGAGATTTCCAGCCCGTAGAAAAACTCCTCGTCTATAAAATCAACGAAGAAGTCACTTATGATTGCAGAAACGACAATACAATTTGGACAATAGAAGAACGAGAGGTTAACAGTGACATTCGGAAGGAATACATATCACATTCATTTAAAAAAATTGGAACACCATTAAAAACGTTTCTTCAGCGTTTAATTCGTTTAATTCAGCGTTTCATTATTTTATTATATATTAAACAGTAAAGCACACTATATTAACGAAGAGCATCCTACAAAAACAGGATAAAAGTATAAATGTCAGTGGTCACCGAATCTGGTGGCAACCGATTTACTATAAACGATTTTTAGTACAATAATAAACCGCGATAATATGATAATGCTGTTGTTGCTGTTGTTAATATTATTATTGTGATTATTATTATCTCTATAAGACATTATCAGGAATTTACAAAAACGAGAAATGTAAGTAGACTTTTGATACTATAACGAATGATTACGACATCCATAAATAATGTCGTAATGTGTGGTCAGACCAAATATTATCAAACATTAAATCAAGATACTTAAAGAAACTTTTAAATCGTACTACAATATAAAGAAAGCCACTGAAAGGCTTGGAATAAAAGAATAAAGAAAGCCATAGAAGACCGCCTCTAGAATTTACGACACGGTGGATGAAGGTGAAGGCATCCCTGTCGGCAGAAGATTGGGTTCAATCGATTTCTACAGCAACATACACTTTGGCACTAGCAATGTTATTTAAATGTAATATTAAATGCGCAAGGTTCGGCTAGTTTCCGATTTATTCGTGTCAATTTCGGAAAAAAACATTATAGCAGAAGATACGGATTATAGAGGTTTTTATGTATTTACTCAGAAACTGTTACCAATCATACAAAGTGTACTTCTGTAGGAAACCCGAAGCAACCGGCTCAGACGCAATATTTAATCAAATCTGCGTACAATGTGTTTCACAAACCGTATTTCAATATAAATTATTTTTTAAGCTGGTAATTATCTGGTCCATACCTCGTTTTCGAACTGACGATATTTACGACCGCATGCCGAAAAAGTACACGACTACTCGGAATCAGGTTTTAAATATCATCGTTACTTGGCTTGGCTTACCTGTACCGGTTCTCGAGCCGCATGACATAAAGCACAGGTTGTGCCTGACAAGTGGATTACGGCGAGCCAATCTGCAACCGACACAAACCTCTGCGCAATTGCTTGTCAACCAGCAACTAATCGATGGGAACCGAATGCCTGACCTATTGACATACATACCGTCTAGGGATACGTTTTGTTTCGATCAGGAAGTCAGTGGCACTCAGTTCGACGAACGCTACAATACCATATTCTTTATATAGCGTTTAAGGTTAATCTGTGGCAATAAACTGCCAGTAACCGCCTTAGGACTGGTAACAACAGTAGAATTTTCACGACTCATGAAAGTATTAATACCCACAGGCATATTTTTTGCACGTTCCTCAAGTACAATCAGAAATTGACATACTATATTTACTTTATACACTAATTGTTGCTGTTGGTGTCTATTTACAGTGTTCCATGAGGCTGCGACTTATTTCGCGAATCCGTACTCTACAGTAAAAAGTGAGAAAATATAATTTTTGAATAATGAATTCCTACAATACATTTGAGCTTTCAAAAACGAACATATCACTATTAGTATCTTGTACGTAGCACTAGATTTTGCAAAATTAATCAAGGAAAATATATTGAACACTGTCTATAAGGAATTCTAAGTTAAATAAATTTGAATGGTTTCAAACACTATTAGTTCAGATTTTATAATAACTTTCGAATACAGATAATTTCTTCATTGTTTATATTGTTTCTTTTTTAGTAAATTTTTAAAACGTTCGTTTTAGATTAACTTTAATTAAGCCTACGAATTTACTCAAAATTAAGTTCTCCACAAATTCTGTCATTACATTTTATAAGTTCAATGGCAATTTAACAAACTTCATTTACTACAATATACAATTTTTTTACAGTTATACGCTACACTTATTTTTATCAAAATATACCGTCGGGAAGTGATGGAGATACAGGTTTGGGAAACCTTTTTGTAAATCTTAAAGCCACAAAAACTGCCCAAGAAATGTACCGCCACAGAAACGTAGCGCCGTACTTAATTAACATTTATTGCAGAAATTACGGGAAAGTCTTTCAGCAGCTTAAATGTCCAAAGTTTGTAGACTTAGACTTTAGAGTTAGGTTTTTATATAGAGCATTTTCCTTTACTTTAATCTGAGGAATCGATTCCTAAAGTACACCGATTCCCTCAAGAGACACCCTGTAACAGTTGCTAAACAGTTGCACTCATTCACCGTTGGCGACTTAATAGTATCGACTTTGACAGCATTACCAAGCCATTTCAATGTTTTACCATTAAAGAATGTCAGTCTAACGTCGTCAACATTGTTAAAGTGAAGTGGATGGGAAATACAATTTTCTTTATAAATGCTATGCTCATTTTTTTTATTATTCCGTTTCAAAGTAACCGTTTTGAAGGTAACTGAGTTTATTAATTATTTACCCGTCCGTGTCTATATCCACATCGAATGCACGCAATACACCCGAGTCCGCTTGTTAACCGATTGTCTCGCGGGTGAATGCGGTTTACAGTTTAACCGATTGTGAATGGTAAACAGAGAGGCCGGTACGAGTAAACGGGCAGTTAACAAGAAGAATATGCACGCACAGAGGTCTCAGGCAGAGTGATTCTATTGCTCCACTGTTGTTCAACTTGGTCCTTAGTAGGACAATTAAAAAATACAGAGTGAAATTACGTGGCACAATCTTTAATAAAAGCATCCAGATCCTGGGATAGACGGATGGTACTGGAATAACAGGTACGTGGCCAAAAGAAATGAGGACTGCCTTCTTAGATTTAAATAAAGAAGCACTACCTGTTGATGTGAAATTCAACGACCAGAAGTGAATCAAAAGTGATAGTTGTTGGTTGAGATATGAAAGAAGGATCACCCAACAACTCTGAATTTTGAAAACACTAATCTGATAGGGTTTCCTCTTTGAATACTATGAATACTACTGCAGACGAGTCACAAGAAGATATGATAAATCTTTTAACTGGTAACAGACCATATTTTCACTAAGAAAGATTTTCAAAGAA
This sequence comes from Magicicada septendecula, assembly GCA_034769895.1. Taxonomy (NCBI): domain Eukaryota; kingdom Metazoa; phylum Arthropoda; class Insecta; order Hemiptera; family Cicadidae; genus Magicicada; species Magicicada septendecula. Next base: position 247,689,897 of record CM068371.1, on the reverse strand, counting down.
CAACTTAGTAAAAATAAAACAAAGCTACGACTGTATAAAATGCTCATTCGACCTAATGCTGGATTCTACACGCCAGTGAGCCATGGACTCTCAGTAAGAAAACTAGGGAACAACTTAACAGGTTTGAAAGGAAAATTATGCGAAGAATAATCGATAAAATCGTGGAAGCAGTGGAAAATGACGAAAGAAATAATCAAAAATTTATAAGCTACCCAACGACCTCCAACTGTCAGCGCACATAAAAATTTAGAGGATAAAATAATGTGGTCACGTACCGTAAAACAAGGCAATGGAGAAAGTCTCTTTCAGGAGACGCTCTTTGTTACCTTGGAATGAGACTCATACCTTGGGATGCCGGCGAAGAGGACAGACATTAGAAGGCTGGGCATCCGTTTTGTTGAGGACAGAATCCAGTGAGTTCAAATGCTTTTGCAGGCCAAGGACACTTCGGTCTTTAGTGATAGAAGAAGTAGGGAGGGTTTTTTAGGCAGGAATACCACTCGTGGTTTTTCCTGCACCATAAGACTGACGTTATAAAAGCCAGATTCTACTTTTACCTATAGCGGGAACCGAATTCAAACCTTGTAGTGTAGAGGTCCAATGCCTTACCCACTACACCACATCCCTTAATAATTACCTAAATAAAATTATCACACACATATCAAATAAAAATAGTAAATACTCCTTTGTTACCATGATTTTGTGACTGCACCTTTAATAAGTAATACAAATGTAGTATATAGTTTGCTTTTATTACAGACAACGAAATATAAAGGACTGGGCGTGGTGTAGTTGCCAAGGTGCTTGAGAGTCTCTCATGTAACGCAAATTTTAAAGAAAATTTGTTTATGTAAGGGAACACAGTAGCAAGAGTCTGCTGTCAACTTAACGATGACATACGTAGGAGCTGTACCAGATGTAGTTCGGACAATGGCACGTGAAATCCATTAGCAACGGGAAGGCATTGTGTTAGAAAAGACAATATATCTGTAATAGCAGCTGTTCACTTAAGGGAATTGCGTGTGGCGAGTTGAACTACCAGAAAAACAAGAGAGTATGTGTCACAGATGTATTACTAAGAAAACCTAACAGAAAAGACAGAAAGAGGCGACGCGAGAAATAATAAGCCACGTGTGTGGACTTTGCACCAAAACGCAGCTGTACATTGTTCACAATGGACGAAAGGGCTCGTACAAATATTGTATGAATAGCGACCATACCCGGTGAGCAATTAACAAGCAGCGGGAAGCATGTTTACCAGAGAGTGTTACAGCTAAGTAGAAAAACTGCAGCGCAAATGTGCCAGTTGTAAGTGATACCAAGAAACGACCACACCAGCGTGTGAACGAAAAAGAGGATGTAAGAACACAATACTAGAATTAGTCACGATTAGGGAGATATACACATGTTAAACTAAAAGGCAGCTGTGAAACAAGACAACAATTAGGAGAAATCTGTCTGAAAGGAACGTACGAAAGACAATCGAGTTGATGGACAGGTGTAAAATTTGGTCTTCCGCCTCAGATTATGGGTGGAGCCAACAAGAAGCCCATCAGAAACCAGAGTTTAGTGAAGGCGTTTCTCCAGAAGAGGTTCCTAAGGAGACGAGGATGAAGAACTAATGAGAACGATGTCAGAAGACAAGCCATAGGTTTAGGGAGGAGTTTTCGTAGGAAAAAGGGATGAAAACCAATAGAAATGAAGAAGTTGGGAAGAAGAGAGTCTTGAGCAGAAAGTTGGGAGGATTCGATATAAAAATGAGTGTTGACTGCGATCGAAGTTTTAGTCTTAGTCTTATTATACTTGCGGGCGGTGGAAGTCTGAAGATAACGTTGAACGAGAGTCGTAACATAACCACGATCGACATGTCGGAGCATAACTTTGAAAAGAGACTTAGTTTTTTTCGAGAGTTGGTATACTAACCAGTTAAGTAAAGACGGTCGGAAGTTTTGACGGAGTGTTTAATTAAAGACATAGTGTTGAAATCGAGAGAGAGAGAGTCGGAAGTATGAACTAATTATGATGATTGGGTTAAAGACTAGTATAACTGTTAACGCTAATTAAACAAAGTCAGATGTCGTGGTAATAACGTTAGTCCACGAAGGAACTGTGATGACTAAGTAAAGTAACAAACAATCTGTATTAATCAACAAATTGTTAAAGTACTAATAATATGCAAATGAGACATAAATATAAATAATTCGGAGCTAAAGTGATGTTATCAACTAACATGTGTTAAAATCTAATTTTCAATAACGAGAGTCAACAAAAGAACTATTAATGTCGGAGTGTGAGATACAAGGTGAAGTGTAAAAAGTGTCATTCACAAGATGATTAGTGCATCAAAAAGAGCAGCATTGATCCGAGAGAGAGAGAGAGAGAGAGAGAGAGAGAGAGAGAGAGAGAGAGAGAGAGAGAGAGAGAGAGAGAGAGAGAGAGAGAGAGAGAGAGAGAGAGAGAGAGAGAGAGAGAGAGTGGAGATCATCGCAGATTAACGCCGCAGATTTAAGGATTACATACCCACGGTAAAGAATTTATGCATAAATAATGTTAAGTAAAAAACACTGTCTGTCTCTCTAAAAGAACACAATTATGATATTTAAAGAGGAATCATATCTAAACGTATTCATGTTAAATTTCTATGAACAACCTTTAAAAAGATAAACTCAGTTATCTATAAAATTATGAATCCATTTGTTGAGATAAATTTTGTGTAGTGTAAGAAATCATAATTATGATTATTAATATTTAAGTTAATAACCCTGAGAAAGAGCTCATAATAGAATGAATAATTACGGAAGTAAATAATAATTTATATTATAATGTACTGTTTAATATTACAAGGTAAATGTTATGTCTAGATCTCATGAAGTGCTATCATTGGCAAAAGATATGAATAAATAATTTTAGTATCGTAAAATTTGGTGTACGCTTTGATTTATTTGAAAATCACCTAAGACAGGATACAACTGATCCTTATTATTAAAGATTAACTTATTTCATAAAACACAAGAAATTAAAACAACATCAGTAGAATTCATTATAACTTCAATTACTGCGGCTGGTGTAAAATCATACATAATTAATTAACATCATAAATTACAACACATTAAGAGATAACGTAAAAAGTAACGTTGTATTTGGCACCACAAAAGGTGGGGCTTAAAATTTATATTATTTATATTTGGCGCTCCAATCGCGGGGCGTAAACGGATACAACTCGATAACGTTAAAAACAAAAAAAGTTATACTCAGGTGGGTAAGTATATGAACTGGCTCTTAGTCGGCCAGACTCTCCATCCAAGGCAACGGCAAATCCTCGCCTACTGATCCTGACGTCGAGTGGTATCCCTACTTAGTAATACTTCTCTAACCATACCAAAGTGTAGTAGATTCACTACGTCTGAGAGGGAAGACCTCTTAACCCGCTCTCCACCGGTACATGCAGAAATATGGCCTTAGAATCTAACCCAATAAAGATTACATGAAAACCCGTCATTTTGGTTTTTGTAACTGAAAATTAACACAGAACATTAAACAACCAGACATCGGGCAACACACGGCAATCATGAACACAGACAGTGCGGTTAGTTATCCGACTAATGTCTCATGCATTGCCAATTATACAATTATAGGTTGCTAAATTAAATCACAAGACAGAACCGCTACTGACTACCGTAACTAGAATTAAATAGTACACACGGAAGATACACCCATCTATTGAATTACAACTGTTCGTTCCTTCCCTTTCCGGTAGAAAAAGAAACGTCAGCAAACATTAGGTAAGTCCGCGGCTTCGCCATTACTTGAACAGACACTCCTTGTAATAAGCAAACCAGCTACAATAATTATCTATTGTTTTTCGACTATTAAAAACAATTATAAGTCATAAAAGACAACCTTCCGCGACAAAAGAACAATCATCGTTAACCAGCCGAGCTGGAAGGTCTACACCAAAACGACGAGTCAATGAATATTTACAAACGGAAAGAGCACGGGTAATGCGTTATTTTTTAAACAGGAAATAGGCGTTAATTATAATGTTGTAGTTAATAATACGGTAAGTTAAATGGGTGAACAGTGTCGAGAGCCAGCCTTGCGGTACGACCTTGACGCGAGTCGTCGATCGATGGCTCCTAATTACACACGCGATCGATGGTATCCTTACCTGGACGACCACTTCTTAACTCGCGGCCAATTTGTTAAATACGACAACCACTCATACGAAACGTATAATTAACCCTTAAAGGAACTGACCATTATGTTGTCGATAGCCGGGTTTGATTACAGACTTTTTGTACACAGACGTTCGGTTACGTTGACAATGCTGATGTTTTAAGGGCGATTCAGGTTATAACGGTAACTGGTCGTCAAAGTAGGAAGCCAGTGTGTGAACTTCATCATCACACATCTCCAAAATGTAATAATGGCCGGGGAGAAATTAACGGATAGGCCTTAATGAAATGAAAAAACTGGGTAGACTGACCACCATTTACAGTGGGAACAATGATGCTGCAAACTCTCAGCTTAATACAATAATATAGGCCTATAGATAATAATAAATGTGTGACGTCTAATCCATAACACGTTTGTGTATGCGAATATACACTTACATTTACCCAGACGCGAGCTAACATCACACTGTTCGTGAACGCGTGTCCATTTTTTATGTAGATCTAATGAAAATATTTAAGACACTAATAGCCACGTCAGGCCATTAAAACACACAAATGTCTAAATACTACACACGTGGTAAAGGCAGGAAAATAATATTTTTATTGATAACTAATCGTGGACGAACGTATGATGAAATACTTCAGTGTTCAATAAACACGACGAGGTTGTGGTAACAGTAAAAAGACACAACTGCGGTATCATGCCATGTTATCTCAAGATAATAATACGAGTAATTTACGTTACGATTAATCACTGTAGGAAAAACATAAAACTCGAGAAACACAGGGACATGTTTCGTAGCGATGAAATGTTAAAAGTCAGGATAATATATAAAATAATTAAAGCGATTAAGAAAGTCGTGTTTATCGTCCTAATTAACGCTTTGCTCTAAGACGAAAACTGAAATTCTAATCAATACTCGAAGGCCGAAGGAGCAACAGGTAGCAGAAACGAGAATCGGCGCGTTCATAAACAGTAAAGAGTATAGTTTCCCAATTATTTATTAAACACACCGAAAGCGTGTACAGAAAGCAGTGGGGTGTGCGGTACGGTAATTGTCCAATCGGTCACAGTCCGTCACTCTCGTTTTCAACGGTGATTGTGACGCGCTGTCACGCGGATGTTACGCAACCTCTCGCTTTCTGCGCTGTACACCATATCGGACGGACCTTCACCCATATCTGGTCCCACAGAATGACTTGTATCACGTCAACTCGCATGGCGGGAGTTCATTATAATTATAATTGCTCTGCTAGGTTAAAACATTAGCTCACCAAGACAAGCGTTTACTGACCAAAATGCCGATAGTATTGGCACATTAAAGAAACCAAGGGATAATTCTTCACGCGATAGAGAGATGAAACAAAGCGTTTAACAGGGATTATTTTTGTGGTATTCACGCAACTTTTTTGGTGTACGATAATAGAAATTAAGCTTCAATCATAACAGGAAACAGAAATGAGGCGCACACTGTCCTTTTCAGCCTGATTCACCCTTTAGGATAAGCGCCTGATTCGACAGTATAGGAGATACAGCGTATTAGGCAGATAAAACAAAATAATAATAAAACTGAATTTCTAACTATAAACACTTTTATTTTTAAAATCAAATAATAATTACAAGTTTGTAAGTGTTTTTTATTTCCATTGTTACATCTACGTCTACCGTTAGTTCCTTGTTTCGGAAAGGCTAATGTTAGCAGGTCTAATCTCTGACAGAAGTATCAAACGTCCCTGAAGCATAAATCTGCTGTAGTTAAAAGTTTGCATGTGACTCTTACTACTGGTCAAATTCCATACCTGGACTCAGAGAAAAGGTCACGACTGTTCAGATAAGAATGAAGAAGCTCACTGATGTCTGAAAAAAAGTAGGGCCTACAAAACAACGTTTAAAAACTTACAAAATTCATAAAGTTTAAAAAAAAAACTGTAGCAATTTTATGTAGGAGACTGTAAGGCAATAAGCTACCTCCTTCAGCTTAATATTCAAAGATAGATTGTCTCTCTTGAAATAAGTAAGATGTAGGCCTACAAATTCTTTACCAGGTATTTTTTGACGCAAATGAAATCACGATCCTGAAGTCGACCATATGGGAGTCAATCTGAGAACATCGTAGTCTCCCTGACAACTTGTTATTCAAGCTAGTAATACAGGAAGTAATACCTTCGGAAACTAAATATATTTTACTAAAAAACTACAAATACAAACAAATTACAGTGATTACAGTCTTTTGACAATTCTTACGCTTTAATAAATGGAATTATAAAAAACTTGAGTTCTTTCCATGGGACATTCGTATCATCTTCCCATTTGTCGCTACTCTGACGATGGCTGCGAAGTACTATTTTTCATATTCTAAAACGGCCAACAAACCAGAAAGTTTTAGTACATAACAAGAATAAGAAAAATATTTTTGATTCATTTATTTCCTCAGACACAGAACGAAACTCGGTTACCTTCTAGTGACCAGAAGCTTCATGGAAGCTTACTGGATACAGATCGTTCTATATCCACATTACATCATGGACGTAAATAAAGAACTCAAGTAACCATAGACACAGGCACAAATCTGCAAAGAGAATATGAAACTGCTTGTAGTCGTGAAAAGTTGTCACTTTTTTGTCTACCGGAGAGAAAACGAACATTCATGTCAACAACTTTTGGCTGTGTGAGTACTGAATTATTATCGAGTTGTTCACCGCCATTAACCTCATTGCATCGTTGACGGGACTAATAACTGAAAAGCTTTGACTAGCGAAGTTTCAGACGTTCATTACTATTAGTTACTCTGTCTACACAATTACTGCGCAAAGACTACTACTGTCAAGTAATCGTGCAAACGCAGGAAGTCTGTGTATCGGTACTAAGTGTTCCTGTACATAAGGAATCTGTAACTGTTCCTGTACATAAGGAATCTGTAACACAGTAATTTCAAATCCATATTTCTTTGCTACGTATATTTCTGATGACTATACATCGTAGTTTTCATGACACAGAATAATCCAGCCTTAATTTTACGGAAGGCGAAGAAACAATAAAACAAATATGACTGCATGCAACTACAAGAGTTACAAAAAAAATGTACGTCATCCATACATAAGTAATGGTGCGATTAGACGAATTCCGAGTATAAACATGGCGAGTTGATTCTTTTCATACATACATACATATATATATATATATATATATTGTTACAACACAAATAAGCCACCCCAATACCAGGGATAAAAAAGATGAATCAACAATATAAAAATAATTCGTATAAAATAAAATGTTTAAAATAATGAAAATAAAATGACTATGACACGACAAACGACGATATGACCTAACCCAAGTGATTGATCAAATAAAAAGAAACAAAAGGAGAAGGGAAAAACGAAACCAAATAAGAATGAAACATATTGAAGGAAGTGAATGAATCCATACAATCAAATGAAATAAAACCAAATGAGAAGGGGAAAACCAAAATAAAATGAAACATAATAAGATGAAGGTGAAGAAGAAGGAAAATGAACATGAAACAAACCAAGTACAAAGGAAATAAAGTGAAACCGAATGAGAAAACACAGACAAATAATATAGAATATGAAAAGGAGAAATGGTACACTCAAATGTAATATTGGAAACGAAACCAATAATTAACCAATGTAAGAAATAAGTATTATTATCGATTGAAAGATAAATGTAAATGATATTTGATAAAACCCGATAAAGTAATGTGAAAAATAAAAGTACACTAACCCAAGAATTAGAGTTAGATGTAATAAAGAACTCTATAAAGATATAACTTATTAATAATATAAATAATATTTGTAAAGAGAGAGATAGTGAGATGGAGAGAAAATAAAATTAACTAAGTGACAAAGAGAAAGTAATTATAGGGATTACCCACTAATAAACACTTAAAATAAACATTTAAGGAGTGCAAAAGTGAAAGTGTAAAACCACCAAAATAATTAGAAAATCTAGTGATAGATAATAAACCCTTAATAATCTGTAATAAACACTAAATCAATAATAATGGTAATGGTAATGGTATGTAATGGTGAACCATATTAGTAATTAAGAATGTTGTTAATAATAGTATTAGATATAAACACTTAATAATCTGTAATGAACACTGAAGATTAATTGTGACATTATTATTTAAAAAACAATCTAGTTATTAATAAAATTAAGTTTAAATGTAAGAGAGGGATACAATAGTATTTAAAAGGGAGAATCCCATGGAAGGTAAACAGTTAGTGTTACCATGGATAGAAGTAGCCTATAGTGATCGAAATTTTAAAAAATTTTAATTTCTCGATCAAGTGGCACGTTCCCACACTCGAGTCGACGGACACAAGCCCAGGTCGTAAATAATGACGAATTAGGGACACGTCAGACCCGACGCCAGTGCGAAGACAAGGAAAAAACGTCTGTGTACAGCACACAATAAGAGTTTGAGGAACGTCGTTGACAGCTCGCAGTTTGTTACAATTTACAGCACCTAACGAACGGAACAAAGACTTAGTCCAGCTGCCGAGTTACGCAGAAACGAAATGGAACGCCTGCTGTGGGGGTGAGTTGTAACGAACACAAATATGAAAGGCTTTACCCAGCTACAAAGGAGTACAGAGAAATCTCAACAAACATATAAACAATAGAACGTAAACTTAGTGAATACTGCAAGTACACCCTGCACAGCGTGAAAACAAACCTTTGACAGCTAACTAAAATTTACAGCTAGAAAACGTGGGATTCGACGAGGGACGACTCCAGCGAAGGGTTGATAATCGGCGGAACGAACAACGAATAACTTGAACAATTGACCAGGAATCTGCAGTCTGTTAACAAAAGATAAGTCAGAACCTCGACAAAGTCTAAACAAAGGTTGACAGACAGCCGGGGAATTGCTCTAGTTTCTAGGAATCCGTACCACGTTCGTCACATGGAACACTCCGGGGATGACGACGACCAACCAGCGTTAAGCATCTTCTAAAAGAACTCGTGGAGAGAGTAAGAAGGGTTCGAACGACGAATCGGGAAACAGAGGACGAGATCTGCAGAGGAGTAGGAATTTAAAGGACCAATCACGAATCCGAAAGGGCGTAGAAATCTAGAATTAGGCCTTATGGGTAGTATGTTTTAATAAAACTGTTTTGCGAGGACGCGGAGCGGCAGTAAGTCAGTAAGTCAAAAAGTAAGAAGTCTACAAGTCAATCGGTCAGAAGTTAATAAGTCAGTAAGTACGACAGTAAGACGGTTGGTTATAGTCAGAGCGGTAATACAGTTAGTGATTGAAATAGTTTGCGCGACTTACCGAACTTTCAACTCGGTGAATTCATAAGTGAACTTAGACATACGATATGGTCTCAATTACACACAAGTCTGTTCGACAATTGTATATGTTCTGATAAACTACAGTGCGCACGGGACTTGAAACTACAACCGACACGAACATAATAACACAAGTGATTAACATTCCAAAGTATAACAGTGAGTGACATTTCAAACACTCTTACATTACAATGATTCGCTATGTTAAACATTTAAACTGAATGAACTATACCGAACACAATTAAGCACATAGAATACACTACATCCAGATAGATGGAACAGTTAATCATGAACACGCACTCGGCAAACTCTCAGAGTAATTCATCTTAATGACGATATTAACATCTTAATATTTGAACTCCAAACACTCGACATCAGCGGGGTACAACAACACCATACACATAACGAGAGTGAAAATTTAGTGAAGTGAAGTGATGTGCTCTTCATAACAGTGATTAGGATGCGCGACGAGTCCTCCAGCAGATGCCATCTCACGCCGAGGGAATATTGGATAAACACTTTCACAAGATAAGCTTTTATGTTTATTAAATCTTAGTAATATATACTACTGCCCTGTCTCCTCTTTTCAAAGAGCTAACCCCGAGAGATTATATGAAATTATATAAATCATAAATCTTATAAAGTAGTATTAAAGTAATTCATCATCTGGGCATAATGAACGCATTTAGGTAGGGATAAAATATATTTGATTGTTTATTGTTCGTATATGTTTTGTATATGTATACTATTTGTTGCATCTGAATGTACCATATGTTTGTGTTTTCAGGAAACAACGTACGAATTGTATTTTGTTATTATGTGTTTTTTATTATGTATGTATTTGCAGGATATAGTAACTTACTTAAATAACAAGTATAATAAATAAGTAATTATTTTATATTTAATCTTGCGTTCATTATTGCAATTTAACCTTGATTATTAATTTATCTCATTCTAAGCATTTCACAAAGAGTCTCAAAAGTTATGCTAAGTATCAATGGACACAACAAAATCGACCATTGAAATGTCCGATTAACAGACTCATAAATCATATTGATTTAACAACTGTGTTGAGTCTAATCTGACGAATATAAACTACTTTTATATGTGTATTAAAGTTAACGTCCATCATAACTCTGTTTAATTAGTACACGAAGTCAATGAGACACAATTTACTAATTCATAATTGGATAATCCACTAATACTTACAATTAGCATAATTACGCTCAATATAAATGGCACGGCAAACATAATTACTTAATTAATTGCCACTCCCGTTTATATACACTAAAGAAGGTAGAGATTATTTAAGAAATAAGAAATTAAAAATGAAATCAATAAACACCCCAGGTTACAAGGGATAATCAATTAAGTAAGTTTAAATGGTGTGATGATGTTTATCACCCAAAAAAATAATAAAGAATGAAATGAATTGTAAGCAAACATTACCTAATAACTGTTAAAAAATTGTTTAATTAAATTTATGAATAGGATATGGCTGAAGGAATTGTACAGACCATATACCTAGATGTTATGTTTTATGTGATAAAGAATAGTGAGTAGTAGCCATATTGTTAACAAAAGCAAAATAAATAAATAAGGTGAATCAATACAGATCTAATTACACTGGAAAATCAGTTAGGAAATAATTAACAAGCCAGGATGTAGAAAATAATAGAAACCTACAAATAGTATAAAAACAGATCCAAAACACATAACAAATAAACCAATCAATTATAATAACAAAACAAAACACATTGGAGTAAAATGAGATATAATTTGTATAAAATAAGTAAATATAATCAATGGCTACTTAGGACTATGAAATGCCTAACTGTCAAAAAACAAATAACTACAAATTATAAAAAATCAACAAGGAAATTAACAAATCCAAGGCGAGTAACTAGCTAAGGATAATTTGTGAATCATGTTAAAAGAAAAATGTTAGAATAAGGACTTAAATTAAAAGAGAAATGTAATTAACAAATATTAACATAATTGTACAAACATTAATACTTTAGAGAACCCAACCTTATGGGATATCAAAACAATCTTTGAAAGGAAATACAAACAGTAGTGATAATATTTAATACATAGGAAGGAAGACAGAAGACTAAAAGCAATCAGAAGACATACAGTAATTTTGAATAAAATTCAAAATTGATAACAATGGTTATAAAGTCATGATCAACCAATCAGAATTTATTCGTAACCATGACAACAGACCGTTGGTTACGATTTTTCCGTTAAATCATAGTACTCAATAAGTGACGCTCATCCAGATTAGACGCCAGGTAGTGAATGACCTAAATTTTAATTTAAAATGTATAAAAAGTAATCAAAATTCAAAAAGATGAACTAGTAAGAAGCAAACGAGGAACAATAACATTTAACTGATGCCGAGGACCAATTTAAATAAAATTTAAATGAAGAAATTACCACAACTAACATGAAAAAGATGCAAGAAGCCCCAGATCATTCAAAGTTGATGACTATTCCATTTAACCTGAACAACGGTTTATCTCAAGTCTACTGATTTGATAAGTATCATTAAATTACCCAAATTCCAGAAATAAACTCACTTTAAATATTTCTCACAGTCATCTGAACTCTCACTATAAACTGAATACAATTTCTTTCAAAGATTAAGTAAAACCATAAAACACTGAAAATTTATTAACTAAGAAAATAACCTGTTGTTAAATTGCGAACTTTTGAAACACACTTTACTACACTGCAGGAACAAATTGTAGCTACACATTATATTATTTAAGTACAAATAATGTAAGGTAGTGTACTTTTTATTGTAATCATTATTAACATTTTTCTTGTAATCACAAGAACCCAGACTTCGAACGATAATAACTGTAAACAAACAACACAGTCGCCATACTTGACTAAATCGCTCGTTCAAAATCGATCTTCGCCAAAACACTAGAGATACTAGACTCATATTAATTGTCGGTGCAAAATTGGTGAATAACCAAGTATAATTTTATTGTCAAACTGAATAATTACCAATCAATAATTAAAGAAACTAATACAGAGTGTAACCATTGTTTTTATTTCATAGGGAAGTGTATTGTATAATTTGTGCATTTTAGCGAACAACTAGGATTGACGGCCAGCGCTCACGCCGCAAACTCGACGAACTACCTGCTTGATTAAGAAGGTCGAACGAAGGCGGGAATAAATTTGAATGCTCCCGGCCGTCATAGTTTAGAACACTGTTTACCACACTGTCTATTAATTTAATTGTTTTAAATAAACAATTTGGCGCCACCCGGGATTTACAAACCCCTATGTCGAACTACAGGTAAGGTTTCCACTCGCGTTGTACTGGTAATTGAAGGATCGCTACGGAAATCGCTAGCGCAAAACATAGAAGTAACGACACCAGTGTGAGGCGAACACACAACATATACATTTTAAAGAACACGTACAGATCTTCGCGTTACAATAAATATAAATAAAAGATTACCATACGTAGGCAACAAATATTGTTACATAGGCTTACAGCTGCTTGCTATTAAGCCGCCGTAGTCTCGCTGTAGATGATACATGAAGCCGCTGATTTCGTCCTTCTGCAATGCCAAGAAGGATATACTCGCACTCCCCAGAAGGGTCAGACATTTGTTGGAAACATCGTCTCAAAAAATAGAAAACTTACCACTATTATCTATAAATAAATCGTCATTAACTACAAACCTGGATAACAGAGATTGGTTTTAGACAAATGGTAATTTTCTTCTTGGTGTATTTATCTGAATTTTTAACTGTTTAGAAGTTCGGCAATCATAAGATCCAAGAATATCCGTATGATAAAGTTTTTCAGCTATGTTAATAATTACTCCTATCCGGGGTAGAAACTTGAAGAACGAAAAAAGAAGAGGAAAGGAGGTTACAAGCCTTCGAGACGTGGACATGGAGGAGGATGGAAGGGGTTTCCTGGAAGGATAGAGTGACGAGTGAAGAGGTGCTTGGAAGACAAGGAGAGAAAAGGAGAGTGCTGGATGTCACCAAAGACGAGAAGAAATATTGGTAGCGACGCTATGCGGCAAGTAGTAGGTAACGTGATGGTAGAGACATTGGAGGGGCTGGTAAATGGAAAACGGAATAGAGAACAGAGAAGAGACTAGATGACAGACGATATATGGATGCGACATCATGAAATGAGACATAGGAAAGCATGGAGGGAACATGCCTTGTAAGACCTGCCTTGGGCAGAATCACATGATGATGTTAATAGCCACGGGTACATATATGTTTACGTCTTTCGCCTTTTATCAAGAAAAGTTTGGCGAGTACGTAATTTTTTTCCTTCGCTGAGCAATTTCCGCTCTTCCATCAATTTCATTTGAAATTTCCAAACAGTTAGTGCTCATCCGTTGTTTCGTAAACTTTGTGAGATATTCTCTCTTTGTGAGTTAGTGTCGGTTTTACTTATATCTTTACTCTCGTCATCAAATAATAAATACGTCGATCCTGAGGTTTACTGCGTGTCGTGAAAAACGATTCAACCCGAACTCAGAAAGCGGCGCTTTGGATGCGGCTGCTGTGTTACGGCCGCTACACCGTTCAAACTCCACAACAGTGCAACGGTGTACTCAGAAACACACCTGATACAAAATTCATTAAGTGTGTCTGTTAGACTTTCAAATGACCGGCGCGCACGAGTCGCAAACAGCAATAAGTCTTCCCTCTCTCCCGACCCAACAGGTTACACCGCGCTGCTAATGTTTTTATTCATGTCTAATACAGCATCCCGCAGCGCTCTTATCTCGCTCATGGAGAATCAACGTGAGGTCGAATCCATCAAAGCAATGTTTCTTTATAGATATCAACGAACTCGTTTCCAACTATTATACCAATCTGAAATCAGGTACGCATTAACTCTGTATATATAGACGATTTCGAAACTAAACATTTTATTATGAACCAACTATACAAGGTAACGTTCTCGAAGAGCAAGAAAAACAATCTGTAGGCTATAAGATTAAAATGCACAGCTTTATACTCATTTTTAATGTCATCACCTCAATCTAGTTAATGAAAGCGTGTACAAGTATTCTTGTGATATTTCGTTACTTAAGACACAGCTAACACAGGAAGAAAAAACACAAATTTATTCTATGCATCATACACATATGATTTCTGAAAAAAAAACCAATATAGCAATCATTAGACTGATGTAGATTGACATCTGACGGATATAATTTTGTATAATTATTATATATACAATTTTCGATTTATAAAATATGTTTTCATTATGCTGTACTACAACGAAACCTAGACATGAGTCAAGAGACAAATATCTGAAATATTGACCAAGAAGCGAAACATGTCAGGAAAACGGCAGGAAAGGCAAAATGGAATCATACCAGAAATGAGGACATCAGCAATAGTGTTCATGATCAATAGTAACAACCAATAGTAGCTACATAAATTAAGGAATATGCAAGTGAAGTCATATGGACAAATTATCATCAGAACGGGTCTAGCGTAGATTGTCAAAACTCATGCACAAAATGAGAAGACAAAGCGTAGAGAGGGAGTCCCAGAAAAATGTGGCTACAGTGGACAGAAGTAATTGGTGAAAAAGAAGGGAATCAGTGAGAAAATAAGAGCAATGATAAAAAACAGGAAAGGGTGGAGGAAATGGCTGAGGAAATCGAATTAGCTGAAAACCCAACGTACAACAACGGCCTACAAAGGATCAGGAGAGGAGGAGGAGAAGGAGGAGGAGGTATTTTAATCATGTAGTTTACAGCCTAAAATCGTAAACCACTAGTTCAATGCACATATCGAAAGTGAAACAGTTTTGAAAACCTATAGGTAGAGAATTTGCATAATTTATGAATATTTGGGTTATATCTACGCTGCGACAACAGGTTACCAATATTGATAAACCTTTTTCCACACAGTACAGCCCGTTTCCTCTGCCCAATTAGAACGGGAAAGAACAGGACACCGGAGTCTTCAACAGGAATTATTCACTTCTTTAAGCGCCAAAGCGTAACTGCCGATCTGTAATTTCTTTGCAATTAAATTAACGTTTTATCCCTTAAAAGCTTTAGGGAGACTGTATAACAAATTATGTAAATTTTAGATGTACGGTGCACAATTATTTAGTTACAACGGTACAGGTACAGTAAAGTTAAAATATTATTGCCAGCGCTACACTCTATCTTGTTCTTTTCCTTTCTAGAATTCCTTTTTGCACAGAAGCTACCACTACTGTTGGTCATCCGCTTGGCCGAACTTAGCTTTAACGGCTTGAGATCATCCTGAAGGCCATCTCTCCATTTTAAGCCTCGTTCTATGTAGCAATCCACATACATACGATGTACTGTTACTTGGTTAACTACGGCTAACCCTAAGCAAAAAGAAAATGTAACGTAGTTGGCACTTCATTAACCAGAAGAGTTTAATTAAAGTCTTACCGTTACAACAATTTAATTCTCTTTTAACGAACGGTGTCCACAGCGCTGAAAAAAATCACGTTTACATTCAATTAGACGTAATTGATTCGTGCATGCGTGTGGTTGTTGTGACAGACACAGTCGTGGGTAGTTCCAATTACCATTTAAGTGAGTGCAGTCACATAAATTGCTGTTAGTAGTTCAATACGACAATTAAACTGGAAACAAGGCGGAAACGGGCTAGGCAGTGTGAGCGCCTCAGCTGCGCATCTGGGTCACCAGGCACAGGCACTTGATGTCCGTTCGCTCACCATTGTCTCTACCTGCTGCCTGGCCTTGGCAATGAACTCTACTTCTTTTTCCTCCTGTTTCTAAGTACGATATTAATTTACCAGTGGCGTTTTTACAACGTGTAATATTATTCGTATGTCAGGTCCTATTTCGTAGTTACAAGTACGGATGTCATAATAACTTTTAAGTTCAGCTTGCATTAAAAATTAAATCTAATAATAATAATAATAATAACACAATCACAATGACATTTTAGAATCTAATAGTTTTAAAGTCTATTCTTATGATTTGGACCTTGGACATGATTTGGGTATACCACTTCACTGATAAGCAGATGCAGTTCACGATTGATGGAACGAAGTTCTTTGGATTTAGATTAAAATAAAGATTATGCGGCCATAATTAAATTAAATTTTCATGTTAAGTGTTTCTGATTGTACATTTCTGATACGTAAATAAATAGATATAAAGGTTTATTTACTTACTAAATATACTTGTGCTAATATTTTGGCTAAAGGCTAATTAATACACAGTCATTAATTTTTTTACAAAACAGAACAATGAAGGTTTTACTGCAGCTTTTCAGTAAATTCTGTTAAAATTGCCGTTATCGTCTTTCCCTTGCCTCACATAAGTTTATAAGAAAAGCTGGTTCGATATTACCTAAACATATTTCTAGGGAAGAAATGTGAGCAATCGCGAATCGTTCCAGACAAAAATCATACACACTGAAAAGAAAGGCAGATTCTGGTGGACTGAACACGAAGGATGTCAATAGACATGTAGAGAATTGAAGTTGTTCGAAAACTATTTGAAAGAAAAGGCGATCTACTCCTTGAAAGAGAATATAATGCCAAATTTAGGGAAAACATTGGGCGAAGTGAAAAACCACTGAAACCTTTTCCCTGAAGATCGGAAGAAAATCGAGATATTAACGTAATTTGTGCCACTCGCTCGTCGTTAATGCTGGTAAAATTAACTCAATGAGACAATTTTCTGAATAACATCCTTATATTTAGTACGTTTCAATCAAATGACACAATTTACAAAAATAATTTCATTTCGTCTTTTCCACCATCGTTTGTATGGTGTAAAATTTCTCTAATCAAAGCTCAAAACTTTCTCGACACTGTTTTGATTCTATAAGAAGAAAACTTTCACAACCATTTGTCAAACCCAGAGGAACCATCCACGGCTCCCTATCGTTTTTAAAGTTCGTACTCTGAAAGTACGAAAATCTATTTCGATAAAACCTCATCTAAATACTAGAATCAGGTTATCTAACTTTACTTGAAGTACGTATAATTATCTATAAACACTAAAATTGATAATAATCTTCACTGTCATGATAATTAATAACAACCTTATGTCTTATAATTAATTTCTGTCGATGGCTTATCTTATCCTTCAATTCATTGTTCCTCTTTTATGTAGAGAGGCTTCGTTCTGTATATAGTTTTGAAGGCACACATTTATTTTTGGGATGCCTCATTTTCTTCTTTCTTGGGAGAAAAGAATGAAACGACAGTTATCCGTCCGTTCTTCGCTAAACGTCAGTGGACTTTTTCTCGAATATATTCGAGTCATTCTTCGTCTTCTAATTATTCTTTGTCATGTGTACGACTGCGTCGAGAACACGACGAAATACGTTCTGATAACCTGATGACCCTCATGACGTCTTTCGAAAAAATGTCCACAACTCACATCCATCTTCACGAACACTCGTGTAATCAGACAAGCAGTTCCAGGACGTACGGAATCTGGCAGTTGAATCGGTTAAATATTTTTATAATTAACCGAGATAGTGTATTATTATTTCCAATTATAAACAAAGAGACGTTGATACGGTACTAATTTCAACAGCCATTACTGTTGGAGAGTAATTACGACGCGGTGAAGGCATCAGGTGTAGGGGCTGGGCTGAGAAACTGGAGCACCAGGTGCGTGCCAAGGGTTTCTCACGTCCGGGGACAATGATGGGAAACCTTCGTGCACGTTCCCATGGACGCATGTACATACACTCGACGCGCTGTAATGATTTTAATTAGTTCACCAGATAGCCGTAGTTAACAGAACGTTAAAGAACATTAAATATTAAAAGTTGAAAGAGTGGCGTGACAGGTGTACATAATTCGGTAATCGGCTATGATCCCGATTGTTCGCCCGCGTGATGCGTGTTGTTCGCACACCGTATGAAGAAATTTTTCTCACACACAGAAATGTGCGTCTAAGCTTAGTTTCTATTTTTAAATGTCGCGAGGTATTCAGAGATGTAAATGGGTCACTTTTACACCTTAAACTCCTAAGGAGCGCACGTATTCCAAGGACGTAATGCTAGTTCTACATGGTTTACAGAATTATCGGCCTACCTGCAAGCTGGAAGTCGTGAACTTAGTGCAACAAAATAGAGACAATGTACATGACCGGAATGGATGAAGGAGTACGTAAAAGAAGCCAATTTTATCCAAACTTCCGTAACGTGTCTGAGGATAAAAAACTAATATACGGACAGCCGTGGAAAAAGGTTTAGAGCACGCAATCGAAGATAACTAACATCTCCTCAATTTCCTCAAATTATCAAATGAAATGCGACTCAAAGTGAACTGGGGGGAAAGGGGAAACCCGAACGGGTAGACACCAGAAGTTGGAATAAAACTGACCAATGTTGTTTCTTATGGCTAGCCCGGACTCCAGTCCATCAGCTTTCTGGCATCCCAATACAGTTCGCAGACTTGCGTCTAGCTTTTGCAGTGGAGAAGGTGTTCACTATCCATCCTCGAGTTCACAACTTTCAGTGGCATAGTGTGCATCTTTCAGATGAGTAAACTTTGATTCCGCTGAGGTGGGCAGCAAGGCATCGTGTCCAGTGTTGAGACGAAATGAAGCAACAAAATATCTCCTAGATTTGTTTTTATTTTTCTCCCAAGTTGTATATATGTTTTTCCACATCTCGTCACTATTGATGCTCTTGATCAATTGCTCTTGTTTTTTCTATATGCTCTTTTAAGTAAGCTGTTTGCAGTGATGACAGTAGGCACACTTCTGCGTTGGTGTAGTATCAACCTTTCTTTGCTAGGTTGTCTACCGCCTCATTCCCTGGAATTCCCAGATGTGAAGCGATGCATTGCAAAATTATGTTTATTTTTAGCTTTTGTAGAGTTTTTATCATCTGTTGTGGGTCTCTTCTAATAGGTTTGCTGGAAACTGTTGTGTATGAAGAAACAGCTTCTTTTTCTGCCTTTGAATCTGTCAGTATAACCACATTTTGGTATTTGTGGGTGGTAGTTCAGTACCCCCAGAAGAGCTCACGATATGGGTTCGGTCTTTGCTCAAAGTTTGTTTTGTACACACCCACAGGGAAGTGGTATGAAAACAGGGATGACACTGAAAAAATATTCAAAAGGAAACAGAAGGGTAATAAAATTTATGGAGAATGGAATACGGAAGGCGACTCAGAAGCAGTAGCCTATAAGAATAAAGATTCTCATACGCATTTGTAAGGCAATTTCATCACCCTAGTAATGTAATGTACACATTTTCACATTTACATTAACTGTCCTATATCAAGAATTCTTTTTAAAAACCCGAATAAGAAGATAAAAAGTTACCAACTAAATGTATTTCATACTCTTCTCTAAAACCTCATGTCTAGTTAATAACAAATACTAAAACCTTAGGAAACAAAGTAAATTTGTTATACATAACCGTATATATTATATTACTTATTTATAGAAATCGGCACTAAACAATTTGATTAATGTGTGATGATCAGACCTACACGGTTGGAGGTAGCAGTAACTATGGTGGGAACTCAGAACGAAAGAAAATTCAAATTTGTTTCCACTAGAACTAACTTTCAAGCCAATGTAGTATCTACATTTGTGTGCAGTATCTACACAGCTGCAAACATTTCTCTAAAGTATTTGGAAACCAATAATGATGCAACACTTAAGAGTTTCAATAAAAATTAAATTTGCGATAATTCTGTACAATTCACTCTCTTAATGCATCAGTGCACCTTCAACAGAAAAAGTTTCTCACAGGTTGCTTTACTTCCCCGCGACTAAAAAAAAAAATTAAATTTGATATGAAGGTTTAGTTTTTATTTTGATACTCCAAGAATATTTCCATTACTCACAAATGTACATACTTTATGAGTATGGGTTACGTACATAGTCTGGACTACACATAGGGAAAAATTTTCCATAAGAAGGAAATGTAGGCCTTTAAAAGTTATTCAATTTTCCCAAGTACATTTTTGGACTAAATATTAATACGACGTATCAAAATACGTTGAATTACAATACTAATCGTGTAGGCTTATATTTTGCTGACTTATCGTTTTTCATTTTTATCGGATGATGTTTTCAACCCGCGTAGTAGCAGGGAACGCAAACCCCAAGTAAGCTAAAATAATAATTAGAAATTAAATGGGTGTCTGAATGCGCAGTGTCAAAGATCACATTGTGTATCAGTAGCTTTGATGCTTTGTGTTCAGAAGAGCTGAATGGTTGGTGTGTCACATGATTGTGTCATGGTTGGTAACCTCACACCCCACATTCTGCATTGCCTCCCTCCACCAATGGGACCGTCCCCCTCCTCCCCTGCGCGGACCGTTTCATGTCTCAGTATTCCATCTGTACCCAATGCCGCTCTCTTGCCCGCCTTAATACTGAGTCGAATTCAATAATCTGAAGGTTTTTTATTTCAAGTTGAACTTCGAGGCAGAGTAGTAGGAAAGGTGCGTTTACTTTTGTTAACAACAGTTTTGCAATTTCATAACGCAAAGAATTCCTTTTAACACAGTGTTAATTAATGAATCGAAGAAATCCTGACGACAGAGGAAATAAATTTTTCGATTTGCATTACAATAGATTATTATTTGATTCGTTTATGAATACTGTGGACAGAATTTGTACTGACAGTACTACAAGGTCGACAGCTGTCAGTCGTAAACAAAGGAATACAGTCCCACTGAAGGGTGTCAAGATTTAGACGGGGAAAGTAGCTGAGAAGAGGGCGAAGTAACAACGGAGTGAAAGGAAGCCAGGACTGAAGCTGTCCTATGACGGCAGCTTAATGACAATAATGACAAGGTTCGGCGTAAATGATGAGACGCACAGCAAACGGCATGACAAAGCAGTCCTCGTAACTTCGGAACTCAAATTATACAGTAGGTTGAAAGTAGAACCAGATATGGAACGCGGACCATCGTGCCGACATCGTAAGACGTTGACACGCAGCAGACAACACCATAACTGTCCACGATGGCCCAGACTAACGTCTAGTTACAGTTTTTGGGTGACCGATTTTTCTCATCACGTTATTTTTATAATATGGACACAAAAGGTTACGCTTTACACTTTGTCGAAAGCTAAACTTGACGTTCTTATGTTCTTGGCATAGTGTGTGGGTAAAACACTACGTCTGAACTTGTAAATCTAGCTCCCTAATAACTTCCCCGGCTGACGAGATGAGGGACTCACTCGGCTGCGTGAGAGTTCAACACTGGGCTGTACATCATACTATATGAGGTGAACTGGAATCCTATGTGACGTGAGCTGATCTTTGGAAATGATTGTTCTGACCTTTGGATAGGATTAGTTCTCTATATAGTGTAAAGTTGTGTTAAAAAATAACATTTTACCTTACATTATATAAGTTTTCCACTATAAGCATTATTTTGCCACCAGTGTAGCCAGGAATTTATCATGGGGGAGTGTTCGATAATAAGCGGTGGTAGAGGTATTCGATGCTAGTTGCGCACTTGCCCTAGACTGTACCTACAAGATACGATTGGCGATCTACCAAATGTCGGGGGACGGGAAGAGTGTAATCCACAGAACCATTTTTGCAAAGCCATTGTGCATAAGAAATATAACATTATTGTTTTAACAGTTTACAATTCCTTTTCGTGACGCATTAATATTATTTAATGTAAGGTCAGACGTAGTGACTTAGGCGAGTCATGTTTCAGTTATTACACCGTACGGCCCCCGTCAGTCATATTGATAAGTTGTCTGATGAACTAAGTATACGTCTGCCTGGAGTACCTTGTCTGGCATTTTTTGTCAGTTAAAACAAGTATTTCAACTAAATCTTGACCGTATATTTAACGAATATGATTATAGTATTATCAGAAAAAAATGTGAGCGTATCTAGTGTGGAATGCATTCGATCATTTAACCTCCTAGTTCACCTGGTGAAACGCTATCATTTATACCAAACATCAATAATGATTAAAGAAGTACTTGAGTACACTGCTACTGTATATTACTTCATAATTCGTAGAAGGGCATTCTTCCTTGTCATAAAAAGGAATGACAACTGAAACTTCTCGGCATCCGAAATCTCGAGTCCTGAGCGATTTTGTGCGTGATCCACAGAATCATTTACTATATTCCAGAGAACCAAATGGAAACAGAATTGACTTGTGGAGTAGGAAAACAACAATATTTATATTTAAATTTTATAACTTCAATTCTTGCACAACTGCGTATTATTTTTTTTACATTGTCGTTTTCATCTAACGTAATCTTCCATGTGGCTAGTTTCATCGTAAGAGAACGTCACTGGCAACGACAGTGGCTAAGGGAATCTTTAACATTTAGTCAATCCTAACTGTCGAGACATCGCGTTTGCTGCGATGATTCTATATCCGAAGTAAATAAATTTGTCAGAAATAAATATGTAAGTTATTTCTGGTAGAATATGTATAAAAATTTCAATCTTTAAAATTATCCACTTCAGATCATAAATCTTGCACGAAAATAAGGGTGTAAAAACTACTGTTACATCAACAGTGACTACGACTGTAAAGAGAATTGATGTGTAAAATAAATATTTCTGAATGAAGGAGAAATATAAAATTATAAAGGATAACAGAATTGAGACGAAAGACAGTTTAAAGTGGTGCGAATTATAATCGGTCACTCAGAAAGCTATCTTTTTCGGAAACTTTCAAAATCCAAAATAGGCTAGACAGGGAAAATGAGTGGATAAAGGTATACTTCAAAAAAGGTTCCTAAATGGAG
This sequence comes from Magicicada septendecula, assembly GCA_034769895.1. Lineage (NCBI taxonomy): Eukaryota > Metazoa > Arthropoda > Insecta > Hemiptera > Cicadidae > Magicicada > Magicicada septendecula. The sequence continues at coordinate 247,666,655 of CM068371.1, read as the reverse complement.
TAAATCTAAACAATAGATCGCAGTTAGAATAGCGATGATAGTGGAATGGAACACGAACTAAAATTTTGACTGAAAAGCAATAGAAAAAGTACCCTGTACGCTATAAATAAAACGTTTGTTTTTCTCATATTTTAAAACTACTATTTACTTATGATTGTACTGGTTAATACTCAATAGTAATCAGACTTCATGGCCACATTGAAAACAAGGTTGTTACGTAACAAAAATATAAATATACACACTTATAATAAAATTAAAAAACAAGTACGCCAAAACATGTCGATTTTCGTAAGTAAATTGCAAAGTCACGTAGCCGGATAAACTGAACAGTTTTTTCAAACGGCCATAGAGACATTTTGAAGTGGTATCGAATTTCTTTTTTTTACTTACATGGTACACAGATACAGTTTTTAACTACACTTTAATGTCGATTTTTCATATATTGTCTAACTGCAGTTATGGAAGGATAGATTTCCACTAATGGATAAAAATGAAAAGTGTCCGGTACTGTGCACATTCTTGCATATTTACTTCGTATAGTTCTATAATATAATTCTATTAACAAAATATAGAATAGATTAAGATTTAATTTGGCGTTAGTTTTTTTCTAGTGCACTATAACAAACTAAGCCCCACAGACATTATGATCTTCATGTTATTAGTTTTCTGTCCGCTTGTATTAGGATCTTATCATTCCCTTGGAATGGTTTCTTAAGGCGTCTAACGCAGCAAGAACCCAATGCCAACTGTTCTGTCCAGATTCATTACCGGTTCTGCGGAAGTTTCCTCTTGGTTGCATCTTCAAGCACTCGTGTGACACAGATCTGGGGAGATAACAATCTACAACAAACCCTGAACCCTTTCTGGGGGCTGTACGCAGAAAATCGTAAACACAAAGTCTCAGCTATGATTTTGTTTTTACAAAGTCACGACTTACTACGAAAACCAACAAAAGTCTAAACTTTCGATCAGAGACATCGACAGATTATTTGGGCGTGAGCCAAACGTTATTGTGCGTGTCATGTGGTAAACAAGTTACTCTATCTGCAGTTCTGATGGTAGAAACGGAAATCCGGTAACCCAGATGTACGTAAGTAGCCAGTGGCGCTGGGTTTTGAAAATCAGTGGTGGTGCTCAGAGTCCACAACCGGGGGGTCTGGGGGGTATGGAATACCCCCCAGGCTTAGCGAAGAGTCCGGTGGATTTTGAAAAATTGACCTTCCTGAAAATGCAGTTTTAGGTTTTTCGAATGAACAACACTTGATAGTAAACATAAACTATTGTTTTATTAGATGTTTTAGAAATTTAAAAAGGTGAGTTTATTATCATTTAAGAAATACGACGAAAGATTATAATTTTCCCCCCATTTTTTCTTTCTTTATTTTTCTTTTCTTCTGTTTTTCTTTTTTTTTTATTTTCTTCTCCCGTTTTTGTGTGGGTGCTGAGCAACCCATAAAAATTCTGAGGGGTGCTCGAGCACCGGAGCACCCCCGGAGTCGGCGCCCCTGTAAGTAGCACACACACGTTCAGGAAATAAATATAAATCAAATACTTAAAACTGTTGACCATAAGAACGTTAACGAGGAACAACAAACATCGACACGTCAGATCATGTGTTTAACTGGACGGAAACCACATAAAAAGGCTTCGCAGTCTCACGGTTAGTACTGCTGAAAGAATAATTACTTGCTCTGGGTTCGCTGACAGTCACAAATCTGTTTTTGACGCGAATTTTAAAGAGGAACAAAGTAACCAAACGAAACCCCCGTTATATGTAGTAACGCGCGCGCGCGGACACACACACTTGCACATTTACAAATTACGAGTCTACAGAGGAATCAAAACATCTCTACTTTTTGGTAAAATTTCACTATACCAAGATGAAAACTAAATTATTAAAATTTCATTACAGTTTAAAATTTTTTTTTAATTGTTTATCTCGCTTTATAAAATTACATTTATTTTAAGCTATAGACTACAAAAAATTTACAAAAAAATTCCTTACAATAATATTAATAGGCACTTCACGGAACTAAACTATATCGTTTTAAAACAATATTACGTACACTAAAGGCGCCAAATTAGCAAGTTAACAAGCATCTGAAATTGCAGTCCGCTGACTGAAGAGGCTGACTTTGTTAATTTCAGTTACATGAACCGCACTGCCTAACTGATGTCTTACTAGTTAATCTAAACCCTTACAAATAAACTTTGTTTGATAACACGGTACATCCCTGCTGCGTTGAAGAGAAGAGAGCTGAGGGACTGGTCGGACGGTTTCCATTACGGCAAGTAACTATTCAAAGCACTACTCCAGGTAATTAACTTGAATGTCGACACAAGGTGTCCTCACAGATAGAGCAAGAGAGATAGAGGGAGAGGGGGGAGAGTGAATGGGTTGAGTTGAGAGGGAGACGACTTCACTAAATAATGGCGAGAAACTGTCTCACCGGCCAGAGGTTATTAATCATTCGAATAGCCGGCCGGTTACAAAGACACTTCTGAATGTATTCTTTTGAATTCTACAACAAACAGATTACATGGGAACACGGTTTTTTTAAACCTCGCTACGTTCCATTCCGCTTCCTTAGCGAACAGGCGGCTCTCGTTAAAGTTCACGCGTATACACATTCGCTTTACTTCGCCGTGATACATGCTTTTGATTCCAACTAAAACGTTCTCTGCTAGTTTACTAAGGCATGACTAGACGTACAGATAATTTTTTTTTACAAACGTAAAAAGAGTTATGACGTTAAGCCAATACAAAAAAAAAAATTAATTGAATCAGTAACTAAAATTACAAGCGCAAATGTTACCAAGGATAGTGTACAATTGGAACAACAAACGGAACCCGATATTCCCACCCTTTGGGCTCTGGGCTTCGCCAATTTCCACTTCCACCGTCGTGCTTTTCCAGTTTCGTATCCAGACCAGCGCAATCTTTACAATCTAACAAATTCTGAAGCCGGAACTTCCGTTTATATTAAGAGAAACTACAAACGACGGCAATTTAGTAGTATTACTAAGCACTGTACTTCTATTATGGCGAAAATCAATTTAAGTGTCAACATTTATTAGAATTAAATAGGTTATAGACAGCTTTGACATATCCATACGGAAACGGTTGACGTCTCCATAAATAAATCATAAACAAAATAACGGGAAACATAATATTTTTTACCGACACATTAAATAAAAACGTATAAAAATAAATAAAGGAATAAACGGATAGTACGAGTATTCCGTCGTTTCCGTATCAAGAACAGAAAAATAAAATTACATAAGCTTGAAATAAGATAATCATCGCGCGATCGATATGCATTTGATTTTAATATGGAAAAGTGAGATCGAAAAACACTACTTCGACTAGTTCTATATAACAAGTAAGCTTACTTTTAAATATATATTTTTCACAATAATTATGTATTTGCTGCGTAGTGCTCGGGATTTGTGAATGTTTAGATCGACATGCCTCCTTTACAGAATACATATTATTTACAGATCTTTAATAATTTTTGAACTGAAAAATCATTGGAAATATTTATGACCCTGTAAAAGAAGTAGAAAACTGTAGAATGAGAAGTAACAGCGATAAATGTGTCTTAATCAAAAGTAAATACACAGTACGACTTGTTAGTCTACGAGAATTAGGACATAGGAGTTAATGAATCCCAAATCCCAACTTCGTCTTCCTTACTTGCTAAACTGCTACCTGTCATGCTCCGGACGAGCCCTTTCAGTGTCTCCACCATTGTCAAGCCATAAACCATGTGGTCGTGGTCTAGGACTAGACAATAGTGGAGAGACTGAAAGGTCTCGTCCGGAGCATAACAGGTAGCAGTTAGGACGTAAGCAGGACGAAGTTGGAATTATGGAGACTGCTAATTCAAATAACTAGATGAAGGAAAGATAATGAATTGAAGCAGCTACCAAACACAATTCTGAATGTCTTTGGAAAGGGTAGCAGGGGCGAGGCAGAGAGGAAGACGGAGAAAGAATGTCTGCGGGAAGTGAATGTGGATGTGGAACGGACGGGAGTCGGGAATTGAAGCATAAAGAAAGACAGAATAACAGCAAACAATAGAGGAAGCCAAGGTGCACTCGAGAGTGTAAACCTTCGGAAGAACGGGTTAAAGCAGCACTACGCTTGTTCAGCATCGAATTCTCACTCCGATGGAACAGCATAGAACTCTGACGCGCCGCTTAATAAATATGCGTACTAACTATTATTAACCCTAGATATCTCTCTTATAAAGGTTTGTTTTACTCCGAGTACAACATATATATAACCATCGGTAGTTTGCACTGCTAAGAATAACAGTTATTTTTTCATAATCAATAGCATTATAAAGTATTGTGTACATCCTTTAGTCTTAGTTTACTAGTCAGTACTATACGATAATAATTAATGTTATCTATTATCTTTTTATTCTAATGATTCTTTTATAATTTCTATGTAACACGTTATAAGGAGGTAGCTACAAGCCAGTCTGTTCTTCGACCGGTTTCTAATCTTCCCAAAGAGGCGTCAATTAATTTTACGGAACCTGAAGAACAGAAACACTCGTCGTAAACTTGTTTATAGCGTTGCTGATCGTTTTAATTGCCTACGTAATGGTTCGTAAATTAACCGCAAAAACACCGCACACAACGGGAAAGTTTTATTTACCTGTGGTGTAGAATAATATATAACAGAAATAAATGAAACTACATTCCGCACACTGCTGGAGTCAATTTATAAACTACAACGTAAGGAAATGGTACCAAATAAAGTCATAAACTGCTGTAAACACGGAATTTAAAAACGCAGTAAACATAAACAACATATAAATAACGTATACAGTAGAAATTTAAATTATTTTACTGACTCTAAGTGGCCTGTATTAATTTCAAACGAAGAGCAAAATAGGTTACCCATCACTACTGTTGTAAACGCTACAAAAACTTAACAAAGAAAAAAAGCAAATGACTAATTGTTGCAGAAGAAGTCACCTGCTAACGGTCGCGTGAATCCGAATAAGAAACATTACAGCATATTGTTATTAGTTAATGGACCGAATAAGCGAAAACGGTATAACGAAACAAAGACAAAAAGAAGAAAAAGCCAAGATTAATGGTTTCTCATTAACCAAACAACTAATAAGAAAAACGTTAGAGTTATAACGATAATATGATAGTCAGCCGACTGACTATAAGGAAACGTTTACTTTTATTGAAATAAACGTAACAAAATTTATGGATACAAATTACGAGAATTTGAAAATAACTTAAAAATCTGAGGATACTTGAATTTATTTATTTATTTTGACGTATGAGGAAAGCTTTAATTCAACGAAATCCTTACTAAAGATTTGTTGATTTTAATAATCGTAATTTATAGTCATTTCTTCAAGTCAATTTACTTAGCAACATCCGTTTCCGAATAATTTCCTTTATCCCATTACGCACTTACGTTTCCCTTGTTGCCGCTAGCTTATCTAACAGTATTTCGGGAAGGCAGTGGCTGTTAAATGATTTCCACATCTCGCAATGGTCGGTAATCTTTCTTAATCTTTCGTAGAGAAAGTAGAAAAGAAAGCAAAAATTTTAAATTAACATTAATATTATTATCATTTCATGTGGTCGGAGCCGTTTTGTCCTTGATTAGGCTTTACCCTTGAAACATTACGCCTGTTACTTCACTTTCTCCATCGTTCTGTGCATTTCTCTTCGTCGTGAATCTGTCCATCATTGAACCCTTATTACCCTAAAATTTTATTTATCAACAACAACACTTAAAAAAAATATGCAAAACAATTTCTCGATAACAAAATGTTTCACAACATAAGAAGTAATCAAAGGTTTGTAAACATTCTCTAAGGATAGGCTATTTATAAATGCTTTATTTTTTCTGACAAAAAAAACAATGAGTATTATCTACGAATTAAAACACACGATTAAAACTCATCAATCATTTGTTAAGAATTATAGTTCTTCCTTGAACTTATCGAATTTTATCCATTATCTTTGGTCACCGACTAGTCAATACACGGTTGATAAAAATTACGCAAATAGATCTGCTCACCAAGAGAAACAAATGCAAAAACAAAAATTTGCAAACATTACCAACAACATTCGTACATAAACGATCAATGGTTGTGCATTTTCATAGAAACGATCAAAAGTTAAAGACAATACAATTAAAAATGCTACTTTAAAAACATTTTATTCTGGATATAATTTTTAAATTGGAAATAATTTTAAGCACTACTCGAACGTTTAATGACCACTTAATTTTGGAAGCATCACACATTAATATAGTGACCGTTCTGTAGCATTTGGTACTTTATAAAACAGAGTAACTCGGTTACAGTAGTCAGCTGGATGCTGTGAGTTGTACCGTATGTTGCTTTGAGTTTGTAGTGAAAATTTTTAATAATGGAGGCTCATGTGTAATGAAATGGGTACGACACTCAAAAATTCTAGCTCTCTGCGCTACATGATTTTTAACGTATCACGGACGTCTATTTCTCTCGGAATATGGAAGTAATAAAAACACTAAAAACGTACACCCTTGCCCTTATTACTAAGTAATGGTGTAGGCCAATATAAATAAGTAAGTCTCAGTTGCTCAGGGGGGTTGAGTAGAAAAAATAATAGGAATAAACGGACAAATAACTTTCACGTCCAACAGTCATCTGTCAAGAGGCCAGAGAGGAAAGCTATCATTCCAAGTCCGTTAAAAAACCTAATTACACTGTTGAAATAGTAAGTTTACTTTTTATAAAGTGACTGATTCGTTCCAACATAGAAGGGCAGGCAAGCAAGTGCATTTACATAACTTATACGTGTGTGAGAGAGCAGGACCGCGGCGGGGTGGGTTAATTGTTCGTTTGGTATTTATCCGTCGGGTCATGTCGAGAGTCTTGTTAAGGTAATAACATATGGACGGGACGGGACGGGAATCGGCCGGCTTGGGATACCGGAAGATGCGGGAGTACCGTTAGTACAAAGCGCCCTAACCGGCTAACCTACTAGTGGGTTGGCTATACAGGTGCCTTCCATCTCCAACTCGTGCTCGCGCTCTTGTACTAAACAATATTGTGAACACACAAAACGCATTGCTACGTAGATCACTGATAATACTCCGCTGTCCGTTAGCACGCATGCGGTTTGAGGACACCACTAATTTATTGTTCACCTAGCTAATCACATAACCGTAGCTACCGATAACACGTTTCGATAAATTTTTTACACGCGAAATACGGACCCGTTTTCATTCATAATTATGAAGAACTGACATGAGAAAATCTGTTACTCTATGGTTATAAAATGCTTAACAGTAGTATGGTACCCGGTGTACATCTTCAAAAACTAGAAATTCAAGTAAAATATATATTTTAAACATTTATTTCCTATCGAATTGAATGTTCAATTCATTTCTATATTACAGAATTTGGTATTTTGACGAATTTAGTTTAGATTCATTGAAAAAAGTATTCAAACTAAATTGTTTAACAGCGTATTCAAACAGGAGTGTAGCCAGGAGGCTGGCGAGCTTAGTCCCCCCCCCCTAGAGTCAAAGAAAAATACAAAATGACAAAAAAGTAGAACATAATCATGTGTATGCGAAATAATTCAACATATAGACTGAGATAAGTTAATAATTAATCAGATACTATAGCAAAAAAGCATTTCTTGGATTTCCGCCATTGTGTGATATGATACCCCTAAGTATGACTACTCTTCCATGCTGCCCCCCCCCCCACAGCTCAGAGACTGGCTACGGCCTACTATATTCCGAACGGTGATATAATCCATATAGGATATCATAAGACAATAACTGGAACAAAATAGCGGTAAGATTTTCTTTTCTTTAAATATACCGCCAAAGACAATTAAACAATTCCCAAGGCAATCTCTAACTTCAATGGCCAAATTACACAACTATGGTGTGTTACAAACTATACACACAGTAGCAGAAACAGTACACAATATCAGTGTTCTATAACGTCCCTTCAATTTTGTCCATCGAAATTATGTAGGATTTAATAATTTCGATGTTTATTAATTAATGACAAACACATTTCACATATTAATTTAATTATATTACTATAAGTTTGCTTCTTCTCATAAGTTTAAGTTCAATACAGGTTTTACACATTCGATAACTGTTTAAAAAGAAAAACAAGTATTCTTTGTACGCTAATGGCGAATTTCAGTGATCATGAAATACGGCCACTCATATTGTTTTCCCTCGCTGATATGGAATGATGTGTGTATGTTTTCCATCGGGAAATGGGATCACTCATGTAAAGATTTTTGATGCAATTATTCATGACGCTAAGTAAGCCGTATTGTCGCGTTCAGAACACTCGAGATAACTCTGTTTTACGTTTAATGTGATATTCGAGAAAACTCCTGACTGTATTAACAACCCTACTCTTGCTGCTACAATTTTGAAAATATTTTTGAATCAGAAACAACCGTGTGAGTCAATAACACCAAAACGTAAAGAAATCTATAAAACTCCTTACCCTTTCACGGCCACCATCAACACTGTTGGAACTACTATCTGTCAGGCCGTGGTCTACCGCTTGTGTGCAGGACAGACCCATCGGAGGTCATCTTCAGTGTCAGAAAAAATTGCCATGGTGTCCGCCAAATCACCACATTGATGAAGTAGAGAGTATGTATTTTCTCTGAGAAGGCCCACTAAGGGGAGATCCCCACTTTTTTTTGTCCAATGCATTTTAAATGGGGGAACAGGGGTTTAGTTAGGTATAATTAATTAATGACCTATTGAACCTATGTACTTGAAATTTTTACCATACATTAACTCACATATTTGTAACATGATGTACTAGTTTGAAACAATTTAAGAAAAAATAACAATATAAAAAATAATTACTTTTTACAATTTTTTGAAAAACTTTTTTTATTTAAAAATGTTTTACAAAATTAATTTTTTAAAGGAAGAGTTTAATTCTAGAACACTGTGATTATTGCGCTGTACTGTTCAACCACCCAAAATTTTAACGCAACAGTACTTATAGTTTTTGAGAAAGATGAACCTAAATTGTTGAAATCCATGGTTACGGAAAAACCCGCGTAAAGCTAAACAATGGGATTGGAAAACAATGTGTAACACGTTTTATTTTATTTTTTTTATGGCCACATTAATGTAGATAACCTCATAAAAGTATATTGTAACACCTCATGTTTTACTGATAATTATCTTCGTCTTTACCTGTACTGTTTGAATCAATGAAATAAAAGATTAAAAAAAAAATCCTTTGTAAATTTTGTTCTCTTTTTTTCATAATTAATTATTTTGCCTTTATTGGGTTAATTTATATTTTAAATTTTATTTTTTATTTTTATTTTAATTAGGGTTCGGGTTAAAAAATGTATAACCATTCACATTTAATTATTTCTTACTCTCCTCTTAATCTCAACCGTGTAGTAGAATTTAATTTGAAGAAATGTTTTGCGTTAGCTGATTCGATTTGACAATCGATTCGTAATATAAGAATTACCTACTTCTTCGTTTCGCCCAGCTGATGTTATTCTTCGCAAGTGTTCCTTCTTCTATACCTGAAATTCTTCTAACTTACTTATTTTTATAAATAAAACGCAATTAATTGATAATTAATCTCATTTAATGTAAATTGAGCAATTAATCGACTTTTGTGTCGATATTGTGATTCCCGGCTCGACTCCTCAATCTCAGGTCGATTGCAAACAAATGTTATTTAAATAAAATTAATATAAGAATGATTTGGGTTCTTTGAACTGTTACTAAAAAGTCAGAAAGGAAATTTTTCTAAAAAGTACAATACTTACAAATAAATTCTTAGTTATTAACACATAAATATTTGATTTTTTGTTCGGAGATATATAACAGTATTAAACGTTTATGTGACCAAAGCTTAAAAGATGGCGTCAGTCCATCTTCATTGGAACGACTCGATCAGTTTGAGAAAATGTCACCACTCAAATTTTATGTTAATGGTTTTTTGTCACTTTTCCTTAAATAAATGATTCTTAAATTGAGTGTCCACATTTATAATAGTTGTTAATCACTTTTTCTTCGTTGTATTGTAATTGAAACGGTGTTGTGAGTTTATTATAGTGTGGTGTTAGGTTTAACAGTGCTTAGGTTAGATATTTAGGCTCACCAAAATTTACGTAGGGATGTTCACTTTCAAATCATACTTTACTTGTTCTTTTGCGTTCTTGATTTAAGGAATTATTATATCTTCAAATTAATATGAGTATTGTTTTTTCTTATTTTTCGGCTGGTTTCCTCTCAACATATATATTTTTTTATTTCACTTAGATCTGATACTTTGACATTTAAGTTTTTTGCTGTACAGAGCTGACCCGTTCGTCTTTATGTCTAACAATCAACTCTCGCCGTTTCTTCGTCATTCAAACGGATTTGACCAGTTTTTGTCAAATTCTGATTGGTTCATTGGGATGAACTCTGAGTCATGTGACTGTGTTTGTTCAAAATAAAGTGCCCCTTCACCTCCCAGTCTAATTTATTCTCTAGTTATAATATAATTTTACTTAATTTAATCTACTTAGTTAAATTCCTTACTTTATTCTGAACAATTTGATACTAGACATGATATCATTAGCCTCAATATTAAGTGATTTATCACTTTTACAAAAGACTCTGCTTATAGGCTTTTTTAGTCATTTGACTTATATAGAATTATTCTAAATTTCTTTAACTGTCTACTAAGTTGTAGTTATTATATAAAAAGAAAACACTGAATTAACAATTCTTGCTCATTTCATTTCTTAACAGTGGTTTGATCATGTATTAGGTAATTTGAACATTACTTTTAATGTTTGATCTTTTTTAGGCAACAGTTCTTTAATACAATTGAACCGGTCTAAAATTATCGTGTAAACCCCTTGATTACTTCCAAAAAATATGATTACAATTGTAATAGATAACCTATTTGTTCATTTTACAGTATTGCATGGATTTACATTATTTTATCCCCTTGTTTACTATTTATTTACAATAGTCATGGGTTTGATATTGGCCTATGTACTGGTATTAGTTTCATGAACAAGTTTAAAATCATTTATAATTACAGTTACCCTTTCTGACTGATTTACTAAGAACCCTTTAACAGTTGTTACATTAATAACCTTAATAACTATGAGAACCAACTTAATGTTATATAACAATAGATTAACAGAACAACTTATATCTTATCCTATTAGTGTACTTTCAGGCCTACATGGCTCTAAGTTTGATTGAACATACAAGTAGCTAAAACACAAATCTTACTAAAACTATACTATTAATTTACATTAAATAAGAATATTTTATTCAGTTCACATTGTTTTTATATCATTTCATTCATTATTGTTTTGTTCTCACTTATGGCATCCCCTTACTTTGTACATAGTTATTGGCTTATAGGTTTTGGGGACTTGGAATATAAATTCCCATTGTAACACTAGTTTCTCACATGCTTTATATTTGCATTTTACTGGTGATATTAAAGGAAAGGAAAAACACTTAGTTTCTTGTGTTATCACTAGTTAACATTTCACTGATGTGGTTTTGTTTGTCACACAATTAGATAAACGTTTTCACTCATTTTTTTTTTTTATCTGGTCCCTTCCTGGTCACCTCCTTATGTAAGTATGTTTCCAATTTTAGTTACATAGTCTTATATCTAACACTTTTCCTTAACCTAAGGTTTCATTCTTTAATAGTATTGTACTTTTTGTTATTTTATAATGGGTTTACTCTTATTTCTATATTATTTTGTTTATTTGGTATGTATTTTCTTTATGTAATGGGAAGGAACGTCACGTTACAATATATTTTCTTAATCAGGATGAAATGGAAATTTTTTGGGACAATAAAAAGAAATTCGAATTTTTGGCCGAAAAACTGCTGACCTCCCCTTAAACGAAACTAAGTGGAAAGGGGAAAATATATAGGCCTAGTCTTTACCTCATCACTTGTGTGAATTGGCCAACTGTTTCTGACACTGAATGTGGCCTCCGATAGTGGGACCGAAACGTCTGTCCTCCACACAACCAGTAGAGCACGGCCCAACAAGCCGGCAAATAGTAGTTCTGAGAATCTGCAAAACGTTTTGTAACGAGCAAAAATAAAAATAAAAACATTCCGTCTTTTTACCGCCTGTTTAAACAATGTATATGTTTCGCCCAGCTTAGGAACCTAATCCGTTGTCTTTTACAATGAACCTAACGATAAGATAGAAAGATGTGCTAAAAACTAAAAAACATTCTTGCTGCAAATATCACGGCCACTAATACACTGTATCTAGTAACATAAAGTATGCATGTGGTGTGTATTTATAACTCTACGTTCAATCCAATTAAATGGCAACACATGTAGCTTTGTTATTGCATAACTAACATTCAGACTCCACTGTATCGACTGCCTAGAGTTCCATTATTCAGTGTGACATTTGACCTATACGCGCTGTAAACACACGAAATGTATAGGACTGTTCGATGAAAATAATGATTCGACCCTACAAGGAAACGGAACACGAACAAAATATGAAGCAAGTGGACGGAAGAACTTTAACATTATGAAAGAACTTTCATGCTAAGCACTATAAAATAAGACTGTGGTATTTACATACATGTATAACAAGCATTCGAAAAGTGATACAGAAATGTTCGAGAACGGTGACACCAATCGGAGAAGAAACGTTACAAATGAAGTAGGCCTACGTGATCTGTAAATTGCGTCAAGGGTACACAAGATGGCGTTTAAAGTCAATTTTAAAGTGACTGAATGCATGTGCATTGGAAATGAAGAGACAAACTTCATTTAATGAGCGAATAAAGAAGTCTATAAATTTGTATATTTAGTTTATGTTACAGGACAAAACGGCACATGTGATGAAGATATTCGAAGAGAAATTAAATTACCAGTCCCTCCATTACATAATGAAAGGGTAAGTACACGAAGACAATAATATTTTTCATTATAGCTGAAAACCTAGTGTTATACGGAGCAAAAATATCCGGCTTAAGGACAAACGAAGCGGTAAAATCCGAATCTATGTAAGTAGATTAGACGACACAAAGTTGCCTACAGAGTCACTAGTTACTACTGTAAACCTGCACTCGCCTTTAAGCTCGTGGGACAATGTTGTCGAATCCTTCAGTCGTTACTGCGACCTATAATTTTACTATAATTTTGTTTAATAATTTAAACAAAGTTTAATTTAAATATTTGGAATCAATAGTACAATAAGTGGCTCCAATTGTAAAGTCAAAGTCCCATATGTAGAAAACCAAGAACATAGCTCCATACAACCTCTCACTCGTAAGGAAAAAAGTGGATAAAGATTCGTGTAAGACAAAGTTACATGATTCCGATATAAAGTGATGATAATAAAACTTAATTACACGTAAATATAGAGGAAGTGTGTGGGGAAATATCAATATTCCATTGGCTTTGGTTTCATAGTGTTTGACACGAAATTCCCGTTCATTTTGTTTCAAACTTGTTACAGTTATGTTCTGGAACCTGAATGACATCATTGATTTCGTCCGTAAATAAAACGGCACAATACCCTTTCTGCACCGCCACTTTAGTCCTCGATTGGTTAAATCACCAAGACAAAATTTTTCCTCGTTATACATTTGCAGTTCACGACCCCGCCCACTAAACATAGACAATATTTGTATAAGATGTCCCCACAAACCACTCAACTAAAACTAACTTCGGAATGGAATGTTAGGATGTTGTCGACTTATTCCACGCAAAGTAAACGGAGTCAAGCGAAATAACACCCCGAGTCGGAGGAATTTACCACTTTATAGCTGTAGAAACTGGGAGAGTTTAGCTAAGAATCAGGGGAGTTTACATCTACCGTCGTTGAGGCTGGCGAGGTCAGTAGAGTTAGGTTGATCCACCTGCATCACGCAGGTTCGGTTTCATAGCTTCATTAGCTTTTGGATAGTCTCTCCTCTTCCAAAGCGATATAAACCAACTTATGGCCTCCAACTTAGTAACTCCTTTCTACTTGACAGTTCTGAGCTGGCAGTAAACCGCTGGTTACAATATACTCGTATCTGTATGAGTAGTGTGAACAAATCAAGTAAGTTACATACTGAGGACGAAAACGTACTCATATGAAAAGAAGGCAAATATCATAGAAAGACTCCTCGGAATACAGAAACACTCCTTTTTCAAGTCCAGTGATTATAACAAGACTCGGTACTGGCCACACACAAGCACATCTTCACGAATGACCATCCTGCAAGATGCAGATACCTTGCCACTGCCATCACAGCACTTAATCTTGTTTCAGAGTAACGGACTCTCCGCCATCTGCACATTAATTATAACACCAAATCATTAATCATTATAATCTTATGACAATAGAGTAACTGCTACCTTGCAAATTACAGTAACAATAATCGTTCGTAAAATCACGCAAAGATTTCCAGAAACAGGGTAACAAATTAGTAAAAAACAAACAAACATGAAAGCATAAGACATTATATCACAGACGACAAAGTACAATATTTTATGCGACATATAATTTTCTTATAATTTATTTTAATAATTTAAACAAAGTTTAATTAAATATTTGGAATCAATATTACAACAAGTGGCTCGAATTGTAAAGTCAAAGTTCCACCTGTAGAAAACCAAAAACATGACTCCATACAACCTTACTCGTAAGGAAAAAAGTGGGTTAAGATTCGTATAAGACAAAGTTACATGATTCCGATATAAAGTGATGATAATAAAACGTAATTACACGTAAATATAGAGTAAGTGTGTGGGGAAATATCGACAAAAACGTCTAACCGATTAAACGATGGGTGATTATTATCCGGTGACACCTCCTCTCAGTTACCTACATCATATTTTTTTTTGTCTTCATGTTTCCACAATTACAAATTCATGTTTCGTTTGGAGAAGCTGAGAGTGGCGGTTGAAGGACTTTGTTGTTAAAGCAGAAAAATTACCAAACAACCGTACAAAAAACGGACCTAAGATAAAACTGCAGAGAGTATAATACATTACACCGTGGCGAAGAAACATACGAAAAACACTAACAAAACTACGTGAAATAGTATTTAATATAGTCTGTATAAGATTTCAGTGACTGCACAATGAATATGTGTAAAAAATTGCTGGCGATAAGAACTAACCGGACTTACGAAAGATTGCTACAAGTTGATTGAAAAATACAACAGTGACCTTAACACACCTTAACTTGTCGCTGCTCACAGTTTGTAGTGAGCAGGTAATTCCCAGTGCTGTGGATGTAATTTATACTGTAAACTTTAGTCACGGGAATAAAGATATTATTATTATTATTATTTTATTACTAATATTATTATAGAAGAGTAGGCCTATAACTTGATTTTCAGAACAGAAAGCCTTCACATTTCATTACTAACTACAGCGACACTTCAAGTCTTCACAGAAATTAGACTCAAGATAATCAGGAATTGAAGTTCTCTAATACTTCGTTCATGGTGTGTAGAAAAAATACCGACTGAAAACGTACTCCACTGGTTACCGCAAGGGAAAAATGGAGACGATACACACTCTGAAGTGGGTAGAAAACATTGCCGTGGAAGAAACACAGCTGAGATGGGGAAATACCGACAGGAAACGTACTCCACTGGTTACCACAAGGGAAAGATGGAGACGATACACACTCTGAAGTGGGTAGAAAACATTGCCGTGGACGAAACACAGCTGAGATGGGAAAATTAGGAAAATAAGCTTCTGATTTCGATGGTTCAACAGCCCTAATGGACTACGACCCCTCTTAGCGACGTCTCCATCGAAACCAATTCCTAGCCATCGCTCACCAGTTTGTCACATTCATTACGTGAGAACAGATACGTAAGGAAGATTGAATACTACCAACCTTAGAGAAGAATTTTTTTTAAATTCCGAATATTTCCATACAACTTTCAATGCGACACTCGAGGAATCCAGTACCGCGCTTACCATCAACGTAATAAGAAGGGGTAAACAACACAGCTGTAATTTCCCACGACTTTTACGTGAAACGCCAAATTACACATTAATTATAAAATAATTACGTCAGACCTGCCACTGCACTGTACAAGATACTGTACTGCATTCCGTTGTAACGAGAACTTGGGCAGCGTTGCATAAATACGCGCGTGCGTGTACGAGGTCATGGGTTCACAATTAGCCGCGGGTCACCACTACTAACACGGTAACGACAAACACGTTTTTGGCCACAATTGCACGGTTTATTTGCCCGAGTGAGCAATGAACTTCCCCAATAATTTCCTTGCCAATATAGGCCTACGCCTACTTGCCAAAATACGCTGCTACAGAATTCGATTACACTTTTCTGATTTTGATGAAATTTCTGGCTTTTCTTCTTCTGCACAATGTTTGTTAATATACACCCCAAATAGTTAAATTTACCTATCTCTTGATTTCATACATTTCCACGTTTTTCAGCATCACTGCTGTGTATTCAGTATCAGATTTTATATCAATATATATAATCCCTTTCGGCAGATTTTCAGTCTTGTTGAATTTGTCATCACGTGCATTTTCTTATATATTCCTCTTCTGATTTTGTAACTGTGAAACTTAGAAACCACCTTCACCTTGTACGATAACCACTGATCCTCCGCAAAACTCAACACGTAGTCGGCTTGTCGGTATACATATCTCCTAAATGTGAATTCCACGACTTCAAAATTCCTTTTCTATACCATCGATATTTGTTCTATGAATATTGTAAACGTTGAGGATATGGAGAATAAAAAATATGGAGCAACTCTATGTCCCTGTTGTTGTATTTTTCAAAGTTTACTTCCGACTTCTCTATATGAACTCCGATTAAACAACCACCTTACTTGTTTCTGGTTATCATAAAAAGTTGATGAACATATAAAGCGACTAAAATGCATAAAAGCTTTTATTAGGTAGGCCCTATGTCTTCGCCACGGTACGGGGAAAATTGTGAGAACTGACAGTCTGTGCTTTTCCTCCTTTCTCCTTTTCTTGTCTTTTGCCCGATTGCAGGTTGCTACTACATTTCGAAAACCACCACGAAAACCACCAGAGCTCTTAAATAGGTGTCAATTGATCCCTCTCATTCGATGGTGAATAGTTGATGTCTGTCGTCTTGACTTTCTTTTACAAATTGTCTTTTTTCACTTTTGTCTGGACGTTTATTCCTACAAGCCATAACCTCTTCTCAGCTACAGCCCACAAATCCAGTAAAATTTGGATTTGGTTAGCATATCTTGAGCAAATATTAAGACATGTACACATATAACACAACACTCGGTATCGGTTACGGAACTGATAAGACGTATCGAAGACAAAACACCGCAGAAACTGAAGTTGAAAACATTACGCGAACAACATAAGACTTATTTATGAAATCCAGATACCTATCATATCTTCTTCTGCTTCTACTTCTTCATTACATGGCTTGGGCTATAGCCCGTTCCGACTTCACAGAGTCTCTGACCGTTTTTTCCAGGGTCTTCCACGGTCTCTCGTCCCCACTGGCCTGTATTCAAACGCTTGTTTAGGAATACGTGTGTCTACCATGCGTTCCATATGGGACTTCCACTTCTGCCTATATTCCTTTATTCTCTCCAGAACCGACTGTAACTTCAGGTCTTTCCTTATGTCGTCGTTTCGTAGACAATCTCTCAAACTACATCCCGTAACTGCTCTTAAAAATTTCATTTCCGAGGCCTGTCTTCTTGCAGGAGAGTCCATGTTTCACATCCAAATATTACAGTCGGCACAGCCACAATCTTATAGAACTTTAGCTGCGTTTCATTCTTCAATATTCGCTATCATATCTTGGCAACGAAATTAATTGCGACGCTCCTGAACAACACGAGAATACATCAACAAACGGTCGGCCACAGTCCGTTACTCAGGCAGTCATCACGATCAGGTGCTGGGTGATAAGCAGCCGTCCGTTAAATATGGTCACACGGAATACCGTTGGCGTAATAACATAAACGCTGACGATTCGATTAACAACGGAGTAAGTACGTCGCCCACAGCGAAAACAGGTGTGATGAGAATCAATTTCTAACAAATTATGCTCGGCGATTCCGTTGTGGTCGCCCACCGCCGATAAACTCACGTCCAATATTGCTTCACGGTTATGCCAACTCTGTTACAAATATAACAATAATAATACGACCGCGTTTATCCAATTAAAGACGACGTGACGGAATTAGCACAATACCTGTTAAGCCTACACGTATTCACAGTGTATATTTTCGCCGCCAACCTAATTTTAGATTTTATCATTTTGTGATTCATGCCGGCTACCGTGATTCTGGCAACACCCATATTTCAGTTTGCTGAAAGATAACCAGTCGCTAAACTTGATTTCGAACCCCTGAATAATTCTGAGTGTTCAAAAATGCCGTATGCAAACTAGTTTTTTTTTATTTAACTTAATTGCAACTAGTTACAAACTATCTAGCAATTTTAGTCTAATACATAAGTTAACAGTGTGTAGGATAAGCTCCCATTGGAGCATTCCTCAGTACAGTTACAGTTTGTTCATGTGCTGAGAATTACTATACATAGTGTATTTAGTTCACTCGTTCAAATGCTTTCTGTCTCTGCAGTCGCCGAACGAGTTCAGCATTATAAAGCAGGTGTAGCACTTCAATATTTACGTGTTCATGAAGTCTTCTTTCATATTTATCCGCGAACGGTTTAATATCGTCAGCAACCGTAGGCATTTTCAGGTCCCGATGGGTGTCATCATTCCTTACGTACCATGGTGCATCAACAATACTGCGAAGAACCTTATCTTGAAAAGTCTGAATAATTTTAATATTAGATTTGTTAGTACAACCACAAAGCTGTACACCCTACACCCAAACTGGTTTCAAGACTTTTTATATAACGATAGCTTGTAATGCACCGACAGCTCAGAGTGTCTTCCAAGCAGCCACCAGATTTTCTTCAATTTTAATCCAACGTCTTCCCGTTTCTTCTTAACATGTTCTTTGCACCTAAGTTTGGGATCCAGAGTCATGCCCAAATACGACGCAAACTACAGTGAAACACGTGTATACGGATTTACTATAGCTTGCGAGCAGTATTTAAAACGCATTAAACCATTACGTTTGGATTCAAAAATTTTCTAATTCAAATTTTTTGTTTTTGAAAGTGTTTTGATCTTTGTTGTTAGGCCTATTATGACTGGTCTTTGTTTCGTGTAATATCATGTAACAGTTGTACCGGTGGTGTATGAAAAAATAATATTTACAAAAAAACAAAATATGAATATGTTTATATGAATAAAATATAAGTAAAATATTCTTAAGGTTTTACTAAATTTTTTACTTCCATGTTCCTTAAGGAAATGGAAGTATGGTGATGGCAAAAAAAATCGTGTTCGAGATTATTGCAGAATATGATTGTACTACACTTAAAACATGAAAAAAAGTCATTTTTCGAAAAGTGTCTGTGTGTGTGTCAGTGTGTGTGTGTCTGTGTGTGTGTCTGTCTGTAGATTTTTTTCTATGGCAAACGATAACAGCCGCAAATTCGAACAGAATCAAATAATTTTTTGCATACAGCCCTGATTTATAGAGTACTCGCGACCTATTGTTTTTGGTGAAGATCGGTTGAGGGAAAGGGGTAGTTTACCTGCAACGGTTTTTTTTTTATCAAGGGTAATTTTGTTTGTTTGGCAAACGATAACAGCCGCAAATTCAAACAGAATCAAATAATGTTTCGTATACAGCCCTGAATTGTAGAGTTCTCACGATCTGTTGATTTTGGTAAAGATCGGTTAAGGGAAAGGGGTAGTTTACCTGCAACGTTTTATGTTTTAACAAGGGTATTTTATATGGCAAACGATAGCAGCCGCAAATTCAAACACAAGCAAATTATTATTTGCATACAGCCCTACATTGTACAGTTCTCAAGACCTGTTGATTTTGGTGAAGACCGGATAAGGGAAAGGGGTAGTTTACCTGCTACGTTTTATGTTTTAAAAGGGTATTTCCTATGGCAAACGATAAGAGCCGCAAATTCAAACGGAATCAAATAAGTTTTTGCATACAGCCCTGATTTCTTGAGTACTAAAGACCTATTGTTTTTGGTGAAGATCGTTTAAGGGAAAGCGGTAGTTAACCAGCCACGTTTTTTGTTTTATCAAGGGTATTTTGTATGGCAAACGATAACAGCCGCAAATTCAAACAAAATCATATAATATTTTACATACAGGCCTGAATTGTAGAGTTCTCAAGACCTATCGTTTTTGGTGAAGATCGGTTAAGGGAAAGGGGTAGTTTACCTGCAACGGTTTTTTATCAAGGGTAATTTTACTTCCATATTCCTTAAGGAATGGAAGTATGGTGATGGCAAAAAAAATCGTGTTCGAGATTATTGCAGATTCTGATTCTACTACACTCAAAACATGAAAAAAAGTCGTTTTCCGAAAAGTGTCTGTGTGTCTGTCTGTCTGTCTATGTGTCTATAGATTTTTTTTCTATGGCAAACGATAACTGCCGCAAATTCAAACAGAATCAAATAATTTTTTGCATACAGCCCGGTTTTGCAGAGTTCTCGCGACCTATTGTTTTTGGTGAAGATCGGTTGAGGGAAAGGGGTAGTTTACCTGCAACGGTTTTTTTTAGCAAGGGAAATTTTGTTTGTTTGGCAAACGATAACAGCCGCAAATTCAAACAGAATCAAATAATGTTTCGCATACAGCCCTGAATTGTAGAGTTCTCAAGACCTATTGTTTTTGGTGAAGATCGGTTAAGGGAAAGGGGTAGTTTACCTGTAACGTTTTATGTTTTAACAAGGGTATTTCCTATGGCAAACGATAACAGCCGCAAATTCAAACAGAATGAAAAGATTATTTGCATACAGCCCTAAATTGTAGAGTTCTCAATACCTTTTGTTTTTGGTGAAGATCGGTTAAGGGAAAGGGGTAGTTTACCTACAACGTTTTTTTAACAAGGGTATTTTCTATGGCAAACGATAACAGCCGCAAATTCAAACAGAATCAAATAATTTTCTGCATACAGCCCTGATTTGTAGAGTACTCAAGACCTATTGTTTTTGGTGAAGATCGGTTGAGGGGAAGGGGTAGTTTACCAGCAACGTTTTTTATCATGCGTATTTTCTATGGCAAACGACAACTGCCGCAAATTCAAACAGAATCAAATAATTTTTTGCATACAGCCCTGATTTGTAGAGTACTCGCGACCTATTGTTTTTGGTGAAGATCGGTTGAGGGGAAGGGGTAGTTTACCTGCAACGGTTTTTTTTATCAAGGGAAATTTTTTTTTTTTTTGGCAAACGATAACAGCCGCAAATTCAAACAGAATCAAATAATGTTTTGCATACAGCCCTGATTTGTAGAGTACTCAAGACCTATTGTTTTTGGTGAAGATCGGTTAAGGGGAAGGGGTAGTTTACCTGCAACGTTTTTTTATCAAGCGTATTTTCTATGGCAAACGATAACAGCCGCAAATTCAAACAGAATCAAATAATTTTTTGCATACGTCCCTGAATTGTAGAGGTCTCAATGACTTTCGATTTTGGTGAAGATCGGTTAAGGGGAAGGGGTAGTTTACCTGCAACCTTTTACGTTTTAACAAGAGTAAAGTACTTGAAAATTTATTTAAACTTTTTGAAACAATGGTAATTGTTAAAAATAAAATAATTTTGTTGCCAGGCAATAAAATTATAATTTTTTCATTTTAATGTAATATAATATTTTTCATTTAATACAGCAATAAAAAGGCAGGTAAGACACAGCCTGGCTGTTTGGCTGAAAATGATTTTAAATATAAATCTTAGAATATGGAAGTCATGTATGGTTCTCCATACCGATATTTTACTTCCATATTCCTTAAGGAATGGAAGTATGGTGATGGCAAAAAAAATCGTGTTCGAGATTATTGCAGATTCTGATTCTACTACACTCAAAACATGAAAAAAAGTCGTTTTCCGAAAAGTGTCTGTGTGTGTGTCTGTCTGTCTGTCTGTCTGTCTGTCTATGCGTGTGTCTGTGTGTCTATAGATTTTTTTCTATGGCAAACGATAACAGCCGCAAATTCAAACAGAATCAAATAATTTTTTGCATACAGCCCTGATTTGCAGAGTACTCGCGACCTATTGTTTTTGGTGAAGATCGGTTAAGGGGAAGGGGTAGTTTACCAGCAACGGTTTTTTTTTTATCAAGGGTAATTTTGTTTGTTTGGCAAACGATAACAGCCGCAAATTCAAACAGAATCAAATAATGTTTCGTATACAGCCCTGAATTGTAGAGTTCTCAAGATCTGTTGATTTTGGTACAGATCGGTTAAAGGAAAGGGGTAGTTTACCTGCAACGTTTTATGTTTTAACAAGGGTATTTCCTATGGCAAATGATAACAGCCGCAAATTCAAACATAATCAAATAATGTTTTGCATACTGCCCTGAATTATTGAGTTCTCAAGACCTTTTGGTTTTAGTGAAGATCGGTTAAGGAAAAGAGGTAGTTTACCTGCAACGTTTTATGTTTTAAAAGGGTATTTTCTATGGCAAACGATACGAGCCGCAAATTCAAACAGAATCAAATAAGTGTTTGCATACAGCCCTGATTTCTTGAGTACTAAAGACCTATTGTTTTTGGTGAAGATCGTTTGAGGGAAAGGGGTAGTTTACCTGCCACGTTTTATTTTGTTTTATCAAGGGTATTTTGTATGGCAAACGATAACAGCCGCAAATTCAAACAAAATCATATAATATTTTACATACAACGCTGAATTGTAGAGTTCTCAAGACCTATCGTTTTTGGTGAAGATCGGTTAAGGGAAAGGGGTAGTTTACCTGGAACGGTTTTTTATCAAGGGTAATTTTACTTCCATATTCCTTATGGAATGGAAGTATGGTGATGGCAAAAAAAATCGTGTTCGAGATTATTGCAGATTCTGATTCTACTACACTCAAAACATGAAAAAAAGTCGTTTTCCGAAAAGTGTCTGTATGTCTGTCTGTCTGTCTGTGTGTCTGTAGATTTTTTTTTCTATGGCAAACGATAACTGCCGCAAATTCAAACAGAATCAAATAATTTTTTGCATACAGCCCTGATTTGTAGAGTACTCACGACCTATTGTTTTTGGTGCAGATCGGATAAGGGAAAGGGGTAGTTTACCAGCAACGGTTTTTTTTTATCAAGGGTAATTTTGTTTGTTTGGCAAACGATAACGGCCGCAAATTCAAACAGAATCAAATAATGTTTCGCATACAACCCTGAATTGTAGAGTTTCAAGACCTGTTGTTTTTGGTGAAGATCGGTTAAGGGAAAGGTGTAGTTTACCTGTAACGTTTTATGTCTTAACAAGGGTATTTCCTATGGCAAACGATAACAGCCGCAAATTCAAACAGAATCAAACGATTATTTGCATACAGCACTAAATTGTAGAGTTCTCAAGACCTATTATTTTTGGTAAAGATCGGTTGAGGGAAAGGGGTAGTTTACCTGCAACGTTTTTTTAACAAGGGTATTTTCTATGGCAAACGATAACAGCCGCAAATTCAAACAGAATCAAATAATGTTTTGCAAACAGCCCTGATTTGTAGAGTACTCACGACCTATTGTTTTTGGTGCAGATCGGATAAGGGAAAGGGGTAGTTTACCTGCAACGGTTTTTTTTTATCAAGGGTAATTTTGTTTGTTTGGCAAACGATAACGGCCGCAAATTCAAACAGAATCAAATAATGTTTCGCATACAACCCTGAATTGTAGAGTTTTCAAGACCTGTTGTTTTTGGTGAAGATCGGTTAAGGGAAAGGTGTAGTTTACCTGTAACGTTTTATGTCTTAACAAGGGTATTTCCTATGGCAAACGATAACAGCCGCAAATTCAAACAGAATCAAACGATTATTTGCATACAGCACTAAATTGTAGAGTTCTCAAGACCTATTATTTTTGGTGAAGATCGGTTAAGGGAAAGGGGTAGTTTACCTACAACGTTTTTTTAACAAGGGTATTTTCTATGGCAAACGATAACAGCCGCAAATTCAAACAGAATCAAATAATTTTCTGCATACAGCCCTGATTTGTAGAGTACTCAAGACCTATTGTTTTTGGTGAAGATCGGTTGAGGGGAAGGGGTAGTTTACCAGCAACGTTTTTTATCATGCGTATTTTCTATGGCAAACGACAACTGCCGCAAATTCAAACAGAATCAAATAATTTTTTGCATACAGCCCTGATTTGTAGAGTACTCGCGACCTATTGTTTTTGGTGAAGATCGGTTGAGGGGAAGGGGTAGTTTACCTGCAACGGTTTTTTTTATCAAGGGAAATTTTTTTTTTTTTGGCAAACGATAACAGCCGCAAATTCAAACAGAATCAAATAATGTTTTGCATACAGCCCTGATTTGTAGAGTACTCAAGACCTATTGTTTTTGGTGAAGATCGGTTAAGGGGAAGGGGTAGTTTACCTGCAACGTTTTTTTATCAAGCGTATTTTCTATGGCAAACGATAACAGCCGCAAATTCAAACAGAATCAAATAATTTTTTGCATACGTCCCTGAATTGTAGAGGTCTCAATGACTTTCGATTTTGGTGAAGATCGGTTAAGGGGAAGGGGTAGTTTACCTGCAACCTTTTACGTTTTAACAAGAGTAAAGTACTTGAAAATTTATTTAAACTTTTTGAAACAATGGTAATTGTTAAAAATAAAATAATTTTGTTGCCAGGCAATAAAATTATAATTTTTTCATTTTAATGTAATATAATATTTTTCATTTAATACAGCAATAAAAAGGCAGGTAAGACACAGCCTGGCTGTTTGGCTGAAAATGATTTTAAATATAAATCTTAGAATATGGAAGTCATGTATGGTTCTCCATACCGATATTTTACTTCCATATTCCTTAAGGAATGGAAGTATGGTGATGGCAAAAAAAATCGTGTTCGAGATTATTGCAGATTCTGATTCTACTACACTCAAAACATGAAAAAAAGTCGTTTTCCGAAAAGTGTCTGTGTGTGTGTCTGTCTGTCTGTCTGTCTGTCTGTCTATGTGTGTGTCTGTGTGTCTATAGATTTTTTTCTATGGCAAACGATAACAGCCGCAAATTCAAACAGAATCAAATAATTTTTTGCATACAGCCCTGATTTGCAGAGTACTCGCGACCTATTGTTTTTGGTGAAGATCGGTTAAGGGGAAGGGGTAGTTTACCAGCAACGGTTTTTTTTTATCAAGGGTAATTTTGTTTGTTTGGCAAACGATAACAGCCGCAAATTCAAACAGAATCAAATAATGTTTCGTATATAGCCCTGAATTGTAGAGTTCTCAAGATCTGTTGATTTTGGTACAGATCGGTTAAAGGAAAGGGGTAGTTTACCTGCAACGTTTTATGTTTTAACAAGGGTATTTCCTATGGCAAATGATAACAGCCGCAAATTCAAACATAATCAAATAATGTTTTGCATACTGCCCTGAATTATTGAGTTCTCAAGACCTTTTGGTTTTAGTGAAGATCGGTTAAGGAAAAGAGGTAGTTTACCTGCAACGTTTTATGTTTTAAAAGGGTATTTTCTATGGCAAACGATACGAGCCGCAAATTCAAACAGAATCAAATAAGTGTTTGCATACAGCCCTGATTTCTTGAGTACTAAAGACCTATTGTTTTTGGTGAAGATCGTTTGAGGGAAAGGGGTAGTTTACCTGCCACGTTTTATTTTGTTTTATCAAGGGTATTTTGTATGGCAAACGATAACAGCCGCAAATTCAAACAAAATCATATAATATTTTACATACAACCCTGAATTGTAGAGTTCTCAAGACCTATCGTTTTTGGTGAAGATCGGTTAAGGGAAAGGGATAGTTTACCTGGAACGGTTTTTTATCAAGGGTAATTTTACTTCCATATTCCTTATGGAATGGAAGTATGGTGATGGCAAAAAAAATCGTGTTCGAGATTATTGCAGATTCTGATTCTACTACACTCAAAACATGAAAAAAAGTCGTTTTCCGAAAAGTGTCTGTGTGTCTGTCTGTCTGTCTGTGTGTCTGTAGATTTTTTTTTCTATGGCAAACGATAACTGCCGCAAATTCAAACAGAATCAAATAATTTTTTGCATACAGCCCTGATTTGTAGAGTACTCACGACCTATTGTTTTTGGTGCAGATCGGATAAGGGAAAGGGGTAGTTTACCAGCAACGGTTTTTTTTTATCAAGGGTAATTTTGTTTGTTTGGCAAACGATAACGGCCGCAAATTCAAACAGAATCAAATAATGTTTCGCATACAACCCTGAATTGTAGAGTTTCAAGACCTGTTGTTTTTGGTGAAGATCGGTTAAGGGAAAGGTGTAGTTTACCTGTAACGTTTTATGTCTTAACAAGGGTATTTCCTATGGCAAACGATAACAGCCGCAAATTCAAACAGAATCAAACGATTATTTGCATACAGCACTAAATTGTAGAGTTCTCAAGACCTATTATTTTTGGTAAAGATCGGTTGAGGGAAAGGGGTAGTTTACCTGCAACGTTTTTTTAACAAGGGTATTTTCTATGGCAAACGATAACAGCCGCAAATTCAAACAGAATCAAATAATGTTTTGCAAACAGCCCTGATTTGTAGAGTACTCACGACCTATTGTTTTTGGTGCAGATCGGATAAGGGAAAGGGGTAGTTTACCTGCAACGGTTTTTTTTATCAAGGGTAATTTTGTTTGTTTGGCAAACGATAACGGCCGCAAATTCAAACAGAATCAAATAATGTTTCGCATACAACCCTGAATTGTAGAGTTTTCAAGACCTGTTGTTTTTGGTGAAGATCGGTTAAGGGAAAGGTGTAGTTTACCTGTAACGTTTTATGTCTTAACAAGGGTATTTCCTATGGCAAACGATAACAGCCGCAAATTCAAACAGAATCAAACGATTATTTGCATACAGCACTAAATTGTAGAGTTCTCAAGACCTATTATTTTTGGTAAAGATCGGTTGAGGGAAAGGGGTAGTTTACCTGCAACGTTTTTTTAACAAGGGTATTTTCTATGGCAAACGATAACAGCCGCAAATTCAAACAGAATCAAATAGCCCTGATTTGTAAAGTACTCAAGACCTATTGTTTTTGGTGAAGATCGGTTAAGGGGAAGGGGTAGTTTACCTGCAACATTTTTTTAACAAGGGTATTTTCTATGGCAAACGATAACAGCCGCAAATTCAAACAGAATCAAATAATGTTTTCCATACAGCCCTGATTTGTAGAGTACTCAAGACCTATTGTTTTTGGTGAAGATCGGTTAAGGGGAAGGGGTAGTTTACCTGCAACGTTTTTTTAACAAGGGTATTTTCTATGGCAAACGATAACAGCCGCAAATTCAAACAGAATCAAATAATGTTTTGTATACAGCCCTGATTTGTAGAGTACTCAAGACCTATTGTTTTTGGTGAAGATCGGTTAAGGGGAAGGGGTAGTTTACCTGCAACATTTTTTTATCAAGCGTATTTTCTATGGCAAACGATAACTGCCGCAAATTCAAACAGAATCAAATAATATTTTGCATACGTCCCTGAATTGTAGAGTTCTCAAGGACTTTCGATTTTGGTGAAGATCGGTTAAGGGGAAGGGGTAGTTTACCTGCAACCTTTTACGTTTTAACAAGAGTAAAGTACTTGAAAATTTATTTAAACTTTTTCAAACAATGGTAATTGTTAAAAATAAAATAATTTTGTTGCCAGGCAATAAAATTAAAATTTTTTCATTTTAATGTAAATCATGTATAAGAGAAAATATATCGCGCTTGGCAGGCGATATTAAGATTTAAATATAAATCTTAGAATATGGAGATCATGTATGGTTCTCCATACCGATATTTTTCTATGGTAAACGATAACAGCCACAAATTCAAACAGAATCAAATGATGTTTTGCATACAGCCCTGTATTGTAGAGTTCTGAATATCTATTGGTGTTGGTGAAGAACGGTTAAGGGAAAGGGGTAGTTTACCTGCAACGTTTTATGTTTTATAAGGGTATTTTCTATGGCAAACGATAAGAGCCGTAAATTCAAACAGAATCAAATACGTTTTTGCATACAGCCCTGTTTTGTTGAGTACTAAAGACTTATTGTTTTTGGTGAAGATCGGTTAAGGGAAAGCGGTAGTTTATCAGACACGTTTTTTGTTTTATCAAGGATATTTTATATGGCAAATGATAACAGCCGCAAATTCAAACAGTATCATATAATATTTTGCATACAGCCCTGAAATGTACAGTTCTCAAGATCTGTTGGTTTTGGTGAAGATCGGTTAAGGGAATAGGGTTGTTTACCAGCAACATTTTATGTTTTATCAAGGGTAATTTTTTTTTTTTGACGAACGATAACTGCCGTACATTAAAACAGAATCAACTACTCTTCTGCATACCTTTTTTAATTATACAGAACTCAAGGTCTGTTGATTTTGTTGAAGATCGGTTAAGGGAAAGGGGTAGTTTACCTGTAACGTTTTATGTTTTAACAAGGGTATTTTTTCTATGACGAACGATAACAGCCGTAAATTCAAAGAGAATCAACTAATGTTTTGCATACAGCCCTGAATTGTAGAGTTGTCAAGACCTATTGTTTTTGGTGAAGATCGGTTAATGGAATAGGGTAGTTTACCAGCAACGTTTTATGTTTTATCAAGGGTGTTTTCTATGGCAAACGATAACAGCCGCAAATTCAAACTAAATCAAATAGTTGTTTGCATACAGGCCTGAATTGTAGAGTACCTAAGACCTGTCGTTTTTGGTGAAGATCGGTTAAGGGAAAGGGGTAGTTTACCTGCAACGGTTTTTTATCAAGTGTAATTTTTTTCTATAGTAAACGATAACAACCGCAAATTCAAACAGAATCAAATGATGTTTTGCATACAGCCCTGTATTGTAGAGTTCTCAATACGTATTGGTGTTGGTGAAGATCGGTTAAGGGAAAGGGGTAGTTTACCAGCAACATTTTGTGTGTTAACAAGAGAAATGTTTCCATGACGAACGATAACTGCCGCACATTCAAACAGAATCAAATATTTTTTTGCATGCTTCCCTGAATTGTAGAGGACGGAAGGTCTGTTGATTTTGGAGAAGATCGGTTAAGAGAAAGGGGTAGTTTACCTGAAACATTTTATGTTTTAACAAGAGTAAAGTACTTTATTTTTATAAATAAAGTATCCTGATAAGAAGCTCATAGTAATCCACTGTAGAAACGTAGATGAAATATCTATAAATTAAGAAGTTAGGAGAACGGGGTGGGGGTAATTTTCTATTATTAAAAATTATAGTTGAAGGTGTAGGGGAGAATTTTTTATATGTGTACTACGTTATCGGCAACAAAGAAGTAGTTTTTTGTTAAAATTGCTTCCCGGGCTCTTTAGCCGTAGTCCAATGTTTTCTGCAAAACCAGACTTTTCGGCAGTGCCATCGACTCCCATCATCGGTGAAAATCGAGTGCGACAACGTGAGGTGGTGGTGGTATACGTTAGTGAGCACAGTACTGTGGTTAATGCTGAAGCAATAAGTAGAAAGACGTAGTTTCTATGGAAATATTTCATTTCGAATATGATTTTAAATATAAATCTTAGAACATGGAAGTCATGTATGGTTCTCCATACCGATATTTTAAATAGGCTATACATATCTAAATGACAATTATTTTCCTTACTTCACATTTATCAGATCAAATCCCTGTGTATTAACTAAAACGTTATTATCATTTTAAAAACAGACGTATAACATGCAGGTAATTTGAATTGCCCCTCTTTGAGACATTTGTCAGATACTTGTACTCTCGTTTGAGTTGCGTGAAGGGGAAACACGGCTGTACAACAGGACAATGACTTCTCTGATCCACCCTTATCAGATATTTAGAGCGATAACCGCTTCTCACGTTAGTTGCATGAGCTAGTAACGTACTTGAACATGTTCGTTCATTCATTACTCCGCGATAACCTCGAAACCCTAGAGGAACATTTAATGCGCCGCTTTGACACGAAGACGCAAACCACTATGTAACTATACGAAAAGGCGTTATAATTTTTGCACTAACAGCAAACAAGGGAATGACAGTTTACTTTGCCACTTCTTTGTCCGTAAGGTCTACAATGAACACACAGATCATTATACTGAAAAATGATTGAGTCATAACGATGGGTTCGAATATTTCTATATTATTCAGGGCCTGCTGAGCAACACAAAGGGACAGTTTCCATGGAGACAAATACACGTAAGAGCCGAAAATAAATATCGTTGTCAAGAATAGGCCGGGCGTGGCACTTTACGGACAGTCTGTCTGGACAGTGCATGTCGAATTACATGCACTAAGAAATCGTGTTATTACATTTACTCTGAAAAATGACACCCGCTGTAACGTCATCCACATTTCATTAAGAAAAGAACAGATTGAAAAACTGTTCTCTAAGAAATCAACTTCCTTGACTGAAAAAATCATGTTCATATTTATGGTTTTGGAATAATGGTCAGAAAACATACGTTAGAAAGCAACAAACAGGCCTACCTGTGGGTCGCTGGATTTTCGGATTTACTGGCAGTGAAGAAAGAGAACCAAGCAATATCGATACTACAGCATCCAGTATGAAATCACAAAAGTATTTACGTACCACTTGTGGAGCGTACTTAATATACACGCAGGGGCGTATTTATGCGGGGGCGTATATACGGGACCGGACCCCCCCAGAGGGTAAAAAAGTTTGACGAATTTTGTTAATCTCTTAATTTTTACGCTAGTTTATTATTTTTCTCAGCTGTGTACACTAATAGGCCTATAGTAGTAACTCTTTTTTAAATATAGAACTAAGTTTATTACACAGCGTTTGCGTATAAGTTTCAAATATGAAATAAGTATCAAATTCATATGTATACTTATTGACAAATCAATTCAGTCAATAAGCATCTTCTAAACCAGTGGTTCTCAACCTTTTTGGGCCTGTGCGCCCTTTGCGTCCTCGAATTAGGCCACGCCCCCCCTAGACCTAATGAATTGAAGTAAAAAAGTTCTACTGTGCTATTAGGGTTAATAAAACTAACTCAAATAATGTTTTATAATGCTTTTATTATTACAGATATAAAAAAAATACTAATACTTGTTTTGTTGAGAGAACATTTTAATTAATTAAAAGTACTTAATAGGACTACATTACAAAGGATTCTGCCCTCACTGCAGTTAACATTTCAGGCTACATTATTTAGTTTTATTGCTTAAGAACACAATTAATGAGAGGGCTGGCACTGTTTTTCTTTCACAAGTTTTTGAATGTTTGGTTCCACCTGTGATAATGCACACCTCAGATCACTTTCAACATCCAGCCGTGCTCGGTATTTTGATTTGATGTAAGCCAGCGAAGAAAACCCAGACTCACATAGATACGTTGATGAAAATTGCACCAACAACCTTGCAGCTTCCGTAGCAACTTGTGGGTACACAGGAAAATAGCTTAACCAAAAAGCTTCAATAGTCATGTTTGGAAATTCCGCTTTTGCTTGAGAATCACATTTTAGGTCGATTGCCTGCTCCTGAAGGGAATCAGGAAGCATGTCCACCTCGATTTTGAACGGATCTTGTGTCAACTGAAATTGCCAGCTATCTGAAGAAAGATCTGGAAAGTAGCATCCAAGTTCGGCGGTTTTCAAGGATGCCAAATGTTCTGAAATCAAGTTCTTCAATTCACTTTTCAAATTTAATGGAAGATTTTGTTAGTTTTTATGATCATCACTTCTTTCACAGCACTTTAACAATTAATATTTAATGCACTTTCACTTGTGAAAAAACTTACTTTTTTGTTATTCCCTCAAACGTACGTTTCGGAGTGGTTTACTCCTTCCTCAGACGTACGTTTGAGGAAATAACGAAAAAGTATGTTTTTTCACAAGTGAAGATTTTGTGTGTCATCAAGAAGGTCGTTAAGACGTGGGAAGGACGAAAAGTTGGGTTCTGAACTCTGAAGGCGACGTTGCCACAAAGATATTTTTTCCATGAAACCTTTCATTGCATCATAAGTCTTCAAAATGTTTTTCTGTCCTTGCAGTTTCAAATTCAAAAGGTTGATCGATTCAAAGAAGTCTGATAAATACGCCAAGTGGTGGATACATTTCTCATCTGTAAATTACATGTACAGATCTTCTTCATTTGAACTCATCAAAAAGATTTCAACTTTTGATTTCAGATTGAATAGCCTAGCGAGCACATTACCTTTTGAGAGCCAATGAACTTCAGTGTGGTGAAGAAGAGTTGTTGGTCACTATTCAATTCGTAACATAAAGCCTCAAAGAGTCTAGTATTCAGAGCACTAGATTTGACAAAGTTTACTACTTTGATTACCAATTTCAAAACAGTATATTGTTTCAGGCAGAGTCTTACAAGCCAAAGCTTGTCTGTGTATGATACAATGAGAACCAATTAGGTTTCTATTTTTTTGCAAGCACAACAAATACAGAACGGCATCCTGTCATGGCTTGTGCCCCATCAGTGCATGTTCCAACAAAATTCTCCCAAGGAAGATTATTAGCTGTTAAAAAGTTACACAGAGCAGAAAAACATCCTCAGATTTTGTGGTTGTCTGAAGAGTTTGGGAAAATAATATTTCCTCTGCGTAGCGTTTTCCGTCAATACATCTACAGTAAAACAACTGAGAGTGCTTTGAAATGTCAGTTGTCTCATCATATTGCAGAGAAAAGAACGGAGATTTCTTTAACTTTTCTATTACTTGTTTTTTTTTAAATCTTGTGCCATTTCATCAATTCTACGTTTTACTGTATCATTTGAGAGCGGTATTTTTGCAATTTTATTGCAACTCTCCTCTCCAAGTAAAGTACTGCATGCAGTTAGTTAACATGATTTTATAAGTGACTCACCAATGGTATGTGGTTTCTTGTCTTTTGCTATACGCAAAGCGAGCTTGTAAGAAACTTCAACGGCCTTTTCGTTCTCCACTTGAAAACTTCCAGTTGAATCGAGTTTCATTCGTTTAAGCGAGTTTCTCTTTCCATCAACAAACTCCCTTGGTTTGTCTTTCAAGCCGGGATGAATGGTAGTCAAATGGCGTTCTAAACGCCCTGGTCGCATTGCGTCATTACTCAGAACATTGTGACAAATAACACACTGAGGTAAATGACAATCGTTCTTCTCAACGTACGTAAAGCCGAACCTTATATAGTCATCACTGTACAGTCTTTACTTTGGTTATGATTTAGCCATGTTTAGCACGACAATCACTCGCACAAACGACTGGAACACAATAACAATCATCAATCGTCTGTTTTGTGCAGTATAGCCACCAACCGGTAGTAAAATTACCCTAGCCACGGTAGTGTTTTCCCTAGAAACACTGTTTGTCTGCTTCCAACAGAGATGCAGAGGGATCTAGCGGTATCGGGGCGAACTATTTGGGTATAGGCCAGTGTAAATAAGACGTGTGCCTGAATGCAGTTAGATTTTGCGGTGACGGAGAGAACTATTTGCAGAAGTTCCTTTTCTAAGGCCGTGCACGAGTGGTTTGTGTTTGTTACAACTTTTTATTGTTTGGCTAATTTATGTATATTTTCATTGCTTACCACGCCTCCCCTGAAATTCTCCTACGCCCCCAAGGGGGCGCGCCCCCAGGTTGAGAACCCATGTTCTAAACAATGTTTCAACAACACGTATTCTATTGTGTTATTACCGTTTACTCTAACGAGATTGATTTCAGGCTGTTATCACACGTTTTCCACCCACTTTAAAGATAGCAATGTTGATTAGTCTTAACTTGTTTTTTTCTTTTGTATAAAGCTGACTCGACCGGACCTCCCCTCCCCCTCCCAAAACCAAATTCTGGATACGCCACTGTGTATCGTTTATTACAGTAAACTGGAAAAATCGTATCTGCCGACTGGAAACTATCATGTCTATTTTAATCATCAAATTACAGCAAGAGCAGAACACAAGAGGTCAAAAGTCAGTATCTTTCGATAACAACTATATTTCAATTCGCACACAAACAAAGACCATCGACGCAGGCCTCACTTAATAGTATGATCTCTGAAATCAGTATTGTTTATACATACGTAGTGTCTAATAAACGTTAACGTTTAAAAGAAACATCAAGAAAGTCATCGACAAACGACCAGATAAAACTGTGTGGCCGCTCGACAAGATCAAACAAATTACAGAATATTTAGACTGATATCAAGAGTTTATTACGCTCTTGCGAACAGTACGTTTCATTATCTGAATCTCAACGACACAAAACTCATAGCCAACGACGCTGTACGGTTCCGTGGGGGTTCCACGCCCATTCCTTCCCGGATACAAGTAAATATTTACTGATTAAATAAAACAGCATCTTAAGTTTTCTTCTGATCAAGCCAGCCCCCATTAATATATTTGTCGTAAGACGTAAGTCTTGTATCATCAGTTTATTAATTATATGTTTGTTTTTAACTTTTGCTTTTTATTACTTTCACTTGTGTATATAATCATCAGTCTTCGTAAAAAGCAGTACTAAGGAATGGTTGCTGCATCCGTACATGTGAACAAAGCAAAACTATTTGGACAGAGCACGGAGGATCAAGAAAATAGTTGGACAGTATAAGCCAAGCGATATCTTAGATTACTTCGCGTAACGGTATCGGGTGTATGTACGAAAAAGTGAAACCATTACAAAAGATGACTGTA
This sequence comes from Magicicada septendecula, assembly GCA_034769895.1. Classification (NCBI taxonomy): domain Eukaryota; kingdom Metazoa; phylum Arthropoda; class Insecta; order Hemiptera; family Cicadidae; genus Magicicada; species Magicicada septendecula. The sequence continues at coordinate 247,631,971 of CM068371.1, read as the reverse complement.
GAATATTTGCAAGCGCTGCCTGCTTAACTATATTGCTTAAGATGGTATTGTCACATGATACAAAATCCTAACTGCGTTTAAATAAATTAAGGCTGTTTAGATAAACACTGATTACGATAATTATAAAGTCGTTATTAAAATGTAACTTAATGTGTACTGTACAAGTGTTACCCAAGCTACGTCGCGTTTCAGCAAAACAGGCGCCAAATGTTTACCATGCGTTCTAACCTACTTACTGTTCAAAAAAAAATTGTATATCTTATAAATGCATTAAAATAGACAGTTGAAAATTGAATAAAATTAAATTTAATCGATTCTCATCAATTCATTCGCTTATACTAGGTGCCTACCTAACACGTGATAACAAAAAATTATCTCACAGACCAACGTTTTCATGTCGTAATTCGAAAAAATCGTAACCAAACATTATAAATAATTTTTGTTAGAACATGTAAAACATGCAGAAATACACTAACTATTCCTTTGCCTTACGGATACATTAAGCTACAAATTTAAGTAAAAATGAACCGTTTACGTCAACCAACCACGGAAAATTCGACTAATTCAGTTTATAAAGTTCTCTAAAATGTTGAAATTATACTATTTATTGGTTTTATTTTTTTTTACGGATTTGTTTATAGTCAAAAATTTTTAAGACTTTGTGGAACGATGGAGAATAACGATTTGACAATACAAAAGTTTAAAAATTATAATTCCATGACTTTAGTTTTTGGACGATTAAATTTTTCAGGTCGCGCAGGTACATAGGAGCGAAAAAACCATATATGCGATGCTTTCCTTATCTTCCCCACTGTGTCACATGATTTCTGAATGACGAGTAAAGTTCTGAAACCCATAGAGCTTTATCAAGACAACTTGAATTGCCCAGTGTTGTGTATTATACAAACCAAACAAACCTAGGCATACAAAGTTTGCTGATATCTAGACAGACTCAACAAAGAACTAATCCTGGGTGTCAGCTTCTTCAAGCACTGCACCCGTTAAATAAACACATCTTCTTTAGGTCCTTTTTCCTTTGGTCAGTATTCATCACGCCGTTTTCTTCCAAACGCAGCGATGGTCTTCTTTCCAAGAACGACAATGGACTGATAGGTACTTTTCTATTCGATGTTCAACTTTACGAGGAAGTAATGAAAATATCTGATTCGTCTACTTCACAAAATTTATAATCCAACCGTGTAACCAAGGATGAATTCCACAGAGACTTAGCTTACGTGCTACTCTGAACCTGGAACAGGGAAATGAAGCCTGTGTTCACAGACACAAACGCGCGCGTGCGATACGAAGGCATAGGAACATACAACGCATTAAGAACTTTGTTAATCATGGTGTCAACAAGTACACTGCAAATCAACAGTTTTGTAAAATCTGAAAAGAAAGATTAAAAAAAAACACAATCAAGCAAATAAAGAATAAGGAAGACATTAGAAACCAGAATGTCTGTAACACGTACGCTCGCACATACGCAAATCCTGTAACCCCAGTTGTTCATCACGTAGGTGATTACACTCTTTGATCCTTTCCGAAAAGCAAATTATGATCTCGATATGACGCCGTAACAAAAAGCACGGTAACTGTAAAATTAGGCTCATAGACTCCGCTAACGAGCCGTGGTTTTTCATCAACAGATTATCATCAACGATAGCGGCATCTCTTTTTTTAGACTCAGCGGGACCACAACATTACCTAAGACATTAGCGGATTCGAAATGGTGCCCTGCTGTAGCGTAATATTCGTCATACTTGAAGCGCCACCGTCTCTGACTTCCAGAATAGTAGGCGATTTTTTTATTTTTATTATTACTTCGCGCTCCTTAGTTAATAGAGGAAACAATCTTTTGTTTTTATCGTCCAAGATACGATATCGGACAGCGAGGCACATTTTAAAATGTGTACCGCCTGAATGTGGTTGTACTGTTCGATATCAGATACAAAGATAAACAGCTACAACATGAAGCAAAACGGTAATTAAACACGAATTCGTTACGCTTAAGAAGATGCTTACCCAACACTGTAAGCTACAAGCACGTGGTTTACAGACTGGCCACCATAACTTACTTTATATGACTACAAAGTATTAACACGGTACTTCACTACCACAAAAAGTAAATCTTTTTAAATACACCGAGTGTAAAATAAGTCGTCGTTGACTCTGCAACCCATAAAAGTACTGCATCTTCAGACTATACAAGTACTGCATGTATCTACTGTAAATGTATCCTCCAGAGGATACAATTCGTGAAACTGTTTCTACTTAGGTGCATCTCATGTTTCTTGTTATGCAAGTACGCCTCAACACCCCCATACACACTTTTCATACTAGGAATGGAAAGACAAAAATTCGCGAAAGAGTTTGTGTTCAAAATGCATGACAGTAGCAGAACACTTTGAGGTAAGTTGTACAGAATGTATTATAGACGAACAAGCTACATCCGAATTACTAGTTGTTGTTCTACATCTGAACTAGTATCTGAACAAATAACATTTTACTTATGTAATAACTATAGTTATACAAGTAAGCATACTTTACTTATACTAAGTACAGTGCCTTTTTCACTAGCTGATCTGCCATCTCATTACCAAGAATCCCAAACGATCTTCAGTATTCGCTTAAAAATTACTTCTTTTCTTTCTTCCTATAATAACTCGAATTACCAAATTTAACTACATTAAGTAAAGTCAAGATGGATTCGTTTAGCTTATTGGTTTAAAAATGATTTTGAGACGTTCAATATTGTAGCATGACAGATATTCCACCAATAATTAATTCATTTAAGATCATAAAAGATAATTAAATTACATATACTCAAAGAATGTCAAATGAAATTCAATTAAACTTCAAAGGAAAATACCACTATAAAAGAAAAACAATAATTAAATAATAAAAATACAATTAAAAGTCAAAGTAAATAAATTAAAGAAAACTCATATTGAAAAATCAGGAGATTACCCAGGAGAATAGGAGCAGGAAATAACAAGATAACCCAAAATCAAGAAAAAAGAATAGTATTAGGAGTAGGTGATAAACAAAATACCCCAAACACAAAAAAAAGAAGAGTAACGTTTAATATCAGGTAATAAACAAGATACCCTGAAACCAAGAAAGAAGAGTAAAGTCAGTATCAGATAATAAAGAAGATACTCCGAGCCAACCATCAGACAAGATAACACTGAGTACCTTGGTTTACCCAAGAATGAACACAAGAAGGAAGACGAGAAGAAAGGAAGAAATAGGATGGAAGAACCACAATAAAAACCTATTATTAACTACCATTAACCCCAAACCAATTGATACCATTAAAGAAAGTATAACATCCCAAAACCTTATGAAATTGTAATTATTTATAAACAAAAGTGTTGTGTAGTATGATAAGAAGTGCACCAACTAAAGTTATTATATGATAAAAAATAAACAAATCTTCACAGTCCATTATGACTAAAGGTCTGGTCTGAGAATAATAAAACTCAAATATAAGTCAGAACCAACAGTGAAAGTGTACTAGTGTAAGTGTTTTGAAATGTAATAAACTTCAAGTTGTAGTGTATCTATAACTTAAACAATATGCTATAAAATAACTTTTATATTTTATAATTAACCAATAATGAAATATTAAAATGGAAAAATTTCCAATATTTCATTAAATAAGGTCACTGTGTTATCTCAAGACATTCATAGGAATGACAATAACAAAGAAAGTGTGGGTGGAAATGTTTACTGTATAAGGGGATGTTAGATAATAGTAGTAGCTTCAGAAAGGACTGGAAATAGTTTAAGTTTTAATAGAATTAAGAAGTTTAAATGGCTGATATTGTTCAAAGCCATGAACTCCATATTTTTAAAAGAGTTCTAATAGAATAAGGTTTATATGTTTAGAGTAAGTTGTATTAGTTATATCACAGCATACATACAAATTAAAATGTTTCAGTATGGATGCTGTATTAATTTACAAATGAGTTAAATGTATGTTCAAAACAGTTTCAGCAAACATGTCCAACTTCAAAGACTGCTGATTAATGTTAATTATTATTTTTGTAACAGTAGCATGAATTAGATGCTACACATCTCAATAATTATGTATACAATTTTATTTTATGTCATGTTAACTATTAAGAGTCAGAGGAGGAGTAGAATTAAATTTATTTGAAAAAACCATACATGTAAAATACTAAACTCTAGGCCAAATAATGAATTCATAAAAATTAAAATAAACCAGTTAATTCACCAATGAACCATGTAAACTGACAAGATTTAGGTAAGGTAGGTCAATTAACAACTACTGTAAATGAACCTATGATTTAAAAGAGTAATATAGAAAAATATCTTAAATTATTGAAAATTTTTGAAATGTATAAAATAACTATTTTTAAAGAGGAATGGTAAATTCAGAAATTATCACTAAAAGACAGTTCAAATGTTAAATTTACAAGGGATTAAGGAAAGTAAAGGATTTGTGACCATTTGAAATTTATTATAATTATATTAATAACACTTAAAATGGCAGTAAAAGTGTGGAAGGACGGAAACAGTTTTTTTGGGCCTAGATTTCCAAAAAGACAGAAATTTGGTAATTTTAACAAAAATCTCAACAAATATGGACTATGACATATCAAATTAAACAGAATGAGATAAATAAACCAATTATATGGTTAATAGTTCATGAAAGCGAACAATAAACTAAAATTATTCCATATATAATGTACTTTGGAATTATGTACATGGGAAGTGAAAATTATTTTAACAATACTTTTCCAATATTAACTTGGGAAGATATTTACTAAAATGGAGGAAGTAAGTGAGTTCTTTGTTAACATTCAAACGGAACAGTCGATGCGGAATCGCGTTCTTAAAACCGTATAATGGAGTGCATAGGTTAAAGCCTAAAATCAGTGGAAAACGGGAGTTACATAAATTAACACTTTTCGAGTTAAAACTAATGAAATAATCCACGACAACAGTGAAAACGAACAATACACCACATAATACAAGTGATTTAAACCATTGAAACTACATAATATTAATAATTCACTCTACAACAGATTAACAACTCTTCGTCACGAACAGACATAAAGTGAACACCTCTAATAGAAAACAATTAACACCAGTGGACACTGAACGCTCATCCAGAATACCTCAAACAACACAGTAGACAGTATACACAATTTCGGAGATCATAAAACAATTATAACGGTGAATTTATTGTGAGATTTTCCTGCGACCAGATATACATATAACCTCATCAATTCAGCTAGCCGCCATGATGGTCCCAAGATGCACTGCAACCTTTCTCGACTGATTTCATAGAAGCAGCATTGGTTTGAGAATTCAAATATATTAAACATTATATATTATTCACAATTGTTAAATATTAATTATTTAAGATTATTTCTTCTAAATGTTATACTTTCTAGTCCTGCCCTTCTCTGACTATATTATAAAATAATCGTTGAAAGAACCTTTTTTAGTAATTATATAAACTTTTAACCTGTAATCACATATCGATATATCCCTGTGACGGAGTCGAACAATTGCTCTAAATCGATTTAAAATCGATTATTATTAATAATTGTCAATAAATCAATTTATTTTAACTGTGTGAATTATAAAATTATTTCACATTTTACTTTAAGTGTTTAATTAACCACGAGACTTCCTGGAAGACGAGGAATATTAACGAAAGGTGAGATACTGGAGCAGCACTGAAAATCATTAATCGATTGCTGAAAGGAGATAATCTGATTAACTCCAGATTTTGTTAAGCTCTACCAGAAGTGCAAATTAAACCAAAAGTACCTTACAGAATTTTAAAAATTTGAATAAAACATAAAACCAGGATTAATTGTAAATTATATACACAACAAACAAACATAAAATTTTTTTTTAATAAAATTTTTTCTTTTTTTATTATTTGTAACTACAGCTTACAGGTCTTGTTACAATATCGATATATCGAGTGTGACTATTTGTACAGGAGAAAATGTCTTTCTGAAAATGGTTTGCCAAAGAGAGAGATTTTGCAGTAAAATATTTATGGATTCAACTTCACGTTCAAAATTACTCTAACACCTGTCTAGATTGTGGTAAAAGTTAGAGAGTGGACTGTACGTATTTGTGTAATAAATAAATTAGATTGATTGACCGACAACATGTTTCCCTGAGATAACTACGACTCTAGAAAAGAATTTCCCAAATTCCACACAATTCGAATACCCAATAAGCAATCCCCTGGAATTTTTCATAATAACTCAATTGATAATAAGCAGTATTTTCACAAACCGTTAAGTTATTTTTTAAGCCATAAGTGCTACGTCTTTATTAACTTCCACGACATTTATTTGGAACAGTGTCTACAAAATCTGACGTTTAGGACGAAAACCGGTACATGTATACACTCGTTCCTATTTTACCTAACCAGGATCACATTTGTATCGAAGTTAAATGCGTTCTGCGATCAGTGTTATATTCATTTATCTTCATAGCCAGCCGCAACCGTAAACCCACAGCCCTCATAGCCTGCGTCTCGTTTAGTTGACCGTCCTCTCCACATATTGGTATGCCTATGCCTCTAACTCATGTTGTATTCTGCTCGACTTCTTCTGTGGTTAATAGAATCTCAATAGAACAATTACGACTTCCATCTTAAGTGTCGATCTGTACTACGCTTTGGCAACATATCTTTATACGGTTCTTTCACAAAAAATAAAATATTTGTTTTTGTATTTGTAATTCTTAGTTCTGAATTTAATTGTTGGTTGAAATATTCCCTGTCCAATTTATATTAGAAATTTTCCCTGTGTAATTGTCGTTTCAATTTTTGAAATTCGTTGTCCATGATCCTCCAGGGTTATAAAACACTTTTCCGGGTACGAACCGTTAACGTTTAAATTAAAATCTTGATAAAATTTTGCCTCCGCGCAAGTAAACGTTTTATTAAAATGTTCTTCTAAAAATTAGCAATTCGTAGTAACGAAAGTGCAAATACATCTTATTTACGACCGTTCTGTGTTTGTTATTTTTACAGAAAGGTATTTAAACGTTTTATCTGATTCTTGACTTAATGTATACCGGTATTTCCAATCGCAAGTAATCATTTTATAAATAAATGTACAAGAACATGTATGTTTTAATTATTTAATGTATGTTTTATTATGTTTTAATTATTTTATGTTGCATAAAATTGTATGTTATCGTGTTCGACGACATTTGGTACACATATGGATTCGTTCCTACTTTACCTAATCATGTGCACATTTTTACGTGTATAAGCCTAAATAAAACACACCAATTTATCCTTCAGTAGATCAACATATTAATATATTATGATTTCGTGTATTTCTTCCTTTCTTCGTAAAATAAGTTGTATGAACGATTGCATCATTTCAACTCGACAATGTGAAACAAAAATGAAATCATATATTTCGTTAACGCGCTATATTTCGTAACACTGGTTTATTTCCATTTCTGTCCTTGTCTCATTTTACTCTATTGTATGGTTTCTTAAAGCCCAGTTTAGCAAACGAGCTTTTCAAGGGACGATCAGAATAAAATAAAATATTTTAACAATAATATCTAACCATATTCTGAAAGGTAAAACCACACAAATAACGAAAAACGAGAATTTTACAGTTATCATTTACAATACCTAAATTTGCTTATTGCAAGGAATTCATTTACAAATTTTCAAAATGCTCAACAAGGGTTCAGAGGTATTGGGCAGCCAGAGTACGATTTATGTCTCCGAACAGTCTGAAGTATGTATAAGGTTTGAAATAAAAAAACATTCTAGGAAAAAGTTTACGAAAGAGACGAATTCGGCAACAGTGTTCCCATCATACACTTTCTATGATGGTGTTAGTATTCGCTTTCTAAATTAGAAAAATGCGGAAAGGTCAGTGTAATGATAAAGAGGAAGTGTTTATCTGTGATTATTCTTGGCACTACGTACCAACCAGTGAAACAATTCTTCGCTCGTTGCAGTCTACACAACAACAAAAAACAATTTCTGAACACCCTAACGATGTGGGTAGGGAAAACGAAAGACTCGAACCGTGATTCCGGCCGAGGGAGCCGGAAGAACGAAAATAAAAGTTGACCGTGAAACGATCTATTAAACTGAATTAATTAGCACCGAACTGTTGTGGTCGGTTTGGTTTCAAAGCGCGGAAAAAAATTAACGAGGAAATAATCACAATATAGCGTCGGATTTCATTTAGGCCTATACGTCATTATGAGGTCATTTTTTGTTATGTGTTGTGATCGTTACGAACGATTTGTTGAAAACACTTTTTTTCTCCTACACGAATCAAATCAAAACCCACAGATAGTTGCTGACTCCACGCTGTCAAAAGGATACAAACAACCCTCAAACGAATTCGTTAACGAACGGAACAAAAGACAACACTGTCACAAACTGATGATATGCAACACGTGCACGCACAATGGTTTGACATAGGCCTATATATGAGACAAATTCCGTTTCGTGCTTCAATAGACACGTCCCTTATGAGAAGTTCGGTAACACTTATTAAACCCTTCCTCTGACATTACAGGGATGCATGGTAACAGGATTTTAATTAAAACAATTCTGACTAGCGAAACTAAGGCAATTAGAATTTTTCTGAATGCATTCATACTCGTATTCTCTGTAGAACACGGATACACTGGGTTTATCTATCCAGGTTTTATATTACTGAATATGATTTTTGATCTACACGTGGAACCACGATGCTTGAATTCCCGAAGCTCGTATTACGCTAATAAAAGATTTTGTCTTCGAATACATCCTCAGTATTTGTTGACTAATTTACTGACGGAGCAATGTAATCATAATAATTATGAAGATTATACTTTATTTATAAAAATATGTACACGATGTGTTGAATCATTCGTTGCGCAGATTTTAATGAAGCTTAGGAAGAGCAGATTTTTAAAAATTACTCTTAGGAACTAAATAAAAGGGGAATCGACACATGACTGTGACGGGAATAGTGATAACGTACAGAACCTAGAAAGACTGAGGAAAAGATCTGCCGAACATTTTTTTATGGAATACAGTTTCATTCAAAACCGAAGCGTGTACAAACGAAGAAATCTGAATAATGCTGACTACACAGTTTTTAGATAGTTTTGTTACTGGAATTAACAACTACTGAGGTATCAATGAAAAGAAAAAAGTAATAATCTTTGAAAGTAATAATCAAAGAAAAGCAAACATTTTGTCTCATGATTCGCGTCACACTGTCACACTGTTACTGGCCTGGAACGGATCTTCGAAATGGCTAATACTCACACTAACTTCGGAATACGTGAACTTCTCGTTATTCCTACATACAGCTTCAACAATTTCTAAAAAAAATTTTATGTTATCGTGATCGACGACAGTCGGTACACATATGTACTCGTTCCTATTTTACCTAATCATGTGCACGTTTTTACCGATGTCAAAAAAAAGGCTTTCCGCAATCTCCAGTCGTTTTTCTTCGCGTGTCGTTTAGTCGACCCCCCTCACATATTTGTGTTCTGTTCAAGTTGTTCTGCTGTTAATATTATGTCTATAAGAAGAATTACGACCTACACCTTGAATGCCAATCTTACTACGCTTCGGTCAACTAGCTTAATTTATATGCTTTTGTTAATTATCTTAACTTTACGTGATTTTTACGCTGAATTTTATTACCATAATCTTAATTTTCATAGAAAGTAATAACAATTCTAAATTGTTTAAGGCGATAGTGCTCTCGGCGGTCTACTCGTGGTTTCCGCTTACAAGCCTCCACAAACGGAGCTCCTGTCGAACGATCTGGAGGCCGTCTTTGGCGCCCACAGGAGGGTAGTCCTGGCGGGCGACCTGAACTGTAAGCACCCTGATTGGGGGAGCCGCTTTTTGAACCCAAACGGGGCCCGCTTACGCAGGTATGCTGATGCGGCTCGGGTCACAGTCATGGGTCCTACCGGGCCTACGTACTATCCCTCGAGGGCTAACTCCCGCCCTGACGTCCCGCATTGCCGCGGTCAGGGGTCCACGTCTCCGTCATTTCGGAACTGTCCTCGGACCATTGCCCTATCAGTGTGCATATAGCTACCCAGCACGCCACCGTCCGCGACGAGCGGCGGGTAATCGAGTGGGACCGCTTTGGCCCGGCGTAAGTCGCCGCCTACCTGAGCATATCCCGCTGGACACTACCCAGCATGTCGACGAGGCAGTTGCCTTATTCGACACAGCCGTAGTCTCGGCGGTAGACGTGTCCTCCCGGATGAAGCCGGGGCTCACGCCCGACTATCAGCGTATCCCCGAAGAAGTGTCTCAGCTCGCTTGCGAGAGGAATCACCTCCGGAGACGCTGGCAGAGGACTCGTGACCCGGCTGACAAGGCTGCGTTCAACAGAGCGTCCGGCAAGTTGCGTCGCGACATGCTGGCGTTCCGTAGCCGCAACTGGGAGCTAGCTGTTACACAGATGGACGGCCCTGCCGAGGACCGTAATGTCTGGCAGATTCCCAGTGCCCTAACGGGAAAGCGTAAACGCGCGCCTCTCCCCGCACTGGCCGGACCAGGCGGTCAACCCCTTGGCCGCCCCCTCGAAAAGGCAGAGTTCTTGGCTGACAGTTTAGAGCGACAGTTCGCTCCCAACCCATCCAAGAACCCGGCCTTCACTGAGCACATCTGCCGCGAGGTAGAGCGCTTTCTATCGGCCGGTATCACAGTCCAACCGGAGCCCATCTCCCTGGAGGAGGTCTCTGAGAGGATTGTTCAGCTCAAGCCCCGGAAGGCGCCTGGCCCGGACGGAGTCATGAATTCCGCCCTCCATCGCTTTCCGGAGCGAGGAACCCAGTTCCTCTCTGACCTGTTCAATTCATGCCTCAGACTGGCCTATTTTCCGGTGAAATGGAAAACGGCTACCGTCATAGTGATACCCAAGCCGGGAAAGAATTCTTCTCGCGTGGAAAACCTCAGGCCCATCAGCCTCTTGTCCGCGACGTTCAAGGTTTTCGAGCGTCTGATCCAGCGAAGGATCCGCGACCGTCTAGAAAGACTAGACGTGCTGATCCCCGAACAGTTCGGCTTTCGTGAGCTGCACTCCTCGACTCATCAGCTGATGAGACTCGTGGAATGCATTACCGAGGCTGGCTGCCAGGGCAAACAGACGACTGCGATCTTCCTAGACGTAGAGAAAGCCTTTGACCGCGTGTGGCACGAGGGTGTCCTTTACAAGCTCACGGAGGTCCTTCTTCCAGATTGCTACGTTCATTTGATCGGCAGCTTTCTGAGAGACCGTAGCTTCCGAGTGAGAGCAGACCACGCTCTCTCTTCGGAGAGGCGTATTACCGCTGGCGTCCCTCAGGGAAGTGTCCTTGGGCCTCTCCTGTTCTCGTTGTTTGTCAACGACACGCCCCGAGTTCCTGGAGTAAAATTGTCGCTGTTCGCGGACGACACTGCGGCTTTTGCGTCAGAGCCGAACGCGAGTTATGCGGCAGTTAAGCTCCAGCGCCAACTCGACGCGTATGTCGGATGGACCGATGACTGGAGAGTTGCCGTTAACGCTTCCAAGAGCGCCGCGGTAATATTCTCGCGCAAACGCAAGCGGCCTCGGCCGCTTAAAGTAGGCCCCGTCGAGGTGCCCTGGACCAATAGCGTCAAGTACCTCGGGCTCCACGTGGATTCCCGACTCACCTGGCGAACCCATACACAGTATATCAGACCCGGCAATGACCCCTCGGCTAGGTAAGCTCATAGTCAACACGTACGTGTTGCCCGTGATTACCTACGCCTGTCCTGTTTGGGGATACCTGGCTCGTGGTCATAGAACAACGCTCCAGCGCGTACTCGACCGGGGACTGAAGCTCCTCGCGTGCAAAGTCCCCCGGAGGTACTCTTCTCGTCTTTTGAGGAGAGGACTCGGTGTCCGCTCTCTTGATGACACCGTGAGACGCCTGGCGCGTAGATTCTATGTTCGTTCCGACAGAATGACCCACAATTCCCTCATTGCCGGACTTGGTAAATACACCCCGCGACCAGGTGAGTCCTGGAAGCGACCTCGTCTATTAGTCCCGGTGGTATAATCCACCAATCGCAGGTCGCTTCAGACCCCCCCTAAATAGATAAAATAATATAAAAGGAACTCAAACCGACCCAGTGGCAGGAGTCCTTCCTGAGACTCGGGACACTGCACCACTCGCGACCCCCAGTTGTGTATTGTTTAAGGCGTATAACTGAAGCAAGTTGTTACAAACGACTGTAGTTGAGAGTAAACTGAACGGTAACAGAACAGATTGTAAACCACGTGTAAAATAGTCTAACAGGAACGTTTATTATAAAAATCTAGCAACTGAAACAAAAGCATCAGGTACCGTAAACATCAAGTCAGCAGGACGATAGAAACCAGTCTTCAAACAGACCAACAGGGTGATGAACTACAATGACAACGACGATGACAGTGATGATGGTGTTGAGATCTGTGAGATTTCACTACTTCTATTAGTATCTTTTATGACAGTTATCGTAAATCGTGCTGGACAACCGTGGAAGGACAGAAGTAAATAATCAGATCTTTAAAGGAATGTTAATAGCTGTTGTACAGGGACAAGCGATCAACTCCCCCGATTGACTTCTTAGAAGGACGCGACTCATTGGGCCAAGTGTCCATGCAGACTAGTGGTATTTCAAATTATACATATTTATTATAGTGACTACTGACATAATGTAGTATCGGAGTACTGTATGAATTTATTCATTTACTCTAATCAGAAACTTTGAATAAAATATTATACTAAACGTTTTTCAGTAATCAGTGTTAAAAACAAGAATGTAATTACTATATTTTTGATTTTAAAAGCTATACAAATACAATTCCTAACTGCTGCCTTATTATATTTAATTTGCTTGGAATTAGAGCAAAATCCCAAAGCTAGGTTTCATTAGCGTCTGAAGCTATAAGTAAATTTCACGGCCTTTCAGCCCGGAAATTTTAAGTAATTACGGAATTTTAATTTTAATGCAGTAACCGTGGAATTTAGAAGAAAATAAATTACCTGTAAATATGTCTAGTGAAGCATCTTGTTAAGTTTGCGTGAAGGAACTTTCTATATTACTGGGGTCATTTTTCCGATTTCCTTACGAATAAATTTCGTAGGCCCGTTTCAATATTTCACTGGCTTTGGTTTTATAATTTTGACTCGAAGTTCCCGTTCATTTTGTTTCAAACTTATTACAGTTACGTTCTGGAACTCGAATGATATCATCGATTTCGTCCGTAACTAAAACGGCACAATACCTTTCTGCACCGCCACTTTAGTCCTCGATTGGTTAAATCACCAACACAAAATTTTTCCTCGTTATACGTTTGAAGTTCACGACCCCGCCTACTAAACATAGACAATATTTGTTTAAGATGTTATAGCACAAACCACTCAACTAAAACTAACTTCGGAATGGGATGATAGGATTTTGTTAACTTATTCCAGGCAAAGTAAACGGAGTCAAGGGAAATAACACCCTTATTCGGAGGAATTTACCACTTTATAGCTGTAGAAACTGGGCGAGTATAGCTAAGAATCAGAGGAGTTTACATCTACGGTTGGCGAGGTCACTAGAGTTAGGTTGATTCACAAATCAAGGAAGTTATATGCTGAGGACGAAAACGTACTCATATAATAAGAAGGCAAAGATCATAGAAAGACTCCTCGGGAATACAGAAACGCTCCTTATTCAAGTCCAGTGGTTATAACAAGACCCCGTACTGGCCACACACAAGCACGTCTTCATGAATGACCATCTTGCAAGATGCAGATACTGTGACACTGCCATCACAGCACTTAATCTTGTTTCAGAGTGACCAACTCTCCGCCATCTACGCATTAATTATAACACCAAATCATTAATCATTATAATCTTATGACAATAGAGTAACTGCTAACTCGCAAATTACAGTAACAATAATCGTTCGTAAAATCACGCAAAGATTTCCAGAACAGGGTAAAAAATTAGTAAAAACAAACAAATATGAAAGCACAAGACATTATATCACAGACGAGAAAATACAATATTTTATGAGTTGTAAAAAATATGACGCCTTGAACGTGATCTTACACCGCAGTATACTTGACACGGTGACACGAACTTGGCAGTCACTGCGTACTCGCGCTATAGTTGGCACCAAAACACGTGTCGCCGGTATTGCTTTTATTGCGCTCGCACATTCCTTGTTTTATTGCGACGACGCTGAAAAGTAAAACTAAATTAGAGAAAGTGCAAAAGAAAGTAAACAAACAGACAAGAGTGTAACGCAAGTAGGAGCAATAAACTAGCAGCGGATGCGTTTCTCCAGCGCTGCCCGTAAAGCACTCTCCATTCCGCCGTCCGTCAACCTGTGAACAAAACTTTTTTCAGGTTCAACCCCGATTTTCTTTTTGAAAACATTTCGCCTGTTCAACGATACGGCATCCTCGGTGGATGGACTGAACTGAAAGGCACGTCTGATTCGACCCCTACACAGTCTACACCCATAACTATTACAAAGAAGTCCATGAATTTACAACGATAACTGGCTAACCATCTGTTAAAAAACAAACCACCATTAAGTATCATTCTATCATTGTCTTACACAATGGCTTGGCAAATTCTTCATTTAAAATTTTCTGCCAATCACTCTCCTTGGAGGGGAGACCCATTCAGTGGACCGAGTCGGTGAAGTACCTGGGGATTCGGCTACATTGTCGCCTAAACTTCAACAGCACGTGACCGAAACTCTTAACAAGGCTCGTAGCGTCAGAAGCAAACTCTTCCCCACGTTTTCGTGGAACAGCCGCTTAGCTGTCAGCACTAAATTGACTCTGTATCTGCTGTTCCTTCGAACAGTACTTACGTATGCGGCACCCGCTTGGTGGCCTCACCTGTCGGCGAATCCTCCTACTAGCGTCTTCGTCGACTCGACAGGATGGACAATCCTCAGCCACCTCGACGGGTCAGGCGCCCTCGGTCGCTGCTAGACAATCCCCTATAGTAATTTCACAGCAACCCCTCTGAATCGCCCCCCTCCCCACTTTACTGACTTCCTTGCATACTGCCTGGAATAGACAGGCACATCCCTAATGCCGCGGCTTGTCGACGCTGAGGTTGCAAACAGCGTCAGCCATCATAAGATAGACAGCACAGTGTTCGCATCCAGTCAGCATTTGCTTTGGCGTCTCGGCTGGGCTGAAACTCAAGGGAAACCACGAGGTGTGCAAGTGCCTAATTGCGGGAGCCATTCGCCTTGTAGTGGCAACTCATCGTTATGGACGACTCACCTCCGGGGAGTCGAGCCTAGAGACCACACCATATATATATGTTCTGACTGCGTCATCGTCTAGTCTTTCGCTCTCACGATTCCATCCACTGTCTATAGACTGCGTTTCTTCCCATCTTGAGTATTCTGCCCGTTCCTGTTTCATGATTCTTGCTGTTTCCTAATCTTTTATGGTGAGCCCTTTTAAAACTTGTAAACATTGCACAATATCATCAATATTAAAATAAATACAACAGACAAAAATATTCATGTTTTGCAAAATATTACAACTATTATTTTGCAATATTAGGCTACATACTCCGAGGAATACCCCTTGTTACTTTCTTGATAAAAAAAAAGGTGCCTGACTGGCATGTAGAAGATTTCATGTTGTAGGCTACCACATAATCAAAAACATAACGAGGACCTATCACATAGTTTGAGACTAGCGTACTATTCCCACTCCACGGAAGATTGTACGTTATTTACGTTAACGCGAAATCTTCAAAATGATCAAATTTGTTACATCAAAAATCTCGTTTTAAAAATTCTCAGAGTCAGTTACATAATCCGTTATTTCAAACAAACAAAAATTCAAGGACTTGCTGGCTTTTCTTGTTTTCAAAGATAATATTTCGAAGTTGCGCTTTTCGATCCCGTAGGATGAATAGTTGCAAACATGTCAGTTTTATATGGGTCACGCCTACGAAACTTCGGCCGTCACAGTCACAGACTGCCTTCAACTCCTTGCAAAACATTTTGCTATCTTCAAAGATTTACATGTCCATCAGGAGCGCTCAGATGAATACAAAGTCCATATGAAAACCCCATCTATTCCCAGAATATATAAATACGTTACGCGTTATGTACACATCACTACGTATATGCCAAATGAAGCACAATACATAATATTTACATAAAAAAGTAAATAACCAAGGAAGTGGAGTGTACACCGTTCCTTGTATGTCTTTAAGTTCTGTCCGAAGAGTACACATCATTATAGCAAAAACTGACAACCTTATAACAACAGGTTTTATATTCACACAGAGGCAGCTGGCAAACAAACCAGGACAGTTTCTATGGAGAAAAATAGTCAACATCCGAAAATAAATACCGTCAGAGAATACGTAGAGAGAATATGTTCAGTCAGTCATGAACTAGGCAATCGTAAAGTTGTATTTATTCTAAAAAGTAATGTGCAGTGTGCCGGCGTGCTTATGAGAAAAAACAGACTGAAATTTTAGATTGGGGTGAGGCATTTCTCGAACATTGGGAAAATTTAAATACGTTCCGAATGCACACGTCGGAGAAATATTACGTGTTTTTGTTCATACAAGATGTAACAGTGAGTTGCCGTAATTTCTGATTCGTTGTCAATGAAAAATAAATACAACGTAAAGTTGAATATAGGGAAAGAAATCTGTCTGAATTCTGATACAAGTAAATTCTAGTAGGTCTAGATTATTACCAGTTTAAATATTAAAAAAAAAAAAAACAATCCATCGACTTAAAAGGAGTGAGGAATAAGTTTACAATACGTTTTAACGTTTAATAGTTGATTAAATCTGATAAATATCAGAAACTGAGAAGTATAATAATATCAGTTTTTAGGTGGGGTTACAGACAGTTTTCGCCTGAAGTAAAATTTCAAAATGTTAACTGTAGTTAATTTCACAATGTTTAACATAGATAAATAAAACTGTTTATGACAAAACTGGTTTTTATGACTGCCGAACTGTCACGGGTTAACATTTTCCTGTTAACAACAAAACACAATGTTTTGTCAGCTGATGAAGCCAGGTTTCAAAAGCCGCTACGCACGACCCTTAGTTAAATAAAACTGTTTATTAGAACACTGGTTTTTAGCGAAATTTGAATCTGATTTTTGGTTCTTGATATTGAAATGCAGACATTACAAGTGCGAAAGTGAGCAGCAGCTATGTATCGTGCTATCAATTTATTAACGCTGATTGTACACAGGAAGTTTAGTAAGAAACTACCCAGTCCGTTTCCTTATTGTAATACGATGACCATGCTCAGTATTCCAGTTCAGATTTTGACAATCTACGGGGGGGGGGGGGGGGCACGTCATTTCTAATACGACTCGTCATACGGTGGTTGGTGTTCTCCACCATGAGTGACCTCGGCTTCACTACTCCTTGTTTTATAGTATCACTGATTCTATGTGCAATGGCAACACGTTAGTCTCAAACAACATTTCGTGTCCACACTAAACGAGATCATAAATTTGATAATTGACGACAGGATTTTGGTAAAAATCCACCTACAAATACAAGTGTCCATTTAACGCCTTACTCTGCTTACGCGGCTCAATATTTTTACAGCTAATTCCGGTCTTGTCTGCAGGCAAACATCTGTGCAGCGCGCCTGAAAAAAAGACGTACTCCATTCCTTACATCAGCGATCACACCTATTCTGGGGCGACATATTCAACAGGTCCATTCGTTGTTTACGTAATCCAACCGAAAACACTACAATGTCACGTGATAAGAGATTAACAAGCTCCTATTAGAGATAGAATATAGAAAATTTGGCCATAAAATTGCCGAATTTTTACGTGTAATCATGTTTCTGTTGAAAACGAACCACAATGTGGCCAGATTTTCAGAGTCGCTATGCATGACCTGACCGCAGTCCGTACCAGTACTGGAAGGCACGCACTTGAAATTAAGACAAAACCGCAACCAGAAATAAAACGGTTTGTGGGATCTATATCGCTATGCCTCTCCCCCCCACCCACCCACCCACACACACACACACACACACACACACACACACACACACACACACACACACGATGCTTATTTTTCTGTAGAGTTATGCACGTCGAGGACGGTCTTCATTTCTATCAGGTAGGCTCGTTTTTTGCTCCACACAGGTGTGTGGTGGAGTCCGCTACAAAATCAATTTCTGTACGCACACACACACACACACACCACACGGTCGTAGTATATTGTTTCGGGGCTATATAATTTCTCGGCTGCGCAGAGCTATGCGTTCGTGTGCGTCCGCGACGCGAGGAGTACGGTCCGGAATATTCTCAGGAGCACAATAACAACGCCTTTGGACAACGAAGACAAATTACTCCTCCTTCCTGCCGCGTAACCTGTAATTTACAAGAAGTAGAGGAGAAGAGAAGGACGGTGTAAAAACAGAAGAATAGGCAAGAGAAAACGTGTAACAGTAATAATAAATCTTCGTAATGTTCACACTTGTGTCTGGCCGGTTCTCCAAACTGCTACGGCTCAATTAGTCACGGTCCGCAGTCATGACTATGCATTAATGGACGCGCGTGTGGGTGGGTGCGCGTCCGACAACGTTGTTTACCTTAATCGAACGCGTTTAAACACAACGCGTAGCTCTGCTATTAAGTTTAACTAACCGAATAGGGTTTTTTTAAAAAAGAAACTAGTTTGAGAAGACACGCAACAATGTGAAGCGATGTACGAATTATATGACCTTTAGCTTTTTTTTACGGAAAAAATTTGTCCCCTCCGTAAATAATATATATATGTATAAAATAAGGAAAACACAGAACCGGACTATGTTTAACAGCAGAAAGTTACGAGAAAGTAATACAGACCAACTTGAATGTTGGAGGAAAAATTGCGGCTTCGACAATGAATTGCCAAATAGCAATTGGAAATGTCATTGGTAAGAATAGTGCAAAATAAATTCCGTTGTAGGCCTACCTACATTCCTCATAAAATGATTATCGATCATAACTGACCACAACCCCGTCCATATTGAAAATATAATTATAGTCATTCTGTGTTGTGACTATTACAGAAGTTTCATCTACCGGAAACCGCAGACGTCTTCCAGGCACTCAAACTACGCTGTCACATCTGAGAATAAGATTACGCAAAGAATATACGGAAACTGTATAACTCAAAATCATACTCACGAGTATACTACGAAATTTTCCACAAGACAACACGGAAGAATCAAATACAAAACCGTCATTAAACTTATGCGTGGCATTTAATTTTTATTGTTATGTCCTTTTCTTACAATTTTTCAGCAGCTCCTCTCAACTGTTTACGACGAAGGGATGGATCAGGGAAATTTCCCTTAGCATGAAATCTTCTAAAAACATTTTCCACTCTTTCTGGAGTGAAAATTATTTCACTCTTGCCTGCTAAATTTTGTTTTACTTTATACATATTAAAAACCCGTTATGATTTATGAAAAGCCGTATTTAAAAGGAAATTGCCGATTTCTTTTCAAAAATAAACTTTGAACAAATTTTCGTCTTAATTCATTTGTTCCCCCTTCTACTTCCCAAATCGTTCCGAACCGGTCCAATTTACATGGGAGGACAGCAGTTTTAAGTGACCGAGAGAACTACAGTAGTTTAAAGACGTTAAAACTCTACATGGTTATTGTTAATACTAATAATTATGTATTTTCTCTATACTTGTTAATAACTGAATTATCATTAATTAAAATTATAGTTACATATTAATTTAATATTATGCTAATACTACTTGTAATCTGTTAGTAATTTCAACGTACATAAAAGGTCAACTAACGTGGTTAGATGTACACCGTAGCCCGACCCACCGAAAATTGCTGAACTCCAAAAACGGAGATTCTTCTTCTTCTTCGATCCTTCCAGGCCTTCTGGCACTTTCTGGCTTCACCATCATGTCCTCGCTCTACCGATACTTCTTATGAAAAAGGAAGGGGTGCGACAGGGGTACCTTCGGAACTCATGGTGCTCACTGACGCCGGTGTCAAATGCTAAGAAACGTCCAGTATCACAACAACAGATACAAAGCCACCAAATCCAAGCTCGGAAAGATAAGGGTCAGGGCGATTCTCCTGCATCCTAAAACAGGGGCCCTTAGGCTAATGTATGAGAACCCCTACAGATTCGGGATTCCCTGGTCCCACCAGATTCGGGTTTTTGGGAAGAGCTGGTACCCCTGTGTACAAAAACGTAATTACTCGTAAGATTCACAAGTACAGCGACGTGCCATATATGCCTATCAAAATCAGCTTATTTCTACTACTGAGTCAAACTTCCGCATTGCCCTGTCCTTTACTAGCCTCGTCCACCAATCTCCTACACGCCACTCCGCGGCGCTATACGCCACCAACAACCTCCTGTACACGTTGACGATTACACAACCATCTATGGCGATTGCACCACGAACCTGCTAGCCCTTTCCTTACGGACACGCACCTCTCTCTCTCTCTCTCTCTTTCTTCTGAATTGCGTAGTCTTTAAGGACCCTATTTGACTGAACGGGGTTTATCAGCACAAGACTCGCCTTTGGAAGAGGCTCGAAAATTACGGAAATAGTTTAACAAGAAAAAAAGTGGAGTTTGCGTCACAGTAATCACCATATCCATGATCCTAATAAGTCTGAGGATCTCAACTCTGTTATCCAATAAGGTAACAAAACTTCTCACCTTGGTCGTAGCACAAAAAAAAAAAGTGTATACACACTCTAAAACATTCATATTAACATTACACTGCGTGTCCACGTGGGGAATGAAGATTACTTAACGTTTTGCTCAGTGATAAGGGCTGAAGTAAATATACTTTAAAGTAACCTTTACTTTAGTCTCAAACTGGCACAATTTACGGCTTTACTAATCAAAATAACAGCCACGTTTTTGCGCACCTATGTGGTTCGGGTAGGCAATATGGGCTGCCCACACCTTGAAAGGAAGGTAGCTCATTTTAAAAAGTAACGTAAATAACGTGTATCGTTGAAAAATTCAGAAGCTTGTTTCACATGCCAGGTCGTAACGCAGAGACTGGCCTTGAGTACATTTAAAACTTCAATCGATATTGCACGTCCCGGCTGGCGCGAAGCGATTTCACGATCGAATCATGAATAGTTTAAGAGTTGCCGTCTATAGTTAATCTTCTGACACATGAAATTACGTGAGTCCAAACAAAAGTTCCCTCAAAATTTTCTACACTATTTGAAATTTTCTACACTATCTGTTATTCCTACGCGTTTCCATATTTCTTAAATGGTCTTTTCGTGTAAGTTGGAATTCCGTATGTTGTTATTGTAAGACCATATTTATGATCCGTATAATGTAGGAAACAAAATCGACATTATGGAATAATCCTTTTTCCAGTTTGTATCACATTAGGCCTATACCTGTGTGAAGTGATATTCCTTTGTTGCGTCATAGGCCCTTTAGGCCCAGTGGCGGATTTAAGATTTTTGAGGACCTAGGCCAAGCTTTCTGAGCGGCCCCCCTCGGCTGTGACTTTGAAGTAATATATGTACTGCAGAAGTAATTTGATGTCAGATTAATACTACCAAATTTAAAACCAGTAAACTAGCCTACTATAAAAAAGCGTGCTTTCATTTAGCAAACTTTTTCAAAATATTTAGAACCATGCAAAAGAATTGAGCAAATTCATTTATATTTTAAGCAGAGTAACTTAAATAAGCTTATTCAGAAATTTAACATACAAATTTAACAAAATTCGTATGCGCAGATTAGTTTTCAAGGATTCCAACGTCTTAAAAATAAGCGCGCAAAATTTAAATAAGAACTGTCTTCCATTTATATTATTAACAAAACTGATCATTTAATTTCAAAAAGTCACACTTAAATAAATCAAAGTTGCTCCTACTTTAATAAAAAAACTTCAATTAAAAAAAAATATTTGCAGCTTGCGGCCCCCTCTGAGCCCTAGTCGGCCTAGTGGTAAATCCGGCACTGTTTAGGCCTACTTCCTGTCCCCCTTATTTTCCAGTTTCAGTTTCAACATCTTTATCCTATGTAGCCCTGTAATCTATTGATCCAAACATTTACAATCTGTTCAGAATTTGATGTTTCCAAAATCTATTAGTTCATTATCATCCCATTCTCCTATTCGCGTTTAACCGAAATTAATGTTCAATTCCCGTCTTTCGTATTGTTGCTTAATTTTTCTCAGCAGTGTACTTCATATACTCCTGGTCCAAACTGATTATAATACGATTATGCACAAACACGAGAGAGCGCATAGTATGGTGTCCAAATCGTATCGTGGGACCTCAGCATTTACGAGTTCTATAGTGTCTGCTTCAAAGTGACGTTACATAATACTTGACAGGCCGCAGAATTATTCAGCATTCTGAACTATTCTGTTTCACACTGACGTAACTGAATGACAAGTACATTTTTCCATTTTTCTTTCACTCCTCATCGATTTCAACGCACTTTCGGAAAACAGAACTCCGCTTGTGACATTAATTGAGCGAGCGAAGAGAGTTCTCAATTTTTACTCGACCGTTTGGCATCTGTCCATCTCTCTGTTTCGGGTATGTCTCATGATAACTTTTGAACACATCAACCGATTTTCGTAAAACTCGGCAAGCGTGTTTCATCTACAGAACCTTATTGTTTTTTAGATCAATTCCTCGACAAAGATGGGGGACGGGAGGTAAAAATGCGAAGGGAGTCCAAATTTCGGAAAAATTGCAGAAGTCCATGTGAGGTATCAAATTAAGGAAATTTTAACCAAAATATGAAGTCAGTGTTCATTTTTTTTTATTTCAAAATTTTGGATGCCGGGAGGCAAAAAGTGGGTAAAATTTTGATATATCGCAAAAATTAATTCAAGTAAAATCTGAATGTAGTGTTAATTTTTTGAAAAATTCAAACTTTTTGGACGTCAGGACCTAAAAAATGGGGCAAAAGTTTGATAAAATTGAAAATTCAATGTAGGATATCAAATGTTATGTTAACCGAAATCTCAAGATAGTGTACACTTTTGGAAATTTAAAAATTCATTGACCCCAGGCCCCAAAAACTAGAAAATAAATTTGAAAAAATTGAATAAATTCAGCCGGGTAACATTTCAAACTAAAATGAATTTTAATACGTTCCGATTGTTTTGAATTTTTAGCGTTCATTGCATGACTGCTATACAATTGTTACTTTACGAAGCAAAAAACTTTAGGGTAACAGGGATTTTCGTAATTTTATAATTGAAAATTTATGTAACATAAAAATTTATCCAATAATAAATGTACTTCGTTTCAAAATAGTGACCGAGTTCGGCAGCACAAGGAGCATACTATTTAGACTGATTTAAGAAATTAGCAGTGTAATACATAAAGTCACACTAAATCTACTTAATATGAAATACTAACGCAACAACGTAGACACAAGAGACTCTTTTCAATAAGTAAATCTAAATAGATGCAAAATCAAATTATGCCAAAAGTACATTTCTCTTCTGATTCACGGACATGCCTTTGGGCATCAGCAGTGAAATCTCTGCCAGACAAAACTAATTAATGTTTATATTATCTTCTTTTACAAACAATCAAGCCTTGATTGAATACAAGAGAATTTAATAATTGAAACACATGGATATGTAGGCATGTCCGCGAGTAAACAGGCCTACACAGCACGAACGAGTGCGCGTGTGATGCTTTAAGATTTCAAGTATCGATACGTCGACAGCAGATGCTGTGCCAGCTGAAGAGTTGGCAGTCTTCAACAAGTCATCAATTCGGTATGCACGTACCGTCCCTATTATTGTAGCACCATGATCTCTCACGTTTGCTATCCCCTCCCCATCACACACACACACCGTGCACTCTATAGATTCAGTGTTAACCCAAAACAGCGTGTTGCAGTAAGCAGCCAGACATGAAACGCTAATGCGGCGGACACAGGCGAGAAATTGTCCTTTTAAACAGTAAGAAGAGTACGACAGCGTCCCCTATTGTACCGGACAATAAACAAATGACTCGTCTCCTGGGACGTGATATGGTTTGCAAGGTCTCGTGACGTTCAACGCTTTCGTTTTCTGCATCGTTCGCGTGTTGCTGCGCTTTTAGCTGCGTCATACACAGCCGCGTCTGGTTCATCTCATATCGAACGATGAACCGCACCGCATGAACTCTCAGTGGGAAAGCCGAGACCGATTCTTTTCACATGACGTTTTCTCGATACTGTCTTTGGACACGACACAAAATTAACGTGGCACGTATCTTTCTCTCCCGTTGTCCATTCTGACTGACTGCGTATCTTGAGCACAAGCGCCGTGGGAATTCCGCGCACAAATAAACAAAATGGGGGATCCCGTTGCGACAGAAAGGCAACCGGACAAAACTTGCAACCACAGACACGACGCCTACGATGACAATGCAAATGACGTTCGCGTGCGCACAACATGTACACTCGTGATATTTTGTGAAATATTTAAATACTTCTGTTTGTTTTACGTTCATTAAAAAGAAATATTGACGACGGGGGCAATGTGCAGACAAAATAAAACGCTGATAGGAGAAATATCAGGAGAAGGCCAGGTTTTTCAGTCGAATGGTTATAAAAACGTATCTTAAACAGACGACTTTAACCAAGTCCTCCTAACAGAGTCTTTCAGACTTAACGACTTCAGCATTTACGCAACCACCTTGCGTAAGAATTGGTGCATCTTGGGTTCAGATTGCACGAAGAAGAACCGTGTGCTCATTATAAATTTAAATATATTTACGTATTCGTTGGCAAATAAAAATGCATCTTAAAAATCCAACGAAACTATCAATTCAATAACACTAAATTAATAGAGAAATTCAAATCTACACCAGACCTTTAATATTATTCAAAATATTCATGTACCCCCAACTCTCGTAAATAATATAACGGTCATAAAAATTATCAATACCTGAGTAAATGTAGACTTATAAATTAATTTAAATATATAAATTACACTAATAGGAAAAAGTTGAACATTACAAATTCATTTAAACTATGAATTATTCACCTTAAATATCGACACCTACATAACAGTATGTGCATCCATAAAATAGCGTACATTATTAAGAAATTTCAGTGGGGCCGAGAAACAGACGAGATCTTGTTCCCAGATTTTTGTATCTTGTGTTTATGCAAATATCCGAATTTAGCACACGTTTTTAAACCCTGAAATATGGTATTTCTGTACAGTATTGTGACAGATGCTCTCGGTGAAAGGACATCGAAATAAAGGAAATCCAGTTAACAAATTATTTAAAGCAGAATAAAGTGAAATACAACTAAACACAGAATAATAACATTAACAACACAAGTAATGTTAAAATAACGATTAAAAAAAATGATTTCGTCACTCTGATTAAATGACGTAAGTCAACGGGAAATGGGTAGTATTTATATAAAAATGCAAATGTACATCTATTTTAACGTAATAATTCTTGATTGCAGAAAGACAAAACCGTTGATAATCTTTTCCAAACTTGATGCCGGCACTAGAATCCGGTGTGGGTGTTCTTTTGAATGTCACAATTTAATAATATTACAGCACGGCGCATTAACCCACTACAAAATATACTTAACTTCGTTATGCACAGTGAAGTTTTGTATTAAATTATTTCAGAACTTATCAGTAAAACCCTATTTGGTCTCGGATTTCGTCCCCCCCCCCCACCATTAGGACGGTCAAAGTTGGAAGATAAACGCTCGCAAGCACGATGAATGTAGGATTGTCCGTCTCGAAGACAAACAACCGATGAAGTCATTAAGACTGTTACAAATTACAAAGCTACTACAATTTATTAATTCTAACAAAACAAATAGTAAGTAAAATATACGACTGTAACACGATAGGCTTTCTATAAATAACGTCGCAGTGGCGTCACATAAACCACACCTGTACACTGAGTGGGACAGAATAGAGATCCCGCTTAATCGTTTAATCATTTAATGAAATCATACATCATAAGTGAGGGAGTAGTGAGGGCAACGCGCTCCTCCTATCGGTGCCCTACATCGAGACGTGTAACACTGCATACCCCGCTAGGAAATTACATGTTCAATAATTAATAACGTTACATAATGTTTGTTTACACTGCA
This sequence comes from Magicicada septendecula, assembly GCA_034769895.1. Classification (NCBI taxonomy): domain Eukaryota; kingdom Metazoa; phylum Arthropoda; class Insecta; order Hemiptera; family Cicadidae; genus Magicicada; species Magicicada septendecula. Next base: position 247,605,842 of record CM068371.1, on the reverse strand, counting down.
GTCCGAGAGTAGCGGAACTTAAACCACGCCCAAGAGTACGCTAACGCTCTAAACGCATCATATACGTACATAACGAGTCAGAACACACGTAGCTCGTATCGCCTCGTGAGATGTGTACCATGCAGAGACGATGAAGGCACACAATTCGTACTGCAAACCTTACGCAAGTACGTACTGTGTGAGTCTACGACTAAGTACCAACCAATCGTATAAGTACTATGGGAATCTAACCAAGGTTGATTCTTCCAGAGGACCTTCTCACATTATTCCGAAGCGCGTCCCATATCTCGGCGTCACGCTTGACCTCAAACTATTCTGGCAACCTCATATCAAAAGAATTACTGCCCAAACCAGCCAATGGATCCGAGCACTCAGACTCCTCGGCAAAAACGACCGCAGGCCAGACACTCAGCAGGATACACACAGCTTGCCTACGCCCCATTATGGCGTACGCTCAGCCGATCCTGCTGACCACAGCCCACGACCGCCTAAGACCCTATCACACAAAACAGCAAGCCTTAGAATTATACTCAGCTCCCCCCTCCCCTAACTCGTACCAGCAACAGACTATTATATGCCTTGAATACCCTCTTCTCGGACCTCGACTCCTTCGTTACCAAGTTAAATATAAAATATGCCAAGAATGCAAGCACTCGAGCGTCCATCCAATCCTCTGAAGCATCCTTAAACCGCCCTACCAGAAACACGAAACCCCCTTCTTTCCTCGTGAATCACCTACTGGTCCACACTCTCTAGTTTGGCACAAACCCATTCTACTCTTCCCGATACCCAACCTGGCTGTCCTACACTAAATACACTCAACAACCACACTTGTAATCTCTATACTTACATTGTCGGCGGCGGGCCACACTGTTGTGCGTCTCCATAATCTTTTTCCAAACGGCCTGAAGGGGGGATAGTCTCCCAGAACAGCCCGAGACTTTCCCTATTGAACAAGGCTCAAACGTCGAAAAAAAATCCGGGTTGAATGGGTGAAATTTTGTTCGGCCAGAGTTATAATGTTATTACCAAAAAGGAATGCGTTGTGCGTTACAAACGAGAGATAAACCCCATTCCAAACCAGCGTGGAACACGTATAATTCAATTAACTTTAGTGATTCGGTACAGCGCCACCAGCTGTCAGTAATGTGACGCATTAATGTATTCCCTAACATCTGCCAATACAGTTTTTTCTTGGTTCGTTTACCAATACCGCATCAATTTACGTTCTTTTTTTCCTTACACAGTGCTGCGAAAATGAAACAATTTCTGTATATACTTACACATAATAAACGCGATAAGATATGAAAGTAGAGTAACAACTTAAAACGCTATAAAAAAAAAAGGAAACCATCTGTCCGCGCTTGAAATGACAGTGATATGTAGAGAAACTATGAGAGGAAGTAGTACAAAAGAGTGTGACATCCTTTAACGTCGATGTGCAGGTGTATGGATGTGTCATAAATCTAACAGTGCAGCTGGACGCCAGAGAGTACTACGATTAGGGGTTACCAAGAAGGACGCAACAGAGGCGAATGAACTAATTAACAGTGCAGTTGGATGCTTGGAGAACGTTAAGGGATTGTTCTGGCTGAAAGGCATAGAAAAACGCCAGAGAGAAGTACAATGGTGAAATACTAAGAAAACTACAGCAGAGGTGATTGCACTAATCAACGGGACAGCTGGATGCTTAGAGAAGCTAAAGGGTGTTCTGGTTGAATGGCATAGAAAGACGCCAGAGAGGAGTACAATTAGAAAATACCAAGAAAGCTACGCATGAGGTGATTGAACTAATTTAAGCTGAACGCTTAAAGAAAATAAGGGTTGTTCTGGTTAAAGGGAATAGAAAAACACGCGAGAGAGATTTACCAAGAAAGCTACAGCAGAGGTGAATAAACAAATTAACAGGGCAGCTGGACGTTAGAGAACACAAGGGTCGTTCTGTATAAATGGCATAGAAAAACGACAGAAAGATTTACGAGTCTGATAATCGGACAGACCGCGGCAGAGGTGGTTGAACCAGAGCCAGAAATAAGGAGGGAACAAACGTGTCCTATTAGAAAACAGCTTTACAGATAGGCGGGTTCCAGGAGTGAATTTTACTAGAAGAAAACAAGAAGGACCAATTACAAAGAACTGAGGCGCGATCAAGGAGTCACGTTAAACTTTTGAAGTCTCTACTTAAAAATCGGAAAGAGTCGGTGGTAAATTTTCGTGGAGTCTGTTGTAAAGTTTCGGAGTCTACGATGAAAGCTCAGAGAGTTTCCTTAAAGTTTCGTAAAGTCAACATGAGTAAATAGTTTGTGAAAATTTAGAAATCTAGTCTAAATTTTCGTAGAGTCAAAGTGGACGAACAGTTTGTGTAACGGAGTTAAATATCGAGAGAGTGAGGTCTATAGTTTTATTCATTTGTAACTCGTAAAAACAAACAATCGAATCGTATCATGTGTTACTAACGATAGAAGTTATTGGAACGGAATAAGTCGTTTGCGAACTGTAAACTTACGTTAACGAGAGTAACCGTTGTAAACTAGTGAACAGTACTTATATAAATGTAATTATCGGAAGAAGCCGGATAGACTTAGTTAAAGTGAAGTGATTAAAAAAGTGTTAATCAATCAATTACTACGAGAGTCAAACATACTATGATTCATCCAAATGATCCTATATGTCAAGGAGCCGTGAGGGAATCTACATCTACTCAACGGATCTAAGGAGCTGGAGATGGGATCACTTTACGTCAGCCCGCCGTAGACAGGAATATTCGTACCCACAGTAAAATTTTATGTACTAATTACTAATTTACAATACCTACACCTGTCTGTTCCTTCTAAAAGAACTTACGTATGAATTACATATTAAAACTTGAAGTAATCCAATACGAATATAAAAGCGAACTAAGCACTTTCAATTAAGAATATTTATTCATATATTAAAATGAATCCATTTGGAATAAATGTATTTTGTAATATGATAAGTAATTAGATGTAAATGTTATTCATGCTTATTTACAAAATCTAAGGAACCCTGAGATATTGAGACTTTAGCATATAAATTGTTTATTGGTAAAATCATGTTTAAAATAATTAATAATAATAATATGTTAAAAGCGATCGAGAATTGATATTAAGGACAGCTGATTTAAATGTAATAAATGTGTTGGTTAGACTGCTAAATGTGTCATTGTTTTATTATTTAAAGATTAACCTTATGGATTATACAACACTATTACTTGAGATAGTTTTCCTTAACACCAACAAAATAATTAAAGACATTAATTATCATTACATTTAACCACATCTAGAGCAATTATTGTTACATTTGACGTAACAACGCTGGACAAAACAACTTATACAACTTAAAACAAAAACTTAAAACAACTTATTTGGGACCACAACTTCGGACATAAGAAAGTAACGTTATATACTGCAGAGGGTTATTGTTTACGACAGAACGCTTCAAAGAATGTAACAAAAGTGTACAAAATTAACGATTGCATAATGACAAAACATTCACAAAAAACGTTTGGAACGACAAAGAACCACGAAGAAATATTAAAACTGCAAATAAAGAAAACTGTAATAAACAGATGGAAAAATATAATGACAGTCATGTCTGGGACTCCAAGACAACGAAAGGGGGAAAGAGAGAAGCTAAGGCAACAACTGTAGCGAGACGACACAAATCAGATTTCATCCGGATAAAATTAAAAAACTAATTTTGACTTTTCATCTCAGTTTTTTTAGTAGGCTGTAACCGCAGCGTGTACACGAGGATTCTCTCGCTCTTTCAAGAGTTACAATTGAGGTTTAGATTCTCGAAACTGAGTACAGATGCTTTTGATAGGAAACATAACACTCGATGGTTGCCATAGCCTTGATGGGGAGTGAGAAGAGAGGTTTTTGACGAATTGAATTTAAATCAACAGTGGTGTATTGTAATGTCCAGATCACTCCTACAAAACAAAAATGAAATATTTGAACATTATATTGGCTTAATTAATTAAAATCTGAACATTAGTTTTAAAAAACTATTTAAATTTGTGATTAGTGACTTCAACAATCGGTCTTCATGATGACTCAGATTTTTTGGCCACTCGTTTATATTATTTCATTAAAACAGTGTTACAATCTTAACTGTTCGTTTAATAGTAATGTTCTAACCGGTTAGTAACAACTCCTTCGTTACATGCTCGTTCGTCACTTACATATAACGATTATTTCTCTTCTATGTGTAACTCACGTTCCTCGTATTAAATTTTAAAACTATTTTTCTAAGCCTCAAAGCAGTTATTAGAGCACGAACAACTGGAACCATCATAACCAATAAGCCAGCAATGGGTCGTTTTCGTTTTCTACCTCTTGTCGATGTCGTTATCATCATCATCGTCCTTATTACTTACTTATACAGTTTAGCGTTTTTGCCGTATCATCGATTACCACATTCCAATGTCTGTACATTGCTTTCCGTACTCATGCCGTTTCTAACGTTTATTTCGCCGCTTCGGAAATCAACATGATTGAAAAATCTCAAACGACCATTTACTTTCTTACTTTTGTTTACCCTTTACGATCCCCAATCCAATTTTTCTTCGGTGTTATCATATGCTTATATAAGCATATATGCTTATATAAGCAATTAATGCTTATACCACATTAACCATTTGTCAAAACAATCTAAAATTTAACAGAATTCTCATTTCAATAGTACTCACTCCCCGTCTTCCATTTGTTGTCCTTAATGTCTCTCCCTCAACGTTACTTAATTTTGTATCGACTTCTCTTACACAATCTACTCAACACATCCATCCGTTCATCAGTAGGCGTAAGTTACAGCCTATAACTTTTTAAATTTCACTGCCTTTGCTAGTGTCTAAGATTCTGATCATATGTATTACACTTTTTACAAATGACCTGAATACCTTTTATGGTCCTCAAAATAAAAATGCATTTAAAATAGTATGGTGAAAATAAGAGCTTACCGAACGGTGTATTGACTCACAACACGTTTCAGTGACTGGTATCCATTCGTTAAACCTCTCAATGTGCGTCAGGAATGATCTGGGAATCTGTGTAAGCTCAGTCTGCCCTACATAAATTCATTACCATACGGTGAGTAGTAGAGCGATAACAATTTCTCGTTTACCGAGAACGTCAAATGCACGCGAATCGTAACCAAAATACGCACGAGCGGCTTTCTCGTAAATCACCACCACACGGGGACGAGAGTAGTGAACAGGTAAACACAGCTGGACTACTGACCCCGCGTTATGTGACTTCTGTAACAATAGACGAGCTTCTCACTCACTTTCTCCGAAAACATTTTTATTACAAGAAACTCGTTTTCTGGCGTCGTTGTTTGTTTTCCATGATGATTTGAATTTCGCATACGGTACGCGATGTCCTTGTGACACACTTCACAGATGACGCGTGGAAAAACGACTATGTGGGAATTTTTGTATTCATATAGTATATTTAAAAACGCATCAGAACACGGATGTGTGTGTGCGTGTGTGTGTGTGTGTGTGTGCCTGTGAGGTAGAGAGAGAGAGAGAGAGAGAGAGAGAGAGAGAGAGAGAGAGAGAGAGAGAGAGAGAGAGAGAGAGAGAGAGAGAGAGAGAGTGTGCGAGCAGATAAATTTGTAAGTACGCGGTTACTGGTTTTTGGCGGCTTGTTTACCTTACGAAAACAACAATCCTCTTTGACGTTTACAAGCAGACAACGACAAATTACAAATATATATGGGCTGTATACGTACATATATATAGGCCTATTGTGCGTGCGCGCGCGCGCGCGTGTACACTCCTAGACTTAAGACCCTATACCACAAAATATGACATGATGTGTGATTGTACACTCGAAATCTGTCTGTACATTGTACATTGCCCGGATCTGTGCATTCGGCAGGTCAAGACCTAACGCAAACTAGTTCGACTGTTACTGGTGATTAAAAAACGAATCAATATTTCTGTCAGCAATGGTACCACCGTTCTTCATGACACAAGCGTCCAGTCAGAGTCAAATAACCTTGTAGATACGAACTGTGTCCGTTATTATCGACTTCTAAGACCGTTCTGTCAATACGTTAGTTCAACATATAAGGTCCGAAACTGTTTTATCAGCCAAATTTCCTTAACGAATACGTGTATGCTATTCGCGTTATACGAATTCCCAGATTATTGTGGTACTGCACTCTGCACATGTATTCCTTTTTTTCGTCACAATTTTTTCATTACAAATACAATTATCTAAGATCTGTACGATGTGCTATAAAAAAATTAATTAACTCTGGTTTCAGTCGTAACATCTGTTGTGTCAGACAAATTTTTGGAAGTTAACACCAACATGGAACGCATGGAATTTTAAAACCTGCTATCAAAGGCACTCCAAGAAGAGAAACCTATCTTCTCGTTCAGGCTGGCCGATCTTCACGCTAGGTCGTTCACATCATTTTTTCTTCTTAACACGCTCACTATGAAAGACATACCCAGTGTCTCGCCTTTTAAATTTAATCGAAACTAAATTTCAGAACTTGTCTAATAAACATTTATACCTTCTGACGTCTCTCATTGTACTGTATTGTCGAACATGTTTTGGCTGCCATTACCAAAGTTACTAATAACATTATACTTTCCGATCATACAATTAATTGATTATACGTTCACCTACTTCGTAAAAACTCACACGTACGAATCTTGTTTTATCCAGCTAGCCGTGAAAGCTGCCAAATTACAAAATTGAAATAGGCTACTCAAACACTTTCTTAGTTACTGTCTAATAATTATTACCATTTCTCGCGTCGATTTAGTAACTACTCCATCGATCCCTTCCAGAAACTGGAACGGATACATGGATTTTTACGAACAACGCAAAACAATACGTGCGCCTGGTAGGCGGATCGTCACGTCGTGGTCGCGGCCACGTTTTGTACTTACCGGTGCGTAACAATTACAAAATTTTCCAAATCTTCCACGTTATCGCCTACAGATCTCCACAGCGCCGACTGAGAAAGTTCAGCACAACAAATTATAGCCTTCACGTCATGCGCTCTTAAACAATAACCCGCGTCCGACCGTATGAATCTCGGACAGATTACGGTGCGGAACAATACGCGCAAACGTAAGAACGAGGAAACGTCGACGTCGCGCAGAACAATAAACAATGCAACAAAACTATACGGAAAATCTAAACTGTATTGTTATTTTCCCCAGACAACGCGGAGCGCAAAAACTATGTTATCTACGGAAATTACTCGGAATCTAGCGTTTTAAATAAGTGCTATTAAAAATTATTTAAATACGAATTCCTTATGTCCGTACTGCGTGCGAATTTTGCAGTTATACGCAAATTCAAGGTAATATTATTTACAAGTACGGAGAAGATCCGTATTGCTCAAACTCAGATAAATTTCTGGAGACATGTTTCGAGGAACACGCAATTTTATAGATTTACATACTGTAAGCTTGTAGCCACTGAAATGCTCGAAAAATACCTCATTTAAGGTAATACGGCTGAACCGTACTTTTAAATTATATTACCACGCACAGAAGGGAACTGTATCATATAATAAGTGTAATGTACGTGTGCGTGTGTGTGGGGGGTGCACGCGCGCACTTATTCATCCTCCATAATATTACTATTTTCTTACATGTCACATCACACTTGTATATATACGGATGTGTCACCTTGAGTACAGTCTAAGTGAATAAATGTGACAATTCTTACAATCAATACGCACTTTTAACACTTAGTTTACATTTAAAATACCTCAAAAAATATTGAACTGATAATGGAAAATAATAGATATTTATTTTAACTGATAATTATATTGACAGGTTACATATAAACTCAAGAGCACTGTAGAAATGGTTACCCAAATTGAGAGCGGTTGTCACCGTAGAGAATGAGACACACAACAAGAATAGTACGTAAAATGAAAATTAAGGGACTAAATAAGAACAAGAGCTACTACATTCATTGAACATATTATAGAAGCAGTTGGAACTAGAAGCATCAAAAAACTATATAATCACATTACTCACTAATGCAATTAAAAGCAATGCATTAGAAATGACTTTCCGAGGACAGTTGAATACCCATCTGGAGGAATGAAGACACAAGAGGAAGAGTTACTATTTATAAATAAACACTATAGCCTAAAACATGATGAGAATATTTAAATGTATGAAATTTAAAATTTAATAATAATTAAGCACATTACCAGTCCCCGATCGCGGTGCGCAAAAATAAAAAAGTAAGCGTTCTTTAAAATACATGTACTGGATTCCTGTTAATATAGACCTAATTATAACGATAATTAACATTAATAATAAATATTGATAACAATAATACTTTATCAATATCGATCATAAGGAGGGAGAAAAATATTAACATTATATTGTAACATTACATTTGGAACGACATAATATCTTACCTGATTTAATGAAGACTTTGATTAAGAAGCTGACAAGGAGAACAATATCTTCAAGATGATAGTGAAGAAGAACGACTAACAATTTTAGACTGACTAGTAAGACAACTGACCGTACCCAAATTAATGATTTAGTCTAAGTGATGCAAAACACCTTTAACCCCAACTATGACATGAATTTTCATTATTGACCAAACAAAGAATTATAAAGACAAACGGTTTATGAACCAGGACTATAAAGAACAAATGGTTTCAGTTAATGTATCATTATATCCAGATAATCAAAATACAAAGTGAGGGATAATAGGCCCAAACATATAATATTATGTAAGAGAAATATTAGTAAATAATTAAGTTAATTGATGTAACAAAAATATAGATACACATGATTATAGATACATGAACCATACAAATAATTGTCACATATAGAGTTCATAGGGTTGTCCAGTAAGCAACAAATTATAACACGGTCACAATAACATTTATAACAAGAGTGAAACCCATATAAACAGTAAATGTAACAAGATTATTAGAACTGTGTGGTGAGGTAGAGCAACAGTGTTCATTTTATTGTAATATTTTGTAAGTCAAACATCAGTAAGTATACGGATGTTCAAACCCATATAAATAGTAAATATGACATAGACAGTGTCAGAATAATGAGTAAATTAGCTGACAAGGGACTAACCAATTAGTATAGAATTTGTTTTGTAAAATGTGCATGTTTTATGTTTTAGGCACAGTGTTATATCATAGTATTTGTGTTGTGTTTTTTGTATGTAACGGATGATATATTTAGTTTAAAGGAATGTCAATTTAATGATATTAATTCCATTTTTTTTATGTTGTGTTAACAAATATAACAATAGAGCTGATGTTAAACCATGGTAAATTAATTGACCAAGCAGAATGGACTATATAAAGATGTTTTGTTAAGTGTCAAACACTTATACAGTCTGAGTAGAAAACAATTATTTGTGCAAGGATTTGGTATAATCATAGCCATGTGGGCATGAATTTAACTATTGGAGTAATATATTTTTTGTGTTGTTAAAATAACGTTATATGTTAAACAATTTTGATGAGTGTTAGAAGTTAATTTAATTGTTAAAGATTTTAAAACATGGTGATGAAAGTAATACCATTACAGAGGCCAGGTGAAATCAACTTTAGTAAATTTTGAACAATAATATTAGAAATTTTGTAAAGCAAATTGGAAAAGGTAGATGTATTTATAGGTAATAATGTATACAAGGAATATAGAAACAAAATAACACATATCAAGTTATTTAAGAAAATTCCAAATAATAAAATTGTAACATCCATAGTTTTTACGCAAAAATAGGCATGTTTGGTGTCTAAATATAACAAATGTGAAGATCAAAATAATGCTGATAATGGTTTTAAATTCCCATTCAGTATAGAAAAGTTATGTTAATTTAAAGATTTTGAACAAATTTTAGACTTTGAAATAACGAAAGTATGTGACAATGTAGATCCGAATTAACCAACCAGATTCCAAGTTTACCCTTAGCAACCAGAAATTTCGGATAAATAAAATGAGACTTCTTTGGCAACGAACGCAGATAGACGCGTTCTTAAATCGTCTTACATTATATGTTATAAGGTGTGAAAAAACTATACAACCAGATAAATACAGTTAGAGGTACACTACACGAACTCTTTGCAATAACAGAAGACTACCCATTAGATGAATTAGAAGAAATAACAACCAGGAAGAAGATTTGAAGTGGACGAGGGACGAGAAGAAGATCTGACGTGTACGTGGGCCCCATCTTCAACCAAGAAGAGTACAAGAAGAGGATTTGGTGATTCTGACATCTCATTATATCGTACTACAACACACACATTTGTATACACTACTGTTAAGCAATAATCAACTAAACTACAGACACCATATAACACGAATACTAGAAACAACCACTAATAACACCATATAAGATTAACACCTTTTTAAACACAACAAGAACTTTTAATTCACATAATAACTATCAAAGCCTGAACTGGACATAACCTTTTTAAAACTGGTAACCACTATACAATTTCTGTGTGCACGTAACACTCTAACGTTGTAATATCCTATAATTGTAAACTTGTATTTTGATTAATAGTGTAATATTTTGTATAATTATTATCCCCGAACCATATACGCCCTGAGATAATCAATATATTTTATTTAAAAACGTTAACAAAAAGCATTGTGTTTGGTCTCGTAGAAATACTGAACAGCTACTGCTGCCAACTGGTAAAAGAAGACTTATAGTTTTCGCTACAATTGCAATTATCCTGTTTAAATTTATTAAAACAGTCAACCAGTGTTTTGCCGAATAAAGGATTCCACAAGGATATATGTTAGATGGTAACTGTGTGTCGTTATTATTGCTGTTACATTTAGTAAATAGAATTCACAGATTGCAGCGGACCCGACAGTTGGTATCGTTGAGTGACGTCACGGAAAATAAGCAGCATAGTGGGAGTAAGCGGCAATTTACAAAACTATTCGTCGTTCAACATAACACATTTATAATTACACATCGACGACTCCAGTGCAAGTTTGTCGCTACATTATTTACCTATATTACAAGTTGACACTTCCAACGGGTGGTATAATTCAAGTGCACACTACATAAATATAAGTAACCTATTCACAATAACATTGTACGTAACGAAAAATCTGATTACAAATAGACGAACCCGAAGTGAGGCTACATTACGTTTCAATAAAATTCAATCAATCATCGTATACAAAGATTATTATCGTTACAATATGCAGAAATATTCTGTGTTATAAAGAATTCCGTTACAGACCGCAAAATATACACTTGCGTCTCACTTTGGGCATTCGTCTGTGTGATTTTGCGGACACTCATGTAAATAATATTTTACAATTTATTCTGAATACAGATTTATCTCATTACTGTAATACGGTACTTTCCAAATGTCCATATGGATTACAAAACGTATATAATAAAACTGCTGAAATGAATTCTTCTGGAACTAAGTTAAAACACGGATGAAAATAGTGGTATTTATACAGGACATTTGTAAAATCCAGGACAGCACTGTGAAATCCAGACGATAACTACACTCACGCAAACCCACATAGACAAGTGACATACACTACTCCCATAAACTGAGCAGACTTTGTTCACTTTCCAGGAAATAACTGTACAAAATATAGTACACCTATGGTGTAATAGATCAAAATCAAACGAAGTGCGCGATGTTGTTTGTTGTCCGAGGCATGACAATTCGAAACGAATTCTGAGACGGCAGCTAAGATGTCACGTCACACTGATCTACGTCACGTTTTTGGTCTATGCCTGATCGCACAAAGAAGCGTAGAGCAAAGTATTCCAAAGGCGGCATACTTTGATAAACGAAACAGGAAATGACTCAGACGCACTTGGCAGTGAATCCGTACACAATCACGGCCCTAAAATCCTTGTTAAGGAGGAAGAGAAGATGAATAACAAAGCGCACAGTAAATGGTTCTTTGTGCGACCGACAGAAGCGGCTCAGCTTTAACCAGACACAGCGAGACCGAAGCTTATTCGATGGCGGTAATGAAATAATTCGAAGCGGGTCCCGTTAGACGCGTGATCGTCTACACTGCCGAGTATATTGCTTAAATTATACACAGAACACAATACGGGCGGATGGCAAGCGCAAGCGCCGAGCGGAGATGATGTACAGCAATTTGTGGTAATCGCCCGAGTCACGCTCCGGCTTAATGCAGACAGTTTGCGTGTAGTGCGGTTTGCTACTACACAACACGTAGGCGCTGCTGTCAATCTTGTGCCACCTCTAAACTGCTTTGTGTACAAACTAATTGCTGACACTGATAGTCTTTGTGTCTGTACAAAACGTTTACTTACACAATATAACTCTTACGGGCCGCTTTGTAACTCTTTATATATTATTATTCTTAATATTAACGTTACTGTCAACACAATTAGACTAGTTAGCTTCCTGTGCTGCAGAACTCGCTCAAATTTTGAACGAAATATATTTATTTATTACCAGGTACATTTTAATATAATTTTTCAATTATCAGAAAAAATACAAAAACCTCAATTTATATTTTGTGTGAAATAACAACTGTTAAGCAGACAATCATACAGCAAACGCTAAAAATTCCATACCAATGCACAGGTTATTTTAGTTATGTTTATAATCATAATGCCTAAATGACAAATAATTTAGTCCAACCTTTTAAGTATATCTATGTTTCCATTAATATGTACACGCCGATATCTCCTATTGCTTTTGACAAATCGGTGTATACATAACTGATAACAATATATATAAAGTGTTTTTGTAACCATAGCTTACAAACGTTTGTAGGCGACCCGAGATTAGCAAGGCGTTTAGATAGAGAAGTTTTGAATAATATGTCGTTTTTGTATTTGTATTTTGAACAAAATGTTTTATGGCTTGATTCTCACATAGAGTTTTAAAAGTTTATTCAAATGAATTTGTTTCATTTTTGGCCCGTCATGCCGTGACATGTTAAAAATAATGTCATAGTAAATGCTACATTCGGATTTAGATTATAATCCGATCCCATAATTTTTGGGATCAATCTCAAAAACAATAGGATTCTGTAGGGTAAAAGCATGAACACATGTGGTGACAAGTTTTACAAAAATCGGTTGACGAGTTCAAAAGTTTATCGAGACACATAATCCAAACAGATAGACAGACAAATGCGAAATGGTCGAGTTCTTAGTTTTATCTTGACCGTTTGACATTTGTCTCTCTATCTATCTATTTGGGGTATGTCTCTAGATAACTTCTGAACTCATCAACCGACTTTTGTACAACTTGGCATGTGTGTCCTTAGTTTTAGCCTACAGAATCCTATTCTTTTTTAGACTGATCCCCCAAAAAATAGTGGGAGGGAAAAATGTGAGGGCGTCCAAATTTTGAATAAAATCGTAAAAATAAAATTAAAGGAAATTTTAATAAAAATAAAAATTTAGGGTAGTTTTGGAAATTATAACATTTTTACCCTACGGTCAAAAAGAGGATAAAATTTTTTGAATGTTGTAAAACTCCAGCCGAGTGTCATACTAAAGAGAATTTTATCCCACATCCTACTGTTTTGAATTGTTAGAGTTTATTGGACGATTGCTTCACAGCTGTTACTTTACTAAACAAAAATAATAGGGTAATCGGAATTGTCATAATTATTATTTTCATAATTTAAAAATTATCTACTGTAAAAAATTATCCAATAATAAATGTCCTTCGGTCAAAATAGTGAGCGAGATCTACCCCTCAGGGAGGTTACTAGTCACTCAATAATTTAGTCACCTGTTACAGCAGTTTGGTCTTCACGTAGCTTAATAACTTTACAAGCATTTTGTCTTTCCCTTCCCTAAACAGATAAGGCATGTGCGACGTGGTTGCAGATCTGTTTTCACAAAAACATCGCCCGTAAACTCACTTGAAATCAACGGTGGACCTGTGCTTTGGCTCTGAGAAAAATTTTATAATTCCGACCTCACAAACATAGCCAGAACGGCGACAATTTCCGAGTACGTAATTTCCATATATCCATACGTTAATGTGACATCATCATTATCATCGTCTGCCACGTGAATGTTACACAGAGTAAAATAATTACCAAATAATTTTAAAAATTATTCCTGTTTCAGCTCGCACATAGGTCACATGCCCTGCTCAGTGCATCTGGTCCTTGACCGTTCCAAATTACGTCGTTCTGTTCCAAGTGTTTTCATATATTATTTGGTGGATGTAGTACAGATCGTCTATCCATTTCCTTTTCTATATTCTTTTAGCACAGAGAATATATATCCTCAATTCAGCTCCGATTTTCTCATTTATCTTGAAGCGTATAAATTTATATACAAATCCCACAGAAATTCTTTACTTGACTGAACATGAAATCTTCATGTAGAACACCACACGGAAGAAGCATTACGGGACTCCTGAAATAAACGTTACTCAATACATAACATATTTTATCTACTTTATAACATTCAATAAAGTTTACAACAGTCAATAGTATAACATAAATAAAGTATACGGAATGTTTAAGGTTCTTGCAATTGTCTACTATTGGGCCTACTTCGTTCTAAGAATATTTCGATAAGTTCTGCGTACGCAGCACACACACACACACACATCTTCAGTTTATTTATGGAGGAAACCGAAAACCGTATTGTTCCCAAGAGCTGACATCAGGTGTTATCGCCGTTTCCTCTAAGCCAGCCACCATTTCACAATGTGTGTGTGGGGGGGGGAATGGGATTTGTGTTCTCTTTCAGATCTCTCTCTCCCTTCTGACCTCCACCCGTCCAAGGGGTATTAGGAAGGTGTAAAGCATTACGTACTACATAATGTATTCGCCAGTGATTTTTACTCAGCCAGAGTAGGCCTACTGAAAAAAAAGTTGCGATTGTTGCTTGTGTTTGTTATCTGGTCTTTCGTAGACTTTTGTCGCGTTTTGTTTTTAACTAATTAACCAAGCGCTCCAAATCGTGAAGAAAACAGAATTAACTATACCGAAACACAGTTGTTATTATGCCTTTAATTTTTCGGCTGATAGAAATCTGGACTGTAACGGAACAAGTTCTTACACTTGCCTATATATATTGTGCATTATATTGCAATTGCCTATACAGAAAATTGTGTTGTATCTGCAAAAACTAAATAACTACTCTTTCAGAATGTGAGTCACAGTCTGAATTCTATAATTTATGATTTTTCAAAATAATTACAAAAACTGTAGTTATAACAATTAATAAGCCCCTGATCTGTAGAACTCGCTCACTACTTTGAAAACACACTCAATTACTAGATAAAAAAGTAATTGAATGAATTTTATTTTTTTATAAGCTTTGGGTAACATTTTCCAACTTGCGATTCTCAGCGTTAGGCGAAAACACCACGACGAAGTGATTATACATAGTTTCTCTTATTTTTTTTTTTTTTTTTTTGTATAGCCTACGTATACAAATGAAGAGGTTAAAAATAAAATATATGAAGTATCATAGCTAATTACTCTGAACTATATATAGTTGTCTTGTAAATACCCCACAAAGACTCTTATATTTTTTTTCAAAACGTTGACTCGTATTCTTAGACCTGTGTCCCCCTGATGTTAAAAAAATTTCAACGTAAACACTACATTCGGTTCTGAGTTAAAATCCCCTTTATTGATATTCGGTGTGGATTTTCACAATTTTTTTAAGTTGTAATACCTTTTTCGGCCCTGCGTATTAAAATTAAGCCTATAATTTTCCAAAATGCACAGTATTCATATGGTTAATATTCTCTTTAATTTGATATCAAAAACTTTTTTTGTGATTTTAAAACTGTCGATCCTTCAACAAAATTTTCCTCCTCCGCAATTATTTATTGTTCATTTTTTTTTTAGAGTGGGACAATCTCAGAAACAACGTAAAAAGTATAGACTCGCATGCTCTATGTTTTCCAGAAATCGTTGATGCGTTCAAAAGTTACCATGAGACCGCCCCAAAAGAAAGACAGTTAGACAGACAGACGAATTCCAAACGATCAAGTTAAAACTAAGAACTCGCATCGCTCGTTCAATAATTGTGTAAGCTAGATAACAACTATTAACATTATAATAACGGTATAGAAAAGCTTCATTATTATTTACAAAACTATAGAGGTACCGTTAAAGGTTTACAAACCTATTCATTAAAAACATAAAAATGAATGCCTCCTTTTCATACGACGAAAGTAGTTCAGGTTTAGGCATGATAAGTGTCAGCCGTTCGACACACAGGAAGGTAGTTTGGTCAGCATTATGCTTCAGCCGCCCGCTATTACCCCAGCATGTTATCCTACGATCCATGTTTACAGGCTGAGTAGAATTTGGCGGATGAAAACCCCATCCTGATTTTCATGGTGCCATTTTATTATGCATCATTATAAGAAAACATACAAAACCTTCATAAAATGTGTTTAAAAAAAGTTAATTTCTTAACTTAAATACAAAACGTTACGCAAAACGTGCAACCAATTTCATTTGTGGTGGTCGACTATTACCGGAAACCAATCCAATCGAGGGGCAGCTGCTGGATGTGCCCCAGTGGTTGCAGTGTCGGGTGAACCCGATGACTGCCTGATGCGTTTGATACTTGGTAGCCTTGCGCTAGAATAAGGATGGAGCCCTACTTCTAGGAGGGATGGAGGCTGTTAATCTGTTAAATGTGTTGCAAAACCGCGGAGCGATTCGCAACGACTGGAAATGATTTCTTTTTTATTACTTGGAGAGGAAGGATCTTCACGAGAGGCTGTTTCACTTGTTAGGTGTGGGGACGAGAAAGGAGTCTCACGTGACTAGGATGGAGAAATGTTGAGACTCAAGCGCCGCAGGGGCGGGGGTGAGGAGTAGATGTTTGTTGATATGTCTATGGGGGATCGTCGAGCAGAGCTCGAGGGCGTCTAAGTTTTCTAGGAGGTGGGCCGTCGTCTGCACTAAAGCGGCGGAGGTGAGGATAGGAGGAGATACAGGCACGGGTGAAGAGTTTGAACGCAAGATTACTAAAAACTGTGCGAATCCTGTAAGTGAACAATATATCAGATACTGGTACTAGTGCACTGGGTCTAGTAGTCGCAGATGCTTCAATTTTTATTTTTATTGAAACAGGCTACACGATAACTTCATTACAAACTATTTAGTGAATTACGTTTTAATATAAACAGAACATACTGTCAACAGTAATTTTAGTTTCACGTTAGCAGATATAAATGGTTTGGAACGTTTGCCAGCCATTGTGTACGGGGAACACAGTCGGTCTTGTTTAACCAGACGAGACACCGAGGAACGTGAACACACAACACTAATAGATAAAGTAACGATATTTCATAATAGCAATTTGTTCCCTTCATTGAATACGATTTAGGTGCATCTAATTCATTAGCATATGATATTCAATGCAAAACAGCCGGTCTCTATGATTCTATCTGCATTATATATTGCGCGCCCACTTAGCCTACGCCATTGTCCGACACGGTACAACGCGGTAGCACACAACCGTTGATTAATTGTCCCTTACACTTCACCTTCGACTTGACCGATTCCTTTTACACCCTGCGCCTAAGATATGGATCAGAAAACCCCACGATATTTATTGAAGCATTCAGAGAGCGGCAGCGGCACATAAACACGGGGACGGTGACTGCAGAATGTGTAATACGTACACGGTTCCGCCTTCTCACCACCACATTATGAGCGAGTCGAGATCGTAATCGGAGCACATCAGCAAACCCGTAGTAAAATAAGCATTAACGAATCCTTTCCTGGAAACTGTTCCACAACAATGCAACTGTCTCCTACCAGAGTTTACATCATCATAATTCCTTTCCACATACACCATGGTACTCACAAATAAACAAAAAAGTTGTTTTAAGAGTTCTCTACCGAACTAAGAATAAGTTCACGTACCTCCGACAAGATGATACCATTCTACCGACCAACTTATAGCTACATTAGAAAGACAGATAACAGAAGTTGGTTCATCAACACGATCTGCATGATTCCGACTAGAGGTCCAGACTAGAGCTCGTACCTCGCTTTATAGTACTCCTCCAAGATACAGGTTTCCGATTATACGAAAACAGCAAACTCTTTTCGTAAATTAACAACTAGTGTCTAGCGTTTATCGACCTTAGAAAAACATATGATACAGTACCCAGACAAGAAATGTTTAAAGCTCTATCACAATTGCAAATACCGAAACCCCTGACGCAAGCAGTAATAAATCTATATAAAAACAAACAACGTACAAATTAAAGTAGGTAACAAAATTGTCTGTAGGTTTAAAACATCCAAAGGGTTATTGCAAGGCTGCCCAACATCACCCACGCTGTTTACGATATTTTTAGAATATGCATTAACCATGTGCATGCCATGGAATGGGAATACCGATACGAAATGAACACCTGTACACACTATGCTTCGCCGATGACCAGGTAGTTATAGCCCAGGATGAAGAAGATCTAAGCTACATGGTCAGAAAGCTGAATGAAGAATACACAAAGATGGGATTTGAAATAAACATAAAAAAGACTAAATACTTGGCAATTAGGGATGAAGAAACAACAGATTTAGAAGTAGACGGAAATGTTAAAATTAGAGGAACAGACAAATTCAAGTACCTAGGATTCACACTGAGTAAACAAGGCACAACGAAAGAAGAAATAAAAAGTAGGGCAGACTAGAACAGGGATTAGACAATTACACAGTGTTATATGGGACAAAAATATATTAGAAAAAGCACCAAAAAATTATATATCAGACCATAGACCAAAGCTTTATGACGTATGCAGCAGAAGTATGGGTTATTAACAAAAAGAATGAAAGAAAGATTCTTCCAACAGAGATGGAATATTGGAGGAGGTGCTGTGGAATAACGAGAGCAGACCGAATAACAAACGAGGAGATCAGAAGAAGAATGGAAACGGAAAGAAGTGTAATTGACTACATCGAAGAAAAAAGATTGGTGTGGTACGGTCATGTCCGGAGAGCCCAAAATAGGTGGATCAACAAAGTGACGGAATGGAGTCCATTAGGAAGGAGAAAAGGGGAAGACCGAGAAGATCTTGGAGGGACGAAGTGGATGAATCTATGCAACGTATAGGACTTGACGAAGGACAATGGGAACATCGGGAGAATTGGAAATAAGATTCCTTGAAGGAAGGGAGACGGCACTAGCTGTAGCAACCCTATTATATATATATATAGTAGCAACCTTATTATATATATTGTACTGCTGTTAAAATGCACACAGTACATAATAGGGAGATAATAAATTTTAAAAGAGAAAGGATGCAGATTTTGTATTGAATGTAAACAGAAAACATTGGGAATATCGACTTACTCAGTCAACATAAAGGTCGATTCCTATTTGATGTAAAACCATATTTAGTTATATGTTCAGAAAATAATATATGAAATTGGAATGAATATTATAAGAAGAGTAAAGAGTAATAAAATTATAATTTAATAAATAACCAATAGAATTACAAATATTAGAGTTAAAATAAAGATGTTAATAAGAAATAGAAAAATGATATATATTTTAATAGGTAGATGATAAACACATGTAAAGAAATTAGGGAATTATCATGGGGGCAATTTTGTAAATTGTTAAGAATTTGTTTTGTATAGTGATGGAAGGAAAATGTATTAGTCTAATTTTAAATTCAATAAGAGTAACGTTATGAGTCTTCAATTAAATTCATTAAGAGTAACGTTATTAGTCTTCATTTAAATTCATTAAGAGTAACATTATAACTGTAAAATTATATATCTAATAGTAAATACATGAAGAGTCTAATTTAATAAAATAACATTTGTACATCATCAAAGTTAATGTAACATGGAAAAGAAAATAAAGTAAAGGATTTTGAATCGTGATACCAGAGTTTGATTATAATATTTAATAAATAAATAATTATCTTGTTGTTGCATCCTCTTCGTTCACTTTATTAATTTAATAATATATATAAACTTTCACTAATGAACTTACTGTTGTCACTTCCCAAACGTTTCGAGATGTTGTTTCTCTTCTTCAGTGGGTGTATACTGATTGTCGATTACAGAATAACCGTTACGGAAAAATGGTGTGTGTGGTGGGGGTTGATGGTGGGAAGGGATTGGCGCTGAGGTTCGAATTGTGTGTGTGGATCAGTGTATCGAATAGTGTATGTGATTTATAATGTATCTGTTCATTTAATATGTTGTTTGGTTGTAGTGTGTGATATCTGTATATTTCAAATTGTTCAGCTGTGTTTAGTTTTCTACTTTTAGGTAATGATATCTGTATATTTCAAATTGTTGAAATTTGAAAATGTATTGTTGTATTCAAAATGTATACAGATACATTATAAATCACATACACTATTCGATACACTGAGCCACACACACAATTCGAACCTCAGCGCCAATCCCTTCCCACCATCAACCCCCACCACACACACCATTTTTCCGTAACGGTTATTCTGTAATCGACAATCAGTATACACCCACTGAAGAAGAGAAACAACATCTCGAAACGTTTGGGAAGTGACAACAGTAAGTTCATTAGTGAAAGTTTATATATATTATTAAATAAATAATAATACGAGAAACATAACAATATCCCTGATAGAACGACGACAGAAGAGGAAAATCTTGGACTGGAGAAGAGTGGCCATAAAGGATAATTAAGTGTTCCGAGGAGACATCTGGGTTGCAGTAGTCCTGGAGAGCCGCATACAGCGGTGAGAGCAATAAGAAATTTGTGTGAAGAAACAGATTGCCAAGCTTAATATTGCTTTTGAAAAAAGGTAAACAACAACCAGAAGTGAACCCGTGGCACCTGGAAGAATTCAGAGACGGTTAAGTTACATTAGTATGTTATTTATTTTTTACATGGTTAATTATCAAAATACTACATATTAACTGAATCTGGGTTGGTTTAAAGAAAAGAAAATAATAGATACAATCGTAAATACGATCAAATAACTTAATAATCATTAACCCTGAGAGAAAGAGTTTCTTTACATGTACTGGTAAATAAAAAAAAAAAACATAATAACAGTAGGTACATTTCTTAATTACCATACGTATAAATAATTACAACACATAAATGACGCATCCAACGTGGTGCAAATATTATATTATATATCAGTAAAAAAAACAACAGTACATAAATGGCAGTCCCAACGTGGAACATATCTTAATTACAATACCTGTAAATTAATTTACAGTACGTAAAATGACGCAACCAACGTGGTGCATATAATAAATATTATTATAACAGAAAATAATTTACAGCACAATATATATAACAACTCTCTTAATTCGTTACATAATTGTTAAACAATACCCACATACACAACAGCCCATATCTGACTAAAGAGATCGTACTATTAATACGTTTCAAGCAAAATAAAATACTTAAGAATACTTAATAGTAATTCGGGAAATATTAAAATCCAAAGTTCACCCAAGAATCGGTAACAGAAGTTTCAAGTTCAGGAATGCAAAAATAAGCAACAGATTTTATCTTTGAAATATGAAACTACTAACAAACATTTGACAAAACACGGAATGGACTCGTGCGGTGAGGAACAAGAAGTAGGCCTACTCACGAATGATGGAGAACACGAGAGAAACACCGCTGCTTGGTAGGCGATGAGTGAAAAAAACAAAAGCTGACTGCATACCAAACGAGACAGTGTACATGTTGGGGTCGATGTATTGCGTACTGCGTTCGGAGGTGACGGATGCGAGCACCATGCAATATTGGAAGCAGACGTTTCTGGATACTAGTCGGCAGAGGAGCTGTTTTTACGTTTAGAGTCGGAGAATATCGAAGAGGAATAATTTTAATGCGCGGGCATAAAAACCAGTAAATGAAACTGAAATACACAAACGCGGACGCGCCTGTATTATCATAGAGGAACTATTGCACGATGTGACTAATGGGACGATAGCTACAAGACAATGAAAATCGAAAGCCCGAGAACGCAAATGTTGTCCCATGATAAGTCTACAAGGACATAAATACACAAACACACAAGTGTATTTATAAATATAAAGAATACACCGGTCGCAGATTGACTAACAGCATGTAACGCAAGTACTAGTCATAACAAGGGGTAGTTGAGTGAGGAGTGCTGAGCGTGCGTACTCGACACGTTAACAATACACAGCGGTATGCTTTCTTCATGAATTCCTCGCCGAGACGTAGGTGTAGGCGTATGAATGGAACGGCGGAGAGAGAATCACGAAGAAGACGAAGCAGATGCGGTCACCTATACATCGTGGCCTATAGCTGGAGGGTAACTGACTCTTGTGTTGTATTTACCGTTGGGAACCCAAACACTTCGTGACGTAACTCTCCACTCCGGCTTCTGCCGGCCGGCCCGGTCCGCATTCTTATTGTGATTTTGTATTCATATTTTGATTGGACGATTAATGAGGCGCGGCTGCGTTCTTTGGCGGTTACTGTGCCGTCTCGTTCGGTAGTAATATTTTATGCTATTTACTGCAGTTAACTAACATTCACGTGCAGATCCTTCGTTTTAGTTAATATATAAGTCTGGTGTTCAATACACACTAAAAAATTACAAAATGAAGTATGACAATGTCGCACTGACGTACATGTACGACCACAAATATTTAATTCTGATATTATCATAGTTTTGTCTTTTAACAAAATCTGTAATTTTTAAATTCCATAATATTTTTAATTTCTATACACTTTTACTGAATTTATTTCGATTTCTAACTAGCCGGATACCTACAACAAACATAAGACCAGGTTTCATTTACTCATATCACAAAAAAACGTGAGTTTAGCGTAGGAATACGCTAGGTATAAGTTTCTTGACAAAATGCTTCTCTGTAGCATTCAAACAACACGTAGAAGCACATTTTTCAAGGTAAAATTTATACATACAAAATTTATTAATGTAAAACTAATCACTCTAATTTACGATAGTTACTGGCATAATTACACATAAAAGGTAGAAATCTGTCGACCTTCAAGACAGGATATGAAGGTGTGGACAAAATTCGCTTACAAAATTCCTATCTGGTCTACCCATGAACTCGGTAACAAAACAGCATGGACAAATTGCCCCCGTGAATCTGAACATCTAAAGTAATACTTGAATGTTTCTGGTAAAAAAAAAAAGAAAACAATAGCCGTTATCTACAGCCTCCACTGAACGACTCAAGAAAAACTAAAAGGGTCGTTTCTTGAGCCGTAGTGACGGTGGCTGGTTGGTTAGTTCGTAATAGTTTCTTTGAAAGTACACAACGAACGAAACCACGACTGGACAGAGGTGTACATATTTATATTCGTGTCTGTAAACGAAAACTACAAATTCGAAATTCCGAACATCTGTTCAAACGCTTTATGGAACGAAAATATTTATTTTTCTACAGGCATACACGTCTGCAGACTCGCACAGAATATTCATAAAAACAATTTTCTTACATTTTTAGGTACAAGAGTACGGACCTATAATTCTTTGGAATATAGTTTTCCACCCATCAGAATATTCCATTAACAACGGGACAGGGAACTTAAATGGTTCCATGGTTGTTGCCATAGTGGGCAGGCGACAACGCGACGTGGTTGTTATTATTATTATCATCACCATCACTACTACTACTACTACTACTACTACTACTACCACTACCACTACCACTACCACCACCACCACCACCACCACCACCACCACCACCACCACTACTACTACTATTATTATCTAAAAAATGTATTGATGTATTGTGAAGTACATACATTTCTATTTCTATTCAATCGGTAATTCATGAACACTCCATCAAAATATTATTTTTTTAAAAAACACTTAATAATACGACTTTTAAATTGTACAAGTTATGCAAGTAATTATAAATACAAATTATACGTCACATAATGAATTTGGCAAAAGTAATCAAGAGGCGCCAAACAAATAATCCCGTTTTACTTGTAACAAAAATCCTAATTTATATCCCTATTTCTTTTCAGTTTTTTTTTTTTTTTTATCATGTATAATGTCTTTTCAATTTACGCTGTTGCAGTTTTCAGAACTTACCTTATATCCTTGACTAAGAATGATTACTTTAAATGATTTACATTAATTCTGTTCAAAGTACTATTGCCATGCGCACAATGCACATTCTTTGGCATGTTTTGTCCGTAACTGTATATCGCCTTTACTTTTCAAACAAAAGACGGAATGACGGAATGTTAAAAGCCTAAACATGTTGTAGGATGTTATACTTAGTACTGTCGGTGTTTTTTTTTTAATTTTTGGCTGACATTAGAATATTTATTACTGATGACATATGTTTTATTACCAACATTTCTGTAGCCTACAAAATCAAACCTATTATTCCGGACACCTGAAATACTGTACCCAAAATATTTCGAATCATATGGTACAAATACAATTAGCGATATGCTCACTGTTTCGTACTGTTTGAACTTGGCACGAAACACAAAGTAAGTTACGGGCAACAAGAACGCAAAATGCACACAGTTAATTGGAAAAAATCAGCTGGCGATTAAAAGAAACTACAAATGGTAAGACGATAGACGGAGTGGAGGACACGAGTAGGGAGGTCTGGCGGTGGCAGCGTAGCGGTGCATGGACCCGGTTTGAGCCTCAGGCGCTGTACCTGCTACCACCTGTTCTCCGTCCGTACGCGTAATCTCCGTATAACGGTTATTTTACATACAACCATTTATAGAGTAATAAATTTCATGAAAAATATATACCCCCCTCCTGGCTGTTTATCAGGATTCTGAATGCACCTCGTGTCTTTCACAGGCCAAGTCTGTTTGACTCTCTCGCCCTCCTTCAGATTCTTAGTACTCCCTCTCTGTTCTTCTCCACCGTCTGCTGCCTGAATTCTTTCTGTTCTCTCCGTCTTATAAGACATTAAACAATTTTTAACGGTTAACATAAATATTATCCATACCTCGACCTCAAAGGCATCGAGATACCGCGCGCGCGCGCGAAACGAGAAATTAAATTAAAGATAAAGAGAAAGAAAACGATAATTCTGCTAGTCTATCAACACGATAACAAACAACTAACTTTTCATATTATCCTTTAATAAACAAGAAATGATTTTTATACAGCTAGGGACACAGATAAGTAACACGGTTTGTCTTAGGATTATTCCTTTAATAAAAAGGAATTAAGGCTTACATAGGCCTTCCGTATAGGCCTACATAATGTACAATATTTTTGTAGTACCTTAAAACAGTAACTTTTCTGTCACACTTTCACTGAAGTTAAAACTTCTTTACACCTGATCACGAAGAGCAGTCGACGATCCTTAATACGTACTGTTCACATACGTAATGTGACATAATAACCAATAATACGTAATGTTCAACTACCCCAGTTATCGCACGTAAATAACATTGAATAAATAAAATATTCATGTTCAATATGTTATCATATTGTTATATGAACATAAAACCTATAAAGTATGTACACGCTTCTAACAAATTTAACTGCGTTTACCTGTAGTTTGGCTGCATAAAACTAAATAATTATGTAATTTTTCTAAAAATACATTCTTTACTTTAGTGCGTTAATGATACTTACTATTTTTATTTAAACGGTCTTCATTTACATTACACGAACGTGTTCCTCAGTTCAGGGTCACGGAATAAGAACAATAACGTCTGCAGAGACTATGAAGAGGTTTATGAAAACTGTTTAAGTGTCTACAAACCTAAGATGGGAAACGAATGAAACCAGAGATATGTTAACAGACTTTTCATGAAAGGGCAGGCCTTACTTCTCTCTTCCTCTGACCCGTCGGTCATTGAATGCTGTAGGCCTACCTGCTTCACAGCAATAAGCATTTTACCGATATAATACGTCATATGCTGACGCACCTACAGCACCGTATATCTACAGAGGTAGTCCAATTGTGTCGATGGCATACTGCGTTTGTCCAAGCTGCACCACAGCTTCTAGATTGGAGTTCTTCCGACTACTTAGTGCTGATTCATTATTACTTTCCATATATAAAGCGTGGCAGGGCCTAAAGTCCAAAATCTATTATTACACGGCTTTTCGTTGGTGAACAGTTCATCGAATTAACATTACTTGAACACTACTGCTAAAAAAAACTATATAGGGCCTACATGCGTCAAGTCTCCGCCTGTTATATATCGTTTTAAATTAGAAACCTGTAGACAGATTTAAATCAGAAAACTAAAAATTTGCTCCAAGTCACGTCCCGATCACTATATACTGAGTGAGACGCGCATGCTATAGAGTACAAAAAATCGGTTTAATTTTTGTCGAAAGTGATCCGACTGAAAAATATATACATGAAGATGGAAAAAGCACGCCTATTTAGCGGGCACACAAGATGAGCAGGTAGGAAACCAGTACTCTTCCAATCAGCAATAAAATTAAACACTGACCTCTTACCACGGTGCAGTCTGACAGTACAGAAAATATTTAGGTCTTACGATAAATAAAGGTCATAAGGTTAATTCAATTTTGTATTAAATGTATTTGTGTAATAACAGCATGGGCGTGACGTAAGTTTCTTCATCATATTGTTTCGAAATTAAAATGATTTGATTTATAATTTCCTTCGAGATTACAGTTACGTAGTCAGTATTGTGCTCACTGCCTTGTGATTAACTTGAACTTCTGAACATATAATGCAATCAAACTACGTATAATAAACGATACAATTTACAAAATGTCAGAAATATGGACTACTGTCAAAATCAAGTGAAAAAAGAACTGGATCAGCCTACGCTCAGTGTCAACGTGCGTGGAGACTTGAACACATATAAATTATTAGAAAAAAATAAATATGGGTGACATGAAAATAACCACTTAGATAGCAAATACTTTGGAAAACATAACCCTTATCTGCGTTACAAATGTAAATATAATCTACGTATGGCAGAAGATAACCAAAAAATTACAGGCATTGCACAAATGCAATGCACAGAGAAGAGCATTGAAATAAAATCTAAAATTTGCTTCAATAAATCTAAAAAATATATATATTTATAATTATAAATATAATATATATGTATACTCGCCTCCTCCTGATTCATCGCTCCGTAATAAATTCTTGTCTGATGTATTACCTGACGATAAATTTAAGGGGATATGGCACTGAAACTCACCAAAAAATTCAAAATTGTCTACGTTATTGACAACAAAGAAGTAGTCTATATGGAAACTCACCGGTTTCCATTTCGATCACGCACCAGCGATCGGCCGCAAATGTGCGACACGTCCTTATAAACATTTTCAATGTTAAAAGATTGGTAAAACACAGGAAATTAAACGAGAGGCCACGAAAAGAAGACTAACGTTAGATAGTAACGCACGAATAAACGTAGTGTAGCAAAATAGATAACTGTCATCTGGAGAACTGTTCTTGTGTACATTGAAATCAGCCAACTCCTAAAGGGGAAATAGTACTGGAGAACTATATATATGAGGACTGGTTCGCGGCAGGCCGAGAGCGCTACTTTGTAGAGAAACGTTCTCCAGGAGAACAGAGAATAGATAAGAAGAAAAGTAAAATTCTCCTTAAATTCAATTTAAAAAAATTAAATTTTTAAAATTCATTCTCTAAGAATAAATCAGTTTTTACTTTTCTTGGAAAATATGTTTAATATTTTAAAATACAATATTAAACATTGCAAACAAAACTAAAATAATTCTCTCAACACTATTGTGGAAAACGCTGTTTTAAATTTCGAAGAGGGATCACTTCTGATTCTTTCCCCACTAGATCCGTCCCTAATTGATTGGGCTACGTTCCATGAATTTACAGCAAACACACAAACATAATTGCAATCTGATCCACGCTCGAATTCGTTCGTCTGTGCTATCTACGTTCGTGAAAAAAACAT
Organism: Magicicada septendecula; assembly: GCA_034769895.1. Lineage (NCBI taxonomy): Eukaryota > Metazoa > Arthropoda > Insecta > Hemiptera > Cicadidae > Magicicada > Magicicada septendecula. The sequence goes on along the minus strand of CM068371.1, from coordinate 247,577,967 downwards.
TTCAGGGAAACACGTAATAAACTTGTGTAAAATAATCATTGGAACTTTACGGCCAATGTTACGTTACCCTCAGAACACCGTTCATAAATGTCCAATAAATTCACGACGTGTAACACACTTGACACCACGCGATAATAGAATAATTTAGCGGCTAATGTTCGCCTTGCAACGCAAAAACATCCGGACATCGTTTCGCGCTTCAATGGTTATAAACTTTTTACAGCTTGCATTAATTTAACGCAGACTGCACACACTCGTTCGTCAATGTAAATGTTTACACACTCACACGCACACACACTAAAATCAAATCCTGTCGCTAAAATGGCAATATCAACTGCTTCTTACTACCTCATTCCTAAGGTAATTAGTAGCAACACATATCGGCGTTCACCTTGTTGACCGGTTTAAACGACGAGGGTAATGCAGATAAATTATGTATGTATCGAGTGCGAGTGCCTAACCTTCTCCGTCGCTCGTCGTGACACGTTTCTTCCTCCGATGTTACCTCGTCCCGCGAACGATCTACATCGTACATAAATGCAAAAGCAAAAACGACGACATTAATTACTAGTAACCGGTTAATTCGCACGCGTCCGACAGAGTACCACGTTGGTATGCAGGGTAGTTTTAACGCATATCTCACACCTGACACAAAGGTATTTGTATCTTCTCCGAACTCCCTACTTTTCCACATCTTGAAGAGTAATCTCGCGCGTAGCAGGATGGACCTACCCTTGTTTTTTTTTTTTTGACAAATGGAAAAAGATGTTATTTTGGGGGACCCTGGACTTCGAAGAGACTCGTAACAGCAGAATGCGGAAGACTTCCGAAACTTTTCGACTGGGAGGCTGGAATCGTTCGCCCACAACGAGCAAAGTGCCTCAAACCGGCCCAGGAAAAGTATCTTTTCGGCAATGCTGAGTCACGCACGGGAGAGAGCAGAAAATGAGGAAGCATTCACAAAAGGCGGCACATGGCACACCTAAGGCAAGGGCAACCCCCTCCGTCTATCGCCATAATCCGGCACGGACGCGGTGTAGGCAGGAGGGATGGATAGGCAAAACCTCTCAACGGCGGCAGCGTAGATAGAAGATGACTTATGGGGGGGGACCCACATATCAAGCAGTGCTCGGAGGCGTTTGTGTCGTCTAGGTGGCGGGACTACGTGTGTGCTAAAACGACGGAGGTGGGGATAGGGAGAAGCAGAGGCTCGAGTGAACAATTTCAGGGCTGGGGAATGAAAAAATTCAGCAAGAGAAAGAACCTTCAACTCTCGTCTGATAGCGTAATTTCTGACAAATCAGGGAGTATTGGAGATACCGAGGAGGCTCCGGGACCGGAATGCTTCCATTCGGCCATAACGGAGGGACTGAGTATACAGAAAAATGCAGGCGCTGTGTATGTAAGGATGGCTATAAGAAAGAGCAGATAGATAGTGAGTTTAATGATCACAGGCTCCCCGAGTTTAAGAACATAAGGAACCCCGATGAGAAAGAAAAGGAAATAGCTTGGCTTTGAAGCCGCGGGCAAGCTGGAGCACTGGGAGACGTAGCTGTGAAGCTTAGGCAGCGGTCAAGACTGACGCCCAAGTATTTTACAGACCGTTTCCATTTGATTGGGCTCCCGTTGAGGGAGAGGGACTGGCATCGGAATGTAAGCTGACGGTAGAAGCCGATCGTGTCGGATTTCTACTTATTGATCGTCACCTGCCATTTCCTTAGCCAGCCCCGAAGGAGTTCGAGCAGACGTTACACCAGTCCAGTGGCATAACCGAAGAGTAGCCGAGCTGATACATGGCGTCATTCGCATAGAGAGAAAGAGTGACTTCAGGCTGTACGGACAGATCATTCGTGTACAGAAGGTACATAACAGGGCCGAGAACAGAACCGTAAGGAACGCCTGCGGCGATCGGCCGAACGGATGAGTAAAACAGACGCATATCCTAAAGAAGCGATCGCAAAAATACGACCGCAGAAGATGAACGAAAGTCGCGGGGAGGGGGACAAGGCAAATTTGTAGAGAAGGCCTTCGTGGCAGACTCGATCGAAGGCCTTACTCACGTCTAGCAGGACTGCGACGGTGGACTGATGCTTGTTCTCGGGGTCCGTCAGTTGGGTAAGAACCCTGACGAGTTGAAGGGTTGTCAAGTGCTCTCTGCGAAAGCCGAACTATTCCTGCTGAATGAAACCATCCAGCAGGGAGGTAATCCAACCATACAGGAGCCGCTCGAACACCTTCGTTTTTGGTTTTTGAGGTTTTTGGATCATGACAATCTTCGCGCGTTTCCACAGGCTGGGGAAGTAATAGAGCCGGAGACATCCATTGAACAGCTCGTGAATCAACGAGATGAGACTGGTGAGAGTACAGTAAATTGCGAGATGAGACTCTGTGTACAGCAAATTGGTCTTCCATGGAATTGTAACGATCTCAGCCTTGCCTTCCGCAGAGTACACAATCCCATACCGAGATCGAAGGGGATTGTGGGTCTTTTTTTGCCAGTAAGTCGGCTCGCAGCCTGCCAGACACACTGGGCCTAATTCCAGAGTCTCGAGATACAAATCCCGTCGATCTGTAGTGGCATTAAGCAGAAGCTGCTTGACAAGGTCAGATTGTGCGTTGAACCTGCGTTTGATGGTAGGATCCCGGGTTTGTTGCCATCTTCAGCTAAGCTGGCGCCGTTTGCGGAAGGCGAGAAGCATCTTTTCGGTAACTAGAGCCTTTGGTTAGTTTCAGGGACTAGATAAGCGTGTTTGTCCACAGCGGACGTGAGATTTTGAAGATAGTTGGCTGGGTTAGAAGGGCTCAGTGAAGTTCGTCGTGGTAGGAGCGCCAGTTGACTCTCCGGATACGACGGGGTGGATGGAGAGGTGTGTCCAACGTAGGCCGAACAGTAATGAGCACCGGCTCGTGATCGGATGCTTAGAGTTACACAAGTCTCCGACAGCAATTGTAGGAAGAGAATGGTCGAGGAGGGCGTCCAATCCTCATGCAGCAGAAGCCCGCCGCGTCCGGGCAAGAGGTACGCCGAGATGAGACGAACTTTCCAATCCCAGAGGCAGAGGGGTACCGTTGTTGCCTCTAGCTGACGAGTCGCCGGAGGAGGGACGTTGACGGTAGGCAATACGCCTGTGGACCAAATTAACAGTACCACCGTTGGGAAGAGCGGGGTTGTTTTGCGCAGGGCGATCCGTATGGTACGTTGTGTAAGCCGGAAGCTGAAAGGAGACAGGTGGGATAAGGAAGATCTCAGAAAAGAGTAATGATGTCCAGCTCATACTCAGTGGCGAAGGCGGCGGGATGGTGAGACAGAATGTCACGGGCGTTCCATGCCACCAGCCGAAGAGGCTTAGCTATGGGAAGGCAGGAGGGCCATGAGGGACGAAAGGATGGTGATTAGCACAGACTGGATGTCCTTGGCAGCCAGAATCTGTGGGATGAGGGTTTCTACAATATCATCTTCAATGTCATCAAATACTACACCTGTTGGTCGAATGGAAAAATAAATTACCAGAAAGTTTAAATATAAGGCTGAACACAATTATTCCTCACATCAAGCAAAACGATTATAAACAACTCCCGCTTGAAACAAAACAACAAAATGTAGGTCATTAAAACAAAACACGGAAGGCTAATTACAATTAATTGTAATTGCCTACTAATTCTCGCAAATTAAGTAAACAAATCAAGGTTAAACACCGTGTGATTTATTGTGTGGTAGACGTATCTTCGTTAGCGTTTGATCTTGAACTGAACCAGAAATGGCCAGACTCGGTACCGTTGAGCAGACCACCTTGTAAGTGACACCACCACACCACTGCCTCGATAAGGTCACTGTTACGATATACGCTAATTATAGTGTGCACGCCGGTGAGTTATATAGGACAACTAATTTGAACGGCTTCTCCGGCCAAGCGGCCTTATCCTAAGGATAGATACAACAGATGACCGGCATATACACGCTGTAAGTGACCTCTCCCAAATACAGTGCGAAATCTGGCGTACCGAGGAACGGTCTAATGAAACTGAACGCAGCCGAATACATAGCTATATAAAATATAGGTCTAACATATTAAGTCAATTACGTAAATTTAGTAATATTTAGTTTACGTAAATTTAAGTTTAGTAATATTGAGTCCAAATTTACGGGGAGGTGGATTTTCACACGGTGCACAGAGTTCACGCGTGCGTTGTTTGTGACTTCAATGGGCAGAAAATGGCATTAATGATAATAAGTTTTATAACCACAACAAGAAAATCCCGGGAATACTGAAACGAACTCTAATTTAACGTTTTAATTAATTTGTTATTCTATATTTATTTTCACGCGTACCTTTCCTTCTGAGGATAGCACATCATAGAACAAGCGAAATGTTTCATGTACACAGTAACGTCAACATAAAAAGCGGTAGATAGGGTGAACAACTGCTGTTATTAAATTACACACTTCCTTCATTTCAGAAAGGCAATTTTTGATTTAGTAAAAGGAAGTGCAATGTTTACGTTATTGACAAGTTTTATGTACATCTACCGTTTGACTTGAATTTTAAGGTGTTAAACTCGACCAATATAGGATTTGAAAATCGCACTGCCCACGTGTCAACATAATAAACAGTGTGTGAGTGAAAATCACTACATGTAATTTTACTTTCAAATTTACGTAGACTACCATTCCAAGTTATAGATAGGCCTATAATAACATATCAGATTTAACAAATTAGTAATAATAAATAATACTAAGCTTAATGAATATACAGAAAAATCTGATTTGAAATTCAGACAGCGACTATTCTAATTAAAAAGGTTTAGTCCCATCCTCCCAACTCACTATGACGATGCAGGCCCATCATCCAAGAAACCACTCAAGTAACCGGATGGAGATCGTTCCCTCAGCCCATTCACGTTTTCTTGATGCTTTCGCCTGCATGTATAATTTGCGCCCCGTGTGTTTAACATTTCTTGTTACTGAATATTTGATTATGTCCGATTTAGATTCCTAGTCATGGGTAAACATCTGAAAGTTTTGTCAACTCGTATGTAAAAAAAGTCTACTTGCTTTGTTATAGACATGAATAAAAGATTCTCATTAAACGGGCACTACAGGCCCTCAAAAACTAAATTTGAAATTCACGCTATGGGTGATTAAATGCGTGTTTTACTGAAGCGTGCATCCAAAAGAGATGACCGGGTATGGAACGCTTCTAAACATCGTGGCGTTACGCACGCTGTGTTCCGTTTCAGATCTACGTATGTATCGAATAACGGAGCGTTTTAAGATTTTACTGTTCACTTCTTTTCGAAATGATAATAAAGAACTAAATTTTAAAAACAATACGGAAAATTGTAGAATACGGACCCCCCAACCAACAACCATTTTTTTTTTCGTATTTGAGAGGCGCAATTAGGATCTCTCGGGCTGTTTGGAGCAAGCTCCCTTCAGCCGTGTGGGTATAGTTGAGAGGGTATGGATCGCACGCCAGCGCTGACCGGCTGATGAGAAGGTGGGGGTACCAGCGTAGAGAGGGGTATTAGAGTAAACGTGTGAGCAGCCTCTAGGAGAGGGTGTAGGGGGCGTTTAGTGCCAAACTTATAGACTAGATAGCCAGAGTCGTGGAGCTAGTGACGCTACAATGGAATTAAGCGTCGTGGTGGTGTCAGGGAAGCGGCGGGGAACAGGTTTTTAGGTTTTAAGTTTGGTGATTGCATTAACGGGAGAGGTTATTTTTATTTATTATCTGCATTCTAGGTTGAAGTAGATCTTGTAGTAGGACGATGCGGAGTTGTAACTGGTATTATAATCATTTATTTATTTTATTTTATTTGTTATATTTTTTTGTTCTCTGCGAGGCCAAAGTCGATCGCTAGTCGGGTCCGGGGACCCTTCTGATTTGTGGTCTTCGGCGTGGAAGCCTGGGCGGGGGTTCATTTGCAAGAGTCAGGAGACGGTTGACGAGGAAGTGAGAACGCTGGGCATTTTGGCCTGGTCTATTAAGGGAGGTGAGGAGGGTTTGTAGAGCGGTTCGTGTTTTAGCAGTTGTGGCGTGTTTCCAGTGGAGTTTTTGTAGGAAAGTGTCAAGGTCGGTGAAAAGTTTGTTAAGGGCATATAAAGCCGTATTAGACGTTTTGGTAAGAAGAGGTCGTCGGTAAATCAAGCGTAGAGCACGGCGTTCTGTAATTCTGTAGGGTTTTAGTTTGGTTGTGTCTGTCGTCAGCAGGACCGGGTGTGCGTAACCCAACAACCAGACAACTAGTAATGTTTACATGAAGCGATTTTGTACTCTACAACTACAGCTACAGCCAATTAAAAATATTCCTACTCGCGTAACAAATTAACTCTTTTTTTAATTTTTTACATTTCCTTCTTCTCTATCCGTCGGGGGGGGGACCCCCCAACTTTCCCTGCGCCTGTGCTATAAAATATAGCTTTTCTCCATAACAGATGGAGACATATGAATTTAACATTATTTCACAAAACGCTTAGTGCATATTAAAATTCCATAGAAATCCATTCAAGTTTTGAGTACTTGTAGATGTGTGATAACTGTTTTCGGTTTAATACACATCGTATTAAACAGAAAAACGGTGTTTATTATTAACGAAACCCAAGAAAGATTACGAGCGCGATTGCTGTGTGATGATGATGTTACGTTAGTAACTGTCTACACCTGAAGATAGGTGGGCGATGAATTAAACGAAAAACAAATTTCATTTTGTGTACCAAAGCCAAAAAAAAATCGCTTAAAAATTAACGCCTTATTTCTCCGGATAAAAGTGGCATCCCCTTACAGAGGGGACACGTAGAGGGCCAGCTCTGATGCAAACAAACAAATCTACAACAACAAAATCAGCGCATTTTCTTGTTTTCAGCACCGAAATGAAGTCAAAAGTTTGGCACCTGCAAGAGAAATAATTTAATGGAAATCTCTTTGAACATAATTTACAGAGTGGTGAAGGACCCGCTGGCCTTGTTTCTTGACCTTGACAGCTGACCTCTACGTATGATTCAAAGAGGTACTTCTGGTATGCAGCAGCAGACACGAACACCTGAAGATCAACTTAGACTCAAAGAACGTTATCGACTTCGGTATTAATACCAAGGTTAGCATTATTTCAAGTAATTAATGCAAGGCGTGTCCATTGACCGACAACAGTTCGACTCTTGTGTACGCAATTAGAATTTTTTAAATCTCATATAGTCAAAGCTTCTATAATCTATTTTAACTCAGAAAAATTACTAAAATCACGAGGATATTCCTTGGTAATATAAGATATTCTTATACTTCGAGGCTTTAAGAAATCCTTATTTTTGTTGCGAATTGTCTTTTTCCTATTACGCTGACTAAACATTCTAACACAGGAATAAATCAGTGGACCCACGGTTACTAGACTACACGTGAGTCTATTTTAGTCTAGTAACCGTGAGTGGACCGATTTAAGTTACTAAATGAAATTTACAAAGTGTTGAACACAAAAGCACTCCTACTTTGAAAATGACAGGATACCTATCTTGTGTCAGCGTGCGGTCCACGTGCAAATATACATAGGCTACATGTAAAAATGTAGAACTGTCTTCCAAAAAATAAATTTTTTGTATACATGAACAGAGATACCCTTAGTATAGTAGCCTCGCTGAATGTGTTTCCAGGCGGCATCAAAGAACAGTTAAATAGCCCAATTAGCGAAGGCACGCCCTGCTGCTGACAGCTGTGAACAAAGCTAGCCGCTTCTGAACATCTCCAATGATGCCAAACGTATTTTGAACTTGAATGAAATGTGGACCAGTCTTTGCGAGACATCGGAAGTGCCCGCTTGTCTGAATTTCGAGTCCGTTGCAAAGAAACCACTGCTTTAGGAATTATTAATTTGTTACCTTCTTACAGCACATAGTATTTTACATAGTATATTTACATTTAAATATCACAGTAATACTGCTTTACTTTATTTATAGTTGTAATTTTCGGTTCCGTGTTCACGTGTTTAAAATGTGGAGACCTTGGGAGAGAGAACAACCATATCCTCAGCACGCTGATAATGAAGAAGGGAGTCATCGTCATAGTGATAGTGAAGAAATCGTTGTTGATGTAGTTAGCAACAGTGATAGTGGTGATGTAAGTGACAATAATGACCTTGTACAAGAAGGTAGCTTGGAGTAAAGATTAAATCGCTAGACACCGGACGTTTTCTTACGATTAGGTATGACAATTAATTTCGCTGACAAAAGGATTTATGAGGTCCCATCATTACTAGATACAATTGTAAAACAAAAATCGCTTTAACGTGTTTCAACAAAAAACTGTCCGTATGCGACAAGATAAACAACAAATAATTAACAGGTCTTCACATATAATGTGTTTTTGTATAAACGCGCGCGCATGAGTGTGTTTTGCGTATATACAATATTATTTATTATTACATACGTATTATTACGACATCACAGAACAATCTACGTGTTCGTCGAATGTGCCAGGCGTACGTGCTTGTCGACGCAATTTCCAGACGGTGGAGAATGCACGCGGCCGCTCTCACTGTGTCACGGCCGCAAGCAATTACCCGTAGTTTAAAGGTAGTACGTAGTATGTGGAATCGTCTAGACTTTCGGCGGATATAAATACAATTAACTCAGGGAGGCTCAGTCAGTATAGCAGCATATATTTACAGAGCGGTTCGAGAGTTATTCTCGGGCGATATTACTGTGCGCGTTCAAGTGGTTATTAGTAAAGTGTGTTTTATAATCGGGCGGTATAATTGTAATACAAGTGTGTTTAATATTAGTGACATTTTATTACGTGTGAACAATTTTTATTTGATTTGTTGTAGTAGACTGTGTTGTTAATTACTAACTGTTTAACCGTGAAATTAAAGCTGATTAGTGACTTAATTGGTGTCTTGTACTTATTTTGTTTTCCACTGTACCTACGACGGTCGAGTAGACCGTCGTAACAATGATGTCAGAACTGGGATAGAACGGTCAACAGTGGAAACAGAGGACACTTCGTAGAAGAGTGGTGTTAGTGGTAGTTGAAAAAAAAAGAAGAATGTTTACCAGTCAGATGATAGAATCATTCAAAGCAATGCTACTACAGATCGAGGAACGACGCCGCCAGGAGGCAGAAGAGGCAGAAGAAAGACGCCGACAAGAGGCGGCAGAAGTAAAAAAACGACATGATGAGAAACGTAGACAGGAAAGAGAAGCGGGTGATGAGCGACAGAAAGCGGCGGAAGAACGACCAAAAGAAAAACGTAAGCGTGAAAATGAAACACCAGAGAGACGACAAAAAGAATTTAGTCGTCAATCAGACGAAGTTAAGGCGTTCGTACAAGAAGATACCACTGCAAAATTCGTCCTGTTATGAGGTGAGCTGAAGAAACAAGTTGACAGAATATCTGAAATAGAAAAATCTGTGTCAACTATGAAAACAAATATTTCAAGTTCAGAAGTTTCTATTGCAAACTCAATAAAACAAATTAAAAAGGAATTCGAACATTTAGGAAAGGAAATAGTTGATAAAGAAAGATAAATGCTGATTAAGATTCAAAATATCAGAGAAATCAAACTGTAGTAGGGCCAGTTTTCGCAAAGGCCCCAACGTTTGATGGAAGTACTCATTGGGCAACTTATATTCGCCAATTTGAAGCTGCCAAGTCCGCGACCTACATTAATCAAAGTATGATATCACGTTGTAGCCAAACGGATCCAATACCACAGTATCGTCATGGCGGACGGCATAAAGAAATGATTCAAAAACAACAGTTTAAGAAGTCAGCAGCGCCACAACGATCTTTCGAACCAAAGGATAAAGACAGAAGACCGAAGTGTTACAACTGTGAGAAAGTGGTCACCTACAGGTAGACTGTTGGGAGAAGAAAATACCGAGAGAAGGGAGTGATCGCACCAATTGGAGAAGTAAAGCCCCAGAACATCACACGGTTTCCACGCTACATAAGACTAGTGGAAACCTAATTCTTACTGAATCTGCGGAAGGTAAACAAACATCATTTACAGTTGACACGGGAGCTACAGTGTCTATTGTGCGCCCTGACTTAATCACCAACCGACGGCCTCAAATTAGCTCTTGTACAATACAGACTGTGACTGGAAGCCCCGTCAATGTGTTAGGAAAGATAGACGTACGTGTACGCCTGGGTCTTCTCAAGTTTAGCCACCAAATGGTCGTTGCAGACATTGTCGATGAAGTGATTCTTGGCACGGACATTATGAATGCCTACGGATTCGTTGTGGACTTAAGAGAGAACGTCCTGAAGGTTGGCCAAGAGAAGATAAAGCTTTGCATGGCTAAAATGACAGGGTCTACCAACCATTCGGTTAAGCGAGTGGCATTAGTCGAAGAAAAAGTCAACAGGTCTGGTCAAGAGGAACCATCCTATTGCAAGCGGAAATGGAGGAAGAACTAGCAGAGGAAATACAAAAAGTGTAACGACAAAAGAAGTGATTGGAAAGCCAACTATGGGTGTCGAGACAAAACTCTTGCTTGTTCCTGAGCTGATAGAAGCGCCCGAGGGCAAAGTGGCTGAAGATGAGGTTACGCAAGAGGTTGTTGACGAGAACCAAACAAACTTGGATCAGCCAGTGGTGTTTAGGTCATCAGTACATGACGCAACGGGAGTGATTCCAGCAAAACTAGTGGTTGAGCGGAAGACTCGCATTCCTGGGAACGTGATGTTAGGATCACACGAGACTGAATTCGAAGATCAGGAGAATTATCTTTCGCAAGGACGTCCACCTAGATCGCCTGGCCGAGTATTACTTCAGACATGGTTTGCCAGTTCGGGACGAACAGGCTTAAAGAGGGCGCAGTGTTACGACATCACAGAACAATCTATGTGTTCGTCGAATGTGCCAGAAGAATCTCGATGTAACGCGTATGGCGTACGTGCTTGTCGACGCAATTTCCAGACGGTGCGAGAATTCACCGTAAAGGTAATACGTAGTACAGTATGTGGAATCGTCTAGACTTTCGGCGGATATAAATACAATTACTCAAGGACGCTCAGTCAGTATAGCAGCGATATACAGTATTTACAGAGCGGTTCGAGAGTTATCCTCGGGCGATATTACTGTGGGCGTTCAAGTGGTTATTAGTAAAGTGTTGTGTTTTATAATCGGGCGGTATAATTATAATACAAGTGTGTTTAATATTAGTGACATTTTACTGCGTGTGAACAATTTTTATTTGATTTGTTGTAGTAGACTGTGTTGTTAATTACGAACTGTTTAACTGTGAAATTAAAGCTGGTGATTAGTGACTTAATTGGTGTCTTGTACTTATTTTGTTTTCCACTGTACCTACGTAGACCGTCGTAACAGTATTTATTTAATATTAATAAGATACATATTAACATTTCGTACATATTAATATTCATTATATATGTACTCACTATTTTTGTTAAATTCCACAAATAGGGGCTGATGATAACAATAAATTTTGTCGAAACGTCGATACAAATATTTTAAGAAATTATTTGTACTCAAAGACGGAACCTCACAAAACATTTCATCATTTTATTGGCTCTTTCTGTATTATGCAAAAAGGTATAGCGTAATACTAAGTAAACTGATTTCGTCCTGCCTTTAACAAAGTTAGGTAGGGAAACGTGACATTTTTTTTGTTTTACTCTAAACAAAAGCAAGTATTTTCTACTGAAATACTCAACGATTTTGAACAAAATACTGACGTAGACGTAGTTAAAAGAAACATTAATCAAACAACTCAAGAATAATTAAATACTGAAGCTGATGATACCCGCATGAAAAACTTTTAATACGAATTATTTATCTAACATATAATATATCTAACATGTATTTGCTGAAACATTGGTTTTCAGTTCTGAAAATCATCTTCAGTTCTGAAAATCATCCTTCACCATATTTAAACACAATGTATTCGTAACGTTCTGAATTTATTTTGTTCTAGCATTGGCCGAAACACAAGCCGGCGATCTTTAAAACAGAAAAATTCATAAAATATTCGGATCCTGGATGAAACGATAGGGAGACATCGCTTACCCGCCCCGTTACCTCGTTCTCTGCATCTCTACACAGTCCACCTTAACATCCCCACCGACACAGAGGCTAATGAAATCGGTACTGTCGGCAAGTGGTACGGAAGCGCTTATCTGGCACTACGATCAACACGTTTGTCATTATGTAAGCTAACCGTAACGCGGCAGCCGTTAGGATGATGGATAGCGGGCTGTCGAGTCCTCCAGTATCAAAGCCCACGCCGCCAAATCAGCGAGTTGTGTCACTACCTACGAGAAGGTAGTGGTTGTGTGCACACGTTCGCTGATGCACTGATATGAACCGAAAAAAAGTGCGAGATGGACTGGGTTAAAGTGAACTCGGGTTTCGGCAGTAAAACCTGATAACAGCCTGTAAAATGGCACTGGCAGACAAAAGTAAAGTTATTTATCTATACAGGAGAAGTTGCAGAGAGAACAAGTAAGTTTTTCAGGCCATTTAACAAACTAATATTTCAACACCTTAAAAAATGCTTCTCCTACTTTCTTATACGCAGTGTGTTGATGGCAACGCAAGCTTTTGTTTTATTTTTTCCTATTTTATTTATTACATTTTAAATGTTTTTATTTATATATAGGTACACAACGTCCTCCCGACGTTTTTCCAATTTACAGTCTCCATCTACTCCTGTCATTCCATATGCCATCCTCATGCGCCATTTCTCTCAATTCCGCATCTATGTCCTGTCTCCAGTTTTTCTTGGTTTTCCCCTTAGGTTCCCACTTTTGAATCTGTTTTGGGAGTCTCCGGTCGGTATGGACCTTCTTCCGTTGTACATTCTTGAACCAAGGCATTTGTTTACTCCTGATGTTACCTGTAATATTACGCGTACTATCTCGGCCAGAAGGATAACATCTATAAGCCTATTGTTTAATAATGTGTTCTTAAAAGTGCGGCACTTCCCGACACCGTCTCTCTGCACCAATCACACTGCACCGTCTGTAAGATGAGATTCCCGTTTTGAGTCCACGTTGACGCGACTTTGCCACAATTCGTATTCATGAACCTCAGCTTATCACCTTCAATGAAGCCGACCCGTCGTGTCTTCGTCGTTCTGCTATCGGTCGGTAGCCGTTGTTTAATGACGTGCAGAAGCATGTCAACAACGTATTCTATACCATAAATATAAACTATACCACGTAAATATATGAGATAAAAAATATATTTACAAATGATAACAGTTGCTTCGATGCCGGCGTGTAACGGTTTAAATAAGGGACCTTTTTTAATTTCCCTTATACTTTCATTTAGTGTTAGCTCACTTCTGCATCTTCCGCCGCCCGGAATTTTATAACTATGTTATGAAGGACAATACCGTAGATGTCGTTCTCCTTTCATACCGTTTTTATTCTCCTTTGTAACATACTATTGCTTCGGCGAACATTTTTTTACTACCTTCACTTGCGGTGACGAATGTTCGTTCCATCCTGCGTAATTTTTGATTTTATACAATTTAAGAATTTTGTAATTTTATAATTATGTATTACAGTTATAAACTTACAATTTCAAGCTTCGATGTTACATGAACGTTCAAAGGTACGAAACGGGCAAGTATAAAAACAACAATTGTTTCTCACTGCTCTCGTTTGATTGGACTCCAATCTGCCTTAAGATTATCGCGGCCCAAAGTAAGTAGTAATCGTTTTGTTAACATCACTAGCATTATTATGATTATTACCACGATTAGCCATTATGGCTCCGTAGTTTTACTACTTGACTGCATCTCAAATGTTCGCAGCACAACGCGTCTGTGAAACTCTGCACCGCGTTAGCAATGGTTTTATTAACAAAGTCATTTATGAACTTACTTTGGTTATCACTTCCCCAAACGTTTCAACATGATGTATGTCTTCTTCAGTGGGAGTTAATACTGAATGTCATAAACAGAGTAACGGTTATGGACTATAGGTGTGTGACACTGAAGAAGACATACATCATGTTGAAACGTTTGGGGAAGTGATAACCAAAGTAAGTTCATAAGTGAAAGTTTATATATATAATAATATTTTAAAAAGTGAACGAAGAGGATGAGCCAACAAGATAATAAAGTCAGTTTAGTTTTTAATATAATACTATGCCGCTTTATTATTCATACGCAGAAAATAACGGAAAAATACCGTTACAAAGTCTACGTTATCTCACACTAATTTAGGTTCAAAACAAAGTCCATTCTGGGAACGAAGCGGAACATAAATACAAGACGAACGGCCATAATCTGAACATGTTCACAGGCAATCTTGTTATGTCTAGTCTGGACAGCCAATGTCTTCGGCTGCTTCGTTCCTCGGCTTCTCTTTTTCACAAAGATATTCTTCAAACATAATTCTGATAAAATTTCAAAAAGTTTCAAAAACATGATCTTAGTAACGAATAAAAAAATTAAATATCCTTTTTATTCTTAGTAACGAATAAAAACATTCTTTAGTAGTAAGATGATCATCTGGGCACTTTCTACTTCCGAGAGATCTGATATCAGATTCGAATATGCTTACACTGTGAAATCACAATCCTGTACAAGACGTTGTACACAATGCTATGATAACAAATTTTGATAACGAGACGTTACGATGACAACGATGTTTAAGGCGGCTGATGACGACAGTACCAATATACGATAGTGATGCCGACGACCAGAACGTCACACGATCTTATCAATTATGTCACTGGTAAGACAGATAAGAATTAGGTTATCACCTCCACTAGATTCTGAAGTAACTTTTAAGTGATGTCGACCTCATAGAGATTTATATTCTTATCATAACTGGAGATAAAAGGAGATAACGTCATCGTTCATAATTTAGCGGTCATTACGACTCTCTACGTAGTCTACGCAGGAAGCAGCGATGAATCAGCCGACTGACACACATCGGAAATAGATCGTTTACGTGTATCTGTTGGGGAGTTTGTTAAACATGTCAAGGAAGTGAATAAACGTCGCCAAAACACAATGACCTGAATCTCGAAGGCTTTTACCAAAATGCCGCCGTTTTAATAAGGTTTCGCTTAATTAAAACCCTTCACGTCCGTCAATGAAATCTGCGCACAGATCAATTACCGTCGACAAGAATTCGCCATCAAACTCGTGTCCTTGATGTACGACCTGCATACTCCTTCCTGCCTGCATTACTAAAATACTTTACCGTTCGTTCATGTAAACATATTTATTATCAAATGCTTTTAACACATCAGCTCGCATATGAAATGTACTCTCTCTCTCTCTCTCTCTCTCTCTCTCTGTCACGTACTCAGATTCTTCGTAGGTCAACAATTGTATCTTGCAGTGAACAACCAACGTTTGCAGTATATGAATACTCTCCGGTGTCAATGTTTGCAATTCAATATTGACTTGTAGATCTTCATACTTTTCTACACACTGAGCCAGCCTCCCTAATTGCAGCCTCATTACGTTCTGTCTTATTAAGTCTTCCCTGTTTTCTTTTCCCTCCAAATGGTCTCTCTCTCCCCAACCATCGTAATATTAAGAATGCCTATCACATCTACCTTCATCAGTTCTAATTACATTAACAGTCACACAAATCTTGTCCTGCCCATAATGTAAATGTCACCGATGCATCTTTATATTTTTCTTTTTCTAACAGCTCCTATCCTAATCTTGAATCACCAAAATACTATTTTGTCTTTGGTTGATATTTATTGCTAATCTTTCCTGATCGTTCTGTGCAGATTCATCATTTCAAATTTCTTCTTTTTACTTCTTTTTGTTGTACACCAGGTTTCCAGTATTATAATCTGGAAATATGAAACTTGTATATACAATTTAAAAAGACTTTATTACCAAATTATGGTGGATATTAACATATTCTTGCTACGACGGTTAAACAAGAACTCCATACAAAACTCGGTTTTCAAACAATATATAGACAATCGCAATACGAATATCGGAACAAGATATTTTAATACTTCGTTCTTTCCTAAATAGATGCTATCATGCAGACGGGTGTGCATATTTATAGAAGAATTTCGTACGTTTTGTTTAGAATTTCTATAATGAAGATTCTTAAAGTCAACCAAATTTTGTGTACTAACAAATATTTCTAATTAAGACTAACTTGACGTGACTAAATAGAAGATAAAGCATACAAACCAATCTCCCTTGTGTACGTGTTGAAAATACATACACAAACTAAGAGAGAACAATTAACTAATTGGATAAAAATTAATTACATTTAGTTTTCAAGGTGATTTAAACGGTCTGATTGTTAATGCTTACTTAAATTATTAATTATGTTTGTACGTAACACAAGCACCCGCAAGAATCTAGCTTTTTCATTTATGAATCAAACTGTATGAATTATTTAGTGGATGGTTAGTGAGGATCGGTCAATAATACAAATCTTAGCTATTTTGCGTCGACGTTTCGACAATATTTATTGTCATCTTCAGGACCTGTGTACGAAATACAATAGAAATATCAAACATAACGAAACAATTAAATATCTGGGTGAACGTGTTGGTGTATGTGAGTGTGTGCGTGCGTATGTATGTATCATTTTATATGTGAAGACTTATGATAGTTTGTTTACATCTTCAAATTATCTTTAAGAAAACGAGCAAATTATAGTATGAGCAAATTATATATTCTCATACTATAATTTGCTCGTTTTCTTAAAGATAATTTGAAGATGTAAACAAACTATCATAAGTCTTCACATATAAAATGATACATACATACGCACGCACACACTCACATACACCAACACGTTCACCCAAATATTTAATTGTTTCGTTATGTTTGATATTTCTGTTGAATTCATACACAGGTCCTGAAGATGACAATAAATATTGTCGAAACGTCGACGCAAAATAGCTAAAATTTGTATTATTGACCGATCCTCACTAACCATCCACTAAAACATTCATTGGTTGACGGTCACTAAAAATTAAGGATTTAATGTATGAATTATTGTTTGATTAAATGCATTGGCTTCTACTGAGCAGAAGATGAACTCAGCACATTCACTTTACACGCACAAACTCCTATCTAGCAGACATAAATAATATTCACTCACGACTTCCAATTATGACGCATTTTCCTCAATTATAAAAGCAGTAGACGGACAAAAGCGAACGCAACCAACCCCTAAGTCTGGATATAATTAGTTTCATTTATTAGAGCGTTCTGCATGGCGTAAAGCGTGACGCCCCTGTGAGAAACTCAAACAGCTGCTTGTGAATGGAAGGACGAAACCTTAAACAGTGACTAATTAAACTCGGATTTCTTTTTTTGTACAACAATAAGTACAATAAGTCCGTGTTTAGGTTTCAATTAACTTTAAATAAAACATTTTTTCAAACAGAATCTTGGCGTTCACTGTCCTGTTTTAATCAATGCGTTCGTTAAGTTATCGTGTAAAAAATATCATGTGTCTATGTATACATTTAATGTATCCACGTCTTTACATAATACCGAATGAATTCGGTCTGTCAGCGCAGTATATTTTTACTTATTTTTCTTTGAATAAATATATTTTTATACATAATAATGAATATACTACACTTTTTCTTCTAGTTTTTGAATACAGTACATATCTCAATTTTACATACACTCACTAAACGTTAAACATTTCTAACGATTATACGTATTGTCTATTGACTCAAGGAATATGTATGTATGCATGTATAGGTCTACATGTGTATCAACGAATATATGTACGTACGTACCGAAATGACTAATGAACAAGTCAATGCATAATATATCTATGTCTTATATATAATGAGTAACAAACACACACATTTCTGTTCACAATTAATTAATTCTAGAGCACACGAGAAATGTCAACAGATTATTGCATCCGACTACGTAGGATAATCTGTTATGGTTATGGCTGTATCGATGTTACTTAAGTGTTTGTGTGAAAAAGTTCAATAAGACTAATTACGAATATTACTTAACCTAGCTGATTACAGAATTGCTAACACTGACAAAACGATGAAGTCAGCTGTTCATCACTGTAAATACGTCTCCTTCTTCTTCTTCTTTTTGCACTACAGACCAAGGTGGGCCTTGATCTGCACAAGGGTCTGAGCTCACTCGACCCTGTCTTCAACAAACAACGTCTTCCTCAACGGCATTCCTCCAAATCGTTCTAGGGCGGCCTTCCCCTCTCTTGCCGAACTGTCTTTGGCTGCCGTTCTGCATCCGTACGCCGTATGCGACCATAAAATTGTATTCTAGGCTATGCATTTTTATGAATGCACCAACAGTGAGATGTCTTCGCATATTGCATAGAATTCTTGATTATTTCCTTGAACTGCCTTCTTCCATTGCTCTCTTTGATTGGACCGATTATCCTTCTCATGGTTTCCCTTCAAACTTATCAAGACGTTCTCTAGTTTTCGCCCTGTACCAAATACGTCACAAAAAAGTAGTGTATTGTACACAACTGAGAATTTTGGCATTAAGTCTCCATCGTTTTAGACGTCGAACTCGCGAAGAGGCAATATAACGATGTACACGTTTTACTCTACTGCAGGTAAAGATGTAAATAATTAGACAATAGACTGAAGTGCTATCTTAGTTGAGTAATAGTGATTCTGGCACTGTCTTAATTACATTTTATCCGTTAGTTCCATTCTGCTGTACTTTAGTTAGCGCTGATACCCAATATCCTTCATCATACTGTACAATAAATTCTTTCTTTGGTTTTCAGTATTATATTTTAACATTGAAAATGCTTATAAGGACGTGTCGCACATTTGAAAACGACCGCTGGTGCGTGATCGAAAATGGGAACCGGTGAGTTTCCATAGAAACTACTTCTTTGTTGTCAATAACGTAGTACACATATAAAACTTCGCTTATGAATGCGACTACATTTAACTTATAATCTGTACATTGGTAAATGAAGAATGAATTCATTGATTGGTGAATGAAGAGTGAATTCATTGATTGGTGAATGAACATAAATATATATATTTTTTAAATTTATTGAAGCATTTTCAATTCCCTTCTCTGAGCACTGCATTTGTAGAATGCCTGTAAATTTTTACTTTCCATTTTTTCTTCATAAACAGTTTTTATTGAATAATCGTTGTTTAGATTTCCGTACGAAGGTTACCTCACGTTTCAGAGAATTTACGTTAAGCTTATTCTCTTTTCCATGTTCCCATTCAACAGTCCTTCGTATTAATCGGCAGAACCGTTTACTCACGTTATTTGGTGTCACCTAATAGCATTTACACTTTCTCTTCCATCTCTATACGACTTACAGACGGTAAGCCTTGCAGGCTTTTCACACCCTTCCGGTTTCATTATTTCTGGCATTATTTTACCCTACCTATACGTAGACCTCTAATTCTCTTGTGTACTAACCCTTTTTTGTATTCACGAATTACTTTCAGCAACCTATCTATGTGAAATAGCACCCCCATCTGTGTTTTCAAACATCACACCATCATCCACTATTTTTAATTACTTCTTTCAATCTCTTCTCCTTCAATGTCTTTTTTCATCTTGTGAAACCATTTTCCTGACTTGAGGACATTCGTCACATTTACATAAAATCAATTATTGTGCAACGACAGTAAATAATATAGCTACACTTACTGCGGTTAATTTTAATCCCGAACACATTTTACCTTTACAGATTAACCTGATTTTAAGTTGTAAACAACTGCTTATATAATGGACACGATGAAACGAAGGTAAACTACTGCGGATAATGTTAGTAAAAACAAAACAAAAAACAGTGTTACTAACATAACAATTAGACGTCTGTAGATATAAGAGTTTAAGGCTCTTTTATTACAACTAGTCTTTTATGTTTCCTTAATACACTCTAACAATAATTAGAATATAATCTAACTACCAGAGTAATCTAATAACTTACGAGAAGTCAAACAGTAACATAATGTACAATATTACCGAAGCTGGTAATCGAATGTGTAATACGTCACGTCTTGCTGATACGATGACGACAGAACAATCTGTAAAACACTGGCAAAAACTCAAAGAACGGCGGATCCGCAAACTCATTAAGGGAAGGAATGCTTTCAAAAACTGGCGATGAAGTGATTCTTGGGGAAGGTTATAGTACATTTGCGGTCCAATGTTAAAGACTTGTTGTGATTCATGAATGTTTATAGGAATTGTTGGATAATCTTTAAATTTTAATCTTTTTGAAACGCCAAAGCTTAGTCGAGTTTTAATTCCCTTAACTGTTTCTGAAATTAAATCTGATTATTCACTTGAGTCATATTTTAGTCGACTACTGGAAGCCTTCAACATGTTGACATGTCTATGTCACATCACGTTCCTTCGCATTCTGGTTTCCATCTTCAGCAACGTACACTGTGGTTGCGTATGTCACAAACCTAGCACTGTGTGAGACAAACATCAGGTTATCTCCGAAAGTCCAGTCAGGAATCGCTGATTGTTTGCACACCACTGATGTAGTATTGAGGAACGCAGTTCTTTTTCTCCCAGCGAGTTAAAACACGGTTCTATTTACTAGAAGTGAGTCGATTTCCTTTAACTGTTATTTCCAATGTAGTTTAAGAAAATTGCAATGTATATGTAATTAAACTTTTATTTACTTTCACATGCGAACATATACTTAGTTGTTACTGAAACTTATACGCGCTGACTTAAGTACAGTGGCGCGTCCCGGGGGGGGGGGGGGTTAGAACCCCCCCGAAAATACAGAAAACCTTTTGTGACCAACGTATGTACAAATAGTAAGAATATAATAATGATTATATTCTTACTGTGTTAACTACTATATTATTACAAACAAATTAAGATTTTCACTATTAGTAAATAATAAACTAAATTCAGCATAGGTAAGTTTACCAGACCTGAATAAACTGTTTTCGTGCCAATCACATGTTATGTGATTGTGTTAGTATTTTTCAAAAAACACTGGTTTTCATCAAAAGCGTAGAGTTTAGTTTATTACTATATTTTCAAGTTTGGAGAATGAAATGGATTGACCTGAGTCGCCTGTCGACTTCAGTGCAAAGGAAAGCATGATTCTCACAAACTGTGTGTGTATGATTCTACTCGTGTAATATGTGTATAAAAGCCTCTTTTCGGCATTATAGATGGAACGTACTCAGTTAAATTCTATGAAGCAAGGATCATTTTTACCTGTTCTTGCAACACTGACTTTCTATGTCGTGTTATTATCGTTCCTCCAGGAAAACCCCTGCTTGTAGAGAAAAAAATGAGGAAAACCAAAATTGTGCACCTTGTTCCTAAGTTTTCACCCCCCCCCCCACTGAAAAAATCCTGTGTGCGCCTCTGCTTAAGTAAGTTATATCCGCATTTTATGAATAGCTTCTCACAATATTTTTCTTGACTACGTTACACTGGCAAAGATATCAATAAAGTACCTTACGGAGTTGCAGAATTGTATTATCCACTTCCTGTTTATTATGGTCGAAGATACTTATTATAGCTAAGACCATTGCTGTAAATTTTCGTGTTCAGAGCTGCTACAGACCTTTCCAAATGCTACAGGGACTGTAAGATCATTGTAAAGAGGGTTTTTTTCTACGGCTTTTACAGTCATTAGCTGCAATCCAGCTTTAATTAGCACGGTCTGTAGTTATGCAATTATATATAGTATATTTATCTGTAGGCAACTGTGTACATAAAAAAACTTGTAAGTAATTTACAAAACTGTTTGCAAAAACACAATAAAGTCGACATCTTTCGTGAGCCCCGACGGCGACTAATTACAATAACAGAACGAAGAAGATTACCATCTTCAGCACGGTACTGAATCCGTCGGGTGTCGTGCACGAACCAGGTGTTTGTTATTCTTATACGCGTCACTTATGTAAATTCTGTCAACGTAGTTTTATGCTCCGCCATTGTCCTGTAAGCGCTTTACATACACACTTACGTCTGGATGTCTCAATACGACTCTCTGCCCAGCACACACGATGCGGCGTACATTTTGCCTACACTCAACTGAACTTTTCAAAGGTAAAATAAGATTCCGTAATAAGTCTCTCCTCTCTCCCCATCCCTCTCCCCTCTCTCTCTAGTGAATCTCGTGGAAAACAAACAGGATGTCAACGATCATGGATCATGCTATTACCACGCTCCCCGGGGCCGAACAATGTTTTCATTTTGATTACGGCTCCACTAGTAGTAACTTATTGCTCGTTTTAGTATTAGCTTACTGTCCGAATTTGTACTGCAAGAAGGCTCCACTTGCAGTAAAACTTAACGCGCATTCAACCAGTAATTTACTGCTAGTCTCTGCTACGGTTCTAGTAATATAATTTATGATAAGTAGCTGCTCACGACTAATAACAAAGTTTTCTTCTAGCTTGTGTAACTTTTTTCATACCTCGACTTTAGCAGTCCTGTTTTTACAATTTTTGTCTCCGTTGTCCTATATTGCTGGCTATTTTACACTTTAATAATTATTATTAACTCACTATCGAGCTCCATTTTATCACTATCGTTTATCTCCATTTTCATAAAAATTGCCACTTTTACAACAGCAAGGCATCACAACTGAATCGTTACTAAACTTTTTAGCAGTACATTACTGCTAGTGGAGCCAGGTAACAGCAGTGGTTTACTGCTCGAAAAATGGGACATGTTCCAGTTCGACCTTGATGCTGCCGCAGTAACTGACGCTACTGGTCAAAACATCAGTATACTAATGCTAGTGGAGCCGCTTACATTTATTCACGTGTTGTTCATTTTTCAGGCAGAAAACTACTGCTAAAATGTGCACTAAATTACTACTATAGTGGAGCCTTAGCCTTATTTCTACGGGTTTTCCAACCCAATTCCACCAGCCATAAAAAAGTAAGCCTACCAGTTACTTTTACCTCTTGCAGTAACGTCAGTGATTAAATACCCACACATTAAAATCGAAAATATCATCTACGCGTTTAGTCTTTTCTGACATAGGTATCAGCAATTAAGATACTGGATGTTTTTATGTTTGCAGATCGTATGTTACAGATTAGGGTCAGGATCACTGAACGCCAGCTGTTATTTACGGTAAGTTGCTGTACATTACGTCAACTTATTAATTACAGTGTATGTACACTACTAAATCTGTGATAAATAGTTCACTTCATGTTTATTCCCAACTATATCACACAAACAGTTAAACACTAACTGTTAAACCTATGCAAATCTAAGTTTTTTTCGTAAGCTTATGGACAGTACTGCTGTTGGACAGGTGAAAATAACAGTCAATCGACCCAATACACCGGCCGGAGTTGTCATTATTATTTATATTATTACAGTTCACCTCGCTGTTAGGCCGTGGTTCAAAATAGTTACAAATCACGCTTTTAGGTAGTACCTACAACGACCATCTTCAGTGGCGCTGTAACAGAGATTTTCAACAGAGACTTAACTTAGTCCTATGCGTCTTAACTCGTCCTATAAAAGTTATAAGTTAAGTCTTAATTTAGTCCTACGTGGGCATCCATAATCTCTAATCTCGCGCCACCGAAGATGGCCACCGCGGGTAGGGCCGAAACGCCTGGCTTTATTTCAGACCACGGCTTAACAGCCCGGTAAATTTTAATAATAATAACAATGTCAGTTCATTCAAATTTGTAAATGTTGAATACGTTATAATATGAATAACGTCGCGGATTGTCGAGGTAAGACAGTCCACGAATATTTTGCTGTAATGACAATAAAGTGAAAGTTTTCGATAACTAATCATTGTTTTCAGCTGTAACACACACACACACACACACACACACACACACACACACACACACACACACACACACACACACACACACACACACACACACACACACACACACACACACAGAGTTAACGGAAATTTCTTACACGATAGCTAGTTTGAGATACCACATACCCTATTGTGGCTCGTACTTGCTGTAGGCCTGCCTATACCATTCGTTTTGTTGTTAACGATATCATGTTCGTTATAGCTAATCGCGCGTGCGCGTGTTCTTTGTCAAACTGTTAGAAGCAACTAACCTGCATACATTACATGACAATGTACAATCAATTATTTTTTAATGCAAGTATTCAAATTTCAAATCGTCCGACGAACGTATCAAAGTAACTCGTACTACACATCATCAGAATGAACTGAGACTACGATGATGCGTAATTAGCTCACTTGAACGTACGTCCTCACGCGACACAACTTTAATTACCTGCATAAGAAAAATAGTAATTTGTGTGTGTGTGTGTGTGTGTGTCTGACTAAAGGCAACCACTGGTTGTTAGGGATCTACAACTGTCAACACTTCATGACGGCGACGGTGGGTGTCCACAGCGCTACACCTTGCAACATCGAATATTAGATTCAAACCTCATAGGAATTAAATCGAATTGTGTAAACATGTAAAATTAAATATAACAAACGGCGATACTTTGTTATTCTAAAACCTATTTCGCGTCACTCAAGCAAATCCTCAAAAACTATGCTAAACTCCGATAATTTTTGTACACGTGCTGTAGTCTATCTCGATGTGTCAACAGGACTGTATAATATACGGTTTATGTTAGCGCTCTTCTGCCTACTGTACACTAGTGTATATTTCTGTAAGAAGCTGGCAAAGAGGCACAGTCAGAATGTCAACGGCCTAGAACTTCATCCCAGTTCTACAACGATAATATCTCTTCCCTACAGGCTATTTTTGCCTTACACCGAATCGCTTATACCTGTACATATTCTGACGTACCACCTACACATGGAGCACTTTTTTGCTTCTTACGCTTCCAACAAGCCAGAGTAAATAAGTGATATATTTAGAAAAAAAGTACTAAGCAACACGAGTTTAACTCATTTACATATAGATAAATACACGTTATCTGATCCTATAAACGTATAGTAAATACAAGTGTGCATTACATTTATAAAATATTTTTTGTAATAGACTATATATATAGGCCTAATAGTATGAATGAATATTCTTCATGCGTTATGTTACACATATTTGTGAACATTCTTGTGTGTGTGTGTGTGTGTGTGTGTGTGTGTGTGTGTGTGTGTGTGTGTGTGTGTGTGTGTGTGTGTGTGTGTGTGTGTGTGTGTGTGTTTTGACCTTTCTTATGAACATATTTCTGTTAAAATTATATAGTACTGTAATTCGACAGTTTTAGTTACATTGTCATTTTCAGTATAAATAAGATAAATACAATCTGTACATAATCAAAATATGTCTTCAACCTAAGATTAGAGTTGTATTAATGAAAACCACGACATCGTTAACATTACCAGCGATATCTATTCGTAATTCGTAAAGTAGTACACACTTCAAACCATGAATCAGTAACACGATTTACGAGTATTATATATTGTACGTTGTGATAGGAAAGAACCTGGAGTACCTACTCATGTTATCTTTCCAAGGCGGAAGTAGGCCTACTGACTGTTAATTAAACGGAATTTATCTGGTGTTTTTGCGATCTTAAATAAATCTTGGTTATCTGGTTCACTGGTAACGGACTAGTTTGTCTCTCGTTTTTACTACCAGTCAGCCGACCACAACAAGCTTGTAAAGAATACAGTAATAACATTAAATAAAGCGTTACGCAAGCTGGCTACCGAGACCAGTGTTCTACGTCGTCTGGTCGAGAGAGAAAAAGGCATATAATAAACGACACAACATGTACGCCCTGCAAAACGTGTAACTTGTGTTTTGTAGTGTTATGGGAAGAGGAAGAGGTCACAAAACAGGCAGACTACACATCGGAGCTGATTAGCGAAACAAAAACGCGATACAAAAACTTGTATTTCACAAACTACGTCAAATAAGCGGGGACACAGAATGGCTGTAATGCGATGAAGAAAATGTAGCTCATGTTATCTGTTATGACGCGGTGGTCCAATGGTATCTATAGTGAAGAAACTTTATATCGTCTTCTCACTGACTCTCTCACTCTCTCTCTCTCACTCGCTCTTTCTTTCTTTCTTTCTATCTCTGTCTCTCGTGAGCACTCTTTTACTTTCTGTCTTTCTGTAAAAACTATTTTATTTTTGAACAGTGTAATAAACACGAAGTAACATGAGGTTCTCTAGTTTGTAGGAATCACCATACAAAAGTTCTTTCCATTGTATGT
Organism: Magicicada septendecula; assembly: GCA_034769895.1. Lineage (NCBI taxonomy): Eukaryota > Metazoa > Arthropoda > Insecta > Hemiptera > Cicadidae > Magicicada > Magicicada septendecula. The sequence continues at coordinate 247,551,877 of CM068371.1, read as the reverse complement.
ACGCGGTGGAACAAGAAATTCAGCTTTTTGGAACGAAAACGTGTCTCTCACAATATGCGCTGTCCATGTGGGAAGTTCGTACAATGCCAAGTAGGATTACGGTAAGCGAAAACAATAGAGTTGTCGCTGACGGAGACGGGTCGCGTGGCAAAGCCGCCCTTCCGGCTGTGGGGGCGCCGTCTCAACCCCCGCGCGCCGACTCCAACCGTAAACATGACTCAACACGTTACCGCGTCTCCACTCCGGTACTTTACGTAGGCGTAGCGTGCTTTCCATGTGTCGATATTATTGTGGCTTTGGCACTCGATATTTCAAAATTTTCACACACGTGCGCGCGCTCTCAAGCAAGCGCACAAACACATCAATAAACAGGCTACTAATTATTATTACATAAACGTAATACAGTCAACAGAATAACAAAAATTAAGACACAAGTAACGTAATAAACACAGGACCGCATAAAATTTATTGGTCTACGTGCATAATTGAAGTCTGAAGCATGTAATAAGTAAATCTGCCCATCACACGTCTAAAACTGAAACACGAACGAAAGAAGTTTCTAAGAACGGTCGACTTTAGCTGCTGAAACGTTCCCTTTCTATCTTAACTTATGATGACTGATGAATCGTTAGACGTTAACAGGGATGAAAAATGTCTGCTTACATTTAAAAAAAGACGCGTTTCCCACCACTGAATTAAAAAAAAAAAGTTTCGGCTACATCAGAAGTCACGTAGTCAAGGTGCCATTTATGTGACGCTTTAATATTGGAGAATAGTGTTTCTGTTATTTGTATGTATGAGAATTATTATTTTGCCTAACGGCGGCTACCAGTTTCTGGATAAGCGAAACGTTACATTACAGAAAAAATTAATGAATAATGGATAAGGTCCATTTTCAATTGACTGATGTAATCTGAAATTAAAATGCAGTCTGACTACGGTTAACCATCGTTAGAAAATTTTATATTTAAAGTCTGTAACAGTTAGACCTATTTACATTTGAGTTGTTGACGAACGGAATAAATCTCCTGAATGTTTGGAAGTCATAACACGTAAAGATGGAAAGTGGATGAAGTTGTACAAAAAAAGCATAAGTTAATCATACAAATAACACTGTCACGAATAAAAGTGAAAGAAACACAAACAAGTCTACCTATAGAAAACCATATTCCAACAACACTATTATATAGGGCAGAGTCTTAGACAATGGCAAAGAAGTTCAAATCGAAAAACAGCATCCGAGATGAATTATTGAGGAGAGTAGTTTGTAAAACTCGAAGGGACAGAACACGAAACCAAAATGAAGAACTACAAACAACATATAAGTAAAGGAATATAAAGGACTCGGATGTAATGGTTTGAATACCTAGTGTGCATGGAACCAGGGAGACACAGTAAAAGAATCCTTTACTTGAAAGTAGACGGAAGAAGACCAATGGGCCGACCCATAATTCAATGGGAATAATAGCAGAGTTGTCAGAGAGAGGCAAACAGCAAGACAGAAAACATCAAAAGACGACGGTTAGAGGACGCCACACCGTATGACACAAACAGAAAAGAAAAATAAGACCATCTAAAAGCATTCTGTTACTGCCGTGTTAACAGCCACAGATAGGCAGACCAACGGATACAACATCATTGGAAAGTTAAAAGACATCATTTAGACATTAAAAGCATATTTTTGTGGCGCCGACAAGTCCAACGTTTCCTCTTTTTATTACAGATCGGAGAGCAACAGATAAGATGGACAACGAATACCATATACGTGCACTGTATGCGAATTTTGGTATAACACGTTGATCCGTAAACGAGAAAGGTTTCCGCTTTTGCTGTCCTTTTATTATTTACTTAGTATACTTGTACAAATGATGTGGAGGATAAGAAAGAATCGTGATCTAAGAGGCCTTCATGGAGAAGTGGACATAGTTGCAGCAGTGAAGTCGCAAAGGTTGAGATGGTTGGGGCACGTGGTGAGAATGAGAAGTGATCGAGGCCCAAAAAGTAGCATTGGAAAGGAAGCCGGAGGAAGTAAGGAGGAGAAAACGTCCGAGGAGGAGATGGTGTGAAGATGTGAAAGGGGATTTGGGAGGGAGATGCGAGTGGCAAGTTGGAGAAGTAAGGCTCTGGACAGAGAAGAATGGAGGAGAATCATTGAAGAGGCCAGGGTTCTACAGGGACCGTAGTGAGAAAAAATACCTGTACAACTACTCGCGAACACAGTCATCACAATGGTAAACAGACGCGTAATTTATTATACAGGTTCGCTCCGAAGGATACATAAATTCCACACTATGACGTGACCATACATTTCCTATGAGCCGAAATCAAGGAGTATCTGACAGGTGCCACCTGTTCGGTCACGACTGGATCGCTGTAATCTACTCGTTACATCGGACCATAAATTTTACGACCACGAGTTTCAGTAAAAATCGCAGTCCGATAACGATTTATGTTGGACGGTATCTGGTCTGCGGAAAACACAAAAACAACAACAACCATCATGTGCTCACAGCGTTTACTGTGATGATACAGCCGACGTGTATGAGATTGTGTACCTTATATTCACACCACCGACAGTGGTTACCATTTTATTATAACTTCTTTTAATCACAAATCACTGTATTGAATACGAATCACAGGACACCGACAGAACTGAGTAACTTTCCCTCTTACACGTCGTTAACTTTTTGTATTCTTTCTACGGTTTTTACAAAATTCATCAGAATCATCTTGAAAGCTTTGTTTGAAAAGTCTTTTTTTCTAAGATTCCAATAATCATAGTTAAAACTGTTTTAATGAGTACAAAGGCGGAATTAATTCTAACTCAAATTTACGAGTTCTGACCTAAAAGTATCCGACCGTATTGATCATTACGAGAACTGGTTGTGCAACTGCACTGGAATTCGGTAGCCAATCACATGGCACTATTTGACGCATGCGCGAACATTCGTTGTCGTATTGGACTATTCAGTTTGGTGTGAGACTCTTGTGTAAATACGAGTTGTACGTGGCTGCCTAATACAATTTCCCAAGCAGTATTAATTTATATCATTTTACTAGTAACTCCGCTTATCGTTTGGAAACTATTGCAAATCTGAAAAGGAGCAAACACGACAATGAAAAGTAAGAAAAAAATTATTGGAAAATATTCATGTACGTATACAGTATGTATCATTAAGTCTTCTCAGATGGTAGTATGCTATATGTGTGCGCCACTTGTGTAGTGTAGTGTATTGCAGTCGGTTGCGAAGATTTTAAAATGACCGCCTTTCGGTTCTTATCAAATAAATATGTGACTAATCTCCTGACGACGTATTTCTACATCTCATGACTTTCTGTATACTCCACAAGATTTCGAACAGAAAACATTATTCCAAAACATTCCCAAAATATTACAAAACGTATTTAAGAGGCTGTCAAAGTAATTTTCATGATATTCCTATGGACTGAATGTGATCAACATGTCGGTTGACCTACCTGGACGTAAGATTTCAATGCTGAATCGATTCTTATTCACAATCAAACATAAATCATCACTGTAAAGGAACCGCTTCTGAAGAGTTTAGCTTTAAACTAAAAGTGAGAAAAACCTGTCGCCTCACTATTGCCGAGCAGCCCAACAACACCGTACAATCACGATAAACGCGACGTCTGGTTCAGAATCAGCTGAGCAGTGAATGAACTTGAACTGTACGAGAAGTGGTTGTAGCTTACCTTGTGCTCGCTGGGCCCGAGAGTGCGAGACGAACCTGAAACACAACATACAAAGTCAAGTTTAATATCAACGTCGCTCTGCAAACACACACACATACACACACACGCTTATTTATAACTACATACGGTAACATTTATATAAAACGTAATTATGTAACACGTAAATCTTAATACAGCTGCTTACTCGCTTTTGCGGTATCAAAAACGAACCGTCTCCACCACGAATTATGAATTATGATCCCGATACATGCCTTGTTATCAGAATCTCTTGTCGACGTTTTAATCTTCGGTTAGACGTAAGATTGGTGTACACTTTGGGCTAGGTAACTTTTCTTTTTTTTGTACTGGTATTTTGCATTTACGAAATTCTCCCTGGACGTCTGGCTAAAAGAAGTGCTTTTCTTTTGTATGTCCGGTCCAAAAGAAATACTTTTCGAACTTGACTTTAAACGGTTGATCGTAATAAATCAGTTTATGAGGGCCCTATCTATCGTACATAAAATTTACCTACTAGATCGAACGCCAAGTTCACTTCTAAGCAACGAAGAAGACGAGAATCGATGAAGAGCTTTGGCTCGTTCGACGAAATTGTTTCAGCGTTTTTGGTAAGTATACAAGGTTTCGGCCAGTCATCACTTTAACCAGTTGTCATACTTAGTACAGACAACCAGACTTTGCGCGAGAGCGCGTGTCTGCCAGGCCGCAGCCCGATGAACGTTTCTTTCTTCAGTTGCAGCACAGTTACTTGTTCACGTCCAATCGATACAAAAGCTCGGTCATCATTGTTCGTTGTACGAATCTTTCAGCGTACAATGTTCGTTCGTTGCGCTCCCAGAGAATCTTACAACTTAACCCTTTACCATAATGCTGGCGTTCTATGGTTGGTTTTACATAATGCTGGCGTTCCAGACACATTTTAACCATTCAAATTTGGTTAAAAATTAAAATTTAACGGTTGGGGGTCTCGAAGCCATTCTTTTAGTCACGTGACAAAATACCAATAAAAGAGCACAATGTTGTCCATACTAAGTTCACCGTGTAACTCCTTGCTTGTCTACACACATTTTCAGCCTTATGAAAAAAAATCAGAAACATACTTTTTACTGAAACCAGTGATTCCGCGTTCTTTACAGCAATTACCTCAGTATTTTATTTATTTATTTTTTATTTTCACTCTACAAACTTATTTTCCTTCCTCAATTTACAATTTCTGCATTCACATGATAGGCCTTTAACAAGTCTTTAGGTCTCGAATGGCTTTCGCTAATTTCAGTCACATTAATTTTGGCCAACTAGAATAGTTTTTCTTTGTACACTTCAACTCGCTGCTCTCCGTAAATGCAATGTCGTCCCCAAATGTACTTGCTAACGTGTTCAGTCTAGCTGGATAACATTTAATACAGTATTACTTCATATGCCTATAGTATTACTACATAACCTGATACCAAATTAGTAACGCGGCTGTACGTTTCTCCGCTTTATGTCCTAAACAAACAGGAAACTAGTTGTGAACAATTTATTCGTGTTACCGCTTCGTTAAACCCGTCTGTTGTATACATAAATAAACGATAGATAGAAAGTGAATTAATATAACATGTATACGTCGTTTCTTACACGAATAATTAATTTATGGTATTTATTATCTTGTATGTTGCCGTGACTCGGTCGTACGACACTATATTGTTCCGACGGTATCACGGATCGTCGTATGGTACAGTAGAAATAAAGACAGACACCAACGACGTCACTAATTGCCAGCTTTAATTAATCACAAATAACAGTTTGTAATCAACAAGGTACTCTCGTACAATAATTCAAGTTTAAATTGTCCACATGCAATAATAATGTCCAGTAATAGAGTTCCGCACTAAATATAACACAGTAATCATTTTCAACTTGATCCACACTAAAGAAATCACCCACTGTAACTGTCTGAAAAAGCCAGCCGCTCTTGCTTTTATAGGTCGCGCAGTGGTTCCAAAATAACTATCCATCCATTCGGTGGCGTGAGCATAATTTGCGTTTTTACAAGTGCTCTCCAGAAGAACCTGGAAGCTCCTTTAGTGCGGCCTTGACTGAAACGCTACACCTGCTCGACTAGCGGAGAAATGGATGGATGGACGCTCTCGACTCTTCGATACAGTCGTTACAATATGTTACCATACAAAAGCACCTTAAACATAGGCCTACGTTTCCGACTTCGAACCACCTGTATTGGCTAAGTAACAGTAAACGTTTCTTTAATCTTTTATATTTTGTTGCTGAAATCGAATTATTTTATACTTTTGCGCTCTAGAATAAAATACAAAAACCGAGTTACATCTTTGCGATTCTATATATTAAGTGACTAAAAATCGGCAACCTACAGTAGACGTGTACCAGTTACGTTATCTTACACACAACTGGGGGTCGCGAGTAGTGCAGTGTCCCGAGTCTCAGAAAGGACTCCTGCCACTGGGTCGGTTTGAGTTCTATTTATATCAATTTATCTATTAGGGGGAGGGGGGTCTGAAGCGACCTGCGATTGGTGGATTATACCACCGGGACTAATAGACGAGGTCGCTTCCAGGATTCACCTGGTCGCGGGGTGTATTTAACAAGTCCGGCAATGAGGGAATTGTGGGTCACTCTGTCGGAACGAACATAGAATCTACGCGCCAGGCGTCTCACGGTGTCATCAAGAGAGCGGACACCGAGTCCTCTCCTCAAAAGACGAGAAGAGTACCTCCGGGGGACTTTGCACGCGAGCTTCAGTCCCCGGTCGAGTACGCGCTGGAGCGTTGTTCTATGACCACGAGCCAGGTATCCCCAAACAGGACAGGCGTAGGTAATCACGGGCAACACGTACGTGTTGACTATGAGCTTACCTAGCCGGGGGGGGGGGTCATTGCCGGATTAGATAGCACGGGCCAGAGTCTACTGAGTTGCGCCGAAGCGCGTTGTCTGATGTACTGTGTATGGGTTCGCCAGGTGAGTCGGGAATCCACGTGGAGCCCGAGGTACTTGACGCTATTGGTCCAGGGCACCTCGACGGGGCCTACTTTAAGCGGCCGAGGCCGCTTACGTTTGCGCGAGAATATTACCGCGGCGCTCTTGGAAGCGTTAACGGCATCTCTCCAGTCGTCGATCCACCCGACATACGCGTCGAGTTGGCGCTGGAGCTTAACTGCCGCATAACTCGCGTTCGACTCTGAGGCAAAAGCCGCAGTGTCGTCCGCGAACAGCGACAATTTTACTCCAGGAACTCGAGGCGTGTCGTTGACAAACAGCGAGAACAGGAGAGGTCCAAGGACACTTCCCTGAGGGACGCCAGCGGTAATACGCCTCTCCGAAGAGAGAGCGTGGTCTACTCTCACTCGGAAGCTACGGTCTCTCAGAAAGCTGCCGATCAAATGAACGTAGCTATCTGGAAGAAGGGCTTCCGTGACCTTGTAAAGGACACCCTCGTGCCACACGCGGTCAAAGGCTTTCTCTACGTCTAGGAAGATCGCAGTCGTCTGTTTGCCCTGGCAGCCAGCCTCGGTAATGCATTCCACGAGTCTCATCAGTTAATGAGTCGAGGAGTGCAGCTCACGAAAGCCGAACTGTTCGGGGATCAGCACGTCTAGTCTTTCTAGATGGTCGCGGATCCTACGCTGGATCAGACGCTCCAAAACCTTGGACGTCGCGGACAAGAGGCTGATGGGCCTGAGGTTTTCCACGCGAGAAGAATTCTTTCCCGGCTTGGGTATCACTATGACGGTAGCCGTTTTCCATTTCACCGGAAAATAGGCCAGTCTGAGGCATGAATTGAACAGGTCAGAGAGGAACTGGGTTCCTCGCTCCGGAAGACGATGGAGGGCGGAATTCATGACTCCGTCCGGGCCAGGCGCCTTCCGGGTCTTGAGCTGAACAATCCTCTCAGAGACCTCCTCCGGGGAGATGGGCTCCGGTTGGACTGTGATATCGGCCGATAGAAAGCGCTCTACCTCGCGGCAGATTTGCTCAGTGAAAGCCGGGTTCTTGGATGGGTTGGGAGCGAACTGTCGCTCTAAACTGTCAGCCAAGAACTCTGCCTTTTCGAGGGGGCGGCCAAGGGGTTCACCGCCGGGTCCGACCAGTGCGGGGAGAGGCGCGCGTTTACGCTTTCCCGTTAGGGGACTGGGAATCCGCCAGACATTACGGTCCTCGGCAGGGCCATCCATCTGTGTCACAGCTAGCTCCCAGTTGCGTCTACGGAACGCCAGCATGTCGCGACGCAACTTGCCTGACGCTCTGTTGAACGCAGCCTTGTCAGCCGGGTCACGAGTCCTCTGCCAGCGTCTCCGGAGGCGATTCCTCTCGCAAGCGAGCTGAGACACCTCTTCGGGGATACGCTGATAGTCGGGCGTGAGCCCCGGCTTCATCCGGGAGGACACGTCTACCGCCGAGACTACGGCTGTGTCGAATAAGGCAACTGCCTCGTCGACATGCTGGGTAGTGTCGAGCGGGATATGCTCAGGTAGGCGGCGACTGAACGCCGGGCCAAAGCGGTCCCACTCGATTACCCGCCGCTCGTCGCGGACGGTGGCGTTCTGGGTAGCTATATGCACCGAGGACAGTTCCGAAATGACGGAGACGTGGACCGGGCAATAAACGCCCCTGACCGCGGCAATGTCCAGTACGTCAGGGCGGGAGTTAGCCCTCGAGGGATAGTACGTAGGCCCGGTAGGACCCATGACTGTGACCCGAGCCGCATCAGCATACCTGCGTAAGCGAGCCCCGTTTGGGTTCACCAAGCGGCTCCCCCAATCAGGGTGCTTACAGTTCAGGTCGCCCGCCACGACTACCCTCCTGTGTGCGCCAAAGCCGGCCTCCAGATCGTTCGACAGGAGCTCCGTTTGTGGAGGCTTGTAAGCGGAAACCACGAGTAGACCGCCGAGAGCACCATGGAGCTCAACCGCGGTGCACTCGAGGTTCCGCCGCTGAGGCAGGACAACGCGGTGATGGCGAAGACTCGCCTTCACCGCGATGGCTGTGCCCCCTCCTGCGCGACCCGACCGGTCATCCCGGTGGCACACGTAGTTGGGCAGTCGGAAACGACGATGCGGGGTCAGGTGCGTCTCACCAAGAAGAAGCACGTCGGGCTTGTGTCGGGCAACGAACTCTAAGAGCTCAGAATGCCGGGAAGCGAGGCCGTTGGCGTTCCACGCCACGAGCTCGAGGTCTCGCTTGAGGGATTGCCGTGGTTGTCCGTTCATAACAGACCTATAATTCGGCAGGCTTCCACCAAGAGGAGGAACTTGTCTTGGGGCGAGGCTGTTGCCAAGCGTTCCTTGATTTTAAGGAAAGTTTGGGCTACCTTCTGGAAGTCGTAGCTTGCCAGAAAGTCGGATACAACGGCGAGATCATCGGAAGATGAGGCCTGGGGGGAACGCTTGACGGCAGCTGCACAGCTGCGGCGGGGCGAGGCGGTGAATACCTTGGGGGCAGGTTCTGGAGCGGGTGGTCGCTCTGGCTTTTGGTGGACAGGCTTGGGTCCAGTGGCAGGTAACTTTGGCTGGCCCGTGTTCTTGGCCGGAGGTTTACCTTTTTTGCCTGATCTGGGGAATCTAGGCTTGGGTGGCGGCGGCAGTGGAGGATCAATTTCCTCCTTATCGTCCGGCAACGGGACTAGAGCGTAGTGGGGGACTTCGCGTTCCGGTTCCGGGGGCGCGGTAGGTGGTTTAGCCTGTTGAGCTATGCTCGGGCTCACTGCACTAGGTTTCGGAACCGGAGCAGACCTAGGGGCTGGTTTCCGGACCACAGGTTCAGCGGCTTTGGCCGTCTTTACGGGTTTGCTAACAACTTGCCGAGGCTTAGGCTGGACAGGTTTGTTAAGTTTGTCCAGCTGCTCTTTGTAGACTGGGCAGCGCCTGTTATTTGCAGCATGGGCGCCGCCACAGTTGATACAGTATCGGTGGTTGTCCGGAACAGCGCAGGCCTGCGTCAAGTGGTCATTTCCACACCGGACGCAGGTCGGCGCGTTCCGACAACCGAAGCTGCTGTGGCCGAACCGCTGGCACCTGTGGCACTGGGACATTCGCCAAGTCTGACGGCAGGGCTCTACGTTCACGCAGAGCCCGAAAAGCCGTTTCAAGTCTAAAAGGGACTGGGAAGAGTCGCCCTTCTCTACCAGGAGTCTGATGAGGGGGAGGGGACGACGCGAGCCATAAGTGGTGTACAGCCGAGAGGCTCCCACAACCTTATAGCCCGCGTCGCGCAGTTCGTCGAGAACGACCTGCGGATCCGCCTGTATGTCCAAGCCCCGAAGGACGAGGGCTACAGGCTTGGTTCGGTTGAGAGTGTACGTGTGGAACTGGAACGATTCCCTTTCCAGCCACTGGATCACTCCGAAGTACTCGGATGCACTGCGGCAGTTAACGCGCACAGTCTCACTCGCTAGGAGCTTGACCGAAGCGTTATCTGCCAGCGCAACGACCTTGCGGAGTCGGCGACTAAAGCCGATAATATCTCGGACGTTCGTGACGAACACCGGCGGGATCCTTCCTTCGGAGGTGCGACTTGGCGCAACCTCAGCGGAGGCGTTGAATGCCGCCGAGTCCGTAACCGAACTCAGAGAGGTCAGGGAAGGAGACTTCCTCGGCTTGCCACCGTGCCCTACTACCACCCAGTCGGTGGAAGCCGAGGTCTCCATGTCTGGGGAGTCAGATTCCGGCAGAGGTTGCGGGCTGCTTGGCCTACTAGCGGCCGTGCAGCCGGAAGGTCCGGCCTTTACGGGCTTGGTCGGCCCTAATAAGGACCGATTATTTTCACGAACTTGCGCGGGTTGAGCAGGGCTTCCCGCGCGACTCGTAGGGTTCCCGACTGGCCCAAGTGGCCGGCCGGAGGGCTCGCCGCTGCCGCACAGTGCTTCTGGGACACTAACAGCTGGTCTACTGCTGACTAGCTCAGCTCTTTGTCCAGCGGGTATCCGGGGGCCGAACTGTGACACCGTCACAGTGGCGACGCAACCCGCATCTCTATTAGTGAGTCCTACTCTCGGACTCCCCGGATTCCGCTGGACAGCGCTACCTACTCGACTTACCGGCACTGTGCGGCAGGTCCCAGTTGTGCGCTTCGTCTCCTCGTCTTGCTGGCAAGGCGGCTGGTCCACTTCCATCGCTGCAGCTTGGTGTTGTCGCTGGCGATGCTGCGAGTGTTGATCAGGCGGCTTCTTCTTAACAGCCTCCGTCGATTGTTGAGATAGCCTCTTCATAGCAGGTTCTTGAGGTCGAGGCGATCCTCTTCTGCGTTGTTCTCGATGCTGTTTACTCTTCGAATGCAGGCAGTCTTCTGTTCTGCTAGGCCGTCAGAGCTGTTGGGTTGTGCGTCGTGAGACGACCCAATGGGTTCCTAGTACCGAGCCTCCGGTAGGGGCTCCTGCCTAGTGGTCCTGTCCAGACGGAATATTATTTATTTAATTTTTAATGGTCGCTACAACGACATGCTCGTACTAGGTCGACTAGTACAGTATTTGTCGAGGCCGTTTCCAAGAATCACCTGGACGTGTTCGGTACTCGCCAAGGCCATCTATGAGTGGGTTTGTCTGGGTCCTCGCAGCTCGGACGTAAAATTTACGTGCAAGTCGCCTTGCGGTGTCTTCCAAGGAGGGGACACCGAGTCCTCTTCTCAAAAGACGAGAAGAAAACCGATAGGGCACTTTCGCCGCTAGCCGAAGACCTCTATCGAGAACGCTTTGCAACATTTTTTTATGAACGGTTGCGAGGTAGAGCCAGACGGGAATAGCATAAGTAATGATCGGCAACAGATACGCGTTGACGATCAGCTTACCCAGCTTGCGGGTCATCGCCTTGTTAACGAGTATCGGAAACAGTTGCGCGAGACGAGCGGACGCTTTCTTTCGCATCGTCTCAGCGTGGGCACGCCAGGTGAGCCGACGATCTAGATGGACACCGAGGTACTTAACTTCTCTCGACCAGGGCAAGTACGTTCTACCGAGTCTCACTCGGCCTCGTGGTTCTTTCCGGCGCTTTGTGAATAGCACCGCGGAGCTCTTGGTTTCGTTGACGGCAACTTTCCAGCTTTCCGTCCACGTCGACGCATCGAGTGCGCGCTGAAGTCGTGGGATAGCTCTGTCAGCGTTCCGATCGGCGGTATAGACCGCCATGTCGTCGGCAAACAGAGCCATCTGGACTCCAGGCTCTCTGGGTGCGTCGTTGACATACACGGAGAACAGGAGAGGCCCTAGCACGCTACCTTGAGGTACCCCGGCTGTAATGCGTCTCTCGGAAGAGACATGGTCGTCTATTCACACGCAGAAAGTCCTCTCCGTCAGAAAGCTAGCAATCAAGCGAAGGTAGCAATCTGGGAGCTGGATTTCCCGGAGCTTGAACAAGAGCCCGTCATGCCAGACACTATCAAAGGCCTTTTCCACATCTAGGAAACAGGCGACAGTCTGCTCTTTCCGACACCCGGCGCCCGTGATGTATTCCACCAGTTTCATCAGCTGATGAGTGGTGGAATGCCCCACACGGAAGCCGAACTGTTCGGGGACCAGTACATCGAAATTTCGTAGATGGTCTAGTACTCTCCGTTGTACGAGACGTTCGAGAACCTTTGACGTGGCTGACAGTAGACTAATGGGCCGGAGGTTGCCGGGACGGGAAGCATCCTTTCCCTGCTTCGGGATCACTATGACCGTTGCCTTACGCCATTTCTGGGGAAAATAGGCCAGTCTAAGACACGCGTTGAACAGCGCGACCAAGAAAAGTACTCCTTGCTCCGGGAGTCGAGTAAGAGCGGCGTTAGAGACGCCGTCCGGGCCAGGAGCTTTTCTCCGCACGAGTTCAACGAGCCGATCTACGACCTCTTCCCTAGTAATGGGTTCGGGCTCCGTAGTGATCGGAAGAGACAGAAAGTCTTCCACTTCGTTCTCGACTTCTTCATCGAAGTCCCAGTCCATGGGCGGGTTAGGAGCGAACTGTCGCTCGAAACACGCGCCCAAGTACTCGGCCTTCGCCTCCGGGCGAGCCAGGATTTGACCAAAGGGTCCAGCAATGGCCGGGATACGAGGTCGGCGCCTCTTCCCTACCAACGCCGAAGGTATCCGGTACGGGCTACTTTCGTCCGATCCGTCCCCTGCTTGGGCCACGGCGAATTCCCAACAGCGTCTCCGGTAGGCCTGCATTTCACGACGTAAAATGCCGGTCGCCCGGTTGTACGCTGCCTTGTCGGCCGGATCACGGGTCCGCTGCCAGCGTCTCCGGAGGCGATTTCTCTCGCAAGCGAGAGCACTCGTCTCCTCTGGGATCCGCTGCCAGTGGGGCGTGACGCCAGGCTTCATCCTGGAAGACGCGTCGATCGCAGATACGACAGCCTCGTCAAACGCGAAAACTGCCTCGTCGACTTGGCGGACGGTTTCGAGTGGTCCCGCCTCTGGTAATCGGCGACTTAACGCCGGGCCATAGCGGTCCCATTCTACCACCTTCCTGACATCTCTGCGTACGACGTGCTGGGTAGCGACGTGTATCAAGATGGGGAGATGATCGGACGATAGTTCCGTTAGCGCGGACACATGGACCGGACAGTCAATTCCTTGGATCACCGCTATGTCCAAGACATCGGGAGCCGAGTGGCGTTGTGAGGGGTAGAACGTAGGTTGGGTAGGCCCAATCACTGTTATCCTGCGAGAATCGGCAAACCTGCGTAAACGTTTCCCGTTTGGGGCAGTCAAGCGATTGTTCCAATCGCGATGTTTACAGTTCAGGTCGCCGGCCATGATGACCCTCCTGTGTGCATCAAACGCGACAGCTAGATCGGAGTGAAGGAGCTCTTTTTGCGGCGGTTTACACGCCGCGACCATCTGTACGCCGCCTAGAGTGTTTAACAACTCCACAGCGGTGCCTTCGAGGTGAGTCATTGCAGGCAAGACGACTCGGTGATGCTCGAGATTGAGCCTCACCACGACGGCAGTACCGCCACCAGCAGTGCCCGGTCTGTCGTTTCGATAGCACACATAGTTGGCCAGTCGTAACCGACTCGCAGGGGTCAAGTGGGTCTCATTGAGAAGGACTACATCGGGTTTGAGTCGGGCCAGTAATTCTTGGAGTTCCTGGATCTTGTTGGACAACCCGTTGGCGTTCCAGGAAAGAATTGAGAGATCTCGTTTGGTGACCCGACTCATAGAAGACCTACACAAGTGGCGGCTTCCACCAAGAGCATGAATCTCTCGGTTATATCGGCAGTCTCCAAGCGGGAGCGGATGGACCTGAAGGTCTGGGCAACTTTGTTGAGGTCGAACTCAGCAAGGAAGTTATGGACGACCTGGTAGTCGTCAGGTACGGTTGTTGAGGCAGATTGCCCGGAGACTGTGTGCGCATAAGAGCGCCGAGGCTTATCAATCGGGGAATTGGTGGAAGCCAGGGGTTTCTTAGGGCCAGGTGTAGCGCCTCTAGCGGAGGTGCTAGGAAGAGGGACAGATGCGATTACGTCGGACTTCGCGCGCTGTGCAGGCTGTCTGGACTGTGCGGCCGGGTTGGCAGGAGCCCGGGATCGAGCGCCACGGGGCTTTCTATGCCGCTTCTTTTTGCCTGCGTTGGGAAACCGCGGGGGCGGGAGGTCAGGCGAGACTGCTTCTAAAGCAGGCGCAGGATTCTCCGGTGCTGAGGAGGATTGAGAAGTCTCAGGCTCCACAACCGAGATGTTTTCTGTTGGCTGAGTGGTCTCACTTTTAGATGCCACGAGGTTACGGCGCTTTTTCGCCATAGGCGGGACAGGGGCCTGTGAAGGAGCCTGAGTTGGAGTTGCCTGTGCTGCAGGTCTTTGCTTCGGGCCTTTGGATCTTTTTTGTTGCCTGTTTGCAACTGTGGCGGAAGACACGGCAGCCGTAGCAGGAGACGAAGGGCCTGGCTGCTCGGTTGCAGGTCTTGAACCAGCTACCGGATGCCTCGGTGGTGGCAGGCGCCCTTTCGGCTTTCGCCGCTCGAGCTCCCGCTGAAACACCGGACATGCCCGGTAGTTGGCGGGGTGACTCCCGCCACAGTTGATGCACCGTTTGAATGCAGGCGCATCACAAAGTTTACTGGCGTGAGGTAGAGAGCACCTAACGCACGCCGGAGCGTTTGAACAAGTTTCGGAGTGGTGCCCGAAGCGTTGGCACCTGTAACACTGAGGCAGAGCCCCGGGAGCGCGGCTTCTTTCCACTTTTACGCGGAAACCAAAGAGCCGCGTAAGTGAGATTAGGCTTGCGCCTGCCTCGCTATTCTCCGCCAAGATGCGAACCAGAGGAATTGGACGCCTTGGTCCGGCAGGAGCAAATACTCGATGTACCGCGCGAACAGGATAGCCCAGCTCGCGCAGCTCATCGAGGATTTCCTCGATAGGAGAGTCCACGTCCAAGCCTCTGAGGATAAACGACAGAGGCTTCACGTGTTTGGGCGAGAAGGTGTGGTATTGGATTTGCGACGATTCCACGAATGCCACGACACTGCGGTACACGCCCATTCCTCGGACAGCGATCTTGACAGTGTCGCCCCCAAGGAGCTTCAAGTCAACGCTGGCCGGGGAAAGTCCGGGAGCCACTATCAGTCGCCGGTAAAAACCGGTGACATTGTTCACGCCGTAAACGAACACGGGCGGGATGCGACCAGAAGCCGGCGGTGCTTGGGCAGCGCCGGACACAGTCGCCCCCGGGCCGGATTCGCCATCGGCGGGGACAACTTCCATGGCGGACGCCGAGGAAGAGGTTGAGGAGGACCGGTTCCGCCTCGGTTTCTTAACCGGGCGCCCCCGTGGCCCAACCGCCACGAAAGCGTCGGTCTCGTCACCGGGCAGCGGAACCGACCGGGGATCGACTTGGTCCGCTTCCATCAGCGGAGAACACGGCGAATCGCTCGTGTGGGGCGGGGCAGTGGCGAGCGACTGCGTGCTCGTTGACGCGCCCGAACCGGGCATTTCCGCCAACGAGCGGGAGGTTCGCCGACCAGAGGCAGCCAGGCTGCCTCCGGCGGTAATCAGGAACCTAGGGTCCGGCCCGAGCCGGATCGCTTGCGGGACAACTGGAACGCTCAGGCTTTCTACGAGCTGGGCTAATGATCGGCTTCGTTAGATACCTCTCCTTACCAAGAGAGGTGTCCACCGGCCTCTTTACCTAGGCGATATCCAAGCTCGCTTACCACTGGTGGGGGCTCGCAAGGATCGTCCTAGGCAGCGCTACCTAAGAGCCTGAGCGTCAGCGGGCAAGATGCGCTGCGCAACCTTAAAGCTCTGGCAGGCTAAGTGCTTCCTCTTCAGCGGCAAACTGGTGGTCCTAAAAAGGGTCGCTCGGCTGGTGGCCCTTAGAAGGTCCGACGAACTCAGCTGTACTTGAGCTGGCTACTCAGTTCACCAGCCAGCTGAGTTGTTGTCTTCTATCTTCTAAGGCCTGATGTCCAGTAAGCAGGGTAGCTGGTGACGTTTGTCTGTCCTCGTAACGAAGGCAGCAGGGCAGCAGCTGTAAACAGCGAAATCGTCCGTCCAAGCAGGAGAGACAGCAGTCCAAAGGAGAGGTCCTTCCTGTTCAAGAGCTGGGTCCGAAGTCACGTCTCCTCTCAGAGAGAGAGAGTATGCCTGCTCTCTGCTGTCACGCTTCACGTTATCTTACACACACAACTTAGGGTTGCGCGGCCCGCGCGAAGCGCGGGTCGCGAGTATTGCAGTGTCCCGAGTCTCAGAAAGGACTCCTGCCACTGCCAGGTCAGAGCTGTTGGGTTGTGCGTCGTGAGACGACCCAATGGGTTCCTAGTACCGAGCCTCCGCCTGCCACTGGGTCTGTTGGATTTCTATTTACACATTTTATCTACTTATGGGGGGGGGTCTGAAGCGACCTGCGATTGGTGGATTATACCACCGGGACTAGCAAACGAGGTCGCTTTCAGGACTCACCTGGTCGCGGGGTGTATTTACCAAGTCCGGCATTGAGGGAATTGTGGGTCACTCTGTCGGAACGAACATAGAATCTACGCGCCAGGCGTCTCACGGTGTCATCAAGAGAGCGGACACCGAGTCCTCTTCTCAAAAGACGAGAAGAGTACCTCCGGGGGAAGGTTTTTGCACGCGAGCTTCAGTCCCCGGTCGAGTACGCGCTGGAGCGTTGTTCTATGACCACGAGCCAGGTATCCCCAAACAGGACAGGCGTAGGTAATCACGGGCAACACGTACGTGTTGACTATGAGCTTACCTAGCCGGGGGGGTCATTGCCGGATTAGATAGCACGGGCCAGAGTCTACTGAGTTGCTCCTAAGCGCGTTGTCTGATATACTGTGTATGGGTTCGCCAGGTGTGTCGGGAATCCACGTGGAGCCCGAGGTACTTGACGCTATTGGTCCAGGGCACCTCGACGGGGCCTACTTTAAGCGGCCGAGGCCGCTTGCGTTTGCGCGAGAATATTAACGCTCTTGGAAGCGTTAACGGCAACTCTCCAGTCATCGGTCCACCCGACATACGCGTCGAGTTGGCGCTGGAGCTTAACTGCCGCATAAGTCGCGTTCGGCTCTGAGGCAAAAGCCGCAGTGTCGTCCGCGAACAGCGACAATTTCATTCCAGGAACTCGGGGCGTGTCGTTGACAAACAGCGAGAACAGGAGAGGTCCAAGGACACTTCCCTGAGGGACGCCAGCGGTAATACGCCTCTCCGAAGAGAGAGCGTGGTCTACTCTCACTCGGAAGCTACGGTCTCTCAGAAAGCTGCCGATCAAGTGAACGTAGCAGTCTGGGAGAAGGACTTCCGTCAGTTTGTATAGGACACCCTCGTGCCACACGCGGTCAAAGGCTTCTCTACGTCTAGGAAGATCGCAGTCGTCTGTTTGCCCTGGCAGCCAGCCTCGGTAATGCATTCCACGAGTCTCATCAGCTGATGAGTCGAGGAGTGCAGCTCACGAAAGCCGAACTGTTCGGGGATCAGCACGTCCAGTCTTTCTAGATGGTCGCGGATCCTACGCTGTATCAGACGCTCCAAAACCTTGGACGTCGCGGACAAGAGGCTGATGGGCCTGAGGTTTTCCACGCGAGAAGAATTCTTTTCCGGCTTGGGTATCACTATGACGGTAGCCGTTTTCCATTTCACCGGAAAATAGGCCAGTCTGAGGCATGAATTGAACAGGTCAGTGAGGAACTGGGTTCCTCGCTCCGGAAGGCGATGGAGGGCGGAATTCAAAACTCCGTCCGGGCCAGGCGCCTTCCGGGGCTTGAGCTGAACAATCCTCTCAGAGACCTCCTCCGGGGAGATGGGCTCCGGTTGGACTGTGATATCGGCCGATAGAAAGCGCTCTACCTCGCGGCAGATTTGCTCAGTGAAGGCCGGGTTCTTGGATGGGTTGGGAGCGAACTGTCGCTCTAAACTGTCAAGGGGTTCACCGCCGGGTCCGACCAGTGCGGGGAGAGGCGCGCGGCAGGGCCATCCATCTGTGTCACAGCTAGCTCCCAGTTGCGTCTACGGAACGCCAGCATGTCGCGACGCAACTTGCCGGACGCTCTGTTGAACGCAGCCTTGTCAGCCGGGTCACGAGTCCTCCGCCAGCGTCTCCGGAGGCGATTCCTCTCGCAAGCGAGCTGAGACACCTCTTCGGGGATACGCTGATAGTCGGGCGTGAGCCCCGGCTTCATCCGGGAGGACACGTCTACCGCCGAGACTACGGCTGTGTCGAATAAGGCAACTGCCTCGTCGACTTGCTGGGTAGTGTCGAGCGGGATATGCTCAGGTAGGCGGCGACTGAACGCCGGGCCAAAGCGGTCCCACTCGATTACCCGCCGCTCGTCGCGGACGGTGGCGTGCTGGGTAGCTATATGCACCGAGGACAGTTCCGAAATGACAGAGACGTGGACCGGGCAATGTCCAGTACGTCAGGGCGGGAGTTAGCCCTCGAGGGATAGTACGTAGGCCCGGTAGGACCCATGACTGTGACCCGAGCCGCATCAGCATACCTGCGTAAGCGAGCCCCGTTTGGGTTCACCAAGCGGCTCCCCCAATCAGGGTGCTTACAGTTCAGGTCGCCCGCCACGACTACCCTCCTGTGTGCGCCTAAGACGGCCTCCAGATCGTTCGAAAGGAGCTCCGTTTGTGGAGGCTTGTAAGCGGAAACCACGAGTAGACCGCCGAGAGCACCATGGAGCTCAACCGCGGTGCACTCGAGGCTCCGCCGCTGAGGCAGGACAACGCGGTGATGGCGAAGACTCGCCTTCACCGCGATGGCTGTGCCCCCTCCTGCGCGACCCGACCGGTCATCCCGGTGGCACACGTAGTTGGGCAGTCGGAAACGACGATGCGGGGTCAGGTGCGTCTCACCAAGAAGAAGCACGTCGGGCTTGTGTCGGGCAACGAACTCTAAGAGCTCAGAATGCCGGGAAGCGAGGCCGTTGGCGTTCCACGCCACGAGCTCGAGGTCTCGCTTGAGGGATTGCCGTGGTTGTCCGTTCATAACAGACCTATAATTCGGCAGGCTTCCACCAAGAGGAGGAACACTTGTCTTGGGGCGAGGCTGTTGCCAAGCGTTCCTTGATTTTGAGGAAAGTTTGGGCTACTTTCTGCAAGTCGTAGCTGGCCAGAAAGTCGGACACAACGGCGAGATCATCGGATGATGAGGCCTGTGGTGAACGCTTGGCGGCAGCTGCATAGCTGCGGCGGGGCGAGACGGTGGAAGGCTTGGGGGCAGGTACTGGAGCGGGTGGTCGCTCTGGCTTTTGGTGGACTGGCTTGGGTCCAGTGGCAGGTAGCTTTGGCTGGCCCGTGTTCTTGGCCTGGGTCTTACCTTTCTTGCCCGATCTCGGGAATCTAGGCTTGGGTGGCGGCGGCAATGGAGGATCAATTTCCTCCTTATCGTCCGGCAGCGGGACTAGAGCGTAGTGGGGGACTTCGCGTTCCGGTTCCGGGGGCGCGGTAGGTGGTTTGGCCTGTTGAGCTATGCTCGGGCTCACTGCACGTGTAGGTTTTGGAACCGGAGCAGACCTAGGGGCTGGTTTCCTTACATGAAATTCTGCAGTCCTAAAACGAGCTTGCCGCTACCCTAACCTAACCTGTTCGTTGCCAACTAACAAACGTGGATGGGTGAGTACGAGATACAACCAAATTAAATTTTTCTTACTTCCCTGTTAACGTTTAACCTAGACCGTGCACTGTGTAGTCATCGGTTACTGAATATAAACAGTATTTTGAATGAATAGGCCTACACGGTTTTATCGGAAGCTAAAAGTAGGCCTACAACACGACGTAGTGTGTTGTTTGTTAAAAACCCCTTCTCATAAAATAAAGGCTCCGAACAAATGAACCTATTATTGTATCGTGAACGGATGAATCAATTATCTGACAAGCTAATTAAGAATATTACAAAATTTACGATAGTTCGAAATTTTCCCGGCCCAACAAAGAAAACAATATATTTTATAATTTTTGTTTTTTAATAATTTAACATAGTCGCCTTTCAACTCAATACATTTAGACCAACGATATTCTAACAGATTTATACCTTCAGTAAAATACGGATTTCTCTAAATCTGAAACATAACCACTTGCCTCAGTTATGACATTCGTATTTGAAGTGCATCTTTTTCCAACGTGCTATTTCTTCAGATTCGGGAACAGGAAAAGTGGAGGCTAAATCTGGTGACTACGGTACGTCTGAATTGGGACGCAATACAAAAAATGTGAGCTGGTGCAGTTTCGTAATGCAAATGCGCTTTAATTTTCCAAACTCAAACGTATCGCCTTAAAAGCATCGTTCAGTTGCTCCAGCATTGCCGAATAATACTCTCCATTGATGGTTCTGCCTCTTTGTAGATACTCTATGAGCACCATACCCTGCGAACACCAAAAACGGTTCCCATCACATTACCGGCTGATGGAGCAGTTGTCGCCTTCTTTGGAGCACTCCCCCCCCCCGCCTCCGCTTATTGGACTGTTGTTTCGTCTGTTGATTGGCGAGAAGGGGTGAATCCGCGTTTCATCAACACTGACGAAACACGTTAGAATGCGTTTAAATATGTCCAAGCACTCCTGAGATAAAGTCATTCGAAATATTCCTGAGAAGCGTGCATTCAAACTTTAACAAACACGGTACCTATCATACTGAAAGTGTTTTTATGTGAAAACATCCGTATACGATGTTGCGGACACAATCTTTTGAGATGTTCGCAATGTCACAAACACATGCATAGGATGCTCAGCAAACTCGTTGATTATTAATTGACAGATATAAAGAACAGTTACCAAAGACGGACATCACATCAGCCAAGTCTAAATTTGCATTAGGCCTACATTTAATTAATGAAAATCACAACTACACTGGGTTTGCGGAGAATATGGTACCCATGCATGTCACTAACAAAAGTCGTTTGATGGATGCGTTGGAAGAATTCGAAATTTATAAAGCATCCAAAATACATAAAGAAAGTTTGCTCAACGACCAGCTTTCATTTAGATCGAACACGTTGTATGATACCGTATTAAAGATAAACGGTGAACTTTGCTATCAGCCCAGATGATATGTGACTATCAGGCAGTGCGCACTGTCTTCGTTAGCTGTGTGTGTACGGTGTTTTAATTATGTCATTTTTAACAGTTGTGTTTGTTTTATTCGTTCGTGTGTGTATGTGTTTTTAATAATTTCACCGACGACTCCTATATATTAGGAAGAAGAAGTTTTACATGATGATGGGAATTTAATTCCCGAAACATGTAGTGGAATATTAAACTACAAGATCGCTGACGGATCAGATAAGGTATATTTTAAATTAATTGCCATTTCTATGTTTGGCCGAGAAGTTTCCGAATTATCTCGGTACAAAGAAAATGAGTACTATAGAATTACTATAATTCACTTTTACACACTGACAGTGTATAATGAAGTAGACATAAATATTAAATAAAAATAAGTATTATTCTCTATCCTGTAAAAAAATCAAGCAACCAAAACGTTCCTATAAAGGGGTCATAAGTTCAGTACAACCACAAAGGATCTCTTTCAACAGAACCAGATTACCTTATTTTAGACGTGGATTCCCAACCAAAAGTATTCCACAGTTCGCCTCTGCATAATTATCAGACTTAATGACTTGCACGTACTCCGCGCATAATGTAATATTTGCTGACTACAGACACGTTACAGATGTGGTTCACGTATCGGGTTTGGTACTCAGGCCGGTAACGTGAAGCGTGGAACAATCAGATGCGCGCCAGTACCCCGCTTGAATACCTAACAGGATGCAATGCGACTCGTTAAAAAATGTATAATGTATAACAACTGGTAATGGACAGCGGCTTACATAACAAGGTAACTACCGCGCAGTTGCCAACATTATGTAAACACACATAAAGTATTCATGGATCTACGTGACCCAGAGACGCCGGGTTATATTTTATTTACAAGATAAATTATCGTGCGGTTTCTTTTTGTTTCTTGCAGCCAGTCGCAAAAGAAAACGTTTGTTGGCTCGGTTTGTTAAATACATTCAAATCTATCGGTGTACAATGGCCTTGTAAACTTTCGATCCCGTTTCATCAGAACTCTTTAACTTCTTTAATGTCAACTATTCCTTACACCGTCAACTACTTTCGTCCGAATTTTTGTTCAAACATTTTTAAATAGCTCATTGGTAGACGATATAGCCTATCTCCAATTCGATATACTTTCTGCTTCTTTGGTTAAAGCCAAATCGAGGTTTGGCCGTCTTTAGACTTCTCTACACTTGTTTTCTTAGGCCAGAAAATTGTTCTCTTGTCGTTGGTTCTCCACAAATTTCATTGAAACTATTTTGCGTTGTCTTTCCGTTGTGAACTAGATTTCACTACTGGATTTTCCTACTAGTAATTTTATTTTTCTACTGGATTTTTTTTCATTACCGGATCCATTCCTGAACCCATTATCTCTTTGTGGTAGATTGCTGAATGAATAGATAAATTTATATTTACGTAAACAAACTTAATTTAATGGCTTATTTGGAATGCCTGATGACTGAATTCTTATAGCCTATGTCATAACTATTATAGACAGTTTAACTTGAAACGTTTTTTTCCATTTGCAATTAATTGGCCTAACTTTTCTACAGACGATACTATGATGCCTTTGCTCAACGTCTTCCCTGTCTATTACGTTACGCCATTTACGTCTATTACGCCATATAACATGAATAAGTTATAAATCTATTGTGCTAACCGCGATCGAGTTACTTAATGTGTTAATTTAATAATTTCTTAAATTTATCTAGCCCTTAAGTTGGACGCCATTTATAACAATCATTTAATATGCGTATTGATAGCACAATAAATTAATTATTAAATATATAAATTTAACGATCACTGACAAGTATGTGTATAATTTAATCTTAATGATGATTCTAACTATCTACGTTCATCAACACATACGTGATATCATTTATTTAATTGAACATAAGAAACTCTTAAAATCTATTTGCATTTTTCAAACTTTGTCAATATTCGGGTTGCATTGGTAATAATGAACGCATGTTTCTGGTTAACTAAAATACTAGTTTAATTATCGTTTATGACATATTATAATAGTACATAGAATACGTCGCTGTACCTGAAATACATACATATTTATAATAAACAAAGATATATCTCAATATATGCTGAAATAAAGAAAACATACATACATATATAAATCCAATGATGTTACAATTCAATATTCTACTTATTTAATGCGTTCATTAAATCCCAAATAAGCTTTTGTTTATACGTTCATTAACTACTTATTTAAATTTTACTCATTACTTTTCTTAATAATTTCTCAGGTGTGAATTCTTTGAAATAAACCAGGTCAGTAGAAGTTACAATTAGAAGTAATTATAATAATGGTTACTTGGTTAGTGAATATCCATTAGTTGTTGACGTAGTCTCGTTCTGGTGATGGAAATGGCTCGTAGATACATTCCGTCGTTAGTTGTTTTATCACTGCCACTTATCACTTTATTCTTCCGGTCACTCGCGTAGGTGTTGTACAGGTGTGGGTAATTGAAGTTTAGTGTTCAATCAATGTTCTATCTTACTGTGGTTACTGTGTGTTCGTTTTAAAGTCAATAAACATGTCTCGTTTCAGTTGTCGTTGCTTTCACAAACGATCCTATAATTGGTTAGTTTGTTTAATGTTTCGTGTGCATTATGTTGTTGATACACAATATTAAGTTCCAATAATTTGTTTATCGTTTAGTGATGCTGTCTGTTAGTGTAACGGTCTGATTGTTCACTTGGTGTAAATTTCACTAAGTCCGTTAATGCGCACTCGATAAAGTTCACTACCGCGATATGAATGTATGATTACGTTTTAAGTTCCTTGTTATTTATCTACTTCCGAATGATTTGAATAAACAATGGAAAGTTTATGATGTACCGTCTCTCGCACTTGAAGTTAAACTACTTAATAATTGAAATGTAAACTGTCTGAAAATTCTGTATGACTGACTAAAAATTTGAGTGTGACTGCGTAAAAATTGAGTATAACTGACCAAAAATTGAGTACAACTGACGCTCCGTCTTCCTGGACAGCTAGTTTTATTAATTCGTCCCTACTCAAAATTTTGTCTCTGGCGTGCTTCACGCCCACTTCTTTTCGAGATTGGTCAGTTTTTGATTTTCTCGGAAAATACTGTCCCACTCTGTCAAAATCCGACGTCATAGTTCTTTCGATAGGTTCTTCGTCTCAGTTGCTATGGAAACATCCCTCACCATCAAATTTCTCGCTGGATGAAGGTCTCTGATAGGTCCTCAGGTCTCCCTGCTCTCCGGCTAGACGATCGTTGACCCGTTTCGAAGAAACTCTGGCTATAAACAATTTGTCTAACAACCTATTGTCTGAGTAAACTCTGCGTTTCTATAGATTCCCATTATCTGTACTTACAGTCTTCCTGGCGTATTGTTCTATGCTCTTACCCCTTTTTTCTGGCTATTACTAATTTCGAACATCTGCTGGTCGTTGAAGTCACTCCAACTTTCCCTTCGTAAATTCTTGTCTGTCAATTAGACGATACCTCCAGCTGTGTGTAACATGACTTTAGTTTTTGTCAGCCTATCTTCCAGTATTGTTACTTAAGGTGCAGCGTTTCCGTTTCATTGTAGTATGGAGCATTACTTGTTTTTGTCGCTTATCGTCTACTGACGTAATACGGCCACATCTGCTACAATTCTTGGTACGGGTGTGAATGTCCTCCTTACTTTGTTACAGCTGCGGAGAGCAATAATTTTGGACGAAACTTTCCCTGTCATCTTACGCCACCAAATTCTATAGTTGGATAGAACTTAATGCGTTTCTATTGTCAAGTCAGCAACGCTTCACTGACACCTTCTCATTACTCCTTATTTATTGCTCCACCATAAGTCGTTGACACTTGCCTCGTGTGAACGTACTCTGCCGAGGTGAGAATTTAAAAAATTTTTTAAATTTTCTGCTCGTTACAGTGTCCTCAATTTCGATTTGACGATGTGACCTCTGGGAACAACTCAAATCTAAATTCTGCGCCCTGTACGTCGCCTCGCCGTGTCCATCTTCTTCGGGGAAGGTATACACAATAACCTACTTTCAAAAGCTTATATGACCATTGGTACACCCCCTTTTGGTTTTAATTAGTTCTCTGAATTTATTGCCAGCTATTTGGGATAGCTGAACGCATTTCACATTGTCGAATTGACATATAAATATCTTATCTTTATAATTTATAAGATAAGTCATAAATTCCATAAGCAATTAAATAATTTCATCAATTGAATAAGATCTTACCTTCTAAAATATCATATTCACAAGATATTATCAAACAGTTAGGCGGTTCAATGTAACCTTTACGTGATATCAAAGTAAATCTCCTATACATATACATCTTTGTGCACTATTAATGATCTTACCAATAAAATCTTTTAAACTATTATTTTAAAATTAGATTGTTGATTGACACAATCGCTACGTTAACTGTAATTATCTTAATAATTTACATACACGTATAACATTTAGTTTCAATGATTGACCTACTTCATAATACATCATTTATAATCCTAACCTACTAATTACATACATTCACATTAATAAAGTTCATTCACTATCTAGTTCGTTAAATATTATCACTTATCTGATTTAAGTGTCCATTTTTCTCACTTTGTCCTTTTAACTTATTACCATATAAATCAATTAATAGCAATTAAATGTCCTTTGCATTCACTGCAATAATTTTATAAAATGTCACACTAAATGTTAATTTATCTTATTATCTAACATTTACTTAGTGCTTAATTGACTAAATACATTTTGATGTTATGTTACAACAATTAAAGTACATAACTTTCTTGGATAAGCCAGCTTGAATGATATCACCGCGTCAATTACCCTAACGCAGTTGATTCATCAGCATCGGCTAGCTTCTTAAGACATCTTTTTCTATTTCTTCCTCTTCCTTCATCTTCAATTCTCTGGTTCATAGTATTTTTTCAATTGTCTGGCATTAAATTTTCCACGGAGTTTCTTGTCATCATCGCAATCAACGAGTAGATAAGTAGCTTCTCCGAGAATTTGATGCACTTTATATGGTCCGCAGTACAGTTCGCAAAATTTTTCAATTCTTTTCTGGACCGCGTCCGATTGATGATATGTTCTGATTAACACTTTCTCACCAATGTTGAATCTTGTAATGGTTTTAGTCTCATTACATAATTTTGCTTGTTTTTCCCTCTTCTCCTTCATTTTGATATATATTTGTTTATGATCTACCCCTTTAACTAGGAGCATATCCTTGTTGATGTATTTTTCCCACGCTCTGGGAGGTTTTCTTCCGAGCTGAGCTTCGTACGGTGTTACTTCTATCGTCTCGTGGTACGTTTCGTTAATACAACTCTCGACGATTGGTACGTAACGCGACCACTTTGTATGTTGATCACCAACAAAGATCCTAAATAAGTTCCCAAGCTGTCTGTTGATTCTTTCAGCCAGATTCGCACAAGGGTTCCTTATTGCGGTAAATCGTGGTTGGATATTTAGTTCAGTTAATCCATCTAACCATTTTTTAGATGAAAATTGCGTTCCGTTGTCTGCTGGCTTTCACGTATCTCCGACCTTATTTGTGTAATCTCTTCCTTATGCTGGTCGAGTTTTTCATTAATTAATCTACTGTTTTCTTCTTGTTTTTCTAATTTTTCATTAATTAACCTATTACTCTCTTCTAATTTTCTGTTAATATTTTCTTCTAGTTTCCTGCTTCGTTCTTCTTGTTTCTCGTCTCGTTCTTCTTGTTTTCTGTTAAGATTCTCTTCTTGTTTTTCATTCTGTTGACGGATAAACTCCATCAACATTTGTATAGTTCCATCTTCTAGTTTTGAAGTCTGTCCTCGCGCCCTATCTTCTGGACTCTCCACCACACTACTTGGTTCGCTAGGTGTAGTATTGTCCTCGGTATTTACTACGCCTAATTGGTTATTAATGTCATATTCTACACTGTCTGAATTGCTCGCCATTTTAGCCCTACTGCGTGTAATCATTCAAACTGACTTACACTAATAACACTTATCTAACTTCTACTTCTAAGGCACTACTTTTTCTACTACTTCTACTGCCTGTTCTTTACCTAAGCCGTACGTGTTAACAATCTGTGTTAATACGTATCATGCCGTGCGAATGGGCGCCATTTTATAACATGAATAAGTTATAAATCTATTGTGCTAACCGCGATCGAGTTACTTAATGTGTTAATTTAATAATTTCTTAAATTTATCTAGCCCTTAAGTTGGACGCCATTTATAACAATCATTTAATATGCGTATTGATAGCACAATAAATTAATTATTAAATATATAAATTTAACGATCACTGACAAGTATGTGTATAATTTAATCTTAATGATGATTCTAACTATCTACGTTCATCAACACATACGTGATATCATTTATTTAATTGAACATAAGAAACTCTTAAAATCTATTTGCATTTTTCAAACTTTAAGTCAATATTCGGGTTGCATTGGTAATAATGAACGCATGTTTCTGGTTAACTAAAATACTAGTTTAATTATCGTTTATGACATATTATAATAGTACATAGAATACGTCGCTGTACCTGAAATACATACATATTTATAATAAACAAAGATATATCTCAATATATGCTGAAATAAAGAAAACATACATACATATATAAATCCAATGATGTTACAATTCAATATTCTACTTATTTAATGCGTTCATTAAATCCCAAATAAGCTTTTGTTTATACGTTCATTAACTACTTATTTAAATTTTACTCATTACTTTTCTTAATAATTTCTCAGGTGTGAATTCTTTGAAATAAACCAGGTCAGTAGAAGTTACAATTAGAAGTAATTATAATAATGGTTACTTGGTTAGTGAATATCCATTAGTTGTTGACGTAGTCTCGTTCTGGTGATGGAAATGGCTCGTAGATACATTCCGTCGTTAGTTGTTTTATCACTGCCACTTATCACTTTATTCTTCCGGTCACTCGCGTAGGTGTTGTACAGGTGTGGGTAATTGAAGTTTAGTGTTCAATCAATGTTCTATCTTACTGTGGTTACTGTGTGTTCGTTTTAAAGTCAATAAACATGTCTCGTTTCAGTTGTCGTTGCTTTCACAAACGATCCTATAATTGGTTAGTTTGTTTAATGTTTCGTGTGCATTATGTTGTTGATACACAATATTAAGTTCCAATAATTTGTTTATCGTTTAGTGATGCTGTCTGTTAGTGTAACGGTCTGATTGTTCACTTGGTGTAAATTTCACTAAGTCCGTTAATGCGCACTCGATAAAGTTCACTACCGCGATATGAATGTATGATTACGTTTTAAGTTCCTTGTTATTTATCTACTTCCGAATGATTTGAATAAACAATGGAAAGTTTATGATGTACCGTCTCTCGCACTTGAAGTTAAACTACTTAATAATTGAAATGTAAACTGTCTGAAAATTCTGTATGACTGACTAAAAATTTGAGTGTGACTGCGTAAAAATTGAGTATAACTGACCAAAAATTGAGTACAACTGACGCTCCGTCTTCCTGGACAGCTAGTTTTATTAATTCGTCCCTACTCAAAATTTTGTCTCTGGCGTGCTTCACGCCCACTTCTTTTCGAGATTGGTCAGTTTTTGATTTTCTCGGAAAATACTGTCCCACTCTGTCAAAATCCGACGTCATAGTTCTTTCGATAGGTTCTTCGTCTCAGTTGCTATGGAAACATCCCTCACCATCAAATTTCTCGCTGGATGAAGGTCTCTGATAGGTCCTCAGGTCTCCCTGCTCTCCGGCTAGACGATCGTTGACCCGTTTCGAAGAAACTCTGGCTATAAACAATTTGTCTAACAACCTATTGTCTGAGTAAACTCTGCGTTTCTATAGATTCCCATTATCTGTACTTACAGTCTTCCTGGCGTATTGTTCTATGCTCTTACCCCTTTTTTCTGGCTATTACTAATTTCGAACATCTGCTGGTCGTTGAAGTCACTCCAACTTTCCCTTCGTAAATTCTTGTCTGTCAATTAGACGATACCTCCAGCTGTGTGTAACATGACTTTAGTTTTTGTCAGCCTATCTTCCAGTATTGTTACTTAAGGTGCAGCGTTTCCGTTTCATTGTAGTATGGAGCATTACTTGTTTTTGTCGCTTATCGTCTACTGACGTAATACGGCCACATCTGCTACAATTCTTGGTACGGGTGTGAATGTCCTCCTTACTTTGTTACAGCTGCGGAGAGCAATAATTTTGGACGAAACTTTCCCTGTCATCTTACGCCACCAAATTCTATAGTTGGATAGAACTTAATGCGTTTCTATTGTCAAGTCAGCAACGCTTCACTGACACCTTCTCATTACTCCTTATTTATTGCTCCACCATAAGTCGTTGACACTTGCCTCGTGTGAACGTACTCTGCCGAGGTGAGAATTTAAAAAATTTTTTAAATTTTCTGCTCGTTACAGCCATGTTGTGCCATTTACGTTTGTCTTCTTCTTCTTCTTCCTCTTTATCTTCCTTGTTAGGACTCTGTCCTGTTCTGTAACAACGGTCGTACATGCTGTCACTCCACCTCTTCCTAGACCGACCAATGCTCCTCTTGGTGTTTGGTTGCCTATCTCTTGCCGTTTTCACTAGCCTTGTGTCACCCATTCTTGATTTATGTTCACTCCATATCCTTCTTCTTTCCCCCTTTCCCCAATAAAAGAATTAATAGACTATCTATTACATTACACGTTTCTCTTATACTACTGTTTGGCAACCTATCGTACCTCGTCTTTCCTAGTACCCTCCGTAATATAGTAATTTCTATAGTTTGTCGTTTTCTGAGTTACTGCTGTATCCCGCTTGGTCTCTGATGCATAGGATATTACTGGACGTACTGTGCTCTTGTAAACCCTAGTTTTTGTTTCGTGTGTGATGTACTTATTGTTCCATATAAGGTTATTCATGCATCCAGCAATTTTTCTTGCTTTCATCAATTGATGTTCTATTTCTTCATCTGCCCTATTGTTACTTGTAAGCCTTGTTCCTAAGTAGTCTATCTGCATTACTTGTTCTACTATTCTATCATTTATCACAAGCTTACACCTTAATGGGTCGTGTGAAATTGTAATTTTTTTTCTCTTCCACTATATTCATTATTCATGTTACATTTCTGGCATGCTTTGTTAAAATTGTACAAAACTATTTGTAAGTCATTTTCATTTTCCGCTATTAGAATAATGTCGTCTGCATAACATACAACATTAAACACACTTCTACCCATCCTATATCCTCTCATGTTTTACCTCCATAATAATTTCATCCATAACTACGTTGAAGAGTATGGGCCTGGGGAATCCCCTGCATGATCCCTTTTGTTACAGGTATATTACCTGATAATTCGCCATTGGCTTTTTATTTCTCGCTATGGTCATTACCCCATCACCCGTCCAAATCCGAGGCTGTCCGTTGTTTCTTTGAGCAGTCCATATTTTTCCAGTGGATAGGTGGCTAACCTTGACCACCAACCCTCCTCCTTTACCCGGGCTTGGGACCGGCAGTGGTATCCAATGTGATTTACGTTTGTAATTACGAGGCTTAATCTTAGTCGACTGGTTTTCTGGTTTCCTGAGTGACATACGAACCCACGAAAAGAAACGCTCACCCCCTCTAAACTGTGAAGAATAAGAGATGTTTATACTATCGAACCGTCGCCGTCGCGTCGGTCCTCTGGCACGAATCAGAATTACTTTTGCTCTCACCCGCTGTAACATCGATGTATCGACTGGTTTCTCTTATTAAGTTTCCTCGTATGTTAATAAATCAAGAATTTTCCCCAGCATAAATGGGTGCGGTCATCCACAATGAAAAAATTAAACAACAAAAGCTGTGCTTCACAGATCCAAGAGATAATGATCACATTTTTACCTTCAACCTTTTCCATTCCCTTGTTGTAATAAACAAGACCAAGACCCAAAAAGATCTACACGTTCTACCCAATTTGTTTACTCCAAAAATTAGGTCTTCTCTTTTTTCTGACTACACTTGGAGTGCGACGGTCGGTTGTAGGCCTTAGCTTGCCAGACGTATTTCAACCGCAGAGTGGGCCCCAGCCCGCTGTTTTCTTTCCAATCTTAATTCTGACCTCGACCAAGAGTAGCCGTGTATCGCAACTACTCACTTGGCCTCATGATGCTGACATCACGTGAGTAGTAAATGTCCTGCTCCAAACTACAATACTACACCGTGCACGAACGTTAACCACTAGACCATTGCGGAGATATGTTTTCTTACTGCATCCAACAATTATACAGAACTGAACATGAATCACCAGCTAGACTGTTTAAGCGAGGACTGATGTATAGTATTAACCTTGGAAATTTTTTTCTTCATTATTAATCTCTCATCCGTCATTTCTTATACATCAGGGCCAGGGCTGTAAGCCGTATGGCCACACAGGCCTGAAGTATGTCCTCACATATTGTAAACCAAAAGATTATTTCTCAATGACAGTCACGATTTTCTGCCCAGGAGTCAATAAAATCGTTGCTTGCGAAACTTGGTGTCCAGTTGTTTCGGATGCGGTTGCGTCGTGTAACCCCAAGTAATGATAAGTAAACGTAAAATAGTAATGTGGGTTCCATCGCAGTTGGTGGGAATAACAATAATAATGAAACATCGAAAAATAATTTGTAATTAACATAATAACACAGAGTACCTGCAGTACATACACGAAAAAATTTTGTAGAAATACTTATGATTTTTTTTTCGGGGGGGGGGGGGGGGAGCCTGTATCGCCCCGGTTCCAAGCTAGAAAATCGCATCTGCTGAAAATTCTTTCAAATTCGTAACTACACGATTAATAATTAATTTTACAAATTAATATTATTAATAATAATAATAACAGCAAAAGCGGTGTCTAGTCAACAGTTGACTACATAACTCGAAAACAGCTGTTTGCAACATCGTGGGCTGCCAAAAACAAACACAACGGAACCAATTAATTGCTTTGCAGCACGTCACTCTGAAAATGGCAAACAAAAGATACACTGAGCTTTAACTCGCCTCTATTGAAACATTATTACTTCACGAGAAACAAATTTAAAAAACAACAATAGCAACAAATCATTAAAAGTGATTAAAAATTTAAAAAGAAAAAGAGCGCGACCGAGTTTAGTAATCTGTCAATATTACGTTTCTATTCTCTACACAATACCACCTACCAACGAGTCTAAACTGTCATCAGACTACAGTCGCGTCTAGATTGAGCCGCACTTAAATAAACAAAGAGGTTGCATGGTCGGCGAAGAAACAACGTTATAGGGATTCGGAAACGTGGCCATTATTGACGTCCTCTTACTGTTACGATTTCTTTTGTAACTGCACAACACAATGGAAATGTCCGTGTGTGGGGGGACGTTATATAAGACAGTTCACTATTAATTATAATATATACACTGATTGCTCCTATTGAAAAGGCCAAACAAATAAAAAGTGCAGCTACTCTTTAATGACAACTCTTTCGAGTATAAATCAGCCACTCTATCTGCAATTAAGGATTTCATTCAACATTTCATGATAGAAATATTTAAAAATCCTTTCAATCACACTGAATTATTCTTAGTTGGATAATAAAAAAATAAAATATTATCGTTTACACCAATTACAGTTTCAAGGTTGCAATGGGGCGTTACTGTCTCGTTTAACCTGCTTGCTCTTTAGGGAATACATACGTCAAGTATTACGGATTTCAAAACCGCTTTTATAGCAGTATATTTTGAGTACGAAGTAACTGCGCCCCGATACTATGGTCAACTGTAGTGGGCCTGCTGTTGTCTGTTCAACTGAAGCTCATGGTAACTGACAGATATTTTTAATAGACAGTTATGAGGAACCTAAAGCTGCAACTGTGTCATAAAATTAACGAATAAGTAATGTCATGCAGAAGTAAGAATGAAGTACTTTCCAATGCCAGTAATTTTACTATAGTTTCCAAGTTGTAGTTCTCTACATACTCCCCACTCTAACTGCGCGAGATTTTCATGTTCATATGCCAAAGATATGAATTTCTCACATTCACGTTTCATATTCATACAGAATGTGAGAAATTATTCTCCTTTCAATAACTCCAACAGGCTTTCTCTTGTTTACTTCTAATGCACCCTCTTTTTCTGAGAAATGTTCTACAAACCTTTAATCTTCCGTTTTACATTATGACCTCATCAGAGACAACGCATCCAGTTAATTACTTTCCCAACAATAGAATTAAGGAAGTAAGTCGTAAGGATAATTACTTTTTGCTTTACGCTTTTGGTAGATATACGAGGGTCAGGTGAAAAGTCCGCGGAGCGACAACTTTGGGTTAGCAGTAGAACTAAAATTTTTAGCGTATCGTAAGATTCGTATTTCGTGTAAACACTTGTTAATTTCCAAATCTATTTGTCAATTTATTCATTGTTTACTGGCTGTTTAAAATTCACGTGTGACGCGTGTTTTGAAAAACGGACAAAATCACTAATTCTTTGTTAAAAATGGTCTAGCGCCAAAAGAAATTCACAACAAAACGACAATTGTGTTAGGAAACGCTGCACCTTCAAAAAAATAGTAGTTCGTATGTGGGCGTTCGAGTTTAAACGTGTTCATACAAGCTCTTAAGATGATCCCCGCGTGGTAGCCCCCAAAGTGCGACAACTCCAAATGCGGCACCCAGGTTGCACAAAGATTTTTCACACCGAGTGAAATGCTAATGTGAAATGCCTATGATGTCAGTATGTCATCCTCTCTCAATCGCCGGTCACCCAACACTGTGTACAACATTTTTTTAAATGATATCTGGGGTTGTTTCACTTTTTGGTTGTCCACTCCGGGGATCGTCAATGCTCGTACGATCATGTTTAACCCGAGAACCCACTTACAAACTATTGTTTTTGAAGGTGCAGCATCTCCGTACCCTCTCGATTGTGAATTTAAATTGATGCTGGACCGTTTTTAACAAAGAATTCAATCACACCACGATGTTTGATTTTGTCTATTTTTGAAACATGCGTATCATGTAAATTTCGAGCATTTGATAGACTATTTCGAAATTGGTAGAAAGATTTGGAAATTAATACGCGTCTATAAGAAAAGTGAATCTTGCAAAACACGAAAAGTGTTTTTTAGTTCTAACGCTAAACTATAAATATCGCTCCGCGAACTTTTCAACTGACCCTCGTATCATGGTGATCTGAACGCCAAATGACCGCTTTGCAATTATATTTGTCTATTTAACTCCGCGCGCGCATGTATGTGTGTGCGCGCGCGCGGGCGCACTCGTTTCTTAATACGACACCTGCAGACGATTTGAGATATCACCTTTTTCAATTATAAGCTTCTACTTGCCACCGAATTCTCGTTAGATTTTTCTCTAAATTCGCCACGCGGAAACAGCATTTTATTAGTAGGTCTACGTGTTTCTATTCTTATGTGGGAAGTTGTTAGAAACCAGAACTAAGCATTGTAATTAACTGACTTGGAACTCCATATGTAATGTTTATACTGTTACTGTTAATGTTTGGATCTGCAATAATTTACGAGAAAATTAATAGAGTTTGTAACTTTTTATAACTTATTATACTTTCAGGTCGCACAATGTCGCAGAAAAACTCTACTAACATGTACACAAACTGAGCAAGTACTGTAATTTTGATATATACGATGCAAGTGTGAATTAAATATTTATAAAAGAGATTTCAATTTATTTCCAATTCTAAATACCAATTTAAGACGTAGTAACTAGCAACAAAGGATTTATATAAGAATAAACGCTGTTTTCAATACAGTTACAGGATACATTTCAGTCCCGTTAAAAATGTATTCAATAACACAAAAAACGGCACTATCCAACGATTGTACTGCAGTATGCATTGGTTGCGCCATTCACACGGCGTGACAATTTCTCACCGTTGTTCCGTCCGATCGTGTGAGTCACCGCCCAGCTTGCGGCAACATTTCGACAAGAATGCCCTGTCACTGCAACAGTAATCTGAAACAATTCGTTTGATTTACAATTTACTAGGAACCTTTGTGCTCAAGATGTACGGGACTGGATCGTAGAGATAGCATGCGTATATACAGGATAATCTCTCGCTAAAAATACAAGTTCGGTAATGTTGGGACAAGAAGTCCTGCCGACGACATGTGGGGTCAGGGCTAATATGCATACGGGGATTAGCAAAATAAGAGCATACAGATATCTCCACGAGGAGGATTACGTGACGAACAGGAATGACGGTTGGGAGCAAGAATGCTTACTACCTTAGGGTACTGGAGACATAATGACGAGTAACCTTTGAAATTATGTTCATGCCCTGGTTCCTAAACCTATTTGGCAAGGACCAAAACAAAGCCAAAAATTAGAAATGAAAATGAAAAAGGAAACCAACAGTTTCGCAGCCACTACAAAGTGTAAACTCATTTTTATAATAAAAGTAGCTAAACGGATAACTCCTATAAAATATAAAAAAAGCTTAACAATAATAGAATACTATCGCCCCAGACGTCTAGTTACAAAGTGAGTTAACAGTAATAAGTTAACAACGATCTTCATCTGTTCAAAATTGTATTTCATTTAACACACACCTTAACAAGTCGAACATAAAGTTCACTAAGAAGACAGATGGTTTACAGAGATGGTTCATACGACGACTGAACAGAGTCGATAGAAACGTTCAACAGGGTGGAGAAGTGGCTACGAATCTCCGCTGTCATCAATCACTTGGTTACAAAATCACCTGTATCACCATTATCGATCGGTACGCAACGTTCTCCGAATTTCATGATTTACAGTTTCCATCGTTTTTTGTTATTCCATAAGGAATCATCAAGATCTCTCTTACTCATATTCTTGTTGACATCCCCTACAAACTTTCCTTCATCTACTTCTTCTTTAATTTTGCCAACGACACGCTTGTATTGGGATACGCTATTTGACTCTGATCACCTATGGACATGTCCATACTGTCTGTTCATGATGCCACCCGTAAATGCCCATGTAAGTCACATAATATCCCTTACTCACCCTTGTGGTATTTCTCTTCTGGACCTACCGACTTCTCACTTGCAAAAATCCATATCTGTTGCCCTTAATACTTTTTTGTTTATGCCTTTTCTTAAACCGTACGTTACGATCTACAGTTCAAACGAAGCTGCTTTCACGTAATTTTTACCCTGTATATTCCTTTGCGGTCCGCCGTACATCTGCCTTATATTTTACCCTGCATAATATTTTTTTATCACTTAATACATATCACGACTCAACAGGTGTCTAAAGTCTCCTAACTTCATTGTCTTTATGGCTCTTACGGTTTCATTATTCGTATTTATCACTTCCATTATTTTGACATTACCATGTATTCGATTTTAGACGCTACTTACAACACAACACATCATTTTAAAAAGTTATGTTTTTTAATTTCGCTGTTGTCCAACGCAGAAATCCAGTATGTCATTAACAACCAATAATTATTTTGTCGTTTTCGTAGTATCTTTCAAAAATAATAAAATCATGCAAGGAATTGTAGTTCGCAAATATAAGGTCAGTGTTCGGAGGTTAAAAGTACTCGTCGTCGCGGGGGGGGGGGAAGAGGTTAACCGATACTTATAACTTAAAAAATTCATTAAAAAATGGTTGTCTTCTTAACACAGTCATTCGTTATATTTCACAATTATCGAAATCAAAAATATCTTAGCTTTTAATTAAAAGTTCGCTTATTACTCAGTTAATAAGTGAACAACTCAGTTAACACGTGAACGACTCGACGAGATTTTTTTGTAGACTGACCATTTTTTAACAATCAAAACAATAATCAGCTGAATTAAAAGTGCACAACATCTGCTCCGTATTTAATCTGTTACGCTGACAATAAAGAAAGATATTTAATTGGCCGTAAAAATTTTTTCGGATTTCTGCTATCAGATTTCAGACGAGACCGGCTTTTAATGAAATATGTTTTCATCGCAGGATCCCAATTAGCGTCTGCCCACATCGCAACCGGTCAAATTGTCCACGTCACTGTGGAGCGACCTGTTTCGCAGGAGACGCTCTACCTCCGCCCACACTAATCGCAGTCCACCTGCACACTTGCAACTACCGTTGTGTTGTATATCACCCGGTAAAGAACATGCGGCCTACTAAAAAGCTGATTTATGGTATATTCAATGAACGCGTGGGGCTACTGATGCGAATTTAATGTACGTGGATGCAGTTTTTTATGATTGGTAATAAATTTCTTACAAGCTACGATACTGATTAACTTCATTTAAAAATAGAATTTTATTAATGTTTCAGTAAATTAATACGTGAAGATATGTAATCGTGAAGATCATGATGACGACGTTTATGATGATCGATTTGTATTTCAATTAATACATTTCAATAATTACAAGTGTATTATTTGTCAACAATTTCAGTCTCTCGTGGTGCAGAAACTGTTTCCACGAACGTACGCCAAACAATACAATTTTTCATAATCGCATAAATAATTATCAGAAAATAGAGATGATTACAAACATTCTGAAAGGAACCTGTGAGTCATAATGAACAACTGCAAGATCAGAATTAAGTAAATAACGAATAAGGTATGTAAAAGTACGATAAATACTAATGTAACACAACATATAGCCTACATCCTACTTCTAACGACCTAACAAGAACGCGGGACGTACGAAAATCAGAGAAAAGATAATAACGTGGATCTTGGTTGTGACGTCACCTACAACCTGGATCATAATGTTGATTATAAGTTGGGCAAGTTTCAGTCAAAGTGTGACATAATTTGTCAAGTGTTACCGAGTAAAACAAGAGACTCATAAAATTGTAATAGGGTATGACAGTGTCAGTGTTGTTGTATGGTTCTGAAACTTGAGTTCCGATGAAGAAACGTCTGATTAGGATACAGACATCGGAAATGGGTTTCTTGTGATCTGTTAAACGAGGGATAGACTCTACAATGAAGACACATACAGAGTTGAACATTTTTAATATCCAAGGTCGCAACTGCAGAAAACAAAGAGAGATGGATTGCTCATCTGCCAGATGGCAGGTCGCCTAAGCAAGTTTGCCAATACAAGCTATTAGACAAATAAGTATAGGAAGATCTGGGAAGCGTTGCTGAAGTGGATGTATTTCCTTTAGTACCGGAACAGGCGATCTGCCTATTACCTGACGGAGAAGAGAAGAATTATTTCATCAAAATTTGCACACCAACCTTTTAGAGATAAATCTCGTGTTTGTTTAACACATCAATTTTTATTCTCGTACATAAATTTGTTTCACCAGAGAGATCCTTACAAATCTTCAAATGACTCCTACTATTTTTCTCCTTCTTACAGAAAGTTTAATTTCATATAATGAACTACAGCTATATACTTTATAAACTTAATTTGCGTCAACTGTCACCTTTAACGTAATCTGACACTTGCACTAAACCAAATAAACCTCAACTAGTTACTACGTGCAGCTGTTTACAGGTTCGCGCGCAACCGCGCATAGTGTACACACCGTGCACACACACTATTAAACTACAATGTTTACTGGATACCGCCTTGCGAAACATAATTTTCAAAAGGAAACTATATTGCAGCCAGCATGACTTTGCACGCTAATTTGAATCTCACTCATTGCCGCTAACCGCAG
Organism: Magicicada septendecula; assembly: GCA_034769895.1. Taxonomy (NCBI): domain Eukaryota; kingdom Metazoa; phylum Arthropoda; class Insecta; order Hemiptera; family Cicadidae; genus Magicicada; species Magicicada septendecula. The sequence continues at coordinate 247,513,064 of CM068371.1, read as the reverse complement.
AACGAAAAAATTGACTTGTCGCAATAGTGCTGCCTTTGCACGCATCAAGGATCTTTATGCAATACAGAATTTCTGCAAAACAAAAAGTAACAACATAAGAGTGCATGCAAACGCTAAACTGATATAAATTTTCTGCATCTCTGTGTGACCACACACGAACCCAAGACGTCCGAGTCTTTGTGTGTAAATTCTCCGCACTGCCTTCTGTACATACATTTTTTTCTTATTCTTTCGTTTCTACGACTGTGTATTACGTATGCGATCACGGAGATCTCAAACCCGTTTCTCCTTTGCAGCTGTCCCACCGATCGCTTGATTTCTCAGCTCAGCGTATTTAATAATAACTCTGGCTTGTCATTATTGAATTAAACTAATTATCCTATTAAAACAAGACTGAACACAAAATCTGTTGGGACATTTCCAGCGATGCTGCCGGCGTGTCTACGAATTTCTACAAATTTGTTTAAAAACGTTGACAACTACAAATTATACACCTATTATTTAGATACTCTGCACGAACGTAAATGCGTCCGCTTGTGATAGGTAGGCAAAAAGACGACCCAGCTACTACTACTACATGTGACTAGTTCTTCAATAAATTACATGGTGTTCACGTTACATGGAAAAGTCAAGAAAACTCGACTAATATTTTTTTTCGAATAATTATTTATCATTTTTATGGAGACAACTAATTATAAAATTAGGGTTTGGTTCTATAAGCCTATAATTTGTTTAAATGGCTGTTGCCGTTATTATCATGAACATATTGTGGGCTCTCTTCAAAGCGATTAAACACTAAACGTTCCTGAAGGAGGCACGAATTCATTTGGCGAAAATATTCCTGAAAGTTTTTATTAAAGCAATTATTGTTTACTTATTTAATCCAAAGCCTTCTTAACTCATGGTATACAGAAAAATAACAAATTGCACAATCACACAGAAACATAACTCCAACCTATAGACGTTAAAGCACTACCATCATACAAATAATAAAACTACAAACGCAGCATTACAAAATAAAGGATACAACTATTATAAGAAAAACAGTGACATTTTGTATGCTTATACATTTATTTTATGTTAACATTCAACATTTCCAGTTTGAATGTACATTAAATTTTTAACATAAGTTCTCTTTGAATTAGCTCTTTGTATTTTTTAGAATTACAGTATTGACATTTCATTACACACTAATTTTATGGAAAGTCATAAAACATAAAACACTACTATATTACAGTCACTAACACAATTATACCTTCTTTACATAATATGTTAACACGTTTTTAACTTCCACGTTTTTCACTCTTTTTTATCTGATGATAGGAAAATTATAACAGAAACAATATGGAATCTTATGTTAATCACAAGGAGTTTTATACTTCTAAAATCTTACGATAACCTTCAATATTGCGACATCAAGAGGGAAGTCATTCTCCACTCCAAGGTGAACAAATTCATGACATTAATACCTTATTTTAAATTTATATTTATTTGATTACACGCTTGAAAATGATTCCTAGGTTTCTGCTGCAATTCGCGCTAAGCAAATTTTTTTTAATATCAGTACTTTTTGCCACAGTATGGATGTAAAAAATTACTTCAAATGATAATTGTAAATTTCCTTTGTGTCGTTAATTGCCATAAAATTGTTACAAGAACAACACATTAACAACGCTTTTCAAAAAAAAAAAAAAAAAAAAAAAAAAAAAAAAAAAAAAAAAAAAAAAACTAAGGAAGGCTGTAATAAGAGAATACTTTATTTTTAAACTTTCTAAATCCGGCTATTAAAAAACGTAAATTAAATTCAATAATTATGTGACACATACTGTTAGTGGTTGAAATTGTTTTTGAAGCTTTATTAGGAACACGTAGGACCCAAGAGAAACGCACCTACCAAATTCATGGTCACAGATTTCGTTGATCGGGAGTGAGTGAGTAGTAAGTGAATGGTATTTGGATTTCATACATGGATTTTATACATATACACTGAACTTCTTCGACCATTATTACACTTTCCCCACCAACCCTGTCACTTCCTTTATTTCTTTCCTCGTGACATTTCCCTTTCGGATCCTTCGTTGATACAAGTTCCTCCTTAAGCTTCCTCTGTTATTCCTTTCTTTTACTCTTGTTTCGTGTATTCACTTGGAGGGTTCTTTCCTCTTTTCATAGGACAGACATGTCCAAACTACCTTAGCTGTCATTACACTATTTAATTCCGTCCAGACTCCATCATAACCTAATACATAATGCTATCCCTTCTTATTTCTTCTCCTCTTCACAAATATCTTTTTCCATGACTCTATTTTTGATTTACGCTTCTCGGAACACGTCAATGATTCGCCGCCAAAAATTATTATTTGACTTATTTCCTTCTGTATCAGACCTACTTCAGTTTTAACAAAATGTAATCATCGTAATAATTTGTAAACCAGACTGTTTTAGGATTTCATTACGAAAAGTCTTCAGTAAGATGTAAGGCGCGCGTCTGAGTAAACAACGAGAACGGCACAGAATTTCACTGACCGGAGTAAGAAACTCGACATCAAGGTCAGCGTTTCATATCCTCCCCTTGAGATAAACACATAACAAAAAAGTGCCGGTCACGTAGCAGTACTGTATTGAATAACATGTTGTTGACCTGATGCTGATATACCGAAACGAATTACATCTACATACAAAACGCACGCACAGACAGAAACGACGCCCATTCAAACACGTCTTGAATACCCTACTGATGTTATCTACAGGAAAACGTGTCCAGCAAAGCAAACCTATTACAGACAAATGACCGTGTGCGCCCCCTTCACAAACACACACACTTATAAAATTGAGTCCTTAGAGTTCTCTTCCGATTTTATATACACACATTAACCGTACGGAAATTTCTGTACCCATCCCAACGAGGGAGAAACGAGGCGATTAGAGCTTTGTAACAGGTAGAGATACAATAGTATGAAAATTCCTATCAGTCGACGACTCCACCAGGAACAATATCCATGGGGAGGGGGTACGGCTTTAAAACTTCGGGGTAACAGCAAACAGATCTTCGAAGACTCACGCCAGTGGAAATAAAATGTTTTAATAATGTTACAATTTAAGTATGTAAAACGAAACGTAGAGGAAGGTTAGTTTTATGAAGTAAATGCCGATATATCCATGCAAAGAAGACTTATATCGAAGAATATTCGAACAAGCGATTATATCATGTGATTCAGAAATAATATTACCTCATTTTGTAAGCAAATTTGTAGGCAAGAAATAATATTACCTCAAAAAGATTTAGATATAAACATTTACTCAAAAGGAACGAGTAACTCTGCTAGCCTTGGAAATCGAAACAGGTAGTGTAGCTTATCTGAGGAGGAGAAGGAGAGAAGACACGAGAAGACGAAGAAGAATGCGGTCAAATAGGCGAAGAGTGATGAAAACGGCTCACTAATCGAACACGACCTCAGAATTAATTATGGAAAATAAAGAGTCCAGGCCGTCAACAAAACGTTTTTGGAATCCATTGTTGAATAGCCTACTACATAATTATCAAGTGGGTAGAAGTAAATGACAAATACGTATTGGAAGTGGCCATCAGCATATTAAAAAATTAGTGCCGATAAACAAAAATAAAATAGATCGCCGATTCTCACTAACTTACACATTTCTCACAAGATAATTTGACTAGGAAAACGATGCTGCAGTCACCTGTAATTACGAAAACAAACAGTAAGAGCTATAAAATGATAATATTCTAATTATCGTTTGAATTTTCAACATTCTAGTCTGCCTTAAAAATCTTCCATCTAACTCTGAGCCCCCCCCCGCACTTACGTGTTGTCAAAATAAGCAATTACTCTGTCCTATGTCAGCTAGTGTCTCGTAAACTAGCGAGACGCCTCTGATTAACATTGTATTCAAACAACTTCAGGTACTGAAATATGTGACTGACAAGCATACACTCACCTGTCACAAAGGTGAGCATACACGATGGGAATTTCTGGAATGTGCGCTTCTTACTACAAACACGACTGAAAAAAAGGACTCGACAACGTTCTCCTGTAAAAACTTTAATGCCAAAATGCTACTAGAAGTTTAGCGACAAGCTGAGGTATTAGGAATGTTCCAAAAAACTCTTGACATGACGACCACATAAGGAAGACGAAACCAGCGTATAACACAGATTATTCTGATGAATGCTATAGCTTCGTTTAAAAAGGTTGTGGCCACAAGAATACAGACGAAACTGTCAAGTTCAGATTTTAAGAGATTAATCCTGGGGATGGTGGGACGTTCATCCGAATGAATGCGGTATATACGGAACCCGTGGCCTCTTTTTCACTTAAATCACTGTGCCGCATTCGCCAGAAGTCCTGTGTTCCGTGCTCATTCAATCCTGTTCTCCCCGTATGACCAAACCTGAAGTGCGAGTAGGTAGGCTTACAGAGTTTCCGAGAAGCAAGGATCCGTGGGGGACAAGTGACTAGCGACAACCTCACAAAAGCATTGGAAAAATAATTGTTTTTCCTCCGAACACTTAAGTGACAAGAATTATTGATCACATACCTTGTCCGTTAAATAAATAACGCAGATTCCCGTACACCACGGCCAGCATCTCAATATCAGATACGACTTTGTACTCGGTGGATTAGTTAGGCTATGCAATACCAGGTTTAGGACAGCAGATAAATCCGCGGACAGCGGTGCTAGGAACTGTTTTTTATAACGCTGTAACTGTCCATACAAATAACGTTCAACTTGCTTGGAGGCCTAAAACATAACAAACTGTTGGTCTGGCGTGTGAAAGAAAATGACAGTAATGCCATTTTAGTTGGTGTCTGTCCTTATGTAAACAAGGAAAGAAAAAGTTGATTGCCAATTTGCCAATACGATCATATGCTCACATTATCCATACACGCTGCACAGTGGTTGAGTGAAACGCAACGATCCTAGAGAGCGACAGTTTCAGTTAATCGAAAACCAATCGTAACAGTAAGAGAATGACGTTCACTGCTCGACTACACGCATAATTTTCGGATACCCTATAATCAAATAGGCCTGCTACTCTACAATCAGATGCAATATCTGTCCACTCTTCCTTGTAACTGCATATTATCAAATAGAAACACGCGTTTTCTATTATCATAAACTCAGAGGTTTCACTTCTATTTCAACAACTTTCACATCATGTTTATTTTCGACGATAGCCGTCTAGTCAACATGTATAGCCTACGGTTCTAGCATCTGATCTTAGACCCGTTCCAGCTGCACAAGTGGACAGAAGGGATCTGTCGTTTTTAGGTGACTCAGTTTCATTTCAGTTGTAAAAGCGGAAACGTTTTCAGCAATTTAGTACTATGTACACACGCTTTACACAAAATTAAATATTTCTTATCTACCAGCCACGTATATAGCCTATCAGCCACAATAGAAATAATTTTGAAGAAAAATTCGATATTTCAGTCCCATAAAGTATTTAAAACAGACAGCTCAAACAAGAGTGTTTCGAACAAATTGACATTACCCCCCATAAAAACCCTACGTCTGCTATTTATTTCCGAGCTCAGTTAGTTACTGCCACGAAAATGCATACTTCCCCGTTATGAACAATTTTACGCTTTTAAGTAAAACTACGTAATTATTCAACGAGAATGCAACTGTAGTAAAAATTACGCTAATAATAATTATATATTAAGTCTCTATTTTCTCCCAGTTTAAAAAAATGTATGGAAAGCCCTACGAATTCAAATATTAATTATTAGTTGATGTAAGTAATGACAACTGCCATTTCTAACCCGAAGTGGAATAGACAAATAGACAAAATTTCTTTAGCAGGCATTACAGTAGTCTTCAAATGTTCCCTTATTTAGGCGTGAATAATATTATAAAGTTTAACATAATTATTCATTAGGAATTTCACAAATAGCAGGTTGCAGATGGAAATCCGCATCGTCTACAGCGAAAAGAAAGTAAAAAAAAAATTAATCAAACCTTCTTACTATTATATTAAACCCATACAGGCCGCTTTACACGGTACGCTGAGTCCACTATCGCAACCTGTACTCCACTTAACTCGTTCTCACTTCTCTCTGTGATTGTATCCAATAAATGTGTTATTTCCGATACTTTTCATACTTGACTGTATTATTCCTTTTAACACACAGAGTAAGTAGCAAACAACAAGAGAAAAAACTGTCGCAAATTCACGCTTACCAATACCACGGAGTCATCGCAGCCTGTTTGCATCTGCTTGACGTACAGTTGCAGTCGTTCCCGCAGCTTAGCCGTCTATATGTTACTGAAATGTACGTTTTTCACATGAAACAACAAAGGTACACTGCACTAGAAGGAAACAATTTAGCCAACGACTAGCTACCAACAGCGGTGACTCCGCGGGATACGAATTCCGATATGTCAGTAAATACAAATTTACAGTAATTTCTTCTTGTGTTTTCTTCCTTCGTACACAAAAGTAAGGAATAGCAAGAAAAAATAATTAATTTTTATATTTATAAGACGGCGAACCTCATGCTTAACCCACGAAACCGCCGACATCTATTCCAATGAAGTATTGTACAGTATTTACGATTATTGAGGCTAGTTTGTATGTTTCAATGTAATACTACCAACGTTCTTGTTTTCGTTTCTTTACTTGTTTGTTTTTACCCCGCACCAGATGAAAAATTTGTCTGTTTACCAGATGAAAAATGGCACGTCGGCCTATCCATAATCTCCATTGGGCTCCACTGAGGTTGCAAGCAAGGAGAGTAAGTCCTATAGCTGAGTGAACGTGTAGTAACTACTTTTCCCTGTTGTTCCTCGCTTTGTACCAAACACTGGGCTCCTGTTTTACGATACAACTACCAATCCCCGCTATGCGCTAACTCTGAGGATGACGAAAAGAAAGTAGCTACATCACAATCGTTCCAAAACAACATCTAAAGGAGTAACATTTGCAAACATTAATAAATCCTTGTAACAAAGTAACACATTGATTATATTATTAACTTCTACATTTCTGATTTTTTGTTTTCTACGTAGCTGAGAATTTGAACGCCTATGATCACCTCGTTATCTTTTACCTAAATAAAGACGGAGTAACAACGAACTTAGTTATCAGGTCAGCCTACGTTCGAATTTTTGAAATAAATATAGTGAAGACATTCGTTTAATTTTAAACGACTTTCGCTGAGTCTGGAGTGTGGAGCAGCGACACGAAGAAAAATGATGTCGGACAAACAGAGGAACGTAACAGAAACCAAGATCTCGAAAGGTGTATCTAATGTGTATTGTTTGTTTGGACAGTTTGTTGTTACTGTTGAGAAAACACGTAACTGTTCGTGCGAGTGACGGGAGGGGAGAGAATTCGACTGACCCGAGTGCTTTGGACGTATGCATATAAGCGTAGTACTTGTGTTTGTGAACAACACAATGAGAGACGAGAGAAGTGGACGTATTGTACGGCAAAGGTTAAGCCGTGAAACGTGACGGTGGCTAGCGGAAAGTAAGAGTGAGCGAGTAGAGAACACTCGGTAGTACGCGCTCCGATTAACAACTCGGCACTCGGTAAATCTGCTTACCTATTCAGTCCGTAATATGTCGGAAGATGGTGGCATATTATAAAGTTTATACTGAAAATATTTATACTCTTTTTGACTGAGATATGATTCAATCAACCGCAACCCACCCACAAGCAGCAGCATCATAACGACTACATCGAATTTCGTTACAAAGTTTTCGTCAAAAATGCCTCCCCGATCCGGTTCAAACGCCCTCGGGCGATTCTTGATGACCCGTCATAAAGAAACCCCCACCCCTTTAACTTCTGTTACCACCCCTTAGCAGCTCACCTTTCTTCACCCGTTTCCCTAACTCTCCACAGGGATCCCTTCTAGCATGCTGAACACGCTACTTTCCGCTGTTAGAAATGTGCCAGCCTTTCTTGGTTGCTGAGCTGCGCAGACCCAGCGAATGAATTACCCCCCACGTAAATTGTCTAGAGAGGAGTGAGGGGAGATAAAGCGATAACAGTTCACTGTCTCACTTTACACACTAATTCTCTCTCTGTCACACACATGCTTCCATTGCCGATTGTTCCATTCTGTCAGCCTTGTTGCAGCCGATGTTCACACTAGGAAACACTGTACAAGACTGTTGTGCGCATGTGCGACATAACTGAATATTTTGTTAGCCTCGAAACGAGGTGTTTGTCCACTGCTCATCTCAAGTTCACTGTTCAATTTCTATCGTCAGGTCTCTACCTTCGTCATCGGCACGGGGGATCTGCCTCGCGGAGAGCGACCGACGCCTGCGTTTGAGGCTAGCGACACCTGTCGCCTGGATCAACGCAGTCGCAGTGCCACGACATTATGCATTCTATTCTACCCCGCCATCTGCGAAAACCCGCTGGCGGTCTCCCTTTCCAGTACTAGGAACCTGTCGAAGACCATCCCAGTTATCTTCTGGCAGTCATTGGGCTTGACCCAGATGCTGCAACAAAGACACGGGTGCAAAGACGCCCCGACACTACAATGCAACAACTTGACAGTTGTTGTAAACTATGGTTCAAGAAAAGTTATAGAAACCTACGGTTGTGTAATGGAAGTTCGAGAAAAAGAACCAAGATATTAACTACGGCGATTTAAACACAATATTCTGTCACCTCAATTCGACTAACGCCGTAATCTGTCGCATAACGGATCGTTCGGAATGAGATCATATAAATTTTAACGAAAACCTTCATCTGTAATGTTGATTTCGTGTTCCGACTGTCACGTCGTAACCTAGTAATACGTCACGTTGTAATACGTAGTACGTAAAAGCCAACTATACGGCAGAGGCGTTTCAATGGAGAAGAACAAAATTATAACGTAAAAAGGGAACACAAAAACAAAATTAAAGTCACGGGAAGTTGCGCGTTAATATTCTTTATGGCATACCTCATCTTACCATATTCTATTTATACGGCACATTAAACTGAGAGAAAAGATATCCGAAGATTTCTACTTACTACTGAATGCTAAACTTTATTGTTAGGTAACCATTATTTATATACGGGGCCAATTACGTCTGAGAGATATAAGGAGCCGAAAGAAAAAGTAAAAAATTATATTGTCCAGAGCAGTAGTTTGGCGACCTTATAATGACCGCGGACCAGTGAGTCAAAAACATTCAGAGCGGGAAGGATCTCCCTTTCCTACCAGAGGCTTCAGGCAACTAAAAAAAGTACAACATACCTTATTTTCTTAACTAAAAATCCAATTCAGTTCAACTAATTAACTAAAATTACGTATTAGATAATTATATTTATTGAAATCGTCAATGTCTTACCTGAAATTAAGCAAAGTGATTTTTGAGATGATATTGTTGTTCAAAACTAGTATATGTAGTCGGTTGCGTTCGATTGATTTCTTTGATTATTTTTTATCAGTCAGCTGCTTTCCTCTCGTCCGCGCTGTTTATAAGTTACGCTATACATTTTTTTAACTTATAGGCCTATCTTGGCAGGCCTACGGACAATTTCCTCCTTCTCGTAGACCACCTGTGTACCACGAACCACTGTTCGAGAAGTCATCCTATTTTGTTGAAGAGTTTAGTTATTTAAATTTATGTTTCTCTCATAACCAGTTCCCAAGACAATAATAATTTATGAAATATTTCAAAATTGTAAGAAGATCACAGAGATTTACTCTTGTTATATTCGTAATGTCCATAGGTAACTTCGTATGGGCATATAGGCCAAACGAAGAAGACTAACACATAAGAAGTAACACATATCTCATAAGAAGTAACACACCAAATGTGTTATCAAACATCAAAAATTGTTCTTGAGGGAACAGTTTTGGAACAAGTCTCTGACTTCAATTACCTGGGTTGCACTAGCAGTATTGGGAATGACACAGGCCGAGATATCACTAGAAAAATATCGAGGTTTCAGATGATGTGTCGCGTCATACATGGAACGTTGAGGAAAAAGACGAGGAAAGAGACAAGGCTTAAATTTTATAAAATAATGGCAGCGCCTTTTTACTATATGGATGTGAAACATGGGTTCCTACAAAGAATATTAAAAACCAGATTCAAACTTCGGAAATGAACTACTTGAGAAGAACGAAAGGTTGTTCACAAGACAGGATCGTTTGCCCAATGAGGATGTGAGAGAAGAGCTGCAGGTATTCTCCATAAATGATAAAATCCAGACATATTGCAGGAAATGGTTAAAGCATCTGGACAGAATGGAGAATGGACGACTACCTAAGGTTGCGTTTCGATGTAGATCCTTTAGTACAAGAGATGTAGGAAGACCGAGAGTGAGATGGAGAGACACTCTATGAAAACGGAACGACCAAAGTGCCTCCTCCGTGAGGTGTAGAAGAAGGAAAAAGAAGCAAATTACGACACTTCCTTATACACTCGGTTGTGAGAGTATAAGTCTAATTTAGTGAGTAATATTAAAAGTACAATGTAAATGTGAGACTTTTTACGGACCGGTATTTACACCGAGATCCGTTAAATACTAACTCAAAAATTTAATGGATCATAATACGCAAATAGACCGCATGGAGGGGACCCGATGACTTAACGTAGGTCAGGAGGTTAACGTTTCCTGCAAATCAAATCGTACACGATTGACGCCAATGTTTCTATCTAAAAGCGCGTGAAGAAATAGATACGAAGAAGATATGAACGTTCCGACTTAGGCTAAAAGGATTAACAAACGAAATGAAGATAAGCACCATCCGATACACAGATGTACGGAAGGAGAGATCACGAAGAGAAAAGACGTAAACACAATGTTTTATTATTCACGGTTTGGCATGTCGTGTCTACGTTACTGGGACTACTAGCGGATTAAACGAAGATGCTCCTATAGCGGCGGTGTGTGTGTGTGTCAACATTATCTGGAGGTCGTGTGTTGTTGTCGTCCCAGTTCGAGACTGGCTGTTTTGCATACGTACAGCAGACTCGCTCGTCTAAACGAAATAAACTAACGCTTCCTTCTTTCTTTTCTGCGTGTCGTCTAACCTACTTAGCGTAGTCGTCTATCCTCGTTAGCGCTGTTATTTACAAGCCGCACGTTCATTCATTACCGTGAAGAAAACACTCTCTACCACGTTTCACCAAACAATATTATTATTGTTATTATTACTATTATTTTATCGACGATTAAAAAGTCTACAAACATTTTTGCGTTTACTTTGCAGCGTTCAGCGTAATTACATTCAATCAGGATATCGCTAATAAAAACGGTGGAAAAGCAATTACGGACAATTATGCGCGAACGAATTAGCAAGACTGAAAGTACTGTAGACGAGGATGTTTCCGACAATTTTAATTGTTTTTCAGTCACTTATTAATCGACTGATTGTCGGACGTATTCTTTGAAGTAAAAAGTGTGGTCCATTTTTGCGGAACGAGGACAACACCGGGTATACGGAATTCTGAAGTTTCTCGAATATCACCAGATATAAATTTCTACAAAAGCTTACTTATCGATCAAGCGTAATAGGAAACAAATCAAAACAAACTAAAAGCTAAGACAACAATCATCTCATTAGTTTCTGTGATAACGGCGATGATTAAATTGGCATTATTGTTTTTATATTTTATCATAAGGTTCTATCCTATTCTGGCTCTTCCACAAATTTGCCAGTTTTATGGTACAAAAAAGGAAACTGTTATTCTACTTTCATTATTTTAACGTTAAGTTAATCTTCGGCGGTTCATAAGCGTACGCTGATTGATGGATTCAGCCCTATCCTAACTTCTCGCAAAGAACTTTTTACAGTTTTTTTTTCAAACAAGAAATTTGCAACATACAACAGCCACAGTAAGATACATTTTTTTGATAACTGCAGACAAAATGTTACTTAAATAAACGTAAGGTTTCGAAAAATGTTACTTACTTCATGTCTGCTTTTGTTGTTTTGTAGTAATATCAAAACGGACAAAAGTCGGCCACAATAGAATCCGTTTCCTATTATAACTAGTGTAAGTTCTTCGAATGTGGATTAAAAATCAAGAACTGTTGCACTGTTCCGGACACGTTCTTAAAGAAAACGCACTGCGTAGACACTTACTGTGATGAATGGGACTGTTGATTCGCTGTGAAGGGTACCAGAGGAAGACGATGACCAAGCAGAAAAAGACTGTGAGCGCGACGATTTAAAAATGGAGCGATTAATGGAAAATGATGTGTGGGGTTCAATTCACGGAAGAAATTATTCAGGATAATCGAGCTATTTCATGAGCCAGTTCTTACGATAGCCTACAACTTGCATTTAGAAGGCTTCTATAGAACAACAAAATCCGTTTACTCATAAAAAACTGTAATCAGACCCATTATTACGTTCGAATCCTACACATTGGCAGTGTCACGACGAAAAATCGCAAACGTCGAAAATGCTACCACGTGGAAAGTTAAGTATTACGAAGCGGCACGACCAATGAAAATAGTGAGTGGAAAATAAAGTACAAACACGAACTGTACAAGACACTGTTGGTACATTTTATTAAGATTCGACGACTGAATGGACGGTAAATGTGATCAGAGAAAGAGGATTCTTGGATAGAAAAAGGCGCGGAGAAACTATTATAAATGTGAAACTGCAAACAAGCTACAATGGGGAGATGTGGAAGATGCGAAAATTGAAGAAGAAGGCCAGGACCCACATTGCACTACATCGCACTGAGAGGGGAGGCAGACAGAAGACAGGCAGACATGCAGGGGACAGTGTGCTTACCGTGTCCAATTAGTTTTGCATCGTAGCAGTAAATCAACATTGTCTCTAACTGTACATTATATATTAACATAGGTCTAAGAATATAGGCCTATTTATATTTATTTAACATTTATCATTTCACACCATACAATTATCTCACATCTTTACAACTTGGAATTAAACGTTCAGAAACAAATTTTTTCCAACGTGATACGTACAACCTTTCCTGGTAGGCTACGTCAAAAATGTTTGTTGTATAATGTCTACTGAACATACTATAAAATTATGCACCGTTATGTTTTTCAATGGGGTTTAGAAATCCTCATAATTTCAATGTATGGTATGCGTCTCAAATATCCTTTCCCGTACAACCGTCAACCTCACATTTCCGAGCAAAGTCTTTACATCCGGCGCATCCAGTTACCACTGACGAGGCTCTGGCGACCGAGTGTTGGTGGTATAACCATAGAGCTTATAGTAGAGAATTGTACGAAATGGCATTCTCTTTCCGGAGTTGCAACAACCTGGTACATTTCGTACAATTCTCTACTATAAGCTATGGTTATACCACCAATACTCGGTCGCCAGAGCCTCGTCAGTGGTAACTGGTTGCGCCGGATGTAAAGACTTTGCTCGGAAAGGTGAGGTTGACGGTTGTACGGGAGAGGATATTTGAGACGCATACCATACATTGAAATTATGGGGATTTCTACACCCCATTGAAAACATAACGGTGCATGATTTTATAGTATGTTCAGTAGATATTATACAACAAACATTTTTGACGTAGCCTACCAGGAAAGGTTGTACGTATCACGTTGGAAAAAATTTGTTTCTGAACGTTTAATTCCAAGTTGTAAAGATGTGAGAATCTATATTAAAACAATATTATAGTACTGGATCTGCTTCGCTTCAAACGCAAAGTAGGCCTATACGATTTTTCTTGTATGGAGTTTAAGGCATATGTAAATGTATCGTATACTATGAATCAAGTACAAACCTTGATTTTATGTAAATAAATAGATGTGTAAATAGTTACGATAGGTTCTACTATGATTTCTTATAGGTTTCCCCAATACCTGTATAATACTTGTAATATTGTTATGTCCTATTTGTAGTCATTAGGACAAACGTGTATAATGAACAAGTAGGACCTGTGTGACATCGTCCGTTTCTGAAGATAACGTGACGTGATTAATTGTCACTCCGCTAAGTAACGTTCATCAATTTCAATATCTTTCCAGTGCCGTATTTTATCTAATTAACGAGCAAAGTATCATCACTCATTCTTAGCTAACAGCTGCATTTTTAATAAAACTTAGCAATCATTCCAGTTCCACCTTCCTGTTTGCATTGCACATTGTTTCATTGTTTACTAAAGGTCAGCTGTCAGATTTTCTGAAAGTATGTTGATAATGATAGGTTATATACATTAACTGAAGAGCAAAACATCAAGAGCGCCAGTGTTGAATGGGTAGCCGTGAAACTGAGAACTCTGTCTCGGAAAGACATAATTTTTTGAGGACGTCGCTTGTGAGCCATACAGGTTTAGTCAGATGATTAGCGTGTAAATCAGAAAGAATAGTTCCACATTCGGGCACATTACGATGTTATAATTGTTTTGTATTGAATTTTTACTTCCATATTCCTTAAGGAATGGAAGTATGGTGATGGCAAAAAAAATCGTGTTCGAGATTATTGCAGATTCTGATTGTACTACACTCAAAACATGAAAAAAAGTCGTTTTCCGAAAAGTGTCCGTGTCTGTGTGTCTGTCTTGTGTCGATTTTTTTTTCTATGCCAAACGATAACTGCCGCAAATTCAAACAGAATCAAATAATTTTTTGCATACAGCCCTGATTTGTAGAGTACTCACGACCTGTTGTTTTTGGTGAAGATCGGTTGAGGGAAAGGGGTAGTTTACCTGCAACGGTTTTTTTTTATCAAGGGAAATTTTTTTTTGTTGGCAAACGATAACAGCCGCAAATTCAAACAGAATTAAATAATGTTTCGTACACAGCCCTGAATTGTAGAGTTCTCAAGACCTATTGTTTTTGGTGAAGATCGGTTAAGGGAAAGGGGTAGTTTACCGGTAACGTTTTATGTTTTAACAAGGGTATTTCCTATGGCAAACGATAACAGCCGCAAATTCAAACAGAATCAAAAGATTATTTGCATACAGCCCTAAATTGTAGAGTTCTCAAGACCTATTGTTTTTGGTGAAGATCGGTTAAGGGAAAGGGGTAGTTTACCTGCAACGTTTTTTTATCAAGCGTATTTTCTATGGCAAACGATAACAGCCGCAAATTCAAACAGAATCAAATAATGTTTTGCATACGTCCCTGAATTGTAGAGGTCTCAAGGACTTTCGATTTTGGTGAAGATCGGTTGAGGGGAAGGGGTAGTTTACCTGCAACCTTTTACGTTTTAACAAGAGTGAAGTACTTGAAAATTCATTTAAACTTTTTGAAACAATGGTAATTGTTAAAAATAAAATAATTTTGTTGCCAGGCAATAAAATTATAATTTTTTCATTTTAATGTAAATTATGTATGAGTTAATATCTTTATATATATAATTCTTCTGTACGTGTGTATGTCACTGAACTCCTCCATGTATAAAATAATATATCGTTCGTGGCAGGTAAGCATATCTCAGTTATGTAATGTTTATGTTTCCATTTTATTATTATGCCTACAGCAATAAAAAGGCAGGTAAGACACACACACACACACACACACACACACACACACACACACACACACACACACACACACACACACACACACACACACACACACACACACACACACACACACACACACACACACACACACACACACACACACACACACACAATTCACGTTATTTCTGGCCTCACTCATGTTTATTTTCTTACATTTGCACGCTTTTTAAATGGAAAGTGCCAAAACCCACACCAACATAACGCGTGCAAGCCGAAAAAATGGACATCAATTTGCTTACTGGCGAAGCTAGTAGTTAATGAATGGGTAGGCAAAAATCTTATCTTAAATTTTTTTTAAGGAATCACTAAAAGGACGGTGGTTCAAATCGGACGCTGAGGTAGAGTTTGCTGTAACCGAATGGTTCCACAAACAGCCGTAAGAATTTTACTAGCAGGGAATCTACAGGTTAGCGCAACAGTGGAACTCATGTCTTAATGTTATTGGAGATTTCTTTTAAAATAGTTGAATAAAAAATGCTTTACAGCTCTATACGTGTTTCTATTGAACAATCCTTGTATTAGTCATACACAATAATACAACTGATTGAACTTCAAATTTTTAAACTTGATTAGTTTCTATATATATATGTTTAATGTTACAAATAATTCAAATAACAATCTTGATCATCTGTTAGTTCAGCAGAATAACAGTGACACTTTTAATAACCGCATAAAATAAACACTTAGAAACAACACAGGCGCTTTAACTTAACTGTTTGGACCACAGAAGTGAGTCATGCCTCAACGCTCTATGTGTACAGCGCGGGACAATCCCCCCTCCCTTCACTTCCCTATCACACCACTACATTGCTTACATACGATGTATACAAAAAACGCTGAGGCAAGTTCAGGTTGCCTCATTCGCTTTAAACGAACTATGCCGAATCTCACCTGTCACCATCTAGCGGTCGCTCAATAAAGCACGTTTCGGTTTAATAAATTTGACAGTCGCAGTAACAATGTATAATCTTTACGTTATGTAGTTCATACGTATTTATAATTTTTATTCTACAGAATTTTTTAGGGTAGGCATTGCCTCAATTGCCTCCATGTAACTTCGCCACTGATAAATATGTGTACAACGTTATCGGCAACAAAGAAGTAGTTTTGTTAAAATTCCTTCCCGGGATATTTGGCCGTAGTCCAATGTTTTCTACAAAACCAGACATTTCGGCAATGCCATCGACTTCCCTCATCAGTGAAAATCGAGTGCGATAACGTGAGGTGGTATACGTTAGTGACCACAGTACTGTGGTTAAGGCTGAAGCAGTAAGTAGAAAGAAGTAGTTTCTATGGTAATATTTCATTTCGAAAATGATTTTAAATATAAATCTTAGAATATGGAAGTCATGTATGGTTCTCCATACCGATATTTATTATTTTTTTCAATTGAAAAACATTCTTAGTCTTAGTCGCAGCCTCTTCTACCCTGGGGTGTGGAGGAATTCCAAAGAGATAGCCACTGTTTACTCTAGAAAGCAAGCGCCCTTGCCTGATTCCAGGGGACGCCCCTGTCCTCCAAGAAGCCTTGCACATTGTCTTGGCTCGTCAGTTTCCTTCCGGCTTTCACTCTTTGCTTTCTTTGAATAAGTGTGGTCTCGAGTGTGCAGGTTATTGGCCTACAGCACCCATACCTTGGTGGAGGGGATGCCTCCTGTGCATCCAAGCCTAATGGAGTTGCTTCAGATGCCCAATATCATGGGTCAGCCTACTCCCTGGTTGTTAAGTTTCACCTTATCGTGCAACACATTTCTTGTCTACATAAATTTCATTTCATCACTATGTTAAAAAATAAGAAATTTTTTTTAACACGGTATTGCTTTTCACACTCCGTGTTGATCTTAGATTTTCATTCTGTATTTATTAACGCGCTTTTACTATTATTTTTTATTTGTTTTAAGTTATAAATTGATTTTTTCCAATTTACAATTTCTGTGATCACGCGCTACAAAATACGTTTGCAGTTCCGTAAATCTTACACATATTTACTACGACAATCCAAATCATTTTCTCTTCACACATCTATTTGCAACTCTCGATCAACACATTTGATTATTTTTAAACTGTTCGACAGCTAAAAAGGAACATCAGTTACCATTTAACATCAGCTAACATCATTTAACGTCACCATTTTAGGAACATCAGCTAATCGGTCGCCATTTACTAACCAGGATAGTACTAGTACACGGTACGAAGAGAATCGAAATCCTATCACTTTTTCAAACGTTATAGACCATCAAAATATACGCTTTCCTATGGCGTAAGCGCCATATGTAAAAAAAACTAACATTCAAGAAAATAATACAGTTTATATTAGACTATATCAAATCGGAATTAGATTGGTCAATGTTCTTAGACAAAAAGTTCCAACCTTTTATATTATTTCGTGACCGCAGCGGATACACTTCATATAGGCCTATATATATATATATATATATATATATATATATATATATATATATATATATTGTAACGTTACATAACCCAGTCCCAATAAAGTAACTCATGATAATAAAAGTCAGAAATGGGTAAACTAAAGCTCGCTCAAAATTTAATTATATCACTCAATATGATAAACAATTTGAGTGGTATACAGTGCAAAGTGAGTGATAGTGTACCCATTGAGGTGGAAAAACCAAAGTGAAAGCAACGTATTACCAAACTGTGTTGTATGTTTTAGAAAGGATAAACTTATGAAAGTAGTATGTAATAATAATGATTGATTTTTGTAATTTTATTTATTTATTGTAATTTATATTGTATGAACCACAAATTGTTATACCCAAGTTAATATTATATTTTTTCAAATAATTGTGTTAGATTATAAGAAAACCCAGGGTTAATTTTAGAAGACATAAAAAATTTAACTACCAAAGATAATATAAAATTAAAATAATCCTATGAAGGAAATGGCAACAGGAAGTAGTACCGGGTATGAACACTATTCGAGACTAAATAAATAATATATAAATTTATTTAAGGATAATAAAATGATAAAATATTTATATACAATGTCATAAAAAAAAAAATTAACCAAAACATATTATGTAAATTAAATTAGTAAAGAAACCGGAATGGAAGGGAATTATTTTTTCATAAATAAAATATAAATTTATAATAATCACAAACTGCCTACATAATAAAAATACTATGTGTTACTAAGAGTGATGAAAAATAACAAGTATTGTTAATAAGATATACAAAATTTTGAACTAAACCGGAGAGTTGAAGAAACGATGCGACAAAAATTATAAAAAATAACCTTTTTTGGACGTTGGAGATGCGAAATTCACGCAAGAGTAATAAACAAAGTGAATACTAACTAATTATACCTGAGGAATCCAAATTAAATGGTGATATACATTAAAAACCAGTGGATGAAAACATTCTGAGGATCCAATATAGTTCGGCCTACTTCCAGTAGACAATTAGAAAATATTCCAAACGAAAAGGAAATAATAACGCAAGACGTACCTCATCACAGAATAAAACTTCAATCCAGTAAGGACAACACGGAGCGAGGTAATATAAACATTTTTTCGTAATAAGTCCAGAAGAAAACTCGTTTTTTAACAGTGAAATAGAACAAAAAATATTCATTTTATCGTATATTTCTTTCAAAGTAAACAAATACATGCTGCTCTCTTACGGCAATTCCGGAAACTACGTAATATTTGAAAAATAAACAAAATTATTTATTAATTTTTTGATATTTGTAAAGCGTAGCAATTATCCATTTCTGACACTCTCATAACACAAAGAATTCACCCTGAACCCTGGGGAATTACTAAGAATTATGTAATAACTGATGTTTTTTATTATAGCGTAATATTGGGTAAATAACAACATATATGTTTTGTTCCTTAGACAGATCTATGTTTACTCGGTAAAGTCGAGATGATGTTTTTTTTTTCAAATAAGATTAATTGTGATACCTATATTTTGGTGGCAGGAGACAAAAGTCAATAATCAATAAAGCAATATTATTGAAAATTAATATTGAATTATAACGTGTTATAATTTATTGTAGTGGGTAGTTAATGAAAATTTCAGCACAACATACAGAAGAAATCGTCACAACTGAGGGGCAATAATGATACTTACTCTCTCTTCTGCATAAGGCTGAACAGATTACCTCCTTGACCCCAAATCACACACTCTCGATTTCTTTTAGATTGAGTAAAACAAGATAAACAAAATCCTTTATTTATACCTTTTAAAACGTCAGTTAGTATAATTCAAAAGTGACGCATACTGCGTGAGGCATATAATAACACTTTCGCAAGTGCACACCTCACATTAAGCGCACGTTACAGAATTGGCGAACCCAACATTTGGGGCTTGACTAAAGGTGTACGTTTCGCAAGTGCCTCACCAGAAAAGCGGGACGTTATAGAATTGGCTTCCATCGCGGGGCTTGAACAACAGCGATCAGACCTAGGACGTTACAAATTGGCGCTCAACGTAAAAGGGCGGTAATTAGAAAAGAATTTCGATATTTAATAAAAAAGATATATCAAAAAATCTAATTATCGTTGGCAGTTATGAGAAAACAAGAAATGCCTAATACCCGAGGAAAATCGAAGAAGAGGGCAGAAGAAAAGGAGATTGAAGAAGGTGGACAGGAACAAGAAATAGAGTTAGTCACGGACAGTGAAATGGACCAACAGACAGGTGATACAGAAGAAACCGAAGTAGTTATGGATACGGAAAAGGAAATAGTGGAAGAGGATGCCCAAGGGGACCAACCAGATAAATCCACCCAAAAAGAAGACATGAGCATGCAGGAGATGTTGAGAATTATTATGGAAAGCAATAAACAAACCAATGATAAAATAGACGAAAAATTTAGGAAACAGGAGGAACAAAATAAGGAGAATTTTAAGAAACAGGAGGAACAAAATAGACAAACCAATGAGGAAAATAAGGAGAATTTTAAGAAACAGGAGGAACAAAATAGACAGACTAATGAGAAAATAGATAGCATTCAGGAAAATTTAGTCAAACAACTAAATGAAAAAATAGAAACCATTCATGGAAATATCAAACAAACCATGAATGAACAATACACTGCACTGAAAGAAACTGTTGAAGGACAAAGAGAAGAGATGAATGCAAAATTTGAAGAGAATAATAGGAATTTAAAACAATTTGAGGGGAAAATGGAGAATTTCAATAAGGAGATATGGGAAACTTTCGGAGAGAAGTTTGAAAATGTTAATACGCGTATCCAAAAAGCAGATACATACAAGGAGGAGACAAATAAACAAATGGACCATAGTTCCAATAATTTGGATGAAACATTGGACAGCACTTCAGAAGGTATTAAAGTAAGTCCGAATACAGAAGAGAGGAGGAAGGAAATAGAAATTACAGAATACCAAGGTGTAATGCCATCTGAAAATAAAAATAGCCACAACAAGAAGGATGTTCAAACCGTGGAAAAGAAGACCAAGGAAATAATAAAAACAAGTAGAAAGAAAATAATAAATACCAAGGAAGAATGGGAGATGATTACAGGTGGATTAATTAATGTATTCAACCTTCCAATTAACGAACAGAGGGAGTTAATTAAGTTTACATCCCAGTTAAATGTGTCAATGATGGAAGTGTATCAGACAATATCAGCCGTATCTTCAAGACGGAAGACAACATGCAAATATTTGGCAAATAATTCAGAGGTAAAAGGGAATGAAATGAGATTAAATATGAGCAACTATGTTATGTTAGAGGAGGTACAATACCTGTTAGTTAAAAAGGAACAAATTATGACGGAAGACTGGTACTTAAGTGAAAATTTCATAGCAGCAAACTGGGAGAGCCGGATGGTAAGAAGATTATCAAGGAGAGAATTAATTACGAACACCCCAGCAATCCGAGAACATGGAGTACCTGAAATAATGGACCACGGTTAAACAGACTCCAAACAAACCAGAAAAAAGGGACGGATTTTATGAATACAGGACCAAGCAACCCAGTGTAAATAGAAAACCCCAAAATTCTAAAAGCATGTAAGAACATCTTACTCAAGTTATTTGGAAACCATATAATTTAAAGTGAAGAGTATATAAGAACAGATTATATAATTTAATTATAAATAACTGATTTAAACTGAAATAATAGGAAAAAATAATATTTTGATGGTAACAAAAGAAGAATAAATAAATAAACAATTGATGGTAATGTGCTCAGATAAGAAGAATAAAAAATAATTTAATGACTCCAATGAAACTGAAGGAGGATGATAATTAATACAACAATAGTTAGAATTTCTCTGAATTGAAGATTAGATAAGAAGAAATGATACGGAGAAATATGTCACAAGAAGTAAAGTCAAAAGAATTTTAACATAAGGCCTATCAATGATGTTATATGCTATTAGTTAATGGAAAAGAAGAAGGAATCAAGGAGAAGAAGAAATATATAAATAAATACAAACAGCTACAGTATGAAGAATCCCAAAAGTGTTTGGTACTAGTCGCTAATGGACTACTACTTATAATTTTTTTATTTTTATGTATTGACCGTAGAAATGTTCCGGCAATAATTTTTATGAGCAGGGATGATGTTCCCCTGGTCTCAGAAGGTGTAAGGATGGACAGCGGTGTATGGACCCAGAGTGGCCACCCGACTGGAACCACCGCACAAGATAGGGAAAAATGTTAGGGAAATTGAATATTTAAGGGATAATAATTATAAAATAGCTGAAAAGAGTGATATTAGATTCCAGAAGTATAAATGAAGAAAATAGAAGGAAGATAGCAGACAGAAGCTTAATTGATAAAGCGAGTATATAAAAGTAAATAGAAATGAGTGTTAAAACAAGTTTAATATGATTAGTGTGACCAGTCCTTATCAAATAAAATGTGGAAGTACTACTACCCAGAGAAATAATTGATGAATTTGCCTCCAAGAGAGAGAGAGTTAAGTAAGAAAACAGCAATTACCACAAGTCTGAATGACCAGAGTTTATAATCAGTCAGAAATAAAAACTATTATGAAGATAAAGAGGAGTTAAGAAAATGGAAATAATCAACAATTTATTTTTAATAAACAAGTTGAACTAAAATAAATTTGTTCTAGTGGGGGGGCTTTATGTAACGTTACATAACCCAGTCCCAATAAAGTAACTCATGATAATAAAAGTCAGAAATGGGTAAACTAAAGCTCGCTCAAAATTTAATTATATCACTCAATATGATAAACAATTTGAGTGGTATACAGTGCAAAGTGAGTGATAGTGTACCCATTGAGGTGGAAAAACCAAAGTGAAAGCAACGTATTACCAAACTGTGTTGTATGTTTTAGAAAGGATAAACTTATGAAAGTAGTATGTAATAATAATGATTGATTTTTGTAATTTTATTTATTTATTGTAATTTATATTGTATGAACCACAAATTGTTATACCCAAGTTAATATTATATTTTTTCAAATAATTGTGTTAGATTATAAGAAAACCCAGGGTTAATTTTAGAAGACATAAAAAATTTAACTACCAAAGATAATATAAAATTAAAATAATCCTATGAAGGAAATGGCAACAGGAAGTAGTACCGGGTATGAACACTATTCGAGACTAAATAAATAATATATAAATTTATTTAAGGATAATAAAATGATAAAATATTTATATACAATGTCATAAAAAAAAAATTAACCAAAACATATTATGTAAATTAAATTAGTAAAGAAACCGGAATGGAAGGGAATTTTTTTTCCATAAATAAAATATAAATTTATA
Organism: Magicicada septendecula; assembly: GCA_034769895.1. NCBI lineage: Eukaryota > Metazoa > Arthropoda > Insecta > Hemiptera > Cicadidae > Magicicada > Magicicada septendecula. The sequence goes on along the minus strand of CM068371.1, from coordinate 247,489,861 downwards.
ATAATCACAAACTGCCTACATAATAAAAATACTATGTGTTACTAAGAGTGATGAAAAATAACAAGTATTGTTAATAAGATATACAAAATTTTGAACTAAACCGGAGAGTTGAAGAAACGATGCGACAAAAATTATAAAAAATAACCTTTTTTGGACGTTGGAGATGCGAAATTCACGCAAGAGTAATAAACAAAGTGAATACTAACTAATTATACCTGAGGAATCCAAATTAAATGGTGATATACATTAAAAACCAGTGGATGAAAACATTCTGAGGATCCAATATAGTTCGGCCTACTTCCAGTAGACAATTAGAAAATATTCCAAACGAAAAGGAAATAATAACGCAAGACGTACCTCATCACAGAATAAAACTTCAATCCAGTAAGGACAACATGGAGCGAGGTAATATAAACATTTTTTCGTAATAAGTCCAGAAGAAAACTCGTTTTTTAACAGTGAAATAGAACAAAAAATATTCATTTTATCATATATTTCTTTCAAAGTAAACAAATACATGCTGCTCTCTTACGGCAATTCCGGAAACTACGTAATATTTGAAAAATAAACAAAATTATTTATTAATTTTTTGATATTTGTAAAGCGTAGCAATTATCCATTTCTGACACTCTCATAACACAAAGAATTCACCCTGAACCCTGGGGAATTACTAAGAATTATGTAATAACTGATGTTTTTTATTATAGCGTAATATTGGCTAAATAACAACATATATGTTTTGTTCCTTAGACAGATCTATGTTTACTCGGTAAAGTCGAGATGATGTTTTTTTTTTCAAATAAGATTAATTGTGATACCTATATTTTGGTGGCAGGAGACAAAAGTCAATAATCAATAAAGCAATATTATTGAAAATTAATATTGAATTATAACGTGTTATAATTTTATTGTAGTGGGTAGTTAATGAAAATTTCAGCACAAAATACAGAAGAAATCGTCACAACTGAGGGGCAATAATGATACTTACTCTCTCTTCTGCATAAGGCTGAACAGATTACCTCCTTGACCCCAAATCACACACTCTCGATTTCTTTTAGATTGAGTAAAACAAGATAAACAAAATCCTTTATTTATACCTTTTAAAACGTCAGTTAGTATAATTCAAAAGTGACGCATACTGCGTGAGGCATATAATAACACTTTCGCAAGTGCACACCTCACATTAAGCGCACGTTACAGAATTGGCGAACCCAACATTTGGGGCTTGACTAAAGGTGTACGTTTCGCAAGTGCCTCACCAGAAAAGCGGGACGTTATAGAATTGGCTTCCATCGCGGGGCTTGAACAACAGTGATCAGACCTAGGACGTTACAATATATATATATATATATATATATATATATATATATATATATATATATATTGTAGCGTGACAGAAAATCCACTACATTTCAAGTCATATGAAATCATAAAGTTTAATTACATCAACAAATGTTGTAATAATATTAAATGACATTTAAATAAATCAGAGGAATGAAACACAATAAGATAAAAATCCTCACTACATAATATATCAAAACCACTGTTAAAAGAAACCAAAGAAAGTATTGAAGCAACTCATCAACTCATAGTATAATACCAGTAAGTTACCCAGGAAGCTCAGAGCAGTAAACCAGTTACATAAGACAATATCCCGAAAAAAGAGACTCAATCAAAGAGTGGTGAATACCAAAATACCCTAAAAACAAGAAGAGGGAAGAATAAAGTTTGTGAACAGGAAGAAAACAATACCCTGAAACCTGTATAGAAGAATAAAATCAGTTCAGTGAAGAAATTAAATACTCCAAACTAAACCTCAGTCGTGATAACACCAAGTACCTTGGTTTACCCAAGAATGAGGTAAGAAGACCAGAAGAGTGAAGACTAGACGAGGGACAAGAATGAAAACTAGAAGAGGGACAAGAATGAATACCAGAAGGAAGATAGGAAGAAGGACAAGAAGGAAGACAGGAGGAGAGAAGACATAGTATGAAAGAAACACCGTAGTAAAACCTATTATTATATAAACTACTATCAATCCCAAACCCACAAAAACTATGCCAAAGAAAGTATAACATACCCAAAATCTTATAAAAATGTAATTATTGAGAAAACTAAAGTGTTGTATAGCGTTATAAGAAGTGCACCGGCTAAAGCTATTGTGTAATAAAGAAAATAAACTAGTCTTAACGGTCCATGATGACTAAAGGTCTGGTCTGAGATAATAAGACTCAGAATATCAGAACCAACAGTGAAAGTGAATTTGTTTAAGTGTTTTTTAAAAAAAGCAATAAACTTAAAGTTGGTGATACTATAACTTAGTAGTATGCTATATCACAACTTTAAAATCTAAATAATAAAGAGCATAATAAAATAATAAAATGGAAGGTTTCCAGTATTTTATTATTTTAATGTAAATCTTTATTTACACGACATTTGTAAAAAATGATAATAAATAAAGTATGGGAGTTGGTGTTTGCTGATGTGGGGGATCACAGTAGTAATGGTTTGAACCAGAAAGGACTGGTACTAATATAGTATGAATAAATGTAACATGTTTAAATAGACTGTTATTTCACAGTCCTAAAATCAATGTATTAAATAAATGTATTTGTAAGGTTTATTAGAAAATAAGATTTATGTTATGTGTTTTAAAAAAGAATTATGTTTGATAAATAATAACCTACATACCAGTAATAATGTACTAAAAGGTATGCTATGTTAGATTAAAAATAGTTAAAAGAGATATGTTTAAGCTGTATCTGCAATATGTTAAATTGTGCAGATTACTAAACAATGTTCATAATTAATTATTTTAATAACTGTAGTGTTAATTAACTACTACACAAAACAATAAGTTATAGATCATGTTATTTTCATATAATTGTAATTATGTAAAGTCAGAGGAGGAATTAAGTTTAAATTATTTGAGAAAGAAAGAAATATAAAATTCTAAAATCTAGGCCATTTGGTGAAATCAGAGAACCAGTATAAAATAATATAATTCACTTATAAATCCTGTAAACTACCCAGATTTATATAAGATAACACAATTAACTACTACTAGGAATGATCCTATGAATTAAAATGACAATAAGGAAATATACCTTAACATTTTGTAAATTGTCAAAATATATAAATTAATTAATTTTAGAGAGCAATATCAAATCTACAAATTAACACACAAAAAAACCAGTTCAAAGGTGTAATTTATATGTATTTAAGGAAAGGAAGAGAAATATGACTAATTAAAATTTATTATAATAGTATTAATAATATTTAAAATGGAAGGAATTTTGTATAAAAACGGAAATCCAATTTTGAGCCTATATTTCCAAAGTGTGAACAAAATTTGTTAATTTCCACAAAATGTCTACAGATATGGACTATAATACATCAATTTAAAGGGAATAAGATGATTAAACTAATAATAAGATTAGTAATTCATAAAAGTAAGGAATAAAATAGAAAAATTCCATATATAATGTAATATTTTCTAATGTGTATGAAGTCGAAAAATGTTAACAATACTTTTTCAAGGATTAACTGGGCAAGATTTATGACCAAGTTAATTAGTCTTTTGTTGAATATCAAGCTGAATAGGTGTGTGACAAAAACGAGTCGAACATGATGCTAACGTTTAGCCATTGAAATCAGTGAACGGGAGTTAGACAAATTAGACACTTTTTGAAGCCAATACTATAAAAACATTCACGACAATAGTGAAAACAAACCTCTAACTTCACTATACGAGTGACAGTAAACAGTAAAACATTATATTACAACTGATTCACTCTACAAACCTAACCGTAACTTGAAAACTTAACCGTAGTAGTTGAACAAATAGAAAATAAACTAACTAACGCAAGTTTACACAGAACACTTCACCAGAATACACCAAATAGATTAACAGACTTATTACACCAGTGCGGGGACATTTTAAACCTTGATGAAGGTAATTTTATAGTAATTTTCTGACTCGACGCCTATGCAATAGCCGAGACCAACCCAAGGAGCGGCCATCTTGAAAACGAAACCTGCCTACTACATCGTAGTCACTGACGTCACATCAGTCTTCATTGGTTCGACAAAACATTTATTGTAATATCATAACCTGAATTATTTAAATACTATTAAATAGTAATTATTGTATTTATGTGTTAATTGTTAATGTTATACTTTCTCGTCACCCTTCTCTGACTATTAATCCTAATCGCTCAAAGAACCTGTCTTTTAATATAATATAACATAAAATTTTGTTCTGTATGACACAATCGATAATTCCTGAGACAGAGTCGATAATTGCTCTCCATCGATAAAATATCGATTATTTATTTAAAATTGTCAATAAATCTTTATATTTCCAATATTTTGTATCTGTACTTATTTCACAGGGTAATTTAAGGGTATTTATAAGGCTGAAGGCATTAAGTGAGAAGAATATATTCTATTTTGAACAAGATATTGGACCAGTAAGGAAAGTCACCGATCGATCATTACCTGGAGTTAATCTATTTAACTCCAGACTTGGTGCAAATCTTCAAGAAGTGCTCGACGGTCAATAAATACCTACCTGTTATTAACATTTTACCAGAACCTTTTAAAAAACAGATTTATCTTGTATACATATCTCTATAAACATAAACAAAATTATTTTATTGTTTGGAAATTCTATTATTATTGAAATTTCCATTTTATTTTTATTCTTTTGTAACGACCGGCATACAGCGGTCTGGTGACCTAGTGGTTAGCCCAAACAGTGGGGCTTGATTTGATTACAGCCATATATAGGGTCTTCTTACAAAGTGACGAACCCAACGCTGGGCACAAAGGAAGAAGGCAGTACCCTATAGGTCGTCTTATTACAAAGTGGCGTCCAACTTAGAGGGCTTAGTAATCTAAGCTTGGCAGCGATTGATTGATAGACAGCAGAAAGATGCAGAGACGAGCTACATCGAAAAAGAGGGCGGCAGAGGCCGAGAAAGAGGTTGACATGGGGGATAAGGAGGCAACACCCGTTGAAGATCCGGAAGTGTTACTAATCCAGGTGGAACATAAACAACCTGAACCACCAGAGGAACAACCTGAAGTAACAACACAGACAAGGGAAGTCAGTGTCCCAGAAAGGGAGAAAGAGAAATCCAATACCGATGGAGATACGAAAATGGATAGAGTGATGGAAATGATCTTACAAATGAGTAAAGATTTAAAGGAGGAAATCAAATCCAAAATAGAAGGAGTAACTAAGAAAATGGATTCCACTAGCAAGGACAATAAAGAAAATAGCAAGAAGATGGAGGAGAATTTAAACAAGAAGATGGACGAAAGTAGTAAGGAAAGGAAGGAAGATAACCATTCATTAAATGAAAAACTAGAGGATCTGAAGGAAGATAACCGATCCACAAAGGAAGAATTGGGCCGTAAGATAGAAAATACTAATAAGAGGATCGAAGAAACTAGTAAGAAGATGGAAAAGAAAATGGATGAGATTATGGAAGATAGAAAGAAGATGGTGGAAAATTTCAGCAAGAAAATGGACGAGAATGTGGAAAATTTAAGCAAGAAAATGGATGATATGGTCACAGAAATAAGGAATGATAGTAAACTGTTTAGGGAAAAATTAAGAGAGGAGAAGACCGAAGAAATAAAATATGATAGCCAACCAGAACCAGAAGAAGTACTAAATGACAAAACGCAGGAACAAGTAATGGTAGTACCTGAAATTGAAACTAACCGAAACCAGGAAGATATTAAACCAAGGAAAAGGAGAATGTATCCAAGAAAGGTAATAAAAACCAAGGAAGAAATAGAAATGATGAACCATGGTTTAATGGATGTCAATAATATTCCAATTACCGACCATGAAGAAATCAGTAATTACAGAAATTTCGGAAGGAGATTCAAGGTAATCTCAGAAATAATGTACCACCAAACAGTAGTTTACCAATGGGGAAGGACCAGAGGTAAACAGAATACGACATGTGGAACAGATCAATTCCAGTGCGGAACTAAACAGTGTATTTCAGAAAGATGGAAATATAACATCTTATCAGACTGTGACGATGGCACTGGTGAATCACCAGAGTGTGTTCCATTAGTGCGCCATCCAGGACTATTCCAGTGTACAATTACACAAAGATGTATACCTTCCGGATGGATATGTGATGATGAACCAGATTATGGGGATTCAGAGAAGCAAATAATTGATAAACCAGATGAAGAACCTCATAGATATTTTTCAGGTCATACAGCATATGGACCAGAGACATATTGGAATATAAGACAATATAATAATGGGAACAATACTAATTACCATGATAATAATAATACGGGTCCAAATTATCAAAACCCGAATCGACCCTATAATGGTTATCAGGGTAACCACAATCCCTACCCTGATAACGTAAATAGTCAGAGAAGCCCCAATTATGGTAATAGTCCTTACCATAATAATGCTAATCATGTGGGTCCCAATAATAGTAATTTTAGTAATAATGGGTTTCCTCGCCCAAGAGTGAACTTCATACGGGCCACAGATGGAAGACAGCGAGGTTTCAACCACAATCGACGAAGCAGTTACCGAAGATACGAAGAAAGGCGGAGGAGCCTAGAACGGGACCAACCGAGGTACTATCCGGCGCGTAGGAGCAAAAGTTTGGATCTGATAAGGATCTATACGGATACATAATGAGGTGGTAAAAGGGATGGATGTCATGATAACCAACAACGGCAAAACCACCACAAAGAAGATGAAAATAATTACCACTGAGGAAAAATGAGAAGAAGAAGGGACAAAGAACCAAAATGGGAATTTAAGAAATAAATTAATTAAGAAACTACACCTTATAAAGGAACTATGAGCAACAATGCACTATAATAAAAAGCATCCACCTGGGTATAAAGAAAAAATAATAATAAGAAATACGTTTGAATAAAGACAAGAAAAGAGTCATACAATATTTATGAAACTAATATGATATGTTTACCATATAATTATGAAAACTATTACAATCATTTATGAAAAGTCTATGTGGCAGTAATATAAAACAGAATTAGAAGATAAAAACCTCTAAATTCTAAAAAAAAATGTAAGTTCACCTTACATACCAAGAAAATGTGAATAAACTTTATGGCTAGAATAGAAGAGAAGAAGTTTAAAAACATAAAATCCTCTAAATTCTAAAAAGGTGTAAGTCCACCTTACATACCAAGAAAATGTGAAAAAACTTTATGGCTAGAATAGAAAAGAAGAAGTTTAAAAACATAAAATCCTCTAAATTCTAAAAAGGTGTAAGTTCACCTTACATACCAAGAAAATGTGAAAAAACTTTATGGCTAGAATAGAAGAGAAGAAGTTTAAAAACATAAAAACCCCAAAATTCTAAAATACATGTAAGCCAATCTTACATAAAGATTATTTGAAAGAAATTATTTGAAAAGAAGAATAATATAAGAAGAGTTTGAAATAAGTCAACAAAATTTTAAACATAAATGAGATCACCTTACATACCAATTATTTAAGAAAAACTTTATGGCGATGATAGAAGAAGAAGAATTAGAGTTTAAAACCACAAGATTCTAAACATCCGTGAGATCACCTTACATACCAATTATCTAAGAAAAACTTTATGGCTATAATATAATAATAAAGAAGGAGAGAATTTAGAAATAAAACCATCTAAGGTCAAAAAACAAATAAGGACAGTTTACTAAATATTTATTTGAAGAGAAACATTTTGACAATAATACCAAGAGAATTTAGAAAAATAAAAACAGCCAAAAAACATATAAGCCCACCTTACATACAAATTATTTGAGAAAACTTTATAGAATAACATAAGAAAAATGAATTTTGAATTATGAATAAATCAAGTTTCCCAAACCAAGTATAAGTACAACTTACCAACCAATAATAAATAAAACAATATGGTGTGATAAACTGATGAGATTTCCTACCAGATTTATGGTAAGCATAGAAGATAATTACCATGGTAACAAAGGATCATAATGGGATGAATAAGAGGAAACAGAATTAGAATTAAAACAAATAATTCTAGACAGTTTAATCATGTCTAAGTTCAATATGAAGAGTAAAAACCTTTCCGTAAAATGTTGTTGAAGGAAATAAAAAAGAAAAAATTCTTTAATACGATTTAAGTGATTGAATAAAATAAAGTACAAAAACTTCTTTGGAATTATGAGAGAATGAAACTTTAAGTGGTATGAGGAGAAAATATGACCTCATAATGAAATAAATAAAAAAACCAGCATTTGCAAGTATAATCGCAATGACCGGAATAATGTGAAAATAATGTCAAAAATGTATGTAATTAAATGAATTAATATAAAATGATTTATAAATTAAATGACAATTATGATAATGACAGTTATAAAAAATTCTAGAAAATAGAACAAGTGGAAATTTTAAGAACCAAGAAACAGTCTAAAAATGTCACAAAGATATGCTACTACAAATAATGCAGATTATAATGAAAAAACCAGAAGGTAATAAAGAATTTATAACCAAAAGATTTATATGATAATAAAAGTATAAAAAGGTAATAATAGAAGAGCTTCCTACCATAATATCAAATGAAAGAAACATCCAGATAATAAGTCAGATGAACAACTGAGATAGAAATATTAAAATCTCTGAGAAGTATAATAAGTAATAAGTGAAGTATCCCAAAGATATTTTTTAAATAGTAACAAATGTGTACTATTCTGAATAATTTTTTTTAATCTGTCTGATGATAATTCCAGCAGGATTAATATATTTTTTGAGCAGAGATGATTTGCCTCTGTACTCAAATATGTGTGAAGTATTGTTCAGCAGAGGAAAGTAGCGTACAGTGCCTCTCTGAACTGAACCAGCTCACAAAGTAGGGAACGATAGGGAGAAAATATCCCAAGGAGAAAATACTAAGAAGGAATATAAAAATGAAATAATAAATATGAAACTCAGAAGACTATTACTATCAAGGAAGATCAAGTGAGAGTGATATAAACTCAGATATAAATAAGAGAACTTTAAAATGGAAGGAAGTCCAAAATAATAACAAACTTTGAATAATTATCATAAGCAATTGTTTCAGACAAAGCAAGTATAGTCTGAAAAAATTACTTCTGGAGAAGGGCATTCTGTAGCGTGACAGAAAATCCACTACATTTCAAGTCATATGAAATCATAAAGTTTAATTACATCAACAAATGTTGTAATAATATTAAATGACATTTAAATAAATCAGAGGAATGAAACACAATAAGATAAAAATCCTCACTACATAATATATCAAAACCACTGTTAAAAGAAACCAAAGAAAGTATTGAAGCAACTCATCAACTCATAGTATAATACCAGTAAGTTACCCAGGAAGCTCAGAGCAGTAAACCAGTTACATAAGACAATATCCCGAAAAAAGAGACTCAATCAAAGAGTGGTGAATACCAAAATACCCTAAAAACAAGAAGAGGGAAGAATAAAGTTTGTGAACAGGAAGAAAACAATACCCTGAAACCTGTATAGAAGAATAAAATCAGTTCAGTGAAGAAATTAAATACTCCAAACTAAACCTCAGTCGTGATAACACCAAGTACCTTGGTTTACCCAAGAATGAGGTAAGAAGACCAGAAGAGTGAAGACTAGACGAGGGACAAGAATGAAAACTAGAAGAGGGACAAGAATGAATACCAGAAGGAAGATAGGAAGAAGGACAAGAAGGAAGACAGGAGGAGAGGAAGACATAGTATGAAAGAAACACCGTAGTAAAACCTATTATTATATAAACTACTATCAATCCCAAACCCACAAAAACTATGCCAAAGAAAGTATAACATACCCAAAATCTTATAAAAATGTAATTATTGAGAAAACTAAAGTGTTGTATAGCGTTATAAGAAGTGCACCGGCTAAAGCTATTGTGTAATAAAGAAAATAAACTAGTCTTAACGGTCCATGATGACTAAAGGTCTGGTCTGAGATAATAAGACTCAGAATATCAGAACCAACAGTGAAAGTGAATTTGTTTAAGTGTTTTTTAAAAAAAGCAATAAACTTAAAGTTGGTGATACTATAACTTAGTAGTATGCTATATCACAACTTTAAAATCTAAATAATAAAGAGCATAATAAAATAATAAAATGGAAGGTTTCCAGTATTTTATTATTTTAATGTAAATCTTTATTTACAAGACATTTGTAAAAAATGATAATAAATAAAGTATGGGAGTTGGTGTTTGCTGATGTGGGGGATCACAGTAGTAATGGTTTGAACCAGAAAGGACTGGTACTAATATAGTATGAATAAATGTAACATGTTTAAATAGACTGTTATTTCACAGTCCTAAAATCAATGTATTAAATAAATGTATTTGTAAGGTTTATTAGAAAATAAGATTTATGTTATGTGTTTTAAAAAAGAATTATGTTTGATAAATAATAACCTACATACCAGTAATAATGTACTAAAAGGTATGCTATGTTAGATTAAAAATAGTTAAAAGAGATATGTTTAAGCTGTATCTGCAATATGTTAAATTGTGCAGATTACTAAACAATGTTCATAATTAATTATTTTAATAACTGTAGTGTTAATTAACTACTACACAAAACAATAAGTTATAGATCATGTTATTTTCATATAATTGTAATTATGTAAAGTCAGAGGAGGAATTAAGTTTAAATTATTTGAGAAAGAAAGAAATATAAAATTCTAAAATCTAGGCCATTTGGTGAAATCAGAGAACCAGTATAAAATAATATAATTCACTTATAAATCCTGTAAACTACCCAGATTTATATAAGATAACACAATTAACTACTACTAGGAATGATCCTATGAATTAAAATGACAATAAGGAAATATACCTTAACATTTTGTAAATTGTCAAAATATATAAATTAATTAATTTTAGAGAGCAATATCAAATCTACAAATTAACACACAAAAAAACCAGTTCAAAGGTGTAATTTATATGTATTTAAGGAAAGGAAGAGAAATATGACTAATTAAAATTTATTATAATAGTATTAATAATATTTAAAATGGAAGGAATTTTGTATAAAAACGGAAATCCAATTTTGAGCCTATATTTCCAAAGTGTGAACAAAATTTGTTAATTTCCACAAAATGTCTACAGATATGGACTATAATACATCAATTTAAAGGGAATAAGATGATTAAACTAATAATAAGATTAGTAATTCATAAAAGTAAGGAATAAAATAGAAAAATTCCATATATAATGTAATATTTTCTAATGTGTATGAAGTCGAAAAATGTTAACAATACTTTTTCAAGGATTAACTGGGCAAGATTTATGACCAAGTTAATTAGTCTTTTGTTGAATATCAAGCTGAATAGGTGTGTGACAAAAACGAGTCGAACATGATGCTAACGTTTAGCCATTGAAATCAGTGAACGGGAGTTAGACAAATTAGACACTTTTTGAAGCCAATACTATAAAAACATTCACGACAATAGTGAAAACAAACCTCTAACTTCACTATACGAGTGACAGTAAACAGTAAAACATTATATTACAACTGATTCACTCTACAAACCTAACCGTAACTTGAAAACTTAACCGTAGTAGTTGAACAAATAGAAAATAAACTAACTAACGCAAGTTTACACAGAACACTTCACCAGAATACACCAAATAGATTAACAGACTTATTACACCAGTGCGGGGACATTTTAAACCTTGATGAAGGTAATTTTATAGTAATTTTCTGACTCGACGCCTATGCAATAGCCGAGACCAACCCAAGGAGCGGCCATCTTGAAAACGAAACCTGCCTACTACATCGTAGTCACTGACGTCACATCAGTCTTCATTGGTTCGACAAAACATTTATTGTAATATCATAACCTGAATTATTTAAATACTATTAAATAGTAATTATTGTATTTATGTGTTAATTGTTAATGTTATACTTTCTCGTCACCCTTCTCTGACTATTAATCCTAATCGCTCAAAGAACCTGTCTTTTAATATAATATAACATAAAATTTTGTTCTGTATGACACAATCGATAATTCCTGAGACAGAGTCGATAATTGCTCTCCATCGATAAAATATCGATTATTTATTTAAAATTGTCAATAAATCTTTATATTTCCAATATTTTGTATCTGTACTTATTTCACAGGGTAATTTAAGGGTATTTATAAGGCTGAAGGCATTAAGTGAGAAGAATATATTCTATTTTGAACAAGATATTGGACCAGTAAGGAAAGTCACCGATCGATCATTACCTGGAGTTAATCTATTTAACTCCAGACTTGGTGCAAATCTTCAAGAAGTGCTCGACGGTCAATAAATACCTACCTGTTATTAACATTTTACCAGAACCTTTTAAAAAACAGATTTATCTTGTATACATATCTCTATAAACATAAACAAAATTATTTTATTGTTTGGAAATTCTATTATTATTGAAATTTCCATTTTATTTTTATTCTTTTGTAACGACCGGCATACAGCGGTCTGGTGACCTAGTGGTTAGCCCAAACAGTGGGGCTTGATTTGATTACAGCCATATATAGGGTCTTCTTACAAAGTGACGAACCCAACGCTGGGCACAAAGGAAGAAGGCAGTACCCTATAGGTCGTCTTATTACAAAGTGGCGTCCAACTTAGAGGGCTTAGTAATCTAAGCTTGGCAGCGATTGATTGATAGACAGCAGAAAGATGCAGAGACGAGCTACATCGAAAAAGAGGGCGGCAGAGGCCGAGAAAGAGGTTGACATGGGGGATAAGGAGGCAACACCCGTTGAAGATCCGGAAGTGTTACTAATCCAGGTGGAACATAAACAACCTGAACCACCAGAGGAACAACCTGAAGTAACAACACAGACAAGGGAAGTCAGTGTCCCAGAAAGGGAGAAAGAGAAATCCAATACCGATGGAGATACGAAAATGGATAGAGTGATGGAAATGATCTTACAAATGAGTAAAGATTTAAAGGAGGAAATCAAATCCAAAATAGAAGGAGTAACTAAGAAAATGGATTCCACTAGCAAGGACAATAAAGAAAATAGCAAGAAGATGGAGGAGAATTTAAACAAGAAGATGGACGAAAGTAGTAAGGAAAGGAAGGAAGATAACCATTCATTAAATGAAAAACTAGAGGATCTGAAGGAAGATAACCGATCCACAAAGGAAGAATTGGGCCGTAAGATAGAAAATACTAATAAGAGGATCGAAGAAACTAGTAAGAAGATGGAAAAGAAAATGGATGAGATTATGGAAGATAGAAAGAAGATGGTGGAAAATTTCAGCAAGAAAATGGACGAGAATGTGGAAAATTTAAGCAAGAAAATGGATGATATGGTCACAGAAATAAGGAATGATAGTAAACTGTTTAGGGAAAAATTAAGAGAGGAGAAGACCGAAGAAATAAAATATGATAGCCAACCAGAACCAGAAGAAGTACTAAATGACAAAACGCAGGAACAAGTAATGGTAGTACCTGAAATTGAAACTAACCGAAACCAGGAAGATATTAAACCAAGGAAAAGGAGAATGTATCCAAGAAAGGTAATAAAAACCAAGGAAGAAATAGAAATGATGAACCATGGTTTAATGGATGTCAATAATATTCCAATTACCGACCATGAAGAAATCAGTAATTACAGAAATTTCGGAAGGAGATTCAAGGTAATCTCAGAAATAATGTACCACCAAACAGTAGTTTACCAATGGGGAAGGACCAGAGGTAAACAGAATACGACATGTGGAACAGATCAATTCCAGTGCGGAACTAAACAGTGTATTTCAGAAAGATGGAAATATAACATCTTATCAGACTGTGACGATGGCACTGGTGAATCACCAGAGTGTGTTCCATTAGTGCGCCATCCAGGACTATTCCAGTGTACAATTACACAAAGATGTATACCTTCCGGATGGATATGTGATGATGAACCAGATTATGGGGATTCAGAGAAGCAAATAATTGATAAACCAGATGAAGAACCTCATAGATATTTTTCAGGTCATACAGCATATGGACCAGAGACATATTGGAATATAAGACAATATAATAATGGGAACAATACTAATTACCATGATAATAATAATACGGGTCCAAATTATCAAAACCCGAATCGACCCTATAATGGTTATCAGGGTAACCACAATCCCTACCCTGATAACGTAAATAGTCAGAGAAGCCCCAATTATGGTAATAGTCCTTACCATAATAATGCTAATCATGTGGGTCCCAATAATAGTAATTTTAGTAATAATGGGTTTCCTCGCCCAAGAGTGAACTTCATACGGGCCACAGATGGAAGACAGCGAGGTTTCAACCACAATCGACGAAGCAGTTACCGAAGATACGAAGAAAGGCGGAGGAGCCTAGAACGGGACCAACCGAGGTACTATCCGGCGCGTAGGAGCAAAAGTTTGGATCTGATAAGGATCTATACGGATACATAATGAGGTGGTAAAAGGGATGGATGTCATGATAACCAACAACGGCAAAACCACCACAAAGAAGATGAAAATAATTACCACTGAGGAAAAATGAGAAGAAGAAGGGACAAAGAACCAAAATGGGAATTTAAGAAATAAATTAATTAAGAAACTACACCTTATAAAGGAACTATGAGCAACAATGCACTATAATAAAAAGCATCCACCTGGGTATAAAGAAAAAATAATAATAAGAAATACGTTTGAATAAAGACAAGAAAAGAGTCATACAATATTTATGAAAGTAATATGATATGTTTACCATATAATTATGAAAACTATTACAATCATTTATGAAAAGTCTATGTGGCAGTAATATAAAACAGAATTAGAAGATAAAAACCTCTAAATTCTAAAAAAAAATGTAAGTTCACCTTACATACCAAGAAAATGTGAATAAACTTTATGGCTAGAATAGAAGAGAAGAAGTTTAAAAACATAAAATCCTCTAAATTCTAAAAAGGTGTAAGTCCACCTTACATACCAAGAAAATGTGAAAAAACTTTATGGCTAGAATAGAAAAGAAGAAGTTTAAAAACATAAAATCCTCTAAATTCTAAAAAGGTGTAAGTTCACCTTACATACCAAGAAAATGTGAAAAAACTTTATGGCTAGAATAGAAGAGAAGAAGTTTAAAAACATAAAAACCCCAAAATTCTAAAATACATGTAAGCCAATCTTACATAAAGATTATTTGAAAGAAATTATTTGAAAAGAAGAATAATATAAGAAGAGTTTGAAATAAGTCAACAAAATTTTAAACATAAATGAGATCACCTTACATACCAATTATTTAAGAAAAACTTTATGGCGATGATAGAAGAAGAAGAATTAGAGTTTAAAACCACAAGATTCTAAACATCCGTGAGATCACCTTACATACCAATTATCTAAGAAAAACTTTATGGCTATAATATAATAATAAAGAAGGAGAGAATTTAGAAATAAAACCATCTAAGGTCAAAAAACAAATAAGGACAGTTTACTAAATATTTATTTGAAGAGAAACATTTTGACAATAATACCAAGAGAATTTAGAAAAATAAAAACAGCCAAAAAACATATAAGCCCACCTTACATACAAATTATTTGAGAAAACTTTATAGAATAACATAAGAAAAATGAATTTTGAATTATGAATAAATCAAGTTTCCCAAACCAAGTATAAGTACAACTTACCAACCAATAATAAATAAAACAATATGGTGTGATAAACTGATGAGATTTCCTACCAGATTTATGGTAAGCATAGAAGATAATTACCATGGTAACAAAGGATCATAATGGGATGAATAAGAGGAAACAGAATTAGAATTAAAACAAATAATTCTAGACAGTTTAATCATGTCTAAGTTCAATATGAAGAGTAAAAACCTTTCCGTAAAATGTTGTTGAAGGAAATAAAAAAGAAAAAATTCTTTAATACGATTTAAGTGATTGAATAAAATAAAGTACAAAAACTTCTTTGGAATTATGAGAGAATGAAACTTTAAGTGGTATGAGGAGAAAATATGACCTCATAATGAAATAAATAAAAAAACCAGCATTTGCAAGTATAATCGCAATGACCGGAATAATGTGAAAATAATGTCAAAAATGTATGTAATTAAATGAATTAATATAAAATGATTTATAAATTAAATGACAATTATGATAATGACAGTTATAAAAAATTCTAGAAAATAGAACAAGTGGAAATTTTAAGAACCAAGAAACAGTCTAAAAATGTCACAAAGATATGCTACTACAAATAATGCAGATTATAATGAAAAAACCAGAAGGTAATAAAGAATTTATAACCAAAAGATTTATATGATAATAAAAGTATAAAAAGGTAATAATAGAAGAGCTTCCTACCATAATATCAAATGAAAGAAACATCCAGATAATAAGTCAGATGAACAACTGAGATAGAAATATTAAAATCTCTGAGAAGTATAATAAGTAATAAGTGAAGTATCCCAAAGATATTTTTTAAATAGTAACAAATGTGTACTATTCTGAATAATTTTTTTTAATCTGTCTGATGATAATTCCAGCAGGATTAATATATTTTTTGAGCAGAGATGATTTGCCTCTGTACTCAAATATGTGTGAAGTATTGTTCAGCAGAGGAAAGTAGCGTACAGTGCCTCTCTGAACTGAACCAGCTCACAAAGTAGGGAACGATAGGGAGAAAATATCCCAAGGAGAAAATACTAAGAAGGAATATAAAAATGAAATAATAAATATGAAACTCAGAAGACTATTACTATCAAGGAAGATCAAGTGAGAGTGATATAAACTCAGATATAAATAAGAGAACTTTAAAATGGAAGGAAGTCCAAAATAATAACAAACTTTGAATAATTATCATAAGCAATTGTTTCAGACAAAGCAAGTATAGTCTGAAAAAATTACTTCTGGAGAAGGGCATTCTGTAGCGTGACAGAAAATCCACTACATTTCAAGTCATATGAAATCATAAAGTTTAATTACATCAACAAATGTTGTAATAATATTAAATGACATTTAAATAAATCAGAGGAATGAAACACAATAAGATAAAAATCCTCACTACATAATATATCAAAACCACTGTTAAAAGAAACCAAAGAAAGTATTGAAGCAACTCATCAACTCATAGTATAATACCAGTAAGTTACCCAGGAAGCTCAGAGCAGTAAACCAGTTACATAAGACAATATCCCGAAAAAAGAGACTCAATCAAAGAGTGGTGAATACCAAAATACCCTAAAAACAAGAAGAGGGAAGAATAAAGTTTGTGAACAGGAAGAAAACAATACCCTGAAACCTGTATAGAAGAATAAAATCAGTTCAGTGAAGAAATTAAATACTCCAAACTAAACCTCAGTCGTGATAACACCAAGTACCTTGGTTTACCCAAGAATGAGGTAAGAAGACCAGAAGAGTGAAGACTAGACGAGGGACAAGAATGAAAACTAGAAGAGGGACAAGAATGAATACCAGAAGGAAGATAGGAAGAAGGACAAGAAGGAAGACAGGAGGAGAGGAAGACATAGTATGAAAGAAACACCGTAGTAAAACCTATTATTATATAAACTACTATCAATCCCAAACCCACAAAAACTATGCCAAAGAAAGTATAACATACCCAAAATCTTATAAAAATGTAATTATTGAGAAAACTAAAGTGTTGTATAGCGTTATAAGAAGTGCACCGGCTAAAGCTATTGTGTAATAAAGAAAATAAACTAGTCTTAACGGTCCATGATGACTAAAGGTCTGGTCTGAGATAATAAGACTCAGAATATCAGAACCAACAGTGAAAGTGAATTTGTTTAAGTGTTTTTTAAAAAAAGCAATAAACTTAAAGTTGGTGATACTATAACTTAGTAGTATGCTATATCACAACTTTAAAATCTAAATAATAAAGAGCATAATAAAATAATAAAATGGAAGGTTTCCAGTATTTTATTATTTTAATGTAAATCTTTATTTACAAGACATTTGTAAAAAATGATAATAAATAAAGTATGGGAGTTGGTGTTTGCTGATGTGGGGGATCACAGTAGTAATGGTTTGAACCAGAAAGGACTGGTACTAATATAGTATGAATAAATGTAACATGTTTAAATAGACTGTTATTTCACAGTCCTAAAATCAATGTATTAAATAAATGTATTTGTAAGGTTTATTAGAAAATAAGATTTATGTTATGTGTTTTAAAAAAGAATTATGTTTGATAAATAATAACCTACATACCAGTAATAATGTACTAAAAGGTATGCTATGTTAGATTAAAAATAGTTAAAAGAGATATGTTTAAGCTGTATCTGCAATATGTTAAATTGTGCAGATTACTAAACAATGTTCATAATTAATTATTTTAATAACTGTAGTGTTAATTAACTACTACACAAAACAATAAGTTATAGATCATGTTATTTTCATATAATTGTAATTATGTAAAGTCAGAGGAGGAATTAAGTTTAAATTATTTGAGAAAGAAAGAAATATAAAATTCTAAAATCTAGGCCATTTGGTGAAATCAGAGAACCAGTATAAAATAATATAATTCACTTATAAATCCTGTAAACTACCCAGATTTATATAAGATAACACAATTAACTACTACTAGGAATGATCCTATGAATTAAAATGACAATAAGGAAATATACCTTAACATTTTGTAAATTGTCAAAATATATAAATTAATTAATTTTAGAGAGCAATATCAAATCTACAAATTAACACACAAAAAAACCAGTTCAAAGGTGTAATTTATATGTATTTAAGGAAAGGAAGAGAAATATGACTAATTAAAATTTATTATAATAGTATTAATAATATTTAAAATGGAAGGAATTTTGTATAAAAACGGAAATCCAATTTTGAGCCTATATTTCCAAAGTGTGAACAAAATTTGTTAATTTCCACAAAATGTCTACAGATATGGACTATAATACATCAATTTAAAGGGAATAAGATGATTAAACTAATAATAAGATTAGTAATTCATAAAAGTAAGGAATAAAATAGAAAAATTCCATATATAATGTAATATTTTCTAATGTGTATGAAGTCGAAAAATGTTAACAATACTTTTTCAAGGATTAACTGGGCAAGATTTATGACCAAGTTAATTAGTCTTTTGTTGAATATCAAGCTGAATAGGTGTGTGACAAAAACGAGTCGAACATGATGCTAACGTTTAGCCATTGAAATCAGTGAACGGGAGTTAGACAAATTAGACACTTTTTGAAGCCAATACTATAAAAACATTCACGACAATAGTGAAAACAAACCTCTAACTTCACTATACGAGTGACAGTAAACAGTAAAACATTATATTACAACTGATTCACTCTACAAACCTAACCGTAACTTGAAAACTTAACCGTAGTAGTTGAACAAATAGAAAATAAACTAACTAACGCAAGTTTACACAGAACACTTCACCAGAATACACCAAATAGATTAACAGACTTATTACACCAGTGCGGGGACATTTTAAACCTTGATGAAGGTAATTTTATAGTAATTTTCTGACTCGACGCCTATGCAATAGCCGAGACCAACCCAAGGAGCGGCCATCTTGAAAACGAAACCTGCCTACTACATCGTAGTCACTGACGTCACATCAGTCTTCATTGGTTCGACAAAACATTTATTGTAATATCATAACCTGAATTATTTAAATACTATTAAATAGTAATTATTGTATTTATGTGTTAATTGTTAATGTTATACTTTCTCGTCACCCTTCTCTGACTATTAATCCTAATCGCTCAAAGAACCTGTCTTTTAATATAATATAACATAAAATTTTGTTCTGTATGACACAATCGATAATTCCTGAGACAGAGTCGATAATTGCTCTCCATCGATAAAATATCGATTATTTATTTAAAATTGTCAATAAATCTTTATATTTCCAATATTTTGTATCTGTACTTATTTCACAGGGTAATTTAAGGGTATTTATAAGGCTGAAGGCATTAAGTGAGAAGAATATATTCTATTTTGAACAAGATATTGGACCAGTAAGGAAAGTCACCGATCGATCATTACCTGGAGTTAATCTATTTAACTCCAGACTTGGTGCAAATCTTCAAGAAGTGCTCGACGGTCAATAAATACCTACCTGTTATTAACATTTTACCAGAACCTTTTAAAAAACAGATTTATCTTGTATACATATCTCTATAAACATAAACAAAATTATTTTATTGTTTGGAAATTCTATTATTATTGAAATTTCCATTTTATTTTTATTCTTTTGTAACGACCGGCATACAGCGGTCTGGTGACCTAGTGGTTAGCCCAAACAGTGGGGCTTGATTTGATTACAGCCATATATAGTTTGGTCTTCTTACAAAGTGACGAACCCAACGCTGGGCACAAAGGAAGAAGGCAGTACCCTATAGGTCGTCTTATTACAATATATATATATATATATTGTAGCATGACAGATATTCCACCAATAATTAATTCATTTAAGATCATAAAAATAATTAAATTACATATACTCAAAGAATGTCAAATGAAATTCAATTACACTTCAAAGGAAAACACCACAATAAAAGAAAAACAATAATTAAATAATAAAAATGCAACCATAAAAGTCAAAGAAAATAAATTAAAGGAAACTCATATTAAAAAATCAGGAGATTACCCAGGAGATTAGGACCAGGTGATAAAGAAGATACCCCAAACACAAGAAGAAACAAGAAGAGGAAGGTTAGTATCAGGTGATAAACAAGATATCCCGAAACAAGAAAGAAGAGTAAAGTTAGCATCAGGTGATAAAGAAGATACTCCAAACCCAAGAAGGAAGAAGAAATTTAGAAGCAGATGATAAAGAAGATACTCCGAACCAACCATCGGACAAGATAACGCTGAGTACCTTGGTTTACCCAAGAATGAACACAAGAAGGAAGACGAGAAGAAAGGAAGAAATAGGATGGAAGAACCACAATAAAAACCTATTATTAACTACCATTAACCCCAAACCAAATGATACCATTAAAGAAAGTATAACATCCCAAAACCTTATGAAATTGTAATTATTTATAAACAAAAGTATTGTGTAGTATGATAAGAAGTGCACCAACTAAAGTTATTATATGATAAAAAATAAACAAATCTTCACAGTCCATTATGATAAAGGTCTGGTCTGAGAATAATAAAACTCAAATATAAGTCAGATCCAACAGTGAATGTGTACTAGTGGAAGTGTTTTTAAATGTAATAAACATCAAGTTGTAGTGTATCTATAACTTAAACAATGTGCTATAAAATAACTTTTATATTTTATAATTAACAAATAATGAAATATTAAAATGGAAAATATTTCCAATGTTTCATTAAATAAGGTCACATTGTTATCTCAAGACATTCAAAGAAATGCCAATTACAAAGATAGTGTGGGGGGAAATGTTTACTGTACAAGGGGATGTTAGATAATAATAGTATA
The DNA here is from genome assembly GCA_034769895.1 of Magicicada septendecula. Classification (NCBI taxonomy): domain Eukaryota; kingdom Metazoa; phylum Arthropoda; class Insecta; order Hemiptera; family Cicadidae; genus Magicicada; species Magicicada septendecula. Next base: position 247,468,438 of record CM068371.1, on the reverse strand, counting down.
ATCAGAAAGGACTGAAAATAGTTTAAGTCTTAATAGAATTAAGAAGTTTAAATGGCTGATATTGTTCAAAGCCATGAACTCCATATTTTAAAAAGAGTTCCAATAGAATAAGGTACCTATATGTTTAGAGTAAGTTGTATTAGTTATATAACAGCATACATGCAAATTAAAATGTTTCAGTATGGATGCTGTATTAATTTACAAATGTGCTAAATGTATGTTCAAAACAGTTTAAGCAAACATGTCTAACTTTAAAGACTGCTGATTAATGTTAATTATTATTTTTGTAACAGTAGCATGAATTAGATGCTACACATCTCAATAATTATGTAAACAATTTTATTTCATGTCATGTTAACTTTTAAGAGTCAGAGGAGGAGTAGAATTAAATTTATTTGAAAAAACCATACATGTAAAATACTAAACTCTAGGCCAAATAATGAATTCACAAAAATTAATATAAACCAGTTAATTCACCAATGAACCATGTAAACTAACAAGATTTATGTAAGGTAGGTCAATTAACAACTACTGTAAATGAACCTATGATTTAAAAGAGTAATACAGAAAAATATCTTAAATAATTGAAAATTTTCGAAATGTAAAAAATAACTATTTTTAAAGAGGAATGGTAAATTCAGAAATTATCACTAAAAGACAGTTCAAATGTTAAATTTATACGGGATTAAGGAAAGGAAAGATTTGTGACCATTTGAAATTTATTATAATTATATTAATAACACTTAAAATGGCAGTAATTGTGTACAAGAACGGAAACAGGTTTTTTGGGCCTAGATTTCCAAAAAGACAGAAATTTGGTAATATTAACAAAAATCTCAACAAATATGGACTATGACATATCAAATTAAACAGAACGAGATAAATAAACCAATTATATAGTTAATAGTTCATGAAAGCGAACAATAAACTAAAAATATTCCATATATAATGTACTTTGGAATTATGTACATGGGAAGTGAAAATTATTTTAACAATACTTTTCCAATATTAACTTGGCAAGATATTTCCTAAGGTGGAGGAAGTTAGTTAGTTCTTTGTTAACATTCAAACGGAACAGTCGATGCAGAATCGCGTTCTTAAAACCGTATAATGGAGTGTAAAGGTTAAAGCCTAGAATCAGTGAAAAACGGGAGTTACATAAATTAACACTTTTCGAGTTAAAACTTATGAAATACTCTACGACAACGGTGAAAACGAACAATACACCACATAATACAAGTGATTTAAACCATTAAAACTACCTACAATTAATAATTCACTCTACAACATATTAACAATTCTTCGCCATGAACATACATTAAGTGAACACTTCTAACAGAAAACTATTAACACCAGTGAACACTGAACACTCATCCAGGATACCTCAAACAACATAATAGACAGTATACACGATTTCGGAGATACATAAAACAGTTATAAAGGTGAATTTATTGTGAGATTTTCGAGCGACCAGATATACGTATAACCTCATCAATTCAGCTAGCCGCCATGATGGTCCCATGATGCACTACAACCTTTCGACTGATTTCATAGAAGCAGCATTGGTTTGAGAATTCAAATATATTAAACATTATATATTATTCACAATTTGTTAAATATTAATTATTAAGATTATTTCTTGTATATGTTATACTTTCTAGTCCTGCCCTTCTCTGACTATATAAAATAATCGTTGAAAGAACCTTTTTTAAAACTTATATAAAAAATTAACCTGTAATCACATATCGATATATCCCTGTGACGGAGTCGAACAATTGCTCTAAATTGATTTAACATCGATTATTATTAATTATTGTTAATAAATCAATTTGTTTCAACTATTTGGATTGTAAAATTATTTCACATTTTAATTTAAGGGTTTAATTAATTACAAGACTTCCTGGAAGACGAAAAATATTAACTAAAAGTGAGATACTGGAGCAGCGCTGAAAATCATTAATCGATTGCTGAAAGGAGATAATCTGATTAACTCCAGATTTTGTTAAGATCTACCAGAAGTTTAAATTAAACCAAAATAATTCTCAGAATTTCGAAATTTTCAACAAAACACAAATTTAGGATTAATCCTAAATTTTAACCATAACAAACAAACATAAAATTATTTTTTTTTGAAAAAAATTTGTTTTTTAAATAAAAATTTTTTTTTTCTTTTATTTGTAACCACAGTTAACAGGTCTAGTTACAAATTGGCGCTCGCAACAGTGGGGCTTAACACAGTCGAACAGCGGCTTGTTACCAATCGACACTACCCACAGCGGAGCGTAACGTTGAAGAGCATAAAGGTTTTAAACGAACCCAACCTCTTATTTTATTTGAACAGTTACAAAATATATATATATATATATAGTGAGAGAGAGAGAGAGAGAGAGAGAGAGAGAGAGAGAGAGAGAGAGAGAGAGAGAGAGAGAGAGACTTGTTGCTTTCATGTAACAAAGCAAGCAAGACTCATGTCTTGCGAGAAATTGGTCCAGACAGCACTTACGTCAATCGTGATAATGTGTAAGAACATAGGTATCTAGCGCCTTTCTACGGGAGGATCGGACGCCGTAATTCTTCATTACTACATTTTCATTAATATCAAACAACTTTAATATTCAACCCACCTAATGGCAAACATTTACAAGATTTAAGGGAAATGATATCCGAGTCCATCTCATAGCACAATCTAGGACTGGTCGTGATTCGAATTCTGGACGGAATGCCGGTGGAGGCTGAGGATGCAAAATGGGTAAAAACGTTTAATTATACAGACTACTTCAGTCTCAAACCAGAAATGGTGTATGGTCTTCCTATGGACTCATCACCTCGCCCGCTGTTTAAAATTCATATAATCATCAAATCTATTCTGCAACTACTTCATCCAAGAACGTCTATCTTGGCCTCCCCTCAACATTTCTGACATCAACCTTCAACCTTTTTATTTTACTCTTAACCAGAACCTCTTTTTCTCATGCGCACTTTTAAACACTTCATCTGACCGTTACTCTAATTTTGCAAGAAACCCTCTCCAATCTCTTGCGGTGTCCATCAACACGCAGTAAATATACTTACTACGATATTAAGTCTAATATAGTAAACCGAAGACACGCGACTTTACAGAAGACCACGCTGAAAAGGTCGGTCAGGTAAGGTACGGTATAAAATAGCGTGCAAAATTAACGGTCGACACCCGCCCTGTCGCTGCCGAGACGCCGTAATTCTTTCACCGTTTGCTACACAATGAGTACGAAAGTAGTACATAGGTGATATGAATGCACACAGGTGGTTAAATAGTAACAACACATACGTACTGTACATACAGATCGACACCGACACTATGCCGAGTGGATACCACACGCTTGGAAAGTGTTAAAATCAGCAGTTAATAATTCGACGCGGCCAACTTCGAAAGACCTACATACGTAGGCTATATTGTGGCAATACTAGATCTCTCACTCTCAGTCCACATACCTGGACCGGTCAGGACGGCGGTGACAACTCGCACCGACTGACTGACATTCACGTCGTCTGGACACACACTGCCGGAAATAAAAACCTCTTCATTGTGCTGAATCGGAAAAAATGTCAAAAAATATCAAAAGAATTGTTTGACGACTGGCACCGCTTAACGTCATTATGCACGCGGACGTTACCTGACAGGTTTTTACTCGCACGGATAAAACGGTTTGGAAGCTAAATCCGGCTCAACGCGTCACACTTTTCTCAAAATATCTTAAATATACTTAAGTTATAAACAATGTAAAAAATTAGTGAATAACGCACAGTTTAAGATCCATACCCGCCGTAAACGTAATTAAATAATCTGGTTTCTGTACGATCAGTTTTCCTTGCACGGTAATGGTGAACCAGCTGACAAATTCCTGAACAATACTTTTGCTTAGTGACACCGTTTTACGTCCGTGTTCGAAGCCAATTAAGATTATGGCTGCTCGAGTCTAGCACATTTGAAAAATAAGGTGATAACAATATAATCTATTCAGATTCCGGTCAGTTTCTACACTATGCTTAACTACTAATGATTCAATGCTTAACTGCTGTGAAGGTTCAGTAACAGACAAGCAAAAAAGATATTTCAATCAATATATAGTTAATTTAATTATTTAATGTTCCATAATTTGCGTTGGCAAGCACTCGAAAGGTCTAGAGGATACTTGTGTACACGGCCTTGACAGAGACACGCACCTGCTCAACTAGCCGAGAAACGTTTAGAACGACACTCTCGACTATTCGAGAGCTTTCCGTAATTGCGTAACAATATTATGATATTTGTATTTAAGAACGTTAGCACATACCAATCACAAATCATTACAATTTATCATCAGTTTATTACATGTGCCAAATAGTGTACCGACTTAGTATTGAGAGCACACACAACTCCAAATCATCAATACAGGGTCATATCTAATTTGCGAACTGGACGTGGAGTTAGTGAGCCTCTATGTATTAAGTTTTACCGTACTTCAGATCGACATTACAATATATGCCTACTGTGGAATGTCAGAAAAAAAATGTATCGAATATCAACATTTTTATGTTAGTTACAGTATGGCGTGGAAGTGGACTATTACGGAAATAAACATATCTAATTTTCGAACTGGACGTGGAGTTAGTGAGCCTCTATGTATTAAGTTTTACCGTACTTCAGATCGACATTTCAGTATATGCCTACTGGGGAATGTCAGAAAAAAATGTATCGAATTTCAACATTTTTATGTTAGTTACAGTATGGCGTGGAAGTGGACTATTATGGAAATAAACTGTGTACTATGTGCCAGAAACTCGAGATATTTACTTATTCACCGGCCGAGGAGGTTTTTGCGTGATATCTTCAAGGTATATAAATCGCGTTAAGATCGTTTTCATATACTCGCCATCAGTGGTGAATTGTGAAAATGAAGTGCACGAGGAAATATGCAACAGCTTGATAACAGGAAGCAGTTGATACTGTGTTAAAATCAGGCTTAAAAATTTAGTGCTTGTTCCAACGAAAGAAACTGAGATGGTAATCAGTGGATCAGAAATTTGCACCTGCACACAGCACAGGTAGGACAATTTATTGAAGCGGAGACAGTTGCGGTTCATCAAGGCTCAACGATTTTACAGGTTGGACCGTGTTAAATAAATGTCGATAAAAGATCTTTCAGAACATCCAGTAAAGAACAAACTCTTTCAAGGATGAAAAGACGGTAAGAGAAAGAAAGATAGATAAAAAACAAGACAGCAGCTGTAGGATATGAAGGAGAATTAAAAAATATGAGATTTTGAAGAGGTAGCAAAAGGTGGAAAGTAAGTAATTATGGAGAGAAATTTGTCCAGGATTCCAGATCCATCAAGGATAAGTGCTACGCAGAGACGAAGGATATCTGTTGTCAGACACTTCCGCAACCACCTTTGAGCCAATAAGAACAACTGACAGTAGCCAAAAAGAATTAATATAATATCAGAGCAATTTAAATATTATTTTTAATACATCAACGAGTACTGTTTAAGCAAGGGTAAGAAGATATATTATTTACGGAGTTTTCCAGGTCCAAAAGACCTCTGCCGAAACGATCAGCCACCACGTATGCTCAAAAGTCCGAAATTGATTCCCCAAACAATGTGTGACCTCTCACTATATAAGTGGGTAGAAAAATAATATATAAAAGAAAGAGGGCCCAAGCGAGAAGGACAAAAACAATTAGGACATAGCAATGAAATCGAGTATACTATCAACAGTGTTTCAGACTGCGTAACAGAACGAGCTGACTCGTCAAACTAGAACGCGACGAGCTATAAACAGCGTTTACAGAATATTCCTGAACTTCTGTTAATAGCTGAGACAATTGTGGTACTGTCGAGATATATAATAAGTGACACAAGGCGGTTAGCTGTACAAAGTACAGTATATATTAAGCGGGATGTGGGATATTATTATGTGAGATATCACGCGCGCTAGTTTAGTAAACTGAATGTTAGTGACTTTCATTGTTTATTATGGATAGTGGGGGCTTTGAAGAGTGCTACCCAAGAGTTCCGGAAATTTATTTATGAAAAATCATACATTTGCAAACAAATATAAATGAGTTACTCTCCTTCAAAGTAATCGCCCGCTACATCGACCCATTGGTCCCAACGCGATTTTAATGCTCGAAAATACTATTGGAAACCTCTCCAGCACGCTTTGCGATATCTTTTGAGTCTACTCTACCGTATCAAATAGTTTTAACATTTGACGTATCCGTTGCTGTCTTCCTGAGTTACTGAGAAAATTAAAGACAAGTTCTCTGCCCATTCAACTCAGCCAAGATGGCAATTGCGAGACACCATACACTAAACCTTACAAAGACGCACAGTGTATGCAAATACAACTTTCCAACGATAAACACTAGGCCGCTTTCTTAGTGCATCTGATGGAGGCACCTAGTGGCATAAATTCTGTACCACGCTCCTATTAAGAGGGACATTTTTGGAAAATTTTGATAGGACATATTTGGAAGTACCTACAGTATTTGTGTACAATACTTCATGAAATATGTGCAATTGGATAGAAGTGTTTTGTATCCTTTAGATTAGATTTATTGGTGGCGTCAAAAGTCGATATGTAACAACACGGAGAGAATTAAAATAAGAAATCTATCAAAAAGTAATGGTAAATATCTTTAACACACGCGACCGCGCGCGCCCGACTGAAGCAACATTTAAATGTTTCTGTTCAACTACGCGCGCCCTATTTGCAGCTACTCAATTTTTACTATCACTTTCACAAAACGGACAAATAGATGACAACAAAAAAATAAATTATAGGAGTACACGCCAAAGGTGTGCATGTGTTACACTTTTGTGGTTCCGAGCGCGGCACAAGAAAAGAATTTCTACTGAAATACAGATTAGATTCTGTACCACTTCTGTCAACCTGTCAAGTCAAAACGTGCTGATGTTCGTTTCCGCAGAAGGTCGGACGTCAGTGACCTACGAATCTACGCTCTCCATCACAAGTGAGAATGTGCTAACTTCCATATAGGCCTACATATCGCACTGTGTAAATACTGTAAAACCGGCGGCTACCAATTTATTGGCACGCATAAACATTACACTGCCACCTGTACGGCAACGCCAACTACATCAGAGTTGTGAGAGCTGTGTGTGTGTGTGTGTGTGCGCGCGCACCGCTGCCATTGCTTTCAACAAAATTCAGAATTCTTTTATATTTTCCTATTTTCATACAACTAGGTAATGCTTGCTTTTTAGAGGACACACGTAGTTTATTTTCAGCTGTTATTATTATCTTAAACCGCGACACTAGAACTCGAGTCAGCGTGCAAAATATCAAAAGCCTATTCCTAACTCTAAATATTTTCCACAAAATCAGGCAACAGTTCAGATATTAGTGTAAGGTTCTGCGTGACACTAAGTGTATTTAATACCACTTAACATATTCAAAAATCTTCTTCTCCCTACAAGGATTAGGCGATATCACCTATTTTGATCAGCTAAGTCAAGCAATCTCTTCATGAGTCTTCCGGGAAGGCGCCCCCCTTTCGGCTTATAAAAGAGCACTTGCCTAGGCAACCTATCAGCCGTCATTCAGTCTTTATGACGCAACCATCGATGTCGATATGTCCCGATATTTTCACTGACTGTTGCCCGTGTGCATACATTCACAAATCAAATTTCATAACTGCCTCAAATTAGCTCACAATTAATCTTCCCACATGGTTCACGAAGAAACCATTATGTGCGAGATAATGACTTAATTGACAAAAACTAATACACTTAATTACCTGCGTTGGTTGACGGATGTCAACTGGCTGCCAAACAAAGCTACGTAATTACTGTTAGTAGGAATCGAACGCAGAGGAAGGATGACAAGACGTGCGCTTACGTGTAAAAACATAATTGGGTGTTTTATAACAATAAGAAGCAAAGAAGAAACCTGAAAGACCGTATCTAATTGCCTGTTTACGAGCCACAACAATGATGATAATAATGCTCATTCACGGAACCAAACCCACGCACACTACTCAAACACGCTGGCTGCTTAACTCTAAATGTATATATACTTAACTACTGACTATTCTGGTATAGTGTTAATTGTTAACCAATTTGAAAGGAAAGGAATGTTAAAACCCATAGCCATAGCCAAGGCCCTTTTCCTGTTCTTGCTGCTCCTCTACTTTCTATTCACTTTTTGTTATTTTCCTTTTTCTTCTCATTTTTATTTTCCTTATTCTGTAAAATGTTCATGTCTTACAGTTCATTTTTGTTTTACAACTTCCTATTCTAGACCTACGACGGTGAAAAAAATCCGGTGATAACAGCAGTAACAGTGATACTTAAGTAATGGTGGTTGTGATGTTGGAGCAGCAGCAGCAGCAGCGGCGGCGGCGGAGGCGGAGACGGCACCAGTCGTCTTGCTAGCCCTATAGTTTACTTTTCCACTGCCACTAAACCAGTTCAACAGGCTATATGTTCAATGTTCAACTAAACCTCTTCAATCCCCGACTCAGATTGTCACTGTCAACGAGTTTAACAAACAAATCGTCTTAACGTTGACTGAATCTTGTTTCGTGTTTAGGGACAATGCAGTAATGCCCAATGCTACCACCAAGGCATAACTATATAGAAGTCACGATACATACCACTATTAGCAACGAGAAGTGGAATATTTACTTCAATACACAATACTTTATTCTCTAAATTTTTATTATTTTTATGTGACAGTTTGGTACACCCCCAAAGCTGCATACCGTAAGTTCAGACAGGTTTTTAATATATATGATTGTATATATTTACTATATATTAACGAAAGATTTTCTTTCCATAAGCCACTACAGTTTACATCCAATTCCCATCTTTTCCTTTTAACAAGGTCTCTCCAGCTTCATGACATTGTTGCTACAAAATTATCTCCTGTAGAATGGCTGTACTGACTGACAAAAATTCATTAGTTTAATGAAGAAAGTTGTGTTAGTGGTTAAAATCACAATCAGAATTATCACTGTTGCACACCACTATATAAAAATTATTCCGATTAGCGCTTTCAAGCTTCACAGCTCATCGCCAGATCGGAAAATCTGGATCTGTTAGGTAAGTCCCTAACTGGATTTTCCGATCTGACGATGAGCTGTGAAGCTTGAAAGCGCTAATCGGAATAATTTTTATATAGTGGTGTGCAACAGTGAAAAATTCATTAAATTCTGTGTTGGTGAATGACACGTACTGACTGACTTCTGTTCATTTAATTTCATTCTCCAAAACTTTGCTTGTCTAGTTCATCATTCGCTCTCTGTAGATTAATCGCAGCTTCTCTTAATTCCTTTCCTACTTCCATAATGACAGTATCATCTGCAGAAGTATCTAAGATGCCAGAAGTTACTTACGGTAGGTCACACGTATCTATACGAGATGGAGCGAGTGTGGGGCCGAGACCAAACAAAGGCTGAGATAGAAATTAGTTTTGTCATGCATACAAAACCTCCCCAATACGCTGGAATGAAAAGTACAGGGTCGATAATGGGAAGAAACGGGAGTAGATAGTGAGGAGACTCCAATTTGAGGTCAACATCTGTTTCAGGTTGTACAGCCGAGGAACATATCCGGGTGACTAAAACGTGAGTTACAAGGAATACGATAATATTGTACAGAATATTAGCGACTCTGTCACCTAGTTTGCCGTGACACACAGTTTACCGTGTTAGTTGTCCGTCGTTATGATCACTTAGCCCATCTATCTTCATCCATCACTTGAATTTGTGTCTGTCTTAATATTCTTTTTACTAAAAACACACTAATTGGCAGCTAACAATGTTTTCGAGCTACTAGCCCACAAGTGCCAAATAAATTAAAATTACACTTTTCAAATTATGCTAACAGATTAATCATCGACAGAACCCTCAATCGTACAAAATTATGATTATATTTAAAATTAGCTTAAGAAATGTTAATTCACTCTTGCAAATAAAGATAACACCAGTAATATTCCACTTCCCGCTTTAACATATTCATACCAACATATTTAATTTTCTTAAACGAGTACTTTTTATCGTTTCCCGTATAAAACATGACGGGAAATCGATTGCCTGCTTTGTTGTGGTAATTAGAAAGCGTAACACTGACACTGTCAGCAGGACTTAACAAAAGTACCTTCCTGTGTGCATAACTGCATAACGTTATTGAGCCGACTCTGTTATAGTGTAAAGTGATTTTAAGTCTTTAAATCGGTTCAATCGAATTTGTTAACGTATGTACAGACAAACATCAAAATACACTTCGATCCACAAACTTGAACCTTTAACTATCGCTCTTTTATTCTTTTAGAAAAACTAACAAGTTTCAGTTCTAGAGGATAGGGCAGGGTATATGAAATATAGGGTATACGTATACACGTATTCGTGTATTTAAAGAATACGTATTTAAAATACTCATAAAACTGTAAGGATTTTACTTAAGGCTACAACAAAGTAAGTCTCTATTTTTATGCCATAGTTTCTTATTAATAAGTCTCCGGACACCCGACAACAGTTAATGGTAAAAACAGGACAGAAATAATAACGGTATGAAACAAAGTATTCTACAGTGAAATAAAGTAATGACAATTTCTAACTAACGTGAAGTATGACGTAACTACACGTCTAACTTCATGTTACTTTTACTTTTCGCTTTCATTCTTTCCCCTTTTTCAAAATAAAATTGTCATCCAACTTGCAGGATTTGCTCCTTTGAGTTTTTTGTTTAAAACTTTCTACAACTAATCGACTATCATGTCGATGTCGCACAGTTACCACAACCAAATGTTCTCCAATACTCGGTAAAAGTACAATACTATACACAGTGGTGTTACATTGTACGGATTCTTTCTCGGCTACACAAACGTCCTACTTAAATCTGTAAACCAACGACCTTTCCACACACGTGACGTGTGTTTCAACCGTCTCTCGATGGGTTGCCTGTATCTACATGGGAACCACAATTTACTGCCACCTTAAAACTGATATATGAGGAGAAAACATTCATACATATTCCGGAATGAAGATTTTTAAAAGAATGTCAGTTTTTTCATATTACACTAAGAATGACTAATAAGTCATAATAGCGACAAAATTTGTAATTAAATTTTTTGTTGTAAGTGAACGTTGTAACTAGGGTTTGCTGACAGCTATACAAAGATATACGATGGCTCGGTAACATGTGTTGTCCAAGACAAAGGAAGACAGTGAGTAGAAGAACAATGCCTCTGTCGTAGCAGCTGTTCGGTTAAGCGAATTGCGGGTGACGCGCTGGACCTTAGAGAAACAAAGGAGAAATGCATCGCTAAGAAGAGACAAAGAATGACTGACAGGGCGACATAGCGACGCTATCCAAAAGACAATAAGCCAAGTGCGTTGAGCTGCACACCAAACGCGGCGTTACGGTGCTACAATAGACAGGAAAGGCCCGGCTTGAGTGACGACAATACGTTTGCACAATGAACGAACGGCGGGACGTCCAGCTTTACCAGAAGGGTACGCGGCGAAGGAAGGCCTGGAGAGCAGATGTAGCAGCTGTCTGGGATACTCGGAATTGACCACACTCGTTGTGGGAACGGCTAGGAGAAACTAGTAGACAATGCGAGCATTGGTCACGGGTAAGAAGCAGTACACGTGTTGAACCAAAGGGCAGATGAGAGGCCACACAGCAATTAAAAGCACTTTGTCTGAAGGGACAGACGCCAAGATACCAGGGTGATGGACAGGCGTTAAATTGGTCATCCGCCTCAAACGATGGGTGGGGCCAACCAGGAACTTGTAAGGGTAGGGAATAAGGAAGCCTATCAGAGTCGAGAATTGAGGAGAACGTTCCTACAAGAAGTGGTTGGCAAGGAAACGAGCTGGAGGAACGAATAAAAAACGAGGCCAGAAGAAAATCTAGAGTGTTAAGGCGGCGTTTCCACCAGAAAACAATTAAAAACCAATAGAAGCGCAAAGGTTGAAAAGTTAAGTGGGAATTAGAGAATGTAGTGGGATTTTTGGGGTATAAACTAGTGTTGACCGCGAGCGGAGGTCTTAAGTTATTAGTCATAGATAATAGAGAGTATGATCGCTGGAGTTGTATATCGGCAGTCTTGTATCAGAAGTTTTATATCTTATATCTAATAGCCGAAGTCGAGAGTCAGATATCAAGAGTCGTATAATTTATATATCGGAACTGACGGGAGTGCGGATGCCGTAACGGAGAAAAGTCGTATCGCTTGAAGAATCGGTGTGAGTTTATGGGTACGAACAGTGGAGAATTGGAAGCCGGTAATGGAACTTAGTGTTTTTTTTTTAAAGACATGTCGAAGTATAACTAAAATCGACTAAGTTAGTCGTCTTGAGTTAATATCATTATCAAAGACGTTAGTCCTATCTGAAGTGCGGTAAAATGTGTAAGAGATAGACAAAATGTCGAAATAATTATAGCAAAAGAGAACCGGTAGAGAACTAATTACGGTCATGAAATTATAGACAATAATAACTATTAACACCATTAAATATAAACAAATGGATTGTTAACAAAGTTAATCCGCGGAAAAACAGTGCGAATAAAAACAGAGCATACAACACTTAGTATATTTCAAGAAACCCTTAACATACTCAGAATAATGTAATGACACTTGAGTAGAAACAATTCAGCAAAATTTAGAGTTATCAAATAACATGCCCGCTAACATGTACTAAAATTCGAAAGTCCAATCACCAGATCTAAACCAAAAGTTACATATCTGTGCCGGAGTGCGAGAAGAGAAGTGACTAGTGCGAGTGCATTCTACGAGGTGATAATGCCAGCCGCAAGGACTTCCAGAAACCTGGAGAGACAAGGAAACAGAATGACAGCGCAGAGGACTTTTCGCCGTCGAATGGATTAACATACATCAAGTAAAATTTATATTCATGCACTACTAATTAAATAAAACACTGTCTGTTCATCTGAAAGAATTCATAAATAATAATATTTAAAGAAAGTAATAACTAGTAGCTAGTCAGGGTAAATTCATAAGACAACTATTACAGATGATAGTAATTTATATCCAATCTTCATGAATCCATTTATTAGGAATTGTTTAATATAGAATAATATATATAATAATGACGGTTAAAGTCTAATAAGTATCTAGAAGAAGAGTATAGGAAATTAGGCTAGTGTTAACAAAATAATAAATGATAGATTGAGGTAGCCAGTAAAATTGCAAGGTATATGTTGTATTTCTTTTCAGGAAATTAAGTAAGTGACATCAATGCTATTAATTGTAATAAATTAAGTAATTGACATCAATGCTATTAATTATAATAAATTAAGTTAACCTTGTAAAGCCTTGTGTATGTTGTCAATTATTTGAAAACACCTAAAGATTAAAATTTAGTATATGACATCAAAGAAATTGAACTACGACTTCTAAAACAATAATTTAATATTACATAGGTATACGTAATCAATAACAATCACAAACAAATTATTATTCTATTGGACGATTCACCTAGGAAGCTTAAGAAGATTTTAAATTAGGCCTACAGCTACATACTTAATAACTTGTGAAGTAGTTAACAAACCAATTAATTAACATCAAAAACTTTATTAGTTATATTTGACGCCCACACTGCAGCACACACTATAATTGTTCAATTTGGCACCACAACAAGGTGGGAATTAATTAAATTGAGTCATTAATTAATAAATTAATTAAATTAAAAGAGCATACACACATTATAGTTATATTTGGCGTCCCAACACGCGGGACATAGATAATTAAAGTAAATAAACAAAAATTATTATACACAAAGAGTGTTATATAAAGGAAAACCTTTATATTACGTGGATCACTCCACAACTGAATCAGACATTTTATTGAATTCCCAGATCTCAAACCACTCAGTCATCATCATCAGTAGCTCGAAAGGTCACCGTGGACCTTAGCTTCTCTCAGGAATTTCCTCCAGACTTCCCTATCCTTAGCGAATATCCGCCAATTTTTCACTCCAAGTATCTTCTAGGATTCAATCAAGCCATCATAGTCTAGGTCTTCCACGTCCTCTGCTTCCTTGTGGTGTGCATTTCATAATCCTCTTAAGAACATCCTCCTCATTCTTTCTCTGTACATGTCCTGCCCGTCTCGGCCTAGCTACCCTAATTAATGTCACAATTTCTGGCGATCTATATAACTCATAGAGCTCTCTGCTGTACCACTCTCTGTTACTGTCCACTCTACACTTTCCCTAATGGGTTCATAAAGTGTCCTAAGTATTTTCCTTTCAAAAGATGCAAGTCGAAACAGGTATGCCAAACCACTCAGCACATAGTGTTTTTTTATTGTCTCTTCATACTTGTCATCCATCTAATTGAATCAATTTTTGAAGTTTTCTCCAAATTTTTCTAGTAACAGTACTTACTGTACTATCACGTGGGCAGTACTATAGATACGTAGGGTCGTACGTCACAGAGGAAAAATCCAAACCGGAGACAGTAACACAATCACGAATAAACAATTTTGCTTCACAAATAGAATAACCCAATACTTTTACATCATTTACAATACTTCTACATCATTGAATGTAAAAAAAAAGTTCAATTCACTTCGCAAAACCGTAGTACAAAATTCTCGTGATTTCTACAATTCCGCTACCAAATACAGACTAATTACCAGTGACTGCAGTGGTCTAGAAGTTCGCCAATGACGCATAAAATAATCTCACTGGCTCAAGAACAAGCCTACAGATCATCATATTAACTACTCGGTATTCAATTCGATCAACATTTGGTTTGAGAAAGTATTTTCATTCCGCTTTACGTTCCAATGCTTTATTTCGATTCCCACCCTCCACTGTAGCACTAATAAATATCGGCGATGAAAGTAATGAGTCCGCAAAGCTCTTAATGAGGAGGTTAAAGGGGCAACATAAAATATGTTAGTTTCGACGCCTAATAGTTTACATAAAATTCTTTTTTTAAGTTTTCATTTATCACGAATACTTAAAACATGTACGTTATTCACTAATAAAACGCACGTACTGCACTCTTTGTTCTACTGTAATTTTTTACATTGTACCAAGGAATGAACATGGAAAAGTAACTGATCGATATTATAGACACATTCAGAAAATACTTATACATACAGATTTGGTTATTCTCCAATTTCTTTCTATGAGGATTCCGTGTCTTCACAGCTGTTTGGATGACGTGACAGGAAAGGCCTACTTGAAGTTCTCGCGGTCGTTAGTTATGCTTCTGGCATATACTAACAATTAAATTATAAACTTAATGTTTTATCACACACTGGTCATAGTCAATGGTTTATTTTATTAAATTCACTACCTTTTCACACACTCTATCGAGTTATGGATGCCTTCTCCTGATATGCTTTGAAGAACCGTGCCGAAATAGGAGCACACAGTTCTACTAATTCAAAATTTGAATCTTGTCCTATGCCTAACCATTAGAGAGTTTGGACGTCTCTAGTCACCGAACCGTCGTGTGGTCATCAATCCAAATCTTGATTTAATCAATGTGACATTTGATGTTGTCATCATGGATTAACCAAACGACCGTACCACGGCATCAGCTTAAATCCAAGTAGGCAGGCTCTCTCGAAAAAGACAATCTCCATTAAAAACCGCTCTAAACTGGAACTCGGCAAGCCAATTAGAGTACGTTCGAAGAGGTTGATACATAAAATCGTTCCAGAATAACGGTAACTATGAGAATGTTTTGCAGTTGTGAGAGCCCGCGCGCGTTTTGTTCACGAACATCCGACCGACTACGTGTAGGTCGTCCCTACCACTTTTGGCTCGCGTTCTGGAGAAGCCATGCTGTTAGCACGATTAATCCCACCCACCACGTACTTTTGCATATTGTTAAAGTCCCATACTGATCACAAAAAACTATAAAAAAACTGACTGAGCACACAATGAAACGATAACGATATCACGGGCGTGTACAGGCGGTAACACGATTTTCCCATTTTACTATTTATTTACGATTTTTTATTACAAAATCGTTTTAATATGCAACAGACCACACGTTAGGTTTCCGCGATGAGTCCAGTAGTCCCACGATAATGGACTGGACTTTCACGTGCACATTCATAATACAAAATAATTAATTTTATATAAATTTATCGCGCATTCGTAATAGATGTGTAATATAAATTCATCTAAAATTATACAAATACAGTAGACTCTCGACTATCCAGCCTCCGTACTATCCGGCCTATTTTTGAACCTACGTGCCGCGTACAAATCACAGTTGCTACATGAAAAGCGCGGAATTCCGCCTGCCCTGCTACCTGCTCTTTGTTTCGTCAGTTGTGTATCGGATGTCAACAAGTGCGGAATACGTTTGCCACTGTTCCCGGTTACGTTCGTAAATTGCTTTATGATGTTCTTCTTTGTTTTTTTATTGAAGATTACGAAATGGGTGATAAACGAAAAAAGGTTGTGGTGACTATGGAGGAGAAATTACGCGTTATAAAACGACTGGACTCTGGGTTAACGGCAAAAACTATTTCTTCGGAGTTAGGAGTTGGGAAAAGTACAGTTGGTGACTGGAAGAAAAATCCAGCAGAAATTGAAAAGTGGTGTGCTGCCGAAGCTAGTCTAAGTGGAATGAAAGTAAGAAAAACCATGCTGAAAGGTAAGCATAAAGAAGTTGAGGAAGCTTTATTTTTGTGGCATGAACACATAAGAGCAAAAGGTTTGCCTGTTACTGGGCCGATATCGCAGGAAAAAGCACTGCAATTAAAGCGACAAATAGAAGAAGATTCAGAATTTACTGCCAGTGATGGATGGTTAGATCGGTGGAAAAAACGATTCGGTATTCGCCAGATTACCATAAGTGGGGAGGCTTTATCTGCTGATAAATAGGGTGTACCTTTGTTCAAAGACTATCTTTTTAAGCTTATTGAAAAGGAGGGAATTTCTGGGAAGCAGTTGTGTAACTGTGATGAGACCGGTTTAAATTATAAGATGCTCCCTTTTAACAATAAAATATGCCCGACGTTGTGTGCGTCAATTTAACATTTATTACTGTTTATTCTCTTTATCTCAGGGTTAAAAATAATAATAAATGCTCATTTCTACTGATAGCTCTTAAATTTATTCACATTAGTTTGCTGTTACTTGTAAATATTAAAATAGCACAAAATTCTACGTACTCATTAGTCCTTGTAAATATATAAAATTAACACATTACCAAAATTTAATACTCATGGCTAAATCGTAAATATCAAACAATAATACATTAACAAAATTGAATACTCATTAAATTGTAACTATCAAAATAATACATTAATAAAATTGAATACTCATTAAATTGTAAATATCAAAATAATACATTAATAAAATTAGTTATCCAAACTCAATCTAATGGTTGCATATTAATGATCATTCATCAATTGCGTTTAGTACTTAAGTAACTTATAATGTTTAGCTTCATCTTATAAATTCTTAATATGAATATCTCTTAAGTTGTTACTATATTTTGTAATTACGGATTCATTTAGAACTTGGAAATAAACATTACTCCAAACTGATAAACAATGATAATTTTTACTTCTACACAAACTTTAGAATCGATTTCTTTAATTCCTTTACGATTACTTTATTGAATTTTATTGTGTGTGGATTCTTTGAGATGACAGACAGTGGATCTAAATTAATTAAGACATGTTTTACTATACTTGGTATTCGAATATCCAATCACTCGGTAGTTGCGGTGATGATTCCCCCATGTCGATCGTTCTAGGATCGTACAGATAACTCCTCCAGATGATAGATGGCACTGGATGAATTCCACGATGTCACTCACAGACACTTCACTCACCAACTCCACGCATTCGGATTATAATTTATGAATAAAAGTTAGCGTTGTACACCGACATCGTAAATTATTTCAAATCTGAATTATTATTACGCACCTTTGTTGCGGTATGTCTGGTTATTAAGTGTTCATGAATGTAATTTGTGTTGTTAATCGTTCTTCAAAGTTATTGTTGTAAAGTGTTCGTATACACTGAAATTACATTATTGTCTGGTTACTATTTGTTTCAGTTAATGTTCACTGGTAGGCTAATAGTGTGACTCTACTTCATAGTTCGTTTGCTTGTAATGACTGTATTAATTTTTGTTATAAGTTCGAAAACTACCTTCTCACACTGTGTATCGAATTATTCTAAGTTCGATAAAATGCTAATTTCTCCCGTCACGGACTTCACTCCTCTCGCGTCCGAAATTTAGTTAGAACTCCTTGAGCGCGTTCCTGTCTCCTTCCTATATTTTCCTTACCAAATCTCCCACCAGACTTCTGATTCCAACGACGCCGTGTCCTTATTGGTTTCATGTTTTTCCCTCCAAGTCCAAATACTACCCATCTTTTCAAAGGCGTTCTCTGATAGGGCTTCTGGTTCCCCACCAGATTCTTCCCTTGCTTCGTATTTTGAGGTCGTTGTCATTTCCAGCTAACGCAGCAATAAATTGTATCTGTCGTTTTTTCTAAAGTCTTCAGTGACAACTCTGAGTTTCTCTTCCATTTTCATTGTTTCTCAACTTCGTCGCTCTGCCGTTATTATCTATTGTTGTTCAAGGGCCTCGCCTACCCTTCTTTGAAAGTTGGTTTTTTCTTTTAATTGCCAGGCAACACCCCATCCTTGAGTTTGGACGTACTCTCTGCGCTTTCGTTTCCAAGTAAGGTCAAAACCCTGTCATCGACCGCTGGAGTCCTTCAAATCAATCCACCCTTCGTCGCTTTCTCCTGACAGCTGGCGTACACATGTATGCTTGACCATTGTTAAGCCTTTTCTCCTTTAATGGCTCTGTACACATTGTATGTAGTTTCCAATGGAATCAATGTGTTTTCACAAAACTGGTGTTCTACGTACCGGGAGCAGTGAACTCTGTTCACAGGGTAGGCGTTGGAGCTGCCTACGAAATTTATGACCTGTCCGTCACTACAGCGTGCTTGCTCGTTCCCCTTTTGTCCCTTACAAAATATGTTTTCCACACATACACCCTTCGTTATTGCTTTCAGCGACATTCCTTACTGCTGATTATAAAATAAAACATTTCGAATTTTTTTTTTTTTTGTGTTATATTGTCCCCAAATTTTGTCAGTTTGGATGGACTCTGTACATCCAAAATTGATCCAAAATTTTGCGCCCTTTCAGTAAGGTTTAAATGCCAAAAACTGCATCCCAATATGCGTACTTTGTGTTGCCTTGTAGTGGCTCGTTCTTCATTGGACCTAGTATAGTGTTGTTTACATTTACTCGTTGACCTATATTCTCAGCGTAGCAGAAAAAGGTTCGTTACATAATGGTAAACACACCCCAGCCCCTCTAAAGTACTTTCGCTTTCAACATCCTAAATGAATCCGTTTTTCTTTCACTCTAATTAACATGTTATTATATTTACAAATTTATATTTAGTCAAAATCTTAAACTAAATTTGTAATTCTACTTAACTATTCTTCATATAATATTTCAATATCTACAAAATTCAATTTCACAAATTATTCGATACTGGTATTAATATTTCTTGCCTTTAGGATTAATTTTCTTTGTATCCTTTAATACATCTAATTTTTATGTCACAACTTACTAAAATATGCATCAATATCTCCAAATTAATTGGCTTTAAAAAAAAACTTACCACATATATATAGAATTCTTAGTGACCATCATACTTTCTATCATCATTAATTATAAACAGCACATTGGTATTAATAATAATAATACGTATTTCTATATCCTAATTCACTATAGTTTTCTAACCTATTTTATTATTACTGTCTCTGGTTAGTCCATATTTTCTGATATCTCGCTAGCATTTTCACTAAAAAAAAAACATTTTTTCTTTTCTATTTACTAACATTTTGGAACACGATTATATTATACAATCTTATACTAAGCTTGTAAGTTGTCCTTACTTAAACATGATCTTAAATACATACAACTTAAATATTTCTCTCACAATTCTATTAATTGTCTTCAAATATATACACCATTTAGACATTTACCCTTCTATCTTTTCACTCTTATTGACATCTATTATCGTTAATTGTTTTATTCATAATCATTAACATGACATTTATTGACTATGACAACTAATCATTAAAATAATTCATTTTATACATTTGCTTTCTTATTTCTATTTTCTTTTATCTCGTGTTATTACTAAGACATTTCATTAATTGTTCTAGCAAATTATAATAATTCTTTTACATTTTTGATAGCCCCCCCCCAAGCCCCTGAATGATATTTCTTCAGTTGCCTAGTATTGAAGATGCCCCTTATCGTACCATTGCTGGATTCGTCCTGCAGTTTATATGTAGCGTTTCCTACTTTTTGTATTATTGTGTACGGGCCTTCATACAGCGCGCAGAATTTTCCGATAATATTCTGTGTTGCGTCAGATAAATTCACTGCTCGTATAAGAACCTTGTCTCCTACGTCAAAGTCAGTAATCTTATTCTTTTGATTTATTCGGGCAGCCTGCCGCTCACCTCTTTCCTTTATTCGTATTTGTAATTTCTCTACCTTTACTCCCTCGTCATTCTTCACTATTGGGTCTAAATATTTCTCCCAATGCCTGGTTGGTTTCGTTCCAAACTGGGCTTCATGTGGTGTTGTTCCTATAGTTTCTTGATATGTTTCGTTTAGACACGCTTTAATCGTCTTGATGTACGTCGCCCATTTTGTATGCCTTTCACGTACAAAAATCCGGAACATGTTTCCAAGTTGCCTGTTCCACCGTTCGGCAATATTGGTGCATGGATTTCTAATGGCTGTGTATTTTGGTTTAATGTTTAATTGTCCCAGACCGTGTGCCCATTTGCGCGATGTAAACTGTGTACCGTTATCTGTCAAAATACTATCTGGTTTCCCGTGGGTCGTTATGTATTGTTGTAGTCTTTTGAGCGTCACATTTGTAGTAGCTCTACGCAGTGTATATAATTCTACGTATTTAGTAAAATTATCGACAACAACTAATAAATATTTCACTCCACCACTGGATACAGGGAGTGGACCATAATACTCCATGCTAATTAATTCCCCTTTGCGTGATGGCAATATCGGTCGTGTTTCTCCGGTGATACTTCGATTCCCGCTATCCTTGCACCTTTGACAAAGATCACAGCATTTTATGACTTGGCTGATAGTTCTGAACATGGTGTCCATAGTAAAGTGTTCCCTTATCAGCTGTTGTGTCTTTTTCGTCCCTGGGTGTCCGTACATCTGGTGAATTTCTTGGATCAATTCGACTCTAAATTCTTTTGGAATATATAGTTTCCACTGGTTTTTCCAACTGCGATATAATTTATTATTTATTAATTTAAAATGCTGATTCATTTGGTCCTCATTTCCCTCCTTAATCTTGATTATAATTTGTTTTATCTTATCGTTTGCGAGTTGCACTTGATTTATATTTCGTAATTTAGCGGCAGTGTTCTTATTCATTTTTATTTCAATTGCATGTATATAATATTCATGTTTATCTTCGGCTAGTACATTCCTGTTGTTATCTTCCGGGTATCGGCTCAGTATGTCTGCGACTAAGTTCTCCTTCCCCTTGCAGTGTAGAATTTTGAAGTTGTATTCCTGAATGCTGAGTATCCACCTAGTAATCCGGGTATTGTTTAAATGGCACTTTTGAATAAAGGTTAACGCTTTGTTATCTGTTATTATTGTTAGCGGTTGACCTAATATGTAGATACGGAACCTTTTTAAACATTGTACTATGGCAAGCAGTTCTTTTTCTGTAGTAAAGTAGTTTCTTTCGGCGTTCTTAAAGGTCCTACTTGTGTATGCGATGACGGCGATCTCCCCTTCCTGATCGATCTGATACAGCTGGCCCCCGTATGCATAATTACTTGCATCACATTGTAGGTAAAACCGTTTTCCCAGTATAGGAAATTTGAGCATAACGGTATCTATGAATAATTTCTTCACTCGCTGGAATTGTTCTTCCATGGCTGAATCCCATTGGAATTTATTTCCTTTTTGTAACAGTCTTAATAATGGTTGTGTATACTCTGCATATTTGCTGGTGAATTTGTTGTAAAAGTTAGTAAGCCCCAAGAAACCTTTTAATTGCTTGGGGTTTCTTGGTGCAGGAAAATTCATGATAGCAGCTACTTTCTCCGGTGTTGGTTTAATCCCATTTGTGGTCAAACAGTAGCCAAGATACTGAATTTCTTTGCGGAAAAATTGTGATTTCTGTAAATTAATAGTCATATTGGCATTTCTTAAGTTTTCTAATAGCCCTTTTAAATGTATTATGTGTTCCTGTTCACTCTGCGAAAAACATAGAATATCATCTACATAGATGATTGTGTTTTCCTTGACTTCTTCCGTAAGTACGTGGTCAAGTCCACGTGCTAAGCTCGCGAGACTGGTACTTAGTCCGAATGGTGTTACTTTAAAACGATAACATCGGCCTTCATATAAAAAACCCGTGTAATCACGACAATTCTCATTTAGTGGCACCTGCCAAAAACTATTGGTTAGGTCTATAGTAGACATAACTTTTATATTACTACATCTAGCTAATATTTCGTTTATCGGTGGCGGTCCTTCATAATCTGGGATAGTTATACTATTTACCTTTCGGGCGTCCAGACATAATCGCACCTTCCCGTCCCTTTTTATTACAGTCACCAGAGGTTGAATGTAGGGGCTTTGGGCCCTTTCAATAATCCCATACTCCAGCATTCGCTTAATTTCAGTCTTTACTGCGTCTTGATACTTAATAGGAACAGGCCACCCTTTTTGCAGGTAAGGCGTGTTATCAGTCACCTTGAAGTAATGTTTGTATCCCGTTATGAGGCCTGGTCGATCTTCAAATACTGCTTTGTTTTCATATAAAAGCTGTTCTAATTGGCTTCTTCTTGTTAGGTCCACCCCTTCAATTTCGTCGAGTTTCTTATATATTTCCGCCTCTATGTTACTTACGTCTTCCTTTATCACCATAAGAGGTATTTCACAAGAACCTTCTTCCTCAATTGTTCCCAATATCTTCTGTACTTGTATCTTCTTTTCTGGTATATTGATTATGCTTTTTGTTTGCTGAAGAAAATTCATACCCAGTATGCATTCTCTCACCAGCCCTGGTATAATTAAGAAGACACAGTCAAAACTTACACTATTATTAATACAAATTTCGCAAAATATTTGTTTTCTTATACTTTTTGATTTGCTCCCGACAGCACTAATTATGTTTGTATTATTTACACTTAATATTTCATGGTTCCCCATCTCCCTCTTGTGGTTATTATACCAGTCTTCGGATAACGCGTTTACCGCGCTACCTGAATCTATTAGGGCAATTACGGGTACATGGTTTAATTGAATTAGTAACTCCGGGCTCTTTATCATTTTTACGTCAATATTTTGAGTAGATTCTTCCATTAGGTCTTCCTTAAGATCAGGAAAAATTGTGGTAATGTTTACCGTTCTGGTGTTAATTTCAACCCTTTCTTTACTTGCCGGGTTCATTGTACTCATCGTCGGAAGTCATTGCCTCGATGTAGACGGCCCTTCGTCTGGATTCGCTTTCACTTGTCGCTCAATAACAATACTATTGACAGGGTTTTGTTTATTTTCCCCCGTACTGGGTCTGTTTACCTCCCTCTGTCGGAAATTCTCCCGCCAGTTGGCACGGGGCTTACTGACATCGTTATTTTGTTGTCGGGTCGGCTGAGTGTCTCTTTTAAAATTTATGGGCTGTCGCTCACTTTGTTGGCCGTTATTTACCCTCTTGCTAATGTCCATGTATTCCCTTAGCAGACCTTCGAAACTATTTATGGTAACTATACCTCTGGTGACCACCGCGATTTGAATTTCTCTATTGTAATGCCGTGCTAATTTCGTTATCATGTGCTTATCCGACAATATAGGTATTAATTGCCGGCTTTTCAGCACACATCTCTCCATGTACTGAATCATGTCAAGATTACCGCTTGTATTAAATCTACCGTACTCTAATTGATCACGAACCCGCTCCTGTTGGGTCGCGCTCCAATACTTACTGGTAAATGCTTCCTCGAACTCTTGGAAGGACTTAATCTGTTCTCTTACAATTCTCCACCATAGAGCTGCTTCGCCGGTTAAATGTCGCCCAATCCAACGAGTATTTTCTTCCCCATAGTAGGTTTCCTGGATTTCCCTCAATTCCTTTAGGAATTCCATCGGGAAATTGTCTTCCCCGTCGAACGTGGCTTCCTTATTGATGACTGCTGCATTCATGGCTCCAGCCGGTCTCTGCTCCATCTCTTCCAGGCGACGTTGCACCCGCTGTTGGCTCTCGCGAACAGTCGTTAGTTTATTTGTGATTTCCTCCAGCTCTCGCCCCTTTTCCGTGGAGACCTCCTTTATTTTATCCTCCGTACTGCGGTGCGCTTCCTTGATGCTTCTTACTTGCTGTTCTACGCTTTCGATTTGGTGTTGATTTTGTTGTTGAGTGTTGGTTATGGCTTCCTGCCATTCTTTCCTGTCCTTTTCTCGGGTTTCCTTATTTTCTTTCGCCTGCTTCTTTAATTCTTTGCTCAATTCTTTGATTCCGCTTTCGCTCTTCTTCTGTACTTCTTCTAACTTTTCTGACTGTCTTTGTAGTTCAGTACCCACCAGGTGGATTTGTCCTTGTAAATCTCCTCTCATTAACTCTATTTTTCGTCTAATTTCTCGGCGAGTTGTTTACCTATTTCTTCATTCTGTTTTTTCGTTTCTTCAATTTTTTCATCTATGTGTTTTCTGGTTTCTTCATGTAGCTTCTTCATTTCTTCATCTCTCTTAATTTCCGATTCTTCATTTTGCTTTTTCGATTCTTCAAATTGTTTTTTCGATTCTTCAAATTGTTGTTTCATCAATGCCATTAACATTTGAAAATTTGCTTCAGATGACTGCGACTGTGATTGCGGTCCCCCGGCCCTAGTTCCTGCACCGGTTGTGGAGCTTTCTTCATTCATTGCGTTTCCGTCCTCAGGCTGCTCATAGCCCATCTGGTTATTGACATCAAACTCATTTGAATTCTCTCCACTAGATGCCATTTTAGCTTGACTTCGGGTTATCATTCAGAGACTTAGAGACCGATATACGACAACAATAATATAGCTTAAGCTACTTACATGTACTTATTTTAAACTTATTGCTAGCCACTGTCTGTCACTGCCCTAGCTTACTATTTTATCGTGCCCCACGTTGGGCGCCAATTTAACAATAAAATATGCCCGACGTTGTGTGCGTCAATTTAACATTTATTACTGTTTATTCTCTTTATCTCAGGGTTAAAAATAATAATAAATGCTCATTTCTACTGATAGCTCTTAAATTTATTCACATTAGTTTGCTGTTACTTGTAAATATTAAAATAGCACAAAATTCTACGTACTCATTAGTCCTTGTAAATATATAAAATTAACACATTACCAAAATTTAATACTCATGGCTAAATCGTAAATATCAAACAATAATACATTAACAAAATTGAATACTCATTAAATTGTAACTATCAAAATAATACATTAATAAAATTGAATACTCATTAAATTGTAAATATCAAAATAATACATTAATAAAATTAGTTATCCAAACTCAATCTAATGGTTGCATATTAATGATCATTCATCAATTGCGTTTAGTACTTAAGTAACTTATAATGTTTAGCTTCATCTTATAAATTCTTAATATGAATATCTCTTAAGTTGTTACTATATTTTGTAATTACGGATTCATTTAGAACTTGGAAATAAACATTACTCCAAACTGATAAACAATGATAATTTTTACTTCTACACAAACTTTAGAATCGATTTCTTTAATTCCTTTACGATTACTTTATTGAATTTTATTGTGTGTGGATTCTTTGAGATGACAGACAGTGGATCTAAATTAATTAAGACATGTTTTACTATACTTGGTATTCGAATATCCAATCACTCGGTAGTTGCGGTGATGATTCCCCCATGTCGATCGTTCTAGGATCGTACAGATAACTCCTCCAGATGATAGATGGCACTGGATGAATTCCACGATGTCACTCACAGACACTTCACTCACCAACTCCACGCATTCGGATTATAATTTATGAATAAAAGTTAGCGTTGTACACCGACATCGTAAATTATTTCAAATCTGAATTATTATTACGCACCTTTGTTGCGGTATGTCTGGTTATTAAGTGTTCATGAATGTAATTTGTGTTGTTAATCGTTCTTCAAAGTTATTGTTGTAAAGTGTTCGTATACACTGAAATTACATTATTGTCTGGTTACTATTTGTTTCAGTTAATGTTCACTGGTAGGCTAATAGTGTGACTCTACTTCATAGTTCGTTTGCTTGTAATGACTGTATTAATTTTTGTTATAAGTTCGAAAACTACCTTCTCACACTGTGTATCGAATTATTCTAAGTTCGATAAAATGCTAATTTCTCCCGTCACGGACTTCACTCCTCTCGCGTCCGAAATTTAGTTAGAACTCCTTGAGCGCGTTCCTGTCTCCTTCCTATATTTTCCTTACCAAATCTCCCACCAGACTTCTGATTCCAACGACGCCGTGTCCTTATTGGTTTCATGTTTTTCCCTCCAAGTCCAAATACTACCCATCTTTTCAAAGGCGTTCTCTGATAGGGCTTCTGGTTCCCCACCAGATTCTTCCCTTGCTTCGTATTTTGAGGTCGTTGTCATTTCCAGCTAACGCAGCAATAAATTGTATCTGTCGTTTTTTCTAAAGTCTTCAGTGACAACTCTGAGTTTCTCTTCCATTTTCATTGTTTCTCAACTTCGTCGCTCTGCCGTTATTATCTATTGTTGTTCAAGGGCCTCGCCTACCCTTCTTTGAAAGTTGGTTTTTTCTTTTAATTGCCAGGCAACACCCCATCCTTGAGTTTGGACGTACTCTCTGCGCTTTCGTTTCCAAGTAAGGTCAAAACCCTGTCATCGACCGCTGGAGTCCTTCAAATCAATCCACCCTTCGTCGCTTTCTCCTGACAGCTGGCGTACACATGTATGCTTGACCATTGTTAAGCCTTTTCTCCTTTAATGGCTCTGTACACATTGTATGTAGTTTCCAATGGAATCAATGTGTTTTCACAAAACTGGTGTTCTACGTACCGGGAGCAGTGAACTCTGTTCACAGGGTAGGCGTTGGAGCTGCCTACGAAATTTATGACCTGTCCGTCACTACAGCGTGCTTGCTCGTTCCCCTTTTGTCCCTTACAAAATATGTTTTCCACACATACACCCTTCGTTATTGCTTTCAGCGACATTCCTTACTGCTGATTATAAAATAAAACTTTTCGAAATTTTTTTTTTTTTTTGTGTTATACCCTAGAAAAACTGCTTGCATCAAAAAAAGAAGCCGCTGCACCAGGGTAAAAGAAAAGCAAGGAACGAGTCACCTTCTTGGCTTGCAGTAATGCAACCGGCAACCACAAGTTTAGGCTGAATTTAATAGCAAAATCAAACAAACCTAGAGCTTTTAAAAAACTGGAAAAAATCAGGAATCTCTACCCCTATATTACACACATCAAAAGAAAGTATGGATGAATTCAGAAATCTTTATAACCTGTAATAATCTTTAAAAATCACCAAAATAAATTCGTACCGACTGTAGAAAAACATTTGAAAGACAACAATTTGCCGAGAAAAGCTGTGCTAATTCTTGACAATGCACCTTTGCATCCGGCCACGATGTTTAATTATGTTTAATATATACATTGTTTAATTATGTGCAAAAACGTGTCACCAACGTTACAAGTGGTGCGAGATAAAAAAAAAACTAAATCTTCTTCTTCTTCGATCAGGGACAAGGCGAATCGCCTGGCTATGTTCCAAAGGAATAGGCCTATAGCCTTATACTGTACACGTCACCTACGCCTTCCTATACTTCGCCGTCCACCAGGCTTGTATTGCCAAACTTCCTGAGGCAACCTGCCATCTGGCGTCCTATTCAGATGAGCATCCATCTCTCTTTGTTCTCTGCAATACGACCTTGGATATTAAAAATGTTCAACTCTTTATGATTGTCTTCATTGTAGAGTATACCCCTTCGTGTACAGCCTTTAACAGATCATAGCCATCTCATCTCCGACGCTTGTATTCTACTCGGATGTTTTGTCACCGGAACACAGGTATCAAAACCACACAATAACACTGGCACAGCCATTACCTTATAATAAATTAAATACCACTGAGACAGAAGCTGCTTGACGGCGACTGTTATCCTTTTGGCCGGGCAGTATTACACGTTTTGTCTACGTTATTTTCATCAAATATCTGAAAAATTGATCATACTCAGTTTCTTAACAGCGTCTATTAATCCAACGCTGTCCCAGTTAGTTTCAGAATACCTGATTGTATTTCGTAATAAAATTAGACGAGGCCTTTCACCATCTGCACATTATCAAGCCGTAACCGACCACGACAGTTGGATCACACCGAAACGCCTCGTCCAGTGCACAGTGATTAAGGCTTCCCCAACTATTTACGACAGCTATAGACTGAATAATTAAATTTCATGTTCAACGAGTATGCGTACATCGTGACACATCCACAGATTGTCACTGACAGAGCCGTTTTTACCTACGGGCAAACCCGGCAGATGCCGGGGGCCTCGACTTTAAAGGGGCCTCAAACCAAGGCGTGTTGAAACAAAGACAAAAAGCGCTAAAACCTAAATGCTCGAGGGACAGCACACTCTACGCGTGCTAAACCAAAGACTAAAGCATTAAACCCTAAATGCTCGGGGGACAGCGAGATCTACGCGTGCTTAACCAAAGACAAGAAGGTTGGTTGGTATTTGGATAATACAAACTTATAACTTGTGTAACTAATAAGATTAAAAGTGTAAAAATACTATAGATTGGTGAAATTATAAGGCACTTCGTACCTCATACGGTCGTATCTATAAAATCGTTAAAAGTAATTGACTTGATTCAGTTTATATTCGGTACTTATTATCAAATTTATAAATCAGTCCCCTCGTCGAGAAATTTTGGTAATGTACATGACACATTTACTTTCGGTAACATTCCCTATACGCAGACACGCGCAACATAAGGCACAAGAATCCCAGTAAAGTTGGTAAACATGTATACAGCTCTATCTGCTGATCTAAAATCTAAA
Source organism: Magicicada septendecula (assembly GCA_034769895.1). Taxonomy (NCBI): domain Eukaryota; kingdom Metazoa; phylum Arthropoda; class Insecta; order Hemiptera; family Cicadidae; genus Magicicada; species Magicicada septendecula. The sequence continues at coordinate 247,439,312 of CM068371.1, read as the reverse complement.
TATAATATACTAGGATATTTGCCATTGCCGTAGTTGTTTTTTATTGCCTTTCATGTTTTTTGCAACGCAACTGTAATTGCATTTTATTGGCATTTTATTAATTAAATGATGGTTGAATAAGAGACAATGACTTTGCATTAACCCGATATTAGTTTTTTTATACGTGCTGTGAATAGAAAAATAAAATTAGTTGACTTTAAACTAAGGTAAGTAAAATGGCGTATTATTATTAAATACTTTTTTGTGCTTCTTAGGTTTTATCTTATTAGTATGTTTTTCAACGCACTCTAAATTGTTCGTATCAATACTTCATTTTAAATTCGTTAACGCTTATAAACTAACCTCAAATTAGACTGACAGTGATATTATGCTATTTACTTGGTCCGAAGTAAAAAAGATTTTGGTTCGTAGCTTTGAATGACATATCAGGAACTTTTAAACATGTATATCTGTAAAAAAGTGGATGTATGCTTGAATGAAAATGTAATGCGCACCTTTAGAAAATGATGTAGGGCTTTTAAAATTTTGTTCTGTATTGGTACGCTATCAGTGTAAGGTTGTCTCATAAATTTTCCAAGGTCGAATTTTAGGTCGTAGAACACAAAAAAATATTACATTTCTGGTATGTCAATTCGAAGATTATCAAAAATGATCTATTTACATAATAATATTATGCACCATTAATTCATTCGGATATGTCATTGCTGAACTGACTTTTCTTATAAAGTGACTATTTCTTATGACTCATTTCTTATAAAAAACATAAAAGTCACTAGTTGATTTATTTTTTTTTTATTCTAAACTGTTCTAGATCGAATTTGATTCTGAAAGAGAAGGAATTTTGAAACAAAAAATGAAGCGTTTTGAAAGTGGTGCTCATAAACGCCGAAAAATTGAAAGAGAAAAAAATTTAATTGATAAAACTCGTAAGGTATCGTCTTTCTTTCATGTCGTACCAAGCCAATCAGAAATTGAAAGAAGACCCTGTAATTCACCTTCATCAACTGAACCTCAGAATCATCTTCTCATAGACAATATGATCCAGCTATTGAAGTATCACAGTTATCTTCGTCTACATATTCTGAACAAGGCGGTCAAATAGTTTGTAATTTGGAAAGGGAATCACTCGTTTCACAACATATTCAAGAAGAGTTTTCACATAATAATCATTCGAAACAGAATACACATGAAATGAACACACATTCAACTCAAAATGATAAAGGTGAACAAATAGAGGTTGAAGAATTTCTCAGCTTAGATATTGCATTATGGGATTTAAATAGAATTTCAAAAACCCAACTCCAAGAATATTTTATTTGTAAGGGCCTTCATGCTATAAAAATTTAGATAGTGATTTCAGTAAATCTATTAGAGTATACGAATTTTTAGAAAAGGGAAAACAGGTTTCTCAAAAGCGAAGTTGCCGATTGACATTTTTTTATAAAGAACTTCAAAATGGAGAAAAAGTAAAACGAGACTGGTTGTTATACTCTCCCAGAGGCCGCTAAATTTTTTACTTCGTACAATCATTGTATGTGTTTTTCTCATCATCTACATCTAGATGGAGGATACTGTTGGATTCATTGACAGGAAAGAAGAAAGTTGTAAAGGCCTTATCTACAACTCGTTGGTCTGCTCGTGCAGATGCAGTCACTGCACTGTATGATAACTATGCAGAAATAAAATCAGCGTTGCAAAAAATTGAGGACGATGATGATCAGACAGCAGAGACAAAAGTTAAAGCTTCAAGTTCAATTGCATCCATGCAAAAGTTTGAGATAGCCTTTTAACTCTCGTGTGGAACGGTATTTTAACTCGGATAAATAAGGTAAATAAAGTTTTGCAAAAACCAACATTGACCCTTTCAACAACGGTGACGATATTGAATTCCCTGTCTGAGTATATTAATAAGAAAAGAGATAGCTTTGAAATGTATTTTACAAAAACAGAAAAATTTAATGGATCTACTTTGAGTACTTTCGAACAATGCACTAAAGAGACACGCGTTTCCAAACGCAATTCAAGAATTAAGTTTTTTGACAATTCTCAGACGCCTGATACTGTTTTTACACCGAAGGAGAATCTGAAGATAAAAGTTTTTTTACCTATTATAGACAAATTAGTTAATAACTTGAAAGACAGAGCCTCAAAATATTATGTAATAGCCGAGAGATTTTGATTTTTAGAAAATTTGGTTGTTCTCTCTGAAAGTTCCTTAAAGACTCCCTGCAATACTTTTTCGAGAATATATAAAAATGATGTTTGCGAAAAAGAGTTATTTGAAGAGTGCCTCCATCTACAAGGTTTTTTAAAAGAGCATGTAGAGTTGGAGAAGCTTCTTTTAAAAACAGAAGACGACGATAAAGAAAAGGATGATAAAGATGAACTCGATAATCACGATGAAGAAGAGACTATCAAGGATGATGTTCATGATAGTGGGGCTTCATTTATATCCAAAAAACTAAATCTTAAGAAAACTTATAAATATTTGTATGATAATGGACTTTTATCTGTTTTCCCAAACATTGAAATTTGCTTGAGAATTTTTTTATGCTTGATGGTATCTAATGCATCTGCTGAAAGGTCATTTTCTAAACTTAAACTTGTGAAAAATTACCTTAGGAATAGTATTAAACAAGAGCGATTAAACGCCTTAAGTATTCTCAGCATAGAAAATGATATAATGAGTAAAATTAGTTTGGATGAAATAATTGATGATTTTGAGGAAAGAAAGTGCAGAAAAAAAATGTTTTAAAACAATTTTATTTATTTTAGCTTTTATTTTTTGATCATTAATTTTTAATTTTATATGTGAGTGTATTTATTTATTGAATAGTCTCATACAAAAAGGGACATAAGAGAACTTAAAAAAATAATTGAAAAAATGAAAATCGCCTTTTTTTTTTTTTTGAATACTTAATATATTTTTTAATTAAAGCATACAAATTATATCTTTTAGTTTAAAACAATAATATTCAAGGCTCAATTTTCAAAAATCTAGTATTCTAAAAAAATTAAGTTTATTTTAATTTTTCCAACCATTTTTTCAAATAGACTTAAGTCTCTATTTGCATGGGCCTATTTGTTACTTACTTACTTATACATCATTTTCTATGTAGACGATTGTAGTATCTATAAGCATATTCTTATCAGTTAAATATAAATAAATAAAATCATTATTTAAAAAATTTTGAGTTGTGATTTTTGTAAAGCAGCCTGTATTTATTAATTTAATAAACCAAAAAAACTTAATAATTTGTATTTTTCATTGCAGTGCGTGAAAAATACATTTTTACTACCATGTGACTTTTTTTTAAATTGCATTTACATTTTACGCCCACATGCAACGAAAAATATCGTATATATCTCGGATGTTTAATGTAAAACTCTTGTGTGCATAATATACTATACTTGGGCCCTCATTTTCGGGGCTGCCGGGGGCCTCTGAGGTCCTAAAAACGGCTCTGGTCACTGATACACTCTAGATGTAGAAACCTGTAAAAATGTATAGTGAATATACCAAATTCTGTTCTCTTTACAACTTCTAAGGCAATATAGTACGTCTCGTTTAGATTTTCGCCATACTACGACTCACCTACTTAACTGCATACTCAAAATGTTGAAATATTAAAGTCCCTATTTACAATGTAATAATTTGTTATCATATGATCATTTACTACACAGTTTTGGCTACAATGTTTAACATAACACTTAACAATACTAACACTCTTCTTTTTTTAAGTGCCGAACGTTGCGATCACTCCTGCGATGGCTTCTGTATCGAGCTCACCGCGCTTTGGATGCCTTATTATGTTTCTTACCCAAGAGACTTGTTTTCTTCCAATAGCACGAAAATCGTAGATTCTTCCTTTCAGGTTTAATTGATTGTAGGGGGCAGTATTTACTCCCCCCCCCCAAGATGTGGCCAAGATAAGTGGTCACATTAACACTGCTTCGGTATAATTAACTAATACTTTACGCTATTATTTACGATTAGATTTATAACTTCTTCTATCAATAACTTCTACTATCGTTCAATTTGTTTTATTTCCTAACGAAATGGAATTTATTATTATTTCATTAGTATTTTTTCACACCAATAATAAGTTGTTAATTGCAGTCTCTTGGAGTCCGGTTGCTGTTGTTGTCAATACGGTTAGCTACCTCCAAAACAAAGTGTCCTAGGATCGAATCCACCTTTATCGGCTGTCCCATCGTAACACGATAAAGTAGATGCTAGCCGTAGGCCTACTACCTTACTAGTGTAGCGCAGCAAATGTTATTTCAAAGAAAACAAAACTGACAGGCCTTAACACTTGTTCTGTAACAGTGTCAGCTTCTATTTACAACCTACTGTTAGACGCGTTTTTGCATGTCCCCGTGCGTGCAAAGATCTGTTGCAGAATTATTTGTACGTAGTCATCGTCATCATAGCGTCACAGCCCTTTGTAGGACAAAGCCTCCTTCAGGACACTTCTCCAATCGTCTCCATTTATTGCTCGTTCCTAGGTCCTCTTCTCTATTATCCAAGAATCTTGTTCCTAGTCTTCCTCGCTTGCGCTGACCAAAAGGACTCCCCAACAATATTTTCCTAGTAGGGTCTTTTCGTGCATCCTCAAAACACGGCCGACCCATCCGAGTCTACTTACTTTAATTGTTTTCATAGTATTTGGCACTTGGAACAGCCTACAGATTTCCAAATTGTATCTTTGCCTCCACGACCCATTTTCATAACAAGCCCCATAAATTTTCCTTAAAACTTTCCCTTCGAAACATCCCAGCACTGATTCGTCTCTTTTCGCGAGCGTCCACGTATCACAAGCATTTATCAACACTGTTTAGTGTTTTATACAGTTTGCATTTTTGTTGCTCTAGAAATATTTGTGCGTAGTACACACAGAAATTTCTAACGCGTTATTAAGTCGGTATGATTTTGTATGTGTGTGTGTGTGTGTGTGTGTTACGCGCGCGCCACGGTAATTACGTGTAGCCCCCTGAAATCTGCCGGCTGTATTAACGGATAACACTTTAAATTTAAAGTTAATAAGTATATTCAACAGTGGTTCACGTATGTTAAAATAACTGTTTACATCCATACTACTTGTTGTATTGCATAATAAAATTATTAAATGAAACGAGAATGTCGTCACGACGCAACACGATTTCATCCAATCGCCGCTACTACCGAACGTAACTCTGTTTACAGCTAGTTAAGTTTCCGATTACGTCTGTTTAACTGTTACGAAAACCGTCGTGATCGTGTTCCCAACGTCAATTGTTTGGACATAAACAACTACTACCGCGTACAACGGTCGCGGACCCAACGCGGCGGCGAAACAGATGTCAGAAATCACGGTTTCGATTTATGATATCGACTCACGCTACGACATGTCGTCTATTATAATTTCAAGTTATATTGTGTACGGCTTCGGGGTTTATAAAGACAGTCACAGTGAGTTACACAATGTAAGTTACAGACAATACAACACCGGACTAAACTATATTACGCAACAAAATTGTTACAGACCGTGCGAAAAACTTTAAATGGTAAAAACGTGATTTTTGCTCACCGACTGTCGTATACATAAATTTCGATTGTTGCTGTTCGAATTTTGTAAAGTCAGTAACAACATAACCAAGCTTATCGTAATCACGTTTTTCTATTTTGTATTTAAATTACAACCGCCGCTAGCTAGGTGGACACAATACAACGTCTGAACAATAGACAATCAAAATAACAAAAGTCTGTTTTTACATTACTCATACATACGTATATACTGAAGTCATCAAAGTCATACATTACAAAGGAGCTTACTTGATTCTACCAGTTTCAGGACAGACGTATTTTCCTAAAATTATCGTATCCTCTCGATATCCTTTCATTACATAATGATCCTTTCAATCACTGTTTGTCCACCTATTAAGTTAATCGATGTGCCTAAAGTAAGCACAGTCAAGACGTAGTTTAGACTCCTCTCAGTACAGTTATAAAGTGATATTACACTATTTTAAAACGTGACGAATTAAATTATAAAGTAATCCAAATTTTGGATTAGGCTACTTCTCTCAAACACCATCTTTAAGTCTAATAATCGATGGGTAGTGAATCGACGCTATAAGTCCATAAGTCGACAGGTATGAAGCATCCAACGATTTCAGGACTTCATCGTGTTCTTCCCGACCGCGTTAAATGTCGGGAAAGCCCGAATTACAGCTCATCCAGAAGACAGCAAATGGAATTAGGCCAAATGGTTTCAAGAGAAATGATTCCCTTCAAGGCGAATCAACAATTGACATGCCAGAAAAAAAAACGAGAAAAAGCTACAACTAAAAAAAAAAACAATGCTAAATAAGCATTCTCAGTGGCATGTCTAGAATTTGGCCTTTGGGGGGGGGGGGTCCGGTGTCGAGTCGGCTTCATACAAAATAAAAACAAATTAAGACTAATCAGCATTATTATTTCGGAAGTTGCTGAAATCAGTCCCATTAGAGTAAACGGTAATAACACAATAAAAATACGCGTTAATGAAATATTGTTTACAAGATAGCCCTACTTATTGCCTGAATTGATATATTTGATATTTCAAGCGTACACGCTAATGCTGTGTAGTAAATCTATTAAAAAAGAGTTACTACTATATTAGCGTACTCAGCTGAAAAAATAAGAGATTAACAAAACTCATCAACTTTTTTGGCCATCTGGGGGCGGTCTGATCCCGTTCGTCCCCCTCCCCGTACATACGCCTCCGAGCATACTAAGAAATAAAAATATTACTGAATATACGTGAGTAGCACATAGGCTATAAGGAGTACGGAATACCTCACAAAGAATGTTATGTTTCATGTACGATAGCACGTGTTGTGAAATTATGACTTTTACATTTTGTTATAGTTACAAAAAGGTGTTGATGAAATGTATGTTTTATATGTACATTTTGACAACATAATACGCTTCGAAAGGTCATCCTTAGATTTAATATTTCCACATTTCTTTCACCAATATTCATAGGCTATCATATATGTAATCAATAATTTCTTTTAAACGTGACCAGGAATACTTCGTCACATTTAATTCTGCACAAGTATTTTAATTATAACTTTTGAAATACGTCATAACGCAATAGAACGCATTAAATTAATCGAGAATAAGAAACAATTTTTACGATAATTTTTTATCTAACGTTTACTAAGTTAACACGCTACTTGACGTCACGTATTCGATTCAGTTTCTTACGTTATAATTATTCAACAGTACTATTTTATTTAGTTATCAGTCCTATGTTTTTATCAGCGCTTACTATTAAGTCTACGTACCTACACAAAAAATCAACAAACCGGACATTTAACAAATATATTACGAACAATAATGGTGATTATTAATAAACAAGATGGTTGGATGAATTCCACTGAGACTGGAACAGGCTTCTAACCTAAAACGTGAAGGATGACGACTACGATTAATAAACAAAAATGTATAAACCGTATTCGTTACAAAGATTACACATCCTTAGTCAAAACTGCTAGTAAACATATTCGTGGTTATAATACGTAGGCCTATATTACTACTCATTACACAGAGTGATTCAGGAAGTAACGAAAATACTTCCTGGCCACATTATAAAATTTACAATAAAGTTCATAAGAGTATGTGTGAAAACGCGTTGGTTACAAGTTGTGGCCTCTAAAAGATTTAGCTCAAATTTTTACACGAAAGCCTCATTTCCGATTCAAATTTTGGTAATGAAACCTACGCTTAGACTAATCTACGTTTGGTTGGTAACCTAACCTAAAGTAAACTAACTTTCTAACAACACTAAATGGTTCGAAATATTAGAAAAGCAGGAAATTCAGATAAGATATTCTGAAACCAATAATTTAATAATTTTTCTATAAAATAACTTTTTTAAACAAAAAAAAACGACATTCAAAAAGTCCTTTGTAATGATTACTACCGATCAGCTGTAAATATTCTAAAAATACAGAAGTCTCTCCTGCAACAATGAGAAACGTTAATTCTCCGTTTATTTTAAATAAACAACTGTTGGTTTATTTATAGACGAAACAAGTGTAGGTCTTTACAAAAATACAACCGGTAAAAAAATCATACATATGAGGTACACACATCGTGTAAGACAGTTCAGTTCATCATGGGTACGCTAGAATGCAGGGCTCAGAGTTTCATGAACTACAGACGTATCAATAACATACTTGTATTATCGGTGCAATACAAACGCTAGGTACAGACTATTATCTACGTAATTGTAGCTGTGCTGTATTATCATACATATACTCATTGAGCACACGTATTATCAAGTAGGTCATATGAGACCACTATTATTTTTAGTCTGGTCATTTGCATCTCTTTTTTTATTTTTTAATTACACCCCTTTATCGCGGCTTTATAATAATAACAACAACAACAACAACAAAGCTTTGTTCAGTAAAAAAAATTAACCTATTTGATATTTTCCGCTTCATCTGACAATAGCGCCAGCTGATAGAAATATGACAGCTTGTAACATAAAGAAACCGACCATAATTACTCCTACGTCCATCAAGAACTGTACCGATTCAAGGAATATTATTTTTGAACCATTCTCACAGAAATTCTCGTCTTCCTAAACGTAACGCTGACTTTAATTGCTAAGTAAAACATATTTTTTGAGTAAGCGTCTGTTCCGCTTCACATAATGTCTATACTGACACGACAGCCTTGTTCTCACATCGATAATATAATTCATTAACTCAATTTGTTCTGCGTATTCAGCACACAATATGCATACCCAAATGTTATGTTAATTCCTTTTAATTCTAAGAATACGGCTTTAATTCAATTTACAGTTTATTACAAATTCGTTTATGTAACTTTAGCAGAATCCGCGACCCTAATGTAATATCTTTTCAAAATAGATTTCTAAATTGAAATCAGTCTAATTACATAATTTTTTGCAGTCATTTATTTAAGTTAATTAATCTTCACTCTATTAGGCTGGCTGAAATTAAAGTGCTTCAAAACATAATCTCGGATTAAATATTTATGTTTTATTTTTCCTCTCCTGTCATTCAAAGACGCCTCTTCTGAGCATTCTCTGTCCTCATCTCTAATCCGTGTGAAACAAATTTAGGGAGAGGTTAATCGCCTTTTTTACGGCTCACTTTTAGAAGGAAAATTATTTTGAGCAGGCATTCACCAGAGAGCTCCAAGAAATGTTCTACCAGGTAAACAATATAACTGCACACCCAGAAATATTTTACCGAGAGAGATGATAGCTTAGACTATCTTCTTGTCTACCAACAACAACTTCCTTACATTCTAGGTAAAAGTAAGTCACTCAAGATTTTCATCGGATCCGGAACTGAAATTACTTTAAATTTACGTCCAGCTGTCGAGACGTAAATTCGAATTACTTATTTCTGGATTTTTTTTTGCTACCAAAATTCAGATTATTTCATAAAGCTGTTCTCAAATAAAACTACATCATAATCGTCAACTCTTCATTCGCAAAGCCTGTGACGGACGTGCACATCAAACAATGCTTGCTGCGTGATAGTACCAAGTGTTCTGTGAAGAGTTCCGGATACTGTAAATGCGACTTTATTTAAATCAACTCTATTTAATCACGAAATATTACAGGGTTTGGTATTATAAAGTGACAACGGCACGGTTTTTTACACACGCGTTAATTGCTATTCATAAAATAAAAATACTCGTCGACCAATGAACGTGTATTGTTCCGCAGTGTAGGCAAAATGTCTTAGGTAATCAGTAGTCAAATGCAGAGAGAGAGAGAGAGAGAGAGAGAGAGAGAGAGAGACCTCTCGTAACTACCACTATTGGGTGTAAGTGTAAGTAATCGAACACGGAACACTTTACGTTATACATCAAAACAAACACCACTTATCGTCACAACATCAATAAGCCGAAAACGGACTTACTAAAGCTCGGAATGCTAAACCATTAACATAACCTATTTACATACTAACCCATACACAAATCGCATTAAACATTTAACTAAAAATAGCTGCCTACCAACGTTAACGAATTTTACGGCTGTCATAAATTATAAATTTACGGACACGCATTAACACAGTAGTAACTGCTGTGTATCATCACTTTATGGCTTTCATTCATTACCACTCTTGTGACCAGTGTTACGACAAAACCATATAAATCAGTTGGATAATATGTATATTATGTGAAGCTAACATACATTTTCATTATTATACTATTACCACTGTTACTGTGTGTGTGTGTGTGTGTGTGTGTGTGTGTGTGTGTGTGTGTGTGTGTGTGTGTGTGTGTGTGTGTGTGTGTGTGTGTGTGTGTGTGTGTGTGTGTGTGTGTGTGTGTGTGTGTGTGTGTGTGTGTGTGTGTGTGTGTGTGTGTGTGTGTGTGTGTGTGTGTGTGTGTGTGTGTGTGTGTGTGTGTGTGTGTGTGTGTGTGTGTGTGTGTGTGTGGCCTAAGCCAGCTTTATTGAAACTGTCACGGGTAAAAAATTAGGTCGTGAAACAAAATACTCTTCACTATTGTGACACAGGTATCTACCAGTGGTCGTTGCGCATGAAACGAACAAAACAGAGACCGTGGTACTGGATAATGAATGAAAATTGACAATTATAATATATAGATGTATGGGAAGCGTTGCACGTTACAGCCAAGCGCATTTTGGCGTATTATCAGCGTGATCGTAATACAAAACAAACAGCATGCATACACGCCCGATTCGTACTCAGACGCAACACACATATGCGACTTTATAACACACACACACACACAATTATATTGTCTATTTCTGACACGTGATGCAGTAGTCAGTATATAGGTCACCGGGGTAGGCCTGCTCCGTTACTATCGTTCTGACCTATTTTTTTTGTAGAGTTTTCCGCATTATCTTTTTCTCGAAATCTGGCATTAGTTATATAGCTTTCGTTGATGACGCTACTGTTATTTTATGAAAAAAAAAATTACTTAATTCATGTGAAGTACTTGCTAATAGCGAATGATGAAATACAGGCGAACATTGTTATTCTTTAAACGCTGTTAAACAGTCGCCTGAACGTATTGCATTCGGCTGACACAATGGTATCAGACTGGTCTACAACCTGCAACATGATGTTCGAATCAGTACCGAAATGGTTACATTTTATTGACGAGTTGGAGCTGCATGTATCAACACTACGTGAATGTTAAGTTAATTATTCTCATTACGTATCCATACTGAATTACCATATTTTAAGAAAAACATGTTTTTACTCTTAATAATAAATGAATAACTTGACTTGCATAGAGAACTGCATGAAATGTAAAAGAAAGAAAGAAAGGAAAAGCATCCAAAACTCCTTGGGCCCAAGGAAGTCGAAGGACAATATAGATTAAGAAGCCGAGAAGAGATTTACAGTCGGACACAGAAGATAACAGACAGTATGAGGAAAAGAAGAGAACTACGGGCATCTGAAGAGAATGGAGTTCCAAAGAGTAATTAACTAGATCTGACACCTATGATCAGAGGTCTAAAACAAGCTTGAAATGGTCTCAAGTAACTAAGAACGATATACAGTTAATGAACATAAATCAAGACACAGTAACCGACTCAAAAGACAACATCAAAGGTTTTCAGGAAAGGTTAGAGCCAAGACGAACTGGTTAGAAGAACGAAGGGAAGCTGCCACACAAAGACAGCTACAATACTGGCATAACGGGAACTCTTATTAAGTTGTTTTACCTGATTCCAAGTCGGCCCTAAACAAACCAAAAAATTATAATTAAATAAATAAAAGTAAGAAATGCAAAACCCTGATTTTTTGTGTTGTTTGGCAGGGAACGAAATTATTTGATGGCATCAAAATCATGTTCGAGATAACTGCAGATTCGTAAACTACTACCTTCAAATCCTAAAGACGATATTTTACTTGGTACAGAAGTCCTGAGTGGAATTTCTCACAAACCGAATCGGGTTATTAATTAACTTAAAAGTAGATCACTATGCACCGTCTATGTTGTACTTTTGGCTACACAGTAAACATTTTTTCCTGGTATAATGACAATATAGGCTATACAGTATCTTTGTTTTTACGTGGTCAGTAAAATATTACAGCAAAATATATTTTAGTAAAGGCTATAAACAATATAACATGAGTCGATATATAAAAAAATGTATATAAAAATATACAATATATAAAAATTTAGTTTCCCACTGGTAGAGAAAGTAGTTTCGAATTAGTCCTATGTAACACTTTAGAACACTATTTTTAGAGTATTTCTCAAAATACTTTACTAAATTTTTACATATAGACTGTTAACAAAAATTAATCCCATCACTAGGCAACACAAGTTGGGAAATTTATTTAAATATCTTACTAAATTTCCACATGTCAATTGTTGTACAAAACATCAATCAATACGCAAAACAAGGCAGTAATTATTTTTCGAGACATCTCACTAAATTTCCATTCAACAATTTCAAAATTAATTCGTTCACTAAGCAACACGCGTAAGGCCTAACTGTTTAACTTGTCTGTTTCTAAGTAACACTAATTCTGTATTGTTAGGTAATACACTTTCTATAAGTAGACAGATTCCTCGGAATCTTTATTACGCCGAATGCTAGACTGTAAAACGACAATACTGGAGTGTAATTTAGTAAATATTAAAATTTTGAACCGTAACAAGAGTAAAAAAGACGTTTACGCCATATACGTTTAAGATGTAGCGTATAATATTGGTTGAAATAAAGGCGAACACTAAATGTTGGTTCCTCGACACTAGTCATGCGCCGCTGAACACACAGCGAATAGAAATCGGAATAACTGGATAGCTGAAGACCGATTTGTGGTGTACTGAACATGGTTAGTGACAACCCCACAGAGAGCTTGGATTAATTACCCGGCGATGACTAGCGTTCACCATGACACGTAATAACAGTGCACTGGCTGCCGACTACGGCGTATCAGTATGTAATTGTAATTACTACTGATTGACGGATGAAACACAGACTGGTTTACTTACACGGCCGACGGACAAATTGTAACAAGCCAACTGTCTACATCTTGTCTGTCCTCACAAAGTCGAGTTATGTACCGTAAAGTAGAAAGCACTAAGTCCGTGAAATCGATCTATTTCAATACGGGTTAAAATCCCCGTTTAGTATCGAATTTCAAAGTCAGCAGCACGCAACAGGGAAAACACTGTCTTAACCTCAACAAAAGAAGCCGGTGACGCGATCGGGGGAGGGGAGGGCGTGTTTCATGATAAATTCATTATTTCTAAAGTAGTCTACTGTACCATCATATGAAAAAGAACATATAAGTGTACATTACAGACTATCTTAACTTAATTAGATTTTACTTATTTTAATTTACATTATACAAGTGATACAAGTTATGAGTATGGTGATAATTAAAAAAGTTAAACGATATCAATTGATTTGTGGAACGATATAGAGAACATTAAAAAATATAAGGAGATCTGACACGAAAATTAAACTTTATAAAGTAATGCCAGTATCTGTTCTCGCCAACGCTAGCGAAACCTGGCGAAAGCTAAAGTGAAGTTTTCACAACTTGAGCAACAGTAAATGACAATACTAAAACATAAAACATAATAATAAATGATGTCAATACAGTGCGGAATGCCTCGCCAACAACAGAAGAGAGAAAACAACATTGGACGGAATATGTTTACAGAACGGGAGATTAGAGGGCAGAGAATAAACAGGTTGATAGGGCCTTACAGAGATCGTTGCGGTGAAGATGGAACATTCCATAAGCTTTTATAATGGAATAAAGACTTTGACAACGGAAATAACGGCGACGTACACTAACCTAACCTAACCTAACCTAACATTTAAATTATTTCTGGCATTACTAATCACGTCATGCATTAGTAAGTAACGAATGCTCCGAAACCATACGTACATTTCATTCAAATTTCCGTTGTTCCGTTCAAACATCCGGCATCTGTTCTGTAACATCAAAGACTGTTAGTGGCAAAAAGTGACAGAACGGATGATTTTAATTGTTTGCATTGTGATCTGCTAATAAAATGCGACACGATATGTCAAGCAAACAAACAAATGCAGGGAATCTGTGTTACAATTTCAGAAACATTACCAAAATCAAGTTAAATAGCGAACTTGAATTTGACTTCCCAATGGTGCCGAAGACCGGAAGAAATAGAGTGAAGTTGTTGGCAAAACCTAATCCATCCAAGAGAGAGAAAGGTGTTCAACAAACAGAGAGGGGAGACAAGGAGGAAGAAGAGAAGGAAGAAGAAGCAGACGAAGATTTAACGAGAAAAAAGTGACTAAGAAAGAGACGAGGAGAAGAAATTGAGGAGGAAGACGAGGAGAACAAGAACAAGAATACGAAGAAGAAGGAGGAAGAAAAGGAGAAGAAGAGAACAACAACAACAATAACAAGCTGATGATGATGATGATGAGGCTGATGGGTTACCCTATCATGAGTTAAAACTAATTCATGGATACAATCCAGATGGATTTAAAGGCTTGCAGTCATACAGAAATCCGTATTTTCTAAGAGTTGACTTTAAAACAGGATAGGGTGCGCGAAAGTCATGTACGAGAGCCATCAGACGTTAAAAATATGCAGCGTTATAGCTAATCCCAGAACACAAACTGGAAGAAATGTGTTACAACACATCTTCTGAAAGGACTCTGAAATAATTAATATGAGCTGACGAAGGTATAGTTTAGAAACAACACACCTTCTAGACCTGGAACCACTAACGATGTCTACACCTGGAAAAGCAGATGACGATGATCTGTTCATAAGATTTTGCCAAGAAACTAGTTCAAGATTTCACACAATGCTGTGGTCCTTGGTAGTAACTGTAGGTGCATTTTTTTTCTTAATATACACCATTTAACATTCTAACGGCTAGGGCAAAGAACGGCTTGTTCGTCTACCACCGAACTGGGAAGTAATAAGGAGAGAATAAAACAGAAAAAGCACATTAAGCATACGCCACTATTGTGTATACTGTTATCTCAATACAGTGAAGTTTACAAATCCACTTTACAATCAAGACGAATGTCTCTGCCAATATCATCTGTAGAAAAGTCCAATCGTACACCGATAACAAAACAAAATATGAAATAATCAGAGTCTGCTTGCAGCACAACCAGTTTTTGTACCCTCTATCAGTTTGACTTTATGCGAAGGCCATCGCAATGATAACCACTTGTTCCGATATGCAGCACTAGTTGTTCTGTATTTGCATATCAGATGCTCCTATTTAAATAATGATGTCAATTACGTTAAACAAAGTTGCCGAATTGCATAACAATCATTCGTATGTAAGTGGATCTTAAATTATGCATGGCTTACATTGCAAATAACATTCGTTAAGGAAGATTGTTTGTAAATGTTCTATATACATATATTTTTTTGTTAACTGTCGACTCAAGTCTACAAATTATATTTTGAAAAATTGTGTCTACGATTAAATTCCAATATAATGGTGGCAACAATTTACGATGCATCACAATTACAGCCCCAACGAGTCATTATTCGGCATTTCGTTTATTGACACTGTTCTATTAACTATTCTTGTTTCGCGTGATATACAATCTATGAAGGATTAAAAACAAATTCCGAGTCCTTTCTGTAAACACTAGCTCTTTTTTTAAAGACTTTTTAATAGATAAATTTTCATTTACAAATTCGCTATACTTGAAAACCAAAATTCAGAGGCTGCAAAGAAGAAAACAATTAAATGTAAATTTAAGAAAATATCTCATTTATTTCATCTTAAAAACTAGAATTGTTAAAATGCCCCTTTATAATAAAAGTTCAACCTCTCAACGACCAAACATCCCGTTGCCCGTTTACGATAAAAAATGTTTAACGCCTTCTTAATTTCGTTTCTTGACACACCTCGACATAGACCATTACAAAGTTTTCCCGTGTACACCTGAACGGTTACCTTGTTGGGAACTGCTGCTTTTCACGATACACCATATTTAGTCAAGTAGATCGGGCACTGTAGTAGTAACTTGCAGCCGGACACAAGGCGCTCCCGATACATTCAGTATATTACGTACTGAACCACAGTAAGACAACTTCTTATTAAATACCGGTATATATCATCCATTTTCAGCATACTGAGTTACAACATCATGCCAAGTAAATGTTATCGAAAATGAAGATCTCGACACAGTGAGTAAATAGCCTAACGTAAGTAAACGTATTTATACGAGACAGTAAACGACCCCAAGAAAAGTTGATCGATTAACTCCTTTTATCCAAAAACAACTGTCCACAAAAAGTAGCCCCTATACCATAAAACAAGGCGAGGTAGAGGAATTGAGAGGAGGCGTATATGACAAGGAATAAGAGGTAAATGATAGAAAAATTTCTGGAAATGACGGAATCCCAGCGGAACTTATGAAATCTACAGGAAATTCCCATACAGACTTCTAAAATCCACCGTTGTATCGATAGCCAAGAAGGCATCAGCGAGTAAGAGCAACATTACCGTACAATTAATGTAATCTCTAGTGTCTCGAAGTTACTAACATCGATCATGCTAAGGAGAATTGAAAACCAAATAGAAAAACATCTGACAGAGGATGGATCTTGCTTTAGAGAAATCAGAGGAAGAAGGAGAAAGAAGAAAAAGAAAGATACAAACATGGATCATTCTAAGAAGAAGTAAAAGCATAATAGAGAAACAACTGACAGAGGATCAGTTTGGCTTCAGCAGAAGAGGAGGGACAAGAGAGCCAATACTGGCATCGGAAAAGCGACTGAGGAAGGAAAAAGTACATACATTGTCTTCGTCGAGACTGAAAAGGTATTCGACAATTTTGTGTAGGAGACGCTGTTCCAGATACCGAGAGAAGTTTCTGTTTATTTTAAGGATATTTGAGATATAAAAACCATGCAGGGATAAAAAAATATAATAAGATTTGGTGAACATGAGGAAAAGGAGACGCGTAAATATATGAAGAAGACAGGGCTGTGTTCCGTATCGCCCCTTTTTCAGAAAGTATGATTGGATGAGTAAAGAACCAAGGAAGGAAAGGTTCAGACGATCGAGGCATGGAAGTGAATGAAAAACTGCTAAATATTTGTTTCCTTTTACTGACAATACTGCACTAATATTAGAAAAAGAAGACGACCTAATAGTACCGTTAGAAGAAATGGAAATTAACTTTTGAAAGAAATTCAACAAGAAAATAATTAGGAGGACGAAAATTTTAGCGGTGAGAAAGTAGAAAACAAATACGATTACTAGCTGGTCGTACATTGGACAATGTCAAGAAGTTCTCGTACCTCAGAACTAAAATAGACGAGATGAGTGGATACCACGGCATAAGAGCCTACGAAAGACCACACTGAAGGATAAGTTGAAGAAGACAACTACAGGAGACCAATAAAAGAATACATGAAACAGATTACAGAAGGTGTGACATACCGTGCCACTCCTATTACCTATAAAGTGAAGAGAGGCTTGGAAGGTGGACTGTTGCGGATTGCTGACCAGAACTGTCATGATGTTACGGCGACGATGCGTACAATAACACGTTTACTGATGACTCTTCGCATAGTGATGTGATGAAACGTGTCTAACCTCTACCAGACCGTTTACCTTGTTTAGAGGAAAAAAATGTAAAAATAAAACCGAAAATACAACTAATCGTTCAAAAGTTATGAACATCGCTGTTTTCTTCATTTTCTAAGGACACTGCACACTACACGAAAAACCCATTAATTTTAGTTCTCGGAGGTGTTAGGTTATACGTCTGGCTCTGTCTTGAATACTGAGGTCATATCCTACGGAACACGGAATTCATACAAATAATATTCAATAATAAAGTCAGTATTTAAAACATCCTTATCGTAATAGCAGACGTATCACACAGGCATGCGTATTCGCTTCAAACAACGTAGGCTATATAAGTAAACAATATAAGTGTTTCAAGTGTCGGAAGGACTGTAATAAATAGCTACAGTATAGTAGGATACAGTGTGAAAGCCTTGTATCGTTTTCGCTGACAATCAAGACGATGTATTCTCGTGACAGTACACACGTGTTCCACCTGCCCGACACAAGGACATTCACGTGTCCGACACAGCGGCATTGTACCGTCCCACGTGTCGTTACTTTCTATGTAATTATCGTGCTTGTAGCAGAGTCATTAAGTTAATTGATGCAATACGTTACTATCGTTTTAGATGTACAAAAGTAAAAACCAAAATTTTATTTTCAGCAATTATCCGACTACCATGTCATTTGACGTCACCGGTGCCAAACATAAATATGAGAAGAAACAATAATTCAAACCTCATGAATTATTTTGAGTATTACACGCTTGATTTAAACTAATTTTAAACCCACGAATCAATAATCGTTTCTAGTAATCAAAATCTTTTTTTAGTTGTTGGTTACTGTCAGTATGAAGAATGTAAAATGCTTTTTTACTTTTTTTATAAAAACAATAAAAACGGTGCTCACATACGACGTAGTAACGAATTCATGGATTCAGTAACCATGCGAATCAAGTCGCAGTTTTTTTGTAAACCGGTCAGCTTTTACTACGACTAACTTCAACTGCCCAGAAGGATCAGCTGTAAAAATATGCAACTCCGATTTTTCTTCGGTACCAATGATGTATAAATATGATTTAATACAATATTGTCCCACCATAAGTCGAGCATTCACAGTCGATGGTGTCGATACGACACTTTTTGAATGAGCGAAGCGAGTTTTCAATTTTGACTCGACCTCGACCAGAATTGTTTCCGACACTGAAGATGGCATCCGATGGTGG
Source organism: Magicicada septendecula (assembly GCA_034769895.1). Lineage (NCBI taxonomy): Eukaryota > Metazoa > Arthropoda > Insecta > Hemiptera > Cicadidae > Magicicada > Magicicada septendecula. The sequence goes on along the minus strand of CM068371.1, from coordinate 247,420,518 downwards.
GGCTGAAATGTCTGTCCACACAAACAATAGACCATGACCTCACAGCCTGGCAAATAATGTTTCCAACTATTTTGACTGGACCGTATGGCATTTATGTGTCTGCCTGTTTGGGGTATATCTCACGATAATTTCCAACTTTCATAATTTTCCAATATAATGGGGTCTAAATAAAATCCCAAAAATTCATATAAGGTCTCTTAACTAACATCTCAATGTAATGTTAAGTTTTGAGGATTTCAAAGTTTTGGAACCCCACGGGTGCAGTCTTACATAACATAAAGAGATGAAAGTGTTAGACTAAAAAGAATGTGACGCCAAATCCGAAAGTTTCGAATTTTAGTTTTTAATGTACGATTGTGTGCTCTGCAAATTTGTTATATTAGTGAATAAATAGTAGAGTAATAGGGATTTTTGTAATTTCTCCATGACTGAAAAATGATCTAATATCGAAATTTAATAACAAATATACTTCGTTCAAAATCGTGAACGAGCTCTGCAGCTCATGGAGATTACTACTTTAAAATTCGAATCCAAATCCAAATTCTGAATCGAAATCGGAAGCACGAAGTCATTAGGTGAGCGATAATGAATCATGTCAAAAGCATAAGCATAAAATGACGAAAGCAATTAATACTCAACCTAGTGGTAATAGTTACACATTGATAACGTCTGCAATTAGTGGTATGACTACTAGTTTCTGTAGGACACAACAAACTGTGTGCGACTTTATTTATTGATTAAAACCAAGAATAGCAGAGGGTATCGATTGCTGAACATTACAACTCGATTTCAAATAATCGCTGTTTGCAAATAAGTTGTTTGAGTTTCTTCAGTTGTGCAAAAAGAATTTAAGAACCGATACGTTAGGTCCCAGTCAGGAGAATCATTATGCTCTGAGTAGCCTACACTTGCCTTCGCACTTGATTTGCACGCATATGTGCACTAATTGCGAGTCATTATTTATGCGTCCTCACCTTCATTTAGGTTATTCAATTTGCATAATTCAAAATGCCAGCTGCCAGCTTCTCACTGGAAGTGTTACTATCGCCCACATACAGACCTACATTAATACAAATAGGCTCTTTGACGTTTTCAGAACTTCTTAAAATCGCAATTACCATATGGTTTCGTCAAGAAATGGGCCTAGTTTTAAAGTGAACTACAACCTACAGTAAGAGTGAGATTCAGTCTAGTAGAATGACATTGTATACGTTTGAGAGCCGTGTATTTTTAAGCATGATAACTGCTACGCTGCCATAGTATCAAATATATTGCAACTTACCGTCTGCGGCTTCCAGATTCATGTTTAAAAGGAATAATTCCAAATATTCTGGAAGCCGCAGACGGTAAGTTGCAATATATTTGATTGAACAACACATGGCTTGGTACTAAATATTTGGAATTATTCCTTTTAAACATGCCATAGTATTTCCGCAGAAGACAGTCGGCTCTCTCGGTCGTAACTTGGCGGCAATAAAAATATTCTCATCTAGAAAAACTTACATATCTAGCTGTTTGCCAAACCGCTGTGACCTTTAAACTAATATGTCCCGTATACAGTAATACCCTGCTTAGCGCTGCCACTTTTAGAGCTTTTGCATGAAAAGTCGAGCCCGACTGAGATTTTTAGTAGTTACCAATACGTAGAGTTTACTTATTCGTTATTCAGTTAGGTACTACGTATATTATTTTTATCGGTAGTTCATCTTATTTTACATAGTACTATTGCAAATTATTCAATTTCTCAATCGCCAATTATGTCGGATTCAAAGCTTGACCCTGTAAGCAAGATCAGCTTAGGTATGAAATTACAAGTGTTAAGATGATTAAACTCTGGCGAGCGTCAAGTGGACGTAGCCTCTCCATTAAATTTGGTACCATCGACAATTAGGACAATTTTTAAAAATTCTGAAAAGATAAAAACATTTTTTACTAAAATATCTATTACTAAAATAACTCGGTCGAGAAATAATGTGCTTGAAAACATGGAAAAAAGACTAACATTTGGGTTGATGAACAAACGCAGCGTAACATGCCGTTAAATCAGCTTACCATCATGGAGAAAGCGAGAAGCATTTTTATTTACATTCAGGACGAAAAAGGTGACAAATCAGAAACATTTGTAGCTAGTAAAGGATGGTCTGATAGGTTTAAGAAACGTTCAGATCTACACAGCTTTAAATAACATGTGAAGCAGCTAGCGCGGATTGTCAGGCTGCGTTGGAATTTCCTACGGTTTTTCATTAGGTTTAAGGTTTAAGGTTTTCGTAATGTACGCATTATGTACTATTTAAGTAATTAAATTAAATTTATTTTGTATTAACGTATAGCCTTTCTAATAAAGCAAATATTTAGTGCCTAGAAAAAACAAATAAATTAAAATATAAATAAATAAAAGTAAAACAATAGAGGAAAAATAATAAAACAAGTAGTAAACAATAATCATCGAAAACAATCGCCCCCGTACAGCGCTGTTTCATGGAGCGCGTTGTGATCGTGAACGTATCTCAAGCGTTAAGCAGGGTATTACTGTAAATTATAGAAACTCACGGTCGCAATGTAGGTATCATATATCGAACCACGTGTATTTATGAAACATAAATTACATAACAACTACTGGCATAACATAAAAGCTTGAACAGTTAGGTGAACTATTCAGTCGTCTGACTCTAGGCCTAAATATTATTTCACATCTATTCACAACCGCTCGGTTGTGCTCTCTGCTCCTTCAGTTCAGACCGATATCGTATGAACCCTGGTAGGCTTATGAACAGGAATATGCAAACGTAGAAGATACCACGGGAAGGTTATGAAATTAATGGAACAACAGCGCCGATGATTGTGTCAGCGCACGCGCGCTCACTCGTGAGCTTTCCCGCCTAGTCTATTTCGTTCTTCACGCGTTGTTGTCAGAAAACACGTTAACGTTTATAATAACCTGGGTTCAAAAACAGAACCCAAGTTGTAATAACAATAAGGCTGCGGTTGAATATTCACATACGTTTACATTGTTCAAGCAAACAAAAATCCAATCAAAATATTTATACTAGATCCCTGTGTCAACGCTGCCAGTTGTATAGTCAATACCGGCTCCTGCAAAGTAAATACCGCATTTGCTTACAATAATTAGTATGGCAATCACAGCAGCTTGTACGTGAAAACGGTCGCACTAGCGCACGAATTATATTGTCCTACACAAATTCAAAAACACCACAAATAAATAACATCGTTTCTAAACAGAAGATTGCTTTAATTTGAAAATTTGTTTGTATGATTTAAAAACTAATTACGCGATTTTTTCTATCACAGACAGTATTGCAGGTATCCAAAATTCTCTTTTTCATCGTGGATGTCACATTCCTTCTTCAGAGCTGTATTTCATTTTGTCAAATGAAACGTAACAAACCTTGAGCCCTCATTCTCTCACCCGATTCCCACCTTCCTCCTTCACCTCTTCCCCACGCATCACACTGTGTATGTCAATCTTCTACCCCGCTCTCTATCGCTCTCCTTTGAGCGGAAAAACAAATTTTATTCTTTAAGGGAATCCAAGTCTTTATCAAGAAAGATAAAAAATATACCCCCTACACAAGGTAGATGAAAATAAATAACGATATAAATATCAACAATAATTATAATTTCCCACTTACATAAAACGTGTATTTTCACCTACACTTTGATTTTACAGGCTCGCTAAACGGTGACGTATCTCATGGAAGATAGTAACAGAATTTCTGTTTGTTCTAAGTACTTTGAACCCTCTATCTATCTCTGATTAGTGTTTGACAGAAAAGAAGTGGAAGCTAAAAATACACACACAGCACGTGGTCGTGTTCATGAGCAACTGTCATCCTCATTCATGAGTTATCCTCATTTAGCTTCGCGTGTCTCATTCTCACAAAGAGGTAGAGGGAAAATTAGTGAGAGAGAGGGTGTGATTGTGGACATGTACATAAATTTACAATATTCTATAGTACTCTGGACTATAATTTACAACAATATGACTACAATTATTATCCAAGTTTACTTGTTAGATAAATTTACGTAATTTATATGTTTCTAAATTATAATTGTTTTTTAATACCAGTAGTGAGTGAAACATATTAAAAATAACTTTTAATAATTACATAATTGAAAATCCCGCAATCTTTTTTTAGTTATATATATTTTACTATGCTATATGTTGACTACTGTATGTATAAACGTTTTATGTACCAATCTACATAATTGTTGATTATTGCTTTTAGGCTATAGTTAATTAAAAATATCATGACATATAGCAATTTAAATTGTAATAGTGTATAAATTAAATTTTGTGATATTATAATTTTCTCGTTTTCTTAAAGAAAACATTATTTAAGATGTAAACAAATTATCTCAATCTCAACTCCTTCACATATACAATGATACATACATACGCACGCACACGCATCTGCGCACACACACACTCACATACACGAAGACGTTCACCCAAATAATTGTTCTGTTGTGTTTGACATTTCTTTTGTACTCATACACAGGTCCTGATGATGACAATAAACACTATCGAAACGTCGACACAAATAAGTTAAAATGTGTGTTATTTTTGACCGATCCTCACAAATCCTTCAATGAAAATTCATTGACTGACGGTCACTACGAATTTAAGGATTTAATTATTATGATTACTATAACCTGCACGAAAATATTTGCTAGCAATAACGTGTATTTCCCCACAGTACCACAGTAAGATATGAATTTCATTCCAACTCCGAAGTGAATACTGTGTATGCCTAAAAGGCGCCCGGCGGCCAATGACTCGTTTACATGTGGGATTTCATTAGACGGAAGCGGACTATAATGCAGTTCAAGACGCCAAACACGACAGAGATAACATTATTTGCGGCGGCAGCCCGGTTATCTGTGCCGGGTGCGTGCATTTCCTATAGCCGGTGCAAACAATCGTGTTACGCAACACTCTGTGACATTCAGTTCTTGTTCTTGTTCTTGTTCTTCTCTCTTCCTTCCTTTCTTCCTAGTACAGAAACAATTCACATACTTATCACACAATTGACAATTATATAAAAATCCAGAAAACGGATATCCTACGATGATATTATACACTGAAACGGGAAATTTCAATAGCACATTCTTATAAGGAAAAAAATAACATTTTCCCCTGTATGGCTCAAGTCTAATATATAGAGATATTTTTCAGAAACTATTATTTCGAGTCAACCGTGAAACCATATAAAGATCTGACCTGAACTGAGTTTCTCGGCCGTCGGCGTCCATCACGGCATCCTTCAAACGCGGCGGACCCTTAACAAATTCGAACATATTACCCATGGCAGCGCGGATCACTGTTAGTCTATTACGTGAGGCGTGACAAAGGTCCTATCTGCCGATTTTGAGTCAGTGTCCATGTAATACTTTGATTCCTTTTGCTATCGCTTCCTAAAAGGTTCTAGAACAAAGTTAAGGAAAAATTTTGGCCCGCTCTCACCCCTAAAGGGTTGAAAATACGAAACGACGCAAGGATGGATTTTGAAACCCTGAAATTAGGTATTTATAGATTTTGGGGGGTGCTGATTACTATTCTGATGCCAAAAATTACATTCGACGCAAAGGGTAGTTTTTAAAGGGTTGAAGCAGACTATAATCAGGGGGTGTAGGCCTAAGTATTAAACTTCGCAAGAATGCCGGTCAAAGCCTCGAAAGTGAGTACCTATAGGTTTTTGGGGGGCGCTGATTACGATTTTGATGTCAAGGGATACATCTGACGCAAGGGTTGGACTTGAAAGGGTTGAAAACCACCCCTAAAGGGTTGAAAACATGAAACAACCCGAGGATGTACTTTGAAGTCCTGAAATTGGGCACCTACAGGTTTTTGGGGGATTTTTAACCTACAATTACTTAAACATCACAACATTAATAATATTTAACAAAATATTACAATCCTTGCACAATAACGAACAACTCCGACGCTCAGCTGATGCTCCAAACAACACGTTTCAGCTGTAAGCAGTGAGCATCAGGTAGCGCATCAGGACTCTTCTGGTCTCCGCTAGAGGGTCCGTGTTTTTAGCGGTCATAATTCAAAATTCAGTCGAAAAAAATATATATTTCATCCATGCTTATAAAATTTAATCAAAGAAAAGTCGAACCATAAACATTATATTATTTTATTAAATTAAATATTCGACTGATATTACGAACCAGCAGTACAGACAGTGACAACAGATATTCTTTTGTTTCCAATAGACGTTAAAAAAATAATATTGATACTTAATTTTATTGTCAATTTGAAAAAAAATTAGTTTAGTATACATAAATAGGATTCCCGAGGCCGCACCATAAAAATCAAGGTGCGTTTTTCAGCCCCCAGGTCGACTCAGCCTGTTGAAAACGAGTACCTGGGATAACATCCTAGGGATAATAATGGGCGGCTAAAGCGTCGTGCTGCCCACACTGCCTTCCTTGTATGCCGTACGGCTCACATGAGGCAGCCTACCGTGCCTACTCTTAAGCTACTTCGGTGGTATACATGGGAGCCATTATTATTATAAATTAATAGGCTCTCAGGACCGCACCCGTACATAAAACGTAAGAACACAAAATCTAACTGTTAGAGCGCGTTTACATTTTTGGTCACCAATTTGTAAGAACACGATTTCAAATAAAATGCATTTTGTAGACAATTTAAAGAGCTATAACTTTTGTAGTATGCACTATAGTCGAAAAACCTACTGTACACTAGATATTTTGCCTAGAAATCAATACGTTTTTACATGATGTCGGCAAAATACACTTTTAAACTGCTGTAACTCAAAGTCGTACAGGAATAAAACAAAATTCAAGATTTTTTTTATAATTTGTTTTTGTCCATATAAATTTTTCGATAAAACGTATCGTTGCTGAGATATTTAATAAAAAAAGGCGAATTTTAGCGAACATCCAAAAACTTGAATTTCTTAAAACGTTACGTGTTACTGTACACCAATACATAGCCTATATGTTTCAAAAAATTTGAGGACATTGCTAATATAATAGACAACCGTTGACGAAATCCATAAACAGAGTCCGATTAATAAATATAACTCAGGCCGATAAGGATCCCAATAAACATGCCTGGCCCGTCACAGTAGCAAATATTATATGAAATTCCATCCGATTTTTTCAAATTCTTTGTAAATGAACGACGAAATGTTTGACTTTCCGCGCACACATTCACGCGCGGCACGCAGAAAACCGCTTTCCTGAATATTGTGAAGGGAACAGAAACTAAACTTGCCCGTGATTCGGACACGATTTTATTTTATATTATTTTAATAAACCCCTTATTCCACTGGAACGAGAAACGAAGAAGATACCGGTTGTGTGCGGTGTGTGGCACGCGTTTGGCATGCTGCTCTACAACTGCGACAGCTGTAATGATGCGATTTGTCATGTATAAACGTTTTCACGGCTACCGGGAAAGCGGAGACGACACAAGGCTGGCTGAGACAAGGTTACTGCTGTTATTGCTACTCAGCTGAAACTGTTGTTGCTTGGGGTTGACCACAACGTGTAAATGTAGGCTATAATAGGCCTATATATACACAGACACGCACATGATGATAATTTGGCCCGATCGAAACCCTCCGGCACTAACGACTTGATAGGCTTGTCAAAATATTTTCTATAAATATTTATACAAGCAACCAATACACGTGAATTTGAGCAACTGGGATTGATAAAACGTATACGAATGAACTCGGTTATCATACCCAGACGAACCACAACACAGACGTATCCAATTGATGTAAGTTATTTAGCAATGAGACGCGATTGACAGCCCGCCCTCGCCGAACCATTATCATACACTAATTGTGTATTTTATGGTGGCCGGCAACCTTGGTGAAAGTGATACGCGCAGAACCCTGTTTTTTGTCAGTGTAACGACACATCTTACTGAGTACGTAAGTGTTGATGCGTTTTCAAAAACATTTACCGTATAGGCCTGTATTTCATTTAATTATTATTTTCAACACAAAAAGCACATCCTACACTACGAAAACTTCATCAACTTCTTAAGTCTAGTGTAAACTTTCAAGGTAGCTTATTATGTTTAAGAAAAGTTATTATAAACGTAGGGTTTAAATGGAAGAAGATTATAAATAATAAACGTGTATTAAATGACCGTCAAGAGATAAGGACAAAAATAATTGAATATCTCAGGAAAAAAAGAACAATTTAGGACAGAAAAGCGGCCAATACTAATAATGATTTATTATTTATATTATGTAAAAAATAACATTATTCTGGTATTACAAATACATATTTGATACAATATTGAGTAAAATTACAAATAGCCTAGTAGTTAGTTGAATGAAATCCGAAAATGTCAACAATGTGTAAAACCCGAGTACAAATAATTGAATAGTTATGGGCACCCATAAAGCCGGCTGTAGCAACAGTAAAAAGATGGACGTTTCTGAAATGTAGTGTCACAACTAAACACACTTAATCTCCCCACTACGCTAATTTTTCGCGCAGCTATGAAGCGGCCACCGTAAAGTGACGCGATTGCACTAACTTTTATATTCAAATAGGCCTACTCTTCATTAGCTTACGTCCAATACTAAGCAATCCTGGCAATTCAGGGCAGACTGAACAGAGAAGTGCTATTATACTGTACAGAGAAGAGCTTACTACTTAGGCCTATTTCATTTTGTCGTTGTTTAAATTGATTATATACAACGTGCACGTTCAATAACGCTTTTGAGAGTGATCAGCAGGTTTTAATCTCTCTAGAAGATAGTTCTCACTGACTAGGCAATTGAGCTACAGGACTGTCATTTTAAAGCCTTCGATCTGCTTGCTTTTCTGTGGGCTTGAATCGAATAGTTCCTGATTTTCACCACGAATAGAACTACGTAAGACTCACCTTTACGTAACATCTAGTTCGTGCTTGAATCAGCTTCTTCTTAGTAGCTTAAATCAAAAACTGTCAATAGTATGAGATGCTGTCATCTCATATTTGTACCGGATGCGGTCTTTCGGTTTTCCAAGATTCTCAGGCCGGTCGGGGGCTACCTAAGCCTAAGAATGGTGGATAATCAAAAGATCTCCATCATAAAGCAATTGGCTGTAAGAAAAAAAACGTTTGCAACTTTTACATTAAGAGAACGTTGAAAAAGGAGATAACGACCAAGTTTAATAAAGTTGTGACTTTTTTCGCTCTATTATACGGAAATCACGTCACATTGTAAAAAAATGAAATTATTATGATCACTTAGAGTTGGAGGGTCTGCTAGGTTGGATAAAAGTCCTATTAAGCAAATTACAGAAAATTAAATGTTATACCCTCAACGTAGAAATTTCATTTTCCTGCTAAACGAAGGAATTCATAAAAATCTAAAGAGAACGGAAGAGACAAAAATTTAACAACAGTACCATAACATAAATCAAAAGACAGCTGGAATGACCGTCAAAATAAGCAACTCAAACTGAAACACATTCGTTGCAGCTACTGTACTGGTTTGACAAAAGACGACTTGTAAGTTTGATGATTACGACGATGTGGTGGTAGTGACGACGAAGTGACATACATCAAAAATGAATCTTCAGCTCCACCAATATACATTAAAGCACTATTTATCCTGTATAAATCGTCATAACCGAGTTGGCCGTCAGAATAACATAGAGAACTGCACGCTTAGATGTCATTCTCAACCGCTTCAAAAATTGTTTTTACCTCTTCGCGGTCCAAGTTTGATAATTCACAAAAATGTCAAAACAAAACTCTCTTTAAGCGAATGAAACGATAAAACAGTTTAATCTATTAATATCAAGCATTTTAAAAAATATACAATTTGAGTAGGTTTAATTACACAGTATTTTATTTCAACCGGTTTCATTCAACGTGGCAGTGGCGAAACTGGGAGTTTCTCGGGGGGGGGGGGGGGAGAATGAGATTAACTTGAAGGTTGGCCTCCCTATTCTCCTCAGGACAAACGAGATATTTAGCATTCTTCCCATATAATTATTTATACAGTCGTCATCCTTTATGGCTTAGGCTAGTAGCCTGTTCCAGTCTCAATGGAAGTCATCCAACCATCGCTTACGGGGTCTTCCCACACTACTCTACTTCTCTTCCCCCTTGGATGATAGTCAAGGGCTCTTCTTGAAAATCTTGGATCCATCTCTCTCTACGTGTAACCGCCACTCCGTTTTGTACCGGGAGATTTTCTCATTTAAGCTTTGAGCTATGCCTAGCTCCATTCTAATTTGATCGTTCCTGATAAGATCTCTCCTGGTACAACCGTCGAGAACCTCATTTCCGCTCCTTGTATTCTAGATATATCTTCCTACGTTACGTGTTTAAGGAATTTCACTGAAATTTTTAGTAGCCCTGGGGGCTTGATCCCCACCCCACCTCGTTAGGCCACTGGTATGAGATATTTACTTCCTTTTTTTAATTTTTAAATAAACAAATAATTTAATTATTACAATTTTCGTCCAATTCTAGGCCAGTTTTCTTTCTAGCCTATCAACGTAATAAATACCTGCGATACTGCTAGCGAGTAAGCAATACTCAGTAAGAAGTGACAAAATGTAAAGTGCGGAATTTTATGCCTGCATTATTCTTCCTTTCTCGTTCCGACATACAAATAACAAAAAGTGATATACTGGGGACGGGGGGAGTAGGTATCATGACTACGTGAACCGAGGTGCTCGACCAACACACCACTCGTTACTTACGTAACGTACTGTAGACGCAACTAACAATGGAATCGGAGTGGTTTAATTACGCCAACAACACAACGCATTCCACAAACCGTATGTGTAAGGTTACGGAGGGTAACGAAGGTCACACAGTAAACAAGTGAAAGACAGAGCAGTTTGTAAGTTATTCTAGGTCAGCGCTATACGACTTTCCCAGATGCTGACCCGTTTCCGCTGAGACTGCGCTCTACGGAATCACTTCCGAATTGTCTCTCCTTTTCTCGGTTATCGATTTAGCACACGCCGCTTGTACTCTTAATGTTGTGTCACTGTTATCCAGAATATTCACCTTCTGACTGCAACTCTTTCGCTTGATCTGTGTGTGTGGTGTGGGGGGCGGGGGGGTTAATGAAAGAAAAATGAAAACCAAGCTAATAACGACTGATTCAGAGATTGATTTAATCGATTTTTGAATTTAATTAAATTTATGACTTATAAAACAACTTATAATAGGGCCCAAAATTCTTGAACAAAACATTTATGTAAGCTCCTAGTATTTAAAAATGTATAGTGGATATATAATATGCAAACAACTTTTTAAAAAGAAACTAATATTTTTTATTTTGTTTATAATGCCGGCTTTTCCTGTTTTTTCTTCCTCCTCCACTGTGCGCTCTCAAGAGTAGTCGCTCATATTCTTTTTCATCTTATAACATGACCTTTCAAGTTTCTCTTCCTCTTCACGATTGTATTTAGAAAAAGGGTTCTGCTCAGAACTTCATTTTCTACTCTGTCAACCCATTTTATTTTCTCCATTTTTCTCGACACGCCGTCTCTCTTTTCCCCACAGTCCGTCCACCTTTCATATCTGTGTAACAGAACTCTCCACACATAGCCGCTTATAATTTACAATTTAATCGGTCGCTTCCTCATTTCCAGACTGGAAAAAAAGGCTCTTCTTTTTATTAAATATTTTCTTACCCATGCTAACTCTTGTTTTAGTCTCTACCCCTTCCAGTACCCCAACACAAGTATAATTAATTGTATAATTTAATCTCCTGCAGATATTCACTATTTCACCAAACGTACGTTTCATAGACTTCAATCATATAATTCGGCACTGAATAGCATGGAATTTAATTGTACATGGAATTTTAAAAAATTCATTGTTGTATTACTCATTACAATATTATTAATTATTAAATTTTACAACATTCAAAGCAATCGAAATCATAATAAACTCGATAAATTGATGATTGAGTGCCTAATGATACGATTTGTTTATGTATATGATTCATAACTTATACTGCGGAATTCGTAGGATAGACTGATCAGCCTAAACTTAACATTTACTGAAGAAATTCATTGTATTTGTGTTATATTGTGCGCGCACTTCCTTTTCTATATAGTAACTTTTGTTGTTATCTTAAATAGGCAATAATTAATTTACCTTCGTATACAACACGTGCATTCAAGATTGTTTTGGATGTAAGGTACCACTAGGTCAGTTGACTAATTTCAAATGAAATAATTTAGTGTCATCTATTACAGAAACTAATTCGCATCTCAAAATTCTGACCATACGATTGTTTCTGCAAAACGTATGCATCGCAAATAAAATTTACTTGGAAAAGAAATTCATTGTTATTGTTCTGTTGAAAATATACAGGAGAGACCTACGCCGCTTAACAAAAATATGTCTTGATAACTTCTAGTAATGACGTGTTCGTAGAGGTCCAGCCATTTACTTGATACATTTCAAAACATTTTTGTAGGCGTTTCGACACTCTATTCTGGAGTTTCGAAATTTATTGTCGTCATCAGGACCGACAGGCAATACAGATACATTAAAATTATGTCCAAATTCATTTAAATGTAGACACAGACAGAATTTGGAAACTGTATATAGGGCTACACGTCCATGAAAACTCGCTCTAGCGTATAGTGATTTGCCAAAAGTCATACCTGTACCACGCGAAATGCTCGACTGTTTCGCGCGGTTGTGCGATTGTGCACTCAATTGTACATGCTTCCTCTGTTTCTGTTGTCAGTCTCATTTGCTTCCTCTCCTACACAGATACACGCAGTATTCTGTGACTCATACGCGGTATATTTCCATACACACCGTGGTGACATTCCACATATTGTTAAATCCCTGTAGCGTATTCTATGCAACGATAGTTAAAATGTAAATTAAAATGTCTGCGTCATTACCTTTGCGTAAATACACGAATACCTCTAGCGTTGTACCAGAGACTTCTGTATACCAATGCCGTTATGTTCCTGTATCACACCGATTCCCAACTTGATTGATAAACGTATGCACGGCTGTTAGGCCGTGGTCTGTAATCATTAAACAACGGTTGTTATATTTAAAGTGGTGCATGATATCAACAATAATCAATAAACTATATATAAAACTTAACAAATTCACAACAAAACTGAATAACCAGACGTTCCGGACGTGCCCACCACGGCCGAACGAAGTATCTTATTGTGTATTGTATTTATTATTGGATAAAAATTTATATTAGATAATTTTTTCAATTATCAGAAAAATTACTAAAATCCCGATTACCATACTGTTTATTTATTTTTGAATAAACTACCTATTATAGAGCAATCATACTGTACAGTAAACGCTAAAAATTCCAAACACCTGCATTTGCGTTAAAACACCTGGCTGGATTTTTACAATTTTTTCAAATTATTGATTCCATTTCTGGGCCCTGGCGTCCAAAAATTTTGAAACTTCCAAAAATTAACACTACATTCAGATTTTAGTTAGCCTAAAATTCCTTTTCATTTAATACGCTACACGACCTTTTGCGATTTCATCATAATTTTCGCCCATTTTTTGGCCGCCTGCGTCCAAAATTTTTGAAATTTTCAAAAACGAACACTAAATTCTTATTTCCTTAAACTGTCGTTTAGTTTAATTTCCTTTAGTTAATACTATGCACTTTCACGTTCTTCGTGATTAAATACTACAACAAGAAAGTCATGGATGAAAACGAATAAAAAAAACAATGCAATTTCAAAGAAAGAAACCCTTTCACTTACTTTAAATTAAAAACCGGAAGTGATAATACACCGATCTACAATATACGTTGTTATCAATTAAAAAGTAACAATACAATTCTGTCATTATTTTAAAAAGATAATTTAAGAAACAATTTATTTTAAAACACGTCGCTGTCTATATGCACAGGTTCAATGAGGTTTCTGAGTCTGCACGTAGCTCTTTGGGTGAGTATAGAGCAGGACTTTATAATATATTACTTAGACTCTCCTGACTTAAACTGTTCACATCCACCCTACGTTATTACCTTGCCGTTACTGATTTTTCCTCGCTATCCCTGATACACTGGGCTACCTGGTATTACTTCTGTAAAACGTTAATATCCATTTGCCATCAACTGCAGATTGTTTCAGTTATTCTAAGAAAATTATCGAAATCTGTTAATCACGTATCCTTGTTAGTACGAAACAACTAATACACAAATAAACTTCCATTTCCCTTTTGTTATAATGGTCTCCATAGAAGCGTTTCCACCAGCTCAGTCATCGTTTGTTGACTTAGTTCCGCATACTACCATACAGTTCTTGCGATAAGGACTCTCGTCGTAACATGTTATGGTATGGATCAGAAAACATCCGGAGCATCTTCTCTCCCTGTGAGTATCCCTAAGCGCACGCCAGATCGTGTTCCACATACGGATTACCCTAGTTTTTTATTCTCAAGAGGCCCACCGTGCCAGTGCGGAAGGTAACGTGACCCTGACACACATATTAATATTTCAGGATCGCCTTCCATAAAAACGTTACCGAGCACGGTTTGAACACAAAGAAATCCAATTTGAATAGCATTATATATTCACGGACTCATTACAGCGCTCAATAAGCGGTTCAAATACGTTACAATGAGCGGTGCATCTGACTGTCATCCATATTGGACAAATATTTACAAATTATTACGGGCTGCAAGATGGCGTCGTATTGTACTATCTAAATTTCTTTGTCCATTTCAAATTGAAAAACTTGGTAAACGGACAAGTTCATAATTATTCTATTATTCCATTGAAGAAGATAAGCCAAACTACTTACTTCAATTGGTACAAACCAATCCAATCTGACCGATGTGGACGCCGATTTGATACTCCCGCTAAAGCCACGAATATATAAGGCATCATTGTATATGTATTCAACGACACATTACACAACTGGTTTTATTCATACTCAGTACTAAAAGAATAAAAAACAAAACATATTTAATACATACTCGAGCTGGACTGCAAGTTCACCACTATGGCTGACAGGCAAGACAACCATTGAAGACGTACGCTGCACTTGTCACCAAAACGTCTGGCTAAAGAAAAATGTAAACAGGCCACGATCTTAACGTACTGCACAGCAAAAAAAAGGTGAAAATGTATCTCCGCTGGTCTGTCTACTTAGCTAAAATAGTTTTCTGTGTCATCGTTGTAACTGTTATTACTTAATTACTTAGAATTTAGGCTATAGGCTAAGAATCTCCAAACAGAGATGAAGCAAGGCCAAAACAGACAGATAAATGGGTCTCATTATACGTTAAACTAAAACAGCTGGACTTGCATTCCTTCCACGCTCTTCAGAGGATTGTCACGATAAAACGAATGCCACCAGCGGACGACCGGAGAAACCGAGGCAGGAGATTAAATATCGGATGGACGATAAAGAAGAAGACCACAAAGGCAAAGAAGAAGCATCCAGCGTCTAAAAATATTCCAAGGGTAACACCATTCCAGCGGTCTGAACGCGTGCGCACGTGCTAATGCGGCCGCAAACACGTAATCGCATTATGTAAGCCCGGTGGTCAGACATCGCGGCCAACAATACACACACGACTGCACTGTCTGCCAGCTCCCCGATTATTATTCAACAACACATACGCCGGGGATCGATAGGCCTACCCCGTTTCTGATCATCGCTGCTGTATAATGAAAACTGGCTTTTGTTAAGTGCTACTATTTCAGCTCTTTTGAAGTCGTATTGTTTTGCATCATAATAGGCCTTTATAGTGTTCCTCAAATAGAATAACAGAAACACCAAGGAGAGAAAAAAAGAGAAGTGATTTGTCGCATGTCGGCGGCTTTATTGAAGTCACAAAACGAAGAGTCCTTGAAGCCGCTTTGTATTCTAAAACACAATTTTCATTGTAGACTACAAGCGTTATACAGACCTATATTAACTCAGGTGGTCAAATTACTGACCGCGTGAAAAATATTTTCGCCAAAGAGGACCACAATACAGGCTTCAATAGACTACTGACGGATTCTTGTAAGGTACCAACTTCTAAAGTGTATCGACAGTTTAATGTCGGTATTTTAAACTGTCCCCACGCGTCTGCATAAGAACAGGATTGTTATTCATTTCCACCTCACTTTTTTTAACGTTGCACTCCAAACTATAAAATAAGCCGACACAGTTTGACCGACAAAAACCAAAAGTTTCAAGTGGTCTCATTATATTAGTCTAATATATAGACTGTACAACACGTTATTCGAGTAGGCTTACGGCATATTTTTCTTTCCAATTTTAGAGACATGAAGAACTCTTTAGGAATAACTCTTTCTCCCACTCCTTGAAAGCCTTATATAGTCTATCTTACGAAGGCTAAGCCTGTTTTTTCCGGATTACTGTAAAATCTTTTAATGTTTTATACGTTTTTGGAGATGCCCTTTTACGAAATTCCAATTCCCTGATAGTAACATTATCCTGTATCTTCCCATACACTCTAACATCAATATTGTATCAGTATACCTTGTTCAATTGGTATCAGCTTTCCACATTAAACTCCGGTGTTCCTCAAAACTCGTAATATTTTCTTCGACTTCTGTTGAACAAAAAATTGTAACCTTAGAAATCAAAGGCACACCGCTGTTATATTAAGTTGTACTTACGTTTACGGGAGAGGTGAGAGGATTGAAGGCTACAATTTTAAAGGGAGAGTCGAAAACCGGAGACTTTCGCGTCGGTACGACTCTCGCCTCTGTAAGGAAGAAACGTAGTCAGTATCACTAAGACGTGCGACTCATGACATGTCGGATGTGTACGATACCAACAATTATTTATTCTGTCGGATTCTAGAGTTTGAGTTATATAGTAGTGATGTATTCTCGTTGGTTCTCAGACTTATACGCCTACAACACACGTTAGGTCGTTTGCTGACAACCACCACCTGACGACAAAACTGATGAACGCTTCTTTCAGTCGTTCCCAGTACTGGAAGGGCGAACTGACCTCACTGCTACCGTCAGGTGAGTTCTAATGCGGTCAGTCTTACATTATTATCATTTCTATTACCTTTCCAGCATATGGCCTCTTCTAGAAGCATATCCATTATTCTTGGTTTTCAGGTACTTTGATCATTTCTTCCACAATTCCCTCTTCATTTATCTGTCGCTTCTGAAATCGTCTACTTCGTCCTCTGTTTCGCTTTCTCCGGTTCCCACTTGTACAAGGAACCTCTTGAGATATCTCCTTCATGATCAAGGCGTGATCTATCCATCCCAAACTCGTTTATCTTATCTCTTTCTTAACAAGTATTTGTTTCGACCACAGTTCGGTGTGTGTTAATGTGTTTGGCCAGACTATATAGAAAATTTTTCTCAGTCCTATTCATAAATGTTTATATTTCTTTATATCGATATTCTTTAAGTCCTCAGCTTCGCAATGTGCAAGGGTACCGACTTCACAATAAAATTAAATATTTTATTATATAATACACAAGTAACTCTTGTGTTTTTATTTAACTTCAGTGACCCCCGTTAGCTAACATTCTTTATGCTTATGGGTTGCTTTCGCCTCAGTCAGGGCCTCCTCAGTTCAACCTCCGGTGAGTGACCGAAACGTCTAGACAATGGCATCTCAAAGCAATCGACCACGGCCCAACAGCCCGGATATTTTAAGCAACAATTCCTTATGCTTGTCTTGTTCAATGAAACTAACAATCCACATTTCTATTTCCGTAATAATGCTTTACATTGTCGCTTTTTACGCTTTTCCGTAATAATATTTCGCTTTTTTTTACATTATTTTATTTGAAAATCTGTTTGTCCCGCCTTCTGTATTAACCACCTACCACGTTCTTTACCGACATTATCATATTCTCACTAAATTCGCGTGACTGACATGAAACAGACGTCGTTCGTACACGCCATGTCTGCTAAATTCCTGTTGAGTAAGTAGTTCCAGTCTATTCCATTCTTACGCTTTATGGTTTTCTCAACACCTGTTCTAGGCGAATCAGGTAACATTAGATAACAACGGTAATATATAAATTGTTACGCAATAGAAGTTACGTAGTAAACCTAGGCAGCAAATGATTTTCCAATATAATGAAGTAAACAATCTTACCATTTTGCATTCACGGAAGTTAATTACGCGCTCCTAGTTACATTTTGAACTTACCCTACTATAAAAATACGTAGTCTCAAATCAATCCAAACATACGTCCAACTCCATAGGCTTGTCCGATTGCGATTATATCCAGACTTAACACGAATCGCCAGTTTACGACAGTTTCTTTCTGCTGTGTTGATAACTATGTCCTATCTCTTCGGCCAGTTTTCACTTGCTAATAAGCCATGAAATCCCCGCAATCATTCCATTTTTAAATCGTGAAAATAAGTAACATTAAAATGCAAAAAATATATGCAATTCAGAGAAATAAGGCCATTTTTGTAGCCATGATCCTCAATTCTGAATACTTTACTAGTCTTGAACCTGTTTGTAAATCAGTAAAACTAATTATAAACAGCCAATGATAAATACGTATAAGACACGATCACACCATCAAACGTTTGACACAACTACATATTCGCAACTGGCACTCATATTTGCATTTGGCATCGCGAAAAAAGTTATTGTTCACTTTTAAGCATACAGTGTTCAAGAAACATTGTTTCCATGATTCGTTTTTAAAATCTGAACTTTTAACGTGAGGTACATTTTTTAAAAGAAGTTCGGAAAATAAGCACTTGAAATGATGAAAAATGTGTGTCGATATCTTTTGCAGTTTAAAAATGTCGGCAAAAACGTTAAAACTGTATGGTTTACAGTTTTCCCTGTAATCACCGTAATAATTGATACAAAACGGAGAAACGTTCCGAGTAAAAAGAAATAACCGTTTTATCGTAATGGACTTGCAGTTACGTACTTAATATCATGTGTTCCGCAACCAGCCATCTTTCAAAAATAGTACTCGATGAAATTCAGTAAAAGAATAGGCTTGCTATAGAAATTAGAATATACACTTTACACCTGATATATTTTTAATAGCAAAAAAGTAAAACAGGAACAAAAATACACCTCAAATAAGAATTTGTACCTACGCGCACGCCGCACGTTTGCGGTTTTGCACGGCCATAATTCAGTACAGAACGATTTGTAACGCGTTCGATAATCATGAAGTATCATCCAACTGTTACAAAGTCAACGATCTGAAGGTTTCCGCGTATCTTCTTACAACTAGGAAACCGAAAGTGACCTTGGGGTAGCCGCAATCGCAAAGCTGTTACCAAATTAGTTTCGTCCTCTTAGAGGCCACGAAAGAATAGCGCGCGCGCTCGAGTGTGTTCCTTTTTTGCATACTGCATAATTACGTCTAGTTTTAATCATCCGTTAAAAATTGCCAATTGTTATAATTACATCCAAAATGACAAACATGAATACTTTAAGCAACATGTTGTCATACATTTTAAACGCTGTGGTAAGTATGCTAAATAGTTCTTTGAGATGTAAATTTTTGAGTGTTTAGTTTTGACATTTCCGTAATTACCGCAAAGCAGAGAAACAAGACGTTTTCAGAATCAAAAGCTGAGGGGGCAGAAAGGAGGGAGGTGTACAAAGCGGCCAGTCTAAATTTGCGGACTTGGCAGTGGCACATGCAGAAGATGGCGGGAGCACACGCTCCATCAGAAAAATTTAATACAACCCTGAATAGTCAAATTTGCCCCAGCACGGAATCAATTATAAAGACGTATCACATAAGATGTCCCAAACAATTATTCGAGAACGGTTTAACTTGCACCATAAAACAAATTAATTCCCAACTAAAGTACATAATGGTGAATCGCGTAAAAATATTATCGTTCACTTTTAAGCATACATGTTCAAGAAACATTGTTTCCATGATTCTATTTAAAAACTGCGGTCACGTGGTACTTTTTTAAAAGAACTTCGAAAAATAAGCACTTAGATGAAAAATGTATGCCGATATCTCTTGCGGTTTGAAAATGTCGGCTAAAACGTTAAAAATGTATGGTCTATGGTTTCCCTGTAATCACCGTAATAACTGATACAAAACGGAGAAACGTTCTGAATAAAGAGAAATAGCCTAACCTTTTTATCGTAATGGACTTGCAACAACTATCCGACTGGCCCTATCTAATAATATTTGTATTTCAAAACTTTTCGTATGAATAAGTTTTGACAGACTTAAACCTCATTCACTGAAATTAGTGAAACGCGTACGTGTGCGCGCCCCCTCAGAAAAATCCTAGATTCTCCGGTGGCACTGAAAGGAGACGGTAGTATTTAAAATAACGTTACATTACCCTTCAGCGGAATGGTCGAATTCGAAATGCACTGAAACGTCATAATCAATGTCGGATTGTTTGCACTAAACGGGATTATGAAGAAGACAGTCTGAATTCTTAACGAAACTAATTGTTGTTCTGCATTTGGTTAAAAGGATCAGAACTGCTTACTCTGTCTGCAGCGTATATAAGGAACTTAATGCGAAGTTATAATTACTACTGATTGTCTGAGCAAAAACTGTTACACCTTCCATATCAAAGGTTTGTTGTTTAACTCATTCTAGAGTATATGTTAAAGCAAACAGAACCATGCCTAGTACTCACGTTATCAATAGGATAATAATTGTCGGTAGGCGATAATCCGTACGGATTGTAAGGTTATTTGCAATGTCGAGTTTCTACCGTATATGGCGAGTATACATCGCTTCCCTTAAAACAGTTATGATGTCCCGAATTTTACTCTCAGGTACGAATATATTTTTATTATACTGTTATTGTATCGTACTGTTCATAGTTTTATAAGTTGACGCTCAGCGTATTGATGAGATGAAATCAATGCTACCTGCAAGCGCGCGAGAAGGGAATTGGTCGTTTATATGTATAAGAGAGGAATTACGGCTAAATTTTTGTATCAGAAACATACTTCAATGCGTTATTTTGGGCATAGTTATGCCTAATTCACGGTTTAATTATATTTAAAGCGAATTAAAGCGTACGAAACATCTTTCTTTGCACTTAATTTTTAACAATTTAGCGTTTTATGTGGTTCCTACACGATTCGAGGGAATTTTCGTTGAAATCCTTTACTTCCGTAATCTCTGGCAGCAATTTTAGTAAGTGTCGCCAACACTGCTGGAATTCCACTCATCGCTAACTCCTCCCTAACCCGCCCATCGCCGCGGTTCCCGTCGTAACGACGCTGAGGATAGGGAGACGCGGCCTCTGTTGATGTTCAACATTCTGTTGTGTAGCGTACCACAAAACGGACATAATTCTGATGTTCTGCAGGCTGAGGCTCCAACACATTCGGGACAGGGGCAATAAACAAACTAACCAGTAAATCAGTGAAGCCGCTAAGAGTTTGGAAGCTGAAGTTTTACACTCCAAAAGTGTACGAATCAGATAACCAAAAGTTTTTGAAAAACATCGTTAGGTGATTTTCTTTAATTCTGTTGATTAATCTGCTTGTCTTTTGTGAACATTGTTCTTACAAACAGTCTATTACGTTCTGTTTTTTAGCAGATAAAATATACAATTTTTCTATAAAAAAAAAGCGTAAGAACCATAGGCCTGTTCTGAAAATCACTGCGCGTTACGACGTTTTATTATTAAGTTCATTCAGTATGAAATCCTGAAAACGATACACTTTTATTATCTTTTTATAAACCTTTAAACACACCAGACGCAGGGAAGAAAATATTATGATACTTGAAAACTTGTTCAGTTTAAATTAATTCACTGACCCAAACATCAATTCCTGGGTCTTCATTTCAAGGTTCTGTAGTGCGTCATTTGATATTCCTGTACAACACGGCGAAGTAAGAGCAATAATCTGACTCATCCGTTGACAAATTAAATGTGTAGACGTTTTGTTGTTAGTGATATTTTACTATTATAAACTTTTTACACATTGAATGTTAGCACTTGCTTTTACTTTCAAACAGAATGCCCTCACGATAAGTCGATTTTAAGGCATGCTCACTGTTACAATTTTTTTCTATATTCAATGACTTTACAATAAGCCATTTTCCATTTTTTCCTACTAATTCCGGGATAAGGCACACTCATGTAAATCAAAGTGGAATTGTGTTGTTTTGGAATTCAAGGGTTCAACTGTTTCGCGTTAGCCTTGCCGAAAATAAACGTAAAATCGAAAATAGATTACAAAACCTCGACAGTTTATAACCAAAGCTATACTACACAGTTCAGTAGTAGCAGCAGCAGCCCTGATAAAGAAGAGTACAGTACACACGTTATCTCCGTCTGTTTCGTTACACTAAATTTTCTCGGCAGTTTACACGAGCGTGTCCGTGCATATGATCAAACGTAATGCATACTTACGCAGCTGAACAGCACGTACTGTTCGAATCACTGCCTTTGATATTCTGACCAAGTTCCGGATAACACATCATGTTTATCATCAGACGTTAACGAGCTTTTCCTGCGTACAAACTGGTTCCTGTCCACAGCTGATACAACAAACGACTCCAAAAAATCGTGTTCTGTTCATTTTCTGATAATAGATAGCTTTGTCATTTTACAAAATAAAATATTCACACGTATTGTGAAGAGTAAACCGGTTGTGTCTGTACTCGTTCCGTGCCAGGTGTTTACCGCTCCCCGACATCGGGTAGTCTTCAGGTTACAGTATTTGAAATGTACAGGTTGTAAATTCGAGAATTTAGCGGATTCCTTGATCACTTTAAAATCCATTCAGATGCCCGTTAAATATGAGTAGACTAAGAACGGTCTGACGTTGTATAAGAAACGACCGCCGCAAAAACGGATCTGAAAATATGACACGAAAAATTAAATCGCGTCGAAACGTAAGGCGGAATTAGATCATCTGCATGTCTTTCAACGAGCGGTAATTAGGAGTTACAACTAGCGTATGACTTTTGTTTGTTCAGTTAAAAGTTTTTCAATAGTTCCCCCGTTTCATATTTTTGCTAACTGACACGAGAGAACACTCCAACTAATTGTAGGCTACAAACGAGACAACAATTAAGTTTTCAATCAATAGACTATAATAGCCGTTCTCTAACAAACGTGGGTGTAGTACTTTAATACGTTAGCCTCTGTTATAATGACAGACTTTACGATTCATACCGAGTTGTGAACCGCCTTGAAAACTAATTTTGTAGTCAAAAGTATGTAATTAACGGCGAACGATTACACGGAAACCTCACCACCGAACTGCTTTCCGTTGACAACGTACAGTAGGCCTACGTGAGCAAAATACACTTCCAAAAATACTATAAACTTCAAAACGGTAAATTAATTATGGGAACAAAGTATGAACAAATCCAATAAAACAGTTAATGTTACTGTTAATCTAATAAATAAACTGGGAAAATAAAATTGCATTTACTTTTTTTAAATCTACTACCTAAATGATGGACTCGGTTGTAATGTAAGGAACTAAACAAAATAACATGCATTTACAAACTGAAACCAAACCCACTCAAATTCTATTCATCTCATCTGAACATACGACAGCTCAATTATTCACTGTTCTGGTAAAGGTAAAGGGATGAAATAAAGGTTGTTCACGCCACGGACACACTACAGGATCATATTCTGGAATGTACGAGCCCGCATCCAATGTACATATTACTTACCAGCAGTAATAAAATTATTAGAATTATACTGCGGACACAGTACAGTATACAAGAACAATTTTGTAGTAAATTCACTGTGATAATTTATGAAATTGAAAATGTTTTTGGAAACAGATGCGGAAAGGCTTTAGATTAACAATAAAAATAAAAATAAATAATGTAGTGTAAGTAAGAATAAATATTTATCATTTTTAGTTCGTTCTAGGTAAGTAATTAGTACACGAATTTCCATATTTCTGTCGGCCACATAACACTACTATAGCGTGATTGTAAGCTGTACAATCTGGTTCTAGTTATCAAGGCTTACAGACAGATTTGGTCAGGTACTATTGTTTATGTAGATTTACCAGTAACCTGTTTGTTTTTCTAAGGTTTCTGGTTTGTAAACTAAAGTTGGCCATGAACACGATCGTTCAGATGCTGGTGATAATAGGCCTATAGTTCTACAGTATAGTCTTGACGTAACCAATTTCATACGGTCCTTTCCGTTTCCAATTAAGAAGTACTGGGATAATTGCCAAACATGTATTTTCTTTCCCGCACTCGCCTATTGAAAATCTCTACCCTTTACCGTAACGATTCTTATTACCGCTGGCAACAAAAACGTATGGTTCACAACGCGTGATAAGCTA
This sequence comes from Magicicada septendecula, assembly GCA_034769895.1. Classification (NCBI taxonomy): domain Eukaryota; kingdom Metazoa; phylum Arthropoda; class Insecta; order Hemiptera; family Cicadidae; genus Magicicada; species Magicicada septendecula. Next base: position 247,396,275 of record CM068371.1, on the reverse strand, counting down.
CAATGATGGGGATGGAAGTCAAACAAACATGGGGATACGTACAGACAAACGTATGGTTCATAACGCGTGATAAGCTTCAATGATGGGGATGGAAGTCAAACAAACATGGGGATACGTACAGACAAACGTATGGTTCACAACGCGTGATAAGCTACAATGGTGGCGATGGAAGTCAAACAAACATGGGGATACGTACAGACAAAAAGACTGATCTAGTTGGGAATTAAAGACGGCAGAGTGTGATAGTAGACCCCTTCGTGACGCTGGCTGAAAACCGAATTGGCTATGGCTAACACGGTTCGAGTCAGAGTGGAAGTGATGAAACATAAATAACTCGGGCAGACATATTGGGAAGCCACGAAAGTTACTCATCCAAGTAACAGGACCTTAAACATACAAAGGAGGTAAATTTCCATAAGACAGAACATTTGGGAAAATTATCTGATGTCAACCTGATACAGTTTGGGTGTACGCTTCGTGGTAAAGCCTGAAACAAAAGGGATACAAGACGAGAATATACGAGGCATTGCATACGATATATCAGATAATGGCATACATCAAGACTTCCCCGTATACCAAGAAGGAAAAGACGACGACAAACTAACAGACAAGAAGCCCCGGTACCGGCAGTAAGCAGGTAACGCATACGGATCACATTCCGTATAGCGGAACACGTAACATATGATACTCTCGTAATCCGCAGCCGTGGCACATATACGCTTACGTACCCTCACGACTTCCGGCCGGTAGAGCTCGTGTTACTGCCACCACGATTACGTCGTGTATAATAAACTAACGCAGATTCAGTGGCAGTACCTACACAGCTTCGACAGAAGTAGGCTAAACAACTTAACCCTTGATTCTTCATCTACGTAGTACAATAAAGGTTGACCTCTATGTACACAACCTGTGAAAAACATACAGGTTATTGATTAATCTGCACGAACTGTGGTGTCTGACCAAATCTGTCAATTTGGTAACTAAAACTAAATGTTCATACGAATTAAAATCAAGCTATATTAATGTTACAAATTCGGCACAAATGTAAAAATCTAAGTATTAAGTGCGAGTGTAGAAGTAAAAATTCATAGATATTTATTATTAGTTACCGTCTTTTGGTGCTTTTTTTTTTTGCAAAAACAGCTTAGTTCCATAAATTATCACTGAACTTAGATTTACTATGAAAGAATTCTTCTATTTGTTGCTACTTATATGAGTACTTCAGTGGCATATCTATAATTTGGCTTTAAGGGGGGTCCGAGGTCGGGTTGGCTTTATACAAAGGAAAAAATAAGTTAAGACTTATCTATCTTTACTATCTTTGAAGTGTCTTAAATTACAGTAAACGGTAACAACACAATAAAAATACGCGTTATTGAAACATCGTTGACAAGATACTTATTGACTGAATTAATTTTCCTATATTTCATATTTCAAATGTATACGCTAATGCAGTGTAATGAACCTGTTTGTACATTAGAAAAGAGTTACTACTATATTAGCGTACACCCTAAAAATTAAGAGATTAACGAAATATGTTAACTTTTTGATCCTCCGGGGGAGGGGAGGATCCGGTTCGCCACCCCCCTATCCCCCGTAAATACACCCCTGGAGTACTGTAGGAAACTTGAATATGTAATGACATGACGGCTCGGTGGTCGGGAACCAAGAGTAGACAGAGAGAGACGTTTACATAACATTACACGAGTACTGACAAGTCTGAAGTAAACTCGTACTCTAATATATATTCTACTTCTACAAAATTATACGAAATCACAAAGGATAGCCTACAAGCTCGCAAAAAGTGTACAACAGAATCTGCTAGTCACCGGTACTTACAGAGCCCTTAGAATAAAAACTAATTGTATTCAAACTAAGCTGCAAAAATTATGTAATTTATGCTGGTAGCGAATTGTTAATCTACCGGTGACCTCACAGTAACGCAACTCGAAAATCTGCAACGGGTCCGAACTGGTTTTTAAAAACAAAACGTGGAGATAGTATAAGTATATTCAAGTATTTACTTGTATATTCAAGTATATATATTCAGCCTATGAATTAACATTCATAAAAATGAGCAAACCATTAATCTGCCTAAAAGATTAAACATAACAGAGAACACATTGGAACGCATTCATCAACTCACGTGCCACTCTGTGCTTAAGGAGAAGAATATATAGTCGATGTACGCGAAAATTGCTAGACACATACACGGAGAAATATCGATAAGAGCCAGAACAATTTCCACGAAAATATGTACTGCCATGGCCGTACTAGAGCCAACAGAACGGTCTAGCACAAAAAGGGAAGACAACGACCGATGCTAGGAATTCACAAAGAGACAGAGTGCATTACAAAACGACACAAGACATAAGATGTTCATGCGTTTATACCACTATAAAGAAATTTTGAATTCAATTGGAGCCGACTTTTTCAAGGCGAGTAATAGACCAGAGAACTAGACGGGACGCCTACTGAAGTAAACCGTAAACAAGACGGTCCAACGATACTTAAAGTCTCACGGAATCAGGTCAATGCGGGGCAAAATGGGAAAGATTAAGACCTAAGACGAGCCGTCTATACAGTACACAGTACTCAGTGTACAGTACCAGTGACGTGTCTAGAATTTAGTCTTGGGGGGAGGGTCCGGGATCCGGTCGAGTCAGCTTCATACAAAATAAAAAGTTAAGACTAATCAACATTACTATCTTTAATGTGGCTGAAAAACGTGTTTTAACATCCTGAAATCAATCCCATTAAAGTAAACAGTAATAACGTAGCAAAAATACACGTTACTGAAGCTTTGTTTAGAAGATACTTACCGACTGAATTGATTTTTCTATATTTCATATTTCAAACGTATACGCAAATGCTGTGTAATAAACCTGTTTGTATATTTAATAAAGAGTTACTAATTGAAAACCCAGCTGGAAAAAGAGCCTAAAAATTAAGAGAATAACAAAATTCGTCAACTTTTTTCGACCCTCGGGGGGGGGGGGCAGTTCGCCCCTCCCGTAAATACCTCCCTGTACAGTACGTATTGATATGTCCATCCCGTAAATACCTCCCTGTACAGTACGTATTGATATGTCCATCAATACAACGGGTGTACTGTAATCAAAACAATCAAGAAAACATGAGGTTTTAAAATATAACTTGTTTCCCATGATAAAGTCAATACAAGACGCAGGAATAAATAACTGTAAAAAATATCCTGCAACTTATGACGACCACATATCACTGTGCTACAAAATAAACTGTCAAATTAATAGAAAGAGCTCTTTACCGTACTCGTCAGTTATGGTTCGAGTTATTACGAGTTTTAAAGTAACTTAAGGAAATAATTTCCCATATTATTACACACACCATCTACGTTTCCCGTAGGAGCTAATGTTATATGTACACGAAGGCAGGTTGCAAATTATTTACAGTTTATATAGGCCTACATTATGCAGTCGATATTTTTCTTCTCCACACGTTCGATTCCGACCGACAACAATACCCATCAATTTCTTCTCCATCAGAGCGCGCAGCGTATAATTTTCGGAATTTATATAATCGACGTATTCTGATTGAACTGTAATCGCTTCGCATCTGTTGAAATGAAATCAATCAGTCCGTCGATTTCTGTGTTCGTAACACGATTGTCTCGTGAAGAAAAAAATTTGTGGTCAGTTACGTAAATTCCTTAGTGCATGCATTCAGCGTTATGAAACCGGTTCACAAAATATTACTGTATCGGACCCAGTCAAACAAAACGTTATCTAAATTTTTTTTTGTTTAGTTTCGTTTTCCCTTCTGGTAAAATCCTGTTACTTGAAACAAAAGCACGCCTTCCAATCTCTTCGTCGTAGATGATTATAATGTCGAATATTATGCCCTTTATTGTTTTAAATACCAAACCACGTGGTTTCACGAAGAGAGAGCAACGGACTCCAAACCCTGCGGCACGTAATTCATTCCCAATCCAGTTAATACGGCCTATCAAAAAAGATGGCAAATCAGAAAGGAGAAGTACTGCCTAGTGAAACAGTTCTACGTAGTCGATAGACTGTAGGTCCTAACATAAACTACAGGTTCGATAAACAACAGCTGTATGACACTGTTCCCAACTTAAACTGTTCTACTATACGTTGCAAAGATTCTGATACTCGCCTCTCGACACACATTACAAATGAACAGATATTCCAATAACAATGTAAGTTACACGAAGATTTAGCTGTTTCCTTCCATGTTTAGTAGTTTACTTTTAAAAAATTACATAGACTCTTTTGCCATTTTATCACGGTTATAACAACAATAACAAATCTAGTCACTATCCAGTTGTTCGCCTTTCTTGGCGAAATTTCAAATTTAAAGTTCTGTTAAGTAAAAACGCGCTCTCCGCGCACTATAGACAAAATTTAAGTACTGATTATCCTAAACATTCTGGAATGTAAGTTACAAATTTTGGCCTTTAACAAAAACGTTCTCATTTTTAGGGAACATTTTTTGGTAAAGGTAGGAAACTCTGATAGAGTCAAACTTGGCACCGTTTTAGATCACTTCATCTCCTCTTTTATAGCAAAATGTTTTTAAAAACTTACGTCATATCAATTTTTATTTCACAGCGACATATGTACTGCGGCAGGAAAAGTCCGCGTAGGTTTAGTTTTTGAGGCTACGTGAAACTTATCAAAGAAGCAGGAGGAAATAAAATATTGTACTTTATAAATAACTGTTATAAAACACGTATTAAAATGGACTCGCGACGAGAAATCAAGATTCACATTTCAACCGGTCGAAGAAATTCATCGATTATATAGTAGTTATAAATGTTCGTTTTAACTATCAGCTCATTCAACGAAGTCCATTACTCTTCAACGTTATCGAGAAAGTGTTGGTTGATGAAATGCTTATACATTTTCACTCCGAGTGAGGGCCCCAAATTTCTTCGTATTGCTATGAAAACTTGAGATTTTGCATAACATACTGTACACATACTACAAATTACCTTAACACTTATGTATGTCTAACAGAATTTAATGAAAATGTAATTATTAATTAATTAACTGTATACAGGCAAATAGGGTCATATTTATGTACACATTACACCTAGACCTCTTGTAATTTCACTATTTACGCCAGGTATCCGATAAGGTTGGGTAAACCCACACACCGGTAGACGTAATGGTAATTGTAAACCAAACACCCTTAGATGGCATCTAATCAAAGGCGGCGCGTCTGGAAAAACGACAGCGTCATCTACACCGTCATTTGGACTCCACGCTCTGCTACAAACACATATCAGAATTCAAGAAAAATAGTGTTATGGACAAATAATATACTGATATTTAAAGTCATGATTTTTTTTTTATTAACGAGTAAACACAAAGTATAGAATAGGGCAGTGGTTTCCAAAGTGCGAGTCGCGGCTGCTTGGGGCGTAGCGTCGTCTCCTGTGACTAGCGAGTCCTACAGGACGAACGGAAGTGGTAATTGTTGATTTTACTGCTAAATGGCGTTCTACGTCCTTCAGTTTTTTCACGTTAGTTTTGATGAAGTCTATGTTTTGTGTTTTTGAACATTTTGTGATTTGTGAAATTTCGCATTTGGTGTCTTTTACGATTTACATGTTACTAGGACGGATTTGTATAATTAAAGTACGTGATATTTTACAAACGTGTACACCTATCTAGACTTCAAAAGCTGACTGAGAAAAAATTCACATTACCATAAACTATCTGAATCGAGATTTAAAATAAAGAACAATAATATACTTTTTTAAAAGATAAAAATCGTCTGACTTAACAAGTTCATAATTAATATTTTCCTGCCGCTTACATTTTGGTGTCAAGAGTTAAAAATCCATGAAAATGTTTACTACATCTGATTCAATAATCAAATTTCATGTAGACATTAAGAGAGGCGTGAATAAAAAATGCTAAAATGTCTGGAAAGGGTGTTGGGTAAAACAGTAAAGCTGCCACCACCATCATCATCATCAGTTCCGCTATACTCTACTCACGTATTGGTCTACTGGAGCACACCTTTCCGACACCTCTACCTTCTACCCATTACTGCATATTTCACTCCATGTCATCCTGCTATCCATCGTAATAGTCTTCTAATATCGATCGACTATTTACAGTAGAAATAAGTCATCTGCACATGCTTCAACTCTTACAAAACAAACAACATAAATGACGCAGATAAACATTGGGGCGGTTGATATTCGTTACTTTATAAGACTGCCGGTGTTAGTTGCTATCGGAGCGATTACATGCTCAACGTCTTCCTTTACTACACAGATTATGTACAAGCTTTCGGACTCCGATTAAACGACAAAAACACAAAATGTCTTCAAACCAACTGTCTGCGGTTGTACTACGATCGGACAGCACGCTCCACAAACCACGCCGAATTTTTATGACACGCTACGCTGGCGTCTTTCTGCAACATTGGATTGGACACACACAAACACTGGTCTGGCGAACACCTGTCAGGTGACCTTGACAGTGGGGGAGAGAAGCTGCAGCTGCATTGTACTCGGTTGTGCATTGTCCTATTTCAGGTGTTGTTCTATCGGCCGCTACTGCGAAAACATATTAGTATGATGTTCCTGTAATTGAAGCGACATTCTCATTGGTCTGTACGGGTTTTAAGATCGCGTTATTGTGATAAATAAACGCACGAGTATAATCAATAATTATCCGCAATTCAGAATCCAAATTATTTAAATAGAAATAGAAAACGTATCAATCACATTATTTTTCAATTTAGTTTCCTTGCACTTGTTCCGTCGATCCACAAGCTTCCATTTCACTGTTTCTTTCAGTCTTTGAACCGAACTGAATTGACATAATGTTAATATTTCAGTTAACTAAACGAGGACAGTTTGAAGTAAGGAGATTTATTTTTGGGGGCCTACCCCAATTCTCACTTCACGTGCGCAACAGTCCACCGTACGATCTCAATTCTCTCTCAGTGTCTGTAACAGACCCCCATCCCCACGCCGAAAAATACACATACTGTCTACTTGATGTGTCAATAATGCCGATAGGATCAAAAGGAAGACTTCTTCGCGAACGGCCACACGTAGTCAGAAGCAACACGGCCAACAGTTTCAGTCTTCTGCTCATACAGTAGAAGGTGGAATTGCTAATGTAATTTCTTATAGTTAAGAATGCTGCTTCAGCCAATGTCACATTAATATTTCAAGTCGATGTATGACAGACAGACAGAAGATGCACGGAGCGTCTTGCGCCCTGGTTTGTGAGCGTTGTCCAGGCCGAAGCCCGATGAACGTTAGTTTCATACGGTGCAGGTCTCTCGAGAACGCCAGTTTGTAGAGCAGGCCTTCGTGCCAGATCTTTCCAAAGGCTTTGCTCACGTCCAACAGGACAGCGCCAGTGAACCGAAACCTATTGACGGGACTGCTAGGCTGGTAAGAACCCACACTAGCTGAATAGTAGTCGAGTGTCCCAGCCTAAACCCGAGTTGCTCCTCGCGGATGATACCATCCGCCAGGGGCCGGAAACGGGCCAGCAGGAGTCGCTTGAATGCATTCGAGATTGCTGTCAAGAACGATATCGGGCGGTAGCTTCCAGGAAGCGTGGATAGCTTCTTGTGTTTCGGTATCATGACGATGTTAGCGATCTTCCATAGGCGGGGAAAGTACAGAACCCGGAGAACCGGTGTTGAACAGCTCTAAGTGAACAACTGCCGGTTCCAGAAGATTCAACAACACTGCTGCGTCAATATGATCGGGGCCGACGGCTTTTCGACTTAGGATGGACTCTCCGTCTTCTCGGCCGACAGAAATTGGAGGGTCACTAGCGGGGGTTGCGAAATATCAAGAAAGGAAGTTTCCATGAACGGTGAACTGTTCCTCGTTGTAGTCAGCAAAGACTTCAGCCTTGCCTTCCGCAGAGTATACAGTGCCGTCCAGGGTGGTCAAGGGATGGCGAGTCCTCTTATCACCGTTACGTTTACCTGCCGGCCTCCACGCAGGAATCCCAACGACGTATGAAGCATAAAAAGGGGTTACAATAACCCAAGTAACCATCTCCACTCTCTCCAGTGGCGCTACAGCCCAATTTGAGCCCTGGCCTCCTCCAGTTTATGCCTCCAGGCATCCATCTCATTTACCATTCTTTTCCAATTGTCGATATGTAGCAGCGATCTTCGCTCACTTCATCTTCCCATCTCCTTCTGGGTCTTCCAACTGGACGGCGGCCTTCCATTCTTCCGTTGAACACTCGGTTAGGTGTTCTGTTCCTTTCCATTCTAACTAGGTGCCCTGCCTAACGGAGCCTTTGGATTTTTATATATGTTGTTATTGTGGGCTCTTTATACAACTGATAAAGCTCATGATTGAAACGTATCCGTCACACTCCACTCTCGTTAATTGGGCCTAAAATTCTTCTTTCAAAGGTGTTGAGGAAGTTTGTTATTTTTTCTGTCATTATCCAGGTTTCTGCGCCATAACTGGCTATTGGTCGGATAATAGTTTTATATATTCGGATTTTTACGGCCCTATGTATCTCTTTTGACCGGAATACTTACGACAAAGAGAAGTAAGCTTTGTTTGCTAGTGTGATTCTTCTTCTTATCTCTCCTTCCTCGCTGCCGTCCCTTGTCATCTCCACTCCCAAATATGTAAATCTTTCCACCATCTCAATATTCTTCTCACCAATTGTTAGATTCTGTGCTATTCGACGTTTTCTTGTTTGGGTCATAGCTTTGGTTTTGTCTGTATTGATAGTCAGACCTATTGTTTTTGCATTCTCCTCCAGTTCCAAGTAGAGTTCAGTAATATCTCTTACTGACCGTCCCATTAGATTCACGTCATCAGCATATGCTGCAATTTGTGTAGACTTATTAAATAGTAAATTGCAAGCGTTGGAGGACATTTTCCTTATAACATGTATATGTTAAAGAGGACCGGGGCCAGCCCGTCTCCTTGTTTTAATCCTTTGTTATTTCAAAAGGACCTGTTAGTTGGCCTTGAATACGAACGAACGCTTGTGTGTGGTCCATTGTAGCTTGGATTAGTTTTACCAATTTATCTGGTATGCCAAACTCATGTAATATTGTGTACAGTTTTTCTCTATTTATACAGTCATACGCCTGTCTAAAGTCCACAAAAATCTGATGAACGTCAACGCCATGCTCCCATGCTTTAGCTAGGGTTTGTTTAACACAGAACAGCTGATCAATGGTGGATCTTCCTGGTCTGAATCCTGCCTGATACTCTCCTATAATACCTTCTGTGTAAATACGTATTCTTCTACTTACTATCCAGGTGAATATTTTGTAGCCCACACACAGCAGCGAAATGCCTCTATAATTTTTACAATTTAATTTGTCACCTTTCTAGTATATCGGACATATTATTGATTTTTTCCAATCTACAGGAATTTCCTCCATATTCCATATCTCTAACATCAGACTGTGTAGTTTCTGTGTGAGGGTGTGTCCTCCTTCTTTAAATATTTCTGCCGGGATACCGTCTATACCTGGGGCTTTATTTTTTCCCATTTCTTCAATGGCCGTAACAACCTCATCTAGCGTTGGATGGGGGGTGTCTTCTAATTCGCTTTCTTGATTTTGGTTTAGATGTTCCGTGCCTGTCCTGTTTGCATTATCATCCGGTTGTTGTTCTCCTAATAGGTGAAGGAAATAATTTCTCCAAGTAAATTTTATAGTGGCGCTGTCACTTACGATTTGGCTTCGTCGTTTCTGCATAAATTGGTCCGGGGTTTATATCCTCCTCTTAGGTATTTTAAGTATTTATAGGCCTCTCTACTGTTGTTTCTCTCTAAGTTTTCTTCCATTTTCAATATACGGTCATTTTCATACTTTCTCTTCTTTTGTCTGCAGATCTTGTCTGCCTCTCTTCGTGCTTCTTCATATTTTTCACGTCTTTCTCTCGTTCTCCTTTTTATATATTTTCTGTACAATTCGTTTCTCATGTCCACTGCTTGTTTGCATTGTTCATCGTACCAATGCTCTTTTCTTTGTTTTTCTTCGGTTCCAAGCACTCTTTTAGCCACTTCCCACGTTGTTTTCTTTATCCTTTCCCATTTGCCATCTACCGATGATTCTGTTTCTGCTCCCAGCTCTTTATCCAGCTCTTTTTTTAGTCTTTCCTTTATTTCTGGGCTTTCAAGATTTATAAGGTTTAGTTTTTCGGTACCTTGATGTTTGCCTGCGCTTTGCCTATTTAGCCGACATCTAAACTTGACATGTACCAAATAATGGTCTGATTCGCATACGGCTCCTCTTCTTGCTCTGATATCCATGACACTCGTCACCGCTCTTTTGTCTACAATTACATGATCTATTTGGTTTGCTGTCCTTCCATCTGGTGAAAGCCACGTGGCTTTGTGGATGTCCCTACGAGGGAAACAGGTTGAGCTTATAATCATATTTTTACTGGCTGCAAAGTCTATCAACAGCATTCCATTCTCATTTGTTGTATTGTGCAGGCTATGTCTGCCTATTGTCCCCATATATTCTTGCTCCTTTCCCACTTTTGCATTCATATCACCGATGATTATTTTAATGTCATTTCTTGGTGCCTGGTTGTAAATATCTTCCAATTTTTGGTAAAATGTTCCTTCTCTTCTAGTCATTCTGGTGGCTGTTCGGTGTGTGCCGGGAGTACAAGCGCTCCTGTATGCCGATGACCTTATCATCTGGGCAACTAGCAGCCATATCATGGGTCTTGAAGCAACTATTAATAGTGCACTTGTTAAACTAGAAGAGTGGGCCAAACTAAATGCCATGACGGTAAATACCACCAAGACGACATACCAACTTTTCTCTCTATCAACAAGGCGGCCTACGGTCAATCTGCGCTACTGTGGATCGGAACTCGAAGAGGTGAACATATCTAAATACCTGGGTGTTAATATAGACACCAGAATGACATGGAAGCACCATATAGAACAGTCCGCGAACAGTGCGTCTAGGCGCTGCCGGCTACTTAAACGACTCACTGCGACTACATGGGGAGCAAATCAAGATGTTCTGACAACTGCATATAAGAGCTACATTCGGCCGCTGTTGGAATATGGCGCAGAAGCAACTATTACTGCCTCCACTGCAGCATGCCAGAAACTGCACTTGGTCCAAAATGCAGCCCTTAGAACGATAACTGGTGCGCCGAAATCAACTCCTATACTTGCCATGGAGTCACAACTGCAAGTCGAGCCTATCCAAGTAAGACGGGAAAAGCTGTGCCTCATATCCTGGGAGAGATGTAAAAGAGCCTACCAACAACGGTGGAATAACTATAAAACAGCGGCAGAAAGGCTGAAAACTCAGAAATGCCCGATTGCGATCTATGAAGAACTCCAACGCAAATATGACATTGAACCAAATGAGGCAGCACCATTTATACATCACCGTGAATTCTTTGGCCAACTCCCAAATGCTAACCTGAAACTCTTCGACCATAATAAGACAAAAACAGAGTCGAATGAAGCCGAGCTTCGTCAAGCAGCCTTACACACTGTACAAAAACGTTTTCCCGCTGAGCAGTGGATACGAATCTACACAGACGGATCCTCTATACCATCTACAGGGGCAACAGGGGCTGGTTTCTACAGCTCTCTATTTGAAGGCCACCTCGCTGTAGGAGGCCGCCTAAGCAACTATGACGGAGAGGTAGCAGCCATAAAGGCAGCATCTATTGAGCTTGCCAAGATCTCACCACCTAACAAAGCCGTCTTCCTCATAGATTCGACTGCAGCGATTCAAAACGTGACCTCAAATGGTGACACAAACTGCTCCCTGACAATTGAGTGTAGGCGAGAACTGCAGAACCTTGTACAATTGGGCTGGCAGATTGAACTGCAATGGGTACCCAGCCATGTCAACATCATGGGAAATGAAAAAGCCGACATCCTCGCCAAAATGGGCGCAGCACTACCTCAGCCGGAGACCCCCACTCATATGCATCTGCGAAAGCAAGAATAAACTCCTCAATAAGCCTATGGCTAAAAGAAAACAATTAAGAGCCTGTGTGGGAAAAAGATAGGCAACATTGGTTACGGACGGCCCCATCAACAGAACTCTACCCCGAGCAACTAGTGTTGCTCTTTTTAGAACTACAACCGGTCATGACTACCTGGCCTCCCACCTGCACCGCATTGGCGTGTTGTCGTCTCCTGAATGTGTTCTCTGTGGATACGCTTCCATGAATGCGGATCACCTAATTACATGTCCAGCCTTGATCTCAGACACGCAAGTCCAAGACGAAGATGGTACGGCAAGGCTCTCACGTCTCTACTGGTCAGCGCGCCGCCTAATCGCCCAACAGCCAAGGGTGGGCGTTGGCTAGTAAGTAAGTCTTCTAGTTCCTTATCTTCCGTGGGGCAATGATCATTTATGATCGTTATGTTAAGAACTTGGCGGCGATCCGTAATTTACACATTCTTTCATTTACTGGTTGGAAGTCTAATATATTAGCTTTTATTCCCTTATCGACTATGAAAGCTACTCATAGCTCTTTACTCCCATGTGGCTTGCCGCTCTGCACGATAGTATGTGTTTTAGTATCCCTTATTTCACTTCCTAGCCATTTTCTTTGTCCACCTGGTTTGCTTAAGGTTCTCACATGCCATGATCCAAACTCAAATTCCACGTTCCGTTGCCTAAGTCGTTGCCGATTTAACCGTCCCATACTCCGAGGCTTATCTAGAGGTTTCTTAACAATCTTCTTTTTCCGGGAATGGGTTGTTGGCCCATAGCCCAACACCTGGAGGACCAGGAACTTTGATTTCGGGGACCCAAGTAACCATGGTTCGACTAAATAAGAATGTTCACGTGTAATAGCATTAGTTCAAGGTCAACTAATGATCATTAAGACTACAAAATCGAGTAACAAAACACATTCGTGTGCAAACCATTACACAACCGTTATAATGAATCCCGTACACGCGTTTTGTTTATATTACCGTGGCGAATGTATCGATTACCCGGCACTGCACGAAGGAGTTATTCACTGCTATGTTTGTGTAATGACAAATTTCGAGAACCACTAGAACATAAAACTGTCCATACCGTAAAACTTTTCCCACGCACTGTGTCAAAACGGACGTTTAATTTAAATAAAAGGTCAACGAACAAATAAACTTCAAAATGTACACACAGCTTATTATACTTTTTCACACGCTCAACGTACATGTTGAAACATTTTAAACTGAAATTCTATAAAACTGGTAGTGAAGCCACAATGCCTATATGCAAGTGAATATCTAGCATTGAATTATAATTTAGACAAACTGGAAATATTGGAAAGACGAATTATTAGGAAAATATTAGGCCCACGAAAAACTTCAGAAGGGTGGAAATTAAGAAGTAACGATGAAATATATCAAAGTATAGAAAATATAACAGAAACAATGAGAAAAAGAAGACTATTATTTTTTGGACATTTGTATAGAATTGACAATAGGTTGACAAAGCAAATCTTCAAATATCTGTGTAGGAAGAAGTCAACATAAAGTTGGATTAAAGAACTCCAAAAGGATTTAGAAAAAAATAATATACACGCAGAAGAAGCAATTGAAAGAGACGGTTTTCGGGCAAAAGTGTTAAAAATGGAGGCAGTCCAGGGTAGGAGAGAGAAAAACGCAGGTTCAAAGTGGACTGAAGACAGGAAGAAGAGTCACAGTGAGAAGATGAAAGAATATTGGAAAAAAAGAAAAGAATTGAAATTGGCATGTGGTCCTTAGATGGCCGATTACATTTATGGTACACCATAATAACATGAGATACATCAAAATCTCTAAACGACTCGTTCTGTTTGCTTAGGTTAATGAAACATTCCGTTAAGTGGCCACCTGTTTCAAAACGATAGAAAGTCGTAAGATATTTCTAACTGTTTACAATGTTTTCCGTCTGATAATGTATAAACAAACATCGGTTTGCTGAAAGATCTGTAATATTATCGAACTACCAAATACATGATACAGTATTATATCAGTTTTTCAGTATTATTTCAGTTGTATACTCGCTTATTTGGACTGTACCTAGATGTAGACGTGAAGTTTTCAATGCAAATAATATTCCAGTCATATTTCAAATTTTTCTTAAGTCTAAAGTGTAAAATATATTATTCATTTGAAGACAACACTAGTAACCATAAAACTGCTTTGTGTTAAAAAATCGAGTAACGTACGGATTCAAATTTTCAACGGATCCGTTATAAAACAGTGCAAATGTGAAAAATTTAGCCAAAACTGCTTCAGGGTGATATTACGACCCTTTCACAGTTTTCTCCTTAAACTGATTTCAATTGAGTAAACTATAAATTGTGCACAAAGGCTTGGCTTTGGACAGGCTTGGGACATTTCACCTGGAACTTTACTTAGAATCGTATAATTTTTATACGTTTTGTGTAAGCTCAAACCTGATAGGTTGTTAAAAATGGGTTTGAGTAACAAGTATCCAATCAAATAAATATCGGTATGGAGAACCATACATGACTTCCATGTTCTAAGATTTATATTTAAAATCATTTTCGAAATGAAATATTTCCATAGAAACTACTTCTTTCCACTTATTGCTTCAGCCTTAACCGCAGCACTATGATCACTAACGTATACCACTTCACGTTAGCGCACTCGATTTTCACCGATGATGGCAGTCGACGGCACTGCCGAAACGTCTGGTTTTGCAGAAAACCTTGGACTACGGCCAAACAGCCCAGGAAGGAATGTTAACAACAAACTACTACTTTGTTGCCGATAACGTAGTACACATATAAAAATTATCCCCTCCCCCTTCAACTATAATTTTCATTTATAGAAAATTACCCCCACCCCGTTCAACTAGCCTCTTCATTTATAGATATTTCATCTACGTTTCTACAGTGAATTATTAAGATCTTCTTATCAGGATACTTTATTTATCAAAATTAAGTACTTTACTCTTGTTCCAACAAAAAATGTTTCAGGTAAACTGCCCTTTCCCCGTAACCGATCTTCACCAAAATCAATAGACCTTGAGTCTTCTACAACTCAGGCACACATGTACAAAATTATTTGATTCTGTTTGAATTTAGGGCAGTTATCGTTCGTCATGAAAAAATTTCTCTTGTTACAACATAAAATGTTGCAGGTAAACTACCCCTTTCCCTTAAACGATCTTCACCAAAATCATCAGACCTTGAGTTCTCTACAATTTAGGGATGTATGCAAAAACTTATTTGATTATGTTTGAATTTACGGCAGTTATCGTTCGTCATAGAAAAAATTAACCTTGTTATCACATAAAACGTTGCTAATTATATGGAGGAGTTTAAATTTTATCCATTAAATTGGAGTTTAACCCAACAACCCACTTAAGGGGGAACCCATTGCTAACCCGTCTTCTTGTATAAAAAATCTCTTATCGTAAGTCTAAAAAATAAAAACAGCATGTATGTATGTATAAAAAATCTCTTAACAGCAATGGGTTCCCCCGTAAGTGGGTTGTTGGCTGAAATTTACTTACACTTCTTTGAAAATAAATACCTGTTGTCTAATTGCAATACATTCTACAAAGGCATTATTTCGTACACACGCTATGTAGGCTACTGTAGATGATACTTTCGTGGTTTTTGATGGCACTTATAGGCAAATTAACAGGCTTCTTAAATACATGAACAGCGTAAATGGTAAAATTAAATTTACAATGGAAATGGAAAATAATGAAAGTATAAATTTCCTTGACTTATCTGTACGTACACAGAATCGATCATTTACATTTAACATATACAGGAAGCCAACTACCACAGACTTAACTATACATGCTAATTCGTTTCATCCACACACACAAAAAATAGCGCCGTTTAATGCATTAGTGTATAGACTGATGACTGTACCTTTAAGCCGTGAAGGCTATCGGAATGAGGTTAAAATTATCAAATACACAGCCATAAAAAATGGTTACACAAGTGATATGGTAGATAATTTGATTCGGAAACATAAGTATACGCAGAATAAGACAAAAAATGACAGAGATAAAGTGCAATTTGTGTCAGCCGAATTTACTAATGTGCTTCCCAATGTAATTAAAAACGAGTTCAAGAAATTAAATGTTTCATTCAGAACTGTTAATAATTTTAAAAATATATTCAGGTTAAGATCTCCTAAAGTAATAGAAAATTGCTCAGGCATATATAAATTGCTATGTGATGATTGTGACAAGTTTTACATCGGCCAAACGGGGAGGAGATTAATTGACAGATATAAAGAACATTTACCAAAAAAGGACACCACATCAGCCAAGTCAAAATTTGCTTTACATTTAATTAATGAAAATCACAGCTACACTGGGTTTGCGGGGAATATGGTACCCATCCATGTCACTAACAAAGGTCGTTTGATGGATGCGTTGGAAGAATTCGAAATTTATAAAGCATCTAAAATACATAAAGAAAGGTTGCTCAACGACCAGCTTTCATTTAGATCGAACACGTTGTATGATACCGTAATAAAGATAAACGGTGAACTTTGCAATCAGCCCAGATGATATGTGACTGTCAGGCAGTCCGCACTGTCTTCGTTAGCTGTGTGTGTACGGTGTTTTAATTATGTCATTTGTAATAGTTGTGTTTGTTTTATTCGTTAGTGCGTGTATGTGTTTTTTAATAATTTCACCGACGACTCCTATATATTAGGAAGAAGACGTTTTACCTGATGATGGGAATTTAATTCACGAAACATGTAGTGGAATATTTAACTACAAGATCGCCTGACGGATCAAATTAAGGTATAATTTCAAATTAATTGAATCTTATAAGCGATCTGAAGACCATTAATATGATGAATCAAAAAAAAATCTACACACACACACACACACACACACACACACACACACACTTTTCGAAAAATGACTTTTTTCATGTTTTGAGGGTAGTACAATCAGAATCTGCAATAATCTCGACCACAATTTTTTTTGCCATCACCATACTTCCATTTCCTTATGGAACATGGAAGTAATTAAGCTTTAAACACGTTTATCTTGAATACAAGTATAATGTCATGAAATTAATGAAGAAGATAAAAATTATATATGCACTACAGTTTTTAGGTCAAATGTTTTCTTGATTTTAAAAATAATTTCATTACCTTAAAGCAGAGGGATTCATCAGAGTTATGGTTTTTGTCTGGTACTATTTTTTCATTCCTACTCCTTTTCCAAGGGAGGCTCAATACGCGCGCGCGCGCACACACACACACACACACACACATTTTCACATTATTTTTGTCATTCAAATTAATAATAAATAATACTTTCTATTTTTAAAAACAATTAAAAATACCATAAAATCATTAAAATTTAAGTGTATAGGTTAAGAGATATCAAGACACATTTTGAGCATTATGTTGTATGTCATGTTGATTCGCTGTCTGGTGACGTATTTGTGCTTGATTTGGTTATTCCTGTCCGTTGGTAATAATGGTAATGTGAAACACAAAAGTGCTTCTTTGGGTAGCCTCTCCTGTTCAGTTGGCTCCCACGAAAAAACGCCAAGTACAAAATTTGTATGATTATATAGTAATAAAACTATGGACATTAGTTTCAATGCTGCATAGTTCAAAAAGTGAACTGCAATTCACTGCATTACCTGTGAACGTAAAGAGCGTATGTCCGCAATGAAACATTATCATCGGTGGTTAGGACTATAACCGTACGACTGTACTATCGTTCAAATGGACGGCGGCGATGGTATGTAACAAAGACCGGATTTTCGAATTGCTACCATCTGTGAAAAACCAACAATGGTTCCATGGTTCCAATAAAACATATTCTACCGTTAACGAAACTTAGCTGCTAACTGGAACTATAACGGCATTAAGTAACGAATGTTTAATCACTTGGTCGCTAACGGTGGTAAAGAAAGCTGCCGACGTCCTGCGAACTAGAACACACAGAGAAACAATTGAGCGGAGCCAATTTGCCCGTGTAATTACTGAACTACATATTAAAAATTAAACGAACGTAGGAGCGGCCAGGAGAAGAATGTGTGTGTGCGGCGTGAGTACTTCTGTCTGAAAGTAGTCGGCAACCTCCGCGGGCAGCAAAAAGACACCCTTCACTTGTAACAAAACACTGTACAAGCAATTAAAGGATTTCATTGCCGCTAATGAAACTCCAAGAGTTTCTGATTTCTTACTGTTGGCGGACTAAAGACAAAACACAATTTCAACGTGAAAGTTGTGGAGTTAATGAAGACCGGAGGCTGACGACTTGGATTGTGTCCGTCTGGCAGTCACTCCGGAGCCAACGACTAATAATGGAAACCCCCGATCTCAAAGGAACCAGAAATTAATCATGAGTTACGTCGTGCACTACCATAACAACGCGGCCCCAAAAGTCAGTGTCGTTGGGCCGACAGTAACTTTCAAAGTTTTTCTCCACTCTCAAAAAACATGTTTACTTACGTAATAATAACCCTCATTACGATTTTTAAATTATAAGCACAAATGACAAGGACAATACTACTTGATATGAATAAAATGATTCAATAATGGAAGTACAATATTATCATAAGTTGTACATAACTAGTAGGCTCCCTGAGCTACAAAACTCGTTTACGTTTTGAACGAAATACATTTATTATTAGATAAAATCGAACTAATAAAATTTAATACTTTAAAGCTTTAAGTAAGGCTCTTCGAATGTAAGATTCTTAGCATTAGACGACAAACGCCACGTCTACATATACTCGTACATATATCGTTCTCATATTCAATACTGTCTTGTTTTATAATGTTTTATGTGTTTTTGTACACGTATTCATATGAAGACTTTACAAATAATATGCTCAGTATCAACATGGTGTTGTAACGAACTACAGCAGTAGTCTTATCTTTTATACACAATGTGAATTTACAACTTTTTCGAAATTTAAACATTTTTTTAGGCTGTGGTGTCAAAAAGTTCAGAAATTTAAAAACTGAACACTATATTCAGATTTTGGTTAAAATTTTGTTTAATTTTATACCTCAACGGACTTTTTAATTTTAAAAATTTTGACTCCTGACATTTTTGCCCCCGCCCATTTAATTCTGGGGCGATCAATATAAAAATAAGTAGAGGGTTTCTGAGGTAAAAGTACGAACACGCATGCCAAGTTTTAAGAAAATCGGTTGATGCGCTCATACGTTATCGTGAAACACTAAAAATACATATACAAATAGACAATGCCAAACGGTCGGGTTAAAACTGAGACTTGCTTCGTTCGTTCAATAAAGTAATTGCTGAAGAGACTCAAAACATTACTAACCCACACAATCATAAAACTGTAAACGCGAAACAAATTGTCAATGGCAACTATAAAAGTGTTGATAATCATTGAATCCATAGTTTAAAATATGAATTAAAACAGCTACGGTTCAAAATCGAATCACACCGTATAAAATATTTGTCACGTTTAATTTTTTAAGGAAATCTGTCACGAAAAGCATGGTCATACAAATGAATAGACGAAAATATTGTCACGTTTAATTTTTTAAGGAAATCTGTCACGAAAAGCATGGTCATACAAATGAATAGACGAAAATACTAACAAATATCTCAAGGCGGTGTGCGATATTTACTGATGTTCTACTCTCTTTTTAATCCAAAGAGTGACTAATTCTTCTTCCATAAAATTTCCTCTGATAAGGATTTACACCAAAAATTAATTACTCCAAAAATCAGTTTGCTCTTTTGACTACTAGATCACGTTTGTGTTGATCCATCATAATAATGGATCACCCCGTCAGAGTTGACTAGAGTTGAACGAGTTCAATACACACATTTTTCTATTTTTAAAAATACGCTTTCAAAAACTAATCGGAAATTTTGACGGATAGCCGGCAATGGGTTCCCTCGCCTGATCGCCGGCAAGGTGTCTATGCATGCCTAAGCACTTTACTCAAACGTGTCTTGTCAAACTACCGACGAAGAACAGCTCTGAAGATATCTGCATTCCCATGTGTCATAGTACCAACAACACAGTACTGTGCTGTATATACGGTGATCGTATAAATTCCAATACTTACTGTAACTGAGTACTCAGATCTCCTCCAGTGACAGTCGGGAGTACAAATCGCCGCGTCATCACGTACTTCAGTTAAATCAGAAGTCCCAGAACAGTATTTAACACTATACTGAAAGCGACAAGAAAAAGTGCTTTTCGCGTTATCTAATCCCGAAAGACGTGTTTATGTAATGTTACAGATTCGACCGTGTATATTCGTCAAGAGATATGAAAATATGGGATACGAGCAAAAACGGGAGCACGCGCACACACACATTCTCTGCACAAATGTGTTCACTAATATTCATCAATTAATGAATGAATTTTTTTGCACCCATGAAAAATGGAATTAATTGAGGCAATTTCAAGGACCTATTCTATGAAAACTATTTCGGTTTCCCATTAATTAAGCGTTCGATATCCTACATATTTTCCAAGCAATTAACAGAAGATGTCAGAAACATCATTACCGACATAGCCTATCATCGTAATAATCATTACTGTTATCACCTAATAATCGCCCTAATGTACGTCATTCCGTAATCCCTTAAACAATGAGTAAACGATGGGCCAGCTTTGTAAATAAAGCACAGAGTGTAGGTAAACAGAAGTTGATTACACGGAATGCATGTAATGGTCACCATGGTAACGCTTCGATCCAATGCAGAACACGCTGCGGACTGGGTGAAGAAAACTCGGCCACTAATTGCGTCCACGCGACCATTCCTACTACGTGCTCACTACACTACTCTCATGGAAACAGTAAATACCGATCGAATCAATTTACGTAAAACGTTTAACGTGTCAACACTCGCTAAGCCGCTTAAACGATAAAACCTATTATGTGGCGCTCTGTCAATGAAGTATTATTGATATCTAAACTCTAAAAAAATTTGTTGGGATGGCCACGGATTCATCCATAAAGGGGTTTTATCCAGGTTGAAATCGGATATAGGCTGAGGAAAGCGTTGTAGACAAAATTAAACCTGTTCTGCCACTGTGTGAGAATGTATGGATTAATTAAATCGTTTGGTAGTGGTCAAAACGGAAAATACAGCGTACAAGTGCTCAAGACAAACAACGAGCTACAGTAAGGATCTATTGTCAGCAGCAGCAGCGACAGTTACCTGTATGCAAATTGCCGAACGCCGAATCATTATTTTCGTAGCTCATACATTTGCATAACTGTGGACAAGTTATTTTGACACCGCCTTGACTTGTTACCGCCCGCAGTTTAAAAACACTTTTAAACTGAATATTTCACTGTCACTTTGTACTGTCAATAAATATATAAGTAAATATATACTTATAGAGAGGGTAGGCCTACTCATATAGGCCTAAATGTACGAATTACCACTGATAAACTCGTATCGTTTATGCATTCAATCGTCACTTTTTCTTCATTCAGCAAGGCAAAGTGTAAAGAATTTATGGCTCATCTAAATAAAATATCATATCTGACACAGCAATAACTGATTTATTATGTGCAACGCTAATTTCACAGAATGATTCTGCTACAAAATCTAGAGCCTATAAAATACACTAAACGTATTTCATTAAGACCCTACCTAATTCACTCAAAGACGATGCTTGTTCTGGTATTCACAGTTCAATTCTATATATGGCTTTAAAAACTGCGAACTCTTTTGATAAACTTTTGTTTGGTGTACGTACCTTACTTTACACAAATACAAATCGCACAGAATGAAAACTAGTACTGAAGTTTCAAAACAAATAGGCCTAAACGGGAAGAGAAAAGTTATAAATCAGAACGAGCGGAGAAAACAGAAATTATGAAGTAAAAGAAGAAGTGAAAGATAAACTGAAAAGAGGAAGTAAAAGCGAAAATGAAAAGAGGAAGTAAAAGCGGAATGAAAAGAGAACGTAAAAGATGAAATGAAACGAGGAAGATATAATTTATAGACGCTTGAATCAGACATAACGGACTTATTCAGCACATTTTTTTTAACAGTTGGAGGAGGAGACAGTAGAAAAGGTCAACCAAGGAGGAATATTACGACAATGTGAGAACGATGATGTGCAAGGTATACTGCAGTCAACACAATAAGGAAGAAGAGGAAGTTGCTGGACCGTGAAGAATAAGATTGATAAGCATTAGTCAGATGTCGGTAGTATAGTATTTCCTTAAAACTGATGTACATCTGTTCTTGAAATTCTTATCTCCATAACTTCCCATGCATGTTTTACTATACTCTGCAACAACAAGGGCCGGTCTTTGGACGAATAAGAAGGAACGCAATTCTTCAGAAACCCTTAGTCGTATAATGTTTCATATTTAACCGGCAGACTTTAGTATTTTCTTTTGCCACAGTACAAAAATTTAAAGAAACAATTAAGTGGCTTTTCCAATGACGTATCTATTTTCATAATGTTTTCTTCCATTGTGAATTCTTTAGAGACACAAACTTCAGATGTGTGAAATTATATCGACCACGCGATATCGAACGAGAATACTGTGCCTTAGAAAAAAAAGTCTGCAATTTATACAAAAACAACGAATAAATGAGCAAACGAGCTGACGATTGACATTGCCTGGCAAAATTAAACACAAAATACTAAAAAGTTCCTATGCTTCTGCGTTGTACAGTGAACAGGAAACTAGAGCGGTATGAAATTCGGGTCATTCTGCCCTAACGCGCTCGGACTGAAAAATCTATCACGCGCGATTCCGTAAATTATACGGAACTTTCTACAAAGCAGACAGATTTTAAAGAGGAATCTAACAACAAAATAAACTCCAAATAAATATGTAAACTAATATATTTAATTCACACAGAATTAACAGCCGAGACCGTGAACTGAAATAAATGTTGAGGTTTCACAATAGCCAAGTTGCACACAATTGTACGCAATTTGAAACATTTACCGTCACGCCCTATAAAAGTTTGAAGAACTAACTGATACATCGGTGTGTGTGTGTGTGTGTGTGTGTGTGTTTAATATAATTAATTAATTACTTTTTCGTAATTTCATAACCTTTGTTCAAGTCTGTTTGTTCACGAAGGTCATTAATACACACACAGTATAATCTAAACTTTGAAATTACTCATACATTAAGTAAATGGATATTGGTATTCTTTTCACATACCGGTACTACTGTCACGAGATATTAGTTAATAAAATGTGATTTTTTTAACTTGATTGCACTAATGTAACGACTACGTTTATTGAATACGTCTGCACCAGCAAACTTCTAGTTATAGGCCTACCCTATAGACGTATATGTATAATAATAATAATCATCATCATCATCATCACCATCACCATCACCATCGTCATCGCTAGGAGCGCTCGTTAGTCTATTCCTAGCCGAATATCCCTCCAGAGCAAACCTTTTGCCCAGTTCATGGTACCACATTACTTATCAATCTTACTAAATGCCGTCGTCGTGGCCTTCGATCACCTTTCCAAAAGCAGTCCACCCTTATCTTATTCAACTGAGATTTTTTTGTTATTCTGGAATTACACATTTACTGTTTGTTATCGTTTAATTAAATATTTCACGTAATTCACAGCTGCCACATCTTTATCATAAACTTTCCTCAGCGATGCAGTCTCATTAGGCGATACATTTGTTTTCCATATTATTATTGTCGGCAGTGGCGTAACTAGAAGCTACTCCTGGGGGGGGGGGGGGATTATCTTGAAGGTTGGGTCCCTTTTATTTTGTTAATTTACTAATATTGTAATTCCTTTTATTTCTACAAATATTTGTAAACCTTATTTTAAACACACATAACTGGCTTAGAAATAGGCGTACGTCAAGTGATTATCGAATTTTGCTCTAATTTTAGTAGCTCTGGGGGACGATCGATGCCTCTGTAATTTCGCCACTGATTCTCGGAGTATTTTATACACTTTCTTGATTGAACTTATAACCTTCCCCTTCATCTCGACTACATTTTCACTAAACATCAGTACATCATCCACAAAACTCAGATTTGAAGTGTATGTATTGTATGTGTGCGCGCGCGCACGTGTGTTCACTTACCAAAATTTCGACATTTTCTTTTCAACATAATTTCTAATTTTGTAAAGTGGAGAAAATGTTTATTTAACCTGTAATTTTGTCAGTATCCGACAAAACAAACCTAACGAACAGATTTTTCATTAGTAGTTTTGTAATAAAACGTGAGAACGTCAGAAGGAGACAGATTAGTTTATAAGTTACTGACCGCATGATAAAACCATACACAGAATCACAGCTACATATATAATACAATCTTTGAGAGTAAAGTACACATGTATAATACATACTAAAGTAACTAAACACACATTTTCACGGTGTATTAATACAACATCGTGCCATATACAGATTTGGGAAGATACTATTTTACTAGAAACTGTAGGACTTTTTTTTTACATATACGAGGTTTGATCAAAAAGTTTGTACAATTTTGCAATTTCCACCGCTACAAGTGTCCAATTAAAAAATGTTTTTATGTAATGTTGGTACACACATTTTGGTACGTTGTTACACACACATAACGTGTCACTGAACTCGTTAGTGACAATCGTTTAAAATTTTAGCCCCATTTGATGCATAGTTACTGATGCATTTTTTTCACAGCTAACTGAGTAAGTCGTCCTTAGGTGTATTAGGCGTTTTTCCCATTCTACAATACAAGATTGAAGAACATGGATTAAATTTTGTGAAACTGTGAGATAAACTACTCTGTCCTGGTAAACGTGTTGAGAAGGCTTCTGGCGAGACTGCTGTGCGTGAAAAAGCTGTTTACAAGCTGCAATGACTGCTGTAAATGTGTTGGAAGATCGTCATTGTCATCTGAAGATTATGTTTTTCTGTTCCACGAAATTTCATCGCTAGGGTCAATGGTAAATAAAGAGTACTATTCGAACATTTTATGCTATTTGTATGAAGCTATTCGTAGAAAGGGGCAGATTTACGGAGGAATAATTTATGAATATTCCAGACCGATAATGCGCCTGGACGCACGTCATTGCCTGTTAAGAATGTTTCCACGATAGGCAAAAGAAAACGTCATTATGATGACACGGCAACAGCCGTATTCACCAGATGTGTCCCAACGCGATGTTTCCTCCTCCCAATAGTGTTAATTTCTACGAAAGGACAACGTTTCGCGATCGTTGAAGACGTAAAACAAAAACTGCTAGGTGAGCTCCAGACTATACCAAAAAGTGCATGCTTGAAATATTCTGAAGACTCCAAAACGGCTGGCTTAATCGTGTTACATTGGACTGAGACTACTTTGAAGGGGGCAGTATATATAAGTGTCGATGAATGAATGCATAATTTTTAAAATAAACAAGAACTCCATGAACATTTTGATCAAACCTCGTATAAGGTGTCTAATTCGTCTCAGGTCGCTTTTAGAAATTCCCATACAAACCGTAACCTGGAGCAAATCGTTTTTCTTCAATAAAAGATAATTTGTCTGAAGGAGAATGAAACGGAAACAGACTCTAGGCCGCTGACAACCCCACGTAATCAGTGTCGGGGCTGTGTTCCTTTTAAACCTTCTGAACATGATGTTCATTTCCTTTCAACGATCTTTTCGCACGATGAAACTCTGCTTTTCTTTCCTCAGTCCGAAATGTATGAAACGTAAAAAATGAGAAATGGCATCTAGTGACATCGTGAAACTTAACGAGAAAGAACCTGGGGCATTTATATTTTTTTAGTTTACATTGTTTCTCGACGCTTCATTAACTTTCACACGTCAATACGAAACAGCTTATCAAAGATGTCTTTTGTTCAAACACGTGTTCAGTTCGAAGCGCAGTACACTAACCTTCTGTTGACTCCTTTGTATTGCATTACTGAAGTATCTAGAGAGAGTACGATTCTTGCAGTCATCGGAGGAGTCACTCTGGGCGCGCTGCTACCACACAGGGGCCTTAAGCCCAGTCCCCCCCGTCAGCTACAAGCTACTGAAGTATCTATCTTCAATACAGTTTTCTCGCCCCCAAGAATCGAACATTCGTTAATGGAGGAAACCGACTGTTAATTTATAAAATTACACATGACCTGTATTCATCCACAGTTAAGTCCACATTTCGAAATATTATGAACTAATTTTCTGAAATGTACAATACAATACTCCTTAAGTTCTACAGAATCCTTAACACGTTAGACAGAAAACAGAAATTACTCGGAACCCCCGATGAAACGCCTTACATAAATATAATTAAAGTACACTATACACTAACATCTTACAGAAAACCAAGTCAGCTTCATAGGTCCATTCTCCACCTACAGGGCCATTGGGCTCGAGAACTGGGGCCCAATACAAGTGAATCTGTGTGTGTGTGTGTGTGTGTGTGTGTGTGTGTGTGTGTGTGTGTGTGTGTGTGTGTGTGTGTGTGTGTGTGTGTGTGTGTGTGTGTGTGTGTGTGTGTGTGTGTGTGTGTGTGTGTGTGTGTGTGTGTGAAGAAACAAGAAAAACTCTTGGAGGAAATCGTAGGTACATTGCCAGAAATAGCTCTGTGCCCAGCAGGGTGTTGTAGATGTGGTCGGAGTGACGTAACTACCCCATCGCGCAAATCCGCCCTGCAAAGGGAACCCAGCAAACACTCGACTCGTCGAAAACCCAGATCACTTCATACTTACCCGGTGCTGGAGTCACATTTTGGCCTACTACGTCATCCCCAATATCGTGACGTACGGCAAACAGCTCGTGTTTTTAGATTTTTTAGTAACAGCTTCTTCATTTCAGGATTTCTAGGTTTTTCGTTTCCGCTTTAACGGCTTTTCCCTCCGTGTATTCCCACACTGTCTATCCACAGGCTTGTATTTAATGCTTCTTTTGTAGTTAGCTCTATTGGCGTTCTCTTCAATGATTTTTCCATTTTCTTACGTTTTTGAAGCCTACCTAATAGCCTAAGTATAACCCTTCTCAAGGATGTCACTTTTTAATTAAGTTATTTAAGATGTGCTTTCATTTACCTTAACATAACACGCACACACACAGCTATTTTACGTTCATACAAAATAATTACAGAAACGAATATGAGAAAAGCGCACGAACACGTCAGACTGGGCGCATGATCCCGTCAATGCGGCCAACTTTATTAATCGTGTACCTGCAGCATTTATCACGCTTTATCAAACATGGCAGCGCCTAGTGGGAGTTCAGAACTACGACGGCTCATTCAGCTGACGTTGTGCTTGTACTGGTGCCGGATGGTTGTAATTAAACTGCGGGAAGGAACGTCACGCCCCGCTCATGCTTATGTACACAAACTGTAATACACCCTAGTTTAATTGCAATAGCCTGCATTACTTTCCACTCATTTTTAATAATTCCCAGCATCTCATAAGTTATAAGTATTCTTCACATCTTCCCACATATACACACACACTTCCAACCATTATACTTAGACTCACATTCGAGTATTAGCAACCACAACCACAAAAAATTAAAAGTTTTCCTTTGTTAAAGAAACGGTTTGTTTTTGTTTTCTAATGCTGTAGAACTCTGGAAACAATAATCGTTTATAGTAGTCAGCAGCATATTCTGTGACTATAAACATCCTAGGCGCTACAGATCATGCAGGACTTGGCCCCCTCGACAAATGCCTTCACGCTTCTCGAATCTTTCCCCAATTCCATCTCCATACGCTCACTCTCCTGACGTCCTTTGCTTCTTCAAGATCGTCCAACCACTTCTTCCATGGCTTATCCCTCGGTCTGTTGCCTCCTGGTCTTCTATGGAAAACTTGTTTTTGGAACTTTACCCTCTACATACCTTCTAAGTGTCTTGCTCATCATACTGTTGACTGTTTTATTTATGCCATTATTACAGGCTCTTTGTAAAGATGTCTCAATTCTCATAATTTTTCGTTCCCATCTCTTCTCTGCACAAATCTCTTATCCGTTCATCACCACTAGTCTTATTACATTTTGGGAGCGTGAGGGTATAATGCATATCCTCGTTTACCACTAATTTATGAAACTGCATACACGATACTAACACTTATCCGCCAGTGCGAAACGATAAAGGATCTGAAGAATAATATTGCATATAAAATGGACCGAGTGAGACAAGAAGCTGAAATACTACAGTCGAAAAACTCGGCTTAACGTAGGCCTGAAAAAACTGATTGGGTTACGTAGGACGGACGGATGAGAGAACAGCTAGGAGAGACATGGGCGCGAGACTGGACGTGGTTGCGTAGTACGCGGACAGAACGGAGGGAACACGTTGAAAAGGTTAAAACACTCCCTCGATTGTGATATCAATAAAAGAAGATGAAATTCTTGTTTAATTATTTTGTTTATACTGTTCATTTGATTTGTTGCTTTGTTATATGTTCCTTGTTTTTGTTACTTATAATTAAACATTAATACTCAGTTATTACTCCGCAGCGTGACCGACCGTTTTCTTAATCTGATCCGTAGCAACTCACCTTCAGGCAACGTGACAGTTAAATTTTTTGGTTGATTACAAAAACAAAATTAGTTTTAACTAAAACTAATCCTATCTTCAAGTTGTAATTATTTTATATATTATTCATGAGTCATACGTCTAATGGTTGTGGACTAAATGTGTACGTTTTATGTATTTCATTTATTTAAAATATCCCTATTCTATACAGGATATATTATAACATACTATATCATTAACAATAAATTCAATTAGATTCTGTAAAATATTGATGTTATAGTAATTAATAACTTACTATAGTATCATAACATTCACACACCTTCGTGCGTCTTCGTCTTAATTGGCTCTACAGCTCTTGGAGAGCCTTGGCCTCCTGAACAATCGATCCTCTGCTCTCAGTCTCCATCTTCTTACACCGAGCCTGCGCAGGTCGTCCTCAAGATCAAGATCATCCATCCATCGTTTTCTGGGTCGAACCTTCCTTCTTCTTCCACCAGGTCTCCCGTAAAAAGTTTCTTCAATGTGGATGTCTCTAACATGCCCTGCCCATCGGATTCTACTTTTCTTTATGTCAGTGACGATATCTGGTTTTCCATAAATTTGCTGGATTTCTGCATTGGTCCTTATTCTCCATGCTCCTTGGGAGTTCACTGCACCAAATATCCTACTGAGGCCTTTTCTTTCCCACCTGCGCAACCACTCTTCCTCTGTCACTGTCATTGTCCAAGTTTCGGACTCATACGCGACGACTGTCTTAAGACCGGATAGACACGGATCTTGGTTCCTCTGCTTATGTTTTTACACTTAAATATATCATGTAAGAAGAAGTAACATCTGTTTCCAGCAGATATCCTTTCTTTAATTTTTTCGGACATTTTTTCCTCAGTAACTAGTGAGCCTAGGTATTAAAATTTTTCAATCTTTTGAAATTTGTGTCCTCCAATTAACACGGTTGCTCTTCTCTTCTCTATTGTATTTTACTGCCTGTTACCGTGTATTTCGTTTTTTCGGTGTTCACGTTTATACCTAAATTCGTTGCGGCCCCTTCTGTAATCAACAAACCCACTTTTAGGTCTTGTTGGCTTCTTGAGATAGGTACTACGTCACGTTCGTGAGTATAGTAAACTGCAAATGCTATCCTATCACACACGTTATGCTTTTTAGTCAGTTACGGGGTTTAGTTGAAAAAGTTGACGGAGCGACATCTATAGCTTAGAAGTAAAATTTTAGTGGGTTGCGAAATTCACGTAATTTCCGAATCTATCTGTTAATTTATTCATCGTTTACCACCGTTTTAAATTTACGTACCACGGCTGTTTTGAAAAATGGACCAAATCGAACATCGTGGTATTCGTTAAAAACGTCCAGCGTCAATAGAAATTCACAACGAAATTGTAAATGTGTTAGGAGATGCCGTCCCTTCACAAACAATCCTTTGAAAGTGGACGCTCGAGTTTAAACGTGGTCTCGCACGGACACTGAAGATGATCCTCGCAGTGGACGCCCCAAAAGTCCAACTGCAAATGCGGCACCCACATTGCACTAGTTTCTTCATACGAAATTCTTGAGTTAAAATCTGAGTCAATTGAGATGGCTATGAGGCCCAGGAATATCACCGACTCTCAATCACCTGTCTTCCAACACCGAGTATAAAATTCATTAACGATGTCTTGAGTTGTTGCTGATAATCTAAAAAAAAACGTGGTATTTATGTGCGTACATGACCTGAAGATTACAATAAATTCTGTCGAAATCGGTATTATTTTTAATTTTGTCTAATTAACTGACCTAACTTCCCAGTGTTTAAAACCAATTTTTCAATGAATGTTTCATTGAACATCAATTTTTCCAATGTTTCATTGAACATCCTACACGGAGTGTTAAAAAATAAATAAATAAATTTACACTGGACATAAAAATCACTGAGCACAATGACAAAATAAACACTTGTCTGACAATAAAAGCACCCCTTTCCTCCAAGTTTCGGAATGGT
This sequence comes from Magicicada septendecula, assembly GCA_034769895.1. Lineage (NCBI taxonomy): Eukaryota > Metazoa > Arthropoda > Insecta > Hemiptera > Cicadidae > Magicicada > Magicicada septendecula. Next base: position 247,365,884 of record CM068371.1, on the reverse strand, counting down.
GTAGCCCTCTCAAATTCGGTTTTAAAAAACTGACCTCAAAGCTGACGAGTATGGTCGTAAGAAAATTAATCGCATTAACTGGATTCGACCCTGCGCCTCACGCAGTCTCGAGCAGCAGCGAAAAGTCATAGTGCACACATTTAGTCCCGGATTTTGTTTTTAGTAAGTGATGCTCAGTTGTAACTATACAAAAATAAAATAATAAAACATCAAAATATAAAATTGCCTATACCTCGTATTTTTTACAATCATTCCACAACTAAATTAATTGTTTATATTATCAGTACTCCGTACTTTTAGCTATAAGAATACAAAATATTCCCTTCAAAGTATTCAGAGTATTACAAAATAATACCCTGTGAATGGTGGTCGTGGGCTATACAAAGGGAGGGGAGACTGTCGCTGCAAAAGGCAAGCGCAGGTGTTTACAAAGGGCGCACTCAACCTGTTCCGAGAATAAGGGTGGCGGTGTCCTGAGAAAGTAGCTTTCGTCAAATGTTTTTTTTTGCTTTCTCATAACCACTGAGCTGTGAGGGATTTTCCTTGAATCCTTGAACAAGTGTGTTAACCGCGTCAGATCCCAGCATCTGTTTTGACGTTTAAACTTATAAACTCTGTTCCTTTAATAACAAATACCTTGTCCTTGTAAAAAAACGCCCTTCGCAGCAAAACCGGCTACGAAAGGGAACACGATACGGCTCATTAAATAACTTCGTTTATCGCTTTATAAGACACAAAAACGTTCTGTCAACTCCACAGACACAGCTTACTTAATTACGTACTTCATTACTTCAATACCTTGGTGATATTGATACAGTAACACACAATCATTACCTTTACACCTTTGACACCGAAACACCACGTACCAGACAGTTTCGTTTTTAAATAAATGCGAGAAATCTGATCTCGAAAAGAGTCTTCCCTACAAACGATATACTTTTCTGAACAACTGTGTTGGACACTCACAGTTTCTCTCGTGTTTAATATCGCATTATTCATTTGGATTTGAAAAACATTAAAAGTTATGTTTATTTACATATTCATAATATTACATGCAAGACGAAGAATCATTATACAGATTTATTTATTTATAAACACTACATAGCATACCACAATGTACTTCAGCATAGTACACAGTACAAATATACTGGTACACAAAATACTATGATGCAGCCATGTATCACAATACAATATCAACGTATTACTGCAAGTAATTAATTACTAGTGTATGGGGGAGGGTTCTATGTAAGTAAATGTTTTTGTAGTTTTCGAGCAAGGAAATTTACGGGAAAATTTAACTGCGATACGTATTAAACAAATTAATCACTATTTTCGCTCCAGATTACGTAGTAAAGCTAAACCGATTAATTAAATTTATTACATAGATAAGGCAATTTTTTCATTAAGACTAGCAAAAACCTCATGTGTCGTATGATAGAATAAGTAATTTTGTTAAAAATGAATTCTTTTTTTATTAAGTCGTCTTCATGTGTGTGTACACAATAGCGTGTGCTACTGAGTGAATATATTTATGCAAGATGTTACAGCGCATACGTACATGTGTGAACGTATGATAGACTATCATATTATTATCTGCAACGTACTATACCACTGCTAAATATACGTGGTAACATAATAGTAATTAATAATATGTCCCCATATACACGGTGTACAGCTCCCTGTAAAGCAAAAACAAAACAAAACACATTTGGATTGCCATTAGCATGACATTCACAATAAAATTACTACACTGTTGAAAGACTACAAAACGATTTTCAGAATGACTTTTCACTTTAAAAAAAATCCAGTTTAGAAAATACGCCGACACTTAAAAATGTATTAGCAATAAAAATATATAGCCTACACATACAATACGCTATTATTATTTACTGTAAAATGGTTTATTTTCTTAACAGAAGTTATTTTAATTATATAGAAAACGAGTAAAAGTAAAAAAAAGTAAACATTAATCGGAAAAAATAAATGAAAATACACGATTGTTTATTTTTTTTTTTTAGTGATATTCCGTACTTTCCTTGTGTGGCGTTTTGAAGATCTTCTCGATTTTCCGATTTAACAAGACAGTATCGTAGGAAACATGTCAGTAGGCTACCGAATAAGAAATCGAAATGTACAGGAATAAACAGAATCATTAATACCAAACGCAGAAACAAAACAGTGCCACTGGTGTGGACATTTGGTACGTATAAGTCAAATGAGGAATCTCAGAGAAGTGTTTTGCATAAGATGTGAAGGAAAGCAGCAACTCCGAGGGTAGTTCGAGGAAAGTACGGGAAATCACATAAACGCCTATACTATGTCCAGTCCCGGAAGGCGGCTAGAGGATTAGAAGACCCTCACTCTCTCTCTCTCACACACACACACACACACGCGCGCGCGCGCGCGCGCGCACTGACAGGCCGCCTAACAATAGACAGGGGCAGGCCTTTGACCTGCGCTGCTGTCTTTTTAGTTACAGTCCACTACAATAAATTAAATTTTATTGTCGTGCTTAAACTTTTAAATTTTGATTGTTCCATTGAATTCAGACTGTAATTTCATTTAAAATAAGTCCAAACACGAAGTTTTTATGGCGATATTCAAATGTTTTACATTTATTTGTTTATTTTGAACTATTGTTATTGTTAAACTTTAGAACACCATCTAAGCGACTATTATTAAAAATGATGAAACCTTATTAAAAACTAAGTTACTGATCATCTTATTTATTTTTCAACTATTTTTCTGTGACACTCCCTTTAATATGTAATATTTTTACAAATTGATTTTTGATTTTACAACTTAACCTCGAAAGTACGAGAATCTTAAAATTCCTGGCGTCGGCCTTGGCCATTTTTTTTTTTTACTGTTCCGATTCACCGATTGTGATAGGCCTACTCGATAAAGAGCAGATTGACGACCCACCTCTTTATTGCTATAATACTGAAAGAATTAATCAACATATGTAACAGATTTTAATATATAGATATAAAGATTATTTTCAAACCTCATATTTTTATTTCAAATAAACAATATATGAAATAGTTGTTATGCGTAATCGAAATAATTGTTTGTCTTTTTACTAGCACGAACTTTTAAAAATGTTATTTATTATTGTTTTACAGACACACAAAATGAAATGTGATATGTATCTACGTAAATATATTAAAAATTTACTGTCCATGTTATTAAATCTTAACTATACACCTATAGTGTAAATTTGCACTCAACCCAAGCTACATTTAGCAAAACAACAAAATTGCTACATTTTGTAAATATTGTATTAGAATTTTGATTTTTAATTGTTGTAAATTTGTAAATATTGAAAAACGTGTATACAACTTTTAATGCGGCCATCGGCAGTCTCAAGCCTGCAACATAAGTATCAGAGCTTTGAACGCAGAGAGAAAGTTAATTTTAAAATTCCGAGTATATACTTAGTTGAATTTTGAGCTCGAGTTTAAAGCCTTGTATAAAAAAAGTAAAATAGCCTAACTATTTAGCATTAATTTGACGTGTAGTATAAAAAGATACTACAAGTAATGCATCCGGTACGATGAATATACAAAAAGCCAGCGAGATCGGCCGCTGGCAGTTCTGTGTCATTTGATGGGCCGATTTAATCGGCCGCTAGCAGTTCCAACAATGAACCATAGGGCCATTTAACCGGCTTCTGGCATCCAAAGGGAGTGTCTCAGAAAAATAGTTGAAAAGTAAATTAAATGATCAGAATCTTAGTTTTTAATAATAACATTTTTTTAATAACAGTCGCGTAAATAATTCTCAGAAGTTTAGCAATCACAATATTTCAAAATAAACAAATAAGAGTAAAACATCTGAAAATCGTCGTATAAACTTCGTGTTTGGACTTATTTTAAATGAAATCACAGTCTGAATTAAATGGAACGACCAAAACTATAAGATTAAGCAGAATAACAAAATTTAATTTATTAGGCCTATAGTAAACTGTATTTAAAAAGACAGCAGCTCAGGTCAAGTATCGGCCCCTGTCTATTGTTAGGCGGCCTGCCAGTGTGCGTGCGTGAGCCAAGGGTCTCCTAATCTTCTAGCCGCCTTCCGGGACTGGACATAGTATAAGAAAGACTAAGACATCAGGAAAATATGGTAGCTGTCACCGAATGAGCTGAGGTAGAGTTCCCAATCGTCCGGGTTTCCCCGACACGTCCTATTTTTACTTCCATGTTCCATAAGGAAATGGCGATGGCGAAAAAATCGTGTTCAAGAAAAGGGCTGATTCTGATTGTACTACCCTCAAAACATGAAGAAGTCATTTTTCGAAATGTGTGTGCGTGTGTGTCTGTCTGTCTGTGTAGAATTTTTTCTATTGCAAACGATAACTGCCGCAAATTCAAACAGAATCAAATAATATTTTGCATACATGCCTGAACTGTAGAGGACTCAAGGCCTATTAACTTTGGTGAAGATCGGTTACGGAGAAAGGGTAGTTTACCTGCAACGTTGTATGTTTTAACAAGAGTAAAGTACCTACTTAATTTTGATAAATAAAGTATCCTGAAAAGAAGGTCACAATAATGCACTGTAGAAAGGTAGATGAAATATCTATAAATAAAAAGGGTAGTTGAAGGGGGAGGGGTAATTTTCTATAAATGAAAATGATAGTTGAAGGGGGAGTGGATACTTTTTTATATGTGTACTACGTTATCGGCAACAAAAAAGTAGTTTGTTGTTAAAATTCCTTCCCGGGCTGTTTGGCCGTGGTCCAATGTTATCTGCAAAACCAGACGTTTCGGCAGTGCCATCGACTGTCATCATCGGTGAAAATCGAGTGCGCTAACGTGAAGTGGTATACGTTAGTGATCACAGTGCTGCGGTTAAGGCTGAAGCAATAAGTGGAAAGAAGTAGTTGCTATGGAAATATTTCAATTTGAAAATGATTTTAAATATAAATCTTAGAACATGGATGTCATGTATGGTTCTCCATACCGATATTTTTTCATGTCAGAGTGGAACGTCAGTCGGAGGGGGGGGGGATTTGTCGAAACCGAGATTTATCTGTCTTTAAAATGGTTAATGAACGCGTTGCTTTTAAAAGGCTTATTTTCTAGATTGGACAGCAATTATACTCAGTTGAAAACTGTTTACGTGTTTATTAGGTTGTCATTTTTGCGTTTAAATTAAACTGCTGTTGCCTACAATAAGTCTTAAATACTTAACCTCCACGTAGTTATTTTACGCGTAGATTTGTCCACGACTCTGCTGCATACGGTATTGTTGGTGTGTACGTTCTTTCCATGCTGCGTTTTTCCCTATTAAACAACTGCCACCACATAAACTGTTTATTTGAATCTTTCAGTCACGTGATGAGTCATACGCAAGGAGTAACGAAAACTGCTAGATTTAATTAAAAACCTATGCATTCATTCCGCGGTCCAATACCGAGAATAAACCGAAGCGAATAAACAAAATCTCTAGTGACTGTACAGATTTTTCGTGCTAAAGATTTACGTCGGACTGGAATCAATGAAGATGGTGCGAGAATCAGTTGAAAATTTTAAACTCTTTACGGATACCTGACGTTTACACGTCCAACGTGCTCATTGTAAACCTACAACACGCGATTACACGATCACGGCTGTTTATACTATAATATACATAATATTATAAAATAGCCTAATGTCTCATATTTTACCACCAAAGTACCGTACGAGAGGACACCTATCTATGTCTGGCATCCAGTAAACCAGGACTACCTTTCAACCGCCCGTTACTGGTCCTCAAGTTTTGAACGCGAGTACTTATTTTCACATAGCCTATACCTTTTACAGTTATTTCTTTAGGACAAAGCGAATTTGTTAATACACTGCTGTTTGATGACGACCTACTGGTTATAGATACCACCGAAAATGGTTTGTAAAGAGCGCTACATAATTTAAAATGGTGTTCGATGCAGTATAACTTAAGAATTTCAACAAGCAAAACGAAGGTATGGCTTTCCTGGGAAGCAATCCTGTAAGAGGCAAAATAATGATTAACAACTAACTAACTGAACAAGTCTCTCACTTTGGCTACCTAGGGTATAATATATCTTATGAGAACAATAGAGACAATGAACTACATAAGTTTTAAATGATGTGCGGCACCATAAGAAGAACACTAAAAAACAAGACGCGGAAAGATACTCAGCTGAAGTTTTACAAGGTAATGCCTGTCTTTGTGCTTCTTTATGGAAGTGAGTCATGGATAATCAGAAAGAGAGATAAAAGCCGCATACAAGCAGCGGAGATGAAATTTCTAAGACCGGTTAAAGGTTGTTCTGAACCGATTTAGATATAGATTTAGATTCTAAGATTTAGATTTAGATATAGATTTAGACCGATTTAGATTCTAATTTCGATTTAGAAATAAAGAGATTAGAGAAGAGTTGGAATTATACAACTTAAATGAGAAAATAGAATTGCTTAGAAGAAATTGGAAGGACCATCTGGAGCGTATGGATGATCGAAGACTACCAAAAACGGCAAGTAGATACAATTTACCTGGAAGAAGAAGTGTAGGGAGACAAAATAAAAGATGGGAATAAATCCTATGAAGCCAGGACAGGTCACCAAGGCCTAATCCTTGTTGGGGAAGAAGAAGAAAAGAAGACCTTTGACAGCTGACAGGTGTAGGGTCAATGTATATTTATTTGTGTAATTTCTGTTAAGTTTTTGAGTTATTCGATATTAAGGTATGAGTCCTCTGGCTCCTGAAACCGAAGCACCTGTTCCTGAAACGTTATGTCCCGATGAAGAGCGGATCCTCCGGGATGAGGACAAACGGAGCTGAAGCCCTCCCTCCACGAAATCAATACCACTTCTTAAGTAATTTTTGAAGACAGAAAATTTTTAATGATGCGGTTACGGTTATAAAGTGAACAAACTGTTGTTTATTTGGATCAACAAATTTCCGAAATCTGACTTCTTAGGAACCGTCTTCATGCTATTTAATTTCCATCCTACAATTGCCACTGAATGTAACCACCTACGATCACTCGTTTATCCTCAGAATCCGACTGATCAAATTATACGTTGATAAAATCTGGTTTTTAAAACGTTAGTTTAACGCTATTAGCTGTACCCACACGTCCATACACTTTCGTCATGACGATTCTACAGCCATGACGAATACCCATCAGTCACACATGTAGTACAATGTTTTATTTATTTATTTTTTTTTGTACTCAACCACTTCAGACTAAACAAAACGTCCAGACGAAACTACATAGGCCTACTGATGTAAATATCAACAAACGGAGATTTGAAATATATAGCTGACTGAACGTTGTTGAGTCTCTTGAACACGAAGTGCACTTTTTTTTAATTTAATATGACAAAAATTATGCACAGAACACTTTATTTTCTATGTCTTGTTCCTTGTATCCACCTGCACAGTTTCTTTTTAGACACACAATTTTATGTAAAATTATAATATCGTTTACTCAAACATAGATTAAAAAATGTTATCCGTGTAAAATAAACAAATCTTGTTTGTTGCTGAGCGAGACATTAAAATCTTATTAACCGTAGGCAGCGCGGAATTTAAGCGTAGGCTACATAGGCTGCAGCCTATGGGCCCGCACCACAAAAATAAAATAAAGAACGGCAACTTGCACAAAAATTATTTGGTTCGTGTTTCAGAAAACAGTACAAGTTATTAGAGGAAAAGGTGGTATTATGAGCCAATAAATAAAACAAAATCCTAATTAAAGTAGTATGCTGCAATCTTTTTATGATACAGAAAAATTATGATTTACTTACAGTTTTGTACAATGTAAATAACTAATACTTTTGTTCTTTTTAAAAATATGCTTAATTTGTGATAATTACAAATGACTTTGTTTACTTTCCTTTCGAAATCAGTTGTTTTTTTATTTTTCATACATTTTTATTCTGTTTAGGGTCTTTTGAGTGTAATACAGACATGAGTGTAATCTTTTATTACTATTTTCATAGATTCCAGAATGCCATATTACATAACGATACCTTGAAACCGTTAAATTGTTTAACATAGTATTGAAAATGTACAAAAAACAGTGTATCCAAATTTAATTTGTACACTTGACAATGATTTTATTTGCAGTTCTGGAAGATGTATTTTTCAAAATTTTTCGGGGGAGGGACGCCCCGGTATTGGGGGGGGGGCGCACATGTTCAGTCTAGGGGCCAGCTTAACCCAGCCATGATCGTAGGGGCTACGGACTGGGGCCTATGTGTTTATTTCTCCCGATTTTCGTTTTACTCGTGGCCTAACAGAACCATACCTTGTGTACGTGAATTCGAACAAAAACGTTCCCTATCTGTGCAATACTGTTGTTTAGACACGTCGCTAAAAGTAAATCAACGCGTTATTGCCAGCAAGTGGCCTTATTTTATGGCGACCTTAATCAATCGCCGTTTAAATCAAGGTAATGTGATGTAGGACTTTTTTAGTTTTTAAAATTTTAATATTTTTTAAAGGATTACATTTTGTTTTTATACTTTTAAGAATTATAATACTCGTTGTCCAGATTCTTACGTAGTGTAAGAGACAATCGGCAAGATTCAAGGAGGAACCTTTAGAATGAGACCAGTGTATGTCAGTGGCGTATCTAAAATTTGGCCTTGGGGCTCGGGGTCGCGTCGGCTTCATACAAAAGAAGAAAAAAAAGAGAAGACTAATTTAACATTACTATCTCTAAAGTGGTTGAAACCAGTCCCACTAATGTAAACCTTAATAACACCATAAAAATACGCGTTATTGAAACACTGTTTACAAGTGTGACTAGTGTGAAACTAGTTTACAAGATTGACTGAATTGATTTTCCTATATTTCATATTTTCGAACGTATACGCTAATGCTGTGATTGCATACTTTAAAAAAAGTTACTACTATATTAGCGTGCACAGCTGAAAAATTAATTGAAAAAACCCTAAAAATTAAAAGGTTAACAAAATTCGTCAACTTTTTCGACCCCCTGGGGAATCAGGTCCCCCCCCCCCGTAAATACGCCCCCGGTATGTCAGAAACGAAATGAATAAGTGCCGTCAGGGATAAAAGAACGAAAATGAATGTGAACGAAAGAAAGCCACTGGTCGTAACCAAGCAAACTAGTGGCACCGAGCCCTTGAACACCAAGTGGAAAGAGAAACAGCTGAAGATGCCCAAGAGGTCTAAATTATCTAGGAGTGGTAATCAAGCATTTGAGCCGAAGGTCTGATGAAATAAACCACTCTGTACAGTACAGTAAGGCCGGGTCGTTCACGATGAACAAGCAGATAGTCTTCTTGCAAGAAGTGTATGTGACTTCTCTATCGGCAAATAAAATCACTATCTTAAAATATATTTTTATTATTATTATTATGTGACTAAACACTACGGGGCCGTGACTTTTCAAAGATTTAAACCAATGGCTTAAACAACGCACTTATTGTAATTTTTTCTGACAATTTTCAACATAAGTGTCGTGTAATATTGAAATATATTGAATTTTCATTATATTACAAATTACATTATTATTATTTCTTATTTCTGAATCATAATGGCCATGGCATTGCACACCTCCGTCCAACAATAAAATGTTTGGGAAGCTGAATTGTACAAGTAATAAACTCCCACGTATTATATTATCACGTATCTCGCAGGGCCTAATGTTTTTAAATACTTCGTCATTAAATCGGTTACACGTGGCAGTACTGTAAGCTTCATTTTAGTGTTAAATTATTATTATTTTTTTTTTGCAAAGTCTGTTTTGACAGATTTGTCGAAACCTCTTTCTAATACAATACCTAAACAGAGCATAATGCTAACGTTATAAACTGAATCAGTTTGTCTCTTTAAAAATGAAAATTTGTTCGATTATACAATTTAGCTTTATCCCTGGATTTAGGCCTGTAGGGGAGGGCCTATTTGTTTCACTGTTTATATAGAATATTACGAGCTGCTATCTCAGAAATGTTCCTACCGAAACTATGGTTTAGGAAAAGTAAGTGTCTGTAACCATTATAACTGACTGGTTCGTAAAAAAATTTACTTGAAATGTTTACTTAATTTGTAAATTCAGTCCCAGGTTACCAATTATAATCATCTCGACGTTACCGTTCTGTGGTTAAGTACTGTTTCCAGACTACGTAATACTACGGTTAGGACACGAGGCGAAGACAGATGAACCTGTCAAATTACATTTTTTTTTCGTTATACGTTGTGTGAAAATGTTAGTTGAGGCTATATTTTTCTTATAACTTTTATTGTCATATTTTTTTAAATTTCTATTTCCGGGGCCTGGGGCAAGTTGCTCTGTAATCTTACAAGCAACGATTACTCAATGAACGATAAATTTGTAAGTTGTAGTCTACACAGTAAAACAAACGTCAAGGCGCGCGCGCGCGCGCACACACAAACACACACACATGGATTGTTTACTTAAGCCCCAAACTAAACAAGTACGATATAAAAATTTATCACAGCGAACAAAGTATTGAACCATACAGCAGCAATAAACACTGTTTATAAAATTATAACCACGCCCCCTTCGCAGCACGTTACTATAAGTAATAATTAGTTACTTGAAAATACTTAACATGATCTATGTTAAATAATATGTAGAATTTTGTCACAAAAATAACAAAATCAGATCTTTGCATTGTTTTCGCAGTGTTGTTTGTTTTATCTGAGAGCCACTAAGCTTCGTTTAACTCTACGAGTGCTAGTAAACTGCTTTTTATAGCCTATACCAAATTTGTTTTTAAAAACGTTAATAGTCTATAAACTACATTTAGAATGATCGGTAATGATCCTTAAGCGCAGATCACTGCCTAATATATCTTTGTTTTTTTACCCAAACTTGTATTCATAATACTTAAAAAGTAAACAAAAACTACCCTTTTTTCAACGGTTATTTACGCCATTCCCCATTAATTCGTTTACACTATGTACTCAGTGACAAAAAAATATATGAAAGAAAAGACGTGGGAGACAAAGAGATAAATACCATATATATTCCTGACAATTAAGTTGTTATAAACTTAGTTACTACACAAGCAAATACTCAAAACTCTTCGTCCTTTCACGGGTGTTTCCTTCCCTTTAAAGGCAGTCAAAAATTACATCTGAACTAATTAATTTTAAAAAACACAGACATTAACGAAATATCGTAAATGTCGTCATAAAAACAAAATTGATTTTTTGTGACATTTTCAGCGTGTCATAAAATAAACAAACAGAAAAATTGGATTAAGACTGCCGTTAACAAACACGATCAGCTGTTCTGTGAAACATTATTGATTCAGCCCAGAAATGTGTAGTCCGCAGTTGTATAAGCTTTACCTGTTACAACTTGGTCTATCACGATGGGTTATTTATTTGACATTATCATCTCGTTTTTATCACATGTACAGCTAATGTAAACAAAACCACAACACCGTGTATAACATAACGTCTATGACATTCATAACTTAACCTGTCTCGTCCGAATTTCTTTTCTTACCTGCATCGTGATTCGTCCCTCCACCAGCAAATATTGTACTAGAATGCACCTGTCCATCCCTATGTATCAGCACATGATCCAAATCAGTAACCACTTTGCACTTTTCTCTGTCACTTTGTAAAGCATTTTTAAAACACTTGGCACACTGATAACACAAAGCCCACGCGTGTTCTTCACTGATAGGAGCATTAAACGATATCAAAATGTCCATTAACGACACACACCCTTTATCATCTAGTATACACTTATTAGGACTCACTTCAACGTCGGATGCCATTTTACTACCGGCAAAGAAGAAACATTACTGACCAAACTGATTCGCTTTAACGCAATGCGATCTTTCATTCAGAAACCAGGCCGTACTTGTTTTGTTTCCCGCCGTACAGGTAGCGCCACTAGTTTGTACACATAATACTATCTTCGAACCTGTGGTAGGGAGGAAGCAGGTTCACGTTTTGTCCTCAGCGCAGATAAAATTTGTAGTTCGTCGCGTGAAGTCGTCAGCCATCGGACGTCGCACAAATTATTTGATCCTGAGTGAAATGTTAAAATAAAAATACACCAAAGTTAGAAAAACGAAATTTTTTATTTGGTTAATGAAAATGTCTTAATGGTTCTTTATTGTACTGTTACCTCATACAGTAATGGCAATCAGATTCAGTGTAGCCTAGGGAGCTGAGTATAAAACGAATGTGAATCACATGCTGATAGATTAAAAATTTTGTGCATAAAATTCAAAAGCGTGGCATAGCCTACCTCTTGAAGTAAAACTCCTTAAATTACTCATCATTTCGTGATATTGATAATATTGTTTCTAATATTACCATTTGATAACATTTAACTAATTCCTAATTAAATATTTGGTAAGCATTAAAAAAAAAAAAAAATAGCAAAAATCTAAAAATTAGTGTTCCGAATCAGAAAAGTGCAATATATTTCATGAACACATTGGGATATATAATGGACAAAGAAATTAAGAATATTGTTCCCTTTGATCTTTTAAGTTCGTTGCGCAATAAAACGAATTATGTAAGCCTAATTGTTATCAGCGGTGTAATTGTATAACATCCTACAGTTAAGTGGAAATGTCATCTTAAATATTTAATTTAAAAGATCTTTACATTGCTACCATGACCTACTTTAGCTAAAATTAAACCGATTTAAAAAAATGACATTTTAAAATTGTAACGTAGGCTATTTGTGTCGAATTTTTTATGTTACGAACTTTCTGATACACTCCTAATTCGTTGCTCTATCTTATTCTTTCAAGATATTATCTATAATACTAATGTATTATCTATAATACATTATCTATAATGTAGTAAGTTACATCCACAAATACAGGGGCGTATTTACGGGGGGGGGGGGGACAAACGGGACCCACCCCCAGAGGGACTAAAAATTTAACAATTGTTTTTAATCTCTTAGGATGTTTTTTTCATCTGTGTACGCTAATATAGTAATAACTTTTTTAAATATACAAACAGTTTCTTGGATTTCGTTGTCCATGACGTGTCCGTTACTTAACTAAATATAATTATTTCACTACCGACTCGGAACACCAAGTTTTTTATGGGTAAAAATGTAAAACGTATAACCGGTTCAGGCTATAAGGTAAAACTTTTACGTTTTTACCCACAAAAAACTTTGTGTTCCGAGTCGGTAGTGAAATAATTATATTTACAAACAGGTTTATTACACAGCATTAGTGTATACGTTTGAAATGTGTAACATAGGATATCTTACAAACAATTTTCAATAACGCGTATTTTTATTGTGTTATTACAGTTTACTTTGATGGGACTGATTTCAGTCACTTTAAAGATACAGTCGACTCTCGATAATTTGACACTCAAGGGACCAGAGAAAAATTTCAAATTACCAAGAGTTCAAAATAACAGGAGTTTAAATAACCAAGAGGGAGGGAGGAAAAAATCAAGTAAACAAGAGTTTCATCAAAATTCGTGATTTATTATTTTAAACATTTGTACAATTATTCACAAATGTTCATTTTGAAAAGAAGTCCGTAATTTTCTGTTGAGTGAGCGACTTCAGTCTATCATTGTCCAATGAATTTTCGATAGTGGTGAGAGCTGCGAAGAAATCGTCACTTGTGTCGGTTCTGAGGGCGTAGAAGCGTAGGGTAGTAAGAGATCTCCTTGCCTCGCTCAATGTGACTGGAATTGGCGGTTGTTCTTCTTCGTTTTCTTCCTCGTCCTCATCCAGAGGGGCCAAATTCAACAGTTCGGCATCGGTTAGGGCACCGTGGACACTGATGTCATCGTCAACATGAGCATAATCCTCAAATGTTAATTCTCCATAGTTAGGTAGAAGTCCCCACCCTGAGTCAGAATCTGTAATTTTTGGCGGCTCCGATGACTGTTCTACGTTTTCGGTTTGCTTAAACCCGCACTTTCTGAAGCAGTTATAAATAGTGGTAGGGTTGACATTTCTCCAGGCCTTATCAATCATGATTATAGCGGTCAAAACTGTTATGTTTACCTTCTCACCTTTTTCAATGCTATCCAGCACAAGAGAAACAATTTCTCTACGGTAGAGAGTTTTAACATTTTGAATTATGCCTTGGTCTAACGGTTGCAATCTTGATGTCGTGTTGGCTGGAAAAAAAATCAATTTTACGTGGTCTAATGGTGGTGGGTTATTATGCACGGTGCAGTTGTCCAAAAACAGTAAGATTTTGCGTTTTTCCTTTTTCATGTCACTGTTCACTGAGGTCAGCCATTCATTAAACAACTCTGTCGTCATCCACGATTTTTTGTTTGACCTATAAGCTGTGGGCAGCGATTTTATTCCTTTAAAACAGCGTGGTTTCGCAGATTTCCCTATAATAAGTGGTTTCAATTTTTGAGAACCGTCCATGTTACACGCTAAAAGAACAGTTAATCTATCCTTGCTGAGTTTCCCTCCATGACACTTTCGTCTTTGAACGTCAGAGTGCGATCAGGAAGACATTTATAAAAAAGCCCGGTTTCGTCTGTGTTGAATATGTTCCTTGGGTCATAGCCATTCAAAAGTTGGTTTAGTTCGTCAATCCATTGAGAACAAATGGAAATATCCACGCTGGCGCTCTCTCCGCAGATTTTTTTAAATGTGATGCCGTGTCGATTTTTGAAATTTGAGAGCCACCCCTCACTTGCTGCAAATCCTTTAATTCCAAGAGACTGCGCAAAAGATTTGGCTTTTTCCTTCAACATGAAACCGCCGACGGGAACGTTTTGTCCTCTACACTGACGAATCCACTTAAGCAAGCACTCTTCAAGACGGGGAAATTCACCCTGGCGTGACCTTTTTCTACTCGCAATTAAGGCAATTCCGGTGATGCGATCTTTGTTTTTCAAAATCATCGACAATGTCGATGGTAAAATGCCAGACTGTTTAGCGACATCTTTTTTTAATTGTTCATCCTCCACAGCTTGAATCACACGCTTTTTTTCACTTATGGAAAGACACTTGTTCTTTCTTGAATTCATTTTAATAACACAAATCAAACATTAACATGACTCACTTTAACGTTTGAAGGAAGACTGGAATGCGAACTGCAAACTCACTCATATCTCATTTATGTAAACAATCGACAGGTCTGTACATGTATGTAAACAAACGACAGGTCTGTGCATGATAAACGCTTCAAATTATAGAGGGTAGGGAAGCCCGGACTTCAAATTATTGCATGTTGGCGGACAAGATACTATTCCTTCAACTTCAAATTACCGAGGGGACCAATTAATATTGATTTTATTCAATTTATCGAGTATTTTTCAAGGGACCGGGAAAAAATTTCAAATTATCGAGAGATTCAAATTAACGAGTGTCAAATTATCGAGAGTCGACTGTAGTAATGTTGTTTAAACTTAACTTGATTTTCTTGCGTATGAAGCCGACCCGGACCCCCCCCCGGACAAATTCTAGATACGCCACTGCACAAGTATGTTATTTAGGCTCATTCTATTCTGTAATCTGATTTTTTTAATACAGCCATGGAGAATTAGATTCGGTTAAATTAATTCTTCTTGTTTCAACAATGTTTCATTACACACACACACACACACACACACACACACACACACACACACACACACACACACACACACACACACACACACACACACACACACACACACACACACACACACACACACACACACACACACACACACACACACACACACACACACACACACACACACACACACACACACACACACACACACACACACACACACACACACACACACACACACCTTACTCTCACTTTAGAGAACCGCTTTGGAAAAATGTTTTTGATGTAGACCTACATTCTGTTCTTCACATTTGATGAGTATGTTTCAGTTACCGCACCATCATCAAATCGCTAATGAACACCAATACTGTTATTACATAGATTCAAATTATATATAATAACATGCATATGGTACGAGATATAATCGGGTCTGGTTTTAAGCTATTAACTTAGATCCATAAAGAAATTGATGCAGATTGCAAGTAAATTCATAATTTAATCCAATTTATGGGAACCTACCAGTATGTTTTTATGAGAGTTCCCTGTAGTTCATAGTGTTAAAAAATTCATTGGAATATTTCAAATGTCTATTTTTATTTTTTTTCACATAAAAAATGCTAATGTTAAAACAGAAGTAATGCAGAATAATCTATACAAAAAAACTGGAACAATAATTGAAAATATACAAACACACGAAAACACATAACAATGACATCCTAAACGAACAGACACAATTCAAATCACACGCATTATTCGAACATATCACACCCCACACACACAACATCAATCTTTAAAAGTCAATACCATTGCCAAGAACAAGACGGACAGTGCTCCCAGCGGCATCCTCTAAAGAAACTTTTTAAAAGTGAAAACTGGTTCAGGCTATAAGGTAAAACTTATACGTTTCTAGCCATAAAAAACTTTGTGTTCCGAGTCGGTAGTGAATTAATTATATTTAAAAAAAACTTCTTGTACAATATTAAAAGTATCTCACATTTCAAATATTAATTTGGCAACTAAATACAATAACCATATCTTGAATACATAATTTATAATCTTTTTAAAGATTATACTTAAAAGATAATGACTTATCTTAAAAGTCAACTAAAAGATAATCACAACCTTTATCTGTAGTACCTTTAACTGCAGTATTTGCTGTAGTATGGATAAACCTCAGAAAATAATTCTTGAACGGAGACAATAATTACAGTTGTTTCTAAATTCTATCTGTGTAAGCGTAACTTCATCATGAAGTCAGATTTTGTCTTTATGTTCAATTTTCATTGTTAAACATGGATCTTTAGAGAATTCAAAAATATTTATTAACGATGATATTAATAATTTATGTAATAAATATGGTATAGGTATATGCAGACAGTAGATTTAAATAATCATCATCATCATCATCTTCAAGGATTAAACAAAGGATGGTTTGTTCCGGTCTCAAATAGGCAAAGATTAGAGCTGGTGACTCCAGCACTTACTCGGACGTCCCACACCTCTCCACCCCCTTGGCTTATAGTTCCATAGTTGTTTGGGAATGCGGCAGTCATCCATTCAGCAAAGATATTCCCACCAATTCAGCCGATACTGGGTGATTGTACGTGTGCGCATTATACAATGCACTGGGAATCGGCGACAGTCGTCAATTTTCACAGGACACTGTTGTCATTGTTATTTCACTAACTTCTGCACTTTCATAGTGGACGAAGACTTGCAACTGTTTCTACTCTGTCTAGATGGGATCATCAACATCATCATCCTCAAGGTTTAAACCAAGAATGGTTTGTTCCGGTTTCAAATAGGCAAATATTATAACTTACTGTACATTCCAAACAATGAAAGACCTTTACTTGTTCCATAACACAGTTATTCAAAACTGTTCCTTCTCTTAGTGGTTATTTACCATAGAATGCAATTATTTTTTTTAATAGACATACAGTACTTAAATTAAAACATTTAATTATATTATCAAGTGTATGAAACACTTTTTGCACATATTTTCTGATCCTAATAACTGGATCTTGTGGTATGCATGAAGAACAGTTGATAATATAATATCAGTCAATTCAGATCCACAGTCAGCACCCACTTTCCATGTTGTAATTGCATTCTCCAAGTAGAGATTAAAAGTGCACTGAACAACCATATTGGAGCACTTGAAATGTATTTTTCTTTTCCAGTTATTCATATTAAATACTTTGATTGTAATATTAGAGTCAGTACAGTAGAATATCAAAATAACGAATGTCAAAAATCTAAACTGTCAATTTATGTATGTATATTTTTAATTATGGGTATATCTGCACAGGATGTTGATGTTTTTCTGTTTTGTCCAGTTACATTGTCTTTAGATACTATTGTGGGTTTCATTATATACAGTCTCCAGATCGCATTAAGATTTAATTTTAAAATTTATAATATACCTTTATTGTAATCCGTCTTGCGATCTTGTAGTTATTTTGTACACTACATGTTTCAGGAATAAATTCCCATCTTCAGGTGAAGAATTTTTTATCCTCCTATTACATAGGAATCATCAGTGAAAAATATTACACACACACACAACTGTTACAAATAACATAATTAAAACCGTTATAACTACACAAGTATCAAAAACAGTGCGCACACTGCTCGACTGTCAAATTTCAACTCATTATACTGTGGGTATTTCGTGTATCTACTGTGGGTGTTGGTCTGCATTTGCAACTATAGTAGCGTACTGTACTGTCCTTATAATCTAAGTTAAAATTTGAAATGATTCCGTATGGACTGTATTATGACTGCAAGTTATAGTGTTGTCTTTTGCAGTTTACAAATAAAAATGCAACTACTACAAATTCAGTCGATGACTTTACACTCCACTATCATTATACATAACTATTATACTTCATGTCTGAAAATCTGAACTATCCTTGGACCCAATTAATTCGGATTAGCAACTTGTTTACTGTATATAAGTTTTGATTACGTTAACCAAATATGAAGGTATCCAAAATATGAAGGTATCCTTCATATATTTAAAGTTATGCATAATTTAATTCTGTTTACTCTATCAGAAACTTTTATATAGTCAATGATTGTTGATGTTATCGTTACATCTAGCAAGGACTCCAGTCCACCAACCTTCTGGCACCCTAATACAGTTGCATTATATCCCTGAAGCCTGTAAGCTTGCGTCCAGGTTTTGGCGGTGGAGGAGGTGTTCAGTGCCCATCTTGGAATTAGTTTCATGGCACAGTGAGTATCCTTCAGAAAAAAAGATTCTGATTCGGTTGAGATGGGCAGCAAGGGAGTCGTGTCTAATATTGAGATGAAATGAACCAATAGAGTATCTCCTAGGTTTAATTTTGCTTTTCTCTCAAGTTACACTTATATTTGTTCATTCTTTGTTACTGATGTCGTTCTGTTGTTTTCTCAATGTTTTTAAGCATGGTTTTTACAGCGCTGACCTCAGGTATACTTCTTGGTCGATGAAGAGAGGTATCTCTCTTTGCTAGGTTATCTGCTCCTTCATTTCCTGAAATTCCCACATGTGAAGGGGATCCATTGCAAATATATTGTTATTAAGCTTTTCTAAAGTTTTTATCATCTGTTGTGTTTCACTCAGAGTTTTGCTGGTATATGTGGTGCATGAAGATTCAGCTTGCAATGCTACCTTGGAATCTGTCAGCATAACATTTAGATAGTTGTGGAGATCATTTAATTTGGCCAGAAGAACCCATGATAGACTTTGAGCTCTGCATCAAAACTTCTTCTGTTCAGGCCCACAGGGAAGTGGTGTGAAAACAGGGATGAGTAGATTCCTGCTCTAGTATTGTCTCTGTCATCCTTTGATCCATCTGTGTAAACTCTCAGTCAATGTGTGATGGGTACCTCTCTTCTAATGTGCAAACAGCTAATTGATTGAGGTTCAATGGGGACCAGACTTTTTTTATTATATCTTCTGACAATAAAAGATTTGAGTTTATCTGTGGAAATCTATTTGATTAACTGGGTTGAATGTATGGTTCTGTAGAAAGTGGTAATTTGTTTTCTCTAAGCTATTACGGAGAGAAGATTAGTTTGGGTTTTCAGAGTGCTGATTTTGGATGACCCTTTTCACCCATAATGTTTGAGGCAATCCTAAAGTCCCAGGTATTTGGTAGGTGTTTATTTCTCCCTCAAAAAGTTGGTTGTGGGTATACAGTTGCATGGCTAGCACGAGGGTGGTTTTCACAGCTCCACAAATAAGTCTCAGCGCATTGATTTAGCATTTTACTAGTTGTTCAAGAGTTGACTTACTTGCAGTGACATAATTCACTTCCATATATAATGACAGGTTTGATATATGTTTTATACGTTATGTTAAGTGTGGCCTGAGTGGTTCTCCAAGTGACTCCTACTAGTCATTTGAGTACCAAATTCCTACTACTTATGCTTGATGTTTTTCTAGCTTAGTTTTTTGTCCATGATAATTTCAAGATACCTGGTGTTCTCGCTTTTGGTAATTCTTGATTGTTGTATTTGAGGTTAAATGTTGAGTTTCGGTGTTTTAGTGAGAACTGGTACACTGTTTTTGTCATATTTATTTCCATATGATTGTTTACTAGAGTGGGTACTCTTGTAGTATTTTTAGGGCTACAATCATTCTATTTTCTAGTGACTTCTGCTGGTAAGGATTTTCTTCTTTATAGTCCATACAATCACAACATCACATCACAATCATACCAGCATTAATTTCTTTCAGACGCTTGACTGACTCTGGGAGGTCCTTAATATAGATGTTGCAAAGGGTTGTGTTAGGCACAGCTCCTAGATTCAGTCCACTTTTTGTTGTTTTATATCTAGAGCTTGTACTTTCATACCTTATTGTGGTCCATCTTTGAGGCAGTGGTGTATCTAGAATTTGGTCTTGGACGGGGGGGCTGGGGTCTGGTCGAGTCTGCTTCATGCAAATGAAAAACAAGACTAATCAACATTACTATCTTTAAAGTGGCTTAAAAATGTGTTTTAATATCCTGAAGTCAATCAAATTAAAGTAAATGGTAATAACACAATAAAAATATGTGTTCCTGAAAGATTGTTTAGATGATTGATTACTGACTGAATTGATTTTCCTATATTTCATATTTCAAATGTATACACAAATACTGTGTAATAAACCTGTTTTGTTTACATATTTAAAAAAGAGTTACTAGCTGAAAAACACAGATGAAAAAATAATAGAAGAGATTAATAAAATTCGTCAACTTTTTTTGACCCTCTAGGAAGGGGTCTGGTCCCGTTTATCCTCCCCCGTAAATACGCCTCTGCTTTGAGGGAAGAATTTTAAAAGCTATCTCAGCATACCATTTCCCCTTTAAGCTCATAACATTTTCTTCTTCATTTCTTAATAATATAGTCCTGATTCTGGTGTAAGGATATTTTTAGACATTATCCTGACTTTCTGTAAAGTGTAATAGAACAAATCTGTTGTATGGTTCCTTTCTTCGAGTTCGTAAGGTGCTATAACTGTTAGATAGCCCCTTATCAATTTTACATCTGACAATCACTGGTCTCTATAATCACTGGTAATCATTATAAAGGAATATGATTGAAACTATATCAGCCTTCTTTTCTAGTAAGGCTATGCTTACTATGTTTACTCCAGCTGTTTCATCCTATCCTTTATAAACATCGCACTGCAAGTAGCAGTTTCAATTATATCCTACTGACTAAATCTCTGAACCTTATCCTATGCTTGATCATTATCCACCTGGCTATTACTTTTCAAGGCTTTTGAGTGTAGTAAATATTCTCCAAAGGTTTACCACCATACCTAGCTATGTATTATCTCCATAACTAAGGTTGCTCTATCCACTACCCAGAGTCACTGTTAGAACAGCATCCCTATTTCCTTGGACATGGGATATTATAGACCATTATCTGAAACATTAATGATGTTTCTGTTATTTTGAATTGTTTTCTCATTTGTTTGTTGATCCCTGCTGCCAAAAGGATATCACCATAGTACCACAATCTTAGCAAGGTTTACTCAGCTTAGTAAGGTCTACCTCTTGCAAATAAGAGTGGAGTTGGGATTGTCTAAGAGGTTTCATCTTCATAAATTTAGTTCAGTGCTACTTTGTGGTATGTACCCGTTGTTCTACAAAGAAACAATAGGGTAGGTCGGGGTAATTCGGGTATATTTTTTGGCACTTTTCAAAATTAAAGTCTTCTAGTCAGTTCCCATGGTAAAAATTTTTAATGATCTTGATATATGTTTGCAATATGACTTTCCCCAGTAACTTGATGTCACTGTTGTAAATATTAACTTTTTATTGTAACCATGGTAATGCTTTGTTTACCTGTACTCAAATTAACCCAGGGATGGGGGACAGTGGGTATAATATGTAATATGCATTTTAAACTTACTTTGAAGTTACTATATGACCAAATTACCCCATCCATAGGCAAATTTAAGTAACCTAGGAAAGAAAAAGAATACTAATGTGTTAAAAATACTATTTATTTATCAAATTAGGTAACAAATACATAAATGAAAAATGAAAAACAGGCTAAATGAAACGTGTAGCCTAAACTAAGTTACAAAACAATGGATGTAGGCCTACTTGTTAAAATTAAAATACCTCTCATTAAAATTAGGAACAGAAAACACTTTACAGATTTGTGCTTCATCAACCCACTCAATATCATCCTTGTCTGGAAAAATATATAGGTGACCCTCTCCTTTACATTTTGTGATAAACTTGACAGAGTAGTGGTTTCTGCTCCGAGCATCTTGAGCTGTAACCTGCCCCCTATATTCTTTTACAACCTGTCCACATTCACTTTGGTAGTTTACAGCCACCCATGACCCAGTTATGATAGTCCTATTACATTCTAATAAGCTATCATTGTTCAATGATGCTTCATGATCGTCACATTCATAGTTTATCTGTTTCGAGATTTTTTTATGACTTGGTTGTTGTAATTTCTTTTTATTACCTTCTTTCACATTTTGTTCACTTGGATTTTTTTTCCAACTGTTTTGCCTTTCTTGCATCCTCTTCTTCTTTTAACCTCTTAACAACTTCCTCCGATGTAAGTACCTCGCCAACGGTATTTTGCACTATTCGATGCTTTGTTCTTGAGTTTTTTAGTGCTGCCTTAACATCAGCTGGTTGTTTTAATTATAGCTTCTCCCAGTTTTTTCATTGGAGATGGGTTTGGTGACACAATTGGCATAGGCCTACTGGTACTAGCATGTGATGGCCCAGATAAGTTCAATGGAGTATCATTAGAAGAGAAATAGTTGGTACATTCTCATTTTCAGTTGATAGGCCTACGACTGGTTCTTTTGCATGTGGAGGTACAGGCTTAGACTGGTTTTCAATTGCACTCACAAATACAATTTTGTTTGCAATGGCAGCCTTACTTACTGGATAGAGACAAGATCCCTTGAAGCCACTGATAATATGTTCAGGTTTGAAGGAAATCTCAATAAGGTTTTTGAGGAGGGTTAGGAATACGGCTTTGTCAACATTTTTTAGATGGGACTCTGTAATGGTACCAGGTCTTGAGGATATCTTTCCAGGCTTTTTTCATAGGTCCAAACACACCAACATCCATTGGTTGAACAGCATGCGATGTGTTTGGAGGAAGACAAAGGAGAATGATGTTGTTTTCTCTTGCAATACATGTAACGTTGTAGGTTAAATGACTGCCATGGCCATCAAACAATAGGAGTATAGGTTTAGGAACCTTAGATACTTGAGCAACAAAGGCGATTAGCCATTTTTCAAACACATAGTCCTGCATCCATCCGGACTCACTTACACCATACAAAGCTCCGGGAGGTCCATTTTGAACCCAGGTGCTTTGTAACGCCCCAGTTCCTTTAAAAACTACACATGGTGGATATATCTCACCATCTGCACTAGCAACAAATAAAACACTGTACTGTAACTTTCCAGCTCCCCCTGAATGAGAGTAGCTTACTCTTGCACTTTTTGGTACAAACACTTTACCTTTAGTAGGGTCCGTTCCACAAGGCCCGTCTCATCTAGGTTGAAAATCCTATCAGGATGTCCATTTAGGTCATTTTCATCAAGCACTTGGTAAATTTTAAAAAATTCGTCAACAACAAATGGACAGAGTCCTTCAGCTCGGGCTTTAGTTAAAAGATCAGGTTTACACCTTTTCAGTTCCTCTTTCCAACGTTTTTCAAAGCCAACAATGAAGTCGTAACCAGGAATGTTGTCTTTGGAGTACTTCTCCCAACTGAGGTTACACAGCTAGTCACCATATACTTTAAATCCTGTCTATCCATAGGATATCCACATTTTGCTGTATATTGTAAAGCACTTACAATATATTTCTCTTCTCCCTTTGAAAGAACTGTTCCTCTACCTGCACCTTGATGAGATGGAGGATGTTCACACCACCGCCGAAGTGTTTCATAAGGAATATTAAACTTCTTAGCAGCAGCATAGACAGAAGCACCTTTTTCAACTTCTATCCTTGCATTTTCTTAGTCTTCTGGTATATATTTAGGTGCTGTTTTCTTAATATAGTCCTTGGCATGATCTGAAAAATAACACTGAGGTTAGTTTTCAGATAACCAATTGTTGTACCCAAATTACCCCACATCACGTAGTTGTAATTTATTTAACACCCCTTTTTGATAATTCAATAAGCTTTTTAAAATATATTCCTTAATTATGTAATGTACAGATACCTTAATTTGGGATTTTCAATTGCTTGATCTTGTGAACTGCATACTGTTAAATATGGCGAATCAGCTGATCAAAATTTTGACTAAAACATTGTTGTTTTTTTTCTGTAGACATCAGTGTTGCCAACTCAAATTGTTTACCTAAAATCATTCAAAATATGGTAACAAAAATATATATATGGAATTTGCATTGATGCTCAATTTAATATTAATATACTAAAATAAATAGTAATTATACTCAGATTACCCCACTATACCCAAATTACCCCGACCCACCCTATGCTTGTTGCTCAATGCAATATAAAGACACATAAAATGCCTTCTCAAGTGTTTTGGAATAAAATGGACATCATGCCTGTACCGCCAGAATTGAAGGATTTATTAGATATAGAGCAACAAATGCTGGCAATAATTTGAAGATACAGAATGGATTTAGCCGAAATTAGTATAAAGGGCAATTGGTTTTATTTGCTCATGCCTTGTAGAAGTTGTTGAACAATTCCCATTACCTTTGTATAATGCAGGATTAGTAATTATAGCAGAAAAGAACACTAAAATCTGCAGCAGCACAGAGAATTACAAATAATATTCAACGACTAAGAATTGGACTTAACTGGTTATTAAAGCATGTGTGTGTGGTCGCCATGGCAACTGTCATTGTAGATAATGCTCACAGCAACTTATACACATGGCACTACCAGTCAAAAAACAAAAGAACTCCAAATCAAGTGGATGGCTCAGTATAGTCATAAGTGAAACATCAAGGAGAGTGGATGCCTCCCCTCAGTCATCAGTAAGACACCATAGGGAATAGATGATGCTTATTGTCCCATAGAGACAAACTAGAGTGCTAATTTTTGGTGATTGTAGTTTTTCATCTTTGCAACAGACTCCTCAAGGTATAAACACATAAATAACAAGAGCTATGCAAAAAAAATAGCAGTATATAAAAAAAGTGTTCTTATGTTAGAAATTGTTACATGACATTTTTACCATGCCATAGTAACATAAATATACCATGATTGTATTATTAAAAAGTACCAGGAGACATAATATTTTAAGAAAGACTTAATTGAATATGTTTAATTTTAACTGTTTATTGTATGTTATGTTTATTATAATTAAAGTAAGAACTTACTTATGAAATTTGTTTTTTGTGTGCAGACTGTAAAGTTATAAACACAGTCAGTTAAGGGGAATTATAACATATTACTAATAGTTATTAGTAATCAGTTTTTGTCACATTTATTAATATTATGTATACTAGTGTTAATAACACTAATGTTAGTCTTAACAAGAAAGTACCAAAATCATAGTCAGTCAAATTATATGAATAAGATTTCTATTAAAATAATAAGGAAACAATGTCAGTTTATGTTAAAAGATTACCAAATGTATAAAATAAATTTAAGAAAGTGAAAGGTACAAAAAAGAAATAATAAATAAGTTTGTAACAAAAATAAATAAAAAGTGAATCATTAACTCAGGAAATATAGATCAGAAAATAGTCAAGAGTGATGTCAAAATGATCAGTTTTTTATCAGAAGAACAAAGAAACAAATAAAAAGAAGATAAGAACTTTTATAAAAAAGGTATATCCTTTTAAAAGAAAATGACATATAAAATAGTAAAAGTTTGTTTATATTATTCTTATGATGTCACCAGGGTGATATAAACATGTTACTTGGAAACCAAGGAGATATCTAAGAGAGGCCTTAGCAACATATATGTTGAGGAAGAAAAATAGATTGATTCTAAAACAACTGAATGCAAAAAGGTTGATTTAAATACTTATAGTGAAAAATAAATTATAATATATGTGATATCAGTGTATCTACAGATAAACGATTGAATAATTATATATAACGAGATTAAAATAGAAGAAAGAATTGCTATTAAATCAAAACCATAATTGACTTTCACTAAGAACAATAATTATTAATAATATGGACATAAGCATAAGTCACCAGTGATGTATAGTGCTAATATAATTTAAAGATATTTAAGTCTAAAAAACATATTTATAACTTAACCTATACACTGAACTGTTTTACACTTTTAATATAATCCTTTTAAAATACAGTGTGACTATTTCTCATCATATGTATTTTGGTACTTTCCCTGGCAATACTGTTGTTATATCATAGTCGAAAGGACCTACTGAACATTATAATTGTATTTTATTTATTAAATACAAAATGTTTAAAAAAAACTTGAGATCTAAGAGTTACTGCTGCCACTCTGAGCTTATAAAAATACAGCTGGCCAAACTTTGTTAAAAAATTATGTTTTACATCTAGAACCAATTAAAGAATAAATAAAGGATTTGAGTTTACAAATTACAGAAAAAGGTTTATTTGTTTCTTATTTCATGAAAACAAAAAGGGTATGATATTCTGAACAAAATATCTGATACTATGAGTTGACCTCAGTAATTAGATTAAGTTGGTAACACTCATCAATTGAAAATCTTAGCAGATTTCTTTTAAAAAATGTGGTGATGAGTACAAATTATCATATTTATTGCTGAAAGAAAAGAATAAAAGAGAGTTCATTACAGAATAAAGAGACCACATACTATTTACATAAATTTGATCAAAAATTTATTATTGATATTTCACCAATAAAATTTTATTTGCAAACGGTGATTGCAAATTGGCGCTCAACAAACATCCCCCTGAACAGATACTCATCCTTAATTTAATATTAACAAAAATATATACAAATAATAACAGAATTAAACAAGACACAAATTCAGATAAATAACCATAGATTCGAGTCTAGATGTAACAAATTGGCTATCCCAATAGTGAGGTTGAATAAAATATAGGTTTGATTATTAGATAAGTAAGGGTAAAACGCTATTACACGTTACAGATTGGAGCCCAACTAGTGAGGCTAGAAATAGAATAGCTTTGTATTCATATTGTGAGTTTACAGTGATTTCTACTCTAGTGGTGGCTACGATTAACAACAGAGATGTCAAGGAGAAGAGCGACGTCACGGAAACGGACGGAAGAAGAAGAGATAGAGTTAAATATAGAAGATAAGGAAGCAACCACAGTTAAAGAAGTAGAAGTAATGGTAAGAGATACCCCAGTAACAGAGAATGAAGAAATAGAAAAGGTGGTAAGGGATGCCCAAGGGGACCAACCAGTGAAACCAACCCAACCAAGGGACGATAATTTACAGGAAATGATGAGGATTATGATGGAGCAATTCGGAAGAATAGAAGAAAATAATAAACAAACAAACGAAAAGAATAACAAAGCCAGCGAAACATTATTGAAACAAATAAATGAGAAAATGGACAGTAATAATGAAAGTCTAAAGAAACAAATGAGGGATGATAATGAAACCTTATTAAGACAAACTAATGAGGAATTAAAGAAACAAATGAGGGAAGATTATGAGGAATTAAATAAAAAAATTGAAAGTAATAATGAAACATTACAACAACAGTTGAAAGAGGATTTAGACAAAGTAATGAAGAATTAAAAGGACTGTTGAAGGAAGAGAGTGAGAGAAATAAAGAAGCAAACCACACATATAAAAACATCGACAATAACATGAACATTCTACACGTTGTAACGTCACAGAACGTTCCATAAAGGAAACCATTTACATAGCAATTATCATAAGAGCAAAGTGAGGTGAACAGTATCAAACCCAAGTAGTCCTAAAAAATTTGTGTAATATTGTCTAATAATCATTACTACTAACATGAAAAAACGACCAAACTATGACTAAGACACAAACCCCATATATATTATTAAAGTGAATAACAGTGAAAAAACCATAAGACACTATAAGAGAGACGAATAATGTCAGAATCAACCAAAACGAAGTCATTAATTATTAAGTTTTATAACTCTGAATAGAGTATTAAGAACTATTTTTTGTGAATGAATGGACATGATCCATTATTATATTATGTAATGTAAATAAAATAAATGTATTAAATGATTTAAATACATTATTAGAAAGAGTTTAAGTTAAAATAAAAATTATATATTTGTTATGACAAAAAATCCTAATGTGTTGGATTTGAGACCAAACACCCAGATTTCATGAAAAATTAATTATTATCAGATTGAAATAAAAACTATATGTAATTGTCAAGCAGACAAAAGTGAACAATTTATCTTAAGTAAAGAAAGCTGTCAAATGAATAAAAATCAGTCAAAATAGCCAAAAACAGTATTGACTATAAACATGTAGTAGGCATATAATATTGTATAATTCATGGATTTAATGTTGCCAAAATGCAACCAAAATGCATTAGAAAGTTGAAATATGATATAAAGCGACTATACTAATATATCTGACTAACTTTAACGTTGTAATAGTCAAGTTAGCAAAATATTTACCTATACCATGTATGGCTGGAGCCAATCAACCAGTACAAAAATAATCATATCTGACTAAATATTTACAAAATGCTAACAAAAATAAAATAGAATGGTACAATACTTCAGTATACCTTAAAAACGAACAAACTCAGTTGAAAATAAGATCAATTATAAAAGAATTTAACTTATAAGAGTGAGATTTGTCACACCATGAAAAAGGGCATCTCAAGACCAATCAATGATGCTATGTCATCCTGTGATAAAGATAATATATGTAAAGAGTAACCAGGTATCACAAAAGACAGACAATATAATAAACTCTGAGTGTACACTAGTGAAATACTACATATGTTAAAGAAAGAGACTAATCATTGTGTTATAACATTGACAAAAATCTAGGCCATGGACAGAGGCCAGGTAAAATTGTAATTATCTAGGTGTTATATATGTTAAAATTTGTTTGTTTTGTTATAGGAAGATAGTAATGTTGTATGTTCAGATTGTGGAAGAGACATAATAGTTCCACAACAATTTTTGTTCTAAAAAAATTGAATTTTAATGACAACAACCCAAGGTGAGAGTTGTATATTGTGTTACTTGTTAGACTTAATTTAATTAAAAACCAATAATAATTAGTATCACTAGATTCAGTTGAAAACAGAGAATCTAAATGTAATAATGGCATACAAATTGTGAGTACTAATGTAAAACTGTTTGATAAATACCAGAGTAATTTTTGAAATATCCTTAATATGAAGAATAAGAAATTTGTTCTAAAAGCTTCGACGGAAATGAATTTTGTTCCATAATGTTCCATTTCGTTTATTCTCGAACAATCTAGAAAGAATTTTTACACAAATATACCGGAAGTCGATAGAAACAATCAGCCTGAATTAGTATAAAAGAGAGACCAAATTTGACCCAAAAACACTTGAAACATGAACTCCAGAACAGATGCATCACCCACGACACTGATCAACGCAGCTAAGGCGAAACCGAGAGGCGAGAAATCGACAAGACCCGAAGAAAGGCTTTTCCCGTACATAGACAAACAGACTGACATAACCTCTACAAGAATCTACGCCAATGTGTTGCTGAAATAGAGCAGCAGCACGGCACATTTTAATAGAAATCACGCAGCCAGAACGTCAATGGCCCAGGAGGGACCAAAACTTTAAATAGAGAACCAATTCTGCTGTGTTCGCATAGACTGACTAACTTGACAATAATTCCCTTAACGTAAACATACACACACAAAGCCTTTCTCGACACTGCATGGGAATCAGCGCTACGGCGGCCAAATTTTGAATCAACGCGGAGCAGTTGATGAGTATTGGCGGGGTTTGAACGATAATCTACTGCCAAACGTTGTCACAAAAAGTGCGGAAATAGTAAATGATCGCAATTTTGACTTAAAATAGATTCAGTGCACACATGAAGAGGCGAGATTGAAAAAACTACCCGAGAGGAGTGTCCTGTGCGAGATTAATTAATCATTGGAACGTGAGTTACCAAAATTAAAGTCATTTTTTTTACCTGGTTACATTTATCACACAGTTGTACTACACATGCCACACACACCTTCAAATCACTTAATTTTTCTTGTAAGGCGTCTTATTGATATGTCTTGGTAGTTCAAAGGAGTCACGTCCTGAGAGTAAAGATTTTTTCACGTATTAAACTCATGCTTTTCAACTGAGTAAAAATTGAAAACACTAGCCGATACTTGATTGGACATATAAAATTGTCAATAATAATAATAATAATAATAATAATAATAATAACTTGTGAAATTTTTTTCTTTAGTAACTCTGCAATTTTATAATTTTTATATGAATGTTAGTCCGTCAGACGATTTGTTTGTTTTTGAAGAATCATTAAACTTACCTGATTTTTTCAAGCTAAACTGACTTGTTTATTTAAAAATTTTTAATTTTTTTAATAATCACATTTTATTCTTGGAACAAACGATTCCAAGTGGCGCCCACAAAGAACTTAGTATTAAGTTGTGTTACAGGACTACATCTCCGCAGAGGATCCAGTCAACAGTAAGTAACAAAAAAGTGCGCGGAGGTAACGCCCGACAGTATACAACACTTTTACACTATTACACCACTTTATTTAGTTGTTATAACGTACACACAAAAGGCCGAAAACTAGACACTCTAGAACAATTAGAAATATACAAACACACAAAAACAAATAAATACGACATCCTAAACGAACAGACACAATTCAAATCGCACGCATTATTCGAACACATCTCACCACACACACACACACACACACACACACACACACACACACACACACACACACACACACACACACACACACACACACACACACACACACACACACACACACACACACACACACACACACACACACACACACACACACACACACACACACACACACACACACACAGCTTCAATCTTTCGAATAACTATCCCGTCGCCAACAACAAGACGGACAACGCTAACTATGGCAGCCTCTGATGAAGCCTTCTAAAGGTGAAAGCCGGTTTAGGCTGTAAGGTAAAACTTTACGTTTTTACTTATAAAAAACTTAGTGTTCCGAGTCGTCAATACTATAGTGATATTTAGTTAAGTAACGGACACGTCATGGACAACGAAATCCAAGAATTTAACTCAGCAAGACGAGCCACCGTCCAAGCGTACAAGTTCACAACTTTGAAGGTTAGAAAGATTGTAGCTCACACAACTTTCAACAAAACATGCATAAACAAATCACTAACACCTAAATATGACCAAATCAAAATTAAACATAACAACCAGGCCGCCCGAATAACACAAAACATCGCACAAAGAACATACATAAAAGAATCAATTAAACAACTGTATAAGAAAAAAGACGCCCTCAACCGCAAAGCACTAACACTACACCTACAAATCGCCAACACATACGGACAAAATTACATGACTGAACTAATACACCACACAAATGAATGGACAAAAAAACAAATACATAACATACAGACAAAACACGACAGAAAAATAAAAAAACCTGACACCAATCAAAACAGATATAATTCCCTCGCACAAATTCTACCCATGTACAGTAAACCTCACGAACATCACACTCACAAAAAACGAACAAACACTCCTTGATAAAGGCCTAAAACATAACATACATTACAAACATAACAACCAAACACTAACAAAGCTCATAATTGACACAGAAACAAATATACAAAACACAGCACCAGAACATCAAGACACATTAAGACATAATATAAACAACACAATAGGAGTACATAAGACACCAGACAACAACAACCACAACTCAGAAATACACACAGCCATAAAACTGAGGGAAAAGGCACACAAACACAACATCACATTTGTAAAAGCTGACAAAGGCAACACGACTGTAATTATCCCCACAGACAACCTACACAAAAAAGTACAAAACTTCATGGAACAGAACAACATCACAGAACTAAAACACGACCCCACCGACAGATACCAAAACTCAGTAAAACAAATAGTCAACAAAGCCAAACACATTATGACACATAAACAAAAGCCCTACATGAAACAAATCCGAACATCAGCACCTACACTCCAAGCGCTTCCTAAAATCCATAAAGAAGACATTCCGATCTGCCCCATTATCAACTACCGTAATGCCCCTGCACACAAACTGGCAAAATATCTAGACAAAATTATTAGACAATACACACAAGTAGACAACAACATTGCAGTAAAAAACAACACTGACCTAGTAACAAAAATAAAAGACATACACATCCCCCATAATGCCACATTAGCCTCCTTTGACATTAAAAACCTGTACACAAACATCCCAATCTCTGAAACAATCACCATCCTACAAAACAAACTCAAACAGAACAACACACCAGACGAACTTATCAATGAAATAACAGAAACTCTGAACATTATCACAAAACAAAACTACTTTACTTATAACAATAAATACTACACACAGAACGATGGCCTACCCATGGGCTCCCCCATATCCAGCATTCTAGCAGAAGTCTTCCTCCAACACTTAGAAAAAACAAAAATACTCACAAACAATGACAGACACTCACATAAAATACTATATTGGCACAGATACGTTGATGACATTCTAATACTATACAGGGGAAACAAAAGACAATGCGAACAGTTACTAACGCACATAAACAAAATACATAAAAACATAACCTTCTAACGGTTATGACAGAACAATAGTCAGTAAACTCCTACACAAAACAAACAACAGACAAAGACAGAAAACAACAAATTCATAACACTAACATACATCAACAAACAAACTGAAAAAATTGCCCACAAATTCAAAAAAGCAGGATACAGAATCGCTTACAAAACTACTAAAAAAACAGAACACACACTATCAAAACGCATGCCCAAAGCACAAAACAAATTCGATCTACCTGGTGTATACAAGCTAAATTGCTCAAATTGCAATAAATTCTACATAGGCCAGACAGGACGTAGCTTCAAACAGAGATACATTGAACACACAAAAGCACTCCACACCACTACAGAATCTACCTTTGCAAACCACCTCATCGAAGCAAACCACACATATAAAAACATCGACAATAACATGAACATTCTACACGTACACACAAAAGGCCGAAAACTAGACACTCTAGAACAATTAGAAATATACAAACACACAAAAACAAATAAAAACGACATCCTAAACGAACAGACACAATTCAAATCGCACGCATTATTCGAACACATCTCACCACACACACACACACACACAGCTTCAATCTTTCGAATAACTATCCCGTCGCCAACAACAAGACGGACAACGCTACCTATGGCAGCCTCTGATGAAGCCTTCTAAAGGTGAAAGCCGGTTTAGGCTGTAAGGTAAAACTTTACGTTTTTACTTATAAAAAACTTAGTGTTCCGAGTCGTCAATACTATAGTGATATTTAGAAATAAAGAGGAATTAAGACAGCAGTTAGAAGAGTATAAAGAGGAAATAAGGAATATAATTACTGAAACCAAACAGAAGGTTGAGAAAACCGAGGAAAATTTAAGTCAATTCCACGAAGAGTTGATAAACAAAATAATTGAAGTGGAAGATAACAGTAAAACTAGTATTGTTATACTTCACAAAGATACTCAAGAGCAATTGGAGACACTACAAAATAAGGTAGGGGAACAATACAATCAGGCAGAAACTAAGATAATACAGGTACAAAATCAAGTTACCAACAACAGGGAGAAGATAGAGGAAATTCAACAGAAGGACATAATAAATCTTAAGGAAGAAATAGAGGTACTAAAACATAGACCGATAAACTATGTACCTACACTAATCGGGGAAAGTAAAGAAGTGATAAACTTTAAAGAATATCGTCAGAACCCTCTAGAATTTTTGGAGAGGTTAGAAGAAGGTCTAAATAGAATCAAAGAAAATCGGTGGCCAATAATAAAGAATCTCCTCGATGATAGTTTTAAAAATAGTAATGATAACTGGTGGAAGGCAGTAAGAAATGAAATCACCAATTATAACGAATTTAAACAAATTTTTAAAATAAAGTATTGGTCTGAGTCTATCCAAAATATAGTCCGAGACAATTTGAGCACTGGCAGATATGATGCTAGAAGAGGACAGACAATGACTGCTTACTTTTTGGGCGAAGTCTGGGTAGCTCGACATTTACAACCAAAAATCCCTGAGGAGTGTCTCATAGCCAAATTGTCATATCACTTTGGAGAAGACACTGTACGGGCTTGCCGGTGTGGACAGATAAAAACTATTGGAGAAATGGAGGCACTCTTAGAAGGTTTTGAGAGGGAAAATTATTATTACAGGAGTCGAAGAAGAACAGAGGATTGGAATGATAGAACAATGAACAACCACACGACAGTCGACAGCCAATAAACCACGTATGGATGGAGGGATATAATAGAAATCCGAATAACAGGCGATTTCAAGGAAGACGTCAGAATTTTAATAACGACCGAAATTATGACAGGCGATATGGAAGAGATAATGACAATAGGAGACAATGGAATGATAACGGAGAAACCTATCAGAGATCCAGAAGCTGGGATAGAAGAAGGGAGACACCCTCTGGAAACCAAAACACCAATGAACAAGTTCAACAAACCAACAGTGATGTAAATAGGGAAAATGAGAGGCCGCAGTGAGAACATTGGACGGTCCATCACTGCGAGCGGACCCAGGGTTGAGGAGAGATATAAACCCTAATAATAATAATAACACAGAACCAATAACCGTGATAAGAAACTTTTATTTAAAAAATATACAGAGAGATGTGTTGGAAGATATTACCATGGAAGAAGATAAACCGAATTAGGACATAGTACACATCAAGGTAGAATTACATGGGGTGCTAACTGAAGTTATGATAGATACAGGAGCAAACATTTTGTGACGATTTAATAGGGTTAAATAGCACAAAATAAAAAAAAAGGTAAAAATAATATAATCCTAAATGAAACTACATAATTTCCATAATTTCTCTCCCTATGAAATAAATAGAAAACTAAATAATGTTAAACAAATAAATATGTAAACCACCTCCTGTTTCTTCAGCGAGTATTAAATTATAGAGAGACGTAATAAACCAGCAATTTAAAATAAGTAAAAATAATAATTAATAAATTAAGAACTATTTATCGCGCCGGTAAATAATAACACGCGTGGACACGCACTTCGCTAAGCCAGCGGTGCGCACCCCAAAAATTAGTTGTAAATCAGACTCCGCAGCGAGAACAACACAGTTGAAAATGTAGTCAGTAACTACAAAATTATAGAGAATGAAAGAATATGTCATTCACTCTCTTAGTTTCTTTAAGCTAATGCTTAGTAAAGCTGATAGCAAATATTATCAGTAATTTCAATATGTTTAACATCTTTGATACGTTTTAAGTGTGTGTTTATGACATCTCTGCAGTTGATTTAATATCACGTCAACGTGATAGAGATCACAGTATATGTAACAGTTTAACTATAAGTAAAAAGTGCGGTAAACTGAAGTAAGTGAGTTCAAGTGAAAGTTTCTCACCACCGCCAGCACCAGAACCTGATAAACCCTGCAAAAAGAGAGAGACAACAACACCTTCCATCATTACACCTTCTTCAGTCTCCAGGATAGACCAGAAGCCGCATAGCCACCGTTTACTACAGACAACCCCGATTCGCCGAGGATACTACATACAGGTGATACAGAAGTCAAACTTCTGTAGTTCAGAAATCACTTAATAAAAATATGAAAGACAATTGACACCAAAATAATATTAATATCATAATACAAAAGACTGGCCAAATTAAATTACCATTGTAAATAAAAATATGAAAGACAATTGACACCAAAATAATATTAATATCATAATACAAAAGACTGGCCAAATTAAATTACCATTGTAACTTTGTAATAAACAATATGATGTATTTAGCTTTAATGACTATAACATGGTAATATTAATAAGTCCATTCTTCAAATTGCAGCAAAAGTAAATTGTTTAACTGTAATATAAAGAAAGGATATATCTCGGATCTGAGGTATGAATTACCAAAGTTTTATAAATAATTAACCAAGCTGATTAATGAATACATTATGCAGTTATTATTTTTTTAATATAGTTAACTAATCAGTTGAACGAAATAGAGTAAACGAAAAGTAGGTTAAGTATATATATGTATGTTTTAACTATACAAATCACAAGCCTAATTAATTTTTAACAACGAGACAGTAACTCATTTTCTTTTATGCTAATTACCAGGTATGTAAATAAAGAGATGTCATGGACGTAAATATGCGTGAATTAATTTGGCAACACGAAGTTAATATTCCTTAATTCACAGGTTCCAGTTAAGTGTTTTGTTACGTTGTATTTTTTAATTAAATATATAACATTTTGTGAATATTATGGCAGCCTGTTTAATTGACCGATGTCAATTAACCCGGCTCCCGAGGGTATAATGGCGATTGTATACAGAAGTTATAAAAGATAGTATACAGCCGTTATAAGATGCGCCACTCTGCTTTGCTAATAAATAAAAGACTAATTGGAGTTACTGCAATAAAGAAATAAAAAAAGGCCATATAAAAAGCTTAATAATAAAAAATAAAAATTATAAGAAAGAATAATAAGAAAGTAAAGTAGTAATTATTATTAAGAAAAATAATATATGTAATGATAATTTAATTCTGTAAACCCATGTTGAAGCGTGCACAGATTGTCACCCCAAAGTAAGCGTGAGAGCACGAACAAACAGGAAATATATTAACGTGTTAGAAACTGTATAAACTAGACCATTATTATAAGCGTATGTGCAACAACGCGTAATTTCTCCCCTTGCATAGGAATGTTATCGCCTAACAACAGTAGTCATAAGATGTCATGTCATGTCCTGTGAAACTCTGTGTGAGATCCCCTTCTATATCTGCATACGAGCTATTATTCTCTCTGTGAATTGAAAGGTATTTGATTCCACAAAACTAAAGATTGTCATATACAGTGATATAATTAATATAATCAAACTGATATTGATTAGTATAAGTAGATTACTACAATTAGCATATTATGACAATGTCTCAATTTAACCCGGATTTGTTATTAAAAGAAGAATTATGCTATGAAGCACTTTTACGCGGTTTACCTTATGCAAACGTAACGGTCGCAGAATTACGCAAAACGTTACGCGAAAACAAGCAAAATATACCTACCCAGTTAGATAGATTAAACGAAGTAGAACTTGAAAGCGAAGTACAAACGTGTTATGCAAAATATAGGGAATTGACGTCAATATCGCAAACCCTCCACGACAAAAAATCACCCGCCATAATCTTGCGTACCACGCAACGGATAGAGCATTTAACCTGTCGCATAAATAATTTACTAAACTGGCCCGGAGCTACTGTAACACCCCGTGACGTGCAAAAATTTGCAGACGAAGCATTGCAGCAGTTACCAACGATAATAAGAAACCTACGTCGTAAATCAGACTCATTTAAAATGGAGGAAATAGAAGAATCTCTTTCTAGATTAAATATCACACCATCTCAATCACCCACCATAGAACAGAGACCCACTACCGTGACTTTCGAATTTCCACAAGTATCAAGTGTAGAACCGAAAGCAGATCAGATGCTTCATAGAAATGTGAATACCACACCACCAACGGAATCCTCACCTCCAAATGCCCAGCGTAGTCTCAAATATAATAATGATTTAATGAGTAATCGTGTGTTACCACCCTCTGCGATAACTAATTCAGTGTCGAGAGACCCGAGAATACAATCTCACGTGAACTTTAGTGCTAATCTATACGGAAAGATAACTCATCCCATAGAAAAGATTTTATCAGAAATCCAATATACCGATGGATTAAGTATTACCAAACTGTTAGCGTTCATAAAACACCTTTTGCAAATCAAAGACTTACAGCAACTGAGCGATAGCCAGATATTGCCAGTCATTATGACTAAATGTAGACCACCATTAAAAGACCGTGTACAAGAGTCAATGAAATTTCAGCATTCCGTAGACCAACTACATTCTGCCTTAATAAGACATTTTATTCCAACGGGAATTTATGGAGAATTGAAATGGACACAGTACTTAGAGTACAAGGAGCGCACGAGAGACTCGCACACTATATTTCAGAAATAAGAGAATCTTCATTATTACTAAAGGTAAATTTGAGCGAACCAGTTAGTAGAAACGATTCTGGTAGGATTATCCCCAGAAGAGAGATCGCGATTAGTACTGATCAATAGACCCAACACTTTTGCAGAATTAGAACAATGCTGTATCCACTCATCAAATGTATGGTACTCGGACCAAAACAGACGTGCTTTAATTCCTCAGGCACAATGCAGAAACGAAACACCGCCTGTGGTATCAGAACCGAGAATACACCGTGCTAGTCGACACTTTAGATCTCCGAAACCTTCACACTACCAACCTGCACAAAATTATCAGCTGAAATCCCAACCGAATATGAGCGACACAGTGTGTAACGAGGCAAAAGGGGGGGCTTTTATTTTATTAAATTT
Source organism: Magicicada septendecula (assembly GCA_034769895.1). Taxonomy (NCBI): domain Eukaryota; kingdom Metazoa; phylum Arthropoda; class Insecta; order Hemiptera; family Cicadidae; genus Magicicada; species Magicicada septendecula. Next base: position 247,327,280 of record CM068371.1, on the reverse strand, counting down.
GGGTTTTTATTTTATTAAAATATTTTAAATTCATTTTTCATCTGTGGGGACAGCCACGTGTTAAATAAAGCGTAGTTAGAACAAAGGACTTGTGAGGTGATGCCAATACGTTGGAATGCAATCACGTGCAAATCACGCCATACCATTCTGAGAATTTTGAGACTGTGTGACACATACCCACAAACGCGCAAGCACCAACGTCTGCGGAGCGCCTAATCGACGCCGAGTTGTTTGAAACAAAATGGCTTGGAGACGAAGGTTTTGTTCGCATGTGGTCTCAAGCCGACGGAAACGAAATTAAGTCCTACCCACATTTGTGACGTCGACCAGTGAACACTAAATATCGTCAACGTCTAACACACGAAAATCACATGTGTTGGCTTACAATAACTATGACTAAAAAGTACCAGGCATTGGTTTCCATCTTGTACGACCGAAATCTAGTGGAGGGAACTTAGAGCACGCCCTTGGCAGTCTCTTATTGAAGCTCGCCTGAGCAGGCAGACGGCCAAACAGGGCCCATTAACAAAAGTTCAAGATCCAGTAAAAGTGCGAGCAGTTTTCCCAAAAAATTCGGTAGTGAGAGCAGTTTCACGGCGAAAATGAATTAATAGATGTTTTTCGGACAAAGTAGCAGAGTTTGGGAGTGATGGCCCATGAAGACGGGGAGACGCCAAATTGCCGGCAGGGTAGATGATCAATTTTAATTAAATGGGGTTTTTATGAATAACGGGGTAAATTTAATATAGTGTGAATGTTGAGTGCGAGCAGGCTGGGCTGTCTGTTGTAATTAAGGTAAGATGTTTCAGTGCAATATAGTAATGGTAATTGTAATCCAATCATGTCGTAAATATCAGTAAAAAGTTTTATGCATTTTGTTAATTTTGGAAAAAATAATCGCTTGTGCTAAGAGGCCAAGTAATGATATGATTTGAAGTTTAAAAAATTTTAACAATAAAATAAAATCTTAGTTTGTTTCTCTTCACAAAATGCGAGTTGCGTCAGTTATTGAAATAACCTTAAATCACTCTTGCATCTCGACGTTCGTGTGACGTAACCCTGACAAAGAAGAACAGTTTAGAGGTAAGTGGAATAACCAATAATTTTATTTATTTGTATTTGTATTAATAGATAATACAACAATGGCGCCCGAAAAGGGACAAATTTTATTGATTGAATTGTATTAAAATTCCACACCTACAACAGATGCAAGCGTGATTTGGGGTTCAAGTAGTGAAGTAGAAGTACAAAATTTACGCAATATTTACGTAAGAGTAAAATGGTGTTATGATTAAGTAAATCGATTAGATTAAGTTAAGAAGTCTTGTAAAAGAATAAAAAATGGATACAAATGAGAACATTAATAACTTAGTCAGCTTCTCTGACAGTCAAACAGAAAGTCAAATAAATAGTGACTCAGGTATTCAAACAGAGTCACTATCAATAGGTGACCCTAATATAGATGAATCTGTAATTAGTGCGCCGGGAGTGAATTCCACTCCCGTAACAATTAAAACAAAAGAAAAAGAGATGTCCATGAATGACTTATTTAACCTTCTCAGTAAACGATTTGATAGTAATGACGAAAAATTTAATGAACAGAATAATGAGATAAAATTAATGAGAGATGAAATTAAACAAATTAAACGATAGAATGTCAAGTTGAATGAGCGAGTGAATGTAATTAATACAAATTTAAATAATGTGATAGAACAGGTAATAAATTCTATAAATAATAATTGTGAAAAAATGGTAAATGAAGTGAATAAAAATCTGGACAGAAAATTAAATCAGATAATGAATAAAAAGTTAGATGACAATGTTATGAATATTAATAATGACAAAATAGTGGAAGAGAATAAAATATTGAATAGTGATGAGATAGAGATAGTTAGTGAGAGTGAGAGAGTAATAGGTTGTAACGGAGTAGTAATTGGTGTTGTTGAATTAGAGAAAGAGTGGCAAGAGAGATTAGATGAGTACGTAGGGCAGAGGGTAAATTTTCCCCATATTTATGGTGAACCAGGGTGTTCACAAATGTTATTGTTGAAGGGCAAGAGTCCCTTGTTATTGGAAGACATGAGGTTTTTGAGTTGTTTCCCCTTTTTGTATAAGTTAGTACCCTCTGTGTGGAATGGTGTTGAAAGTGAGAGATGGTGTTATGATGAGAGAGATTTAGAGGGAGAGTTGTGTGTTGGTAGAGAGATAGAATTATATAAATTAAAGAGAGATTATAATGAGTTGAAAGAGATGTTAGAAGTAATAGAGATAAATGATATGAAATACTTACTTTGTAGGGTAGAGATTGAGAATTGTTTTGATGATACCTGTTTAAATAATAATAATAATTTACCTTATGACGAGAAAATACCTGACCTTATATTGAATGTAACTACTGATGGAGACTGGACAGAAATAAATAGCGTTGACTTGGTTTATGATAAAATAATTATAATGGGAAGTAACCCTGTATATGATTATTGTGGTAAAACGAATAAACTAAAATTTTATGGTTATTACACACAGGATAGCCATATGAGGTGCGTAAATGAAATTGAAAAATGTTATGTGAAACCTAGAATAATTTTGGATGATGGAGGCTGAACATTAAATTAATAAATGGACATTTTAAATATTTTGATTTATGGTTCTGACCTTGCTGCTTGTGGAAATGAAGTGTGATAAATTTGAACAATTAATGGTGAAGAATTGTAAATAATTGATAGTGAAATTAATTGTGTGTATTGTAAAATGTTAGGTAAACAAAGTGTGTATGTATTAGAAATTGTTGTGATAATAATAATAATATTTTGGCAGTCTAAATTAATAACAAAAATAATGTTGAAGAGGATAACAAATGAATTGTAATTATTATAATTGGTGAAAGTAATTAAAAATGTTGTGTGTTCAATAATTAATTTAATTAAAATAATTTGAGATATTTAAATATTTTTGATTGATTTAAATGTTGTATAATGGAATTTTGATAATGAATTTAAATTATTTTATGAGATTTGAATTTGACAATGATTAATAAATAAATAAGTGTTAAATTGTTTAGTATGGAATAACATTGTTGTTAAAATGTTGCAGAAGATACAGGGTGTTTGGTGTTTATATTTGTGTATTAAGGACAGGGTATGAGCAATGTACTGTAAGTAAAAATTTTATAATACAGGTTATACAGAGTAAAATGTTTACAGGTGTTGAAAACAGTTTAACTCAATAATGAAAATAATTTGAGATAATTGTACTACATAGAAACTATAATTAAAAAATAATAATAACTGAAAGGTGATGTAAAATGAATGTTAATAATAAATTTGGAATTTTTGAGGAATATAATTGTAGTGAGTGAGAAATAATGAAATGATGTTATGTGGAAGATTTAATTTAGTTATTAAGTGGCTAGTACGGTGGTGGCATGTGCCACCGTAGGTAGCGATAAGTGTTGGGGGTGACAGAGAGTGTTACCTCCATCAGAGGCCAAAATGGCGTGAAATACACGGCACACCCTTCTATACAATTTTAGGGTCTTTCACTAAATCCTGCGGCCAAAGACAACTTCCGTCTCCACGTTTGTATTTTTTTTCCGTGTTCGATGTGTACTAGAACTGTTTTCTTCACAAGTAACTAATGCCAGGTTATGGAGGTTATGTAGACAATGTAACTTAAATAAAATTTACTTTGTTAGTGTACAATAAAAGGGTGTATTTACTGGAAGTACAGAAATAATTTTCCATTTATCGCACATAATTACGGTACACAGACGATTTTTGGAGGTTGTGTCTACGTTTAACAATGCAACTTAACCTTTTAGATTTTTAAAATGAATTAGATTTAACAAAAATTTCCTTTGTTAGTGTACATTAAATTATTGTATGCATACAAGGCTGCTGTACATAACATTAAAGGCTGTATTTATTCGAAGTACCGGAATTAAAACCTAGTTCCAATTTAGAACGTAGACCTATAACCTATTTGCATATTTTATTGGGGTTTATTGGCACATATTTTATTAAAAGGGTGTATTTATTGGAAGTACAGAAATTATTTTCCATTTATCGCACATAATTACGGTACACAGACGATTTTTGGAGGTTGTGTCTGTAGCGGGTCAATTTTTGGGTGTTTTTATTTTCCACAGTATGGGGCATTTATATATTTTATTTATTTCGTTTTAGGGCGGGCTTGTATAAAATATTGTAAAACTGTATTATTGGGCAACGTTATACTCCGCGTAACAAAACGGTGTTGAGAAACAGTTCGAAACAAAAGCATCGACGCAGTTTGTTGTTGAGCAATGCGGCTGAAGAATTCACCCCCACAAAAAATTCTAAGAACTTTGCATGTGTGACGAAGCACAGGCGCGAATACCCACGCAAGCGCGCTAAAAAGGACGCTCTGGCCGAAAAACTCAAGATGGCCAAAGCGAGAGAATTATTCATCATCTTCTCCAAGATTAACCGGAAATACTGCTAAGAGACCGCCTACTATCAATGACGTCAGAAGAGCCAAAGCCAATATCGTGCTCTGGAACCCGGAATATAACCCCCATATTCCATATATAAAATGGTTAGCTCACAACAACTGAGGCTTGAGCGACAAAAGCAGGGTGGCCGTGAATCGTCGGTCCCGCCTGTGGAAGCAAGATGTAACTGTTACGTTACCAGTTCCAGTCTACAAGTAACAGTTCACGGTACCGGACTGGTCTCGAGTAGGCTCGCCACAAAAATTTTTATTTATCAAAAGAAACTGTAGTCACCGAAGAATTGTGATGTGACCGCGGTCAATACAATTAGGGAGTCGTATTTAAATGCTTTATAGTTATTTCGGAACATAAATAAAAAGGAAACGGACAATGAGTGTGCGCGGCGACCGCGTGGCCTACGTTTTGGGGTTTGGGAATTTAATGGGAAAATGTTAAGGGTGGTATAAATTCTGTGTGAATGTGAGTGTGGCAAAGCTGGGCTGCTTTCTGTGTGTATCTATGTTAGTAATGGTGTTTTATGTGTTATACAAGGTTAGCTGTAGTTAATAAGTGTGATTATGCTAGTGTTGCACAACTTTGAAAATATGTATCCAAATGAATCTTCCTGAGTTTACAATCATTCAAGAGTAAATAATAATAAATATTAATTCTCTTCATAAATGAGTTGTGTCAGTGCTTTGCGTAACCCATAGACCATGTTTGTATCCAGCTACATGTGATCGAACCCTGTGACCTTGTTGAAGCTATCGTGCCGGTAAGTAAGAGTTAATTTGAAATTTGGTTGTAATAATAATAAATGTGATCGATTAGTATGTCACAATTGGCGCCACGGAACAGGCACGAATTATAATTAATTAATTGAATTCCGCATCGACAGAGATACAAACATGTTCTAGGTTAGCTTAGCAACCTAACAGTAGATTACAAAATTTAAGTAATTACAGTATTTATTTAATTAATCTATTCTATTTAAGCAATTTAGGTAATTTAATTTACATCAATAATACAAAATGTCAGATAACGAGAATAAAATAAATGAAAATAGCGTCGAAAATTTCGACGACTCAAACGTTAGTAACTATGAAACACACTCGACTCCAAGAGTGAGTCAGAGTGAAGCAGAAATAAGTATAACAGATCAAAGTAAAGTAAATGAAGATTCAGGGATTCAAGTAACCCCGAAATCAGATAGGGAAAGTAGAATTGATAGTAAAGAAGTCGGCTTCACTGACGGAAACATAGCAGCGCAATCTACTCCGTCGACAACACGAACCAAAGGGTTGTCGATGGACGATCTGTTTAATCTAATAAAAACCATGTCTGAAAATATAAATAGCAACATAAATACAAAATATAAAGAGCAACAAATTGATTCCAATGTCAAGTTTCACGAGTTAAAAAATGAAATACAAGAAATGAATAAATGTGTAGAAAGTACTAATGAAACGATAAGAACTAATTTGAATAAGTTAGAACAGAGTGTGGAGTGGATGGGAGTACATGTGATGAATACAAAGAAAAATAAAACAAATGAAAATTGTAATGACAAATGTAAAAATATGATACCAGAGAAAGAGTTAATAAATGACAACAATAATGTTGAAAATTATGAGAATAATAGTAATGTATTAGTATCGGAGACTGATACGGTAAAAATAAAGAATGAGAGTACTGATGAGTTTGTGGAATGTGATTATGAGATGTTAAGGTGTGTTAGTGAGTTAGAGAGAGAGAGGAAAAATAATGTTGTAGTAGAGTGGGGACAGAGGGCAAATTTTCCCTTTATTATTTATGATGATTTAATGTGGTCACAAGTGGTATTGAAGGGCAAGAGTCCCGTTTTAATAGATGAATTAAGGTGTTTATTTTTGTTGAGTAATTGTGTACCCTCTGTCCGGAATAATTGTGAGAGTGTGATGTGGTGTTGTGAAGAGAGAGAAGTAAGTAGAGAATGGTATGTAACAGAACTGTATAATTTGCATAGAAAATATGACGATTGGAAAGAAAGTTTGAAAGTATATATGAATGATAATAACTATAATGATTTGAATAAAGTAATTAACCCAATCATGAATATATTTACCGACGGAGACGTAACGAAAATACCTAATGTAGACCGGTTTAATGAGTATTTGAATAAGTTGAATGAGTTTAGCTTGTATGGTTACAACACATTGAACGAGGTTATATAAAAACAAGACTTATTTTTGACGATGGAGGGTGAACTATTAAAACAATAAAAGACAGTGTAAACATTATGTTTTAATGGTTTTTTGACATGGCGAATTTGGACAATGAAGTGCGGAAAAAACTGGACAATGAATAATGAAAGGATGTAAATACAAATGTAGCGAATTTATATGTGTGCATGGTGGAATGTTAAATAGATAATGTGTGTACGTAAGATGATTGTTGTGATAATAATATTGAAATACTTGCAAGTTAAATAAATATCAGAATTAATTTTGAAAACCGTAATTGAATAATAACAGTTGTTGATGGTAATGAATTCTGTATTGTTAATAATTAATTTAATTAAAACAATTTGATATATTTTAAATATTTTAATTGATTATGTAAATGTTAATTAATTAAATTTTTTTATGAATCCAAATTATTTTACAAGATGGAAATTTGGTAATGAGTGAGAAATTATGTGATGTAAACTAATATTTTTGTGTTAAATGTTACAGAGGTGAGGTGAAAAGTATTGTGGTGGTGATTATGTTTTGGGTGTATATCATGTTAGATGGATTGTAAGTAGAAAAAATTTGACAATCATGTATAATAAAAATGTTTACAGGTGTGAGTGAGGTGTTGATGTAATAGTGAGATTTTAATGCAGTCATTGTGTTTAATAAATATGGTAATTAAGAAAAAATTTTAATAATAACTGAAAGATATATAATAATTATTAATAATAAATTTTGAAAATTTCAAGAAAGCCAAATGGTAAAAAGTTGTGAATAGGGTTAAATGATTATTGATGCAAATATCGTAGAATGTATATAAAATTTTTTAATTAATTAATTAGCTATTAAGTGGCTATTGCGGGGGTGGCCTGTGCTCTCGCAGATAGCGAAATGGGTTGGGGGTAACAGTGAGTGTTACCTCCATCGGAGGCCAAAATGGCGATAAATGTGCGGCACACCTTATCCGTGTAAATTAAAGTTTACACACATTACTAAATGACCGTGTCGCACATAATGAGATTGATGTGAAACAGGCAGTCAAATGAAGTTTAGATTTCCCCGACTTTTCGGGTGGTTACTGCCTTACCAGCACTAATCGTGGTTTTGGCTAGCGGCCAGCTATGGTCATATCAAGTCCCTTGACCATAGCTGACTTGAAATTGGTACATACTTGAAATTTAATGGGGGGAGAACTTAGGGGAAATCTCCCGGAACTATGGAACAGCGGCTGCCACTCTGCCCGCTTTGGGGTAGCAAGACAGGTGGTAGATCCGTCTTAAGGGTGTATGATTATATAACAAGAACATGATGATGTTCGCCACGTTTAAAACTTAATAGCGGAAGCAGAGACACGGAGAGGTAAAACCCTGCTCCAAAATATACAGTCTCTGTCGAAGCGAAAAGGCGCCACAGTCTTACATAATTTGAAATAGTGTGTGTGGCTGGGAGGTGACTCAAACGAGTCACGAACTTAAATTTTATAACATAAAGAAATTTTTTGCTCATTCAAAGTTTGATCCAGTAAAAAATGTTTGCACTCTGCTCAAATAACTAGATGCTCATATTTTCAATACAAGTTGTCCATACTATAATTTTAAATGTATTATTTTATTGTTGTAAGTTAGATATAGGTGTTGCTAAGAATATGTATTGTCATCATGTGTGTATATTTTTTTTTCTAAGCCAATAATTAAATCGTCTGGCAGGCGGTCAATATGAACTATCAGAATCAGAAAAAGGGGAAACAATGAGGGTAGAAGTGAGTATTGATAAATATATATTTCATATAATTTATTCAATTGTGAGATGTAGTTTCATTGTGTTAGTAGGATCAGCTGATCAGCAATAACATGTCACTGGTATATTAGTTATAATTGTTTTAAGCAACTGATGTTCAATGTAATGTTTGATGTATTACAGATATTTTAAAGGAATGATGAAAATAATTTGATAAAATAAGAAAAGTAATAATTTATGAAAGTTAATAAGAGATGGTGTTGGGTGATAAATATTTTGGGGGACATATAGATCTGTCCAAGTTAAAATCAAAGTGAAGTTGAAATAATAGAGATGATGTAATGTTGTTTTTGAGTTAATGGAATGTAACAGAATTTTGTGAAATGTTGATGTTGACACAGTAGTTGTGGAAAATGTATGTGGAGTTTTGAATGATATATTGTTGTTTTTATAGTTAATGATGTTATTTTGTTGTATTTGTAGTGAGGTAATGAGATTGAGATTTTTGGGGATGGCAATTTTGTATTAGGGGGTAGTGTATTTGGGGAGTCCGCAACAAGGGTTGGGACGGGATTAGGACCGATTGGCGCCGGAAAGGGTTACCTAGGGAGGGTCCAGGAACCAAATAAGGGAATTGAGTTTTGGGTAGGGGAAACACGTATCCTATGTACAAAGGGTTAGAGTGTATTTTTTATATGTAGAAGGTGGCGATTTGAGTTCAATGATAAGTTGGGGTTTAGTGTGTTTTTGGGATAGATGTTTTGGTAGAGATGGGTGTCATGGTATTTGAAGTTGTTAGTGAGTTAGAGTCAAGGGGAGAAAGTTTATATACGCATACAGATCTAATACAGTAAATGAGAACAAATAATTTACATCACCCACAGTAAAGTATAGCGAGATTGTTAAATGAAGAGTAGGATTGTTAAGCAAAAGGAGAGAGATTGATAATAAAGATATAAAAGCTTTTATTTTAAACCAGTGACAGAATTTTGATAAAATTTGGAAAACAAGATGCAAGTAAGAATTGTTTATTGTAAATAATTTAAATGTCAACTTGATTATTATATTAATATTTTGTTTGTTTTAAATATTTTATTTTATTATGTTGTGTATTTTAAGGTAGGATATTACAGATGTTCAATGTATTTTCAGAACATATACATAACATATGTAGGTCAAGGGTTTTGGACTTGACCTAGTTTCGATCAGCTGATGAGTTCATACACCTACTAAGCTTGTGTAGTAGGAAGCCAATTTTAATTTGTTTTTTTAATTAATTCAAACCAATATTTAAATAATTTTGCATATGAAGGAAACATTTAAAGAAATTTAAATTTTTTTTTGAATTTTGAAAATTTTTGGAAATTTTAATTTTTTTGAGAAAAAAAAAAGTGATTTTTCGCCTGCCAGCGAAGGAATATTTTAGATAATGATTCTTTTATTATGTGTGCATTAACCATGTTTATTTTATTGTATTGCATTGTATTGGTAGATTATAAGTGGTTCTCATGTTAGAGTAAGGATGTGTTTAGATTAGTAGAAATGTCTAGGTTAAGTCATTTGAAACAAAAAATTAGAAAAACAAGGAAGAGAATTTTTTGATAAAATATTATTTTTTTGAATTTTGAGTTTTTTTAAATTTTTAATAAATTTTAAAAGAAATTTTTTATTTTTAATGTGTTATGGTAACATGTAATGTTAGTGTGTGTGAGCCCAGTATTTGCTAAAGGCAGCCCAGCTTGCATAAAAAGGGGATCCATATCGGTGGAGGATCTGGCAAAAGTTGAGCCAGGGATTGAGGATTTTTGGGGGTAGCATGTTTAAAGGCGAGGTGCGCCGTGGTACGAGTCTGCTCGATTTCTCGGTGTTGGGATCTCTTACGGAGAAGTCCAGTGATCTCGTTCAGATGAGTCCATAGTCGCTAAGCCAGGGGGGTAGTGTACCCATAAGTAGTAAGAACCAGGGGGTTGTTAGCACCAGTTCCTCACCGGTCCTCTTCGGGGTTATCGATGAGATTTCTTCTGTTGTGAACAGCAGAATTCTCATCGAGGGGGTATTGTAGCGGGTCAATTTTTGGGTGTTTTTATTTTCCACAGTATGGGGCATTTATATATTTTATTTATTTCGTTTTAGGGCGGGCTTGTATAAAATATTGTAAAACTGTATTATTGGGCAACGTTATACTCCGCGTAACAAAACGGTGTTGAGAAACAGTTCGAAACAAAAGCATCGACGCAGTTTGTTGTTGAGCAATGCGGCTGAAGAATTCACCCCCACAAAAAATTCTAAGAACTTTGCATGTGTGTCGATGCACAGGCGCGAATACCCACGCAAGCGTGCTAAAAAGGACGCTCTGGCCGAAAAACTCAAGATGGCCAAAGCGAGAGAATTATTCATCATCTTCTCCAAGATTAACCGGAAATACTGCTAAGAGACTGCCTACTATCAATGACGTCAGAAGAGCCAAAGCCAATATCGTGCTCTGGAACCCGGAATATAACCCCCATATTCCATATATAAAATGGTTAGCTCACAACAACTGAGGCTTGAGCGACGAAAGCAGGGTGGCCGTGAATCGTCGGTCCCGCCTGTGGAAGCAAGATGTAACTGTTACGTTACCAGTTCCAGTCTACAAGTAACAGTTCACGGTACCGGACTGGTCTCGAGTAGGCTCGCCACAAAAATTTTTATTTATCAAAAGAAACTGTAGTCACCGAAGAATTGTGATGTGACCGCGGTCAATACAATTAGGGAGTCGTATTTAAATGCTTTATAGTTATTTCGGAACATAAATAAAAAGGAAACGGACAATGAGTGTGCGCGGCGACCGCGTGGCCTACGTTTTGGGGTTTGGGAATTTAATGGGAAAATGTTAAGGGTGGTATAAATTCTGTGTGAATGTGAGTGTGGCAAAGCTGGGCTGCTTTCTGTGTGTATCTATGTTAGTAATGGTGTTTTATGTGTTATACAAGGTAAGCTGTAGTTAATAAGTGTGATTATGCTAGTGTTGCACAACTTTGAAAATATGTATCCAAATGAATCTTCCTGAGTTTACAATCATTCAAGAGTAAATAATAATAAATATTAATTCTCTTCATAAATGAGTTGTGTCAGTGCTTTGCGTAACCCATAGACCATGTTTGTATCCAGCTACATGTGATCGAACCCTGTGACCTTGTTGAAGCTATCGTGCCGGTAAGTAAGAGTTAATTTGAAATTTGGTTGTAATAATAATAAATGTGATCGATTAGTACGTCACATGTCTACGTTTAACAATGCAACTTAACCTTTTAGATTTTTAAAATTAATTAGATTTAACAAAAATTTCCTTTGTTAGTGTACATTCAAAGGCTGTATTTATTGTATGGATAAAAGGCTGTATATACATTAAAGGCTGTATTTATTCGAATTAAAACCTATCGGTAATTCCAATTTAGAACGTATAACCTAGTAAGCTACGTTATTCGTACATACAGTATTTTATTGGAGTTTATTGGTACATATTTTATTAAAAGGGTGTATTTATTGGAAGTACAGAAATTAGTTTCCATTTATCGCACATAATTACGGTACAGAGACGATTTTGGGAGGTTGTGTCTACGTTTAATTATCTAACTTAACCTTTTACATTTTTAAAATTAATTAGACTTGTAGGGGTGTGCATGGCAGAACTACTTGTAGGGGTGTGCACCCACTTTATAATCATATTTTTGGTAACACTGAGAACTTTAAGCCTTCTTTTATGCTTAAACAAATTATATATACACTTAATTATAGAAAAGCAAAAAGCAAATATGTAATTCAAAAGACTAATTTGCTCTAATAAACACATGCTGAAGTTAAAAACAAAAGAGTTTTTACTTGCCTAACTAATCATTAGTTACTAATGTGACAGTTGGAGCTGCTTTTTCTGCAAAAGCTGGGGTATGTTGGATTCAAGAGTGGTTAAATTAAGTCATAAATCTGAGTGTGCGTCAAGTCTATTTGTGTGCTTGCTTTTCACTTCAGATGAAAATCCCATTTCACTCAAGAATGAGGTGGTGAATGGGATGAGCAACTCCGAAAGTTCAGGATATTCATCTCTTAAAGATATCCAGAACTTTGTTAAGTCAGAATCTAAAAGTTTATGGATTTTTTTGTCCATGACATGTCTCATGTTATCACTAACTATACAAAATAATTTACTAAAAATTTAGTTTTAATCCCAGCATCACAGATGATATCACACAATTGCTCATTTAGTTTTACTGACAAAATGTTAGAACTTTCAAAATACAAGAATGGGTCTTGAATCCAATTGAATTCACTGTATCCCTCTGGGAAGCAACTTTCAATCTGGTTATAGAGAGTTAAACACCAGAGCTGGTAAAAAACAATGGTATAACAAAAATGCACAGTTTAGACTATGTACAAAACAGGTTGAATTTAAATTGTTAAAATGATATATCTTAGTTATTTACATGTAGTAGCTTTTTAAGACACTGTAAATAAATTTCTGAACCTGACTTTGCAACCCTCCAAATGCCCTCTCGGGACCCTGCAGTGGCTCATGCCCAATAGGTTAAGAAATGCTGAACTAAAAGCATGTTTGTGGAGTGAAACATAAAAGATAACCCAGACTTCTAAAATGCTCTTAGTGAAATGGGATTTTCAGGAGTAACAACACACTATTTGGTTAACAAGCACATTTTACTAATATTCTAATACCAAGTCAATTAGATAGCTTAAATGTGTAGTACTCTATGTGATGCTGATCACATACTGTTAATCAGCAGCACTGCAGAATATTCTAGAGCCACACTCTTGGCATTCATCTGGAACTTTATCACATTAGCCTGATAATTAGGATGTTGCCACCAGCTGAGTTTTAGAAAGTTGGTGTAGTAGGTTGTGCATTCATATAGGATGATATTAGACAGCAGTTTTTAATAAAAGTGACAAATGATCAATTGTTTACTTGTGTTGTAAACTATTGTGATTTTTTTATTACTGTTTGTAGGCTATACAGTGTGTCCTGGATAATTATATAAAGAGAACTGTTGTAATATAAGTGTGTTTGTTTTAGCAATTGAGAGTATCTGGTATTCAGTAATTCATTCCACTGTTTTAAGTTCATAATTCTTGTCACTGGTTGTACGAATATTATTCTCATTAATTTTCCAATTCTATGAAGTCTTCAGTAGTTTTACCACGATGAGACTCAACATTATCACTGAAGATGCCACATCACTGAATGAGCAAAACTTTTCTTTAATAATCTCAACAAAGCATGGTTATCAGCTGAAAAAAAGTTTTAGTATTAAAAGTTTTGATCACGCAAATCTATAAGGGATACTAAAAAGAAATAACATAATAATTGTATTGGACATAAAGTTATGTCCACAAAACAGATTTTGTTTGAAATAAATAAAACACAATTTGACACAAATATTAATTTTATGAATACTTGTTTGGCACATATTACAGAAGGTTACACCATTAAATGAGTTTGCCTAAGTATAAAATTCTTGTCAGATGAAAAACGTGTACAGTCAGAATACTATTTGTTATGTACAATACAAATGATTCACTATGGGTAGCAGTGACACATAAACACTAGACATTGACACTGTGCAAAGTTTTTTTCTCGCTTTTATTTGAGCAAACTGGTCAATAACATCTGACTGATAAATTAATACTGTTAGCCAATTCATTTTTAATAGCTAAAATTGCCAAATTATTAAGCCTTTCTTGGTAGGTAGTGCTTCTCTGCCAAGTTTTCAGTGAATTCGCTATACTGCTCAAAGATTTTTCAGGAGACGAAACTGTAACTGGAATAGTACAGAAAAGCCTATAGGCAAGACAGAAGTTCACAAATACAGCTTGAAGGTTTTTGGAGTAGGCTTAGTGGATTCTTTTCTGATTCAAACTCTGTTTTATAAATGTTCTTCAAGTGTAATATTTCTTCAAATAGATCCATTGCCAATTCCTTTTTAGACTTGCTAATGAGAACTTTTACTTTCAATTCTAATTCATCATTTTCCATGTCCGTAAAGTTCAATACTGGTGGAAACAAGTCACGAATTGAACTAATTGCAGTGAATCGTGTTTTTATGTTGCCCATTACAAACTCTAATACTGGGTACATGACTGAGGTTTTAAATTTATTTTCTTGATCTTTGTTTAAAAAAACTTGTTAAAAATTATTTTTGTTTATTTTAAACTGTATTATGTTTGGAAGTATCCCAAAGTAAATTTAACATTAATCATGTCAATCAATGAGGCCAGTCCAGTTTTTTAATGCTAGGAGAATCCTTGAAATGTTTGGAGCATCACTAGGTCATCATGATGGATCTAATAATCAAACTTCAGTTTCTGTGAAAAGCTGGCAGATTTGAGTAGCCACTTGATAAAGGATGGTATTGTAAAAGCAACAATTCTTTCAGAATCATTTTATAACCCTGTCAGTCTGCAAATAACTATCACTCCTTTAGATCATCAGCAGATTTAAACTTTTCTTATTTGTGCTAGGAATGTATCATGTAAAACTGCTGGAAGCATGGTATACAAAGTTTCTATTATCCTTTTCAAGGTTGATGACCAAAACAAAAAGTACTACTTATAATTCATCATTGTAGCAGTTACACAGCAGTATACTAAACATCTCTTGGTTAATACTGTAACATTACATTTGGAACAACTTAATATCGTACCTGATTTAATGAAGACTTTGAATAAGAAGCTAAACAAGAAGAACAATATCTTCCAAGATGATAGTGCAGAGGAACGACTAACCATTTTAGACTGACTAGCAAGACAACTGACCGTACCCAAATTAATGATTTAGGCTAAGTGATGCAAAATACTTTCAACCCCAATTATGACATGAACTTTCAATAATGACAAAAGAAATAATTATAAAGACAGACGGCTTATGAACCAGTACTATAAAGAAACAAATGGTTTCATTCAAAGTATCATAATATCAAGATAATCAAAATACAAATTGAGGGATAATAGGCCCAAACATGTAATACTATGTAAAAGAAATATTAGTAAATGATTAATTTAATTGATGTAATGAAAATATAACACACCTTATTATAGATACATGAACCATACAACTAATTGTAACAAATAGTGTTCATAAGATTGTCCAGAAAACAACAAATAATAACTTGTTCACAATAACATTTTTATAACAAGAGTAAAGTTCTTTTAATGACAATAAAATGTAAAAACCAATAAGTATGTTTATAAATACAACTATTAAGTGTTCAGTGAGAAGGGTAAACGACAAACATAGTGACAAGTAATGTGAAGCATAACATAGACAGTTCAGAGTAATTAATGAATTAACTGACAAAAGACTAATTAATTAGTGCAGAATTTATTTTATAAAAATGTGCATGTTATTATGTTTTAGCACATTGTTTTATTATCATGGTATTTATGTTGTTTTTGTATGTAGCAGGTGAAGCAGTTGTTTTAAGAGAGTATCAATTAACTGATATTAATTTCATTTTTTATGTTAACAAATATATTACCATAGAACTGGTGTTAAACAGTGATAAATTGATTGGCAAAGCAAAATAGACTATAAAAAGATGTTATTGCTAAGTGTCAAACAATTGTGTAGTTTAAGTAAAAAACAGTTTATTTGTTCCAAGGTTCAGTAAAATCATGGCCATGTGGGCATGAATTTAAACTAATAGGATAGTATATCTTTTTGTTTTGTTGAGATAATGTTATATGTTAAACAATTTTGATGATTGTTAAAAGTTAATTTAACTGTTAAAGGTTTTAAACATGGTGATGAAAATAACACCAGTACATAGGCCAGGTAAAATCAACTTTTGTAAATTTTAGATAATAATGGTAGGGATTTTGTAAAACAAATGTGAAAGGATAAATAGATTTATAGGTAATAGTGTACACAACGAATATAGAAACAAAATAATACATCTCAAGTTATTTAAGAAAATTTCAAATAACAAAATTGTAACATCTGTAGTTCTTAAGTAAAAGTAGGCATGTTTAGTGTCTAAATGTCACAAATGTAAAGATCAAAATAATGCTGATAATGGTTTTAAATTCCCAATCAGTGCAGAAAAGGTATGTTAATTTAAAGGTTTTGAACAAATTTAGATTTCGAAATAATGAAAGTATATGACAATGTATTTCCGAATCAACCAACCAGATTCCAAGTTTACCCTTAGCAACCAGAAATTTCGGATAAATAAAATGAGACTTCTTTGACAACGGATCTTAGCGGATAGACGCGTTTGTAAAACGTCTAACATAATTGAGAATAAACAGTGAAAACATGATACAGACATATTGATACAAATAGAGATACATAACACGAACTTTTTACACCAATTGAAGAACACCCATTATATGAAATAGAAGACCCAAGAACCAGGGAGAAGGACTGAAGTGGACGTGGGCCCTATCTTCAACCAGGAATCATACAAAGAAGAGGATTTGGTGATTTTGACATTTTATTATATTGTGCATCAACACCCACTTTGTATACACGACTTTTTAAGTACTAATCAACTAAACTACAGACACCATATCACACCAACACTAAGAACACTCACTAATAACACGATTTGAGATTGACACCTTTTCAAACACCACAAGAACCTTTGATTTGGATAATAATTATTAAACACCTAAACTGGACATAACCTATCATAACTAATAATCACTATACGACTGCTTGTGTGCACGTTACACTCTAACATTGTAATATCCTTTAATTGTAAAACTTGTATTTTGATTTATAGAATAATATTTTGTTTAAATGTAATCCCCGAACCATATACGCTCTGAGATACTTTATTTTTAATAGAAACATTAACGAAAGCATTCTTTTGGTCTGACAAAATACTGAATATTTCCTACTACTACCAACTGGTAAAAAGAAGACGTATAATTTGCGCCACAATTGTGATTATCATAATCAAATTTAAGAAACAATTAACCAGTGTTTTTCTGAATAAAGGATTTCTATAAGGATATATGTTTGATGTTATATTTGCGTCGTTATTATTGCTGTTCCATTTAGGAAATAAATTCACAGATTACAGCGGACACCACGACAGTTGGCAACGTTGAGTGATGTCACGGAAACGAGCGGCATAGTGGGAGCAAGCGGCAAATTACAAAACCATTCGCCGTTCAACATAACATATTAATAATTACAAATTGATGACTCCAGTGCGAGTTAGTCGCTACATTATTTATTTGTTACAAATTGACACTTCCTACGGGCGGTGTATGTAAATTAAGAGCACACAACATAAGCTACAAGTAACCAATTCCTAATAACATTATACGTAACGAATATTTTCACGTTACAAATTGACGAATACAACGTGGAGCTTAGTCAAACCACGAAACCTACAATAGATTTTATTGATCAACCAACTACATTAAATAATTTTGTTACAGACTGGCGAACCAACGTGTGAGGCGTTTAATTTAATATAAATTAAATTATAATTTATAGACAAACAAACAAAAATAAACAAAATGAGGAAGCGAGAAGTATCACGCAAAAGAGCGGCCGAAGCCGAGAAAGTAGACGAATTAAACATGGAAGACAAAGAAGCGACACCGGTTGAGGAAGTAGAAATTATAACAAGGAAGGATACGGAGAAACAACCAGAAGAAACCAAACAAACGGAAGGCGAGAAGACGCAAGAAATGTTCAAACGTATGATGGAGTTAATGCAGGAAACTGGTAAGAAACTGATGTACGAAATGAAGGACAATAAACAGTCTATGGAAGAAAAGATGGAGGAATTAAAAAAGGACAATAAACAGTCCATAGAGAACAGTAATAAGAACTTAGAAAAATTGAAGGAAGAATTAAGTGAGAACAGTAATAAGAACTTAGAAAAATTGAAGGAAGAATTAAGTGAGAACAGTAATAAGAATTTAGAAAAATTGAAGGAAGATAATAAACAGACGAAGGAGGAATTGAGTCGAAAATTGGAAGAGACTAATGAGAAAATTGAAGAAAAAATGGGAGAATTGAAAGAGAATAGCAAGAAAATAGAGGAGAAAATAGACGAAAATAATAGAGCATTGAGGGAAGAATTGAAGGGAAATTACCAGGAAACCATGAAAAAATTGGATGAACACAAGGAGTTATTAAAAGAAGAGTGGAATAACAAGATGGAAATTAATAACCGGCAATTGCAGGCAGAATGGGGCAAGAAGCTAGAAGAACCGGTAACTGAAATTAAAAGGGTAGAATCCGAGACCAAGGAAAAGTGTGAGCGGATGAACCAAGAGATACTGAGCGTCCGGGAAGAAATGAATGGACGAGTTGAAAATATAAGAACCAACCAAGCAGTGATGGGAGAAACATTAGAAGGTATGAATAATAGTCTCAATCGAGTACAAGACCAAACAACTGCCCATAGAGATGAAATTAATTCCCTAAAAAACAGACAATGTACCGGTGCCCATACAACATGCGAGGAAAATCGAGAAGTTATCGACTTCCAAAATTATAGAAGAAACCCCATGCTATTCTTAGAACGAGTCGAAGAGAAGATAGCCAAAACCGGAGAAGACAGATGGTTTGTGATTAGGAGCATGCTGGACGAAATGTTCCGAAAGGTCTATGACAATTGGTGGACAGCGATGCGGCCGAGTATACAAAACTTCCAAGAATTTAAAAAACAATTCAAATCTAAATATTGGTCTGATGCCACGCAACACATGATAAGAAGTGACATAGGATTGGGCCGATATGACCTGCACGGCAAGCAAACTCCAACCGCATATTTTCTTGGCAAAATAAACATAGCCAGACATTTAGAGCCTGCAATTCCTACAGAATGTTTAGTGCGGCTATTAGCTTACCACTATGGTGGCGAAATTACAAGAGGCCGAATAAACGGACGCATACAAACCATCGAGGAGATGTCAACATTATTAGCGGAGATGGAACAAGAGAAGAACTTCCTCCAGTACAGACGAAGGAACGATGAAATAAATAGAAATAATGGTCGCCGCGACGCCCAATATGAAAACAACGGGCAACGACCGAACAATAGTTACAACAACAACGGTAACCACTATCAACGCGGTTACCAAAACCAGAATAACACTAACAACTATCCACGAAATAATGCGGCGAATAATAACAACAACCACTATTACCGTAGCCCTCCTACAAATAATAACAATAATGGATACCAGCGTGCCAATGACAGAGACCACCAATACCAGAACAACCGAGGTTATAACAACAACTACGATAACCGATACAGGCATAATAATAACGGCAATAATAACAATCAAAATCAAACATATCGAAGACAAGTGAATTATGTAAGCATTGACGATAGAGATGTGGGAAGACGTTGGTACCAGGGACGAGCAAATTATAATGGGAACCGTGGAAGAAGTTTTCAGGAGGAGAGTAACCAGCACTACCGCGATGAACATCGGCGAAGTAGAAGCTGCGACGACAACAGGAATAACCGAAACTCAGTGACGTTCGATAATAACGCCATTGAGGTACAAGAGCCACAGAACAGTGACGGACCCAATCAATCAGACAACAGGACTGAGGAGATCAGCCCTGATTTAAACGGACCGCGGCAGTGAAAATCCATCAGGTCCCATCACTGAACCAGCAATTTGGGTACTTACTAGGACGAGACAAAATGACTGACGATACATTGACGATAGTGCACAATCACTTCTTAAAAAATGTGAGAGAAGAACTACTGAACGAAGACACGATAACGCACAATAGTTCGAATAATGAGATCGTTTATATCATCGCCCAAGTGAATGGACTAGAGTCAAGGTTCATGATAGATACGGGCGCAAACGTGTCGTTAATCGACAACAATGAATACATCAAAATTCAAAAATATAGTAAGGCCATCTTACCAACTTTACCAATTCAAAATATAATTTTAATCGGAGCCACCGGAAGGCAAAACAAGTCAATAAGGAAACAGGTATCATTAACAGTAACCAGCGGAAATGTTTTGATAAACACCAGAAGTGGAGTGACTACATTACACAAACAGAGAGCTTTATCAACTTAGCTTACCATGAAGCAATACAAGATACTCCATATACCATAATGCATGAAAGACTACCACCCCGAGAAATTAGTGAAATAATCAACTTCCCAAACAACCCAAATTACCAGTTCGACAACGTGAGATTCCACAGCAAACTGAATGAACAAGTGGAGAAAAGAAGGAAAAAATACAAAATAATTCAGCAGAAAGTGATCCAGTACAAGATTGGAGACAAAGTATTGTTAAAAAACCGCGAATTGCCAAGTTCTAAGGAAGGAATAGCAAAAAAACTGTTATTACTGTATAATGGACCATATGTTGTTATAAAAAACAATAACAATAATACTTATGTCATTAGTGATGTGGAAACAAAAAAGATTAAGGGGACATACAACCAAGTTTCCTTAAAAATGTATTATGAACCTGATAAACAAAGTTGAATATACCACAAAATTCTAAAGAAATAGTAAGATCAACTTACAACTAATTATTTATGAGAATTAATTTGGAATTGAAGAATTTATTATTAATAAAACCACAAAATTCTAAAGAAATAGTAAGATCAACTTACAACTAATTATTTATGAGAATTAATATGGAACTGAAGAATTTATGATTATAAAACCACCAAAATTCCAAACAAATAGTAAGATCAACTTACAACTAATTATTTATGAGAATTAATATGGAACTGAAGAATTTATTATTATAATACCTCAAAATTCAAAAGAGTACAGTAAGCTCATCTTACCAACTTTGATAATCCAGAATATAATTTTAAATGAAGCCAAATAAACAAATTTGAATATCTCAGAATTCAAATAAATAGTATGGACGACTTACAGTACAGTTTGATAATGTTATTATGAATCAAGCGGATAAACAACTGGGAATAAATTTCCAAATTCTAAACAAAATAAGCACCTCTTATTAAATATAATTATGAACTTATTAGTGGAATATAAAAGAAAGATGCAACATCCATAAATCAGAAGAAACCATAGTGCTATAAAACGAATAAGAAAGGACAAATGTAGACAATCGACGATGAAAATAAGACGAGACTAGAAACAAATTTACTACAAATAACCTATCATGATTGTGAGAGAATTAACAACAACTAAAGATGCAAATACTTGTTATGTTTTAATTGAATGAAAATAGTGAATGAAAAATGAAGATTAAAGAGTACTGATAAAGAAGGAAAGAAGATAGTACCAATTGAAAATAAAAAATGTTATTAATATCACCACAAGAAAATAAACATCTGAAAGAATCAATGGAAAGAAATACTTAGATCTGAGAAGTTAAACTGAGTGAACAATCCCAAGAATATATTATATTATTTTTATTTGATTTAGTCGTGAATAGACTAGTGATTATTAAATGTGATTGACTGACGAGATAGCTCCAGCAATCGATATTATTTATGTATTATGTATTGTAAGGACAGCGGGGTATTAGGTCAAGAGAGCCCCCCGACTGATTCCAGAATATATGGTGATTAATTTGTTAGGGAAGTAACATGTTCCAGGGATAGAACACTTATAATTAAAGACAAGTATACCAGATCATAAAAAGAATAACAAATGATAATGTGAAAGATAAGATAATTGATAATTTCAACAAAAACAATATTTTATTAAAATGATCAAATTTGGTGGCAGGGTAGTATGTAACATTACATTTGGAACAACTTAATATCGTACCTGATTTAATGAAGACTTTGAATAAGAAGCTAAACAAGAAGAACAATATCTTCCAAGATGATAGTGAAGAGGAACGACTAACCATTTTAGACTGACTAGTAAGACAACTGACCGTACCCAAATTAATGATTTAGGCTAAGTGATGAAAAATACTTTCAACCCCAATTATGACATGAACTTTCAATAATGACAACAGAAATAATTATAAAGACAGACGGCTTATGAACCAGTACTATAAAGAAACAAATGGTTTCATTCAAAGTATCATAATATCAAGATAATCAAAATACAAATTGAGGGATAATAGGCCCAAACATGTAATACTATGTAAAAGAAATATTAGTAAATGATTAATTTAATTGATGTAATGAAAATATAACACACCTTAGTATAGATACATGAACCATACAACTAATTGTAACAAATAGTGTTCATAAGATTGTCCAGAAAACAACAAATAATAACTTGTTCACAATAACATTTTTATAACAAGAGTAAAGTTCTTTTAATGACAATAAAATGTAAAAACCCTATAAAAACCAATAAGTATGTTTATAAATACATCTATTAAGTGTTCAGTGAGAAGGGTAAACGACAAACATAGTGACAAGTAATGTGAAGCATAACATAGACAGTTTCAGAGTAATTAATGAATTAACTGACAAAAGACTAATTAATTAGTGCAGAATTTATTTTATAAAAATGTGCATGTTATTATGTTTTAGCACATTGTTTTATTATCATGGTATTTATGTTGTTTTTGTATGTAGCAGGTGAAGCAGTTGTTTTAAGAGAGTATCAATTAACTGATATTAATTTCATTTTTTATGTTAACAAATATATTACCATAGAACTGGTGTTAAACAGTGATAAATTGATTGGCAAAGCAAAATAGACTATAAAAAGATGTTATTGCTAAGTGTCAAACAATTGTGTAGTTTAAGTAAAAAACAGTTTATTTGTTCCAAGGTTCAGTAAAATCATGGCCATGTGGGCATGAATTTAAACTAATAGGATAGTATATCTTTTTGTTTTGTTGAGATAATGTTATATGTTAAACAATTTTGATGATTGTTAAAAGTTAATTTAACTGTTAAAGGTTTTAAACATGGTGATGAAAATAACACCAGTACATAGGCCAGGTAAAATCAACTTTTGTAAATTTTAGATAATAATGGTAGGGATTTTGTAAAACAAATGTGAAAGGATAAATAGATTTATAGGTAATAGTGTACACAACGAATATAGAAACAAAATAATACATCTCAAGTTATTTAAGAAAATTTCAAATAACAAAATTGTAACATCTGTAGTTCTTAAGTAAAAGTAGGCATGTTTAGTGTCTAAATGTCACAAATGTAAAGATCAAAATAATGCTGATAATGGTTTTAAATTCCCAATCAGTGCAGAAAAGGTATGTTAATTTAAAGGTTTTGAACAAATTTAGATTTCGAAATAATGAAAGTATATGACAATGTATTTCCGAATCAACCAACCAGATTCCAAGTTTACCCTTAGCAACCAGAAATTTCGGATAAATAAAATGAGACTTCTTTGACAACGATCTTAGCGGATAGACGCGTTTGTAAAACGTCTAACATAATTGAGAATAAACAGTGAAAACATGATACAGACATATTGATACAAATAGAGATACATAACACGAACTTTTTACACCAATTGAAGAACACCCATTATATGAAATAGAAGACCCAAGAACCAGGGAGAAGGACTGAAGTGGACGTGGGCCCTATCTTCAACCAGGAATCATACAAAGAAGAGGATTTGGTGATTTTGACATTTTATTATATTGTGCATCAACACCCACTTTGTATACACGACTTTTTAAGTACTAATCAACTAAACTACAGACACCATATCACACCAACACTAAGAACACTCACTAATAACACGATTTGAGATTGACACCTTTTCAAACACCACAAGAACCTTTGATTTGGATAATAATTATTAAACACCTAAACTGGACATAACCTATCATAACTAATAATCACTATACGACTGCTTGTGTGCACGTTACACTCTAACATTGTAATATCCTTTAATTGTAAAACTTGTATTTTGATTTATAGAATAATATTTTGTTTAAATGTAATCCCCGAACCATATACGCTCTGAGATACTTTATTTTTAATAGAAACATTAACGAAAGCATTCTTTTGGTCTGACAAAATACTGAATATTTCCTACTACTACCAACTGGTAAAAAGAAGACGTATAATTTGCGCCACAATTGTGATTATCATAATCAAATTTAAGAAACAATTAACCAGTGTTTTTCTGAATAAAGGATTTCTATAAGGATATATGTTTGATGTTATATTTGCGTCGTTATTATTGCTGTTCCATTTAGGAAATAAATTCACAGATTACAGCGGACACCACGACAGTTGGCAACGTTGAGTGACGTCACGGAAACGAGCGGCATAGTGGGAGCAAGCGGCAAATTACAAAACCATTCGCCGTTCAACATAACATATTAATAATTACAAATTGACGACTCCAGTGCGAGTTAGTCGCTACATTATTTATTTGTTACAAATTGACACTTCCTACGGGCGGTGTATGTAAATTAAGAGCACACAACATAAGCTACAAGTAACCAATTCCTAATAACATTATACGTAACGAATATTTTTACGTTACAAATTGACGAATACAATGTGGAGCTTAGTCAAACCACGAAACCTACAATAGATTTTATTGATCAACCAACTACATTAAATAAATTGGTTACAATACCTGTACTCTGGTCAGGTAGCACACAATGAATCATTCAAAACAAGTACAATTCAGTGTCAATGTCTAGTGTTTATGTGTCACTGCTACCCATAGTGAATCATTTGTATTGTACATAACAAATAGTATTCTGACTGTACACATTTTTCATCTGACAAGAATTTTATACTTAGGCAAACTCATTTAATGGTGTAACCTTCTGTAATATGTGCCAAACAAGTATTCATAAAATTAATATTTGTGTCAAATTGTGTTTTATTTATTTGAAACAAAATCTGTTTTGTGGACATAACTTTATGTCCAATACAATTATTATGTTATTTCTTTTTAGTATCCCTTATAGATTTGCATGATCAAAACTTTTAATACTAAAACTTTTTTTCAGCTGATAACCATGCTTTGTTGAGATTATTAAAGAAAAGTTTTGCTCATTCAGTGATGTGGCATCTTCAGTGATAAAGTTGACTAAATATCACTATAATATTGACGACTCGGAACACTAAGTTTTTTATAAGTAAAAACGTAAAGTTTTACCTTACAGATTAAACCGGCTTTCACCTATAGAAGGCTTCATCAGAGGCTGTCCAAAACTGTGGACAGCCTCTGATGAAGCCTTCTATAGGTGAAAGCCGGTTTAGGCTGTAAGGTAAAACTTTACGTTTTTACTTATAAAAAACTTAGTGTTCTGAGTCGTCAATATTATAGTGATATTTAGTTAAGTAACGGACACGTCATGGACAACGAAATCCAAGATAAAGTTGAATCTCATCGTGGTAAAACTACTGAAGACTTCATAGAATTGGAAAATTAATGAGAATAATATTCTTACAACCAGTGACAAGAATTATGAACTTAAAACAGTGGAATAAATTACTGAATACCAGATACTCTCAATTGCTAAAACAAACACACTTATATTACAACAGTTCTCTTTATATAATTATCCAGGACACACTGTATAGCCTACAAACAGTAATAAAAAAATCACAATAGTTTACAACACAAGTAAACAATTGATCATTTGTCACTTTTATTAAAAACTGCTGTCTAATATCATCCTATATGAATGCACAACCTACTACACCAACTTTCTAAAACTCAGCTGGTGGCAACATCCTAATTATCAGGCTAACGTGATAAAGTTCCAGATGAATGCCAAGAGTGTGGCTCTAGAATATTCTGCAGTGCTGCTGATTAACAGTATGTGATCAGCATCACATAGAGTACTACACATTTAAGCTATCTAATTGACTTGGTATTAGAATATTAGTAAAATGTGCTTGTTAACCAAATAGTGTGTTGTTACTCCTGAAAATCCCATTTCACTAAGAGCATTTTAGAAGTCTGGGTTATCTTTTATGTTTCACTCCACAAACATGCCTTTAGTTCAGCATTTCTTAACCTATTGGGCATGAGCCACTGCAGGGTCCCGAGAGGGCATTTGGAGGGTTGCAAAGTCAGGTTCGGAAATTTATTTACTGTGTCTTAAAAAGCTACTACATGTAAATAACTAAGATATATCATTTTAACAATTTAAATTCAACCTGTTTTGTACATAGTCTAAACTGTGCATTTTTGTTATACCATTGTTTTTTACCAGCTTTGGTG
Organism: Magicicada septendecula; assembly: GCA_034769895.1. Classification (NCBI taxonomy): domain Eukaryota; kingdom Metazoa; phylum Arthropoda; class Insecta; order Hemiptera; family Cicadidae; genus Magicicada; species Magicicada septendecula. The sequence goes on along the minus strand of CM068371.1, from coordinate 247,300,735 downwards.
TTTAACTCTCTATAACCAGATTGAAAGTTGCTTCCCAGAGGGATACAGTGAATTCAATTGGATTCAAGACCCATTCTTGTATTTTGAAAGTTCTAACATGTTGTCAGTAAAACTAAATGAGCAATTGTGTGATATCATCTGTGATGCTGGGATTAAAACTAAATTTTTAGTAAATTATTTTGTATAGTTAGTGATAACATGAGACATGTCATGGACAACAAAATCCATAAACTTTTAGATTCTGACTTAACAAAGTTCTGGATATCTTTAAGAGATGAATATCCTGAACTTTCGGAGTTGCTCATCCCATTCACCACCTCATTCTTGAGTGAAATGGGATTTTCATCTGAAGTGAAAAGCAAGCACACAAATAGACTTGACGCACACTCAGATTTATGACTTAATTTAACCACTCTTGAATCCAACATACCCCAGCTTTTGCAGAAAAAGCAGCTCCAACTGTCACATTAGTAACTAATGATTAGTTAGGCAAGTAAAAACTCTTTTGTTTTTAACTTCAGCATGTGTTTATTAGAGCAAATTAGTCTTTTGAATTACATATTTGCTTTTTGCTTTTCTATAATTAAGTGTATATATAATTTGTTTAAGCATAAAAGAAGGCTTAAAGTTCTCAGTGTTACCAAAAATATGATTATAAAGTGGGTGTACACCCCTACAAGTAGTTCTGCCATGCACACCCCTACAAGTCTAATTAATTTTAAAAATCTAAAAGGTTAAGTTAGATAATTAAACGTAGACACAACCTCCCAAAATCGTCTCTGTACCGTAATTATGTGCGATAAATGGAAACTAATTTCTGTACTTCCAATAAATACACCCTTTTAATAAAATATGTACCAATAAACTCCAATAAAATACTGTATGTACGAATAACGTAGCCTACTAGGTTATACGTTCTAAATTGGAAGTACCGATAGGTTTTAATTCGAATAAATACAGCTTTTAATGTATATACAGCCTTTTATCCATACAATAAATACAGCCTTTGAATGTACACTAACAAAGGAAATTTTTGTTAAATCTAATTAATTTTAAAAATCTAAAAGGTTAAGTTGCATTGTTAAACGTAGACACAACCTCCAAAAATCGTCTGTGTACCGTAATTATGTGCGATAAATGGAAAATAATTTCTGTACTTCCAATAAATACACCCTTTTAATAAAATATGTGCCAATAAACCCCAATAAAATATGCAAATAGGTTATAGGTCTACGTTCTAAATTGGAACTAGGTTTTAATTCCGGTACTTCGAATAAATACAGCCTTTAATGTTATGTACAGCAGCCTTGTATGCATACAATAATTTAATGTACACAAACAAAGGAAATTTTTGTTAAATCTAATTAATTTTAAAAATCTAAAAGGTTAAGTTGCATTGTTAAACGTAGACACAACCTCCAAAAATCGTCTGTGTACCGTAATTATGTGTGATAAATGGAAAATTATTTCTGTACTTCCAGTAAATACACCCTTTTATTGTACACTAACAAAGTAAATTTTATTTAAGTTACATTGTCCACATAACCTCCATAACCTGGCATTAGTTACTTGTGAAGAAAACAGTTCTAGTACACATCGAACACGGAAAAAAATACAAACATGGAGACGGAAGTTGTCTTTGGCCGTAGGATTTAGTGAAAGACCCCAATTTTATATTGTATCCTGATAGATTGCCGTGCCGTGTATAATAACGATGATAATAACATGCCCGAAATTAGAGTTGATTTCCCCGACTTTTCGGGCGATTACTGCCTTACCAGCATTAATCGTGGTTTTGGCTAGCGGTCAGCTATGGCCATAAATTAAGAACCTTGACCATACCTGGCTTGAAATTGGTTTATATTTGAAATTGATGGGGGGTGAAATTAGGGGAAATCCCCGGAAACTATGGAACAGCGGCTGCCACTCTGTTCGAGTAGGAACAGCAAAGCCAGGTGGTAGACCCGTTTTAAGGGCGTATAAATTAGTAACAGGGATATGATGATTTCCAAATAATTTCCAATGTAACGCTGAAGCAAGGACACGGAGATGTAAAATTCCTCCACCAATGCCGTCCTTGTGGAGGCAAATGGGCGCAACAGTCCAACAGAAAAAACAATAGTGTGTGTGGCTGGGTGGTTGCTCAGGAATTTTGTAACCTAAAGATGATGACTCGCTCCTGAAGTAATTAAATAATTGTATCATGATTTGAGACATAGTTGCATTAGATGTTTATTATGCTGTGTTTATTCTATCTTATAAATGTATTAGTTTATTGTGTTAGAGGTAAGTGTTGATAAAATGTGTAATTTGTATAATTTTGAAATGTGTTTATGCTAAGAAAATCAGCTGATCCGCTGTAGAATGTCACTTATAAATTGTTTGCTAATTTCCAAGGTAACTAATGTTTGAATATAATGATTTTAATGTGTTAAAAGATGTTAATTTAAATGATGAAAGTAATTTGATATAGTTAAGATTTTTAAATGATTTGTAAAAGATAGTAGATGGTAGATTTTGGGTGATTAATATTTTGTTAGGACAATTAGATCAGTCCAAGTTGAGTTTAAAGTGATAATAGAGAGAGTAATATTGTTGTGAATAATGTAATGTAGAATTTGAGATGTAATAGTGACACAGTAGCTATGGGGAATATATGTAGAGTATTGATTGATATATTGATGTAATAAGTAAATGGAGATATTTTGTTGTAGTTGAAGTATTGTATTGGGAGAGTAATTAGAGTTGATGGGAATTTTGTAGACGGGGTGGTGTGGTAGGAGTCCGCAACAAAAGGGTTGGGACGGGAAGGGACCGTTTAGCGCCAGAAAGGGTCGCCTAGGTAGAATCCAGGGACCAGATAAGGGAATGAGCTTTTGGGAGGGAAACACACATCCTGAGTACAAAGGGGTAGAGAGTATTTTTTTTATATAAGAGTAGAATGATGCGAATTGAGTTGAGGAGTAAGTTGGGTTTAGAGAATGTTTGATAAATGTTTTGATAGAGATGGGTGTCATGTTAGTTAAAGCTGTTAGGGATATTTGAGTCCGGAGGGGATTATAAATGTATATATGCCAAGTTGATACAGTCAAGTTATTATGAATAATTAAATCACCCAAACTAATGGAGAATGAGAATATTAAAGTAAGAGAGTCATAGTAAAAATATAAACTTAATGGAAATGAGTGACAAATTTTAATAGAATTGGAGAATAAAGTAAAGTTGTAAAATGTGTAATTTTGAGTAATTTAAATGTCAATTTTATTGTTAATTGTAATAATACTATGGTAATTTTAAATGTCTTATTTTATTATGTTTGAAGGTAAAAATGTTAAAGATGATTAATGTATTTTATGATGTAGCCTAGGTGTAACCTGTGTAGGTCAAGGTTGTTGACTTGACCCAGTTTGATCAGCTGATGGTTGATGTTAGAAACTAGACCAGTTTTGGCAATGAGGTGATGCAAATTTGGTTGTTTAATTGATTTAAATAATTTTAAATTTTCTTAATATTGAGAAAAGTATATTTTAATAAATTTATTTTGATTTTTTTGTGTGCCTGCCATCTAATTGATGTTTTGAATTTTGATTATATTATTGTTTATGTGTATCAATAGTGTTATTGAATTATATTGTTTAGTATGTATGTTTAATCCAAGTTTAGGATAAATGAGTTCATGTGTAGTTAGATGTTCAATTTATTTGTTTTCCTGATTATGAATAATAGTGAAGAGAATTAATAGAGTGATGAATTATGTAACAGATTTTTGATTTTAGACGGTCACTTAAATGAGTTTGATTTAATGATAAATATTTTGAATTTGAAAAATGTAGTAATAAGTGTGTGTACAAGCCCAGTAACTGCTAAAGGCAGCCCAGTGTGCATGGTAAGGGGGAACATATCGGTTGAGGATCTGGCATGGAGTAAGGCCAGGGGTTTAGATTTTGGGGTGGTATGTTAGAAGGTTAGGTGCACTGTGGTGCGTGTCTGTTCGATTTTATGGTGTTGGGATCTCGTATAGAGAAGTCCAGTGATCTCGTTCAGATGTGGCCATAGTCGCCGAGCCAGGGGGGTAGTTTACCCATGAGGTATAAGAACTAATGGGGGGTTGTTGGCACCATACCCTCACCGATCCCCTTAGGGGTTTAGCAATGAGATTTCTTCTGTTTCGGCAGAAGATCTCTCATTGGGGGGGTACTGTAACGGAGCACAAGGGGGGCTTTTATTTTATTAAATTTGGGTTTTTATTTTATTAAAATATTTTAAATTCATTTTTCATCTGTGGGGACAGCCACGTGTTAAATAAAGCATAGTTAGAACAAAGGACTTGTGAGGTGATGCCAATACGTTGGAATGCGTCAACGTGCAATCACGCCATACCATTCTGAGAATTTTGAGACTGTGTGACACATACCCATAAACGCGCAAGCACCAACGTCTGTGGAGCGCCTAATCGATGCCGAGTTGTTTGAAACAAAATGGCTTGGAGACGAAGGTTTTGTTCGCACGTGGTCTCAAGCTGACGGAAACGAAATTAAGTCCTGCCCACATTTGTGACGTCGACCAGTGAACACTAAATATCGTCAACGTCTAACACACGAAAATCACATGTGTTGGCTTAACAGTAACTATGACTAAAAAGTACCAGGCATTGGTTTCCGTCTTGTACGACCGAAATCTAGTGGAGAGGACTTAGAGCACACCCTTGGCAGTCTCTTATTGAAGCTCGCCTGCGCAGGCAGCCGGCCAAACAGGGCCCATTAACAAAAGTTCAAGATCCAGTAAAAGTGCGAGCAGTTTTCCCAAAAAATTCGGTAGTGAGAGCAGTTTCACGGCGAAAATGAATTAATAGATGTTTTTCGGACAAAGTAGCGGAGTTTGGGAGTGATGGGCCATGAAGACGGGGAGACGCCAAATTGCCAGCAGGGTAGATGATCAATTTTAATTAAATGGGATTTTTCTGAATAACGGGGTAAATTTAATATAGTGTGAATGTTGAGTGCGAGCAGGATGGGCTGTCTGTTGTAATTAAGGTAAGATGTTTCAGTTATTGTAATTGTAATCCAATCATGTCGTAAATATCAGTAAAAAGTTTTATGCATTTTGTTAATTTTGGAAAAAATAATCGCTTGTGCTAAGAGGCCAAGTAATGATATGATTTGAAGTTTTAAAAATTTTAACAATAAAATAAAATCTTAGTTTGTTTCTCTTCACAAAATGCGAGTTGCGTCAGTTATTGAAATAACCTTAAATCACTCTTGCATCTCGACGTTCGTGTGACGTAACCCTGACAAAGGAGAACAGTTTAGAGGTAAGTGGAATAACCAATAATTTTATTTATTTGTATTTGTATTAATAGATAATACAACAAGTGAGTAGAGAAAAAAGATGCTATAACTGCGGTAAACAAGGTCACATTAGTAGGTACTGTAAACAGAAACAGCACTACCAAAAATCCTCTCATTCAAAAAACATGTAAGGCAGGGAGTGCCGAAATCCTGTGTCTCCCGCCGCGTCGTAAGAGTAGGTAAAACCGAGAAGTACAAAAAAAAAAATAATAATAATAATAAAAAAAAATTAGACCCCTACGTAGAAAGATTTGTCAATAGATGCAACTCAATTACTACATGCAAATCCAGTGTGTGTCAATTACCATATGTACAAGTAGACCTTGGCATTACGAAAATACTAGGATTAATTGATTCCGGATCAACACGGAGCTTAATTAGCCAACAGTTAGCCGAAACATTAGCCAAACACCACCTTGTTAAACGTAGTCAACCGGTGAATATGAAATGCGCTACCGCTAATAACCAAAAATTAACAATAAAACTCAGCGTTACTATCAAACTAAAAATTTAACATGGTATTTTCCAGTATTAGTATCTGAAGAATTAGGACCACACTTAATATTAGGAGCGGACTTCATCAGTAAAACAGGTATAATTCTTGACATGTACGATAAGAAGTATTATTTTAGATTCGACCGTACCCAAAAATATAATTTTGACTTCGAAGTAAATAACAGTAAAGGTACAGAAACATCCGCAACGCACGTAGTACACCACGAACCTGCACTAGATCATTTAGAGAGTAAAGATAAACAAAAAATACAAAATCTAATAAAAGAATTTTCCACCGTTCTAACCCCAAAGTTAGGTTTAACGAATCTAATAGAGTACAAGATCAACCTGAACGATAATAAAGTAATCCGACTGCATCCATATAAGTTATCTCCTCCAAAAATGGAAATCATGAGAAATCAAATCAATAAATTGTTAGAACAACAAGTTATAGAACCTTCCACTTCCCCGTATTCATCACCCGTGTTCTTAGTCCCCAAAGGCACTGATAAACATAGATTAGTCGTTGACTATAGACAATTAAATAAAAAGATAGAATTCGAGTCCATACCGCTCCCCGACATCCACAGCGCCTTCCACTATTTTACAAAAGCTAAAGTTTTCACCATAATGGATCTCAATCAAGCATTCCACCAAATACCATTATCGGAAGAATCCGAACATCTAACCACCTTCGCAGTCCCGTTCAACCTGTACCAATTTACAAGAGTACCCTTTGGAATCTCCCAAGGAAGTTCTGTTTGTAGTCGATTGTTAGAAAAAATATTCCACGACGTAAAATTTAAATTCGTATACCACTACCTAGATGACATAGTAATTTACAGCGAATCCATGGAACAACATCTTCATCATTTACGCGAAATCTTATCCCAACTAAAGAAAGCCGGATTAACCGTGAACCCAAGTAAAGTAAATTTTGCCGTTAACCAATTCTTATTTTTAGGTCACATAGTATCTGCCGACGGAAAGGTAAGCATAGACCCAGAACGCACCCGTGCAATCAGAGAATTTTTACCACCACGTGATACGAAAGGAATAGCCCGATTTTTGGGAAAGATAAATTACTTCCACAAGTATATTCCACACCTAGCTGATGTAGCAGCACCCTTAAATGCGTTAAGAAAAAAAGGAGTAAAATTTGAATGGACCCCTCAACATCAAACAGCATTCGATAACCTGAAAGAAAGTATAATACAACCTCCAGTATTACAACTGGCCGATTTCACGAAACCATTTATCGTACAGACAGATAGTTCAAGTGTAGCCCTAGGAGCAGTCATATATCACGAAGTAGATAATTCTAGATTACCGATCAGTTATGCCTCGCGAACCCTAACTGATCAGGAAAAGAAATTCTCCGCATACGAATTAGAATGTTTAGCCGTAGTATTCGCATTCGAGAAATTCAAGCCATTTTTAGAACATAAAGAATTTCTGTTAGAAACGGATAATCAAGCTTTATCATGGTTATTAAATCACCCTAAACAGTTAGGTCGTATCGGAAGATGGGTATTGAGATTAAATTGTTACAAGTTTAAAGTACAACACATTCGTGGCACCCAAAATGTAGTAGCCGATACACTATCCCGTATGTTCCAGCAGCCGAGTAAGGAATCCGAATATAATGAAAGAGGTGAAACATCAATAATAAATACCCTAATAACTGAATTCCCACTGGCATTTACTGACATAGCCCAGTATCAACAACAAGATCCTTCCTTAAGTAAAATAATAGAACAGATCAATAAAGGAAATACTTCAGATAAATATATATTGAGTAAGAGAGTATTATGTTATAAACTAGCAAATGGAAAATCCTTGAGAATAATTGCCTCGGACATTATTAAACCAATGCTTATGCAATACTACCACGCATCCACCATTGGAGCTCATATGGGTATTAATAAAACCATACATCATATTAGAAAAGAATATCATTGGGGAAATATGAACAGCGAGATAGCTAAGTTCGTAAAAGAGTGTAAATTGTGTGCACTCAGCAAACCCGCGAGAAACAGCCACACTGGTAAATTAATCTCCGAGACTCCCACGACACCCTTTTCAAAAATTTACATAAACTTTTCTGGCCCTTATCCACGTTCAAAATTCGGTAACACCATGCTACTCATTTGCGTAGATTCATTTACCAAATTCGTCTGGATGTATCCCATGCGACGAGCATTAGCATCAACCACAGTGAAAATTTTATAAGAGAGATTATTTAAAGACTTTGGTACACCAGTACACCTAGTGTCAGATAACGGACCCCAGTTTAAGTCCAAAGAATTCAGGGACATGTGTTTCAGACTAGGCATAGACCATATAACTGTTACAGAGTACCGTCCACAAGGTAATATCGCTGAAAGGTATTTGCAAAACTTAAAATCCGCTTTAATAGCCTATCATGCAAACGACCAGACATCATGGGACCAGAACCTATCCTGGATCCAATTTGCTTTCAACTCAGCATATCACGAAGGACATAAATCTACACCCTTTGATTTGTTGTACAAATATAAACCAAATCACCCATTATCCACAAAGTGGAAAATACATGAATTGCTACCGCGCGAAATCAGTGTTAAAAATAAAAAAAAAAAATATGGAACGAAGCTCGCGCAAATCTGAGAGTAAACTTAAGAAAATCGCGAAAATATCACGAGTATGATAGTAAAGAATTAAGTATCAAGTCGGAGACTTAGTGATGTACCAAACTCCTCCGACGAGTAGTGCAGTTGATAAGACCACCTCCAAGCTATCTTACCGATGGTGTGGCCCTTACAGGATTCACAAATATTTAACGCCTGTAACCGTAGCACTGTATGACCCCACTACGGATAATTATGTACGAAGAAGTCATGTTTCCCAGATAAAATATTATCACGGAAATTGTTCTGCTAGTGAGCAAAGAAAGAAATGAAGTAAAAAAAACAATAAATGTACTACGAAGTATATTTCCTATATTGTAATTAAGTCACTGTAAACCATACTTAATTACAAAATCGTAAGGTATGAATAAGAATGAGGCCTGATCAACCTTAGATCCTATTCACCAAAAATAAATAAAAGCGATATGTAAAGTCAACTGACAAATAAAGGTAACGTTGCCACAGAAAAATACAGTACTAAGATAAAATTGTCGACGAACAATTAAAAAAGGAAAGGAAACGCAGTAAGTATGAAAAACATACTCTCTGTAGAATAACTCCACTAAACGAGTTAGAAAAAGCTAAACGAAAAAACCGGTAGTAGTATTAAGTATAGTAAGTTAGTATTAAGTAAGTAAGTATTAAGTAGTAGAATTAAGATAAATTTTAGAGATAGTATAGTATTGTATCTTTAAAAAAAAAAAATAAATTGATAATGATTCGATTATCATATGAGTGAATCACAAAAAGAGAGAAAGGGGATTTCACACAGAAGCTTGTACCAAATTCCCAGTGTAATTCTTAGGTATTTCCCCGTTGAATACACATCGGTCACCGACCCAGTGTCTTCTTTAAGTGGAGGAGAATGTGACGATTTAATAGGGTTAAATAGCACAAAATAAAAAAAAAGGTAAAAATAATATAATCCTAAATGAAACTACATAATTTCCATAATTTCTCTCCCTATGAAATAAACAGAAAACTAAATAATGTTAAACAAATAAATATGTAAACCACCTCCTATTTCTTCAGCGAGTATTAAATTATAGAGAGACGTAATAAACCAGCAATTTAAAATAAGTAAAAATAATAATAAATTAAGAACTATTTATCGCGCCGGTAAATAATAACACGTGTGGACACGCACTTCGCTAAGCCAGCGGTGCGCACCCCAAAAATTAGTTGTAAATCAGACTCCGCAGCGAGAACAACACAGTTGAAAATGTAGTCAGTAACTACAAAATTATAGAGAATGAAAGAATATGTCATTCACTCTCTTAGTTTCTTTAAGCTAATGCTTAGTAAAGCTGATAGCAAATATTATCAGTAATTTCAATATGTTTAACATCTTTGATACGTTTTAAGTGTGTGTTTATGACATCTCTGCAGTTGATTTAATATCACATCAACGTGATAGAGATCACAGTATATGTAACAGTTTAACTATAAGTAAAAAGTGCGGTAAACCGAAGTAAGTGAGTTCAAGTGAAAGTTTCTCACCACCGCCAGCACCAGAACCTGATAAACCCTGCAAAAAGAGAGAGACAACAACACCTTCCATTATTACACCTTCTTCAGTCTCCAGGATAGACCAGAAGCCGCATAGCCACCGTTTACTACAGACAACCCCGATTCGCCGAGGATACTACATACAGGTGATACAGAAGTCAAACTTCTGTAGTTCAGAAATCACTTAATAAAAATATGAAAGACAATTGACACCAAAATAATATTAATATCATAATACAAAAGACTGGCCAAATTAAATTACCATTGTAACTTTGTAATAAACAATATGATGTACTTAGCTTTAATGACTATAACATGCTAATATTAATAAGTCCATTCTTCAAATGGCAGCAAAAGTAAATTGTTTAACTGTAATATAAAGAAAGGATATATCTCGGATCCGAGGGTATGAATTACCAAAGTTTTATAAATAATTAACCAAGCTGATTAATGAATACATTATGCAGTTATTATTTTTTTAATATAGTTAACTAATCAGTTGAACGAAATAGAGTAAACGAAAAGTAGGTTAAGTATATATATTGTAATGTAATAGATTTGAGGTCCCCAACGTTACATAAAAAACGAAGTAAATATGGTTTAGAACAATACCCAAAGCCGGTTATAATTGAATACCAGAGGGCCCATATCACCTGAAGAATACACTATAGGTACATGTTAAGGTTACTAAGTAATTAAAACATCTAAAGTGTACCTAAATCTAAAAAAATGTAATAAATAATATGGGATGTAAAACATAAACATTGTGTCTAATGGGAGGAGTTTAACGTGTAGGAATAAATTATAAAATATTATTCAAATTAATATTTAATATGTTATGAAATGTACTTGGTGTTATGCTGTAACATGATATAGTGTTTACAGAATATTTATCTTATGTTTTGTGGATAGTAAGAGTGGAGTTGTTGCTTTAAAGAAGTACTTAGTCTGCGGTACTCCTTTTATTTATGTTAAAATTGTCTTTAGATAATTAAGTATAAGTCCATGTGTTAGGTATTATATTATGTTAAATGTGTTTACTGTAATTGATTAATGAAGATGTTTGAAATAATGTTTGTAAACTTGGCCAAGAAGGCAATAAGTGTTAAAAAGTTGGCAAGTAGTTCTTCTAGTTATGTTATAAAATAATGAAGGGTTCAAGGATGAACTAATTAATATAATGAATTAAAACCAGGAAATTAAAATTAATGTAAGTGGCCATAAACCAGTGACTATTTGTACAGTAAGTCAGGTAATGAAAAATTAAGTTAAAAACAAAACAATATTATAACAGTTGTAAGAAAACCTATAGGCCTAAATTTAATATTTGTAAAAGGAAATTAATACCTTTTTAATAAGTCCAGTCAAATGAAACTATAGTAAAATATATACGGTTTAATAAGGTAGATTGGGTGAGAGTTTTAGGTAATTTGGTATAATTCCAAGCATGGAGTATTTTATTAAAAAAGAGTAGTAATATTTTATAATTCTGGCTCTAGGATATCAAATATTATCCAATGACAGGAAGTAATGGTTGTTAGGGTAACTAAAATGTAAAAAATCTTGTTGATTTGGATTATTCAATTGTTATATGCTAATGGGTGAAGTTGAATTCATACAAAATACAGAAAAGAATTTATAAAAAACTTTAATATATTACTCGATTGTTATATGCTATTGAGTTCAGATCAGTAGACAAATTTAAGAAAAAAGACATAAATTCACATAAAATGAATAAATTTTAACAAATTAAAGTAAAAACCAATTCCTGTAAACTAAACCGATGCATAATCAATGAATTAGGTTTCAAAAAATATTCAAGAACCTTTGTTACTGGAGACGTAAACCTCACTTTCAAGAAAGAAATTATAAGACGACACCAATTCCACTGGGACCGACAACCACAAGGATCGTGAAGGAGAACGAAGAATAGAAGAGTTCCTGTCACCTTCCAGGACATCACCCTTCCAATTTTATTAATAATCTGAACACCTTTTCTGGACTAACGTAACCTCAACTGTAAATCTTCAATCGTTTGTATACTGGCACTGCTACCTTGAGAATCGCCCAGTACGGTAACACCAGCTTACATTTAATCTTAATACATTAAGAACTAATAACATTTTGTGATACTTAGTAACCTTAATTTTGCATTACCTGGCCTTACTAATCGTTAAAAGAATCGCACGTACCCTGGGATAAGAGACAATTAACATTATATTTAATTTGTATTAAAAAAGGAATAGTCAACTAACCAATCGATTCAACATTGTACAATCGATATAACTATTTTATAACCATGAAGAACACTGTTGGAAGTTAAAATAAAAAGTAATATAAATAAAGAATCCTTCTTGTATGTAATGATGTTTTATATTATTGTAGAATAGGTATTGTATTTTGGTGGTGGATTAATTTACAGGTAAAAAAGGTGATTAAAAATCTGGTGAACAAGCTAACCTATAAGAGTAAGTCAATTACGAATAACAGCGCTTATAGTCGACAGCTGGTAGAACGTGAGATTGCCGAACTAGCGTGTTTCCTTCACAACTTTTGAATTGATTTACATAATATGGACTGACTAGGGTTGGAGAGAATTCTCAATTTATTAATTAAAATACCTGAAATATAGAATTAACATTGAGTAAACATTTAGTAATTGGGTAAAACCGTGTTATGGTATACATAAAAGTTGCAATAACAATATAATAAATAAACTTGTCTATTAATATTGAGTTACAGGAGGTCACCTATAAGACTACATAATAAACATTTTTCTTAATAACAGCTTGGTTCGTTATACAGGGTCACATTAGCAAGAAACCCGTAACAGTATTACACTCGCTACACACGTAACATTGACAGGAAAGGATTTTATTTCAAATTGGCGCTCACTACAGTGTGACATCATTATTTTCTATTTGCACGTTTTGTATCAAATTGGCGCATACCAACGTGGAGCTTAATTAAACCCCGTAAGAACATAATAGAAGTAAATAAGAAAAACAATTCTCATAATTTGTTTTATTTCAATATGTATGTTTTAACTATACAAATCACAAGCCTAATTAATTTTTAACAACGAGACAGTAACTCATTTTCTTTTATGCTAATTACCAGGTATGTAAATAAAGAGATGTCATGGACGTAAATATGCGTGAATTAATTTGGCAACACGAAGCTAATATTCCTTAATTCACAGGTTCCAGTTAAGTGTTTTGTTACGTTGTATTTTTTAATTAAATATATAACATTTTGTGAATATTATGGCAGCCTGTTTAATTGACCGATGTCAATTAACCCGGCTCCCGAGGTTATAATGGCGATTGTATACAGAAGTTATAAAAGATAGTATCCAGCCGTTATACTTTCTTTAATAGACAGATTAGAGATGAACAGAATACAGGAGCTGAGTACGGAAAAAATATCCACATTGCCTATTAATAATATTGCTATTATAGGAGCGACTGGCAAACAAAACAAGACAATCAAACAACAAGTAAGTCTGAATGTTACGAGTATGGGAGTAGGAATTCCTATGGTGTTTCTGGTGGCCCAAGGGTTACCTTTTAAGGTGTTGATAGGCTGTGATACGCTAAGGCGTCACTATGCGATTATTAATTTAGCCAGTGGAAAAATAACACTGAGCTCAGAAGGTTATGAATGGACTGCTGAGATAATAGGAAGCTCAATAATTTGATACACCACACAAATGTTTTCAGTTAGATCAAAATTTTGGCTCACTTTTTGGTCGCTAGCGTCCCAGACTTTCGGAATTTTCAATAGCCCCTCAGTACAGAAACTCATACCACGTTAGGGAAATAATAAGGACACCCATAGGTGATAAAGAGATCATAACAGAATCAGCATTATGGCAGGAAAAAATGCAGGAAATATTGTCGTTTCAAGGAAAGGGGTATACCGAGGCAATCAGTGTGGAACAGAAGAAAAAATTAATAGAAATATATAAAACTTACCGTAATGTATTTTCCGATTCTCCTGGAAAGGCGAAGGATTTTGTATGCCGATTAAAATTTCATGACTCCGTTAATTTCAATAAGAAATCGTATCCTATTGCTCAATCGTCAAAAGAGGCAGTTAGAAAAGAAATAGCTAGGACGATTCAAGAAGATATTATAGAACGAAGTAATTCCCCATATACCAGTCCCATTGTGGCGATTCCTAAAAAAGATGGACAAGTACGGTTGTGCCTTGATGCGCGGGAAATAAATAAAATTATAATAACGGATCACACCTCTCCAATAGAGATAGAAGAAACTATGAAGAAATTCCATGGCTGTAAGTTTATGAGTAGTTGGGATGCTGTTTGCGGATACTGGCAAATAGAGTTATACCCTGACAGTCGCCAGTATGTTGCCTTCATCTTCGAGGGAAGAAACTACCAATTTAAACGCTTACCTTTCGGGTTGGTTAATTCTGTCGCCATTTTTATCCAGTGCATGGACCAGATACTAGGAAAAGAAGTGTTAGAGTTCGTAACAGTATATGTAGATGATATTCTTATTACCTCTAAAACATGGGATGAACACTGTGATCGTATTGAAATTGTACTCAGGAAACTCCAACAAAATAATATTACACTGAAGTTAAATAAATCTAAATTTATAACTCTGGAATTACAATTTCTTGGGTTTATACTCTTTGAAACTGGGATCACGCCGTAGCCTGAGAAAGTAGAAGTTATACAAAATTTTCCAAGACCTAGAAACATCAAACAATTACAATCATTTCTAGGTATTTGTAATTATTATCGCAAGTTCCAACAAAATTGTTCCGAGCTGACCACTAAATTTCAAAATCTACTTTCAACCAAGAACAAATGGAAATGGGGTAAGGCGGAAGAAGATAACTTTAATTTAATCAAGACCAAGTTCCTAAATAGTGTTATGTTACACCACCCAGATTTTAACCAGGGGTTCTATTTAAATTGTGATGCAAGTAATGTGAGTTTAGGTGTTGAGTTATATCAAGAAGATGAAGTAGGAAACCATTTAGTAATCAGTTTTGCTAGTAGAGTTTTGAGTGCTAGCGAAAGAAATTATACAGTTACAGAAAAAGAACTCCTCAGTGTGGTGTTTGTCTGCTTAAAGTTCCGCACCTATATTTTAGGATATAAAATAACAGTAAGGTCAGATCATAAATCCATATCTTTCCTAAAAAGATGCAAACTAAATCATGGTCGACTAACCAGATGGATTTTGATATTACAAGAGTACCATATAAATTGGGAGTATGTACCCGGGAAACAAAATATTGTAGCTGATGGATTATCCAGAATTAATACGGCAAAACGGAACTTACGAAGTAGAAAAAGAAAACATTGGAAGAGTGTATCACATACTGAAGTCAAGAGAAGATTTATCAGAAGTATTAAAACAGACAGAAATTCATCAGAATTTAGATATCAAACTAAAATTAATTAAGGAAAGATTGGCAAGCAATGACCCCACAATTTTAGCATTTTATTGTATTTATAATAATTTAATATTTACATCTCCAACTTCCCGAAAACAGGAATGGAAATTATATATTCCTAAGAGTGTTGAATCATCAATAATCATTGACTATCATATAAGATATGGACATATGGGTCCCCTTAAAGTTGTAAAAGCATTGAGTGAACACGTCTACATAAAGGGGATGAATAAGCAAGTAAGGCAAACTGTTAGAAAATGCACAATCTGCCAAATGGTAAAAACGAATAATGAAAGGAAGGATGGCGCTATGATAACCATCATTTCGAGCCATAGTTTGGAAAAGATATTTTTAGACATATGTGGTCCATTTCCTAAGAGTGGGGGAAGAAGTAAGTTCAAATATATTGTAATAATATTTAATCATTTTTCAAAATTTTTGAAATTACACTATCAGCAAAGCTACAACTCGTAAAATCCTGGACATAATTATAACGAGATACATTCCTGAGGTGGGTAAACCAGAGACAATAGTAACCGACCACGGTACTCAATTTAAAGGAAAAAAGTGGCAAAAGGAATTAGTAAATAGTGGAATCAGAACTTACAAGACTTCAGTGTATCATCCCCAAAGTAACCCTGCAGAACGAGTTCTCCGTGAAGTAGGTAGGATTCTGAGGACATATTGTCATGAAGAACATAGAAACTGGAGTAAATATGTCGAAGCTGCCGAAACATTCCTCAACCTAGCTTACCACGAGACCATAGGAACTAGTCCATATCAAGTTATGTTTAATCGACCACCACCTAGGGAAATAACATCTTTAATTAAATTCCCTTTTATGGAAGAGAAAGAATTGGCTATTATCGAAATACATAATCGAGTGTTGCACAAAGCTGAGCTACAGAAGAGAAAAGAAGAAAGAGATAATAACAGGATTTTAAAATACTCTATGGGCGAAAAGGTTTTGCTAAAAAATAGACATCTACCCAGTTCTGTTGAAGGGATAACTAAAAAGTGTTATTGTTATATACAGGACCATATACAATAACAAAGGATAACCATAATAATACTTATGAATTATCCAACACTGAAATGAACAAAGTAAAGGGAGTATACAATCAAGCCGTAATAAAAAAATATTATGGAGATTGAGAAAAGTAAGGGTGAAATCAATCAGCTTATTTAAGCAAACTTAATGATTACTAAAATAACCTGTTTTCTGGGGGGCATTATGTTACGTGACATTTTTACCATGCCCTAGTAACATAAATATACCATGATTGTATTATTAACCCTTATCTTGGCAATGTGAACTATAGGATACATACTTTTCAAAATTTTTTTTAAATTTCCCGGAAACGGAAAAACATATGATTTTATGTTGGCTCATTTGATTACAGCTTGTTCTGTAAGATACACCTTGTTCAGTGCTGCTATATATAAGCATATGTGTGTGTGTGTGTGTGAAACATGTTTCATGGAAATACTCTCAACATAACGTGAATCTATATTTTATTTACCTATTTGTCTTTTTCAGACTAGCGGATTTTCATCTCGAAAAGCAAGAACTGAAGAAATTATGAAAATAGCACGACATGCAGTAGAAAGGGGTAAATATAGTACAAATTACGAAATTCTTGTTCCTCGCCCTCATGCAGACTCGGATGCCGAAAGTGAAAATGAGTATGATGAGGTCAGTCAGGTAGAAAAGGAATCAGGTACCTCTACGTAAATAATGCTTGGCTTCTATACCGCCGAGAAAACAAATTGCTGGGAAGACAAAAAGTACAAAGACTAAAAGATTTCAAGCTTGAAATTATAAATTCTCTACAACTAAAAAACAGAAAGCGGGGAAGACCACTGTCAGAAGAGAAACCTAAATTACAGAAGACAATGAAAACGCCTGTCCTCCCTCACCCACAGAAAAACATTAGATTTGACTGCATTGACCATTTTCCAGTCTACACAACCAAAGGGCGGTGCAGATTGTGTCCAAAGGTGTTACAACAGTTGAATGCAGAAGATGCAAGACACAATTATGTCTCGTTAAAGATAGAAATTGTTTTCTGGACTTTCACAAACCATCAAAATAACTAAAACATATTATTCAACTAATAGCAATATTATAAATCAGTGTTTTGATTGTACATTATCATTACTGAAAAAATGTTAACAACTGTAAACAAACATTATAAATATGTAAACATACATAATAATTAAAATAGTTTAAGAAATCTATAAAAATCAGATACATTTTCAAATTCAGAACTATTCTTTTGTAATTTTTTGCATAATTTAATTGACAATACTTCTCTTATTAGGTACTTATTATAGTCTGGTACATTGTTTTCTACTATTTTGAATTATAATCTTCATTTTCATAATTATATTTTGTATTCAAGTATTTGATTTATATTCTTTTCAATTTTACATTTATAAATAGTATAATAATACAAAAATACTTTTTGTAATT
This sequence comes from Magicicada septendecula, assembly GCA_034769895.1. Classification (NCBI taxonomy): domain Eukaryota; kingdom Metazoa; phylum Arthropoda; class Insecta; order Hemiptera; family Cicadidae; genus Magicicada; species Magicicada septendecula. The sequence goes on along the minus strand of CM068371.1, from coordinate 247,282,802 downwards.
ACGTTATTTATAATTAAATTTCATTGATTAATTAAAATTAACAATTTCTTTATAATTTACAGTGTTATTTATTACATCCCTATAAATAGAAGAGATGGAAATGTAAACATTAACCTACATGGAATATAGAACATATTTCTTTTACAAACTGGCAGTGTAACCAATAGGTTACATGGAATATAGAACATATTTCTTTTACAAACTGGCAGTGTAACCAATAGGTTACATGGTCATAATTTTACTATCCATAAAAATAAACAAATAGAAACTACATTTTTGTGTTAATTAGTGACAGAGGATGTAAAATTTTACAAGAAATAATTTTTTTTGTGACTTACGTGTAATCTTGCCAAGTTAAGGGTTAAAAAGTACCAGGAGACATAATATTTTAAGAAAGACTTAATTGAATATGTTTAATTTTAACTGTTTATTGTATGTTATGTTGATTATAATTAAAGTAAGAACTTACTTATGAAATGTGTTTTTTGTGTGCAGACTGTAAAGTTATAAACACAGTCAGTTAAGGGGAATTATAACACATTACTAATAGTTATTAGTAATCAGTTTTTGTCACATTTATTAATATTATGTATACTAGTGTTAATAACACTAATGTTAGTCTTAACAAGAAAGTACCAAAATCATAGTCAGTCAAATTATATGAATAAGATTTCTATTAAAATAATAAGGAAACAATGTCAGTTTATGTTAAAAGATTACCAAATGTATAAAATAAATTTAAGAAAGTGAAAGATACAAAAAAGAAATAATACATAAGTTTGTAACAAAAATAAATAAAAAGTGAATCATTAACTCAGGAAATATAGATCAGAAAATAGTCAAGAGTGATGTCAAAATGATCAGTTTTTTATCAGAAGAGCAAAGAAACAAATAAAAAGAAGATAAGCACTTTTATAAAAAAGGTATATCCTTTTAAAAGAAAATGACATATAAAATACTAAAAGTTTGTTTAAATTATTCTTATGATGTCACCAGGGTGATATAAAAATGTTACTTGGAAACCAAGGAGATATCTAAGAGAGGCCTTAGCAACATATATGTTGAGGAAGAAAAATAGATTGATTCTAAAACAACTGAATGCAAAAAGGTTGATTTAAATACTTATAGTGAAAAATAAATTATAATATATGTGATATCAGTGTATCTACAGATAAACAATTGAATAATTATATATAACGAGATTAAAATAGAAGAAAGAATTGCTACAAGAATCTACAGAATCAAACCAGGACATCTTTGAAGAAATTGGACCAATTAACAACAGGGAGAGAAGTATTTTTTGATCTAAAATTAATCTGAAATATTCCCTGTTAAAACTGATCTAAAGGTTTCAAAAAACTTTGAATACACTTTTTACAAAAACCATAATTGACTTTCACTAAGAACAATAATTATTAATAATATGGACATAAGCATAAGTCACCAGTGATGTATAGTGCTAATATAATTTAAAGATATTTAAGTCTAAAAAACATATTTATAACTTAACCTATACACTGAACTGTTTTACACTTTTAATATAATCCTTTTAAAATACAGTGTGACTATTTCTCATCATATGTATTTTGGTACTTTCCCTGGCAATACTGTTGTTATATCGTAGTCGAAAGGACCTACTGAACATTATAATTGTATTTTATTTATTAAATACAAAATGTTTTAAAAAAACTTGAGATCTAAGAGTTACTGCTGCCACTCTGAGCTTATAAAAATACAGCTGGCCAAACTTTGTTAAAAAATTATGTTTTACATCTAGAACCAATTAAAGAATAAATAAAGGATTTGAGTTTACAAATTACAGAAAAAGGTTTACTTGTTTCTTATTTCATGAAAACAAAAAGGGTATGATATTCTGAACAAAGTATCTGATACTATGAGTTGACCTCAGTAATTAGATTAAGTTGGCAACACTCATCAATTGAAAATCTTAGCAGATTTCTTTTAAAAAATGTGGTGATGAGTACAAATTATCATATCCATTGCTGAAAGAAAAGAATAAAAGAGAGTTCATTACAGAATAAAGAGACCACATACTATTTACATAAATTTGATCAAAAATTTATTATTGATATTTCACCAATAAAATTTTATTTGCAAACGGTGATTGCAAATTGGCGCTCAACAAACATCCCCCTGAACAGATACTCATCCTTAATTTAATATTAACAAAAATATATACAAATAATAACAGAATTAAACAAGACACAAATTCAGATAAATAACCATAGATTCGAGTCTAGATGTAACAAATTGGCTATCCCAATAGTGAGGCTGAATAAAATATAGGTTTGATTATTAGATAAGTAAGGGTAAAACGCTATTACACGTTACAAAATTAATCAGTGTCAGTGGCGGCTGGTGGTTCCAAATTATAGTGGTTGCAAGTAGTTAGTTGAGTGGATGGTGATCGGTTAAAAGACATTAAACTATCATAATCACAGTTACAGAAAATTATTACTATACTTTTTTTAACCTCAAACAACAGATAACGTTTATCTTGAACCAACGTAAACACTAAACCTGACATAACTTATAATATAATAGATATTTACCATATATCCGTCGTGCAACTTCGTTTTTCTCGTCTTATTTTGACGCGTTTCGGCAACGAATTGCCATCTTCAGAAATCTTAATCACTCATAGGAGATCGTTAAAAAAATTAAAAACACTAAAATCATTACGGTAAAAGTGCACTTTTACGACATTGGAAACTCACACTATATGGTAAATATCTATTATATTAATATAAGCGACTTGGAGACAACTAACCTAAAATGTATTATATTGAAGCCCGTCAGGCAAGTGTTGTCTACAAATACAAAAAAAGGGTGAGTTTCCAATGTCGTAAAAGTGCACTTTTACCGTAATGATTTTAGTGTTTTTAATTTTTTTAACGATCTCCTATGAGTGATTAAGATTTCTGAAGATGGCAATTCGTTGCCGAAACGCGTCAAAATAAGACGAGAAAAACGAAGTTGCACGACGGATATATGGTAAATATCTATTATATTAATATAAGCGACTTGGAGACAACTAACCTAAAATGTATTATAACTTATAAATCAAGAAGGCTGTGCTGGTTTCATACACAAAGTTGTTCTACAGCACTACTAGTTGAGCATTGCAGACATTTTGCAACCGCCTAACTAACATGGGGCAATTGTGAAGAGTAGCGCACATCCTCCCATATGTTTGTGTAGTAAGCTCTGGTTGAAGATGCAAATGGCGTACAACCACCAGACTGCGCGCCACATTTGAATAGTATGCGAACATTACTGCGTAGAATCTAATACACTCTCTGTTGAAATTTATGATACTTTTAGCTGCTTACTGTTTTCATATATTATTTTGTAGTTTAGTTATTCTATATTGGTGGTTGTGCAACGCTGCAACCATAACACCAGCCGCCACTGATCAGTGTCATAACCACTGGTAGGACAAGTGTTATAAAAATAATGTTGCGAGTCAATCTTATTTAAATTTGATTTGGTATAGCATTTGTTTTAATATTTCTAGTTATTCTATTCACACAACATGAATCAATATGGATATCATTCCATGTGTACCAATTATACTGTGGTGCAATAATGGGGCGAGGTTGATCCAGGGATTGCTTATTGAATGTTAAGGCATATTTTGCAATGTGGTCACAGATTTTAATTTGACTTTTATCCGATCTATTTAATTCACCTTTTAACTATCAATTCATCCTATGCAGTAAGTTTACTAATGTGGTCAATTTAATATGTAATTTTTTCATATCTAATGACTACATGTGTACTGCGTAAGTCCACTAATGCACCACTTTTATATATAAAAAAGAGAAAAATTAAGATTAGAAATGTTATGTATTACAAGTATACACTACTACTCACATTATCTGCGTTATGTTTTGTAATGTGCTGGACTAGTATAATATAAAGGCTATTAATACACTGAAGATATATTTAAAGGGAAATTAAAACTTTAGGCTCATATTTAGGGAAGTTTATGTATATTTGTATGTGCTTGATTTATGTAACTTTGTGTAATATGTGTGAATAATACTATAGTAAAAAGGTTAATAGTATTGTCATCATGATTTAATTTATTTCAGTGTCAACTAACCATAATCTGTATTCATTTTGTTTTAATTGTCTCCAAGTCACGTTACTAACTATTTAGAATTAATGTTAGGCAATTATCTGTATTAACTTCTGTCTTGTGACTTATTTGGTTTTTTCCTTAAAACGACGAGTTTCGAGGATAAATCCTCATCATCAGGTTTCAATACTATAAAAACATCAAATTCACCCAAAAGGGGTCGTCAACTAGTTAAAACACACAAAAAAAACACACATAATTTAACATCGACATAGTCTCGGCACAGTCCGATGCGCATCGTCTCGTTGCCAACGACCAACTGTTGCACTTTGTCTTATATGACCGTTATCATTGCCCGCTGACCCATCGATATCGTGTTGTACAGCAGATTCGATCGGAACGAAACTTTGTCATTAAGTAGCTGGTCCGTTTGTAACTTAGAAGCCTTGTATATCTCATATTCCTCCACAGCGTTCATGTACGCACCTTTTTTACAATTATGAAGCAATTTAAAGTTTGTGTGGAAGTCTGAATACTTATGATTATACAGCATTAAATGCTGAGCGTAACTGGATCTTGTTTTTGAGATATCACTTTTGGGCAGGTGTTCTTTAAAACGTTCGGCTGACGGCCTGCCCGTTTGTCCTATATAAAATTTGTCACAGTCATCGCATTCAAGCTTGTACACTCCAGTTTTCTCTTCAGCCGGGATATGAGTTCTTTGTCCCAAACGTTTTTTGATGTTATTTGTGGGATATTCAACGGAACGAGTAGACAAATAGAAAATTTGAAAGGATATATGAACAGCATAAACATGAAAATCCAATTTACCCTAGAAATGGAGAATAATAACTGCCTGAACTTTCTTGATCTCACTATCAGCAAATATAATGACCGTTTTAGATTCAAAATTTATAGAAAGCCCACCACCACGAATATTACTATTCATGCTGATTCGTACCATCCATATTCCCAAAAAATGGCAGCCTTCAACGCGTTCGTTCATAGAATGCTTGCTATTCCCCTTGAGCAAAAAGACAGAGTGGAAGAGACTAATATAATCAAAAGTATAGCTATCGCTAATGGGTATAACAGTGGAATCGTTGACAAGCTTATAAGAAAACACTCGGTAAAAATCAATAGTAAAAGCAGATTAACCGGCCCATCTAAAGAAGATACTAAGTTTATAGTAACTGAGTACACGAATGTACTACCAGTCATTGTTAAGAATGAGCTAAAAAAACGTAAATAACAAAGGCCTTCAAAACCACAAATAACATCAAAAAACATTTGGGACCAAGAACTCATATCCCGGCTGAAGAGAAAACTGGAGTGTACAAGCTTGAATGCGATGACTGTGACAAATTTTATATAGGACAAACGGGCAGGCCGTCAGCCGAACGTTTTAAAGAACACCTGCCCAAAAGTGATATCTCGAAAACAAGATTCAGTTACGCTCAGCATTTAATGCTGTATAATCATAAGTACTCAGACTTCCACACAAACTTTAAACTGCTTCATAATTGTAAAAAAGGTGCATACATGAACGCTGTGGAGGAATATGAGATATACAAGGCTTCTAAGTTACAAACGGACCAGCTACTTAATGACAAAGTTTCGTTCCGATCGAATCTGCTGTACAACACGGCCATCGATATCGATGGCTCAGCGGGCAATGATAACGGTCATATAAGACAAAGTGCAACAGTTGGTCGTTGGCAACGAGACGATGCGCATCGGACTGTGCCGATGTAATATTATGTGTGGTGTTTTTGTTTTTTGTGTATTTTAACTAGTTGACGACCCCTTTTGGGTGAATTTGATGTTTTTATGGCATTGAAACCTGATGATGAGGATTTATCCTCGAAACGCGTCGTTTTAAGGAAAAAACCAAATAAGTCACAAGTCGGAAGTTAATACAGGTAATTGCCTAATATTAATTCTAAATAGCATAATCTGTAGTTTTCCATAATCTAACCATAACCCATACTAAGGTTTTCTTGGATTGCAAGCATGCTGGCAGCAATCAACTCAAAGCAAACAGAAGGAAGGAACGTGACTAGTGGAACAGCAAAGCCAATCAGGAACAGTGGCAGGCACCTGAGAAGTATATAAAAATGTAGCACAGTTTGTACTACAGTACTGCTCGACGTGAGTACGGCCTTTTCTATAAACTTACCTTGCCCTCCCCCCACTTCACTGACTTAAGGGTATGTGTCAATGGGTTTACTCATCTATTCAGCCCATTGCCACAGGCATTACTCAAGGTTCTATCTTTGGCCCTTTCTGTCCCTGGTGGACATGAATGATCTGCTTGTAGTCTGGTGGCAATCTTTCACTCGATGTAGATGATGCCATGTAACAGTGTAGCTTGGCTAATCTCAGTTATGTCCTTAAAGTGATGCAACATCAACTTGTCATTCTTTACGACTGGCTGAGGAAATGGTGGGTGGCAGTCAATATGAAGAAATCTGAGGTGATGCCAGCTCCTCTCCCTGAACGGGAGCCTGATTGAATGGAAACAATCTGTGAATTATTTGGGTATCACTCTCAACTTGCAACTTAACTTCACAGCCCACATCTCCCAACGAGCCCCCGGTGTCAAAGCCAAGGTATTTCCTTTCTTATCTCATTGATGGTCAGTGACAGGGTGCACTAACTCTATTTGTCTGCTCTCCCTTTGAGGCATCCTGGCATAGTGTCCACATTCGGGTCCCTATTTCAGCCTTAATTTGTTGCACGCTTGGAAGCGTTCCAATCCTGAACCCGTTACAACTCCAATTCTCCCTGGTTCATCTGCAGTGACGTTATTGGGTAAGGATTGAAGGTTCCTTCTCTCAATGAATTTGTTTGCTCCTTTGTACTCAAAACTGCTCACTTGAACCTCTACTTCTCTCTATCGTCATCTCCACCACCTTAGTACAGACAAAGGTCCACCACCACAAAGACACAAGCATCCCCAAGCCCTCTCGATGACACCCCATAAATAATTGTCTGCCCCCTCCGCCACCTATCTTTCCCTAATTAACCAAACAATGTGACATCCCTATTACTATTGATGGTAAAAATTTGACCACTCATCCTTTCCTTCACTGAGGATTGCTTTGCAGTCCAGAACCTAAAACATGACCTCCATCCCTCCAATAATAATACACAGCAGGAATCATCTTTACATGGACATGGTAACTCAGATTAATTGTTGCATAAGGCAATCATTGGGTTCACCCGGACATTGTGACCACTAGGGCACATCCGGTTGCTGCCTCAACAATTGACATTGACATTGTGTGCCAGTCATTAGACATCAACAGAAGAGCAGTTGTTTTACACACACACACACACACACACACACACACACACACACACACACACACACACACACACACACACACACACACACACACACCAATATCTAATTTCTGTTGAAACTCACATATACTGTTGTAATGGTACACATCCCTATGTCACATTAAATTTGAAATCCTGCACCAGTAAAAAAATGAGGTATATCCAGAAGGCAGAGACGCAAGTGTGTGAGGATGTACATATGCAAAAAAATAAATTGAGAAAAATATTATTAAATTATTTTCAAAGATGACAATTAATTGAGATGTGCAATAGTCATATTGGTATGTTAAACTGAAGATGATAAAACAGTGTGACGGTGATTAGCGGCTACATCGACTCGCATAGTCAGGATGGTGGTTGGGCAAAAAGTAGTTTGCAAATCTTATCTTACTATTAAAAATATGTTGTGAGCAATTGGAGGCCTAAAATTGTCCAAATGGAGCTGTTTTGAGGTAATAAATGTAATAAAACCTTTTGTAAAGCAAACAAGAATAAGTATGGTTGCTGAATTGTTTCTTTCTTTAATTTTTATTGGCGTCATGATATATCTTGGACACTAATCATCATGGCAGCATAGAGAGCATAGGCGGCTTTTGGTCGTAAATTTTGGGGGGGCTAGACTTTAGGTAAAGAAGAATTTTAAAAAGAGGCCCAATAGAACAGTTTCTAAAAATATGGTCCTTAAAACCACGATTTTTGACCATCAAAGATTTTCGCTCTTTAGGAAAATGTACTAATGTACGTACATGAAATTTAAAAAATCGTTAAAATATTTAAAATTTATGGAAAGATCTTAGATGTTCTTAAATATTCATAGTATATGTGCGCAACGTTTACAAACATTTTTAAAATTTGTTCATTTCATTAAGTAGTTCAGCTGGCAAATGATTAGTTTAAAAAAAAATTTTATTAATGATTTTCAAATAAATCCAAAGCCAGTCATATCTACAGTATATACTGAATTAGTAATACTAGATAAGTTTTTTGTGTCATGTCAGAAACTGTTTCTTTTGTGAAATTTACGTTGTTTTTATGTCAAACCAAGGGGTAAAAACACAATTTTATTTACAAGGTTCAAGTTTATTACAATATAGATAGAATACAATACACTAAACATCAAAACATCACTAAAATTAGTTGATTGATAAACTTTTGAACAATTAAACGAGTTTCCAAAAAATAAGAAGTTATAGTTAATAAAAAAATATGAATCGATTAATTGCAAAAACTAAACCCTAAAGATTAACTATATATTTATTTCAAATTAATTTTTCTCGGTTTTGTAGCAAACCTTTCTACAATATCTTGGCTGCTCAGTTGGTTTTTATATAGATTTCTTTCTATATATAACAGATATTTTAGAATCTATCTTGCTGGTTCGTAGCCAGTTCTTTATTCTCCTCATTGCAGAGAAACTTCTCTCACATGACGCTGAACTAATTGGAATGGAAGCTGCTAGTTTTAGAGTCTTGAACAAATGTGGAAATTCATTTAGGTTTACCACTTTTTGAACATGTTTAAATTTTCTGACGATCGCAATATCCTTCTTTTTTTTCTTTTCTGTAGTTGTCGCTGTGGTTTCCTTATTTTTTACTTCGCTTGCTTCAATCTTATTAATACAAATTTTGGCAATTGTCATCTCCGCAGCCAGTAACGTGGTATTTATTTTTAAAATTTCACCATAATGATCTTTAATGGTTTTGAGTTCTCAAAGTCAAAATTGAATAATGAATCAACAGCTTCTGCCAGTAAAAGTGATTCTTCGCTGAAGTGTTGTTCCAATCTTTGAGTGATTGTGTCTAGGACCCTGTTGTACACGTGAGACTGGCAAAATTTCATAGTCTCATTTGCATTATTTTTTCAATATTATACTGTATTCCTCATAAGATTGCCCAATAGTAGTAGACAATACTGCACTATCTTTGAGGCGAGTACTCATTTCTCTTTTCCGCTTCGAGCTCCTTGCATTTTCTAAACAAATATCGTATTTTTCAGTGAACTCTGTGATCTTTTCCCAAATGATCAAGAACTGAGGATCTTTACGCTTTTCTTTCAATGATGCGATAGTGGCTTTAATGACATTAGAAGCGCCTCCTAGCGTGGCATCTTCTTTTTGTAATTGTTTGCTCAAAACATGTGTCAGCGTTAAAACTTCGTGGAAAATGAAAAGATTCACAACGAAACCAGGTGTTGTAATTGTCTTTAAAATTCCTAAAGCTTCTATTGACTCAGTATCTTCACACTGATCAAATTTGAAACTTAAAGCCTCCGTTACGATATCAAAATTCTTTATTAGCTGCTCACAGTTTTGATACCTGCAAGTCCACCTTGTCGAACTCTGAGAAGATATTTCTAAAGACTTCTTTTTCACTTGAAGCTTTTCCGCTGCTTGCTGCAGTATGCAGTGGTTAGATGGTTTTGCAAAGTGCACATAAAGTGCTTGAAGGCCATTGAATAAAAGTTTCGAACTTTCTACAGATTTGGACATATATTTTTAAGTCGAAATAATCAACAGAAATTATCAAAATATCTTCTAATTTTATTTTATAGTAACGTATCAAAAATAGATTTAAAGTGTTAATAATCCGTAAATGAAACGTCACCACTGTTTAATTTATATAGACTGTTTTCAAAAATAATGGAACTAATGCTATAAATAGAAATATAAATAAAATTTTTTTGTAGTACCTAATGTACTTAAAACTCGATGTAAATAACAGTCACTCAAATATTATATTTTTTTTCAAAGTCACAAAATATTTTCTACTATTAACTAATATAAAATATTTATTCCGAGAACTAAAAACACCAAAATGTCTGCAATAACGCTTATTGCTCTTGTTTTCACTCGATTTGCTTCCAAGAACTGACTCGTTGGGGCAGAAGGCGTTGACTAAAATTCGGGGTTCGAAATTCTGTTTTGACGTTCTCGTTTTACATGTTTATTCTCACACACTCCGATTGTTTTAATAAGACCAATACTTATAATATTTTAAATTAGATAATTATCATATTCTTACTTTTACGTTGAAATGATTGCACTTGGAACTATTAGATGAATTAGAGCCGATTTCCAGTTTCTCAAACTGTAGCAATTTAAATCATTGCGCAAGTTACACAAACTAACCTCAAAACAGTTAAAACATAGCACCTATCCAAAGCTACAAGAAACTGTATACTGCGCGTAGTGTGGCAAGTTTAAGAAACAAGTCGCAAACCGTCTACTATCAGATAGCACGGACAGTGCTGCTACCTTTCGCAACGCTTCAGTCGGAAGCGAACTTCTAAAATGGAAACAAAGGGGGCGCCAGCCTAAAATATCACCTAACGAGTGAATATTGTATTTTTTGCTTACTAATAGCAATAGCTATTATAATAACAAAAAAGTTTGTTTAAGTATCTTTATTTTAGTTTTATAAAGAATCACATTTTTCTTGAAAAAATTAAAAATTTGAAATTTTTTACTTTGAAATTTTTTATTTTATTATATTTTTTGTTGAGCAAGTATTAAATTTTAAAAACAGAAACGCTGGATTTTTTGGGGGGCTAAGCCCCCCCAAGTCCACCCCTTTAGCTGCCTATGATAGAGAGTGATAGCTTTTATGCAGTAGCGTGACACTAAGTCCGTGAAAGTTATTACACATGTGGCAGAATGATTATATTTAGTTTCAAACCCGGGAAAACGGTGTCAAGCAGTGATGAGGACAAAATTGTAAAAAGGGGAACTGTTGGAAGATTCAAAATAATAGATAGGTTTAGTGAAGACAATGAAGTTAGCACATGGCGTCAATTAATCGAGTCGTGTTTGTTGGCGACTGTTTCGGACTTCTTTAACTTCTTTTTTTGTTTGGTCAAAATTAAAAAAAGGGTCAATATTTTGTGGGAAACATGTAATTCAAATGGAAAAGACTTCAATCTTGGAAGATATCATAATGAGAAGTAACGTCATCTTTTGGGAATGCCAGCTGTAAATACGCCATATGCTGTATGCATTGACTTTTTATATCTTGTCGTCACCGCAAGTAAATGAATTTAAAAAGAAACTCCAAGCCCGGCATGAGTGAACATCAATTATAACAGAAATTACCATCTCAAAAAACAAGAGAACGTATATGTATTTTTGATAAAGGGATCTGGAGTCGTGGGTGTGAGGACAGGATTGTACAGAGTAAGGAACTTACCCATAAAGTTTGGTAACTAATCTGGGGAAATTTGGGGGAAAAAAAACTAGTTTTAGACCAATTAGTCATAAGGCTACTGGAAGTTTGGTTGGTAGGGTTGAAACAATGTATTTTGTAGGGTCCAAAAAAACAATTTAGTCCGAACCCTATGAAAGAAAAATGTGTATACAAATTTCATTTTTTGTAAAGAAAGTGTTTAGTTTTGAAGGAGCAATAATTTTATTGCCATGTTTTAGTAACAACAGAAAAGCAGTCGCAGAAAAAGATTCTGTAATAACACCACACTTCATACTCTGTACATACATATGTGGTAACATTACTATGCTTTGGTTCAAAAAGTATTTAATAGGTTTGACAAAGAAATGTAAATTAATTTTCTTAAAGAAGTTCTGAAATTGGTTAATTATTGGAATTAAATTAATTTTTCGTATGGAGTTTATTTTTATATGCTGACGATATTGTTCTCGTGACAAGACACAAACAAGCAATGGAAGAGGCAGGCATACATCTCTCTGGAGCATGCTTCAACCAACCTAGAGATGCAAGTGGACAGCCAGAAGACAAAATATATGCCAATGAAGAAAGAATCCCAAAAACTGAAGTTAATGGCAGTGAATTTGTGAGGGTGGATAGTTTTAGATATCTTGGGTACTTCTTGACATAAAAAAATCAGATGATAATGAAAGTTCAAGACAAACTAGCCATGGGAAATAGGCACTACTTTTCTTTGCTGCCTATCCTAAAGTCCAGAAACATTTCTAGAACCTCCAAGGTCCAGATTTACAAAACCATATTGCAGTCATTGGTAACTGGTATTGTATGCTTCAGAAGCCTGGACCATGACCTCAGCCCAAGAAGATATTGTTATGTAATACGGAATGTTCTACAAGTATCTCGGCTATCCCACCAGAGCCCAGTTGTAATGTATGTGCGTGCGTACAGATTGCTGCTGCTTTGTGATGAAAGACGATTACGTGACACTCATCATGCATCAACAATCGAGACTATTCCAGACTGTGCGGTCAGCGTACCGAGTTCAAGGACACGGTTTCTAGTGGATTTGAGAGTGTCTGTTTGTTTAACACATCATCCAAAGTAACATATTATTCTGGAATCTCAATGGGGTAAAAATATAAGCATTCAGCGATGCTTAGTTTAAGTTTTACATCAGCGATTACTCAGTTTAGTTTAAGTGGCAATTTATTCAAGTGAGGTTCGAAGTATTGTGTCAAAGTGTTATTGTGCGGTACTCTATTAGTTGACACTGTTATTGCGTGTGGACAAATTTTACTCGGATTATTGTACAAGTTGATTATAAACTGTATTTGTGATTAATTAAAGCTGGTTTTTAGTGACTTCATTGGTGTCTTTGAATTTTGTTTTCCCCCATACCATACGACGATCAGTTAGACTGTCGTAACAGTGGTGTCACAAGTGGGATAGAACCGTTAACAGTGGACACTTTGTACAAGAACAGTGTAATTTGTAATTAATCTGTAAATATGGATACCAGTTAGATGATGGAAGGTTTCCAAGCGCTGCTGCGGCAGACACAAAAACAACAAAAATTAGAATGACAACACGAAGCGGAAGAGACAAAAGAACACCGATGGGAAAGAGAAGAAGTAGAAAAACGACATAAGGCAGCGGAAGAGAGACAGAAAACGTTCCTGTTGGAAACAGAAGAAAGACAAAAAGCACTGTTGCTCGAGTCAGAAGATGGACAGAAAGAAGAACGTAAGCAGGAAGCAGATAAAACAGAAGAACATACTACGGCAGAGATGGGTCGCCTACGTGGTGACTTGGGTGAATGACGCTGTGATCTGAATGGCCAAGAGGTAAGATTGTCTACAGTAGAAACATTTCTATCAAATATAGGACAAACAATGTCTACAAAAATATCTGTCATAGAAGAAGCCATGTCAAATAAAATGTCTGAAGTAGATGAGACTGTAACAACTATAAAAGACTCAATTGCAAATATAAAAGAGCAGTTTAAGAATAAAGTTGAGCAGTTCATGAAGATACAACCAAAACAAATTTCTGAACAGACTGTACCAATGATAAAGACAGAAAAGACAATAGAGAAAGTCACCTTGCCTGCAGTTCATATAAAGGCTCCAACCTTTGACGGAAGCACTCACTGGGCAACGTATACCTTAGGCAATTTGAAGCCGCCACATGCGCAAACAATTGGACAGTTCAGTTTAAGTGGCTATTTATTCAAGTGAGGTTCGAAGTATTGTGGCAAAGTGTTTTTGTTTTTTGGATTCTATAAGTTGACATTATTACTGCATGTGGTCAAATACTGCTCGGATTGTTGTACAAGTTGATTATAAACTGTGTTTGTGATTAATTAAAGCTGGTTTTTTAGTGACTTCATTGGTGTCTTGTATTTAGTTTTCCACCGTACCATACGACGATCAGTTAGACCATCGTAACAGTGTGATCAGAAGATGGGAAAGAAGGATTCTGAGGAGGATATATGGGGGTGTACTAGATGGCAGAATGTGGTGTGAGGACAAATGCCGAATTGTACACATACACAGGCTGTCACAGTAATAAAGAGAATTATTATGGAACGTCACGAGCAAAGAATGACAGAGGAAAGGGTAGTGGAAAAAGTATTCATTGTTGGACAAGGAAGAAGAAGAGCAAGAAGAAAATAGGTGGTCGATGTAGATGAAGACTTGAGAAGACTGAAGGGTCAGAAGATGGCGAAGGATAGAGAGGAGTGGAGACATGTCATTCTGGAGGCCAGAACTCTTCATGAGCTGTAGCACCGTGGAGTAAGTAATTAAGTAAGTATGTTGTTTATTTGGAAATACAAAATCAGTAATACTTTAAGCATTTTTTTGTATTTGTCACCCAACTCTAACCTAACTTGTGCTCGAGGACTTGGCCCTCCCCATCTTCTGTAAGTAGTTGTTTAGCGCCTCTGTTGTCTGTTGGGAATGTGATACGGCTCCCACACACCATTTATCAAGTGTGGGTGGCAACCCTGGGTGTTTTATCTTTGTACCGTTACACTGTTTTCCGCCACATGGTGTTACTTAAGAAGGAAATTAACAAAACTCAAAGAATTACAACAATTAGCAAATTTATTTTCTTTAGAACAGTACTCAACACTAATTTTTGTTTGAAAAATGTTTAATGTACTTTTATATATACAGATACATATAAAATATATATAAACAATGATAGTAATGGCGATAAATATACTACCAAAGTCCCATCACAATCCATTAAAATAATATCAATTGTATACTTAATTCATTCATAAAATGTACAATTATATGAAGCTGTTGTTTTTTGGTGATGTCCTACTTACTTAATTAAAGAGGTCTTTTAAAATAAATATTAAGTGTACAAAAAAATAAAATAAATTACAAAATAAAATTATACGACCGGTACAGTTTACAGTACTCTATTTATAAAATAGTAAGAAACAGTTCTCAGACAATAGGAATTACAATTAATATTGAAGTGTAGTCAATACTACTGCTGCAGTCTCTTTATAGGCCACAGAGGATCAAGCTGGCTCAGAGGATCCACAGATTTGTTCTCTACATTACCACCTGATGTACCACTTTCTGGTGATTCTGTGAACAGAGAAAATATATAACGTAAAAGTACCCCAACTATTAATCAAATCTTAACTACACACATGAATACTGTACTTCACAGTTCAGTCAATGCCCAATGCCTCATTATCCAGCTGGAATGATCTATTAACTGATACTTTTTTCTGAATGACTTGTCTCTGCATTCGTCGCAACCTCTCACTCTCTCTCTCTCTCTCTCCTGTGCACTCCCGCGCATGTGCGCCCGCACACACTCTCTCTTTCCGTAACTGGGTACTCGTACACAAATGAGATGATTCACCAGAATTATAGAAGTGCTGTCAATAGTATGCTGCAGACGTGTATGCCATGCTACTAAAATTTGCTGAAAGCCAGCCGTGATACTTGGAAAAGGAAATTTTACAGTTACATATGCTTCTTTCAACTTTCCTTCAAAAGTGATTAACACTTATCAAACAAACATCCATAAATTCTTCACAGATAATTAAAAAAATTAATCTGAACTGTTTTCTAAATGTACATTGAAATTATTTTTTAATAGCCTATGTATTGTGCAAATTACATTACTGAACTGTATTGTAAATACTAATATGAATATTGTATATTTTTTAAGTGACTTGTAGGTGTTCGATTTTAATGTGTTTTTGTTTAAGTGATTATTAAATGTTACTTTTTATAAACATGTATTCTGCCATCTTAGATGTTTCTGAATTGGTAAGCTTTTAGAATTAATTACTTGTAATTTATAAATTAAAATGTTCAATTAAACCTAAGATGAAATATTAAATTGTGGTAATTTTACACTTAAATTTACAGTATTAATATGATTATTGAAGTACAATATGTGAAGTTCTAACGTCTGGAAAATTCTTATAATTGGAAGCAATCCTCCATCAATGCTGGACATCCAAGCTTTTACTGTTTAATGGTTGCCATAACATATTACGGTTTCACACCATAATTTAATGATGTTGAAAAAGGTACTATTTTTTTATAAAGATTAGCAGATAGAGCACAAGTACACCTTGGGTCCATGACTGGCACATAAATAACACTATCACAATATGGAAGTTTCTTGGTTTCCACTGGCATCAAATCTTTCAGTATTGATATGAGATGATATACATGGGCCCTAGTTTAATTTTCAGAAATACAACACAATTTTTTATTCGTAAACAGAATCAATTTATAAACAGTGACATAGTTATTTAATCTATCATGTTTAATAGTTGTCTAGTGACAACTTGATTCTACCATGTTTTGAAGTAGTCATTTATTGTTCTTTTCTTTTACGTTTACATTTTTTTGCAAAATAATGAGTGAAGTACTGAGTGACATTCCTTTATGGTAATGATTTATTAAATGATTCCGGATCATAAAAATGTATATTTTAGAATAGACCCCATAAATCATATCTTACTATTTAATAAATTTTTAAAAAATTTCAAAGAATGCAAAAAGTTTCTCTATCCATACTTTTACCCCACAGATCCCTATTGTTTTCAAGATTGGTCCCCCAAAAATAGGAGGGCAGGAGGCAAAACTGTAAAGGGGTAAAAATTGTGGACAATCAAAAAACACCATGTGAGGAATCAAATTAAAGGGAATTTTAACCAAATCTTAATACAGTGGCTAGTTTTCACAATTTTTGGATGCTGGTGCTAAAAAGTGGGTCGAAATTTTGGTAAAAACACAAAAATCCATGTAGGGCATCAAATCAACATTTGAATTTACTGTACAGTTTTGGAAATTTAAAAATTTTGGGTCTCTAAGACCTAAAAAGAGATCAGAAAGTTGAAAAAATTGTAAAAATCTGGCTAGATGTCACACTAAAGGGAATTTTAACCCAAATATAAACGCAGTGTTTACTATGAGAATTTTTTAAACTTTATGGACATCACAGGTCAAAAATGCAACTCAAAATTAAAAAAAAAAAATAAAAGTCATGTGGGGATCAAGTTCTGAGGAATTTTATTCAAAACACAAACTCAGTATCATTAATAATTTGACAGAATTAATATCTTCTAATAGTCCTTACAAATTCTGAATTGCCTTCAAAAAGTTTGTAAACTTATTTTACAAATAAACTTTATATATTGATACCAGTTATGCACATTTGTGAAAAGTATTGGATATAGCCTATGTAGATATCTATAGAAACATACATAGTCTTGAAGATAGGATTAAATTATTTGTCATTTAATTTAGGCATCCATTATGGTTATAAATAAAATAATAATAATAATGGCTCCCATGTACTGTATACCACCGAAGTAGCTTAGGAGTAGGCAGGGTAGGCTGCCTTATGTGAGCCGTTCGGCATACAAGGAAGGCAGTGTGGCCAGCACTACGCTTCAGCCGCCCATTATTATCGGCAGGATGTTATCCCAGGTACTCAATTTCAACAGGCTGAGTCGACCTGGGGGCTGAAAAAACACTGATTTTATGGTGCGGGCCCGGGAATCGAACCAGGGACCTCTAGAATAGTAGTCAGGTGTCATAATACCCACTCTGGTCTACTGAGCCGCCTGGTTATAAATAAACTTGAAAAAATGTAGTAGTTTGGAGTTTTTAGTGTTTCTTGTATGACTATCTGCTCCAAAATTTGTTATTTTACTAAATAAATAGTAGAGTGATCTAGGTGTTTGTAATTTTCTTAATAATAAAACAGTACCAAATATTGATTTTTTCCTAATAATAAATGTCTTTAATTTCTTATTGTTTTGCCCTTTGTGGACCAATGTCTGATATATCGGATGTCATTTAAAATTGCCGCTGTTTTTACAGGAATAGTTTCCGAGTGCTGCCAACGTGTCAGATGTTAAACTAACATTTGTAGTTTTCAATCCAACTACCAGATAGCATAATTTCCTTTTTTTTAGAAGTTAAATGATATTGAAATGGCAGTGTTCTTGTGTTGTTTTTTCTTGTTTATAATTTTATAAGTGATACTGTTGAATAAACACAATTCTATGTTTATTTAGTGTGGTTTTATAAGTGTTTTTGTTCAAATAACTGTGTACTAATTTCGAAAAGTTGATTTAAACTTAGGTGTTGCGCGAGTGTTTATGTTTTGCACTACAGACTCTATGTATTTTACCGCGTATAGTACATACATTTATGCTATTATCTTTTCTTCTGTTACAGACAGAGTATTCATTTTTTTATACACAGTTAGACTAATATATAAGTGAATCAACTATGGTAGTTTGGAGTGCCAGAGACTTTTCTTTGAAAGACAAGGAGTGAGTTGAATACAACTTCATTGCCCAAATAGCGCATTCCCGTTTTAATATTTTATTTAGAAAGTAATTAATAGACTATATTACACTATATACAGTATCCCTAAATTATACCTTAAATAAAAACACAATTTGTACCCAAGTATGTTTCATATGTGGAAGATGATGAAGAAAAATCACAGCCACAAATAAACAGCAAAAACGGCCTGGGTCTTCCTGCAAGTGTAAACATGCAGGTCCCCAAAGGGTTAGTACATGATAAACAAGAGTTGGTTATATAATCACACGTCACAATGTTTACACTCCCCTTATATAAGTTGTAACGTGACAGATAAATGCATAATAATGAATGGCATTGATCACTAGAATAATAAGATTATAACATTTAAATCCGAAAAAAGCATTAAGTTTGATATAAAGAATTAATTCATAGCAACTGTGCAGAACAATCATTGTTATATAACAAGTATAAGTTCAAATAAAAATAAGTTACTAGTGATGATTCATCCAAAACCAGTCTAATAACCCAAGGTTTTTTAAAATTATAACCCAGGAAGGTAAGAAGTAAACAAAGAAAAAACAAAGTATGACTAAACCCACAACGAGGAAATATAAATTAAAAAGAAACCCTGAATAAGGCAAGATCCACCAATAAAGGTGATGTATTTCGAGAAACTTATGAAGAAGATGAAGAAATCCCAAGAAACCCGATGGCATCAAGAAGAAGATGGAGAAGATACCAGTCCAAGAAGACAGAAAAAAGAAGACACCTTTGAAGAAAGAAGAAGAAGGCAGCATCCTGAGGAAGATGGAATGCTCTTATAAAAGACACCCATATCCCCATATCCCAAAATAAATAATAAAACACAAATAATAAAAGTATAACGGAATAGTCTTGGACAGTAACCACATGTACAATAAAATTAAGAGAGAAAAGTGTATAGAGTAAGAGTTGCCAGTGAACCAAGATGAAACAATATAATACCCAAGGAACAAATCTCCATTGTAACACACAAACCAATTTATTGATGTTAATAAGACTAAACAACCATTTAGAAATAACATAAAAAAAAGTGTAAAGTGAACCAGTGCTAGTTTGGGTATTATAAAAAATAAACCTTATGTTTCATCCTTGGCATCCACAAACTGTGTATACAATGAAACATACAACTTTAAGTGTCCTAAAATTTGTACCATGTGAATGTGTTACGTTTAATAATAACAAGCTATAAATCTGTTTGAAGAGACATTTTTTAAAGAATGAGTAAAAACAGATTTAATATACAGTGACAGGGTACAATTACCCAATACAATATTTAAAAGACAGTTTAAAAAAAAAACTGCATAATCAAACTTGATATAAAAAAAAAATAGCAAATAAGAATATAGGTATAAGGTTTTGTAAATATAGTATAAGGATTTTAAAAATGTATTAGGTATAAGGACATTTATTTAAGTTTGGAACAACTAACATCATAACTGTAAATATACTTATTGCTTGTATTTATCGTAATAAGCAAATAAGATGTTAGTTGGGAAAAAACCTCCGTTGTAAATAATATTTCTATGTTAGTAATAAGTGTTGATTATAAAAATTGTCTGAATGTTGAAGACAACCATCTTTGAAAATATTTCTTATTTGTTTGACTGTTTATGGTATTGAAACCAATACTAATTATTGTTATGTTTAATTTAAAAAATGTTTAGTTTATAATACCATGTTTAAAAAGTCAGAGAGGGTATAACACAGTATTTATTGTTTGTATAAAAATTTTGTAAGAAAAAACTTGTTAAAAAATCTAGGCAAAAGAATGAAAACCAAACTTCATCAAAACAGAGAAATTACTCACTTAAATGCATTTAAACAAAAGGGATTTAGATAAAATAAACCTCAGATGAAGCCATATAATTACAGATACCACTTAGAGGGATTTTGGAAAATTATAGCCAGAATTATAAATAAAAATGGAAATGACAGAAGTTAAAAATTTGGAGAGGGGAGTCATATATTCCAAAATAATATTTTAAAAATTAACCAATTCAAATAATTAGAAGAAAATAAGGGAATATAAACCTTTTATGCAATATGAGATTATTAATAATAAATATAACTTAAAAATGGCAGAATTTGCATAATGACAGGAAGTTAATTTTGAACTTTTACCAAATACAAAATGAAAGTAAAATTACCAATTTTAGACAAAAAACATAATAAAACGGCATTATTAAATATTAAAATACGCCGAATGAACTGAAGGATTAAATTAAGTTACATCTAGCAAATAAAATTGATTAATAACCAAAGTTTAGGCAGTTATATAATGTAATTGAAAACATGCACAGGATGCAAAATTATATTTGAACAATGTAAAGAATAATATTGTATTGGCTAAGATTTTAGTCGAAAGTGAAGGAAATAGAGAGTTGATTATTGGAATTTGTACGGTGCACTTGACGAGCGTAATATAACCAAGTTAACCTAACTAAAAGTACGGTAATGGCGAGTCAGTGAACGACACATTTTTGAAAATCGCGAGTGGCGAGTAAAACCATTTTGGAACGTCTACATAGTGACAGAAACAATTACTAAAGACTAAATAACACTGAACAGCACCTAACTACACGAATAACACTATTAAACACAAGAAAACAGTATACACCATAACCGTAAATTAGTGCCGAATGACAAAAAAGTGAACTAACTTATACATACACTGATATACTAAATACAACACAGAAACTTCACTCAAGACACTATACAACATCACAAGGAACATTTGCTGACAGCAGGACGTGAATACCACCAGAAAATCTCTTATTTGGAACGTCGCATATACGAAGGACATTTTGACCAACTTCACGGCAGCCATTTGCAATTTCTGTCGTCATCACGAAGAGCAACGCCTCCTAGTTCCGTCAGCTGTACGGTTCGACAACAAATTATTTTATTACAATTTCTATTCAATGTATGTACCTAGTATTAGTAATTACTTGTAACGTTATACTTTTTTAATATAGGCCCGATTTCTCTGACTTTAACCATAACTAGCTGTTTAAAGAACCTTATTGAATTTTATATATCAAGAACTTGTAACTGTTCGATACCCTGAGAATCGATTTATAATCGATAAGTCTATTAATCAATTATTCAATAAAACATTTATACTTTTCACCTCAAAATAGTTCTTTCTTTCTTAAATATAACAAATTACAATTAATATAATTTTAATAATAAACTACCAGAATTTTACCACCTCAGAAGGAAGATAACCTCCAAAACAAAAAAGTAAACAAATATCGATTGTCCCTGGAGACAATATTATAAGTGGTTGGAAGTTATTAAAAAATACAAGAACATTAATAAAATTTCATAGAGAAGTGAGACACATTTCAAAACTTTATGAAAATTAATTAATTAATTGATTTTAATTAATTAAACAATAAAAAGGAATTTTTTTTAATTATAATTTTTTGTTTTAAACACCATTTTTTATTTCTTCAACAAGCCACAAAATTTTTTTGTTAACATTTTGTAATACTACACCTATATATCTTCAACAGCTTAACATTATTAACAGGATTCGTTAAAATTTGGAAAGGTCAACAGCGAAACTAAAGGAAGAGTTTCAGACCAGTAAGACTCGAGAACCACACCAAGTAAACACCAGTCATCTGAGATTTTATAATTTATTACAAATTGGCTAGCCCAAACAGTAAGGCTTGATTAAAAAGGAAGATCAGAATCACAGTTATTGAAGAAATTATTACAAAGTTAAACCTTAAGAAGTCTGTGAAACAAACATGCTTCATGAATTCCTAAGTGTTTGACTGTTTGCAATGGATTTTTTACTTTTTTTCTAGTATAGTAATATAGAAATCCAGTTACTATTGTTAATTCATCATACTTAATGATTTAAGTGCTTTCAGCCATATACTAATGAACAATATAATTAAATGTAATTAAAACAGGAAATCAACACCAGGTAATAACAACGGGGGAAAACAAACAAACTCAACACACTTCACTTGTTATACTTATTTACCAATGACTTGCATAAACCCTACAAAATGCAAAGGAACAGCACATCATTTAGGGCTAATCACATGCTAACGATCGTATGGATCCCCTCTAAAGAGTTTAATTTACACAAATACCAAAAAGAATCAGATTCTGGTTATATGTATTAAAACAGATTAAGAGATAATACATCAAGGACAATACAAACCAGAAACATCAAATTGTCAAAACTCAAAATATAAAACATGGCAATTTACAAAATTTTATATACAATTCACCTTAATAATGAAAAAAAAAAAACATTACCAGATTCAGGCCTACTACAAACGTGCAATATTGCAATATATTTTCTGCACAGCAGGCTTATAATGATAAAGAAAATATGCAAATGTGACTTGCAATGTGAAGCCTAGAAAAACGTATACCGGTATTTTAAACAATCTGCATACCACAACTTGCAATTCGAGTCTATTTTGATATAAAATGAATCAGACAGGTCCCAGAATAAACAATTCACTTCAACTGTGAATGAAAGAACTGATGATAAAATATTAGTACAGTCTTCCTTTTTCTTTGTGTGTAGTGCAAATTTTGACCTTCTCTCCACTGTAACCGTTAATGTCTTTTATACAATGTCAGAATTACAACTGGCATGTAGAAAGCCAGTTTGCAACACAGAAACGTTTGGAGCACAGATCCACATTGGCTTGTCGCGTATGGCGAAACTGTGCTTCATGTGTGGTGAAGCCTAACATCACAGGGTAACATTTTTAACTAATAATGTTTTTCTGTGTGAATCTCCACTTGTTGTCAACAAAATAATATTACAACAGCAACAACAAATACACACTGTTTCAGTTATTCCATCATAGAAATATTGCTTTTTTATGTACACGGAAACAGCATGAACATAAAATATAGTTTGGTTGTCGATCTGATGTAAGTATTTGTATCAATCTTCCGCCTTAACAAGACTACTCATGCTTTTACAATACCTGTTTGTTGCTGACCACCTTTTGGAGGGCCTTTAAGGAAGTCTTCAGATGGATGCCTTGTATGAGTTTTGGTACGTTTGCTGGTTAAAATTCCCCCTAAAAAAGACAATATTACTTTTCACAGATGTCCATGAAAATATATTTTTTTAAATATTTAGAAATTTTTTTGAATGGATTTAATGTAACTTTCTAATTGACACTTGGGAATGTAGAAAGAGTAGAGATTTGGTGTTCCTTGAGGTTCCCATGCTGCATTCTGTTTTTATGTCTTGGTCTTAGTTGTTTGTTTTTATATATGCTTGTGAGTTTTATTTTTTTATCAATTTTTGCCTTTTGTTATTTGTTAATAATAAACAACTGATTATTTATTAGTACCATGCTATTAAACTAATAATTAAAGTTTAAAAATTATATTCATGAATGTTTCTCAAGTTTACCATTTGTGTAGACCATTATAAATTTATTTTCATGTAAAATGTCTTCCAGCGTATCAGCCAGTAGTTCAGCAAAACAGTGTCCATCACAAATTGTGACAGTGATATATGTGGTGTGTCACCTTTGTCATCCAAATTACTAAGTGAAAGTTGCATACAGTATATGTCATCAGAAAATCCAGTGATCAAACAACAGCTTGAATGCAACATAATAAAAATAATGTGTAGACTTAATTTTAATGTTTTATCCAAAAAATCAGTTTATTCAGCAGTTGTATTTTTAAAATCAGTTCAACTGAACCCTAAACACTATGAATAAGATGGAACACTTAAAATCTCATTGCTCAGTTAGCATATCGGATTGCAAATTAAACAAACTGAAAAAATTAAAGAAATTAAACACGAGAAAACATATTTTAAATCATCAAACATTTAACTCCTCTGTTGTAAACAGTGATCTGTCATTATATTGCTGCAAGCTGTCAGCAGAGGACAACGTGGTAGTACATCAGGTGGTTTCGGTAGTAGTGGTGGTGATGGTAGTAGTACTGTGGACTATACAAAACTGACCATACACAACACAATTTTTTTTGTTTTGATTCTGAAGTTGTTTGGTAATTTTCAAAAGCCACATTTCAAAAATTTCACCTGTGTCCAAGCATTTTGTTTGATTTATATTCATCTGGTTTTGATTTTACAGTTTGAAACAACGAGGATTAGCTGACTTCACTATCATTAGGAAAGACACTTTCTCTGAGCCATCCATGTTTACTCTGAGTACCAATGTCATCACTAATACATAATACTAATAGGCGACACCCTTTATCTTTGCGGACAGCAGCTCGTGTCAAATCCATGGAATTGACAGCTACGCTAATGTTCCGCTATGACATTAATGGTACATGTAATGGTACTGTTTGTTATTGTCCCTTGTAGCTGCTGCATCAGTCAGCCACCCCTACTATTGCTTCCATTTCAGTCTGTCAATATTCACAGGTTGTTGTCACCACTACAATTTTCTCCTTTCAAAGCAAGCATTTAAAGAATAAACACATCTCATCAACATGAAAAAAAATGTCTTTAGTGTTTCTGTCAGAAATCATTTGCTGCGACAAATGCAGGAATGAATTTGCAGCTTTAATGTAAATAGATCTACTTTCCCTATAAACAGTTTTAAAGAAAATGCCATTCCTTTCTGTAAAACCATCCTTTTTGAATAATTAAATAATTTTCTCCAACACTGGAGATCCGAATTCCTCAACACTGGCTCTGATGAGGGGTCATTGGATTTTTTTGTTCCTTACCTGCTTGACTCACTTCGCTATGCACTCTGCATATAGAAATTTCCGGCCCTCACACTCTTTTACAGTCTTTATCCTGGTTTTACACAGACAATAGTCTGTGCCAAAACCAATAGGCAATATTTAATTTTCTTAGCAATTTTAGATTTCTTTTTTGGCCCTTTCCCACTTCCCAAGTAGCAGCACTTTTTTTTGCCAAATGTCAATGATTTATATTGGGTCCATGTTGTTTCGAAAAAGCCATAATGAACACAACACAACAAAACTGCACAGATAGTCAACACAACAAAACTCCACAGATAGTCATTAAAACAAACTAATCTATACATACTGGTACAGTACTATATAAAGAATGGAACTTTTCTTGCTATAAGGCACCCCCCACATAGGAGAAGCTCAAAATGACTCAATGGTTCCATGAACATTTCAAGACTGAAATGAAAGGAGTAGTAAGAGTGGTTGACAGCTGAGAGACATCACGGAATATTAGCCTAGCCAATTCCACGTATTTGAAACAAGCTTCTGTCCACAAAATTAAAGGGCGATGTCTACCTGCCTCCATTTGTGCCTGTTAACGTTCTGTAGTCTAGTCCATACTGCACCAGTTTTTCATTGTTTGTACAACATTTTTTTCTTGGAATTAAAAAAAAATCAGTTGAGTTGAACTGTTAATGTCAGAAAAGATTTTTGTAAAGTGCAAAAACTATTTAATATTTTATCATTAGAGTATATTAATGCCATACACTTGTACATATTGAATTCCTCAATTCACTTTTAAAATAGAATGATGCCTCTCCTACAGTCTGGCAACTTTATCTGAGTCCCCGGACGAAATTCGAAGCTGAAGAGCCTCCCTTCGCCCTTCCAGTACACATGTTACTCGAGCCACTCTATTTGTTGCCGCGCGAGCCAATAGGAGCTCGTTGCGTGTGCTTTTTCATGCAGCGCTGTCAGATACTACAATATGTTCATTCCATTCCAAGTCGTCCCGACGGTAAAGGTCGTAAGGCGAGCATTGTGGCATTCTTGTGGCTACATCACGCTTTGGTGTTGATTACGGCAGTCTGACAACACTGCAGGCCAGGCGCTGGGTGTGACGTGCCGATGTGTTTCCAACGATGTCAGTTGTATTGCATTCTTGCTTACTCTGCCTTAAAACCGAGTGTAATAGAAAGTGTATTTTCTTTAACAATTTATTTTAATATAATTAAGGAATATTTGGTTCATGAAAGTGTTCTTATTACAATGTCCACTGACAAGAATAAAGTTGTTCACAGCCAGGGAAGAGAAATTGTGGCGAGTGTTATAGCTTTCTGTGATGCTGAGAAAGAAAGTAATTCGTTTATCTTGCCAGTTACCCAAGCAACAAAGAGAGCTGCTGAAGCAACTGGCAAGTCGGTTAGTTTCATTAAGAAACTTGGAAGAGAACTTAAAGTGTCCCAGGAGAGTGGAACGAAATTAAACACCCCCGGGAAGAAACGAAATGTCAGAAAATGCATTGCTTTGGATGATATGAGCAAATGTATCATTCGTGGAAAAGTACAGGAGTTTTATTCGGTAAAGAAACAAGTTCCGACCTTATGGAAACTGTGAGCGGTTCTACAAGAATCTATAAATTACGAAGGAAGCAAGGAACATCTTAGACAGACATTGCATGCAATCGGTTTTCGATTTAAGAAGTGTCAAAACAAAAGGAAACTTCTCATGGAACGAAATGACATTGTGTTCAAGCGATCGTGTTACCTAAGAAGTCTGCGGGCAAATGACAAATTAGGGGAGAAGAAAAGACCTGTCATATACCTCGACGAAACTTACATCCATCCGTCCTATACAGTTAAAAAGTGTTGGCAAGATGATGATACGGATGGCGTTTTAACATCTGATAGTGCCGGCCAAAGGTGGATTATTGTTCACGCTGGCAGTGAGGAAGGTTTTGTCCCTGGTGCACTCTGCATGTTCAAGTCAAAAACAAAATCGGGGGATTATCACGACGAGATGAACAGTGGAAACTTCACAAAGTGGCTCAAAATGCAATTACTGCCGAACATTACAGAGGCTTCTATAATTGTTATGGAGAATGCACCATATCACAGCCAATAGATAAATAAACCACCCACTTCGAACAGCAGAAAAGAAGAAATGAAGACATGGCTGTCACAGAATAACATAGAATTTCCACTTGACGCCAAGAAGTGCGAATTACTTGACATTATACGGCATAAAAAATCGACTCCTACGTTCGCTGTGGACGAATTCCTGAAGTCTGCTGGACATACTGTTGCTAGATTACCCCCGTATCATTGCGACTTAAACGCCATAGAATACATCTGGAGTACCGTGAAAAGAAGAGTCGCCGAGAATAATGTGGCCCAGTCAAATGCAGACATAGAACAGCTTACCAAAGAAGCGTTTGCCAGTGTAACAGGTGATGAATGGAAGAAAGTATGTGGGCATGTGGATGAACTGCGGTCTAGTTATTGGGTGAACGATGCTTTGGTGGATGAAGTCCAGGAGCACCTGATCATCCGACTTGGCAATGAGAGTGACAGCGATTCGGACAGCAGTACTGAGTTGGACGGAAATGACTCCAGCAGCGATTCAGTAGCTAGCGGAATCTTGGGAATTGAAGCTCTGGAATAGTGAAGGTCCACTATAGGTATTTTTTATTTTATTTTATTATTATTAATATTTATTTATTACTTATATAATTAACTGCATTTTGACTGTGACTGGCATGTCTGTAACTCACTGTTGACATGGCAACAGCGCTTTCGTATTGCCTTCTCTCTCACTCCAAAGTAGGGTTACTCCCTCCCCACAGACGCGGAGCTAGCGCTGCCAGCCAGGGCTTCAGAAAGAGCTGCCAAGCTGTACATCTTATTCATTACTTAAACATAAAAATTGAAATAACGCCAAACAAGCCCTATTAATGTTAAGCGATTCAATTATATATAATGTTTTTGGACGGTTTTACACAGGATATTCAAGAGATCATTGTGAAATTTCAAATTATACATTCAAATTAGCCATTTCTATTCACCAAGTTTGACTATATATACAACACTTCACTTTCAAACTCTTCTGACATTCATACACAATGACAACTTTCAGTACCTTGTAACTGCATTACTTGCAACATTATAACTTTATTGTAAAGGCAGATAGTAATATGAATTGATCTTAGTTATGTGTATTGACATCTTTGTGGCATTGCATGTAGCATTATACTGTGGAAAGCAACATACTCAAGAAATTTAATATGACCGAGAATACTTCACTTTTAAAAAACCTTTTTAAAGAAATTATGCAAAAATCCATTCACGAAATTCCAGCGTCCCTAACATTAGTTTGTCAAACTATATTTTAACTGCTCCAACTGTCACTTGTTTTCAGGTTAATGTACATAATCAAAGTCTTCCAAGTAACATATACTAACATTTAAAAATGTACCACTAATACCAAACAGTATTTATACAGAATGAAACACTATTAAAAACTGTCATATCCACTACATTTTTTAATTATATTATATATAAAACTTTACTACAATGCAATCTTTATATTATTACATGCTTCCTGCATGAATATTTTAATTTAAATCTCTTTAGTTATATGTATTTTTAGATTCTGGATATGGCTCTATCTGCTGACTGTAGCAGCATAAATTTAATTCATGTTTGTCTAACGCGAAAAAGATTTGTATACAAAACTTACTTTTCATGAGTAGGTCCTGTGCATAATACAGTAAAGTCTGATACGCAAACTTCATATGCTCTCTATCCCGCAAAGCGTTCTTCCTAAATGTAGATATTTTTCCAGCCAGTACAACGAGATCAGGTAAAGTAGGTACAGACTGAATGTGGCACACAGCCGCTGTAGCTAGTAAGAAAAGCCCTGCTCGACCTACACCAGAGAAACAATGGACAACGCATGGTCCAGAACCTCTCTGCTGAGAATGCAAGGTCAGGGTTTCTCCTACTAAACTCAAAAATGGTCCTGGCGAAGCTGGATATGAGCTGTAACACAATTTTCGTAGAAGAGTTCAGTGCTCATGCTTAAATAAAAAGCTTTGTACCATATTCAGAAAAACCTGATTATCGCACATTCTATTGTTATAAGTATAAGTATTGTTATTTTCAATAATGAAAATTATTACCTGCCCGGCCAGTCTGTGAACTGCAAATGTACAACTGTATGTGTTGTTCGTGAATCATTCACGTAGATGATCCTCTCCACCCAGTGTTTGCGCATATTGGTGCTCTGCAGTGACAGTTTCATTCGGCCAATCACTAGTTCTGTTCCTTTTTCAACTGGCCAGTACACCTGTCCTTCTAACTGTACACAGTAATAAATTATGTAAACAATACCACAACGTAGTTGGATTACACAAGCAGACTTCATGTGACATTAATGAAAAGCACATGCACATGTGTTTAATTGATTTAA
Organism: Magicicada septendecula; assembly: GCA_034769895.1. NCBI lineage: Eukaryota > Metazoa > Arthropoda > Insecta > Hemiptera > Cicadidae > Magicicada > Magicicada septendecula. Next base: position 247,253,148 of record CM068371.1, on the reverse strand, counting down.
ATAACTGCATTTCATACACACACACGCGCGCGTGTGCGCGCGGTCCAATTTTGGTAATCTGAAAGAAAAATGTTAACCATTTTCTATTAGCGAGTTTTGGGTATTCATTCTTATATAATAGATGTGTTCACAAAAAGACCAAATGTTTTTATGTTTTTAATAACACACTAACCAGTATATGGATCATGTTCTGACAAGTGGCAACACAATGCAGGTTATGTGTGTTATGCAGCTACCATTGATGCTATGTGAGTTACATCAGGTCGAACAAACATCTATACTAATCTCTTGTTAGATTTTTAACAAAGTAGAAATGAAAGTTATTGAAAAACAACGAATCTGTGTTAAATTTTGATTCAAAGTTGATTTGCTTCAAATTTTCACAAAAAGATTGATTCAAAATTTCACAGACACACTGAAAATGCTTCAGCAAGCATATGGGGAAGAATGTCAGTCAAATGTAGCTAAGAATATTCAATCAATTTAAGGTAAGCAGAACAGTGACCATTAAAGATCCCAGACCTGGACAATCTTCCATGTCAAAAAACAATTATAACATCAACCAAGTCTGTGCTATGATTCATGGAAATTGCTGTTTAACTGTCCAAGAGATAGGTCAAGGATTGAGTGTGAGCCCACTCACATCACATCTTCAAAAAATGTGTGCCACATTTGTTAACTCTTGACCAGAAAGAGAACCATGTTAACATCAGCCAAGAACTGCTAGATGGTGTCAATGTTAATAAAAACTTCTTAAAAAACAATATAACGGAGACAAGACATGGGTTTATTCTATGATGTCAAAACCCAAACACAATCAGTGCAGTGAGCGGACCTACATGAAAGCATACACGAGTTGGTCATCCACAAGTTTGCATAATGGTAGTTTTTTTTTACTGTAAAGGCTTAGTCCAGTATCAGACATTAAGGAGTCGTACATGGAAGTTTCAAGACTCCTGAGGGATGCTGTATGCAGGAAGAGGTCTGAGCTGTGGGAACACCAGAGTTGGATATTGTACCTCGACACGCCATTTAATGTGTCACTCCTTATCTCCAATTACCTGGCAAAATACTAGATAACCGGCCTGTCCCACTCACCCTACTTTCCAGACTTGACACCCAGCAGACTTTTATTATTTCCAGAATTGAAGGTAAGCTTGACTGGACGTTGTTTTCAAACCATGAATGATATATATGAGAGTTGTGAGCAAATCCCAAAAGCAAATTTCAAGAGACATCCTAAAAACGGAAGAAATGTTGTGAGACATATACTGTTAGTAGAAGGGGATTGGTTTGAAGGGGGCAAGCCTGAGTAAAACTGTAATTATACTAATAAAGCTTTTATAATAAAAATTCAGTCTTTTTTTATCACACCTCGTAATTTTAAAATGTGTTGAATGATGTTATTAACATGCTAAGGTTTACCATACTAATACATATACACATTACATACAGTAGTAGTACTATTATTTTATAGACTCTTTATCACTGAACATTTCCTTTTTCTAACAACCATTATACAAGGTCAGTCTGAAAAGGTCTCAGGCACTGACTATACATGGCAACACTATTGCCTTTTTTCTATGTTGGTACTCCATCTATTGTTAGCGTGTGAAGTTTCTGGTCATTCTATCATTTTATACAGCTGTGTGAAACAGAAGTGTTGTCCATATTCCTTAAAAATGGAGACAATTGAGTATCACGTGAAAGTTCTTTGTGAAAGAAGGTTTAACACAAAGTGCAATTTATTCACGGTTCATTTTAACGCGTATGGGGACTCTTCTTCACTTTCAACAAATGAAAAATAGGCTGCTGAGTTTAAATGTGGCTGTACTAGCCATACGTGAAGGATGTCCAAAAACAGCAACAACACAAGAAATTGAGAAAGTGCATGATATGGTATTGGCTGACTGCCAAATTAAAGTGCATGAAATTATAGGGACTACAGGTGCTTGCTCACAGGAGATCAAAAACATGTGCACATGAAAATATCTGAAGGGTGCTTGATAAGAATAAAATGGATTTCATGGATCAGTTTATTACAACTGATGAAACTTGGCTTCACCACAACACACCAGAATCGAAACAACAGTCAAAGCAATGGACAGAGCTGGTCGTTCAGTGCCAAAAAAGAGAAAGTCAGTTCAGCAGGAGAAAGTCATGATGTCAGTGTTTTGGGATGCCTTGTACATCTACGTAAGAGTATTTTGTACATACATTGGCTTAAAAAGGGTGCAACAATAACTTGGGAATATTATTCCAATCTTTTATTGGAACTAGATGAAACAATTTGTGAAAAAAGACCAGGTTTGCATAAGAAAAAATTGTTATTTATGGAATATTATTTGCTTTGGTTTACTGAACACTTCTTAATAGCCCTCTTTAAATGGTATGTTTTAGTGAGCAGTACATTGTACATAGTGAAAAATGAATCTAAAAGCATAAATCAACATGGATAGTTTTAACTTCCTTTTTAGATTAAGAATTTTATCTTTTATAATAGAATAATTAAGTGTTGTAAGATTTAAAAACTAAAGTAGTTTTCATTTACTTCAAAAATTCATTTTAGATACTGAGCATTTTGGACCACTGAATATTAGATAACAGGAACTGGACTATGCATTTATACATACATTGTGTTTTATTAAAATATTGTTACGACGGTACTTGATCGTTGTAGGTACAGTGGAAAACAAAATACAAGACACCAATTAAGTCACTAATCACCAGCTTTAATTTTCACAGTTAAACAGTTCGTAATTAACAACACAGTCTCTTACAACAAATCAAATAAAAATTGTTCACACGCAATAAAATGTCAACTAATATTAAAACACAATTGTATTACAATATACCACCCGATTATAAAACACAGCACTTCACTAATAACCACTTGAAAGCACACAGTATCGCCTGACAATAAACTTGAACCGTACTGTAATATATCACAACTATAACTGAAACTGAACGTCATTGAGTACTGGTATTTATACCCCCCCCCCGAAATACTAGATTATTCCACATACTACATATTAGCTCTGAACTACGACGTAATTGATTGCGGCCTTGATACAGTGCGTGCGGCTGTGCGAATTCTGGCACAGTCTAGCAAATGCATCAAGAATCACGTACGCCACACACATTTGAGCGAGATTCTTCTGGAAAATTCGACAAACACGTAGACTGTTCTGTAATGTCGTAATACTGCCTCCTCCTTAAGCCTGTTCGTCCTGAACTGGCAAACCGTCCCTGAAGTAATACTCAGCCAGGCAATCTAGGCGGACGACCTTGAACTTTCGCGTCCTTCCTGTTCAATCTGATAAACAACATCATTGATACTTTTTTTCAAAGTATAGGGTCCTTCCCAGTTAGTTTGCAACTTAGGTCAGCGACCACGATGGCGCTTTGGGTTGAACAATCAGACCTGATCTCCTTCTTGGAAAGCCACACTATTGCTGCAAATGTCATACCGAGTTTTCATTTTATCACTGGCAATCTTCAGCCATCCTCTTATCAAGTGATTCATTTCTCGCAGTTGGTTTTCTAATTGCGAGGAATAGTTCTGTGGCTCTTGGGACTGAGTCTCAGGTGATCTGAACATCAAGTCCCCAGGAAGACGAATCTGCTGCTCAACCACAAGTTTTGCTGGTATCACTCCCGTTGCGTCATGTACTGATGACCTAAACACCACTGGCTGACCCAAGTCTGTTTGGTTCTCATCAACAACCTCTTGCGTAACTTTATCTTCAGCAACTTTTCCTCCGGGTTCTTCCATTAACACAGGAACAAGCAAGAGTCTTGACTCGACACCCATAGTTGGCTTTCCACTTATTTGTACTTCCTCTGCTAGTTCTTCCTCCATTTCCGCTTGCAATAGGGAGGGTTCCTCTTGACCAGACCTGTTGACTTTTTCTTCGACTAATGCCACTTGCTTAATCGAATGGTTGATAGATCCTGTCATTTTAGCCATGCAAACCTTTATCTTCTCTTGGCCAATCCTCAGGACATTCTCTCTTAAGTCCACAATGAATCCGTAGGCATTCATAATGTCTGTGCCAAGAATCACTTCATCGACAATGTCTGCAACGAGTATTTGGTGGCTAAACTCGAGAAGACCCAGGCGTACATGTACGTCTACCTTTCCTAGCACCTTGATGGGGCTTCCAGTCACAGTCTGTATTGTACAAGAGCTAATTAGAGGCTGGCGGTTGCTGACTAAGTCAGGGCATACAATGGACACTGTTGTGCCCGTGTTAACTGTAAATGATGTTGGTTTACCTTCCGCAAATCCATAACAATCAAGTTTCTGCTGGTCTTATGTAGTGTGGAAACTGTGTGCTGGGGGTCTGGGGCTTTACTTCTCTAATTGGTGGGATCACTCTCTTATCTTGGTATCTTCTTCTCTCAACAGTCTACCTGTAGATGACCACGTTTCCCACAGTTGTAACACTTCGGTCTTCTGTCTTTTTCCCATCATTCAAATCGTTGCGGTGCTCTTGAACTTCTGAATTGTTTGTCCGACAACATTGTTTTTCTGCACGCATCGTAACGGCAATGTGGTACAAGGATCTTCTGACTTCAATGTGATGGCACAAACACGTTAATGTAGCGGGACGCTGACTTGGCAGCTTCAAACTCTAGGGCGTGAACAAGAGCTTCTGAGCTATTTTGGTGCCTTGCCATTCGTAACACTTGCTGAAGTTCACAATCTCCGATGCCATCAATAAATGTCTGCACCGCAAACCTTATTCGAAAATCTTCTGGTGCTTCAGGATAGGCCAATCTAATCAGTCTGTCGATACTTGCTTCAAACTCTTGAAGACTCTTCCCAGAGCATTGTCGCCTTGTTCGCTACTGAGCGTAGTACACATCTCGCAAATGTTTATCACCGTAGCGTAATTCTAGAGCTTTTATCAACTAGGCATAGATGTTCTCGCTGTCAGGTGGCACTTTCTGTAGTAGTTCTGCTGCGGGTCCTTTTAATGCGAGAACAAGTGAAACTGTCTTGTCTTTCTCTGTCCAATTATTTGCCCATGCAGCAGCTTCAAATTAGCGGAGGTATGTTGCCCAGTGACTGCTTCCGTCAAAGGTTGGAGCTTTGACAAGAACTGTCCCTACTGCGGGCAAAGTAACTTTCTCTATTAACTTATTTTCTGTGTCTTTTTCTGTCTTTATCATTGGTACAGTCTGTTCAGAAAATTGTTTTGTTTGAATCTTCATGCACTGCTCAACTTCACTTTTAATTTGTTCTCTTATGTTTGCCATTGAGTTTTCTACAGCAAATATTTTTGTAGACATTGATTCTTCAACACTCGAGACAGATTTTTCTACTTCAGCTATTTTTAATGTCATTGATTCTTGTACCTCCGATATTTTAGTAACTTGTTTATTAAGCTCACCTCGTAGGAGACCCAATTCTGCGGTACTATGTTCTTGCATCTGTTTCTGCTCCGGTATTAATGCTTTGATGTCTTCTGTTTCACGCTTCCGTTCCTCTGCCTCCTGTCGTTGTCGTTCCTCTGTCTCTAGCATTAGTGCTTCTGACGTTCCTCAGCCTCTTCTCTTTCCTGCCTGCGTTATTCATTCTGTCATCTTTTCTCTGCTTCCTCTCTTTCTTGTCTTCATTCTTATTTTGTCTCTTCCCGTGTCTGCCACAGCAGCGGTCTACTTGATCATCTAAGGTACAGTGGAAAACAAAATACAACAAGACACCAATTAAGTCACTAATCACCAGCTTTAATATTCACAGTTAAACAGTTTTTAATTAACAACACAGTCTCTTACAACAAATCAAATAAAAACTGTTCACACGCAATAAAATGTCAACTAATATTAAAACACAATTGTATTACAATATACCACCCGATTATAAAACACAGCACTTCACTAATAACAACTTGAACACACACAGTATCGCCCGACAATAAACTCGAACCACACTGTAATATATCGCAACTATAACTTGAAACTGAACGTCATTGAGCACTGGTATTTATACCCCCCCCCCATACTACATTATTCCACATACTACGTATTAGCTCTAAACTACGGACCTAATTGATTGCGGCCTTGACACAGTGCTTGCGGTCCCGCGAATTCTGGCACAGTCTAGCAAATGCATCGAGAATCTCGTACACCACACACATTTGAGCGAGATTCTTCTAGAACATTCGACAAACACGTAGACTGTTTTGTAATGTTGTAACAATATTTTTACATGTTGTTGCTGCGTTGTCAAAGACTTACAGTAATTATGCTGATTGTTAATATTATTGTTAATATAATAAATTATTGAGAAGAGCTTCAAGATTAAGAAACTATAAAATATATAATACGATTATCATAATTTTTACTACACATTTTTTAGCCAATACAACAAACTAAAATTATCTTGATATATCATACTGATAACCCTCCCCCCCCACATACATACACAAAGAGTAATTTAAGATATAACTGTGAATGGCAAATAAATATAATTCCATGAGTATTTCATAAATTAAGATCATTTTCAATTAAAGTGTCTTTCGTTTTACTCATTAAGCACTCAATTCAAACTTCTACTTTTTAAGTCTACTAAACACAACTAGAAAATATGAAAAGCAAACATGGTCTCTGAATCTTTTATGATTTTATAATCTACAGTTTTTATGACTTTATAATATATGATCTTGTACAATATAAAATTACATTTTATATCTTTTAATTAAACAATTATAATAGATAATGTTTTTTGATTTACTTGTGTTCTTTATGCACACTCCAAAGTATAAATAAAAATAAAAATACAAATGAATAGAGTTTTAAATCTGCTACAACAAAGACTATAGAAAAAACTTTGTCTGTTACACTAATAATTTGCTGGATCAGACAGGTTTGTTATTTGGTATGTTAACAGACTCGTAAAGACCTCATTTCAGTACTATCTAATTATACAAAGTCTTGAATGGCCATGGATCAGGACACTGTGTAAAAATCACACTCAACACTATGTAAAATTATACACTCACCATAATTATTATTTATACATTCATTTGAAACACACACACACACACACACACACACACACACACACACGCGTAAAAATTTAAAGCAATTAACAGTTGTAGTCATCCAGGTATCATGTAAAGTTATTTATGATGATCTTGGCTAAACAAATGTCTGGAGGTTAGAATACCAGCTTGTGCAAGATGAAGCAACTTATTCCTTAGTGTTTGTTACTGACTATTATAATAAACGGTACTTACTTCAGAGTCATTAAGGAGACAAACAACCAACTCAACCTGATGTTCTGTAACCATAGACCAGAAGTCACCAAGTGTCGATTGGAGAGGCAACTGAGTTACAATAAAATCAGGAAACTGTGGGGTAATACCCTAAAAAGAAACCAAACATTAATATATACATTACAGTTAAATTATACAACATAGTAATGTTTATGAGTGAATACACACGATTTGATCTTAATAAACAACATCTTGTTATCTGGGTAACACTTCATACCTTTAATACTGGATAATATTCTGACATGCAAAGAATGCATAGATGTTTTTTAAATACCTTTAGCATGACAGCCTATTGTACTTTGTCATATGAAGACAACTTGTGAGAATGAAAATTTAACAGGTGAGAAGCATAAGCATGAGAAATAGGTATACTGTGACGATAAAACATACGCCAAAATATAAAATAAATAAAACCCACTACCAGGACTTACCTGTTGCAGAAATTTCATCAGAAGCCCAGAGTCGCCACCTATATCTTTGAAGGACAGATATGGAGACCTTTACACTTCACCTTAATAAAACGGACAATTTAGCAATCTGACCCACCCAATTAATAATTCAGAAAGATTCCGATCCGTTAGACGAATTTTTTCAACACAGAAATGAGAAAGTGGTAATGACGAAATAACTTAGTCTAACACATATTCAAGGTAAACCAACTGATTTTAATGAATGTTAAAAGACACTGAAAAAATAGGTTTCAAAATATACATTGATCCCTCAGACTTAACTAACATAAAATATCCTCTAACCTATCAAGTATTATAATAATTAAGGTAGCCCATTCTGCAACACACACACATACGCCGTTTTTACACTTTACCCATTGAAGTTTCATATTGAATTCCCGGTAATAGTATTTAATTCATGTTTTAATTCACTGTTCACTGCCGACCGAACACGTGTTTCTGTTATCCGATTCCTCTTTTAAAGATTACGTATTTCGTTTATCACTCCATGTCACTACACCACTTCGCCCGCCAGTCACGGTAATATGGTTATTAACTTCTTGGGTCCCGGTTGGTCTTACTGGGTTAATTACATTTTATAACACCACCGACCGGGGCCTAAACGAAACGGTAAGCGTCTGTAGTTGGAGTTAGGTTTTAGTAGACTGTCTAGCGTCTCTGACTAGGATCGACTGGCACCGAGAACGTAACAGGTACATCTTGCTTCCTCGGGCGGAATCTGTGGTTCACTGCCACTATGTTTTCGTCGCTCAAGCCTCAGTTGTTGTGAGCTAACCATTTTATATATGGACTAATAGAGGTATATTCTGGGTACCACAGCACGATATTGGCTTTGGCTCTGCTGACGTCATTGATAGTAGGCGGTCTCTTAGCAGTATTTCCGGTTAATCTTGGAGAAGATGATGAATAATTCTCTCGCTTTGGCCATCTTGAGTTTTTCGGCCAGAGCGTCCTTTTTAGCGCGTGCTTGCGTAGTTGCGCTCGGGCGTCGACACACATGTACAGAGTTCTGCGAATTTTTAGGGTGGCGCGAATTCTCTGCCGCATTCCTCAACAACAAACTGCGTCGATGCTTTTGTTTCGAACTGTTTCTTTCACAATGGGAATAACGTTGCCATGCGTTCTGTTATAATGGAATGAATCTGGTTGCACAATAATTTTCACAACTTTTAGACAAACCCGCCCAAAAATGAAATAAATAAAAAATATAATTATCCCAAACTGTTAAAAATAAAAACACCCAAAAATTGACCCGCTACAATACCCCCTCGATGAGAATTCTGCTGTTCACAACAGAAGAAATCTCATCGATAAACCCCAAAGAGGACCGGTGAGGAACTGGTGCCAACAACCCCCTGGTTCGTAATCTCATGGGTACACGACCCCCCTGGCTCAGCGACTATGGACTCATCTGAACGAGATCACTGGACTTCTCCGTAAGAGATCCCAACACCGAGAAATCGAGCAGACTCGTACCACAACGCGCCTCGCCTTCTCGCATGCTACCCCCAAAAAATCCCCAATCCCTGGCTAAAATTATTCCAGCTCCTCCGCCGATATGTTTCCCCCTTTTTGCAAGCTGGGCTGCCTTTAGCAAATACTGGGCTCACACACACTAACATTACATGTTACCATAACACACTAAAAATAAAAAATTTCTTTTAAAATTTATTAAAAATTTAAAAAAAATTCAAAATTCAAAAAAAATATTTTATCAAAAAATTCTCTTCCTTGTTTTTCTAATTTTTGTTTCAAATGACTTAACCTAGACATTTCTACTAATCTAAACACATCCTTACTCTAACATGAGAACCACTTATAATCTACCAATACAATGCAATACAATAAAATAAACATGGTTAATGCACACATAATAAAAGAATCATTATCTAAAATATTCCTTCGCTGGCAGGCGAAAAATCACGTTTTTTTTTTCTCAAAAAAATTAAAATTTCCAAAAATTTTCAAAATTCAAAAAAAAATTTTAATTTATTTAAAAGTTTCCTTCATATGCAAAATTATTTAAATATTGGTTTGAATTAATTAAAAAAACAAATTAAAATTGGCTTCCTACTACACAAGCTTAGTAGGTGTATGAACTCATCAGCTGATCGAAACTAGGTCAAGTCCAAGATCCTTGACCTACATATGTTATATATAAGTTCTGAAAACACATTGAACATCGGTAATATCCTAACTTGGAATACAAAACATAATAAACTAAAACATGTAAAACAAACAAAATATTAATATAAATAATCAGCAAGTTGACATTTGTATAATAAACAATCCTTGACTTTACATTATTTTCAATTCTATCCAAATTTTGTCACTGGTTAAAAAAAATAAGCAATTGTATATTCTTTATTATAAATTCCTCTCTTTAGTTAACAGTTTAATTCTACATTACTGTGGGTGATGTAAATTATTTATTCTCATTTACCGTATTAGATCTGTATACATATATAATCTTTACCTTTTGACTCTAACTTCTAACAACTTCAACTCCCATGACACCGATCTCTACCAAAACATCTATCCCAATACTCTCTAAACCCAACTTATCATTGAACCCCAATCGCCACCTTCTCTCTATACATATAAAAAATACTCTCTAACCCTTTGTACATAGGATACGTGTTTCCCCTACCCAAAAACTCAATTCCCTTATTTGGCCCCTGGATTTTACCTAAGGCGGCCCCTTCCCCACTAAAATCTATCCCTATCCCGTCCCAACCCTTGTTGCGGACTCCCCCAAATACACTACCCCCTAATACAAAATTGCCATCCCCAAAAATCTCAATCACATTACCTTACTACAAATACAACAAAATAACCTCATTAATTATAAACCTAAATATATCCTTCCAAACTCCACATAAATCCTCCACAACTACTGTCAACATCTATATTTCACAAAATTCTGTTACATTACATTAACTCAAAAACAACATTACATTATCTTCATTATTTCAACTTCACTTTGATTTTAACTTGGACAGATCTATATGTCCCCCAAAATATTTATCACCCAAAACTATCTCTTGTTAACTTTCACAAATTGTTACTTTATTTCTCATTTTATCAAATTATTTTTTATCATTACTTCAAAACATCTGTAATACATTAAAAACATTACATTGAACACTCCTTACTTAAAACATTTATAACTAATATACCAGTGACATGTTATTGCTGATCAGCTGATATCCTAACATAATTAAAACAATACATTTTAGGTTAGTTGTCTCCAAGTCGCTTATATTAATATAATAGATATTTACCATATATCCGTCGTGCGACTTCGTTTTTCTCGTCTTATTTTGACGCGTTTCGGCAACGAATTGCCATCTTCAGAATCTTAATCACTCATATGAGATCGTTAAAAAATTAAAAACACTAAAATCATTACGGTAAAAGTGCACTTTTACGATATTGGAAACTCACAGACGCGAACATGAAAGTTTATGTTTCTCGCGTGGACTATATCGATCGACTGCTTTCGCGTGGACAATATCGATCAACTGATTCACTGTTTATATAGCCACTGATAAACCTGTTTTGCTTATTATAGCCCATATGTACTGTGACATTTCATTTACTGGCGCCCGTGTGCAAGTATTGCCGTGTCGTACAACATGTTATGTGAAAATGTAAGTTTATCATTCAAGACATAATCACTGTTGATTTTGACGGCTTTATATATTTCGTATTCCTCAAGCGCGTCCATGTATTTTCCTTTCCTGCAGCAATGCAAAGGCTGGAAATTTGTCTCAAAATCACTGTAGTTATGATTACATAGTATCAGGTGCCTGGCAAAATTAGATGTTGTTTTATGTAATTCCCTTCTGGGAAGATGTTCGTTATATCTTTCTTCAAATGGTCTGCCTGTTTGGCCTATGTAGAACATGTCGCATGAGCTGCAATTCATCTTGTATACGCCGGTTCTTTTTCTTTCTTGTATACTGTTTTTTCGGCTAAGAAGTCTCTGAATGTTGTTATTTGTACGAAAGGTTACAATTACATGGTGTTTCTTGAGTTCGTTAACTAGAATATTTGGTAAAATGTTTGTGTAATCTGCAGATATGTATTTATTAACCGGAAGTGTGTTATCATTGTTCGACTTTTTTATTTTCTTCTCTTTGTGTTTACTTATTAATTTATCCACTAATGAACTTTTATATCCGTTAGCCGCTGCTATGTGCTTGATGGTATTAACCTCTTCAATGTAGTCTTTTTCACTTAACGGTATAGTTAGCAATCTATGCACAAAACTATTGTAAGCTGCCATTTTATGCGAGGTGGGATGATATGAATCGGCATGAATTGTGACGTCCGTTGTTGTGGCCTTTCTATAGATTTTAAATTGAAGTTTTCCTTTGTTTTTTAAAATGGTTAAATCTAAGAAATTTAATTGATTTTCTTCTTCTATTTCAGATGTGAATTTAATCTTATGGTGTATGCTGTTTATGTGACTATTTAAGTTTTGTATTTGCCTTTTTGTTCCATTAAATATCATAAACGTATCGTCGACGTATCTACAATAAAAAATGATTTTATTCTTGTATAATTTATTCGATATTATGTTCATATTCTCATAATAATTTAAATATATATCAGCTAATAGTCCTGACAGTGGCGAACCCATAGCCAGACCGTCATCTTGTGTAAAAAACCCGTTGTCAAATGTAAAGTAATTTTGTTCCAAGACGACTGTAAGTAGTTTTATAAGTTCATTGATTTTTTGCATGCTAAGTTGAGCTACTTCCTTTAAATTGTTATTTACAATTTCTATAGTTTCCCTCACGGGGATATTAGTGTACAAATTAGTTACGTCTAACGATACTAATTTATATTGTGGTAGTATTTCTATCTTTTTAAGTTTTTCAACAAACTCATAACTGTTCTTTATACTGTAATTATTTGCTATCCTGATATTATTCTTAATTAAAGTCACTAACAATTTAGCAGCTTTGTATCCGGGAGCTGTGGTGTAGTTTATTACTGGTCTGATTGGTGTACTTTCCTTGTGGATTTTAGGTAGCCCTGTGAATTTTGGTGCCGTGGCATTAATTGGTTTTAAATATCTGCGTGTTTTCTCATCTAACAAAAAATTACATTGATTAATGGTGTTATTCAAAGTTTTTACATAAGCCTTTGTGGGATCCCGGTCTATTTTCTTAATATTATTATTATTTATGAAATCAAATACCTTTTGAGTATACTCTCTTTTCTGCATGACCACCAATGTGTCACCCTTATCTGCCTTACTTATAATTGCATCATTTTTCTCAAGTTTTTCTCAATAACTTGAGAAAAATGATGCAATTATAAGTAAGGCAGATAAGGGTGACACATTGGTGGTCATGCAGAAAAGAGAGTATACTCAAAAGGTATTTGATTTCATAAATAATAATAATATTAAGAAAATAGACCGGGATCCCACAAAGGCTTATGTAAAAACTTTGAATAACACCATTAATCAATGTAATTTTTTGTTAGATGAGAAAACACGCAGATATTTAAAACCAATTAATGCCACGGCACCAAAATTCACAGGGCTACCTAAAATCCACAAGGAAAGTACACCAATCAGACCAGTAATAAACTACACCACAGCTCCCGGATACAAAGCTGCTAAATTGTTAGTGACTTTAATTAAGAATAATATCAGGATAGCAAATAATTACAGTATAAAGAACAGTTATGAGTTTGTTGAAAAACTTAAAAAGATAGAAATACTACCACAATATAAATTAGTATCGTTAGACGTAACTAATTTGTACACTAATATCCCCGTGAGGGAAACTATAGAAATTGTAAATAACAATTTAAAGGAAGTAGCTCAACTTAGCATGCAAAAAATCAATGAACTTATAAAACTACTTACAGTCGTCTTGGAACAAAATTACTTTACATTTGACAACGGGTTTTTTACACAAGATGACGGTCTGGCTATGGGTTCGCCACTGTCAGGACTATTAGCTGATATATATTTAAATTATTATGAGAATATGAACATAATATCGAATAAATTATACAAGAATAAAATTATTTTTTATTGTAGATACGTCGACGATACGTTTATGATATTTAATGGAACAAAAAGGCAAATACAAAACTTAAATAGTCACATAAACAGCATACACCATAAGATTAAATTCACATCTGAAATCGAAGAAGAAAATCAATTAAATTTCTTAGATTTAACCATTTTAAAAAACAAAGGAAAACTTCAATTTAAAATCTATAGAAAGGCCACAACAACGGACGTCACAATTCATGCCGATTCATATCATCCCACCTCGCATAAAATGGCAGCTTACAATAGTTTTGTGCATAGATTGCTAACTATACCGTTAAGTGAAAAAGACTACATTGAAGAGGTTAATACCATCAAGCACATAGCAGCGGCTAACGGATATAAAAGTTCATTAGTGGATAAATTAATAAGTAAACACAAAGAGAAGAAAATAAAAAAGTCGAACAATGATAACACACTTCCGGTTAATAAATACATATCTGCAGATTACACAAACATTTTACCAAATATTCTAGTTAACGAACTCAAGAAACACCATGTAATTGTAACCTTTCGTACAAATAACAACATTCAGAGACTTCTTAGCCGAAAAAACAGTATACCAGAAAGAAAAAGAACCGGCGTATACAAGATGAATTGCAGCTCATGCGACATGTTCTACATAGGCCAAACAGGCAGACCATTTGAAGAAAGATATAACGAACATCTTCCCAGAAGGGAATTACATAAAACAACATCTAATTTTGCCAGGCACCTGATACTATGTAATCATAACTACAGTGATTTTGAGACAAATTTCCAGCCTTTGCATTGCTGCAGGAAAGGAAAATACATGGACGCGCTTGAGGAATACGAAATATATAAAGCCGTCAAAATCAACAGTGATTATGTCTTGAATGATAAACTTACATTTTCACATAACATGTTGTACGACACGGCAATACTTGCACACGGGCGCCAGTAAATGAAATGTCACAGTACATATGGGCTATAATAAGCAAAACAGGTTTATCAGTGGCTATATAAACAGTGAATCAGTTGATCGATATTGTCCACGCGAAAGCAGTCGATCGATATAGTCCACGCGAGAAACATAAACTTTCATGTTCGCGTCTGTGAGTTTCCAATATCGTAAAAGTGCACTTTTACCGTAATGATTTTAGTGTTTTTAATTTTTTAACGATCTCATATGAGTGATTAAGATTCTGAAGATGGCAATTCGTTGCCGAAACGCGTCAAAATAAGACGAGAAAAACGAAGTCGCACGACGGATATATGGTAAATATCTATTATATAATTAAAACACATCTCAAATTGAACAAATTACATGGAATACATTATCAATACTTACTTCTATTATGTTGATTGCCTGCCAGACGATTTATTTATTGGCTTACAAAAAAAATACACACACATAATGAACATACATATTCTTATCAATGCCTATACCTAACATACAACAATAAAATGATACCTTTAAAATTATAGTATGAACACCTTATATTAAGAGTCTGAGCATATAATTATGTGGACAGAGCACAAGCATTTTTGATTGGATTCAAATTCAAATTAGCAAAAACTTTTTATGTCATAACATTTAGATTCGTGGCTCATTTGAGCCACCTCCCATCCACACACACTATTTCAAATTATGTAAGACTGTGGCGCCTTTTCGCTTCGACAGAGACTGTATATTTTGGAGCAGGGTTTTACCTCTCCGTGTCTCTGCTTCCGCTATTAAGTTTTAAACGTATTGAACATCATCATGTTCTTGTTATATAATTACACCCTTAAGACGGATCTACCACCTGTCTTGCTACCCCAAAGCGGGCAGAGTGGCAGCCGCTGTTCCATAGTACCGGAAGATTTCCCCTAAGTTCTCCCCCCATTGAATTTCAAATCTGTACCAATTTCAAGTCAGCTATGGTCAAGGGACTTGATATGACCATAGCTGGCCGCTAGCCAAAACCACGATTAGTGCTGGTAAGGCAGTAATCGCCCGAAAAGTCGGGGAAATCTAAACTTCATTTCACTGCCTGTTTCAATCATCACTATTATGTGCGACACTGTCATTTAGCAGGGTGTAAATTTTAATTTACACGGATAAGGTGTGCCGCACATTTATCACCATTTTGGCCTCCGATGGAGGTAACACTCCCTGTTACCCCCAACCCATTTCGCTATTTGCGAGAGCACAGGCCACCCCCCCAATAGGCACTTAATAACTAACTAATAAAATTTGTATATACATTATAATATAGTATTTCCATCCATAATCATTTCTCTCATTCATAATTTTTTACCATTTGGCTTTCTTAAAATTTTCAAAATTCATTATTAAAAATCATTATATATCTTTCAGTTGTGATTAACATTTTTTAATTATCCTTTTTTATTGAACAAAATTATTTCAAATAATCTCATTATTGAATTAACATCTCCATCACACCTATAAACATTTTTATTATACATGATTATAAAATTTTTTCTACTTACAATCCATTTAACATGATATACACCCAAAACATAACCACCATCATCTCTGAAACATTTTACACAAAATTAGTTTAAATTAAATAATTTATCATTCATTACCAAATTTCCAAATCTCGTAAAATAAAATAAATTTACAAAAAAAAATTAATTATACAACATTTACATAATCAATTAAAATATCTAAAATATATCAAATTGTTTTAATTTAATTCATTATTAAAATATAAATTACATTATTATTATTTGCTACTATACAAATTAGCCAATTACTGTTTCCAAAATGAATGTTATTATTTCTTTAAATTGCAAAATATTATTACAACAATTAATTACCTACATACACTGTTCACTTAACCACAACACATACAATTAAACTCACTAAATATTTATTTACAAATCTGATTCATTATTTATTCAGTTATCACGTTTCAATGTTCAAATCAGCTAAGTCAAACCCCTTAAAACAAAATATTTAACTGTCTTTTATTGTTTTATATTTTAGCCTCCATCGTCCCAAATTAACCTTGGTTCTACATAGCACTTTTCGATTTCGTTAACACACATACTGATACTTTGTGTGTCATAAACCCAAAAATCAAAGTCATCCGTCTTATCAAAATAATCTTGCAACAAGTCAACCCTAAGTATATCTGTTAAGTCTCCGTTAGTAAATTTCTTCAATATCGGGTCAGTTACTTTTGTATTAAAAATCAAATCATTCTTATTTAAATACTCTTCTAATACTTCTTCCAACTCACCATAATCTCTCTTTAAATGATATACTTCTAATTCTCTCTCATCATAACACCATCTCATACTTATAAAATCATTCCACACAGAGGGTATAATATTATACAAATAAAATAAACAACTCCAATCTTCTACTAATACGGGACTCTTGCCCTTCAAAAACACTTGTGACCACATTAAATCATCATAAATAATAAAGGGAAAATTTGCCCTCTGTCCCCACTCTACTACAACATTATTTCTCCTCTCTCTCTCTAACTCACTGACACACATTAACATCTCATAATCACTACATTCTGCAATTTCATTAGTACTCTCATTATTTATTTTTACCGTATCAGTCTCCAATACTAATTCTTCAAACACATTATTATTCTCAATATTACATTCGTTATGTTCGACATTATTGTTATTATTAGTTAATTCTTTATCTGGTATCATATTTTTACATTTGTCCCTACAATTTTCATTTGTGTTATTTTTCTCTGTACTCGTCACATGTACTCCCATTCGCTCAACACTATGTTCTAACTTATTCAAATTAGTTCTTATCGTTTCATTAGTACTTTCTACACATTTATTCATTTCTTGTATTTCATTTTTTAACTCGTGAAACTTGACATTGGAATCAATTTGTTGCTCTTTATATTTTGTATTTATATTGCTATTTATATTTTCAGACACGGTTTTTATTAGATTAAACAGATCGTCTATTGACACCTTTTTTTCTTCTACCCCTACGCTATCGTTGGGTTTATTCGTATCTTGTACCTCGGTCATTTTCAAAATTTCTTTATATCATACCCTTTATATAACGTCCCCTTAAATCAAAATACACCATACATAAAACAGTTATTAATACGTAAAAGTAAACACCTGCTCGCTCTACTCAAACGTAACCTTATTTAGCGTAATTATATACGATAATATTACATAAGTACGTCATTACCACATCCTATTTTCTGTGTATTAAAATAGGTCTATCTCGTATAAATAAAATTAAACGAAAATCCTGGCAGCGCGTCGACATTGTGACGATAAAACATACGCCAAAATATAAAATAAATAAAACCCACTACCAGGACTTACCTGTTGCAGAAATTTCATCAGAAGCCCAGAGTCGCCACCTATATCTTTGAAGGACAGATATGGAGACCTTTACACTTCACCTTAATAAAATGGACAATTTAGCAATCTGACCCACCCAATTAATAATTCAGAAAGATTCCGATCCGTTAGACGAATTTTTTCAACACAGAAATGAGAAAGTGGTAATGACGAAATAACTTAGTCTAACACATATTCAAGGTAAACCAACTGATTTTAATGAATGTTAAAAGACACTGAAAAAATAGGTTTCAAAATATACATTGATCCCTCAGACTTAACTAACATAAAATATCCTCTAACCTATCAAGTATTATAATAATTAAGGTAGCCCATTCTGCAACACACACACACACATACGCCGTTTTTACACTTTACCCATTGAAGTTTCATATTGAATTCCCGGTAATAGTATTTAATTCATGTTTTAATTCACTGTTCACTGCCGACCGAACAAGTGTTTCTGTTATCCGATTCCTCTTTTAAAGATTACGTATTTCGTTTATCACTCCATGTCACTACACCAACTGCCCGCCAGTCACGGTAATATGGTTATTAACTTCTTGGGTCCCGGTCGGTCTTACTGGGTTAATTACATTTTATAACACCACCGACCGGGGCCTAAACGAAACGGTAAGCGTCTGTAGTTGGAGTTAGGTTATAGTAGACTGTCTAGCGTCTCTGACTAGGATCGACTGGCACCGAAAACGTAACAGGTACATCTTGCTTCCTCGGGTGGAATCTGTGGTTCACTGCCACTATGTTTTCGTCGCTCAAGCCTCAGTTGTTGTGAGCTAACCATTTTATATATGGACTAATAGAGGTATATTCTGGGTACCACAGCACGATATTGGCTTTGGCTCTGCTGACGTCATTGATAGTAGGCGGTCTCTTAGCAGTATTTCCGGTTAATCTTGGAGAAGATGATGAATAATTCTCTCGCTTTGGCCATCTTGAGTTTTTCGGCCAGAGCGTCCTTTTTAGCGCGTGCTTGCGTAGTTGCGCTCGGGCATCGACACACATGTACAGAGTTCTGCGAATTTTTAGGGTGGCGCGAATTCTCTGCCGCATTCCTCAACAACAAACTGCGTCGATGCTTTTGCTTCGAACTGTTTCTTTCACAATGGGAATAACGTTGCCATGTGTTCTGTTATAATGGAATGAATCTGGTTGCACAATAATTTTCACAACTTTTAGAAAAACCCGCCCAAAAATGAAATAAATAAAAAATATAATTATCCCAAACTGTTAAAAATAAAAACACCCAAAAATTGACCCGCTACAATACCATATTTACCCAATTTAAAGTCGATTAAGTGACTCCCAATTTGGAATGTGTTCAGACTAGAAAGTCACATTGTAAAAAAAAGAATGGTCTTGTCTAAGATTTACATTTTGTTACTTAATGTAGTTATCAGTATAATAAAAAATATCAGCCCGCAAATACTCTCAGTTTACAAAAACAATTAAACTTTACTGTTAATTTATTGTTACTCTTAACACTATTCCCATTCTCATTGTCAGTATCACTTCCATCTCTTTATCACTACTACTAGGTGCATCTGCATCACTATCTTCCACAAAATACACTCCTCAGATACATAGCATAGTACGAAAACCATTTTTGTAATCCTTGTACTACAAATATACACTTTATCTGATTCCAAAATGTCTTAATCCATTCATGTATCTATACAACTTACGGCTTTTAATATAGTCTTTAGTGAGTGAAACTATACTTACAAACTGTGTAACCAATCAGAAAATAACTTCTTCAAATTAATGTTGAATGACTTAACTTACTGATTTGTCTAAAACCAGGACCTGTGATGTTATTAACAAGATATGTATAACTTTGTTATATATTAAGTTTTTAATTTCCGGAGTCAAGTGCCCCCTTAATGTATCATGGGAAAGCATACCCCTTTGTTTCAATAAGGCTCCTGGTCTTCTGTTCTGTACAACATTCAATCAATCCTTCATCACTTCTGTTGTCATCCGACTAATTGCACTTGGCAAACATCTCTTTGGCATGTTTTTCCTTTTTAGTATAAAGCACAATGAAAGCTTTATCCTGTCTGCTAATGCTGCTAACATTATGGCAACCCTCAATGTTTCAATATCTATTATTTTGCCTGTGGTCCTTTTTCATTGGCTATTGAAGAATTTAACGGCATGTCAAAAAGCATTGATGTTTTATCAGTAGTGCCGATTTGGCTTAAAAGATATTTATCTTTTTTTTTGTAGATGGATAAGAAATTTTTGATATTGTATCATATACTTTGGAATATTTCTGGCAAATTGATGCCTGCTGCTACGCAGAAAAATTATTTTGTCACATCATTTGTTATACTAAACTCTGCTCCCATGAACTCTGGTACAGTATGCTTGATCTTATTGCAATTTTATTTGCTTTGAGCAGAATGGTTTCTATAGAAATACCCACACCAGTTTGTCATAAGTAAACAACTTTCACAACTTCTTGAAATCACCGTGTCTGGGTCTCCTAAATAATTTCTTGTTCATTTCACTTTTTTTTGGTTCCTTTTTTGCAATAGTCTAGCAATGAATGTTAGCTTGTGATACACAAAAAACATGACTTGCATCACAGTTGTGTTTCTCTATATTATAATGAGTTTTATAATTTTTATGTATCAATAGTAAGTACTTAAAATATACAGATAGTCAGTTAATTGGCCTATAAGATAGTCAGTTCTCGATAGCCTCATGGTCTGAAAATTATGAAGTAGGCAGAAATGCCATCTTGTATTCCTAAAATATGTGCTTTATTCCAGTTGCAATATAATTTTGTACGGTAAGAAACGTTACATATTGGAAAAATATATAAAATATATGGTCTGGGATTTGAATTGTAAAACTCAGACCAATCTATGCTGAGGAAATAGATACTACTCATCACTGAATGACTATGTGATGCATTACACATATACTGGTTCTGACATAGGCTCCAGACTGTTCTGGGACCTGTAACTTTGCACACTATCTTGGCACGCTGCCCAGAAAATTGAAGATTATTCTGGAATCTCAGTAGGGTATAAATATAAGCACACCAGTGGCTGGCTCAGTTTAGTTTAGATCTGTTGATACGAGTGCAGTGCAGAGTGTTAGTTATTGTTCCAGATTAGTGGGAAAGTGATTACCATGTTAATAAGTGCAAAACTGTAGTAAGGTGACATTTATTTATTGTAGTTGTTGAACAAATTTAATTTGAATTATTGTACAAGTAGTACAGTCACTGAAGCCAAAAAAAAAAAAAAAAAAAAATAGAAATTTCAAATTAAGTGGCTTCTACGAGATTTTTTGCATAGGGCTAGATAAAAAGGTAAGAAAGAATTAAAAAAAAAGTTTACAAAAATTCAGTCGCGGTTTTTCGAAAAAAGGGAGGGGGAAGGTACAAAAAATTCTTTTTTCGTGATTATCTTAAAAAATATTAAATTTACGAGAAAAATATATAAGACCAAAAAGAAAGAGCATAAAATTCAGCATAAAAAAGGTTAACATTTTTTTTGTCAGGGCTATAATTTTAGTAGAAATATTAATTCAAAGTTGGCCAAATTTTTCACGAGATTGATTTTTACATAAAATACATGTTTATTTAATAGACATGCAAGTTTTTCAGGAATATAAGTTTAAAAACTCATTATTATTCATTTATATATATATATTATTATGTATAATTTTTAACTTATTTATTACGCATTATAATAAAAATGTTATTAAAAAATGCACTTTTTAACGGTTTACACACTAACACTTACAACGTACAAGCTTGTGTGTCGGCTCACCGCGCATCTCTATGGCGCATGTAATGTGCCAGCTGTCCTCGCTCTTCCTAAAATTCTTCAACTTTCAGGGTCTGTTCTTTTTATGCCCATGCACAGATATAAATTCTCACTATGTAGAAGAGAAACCTCAAATATTGTAGTTTTACGTACAATAGTTACTTTTAAAAGTTTTTTTTTTTTTAGTTTTTAACTATTAATATTAATACGCGCAATGGACATATTTTTACATTTATTAATAAAAGTTACATTTATTTAAATTTAACTAAATTTTAACAATTCTTTAAACCGCAGTCTTATAGAAGACACTTTGACCAATACTTGTGCATAATTTTGTTAAAAAATATTTATTTTGAAAATTTCTGTGGAAATTTTAAGTTAAGAAAATGATGTGTACTTGCGAGCTCAAAAAAATGATAAATTTTAAAACTCACTCATTTTATGCCAATAAATCAATACTAATTTTTATTATTTTTTCGAAGACCTATATATTATGTAAAGTTCATATTATGAAGTAATGTAAATTTTAATGTAAATACATTTGTAATAAATTGTTAATATGTTTATGCATTAGTTGAAAAAAATAAAAAACAAAAAAGTTATTACTTATTTTAGTATTTATTAATAATTTAATTATTTTCTTTTAATTTTACGTAAAAGTACAAACATTTAGCTTTAAAATGCTTTTTGATTTTTGTCTCTACGACTATTATAACGGATTTTATTAAAATTTGTATGTTGCAATGCCAGAAAAAATTGGCCTTCCCGCTCATCGGGGCAGACTCTGACAATCAATTTTTTTCTAATATTTCAATTCCATTTTTCTCACAAAGTATTGGCCTGACAAAAAAAATGATAAATAGCTTTTTTGTATAGAATTTAATGCTCTTTAATTTTTGTAATTTGCTATTTTTCAAGATAATTGAAAAAAACTAATTTTTTGTACCTCTTTTTTGAAAAACCGCAACGGAATTTATATAAACTTTTTTTTTAAATTGTTTCTCACCCTGTTATCTAGTCTTATGTAAAAAATTTCGTAGAAGCCACTTAATTTGAATTTTTTTCCTTCAGTGACTGTACTAAAGAGTGCCTTTTGTTGCTTTCTAACTGTTATTTATATACAGTAGAAGCCCGATATAGCGCGGTCCGATATACCGCGGATTCGGACATAACGCGGTGAAGAGTATGTCGCCCGTTATTAGCGAAAATTCTTACTTGTAGAGAGTGAGTAAATTATGAATTGTTTATCGTGACTTCCGTAGCCACAACATTGGAATGCGTTGTGTTTATTGTAAACAAAGGTTTGTTGTTGGAAACGGCGTTGTAAACAGCCAGAATTGCCAGTTCAAGTGTACCTGTAGACATAAACAATTGCCCGAGCTATTTACAGTCTCTACGTTTCTAAGAATTCATGCCAAGGCAAGCAGCCAACTAAATCCCTTCTCTCCCTCATATTACAGTACAGTATAAGATCATACTCTGATATTATCTTATGTAAGTGTATAGTCTTTGTCATAAATTCGCATAGTGTAGAGTTTTGTGATGTCGCAGAAAAGAAAAGCATATTCTGTGAGTGATAAACTCAAAATAATTGATCGTGTGAAGAACGGAGAGTCAAAGGCAAGTTTATCATGTGAGTGTGGCATCCCAGAAGGAACAATTAGAGGGTGGATGAAGGAAGAAGACAAACTTAAAAGTTTTGTGAACACAGTTGAAAGTGAAGTGGGGTTGCAAAGAAAAAAGACTAAAGTAGGTAAGGATAGTGAACTAGATGAGTGTCTGTACAGGTGGTTTTTAATAAAACGAAGTGAAGGTGTGCCACTGTCAGGACCAGTTATTAGAGCTCAAGCTGTGAAATTCCATAGTGATTTACATGGCAACAGTGACTTTAATGCATCTGATGGGTGGTTTTCGCGATGGAAATCTTGTCATGGTATAAGCCAGATAAGCATTGAAGGGGAAGCACGATCATGTGACAGTGAAGCTGCAGCACTTTTTCCTCAGGCATTAAACAAAGTAATGATCGATAACGATTAAAATGACCATCAAGTGTATAACTGTGATGAAACTGCTCTGTATTTTCGAATGCTTCCTACCAGAACTCTGGATGTGAATAATTCAATAAATAAATCTGGATTAAAAATAAATAAGGATAGAGTTACCCTCCTGTTTGCCACAAATAAATCTGGCAGCCACAAAGTTAAACCTCTCTGTATAGGGAAAAGCCGAAATCCTAGATGCTTTCAACATGTTAACATAACGTCATTACCCATCACATATCGTAATACAAAAAATGCTTGGATGACAAGTGATATTTTCGGTAAATGGTTCCATGAAGAATTTGTTCCATCTGTGAGAAGCCACCTGCGGTCACTCAACCTCAAAGAAAAAGCTGTACTGACCCTTGACCACTGTCCAGCACATCCACCTGCTGATATGCTACAGTCAAGAGATGGGAAAATTGGAGTCATGTTCTTGCCGAAAAACACTACAGCACTGATCCAGCCATTAGATCAAGGCATCATAAAAGCATTTAAAGCGCATTACCGCCGTGAACTTCTGAGTGCTATAGTGAATTCTGATGAGGAAATGGAAATTTACCTTAAGTCAATAAACCTGAAAACAGTTATGTATTCAATACGTCTTGCATGGGAAAGTATTAGTACGGCTACGATTCAGAATTGCTGGAAGAAATGTTCCTTTGAACAAAACATCGCCGATGGAAATTGCTCTGTTGCCGGATTCACTAATAGTGATGTACAGTCTGCGAGTAGTGCTCTGCATTGCAACTTCACTCTAGATAACTTGAATGACTGGGCAGAAGTTGACAACGGTGAGTCTGTTACAGAATGTACAGGAGATAAAGATATCATCGATGCAGTCCGAAATGCAAATTGGAAGAAAAAGAAGACGATGACGATGATGGAAATGAAAATGGGGTGGAAGTGAAAGAAGTTATTCCAAATGTTAGTGAAGTGATAATACACATAATGTTACGCTCTATTACATTTTTAAATATATTAATTAAAAATTATACAATTTCCACCTACCTCCACGATCTCTTCTATCAGGGTCCAGGATCCAATCACATGTACGTTAGATGCAAACGTATTCTATTAGGTTAGCGAAATAACTTATACTACACATCTTTTGAAGAGAAATTATTTTACTTTATTCTTTTTTGTTGTTATTTTGTATCTAATTAATAGTTATTCATTTTTAACTTGTCCTTTACATAAAATTTCTTGCAACATGTTCTTAGTGTTACTGCTTATACAACAAAGAAAACAATGCTTACCTTATTCTAAGTGACACACACGGAACATACACAGACAGAGCCCAGCTTTGCTCACTCTCTCATTCATACCTCCATATTTAAAAGAAAGAAAAAAACTTTAACCCATTTTAGCCCAATACCCTTCTCGACCGGAGCACGTGGTGATCACTTGAACGCGTGTCTTTCACTTTTAGTATACACTGAGGTGTCCGAAATAAACTTGGCGTTTTCTTCCCTGTCTTCCCGACCACGGTCACATAATTTTTAACTGTTACATTACTTCATTACCGGTAAAATTACGAAACTTTATTAGGAGCCTAATTTAGCTTGGTGTGCCGGCCGACACGTATAGAGTAACTGCGCTGGCGTCTTGGTTGGGCCGTAGGAAGTTCGTAACCACTGCTCGTTTGATTTTGTCGCCGTTCCTAGCTGTTTTGCTGTGGCTTACCAACTTTATGCATGAAACATAGTAGTTATATCAGCCAAATGGGTAGACGATATTTGTCGCTGCTAGACTGATGTCACTAGCAGTAGGCGGGGCTTAACTACATTTCCTGTAGTTGGCTGGTTGGTTTTACAAATTGTTCGCTCCAGCGCCATTTTTTACAGTGCCGGTTGAGTTTCTGGGCGTCCCTACAGCGCACATGCTTGAGATGTTAGGTGCGTGCATCGTCACACATATACAGAGTTCTGAGAATTCGAGGGTGGTACGAATTCCTTGCCGAGTTACACAACAGAAACTGCGTCTTGCCTTTGTTTCAAACTGTTCTACTTGCCACGTGTTCTGTTCCAATGGAAATAACGTTTGCACAATAATTTTACAAAACCCCAAAAATAAAATAAATAAAAATACAAATACCCCATAACTGTAATAAATGAAATGACCCCATTTTGACACGTTACAATAAACAAAGTAATTTCGTGGATGGAAAGGCAAAGTGAATCTAATAATGTTCATCTGCTGCACCTCGCGTTTATAAAACAATATGCGGAAAAGAAACGCTGTGCATTATCCCGTTAAACAACAATTACGGACTTTTTTAAGACCAACAATTAGGCCTACAGTAGGTCGAGTGAGCAATGTATAAATACAGTAGTGTATTTTATATTCCATTGGATTAAAATACAGTTTTCTTATTTTTTATTTCTACATTTGGTGACGTAATTTACGTACAGTATATAGTAGTGCATTATGCTGTAGCCTTTTTCCCGGTCCTCCCTCCCCATCATTTGTCACTGTACAGGTCACCTTCCAATATACCGCGGTTACGCCTATAATGCGGGGGAAAGTATGTCACCCGACAACCGCGCTATTTCGGGCTTCTACTGTATAATTAAAAGTTTTTAATTAGCGACTTTATTGGTGTCAGTAATACTGTTTCCACTGTACTCACAACAATCCTTGTGGAATTGTTGTGAGTACAGTGGAAATATTGAGTATATTTATAAAATACAAATACAAATATATATAAAAAGAAAGTATAAGTTTATAAGTTAAAGTTATAAGTTGAATAGTATAGCAAAATTGAAAGTTAAGGGGATGGAAATGCGCGAAACGCTTACGGTCAGAGGAGAAAGGCGATGTGGAGGGAGTCGCTGTGAGATGTGAGAAGCGAATTGTAGTTATCAGCGACGGTGTTGCCAACCTATGAATATCACTTCTAATAGTAACAGAAACTCACGACTGTTAAGGTTGTTTGTAAATGTGTCACCACGAATCTCTATCTGTGCGTGCGTGTGTACCTACAGTCACACAGCTGGCTTTAAAAAAAGAATTATACGTTTGCTGTTTCCGATGTAAATCAAATATTAATAACAATAATAATATTTTAATTGTATTACTATACAAATCAAGCAAACGATATGTACTGTTCACATGTATCGGAATTTGTTGCTGTTACATATCAGAATGTTTTATAAACACATCTGAGTGTTGTTTGGTCTGTCATTGTGTATTGCTGAGACGTAAAAAACTACAGCCTTTCTGACCGTTCTTATCGCAATGGAATTTGCAAACTGTACACTTCCACTCCTTAATTACACGCGACTATCTCTACAGTTTCTCGTTACATAAAGAAATGCATTCTTCGTATTAATTTAATTACAAGAATCTTTTTAATCCTGGACAACAAAAAAACTGTGTATTATTACTTCTTGTGCTTGACTATGAATAACTTTCCTGTCTTTGCTAGTTGAAGGAAAAGTATCCATTTTAACAAATCTCGTTACTAGATGATAACACAAATAATCACAATAATACGTAATTACAGAATAAAAACTACCAATAAAAATTAACTATAAAATTAAATAACTAATAAAAATGAGCGACTGTAAAACAACGATATAATTAATAATAAATTGAAATAATAATAACAAATGCAGGAATGAGACAGTATGTCACACAATAACAAACAATGTACGGGTAACTAAAACATCACACGCAAAGTTGGCGACACCTTCACTTGCATACCAGCTGATTCTCCGGTATCCTCCCGCCGTTCACAATTTCAAAGTAGACTCGTCCATCCATAAATTGGTTTCTGCACATATGCCCTTAACTTTCAATTTTACTATAATATGAATATAAGTTAAATGTTTGTGTGTCACCCTTACTTTAATCTAACCTGTGCTCGACAGGTTCGTCTGTTCGTCTAATGTTCCTGGAATATAATCTACCTTCTGTAAGCAAATTGTTTTTATTACTTGGTGTTTTGGTTTGTATATTTTATGGGGATGGTGAAGGGGTTATCATGCATCACCTCTCCAAGCGTGATTGGTAACACCGGGTTTTTGTTTTTTGGGCTTTCTTCTTCTTGTTAATGGTGAGTAAGTGTTTATAGCCATCTTCTTTGTATTCTACCACTACAAATCCTACATGACATCTCAACACTAAAGTGCAATATTAATTACCAAACAAATATAACCATATAAACAGATTGCATGTAACATGAAAATTTCTATACTAGCTAGACTGGCATGAAACGAGTTGATAATGCACATTTTTTGATAGGATCACCTATATATCTCTGCTACGTATTTTATTAAAGTGTGTTGACTAGATGGCATACTCGGCACTGCTAGATTTATAATTAAAAACAAAAATCAAGTTACTATTTGAAATGCCTAAAAATACAGGATTTTTTAATGAAGGCCCACTTCTTTCCAAATCTATAATACTGTCTCGTCAATATTTGCTGTGTAATAATCAAAGCTTCTTTAGTTGTACAGTAATATGTAAGAAAACCAAAATGAGTAGATTAAAATTTTACTCACATGATTTTTAAAATAATTCAATACTGAATACTGAATTAAATTGGTATTTGAAGATTCGCAATCAGGATTCATTATATATTTAGAGGGACACTGATATTTTGTCTCTAAAACTGGGGATATCTGGTAACACTGATGGCACTGCATATCTCTCTATGGTGCAGGGGAACATACTGAAATGTCATGTTTGCTTACAACAGTGTGGAATGTTCTATTCTATCTATAACTAATAACTCATCACATTGTTATATAAGAGTCATTACATTATATTAAAAGCAATAAGTGATCTTCAAAATCTTCGTTATAAAATCTTCAAAATAACTGCTGTCTTATTACATGCCTGCTTTTTGCTGACAATTTGGCACTAGTACTGTATACAAGATATAATGAGATATTTCAACTACAGAGTGAGATAAAAGTCACTTCCTCAACATTTTTTAAAAGACAAAGAACAACAGTTTGCTTGTATTTTACCACCGTGCCCGTCTGCATGCGCGCGTGCACACACACACAATTTGGTTAACAGAACTTTTTCAGAGTGTAGGTTATTATGTTTAATACACAAGCTACATCATTCAATTAACAATGCACATATCGTGGGAAACAAGATTCATATTCATGTTTTGGAACAACTATTTAATTAACTATTGCAAGTAATCCAAATCTCGATTTATGTTCAATCCTTTATCATACCAAACCGGGAGAATTTGCACACAATGATTTCTCATGATCAGGTGGCTACTCTATTTTGCCATGATGACCAATATATTGACTGAACTGTTCACTTAAGAAGGTATTCACTTACAAACAGTAATCAGGTGGCACTCCATGGTATTGCCACATCAACTGCATTTTGGCTAAGCGAGGACTGCTTTGAAGCTCTGGCGTAACCACTTTTCCTAACATTAGCGGATACTGATCTACGGTTACCATCCCTTAGTAAAAGAATGCCCCCTTAATTTCAAATAGTCATAACAGGAGTGTTCAATTTTTCCTAAACAATTCTGTATAGGTTTAGCAAAATAATTCTGTATAGGTTTTCACTTCTCTAATAAACTCAACTGTACTGGTTAACTCAACAATTTAACTTAAAAGAAGCTTCATTTAGCCACAGTGTTTCTCCAAAAATCAGGATCAACTTCAGTAGTGCTTGTAGCGATTTTAGTTGATATGATTTCAGTTTCACATCATATAACAAGCTTCTTAAAATGTACCAATAAATCTCCAAATCAAGAGACCTTTTTCAAATAGACTTACAACTCTAAGTAAGCTGTTTTAATCTGTTACAACTCTTTAACACGTTTTAATCCATTCGTACTTTCCAACTTTATCCTTTTAATATTGTCTTTAGGGGAGTGAAACTAAACTTACAACTATCTAACTAGCATACAAACATGGTTGCCTGCTTTGTGATAAGTGCATAACAGATATTGTTTGCTCAAACCAAATGTTCAAGTTTTGAACAGCTTAACAGGTCAGTGTTTTAATATCAGAAATTTCTCTTTAGAATTAGCTATCAAAAATTCTGTTTTATTCTCATGTCTCCACCAACATTGTAACACACAAAAAATTTCTTTCATTAATTTGTATTCACTTTAGTTACATGAAACACAAAAGACACAAAAAACAACGCTTCAAAAAGATAAAACAAAAAATAATAATTGTTATCACAAACTCATGCTGTCAACCACAAATATGACAAACATTAAAAATAATATTTTTAGGAATTTATTTTTATTTCAACCTGTACTCTATATTAAGGTTTCAGTAAACTAAAAATTAAGAAAATGATGGCTATCCTGAAAAATATTGGATTAGATGGAAAAGACCTAAGGATAATAGCTACACTGTATTGGAACCAATCTGCAGTGGTTAGAGTAAATAAAGAGAAAACTGAAGAGATACAGATTCTGCATAGAGTAAGACAAGGATGTATCCTATCTCCACTTTTATTCAACATCTGCTCGGAAGGTATTTTTAGAGAAGCTTTAGATGAATGTGATGTGGGAATCTCTCTTAACGATGAAAGAATAAATAACATGCGGATGATGCCATCATATTAGCAGATAGGTTAGAGGGGCTGCAACAACTAATGAATAGAGTGACAGAAAGCAGCCGTAGATATGGTCTATGAATCAACGTTAATAAAATGAAGCTAATGATTGTATCTAAGAACAAGTTCAAAAACTACACCATTAATATAAACCAAAGGCCAACTGAACTGTAAGCAAATTACTATAGTCAATGAACAATGGGACCACTCTCAAGAAATAAAGAGCAGATTTGAAAAGGCAAGAGCAGTGTACACTAGAATGAGCAGTTTATTCAAAAGTCGAGAGTTAACAAACTTTTACGCTGCTACATATTCTTGGTCCTCTTCTACGGTGTAGAATCTTTGAATTTGACTGAAGCCACAACTAAAACATTGGAATCTTTCGAAATATGGCTTTACCGCAGAATACTGAGCATTTCTTAGACAGCACATATAAGTAATGTTGAAGTTCTTAGAAAGATGGAGAAAGAAAGGGAAGTTATCAACACAGTGAAGATACGAAAGCTTCAGTATCTGGGACATCTCATGAGAAACAAACAGAGATTTTTCTTATTGGAGTCCATACTACAGGGAAAAGTACTTGGAAAGAGAGGAGTTGGGCGACTGAGACTATCACGGCTGAGAAATTTAAGGACCTGGTTTGACAAGAATACAACTGACTTATTCCGTGCAGCAATACAGAAAGTTAAAATAGTCTGTATGATATCCAACATCCGAAACGGATAGGTACTATCAGAAGAAGAAGAAGAAAAATTAAGACATCAAAGTTATATTGATACAGACTTCAAAAGCTGGGAAAAACTGTTTACGTACCTTTACAAAAGAAGCATTAATATAATCGTCCTTAGTAGATGGAAGTTCTACTCTTGAATTGTCATAAGGCAATATGTCAGGAAATCTGTTCTTCATTGGATAACATCGTGCCACAGAGATTATCTGCTTGTTACTATCCTTTTCCTAAAAAAAAAATACACTGTTTAAACTTCATAGCATACACACGAAATCCAACATTTTTTAATGTACAATAAAGTATTAAACACATGTATTAATTAGCTGTATGCCACACAACTTGAAAACACAGTACCAATTTATCCCCTTAAGCATTCTAAGTATACAGTCACATAGAAATGTACCTGTAAATCAAGAAGTTCTTTCCACTTGATGTCCAAAGGAGTTGGACCATTTAAGGTTTTTACTGTGAGACCTTCAACAAATTTTTCAAACTTCTCCACTTCTTGCACAAACTGATTAAGCACTTCTGTATCAGAAAATGGATCTTTGGCTACTGCTTTGTCTTTATTTCCTTTTTCAACTACTAGTGTCTCCTAAAAAGTAAATTAAAAAATATAAATATATCAACAAAGAATTAGATGATATAAATAAATTTTTGCAATAATGTACAGCACTAACAATATATGAACTACTAAATTATGTACATACGCTTATTAGTAGTGTGTGGGGGGGGGGGCTCCTAGGCCACTGACGTAACGATCAGCTGTTTGTGACGTCACTGGCCTAGGAGCCCCCCGGTCTCGGTCTTGTTCATTTTGTTAATCTCGAAAACTACTGTTAACAAGACTGAACACTACTGTTAAGAATACTGAACACTACTGTTTCAAGATTGAACATTACTGTTGACAAGACTGAACACTATTGTTGACAAGACCGAACACTACTGTTGACAAGACTAAACACTACTGTTGACAAGACTGAGCACTACCATTGGCAAGACTGAACACTGGTGTTGACAAGACTGAACACTACTGTTGACAAGACTGAACACTACTGTTAACATGACTGAACACTACTGTTGACAAGACCAAACACTATTGTTGACAAGACTGAACACTACTGTTGACAAGACCAAACACTATTGTTGACAAGACTGAACACTACGTACTGTTGACAAGACTGAACACATAACTATAAACAAAGTAAATGATTCCATCTCTAAGAAATACAAAGCTAAAAAATAACGAAACGTCTAAAGAAGTCGGTACTGGAACGTAAAATTCTGTTTCTGTACACGTGCGCATTCGAACACAAAATTTACCCTGTTAAAAGTTAGTAAAACGTATTACCAACCATTTATAATTAAAAAGATGAAAAATATAATAAATAATTTTACACATTATAAAAGCAATATATACAAAAAAGTAATGACTAAAAATATATACAAAACACGACCGACATGTTGGCACCTATACAATTCGACATTACCCCAAACGAAGAACGCCGCATATAACTATTTAAAACAAAACGAGGGATTTATACAAAGGCATGTGCTGCCGAAACAAAAAAAACGTCGTAATGCAACAGAGGGTGGCGGACAAGTGTTTTATGTGCGAGGGGAGCGAGTCTGTGTGTGTGTGTGTGTGTAGACAACCCCAACCCCAATTAGCTCGGCGAACAGGCGAGGTAACAAAATGAAGAGTCATGTTCTTGCTATACTAACTAAAATGGTCAGAACAGTCATACTTTTTAGCTGAAAACAAAAAATATGTCAAAGACGGATGTAACTGACTAAGCGTCATTAACTGTGCTTGGTACAAAACCCATTAAAAAGTATAATCAAGAAAAATAATTTTTGAACAGACAAAATGGCCCAAGTTCCCTTTCTCACGGTCCATATAATATAGCCACTAGGCTAAGTGTAGCATTGAATTGAATTTATTTCAATTAAAGAGCAGAGTTTTCAGCACATTTGAAATTCTGCAGTGACGCATGAGCATTCAAAACAAGAAGCACATTTACCAAGAATAATTTACAACACTTTCTTAATGCATGTTTTCTAAAATGTTACACATACTATTAACACAACTACCATTCAAATGCTAAATGTTCCTAAGGATAAAACTGCACGTGCTACGCCTTCAAATACAGTTGCAAATTGTTAAATAAACTTCATCAAAATTACAAATTATACTTAAAGGCTCACTCTTTCTACAAAATACAGAATATCACAATGTGAAAACATGAAAGGCTCAATATTTGACAAGTTAATCGTTAAATGTATTGAACTTCTAAAATTGAATTACGTAAGTTGTTCTTATCCCCACAGGTGACTCTCATCTCAAAACTTAATTGACGTTCACCTTGTGAATGAGTTCTCTCAGTATAAATTATACAGCTGAACTAAAATTGTTACTTGAGACTGTGTTTATAAGTTAGCCACTCCCTGTTGTCAATAAAACGGTGATTGAACAGTCAAAACTCTTATGCGACAGCTAACATAATTGTATTTATTACTACTAATTTTTAGCTAGTTTCATTTAAATCTGAAAACGCGACTTCCACTTCGTAAATGCTAATAATATAGCGTATACACTAGAGCCCTTTAAAATAATCTACAAAAGAGAGCGATGTAGAAATGTTCCAGGATGCATGTTTTCTAAAACGACATACACTCCAATAATTTAATACTAAAATGTAGTATCTGTTAATGCACCAAACACGTACACACAAGTTCTCTCATATTACATATTTTTGGTGCTATCAACAATTTTGTAAATATAACTTTCTTAACCAAAATATCCATTAAACAATTGATTTCTATTTACCAAAATTTCAAGCAATATTTAATAATTAATAAAATAATTCCGTAATGCGTGGTATTTAGAAAATATCTGTAACAATAATGTTACAAACTATAAAAGATAAAATATTAGCAGTACTATTCCGCTATGTTGGCGATTTTATGTTAAAGAAGAAAGCTTCTAGACTTACCGCAACCTGCTGTTGTTCCTGCAAATGCACCAAGAAGAAAAATTACTGGCTGGAAGCCAACAAGGTAGGAATTCAGCCCGACGATGTTTGTGCCCAACAACAACTATATGTTTGAGTCACCAAAAAAATATAAATCCATTACGCACAAGAATACAAAAAAAAAGCACAGCGCAAGACATGTTCACCCTCCGGAGTATTCAAACGTTTTGAGGACAGAGCGGTAGATTTCTATCCGTGCGAACCACACACTTGTCGATGTTCGAAAAACATATGGCCATCATGTCGTGGGAATGAGAAGGAATTGTGACTTACTGATCGATCACATTTATTATTATTACCAGAATAGTTGTTACTTACCGTTACGATAATTCTTACAGGGTCACAGGATTCGATCACATGTACCTAGATACAAACATGGTCTATAGGTTACGCAAAGTACTGACACAACTCATTTTGGAAGAGAATTAATATTTATTATTATTTAATCTTGACTGCTTTTAAACTCATGAAGATTCATTTAGATACATTTCTGCAAAGTTGTGCAACACTAGCATAACACTTAGGAACTACAGCTTACCTTATTATTTCACAAGACACAAATACAAATATCAAATAAAAACACAAATATACACAGAAGCTGCCCAGCTTTGCACACACTCACACTCACACAGAATTTATAATTTAAAATACCCTTAACATTTTATTATTAATAAAACTTCCCCCACGGCAGCCACGCGGTCTTCACGCACAGTCATCTTTATATGAAATGTTATAATGTTGATGTCCGAAATAACACTCGGTTAGTTTCTACCGCACGGATGTATTATCGTCACAAACTTTTCTCCGCTGATATTTGAATTTAAAGTGAAAATAATAGAGAAACTTTTGCGTGTAGCCTAATTCGTTCCTAGCCGGCAGGCTTCAGTAGTGGAACTGCCTAATGTGCTTGATCGAGCTGGCGGAAGCGGCGATTCAATGCCACCAAGTTTTCGTCACTCATTGCTCATTTGCTGTGAGCTAACCATTTTATGTGTGGAATAAAACTGGTATGTGTGTGTGACCCAAGGCCGATATTGTACTCGGCTCCGCCGACGTCATTGGAAAAACCGGATTTAGCCACGACTTCCTGCCGCTCAAAAAAAAAAGCACATTGCTAGATTTTGCTTGTCCCAGGGCATCCTGTTTTGTGGCTGGATGCGTCACACAGATTTGTGGTGATACAGTTGCGTCTGTGTGCTGTTTACACAAGTACAGATTTCTGAGAATTTTGAAGGGGGTAAATGCTTCGCTTGCCGGCTTACACAATAACACCTGCGTATCGCTTTTGTCTCACTGTTTCTCAACATCGTGCTGTTGCATGGAAAATAATGTTGCAATGCGTTGTTATAATGGAATGAATTTCGTTACACAAGAATTTTCACAACTTCTTTTTACAAGCCCGTCCAAAATGAAAGAAATAAAAATTGTACTTGCCCCATGCGGTAAAAATAAAAACACCCAAAAATTGACCCGCTACAATACCCCCTCGATGAGAATTCTGCTGTTCACGACAGAAGAAATCTCATCGACAAACCCCGAAGAGGACCGGTGAGGAACTGGTGCCAACAACCCCCTTGTTCTTAATCTGCATGGGTACACGACCCCCCTGGCTCAGCGACCATGGACTCATCTGAACGACATTACTGGACTTCTCCGTAAGAGATCCCAACACCGAGAAATCGAACAGACTCGCACCACAGCGCACCTCGCCTTTTAACATGCTACCCCCCAATAATCCTCAATCCCTGGCTCAGACTATTCCAGGTCCTCAGCCGATATGGTTCCCCTTGTATGAAAGCTGGGCTGCCTTTAGCAAATACTGGGCTCACACATACTCACATTACATGATGCCATAACACACTAAAAATAAAAAAAAATTTCTTTTAAAATTTATTATAAATTTAAAAAAATTCAAAAAAAATATTTTATCAAAAAATTCTCTTCCTTGTTTTTCTAATTTTTGTTTCAAATGACTTAACCTAGACATTTCTACTAATCTAAACACATCCTTACTCTAACATGAGAACCACTTATAGTCTACCAATACAATGCAATACAATAAAATAAACATGGTTAATGCACACATAATAAAAGAATCATTATCTAAAATATTCATTCGCTGGCAGGCGAAAAATCAAAAATTTTTTTTTTTTTCAAAAAATTCAAATTCCCAAAAAATTTTAAAATTAAAAAAAAATTTAAATTTATTTAAATGTTTCCCTCATATTTAAAATTATTTAAATTGGTTTGAATCAATTAACTAAACAAATCAAAATTGACTTCCTACTATACAAGCTTAATAGGTGCATGAACTCATCAGCTGATCGAAACTAGGTCAAGTCCAAAACCCCTTGACCTACATATGTTATGTATGATTTCTGAAAACACCTTGAACATCTGTAATATCCTAACTTGGAATACAAAACATAATAAAATAAAACATTTAAAACAAACAAAAGATTAATATAATAATCAAGTTGACATTTAAATTGGTTAAAATAAACAATTCTTACTTGTATCTGGTTTTCCAAATTTTATCAAAATTCTGTCACTGGTTGAAAAAATGAACAATTGTATATCTTTCTCATAAATCTCTCTTTTTACTTAACAGTCTTACGTTCATCTACTGTGGGTGATGTAAATCATTTATTCTCATTGACCGTATTAGATCTGTATGCATATATAAACTTTACTCTCTGACTCTAATATTCATCACTCCAATTATCATGACACCCATCTCTACCAAAATATCTACTAATCAAGACACTCTAAGCCCCA
The DNA here is from genome assembly GCA_034769895.1 of Magicicada septendecula. NCBI lineage: Eukaryota > Metazoa > Arthropoda > Insecta > Hemiptera > Cicadidae > Magicicada > Magicicada septendecula. The sequence continues at coordinate 247,216,050 of CM068371.1, read as the reverse complement.
CTTATCATTTAACTCAAAACGCCACCTTCTCTACATATAAAAAAAATACTCTCTAACCCTTTGTACATAGGATACGTGTTTCCCCTACCCAAAACTCAATTCCCTTATTTGGCCCCTGGATTTTACCTAAGGCGGCCCCTCCTCACTAAAATCTATCCCTATCCCGTCCCAACCCTTGTTGCGGACTCCTACATTACACTACCCTCTAATACAAAATTACCATCCCCAAAAATCTCAATCTCATTACCTCACTACAAATACACAAAATAACCTCATTAATTATAAACAATATATCACTCAAAATCTACATAAAGTCTCCATTACCACTGTGTCAACATCAATACTACTTACAATTCTACAACATACCTTACTTCAAAACAACATTACATCGTCTTCATCTCTATCATTTCAAATTCAACTTAGAATTTAACTTGGACAGATCTACGTGTCCCACAACATATTTATCACCCACGAATGATCTTTTATTAATTTGCATCAATTATTGCTTTATATCTTATTATCATTACTCCAAAGCATCTGTAATACATCAAACATTACATTGAACATCAATTACTTAAAACATTTATAACTAATATACCAGTGACGTATTATCGCTGATCAGCTGATACCTAACATAATGAAAATACATCTCACAATTGAATAAATTATATGAAATATATATTTATCAATACTCACTGCTACCCTCATTGTTTCCCCTTTTTTCTGATTCTGGTCATTTATGTTAACCCATTTTTGTAACGTAATTAATAGCTAATTAATTACTTAACAATTGAAAATTAAACTTTCTACAAATACAGTTCAACACTCCATTGTTCTATCACTTCATTGAGCACCAATCTACCCCCCAAAATCACCCCCACTTCTTGTATTAATATCAAGTTTATATTTTGTTACACATCGTTTCAAAACGTTCCCCTGCTCACTGATACTAACTCTTCAAACACATTAACATTCTCAATATTAAATTCATTATTTTCGACATTATTGTTATTATTTGTTAACTCTTTATCTGGTATTACATTTTTGCACTTGTCATTACAATTTTCATTTGTTTTATTTTTCTCGGTACTCATCATATGTACTCCCATTCGCTCAACACTCTGTTCTAACTTATTCAGACTAGTTCTTATCGTTTCATGGGTATTTTTACAACGTTTATTAATTTCTTGTATCTCACTTTTCAACTCGTCTTTCTGTTCATCTAATTTATTATAGATTTGGTTTTTTAATTCATCCAAACTATTCTTTTGAATATCGAATTTTCTGTTCTGAACTTCAAACTTTGCATTAAAATCACTACTTTGTCTATCAAATTTATCGTTCATTTTATTGTATTTGACATTGGAATCAATTTGTTGTTCTTCAAATTTTGCATTTAAGTTGCTATTTATGTTTTCGGACATTGTTTTTATCAAGTTAAACATATCATCCATCGACAACCCTTTGGTTCGTGTTGTCGACGGAGTAGATTGTGCTGCTATATCTCCGTCAGTGAAGCCGACTTCTTTACTCTCAATTCTACTTTCCCTATCTAATTTCGGGGTTATTTGAATCCCTGAATCTTCATTTACTTTACTTCGATCTGTTATACTTATTTCTGCTTCACTCTGACTCACACTTGGAGTCGAGTGTGTTTCATAGTTACTAACGTTTGAGTCGTCGAAATTTTCGACGCTATTTTCATTTATTTTATTCTCATTATCTGACATTTTGTATTATTGATATAAATTAAATTATATAAATTGCTTAAATAGAATAATTAATTAAATAAATACAGTAATTATTTAAATTTTGTAATATACTATTAGGTTGCTAAGCTAACCTAGAACATGTTTGTATCCCTGTCGATGCGGAATCCAATTAATTAATTATAATTAATTCAATTCGTGCCTGTTCCGTGGCGCCAATTGTGACTTACTGATCGATCACATTTATTATTATTACCAGAATAGTTGTTACTTACCGTTACGATAATTCTTACAGGGTCACAGGATTCGATCACATGTACCTAGATACAAACATGGTCTATAGGTTACGCAAAGTACTGACACAACTCATTTTGGAAGAGAATTAATATTTATTATTATTTAATCTTGACTGCTTTTAAACTCATGAAGATTCATTTAGATACATTTCTGCAAAGTTGTGCAACACTAGCATACCACTTAGGAACTACAGCTTACCTTATTATTTCACAAGACACAAATACAAATATCAAATAAAAACACAAATATACACAGAAGCTGCCCAGCTTTGCACACACTCACACTCACACAGAATTTATAATTTAAAATACCCTTAACATTTTATTATTAATAAAACTTCCCCCACGGCAGCCACGCGGTCTTCACGCACAGTCATCTTTATATGAAATGTTATAATGTTGATGTCCGAAATAACACTCGGTTAGTTTCTACCGCACGGATGTATTATCGTCACAAACTTTTCTCTGCTGATATTTGAATTTAAAGTGAAAATAATAGAGAAACTTTTGCGTGTAGCCTAATTCGTTCCTAGCCGGCAGGCTTCAGTAGTGGAACTGCCTAATGTGCTTGATTGAGCTGGCGGAAGCGGCGATTCAATGCCACCAAGTTTTCGTCGCTCATTGCTCATTTGCTGTGAGCTAACCATTTTATGTGTGGAATAAAACTGGTATGTGTGTGTGACCCAAGGCCGATATTGTACTCGGCTCCGCCGACGTCATTGGAAAAACCGGATTTAGCCATGACTTCCTGCCGCTCAAAAAAAAAAAGCACATTGCTAGATTTTGCTCGTCCCAGGGCATCCTGTTTTGTGGCTGGATGCGTCACACAGATTTGTGGTGATACAGTTGCGTCTGTGTGCTGTTTACACAAGTACAGATTTCTGAGAATTTTGAAGGGGGTAAATGCTTCGCTTGCCGGCTTACACAATAACACCTGCGTATCGCTTTTGTCTCACTGTTTCTCAACATCGTGCTGTTGCATGGAAAATAATGTTGCAATGCGTTGTTATAATGGAATGAATTTCGTTACACAAGAATTTTCACAACTTCTTTTTACAAGCCCGTCCAAAATGAAAGAAATAAAAATTGTACTTGCCCCATGCGGTAAAAATAAAAACACCCAAAAATTGACCCGCTACAGAATAATATTAAAATAATAATCGTTTACATAAACAATATTCATTTCAGGAGAACTTTGAGGATGCTAAGGTCTTTCTAATTCTGGGTTTTTCACTTTTATTAATACTAATATTAAAAAAAAAAATAGTTACAATAATAATTAACACAGATTAAAATTATAAATGGCCAGTAATAAAATTTATGTCACTGCCAAATAATACATTTATAATATAAATGATAGAAAATGTAAAATCTGTATCTACGTGTTCTGAAAGCATTCCAACTTAAGTCACTGAATCACCCATATCTAGACTACATTAAGTGACATGGTCGACACCTCATATTGGACAGTGACAGAGAACATCTACAGGAGACATCGTGTCATCGGATAACAATCCGGAAACACGTAATAAGAAGAAGCAGAAGTGACATGGTATTTGCATGTATAGTATAGGTAATAATGTTGTAAAAGCTACTGACGAGAATTTGACTAATATTCATATATAATTATTAATTATTCATATACAGTAAACCCTCGATTTAACGGACTAATTGGGGCTGAGGGGTGTCCGTAAAATCGAAAGTCCGTTAAATTGCAAATTTTGTTTTTTGAGGATATATTTAAATCAAATAGGCCTATAACACTTGAAATTTTAATACTATTAATATCATGCAAATACCGTATTGTTCCAAATACAAGCCACACTTTTTCTCCTAAAAACATGGTCGCTAATTTGGCCTGCGGCCTTAATTCGCGCGCTAACGAAATTCGAAGTTATACCTGACTTCTGGCGGGACGAACGCTTTTTGTATCTATGAGTTGTTTACTGCCTGAGCAGTTTGCCTGGCTGTAGTTAACTCTGGCGTTATGATTTACGACTACAACCAAATGTTTTAACAGCAAACTGAAGAAAGAATAGGAAGATAAAGTGTAAGTGCGTGCGCACGCACACGTGCTCGCACCCTTCTGTAGGCAGCAAGACAAAGGATGAGGAGAGGGTGTGTAACATGTTTCTAAATAACAGGTAAACTGCCAGTGTGGTTTTCTATTGTAACAGCGACAACATCGCTTATCTATACTTTGTTTTCATTCGGCGTTTTTGTAGTGCGTTTGCGGTATGAGTGATATTGTGGAGACTAAAGGCACGCAGTCAAATCAAATTAAACGTAACCCGTACGATGCGAATTATAAATTAATTGTGATACAAAATGTAGAAAAAACATGCAATCGCAAAGCCGCAAGGAAATTCGATATTGATGAATCCTGTATTCGACGATGGAGAAAAAAGAAGGAACGACTTTTAAATGGAGATACTACGCAACGAGCATTCGCGCGCGGGACCTCAAGTTGGGCGTTTTGTAGCAGTAGAGTCCAGCGTCTGTGAATACATACAGCTTTTAAGAAGGCAAGGACTCCCTGTCACTAGACATGTTTTAAAATTAAAAGCTTTAGATATTGCAGAAGAATTAAAAGTCTCCGGTTTTAAAGCCAGCTTCGGGTGTATAAGACGAATGATGCGGCGAAATGGATTTGCGCTTAAATGACGTACATCACTTGCGCTAAAACTACCGAGTGACTACGAATCGAAACTCCTACAGTATCAGTGGTTTGTCATTCATTTACGCAAGAAGCATAATTATTCACTTGAACACATGGGAAATGCCGATGAAACGCCCGTATTTTTTATTTACGTATATTTACGGTGGACCAAAAGGGAACCAAATCTGTAACAGTAAAGATTACGGGAAATGAAAAATTACGTGCCACTGTAATGCTTGCTGTATTAGCCGATGGACGAATATTTCACAGTGAAATAAGATGCATATCAGTGTATATTGTTCAGTGTTAGTCGTCATGATGTCTTCCACTGTGCGACGCCTGCGTCAACAACAACGCAAAGACAGGAATTCTCCGTTCTCATCAAATACAATTGAAGATGAGAAAATTTGCGTGTTTCAAAACAAGAAGAAAAGAAACGAATAAAGAATGCTGCGATAGCCAAGCAATATCGCCAGAACAGGAGAGTCTGCAGTTTATGCACATTATACGTTTCAAAAGCCTAATACTTTTTTTTTCCTGAAGTCCGTTAAACCGAGGTCCGTTAAATCGAGGGTTTACTGTATTATGAATTAATTAGTCATTACTAATTTAATTTGATTAAATTACCAGAACATGTTAAAGGTACAACTAAAGATATAGATTAAACCCACCATTAGTGATCTATGAACAAACGAAATAGTAAAAAAAAAAATTTAAATGCTTATTTACTGTTACAACTACAATGGGTTACTTTAAATAAGGGGATTATTAAATCTAGTAACGATGAAAACTGATCACTATAATCCATTATAAAATACTACCTTACCTGAACTGATTTAACTTCTGCAACTGTCCGAGCAACTGGGCTACGAGCCATGGTATTTACAGACTGTGATACTGATAATGCAGCTAATTTTTCCTCAACAAGGTCAGTTGCAGCTGAGGCAGCCAGTTTCACAGGAGTAGACTTTTCTGGTTGTTTTTCTTTAACAATTACAGGCTGAGGTTCAAGTGGAGCTTGACTTACAGAGAAGTCCAATCCAGCCAACAAATCCACATTTGAGGATTCTTTATTTTCTTCAGATGAACTTGATGATAGTGAACGACCATTATGTTGCTGACTATAAGTTACAGTCATGTTATTATTTGTTGCTTGCATGTATGTCATGGGACTTTGTGGTGTCATTGTACCTTGTGATGAATCCAATGGTGTACTTGGTTTGTCTGCGCTTGGGCTCTCAGATACACCATTTGTATACTGATAACCATAAGGTTGATAGTAATAGTTCTGGTTATCATGGTTATCACTGGTGGCTGGTGGATCGGGTATTGAATTTGAATACTGTGAAGCATATGTCTGACCTTGTATAGACGACTGTGACGAGTTAGTCTGCAATGTCTGGTTATGACCAGCATGAGTATAACATGAAGCACCAGTAGCTGGTGTATATTGAAACTCTGTGGTTCCCTGAGAGTAAATGCTGTATGGTTGCTGAACATTGCCTGAATAATAATAATTCTGATTTGAATACTGCTGATGCTGAATACTGTTAATATCAGTAGTCTGAATGTTTGGAGTAGGAACATGTCCATCTTTGTTAGGTGTTGCAGAACTGTAACCTGAAGTATATATGTAACCAGTCTGTTGACTCCATGCTGCTGGCTGATTCATATGGGCAGAAGTGTTATCCTGGTGTTGCTGAGGTGCATAATAGTTTGAATATGACTGCTGGCTAGTCACTGGAATGTTCACATAGCCTGCTTGCGAGTACGCAACTTGAGTATTTGAAGCCACAGCAGTAGGTGCAGTTGTGTGAACATTACTCCTGTTGGACTGATTCCCTTGTACAGAATGGCTTGGCGATGGAACTGATATTTTCTGGTCAGATGCATACTGGTAACCCAAAGATGCAGGCTGTACAGTTTCCTGGTATTGTGGATAAGTGCCAGTATGGGTGTGACTTGCAGTGGCACCCATGGTAGCAGCAGGCGTCTGATAACTCCCCGCTTGATACTGCTGTGTTGGTTGATATGTCTGGTAACTTTGACCGAAATTACTTCCTGTATCAGGATATGTCTGACCGATTTGGAAGCTCTGACCAGCACTAGCTGTGCTTGTATCTGCAGTCCCTACCTGATAAGCTTGTTGGTTTGCAGCATTCTGCCCGACACTAGCTGCTGCCTGGTAGTTTTGTACAACAGGGGACGGAGATGGTGTTGGATAATTCTGTCCACCAACTGCGCCCATTGTATAACCATGTCCACCAGTTGCTGGATAGGTTTGGGCAGCAGCAGAGCCTTGTGAGTATACCTGTCCAGTAGTAGAACCTGCCTGATAGGACTGTGCAACACCAGCTGCTGCATGATAACTCTGGCCTGTTCCTCCTGCTCCTGCTGTATACGTCTGTACAGACTCAGATCCTGGTTGATAACTCTGTGGAACTGCAGTTACTCCTGTTGGATAAGTGTGACCAGCCTGATAATTTTGACCCGGAATTCCTGAGTATGTCTGACCAGCTGTACTTGGTGTTACAACCTGGTAATTCTGAGAAATTTTTGAATAACCTGAAGCTTCATGTGCTGTACTGCTAACGGACTGATATGGAGAAGATGTGGTGGGATATGCATCAAGTGATGGATAATCAACAACTGTGTATGAGGCTGGACTATATGAAGCATCTGGGTATGAATAAGGCTTAGCTGTGTTATACATGTACTGAGAATATGCTGTGCTTTGAGGCTGAGTGGTGTAATTTGATGACAGACCGGAATATCCACTATAATTAGTTGTCGATGGATAATTGTAAGAAGAGTAGTTTTCTGATTTTGAATCCGGCTTTGCTGTATTTGAACAGACTGGAGCTGTCCCTTCAGAACCAACAGGTGCAGGTCTAACTGCAGGTACCCACGTTTGTGTGTTTTCATTATGTACTGATGATGACTCTACATAACCTCCTACTGGCTGTGGTGAAGCAGCTGGAGGTATCTGGACACTACCATAACTGACACCACTGGTTGAGTAGTACTGACTACCTGTTTGACTACTACCAGGCAGTGCTGAATAACCACCTTTTTTCATACTCTGCAGATAGTCTTTTAGTTTTAGCCCACTGGCATTCGCTGTCGTCTGACTTGTGATATCTATAGCAGTATCAATGGTAGGTTTTTTAAGTTTTGAAGGCAACTGTTTTCCATTTTTAGCTAAAATAGTTTCTCTTTCTTCCTGCTGTACTTTGCACGTTCCTTTCACTCGTTGCAACAATTTTGTAACATTAGTTTCTAATTTTCGATAAAATTCTTGTCCTTTACTTGACTTTGCTAAGAGATCTTCATACGCATCATAAGATGACATTAACGCTGAAATTGTCATATTACGCTGACGGAGGATCTCCTGAGTTGCTTTACGTGGACCTACATACTGGGCATATGCATCAGTTAGTGCCTTTAAAATATTGTCTTGAGCAGCAAGATTCTGTTCAATCAGAGACACCTACAACAAACAAACAAAAATAAAAAATAACAAGCAGACGATTAAATATCTGACGCACAAGAAATCATTAAAACAAGAACAGAATTAAAATTTAATGGAAACAAATTAGCTAAAAATATTAGATGCACAAGAAAAATCAACACAATATTTTCTTAACGGAGATTTATATTACCACTCAATAACCAGTGTAATGGGATAATTCTGAAGGGTATATATATTTTATTTAAGCGAATAATTATTTGAGGCCAATCTATTTGGGCACCCTTTATGGTCATTAAAACCTGAGTTGTGTAACACCCTATATTCACTTTGGTATGCAAAAACGATAACATTGGAATGTGGCTGTGAGTGTGCGCTCGTGTGCCGTTGTCGATAATCTTGAGACCAAAGTCGTTGACGGAAGTGACCACCACGTGGCTAATTAACCTGCCATGTGACGAAATCGACGAATCAGAGAGTGAGCCGACGGATGTGGTTTTACCAACGCTTAGGTAGCATCAGCCAGTCGACAAAATAGCGTACGTCTTGCCAGACGTACGCTAAGCCTCGTGGCCCCCACGAAATCTTGTAAATGTAGTAAGTGACAAGCCGACCAATCTAGTGTATCAAAGATATGTAAAACAGTGTAAAATTTTAATTTAAATATGGAACCCAGTTAAACAAGTGAAAAAATTTTATCAAAAGTAAACGAACAACCTTTGGGACATAGTGAGAGAACATTATAGACGCGCCACGTGGTCGACGCTGCAGCATGTAATAGTATCAAACCAAACTTATTCTTATTTTCTATAAAAGGGCAATTTGTATGCGTGTGTGAGTGCGCAAGCTGGGTTGCTTTAAAAGAAAACAATTTAGTAGTATTTTTCTTTTAATATGTATTTTTTTTTTTAACCAGGAGACAATAAACAATACTTGTATATTTAAATTTAAAGTAAAAGGAGCCATAAAAATGACTTCCAAAAACTTTGAACGAAAGAACATCTAAGCAAGGTGATAGTTGTCAACCAATATAAAATGTATACCTATAGTTGAAGTAATCAATTTTATTTGCTAAAATGTCTAATATTATCAAACTTTTGATGAATGTTGAAAGAATTACAAACAGAATTTTAAAGAAATATAAAAAATGAAATAAATGTGAGTTCTATGGCATAAATGGGAGTAGTGTACGTTATTGATACAACCTTGAAATCACGTTTATATTCACAGTTCGTGCGACGGACCTGGCCTAACTTTTAAGGTAGGTGAGATATTTAAATATTATTTTATGAAATGTGTTAAAACATAATAGCATAGATGGCGCCCGAACAGGGACTTTATTATTGTTTATATAAATCATAATATTACAGATGGCGCCTCGAACTTCGGATGAGTTTTTATAAATTAAAGTTTATAAAAAAAAACTGCACCTACATGTGAATAACGTGATTTGAAGGTTAAGTAACAATACGTAAAAATTACGTAGCATACATAAAATGGTACGTCACTGTTTAAGTGTTAAGAGTTAAGTGTTAGTTGTTTTTTATATAAGCAAATTTAAATCAGTAAATTTATAAAAATGGCAGGAAACAGTGAAAACGAGATAAATGAAATAGTTGAATTTAATGAATCAGCTGTTATGAGCGGCCTTGAAGCCCATTCAACTCCGAATGCGGGTCAAGACAAAATAGTTGAATTAAATGTAACAGATCAAACAAATGTGACAGAGGACTCAGGGGTTCAATTAACTCTGACCTCAACAAAATGTAATAAATTTGATAATGACGTAATGAGTTTCTTATTAAAACAATTTAATGAATTGAAAGAACACAATAAAGAAGTCAAAAATGACTTCGATAAAATAAATAATCGTTTTGATAATAATGATATAAAATTTGATGAACAGAGTAGAAAGTTTAACGAACTTAAAATTGATATTAATGAGGTAAAAAATAAGTGTGAGAGTAATTTTAACGAATTAAAACGAGATATTGAGAAAATGGGAGAGTGGCGAACAGATACAGGTAAGAGCAAAATAAATGAAAATAACGGAGATATAGGTGTTAACAGTAGTGGTGATAGTTTAGATGCAAAACTGGTGGTGGTAGACGAGGTGAGTAGTAACGATAATTATAATAATGAATTAACAAGTGATAAAAATGAGGTAATTAAAAAACGTGGTGTTAGAGAGTAAGGCTGAGAGCATAACAAGTGTTGATGAAAGTGAGAGAGAGTGTGGTGAAAGGTTAGGTGGGCAAAGGGCAGATTTTCCCCAAGTTTATGGTGAAACAGAGGTTTCACATGTATTTTATGAGGACAGAGTTTCCTGTGGTGTGGAAGACGAGGTGTCTTCGTATGGTCCCTTAGTTTTTTGTGATTTACCTGGTAAAGCCAGGAGAGGTAATAAGTGTTTTGTGGTGCCCTTTGCATGGAATGAGAGAGTTCAGGGGGGTTGTGAGAAGTATTGCGAGAGAGAGAGAGAGAGAGAGAGAGAGAGAGAGAGAGAGAGAGAGAGAGAGAGAGAGAGAGAGAGAGAGAGAGAGAGAGAGAGAGAGTGAATAATAGAGTTATTTATGTTGAGAAGTAGTTATAATGAGTTGAAAGAGAGGTTAGAATTGAAGGAGATAGACGATATAGAATACTTACCTTGTAAAATAGAGATGGATGATTATTTTGATGTTGTGATGAATATAGTGGAGGAGTATAATGATAAAATAACTTACCTTACGTTAACCAGAAATACTGATGGAGACTGGACTAAAATTACCAATGTGTAGCGGGTCAATTTTTGGGTGTTTTATTTTAATCGTTTGGGGCAATTATATAATTTTATTCAGTTCATTTTCAGGCGGGTTTGGATAAAATATTGCAAAATAAATGTATTATTGTGCAACGTATTTGTCCGTATAACAGGCCAGTGTTGAGAAACAGAACAGTTGGAAACAAAGCAATAAGACGCAAATTCAGTGGTGTAATGCGGCAGAGGAATTCGCACCTCCACCAAAATTCTAAGAACTCTGTACATGTGTGTCAACGCTCAAGCGCAACTACACCCGCACACGCTCACAAGGATGCTCTCGACTAAAACCAAGATGGCTAGAGCGTAAAATTATTCATCGTCCCTTTGGCTTCGCTTAAACGTCCGGCCCACTTAAATGACGTCAGCCAATGCCTATAGATCATATGCGACATTGACTCAAAAAACAACATGCATAGCATGGGCCGAAGCTTCGGCGACGACGCCCAAGGCAGTGAATTCCCGTATTGAAAACTGTGGAGAGGGAACAGAGAACCAACTTCTGCCCAGTGCCTCTTACCAACCGACCGCATGCGGTTCATCTAAATTCCGTTAACAGTTTTTTCTTTAGGTCGGCCGACCTCACCGTTAAAAATTTGGAATGTAATCAACAGTGTTTAAAGGGATTAACAATAGTCAGGAGTGAGCATAAAAGAGTTAATAGTTTCGTATATCTTTCGGACACCTGAACGGGGACTTAGTACGGGCGCTATGACCGCGTGGTCGATGTGGGGACATTATTATATGAAAATGTGTTAAGGGGTTCTTGTTTCTTTAAAATATGAATGAATGGGAGAGTGTGCAAAGCTGGGCAGCTTTTGTGTATATTTGTGTTTTTATTTGATATTTGCATTTGTGTCTTGTGAAATAATAAGGTAAGCTGTAGTTCCTAAGTGTTATGTTGGTGTTGCACCACTTTGCAGCAATGTATCTCAATGAATTTTAATGAGTTTACAAGCAGTCAAGATTAATTAATAATAAATATTAATTCTCTTCCAAAATGAGTTGTGTCAGTACTTTGCGTAACCTATAGACCATGTTTGTATCTAGGTACATGTGACCGAATCCTGTGACCCCGTAAGAGTTATCGTAACGGTAAGTAACAATTAATTGGAAATTTAATAATAATAATACATGTGATCGATCGGTAAGTCACAAATGTAGACGGGCTTTATGAATTAATGGGAGACAAAAATGTACTTAATTACTATCTTAATATAATTAACGAAAATAGTCATTACAATAATAACTATAGTGTAATATGTGTTGATAAAAATGATTTATGTTATAAATACACCAGAATAATATACGATGACGGGGGCTAGATAAAAACTCAGTGAATGGACATTTTAAATATTTTAGTTTATGGTAATGACCTGGCTAGATTACGAAATGAAGTGTGGTAAACAGAAAAATAATGACAAGTGCCTGTAAATAAATTCATAGTGAAATTAACTGTGTCTATGTTGTAAAGTGTGCTTTATGTAAACAATGTATACGTAGTAGAAATTGTTTTAATAATAATAATAATATTTTGGCAGACTAAATAAATAATGAGAATAATTATGAAGGTGATAATAAATGAATTGTAATTGTTTTGGAGTAAGGTAATTAAAATAACTTGTGTTTTAATAATTGATGGAACTAAAATAACTTGAGATAAAGTAATTGATTAATTTAAAATGCTGTATAAAGAGATTTTGATAATAAATTTAAATGATTTTGTGAGATTTAAACTTGATAATAAATAATAAATAAATAAATGTAAAATGTGTTTAGTTTGTGGAGTAACATGGTTGTTAAAATGTTTCAGAAGATACATGGAGTTATGTACATTATTTGGTGTTTATATTTTGTGTCTATGACAGTATATGAGTGATGTACTGTAAGTATGAAATTTACAATGCAATTTAAAGAAAGTGAAATGTTTGATGTTTAAAAGTTAAAAGTGTAGATGAGTCTAAGAGATGTTAAACATGAAAATTTAAATAATAAAATAACCAAACATATAAGAATTTACCTTCCGTGAATTGTAGTAACGGTGTCAGTGTGAACCTTATATGTCTTTTGGTAGTTTCCCCAATTTTTGGGTGGTCACGGCTTCACCGAACCCTGACCGTGGATTTATGTAAGTACTGTATATTCTAAATTGGTGAATATTGAAATTAACTGGGGGGTAACTCAGGGGAAACTACATAACTATGGAACAGCGGCTATCATCGAAGGTGGTGATAGTGCCGTTTTAAGGGTGTGTGAATCATGTTTAGTAGGATTACTGGTATCCTCAGACATCAGTAACGCCGAATTTTTTATATAACGCTGAACCAAGAATGGTATAGGCAGCGTCTATACCTTATATATGTAAGCTTCAGTTCTTGGGGATGCAAATGGGCGCCACAGTCCAACACCAGGAAACAATAGTGTGTGTGGAAAAGGAGCTGGCCGTTACAAGCCAGGGGCACAGATAACGCATCTGTGCATAAGGCAAACGCTCGATCCGGTTTATCCGGCGGGTGGTTATCTAATTGTACCTGGGTATAAGGGGGAATTTAAGAAAACGATGTAGTAGGAGGGTAACTGAAAAATCAGTGAGAGAGTGACGACCTCTGTAAACAGCGGGCGATCAATTTCACTTCCTCTATTGAGAGAGTTGGTGGTTGACGACCCAGTTCCTGTTCAGTAACAGTTGCTATAACTATGACTCGATGATTAGTGATGTATGTCCCTTATGAGAGCAAACGATTTTAAGTGATAGTTTAATGAAGAAATTTGTGTTAGTGGTTGAAATCACAATCAGAATGATCACTGTTGCACACCACTATATAAAAGTGATAGGTTTAATGGTAAGGATTCTAAATCCACCACAATATTTTATGATGATAGCTATATAATTTTGTGTATTTGTGTTAATTGTATGCAGTATGTTAGGGGTAAGGATCATAAACATATGTACTTTGTAGAATTTTGAAATGTATCTAGAGAAAGGTCATTCACATGACAGTGAGACATCAGCTGACTGTTGGGGTTATATATGTAGTATGTCCTGTATAATTGATTTGCAGATTTTGTCAATATAATTAAATGTGTGAATAATAAATTTTAAATGTGTTCAAAGGTTAAATTAAAATAATTAAATTAATTGAAGGGAGTTATGAATTTTCTAGCGGGATTTTTCAATAAACATATCGATGTGAAATGTTGTAAAAGTTAGAAGTTGTGTGATAAAGATTTATATAAGGCATCTGAGTCAGTGAGAGTTAATTTTAAGTGGGTGTTAAACAGAAATAAGATTTTGGGAATATAAGTACTTGATAGAAATTGAGTAGTAATAGTGACACAGTAGAGATAGTGAGTATATGTAGAATAATGAAAGGGCTGTAATGGGAGAGTAATTAGATGGGGAAATTTTGTAAAAAAGGGGATGGTGTGATAAGGAGTCCTCAACAAAAAGCGTTGTGGCGGGAGGTGAATAGTTTTAAATGGGTTTGGCGGGGTTACCTGGGGGGGACCAGGAACCCATAAGGGTATGAGCATGGGAAGGGAACACACGTCCTAAGTACAAAGAGGGTAGAGAGTATTTTGTTATAAGGGTAGAATGATGTGAATGGAGTTAGAGAATTATTGGTAAATGTTTTGAGAGATGGGTGTCATACTAGATAAAAATGTAACTGATTGTTGAAGTCAGAAAGGGGGTACGATTATATTTTAATGCCTTCTCAATGAAGTAGCTTATTATGAATAATTGAGAGTCACCCAAACTAATTGAGAATGAAAATGTTAAAGAGAGAATCATAGTTAAAATGTGTTAATAATTGAAACCAGTAAAAGATTGAGTAGAATTTGGAAATAAATTAAAGCTATAAAGTGTGTAAATTTTGGTCCACTGAAATGCGAATTTTATTGTGAATTATTTATTGTAAGGTAAAGACAACAATGTTATTTATGAGTATTCTCTATTTTATTATGTTGTACTATGTTTGAATGTAAAAACTATGAACATGTGATGTATTTTACTTTGTATAATTTTGAGATGTATCTAGTGCAAGGTCATTCACTTGACCCAGAGAGATCAGCTGATGACTGGTGTTTGATGTATAGTGTGTTTACAATTGATTCATAGATTTTATTTGTGTATTTATACTGAAATGATTAAAGAATAAATTTAGCCGACAAAATGATTCTTTTTGGGAATTGAAAAAAAAAAAAAAAAAAATTAATTTTCATTGTGCCTGCCGTATAGATGGTGTTTGATGTTCAGAATATTTTGTGGATTGTATGTATTGTTAATGTGTTAACTGATATATGTTATTTATATTATATGTGTTACAAATAAATGTTAGTATAAGTGAATTTATGATTTAATAAGATGTTCAGTTTATTTGTTTTTATGATTGAGAGTAGTTAGTGAAGAAGAACTGTAGAGTCATATAAAAGATTTTGGGATTTTGATAAAAATAATGGTAATATAACATTTTGTTGTTGGACTTAGATTAATTTTTGAACAAAAGTTAAATGATTTAAATTCAAGTTGTTTGCTTTATTTTGATTTGAAAAACAACGTCAAGGAGATGAAGTTTGAGAAAAGAAATTGAAAATAAAAGAGAAATTATTTTGAAATTTGAAAGTAAGAAATGGAAGGTAGATGTTATAGTCAGTGATAATGAGTATGTGTACGCACCCAGTACTTGCTAAAGGCAACCCAGTGTGCATGTAAGGGGTAACATATCGGTTGAGGATCTGGTATGGTATAAGGCCAGTGTTTTGATTTTTGGGCGGAATGATAGAAGGTTAGGTGTACTATGGTGAGTATCTGTCCGATTTTGTGGTGTTGGGATCTTGAACAGAGAAGTCCAGTAATCTCGTTCAGCCATGGTTGCTGAGCTAGGGGGGTAGTTTACCCATGAAGTGTTTTAAAGAATTAACGGAGGGTTATTGGCGCCATATCCTCACCGATCCTCTAGGGGTTTAGCAATGAGAGTTTTTATGCTTTTGGGCACAAAACCTCTCATTGGGGGGGGGGTATTGTAATGGGACAATTCTGAAGGGTATATATATTTTATTTAAGCGAATAATTATTTGAGGCCAATCTATTTGGGCACCCTTTATGGTCATTAAAACCTGAGTTGTGTAACACCCTATATTCACTTCGTACCAGGCAGAGGCTGGTACGCAAAAATGATAACATTGGAATGTGGCTGTGAGTGTGCACTCATGTGCCGTTGTCGATAATCTTGAGACCAAAGTCGTTGACGGAAGTGACCACCACGTGGCTAATTAACCTGCCATGTGACGAAATCGACGAATCAGCGAGTGAGCCGACGGATGTGGTTTTACCAACGCTTAGGTAGCGTCAGCCAGTCGACAAAATAAGACTCGTGGGCCACACAAAATCTTGTAAATGTAGTAAGTGACAAGCCGACCAATCTAGTGTATCAAAGATATGTAAAACAGTGTAAAATTTTAATTTAAATATGGAACCCAGTTGAACAAGTGAAAACATTTTATCAAAAGTAAACGAACAACCTTTGGGACATAGTGAGAGAACATTACAGGACGCGCCACGTGGTCGACGGGGACGACGCTGCAGCATGTAATAGTATCAAACCAAACTTATTCTTATTTTCTATAAAAGGGCAATTTGTATGCGTGTGTGAGTGCGCAAGCTGGGTCGCTTTAAAAGAAAAAAATTTAGTAGGAGTTAAGTTGTTCTTTTAATATGTATTTTTTTTAACCAGGAGACAATAAACAATACTTGTATATTTAAATTTAAAGTAAAAGGAGCCGTAAAAATGACTACCAAAAACTTTGAACGAAAGAACATCTAAGCAAGGTGATAGTTGTCAACAAATATAAAATGTATACCTATAGTTGAAGTAATCAATTTTATTTGCTAAAATGTTTAACGTCTAATATTATCAAACTTTTGATGAATGTTGAAAGAATTACAAACAGAATTTTAAAGAAATATAAAAAATGAAATAAATGTGAGTTCTATGGCATAAATGGGAGTAGTGTACGTTATTGATACAACCTTGAAATCACGTTTACATTCACAGTTCGTGCGACGGACCTGGCCTAACTTAAGGTAGGTGAGATATTTAAATATTATTTTATGAAATGTGTTAAAACATAATAGCACACCAGCATCAATAACATTTTATGAACATGGAAAGAGAGGAAAACAGTTTTCTGATGTTATTTTTAAAATGCCAAAGAGACTTTTAAGTACAGTACCTTTAATTTTGGGTTTCTCTATTACTGGTACAGTAACATTTAAGGTTGTTAAAAGCATTTGATGATTCTAGCCTTTTCACTTCTTAAGAAATCCATTTTATTAAAAAAGTATGGGTTGTATGTACAAAATGATCTGAGTAAAGTTGGAAAACTTATTTAATTTCTTACGGTTTAGGTTTTTTATTTCCCTTTATTTAAAAATTGGGCAAGTTATGCAACAAAAATTAAAAAAAGGACCCTAACAAAATTAAGAATTATCAATCAATGTTGTGTTTTATAAGAAAAAGGTACATGAAATCAAAGAGAAGCTGTTTAGACAGAAGTGGAGAAGAAACATTTTAAACACTTTTTGAGGAAAATGTGAACCTGGAATAATTGGTTCTCCTGAAAGCTAAAAAAATTTAAAATATTTATGGGCCCCCTTTGAAGACTATACACCTCCATACCAAAAATTTACAAAAATAATGTTTATCAAAATACAATTTATGTTCAAATGAATACTTACATATTTTGAATGTTTCTGTAGTTCTTGGGTGAACAGTGTATCCAAATTATCACCTTGCCGTGTCACCAGCTGGGATGTTATGTCATCCCCACAAACCGATTCTCGAAGTTGTGTGGCCAACATGGATCTCTGGCGTCTCATTTCTTCTACTTTTCCCACCAAATGCATCATTTCCTTTACAGCTGGATCTTCTTCCACTTGGCAACAACAAATAAGTTTTATCAGTATTGTGATGTATACAAACAACATTTAAAAAAATCTTACTAATCCTATTTTTAATATAATTTATTGAAAATGTTAACAGCACACCTACAGAATTAGCAAAATCCAATCAGGAACAAAAACTCTGGCCCCATACAACTTAATTTGTATAAATAAATAATATAAGAAGAACAAGAGTCTGACTTTGGTTCTGGATTAATTAGAAAACATCAAGATCAAGGCCAAAATGCGTACTGAAACAAACAATATTGTTCTTGTACTTTAAACAACACACATCAATAATACCACGTACATAATTAACAAAGTCAATACAATATTAATTTCTAATCATTTAAATAAATTATGTTCTACACGGTATTCTGTGGGCTTGGCTTGCTCAAAAATTAAAACTTTTTCATTCACAATAATTATTTATGTGTAACATATTACCACCTAGTCTTGATCCATAAATTAGAAAATATCAGACTGCCCAGACCAGTGATCTGCACCTTTAAAGTGCCTCAACGCTATACTTAAACTCAGGAATGTACTAACGAGTTGCATCATAAGTCATCAATTTTCAACAAGTAACGTAACAATAAAATAAATAAAAGGAAGTATTTAATTGTAAATAAGTAAAAAGAGATAATTATCATATTTAACATATTGTTACGAGAAGCCTACTGAACATTCTCCACTCCCTCGTCCAGTGTGGCAGCCGTGCGTCATTCAACTACGTGATTCTAGTGAGTTCCAAGAACACTTGAGATACTATGCATTAAGCCGCTGGCGTCGTGGAGTAAGGAGGCAAAGCTGTACTGCACCTCTCCAGGGCCTATATAAAGCCATAGCAGGCGGATTGTCAAGTGAGTAACGTGAGCGATTTCCGTTAGTGCGGACTGAGAGTGTGTCAAAGTGAAGTAGTATTGTGTTAATAATTGTGTGACATTAATAGACATTGTGTAATATTAGTAGACGTTTTTATTGCGTGTGAAAAATTTTTATTTTATTTGTGTAAGAGACTGTGTTGTTAATTATGAACTGTTTAACTGTGAAAATTAAAGCTGGTAATTAGCGACTTAACTGGTGTCTTGTATTTTGTTTCCACTGTACCTATGACAATCAAGTAGACCATTGTAACAGTGGTGTCAGAACTGGGATAGAACGGTTAACAGTGGAAACAGAGGACACTTCGTAGAAGAGTGGTGTTAGTGGTAGTTGGAAAAAAAAGAAGAATGGATACCAGTCAGATTTTAGAATCATTCAAAGCAATGCTACTGCAGATTGAGGAACGCCGCCACCAGAAGGCAGAAGAAACATGCCGACCAGAGGCGGCAGAAGTACAAAAATGACATGAAAGAAATGTAGACAGGAAAGAGAAGCGGCAGATGAATGACAGAAAGCACTAATGGAAGAACAACTAAAAGAAAAACGTAAGCGTGAAAAAGAAACACCAGAGAGACGACAAAAAGAAGAATTTAGTCGTCAATCAGACAAAGTTAAGGCGTTCGAACAAGAGGATACCACTGCAAAATTCGTCCTGTTACGAGGTGAGCTGAAGAAACAAGTTGACAGAATATCTGAAATAGAAAAATCTGTGTCAACTATGAAAACAAATATTTCAAGTTCAGAAGTTTCTATTGCAAATTCAATAAAACAAATTAAAAAGGAATTCGAACATTTAGGAAAGGAAATAGTTGATAAAGAAAGATAAATGCTGATGAAGATTCAAAATATCAGAGAAATCAAACTGTAGTAGGGCCAGTTTTCACAAAGGCCCCAACGTTTGATGGAAGTACTCATTGGGCAATTTATATTCGCCAATTTGAAGCTGCCGCTCGCTTAAATAAATGGACGGAAGAACAGAAATGACTTTCACTAATTCTTGCTTTAAAAGGGCCTACCGCAGAACTAATCTAGAAAGTGCCTTATGACAGTCAGAACGTCTATGCCGAATTAACTAAAGCTCTGGAATTACAGTACAGTGACCAGCATTTGTGCGAAGTGTACCGTGAAGAACTTAAAGCGAGGCGACAGCGTTCAGGGGAGAGCCTTCAAGAGTTTGTAATGAATGTTGACCAACTGACGAGATTGACTTATCCTGAAGAATCGGAGGACTTCAGGAAGTGGATTTCTCTTATTATGTTTATTGACGGTATCAGAGATGGTCAGTTACAAGTGTTAAGAATGGCTCGGCTGCCAAGTCGGCGACCTACATTAATCAAAGTATTCCATCACGTTGCAGCCAAACGGATCCAATACTACAGTATCGTCAAGGTGGACGGTATAAAGAGACGATTCAAAAACAACAGTTTAAGAAGTCAGCAGTGCCACAACGATCTTTCGAACCAAAGGATAAAGACAGAAAACCGAAGTGTTACAACTGTGGGAAACGTGGTCATCTATAGGTAGACTGTTGGGAGAAGAAAATACCGAGAGAAGGGAGTGATCGCACCAATTGGAGAAGTAAAGCCCCAGAACAGCACACAGTTTCCATGCTACATAAGACTAGTGGAAACCTGATTGTTACTGGATTTGTGGAAGAGGTAAACAAACTTAATTTGCAGTTGACATGGGAGCTACAGTGTCTATTGTGCGCCCTGACTTAATCAGCAACCGACGGCCTCAAATTAGCTCTTGTACAATACAGGCTGTGACTGGAAGCCCCGTCAATGTGTTAGGAAAGATAGACGTACGTGTACGACTGGGTCTTCTCGAGTTTAACCACCAAATGCTCGTTGCAGACATTGTCGATTAAGTAATTCTTGGCACGGACATTATGAATGCCTACGGATTCGTTGTGGATTTAAGAATGTCCTGAGGGTCGGCCACGAGAAGATAAATCTTTGCATGGCTAAAATGACAAGGTCTACCAACCATTCGATTAAGCAAGGCATTGGCCGAAGAAGAAGTCAACAAGTCTGGTCAAGAGGAACCTTTCCTATTCCAGGCGGAAATGGAAGAAGAAATAGCAGAGAAAGTACAAATACATGAAACGGCAAAAGGACTGACTGGAAAGCCAACTATGGGTGTCAAGGAAAACCCCTTGTTTGTTCATGAGTTAATAGAAGCACCCGGGAGAAAAGTTGCTGAAGAAGTTACGCAAGAGGTTGTTGACGAGAACCAAACAGACTTGGATCAGCCAGTGGTGTTTAGATCATCAATACATGACGCAACGGGAGTGATTCGAGCAAAACTAGCGGTTGCGCGGAAGACTCGTATACCTGGGAACTTGATGTTCGGATCACATGAGACTGAATTCGAAGAAGCAAAGAACAAGCCAGGACGCCTACCTAGATCGCCTGGCCAAGTATTACTTCAGAGACAGTTTGCCAGTTCGGGACGAACAGGTTTAAGGAGGTGGCAGTGTTACGAGAAGCCTACCGAACAACCCAGAACATTCTCCACTCCCCCGTCCAGTGTGGCAGCATGCGTCATTCAACTACGTGATTCTAGTGAGTTCCAAGAACACTTGAGATACTACGCATTAAGCCGCTGGCGTCGTGCAGTAAGGAGGCAAAGCTGTACTGCACCTCTCCGGGGCCTATATAAAGCCATAGCAGGCGGATTGTCAAGTGAGTAACGTGAGCGATTTCTGCTAGTGTGGATTGAGAGTGTATTGTGTTAATAATTGTGTGACATTAATAGACATTGTGTAATATTAGTAGACGTTTTTATTGCGTGTGAAAATTTTTTATTTGATTTGTGTAAGAGACTGTGTTGTTAATTACGAACTGTTTAACTGTGAAAATTAAAGCTGGTAATTAGCGACGTAATTGGTGTCTTGTATTTTGTTTCCACTGTACCTACAACGATCAAGTAGACCGTCGTAACAATATGTTACTGCAAAACATTAATGGTACAACCTTTACTACATCACTACACTAATAGATATACAAAAGATATTACACGGGGAATATTTATGTAAAACCTCAAGGTGAAAACTGGGATCAGTCTGCTGCAAACACTAAAGAGGAATGTCCACATCGAGCTGAATACACTTAAATAAATATCAGATGCAACTTTGAATATCAAGGATGAAACATAGGAGAAGCCCATCTGTTTTGTCTAGTGAGGGATGGAAGTCAGTAATATTAAATCTTGGTTAGATGGATAGTTGGATCCACACTGGAAGTATGGTACTGGATCTTGTAATATGATAAAAATTAAAAAGGACTAGAATAAATGGACATTCTATTAAACAAATGAAATGAAATCTACTACCATATTTTCTCGCATAATTAATGCCCCCGCATAATTTACGCATCCCATTTCTGGGGGGTTCAAAGTGGGAAAAAAGAAATATTTGCGTATTTGACGCACCCACTTTCTCGATGATTTCATCACGCAGTTCCGTATGCGTTTCGAAATAAAGATGTCAGGTAGTAGCTTTCCTATTGCGCAACCTCGCATTTCAAACCCTCGTGCAACTTCCTGTTAGTACTCACTGCGGTATTTCAGACCGGTGAGTGAATCAGCAAGACGTGATTAGTGACGATCTATTCCAGTGTGGTAGAAACTCATTTTACGAGTGTTTCGGGTACACGGATGTTTTGTGATCTCAAAGCCGTTCATTAATCCACAATGAGCAAGTATTCGAGTAATACTGCGTCATATAAACTTGCGGTGATCGCTTACGCCGAAACACACGGGAATAGGGCAGCAGGCAGCAAAAATTCTGTGTCCGAGTGTAACGTGCGGTACTGGCGAAAACAGAAAATTGCCTTTCAAGAGACCAACAAGTCTCGTAAAGCATTTCGCGGTACAAAAAGTGGCAAGTTTCCGCAAGTAGAGGAGTATCTTCTGAAATATGTGATTTCGTTACACAATGATGGATATGCCGTTTCTTACGAAATGCTGTATTTTAAAGGATGAGAAATAGCTGCAGCACATGGGATCAGTGTCTCGAATTTTAAGGTTAGCCGAGGCTGGGTGATTAAATTTATGAAGAGAAATGGACTCTCTCTTCGAAGAAGAACATCCTTATGTCAAAGAATGGCGAATGATTTCAACCAAAAAGTCATTGATTTTCATCGTTTCATGATTAGGAAATGGAAAGCGAAGAAATATTTGCTTTCCCAGATAGGAAACGCAGATCAGATGCCCATCAGTTTCGATATGGCACATCGAACAATCGATACGAAAGGAACATCGAGTGTTATTGTGCGCACTACTGGAAGTGAAAAACAACGGTGTACGGTAATGCTTGCTGTAACAGCTGATGGCAGAAAGCTTGCACTGTACGTTGTCCTGAAGCGAAAAACAATGCCGAAAGTAAAATTTCCACGTGGGATCCACGTTTGTGTCCAAGAAAAAGGGTGGATGGACACATCACTCGTAGAAGACTGGATACGAACGATTTGGGGAAATAGAGCGGGGTCTCTCCTTTGGTGCCCGGCTCTTCTCGTGTTGGACAGTTTTCGTGGCCATCTGACGGAAAACACTAAAAAATTATTGGAAACCATGAAAACCGATTTGGCTGTGATTCCTGGTGGACTGACATCAGTACTTCAACCCTTGGACGTTTCGATAAATAAACCATTCAAGGACAATGTGCGAACACTCTGTGCTGGATGGCGGAAAATGTGCACGAACTTACTCCAACAGGCAAAATTCGGAAACCATCTGTGGAACTCCTTTGTGAGTGGATATTGCGCGCTTGGAACATGATTTCTTCGAAGGTGAATGAAAAGAGCTTCAAAAAGACGGGAATCTCGAATGCGTTAGACTTGACTGAAGATGACTTCTTATGGAGAGATGTGAGCAGTGATAGCAGCACCAATTCTTCCTGCAGTTCCAGTGGCGACGACCAACTCGGTAGCCTATAAAAGGTAAGATTATTTTTCTTCCTTTTTAGCAGGTATGTCATTATTACTTACGTCGTTAGTACTTTCGTTAATTCATATTTATTTTGCTTCAGGTCGTACTATCAGCTCGTGACGGGAAGAATATTTTCCCGTGTCCGTACTTGAAACTGTGTGTCCAACTTGCCTAATGTACTCTATTTGATTGTTCAGAAGAAAACTCAACCGTAATTTTACGCCAAATGACGATAACTTCAATGAGTTGAACTGATTTTGTGTATAATATATTTGATGTATCTTTTAAATGTCAATAAATTTCAAATGAAATTTGGGTTATCTGAAATCCTTGAATAATTTACGCACCCGAAATTTTTGCCGGTATTTTTCATCAAAAAAGTGTGTTAATTATGCGAGAAAATACGGTATATATTCATTAATGAATCAGTGAAACAACTTTTCATAGGTTTCTCCTGCAAGACCATTCTCAGTTAAAATATTTTATTATTCATTTACTTATAGAAATACACAGAGTAATAATTAAATTGGTTTTTCAAGATCAGGTTATGGACCGCATAAAAAGGTGTTGTCGTTTGTGGTACAACTGGTTTTGTGGCTACCAGCTGGAAATCACTGGTCTAGACTATCTATGAATCCTCCAAAGTTTATGAAGTCACTATAAGAGTGAAATCTGAGTGGAATAGTCAACTGCATAAATTATACTGTTCAACATCCAGTAGATCTAATGATTAGGCACAAGATTCAATAATTTTTTCATGTCCCAACATTTGAGTTAGGGAGAGTTGTATTAGTTTTTTTTTTCAATTATTATGCACACGTGCTTAGTAAAGCTGCCCAAAATTAGTGATTTTTGGTCTACAGACGATTTTTATGGCACTAGTTTTGCAAAAAAAATTAACATCCATATTATTTATGCTGCACGTCAATGATAATTCTAAGTATGTACAAAAGGGACAACCACGGCATGATCCACTTCACAAAATTATACCTTTCTTTAATTTTTTTTTTAATTCAAAAAAGTAAGGAGTGCTTCAACCCATACTCAAACCTTACTGTAGATGAAGCCATATGCCCACTTAGGGGCAGAGTTTCTTTTAGAGTGTACATGAAAAATAAACCAAATAAGTATAGAATGAAATTGTTTGTACTGTGTGACTCTGCAACTGGTTACATTCTAAATGCTACAGCCTATACTGGGTCAGCTGGTGGTGTAGACTACAGCATTCAGTCTTTATTTGAGAGACTCTGTGCCAATTATTTTGGAAAGGGCCACTGTATTTACGTGGATCATTTTTACACAAGTCTAGCTCTCCTTAGTTTTCTGTGGAGTAAAAAAAAACATTGGGAGTGGGTACAGTTATAAAAAATAGGAAGGGGCTACCACAAGAGTTAAAAAAAAGTAGAAGAAAAATGAAATGCTTTTCAGAAGAAAACAGGAGATTTTAGCTCTGAAGTGTAGGTTAGCAAGGGATGCATGTGTTTTGAAACACAACACAAAGCAACAACAAGTAATACTACTGTGAAATCAAAGGCAGGCCTCATGCAAGTAGTCAAACCAGATTTGATTCTTGATTATAATCTGTACAAAATGGGAGTGAACTGAAATGACCAACTTCACAGTCATTACTTTTTTCAGCAAAAAGTATGAAATGGTGTAAAAAGTTGTTTTTCCACGTTTTCATCATGGCTGTAGTTAATGGCTACATCGTTTACAAAAAGGTAACAGGGAAGAAAAAAATCTCTGGCCGACTACATGAAAGCAGTTGCTTTGAAAATGGCTATTGTTGGAGGTGAAATACCGGGACCATCAACATCTAGTGTCAACCAAACATTTGTCCGACATTTTCCAAAGTAAGTGGTCCCTACTGGAAAAAAAGTAAATGCCACAAGATACTACAAAGTGTGTTCGGACAAGGGAAGAACGAAAGTGGAAAGAGGATAAGGAAAGAAAGTCGGTGGCGGTGTGAAGAATGTGGTGTGGGGCTGTGCATTCCTGAGTGCTTTGAACTTTATCATACCCCCATAGCTTATGCATAATTTTCCACCCCTTTGAAGAAAACCTATTGGATGATTAAATATAATATTTAATAATATGATTATAAATATATTATAATATAATATGATTAGGCATAAAGTATATTTTAAGAAATGAAATTAATAATTAGATCCTTAAATTCATAGTGACTGTCAATTGTGACGGGACAAAGGAAGAGGGTTTTATTTTATCACTTTTATGTTAACACTTGATAGTGAACCATTTGAATGATTTTTGTTGTTGTTACCCAGTGTGTACTTTTGGTCACTGACTGTAGCTCCGTGATAGGTACGGCACAGTACAGGAATGTTCATTGTCAGCAAAGTGCGTATTTGTGTGTACATGCACGCGTGTGTGCCACCTTTTGCGACATAGAAATTACCACGAGGCGATGGTGCTGGACTGATTTCCGTTACGTCATGCTAATTATGAAATTTTACAACCAATCGCAATCGAGTATGAACCTGTTTCCTGTTGAGAACGGGAGCAGGTGTACTGGCAGAGACGCTTAGCCATTTTTGGGACGCTGCAGTTGGGATCACCCCTTTGAACCGCGCGGTTCCATATATCAGTGCTTGCAAGCCGAAGTATAGTCAACTATCAAAATGTGCTTATAACTATCAGGAAATCACAGTGGAGTGTGAGATATCGACAACAGAAAGACAGTGTTAAAATTCTACAACAATTTAAACAATTTTCGGGACATTTAAGCATAAAACAGTGGCGAGCAACAGGTGGCGTAACAACGGAGCACGTGAAGGATGAGTAACTAATTTAAATATTTGGCCAAATACAAAAAATAAACCCACTTCAAATTTGTAAAACTTACCAATTATAATGAGGGGGAGAGATAAAAGGGGGTGATAAAGAAAGAGTGTGTGTGTGAAAAGCAAGTACTGGATTGCCTTCCATTATAGCTATATATTCTATAAATAAGTTAACTAATGTTTTTGGGAAATGTGTAAGAGATAAGAAGAAATAACCTTTTATAAAGAACGCAGAGAGTAAGAAAGTATGTTAGAGTTATTTAGAATAAAAGAGTTTGTTTAAATTTGGTAAATGAGAGTTAGTAATTATTATGTAACAAAACCCAGTAACCACTTCTACAGGTCACGAGTTCGTATATAGAATCCTGGACTAATGTGTAAATGTAAGAACTAAAATTATATATTGGAAGTTGTGTTTTATTTTTTTCAAAAATTTATTAAGAATTGTTACAAATGGCACTCGAACAGGGACGGTCTATATAAATTAATTTTGTATAGGCTGTACCTATTGTGGATGTAGAAGGAGGTTACTTGGGGTGAGGGCATTTACGAGTAAGTTATGTGCAAGTAAGTGATGAAAGGTTATGTTGTTATGTTTAAGTGACTAATAAAATAATCTTGAGTTAAGTGTGAGATTTTTTATTGTATATGAAAATTGTATAATTTAAAAAATGGAAAATACAGAGAACGAAGTAAATGTTACTGATGTAACTGTCATGAATGAGTCAGAAATTCAGTCAATGACCGAGTCAGGGGCTATGAGGAGGGTAGAAGTTCATTCAACTCCGACTGTAGTTCAATATAGTAAATTAAATGAGTCAAATGTTATAGATGACTCTGGAATTCAATTAACCCCAATTTCAATTAATAAGAATAATCAATCCAATGATAAGGTAATGAATATGTTGCAATTAATTTTAGAGCAACAAAATGTAAAATTTAACGAAGTAAAAAGTAATTTTAATGAAGTAAAGAGCCGTTTTGATGTAAATGATCATAAATTTGACGAAGTCAGCAATAAGTTTGATATACAAAATGCAAAATTTAATGAATTGAGCAGTAATGTCAATGAACAGAATATTAAATTTAACATGAAAGGGGGGACATGAAACAACAAAAAGTTAATATTAATAAATGTCTAAAAGAAATTGAAGAACATTGTAGTGCTGTTATAAAACAAATGCAAGATGATGTAGATAATATTAGAAAAAGAAAGGAGAGCAACAAAAATACAGGTAAGTGTAGTGAGAATAATAATAACGAAGTAGTTGAAAATGAGGTATCTATGTATGATACATTAAGTAATAGTGGTGATAATGAGAGTAGAGTTAGTAGGGGGTAGTGAGAGAGTAATGATAAGCATAGATGTGCTGGAGAGAGAATTCGAAGAGAGTTATTTTGGGGAAGTGGGGCAGAGGGTAAATTTGCCCCGGGTAAAATTTGAAATAAAGGTTTCACATGTGTTTAGAGAGGACGAGTGTTCCTCAATGGGAGACGAAAGGTCTCAAAATGGTCCCTTGAGTTTTTGTGGTTTTCCTGGTAAAGCAAGGAGGTGCTTTTATAATGTTGTAGTGCCCTCTGCGTGGAATGAGAGAATGTGAAATGGAAGTGTTATAGTAATTTTGTGGTGCCCTTTGCATGGAGTGAGGTAGTTCAGGGGGGTTGTGACAGGTGTTATGATGAGAGGTATTTTGAGAGAGAGAAAGGGATAGAGATGTTCAAGTTAAATAGAGGTTATGAAGGGTTGGTAGAGAGAATAAATATTGAGAGAAATGATGATTATATTATTAGCAGTGTAGACTTACCTTGTGAAGTAATTAGCACCATAGTAAATGATGATTACATTGTTGAGAAAAAATACTTACCTGGGGACAGAATGGGATATTAGTAGCAGATGATGATAATAATGAAGTGATAAAGTACTTAATGGTAATAGAAAATACTAATGGAGACTGGGCCAAAAATACTAAAGTAGACATGGCATATGATAAAATAATAATGGGGAATGATCCTATTAATTATTATTATGGCTTAATGGATGAATTAGAGTTAAAGGGACTGTTGAATTAATTGTTGCATTTGAATTTTAATTATGTGCCTCAATGTTGAAAGTTAGGCATAAGATGTACCCCGTTAGACCAATTATAGATATATACAAACCATATAATATGAAATATTGTGGTGATACATATCATCACCATGCATAGAAGAACTATTAATATAAAGAAACTATAGCTAACTAGTACAAGTGTAAATAATAAATGAAAGGAAACTTACTAATAAGGGAATATTAAGCGGTGTATTCTGGTTCCAAGCAAAAACAAAACAAGAAATGAAGCAAAATAAATGTTAAAGCAAGGTAATATTGTAATTAAAATGAAAATTAGAAGAATATAACTGAAAAACGTGATAAACCCAATAGATATGATAAGTGAGAGGTATAAACAAAGCCAACGATGAAACAACTAACTGAAATAAATACATGCAACAAGCAACAAGACAGTGAGGACCATATTAATGACAAAACAACATAAATGAATGAAGAACTAAAAAATAACAAAAGAAAATAAACTAAAAACATGTTAATGACCAAGTAAAATATAAATAAAAAGTACTACATAAATTGACAATAATAAATACTAATTAAAAGAGATAAGATCAGAAAGTAGGTAGAGTTGTAGGAAATGCAATACAATGATATAAATGAAAGTAAGACATACGTGCATTAGTCTAAGAAAAAATTGTAAAAACTTATATTGTAAGGGAGTGAAGTGATTAGTGTACAAGGTAGGAAATAGTGATGATCAAAGATCATGTTATAAACCAGTGGGGAAGGGAGAAAGTGAGGTAATGGTCTTATGTATAGAATAACATACATTAAGAACCAGTAAATAAAAAGGTGTATGTGTTTAAAGGGTTCTATATACCCAGAAGTTATTATATTATAATTAATTATTTAAAGGGGTTTCGAATACCCACAGGATGTATTATGTTATAGTTAACTGTTTGAAGGATGTTTGTACACCCATGATTTATTATGTTAGAATTAGTTATTTAAAGGTTTTATGTATACCCACAGGATTTTGTTATGTTACAATTAATTGTTTGAAGTATTTTGTATACCCACAGGATACTGTCTTATAAGTAAATGTTTAAGGGGTTTTGCATACCCATAATTTTCTTATGTTAGATTTGTTTGTTAAAAGATTTTCTAATTTTTCAAGAACAGTAGTTCTAAGAGCTGTTCAGAAATGTCAATATCAGGTACATGGTGAAACCTCATATTATGTAACAAATCATTGTAAAGGAATGGCAAAATGCTAAACCTATAGGTCAAAAGAGGTGAGCTGAACTTAAACAGTAAAATGTCCAAAATAGTCTTAACCAAACCAAATAAAATCAAATAGAAGCATGACCTTAATGAAACAGGGAAGGTATTGACAAAATTATATGTAAAAACCCATAATTGTATTAACCAGATGAATAGGGATAATAATATTAACACATAAGACAAGCCATTGAACTGACATGCTGTCAATATTATTGTTATTATAAGAAAATGATGCATAGGTATTTAAAATTGTGATGTTATATTATATAATGTAGAAGTATCAGACATTATTGTTAGTAATAAGTACAACCCTATTAGGACATATTTAAATAGCAAAGAAGGCAATAAGAAGTGTTAAGAAAAAATATGTAAAAGCCTAAAAACTTAAATTTGTAAATGTGTTAAAATAAGTGATACTGGGCCGAAATGGGCCACGTTCGCTATCAAAATAATTCTATTTTTCCAAACAACAACATCGTATAACCCAAATTTGACTTAATCTAAAAATAAATAAGGAGTAATTTGAGGTGGCAGATTTAAAATTTACAGATTTAGAATAATTAAAGTCACGTGACCCGGGTCAAGGGAAAATGAACCAATCAAGAGTCCACAAAAACCGGGTCATAGCCGTTTTTTAAACGGAAGAATTCGTTTAGTCGATTGTTAAAGCTCAAGCTGTACAGATGAACTCCATGTAACAGAGAATCACAATTTGATGAATAATTAATGACCAAAAGTAAAAATAAAGAGATGTTGATACCAAATTAAGAAAAAACATTAAAGTATTACACAGGCAAATCATACTAACAGAAATAATTGAAGACCGAATAACAAGACGACGATTTACTCAAACTAATACGTTCCAAGAGCATAAGTGGAGACAGGTCGTAGCGGAGGCCAAGGCTCACCATGGGCTGTAGTGCTGGAGAGTAGTAGTAGTAGTAATACGTTCCAAGATATGAAAGGCGTATTGCCGAGTGGTGAGATATCTTCATAAACTCATAACGAAATAACCTTAACATACACAACACGAGAGTCACCAAAAACACTGTTAATCCAGAAACTTGTGAACTTCAACAAACCTTTATTTAATAACACTGTGGACATAAAACTATTAAAACACTATTTAATTTAAAGAAAATAGGTGAAGCAGATTTTGGGATGCATAGACGCTGGCCGACGGCCATTTTGTTGAAACATCTCCGCCATTTCGAGTGACACTTTGAACATAACACAGAATTGTAATACTTTTAAATTAATACTATTTAAATTTTATTATTTATTAAGAATGTTAATTAAATAATTTTGATGTATTGTATTTTGTCCGTAAGCATTTTCTGATCTTTCTTAGCAGCTCAAAGTATCCACGACCTGATATAAAAAATAATATTGTAATTCATTTTAAACATTGTATTTTTTCGAGTCGAGCTTGGTAAGCGAGCCGATACGGTTACTATCCCGTTCGATTCACGAACCGTTGAACTTGCCCTGAGTTTAAAAATCATCAAATAAATTGATTTGTTAATTTACAAAGCATATTATTTCTTTAAAGTAAATTAAGATAAAGATTTGCAGGCGATAAGCAAGAAGAGGAATATGGCGAGAGTAAAGAACATCAAACAATTAATAGAAAAGGCCAGATAACCTACAGCGCGCGGTGTTGTTTACAATCGTGTTTATTTATACGGTTATTAAAAGTGTGCCTGTTATTCCGCTGAACTAACAGATGATCAAGATTGTTATCATAATTATTATTAACATTAAACATATATATAGAAACTAATCAAGTTTAAACATTTGAAGTTCAATCAGTTATATTATTGTGTATGACTTATACAAGGATTGTTCAATAGACACGTTTAGAGCTGTAAACCATTTTTATTCAACGATTTTAAAAGAAGTCTCCATTAACATTAAGACATGACTCGCACTGTTGCACTAATCTGTAGATTCCCTGCTAGTAGAATTCTTACGGCTGTTTGCGGAACCATTCGCTACCAGCAAACTCTACCTCAGCGTCCGATTTCAACTACCGTTCTTTTAGTAACTCCTTAAAAAAATTTAAGGTAAGATTTTTGCCTCCCCATTCATTAACTACTACCTTCGCCACTGGTTGCCGGACAAACAATTCAGAAGTTCAAGAGCGCTACAATGATCTGAACGTTGGGAAAAAGACAGAAGACCAAAGTGTTACAACTGCGAGAAATGAATTGCTTGATAAGAGGACGGCTGAAGATAGCCAGTGATAAAATGAAAACTCGGTATGACATTCACAGCAATAGTGTGGGTCTCCAAGAAGGAGATCAGGTTTGATTGTACAACCCAAAGGGCCGTCGTTGTCACTTTGTCACTCACCTAAACTTAAGACTAACTGGGAAGGACCTTACACTGTGAAAAAGAGAATCAACGATGTTGTCAATCAGATTCAACAACAAGGAGAGTGAAAATTCAAGGTCGTCCACCTACATTGCCTGAAGTATTAC
Organism: Magicicada septendecula; assembly: GCA_034769895.1. Classification (NCBI taxonomy): domain Eukaryota; kingdom Metazoa; phylum Arthropoda; class Insecta; order Hemiptera; family Cicadidae; genus Magicicada; species Magicicada septendecula. Next base: position 247,183,742 of record CM068371.1, on the reverse strand, counting down.
TTCAGCGACGGTTTGCCAGTTCGGGACGAACATGCTTAAGGAGGGGGCAGTGTTATGCAATTACGGAACGTTCTCGAACAATGGAGAGTGTCGGTATATATGTTTCTCGGCTATCCCAGCAGTAATGTTTGTGTGCATACATATTGTTACTTTGAGAAGAAAGATAATTACATGACGCTCATCATGTGTCAAAAATCGAGGCTGTTCCAGACCGCACTGGTCAGCGTACTGTGTTCAAGACCTGACATAGACACTTGTTTAATATGTCATCCAAAAAGTGACAGATTATGCTGGCATCTCAGCAGGGTATAAATATAAGCATCCAGTGATGGCCAGTCAGTTTATGTTGGGCGATATACTCCATGCATCTCAAGTGGTGTATTAGTGAAAAGCTATTATTGTGCGGGACTCTATTATTTGACATTATTATTGCGTGTGGACAAATTTTACTTGAATTATTGTAGGAGTATAAACTTGCTGAATAACTTTTAGATTACAAAAACTGTTATTTGTGATTAATTAAAGCTGGTGATTAGTGACTACATTGGTGTCTGTATTCTGTTTGCCACTGTACCATACTATGATCAGTGAGACCATCGTAACAATACATTTCAAATGGGCGAGTGTTTACTGCTATCAATAATAAACCAGGTTTTTCTGTCCAAAAGAGTATTGTGTAAAACGCTTTTATAAGTCACAATGATGATACTTACATTTCAGAACTGCAACAGATGGGATCTGTTTCATTAGTTCAGTAGGTGATAACTCCATAACACGCAAGTTGGCAATGTGTTGTGTCATTGCTGTGTGAAGTGTTTTGTTCGACTCAGCTGCTTTGTTGTGAACTAAAAGATATTTGTTTGCCTCCCTTGTTAAGTCTGTAGCAACTATCGAAGGTGGGCGACTACCCATTACTTCCTGATATTCTTTTTCATCTTGTTCTTCTAACTAAAATTATACAATTAATATAGACTTGTCTCAAAAAAAAAATATATATATATATAAATTGTAAATATAATAATATCAGTATATGTTTATTATAATACAATTTTTATATAATACTGAAAAAATTATAGAATAAAATCAGAGATTATAGGTGATATTCAGAGATATAATCCAAAATATTCTTCTCGATGTTTTATTAACCAGCAATGCATACTAAGCATTTGAGTCTCCCATTACTTTAGTACTGAAGCTGGGATACTGAACGTAATAAATTTCAGTATACAAAATCAATTTAGAAAACACTCAACAGGCATTTAGAAAACATTAGTTAGGATACTCCTTGTATTTTGCACAAATTTACCTAACCATATGTGTTTGAACTAAACACTTATATAAGTTTATTAATGTCCATGGAACAGTGAATTTATACAATAAGAAAGTTGTTCTCTGCTACTTGTACTGAATTCACAACTGACAAGGCGAAATATCCTTGCACTGCAACATAAGGCTGAACTAGACCTGATGTCTGAAATACATCATAGAAACAGAACAATTTGCGTAATGATTAATAGCTTCTAAAAACATACTCTATACACAACAAAAAATACAGTATAAATATTATTATGAGACTTCAGATGTATGATCTCTGTAAGTTAATGTTTATATAATTTTATATTGTCATAAATAGAGGCAACCAACAATGTGTAATAGTTAAAATGCTGATTCAGAATTATATCTGTAAACCACTAATGAATCACATCACAAATTACTAAATCACAGTTGCTAAAGAACAGTAGACAATGGGTAAATAATTGAACAACTGTAACTGATAGATACCAAACTTTGAATGAGCAAAGCAAGTTCTCAGTTTTAACCTGACTGTTTGGCATTTGTTTTGGGTAGTGCCTATATATCAGTTTTGCGTACGTCTGATGATAACGTCTGAATGAACCAAACAATTTTTATAAAACTTGATCATGAATGTCCATACTTTCAATCCACAGACGCAAAAGAGACACAAAAATCCATGTGTGATACCAAATTAAAAATAATTTTAACCAAAAACTGAATATAGTGTTCAGTTTTGGAAATTTCAAAATTTTAGGAAACCCGAACCCAAAAATGGTATCATAAATTTGAACAAAATTATAAAAATTATTATATAACCAAATTCCCTCCCGTTTAATATTTAATGGGGTATCTCTTGTATCGTAATTATCATTAACAATTGATAAAGTTTGTTGTTATTATTAGCGATTTATTTCATTGATTTATCTTATTCAATGTAGATAAATAGGTTTACTTACACTTTCGTCGTTTAATTAATGTTTAGTTTATTATGAGTAAATGTTAACTTGTCGATCTGTTGATGAATGTAACTGGTGCGTAGATCTCTTGACGTCGACTCCTCTTCTGTTAAATTTGTCGTCTGTGTAAGTCAAAGTATTGTCGGGACAAAGTTTATTAATATAAATGACACTTCACGTACCTGTTTTGAAGTACTGGATGTTCAGACGTTCACAGTTAATTAATAAACTGTCAAGTTCTTTGTTGACCAGTATAGTATTGCTGTGAAGTTTTTTACAACACTTGAGATATTACTTGGGCGCCATATGGGTTTTTTCCACAGAAATGTCCCATAAAAATAAGCTTCTGATTTAATAATTGATCGTATTGACCTTTCCTGATTCTACCTTTAAAGGTTATTGAAATTGAGGTTAAATTAAATAGTTTACTTGATAATTCACTGTTAAAATGCACCTTAGTGCTAGCAATACTGATGGTTGATTATTTATTAAAATCATTAATAACAAAGGTTGATGCTGTATAATACTGGTTGTTTATTATGACCTACTGAATTAGGTTGACAAATACATTCAAAATAATAAATTGCGGATCACAAGTTGTCCGGTTTAATGACTGGCCTAGCTCAGTTTTGAGAACAATAATAACTCTTATTTTCTATTAACAAATTATTTCTCTTATTTAATTAAATACCTCAAGGGTGGTTTCTTTTAAAATACAGAATTGAACGTTATTTTTCCTTCCAAAAAACACTAGTATGATATCATAATTCAGGTTAGACACCTTTAATAAATTTCAATTGAATAAATTGAGTAACGAGAAGTTCGTTTGTTTAGACTCGAACTGATTTTAGTTATAAAAATTTTAGTACATATACTCTTATATCGGGATGTATTAACCCCTCTAATAAAATTGGTACAATGTTATCTACAAATAGTCTTATTGTTTTTGCGTCAGTACAAAGTGTGTTAAGTTCTACGATTAACTGATGAAATGTAAACAAATAAATTTTATCACTGTACTACCTGGTTTTTTAATCGTATAGATTAAAATAAACACATTAACGATCAGATTATAGTGATCGTTAATTCACTTCACTTAAATCGCACTTGGAACGAGAATAACCTTCTTCTGACTAATGATAGGTTACCGCCTTTTTAGGTTATGTTTACTGGTCTCGTTCCGATACACGCACTATTTATTTAAAGTCACAACTAACTAACTAGCATAGTACATGGTGTTTGTTATTTCTAGGCTATATCATGGTTCTATTTATATCAGCCAATATGCTGTTATTTGTTACCATGTTATTAAAGTCAGTGTTTAATTTGTTTGTTCTGTATGACTCTACTCATCAAGGTTTTTATCTGGCTTACTTGACAGCTTATTTGTGAATCTTTGCTTGTCCATTTGTCATAGTCAGTCAGTTTATTGAAGTTGTAGTGTCATAGTGTCATGTAGTGGATTCATCACTGCTTCTTGGGATCCCTCCTCTTCTTTCTTCTTAGCTGGTCCATTCTCTTCTCTGTTACATTCATTTTAATTTACTCATTTACAACCCTAGTGTTATATTTCACCCTTCTGGTGTTCATTATGGTTATGGAACATTTGGTGATGTTACATATACTCCCCTCTCAAAATTGATAATTTGAGAAAACAAGTTTTGTGGTTTGATGAAATTATCACTTTATCTTGGTTTAAATTATAAGATTACTGCTTTTTCTTTACTGGGTTTAATAGTCTGTTGATGATTGGTTTAGACTAAGTTCACTGCTAGTACCATCTTCAGCTTACAAGTATTGGTCAAGTTTTTATACTCTTGGTCATTTAGTTATATTGTACATTTGCTCTTATTTTCACAATTTCCCTGTTTTTCAATAATACATTTTTTCTTCACATTATACATATCTTGATTCATGTGACAATTCTCCTTTGCTCTTTTATTTACCTCATAGTTGTTGGTTTAATCCTTGAAATATCATAATTCCCTAACATTTATAGTAGGTTCGGGGTCAGAGGGGCTCTATTTGGCATCCATTCTCCGCCGTTCCTCAACTATACACTCACAGAATCAGAGGAATCTTCATCTCTGTCTGGGACAATAAAAAGTTGCACATAACAACAGTTGCACTAACACAACATATAAGGCATAATATATTATTCATTTTTCAATATAAGACATTATATTTATTAGAATACTCAAGGGATTAGAGGTTCCATTACCTTATCACTGCTAATACTTTATCAGTTCATTTAACATATTTCTCTTCACAGGTCATTATTAGTTATAACTTGACATATTTGTTATATTATTATCAGCTTTGCTGCTATTCATCAATACTAGGTTGCAAGTCGTTTTTGTGATTATTCAATGTTTTTAATTAACACACTTATCTTCCTCACTATATAATTATGCAGTTAATTCTTAAATTCTTCATCACTTTATGTCATAGTCTTCTATTCTTCTTTATTTTCACCATAATTCATTTTTAACATTGTTTATACACTAGGTTGTCACACTTCGGTTGTTTATTTTCCTTGGATTATCTGGGGTTTTCACACTTTCACCATTCTATTGGGTTAATTATGGGTCAATTACATCTCGTTTAAGTCATTTTATTTATATCTGCATGGAGCATTGTATACTTTGATATTGTTAGATATTATGTAATATTACATATTCGATAATTCTCATCATTCATAATATTTCTTCAATGATGCTTTGTTGAATGTACCTTTGATTTTCTTACTTACTGGGTCAGAAATTTCATATGTGTTGTTCTGATTGTTTTTTGTGATGGTATACGGACCTGTATACAATAATAGTAGTTTTTTCGTGATACCCTCCATTGTACTGGGTAATTCTCGATTTTTTTTATCAATATTTTATCACCTATTTGGTACTGTATTATTTTCAGTGGTACTTTGTTTTGGTACTTTCTTCTCCTTTCTTCTATCTTCTCTACAATCTTAGTATAAAATTGGACTTTGTTGAACTGGTCTTCCCGGCTTTGGGGAAAATTAATAATGTCAGTGATTTCTCGTGGTGGGGTTTTCTCACCATTGCATTATAAGGCGTGGTTTCAATGGATTGGTGGTGAGCTAGATTTATGAAATCTTCTGCTGCTGATATGTACTCACTCCACTTCCATTGTTGGTTGGAACAGTATGTCCTGAGGATTCTCCCAACTTCTCTTAATACTCTTTCTGCCGGGTTACTGCTAGGATGGTATACTGAGGTTTTATAGGTTTTTACCCCATGATCCAGCAGTGTGTCCTTCCACCTCCTACCCTTGAACTGGGTACCATGATCCGTTATGATAGTTTTCGGACTTCCCACTTCAGGTATATAGTTTTGTATGATAATAGTGAGTATCTTGTTTGTGGTTGCACGATTTATTGTGTATAACTTTGTGAATTTCGTGTAATGGTCGAAAATTATTATGAGGTATTTATACTGATGTCTACCTTCACTTCTAGGGAATGGACCGCAGATGTCTACGAAAACTTTGTCCAATTTGTTTGAGGAAATTATAGGTATCATTATTCCATCTTTCCTTTCGTTGTTGCATTTTACTAATTGACATACAGTAAAGCCCCGATTATCCGCGGAATTGGGTGGCAAGGGCACCGCGGATAGTGAAAATCGCGGATAACCCGAAAAAAGACTAAAAATGAGGTGTAAACACGAAAAAAAGTATTTCAGCATAAAAACTATGTTTTATTGTACAAAAAACATAATATGTAAAACTTTTAAAATATGTACAGTACAGCAGAAACCTTTGCTCTACGTCTAAATCACTAAAATAAAGAACAGTAAACAAAAAACAATACTGTACTGTTAACAAAAAGTGTTCAGTTACGCCTTTTTAAAAAAATCAGTCACTCGTTTTTACTTCCATATTCCTTAAGGAATGGAAGTATGGTGATGGAAAAAAAAATCGTGTTTGAGATTATTGCAGATTCTGATTCTACTACACTCAAAACATGAAAAAAAAGTCGTTTTCCGAAAAGTGTCTGTGTGTGTGTCTGTCTGTCTATAGATTTTTTTTCTATGGCAAACGATAACTGCCGCAAATTCAAACAGAATCAAATAATTTTTTGCATACAGCCCTGATTTGTAGAGTACTCACGACCTATTGTTTTTGGTAAAGATCGGTTGAGGGAAAGGGGTAGTTTACCTGCAACGGTTTTTTTTTAATCAAGGGAAATTTTTTTTTGGCAAACGATAACAGCCGCAAATTCAAACAGAATCAAATAATGTTTCGCATACAGCCCTGAATTGTAGAGTTCTCAAGACCTATTGTTTTTGGTGAAGATCGGTTAAGGGAAAGGGGTAGTTTACCTGTAACGTTTTATGTTTTAACAAGGGTATTTCCTATGGCAAACGATAACAGCTGCAAATTCAAACAGAATCAAACGATTATTTGCATACAGCCCTAAATTGTAGAGTTCTCAAGACCTATTGTTTTTGGTGAAGATCGGTTGAGGGAAAGGGGTAGTTTACCTGCAACGTTTTTTTAACAAGGGTATTTTCTATGGCAAACGATAACAGCCGCAAATTCAAACAGAATCAAATAATGTTTTGCATACAGCCCTGATTTGTAGAGTACTCAAGACCTATTATTTTTGGTGAAGATCGGTTGAGGGGAAGGGGTAGTTTACCTGCAACGTTTTTTTATCAAGCGTATTTTCTATGGCAAACGATAACAGCCGCAAATTGAAACAGAATCAAATAATTTTTTGCATACGTCCCTGAATTGTAGAGGTCTCAATGACTTTCGATTTTGGTGAAGATCGGTTAAGGGGAAGGGGTAGTTTACCTGCAACCTTTTACGTTTTAACAAGAGTAAAGTACTTGAAAATTTATTTAAACTTTTTGAAACAATGGTAATTGTTAAAAATAAAATAATTTTGTTGCCAGGCAATAAAATTATAATTTTTTCATTTTAATGTAATATAATATTTTTCATTTAATACAGCAATAAAAAGGCAGGTAAGACACAGCCTGGCTGTTTGGCTGAAAATGATTTTAAATATAAATCTTAGAATATGGAAGTCATGTATGGTTCTCCATACCGATATTTGCTTCTTGCTTTGGAAACACCTTTTCTTTATTCTAGATTGTACTTTCCTTAACATGAGTTTTTCTGCCAGATGTGCGTCGTCGTCTTGTTCCTCTACATATTGAAGCAATCCGTCTACGTGCTGCAAAGCAGTTTCGTGTGTCATCCGCGCAGGCGCCTCGTCTTCTTCACTTTCACTTTGTTCTTCTTCGTTCTCGTTCACTCCCATTGCTTTGTTCGTTATCTCTACGTCAGTCAGTCGTTCAAACCCCGGCTCACTTGCTTCGCATTCCAGCCACTCTTGTATGTTCTCTTCGTCGACATTCTCACCTCCCGGAACGGATGTTACTAGGTCAACAAGTGTAGCGGTCGGCATGACTTCATTCTCTTCTTCACAAATGTTTTGGTTGACATTTGTTTCGATACTCGGAAAGAGTTTTCTCCATGATTTAACAAGGGTTGAGGGTTTGATGTAATCCCATACAGTCGCAATATCGTAAATGCTATCCAAAATTGTATAATTCTTCCAAAATTCTTTGAGATCGCAGCCTTCTTAGATTTTTGACAGTAACAACTTTGTTCTGTACGTTCTCTTCATGGTTGCAATGACTCCCTGGTCCATAGGTTGTATCAGCGCAGTAACATTTGGGGGCAAAAACTTTGCGAAGATTTGCCCGTCAGAAGATTTAAGCACACATGTAGCTGGGTGTGAAGGCGCGTTGTCAATTAACAAAACAGCCCTCTTTGGCAAATTTTTTGAGTCAAGATGTTTACGTACTTGAGGCACAAAACTGTTTTCAAACCATTCTTGAAAAATCTGCTGGTTCATCCAACCTTTTTTTTGGTTGAAATAATCAACTGGTAAATTTTCTGCTCTTGTCCCCTTAAAAGACCTCGGTTTCTTAGATTTACCGATTACAAGAAGCCTAAGTTTTAGACTACCCGCAGCGTTGCTGCATGGCAAGATTGTAATTCTTTCCTTGCTACTTTTGTGACCTGCCGCTTGATGTTCACTTTCAAATGCTAAAGTACGAGTGGGAAGACACTTCCAAAAAAGCCCTGATTCATCAGCGTTATAAATTTGTTCATATGACAGATCTTCAGACAACACAAACTCTTCAAAATCACGTTGAAAATCATCAGCTGCTTGTTTATCACCACTCAGCTTCTCTCCGTGTAGACCAAACTCTCTAATTCCATGATGTTTCTTAAAACGATGTAACCAACCGGACGACGCATCAAAATTTCCTTCCAGGCCTAACAAATCAAAAAAGATTTTTGCTTTAGCTGCAATGGTAGGACCAGACACGGGGGTGCCCTCACTTCGCACCTGAGCTAACCATTCCGCTAATGCAGAGTCAAGTTCATTATAGGTGGATTTCTTCATTGTTTTTCGTTTTTTCATCCCAGAAGCACTGTCCGACACTGATGCAAAGGCTAACAGTTTGTCTTTTTGCTTTAAAACGTCTCGCACTGTTGTTTCCCTAATCCCGTAATTCAAACACATCTGCTTCCTTGAAGCGCCATTTTCTATTTTAGAAATCATTTCAAGTTTTGTGCAATCGTTAACACAACCTTCTTTCGTTTTTCAGCCATTACTAATTTCAGGAACTAACGAACTGATCACGACTGATCACTAAGCATGCTTACTGACAACTGACACCACTGGCAGACCGAGAGAATATGTACGTAGAGGGGGAAGGTTAGTGAACTTGACCAAAACAAAAGAGCAAGAGCCAAAACAAAATTCCGAGGCCTATAGGATTACGATGCACAATAAACCTGTCAGAAATTTTCGACCTTCGCACTGTAGGGCCTATTGTATTTTCCCTATTGTTGGGTTGGATTAAAATTGTTTTTTTTTGAGGTTCGTAATTAAAAAAATTTTTCGCGGCACTCGCGGATAATCCGCACCGTGGATCATCCGCTTGCGGATAATCGGGGCTTTACTGTATGTGGCAATTCCTGACATAATTACGCACTCTTCTGTTTATGTCTTTAATATACAGGTGTTCTTCCAGTGCTCTTACCACTTTAAGTGCTCCCATATGTCCATAACGTATGTGATAATCTGTGATGATTTCTTTTTCTAGTGTTCGGGGTATTACCAATTTCCAAGTATTATTGTGGTATCTTGTTTTGGTGAACAAAAGATTGTGGTGTATACAATAGTAAGGTATTATCCTATTGTCTTGTGCACTTAGTCTCTGGTGTATTTGCATTAACTTGCTGTCTTGTTTCTGGTGTTGTTCGATTTCTTTGATTATTTCTTCTAAGTCTGATCGACCCTTAATGATGTGATAGACTTTTGCAATCATTTCCTTCTCTCCTTCATAGGTTTGATTGGTTATATTTATTCGTGACAATACGTCTGCTGCTATATTCTTCTTGCCTGGAATGTACTCCCAACTGATGTTATATTCTTGTAAGACTAGGGTCCATCTTGTCAATCGACCGTGGCTTAATTTACAGTTCTTCAGGAATGATATGGACTTGTGGTCTGTCAGTACAGTTATTGAATATCCTAAAATATAGGTCCGGAATTTTCCGCAGGCAAATACAACACTTAACAGCTCTTTTTCTGTCACATTGTAATTTCGTTCGCACTTGTTCAGTGTTCTACTGGCGAAGCTTATAACCAGGTGGTTCCCATCTTCATCCTCTTGGTATAGTGTAGACCCTAAACTGATGTCGCTTGCGTCACAATTTAAGTAGAAAGGCTTATTGAAATCTGGGTGATGCAGCATTACTGTCTCCAGGAATTTGTTTTTAATCTGTTGAAACACTGTGTCTTGAGTTGGTCCCCATGTCCATTTGTCTTTTGAAGATAATTGTGGTGATAATTTTGTGGTTAATTCTGAATAATTACTTTGGAATTTATGATAATAGTTGCACAGGCCTAAAAAAGACTAACTGTTTTTTGTTTCTTGGTGTGGGGAATTGTTGTATTGATTCTATCTTTTCTCTAGAGGGGGTTATTCCATGTTCTGTTAAATGGAAACCTAAAAATTGTACTTCCTTAGCTATAAGTTGTGATTTCTCAAGTTTCAACGTGATGTGGTTTTCTGACAGCTTATTTAACACATGGTGTATTCTACTACAGTGATCTTCCCAATTGGTAGAAGTTATGAGTAGATCGTCTACATAAATGGTAGTGAACTGGAGCGCTTCTTGACCTAATACCTGGTCCATACATTGAATAAATATCGCTACAGAGTTCACTAATCCGAAGGGCAATCGTTTGAAATGGTAGTTGCGCCCTTCGAAAATAAAGGCCACGTATTTTCGGCTGTGGGGGTGTAGTTCCACCTGCCAGTATCCGCAAACGGTGTCCCATGAACTAATAAACTGTGTGCCATGAAACTTCTTTAAAATCTCCTCGATTTTGCCAGGAGATGTCCTGTCATTAATTAGATTTTTATTAATCTCCCTAGCATCCAGGCAAAGTCTTACTTTCCCGTTCTTCTTCTTGATAGCTACAATAGGGCTAGTATAAGGTGACTGACTGCACTCAATGATGTCATCTTTTAATAGTTGGTTAATTTCGGTCCTGACTGCTTCCTTTAAAGAATAAGCAATAGGGTATGACTTCCGATTAAAATTTACAGGTTCTTTGAATTTTAGTATACATTGGTAATTCTTGACCTTACCCGGGATGTCCGAGAATACATGCCGGTATCTGTTGTATATGTTGATCAACATTTCGATTTGGTCTGGGTTTGGTGAGTTGTCTCTCTTTGTTGACTTAAATTGGCGGATTTCTTTTATTTTTTCGTTCCACAAAATGTTATTGTTTGGTTGATACTCAATTTCTTCTGTAGGTGTCTGATTTCTAGGACTTAGCAATTCCCTTACGTAGAAAATGGTGCGGTCTTGAGGGGCTTCCTTTCTTCCAATTAGCTCAGCCGTCCATTCCAAATCTTGTGTACTCAGAGTTATTTTTCTCTGCTCATGTCAATAATTCCTGAGTATTTCCGCAGGATATCGCAGCCAATTAAACTGCAAAAGGGTAATCCATTAGCTACCAAAAATATCATTGGGATCTTGACTCCATGACTGGTCACTTCTAAATTGACCTGTTTTTTGACAGTTTTATTTTGTCGTCCAGTCGCTCCCATTAATATTATGTTGTTAATCGGTAGGGTTGGTATTACTGATTTACATTCTTTCTGTATTCGGTTGATCTCGGTGCTATCAATTAAAGAGACATTCGCACCCGTGTCGATCATCAATGTGGTGGTCACACCGTTTATTTTGGCAGTCACATATGCTATTTCATTGTTACATTGGTTGTGGTCAATTTCTTCTTCTTCAAGCAGTTCTTGTCTGATGTTCTTCAAATAATGACTTCGTATTATCGTTATGGTTTGATCTAGGTTTTGTCTGTAATTGTACCCAATAGAATGGTTCAGCGAGGGGTCTAGTTGGTTTCTCACTGCTGCGGTGCATTTAAAGAGAGTTCATTCTCTTCCTCACGTCTGTCCGGCGTGTTTGTTTGATTTCTCTCGTCCATTTCGGGCCGTCCCCCATGGTTGGTTTGATCATTGGTTGGCATGAAATGTACTTGGGGTCGATAATCGTTATTTCGGCTGTCGCCTTCAATACTTCGGCTCCTTCGTTGTCCGCCCCTTGAATTTCTCCTGTCTCCGTTCTGGTACTCATCATTATGTCCATTAAAGCTTAAGCGTCTTGGGTAATATCGCCTTCTCCCCTGATCATTATTGGCCTGTATGTAATTAACCCTTCTATATGGTTGGGGTTGATTATTTCCACCTTGGTTCTGTGGTCGGTTGGGGTTATTATTGTTATACTGAGGTCGTCTCATGTTATTGTTACTATTGCCAGCGTAATTGTTACCCTGATTGTTTGGTCGGTAATTATTTTCGCCGTTGTTGTTCACATTATTATTATAGTTATTATAATTATTCCGGTAGCTCCGGAAATTGGGGTTGTTGTTACTACCTTGATTGTTATTTCTATCTTGGTAATAGTCATTCCTCTTTATCTGTCCCCATTGTCGTGATCGTGCTACTCCCTCCTCGTAATGATACGCTAATTTTGTGGCCAAGCATTCCTCTGGTATTCGTGGTTTGAGGTTTCTGGCCAAGCATACCTTACCAAGAAAGTAAGAGGTTGGAGTCGTCCCTCGACTGGCGTCGTACTTGCCGTGACATATGTTGTCTTGCACTATATATTGAGTGGACTCTGACCTGTATTTGGCCCTGAATAGCGTCTTAAATTCATCATAACTTTGAATTTCGTGGCGGGTTGCAGTCCACCAGTTGTGTATTTCTTTAAAATACTCGTCTATTAAACTGCGGATTATGGTCCATCTATTTTCTCGAATTCTAGTTAAATTTTCTTCTACCCTTTCCAAAAATTCGATTGGGTTTATAATTCTTAAAATTTATATTATCGCGACTGTCCACGGTTTGTAGGTATTGACCCTGTGCCGGTCGGTTACGGATGGTTTCGAGTTCCTCTCGTATTTGCAGGATCTCTCGTTGTCGTAACTCTTCAATTTTTTCCTTGTTATTGACAGTCAGGTTTCGTATATTGTTCAATGAGGCGTCTATTTCCTCACATCTCTCTCATACGTCCGTCCTTACTCGCTTTATTTCATCCTGATTCATCTTCTTCAGCGATTCTATTCGGACTTCGTTAATTTCTTTTAGGCTGTTTATCCGTCCATCGACCTCTTCCCTAGTTTGCTGCAACTCCTGGTTGTATTGTTCACACCTCTCGTGTACTTCCGCGATCTCTCTTCTAACAATTGTTATTTCTCGTTCTATTTTCGAGTTTATTCTCTCGTTATTCTCCTCCATCTTCTTGCTGATATCGTCCATTTTCTGGCTGTTGTCGTCTATTTTAGTATTTAATGTTTCCATGGATTTATTTGTATTGTCTATCTTCTTGTTTAGTGATTTATTACTGTCGTCTATCTTTTTTCCCAAATCGTCCTTCAATGACTCGATATTTTTATTTAATTTCTCATTATTTTTTAATGTTTCTTCCATCATCTTCTTCATCCATTCCTGGAAGTCTGCATCCCCTGTTTGTGTGGGTCTCTCAGGTTGTTTGGGTTGCACGGGTTCTGCAGGAGGTATTATTTCTTGTTGGTTTTCTTGGGTATTATCTGTCGTAACTTCCATTTCAGTTGTTGTTTGTTCCTCCTGTACCTCCATATTTGCTTCGGTGTTTGTCTGTCCACTTCCTTCTTGTTTGACCTTGTATCTGGTATCGTGTCGGGCTAATTTAATATAGTTCAATTAAAATATACTATTTCTGTTTATTTTTAAAGCCGCACTCGTTGGTCGCCACTCTGTTAAATAACCAAATTCCCTCCTGTTTAATATTTAATGGGGTATCTCTTGTATCGTAATTATCATTAACAATTGATAAAGTTTGTTGTTATTATTAGCGATTTATTTTATTGATTTATCTTATTCAATGTACATAAATAGGTTTACTTACGCTTTCGTCGTTTAATTAATGTTTAGTTTATTATGAGTAAATGTTAACTTGTCGATCCGTTGATGAATGTAACTGGTGCGTAGATCTCTTGACGTCGACTCCTCTTCTGTTAAATTTGTCGTCTGTGTAAGTCAAAGTATTGTCGGGACAAAGTTTATTAACATAAATGACACTTCACGTACCTGTTTTGAAGTACTGGATGTTCAGACGTTCACAGTTAATTAACAAACTGTCAAGTTCTTTGTTGACCAGTATAGTATTGCTGTGAAGTTTTTTACAACACTTGAGATATTACTTGGGCGCCATATGGGTTTTTTCCACAGAAATGTCCCATAAAAATAAGCTTATGATTTAATAATTGATCGTATTGACCTTTACTGATTCTACCTTTAAAGGTTATTGAAATTGAGGTTAAATTAAATAGTTTACTTGATAATTCACTGTTAAAATGCACCTTAGTGCTAGCAATACTGATGGTTGATTATTTATTAAAATAATTAATAACAAAGGTTGATGCTGTATAATACTGGTTGTTTATTATGACCTATTGAATTAGGTTGACAAATACATTCAAAATAATAAATTGCGGATCACAAGTTGTCCGGTTTAATGACTGGCCTAGCTCAGTTTTGAGAACAATAATAACTCTTATTTCCTATTAACAAATTATTTATTTATTTATTTATTAACCAGAACATTTACATTACATCTTACAAACAATACATTTATAAAAGTAAGTAAACCTACAGAGGTATACTTTGATACCTGTTTGCAGGGCTGGCAAAAAAACCTTAAAAGTACATAGTCAGCTAATGCTAACTTAATACAATGAATATATTAATATAATCAAATTTCCATGACAATAGTAATTCATTACAATTATTTTATATATGGTATTATTTATCACACACAATTTCAAAGATATAGACAAAATATGTTAACTTAACATTCTTATATATTGGCTTTAATCCATTTCTTTAATTTGGTTTTCCTAGAGCTAATTTGACTTAATATTTTGAGATCATTTGGAAGGCCGTTAAACAATCTTATGGCTCTGACAAAACTGCTTCTACCACCAACTGTCTTAGATCTCAAAGGAATAGGAACACTTCTATTTCTAGTAATACTATTAGGGTTTATAAATTTAGTTTTCAAATCATTGTAATGAAGCTTTAATGCCTCAAAGGAAAATAAATGTTCTACATTTAGTGGATTATTGTGAGGTATGAAATGATTCCTGTTAACAATTTTCAGAATTTTATTTTGCAACTCTTGTATCAATTTTAATTTGCCTGCATACGCTCCTCCCCAGGCAATAATTCCATAGCTAATTATGCTCTGAAAGAATGCATAGTAAAGCATTCTAAGAGTCTCAGTATGCACATATTTGGAGATTTTATGAAAAATAAATACCAAATATTTTGTTTTATTTAAAATATACTCAATATGTTCATTCCAAATCATTCTATAATCAAATACAATCCCCAAATATTTACAACTTTCAACCCGATTCAATAATTTACCATTCATAGAAATACTAATATCATAAGGAACACTATCACAATAGTTTCCAAAAGTCATAAAAACTGTCTTGTCCAAATTTAGAGATAGTTGGTTCAATGCAAGCCATTTAGAAACCATATCTAAATAATTGATCATATTTAATTCCACTAACTTCCAAGTTTTATCAGTCGATATAACAGCTGTATCATCAGCAAAAGATACAATTAAATCACCATGCATACTGGTCAGCAAGTCATTTACATATAGAATAAACAACAATGGTCCCAGTACAGTTGTAACGGTACGGATTTGTGAGCCACCCCAGTTTAATTTCATATTAATTCAAATCATCATTTTAAGCACTTTCCAAATTGACAGACTTTCACCTGTAAGGAGCCTCCAGTACAGCAATGCAACATACACACAGTCAGTCAAAACAATTGCCAGACGCATTGCGTAATCACATAGCAGCAGCCTTGTGAAACAGTCTACAGTCTGCTGTGTGTCATCAGAGAGAGTGGTAATAAGCAGCATACAGTGCAGATAAAAATTACATAGTGGCCTCGGGTGTAAGATAGGCCGTAGTTAAGAGTAGGCCTATCTTTGAAAATACTAAAACTAATATAAAAACTGTATAACGCGCGGCCAACCTAAGCGAGCTAAGTGTTCGAAAATATGTCGGCCGACAAAACAACACGGAATGCTATTTTAAAGTGGATTAACGTAATAGTGGTGCCTCAAACTAATATGAAATAGTCAATAACAGTACCGCGGGTAAACAGTGTCAAAACTAAATTATGGTGTGTTAAACAGTGCATTCACAGCAGATGTGCAAAACAGCGGAGTTCTTCAGACGTTAAGTATTAACTGAGTTTTAAACAAGATTATTTTCCTTTTTTTCCCAGAGTATAATTCAACATAAATAAATATAAATCTAAAATGTACATCAGAGATCTCGAAGTGGGGTTTAAATAGAACGATAAAATCAAAGAACGAATGTGTGTGAGTGTGTAGCCAAAGCACGTATTGGTTCATTGCAGATAGTAAATAGTTGGGGTATACCATAGTTGTAATAAGCTAGTTAATTAAGAAATATTTTATTACTAAATTTGATTTCACAAATTGTTGCTCATTCTACAAGTATTTGCTCTAAATGTTATGAAAGAGAGACGAAGTAGTTGTTTTGAATAATAAATCAGAGGCAATGTGTTAGCACAAACGGTGTATTTGATCTTTGCCTATATCAAATCCAAATAATCCTTTTTGCAGCTGTTTTCGTCTGAAAGACTTTGGAATAAAAACCCGAAGGTAAGAGATAAAAATAATTATAATTTTGTAATTGATTCGTAGAGTTTCATTGGCGCCCGAACAGGGACAGCGAATATAATTTGTGGTTATATTCGCCGGACCTAACCAAGCTGCAGAACGGGTTGTTTGGGAGTGAGGGCGAATGTCAGTATAAGTATATAAATTGTGTATAAGTAAACACTTGAAAACATGGAAAACAATATTGATTTAACTAGCACTAGTGCTGAAAATCAAATAAGAACAAGAGTAAACGAAACGGTAGTAAATGAAAATATGTCAACCGAATCGGCCAATAAAAGCGATTCAGGTATTCAGACAGAGTCGCTGTCAATCAGTGACAGTAATGTAAATGGATCTGTAGTAATTAGTGAGGGGGGAGTAACTTCCACCCCTATTACAATTAAAACAAACATAAAAGAAAAAGAATTGTCATTGGAGGATATATTTGATTTTATGAAAAGTCGTTTTGATGTAAGTGATGTTAAATTCAATGAATTAAAGAGTGACATAAATAATATTGACCAAAAAATTGATAAGCGTTTATGTGAAATGAATACAAAATTTGATGAGCGTTTATATGATATGAAACAACAGAGTGTTAAGTTAGAAGACAATATTAATAAACGTTTAAATGAGACGAATGAATGTTTCAATACATTTAAAGAACAAATTATTAGAGTCAATAGGAGAACAGATTAAGAGTAATAGTAATGATGACAATAAAAAAGTAATAAGTGAGAGAAATAATGATGATATAATTAAGAATGTGGTATCAGAGAGTGATATGCTGAAAATAGATAGTGAAACAGTAAGTGAGAGTGAGAAAATGATAAGTTGTAATGAAGTAATAATTAGTGTTGTTGAATTGGAAAAAGAATGGAAAGAAAGAGTAGATGAATGTGTAGGGCAGAGAGTAAATTTTCCCCTTATTTGTGATGAACCAGAGTGTTCAAAATTGTTAGTATTGGAGGGCAAGAGACCCTTATTAGTGAAAGATTTGAGTTGTTTATTTTTGTTGAATAATTTTGTACCCTCTGCATGGAATGAGAGAGAAAGCGTGATATGGCATTATGAGAGAGATTTAAATGGAGAATTATGTATTGACAAAGAGATAGAATTATATAAACTAATGAGAAATTATAATGAGTTGAAAGAGATGTTAGAGATGAAATACTTACCTGTTAAAATAGAGAATGAAGATTATTTTGATGATACATGTTTAAACGATAATAATTTACCTTATGATGAAAAAATAACTGACTTGATAATGAATATTACTGATGGAGACTTAACCGATGTACTCAATGTTGACTTAGTATATGATTATTATGGTAAAATGAATAAACAGAAATTGTATGGTTACAAAACACAAGATAACCGTATACGGAATGTAAATAAAATTCAAAATTGTTATTTGAAACCCCGATTAATTTTTGACGATGGAGGTTGAAATTCATAAATGAACATTTTAAATATGTTAATATATGGTAATGACCTAGCTGAATTGTGATATTGAAGTGTGATATAACTGAATAATTATTGTTGAAGAGTTGTAAATACATGTGTAGTGAAAGTAATTGTATGTATTATAAAATGTTGAATTGTTTGTATGAAATAACATTGTTGTTAAATGTTTCAGAGGTTACACGGAGATATTGGTGTGTGTGTGGTGTGTATTTTGTATTCATGTCAATAAGTGGATTGTAAGTATAAAGTTCATAATACTAACAGGTGTGAAAAATATTGATTCAATAATATGATTTGAGATAATAGCATTAAATAGAAATTGTAATTAAAAGAGAAATAATAACTGAAAGGTGAATTAAAATCATATTTGGTTCGAATTGCAACAAATAGATTTTGATAAATATGTTAACATTAAAAGATTTATAGAAAGGAAAATTGTGCAGGAAGTATATATGCCAGTACATGATGTAACCAGAATGTTTATACTATGTGAGTCTTGCAGACTAGTGTTTATATAAACAGGTGTGGTATGTTGAGACTAATGTCTGTGGTCATGTTTGGTAACAATAACAAAAATGCTGTAGTCTGCTGAATCATTACCAGCAGCAGCAGAGCCCTATTGTGATAGAAACGAATTGAAATTAAATTTTTTTTTACAGACAAAATAATAATGAGGCAATTACTGTAACTTTTGAGATTAATTGAATTAGTTAAAGTAAATTAAATACAATTAAATTAATTTAGTAATAAAATTAATAGAAACAATGATTTTTAACAATGAACTTAACTTTATTTTCATTTAAATTCAAATTGGAATTATAAATTAAATGCTAATTGATGCCAATAATGATTAAAACACTTATTTAACACTGACAACTGATGGAAAATGTTCAGGATGAGATAGTGTCTGGAAAATAAGATGTATATACTGCTGTCCAAGTAACTTGTATCAAGGCCAATCTATATTTTATGTTTTAACTGTAGATTCCCCACCTAAGTGCGGTCATGGCCTCACCGGATCATGACCGTGAAAGTAGTTAATTGTGACAAATCATAAATTTTACTTGATATAACCGGCTTGTGGTTTGTTTTATTTTGTCAACCCGGTGGTTTGTTATATTTAGTAGGGGGGTTATTTTTGGGGAATCTACTAAATTTTGGAACAGGTCTGTTTTCACCCAGACAGGGGTGGTAGTCCATTAGGGGTGTATAATATAAAAAGAATATTAGGTTATATGTATACCGAATTTTATTGTAACGCCGAAGCAAGGATGGGGGTGGGATAAAAGAAAAAAATGTCCACCCCTTCCGCATCAGTCCTTGTGAAAGCAACTAGACGCCACAGTCTAGGGGGGGTAATAGTGAGTGTGGATGGGCGGTGACCCAGTTACAGGTCACGAGGGAGATGTGGGTTACGGCGAGGATGAGGCTGAAAAAGGCCAAGAAGCCTCGTGCAGACCACATTAAAATGTAACGGGCATCAGGGGTTAAGGGATTAAAAGGGGGGTATATATATAAAAAAAAAAAAAAAAAAAATTTTTTATAGTAGCTAAGTATAAATGGAGTTAATGTCCTTTTGTGTAATTAAGGTGTTATTTTGGATGGGCAACATTGTATGGGGAATATTATTCAATTTAACTGGAATTCATGTGTATTATTGTAAACCAATATTGTTTTATTAATATTATTCTTTAGGGTCTATAATATAAAATGAGCCAGTACGTTGTCAATGAACCAGTACGGTTAAGAAGAAACAAATCAGATGTGGGATATGGAGTGATGGAAGGCCGTTTGTTGATTTTTTTATTGAATGTTTTAAAAGTCAGGCGATACTGGGACGGGTATCTGTTCGGTTTTTCGGTGTTGGGATCTCGAATAGAGAAGTCCAGTAAGATCGGATGGGTGCTGTCGCAGTCGCCAGACTAGGGGGGTAAGAACCCATGATTTAGTAGTGTTCAGGGGGGTTGCGGTGCCATGTCCTC
Organism: Magicicada septendecula; assembly: GCA_034769895.1. Classification (NCBI taxonomy): domain Eukaryota; kingdom Metazoa; phylum Arthropoda; class Insecta; order Hemiptera; family Cicadidae; genus Magicicada; species Magicicada septendecula. The sequence continues at coordinate 247,163,692 of CM068371.1, read as the reverse complement.
ACTGATCCTCTTAGGTTTAGGCAATAAGAGTTTGAACGCCCCGGCCTTCAACCTCTTATTGGGGGGGTATTGTAACGGTACGGATTTGTGAGCCACCCCAGTTTAATTTCATATTAATTCAAATCATCATTTTAAGCACTTTCCAAATTGACAGACTTTCACCTGTAAGGAGCCTCCAGTACAGCAATGCAACATACACACAGTCAGTCAAAACAATTGCCAGACGCATTGCGTAATCACATAGCAGCAGCCTTGTGAAACAGTCTACAGTCTGCTGTGTGTCATCAGAGAGAGTGGTAATAAGCAGCATACAGTGCAGATAAAAATTACATAGTGGCCTCGGGTGTAAGATAGGCCGTAGTTAAGAGTAGGCCTATCTTTGAAAATACTAAAACTAATATAAAAAACTGTATAACGCGCGGCCAACCTAAGCGAGCTAAGTGTTCGAAAATATGTCGGCCGACAAAACAACACGGAATGCTATTTTAAAGTGGATTAACGTAATAGTGGTGCCTCAAACTAATATGAAATAGTCAATAACAGTACCGCGGGTAAACAGTGTCAAAACTAAATTATGGTGTGTTAAACAGTGCATTCACAGCAGATGTGCAAAACGGCGGAGTTCTTCAGACGTTAAGTATTAACTGAGTTTTAAACAAGATTATTTTCCTTTTTTTCCCAGAGTATAATTCAACATAAATAAATATAAATCTAAAATGTACATCAGAGATCTCGAAGTGGGGTTTAAATAGAACGATAAAATCAAAGAACGAATGTGTGTGAGTGTGTAGCCAAAGCACGTATTGGTTCATTGCAGATAGTAAATAGTTGGGGTATACCATAGTTGTAATAAGCTAGTTAATTAAGAAATATTTTATTACTAAATTTGATTTCACAAATTGTTGCTCATTCTACAAGTATTTGCTCTAAATGTTATGAAAGAGAGACGAAGTAGTTGTTTTGAATAATAAATCAGAGGCAATGTGTTAGCACAAACGGTGTATTTGATCTTTGCCTATATCAAATCCAAATAATCCTTTTTGCAGCTGTTTTCGTCTGAAAGACTTTGGAATAAAAACCCGAAGGTAAGAGATAAAAATAATTATAATTTTGTAATTGATTCGTAGAGTTTCACAGTTCCCTGGGGAACACCTGTATTTATTTCACAATAATCACTAACATAATCGTTACACTTACCACATTGTTTTCTATTTTGTAAGTAACTCAAAATAAGCTCATGTGCTTTACCTCTAATGCCATAGTTATATAGCTTATCTAGTAAAATTTTATGATTTACAGTAATATTTCTCTTATTTAATTAAATACCTCAAGGGTGGTTTCTTTTAAAATACAGAATAGAACGTTATTTTTCCTTCCAGAAAACACTAGTATGATATCATAATTCAGGTTAGACACCTTTAGTAAATTTCAATTGAATAAATTGAGTAACGAGAAGTTTGTTTGTTTAGACTCGAACTGATTTTAGTTATAAAAATTTTAGTACATATTCTCTTACATCGGGATGTATTAACCCCTCTAAATAAAATTGGTACAATGTTATCTACAAATAGTCTTATTGTTTTTGCGTCAGTACAAAGTGTTTTAAGTTCTACGATTAACTGATGAAATGTAAACAAATAAATTTTATCACTGTACTACCTGGTTTTTTAATCATATAGATTAAAATAAACACATTAACGATCGGATTATAGTGATCGTTAATTCACTTCACTTAAATCGCACTTGGAACGAGAATAACCTTCTTCTGACTAATGATAGGTTACCGCCTTTTTAGGTTATGTTTACTGGTCTCGTTCCGATACACGCACTATTTATTTAAAGTCACAACTAACTCTCGATGCACTTAGGTGAGATTATTCATCTTCTCAATAGTTAATTTCCAAAATTTACTGTAATTACTTCAATCTGTACTGTTGTTGTTGATGATATGATATAAACAAAATGCAGAACGCAGACGATAAGCTTGTGGAGAAAAATGCCAATGCCAGTTTTTTCGCGTGTCGTCGATTATATAGCAGCCTCTTGATCGTCGCTAGGGTTCATTTTCGCTAAGTAAACTCGTTCGTGATTGGTACAAAATTATGTCATGATGACGTAATGTTATTAATAAACCTTACCGATACGTATTTTGTACTCGCTAACGTTGTTGTTATTATTACATGAACTTCTTTAAATTTTGCCAAAAACAATGATGCCAACGTTAATTACTTGACTATTACAATTCCATTTTTGATGCTATTACTATCAAATTATAGCTTATTTTCTTATCTTTAATTTGATGTGGCTTGAGGCCAGTTTGAACAAAGTTTTCATTAATAATACATTAATTTACTGTCCTAAGACATGGTTTCCTAGTGTCGTCTGCTAACAATGCAAATTCGACTATTTACCTTTCTTTAATATTTGCTTAATTACATTTGTTTTCTCATTCGAACATTACAAAATGGTTAAAATTAAATACATTATTAAATCTAAATGCTGCCTACAGCTAAACAATATAAATTCTTGGTCTAATTATGTCGACACATTACTTTGAAAATTCCTAATTCACTAATTACATTTTTATCTGTCCTACTCATTTCTAAAGCATATAATATCGGTCAAGTGGTGGTACTTTACACCTTTATTCGTCATAGTTATACTTCTATTAGTTTATTTTAATTAGGGGTTCTATTTCCCTATCATTTCATTGACATAAACTTGGTCATACAGGGTCTGGGTGTAATTCTATTACAAGGTTTATTCCCTGATTACTATTATCTTTACATACATATTATTTATTTAGGAAGTTACCTACTTACATATAAGGCTTCCATTTATAATTACTCTTAATCTATACTACTACACATTTGTTTGTAATTCTATCTTTTACAATTTTGTGGCTATATCTGTGCTAGAGTACATGGTGTTTGTTATTTCTATATCATGGTTCTATTTATATCAGCCAATATTCTGTTATTTGTTACCATGTTATTAAAGTCAGTGTTTAATTTGTTTGTTCTGTATGACTCTACTCATCAAGGTTTTTATCTGGCTTACTTGACAGCTTATTTGTGAATCTTTGCTTGTCCATTTGTCATAGTCAGACAGTTTATTGAAGTTGTAGTGTCATAGTGTCATGTAGTGGATTCATCACTGCTTCTTGGGATCCCTCCTCTTCTATCTTCTTAGCTGGTCCATTCTCTTCTCTGTTACATTCATTTTAATTTACTCATTTACAACCCTAGTGTTATATTTCACCCTTCTGGTGTTCATTATGGTTATGGAACATTTGGTGATGTTACAAAATCCATGGGACCTGATACCTGAGGTACCAGACTGAAGGAATTTTAACCCAAATCCTAATGTAAGGTTTACTTTAAAATTTTTTAATTTTTGGGAAACCACAGACCTAAAAATTAAGTTAGGGGCAATTTTATTCAAAACACAAATGATATCTTTAATTATTTGACAAAATTAATATATCTCAACACCCTTTATAAATCTTGGACCATCTTCAAACAGTTTGTAAGATATGTTTGTACAAAAACTTTACAAATTGTTGTCAGTTACATACAATTGTTATATTTATGAAAAGTATTGGTTACATGCCTATAGATATCTACAGAAACTTAAAAAGCTTAAATTATTTGTCACTGAAACATTATGGTTATAAATTTGACTAAAACACTCATGCAATAGATCAGAAATGTTTATAGTGTCTTGTATCATTGTCTGCTTTACAATTATTTATCTACAAAAATATTAGTGGAATTGGGATTTTCATACTTTGTTGATAATTAAAACAATTACCTAATACTGAAATTTATTTGATAATAAATGTATTTTGTTGAAAACAGCAGATAGTTCTGCATCTCAGGGAGCTTACTAGTCACTACAAATGAGTCATTGGATTGTCCTTAACTGAGTTTACTTTTAATTTACAGATCTTAAAGTTAAAAAAAAAAATTATTCCAAAGTCACCTCTTATTGAAAAAGAGTTACTAGCACCACTACCACTACTAAGACCCATCATAATTCCAACGAAAACTCTCAGTTTATGAGCTTATTACAAAACAATTCAATAATAATGTCACAGATACCTGAATAAGTTCCATTATTTCTTTTAGCATGCCTTCAACGTCATGATATGTATCTGTCAACTTATCCATCGCATCAATGAGATTCTTAATAGCATCAGGTTTAGCGCTTAGTGCTGCACATCGTTCAACTAACTCCTGTAATAAGGAATATTCTGTCAAATAAATCTTACACTAAAGTTATTAACAATTACAAGCTAATAAAATTGCTGTAGTTTAACAGTAACAACATGCTCCCATAAACCACAAACTATATCTGGCACTCTTAAAAATTAAAATCTGAATGCTTATAAAAATTAATTAGAAAGATTCACCAATCCAAAATTACATAACCAAACTAAAAAAAGGGAATCATATAACCCACACTTAACATAATGTGATACTGCTACTTGTTTTTTATCTCCCTCTAATAAAAAATCACTACCTACTAAAAGTCTAGTATGAGTATTAAAAACGGCATAACAATCAATATACAACGGTAGAATAAAATCGGGTCTTTAGAATCACTAAACGTATCTTTAAAAAGCTGGCGGTCTCAATAAGCCTGATAAAAATAAAAGTAGTCAGAGTCATTTGGGAAGTCAATAAATAAGTTGTCAGGAAGAAACAAAGATAATTTACGAAGTTGAAAAACGTAGTAAACTTCTGGAGGTTTCCAGATAAAACGGGAAGAGATGACAGACTCGCAAAATGGTTCTGTGTAACAAGTAAGTGAAACAATGGCTGGTCTATATCTGTGATTTACATGGACGCGTAAGTCACATAATTAACTTTTGAATTAACAGAAGAGTAGGATGTTATCTTACAAGTTTTAAAACTTGTATCTGAAATTTTATTAACATTAAAACGCAATTCCCATTGCAAAAAACACTGTGCATGTGCACGTGTGTGCGCACACTTTCTCTTACCACAATTTAAAGAACCTTTATCTCTATATCAGATAAAATACTACTATATTATACGTTACCTATAGAATTATGATTTTCTAACCTATTACAATTTATAGTCTAGAATTAACGTTTGTAACTGTTTGAAAAAATAAAAGTAAAAAGAAGAAACGACTAAGCCCCAATTATATTCTTTGGGGTTGCGTAATTAACTAAACTAACACGTTATAACGAGAAATCTGATTTTATTTCACTAAAATGCATTGTACCCTTTTCTTTAATGTTTAAAACAAATTTAATTCCAAAACAAAATAAATTAAAAGAAAATCTTCAATGGCAAATAAGTACTTTTTTTAGCGCTTACTACACACCCTTTGTTCTTTAACTCGCTCTCACACGCTATTGAGACCTCATATTCTGTTTGATATTATTTCTTTACTCACATAAAAGTATTTATTTAAAAAACTGAATTTTCTATATCTGTGGGAAACTGGTTATGTCTTTATTTTGTACTTATCTCTTCCGACGGGGAGTCTCCTGCTTGTTGCACAATTAGTCGTAATTCGCTTTCCCAACGAAAAATCACAATAATAATGTTCCAAAAGTTCGAATTTATGTTTACATTTTGTTTCGATTGAATTCATACCATTTTCCGAAACTTTTTTTAATAAGAACTCGGTAGGCCTACCGTAACTGCTCGGCCTACCTTGATTGTCCACACACACTGTAAACTACATCTGTACTGTTCGGTGGCTGGCTGGAGACTGTGGTGCTTCGCTTCCGTTTCTGCATCACGATTCAGTTCAAATACGCATTTGAAACCAGTTTTTTCCGGTCACACTCCATCCGTCCCTCCTTTGGATTGACGTCATTTGTTTTTCACTTGATCATCACAGCACCTGGCCGTCAACCGCTCCCGAACTCTGACTTACTTCGTCTTTGTCAACAAAATGCTTTTTGTGTGATTCACTGTCTAAAACTAGAATTCGTTACATAAGTACCGTTACAAGACCCCCACAATGAGAGGTTTTATGTCTAAAAACACAAAAGCTCTTGTTGCCTAAACCTAGGCGGATCAGTGAGGATATGGCACCATGACCCCCCCTTACTTCCTGATTAAAAGTTGGGTACTTATCCCCCTAATCCAGTGGCTGTGGTTGCACCTGCATGACTTTGCTGGACTTCCCTCTTCAGGATCCCAACACCGTAAAGCCAGACAGGCACTTGGCGACCCTGCCCTGACGAGCTGGCCAGCACAGGTTCACCTCCACATTTCCACACAGATTCTATGACAACAAAAGCAAAAACGTTATTAAATGGTCTTTCACTAATCCATATCCTTGCACTGATTTGGGTTCCTCCTAGAAGTACTGATTTGTGGTATCTGTAGTATCTTAACACCCAAATAACATATTACAATTCAAAAGTAGATATTCTTATACTAAAATAAAACACATTACTTACATTTCATGTTTACTTTACATTTCACCTTAACAGGTTCAATCAATTGTCCACAATTCATTACCACTCAAGTTCAAATTCCATTAACACAATCGGTCACAATACAGTATTTTATAACTTCTCAAAGGTTTAGATTTGCTGCACTGTTCTTTAAAATTACCATGTTGCAATTTTACAATATAACCAACATTTATATTCTTGGATTTCGTTGTCCATGACGTGTCCGTTACTTAACTAAATATCACTATAATATTGACGACTCGGAACACTAAGTTTTTTATAAGTAAAAACGCAAAGTTTTACCTTACAGCCTAAACCGGCTTTCACCTATAGAAGGCTTCATCAGAGGCTGTCGTTAGTAGCTCGTCTTGTTGTTGGCGAGGAGATAGTGTTTCGAAAGATTGAAGCTGTGTGTGTGTGGTGAGATGTGTTCGAATAATGCGTGCGATTTGAATTGTGTCTGTTCGTTTAGGATGTCGTTTTTATTTGTTTTTGTGTGTTTGTATATTTCTAATTGTTCTAGAGTGTCTAGTTTTCGGCCTTTTGTGTGTACGTGTAGTATGTTCATGTTATTGTCGATGTTTTTATATGTGTGGTTTGCTTCAATGAGGTGGTTTGCGAAGGTAGATTCTGTAGTGGTGTGGAGTGCTTTTGTGTGTTCAATGTATCTCTGTTTGAAGCTACGTCCTGTCTGGCCTATGTAGAATTTACTGCAATTTGAACAATTTAGTTTATATACACCGGGTAGATCGAATTTGTTTTGTGCTTTGGGCATGCGTTTTGATAGTGTGTGTTCTGTTTTGTTAGTGGTTTTGTAAGCGATTCTGTATCCTGCTTTTTTGAATTTGTGGGCAATTTTTTCTGTTTGTTTGTTGATGTATGTTAGTGTTATGAATTTGTTGTTTTCTGTCTTTGTCTGTTGTTTGTTTTGTGTTTTGCGTAGGAGTTTACTGACTATTGTTCTGTCATAACCGTTAGATTCTGCTAGATATTTTATCGTGTTTAGTTCGTCTTTGTAGTCTATTTCATCTAAGGGGATGTTGTTAAGTCTATGTATCATGGTTCTAAAAGCAGCTAGTTTGTGTTGTATTGGGTGATTGGAGGTGTTGTGTATTAGTATGTCAGTTGTAGTTGGTTTTCTGTATATACTGAATTTGTGCCTGTGTTCTAGTTTTGTGATGGAGAGGTCTAAGAAGTTTATGGTATTGTTGTGTTCGTATTCGGCAGTGAAGGTTATGTTTTTATGTATTTTGTTTATGTGCGTTAGTAACTGTTCACATTGTCTTTTGTTTCCCCTGTATAGTATTAGAATGTCATCAACGTATCTGTGCCAATATAGTATTTTATGTGAGTGTCTGTCATTGTTTGTGAGTATTTTTGTTTTTTCTAAGTGTTGGAGGAAGACTTCTGCTAGAATGCTGGATATGGGGGAGCCCATGGGTAGGCCATCGTTCTGTGTGTAGTATTTATTGTTATAAGTAAAGTAGTTTTGTTTTGTGATAATGTTCAGAGTTTCTGTTATTTCATTGATAAGTTCGTCTGGTGTGTTGTTCTGTTTGAGTTTGTTTTGTAGGATGGTGATTGTTTCTGAGATGGGGATGTTTGTGTACAGGTTTTTAATGTCAAAGGAGGCTAATGTGGCGTTATGGGGGATGTGTATGTCTTTTATTTTTGTTACTAGGTCAGTGTTGTTTTTTACTGCAATGTTGTTGTCTATTTGTGTGTGTTGTCTAATAATTTTGTCTAGATATTTTGCCAGTTTGTGTGCAGGGGCATTACGGTAGTTGATAATGGGGCGGATCGGAATGTCTTCTTTATGGATTTTGGGAAGCGCTTGGAGTGTAGGTGCTGATGGTCGGATTTGTTTCATGTAGGGCTTTTGTTTATGTGTCATAATGTGTTTGGCTTTGTTGACTATTTGTTTTACTGAGTTTTGGTATCTGTCGGTGGGGTCGTGTTTTAGTTCTGTGATGTTGTTCTGTTCTATGAAGTCTTGTACTTTTTTGTGTAGGTTGTCTGTGGGGATAATTACAGTCGTGTTGCCTTTGTCAGCTTTTACAAATGTGATGTTGTGTTTGTGTGCCTTTTCCCTCAGTTTGATGGCTGTATGTATTTCTGAGTTGTGGTTTTTGTTGTCTGGTATCTTATGTACTCCTATTGTGTTGTTTATATTATGTCTTAATGTGTCTTGATGTTCTGGTGCTGTGTTTTGTATATTTGTTTCTGTGTCAATTATGAGCTTTGTTAGTGTTTGGTTGTTATGTTTGTAATGTATGTTATGTTTTAGGCCTTTATCAAGGAGTGTTTGTTCGTTTTTTGTGAGTGTGACGTTCGTGAGGTTTACTGTACGTGGGTAGAATTTGTGCGAGGGAATTATATCTGTTTTGATTGGTGTCAGGTTTTTTATTTTTCTGTCGTGTTTTGTCTGTATGTTGTGTATTTGTTTTTTTGTCCATTCATTTGTGTGATGTATTAGTTCAGTCATGTAATTGTGTCCGTATGTGTTGGCGATATGTAGGTGTAGTGTTAATGCTTTGCGATTAAGTGCATCTTTTTTCTTATATAGTTGTTTAATTGATTCTTTCATGTATGTTCTTTGTGCGATGTTTTGTGTTATTCGGGCAGCCTGGTTGTTATGTTTAATTTTGATTTGGGCATATTTAGGTGTTAGTGAATTGTTTATGCATGTTTTGTTGAAATTTATGTGAGCTACAATCTTTCTAACCTTCAAAGTTGTGAACTTGTACGCTTGGACGTTGGCTCGTCTTGCTGAGTTAAATTCTTGGATTTCGTTGTCCATGACGTGTCCGTTACTTAACTAAATATCACTATAATATTGACGACTCGGAACACTAAGTTTTTTATAAGTAAAAACGCAAAGTTTTACCTTACAGCCTAAACCGGCTTTCACCTATAGAAGGCTTCATCAGAGGCTGTCGTTAGTAGCTCGTCTTGTTGTTGGCGAGGAGATAGTTTCTCCATCACAAAACTAGAACACAGGCACAAATTCAGTATATACAGAAAACCAACTACAACTGACACACTAATACACAACACCTCCAATCACCCAATACAACACAAACTAGCTGCTTTTAGAACCATGATACATAGACTTAACAACATCCCCTTAGATGAAATAGACTACAAAGACGAACTAAACACGATAAAATATCTAGCAGAATCTAACGGTTATGACAGAACAATAGTCAGTAAACTCCTACACAAAACACAAAACAAACAACAGACAAAGACAGAAAACAACAAATTCATAACACTAACATACATCAACAAACAAACAGAAAAAATTGCCCACAAATTCAAAAAAGCAGGATACAGAATCGCTTACAAAACCACTAACAAAACAGAACACACACTATCAAAACGCATGCCCAAAGCACAAAACAAATTCGATCTACCCGGTGTATATAAACTAAATTGTTCAAATTGCAGTAAATTCTACATAGGCCAGACAGGACGTAGCTTCAAACAGAGATACATTGAACACACAAAAGCACTCCACACCACTACAGAATCTACCTTCGCAAACCACCTCATTGAAGCAAACCACACATATAAAAACATCGACAATAACATGAACATACTACACGTACACACAAAAGGCCGAAAACTAGACACTCTAGAACAATTAGAAATATACAAACACACAAAAACAAATAAAAACGACATCCTAAACGAACAGACACAATTCAAATCGCACGCATTATTCGAACACATCTCACCACACACACACAGCTTCAATCTTTCGAAACACTATCTCCTCGCCAACAACAAGACGAGCTACTAACGACAGCCTCTGATGAAGCCTTCTATAGGTGAAAGCCGGTTTAGGCTGTAAGGTAAAACTTTGCGTTTTTACTTATAAAAAACTTAGTGTTCCGAGTCGTCAATATTATAGTGATATTTAGTTAAGTAACGGACACGTCATGGACAACGAAATCCAAGAATTTAACTCAGCAAGACGAGCCAACGTCCAAGCGTACAAGTTCACAACTTTGAAGGTTAGAAAGATTGTAGCTCACATAAATTTCAACAAAACATGCATAAACAATTCACTAACACCTAAATATGCCCAAATCAAAATTAAACATAACAACCAGGCTGCCCGAATAACACAAAACATCGCACAAAGAACATACATGAAAGAATCAATTAAACAACTATATAAGAAAAAAGATGCACTTAATCGCAAAGCATTAACACTACACCTACATATCGCCAACACATACGGACACAATTACATGACTGAACTAATACATCACACAAATGAATGGACAAAAAAACAAATACACAACATACAGACAAAACACGACAGAAAAATAAAAAACCTGACACCAATCAAAACAGATATAATTCCCTCGCACAAATTCTACCCACGTACAGTAAACCTCACGAACGTCACACTCACAAAAAACGAACAAACACTCCTTGATAAAGGCCTAAAACATAACATACATTACAAACATAACAACCAAACACTAACAAAGCTCATAATTGACACAGAAACAAATATACAAAACACAGCACCAGAACATCAAGACACATTAAGACATAATATAAACAACACAATAGGAGTACATAAGATACCAGACAACAACAACCACAACTCAGAAATACATACAGCCATCAAACTGAGGGAAAAGGCACACAAACACAACATCACATTTGTAAAAGCTGACAAAGGCAACACGACTGTAATTATCCCCACAGACAACCTACACAAAAAAGTACAAGACTTCATAGAACAGAACAACATCACAGAACTAAAACACGACCCCACCGACAGATACCAAAACTCAGTAAAACAAATAGTCAACAAAGCCAAACACATTATGACACATAAACAAAAGCCCTACATGAAACAAATCCGACCATCAGCACCTACACTCCAAGCGCTTCCCAAAATCCATAAAGAAGACATTCCGATCCGCCCCATTATCAACTACCGTAATGCCCCTGCACACAAACTGGCAAAATATCTAGACAAAATTATTAGACAACACACACAAATAGACAACAACATTGCAGTAAAAAACAACACTGACCTAGTAACAAAAATAAAAGACATACACATCCCCCATAACGCCACATTAGCCTCCTTTGACATTAAAAACCTGTACACAAACATCCCCATCTCTGAAACAATCACCATCCTACAAAACAAACTCAAACAGAACAACACACCAGACGAACTTATCAATGAAATAACAGAAACTCTGAACATTATCACAAAACAAAACTACTTTACTTATAACAATAAATACTACACACAGAACGATGGCCTACCCATGGGCTCCCCCATATCCAGCATTCTAGCAGAAGTCTTCCTCCAACACTTAGAAAAAACAAAAATACTCACAAACAATGACAGACACTCACATAAAATACTATATTGGCACAGATACGTTGATGACATTCTAATACTATACAGGGGAAACAAAAGACAATGTGAACAGTTACTAACGCACATAAACAAAATACATAAAAACATAACCTTCACTGCCGAATACGAACACAACAATACCATAAACTTCTTAGACCTCTCCATCACAAAACTAGAACACAGGCACAAATTCAGTATATACAGAAAACCAACTACAACTGACACACTAATACACAACACCTCCAATCACCCAATACAACACAAACTAGCTGCTTTTAGAACCATGATACATAGACTTAACAACATCCCCTTAGATGAAATAGACTACAAAGACGAACTAAACACGATAAAATATCTAGCAGAATCTAACGGTTATGACAGAACAATAGTCAGTAAACTCCTACACAAAACACAAAACAAACAACAGACAAAGACAGAAAACAACAAATTCATAACACTAACATACATCAACAAACAAACAGAAAAAATTGCCCACAAATTCAAAAAAGCAGGATACAGAATCGCTTACAAAACCACTAACAAAACAGAACACACACTATCAAAACGCATGCCCAAAGCACAAAACAAATTCGATCTACCCGGTGTATATAAACTAAATTGTTCAAATTGCAGTAAATTCTACATAGGCCAGACAGGACGTAGCTTCAAACAGAGATACATTGAACACACAAAAGCACTCCACACCACTACAGAATCTACCTTCGCAAACCACCTCATTGAAGCAAACCACACATATAAAAACATCGACAATAACATGAACATACTACACGTACACACAAAAGGCCGAAAACTAGACACTCTAGAACAATTAGAAATATACAAACACACAAAAACAAATAAAAACAACATCCTAAACGAACAGACACAATTCAAATCGCACGCATTATTCGAACACATCTCACCACACACACACAGCTTCAATCTTTCGAAACACTATCTCCTCGCCAACAACAAGACGAGCTACTAACGACAGCCTCTGATGAAGCCTTCTATAGGTGAAAGCCGGTTTAGGCTGTAAGGTAAAACTTTGCGTTTTTACTTATAAAAAACTTAGTGTTCCGAGTCGTCAATATTATAGCAACATTTATAGTTAACTTTACTCACATCAAATTATAACAACAGGGCTGCAAACTGGTTTTGAGGTCTAAATTACTGATTTTACTGACTAAAATCACTGAAATACTGACTTCTTGCTGACCTAAGATAAAATAACTGACCTTAATTACTGACCTCCATCGACCATATTAATATTAATTTACAAGTAACTAGAGACAGTTTAAAACATATTTTTTTATAATTGGCCACCCTTTTCCCCACTGAGCAGCTGTAAAACAAAATCTAACATACAACGGCATTATTTTAGTTTGAGACTTATTAAAAAACATTGAAACTCATTGCTTGGGTTTTTTTATTGAAAAATGAAGTAATTAGTGAAGATTTTCTTTTCTCAACAGTTTTCTGAATTTTTTCCGCATCATGTCTTTTTATGTCAGCTTCTTCTTTAACTTTCTGAGCACTTTCCAGGATTGCCTGTGCAACATTAGCCGCAACAAGATCCTTATTTTTAATAGCCTGCTTTAATCTTTCATTTGCATCTTTTAAAAGAGTATCAGCTACTTTTCTTTTCTCTTCTTCATCACTTTTCAGTTGTTTTAATACTACTTCTTTTTCATCAATACCTTTCCTCTCAGCTGAGAGTTTTTTCTTTAATTCGTTTTCGGCAATACGCTCTTTCTCCTTAGCTTCTTCTTTCTTTTCCTGTTCTTTCTTTAAACGTTGTTCTTCTAGGTACTGCCTATGATGTATATAGGCTGACTGAGCGAGATTCAAGAGCTCTTTGTTTATATGAACCAAATGTACTTTTTTATCATAGAGTTTATGCAATGTGAAGATAGGCATCCAGAGTTCCTTCAGACATACTTGCCCGATCAGAGGTCATAACTCTCTGTGAGCTTGAGAAGCCTCTTTCCACATCTGCTGAACCATGAGAAAGAGATAAAGCTGCTTTGACAACCTCAGAAACAAGTGGGTACTTCATCTCACCTGCCTTATCAGTTTTCTTAAAAAACTGGTTCCAGTAAACATCAATGCGATTGCTCTTGCTATGGAGCTCATCTTCTTCCAAACTCAGTAACTTCCATTCATCAATAAGGGAGGCTATGTTCAGATCAATAGGCAATGCTTTTGCCACTTCAACGATGGACTTCCAACTATTGTCTTTTGTTCTTTCGGATGGGATCAAACATTCAAAATGCTTCTATAAAGGTTTTGACGTCAAGGAAGACTTGGTAAAAATGTGTTTACAACTAGCGATGAAATGCTTTTTTGCTTGGAGCAGAAATGCAAGTTTGTCCTTTTCTGGTAACATTTGTAATTCTTTTACATTTAATCCACAGTTTACTTCTTTAAGAGGAAGAAAACTTTTCTCATCATTCAAGGAATCTAACAAGAAGATAACCTCAGAATGACATATACGAGTCATTAGTCTGCTTGTTAGAGTTTTGAGGTGATCATACAGAAGGTGAATCAAAGGTTCTTCTTTCTGAAAGTGACCAGTAAACTGTGAAAATATGTGAGCACTGGAGCAAGCAAAGTTTATTTCCACTTTCATTGTGTTAACTTTCAGAAGACTAACAATGTTCTTGTATTTGGATGATATCACTAAATCACTTTTATATTTTGGCACAAATACCATGAAATACTTCGTGACTGCTGGCCACTGTTCTAGGAGTCTTAAACCTGCTGACTCCAAAGACAACCACCTTGAAGAAACATGTTTGATGAACCTGTGCTTAGGTAGCTTCAGATCATTCTGAATTTTTTCAAAATCTTCCCATCTCGAAGGCCAACCATCAAAAAAGTCATGAATAAGGAATATCACATTTGAAGCGTTATCACCAAGTTCTTTCATACCGCGCCTAAAAGCATTGTGAAGTATGTGAATGTTGCATGTACCAATGTCAACCATTCGTTTTTTTCTTAATAAAATAAGAGATTCATTCATCAGGTTTGTAACTGCTTTATTGACATTGGGTCCATCATTACTGAGCATCAGTAAGTTGGTTCGCAGTAAGGTTGTGTTATCTATAGCTTCACACAGCTTATTATACAATCAGCGGTAGCTGACCCCATAAAAAAAGTCTGCAAATGCCTTGTAACAATCATTTCTTTAGATGGAGACCAATACTTAACAGCTGTTTGAAGTTCTTTTGATGAGCCAGCATTAACAGTTTCGTCAAAACATAATGTGAAAAGAGCACCATCCATTTCATTCAACATTTGCTTTTTAAAGAATGGTGCCAGAGCATCAGTTATTAAGTATTGTGCCTTTGTTCTTGAAAGTGAAAAATCTGTAGGAACACTTGATGGAAACATCGCTTCAACAGTCTCCCGAATGTCTTCACAGGATGGAAGCAAAGGAAAGTCCGCTGCAACTGTCTTCATTACCCAAATAAGTTCCGCTTTGGCTGCACTATCTCTAATGTTGTACAACTGAACCGTTTGCTTGATTGTTTCACCAACACTAGTAGATGGCGCACAGTCTTGTGAACCAGCTGTGCATTGGCGAACTGAAGTCAGGTGAAATTGTGAAGAGGAAAGTTTTTGTTTACATTCTTCTTTATGCTTCCGAGAAGATGCATGCTGTTCCACGGCTTCATATCCCCACGAAATATTGAAAGTTTTTACACAAAGGGTACAGAACATCTCATGGTCACTGGCTTTACGTCCCCACTCAGCAACAATATATCCATTACAGTCAGACTTTCTCAGCCAGTCACTTTTAAATTTACACCTGCCCATTTCAAATACTTTACAGTAAGAAATTGTTTTTAAATACTTAAGAGTCCCAACAAATTATTTGATTTCAAAAAATTATAAGGCCAGTATGAAACAACAGATTAAAAAACTTTGGGTGGTTGCTTTCTTCCCTTCAGTTCCGGTTGTATTCTTCTTTCTTAACTTTGAGCCAGTATAGTAAGTCTATGGAAGCTCTAACAATTTTTTCAGTGATCTTTCATGGATATTATCGGCCTTATAAATTATACCAGTAAACCAGCACCTGAAACAAAAACACAGATGAAATGTACTGTTAAAAATATTACGGTGCTATAAAAATCTGTTACTGCAACAGGAATTTATAGCACCAATACTGCGCCCTCAGTTAAACATCATTGGGCAAACAGTACATTCCAGACTGCTTTTTATACTGGAATGCAATCTCACAATCTGCTTTTCATACCTAATCTTAATTATTTATTTCTGACAAAAAAATTTTTAATTATCATGTTAGAAAGTAAGGAAATAAAAAAAATGAATTGCCGGTACTGAGTAAAAACCCTTTTTTAAGGACCACTAAATTCTGCTTTAAAAAACTGACTTTACTGACCAATTTAAAAAATACTGGCTTTTTACTGACTTGCTCAAAAATACTGACTTTTACTGACTTTACTGACCAGTTTGCAACACTGTAACAAACAACATTGTTATTACAAGGATAAACATTTTATACGTAGCTAGTGTCGTAGCTACCCTCTCAATACAAAATCTCAATACCCCATTACAAACCATATTATATGACATATTTCTTATATCTCATAAATACATCACATTAAAATAAACATTACAACTTTGAATTTCGCATTATAACTTTAGCTATAATTTTTTCTATTAAATATTTCATTCATCAACCTTTGATCATTTATAATTTATTATAAAATTCAAATCTAAATTTTTCGAATTTATTACAAAATTCACATCTTAAACCATTTCAAATCAATTTAATTACATAACTGAACTCAGTATGCCAATTATTATTCAATAAAAATTATAAACATTACTACACAAAATACAATATACACACACAAGAAAATGTATCCTCAGATACCCTACAATAACAATGACTTAACCTAATATATAACACATTTAACCCCATTACAGATTTATATATAATATAATACTACATAATCCATCATTATTTCCTAAAATCATTATACAGATTATACTATTAAGCCAAGTAACAAAACCATTAAAACCAAATAAATGTCCATCATCAACATGCGTCTAACCCCCATCATCATAAATTAGTCTTATATTGTGTATACACCACTGATTATTGTTCAATTCCATTATATTACCTCTTTCAATATAATAACCATTTAAATTTGTATTGTCCACTATACCATAATAATCAAAAGCAGGATTATTCCATAATATTATACCTTGTCAACATCGTCAGTCAAGTCGCCCTTGGGATTATTGGTCACAATCAGGTAAGTCACAATATCATCATCATCATCTGCTGCACCAGTTACTCCAGTCTCATTATAAGGTAAGTCATCACTTTTCTCCCCTCTCTCAATATGTAAAATCTGCACTAACATTTCATAACCTCTACTAACATTAAAAATCACTATCTCTCTCTTTCTCCACCTCTCATCATAATACCTATCACAACCCCCCTGAACTAACTCACTCCTTGCAAAGGGCACCACAAAATCACTAAAACACCTCATGGCTTTACCAGGTATACCACAAAAAACTAGGGGACCATTATGAGACACTATGTCTCTCGCATAACCTCTGGAGGAACCTTTGTTCTCAAAAAGCGCATGTGGAGTCCTTACTCCACTTAAACAACAGGGAAAATTTGCCCTTTGCCCCTCATGCTCACCTAACCTCACTTCACATTCTCTCTCTAACTCATCAACTATTACCTCACCACTAACTTCTACTCCCACTACAATCTCATCATCACTACCATTATTCAATATTTTACTATCTAATACTACCTTTTCAACTATGTTATCATTATTATTTGTCATTATCATTATCACTTAGTGTTCACAACCTGGTCGTCTTTGTCCTCATTACATTTACCTGCATCTCCTTTCCACTTCTCAGTTCGTTTTTTAATATCATTATCAACAGCGTCAATGCGCTCACACAATAACTTATTTAATTCATTAAAACATTTATCCAACTGTTTTTTCATCTCACCCCTTAAACTAACATTTTGTTGTTTCACTTCACTAATATCATTAGACATCGTACACAAATAATTCATTATATCGTCTCATGATGTACCTACTTTGGTTTCCTGTACATCAGCCATGTCTATAAAATTTTTTTATAGTACCCTTAACATAAAAACAAATACAACCCTTCAAGTCAACGCAATGAACATAATTATACACCTTAAATTGAAATCACTGTAATACATAAATTCGTAAATAATAGTCCCACAAGTGCGTTACACTACGAAACATAACCACAAATATACGAAAAAAAACCACATAATTCCGAAACCTTTTCGCCGTCTACCCTAACCTATCTCTGTGTTTAAGTAGGCCTAACTTATTAAATATTAAATAAATTTACCAAGTATCCTGGCAGGGTCGCCGCTTGTAACTGTTATATTTAGAAAAGAATAAAAGTGAAAAGAAGAAATGACTAAGCCCCGATTATATTCTTTTCGACTTACCTTTAAAAAGTCAGAAGATTCCCAAAGTCCCAAGGTCACCACCACATTTTTTTGGAGGAAATGTGGAAACCATTTCAGTTTCCCGAAGAAATCAATTTTGATGACTAAACAAAAACTCCCGTACAGAAAAAATTCCAGGGTCGTTTAGGCGAACTTATTGACACAGAGAATAGGTTTCGGGTAGAGTGTGTAATTAACTAAACTAAGGTAGAGTGTGTAATTAACTAAACCTACACATTATAATGAGAAATCTTATTTTATTTTACTAAAACGCATTGTACCCTTTTCTTTAATGTTTAAAACAAATTTAATTCCAAAACAAAATAAATTAAAAGAAAATCTTCAATGGCAAATCAGTACTTTTTTTAGCGCTTACTACACACCCTTTGTTCTTTCACTCGTTCTCACACGCTATTGAGACCTCATATTCTGTTTGATATTATTTCTTTACTCACATAAAAGTAATTTTATTTAAAAAATGAATTTTCTACATTTGTGGGAAACTGGTTATGTCCTTATTTTGTACTTATCTCTTCAGACGGGGAGTCTCCTGCTTGTTGCACAATTAGTCGTATTTCGCTTTCCCGACGAAAAATCAAAATAATAATGTTCTGAAAGTTCGAATTTATGTTTACATTTTGTTTCGATTGAATTCACACCATTTTCTGAAACTTTTTTTAATAAAAACTCGGTAGGCCTACCGTAACTGCTCGGCCTACCTTGATTGTCCACACGCACTGTAAACTACATCTGTACTGTTCGGTGGCTGGTTGGAGACTAAGGCGCTTCGCTTTCATTTCTGCGCCACGATTCAGTTCAAATACGCATTTGAAACCAGTTTTTTCCGGTCACACTCCACCCATCCCTCCTTTGGATTGACGTCATTTGTTTTTCACTTGATTATCACGGCGCCTGGCCATCGACCGCTGCCAAACTCTGACCTTCTTCGTCTTTGTCAACAAAATGCTTTTTGTGTGAATCACTGGTTAAAAATAGAATTCGTTACATAACGTACCGTTACACCTTTACTGAATTTTGTTTTAATTGACTGAAACCTGTACAAGTTCTTAAAGAAATATTTATGATTCACATTCAAACAGATGGCAATTACATTGTTTGGAATGTTTAACACAGTTCAAAGTTGTTTTCTTAATAAAACATTTATTAGATGTGTAATATCAGTGCCATGTTAAGTGTTCTGTTCAATTCAGCTGTTTTGTTTTAATTAAATATGTATAATCAGGATAATGATATAAGAGGGCGATTTGAAAAGTTCACGGCCTACCATATAAATGAATGTGTGGTATTTCTGTTTTTTTACCGCATCGTGCGCCACGTTCGCCCCACGAACAGCTGTGAAGCATCAAGTCATTACCCCGACACTTACCCCATTGAGGAAGTGTGATTTTTCTAGGTCCTCAAAATAACCGTTTACTGCCGCTTTTCTCGTCATCTGAGGAAAATCGCTTCACCTCAAAAATTTTTTGAGGTTTGGGAATAGGTGAAAGCTAGATGGCCCTAAATCAGGCGAATGAGGCAGATGGTGCAACATATCGTACTTCAACTTAGCGGTTTTTGCCATAGACACAACGCATATGTGAGGGCGTGTATTATCCTGATGGAAAATGATCTTCTTCTTTGCTAAACCTGGTCTTTTTTGTCGAACTGTTACATTTAATTGGCCCAAAAGGTTAGCACAATACTTGACATTTATCGTTTGAGCCTTTTCAAGGCAATCTAGTAACAATACTCCCTTAGCATCCCAGAAAAATGGATCAATTTCCAGCCGACAAAATTGATTTTACAATTTTTGGAGGCAGCGAATCACTATGTATCCATTGTTTCGACTTTTGTTTTATTTCTGGAGTGAAGTAATGGACCCAATTTTCATCAGTTGTTACAAGTCTACGAATAAAATCTTTCGGATTTTTCTTAAAACGGTCCAAACATTCCTGAGAAGCTTGCATTCGCATGCGTTTTTGATCACTTGTCAACAAACACGGCACCCATCTTGCAGACAGCTTTTTCATACCTAATTCCTCAGAAGAATGTGATGTACCTTTTCATCTGACATGCCCACAGACTTAACAACTTCAGACACCTTAAAACGGTGATCTTCCAAAAAAACATCGTGCACTTTATTGATGATTTCTTATGTAGTGGCACTTTTCTGACACCCATCTTCCAAACAACCACGACCACGTTTAAATTCAGTAGCCCATTTTTTCACTGTAGTAAATGAAGGTAAAACATCACCCAACATATTCTTCATCTCATTAAAAATTTCTGTTGGCATTAAACCTTTCTTAACAAAAAAATTGATGTTCAGTTTTATCAGCACTGCTGTGAGCTAACTTTATTTATAGAGCTGTTTCTCCGCAACAATGATTCGACCTGACTTGACGCTTCACAGCTGTTAATGGGGTGAACATGGCGCCACGATGCGGTAAAAAACAGAAACGCCACACATTCGTTTATATGGTAGGCCCCGAACTTTTCAAATCGCCCTCGTACTTAACAAGGGAACTCACACCCACAATGGATCTATTTAACTATTAAGTCAGCTCACCATTACATAAGAAGCTACCCTAAACTTGAAGAAGTCCTGTGACCAAATATTTAACCAGTTCTATACCTATTAAGTTGTACAAACCTAATTTGCGTGTTTTTTAGTCAGTTATATCTAAAAATGTACCTGAGGAAGTTTGTTTGGTTGTAAATGAGCATTCAAATGATCTAGCTGTAACGATGACATGAAGGCTACTAGTTCTTGGTCTTTTTCATCAATCTGTGCTCCGGCCTTCCTTAACAGTTTTGCTTTTTCCTCACTAAATTAAACAAAATTAAAATATGATTAATCTAACTGAAGTGTTCTTTCTTACTAGTTACAGCTGACACACTGACACTGAGGAAGAAGGATGTAAGATTACTGGATATGGTGGTACAAGGATATGGTGAAGAACGGTCTGGTCTGGATGAGGTGGGAGGAATGAGAAAATGGTACAATGCATTGGTGAGACAAGATAGATGATCACGAGTGTAAGAAGATGAATTGGCTGGGGCACCGGATGAGTCAAGAAAGGACAGGACACCTGCAGGATGGTACCATTCAAATCATAATTTGAAGAGGCTATCCTAGCACAGAACTGGGAGAACACTAAGAGGCCAAGGGTATACTTATGGAACCGGACCCCCCCCTTGAGGGTAAAAAAAAGTTGAAAAATTTTGTTAATCTCTTAATTTTTAGGCTATTTTATTACTACTTTTTCATCTGTGAACACTGATATAGTAGAAATGTTTTTTAAATATATAACAGGTTTACTATACAGCATTTGCGTATATGTTTGCAATATGAAATAAAAGAAAATCAATTCACTCAATAGCTTTTAAACAATGTTTCAATTATGTGTATTTTATTGTGTTATTACCATTTAATTTACTTCAATGCAAGTGATTTCAGGATGTTATCACACATTTTTCAACCACGTTAAATGTAGTCATGTTGATTAGTCTTAACTTAGTTTTTCTTTTGTATGAGCCTAACTTGACCCCCCCCCCCCCCGCGAACACCAAATTCTAGATACGGCGTTGCAAGAGGCTAGCACAGAACTGGAGGGCTGTCATGCAAGGATGGAAAAGCAGAAAACAACTGAGGAACAGATTACTAAAATTCAAATATTCAAAATATTACATAACAAAATATGTAAACTGAGCACGTGCTTCATAATTAATAAGTTAAAAAAACTTTGTCTTTTCTTTTTTTATAAAAATATCCTGTATTATAATGCAATCAAAATAAAACCTTAAGCAAAAAGGGTCTGTGAATCTCATCCTTCATCAGGAAAAGTATGAGGGAAACATTATAAAAGAGATAGGTTAAAGCCAAAAAGTATCCGACCAGACCCCCCCCCCCCCCACCGTATATTACAGAAACTGGTTGTGCAATTGTATTGTATAACTCAGCACAATTAACATTTAATGTGGGAAAATGTGAACTACGGGAGTTCAGAGACAAAAGTGCAAATGCATATCACACCCATCAGTCTACGATTACTCAACACTTTGTTATTTGAATGTATGTTTCTCAACTGTGAATATGTGTCGATTTGCATTACAAGTATAAGTTAATATTTGTGCATGTCCGTGATACCGATTTTGTCATTTGAATGTATTCCCAGACCATGAGAGTATCATAAGCATCAATTTGTAGTATAATTAATATTTGTGCGTGTTCATGTTAGAGTTTGTCATTTAAATTTATGTTTACTAACTATGAGTATTGTGAGGATCAATTTGCATTAGGCCTATAATTAATATTCGTACGTGTATTTCGTCAATAAATTTGTAAACCGATAGAAGTATTAAAACTCAGATTTTATATACACTGTACTTTCCAGACTGTACCACCACACTCAATGTATAAAATTTAGAACAGCATAGAACATGACAATAGAAGAGTTAAACAACAGTTAAATAAACTGCTAAATTAAAGTTCAGTAACTCCAGAAATAGAAGATTCAAGTGAGAAGGAACGCCCTACAATTTGCAGTCCAGCATGCCAAATAGTTAGACGAGTTTTTGAATTTTTTGATGAAGAGAAAAACAGCGGGTGTTATATAAGTACCCAATAAAAAATTCGACAACGCGAGTAGTTGCTGGAACAGGAAAGTCATATACCACAATCTGTAAGATACGGAAAGAGGTAGAAGTCTCAAAATAAAATGGTAAAAAAATTAGCATTCCTGGAAAGATACGGCAAGAAAGTACAGAGAACTGTACATAGACCATTCTGATTTATGTACAGTCCACCATATGATACAAAATTTTTACACTATTAAAAAGCATGTTCCCACCTTACAACCTCTTCTTTCTGAATGTAAAAGTGACATCAATTTTAAGGGAGGCACAGAAACTTTATGCAGAAATTATTTTCTTAAGAGAAAAAGAACACAAAACCAATACTGACATTTGTTTGAATATATTACAAATAATATTATTAATACTAAAAAGAAGCCACAAGTATGATTTCAAAATTCTATTGGAAACAGGTTCTATAATAAAATCAGTCATTTTGTTTGTAATATTTCTTTTATATATCCTAGCTTAAAAACGATTTGGAAGTAACTTTATAGTCTCTAAAAGAAATAACTTATTTAACTGATCCACAACAATAACACCATACCCTTTAACAATATACTGTATTCCTTTGTAAGATTAAACATTGTGTTAAGACCTATTAATGCTTGCCGACTTGTCAACCTGTCATCAGTACAACTTATTGCCAACTCCTACCTGTCCACTGTTATTTTTAATATTATTATTTCTAATATATTTAAACACTTTTTTAATAAGTAAATTTATTTAAATGTTTTACCAAGTGTCACGCAAGACCACAGTAAGTATTATTATATTCAACCTGTGCACTCGATAAACAATATCAAACATTACACAATACAACACCTGGGTTGTACATAATACTCATAATGTTTATATCCTGAAAAAATAATATCAAGTTACAAACTTGTTAACTGAATAAAAATTAAATTCACTTGATTCTCGTAACTTCATTTGTAACGGGACAAACTATTGGGATTTATTTTATTCTTTAATAATTGTAAAAAGTAGTAGCCACTCAAGCTGAACAACATTTTGATCACAAACGCTTGACATTTTTGAACACCTTGCAGTCAGTGCGGTACCAAGCCGTGCGAGGCCCAAAATAATTAAGAGTCTGGGAATGTTAAGTATCAGAAGGGGGCGTATTCACGCGTACGCGCACACGGGTGTGCCGCTGTGAACAGTGTGAAAGACACGTATGAAACATTCGAGAGCCGAACATGTGATGGAAATAAAGAACTCTATGCAACATAATCCGCCCCAGTTGAAATTACACTTTTGAACCAGCCGGTTGTGAATAAAAGTTCCACAACGAAAATGCAGGCCCGTGTGTGTAAAATATTAAAAATGTAAAATAACAAGGAAATAACAAAATTAACTTTCATTAGAGTGGCTAACAACTAAAATTCTTCTTCAAAACATGTAAACTCAGTACGAAATAACAACGCTAGTGCGTGCACGAGGAGTCATCTGATGGACATACAGAGAAGGATCATCAAAGGAAAGTAAAATTAATACAATCTTTATTAAAATCTTGCAAGTCCCCCATTCTAATATAAAATGAGCTCATTAAGGGAAATCCAAATGTATTTCATTTGTTGAACAAGGGTTAAATGTACAAGTATATGAGCAAAAAATAAAAGTGGAATGTCATTGGTAAAAAAAAAATTAAAGAGTTAATTACTGAAAATAACCCATTCTGCTATTTCTGTTCGCTTAACGAACCTGGCCCAAAGGTAAGTAAATTTTATATCTCATTGTTGGTAACTAGTAAAGATGGCATCCGGACTATGGACGAATACAGTAATCAAAATCAAAATTAAAATAAATTAAATTTGGAAAAGAGTAAAGTATATTACATATATTACAGTGTCACTTTCCGAACAGGGACTTCAACATAAAATTTTTTTGATGTACAAGTATAATGTTATGTTGTGATCATGTGTAGTGTGGGTAAGTAGAATACCTTGTTAGATAATAAGTATGTGTCATATACGTTAGTATTTTGAGAAAAAAAAATATATATAAAATTTTTGAGATGGCAGATAATGATGAGAATGTCAGCTTAACTGATATTGAAACAGAAAGTCAAGTGAATATTGAACTAAGCGAAACTGAGTCAAAAATAATGGAAAATGTTGAACACCAATCAACACCGGTACAAAGTAAAAAGTCTGACGATAGTTATGAAATGTTCTAAATGATACAAGTAACGTTAGAAAATCAGACTATAAACATGAATAGTCGTTTTGATGTAAACAATCGAAAGTCTGATGAACAGAATAATACGTTTGATGAAACTAATAGTAAATGTGACAAACAGAATGAGAATTTTAATAGTTTCAAAAATGAAATTAACGGTAAATTTGAAAAAATTTACGAAAAATTTGAAACAATAACTGAGAAAATATTAGAAGCGGTCAATACGCAAATAGAGTTAGAAAGCAGAATGATTAAAGTAGATGAAGTATTTAAAAGTGATATAATGAAAATTAATAGTGACAATAATTATGAGAGTATAGTGGGGGTAGAAAGCGGTGAGAAGTCCGATAAATTAAACGAAAATAAGGACGATCAGTTAACATATAATACGGTAAGTAGGGGTGAGAAAAATGATAATATAATTAAAAAGGTGGTGTTAGAGAGTAAGGTGGTGAATATTGAGAATGCTGATGAAGTTTTAGTGGGAGTAGAATTTAATAATGGAATGTTAGTAAGTGTTGATAAGTTAAAGAGAGAGTGGAGAGAGAGTTTACAGGTAGAGGGGTTGGGGGGGGTAAATTTTCCCCGGGTTTATTGTGAACCAAGGTGTTCACTGTTGTTGTTGAAGGGCGAGAGTCCCTTAGAGGAAAACAATGTGTTTTCAAATTGTCCCTTGAGTTTTAATGAGGTTCCTGGAAGAACCAGGACAGTACCCTCTGGATGAGATGGTAGAAAAAGTGTGAAATGGCGTTACGATGAGAGGTATTTTGAGAAAGAGTTGTGTGTTGATGGGGAGATAAAGTTGTTTAAGGTTGGTAGAAGATATAAAGATTTAGTAGCAAGGTTAGGTATAGAGAGTGCTGATAATTATATTGAGTACGTACCTTGTGTTGAAACGGATGTAGCAGCAGTAGTTGATGATAATGTAACTTACCTGACTTTAACGGAAAATACGAAAGGAGAACTTACCATACCTAATGTCGACAGGAATTTTGAATTGATAGTATGCAATAATATTTGTAGTTACTATATTGATACAATGGAATAAAGTAATGATGATGACTATTATAATTATAATAGAAATATGTATGTAATTGTAAATGAATGGTGTAGTCGTAAGATCAGACTATTATTCGATGATGGTGGTTAAACAGTTGTTTATGAACATTTAATTATGTGAATAGTGTGGTTTCGACATGGATTGTATTGTGAAATGATTTATGGTAAACAATAATGAATAATAATTTGGATTGTATATACTTGTGTAGTAATGTTAAATGTATTTGTGTAGTACATTATGTTGTACCTTGTATTTTGGGTAAGCCATGTATATATGTAGTAAGAATTGATTTAATAATAATAAAAATAACATTTTTCAAACTAAATAAATAACGAGAATAATTATGAAGGTGATAATATAAAGGAATTGTAATTATTTTGGAATTGTAATTAAAAACTTAGTGTTTTAAAAAGAAACTGATTGAATTAGATAATTAATTAATGTTGTATAAATGAATTTAAATGATTTTTATAATTCATTATATTTGGTCTCCAGTCGCAGTGAAATTGAAATAAATAAATACCTTTTTCTTTATCCGTGCTGCGACTACGTCTTTGATGTCTTACGACATGTTTCGGGAACACGTTCCCATCATCAGGTAAAATTGTTTTTTCTTCTAGTTCATAACGAACGTGTCAAGAATATAATAATTAAAACACATCAACACATAAACACATAAACACATAACACAATGAGTATGATAGAACTCAGTCCACGCAACAGTGCGCACTGCCGTACTGTAACTGACCACGTAATCAAACTATATACTCGGCTGGTGTACACAAGCGTTATCACTCTTCAATACAGTATCATATAAACAGTGAGATTTAAATGTTAATTGATCATTAAGCAGTAGGTTTGGTTGAAATAAAAGCGCTTTATATATTTCATATTCTTCCATGGCATCCATGTATCGGCTCTTACTGCATATATGTATGGGCGTAAAGTTATCTGTGAAACCACTATAACTGTGATTGCTGTTTACCAGATGTAAAGCAAAGTTGGATTTGATTGACTTGATGTTCCTTTTTGGCAAATGTTCTTTATATCTGTCTTTAAATTTCCTGCCCGTTTGTCCTATGTAGAATTTATCACATTCACTACACTGGATTCTATATATGCCAGAACTGTTTTCGGTTGTTTTTTGTGTTCGAGGTTTTAATATGTTCAATATGTTATTGGTAGTTTTGAAGGACACGATGATGTCTAATTTTCTTAATTCATTTTTTATTATATTAGGAATCACATTAGTATATTCAACTGAAATATAATGGTTCTTTTTACCATCTAATTTTAATTTTCTTTCCATTTTATTCCTACGTTTGCGAATTAAGTTATCTATTATATCACTTTTATATCCATTATTGACAGCTATATGTTTAATAATATTTACTTCATCTTGAAAATCTTCCTGGTTCATAGGTATAGTTAAAAGTCTATTTACGAAAGCATTAAAAGAGGCCATTTTCTGTGTATATGGGTGGAATGAATCAGCATGGACAGTTATATCCGTGGTAGTAGGTTTCCTGTATATTTTATATGTGATACAATCAGCGTTTCTTCGAACAGAAAGGTCTAAAAAGTTTAGGCAATTTTCATTTTCTACTTCCATGGTGAATTTTATGTTGTTATTTATGTTGTTCATGTATTTGAGTAACATGTCCATTTGTCTACAAGTGCCATTAAAAACCATGAACGTATCGTCAACATATCGCGTGTATGAGATAATTTTTTCGTGGTAACTGTTACAGTTAGATAGCAGATAATTAACATTGATATTGTCAATTTATACACAAATATACCTATACAAGAAACAATAGAGATTCTCCAAAACAATTTACTTAATACGGCAATATTAAATCAACAGGAAATTAACGAATTAATCTTGATATTACGAATAGTGTTGAAACAAAATTATTTTACATTTGACGGCAAGTTTTTTAAACAAGGAGAAGGGTTAGCCATGGGGTCTCCTTTAAGTGGATTACTGGCAGATATATACCTTAACTTTTATGAAAATAATTATCTGCTATCTAACTGTAACAGTTACCACGAAAAAATTATCTCATACACGCGATATGTTGACGATACGTTCATGGTTTTTAATGGCACTTGTAGACAAATGGACATGTTACTCAAATACATGAACAACATAAATAACAACATAAAATTCACCATGGAAGTAGAAAATGAAAATTGCCTAAACTTTTTAGACCTTTCTGTTCGAAGAAACGCTGATTGTATCACATATAAAATATACAGGAAACCTACTACCACGGATATAACTGTCCATGCTGATTCATTCCACCCATATACACAGAAAATGGCCTCTTTTAATGCTTTCGTAAATAGACTTTTAACTATACCTATGAACCAGGAAGATTTTCAAGATGAAGTAAATATTATTAAACATATAGCTGTCAATAATGGATATAAAAGTGATATAATAGATAACTTAATTCGCAAACGTAGGAATAAAATGGAAAGAAAATTAAAATTAGATGGTAAAAAGAACCATTATATTTCAGTTGAATATACTAATGTGATTCCTAATATAATAAAAAATGAATTAAGAAAATTAGACATCATCGTGTCCTTCAAAACTACCAATAACATATTGAACATATTAAAACCTCGAACACAAAAAACAACCGAAAACAGTTCTGGCATATATAGAATCCAGTGTAGTGAATGTGATAAATTCTACATAGGACAAACGGGCAGGAAATTTAAAGACAGATATAAAGAACATTTGCCAAAAAGGAACATCAAGTCAATCAAATCCAACTTTGCTTTACATCTGGTAAACAGCAATCACAGTTATAGTGGTTTCACAGATAACTTTACGCCCATACATATATGCAGTAAGAGCCGATACATGGATGCCATGGAAGAATATGAAATATATAAAGCGCTTTTATTTCAACCAAACCTACTGCTTAATGATCAATTAACATTTAAATCTCACTGTTTATATGATACTGTATTGAAGAGTGATAACGCTTGTGTACACCAGCCGAGTATATAGTTTGATTACGTGGTCAGTTACAGTACGGCAGTGCGCACTGTTGCGTGGACTGAGTTCTATCATACTCATTGTGTTATGTGTTTATGTGTGATGTGTTTTAATTATTATATTCTTGACACGTTCGTTATGAACTAGAAGAAAAAACAATTTTACCTGATGATGGGAACGTGTTCCCGAAACATGTCGTAAGACATCAAAGACGTAGTCGCAGCACGGATAAAGAAAAAGGTATTTATTTATTTCAATTTCACTGCGACTGGAGACCAAATATAATGAATCTTGAAGCCGGTCAGGCAAACCTGGTCTATAAATATAAGAACGTTAAGATGAAAATAATTAAGACTAGTCTCAACATTAAATTCATTAAGAAATGTTTACAAAACAACATAACACCAAATTTTTCCAAAATTAATATTCAAAATAAGTCATTAGCAGCGGTTAAAACTAAATCAATAGCACAGAAAATATGGCAAAAAGAAGAAATTAAGCAATTGTATGTGAAAAAGGACAGATTGAACCGTATTTTGTATATTGCACATTTGAAAGTATTAGACAGTTTGCATCCTGCTATCATTAGCAATGTTATGGAATTGATAGAAGCACAGATAAGAGAAGTAATTAAAGTCATTATCTCGAAACACATTAAGAAGTTTGATAACCTATACAAGAAACAACACATGTATGATAACACAAATTGTAAACATAACTTTTATAAACGCGTAGTAAATTATACCAATATCGAATTATCTAATGACGAGACAGAATTATTATCTAAAGGTTTACAATATAACTTACCTAAACTTAGCAAAAACAGCCTATTACGTGGAGTTACAAACGCTGAAGCTGCTATAAAATGCATTAAAAACCAAGAAACCCAACAAGTAACACGATCTGTAATCAACAGTAAATTGGATCGCATATTAAAAATGGATGGCTTAAGTACAAATAAAAACCAGTTTCTAAAATACAAGAAGGAGCTCAACCTTATAAAAACAATAAAACAAAAGATTGACATAAATAAGGCAATAGTTACCAAAGCCGATAAAGGCAATACTGTAGTTGTATTGAGTCAAGCAGATTACACGCAGAAATGTTATGAATTTATTAACAATAACATTATTAAGACACTTGAGCATGACCCCACCAGCAAGTACACAAAGGAACTAAATTCCGCTGTGAACAAATGCATAAATTTGTTTGACGCAAATGTTAGACACCATATTAAACAAATAAATGCACAGGCACCCGCATTCACAGGTTTGCCAAAAATACATAAGGACAACATGCCAATACGTCCCTTAGTTAACTACACGTCGGCACCTGGGTACAAAATCGCAAAAAAACTTCAACATATAATAAAAAACAGTATAAAGCTAGAGAATAATCATAGTATCAAGAACAATAAAGATTTCATAAACAAAATTAATTCCATCGACTTATTACCGAGTTAAGCTGGTTTCTTTTGATATTGTCAATTTATACACAAATATACCTATACAAGAAACAATAGAGATTCTCCAAAACAATTTACTTAATACGGCAATATTAAATCAACAGGAAATTAACGAATTAATCTTGATATTACGAATAGTGTTGAAACAAAATTATTTTACATTTGACGGCAAGTTTTTTAAACAAGGAGAAGGGTTAGCCAAGGGGTCTCCTTTAAGTGGATTACTGGCAGATATATACCTTAACTTTTATGAAAATAATTATCTGCTATCTAACTGTAACAGTTACCACGAAAAAATTATCTCATACACGCGATATGTTGACGATACGTTCATGGTTTTTAATGGCACTTGTAGACAAATGGACATGTTACTCAAATACATGAACAACATAAATAACAACATAAAATTCACCATGGAAGTAGAAAATGAAAATTGCCTAAACTTTTTAGACCTTTCTGTTCGAAGAAACGCTGATTGTATCACATATAAAATATACAGGAAACCTACTACCACGGATATAACTGTCCATGCTGATTCATTCCACCCATATACACAGAAAATGGCCTCTTTTAATGCTTTCGAAAATAGACTTTTAACTATACCTATGAACCAGGAAGATTTTCAAGATGAAGTAAATATTATTAAACATATAGCTGTCAATAATGGATATAAAAGTGATATAATAGATAACTTAATTCGCAAACGTAGGAATAAAATGGAAAGAAAATTAAAATTAGATGGTAAAAAGAACCATTATATTTCAGTTGAATATACTAATGTGATTCCTAATATAATAAAAAATGAATTAAGAAAATTAGACATCATCGTGTCCTTCAAAACTACCAATAACATATTGAACATATTAAAACCTCGAACACAAAAAACAACCGAAAACAGTTCTGGCATATATAGAATCCAGTGTAGTGAATGTGATAAATTCTACATAGGACAAACGGGCAGGAAATTTAAAGACAGATATAAAGAACATTTGCCAAAAAGGAACATCAAGTCAATCAAATCCAACTTTGCTTTACATCTGGTAAACAGCAATCACAGTTATAGTGGTTTCACAGATAACTTTACGCCCATACATATATGCAGTAAGAGCCGATACATGGATGCCATGGAAGAATATGAAATATATAAAGCGCTTTTATTTCAACCAAACCTACTGCTTAATGATCAATTAACATTTAAATCTCACTGTTTATATGATACTGTATTGAAGAGTGATAACGCTTGTGTACACCAGCCGAGTATATAGTTTGATTACGTGGTCAGTTACAGTACGGCAGTGCGCACTGTTGCGTGGACTGAGTTCTATCATACTCATTGTGTTATGTGTTTATGTGT
The DNA here is from genome assembly GCA_034769895.1 of Magicicada septendecula. Taxonomy (NCBI): domain Eukaryota; kingdom Metazoa; phylum Arthropoda; class Insecta; order Hemiptera; family Cicadidae; genus Magicicada; species Magicicada septendecula. Next base: position 247,131,627 of record CM068371.1, on the reverse strand, counting down.
TGATGTGTTTTAATTATTATATTCTTGACACGTTCGTTATGAACTAGAAGAAAAAACAATTTTACCTGATGATGGGAACGTGTTCCCGAAACATGTCGTAAGACATCAAAGACGTAGTCGCAGCACGGATAAAGAAAAAGGATTTTTATAAGATTTGAACTTGAGGTTGTTATGAATTTTCTAGTGTAATTTTCAATGATCATAAAATGTAAAATGTGGAAAAGATAAGAGTTTGGGTGATGATTATTTCAATAAGGCATTGAGTCAGTCAGAGTTAACTTTAATGGGTGTTAGACAAAATAAGAATTTTGGAATAAAAGTAATACAGAAACGGGTCAGTAGTAGGGACACAGTAGTGGGAGTGCATGTATGTAGAGAAAGTGAGAGCAATGAGAGTGGAGAGTAAATAGGTGAGAGCAGGGTACATAAATTTTGTAGTGAGGGTGGAGGTGTAAGAAGTCCTCAACGCAAGACGTTGTGGCAGGGGGTGAATAGTTTTAAATGAGGTTTGGCGGAGTTACCTGGGAGAGGCCAGGAACTAAAAATGGAATGAGTATAAGGGAAGGGAACACACATCCTAGGTATAAAGAGGGTATCAGGTATTTCGAAATAGGAGGAGAATGATTTAAGTGGAATTAGAGAAATTAGTGGAGGTAAATATTATTGAGAGATTGGTGTCACCCTAGGCAAATCTGTTAGTGGTTGTTAGAAGGAAGGAGGTGAGTAAGTTATATATATAAATGCCCATTCAATAAATCGAATCATTGTGAATGACTGAGAATCACCCAAACCAATTAATGATGAAAATGTTAAATAGAAAAGCATAGTTGAAATGTAATAATAAATGAAACAAGTGAAAGATGTAACAGAATTTGAAACTAAAGTAAAGCTGTAGGGTATGTAATTTTTGGTCAAACTTAAATGTGAATTGTTTATTTTAATGTAATAATCACAATGTTAATTATGAGTGTACTATGTTTTATTATGTTGATTAGGTATGTGGGTAGGAATTTAAACATGAATTGTATTTATGTATAACATGTTTTAAATGCGATTCCCTACATTTCGGGCGATCTCGGCCTTACCAACCCAGATCGTGGTTTTGGTTGACAATCAGCTATGGGCAGCATTATTGTAAAACTGACCATAGTTGGTTGCCTTTGAAATTGTTGTACTTTGGAAATTTAATGGGGTTTAATCAGGGAATCTAAGCTTATTTTGAACACAGGCTATTTTCACCCAAATAGGGGTGGTAGACCTTAGGGGCATATAGTAAAGTAATGAGGATGGGAGTGAGAGAAAAGAAAAAAGTGCTCACTCCTTCCACCTGTCCTTGTGGAGGCAACTGGACGCAACAGTCCAGGGGGGCAATAGTGTGTGTGGAGGAGAAAGGGGGTGATTATTATTAATAGCACCGGATAAATAGAATATCTGTTAATAATAATATTTTATAATGTGTCAAATGATTTTGAATTGTTTTAGATATAAATTGGGAAATGGTTAAGAATTGTAGAAGTGGGGAGATATAGATAAATTGTATTTGATTAATCTTTTGATAATGTGTTTAAGTAATTTGAAATATTATTGTGTTAATGTAAGGATTTATACTTCTTCTTGTAAAATGGGAAAGGCTTAATTATTGTCGATTGGAATCGAAAATTTTTATGAAATGTGGAACGAATTAAGAGAAAGAAAGTCTATGCAGTAGATATAAGATTATATATTACGAGGTCAAGAAAACCAGCACTTCTTAACGCAAACCAGCACAGCTAAGGGGAAACAGATCAGTTAGGAATATGTTATAATACAAGGCCACTAATTGATTTTTTTGATTTGATGTTTCAGTGTCTGGTGATGCTGTGGCGGCGGTCCTGTGCTGGCCAGCGCGTCAGAGCAGGAGCGTCAAGTGCCTGTCTGCCCTTGCGGTGTTGGGATCTTGAGAGAGAAGTCCAGTAAGGTCATTCAGGTGCGGTCACAGTCTCTAGACCAGGGGTAAGTTAACCATGATTTTTTTTATAAAACGTAAAGGGGGTTGTGGCAACATATCCTGGCTGATCCCTTTAGGAAGTATGAGAGTGTCAATGAGAGTTTTTATGCTTCGGCATAAAACCTCTCATTGAGGGGGTATTGTAACGGGACAAACTATTGGGATTTATTTTATTCTTTAATAATTGTAAAAAGTAGTAGCCACTCAAGCTGAACAACATTTTGATCACAAACGCTTAACATTTTTGAACACCTTGCAGTCAGTGCGGTACCAAGCCATGCGAGGCCCAAAATAATTAAGAGTCTGGGAATATTAAGTATCAGAAGGGGGCGTATTCACGCGTACGCGCACACGGGTGTGCTGCTGTGAACAGCGTGAAAGACACGTACGAAACATTCGAGAGCCGAACATGTGATGGAAACAAAGAACTCTATGCAATATAATCCGCCCCAGTTGAAATTACACTTTTGAACCGGCCGGTTGTGAATAAAAGTTCTGCAACGAAAATGTGGGCCCGTGTGTGTAAAATATTAAAAATGTAAAATAACAAGGAAATAACAAAATTAACTTTCATTAGAGTGCCTAACAACTAAAATTCTTCTTCAAAACATATAAACTCAGTACGAAATAACAACAGTAGTGTGTGCACGAGGAGTCATCTGATGGACATACAGAGAAGGATTATCAAAGGAAAGTAAAATTAATACAATCTTTATTAAAATCTTGCAAGTCCCCCATTCTAATATAAAATGAGCTCATTAAGGGAAATATAAAATGTAAAGCATGAATGTGTGTGTGTGTGTGTGTGTGTGTCGGTGTGATTAACAAATATATATTTAAGAAGTGCTGGGCTGTGGTCAATTAGAAATAGAAATTAAATTGATGATTTAGAATGATATGAAGAGAGGGAGAAAAATGTTAATGTTAATAATTATTTTACTTGTTTTCTTTATCAATTACGCCTCGTGGCCGAATGCATTTCATTTGTTGAACAAGGGTTTAATGGACAAGTATATGAGCAAAAAATAAAAGGGGAATGTCATTGGTAAACAAAAAATAAAAGAGTTAATTACTGAAAATAACCCATTCTGCTATTTCCGTTCACTTAACCGAACCTGGCCCAAAGGTAAGTAAATTTTATATCTCATTGTTGGTAACTAGTAAAGATGGCGTCCGGACTATGGACGAATACAGTAATCAAAATCAAAATTAAAATAAATTAAATTTTGAGAAGAGTAAAGTATATTACACGTTTGCTTATTTAAATATCTACCTGTAATAACAAAAACTTTTATCTACCTGGGTAACTTTTTCGTGTTGTACGTCGAAAAAATTGTGATCAAAAGTAACACAATTTTTTTTACACATACAAAGAGTACAGAAAAAATTACACATTGCATTGGCTTATTGACATATTAAACTATAAACTGGCGTAAAAATGATCCATTTACATTTATGAATGACGGAAACAAGAATAGTTGTTTTACTGTTCAATACATTATTGAAATGTGCATGTTATTTCTTATATATTACTTAGAGCTTTGTTTATGTTCACAATAATACAAAAAATTTTGAAGTGATACACAATAACAATTTTGACACCACAAAATTTAAGTATTATAATGCTACAACTTTAATTTTTGAATGAGTAAATTTTCAAGTTGCACAGGAGTTTCAAATTGACTGTACGAATGACAAGCAGTGTAGAGGAAAGTACTGTATTCCCCTCGCAACTTGCAGTGGTAGTGTTCCTAAGCTTCCCCTCTTTGCATAAAATGTTAATGGAGTGGGTTATTACTTAGCAGGAAATCAGACAGGACCTTTTGATGCATGTGGAACATTCATTAATGTATTGAACTATTCAGTTAGCTGTGAGACTTGTGTAAACACACATTCTCTATGATTGTCATATCCATAATTTTCTTCACCACTGGGAAGACTGGGATTTTGTTTTGGGGTCATAGCCATAAACTCACAACTCATCTCCAGTTCTGATCTTTTTGATGGGTCAATGTTAGTGGTACCAAATATATCTTGTGTAAACTCAACACAAAATTCTTTTCGTTCTTGCAAAAGCAGCCATGGCATGACTTTATCTGCCACACGTCGTTCAAGGAGCTTTCATCAAAATCTATGACACACAAATCCCCAGATCTTCTTCTAATTTTCACACTGTCAGCCATCAATTTTAGTTTATTGCAGCCCGCACACATTCAACACTTTCATGTGTTCTTGTTAAAGGCCTTACAGAACATGGATCACTTTCAATAGATTCCCAACCATCATTACAGTGTTTGTACCATAATTTTACCAGAAACCAATGGGTAGTAAAACAAGGGGAAGACCTCGATTAAAAGACCAGATAGAGGAGGACCTCAGAAAGCTGAACATAAGAAACTGAAAAGCCATGGCATGCAATAGGGAAGAATGGAGTCGATTCTTGGAGCAGACCAAGACCCACAAAGGGTTGTAGAGCCACGGCTGATGATGATGATAACCATAATTTTATCTGTGTATCACTCATCCTCTCCAAAAGACTTCTTAAGTCTTGTGATAGTTTCTGTGAATGAATGTTCACATTTTACATAAAATTTAATACAAATTCACTGATCTAGTAATTCCAACATTATAACAGTCACTGATAATATGTGTTTCCACAACAATCTTGCAGCTAACTGAATAGTCCAATATGTTAATGCATATGTGTTGCACATTATACATGCATCTAAACGTCCCGTCAGATTAGCTACCAACTTACAATGCAGCTGTGCAACTAGTTCCTGTAATATTCAAAATGGTCGGCGAATTTTTTGTCAGACCCTCTATTAGTGTCACCAACAAGTGCACTTGAAATTCTGAAAAAAAAAAAAAACTTAAGCAAATGGACATTTTATAATATCCAACCATGGAGATACTCACTTTTACTTTCAAATAAAAACACATATACAATATTAAAACATATTTTTAATAATAAAAATTCACATTATTTTATGAAGCTGATAAGAGCAGAATATTAAAATTGTTACATTACATATTATGAAATATGATATACTTCTAGCCTACTCAGCTGAGAACAAAGACATTGCGACAGTGTGAAAGAAGTAAACAAAAATGTCAGAAAACAAAATTGTCAGATTCATAGTTTAACAATATTATATTCACAGTTGTTGCACACTAACTTATATATTTAAAGAAAACATATTCACAAGCCTCTAAATTAACTGTGAGAAACGTACACACTAATTTTAAAGTTTCTTTATAATATGTGTTAAATGTTTTAAAAACACTTCTTTCTTATAACTGAAATGCACACACTATTTGTTCTTCCAAATTAATAAAACATTATACCTGTACAATGATGACGCCTCATGTGCTTTCATGGGCACAAGTCTGGCAAATATATCAGGACCTGATATGTCAGCATCCGTCACACTAAATGGAATACCCTTCACAAGTGATGCTCCTTTAATATCTGGTAGGCTGTCTTTATCTGGTACTTCTTCATGATAAATAAATTCATTTTCATTTTTAGCTGCTTTACGTTTTCCTTCAACCACATCCATTGTAAAAGTCAAAGCTTCCTCAATTGCCTGACAATTAATCCATAAAAATTACAAAATGGTTTACACAATCTGTTTTCAAATTACCTATTATTTTAATAAACTGAAACTAAATAAATTTATGATATAGTTTATATTAATAAATTTACTATTCACAGAATTCAAAGAAGAATCTGTCAATCTTTGGTAGCAGCATTTAGGAGAAGGTTGAAGTCTCATGTCGACTACTCAGAGAATACTAGTGAAAATGTTGAATTTTAATCACAATACAAAGGAATGCAATATAAGTATTGCTTTATTGAAACAGATAATGTAAAGCATGCAATGGTGTTTTTAATAAACAAGGAAAAGCACATGCTGTTCCAGTAATATGGGTGGTATTATTACAACACAAGATGCATGCTGTAATTCAAATGATTGGTTGGGAGTATAAGTTGGATTCCTACATCACAATAGGCAAACTGAGTAATATTTGGAAACAAATGCTTCATGTAACACTTACTTTATAGTTAGTATTAACAGACACTAGAACTTTAGGTGTTTCTAAAATGCAAATGCTGATACTGAAACACAGTTCAATACAGAAACTCAATGATTTAACTGATATAATAAAATGCATATACCTTTATTTGTAGTAATTATTATTTTATCTTAATAGTGTTAATTAAATTAACCGCATAATTGGGTGTGTGTTACATACTTAATAACATAAATACTGTACTCTAATTCTAGGACAATTTGGTGTACACTGGCAGGGTTAGATATATTTTTGCTTGGCTAACACAGACCTAGACCCCATTTGATTTCAATACATGATAAATTAACTTTTATCAATACCAATGTCATCCAAAAAACTAATAATTTAATACTGCTATAATATGCAATCTGTAACATCAATTATTTTAACAAACAACCAGTACCAATGTTCTTTTCTTTGCAATGAAACAAACAGACTTTACAACAATAATTACACAAAAGTCAGAATTTAATTCTTTTCCACATTATCCACACATTATTATACATCAAATGTTAATAAAGAAAGGCAGTCAGCGATAATTAAAACAAGTTTAATGAAACATCACATTTATTCCCTGTGATATGGCTCATCAAATAGTCAACTTTACACCACGACATAGATTTCAAAACAAACTATTTGCTCTAAAGCTATGACAAATATATTATTCTTGCATTTCAAGAAACCTCTAGTGGTCTTCTCTTGTTTCAACCTAATGAGAAATGCTTAAAGACTATATTATAAAAATAAGTGCATATACCACTTAAACTTACATTTTTTGAACCTTCAGGATAATTTAAACCCTTCGCCACTTTTATTGCTTCGGTGAGTTTATCAAATGCAGCCTGATAATATGCAACACGTTCTCCCATTTTCTGTTGCTCTTCAGACTGCTGGCCTTGATACAATAGTGCAATACATCCATAATATGTCATTTTAAATCTCATGTAGTGTTTCCAATTCTGCAAAGAAATTTTACCAAAAAAATAGTATGCAATATAATGAAATTATACTAAATGAACATAAAGTAAATTTATAAAAAAGGTGGCAAACTTCAATATAAAAATTACAGAGGCATTTCGTTGTTGTGCACCTCCTACAAGGTTTTACATATATCTTGAACCAAAGGCTGAGACCCCTCACAGAAAATATAATACAGGAATACCAAGCCGGACTCCGACCTGGAAGGTCTACAATCGACCAACTCTTCTTGGTAAGACAGATACTAAGATGCGGATGGGAACGTGATATTGATGTGTACCAAATTTTTGTGGACTTTAGGAAAGCGTATGATTCTATTAATAGAGACAAACTCTACACCATAATGCATGAGTTTGGAATATCAGGCAAGCTGGTAAGATTAACGCAAGTGACCATGCAGCAGACTGAAGCCCAAGTAAAAGTGGATAGCCAACTAACTGAACCCATAAATATCACACGAGGACTAAAGCAAGGAGATGGGTTAGTCCCACCACTATTTAATATTGCATTGGAATATGTAATTAGAGGCTTATCAATAAATAGCTCCAATCTGTTAACAAATAAAACTGTACAGATAGCCACATATGCAGATGACATTAACATCATGTCAAGACGGATCGCGGCAGCTAAAGAAATATTTCTGGAGCTTGAAAACAAAGCCAAGGAAGTTGGGCTAGCCATAAATATAGATAAAACAAAAATGCTTATCCAAACAAGAAGGGACCAGATTCATAACAATATTGAGATAGAGGAGGACACAATTGAAGTGGTGGACAATTTCATGTATTTCGGAATGAACCTACCAAAGACTGGATTAGAGGAGCCGGACATCCAAAGACGGACCACCATGGCTAACAAGGCATACTTCGCATTGCTGCCATCATTTAGGTCTGGGGATGTGCACATAGAAACAAAAATGAAAATATATAGGACTGTCATCAGACCAGTGTTATGCTATGGGTGTGAGGCATGGACAATCACACAGAAAACAGCCGACATAGTAGACACCTTTGAAAGGAAAATCCTCAGACGCATTATAGGCCCAATACAAGAAAATGGCTCATGGAGACTGAGATACAACAATGAACTGTATCAAATATATAAAGAGATACCAGTCTCAAAATTTATAAGAATACAAAGATTACGTTGGGCCGGACATGTTATGATAATGGAGGATGGCAGGAACCCCAAAAGGGCTCTGCTGGGTACATGGGAGGGAACGAGACCTAGATGCAGACCGAGGAAGAGGTGGGAAGATGGTGTTGCAGAGGACGCAAGGGACATGGGGATAAGAAACTGGAGGAGGGCTGCAATGGATAAAGTAGATTGGAGGCGGAGATTGGTGGAGGCCAGGGCCGGACTTGGGCTGTAGCGCCATAGGAGGAGGAGGAACGTAAAGTAAAACTACAATACAGATAAAATTTCATGGGTTTAACAGATTAATCTCCTTTGTCTTCCCCTTAGATTTCACTCTCTGTTATAGGTTATCTGTATTAAGTTTTTAGATTTATAACTTTGTGTTCAAATTTATCATGTATTCCCCGTGATCTAACATTTCATGTAGTTTTTTGTCTAGGTTTAGTCTTATTCACTCCTTTTACACTGTACATATGTTGATGACAGTGAGGTATTTGAAACTGTCCCTGCCCCCAGTTTATATCTGTATAAATTATATTTGTGTAACAAATTAACATGACTGTAACAAATAAATAATGAAATTCTCTAACATAAGTCACACAAGTATTGTCTACACAATGTTGTTCGCGGAATTTTCATCACATTACATATAATGGATTGGATAAGAAGTAGACGCTTTACAATTCTGTTCTACTATGAAATGAAATCTTCACCAAATGAAGGATTTTTAAAAGTTCTGACAGTGTAAAACACAAGGAATGTGATTATACGATTTATTGAAAATTAATAAAGTCCCTAGTTCTGGGCGACAACTGTGAAGTTATTATTTATTACATTTATATCATAGTATTTTCTCTCCCACTTACCTTTTTCTTTCAGCCCAGGGTTACGTCGCACGAACTGCGAAATGCAAGTATGATTGTAAGGTTACATGAAAAATGTACGCTACACTCATTTGTATGATGGAATTCAAATTTTTATTATATAATTATTTCATTTTTTCTGACTTCAAATTATTTATTTTTTGTTTCTTCCCTCATATTAAGCTATCTCAATTAAACATAATACCAAACATTTCCTTCAATAATATATCCTTAATCTAATTAGATTTTTATGTAAGGCGAACCCAGCTTGCTCACTCACTCATTCATTCAAACAGTTTAAACCCCCATTGTATGTAAAAATACTGATAATAATATTTTCATTGTGGAACGTTACGTGTGTGGAGTCCTTTTCTCCGACCGCATGGTGCGTCGCTCCGAGTTTTCTTTTATTAGTGTCCAAAAGTTGGTGACCTCACTTTCTCTAACTTTCTTTGTTCATTATTTCATTTTATGTTATACACTTTCACGGAATTAAACTGAGTTTTGGCCGGCCGACCTTTAAAATTGCCCGAGCAGAAAAATTGAGTTGGACCACGCGTGGCCGATATTGTTAGTCGACTGGGTGGAGCGCTACCAAAATTTCTCCCACCACGTTGGGTTGCTGGAGAGGAAAGCAATGCCTGCTGCGTGAAAATGTTCGTCACTGTTCAGATAACATAGGTTATTCATGTGTGGCAGGCGTTGACGAAATCTTGAAGCCACTGGTTACGACACGCAGATAGGCGGGGTCTCGTCAAGACTTCCGTCGGCACCCGACCGCATGGCAAATAAATTTTACAATTAAGCCATGTTGGTCTTAGCGTCTCAGCGTCCTGTCCGCGCACGTGCTCATGGTTGTGCGCACTAGTGTGTAACACATCATCCGTTTTCTTGGAATTCAATTGCGTTGGCACACACATCGCATTCCCTTGTCCTTTGTCTGAACCACACCGTTTTATGTAGTGGACTTTCTGCGTCGATTACAAATGTTTAATAATTTTGAATAAACTTTATATTGTAATAAAATACCCCTTTTGTCCCATTACAGGAAATCCAAAAACCTAGTGTGGATATAAATATTAACTCAAGTCCTGCAGCTGCAAGAAAGCTATCCAGATGGCATTCAATGAACCAAAACGACTAATATTTGTTAAGCTAGACTAATCTACACCTGCAGACTGTTTATAATATTATGCTAAAAAAAAGGAAACATTCGGTGGTACATTTTTTAATTAAAGTTTGATTTGAAATAAAAGTTTAATCTTATACATAGTAAACAGTTTACAGTCTAGTGTACATTTTAATACAGTAAAATTCTCATGATAAAAGTCCTCATTTGGTGGACATTTCATTTCATAGTAGAACAGAATTGTAAAGCATCTACTTTTTATCCAAACCATTATATGTAATGTGATACAATTCCGCAAATTTCTTTAGATAACACTGTGTAGACAACACGAGTATGCTGTGATTTCTGTTAGAGAACTTCATTTGTATTTGTTATAGACATGTTAATTTGTTACACATATATAATTTGGCTACTGAGGAAGGGACAGTTTCAGATACCGCACTGTCAGCGAGGCAGTTACAGTGTAAAAGGAATGAATAAGATTAAAACTAGACAAGTAACTACATGGAATGTCAGATCACTGGGAATACATGAAAAATTGGAACACAAAGGTATAAATCCACAGAATTAATACAGATAACCTACAACAGAAAGTGAGATCTAGTGGGATGACAAGGGAGATTGCTGGAGTGATGTTTATGAGTGACAGATATAATATATTGTTGAGAGGAATAAAACTATAAAACAATGCTTTTGTAGGAATACCGCAAAGATGGGGTGAAAGAAAGATGAATTCCCTATTACACAATAGCAGATTATGACAGTTAATTAAAACATGGGACTGGGATATGCAATTGCAATCTACTTGCAATCATTTAAATTGCAATTAGTCTACTAAAACTAAATTTTATATATTGTAGTTACAAATGTTTTGCTATCTTTGGAATCCTACAAAACCATAAGGCTTTCTTCATTAGCAACAGAACCTACAGATCCAATAAAACCAATACATAGATGCTACATACGATATCTGAATTGTAATACTAATTACAAAACAAGGTGTAGAATATTACAGGCTATAATTATCGTTACATGTTAACAAATTTCAAGACACTCATTTTACACTTGTAAATTAGAATTAAAAAAAGGAGGGTAGGTAGTGTCTGGGTCTCTACTGCTGAGGTTTTTGGTGGAAAACGTCTTACCCTCTCGGTATTGCTAGGACAGGGTGTTTGTAGGTTTGGTAAGAAAGAAGTGAACAAACTTGCATGTTTTATTTTATTTGTTTCTCACGATGGTGAATAATTTGTAAAAATTAGTTAAAGGCAGGAAAATGGTACAAGTAGTACGATATTGAAGTGTTACTCAGTAATTGTTTATTAAAATGAATATGATTATATGTAATGTTTGGTCCAGGGAATCGTTTAGTGTACTTAGGCAGAGAACAGTTGGCAAATACAAATAACAATGCGCAAATCAAGTAAAATATAACATTATTTATTTTCCTTTGGGAACATAAAAAAGATCATGAACACACTTATTCTGCCTTAAGGCGTAAAACTACAAATCAACAAACTACGACATCAAAATTACACAACTCAACACTTCTTTATCAGTTATTTTCTCTATGTTAGCAGTCTTCATCACAACTTTGTCAAATTTTGTTGCTTCCCTGCTATATACACTTTAAGAACTTGATAATGGTTGCGAAAGCGAAAGGCCTCGTTCGAGGAAAAAGTGTATATAGCAGGGAAGCAACAAAATTTGACAAAGTTGTCAACACTTCTTGTTAGGCCTATATGCATATGCTTCACACACACACAATCATACACCTTTATATACTTTTATGTTTTTTGTTGAGCTCAACTTTAAAATTTAGGTAAAAGCCAGTATTTACAGTATTTAATTATTTTTTGAAATGTCTACTTTCCTGTTGATGCGTATGGTTTCATCCTGCGGGACGTCTCCCGTTGTGTACACTGTCCGTTGTTTGCACTTTTATATCTTATGGCGAACTGTTTGTTTATTTTATTTATCACTGGTTCATACATTATTTATACTTTTTGCAAAGTCTAAAAGTGGTTGAAATCTCACATTGTTCAATTTACGTCTTATGCTGTTTATGCGGGCGCCCGCGATTGCTGCTGCAGACAGCAAAAGATGGTAGTCGACTGGCGTTCAGTGTTACAAATTTTCGTTTGTTGTCTTCAAACTGCTTCACCCCGCTCCCTACTATTCGTCTCGTCCTCAGGATTGAAGAGTTTCGCTGATCCTAACATCACCTTTTTAACTTCGTCGCGAAATGTTTTTCATCAACAAAATACTTGATGTGTTGGTCACTGGCTAAAAATAGACTTTTGAAATAATCTCATAACCATATATGCCCATGGAAATTATTTACTGGTTATCGCGTCACCTCAAAGGGGCCTCATCTTTGCATGTTATAGAATTTATGAAATTACACAATAATATTTAGGTAAATTTAGACCCATTACAATATGTAAGACTTACATGCTACATTTATATCTCTAGAGAACGTTAAGTCTATCGTGGTATTTTTAAAAGTTGTAAATCAGTTGGATCCGTGGCCAACACCAATCTAAACCTTTCGTTCAGAAGCTGTTTCAGATGATCATTCGACACTTCAATGTGAAGTGGTGTTAGGCATTGTGGCATCTGAGCAGGTGGTGCTTGCCTCGACTTTTCGATGGTGGCTCTTCCTCTGCATTCGTTCTACTGCTGCCACAGGAGCCTTTTTGGATTCCTCATGCATTCTTCTTTTACTTTATAAGTGTTTACGATAAGCATTTACCTTCTTGTTGTGAAGATATTTTGACATTTTTGAAATTTTAAGGAAAATTTGTCCAAGTTCAACACTTTGTCACTGTACTATTTATTAAGTTCTTCCACCATTATCACTATTAGTATTTTATTTTATAGTATTCGTAGAGCTTTATAAAACGCCATCTCAAATAACGTCCTACTATAATAATTTTTCCGAGCAGCGAACCAGTGATTTTCCACTCCAACTTGGCAGCCATCTTGTGATGGTGTGTGACATCACGCGCTCAAGGTTACTATCGTGTGACATTCTTTCATCCTCTTTTGAATCGTTTACTTCTTATTTAAATATGTGTTATAGTTTTAAAAATGTTAAAGTTTGTCTGGTATACACAAAATCTTAACATTGACTTTCGCATAGGTACCCCCATACTGGACCTGCGTCTAAGACGTTTTCCGCCAAAAATCTTGCAAGCTAGTTTACTGAATATAACAATTACTTCTACCTAAATGCCTATACCTTACCTTGACCATCAAAGAATGTGTGTATATATATATTTTAAAAGCATTTATTCATTTTACAAACTGTTGGGCTATATGAACACTTATCAATAAGAAAGGTTTATCTGTCATACCCTGTATATTTTGCCTCCAACAGTTTCCATTACTACAGATGTATCTTCATGGCCATTATGAGTCAGTACATTGAATGCCATGTTGTAGAAGTCCACTATCTGTGCTGCAACTTTAGCTACAAAAAAAGGGGGGAAAACTTAATATACATACCTACAAACAATTACAAACTTTTATAGTTATAAAATAATACTCTCTTTCTCAACACATGCTCATACTCACGCTCGCACACAGACATACACACTGTAACACAAATCCCTGATTACAGGAATTTTTATCACAAAATGACAAAAACTATGATCATTTTTTCTACAAAACTCTTTTAATTTTTAGAAGTTAATATTTTTAATTACAAAATATTATCAATTCCAGACTTCCTGATATGTTTACATTAAATTAATTATTTCTTGCTCTATATCTGGTAAGAAAAGAAAAATCAGTACCCAGACTGCTCCCTTCAGTATAGTATGTTTGCATGATGTAACATGGTGATAAGTATATGAAAGTAATTACAATCTGTGACTTTTTAATTATTTTTTACTTGTCACACAATTTGTAAAACATTAAAACCTACCAGCAGGGATATAAAAATTTGGCAGTGGGCACTGACATTATTGTCTCATGCCCTTTGCCTGATTGAGAGATCCAATGTGCTGTTTCAGACACAATGAACTTCAGTAACGACATCAAACACATGATGATTGGTTGAATGGTTGTCACTCATACTCCCCTAACCCCTTGACCACCAAACAAGTGTTCTAGAAATCTTTTAGCTAAAAGAAAATTAAATGAATGTTTACAAACATCGACATGCAGTATTCAATGAATTTTTCATCTTTGTATTCTTAACATAGAAGTGAGTGAAAAATGTATACACCAATCATAGATGAAAATATGTAAATTCATATTTTTAATTTATTTTAACTAAAGGGAGTTGGTACAAATTACTCTTACTGGGAAAGTTCAACTAACATTATTATATAACTGTAACCAAAACTGAGGCCATAGGTTTTACTCAAAGAAACTATTCCAGCAACCTTGCCAATACTTTTCTACTGATAGTAATATCTCACTGTTGAAACTACTCACTTATAGGTGTACCATGTATAGGTTACTGTATACCATTAAAACTTGTTTTTCCAACAAATATAAGTTGTGCTTGATTAAATGATTCAATGTCATAGTCACGTGCAGCAGATTTGGAAAAGTTACTAAAATTTTTAACCGATTAAAGTTAAAGTTAATGCCTAAAAAAACTAAGTTAATGTTAATGCTTACAAAAACTAACTGATTAAAGTTAAAAGTTAAAATAAAATTAACTGATTACAAGTTAAACATTTTTTGATGTTTTATTGTGAGTAAACTACTTTAGTTTTTGAAATAATTAAAATCAGATTAAAATATGTTATTAATGAGTTCATAGACAACTTTAATTATACTTAACTTTACAGTTATTACTGCAAAAACTTATTCAATTTTAACAAAAGCTGCAATTTTTGTCATTTTCCTCGCCTGTCTCTTAGAACAAGTGGGCACACTTGTGTTATACTTTACAAATAATCTCTTCAGCAGAAGGATGACGATCTTCATGAAAATACCTGACAAGCTCAGCTTCCACCATTTTAACTGCCTGCATCACTACCACCTTCACATTTGTTAAATCTACCCAAAAATCTATTAATTTTAATGTCTTTTTCAGACTTATTTGTATACAATTTTGCGTGTGTCAGAAAGCGCACCTATTTAGTATTTAATTTACAAGTAAGTGTTCTATAGTCGAAAATAGTGAATTATCTATTACTGATACTTGAGCACGTTATTAACAACAATATCCAATAATCCAACATTTCTTTTACGAAACAATTTTGTAGGTAACTTAAAACGCAATACAGATAGAAAATACAGAACTTTTATCAATTTTGTGTAATTTCTATAAGCTAACTAACTTTCTCCGTTTCATGAACCTTTGTTAATTTTCTATCTAACTGACCGTTTTTAACTACTTGCAATTTTTAATGAGGATTACCTTTCGTCTTTTTTTTCCGGACATGTCCTCTTACTAAAAAATAAAATTTCTGACCTAATGGTAACCTGTCCACTGTCTGTCGACGGTTTAGTATTACCTGGAAGAAACGTTCTTCAACATTGACTTCAGAAACAATTTTGGCTAGTCTTCCTCTCGGTCAGCCAAAAAATTAACTAATTAATTTTTTAATCGTTAGCAAAAAATTTAACGATTAATGATTAAAGTTAACCATTTTATAATTTAACGATTAAGTTAAAAATTTAACAAATTTTTTAATGATTAATTTAACCGTTAACCTTTTTATCATTAATCCCAAGCCTGATGTGGGGATAAAAAAATCACAGTATATTGGTTCCTTTCTCATGAAAGTCTGAAAAGAAATTCCACTAAAAATAATTAACCACATACTGTTTTTTTTTTGTGTGGAAAGGCCACAATATTGTCCACTTGCTGTTTGATACAGTATTGCCAGGATTTGAGATCCACGAGCCATCACTACATACACTGTTGTTATTAATATCTAACACTTGCAGCTATAACATTTTTCAAAACTGTTCACACTGTCCACTTTAATTATCCACACATATATCCCTAAAATTATTATTATTGTGCATCACAATAACAAGCTTCAACCTGTTTTTATAATATTGCCTTTGCCAGAAGATTAATGTTCAGAAGCCTTTACACTGTGTTCTTAATTGTGCACCACTTCCCAGAACTGTGTACCAATCAGATTACACTATTAGTAAGATGTAAGACGAGATTACCGTTTTGTGTCCACATTGCCACTGTGTTGTTACAATTAGTATTCATCAACCACAGCTTAATGCCTTCAATGGAACTGACCCATTCATGTGCAGAAACATGTCAGCAATATAACTACGCTAATTAAAAAATAAACCTCTGCTCAAAAGTCCATAAAGGACCAAGGCATACTGCAAGCTTTTGTGTTTAGTGGGACGGTTGCATGGGTCGTACAAAATATGACTGCACTGATGGATGATAAAAAATTAATTACCACTGTAACAGTTGCTTTGTTGCTGACTGTTTCTAAGGGAGAGAGTAATACCAGTTGCTGCAAAAGTTTTATAAAAACGGAGTCAAAATAACTGAATAACAAAGTCATCATCATCATCATCCTCAAGGTTTAAACCAAGAATGGTTTGTTCCGGTCTCAAATAGGCAAATATTACAGCTGGTCATTCCAGCGCTTCCTCGGATGTCCCACACCTCGCCGTCCCTTTGGCTTATAGTTCCATAGTTGTTTGGGGATGCGGCAGTCATCCATTCGGCAAAGATGTTCCCACCAATTCAGCCGATACTAGGCGATCCTCTCGAGTATACTAATAATATTCAGTTCCTGCCGTATATCTGTGTTTCTTCTATGATCATGGAGAATATACCCTGCCACGTGCCTGAGAAATCTCATTTCAGCCGCTTGGATGCGAATGGCCTGGCCTTTCGTCAAAGTCCAATTCTCAGACCAATAAAGAAGTGTGGGAAGAGCCATCACCTTGTACAATTTTAGGCATGTTTCTTTACTTGCTGACTTAAGGGTTCGCCTGATGGTCCCGCACATAAGGCTGAACTTATGCAAACTTGTTCACCATGTCGTTGCTTGCATTATAAGACACACTGTAGCCCAGGTATTCAAAACTGCTGACTTGTTCCAGGACAGTACCGTCTATAACAATTTTTGCCCGTATGGGATCAGTTCCACAAACAGCAATCACCTTGGTTTTAATTGTGGATATCTGCATTCCAGAGTCTTTGCAGATTCCATTTAACAAATGTATACCCATCCCAAACAACAAAGTATGGCTACAAATTCCTGAATCACTGAAGCCAGTATTCTTTATGTACAAGGCACATATAAATACCACACAGTGATAGAAATACCATGCAGTATGGTACTGCATAAATACCATAGGTAGAAGTAGGATTACAGTACAGTTGTATAAACTGTCAATAAATGTTTAATACAGTCGATCAGTGTTTTCTAGGTTAATTATCAAAACCTTCAATAACCATCAAAATTTAGTTTCTTGAGAAGACCCACACAATCTATGGGTTTTACTGTCTTGAAACGAGTTATCTTACATAATTTTTCCATTTCTAAATCTTGTTCATTCACTTGCCCACGTTTTATTTCTCGTCACTAACTTTCTTCCTGTTTACTAATTTCCTATGTATTTATTCTTTTTCATAAATTTTTACAATAGTTTTTTAAAGCTACTAAAGATTTTTCACTCTTTTTTTAGAGTATGATATCAATGCCTAATGCCTTCCATTTCTTTTAAAACTGGGTACAACGATCCACATTCTTTCTTACTTTTATAGAGTAAAATGATAACCTCTATTTAACACAAAGTAAGAATAATGACAAGTGTTATAGTGAAATATTAAACAAAAACATATATTATGGCATTAATAAAGTGCCAACGTTTTACAAAAAAATAAGTATAAAGCAATTGTTTACCATTGATAGTAGCTTTCCTATTGTCTGTCATGCTTTTTTCCAAAATGCACTCCTGAGCCTGGGCAAGACACAAATGATACATAAACTGCATAATATCGGGTGCAAGGTCTACTCCAGCTGGTTGAGGATACGTGTCTTTCAGATGCTGAAAATGTAATGAAGTAAATGTATCTTATACTAAACATAAAAAAAACATTTTTATACTTCTAAACTAAATCTAAAAAATAATCAGCGAGTCATCTAAAATCCTTCTTAGTGGACTAAACTAGTAATCAGAACAGAAATCCATATTAACAATTCACAAAATTCAAAATTCATTTTAATTTTATAGATTTATTCTACACACGCACACATGATGTCATAATATTCAATGAATACACAATATTCACGCAACTAGTCAAAATCCCAATAAGTTGTCACTGTTCTAATTGAAAACCAAAGGATATTCTTATATTATCCAAGGCTGCATGTTATTACTATACTAATAAGGTTTGATCAAAAAGTTTAAGAAATTTTTGATAATTTGAAAAATTGTGCTTTGATTTGTCTAAATTTATATTGCCTCATTCAAAGTAGTTTCGGTTGGATACAATACAATATGCCATTTCTTTCAGTCTTCAAAACATTTCTCAACTGCATTTCCTGTACGGCCTTGAGCAAACTCAATGATTTTATATCATCCTTCTGTACATCTGGCCACTTCCTATAAATTGCTTCACAATGTAAAATGGCTAGATAGTACATGAATGCTTGAATTTTAACAAACTAACTCTTGTTGTATTTAAAAATTCAGTACCCAATAGTTTAAAATGATGGTAAAAGCATGGAAACAGGAAGCTTGTAACAGCCATGAACACAAACTAACCTCTATACAATGAAATTCAAGAATGTTTCATTGGACCAGGAATAAATTCAAACAAACCAAAACAAACTAATGCCTATGACTAATGCCTACTGAATCACTATTTAATTCAAGGTAATCATAACTGTCATTTGGGTTACGTATAGTGCTGTCCTGGTCCAGGCTAGTTGCATGACCATTTCTAAATATCGGTATGGAGAACCATACATGACTTCCATGTTCTAAGATTTATATTTAAAATCATTTTAGAAATGAAATATTTCCATAGAAACTACTTCTTTCTACCTCTTGCTTCACCCTTAACCACAGTACTGTGGTCACTAACGTATACCACCTCATGTTAGCGCACTCGACTTTCAATGATGAAGGCAGTCAGTCGATAACATTGCCGAAACGTCTGGTTTTGCAGTAAACATTGGACCACAGCCAAACAGTCCGGGAAGGAATTTTAACAACAAACAACAAACTACTTCTTTGTTGCCGATAACGTAGTACACGTATAAAAAATTATCCCCTCCTCCTTCAACTATCATTTTCATTTATAGAAAATTACCCCCAACCCCTTTAACTACCCTTTCCATTTATATATATTTCATCTACCTTTCTACATTTGATTATTATGTCCTTCTTTTCAGGATACTTCATTTATCAAAATTAAGTACTTTACTCTTGTTAAAACATAAAATGTTGCAGGTAAAATACCCCTTCCCCTTAACCGATCTTTACCAAAATCAATAAGCCTCGAGTCCTCTACAACGCAGGCACATATGCAAAAAATTATTTGATTGTTTGAATTTATGGCAGTTATCGTTCGTCATAGAAAAATATTGGTATGGAGAACCATACATGACTTCCATGTTCTCAGATTTATATTTAAAACCATTTTTGAAATGAAATATTTCTATAGAAACTACTTTCTTCAGCCTTAACCACAGTACTGTAATCACTAATGTATACTACCTCCCGTTAGCGCACTCGATTTTCACTGATGATGGCAGTCGATGGCACTGACAAAACGTCTGGTTTTACAGAAAACATTGGACTACGGCTAAACAGCCCGGGAAGGAATTTTAACAAAGAACTACTTCTTTGTTGCCGATAACGTAGTACACATATACAAAATTATCCCCTCACCCTTCAACTATAGGCCTAATTTTCACTTATAGAAAATTACCCCCACCCCGTTCAACTTGTGTAACTATACAAATTTATTGCGTTAATATAATCGAGTCCCTGAATTCGGGAGCTACTGTAACTATACATATTTATTGCGTTAATATAATTTTTACAAGTTTATAAAAACTTATGTACCTTCGGGTTAAGCTCCAGAGTCGTATAGACGAAAACAGTTGCAGAGGGATTATTTGGTTCGAGTTGCGAAATGATATTAACACAGTTTATGATGACTGAAACAACTTATTTTAATTTTATTTAATGAAATTACGATATGTTTTACACCTATATAATAACGTATTAAATTCTACTCTGGTCAATTAATACAATGATTAAAAGTTTTCTGTTTTTTGTTTTGTTGAACGTAAACAACATATAAAGATATCACTATAACAAACAATAATGAAACAATTCTTATGATTACTATTCTTAAATGGCTATAACAATTTACTTAATCTTAGTAATGACCCAGTACTTTGTCTCACTCACTCTTTCACTCTTTTTACATTTTTATTTTCCAACCCCCGTTTATTTACTGAACTCATTAATCTAAATATTTTCTCTTCCCTTCAATCCAGGGTAGTTATTTTTACTATTGTACCTGTATGTTTTATCCCCAGAATGCCGACCTTACTCACGACTCACTTTTACTATTGTACCGGTATGTTTTATCCACAGAATGCCGACCTTACTCATGACTCACTTACACTTTCGCTGGCACTAACACTGTTCTAATCCTTCACGTTCATTTGATTGACATTGTTTTAACACCTCATTACCATTGCTTTACTACCTTTCTGTTAAAGTTGGGGTAGGCTGCGCGTACTCACACGCACCGGCCTCCCGACGTTTTTTACTGAGACGGTTACTCACTACCAACTGTACTGTTTAACTAGTGGTGACGAACTGCTCTCCAACTGATGATATTAGCTTGTGTCAATTATTCATTCTTTCTGTAATTCACAGAGAGACTGAGTTGCCAGTGGTTACGTAATACGTCTAGCAGGGCAGGCTCCAGACATAAACACAGACGTGTTGTCACAGGACAAATGGCGCCAATCGTACACACTATCGTTTTTGAGGTCCTTAAAAGGACCGTCTGTCGAGTACGCTAAATCATTTGCGTACGCTGCCCGAGCCGCGCTGTGATGTTTGGCGGCTGCTTCCGCTGTTCCGGGCATGGTGCGGTCCTCTTCTTTCGGCAGCGGTATGTAGAGTCTGCTGCTGTCCCAGTCGATGTCCATCACTGCTTCTCCTGTGCTCTCCATTCTTCCTTCTTCCTTTTCTTCCGGCTGGCTTCACGACGTCCAATGGAGTGTTCCAAAATTTTCTAGCAGCGCTCTTTTTATACCCTGACAGGTCGTGTGCCATGAACCTATCAGAGTGCCGCTGGTCCCTGATTGGCTCGCCTATCACCTCCCTGATATAGCGCCTCAACCCCCCTTAACTCTTTACTAAAATCATGGGTACTTACCCCCCTAGTCCGGTGGCTGTAGCTGCGCCTATCCGACCTTACTGGTTTCTCTGCTCGAGATCCCAACACCATAAAATCAGACAGGCACGTCACCACAGTATCACCTGACTCTGAAACATTCAACTAAAATATCAACAACTGGCGTTTCACTATCCCATATCCCCAACTGACTCGTTTCCTCTTAGTCGTACTGGTTCGTTGTTTACAAAGTACTGGTTAGATTTTTTTTTCAAAGTACTGGTTGCCTATTTAATTTGCTACTGGCAATTGCATAATCAACATTGATACATTAATACAGTTAATATATTGAAATAGTTAATTCATATTTAATCTTGATTAATATTTACACATCCTACGTCTTTAAGTTTGCATTTAAATTGTAAAAGTTACAATTTCATTTAATTAATTAATAATTCTAAACTTTCATTAATTAGCCATCAATTATTTATTATAATTATAAAATTTATTTCAAATTTATTATTAATATTCATATTACGTTATTATTATTTCATCATTCATTATTATTATTTCATTTCCTATTACCTCTCTACCCTGAATATTTTACCTAACCTTTCACATTCTTATCATTGTTTAGTCTGGGTGACTCCTGTATTCACTATGATTTGACTTATTATAATCTTACTCACCTTTCTTCTAACTAACAACCAAATTTACCTATCATGACACCAATCTCTCAATTATAAACACCTTTCACTAATTTCATTCCGACGATAAATCCTATGGCACCGCGCGTCTTTGTACAGAGATGGGTGTTCCCTAACTAGCTATATACATTCATAATATTTTGCCCTTCCAATATATCGGCAAACACTCCCTTAAACTACGCTATTACCTGCCACAACGCTATACGTTGGTCACGCCTTATCACCTCACCCCCACTACAAAATATCATCAGCAACAATATATGTTTAACCTTTACTTTACTCACCTCTACATATAATCACTAACTACTGTGTCCCTAAATATCTAATACTCTCTTTGTATTAATTTCTTTAAAATTCTTATCAATCTGACTCCCATTAACTTCAATTGAATAACTCACATGCCTCTATTTACACCCAGGCGCTATCTTTTTTCAACATTCTACCTTACTGTAATCATTGACAATTGCATTATAAAATATATCTCTCACCTACTCATAACAGTACATCTCAATCTTCAAATATATATTCTTACTTAATCATTTATTATTCATTAGAAATGTTTTATTCGTTACAAATTAATAATTTACTTTATTACTCCTGCAATTATAAATTTAGTACAACTTTCTTTTGTACCACTTTAATTCAGTAATTACTCTTTAATTATTATTTAAAATTTTCACTATTTCCTTCACTTGTTTAGCAAAATAAAAACATGTTAATTGTTAATTATTAAAACAATACATAATACATGGTGTACATAAAATTTACCTGTAATACACAACATCAAAATACATAAATACATTGATATTAACACATAAACACAATGAAAATTATACAATCCAACTTCATTATTTTGTCATTAATCAAAATCAGTCTATAGCAGTCCATTTCAAAATCACTTTTCACATATATTAAATGTTCATTACACAATAAAACCATCTATCCTCCATCATTGAATAACATTCTAATCTTAGGTCTATTTATCTTATTGTTTAGTAAATAAATTATATTATTATACTCATTAATATTCATCCAACGTTTTATATTCATTCACAATCTCAATCGGTTTATTATATATCAAGTCACGATCGGGTATGGTTCTGTCTACATCAGTATGATATGTTATAATCATGTTAGTCATATAGTAATTTTCTACTACTACACCTGTTACTTCCCAAGGTAAGTGCTTGATACCATTACTCTCATTAACTATTATTGTTATCTCAATTTCATTATAAGGTTTGTATTTACTATAATCACCCTCCATCTCTACTCCTAACCTTTCTACAAATTCTCTATACTTTCTATTTACTTTAAAAATTTCTATTACTCTCTTTCTCTCTCTCTCAATATATTTCTCACCATAACACCAAGTTACTCTCTCTCTCCAAATATGCAGGGGTCACTAACTCAAAATTACTGCACCACCGATGAGGTACACAAAAATACCAAGGAACTTTATTTGTAGACCTTTCGTCTCCCAAATATAAATTTAAGGAACTCTCGTCCTTATTAAAAATACGTGAAGACTTGACTTCACCCCCTAACACAACATCAAAGGAAAATTCTAACCCCTGTATCTCTTTTACAAATGTACTTTCTCTCAGCTCTCTCTCTTTCTCAACACACTCAAACACCTCATTTTTACTCCCAATATTCTCATTATCGTTTTCTAATATCATATCATTCTTACTACCTGTAAACTCATTATTCAAATTATCACTGTTACTCACCTTCTGATTCTCTATTTGGATTAACTTCCCATCCAACTTTCTAATTACTTTATCACATTGTTTAACAAGATTATCGTTACGTCTTTTAATTTTGGTCTTTAATTAATCACACTTTACACTCTGTTCCTTAAATTTGTCATTCAAGTTAGTAAACTTTTCATCAAATTTATTTAATAGTAACTGCATCATTGCAGCTGTACCATCTGGTTTATTTACGTCTTGAGTTGAGATGGGGTTTATTGGAACCGGATTTAATTCAGTAACACTGGTTTGACTAATTTGGTCCAGTTTAACATCCATCTCACTCGCAACTGTTTCCTCTACGTTATCACCTTTATTGGTATTCATTTTACTTATTTTAATATTACCCGCATGCATATAACCCTATAACATAACCTCGTGGAAGTTGGGTTATGTTTACGTATTTAAAATTGTGTTTATTACCTCAGATAACTTTTCCGCTCTCTTCGTAGGCTTACCCACATAAAACAAAAGTTTATGTCGAGTCCCTGTTATTACGGGCGACAATTGTTATACTATGTCCCTGTTCGGGCGCCAATTGTTATACTACTTTTTACTGCTGATAAAACTTACTTAACAATTACTGAATAATTTTCAAATATCGGGCGCCATCTTGTGATATACCTTTGAACTTACCTTAGGCCAGAATTCGGTTAAGCGAACCAGATGATAGCGGAAAGTGTTATCTGAAATAATTACTATTACTTGAAATGTTTACCTTTTAATTTACATCTTTAAGTACACAACAAGATGTTGTACATAGCAAGCAAAGTAATGTGCACGCTACTATATAATAGATTGCGCCATGAAACGCAGTTCCTCTATACAAGTTAAAAATTTCCCCTCAAACATTTCAATAGCCCTCCAAAATACATAATATGAAAATGTTTACATACATAACAATGTTATACATATCTATATATGCATAAATTTTATTGAAAAATTGTTCACAACCTAGCACTTGTTAATATTATTTTGTTCACACTCTTCTCTCTCTCTCTCTCTCACATTCTCTGGTACAATTTTTAGTTGTTTTTTATGAGCTCATTTTGTTTATTTAATGAATAATTTTGGTCATTAATTATGAATTTACTGAATTGGTCATTTATTTTCTTTGATATTTAAATGTGTAAAATTATTGGAAAGCTGATACTTAGCTTCCGGTTTTGGAACGTTGCACACCGCGAGTTCGCCGATTCTGGACGCTCACATCGTTGATCACTTTTGCCGATTTGTACTGTACCGGACCACTGTTATTTACCCACTTTTGGTGGTGTAAAATTTACACAAACACTCTCAGTGAATATGCCGGCTGCGTGATGTGCCGACCGGCTCAATTCACGGTCCAGACAAAAATGACGAAGAGTCTTTCTTAAACATTGCGTAGGTGGGGCAAAACTACGTCACCAGTCTTTTGTTTGTATGGCCAAGCCCCGTTTGTTTACAAAAGTATGCATTCCTTTGGCTGACGTAATCATGGGCTAGGCTTGTTTACTGCTATCTGTGACACATAGTTTTTTGCGACATTTGTAGCTTTTCAACGAATTCGACCGAAATCCTGTTAATTCCAATATGCGTTGTTTAAAATATTCTATAGTTTATTCACCAAAACTTTATAGGGATTATGAAATAAAATTATTGTTATTACAAAATAAATGGTTAGGGAATAAAAATACAATAATTATGGTTTTTAGGACCATAGATTTACAAAAGTATGATTGTACCAGAATTGTACCATCACAAGGAAGATATAGGATGGGAGGACTACGAGCAATACCCGTAATAAACCTATTACTATTAACAATGATAAACCCCAAACCAAATTTTAATGTCACCCAAAGAAAGTATAACACCCCAAAACCTCAAAGCAATGTAAATTAATTATAAACAAAAGTATTTAGTAGTGTGAATAGAAGTGCACCAACTAAAGTTATTATATAATAAAATAAACAAATCTTCACAGTCCATTATTACTAAAAGTTTGGTCTTCGAATATTGTAGAACTCAAATATAAGTCAGAACCAACAGTGTAAGTGAACCAGTGCAAGTGATTTTAATATAATAAACTTCAAGTAAAGGTGTAACTGTTACTTGAACTATGTGCTATTAAATAACTTTATATTTTATGTAATTACAGAGATAACATGTCATGAAATATTGTTGTGAAACTATTTCTAATGTTTCATAGAAGAGGCCACTTTTTATCAAAAAACGTTCATAGAAATGTAAATGATAAAGAGAGCAGGTGGGGAATAATTGCGGTGACAGGGGATTAAAATATAATACATAATATAAACAGAAAGGACTGTAATTAAATTAAGTTTAACAAAAATTAAAATTTTAAATGGCTGATTATGTTTAGAGCCTATGAACTCCACATTTCAAGGTGGTATAATAGAATAAGAATTATTATTAAGATAAGAATGTTTGTTAATATAACAGTTTCATACAGCATAAAATGTTTGTCTGTATACTATAATAATTTATAAAATGTTTGATATGTATTTTAAAAAATAGTTAAAACAAAAATGTCTAACTTTAAAGACTAATTAATTTTCAATATTGTTTTTGTATTATGAGCATGAATACCATGCTACATGTACCAATAGTTATATAAGGAAATTTTATTTAATATTGTGTTAATTTTAGAATGTCAGAGGGGGTATAGAAATAACATTATTTGAAAAACAGTATATGTAAAAATATAAAATCTAGGCCAAATAATAAATTCCAAATAACTTTATAATTGAGTAAGAAGGTTTAATAAACCAAGTAAACTAATGAGATTTATATAAGGTGAATCAATCACCAACTACTCTAACTGATACTATACATTAAAAGAATAATATAAAAAGATGTATTAAATTATTAAAAAATTTCAAAATGTAATACCTAACAATTTCAAAGGAGAAATAGTAAATTCATGAATAATAACTAAAAGAATGATCAATTGGTAAATTTATACGGCATTAAGGAAAGCAAAAGATTTATATCAATCTGAAATTTATTATAATCATATTTATAACACCTAAGATGGCTAAAATTTTGGACAAGGACAGGAAGCAGATATTGGGCCTATATTCCCAAAACGACAGAAATATAGCAATTTTGACAAAAATCTTTATAAATATGGACTACTGTATGTCAAATTAAACAGAAGGAGTTAAAGAAACCAATTATGTAATTACTAGTTCACGAAAGTAATCAATAAATAAAAAATATTCTGAATATAATGTATTTTGAATCACATAAAGAGGAAGTGGATTTATAATTAAACAATACATTTCTAATATTAACTTGGCAAGATATTTCGGGAGATGAAGGAAGTAAAACAGTTCTTAATTAACATTCAAAGCGAACGGTTGATTGAAGCTCGCGCTAAGAACATACAGCGAATAGTTTAATGGCGTGTAAGAGTTTTAGCCTCAAATCAGTGAATGACCGAGAGTTACCGAAATTGGTATTTTAAACATAAAAACAGTGCACAACACCACCACAAACAGTGAAAACAAACAATTCTTAACCGAATATAAGTGGAATAAACCAATAAAACTATCAAACTTTAATAATTCACTTTACAAACGAACTTCACGAATTTTCGCCACACACAGACAAAGTTGAACACACCAAAGACAAACATTTAAAGCCAGTGAACACGGAACATTTAACCAGAACACCTCTAACAACACAATAGACATTATACAATATTACGGAGAACAGAAAACAGTTGTGAAGGCAATTTTATTGTCAGAAATTCTAGACATAACATCCACGGTTTTCTTCATCAACGAGGCGGCGGCCATGATGGTTCCGTGATGCAAAGCGAACTCTCACGATTGAATTCCTCTAGTCAAATAATAAGAATTCTTTATTAATTATTTAAACTATAACCAAATATAAAAATTTTTTTCTGAAAATTTTTTTTTTAATTAAATTAAAAATTTATTTTTTATTTTTTGTACAATACAGAAATATTTATTTGTAACCAGCATATACAGGTCTAGTGTTACAAATTGGCGTCCAACTAGAGGGCTTTAATTAGCGATTGAAGGACTACAGTAACTTGCCCAATTACTAATTAAGCTTGGCAACGGTTATACGGTCAAGAAGGAAGCAACATGCTACGTCGTGCGACTTCTAAGAAAAGGGCGGCGGAGGCCGAAAAGGAAGTCGATATGGGGGACAAGGAGGCAACACCCGTGGAAGATATAGAAGTGTTAGTAACCCCGGTGGAACATAAACAACCCGCACCACCAGAGGAACAACCTGAAGTACCAACACCAACAGGGGATGTTAATTTTCAGGAAACCCTAATGAAAATGATAATGGAGATGAATAAGAAAATGGATCAAGAATTCAAATCCACCAAGGAAGGAATAAAGGAAACCAATAGAAAAATGGACTCTACTAACGAAGAAAATAGTAAGGAAAGAAAGGAAGACAAACAGTCCTTGAAGGAAAATTTAAGCGAAATAAATAAAAACATAGAATCCAAGATGGAGGAAAATGGGAAGAAATTAGAGGAATTGAAGGAAGACAACCGATCCACAAAGGAAGAATTGGGCCGCAAGATTGAAAATACCAATAAGAGGATTGAGGAAACCAGCAAGAAGATGGAAGAGAATAGCAAGAAGATGGAAGAAAATAGCAAGAAGATGGAGGAAACCAGCAAGGAAATGAAAGAGGACAATCGATCCTTGAGTCAGAAAATTGATAAAACTAATCAAAGGATGGATGAAAACAATAAGAAGATGGAGGAGAAACTGGATTAGAATAACCAACGATTAAGAGAAGAATTAAGAGAAGTCAACCAGGAGAACATGAACAAGGTAGATGAGAGAATAGAGTTGGCGAAGGAAGAGTTGAACAGGAAAATCAGCGACAATAAGAAGGCTATAAATAAAAAATTGGAACAAGAGACACTAACAATAAATCAACAAATAAGGGAAGTTGACGAAAGATGTCGGCAAACGGAGAATGAAGTACAGGAAGTCAGGGAAGAAATAAATACCGAAATTACCCAGATCAAGGAACACCATAAGACAAGGTTGGAAGAAAACCGAAAAGAAACACAGGAGGAAATAAGTAAGGTGCGAAACGAAGTCACAGAAAGGTGCGACGGGATGGAAGCGGTAATGACCAATATCACCGGACAAGTGCGGCAGAGCCAGGAAGAGATGGAGGTAATCTGAAACCGACCGACTAACTTCACTAATTTCCCCATGAATGAGAATCGAGAGTGGTTGAACTTCCGCCAATATAAAAGAAAGCCCATGGAGTTCTTGGCCCGAATAGAGGAGTACATGGCCAAACATAGGGGCAACAGATGGGTCAATAACTGGGAGTTGTTAGACGAGTCATTCGAGAAATGACCGATCATTGGTGGATGGCCAACTGTAGTGACATCGAAGATTACCAGCAGTTCAAGAGCTTGTTTAAGGCGAAATACTGGTCTGAGACTACCCAAAATTTAATCCGTGACAATATCTGTCACAGACGTTACAAATAACAGGTGGGTAACTCAATGACGGCATACTTCCTCGGCAAAGTATGTATGGCTAAGCATTTGGAACCAGCCATACCAGAAGAATGCCTCATCAACAAGTTATCATATCACTATGATGAAGAGGTGATTCGAGCACGGAGAGGCAGCCAAATCAAAACCATACAGGCCATGACTGAACTTCTCGAAAATTATGAGAACGAGGAGTATTACCGACAAAGCCGGAGGGGGAATGATCGGCCAGAACCCAGGAACCATCCGTATACCAACAACGGTAACAACAACAACAACAACAATGGATACCAGGGAAACCGAGTCAATCCACCAAGTAATAACGACAATAACAATAATAATAACCCCGTTCAAGGTAATCAAAATATTAACAGCACAAATAATGGTTATCAGGGTAATAGAAACCCATATTACCCAAACCTCAACGGTAATAGTCAGAGAAACCCCAACTATAATAACAATTAACGTTATTCTAATAATAATCGGGGGTATCGACCAAATAATAACAATAATAATAATAGGTTTTCTAGACCGAGGGTGAACTTCATACGAGCTGAAGACGATCGCCAACGAAGAGACTACTATCAGCGACGTAACAGCTTCCATGAGGAGGAGGATCGACGGAGAAGCAGAGAACGGAAGGATCAAAGGTATAATCCGCATAGAAGGGGTAACAGTTTAGATGACCCAGAACGGAACATGAACCGAGATCAACCATCTAATCCTTGTACGGAACGGCAGGTAACCATTCAAGGTTTACCGACCAACACCCTGTTCGGGCCTAACCGAAATAACAGTGCTAATGAGAATTGGGTAACTGTCAGTGAATATCCTAGTCATTCAATACTGCACAACGAACCAATTAACGACGGAGGACCCCGAATAGCTCAAACCAACCATATCAAAGCAGAATGTAGCCAAAAACCTAAAAAGGATCCCAGCAAGAAGAAGGAAAATGATTATTCCAAAGTCAACATTGATAAGTATGGGTCTGATAAGCCAGAATACGGATACATAATGAGGTGGTAGAAGAATTTTGTTAAA
This sequence comes from Magicicada septendecula, assembly GCA_034769895.1. NCBI lineage: Eukaryota > Metazoa > Arthropoda > Insecta > Hemiptera > Cicadidae > Magicicada > Magicicada septendecula. The sequence continues at coordinate 247,101,110 of CM068371.1, read as the reverse complement.
TCAAACCAAAAATTTTTTTGGTTAAAAAGGGAGAATTTTGAATATAATAACTACAAAATTCAAAAATATAGTAAGAACACCTTACTACCATTATTAATGAAACCATTATGGGAAATAAAAAGAAGAATTTAGAATTAAAACACTAAATTCCAAAACAAAGTAAGAACAACTTGCTACAAATAAATTTGACAGAAACCATTTGGAATAAATTAAAAGGAAAAGAATTTTATGAAAAACCCACAAAATTCAAAAATTGAGTAAGAACAACTTACTACCAACATTTATGAAAACAGTATATTGGAATAAAAAGAAAAGAATTTTGTTAAAATCAACAAAATTCAAATATATTGTAATATCAAATTACAAACAAAGTATTACTGAAAAATATTTATGATTAATAAAAGAAAAAGAATTTAGAATAAAACAAATCAATTCTAAAGTATATAGTAATGTCAAATTACAACCAATGATTAATACAAACATTATATGAAATTAAATAAAAGGAAATAAAAACCAGTGATACGATTAAATGAATAAACTTGTATTGAAATAAAAATAATAACACTTTGAAGTAATACAAAGAGAAACAATGACCTCATTAAAAAATAATTAAAGGATTCATTTTGTTACATGGTGTTTATGCGGGTTGTAAAATTTTGTTATTAGTATTTTAGTGTTAATTGTGTTTAATATATGTCAAAATGTAACTTCTCTTATCATTTACGGGTAAACCGTATTTCGCTCTGCTGCATTCAAATGTTGCCGCCTCGCCACCTGATTGGCGCACGGCTTTCTGCAGTGTTGACTCGGCTAGCGTTTTGCTTTAACGCTTTCACTTCAATAATTCTTAGTTGTTATTATAAATTAATTGAATCAAACATACAGAATTGCAGATTGAGAACATTTATTAACTCTTTGGAAGATTTCAATTACTTCATGATACATCACATTCGTTTTCTGCACCGGCTATTACACTTGTTCGGTTGGTACTTGCTCAGTTTGTATACAAAGCGTCTTTAACGTTAGTTTACAGTTATATATGGTTTTTCTCAGGGGTGTTAAAAAGTCCTTTCGGCTACAGAAATATATACTTACGGCTAACACACACAAAGTTATAACAATTCTTAATCCTAGTTACATAAACAAATTAATATCTCATTATATTCAATTAAGTAATTACCAATGAAAACTTGTAAAGAAATTTTTGGGTTAGTTTTCGTTTGTCAATTTTATTTATCAAAAGGTTCGTCAATTATTTATTATATTTTACTTTTAATAATTGCTAATCAATTAAAGTTTAAATAGTGAATTTAACAAAGCATTTATTTCTGAATCGGAATAGTGATCAGTGAAGTGAAATAGTTATTTGTTAATTCTGACCAAAAAATTGTGAATCCGATAATGGGATAATGTTTATACTCATCGGTTTTCCTGCTGAAGATCCTGAGGTCGTCTTCTTCTTCCGGATTACTCCTGGGATGTCGTCTTCTTGTATTTTCCAGAAGTTTATTCCTCTCATCTCGATGATTTTCCTCGCTGACTCCGGCCTCGCATTCCTTCGGTTATCGTCCGTCTTCTTCTATTAAGATGTTCCAATGATCCTCATTTGGTGTCCGTGTCGTCTCTCTTCTTCACTGCGTCTTCCCGTCTTCTTCAGATAATTATGGTTTGTTAATAATTTTTTATTAAACAAAATTCTGTTCAGGATTCCCTAGACTAATGTTATTATCTTCATCTGGTTTAAATTGAGTTGAAATTTGTTTTAATAATAAAATTTTAGTGCGAGAGCTGCTCGATCCGCTCTCGGCGTTGGTCAATAATACAGTACTGAAAATCTAACGGTTTTTTGGCAATAAAATTCTTGTTGCTATGGTTACCTAATAAATTATGCTAATTTTCATTGGTTATTAACTTAAGTCATTGTTATGTTTTAACGTCTTTTTTAGTCTAATTTTACCAAAATATCTTCAAATGAAGATTTCTCTCTTATACTAATAGCTAGAGTTATTACATGAGTACCATTCTTCCTAATTTTTCATGATGATCATTTTGATATCCCTCATGCCCACTTTTGAATAGTTTATTACATTTTTACTATTTTCCATATTTATATTTTACATATATTTTATTCAAAATTAGTTGTTATTCATATATCTTGGTACTAGGAATACTCATTTAATCGGTTTAACCATTTGGTATATTCTGCCTTAACTTTGGATTATTATTTGTTCTCAGAACTACTAAATTTATATTCAACAGTTGGCCTAGAGCCTAGATTCTATTCTACTCCCATCTAACATTTCTTAATAACATATCTGGTAATTCTAATACAATTTTATAAACAAAACAAACAATAAACATCAGTATTCCTAACTCTAATTCTTATTATAAAAAGATTCCTTGTCAGGTTCTAGCCTGAAATAACTTTTTAACTACCTTTTCTTTTCTCTACTATTATCTTGCTTATCCTATAATTTACTACAATAACAAAACTCTTACAATACTACTGTTAAACTGTGCCTTACTCGATATGTTTTATCTACTAATCCCTTCACTTAAATACAGTGTCTATCCTTCTTATTTTACTACTCATTCTAATAACTTAATTCTTACCTTATTATATAATTCTGACATCCTATTACCTAAATTTATAATATCACAATCAGTTTAATCTTACTTACTAATGTCCATTTTATCAAAAATTGTTTAGCTGTTTATTACAGTCTACTTATAAAATATTTTATTCTACACCCCCACTGCACTTTCCTTTCATAGAAGGTTTCTTTATTTATTATCACTCTCACTTTGTTCCATTATATGCTATACCTAGCACTTCACCACTTATTTAATTTTACACACATTTTTAACTTACTCACTTGTTTATTCACATGATTTGTCTGATTATTTTATATCACTGTGTGATTATGGTCATGAATAACTAATTTACTTCCAAATCACTCTGATCACTTTTAGTTATTACTCAAATATTGTTTTTGTTTGGTTCAAAGCATCGTTTATTGGCTTTGGCTATTATCATTACTATTAGTTTGGGGTATGGTTAGTTTCTAGCTCCCTACCTTATATTATAAGTACATTCTTTTATCAACAAGATATATGCGACATTATTACTTTCCATTAATCTTATTATCCTAGGTAAATCTCAGATACTACAATTATCAGTTCATTATTTTAATTACAATATACTGGTCATTATTTGGGATTATGATTGCACTTAGGTCTCGGCTGCTTCTTCATTGTCTCTTGGTTCCTTTGGTATTTATCCGATCTACTGTGTCAGGTCATTGTCAGGTTAATAGTCATTTGTCATTTATTGGGTTATTGATCTCTAATTTTATAAGTTTTTTGCCTCTTATTCTTATCTTCAGCTTTTTATTTTATAATTAAATACAATTGGATCTTCACTACCTTGTCCTGTTACAATTTGAATAAAAAATCAGAGAGAAGTAATTTGAGAAAAGGAACAAAAAATAAATGTAATTAAATAAATCACTAATGAGTATGATCATGAAATAAATGTCGAGTGTAATAAAGACAATTGGAAGAAAGTGCTAGAACATGGAACTAGTGGAATAAATAAAAGCTAAGAAACAAACAAAAGGCATCAGAAAATGTATGCTATAAATAAACAGAAGCAGATTGTAATAAAAACCAGAAAAGAACAAAGAATTAATAACAAAAACTTTATATTAGAATAAACAATGATAATTATATTAAGAAAAGAGCTTCCCACCATAATAAGAATTGAGATAACCATCAAGCTAACAAGTCAGAAGAATAACTGAGATAGGAATATTAAAATCTCTGAGCAATATACGAAGTGGAGTATCCAAAGATATTTTTTTTAAATAGTAATAAAAGTGTACTATTCTTAAATAATCTTTTTTAATAACTGTCTGTACATAAGTCCAGCAGTATTAATATGTTTTTGAGCAGAGATGATTTGCCTCTGTACTCAATTAGAAGTGAAGTACTGGCCAGCAGAGTAAGTAGCGTACAGTGCCTCTCTGAACTGCCCCAGCTCATGTGTTAGGGAATGATAGGGAATTAATATCCCAGGGATAAAACACCAAGAAGAAAAATGAAAATAAAATAATAAATATGAAACTCAGATGACTATTACTATCAAGGAAGATCAATTAAGAATGAAATAGATGTAAGCTCGAATATGGAGAAGAAAATTTAGGAATGGAAGGAAATCAAGAATAATAAAAAATATAATAATTATCATAAGCAATTATTTCAGACAAACCAAGTATAGTCTGAACTAATCACTTCTGGAGGAGGGCAATATGTAGCATGACAGATAATCCACTAAGTAATAATTCCATTATGATCATAAATACATTAAATTACAATTAACTCAAAAGAAATATCGAAGTAAAATAATTAAATATCAAATGAAAACAATTAAATATCAAATGAAACTAATTGAATATCAAATGAAAATAATTAAATATCAAAGGAAAACACCACCATAAAAGAAAAGTATAATTAAATTATAAAATTGCAACTATAAAGTATCAAGAAAGTCAAAATCCAAGAAACTAATATAAAATCAGGGAATACCCAGGTAGGTTAGGAGCAGGTAATAAAGAAGATACCCCGAACCAAACAATGGACAAAATAAAACCAAATTACCTTGGAAAACCCAAGAAGGAAGAAGACAAGAAAGGAAGATATAGGATGGGAGGACTACGAGCAATACCCGTAATAAACCTATTACTATTAACAATGATAAACCCCAAACCAAATTTTAATGTCACCCAAAGAAAGTATAACACCCCAAAACCTCAAAGCAATGTAAATTAATTATAAACAAAAGTATTTAGTAGTGTGAATAGAAGTGCACCAACTAAAGTTATTATATAATAAAATAAACAAATCTTCACAGTCCATTATAACTAAAAGGTTGGTCTTTGAATATTGTAGAACTCAAATATAAGTCAGAACCAACAGTGTAAGTGAACCAGTGCAAGTGATTTTAATATAATAAACTTCAAGTAAAGGTGTAACTGTTACTTGAACTATGTGCTATTAAATAACTTTATATTTTATGTAATTACAGAGATAACATGTCATGAAATATTGTTGTGAAACTATTTCTAATGTTTCATAGAAGAGGCCACTTTTTATCAAAAAACGTTCATAGAAATGTAAATGATAAAGAGAGCAGGTGGGGAATAATTGTGGTGACGGGGGATTAAAATATAATACATAATATAAACAGAAAGGACTGTAATTAAATTAAGTTTAACAAAAATTAAAATTTTAAATGGCTGATTATGTTTAGAGCCTATGAACTCCACATTTCAAGGTGGTACAGTAGAAGCCCGATATAGCGCGGTCCGATATACCGCGGATTCGGATATAACGCGGTGAAGAGTATGTCGCCCGTTATTAGCGAAAATTCTTACTTGTAGAGAGTGAGTAAATTATGAATTGTTTATCGTGACTTCCGTAGCCACAACATTGGAATGCGTTGCGTTTATTGTAAACAAAGGCTTGTTGTTGGAAACGGCGTTGTAAACAACAGCCAGAATTGCCTGTTCAAGTGTACCTGTAGACATAAACAATTGCCTGAGCTATTTACTGTCTCTACGTTTCTAAGAATTCATGCCAAGGCAAGCAGCCAACTAAATCCCTTCTCTCCCTCATATTACAGTACAGTATAAGATCATACTCTGATATTATCTTATCAAAGTGTATAGTCTTTGTCATAAATTCGCATAGTGTAGAGTTTTGTGATATCGCAGAAAAGAAAAGCATATTCTGTGAGTGATAAACTCAAAATAATTGATCGTGTGAAGAACGGAGAGTCAAAGGCAAGTTTATCATGTGAGTGTGGCATCCCAGAAGGAACAATTAGAGGGTGGATGAAGGAAGAAGATAAACTTAAAAGTTTTGTGAACACAGTTGAAAGTGAAGTGGGGTTGCAAAGAAAAAAGACTAAAGTAGGTAAGGATAGTGAACTAGATGAGTGTCTGTACAGGTGGTTTTTAATAAAACGAAGTGAAGGTGTGCCACTGTCAGGACCAGTTATTAGAGCTCAAGCTGTGAAATTCCATAGTGATTTACATGGCAACAGTGACTTTAATGCATCTGATGGGTGGTTTTCGCGATGGGAATCTCGTCATGGTATAAGCCAGATAAGCATTGAAGGGGAAGCACGATCATGTGACAGTGAAGCTGCAGCACTTTTTCCTCAGGCATTAAACAAAGTAATGATCGATAACGATTTAAATGACCATCAAGTGTATAACTGTGATGAAACTGCTCTGTATTTTCGAATGCTTCCTACCAGAACTCTGGATGTGAATAATTCAATAAATAAATCTGGATTAAAAATAAATAAGGATAGAGTTACCCTCCTGTTTGCCACAAATAAATCAGGCAGCCACAAAGTTAAACCTCTCTGTATAGGGAAAAGCCGAAATCCTAGATGCTTTCAACATGTTAACATGACGTCATTACCCATCACATATCGTAATACAAAAAATGCTTGGATGACAAGTGATATTTTCGGTAAATGGTTCCATGAAGAATTTGTTCCATCTGTGAGAAGCCACCTGCGGTCACTCAACCTCGAAGAAAAAGCTGTACTGACCCTTGACCACTGTCCAGCACATCCACCTGTTGATATGCTACAGTCAAGAGATGGGAAAATCGGAGTCATGTTCTTGCCGAAAAACACTACAGCACTGATCCAGCCATTAGATCAAGGCATCATAAAAGCATTTAAAGCGCATTACCGCCGTGAACTTCTTAGTGCTATAGTGAATTTTGATGAGGAAATGGAAATTTACCTTAAGTCAATGAACCTGAAAACAGTTGCGTATTCAATAGGTCTTGCATGGGAAAGTATTAGTACGGCTACGATTCAGAATTGCTGGAAGAAATGTTCCTTTGAACAAAACATCGCCGATGGAAATTGCTCTGTTGCCGGATTCACTAATAGTGATGTACAGTCTGCGAGTAGTGCTCTTCATTGCAACTTCACTCTAGATGACTTGAATGACTGGGCAGAAGTTGACAACGGTGAGCCTGTTACAGAATGTATAGGAGATAAAGATATCACCGATGCAGTCCGAAATGGAAATTGCGAAGAAAAAGAAGCCGATGACGATGATGGAAATGAAAATGGGGTGGAAGTGAAAGAAGTTATTCCAAATGTTAGTGAAGTGATAATACACATAAACAAAGTAATTTCGTGGATGGAGAGGCAAAGTGAATCTAATAATGTTCATCTGCTGCACCTCGCGTTTATAAAACAATACGCGGAAAAGAAACGCAGTGCATTATCCCGTCAAACAACAATTATGGACTTTTTTAAGACCAAAAATTAGGCCTACAGTAGGTCGAGTGAGCAATGTATAAATAGTGTATTTTATATTCCATTGGATTAAAATAGATTAAAATATTGGATTAAAATACAGTTTTCTTATTTTTTATTTCTACATTTGGTGACGTAATTTACGTACAGTATATAGTAGTGCATTATGCTGTAGCCTTTTTCCCGGTCCTCCCTCCCCATCATTTGTCACTGTACAGGTCACCTTCCGATATACCGCGGTTACGCCTATAACGCGGGGGAAAGTATGTCACCCGACAACCGCGCTATATCGGGCTTCTACTGTATAATAGAATAAGAATTATTATTAAGATAAGAATGTTTGTTAATATTACAGTTTCATACAGCATAAAATGTTTGTCTGTATACTATAATAATTTATAAAATGTTTGATATGTATTTTAAAAAATAGTTAAAACCAAAATGTCTAACTTTAAAGACTAATTAATTTTCAATATTGTTTTTGTATTATGAGCATGAATACCATGCTACATGTACCAATAGTTATATAAGGAAATTTTATTTAATATTGTGTTAATTTTAGAATGTCAGAGGGGGTATAGAAATAACATTATTTGAAAAACAGTATATGTAAAAATATAAAATCTAGGCCAAATAATAAATTCCAAATAACTTTATAATTGAGTAAGAAGGTTTAATAAACCAAGTAAACTAATGAGATTTATATAAGGTGAATCAATCACCAACTACTCTAACTGATACTATACATTAAAAGAATAATATAAAAAGATGTATTAAATTATTAAAAAATTTCAAAATGTAATACCTAACAATTTCAAAGGAGAAATAGTAAATTCATGAATAATAACTAAAAGAATGATCAATTGGTAAATTTATAAGGCATTAAGGAAAGCGAAAGATTTATATCAATCTGAAATTTATTATAATCATATTTATAACACCTAAGATGGCTAAAATTTTGGACAAGGACAGGAAGCAGATATTGGGCCTATATTCCCAAAACGACAGAAATATAGCAATTTTGACAAAAATCTTTATAAATATGGACTACTGTAGTCAAATTAAACAGAAGGAGTTAAAGAAACCAATTATGTAATTACTAGTTCACGAAAGTAATCAATAAATAAAAAATATTCTGAATATAATGTATTTTGAATCACATGAAGAGGAAGTGGATTTATAATTAAACAATACATTTCTAATATTAACTTGGCAAGATATTTCGGGAGATGAAGGAAGTAAAACAGTTCTTAATTAACATTCAAAGCGAACGGTTGATTGAAGCTCGCGCTAAGAACATACAGCGAATAGTTTAATGGCATGTAAGAGTTTTAGCCTCAAATCAGTGAATGACCGAGAGTTACCGAAATTGGTATTTTAAACATAAAAACAGTGCACAACACCACCACAAACAGTGAAAACAAACAATTCTTAACCGAATATAAGTGGAATAAACCAATAAAACTATCAAACTTTAATAATTCACTTTACAAACGAACTTCACGAATTTTCGCCACACACAGACAAAGTTGAACACACCAAAGACAAACATTTAAAGCCAGTGAACACGGAACATTTAACCAGAACACCTCTAACAACACAATAGACATTATACAATATTACGGAGAACAGAAAACAGTTGTGAAGGCAATTTTATTGTCAGAAATTCTAGACATAACATCCACGGTTTTCTTCATCAACGAGGCGGCGGCCATGATGGTTCCGTGATGCAAAGCGAACTCTCACGATTGAATTCCTCTAGTCAAATAATAAGAATTCTTTATTAATTATTTAAACTATAACCAAACATAAAAATTTTTTTCTGAAATTTTTTTTTAATTAAATTAAAAATTTATTTTTTATTTTTTGTACAATACAGAAATATTTATTTGTAACCAGCATATACAGGTCTAGTGTTACAATAGTTAAATGTTCATTCACTGTTTATCTAACTACCATCATCGAAAATTAGTCTGATGCCTGCATTGCACATTTCGTTTTTATTTACATACATCATATGGCTATCATTTATGTAGTAACCATTTAACTCTTTTTTTGTCCCTTTTACCATAATAATAATCCCCAGGTTTATCCCCCATTATTATTTTATCATAAGCCAAGTCTACATTATTATTTTTTGTCCAGTCTCCATTAGTATTTATTGTTAAACCCAGGTGAGTTACATCATTATCACAATTATATGGCACTACCAGTACACTAATTTTCCCAACAGGTAAATGTTTATCATCATATCATATATTATCATATATGTTTATCATATAATCATTGTTTACTACTACACTGTTTACTTCATACGGTAAATATTTAATGTTATTTATTCTCTCTACAAATTCTCTATAACCTTTCTTTACATTAAACAACTCCATCATTCTATTTCTCTCTTTATAATTACTTTCCCAACCCAATCTCACATTTTCACTCCACTCAGAGGGCACTACCACAAAATTATTTAAACACCATCTGGCCCTACCAGATACACACAGAAAACTTATTTGACCATCTGCTGACCCATTGTCACCCAAATGTCCTAGTGAAGATCTCTTATCCTCATGACCCACTTGTGAAGTGTTTGTTCCACATTTAACCCCAGAAAAATTTGCCCCCTGTTCACCCTCTTCATTTAAACTATCTCTATACTCTCTAACTCATAAACACTAACTAACAATCCTCTAGCCTCAACTAACTTTCTACTCTCATTATCACTAATATTATTTACTGTATTACCATTATTTTTATTCAATAATATTTCCTCATTACTTATTTTAACACCGCCACTTACCTTGTAATTCATCACCTGATTATTATTCATTATTACCTCACCATTATAATTATCACTTGTTTTAACCACATTACTCACCTTGTTCTTCATTACTTCATTATTTATATTCTCACTACACTTACCTGTGTCTTCATTATGATTAACCCTTATATTTTCACTATCTTCACTTACTTCATCATCTATTATTTCATCTGTACTTAAACTAACTCTATTGTCTGTAAAAGTATCGTCATCATTTTTACCTCCACTATCAAAACTACTCACCTGGTTTAGGTCACTTTCTTTATTTTCTGGTAACTTACATCTATCTCTTTCCCACTTCTCGTTGCTTTCGTCAATACGTTTAAATAATTCGTTAAAACTACTTTCACATTTAATTTTCTGTTCATTTACATTACCACTCACTTCATTCAATTTTGCATTTATGTCACTACTTAATGCATTAACTTTATTATTCTGTTCATTTACATCACTGCTTAATTTATCAAATTTTGTATTTTGTGCATCAAATTTAACATTGACGTCAGTGAAATCATTTTTTACTTCATTAATATCCCTCGATATTGCTCGTAAAATACTCATTATATCATTACTATCAGGTTGATTAATTTTATTAGTTGAAATTGGTGTTAATTGAATTCCAGAGTCATCTATAACAGCCGACTCGTTTAATTCTCTGTTTTGGACTACGGTTGGAGTTGAATAAATCCACAACCCACTCATAACCGTTGACTCGGTCATTGCTTGAATTTTTGGCTCCCTAACACCAGTTACATCTATTTGATTCTCTACATTCTCCTCATCACAATCTACAATCATTTACAACATCGCCCCCACTTCCAAATAACCCTTCTCTGCAACTTGTGTTGAAGTGTTACTCAGTAATTGTTTATTAAAATGAATATGATTATATGTAATGTTTGGTCCAGGGAATCGTTTAGTGTACTTAGGCAGAGAACAGTTGGAAAATACAAATAACAATGCGCAAATCAAGTAAAATATAACATTATTTATTTTCCTTTGGGAACACAAAAAAGATCATGAACACATTTATTCCGCCTTAAGGCGTAAAACTGATTATCAACAAACTACGACATCAAAATACTACTATGTATATCAAAATTATGCAACTCAACACTTCTTGTTAGGCCTATATGCATATGCTTCACACACACGCAATCATACACCTTTACAAACTTTTAGGTTTTTTGTTGAGCTCAACTTTAAAATTTAAGTAAAAGCCAGTATTTACAGTATTTAATTATTTTTTGAAATGTCTACTTTCCTGTTGATGCGTAAAAGTTCGCCACCTGGGGCGTCTCCCGTTGTGTACACTGTCCATTGTTTGCACTTTATATCTTATGGCCGAACTGTCAATTTATTTTATTTATCACTGGTTAATAATTATTTATACTTTTTGAAAAGTTTAAAACTGGTTGAAATCTCACATTGTTCAATTTACGTCTTATGCTGTTTATGCGGGCGCCCGCGATTGCTGCTGCAGACAGCAAAAGATGGTAGTCGACTGGAGTTCAGTATTACAAATTTTCGTTTGTTGCGTCTTCAAACTGCTTCACCCCGCTCCCCACTATTCATCTCGTCCTCAGCATTGAAGAGTTTCGCTGATCCTAACATCACCTTTTAACTTCCGTCGCGAAATGTTTTTCATCAACAAAATACTTGATGTGTTGGTCACTGGCTAAAAATAGCTTTTGAAATAATGTCATAACCATATATGGCCATGGAAATTATTTACTGGCTATCGCGTCACCTCAAAGGGGCCTCATCTTTGCATGTTATAGAATGTAACGGTACAAACCCACGAGATTTTGCACTTTTAATATTTTCAATTTTTATTCAACAAAGAATATATGGTGAATGGAGTATAGCATCGAGACTGGTACGGCTCGTTACAGGAATGTAAAATTGTCAGCAAGGGTGCGAATTCGCCCACAAGTGCGTGCACAGGCGGCCAACGTTCTCAGGCGTTGGTCACGTTCGAATACATTCCTCAGCGCTGTGTGTGCAGAGAACAAGACAGTCGACTACAAAACATCCATCCGGCCGGATTGTGATGGTACAATTCTGGTACAATCCTAAATTTATAAAAACATGGTACAAAAGACTATAATTATTGTATTTATTTATTTTAACCATTATTTGGTAATAATTATTTAAATATTTCATAATCCCTGTAAAGTTTTGGTGAGTGGACTATATAATTATTTTATAAAACGCAGATGGGAATTGACAGGATTTCGATCGCTTTCATTGTGAAACGGCGAACACAGCAAAAAATCGTATGTCACAGATAGAGATAACGTGACTAGCCCTGATGACGTCAGCGGAAGGAATGCACATTTTCTGTAAACAACTCGAGGCTGTAAACAACGAACAAAAGCCTGGTGACGTAGTTTTTGCCCCACCTACGCAATGTTAAACAAAGACTCTGTGTCATTTTCTCCTGGATCGTGAACGTAGCTGGCTGGCAGAGTTTCACTAAGTGTGAATTTTAACTTTTACACCACCAAAAGTGGTTAAATAACTATTTAAAAATATCAGAAATGTTGGGGCGGTAAGGAATTGAACAGGTGTCACCGGCTAATGGATCGTCGTCACTGCATGCATACAGAATCTGCCCAAAGTGTTTTCGAGGGTAGACACGACGGTGTGGGCCCGAAATCGAAGAAGGAACAGATTGTGCATGATAGACGAATCTTAGCAGTGCGGTGAGACCTGTCCAATATTTGGTGAGATCGTTCCAATATTTTTTCAATATATTATTCAAGTAAATCAACATCATAAAAGAATGACCAATTCAAAATTCATTAAATAATGAGCTCATAAAATATAATTGTACCAGAGAATGAATGTGAGAGAGAGAGAGAGAGAGAGAGAGAGAGAGAGAGAGAGAGAGAGAGAGAGAGAGAGAGAGAGAGAGAGAGAGAGAGAGAGAGACCTAAATCTTTTAAGTGCTGGGTTGTGCAGGTATTGTTTAGCGTATTATACTATATTTCATTATGTTTATTATGTTTACAATGTTTATTTCTTATTAATGTTCAGATAAATGGGAACACGCCCCGAGGCGTAAACATGTTCATGTTTGGCACTATCTGTTTATTTTGTAATGATATATGTGATTTGAATAAAGGGTAATGTCAAAAATACAAGTACGAGTGGATTATTTCAGGTACATTTCGCTATTACTGGTTCGTTTAACACGAATTTTGGACCTAATAAAGGTAAGCCTAATATCATATGTTGTTGCACAAATTTCCATAATGGCGCCCGATAATTATTCAATGTTTATTAGTAAATTTTATGTGACACTAATTTGTAGCTTCACATTTGGCGCCCGAACAGGGACTCTACATAAAACGTAATTTTATGTGGAGTAATACCTACCAGGAAAGCAAAATAATTACCTGAAGTAATTGTGAAAGTACGCAAACACGTGAGTAAAATAGGGTTAAATTTCTAGGTTATAAACATATATGTTTTAGCAAGATAAAATAGCAAAAATGAGTACTAATGACAATATAACATTAGAAATCAGTACAACTGATGTAGATATGACTAGTGAGATGGATGTGCAATCAACACAAACTAGTCAGATTGACGAGCCTGATACGCTTGTATCTGTAGAGACAGAGAAAGTCACTACATCCATCTCAACTAGGTCAGAAAATAAACCAGATGATACAGCTGCTTTGATGCAGTTACTATTACATAAATTTGATGAACAGAGTGTAAAGTTTGATAAATTAGACAAAAAGTTAGATGATCAAAAAAGCGATTCTAATATTAAATATACTAATTTAAATGACAAATTTGAGGAACAGAGTGTAAAGTTAGATGAAATAAAAAACGAAATTAAAAATCGTAATGAAAATCTTAATAAGCAATGTGATATAGTAATTTCAAAGTTGGATGAGCAATTAATCCAAATAGAAAATCAGAAGGTGAGTAGTAGTGAAAATATGACGAAAAACGAAGTACTGATTAATAAAGTAAGTAATAGTGATAATTTGAATAACGAGTTTACAGGTAGTAAGAATAATATGATGTTAGAAAAAGATAATGAGAGTATTATGAGTGATAATGGGGTGTTTGAGTGTGTTGAGTCAGAAAGAGAGTTGAGAGAAAGTACATTTTTACAAGGGGTGCAGGGGTTAGAATTTTCCTTTGATGTTGTGTTAGGGGGTGAAGAAAAGTCTTCACGTATTTTTAAGAAGGACGAGAGTTCCTTAAATTTATATTTGGGAGACGAAAGGTCTACAAATCGAGTTCCTTGGTGTTTTTGTGTACCTCATAGGTGGTGCAGTAATTATGAGTTAGTGACCCCTGCATATTTGGAGAGAGAGAGAGAGAGAGAGAGAGAGAGAGAGAGAGTGTAACTTGGTGTTGTGGTGAGAAATATATTAAGAGAGAAAGTGTGGAGAGATATGGTGAGAATAAGAGAGTAATAGAAATTTTTAAAGTAACTAGAAAGTACAGAGAACTTGTAGAAAGGTTAGGAATAGAGATGGTGTATGATTATGACGAATACAAACCTTATAATGAAATTGAAATAATAATAGGTGATGATAATAATGGTATCAAGTACTTACCTGTGGTAGTAATGGATGTAGCAGGAGATAATTACGATAATAACAAGATTATAACATATGATCTTACTGATGTAGACAGAATCATACTCGATCGTGACTTGATATATGATATTGAAATTGTGAATGAATATGAAATATTTGATAATTATTATGATTATAATGTTTCTAATAATAAAATGTATTCACTAAAAAATAAGATAAATAGACCTAACATTAGAATGCTATTTAACGATGGAGGATAGATTGTTTAATTGTGTAACGAACATTTAATATATGTGAAAAGTGGTTTTGAATTGGACTGCATATGGACTGATTTTGATTAATAACAAAATAATGAGTTGGAGTGTATATTTTTCATTGTTTTATATGTGTTTATATCAATGTATTTATGTATTTTGATGTTGTTATTACAGGTAAATTTCATGTACACCATGTATCATGTATGTTTTAATAATTAACATGTTTTTGCTAAATAAGTGAAAGTAATGGTAAAATTTTTTAAATAATTGAATAATAATTAAAAGTCAATTACTGAATTAAAATGGTACAAAAGAAAGTTGTACTAAATTTGTAACTGAAGTTGTAAATTATTAATTGTAATAGACAGTTTCTAATGAAGTTAAATTATTATTTAATTTGTAATGAGGTAATTCCTAATGAATAATAATAAATGATTAAGTAAGAATATATATTTGAGAAGTACTGTTATGAGTAGGTGAGAAATGAATTTTATAAGACAATTGTCAATGATTACAGTAAGGTAGAATGTTAAATAGGGATAGAGCCTGGGTATAGATAAAAGCATGTGAGTTATTTAATTGAAGTTAATGGGAGTTAGATAGTTAAGAATTTCTAAAGAAAATAATACAAAGAAAGTATCAGATATTTAGGGACACAGTAGTTAGTGATTATTTGTAGAGGTGAGTAAAGTCAAGGTTAAACATTTATTTGTTGTTGATGATATTTTGTAGTGGGGGTGAGGTGATAAGGAGTAGCCAACGTATAGCGTTGTGGTAGGTGATAGCGTAGTTTAAGGGAGTGTTTGCCGAATTTTTTGGAAGGCCAAAATATTATGAATGTATATAGCCAGGTAGGGAACACCCATCTCTGTACAAAGACGCGCGGTGCCATAGGATTTATCGTCGGAATGAAATTAGTAAAGGTGTTTATAATTGAGAAATTGGTGTCATGATAGGTAAATTTGGTGGTTAGTTAGAGAAAGGTGAGTAAGATTATAAAAGCATAGAGAATACAGGAGTCGCCCAGACTAAACCATGATTAGAATGTGGAAGGTTAGGTAGTTAAATAGGTAGAAAGTTCAGAGTAGAAAGGAAATAAGTAATGAATGAATTGAAATAATAATAACGTAATATGAATATTAATATTAATTTTAAATAAATTAATAATAAATAATAAATAATTGATGGCTAATTAATGAAAGTTATTAATTAATTAATTAATTGAAATTGTAATTTTTATAATTTAAATTGCAACTTTAAATAGATAAAATGTGCAAATCTTAATCAAGATTAAATATGAATTAACTATTTCAATGTATTACTGTATTAATATAATGATAATGTGTATTATTATGTATTATGTTTTTATGTATTAATATAGAAATTTTAACATGATGTATAGAAAATAGTGTGTGTGGAGGAGAAAGAGGGGTAAATATTGTTAACAGCGCCAATTATTAACTGTTAATAATAATAATAATAATAATATTAATTTCAATAAGGTTTTATTAATTATTTTTTCTATAAAATGTTTTATCCATGTTTGAATAGAGATTTGAGTAATATTGGGAGATTTACATGGGGATTTCCATGTTTTATTTAAATATTTATTTCTTTTATAATTACATTAATTATGAAACAGAAAGAGTTAATTATTATCGATGGGAATCGAAACAATTTTTACAATTCAGGGTAGTCCATGAAGAGAATGGCAATTCTATATAATTCTTGTATTTTACATTTTTGTATTTATATTTCTAGTAGTCCAAGCAAACCCAGTGGTTATTAACGCAAACCAGCACATAGCTAAGGGGAAACAGATCAGTTAAGGGTAGAGTAATATACCAAGCCACTATTTTGATATTTTAATTTATTGTTTCAGTGTTTGGTGATGTTATGACGGCGGTCCTGAGCTGGCCAGCGCGTCAGAGCAGGAACGTTACGCGCCTGATTGGCCTTATGGTGTTGGGATCTCGAAGGAGAAGTCCAGTAAGGTCATGCAGGTTCTGTCATCGTCATCAGACCACAGGTGAGTTATTGATTTTCTTTTTATATAAATTGTAAGGGGGTTGTGGCGATATATCCTGGCTGATCCCTTTAGGAAGTACGAATGGGTCAATGAAAGTTTTTATGCTTCGGCACAAAATCTTTCATTGAGGGGGTTTTGTGATGGTACAATCCTAAATTTATAAAAACATGGTACAAAAGACCATAATTATTGTATTTATTTATTTTAACCATTATTTGGTAATAATTATTTAAATATTTCATAATCCCTGTAAAGTTTTGGTGAGTGGACTATATAATTATTTTATAAAACGCAGATGGGAATTGACAGGATTTCGATCGCTTTCATTGTGAAACGGCGAACACAGCAAAAAATTGTATGTCACAGATAGAGATAACGTGACTAGCCCTGATGACGTCAGTGGAAGGAATGCACATTTTCTGTAAACAACTCGAGGCTGTAAACAACGAAAAAAAGCCTGGTGACGTAGTTTTTGCCCCACCTACGCAATGTTAAACAAAGACTCTGTGTCATTTTCTCCTGGATTGTGAACGTAGCCGGCCGGCAGAGTTTCACTAAGTGTGAATTTTAACTTTTACACCACCAAAAGTGGTTAAATAACTATTTAAAAATATCAGAAATGTTTGGGGCGGTAAGAAATTGAACAGGTGTCACCGG
Source organism: Magicicada septendecula (assembly GCA_034769895.1). NCBI lineage: Eukaryota > Metazoa > Arthropoda > Insecta > Hemiptera > Cicadidae > Magicicada > Magicicada septendecula. Next base: position 247,083,424 of record CM068371.1, on the reverse strand, counting down.
CCAATGGATCGTCGTCACTGCGTGCATATAGAATCTGCCCAAAGTGTTTTCGAGGGTAGACACGACGGTGTGGGCCCGAAATCGAAGTAAAGAAGGAACAGATTGTGCACGATAGACGAATCTTAGCAGTGCGGTGAGACCTGTCCAATATTTGGTGAGATCGTTCCAATATTTTTTCAATATATTATTCAAGTAAATCAACATCATAAAAGAATGACCAATTCAAAATTCATTAAATAATGAGCTCATAAAATATAATTGTACCAGAGAATGAATGAGAGAGAGAGAGAGAGAGAGAGAGAGAGAGAGAGAGAGAGAGAGAGAGAGAGAGAGAGAGAGAGAGAGAGAGAGAGAGAGAGAGAGAGAGAGAGAGAGAGAGAGAGTGACCTAAATCTTTTAAGTGCTGGGTTGTGCAGGTATCGTTTAGCGTATTATACTATATTTCATTATGTTTACAATGTTTATTTCTTATTAATGTTCAGATAAATGGGAACACGCCCCGAGGCGTAAACATGTGCATGGTTGGCACTATCTGTTTATTTTGTAATAATATATGTGATTTGAATAAAGGGTAATGTCAAAAATACAAGTACGAGTGAATTATTTCAGGTACATTTCGCTATTACTGGTTCGTTTAACACGGATTTTGGACCTAATAAAGGTAAGCCTAATATCATATGTTGTTGCACAAATTTCCATCATGGCGCCCGATAATTATTCAATGTTTATTAGTAAATTTTATGTGACACTAATTTGTAGCTTCACAGGATGAACACAAAGGCTCGCAGGCCGAAAATCTATTAAAATTTTAAAATGTGGTTTAATTTATAATGTAAAGTGGCATAAAAAAAACTATAATGTGAGAACAAATTACCATTCAGTGACGTCAAGATTAAATTGTGAGAACTAATTTAGGACATTTGAGTGAATAAATCCACCGAGTACAACGTGGTCGACCAGAATGTACAGAGAAGTAACAGTGCAACTTTCTTCTTAAATTTTTTTTACCATAATTATGTCAAATTTTTACAAAGCGCTAAATCTAAAGAAAAGGGGAATTTAAATAATGTATGACTGCATGAGTGAGCAAACTGGGTTGTCTTACTTAAACTAATGATTAGAATAAGTACAACAATATTATAGTAAAGTTCCTGTTTTTGGGTATTTTAAAAGAGAAAAGTAATTAAAATAAATATTAATAATTTGAGCCATACGTTGGAAGGCAAGTAAATTCAAAAGTATTAAAGAATGTTTCAATAAAAATTTGAAGGAGTTAACCATAAATGTGCGTAGTCATTGAAGTACGTAACCCTAAGTCACGCTTATAATTCACAGTTCGTGTACCGAATCCTGGGCTAAGTCAAGGTAAGTTTGGTTTACATAATAATTATTTAATGTGATAAAAGTGAGTAGCTTCTCATTGGCGCCCGAACAGGGACTGTTTATAAAATAATTTATAAACCACACCTACGAGTGAATATAAGCATGATTTAGGAGTGCGTAAAAAATTACATAAAACGATGTCATGTTAGAGTAGGTTATACGTAAGTAATACCTATACTAGTGAATAATACTTAATGAATGTAAAATAAGGATTGTTAAAACAGATAATTTCATAATTTAAAAAAAAGCAGGAAATAACGAAAATGATATAGAGGAAATAATTAATTTTAATGAATCAGCTGTCATGAGCGGCCTTGAAGTCTATTCGACTCCAAATGTGGGTCAAGACAATAAGATAAACGAATGTAATATTACAAATGAAATAAATGTCATGAATGATTCGGGAATTCAATTAACCCCGAAATTAGATAGTACAAATAAGAAACCAAATGAAAATATAAATAGTGAGACGGGAGCAAAATCGACTCCCGAGGTAACAAATGTAAAAGAAAAAGAAGTCATTAGATGACATATTTAATTTTATGAAAGCTCAAGATGTTAAAAGCGAAAGTAGATTTAAAGAAGGAAACAATAAATTCGATAAAATAAATAGCAAATCTGATGAACAGAAGAGTAGTTCTGATGCTAGATTTGATGAACAGAATGATAAGATTAAGAATAATTTTACTAAAAAATTGAATGAGATCAGAGATGAAATTAAACAACAAAATTTTAATTTTAATAAGCAAGTGAATGAAATTAACACACGTTGTGATGGTATTAAAGAGCAGATATTAGAATCCATAAGTATTAATTGCAAGGAGAAAATTAACGAAATGAATAAAAGGTTAGACAGTAAAATAAATCAGATAATGAATAAGAAGGTAAGTAACAGTGGTAATATGACAACAAATAGTGAAGAAATAATTAACAAGGTAAGTGGTAATTACAGTAATGAATCTAATATTGAAGTAAAAAGTGAAAATAACAATGATATAATTAAAAATGTGGTGTTAGAGAATAATGTTGTGAATATTGAGAGTGCTAATGAAGTTTTAGTTGAAGTAGAGTGTAACAATGGAATGTTAGTGAGTGTTAATCAGTTAGAGAGAGAGTATGAAGAGAGTATACAGGTAGAGGGTTTGCAGAGGGTAAATTTTCCCCAGGTTTATTGTAAACCAAGGTGTTTACAAATGTTGTTGTTGAAGGGCAAGAGTCCCTTATTATTGGAAGACATGAGGTCTTTGAGTTGCTCCCTGAATTTTTATGAGTTAGTGCCCTCTGTAGGGAATGGTAGAGAAAATGAGAAATGGCATTGTGATGGGAGATATTTTGAGAGAGAGTTGTGTGTAGATAGGGAGATAAAGTTGTTTAAGGTTGGGAGAAGATATAAAGAATTAGTAGAAAGGGTAGGTATAGAAAGAGTGAATAATTATATTGAGTACTTACCTTGTATTGAAACTGATGTAGCAGCAGTAGTTGATGATAATGTAACTTACCTTACTTTAACAGAAAATACTAAAGAAGAAATTAACATACCCGATGTCGACAGGAATTTTGAATTTACAGTATACAATAATATTTGTATTATCAATAGTATCGATACAATGGAAAAAAGTAATAATGATGACTATTATAATTATAATAGCAATATGTATTTAATTGTAAATGTATGGTGTAGTCATAAGATCAGATTATTATATGATGATGGGGGTTAAATAAAAGATCAGTGAATGGACATTTTAATTATTATAGTTTATGGTGATGACCTAGCTAACTTATGAAATGAGGTGTGGCAAACAGAAAAATAATGACAAACAATTGTAAATAAATTTATAGTGAAATTAATTGTGTTTGTGGTATAAAAGGTATTTTGTATAAACAAGGTATATATGTAGTAGAAGTTGATAATAATAATAATAATAATAATATTTTGGCAGACTAAATAAATAATGAGTTTGTAATAAATGAATTGTAATTGTTTTGAAATTGTAATTACAGTAATGTTGTGTTTAAATAACTGACTGAATTAAATAATGTGAGATGAATTAATTGATTAATTTAAAATGTTGTATAAAGAGATTTTGATAATGAATTTAATTGATTTTATATGATTTAAACTTGATAATAGATAGTAAATGAATAAATGTAAAATGCGTTTAGTTGTGGAGTCATATGATTGTTATGTTTCAGAAGGTACATATGGTTGTACGTGATATTTGTGGGAATGAATGGTTATAATTTTGTGTCTATGACAGGAATCATATGTTTATTCAATTGAGCGATGTAATGTAAGTATGAAGTTTATAATGCAATTTAAATAAAGTAAAATGTTTAATGTTTGAATAATAAATTTTAAATGTGTTTAAGAGGTTTTAAATAAGGTGATTAAGTTAATTTGAGGTAGTTATGAGTTTTCTAGTGTAGTTTTCAATGGTTAATTTAATGAAAAATGTTATAAAAGATAGAGTTGGGTGATAATAATTATTTCAATAGGACAATTGAGTCAGTCAAAGTTAAATCTTAAATGGATGTTAGAATAAGAATTCTGGAATAAAAATACTACAGAAACGGGTCAGTAATAGGGACACAGTAGCAATAGTGCATATATGTAGAGTAATGAGAGTGATGTAATTGGGGAATACATAGATGATGGTGAAATTTTGTAAAGAGGGTGGTGTGGTAAGGAGTCCTCAACGCAAGGCGTTGTGGCGGGAGGTGAACCCTATGAGCATTGGCGGAGTTACATGGGGGAGGCCAGGAACTAATAAGGGAGGGAACACACATCCTAAGTACAAAGGGGGTATCAGGTAGTTTAAAATGAGAGGAGAATGATTTAAGTGAAGTTAGAGAATTAGTGGAGGTAAATATTTTTGAGAGATTGGTGTCACCCTATGTAAATCTGTTAGTGATTGTTAAAGGGAAGACGGGGGTAAGGTTATATTTAAATACCCATATAATAAATCAAATCATTATGAATAACTGATAATCACCCAAACCAATGGATAATGAAAATGATTAATAGAAATTTATAATTGAAAGGTAATAATAAAATGTAACAAGATACAGAGTTAATAGAATTTGAAACTAAAACTAAAATTGAAATGTCTGTAATTTTTATTCAGATGCAAATTAAATTTTTAATGGAAGGAGGGAGAGTAAATTCTTTTTATTAAATTGTAATTTAAATCATAATTAAAGATTCAATCGTTAGTTGGTGATAGCCTATGTAAGTAGGAATAGATTAGTTTAAGTGAACAGGTAAATATTTTGTTGTACTCGCTATTTTAGGTTAATGAAAGTCAAAGTAGGGAAAGTTAAGAAAGAAAATGTATGGTGTTAGAACACCGAATCAAGACTAGGAACTTCATGCAATGAAAATTGTAAGTTTTAAATGTAACTGTATCAAACATATAAATATCTTTTACTTGTGATTCCCCATTTTTGGGCAGTCACAGCCTCACCGAACCCTGACCGTGGAATTGGCTCAGCTTTGACTAGCTATGGTCAGGGCTCATTGCGTCTTGTTCTGCCTAAACTGGCCATAGCTGTTATCGTTGTAAGAGGTGAATTTAGAAATTAACCGGGGGGGTAAATCAGGGGAATCACCAGAACTATGGAACAGCGGCTATCCATCGAATGGGATGGTAGACCGTTTAAGGGCACTAAACCTAAGTTTATAGTTTAAGGGTACTACTATACCTAAGTTTAGTAGGATTACTGGTGTCCTCGGACATCAGTAATACCGAATGTTTTGTAAGGCCGAAGCAAGAACGGGGTAGGCAGCATCTACCCCCAAAAAATTTCTGTTCTTGTGGAAGCAACTGGGCGCTACAGTCCAGGGGGGCCATAGTGTGTGTGGGAACGGGGTTACTCAGGGGAGTAACGCATTAGTAAATATTAAAATGAATTATGCTGAGATGAGCTAATTAAATGATGTTATTTTGAGTCAATAAATACTATGCAAAAGGCAGATGATTAACGTTTTCAAGTAAATTTGTTCAGAGGTAATTGCTTTAAATATGTTATTCTCTATATAATTCTAGAAATGACTTTAAAGATTAATTCTAGATAAGAGGAGGTGTTTTGTTTCATAATGGTACTATGTTAGAGTGTAAGAATTATAAACATGTGTTATGCATTTTACATTGTATTATTTGTATGTAGTGTGCCTAAGGAAAGGTCATTCACCTGTTAGTAAGACATCAGCTGATGACTGGTGTAAACTGTATAATGTTCTTTTAATAATCAATATAATTTTATTCTGTAACTTTTCTTTCTATTAATTATCAGAATATACGTTTAATAAAATATTATTACATTTTATTGCATAAAAAAAAAAGATTTGTGTTGAGGTACAATTTGTTGTATTTTCATGTTCAAGATATATTGCTAATTGTGGGTAGTAATAATGCATTAAGTGATTCGTAGTATTCATATTATATGTTTGTACACAGATGTAGTGATAGGGGCATTTATAATAGTAAGAAGTTGTTTGTTTTTATTTTGTTTATTATGATTGTTAGTATCTAGATAAGAGGAGATATAAAATAAATTCATTTGAAAGGTTTGGAATTTTAAGAATTATGATTAAATTAATTAATTGAAGTAGATAACATGAATTATCATAAAAAAGAATTTTTGATAAGGGACTTGGGTTTTGGACAAACTTTGTATCTATATAAACTTTGAACCTATGTGAACTTTGTATTATAAAATACTGCATTGCGGCGCGTGTAGGTGACGTCACGTTTTTCAATGCTATCTGCAGCCGGTCTTGAGACAGGCTGACTGCAGTCAAAATTAAATCAGTTCTTCTCCAGACTCCGAGCAGGCCACTCGTTTCAATCGCCAGCCGCGGCTACTTAAAGTTTTTCAATATTTAATACTAATAGCATGCTCACCATGCTACAATTTACTTAGACAAGTTCGGCTCATACATTGTCATGTACGCCAATATTTTATTTCTATCTTAATTCTCCGGCACTTATGCCGCGTTAAAGGCTACATGTGCCAGCAATCAATTATGTCTCTTTAACTCTCAATAAACAATTATTTCTAGAAACATTATACAGTCCACTCAATCATTTCATCTCTGAACAGCTAACTCCAAATAGCGTTCCTAAGAACTCAAGATTCATTGAGAGCTTCTAAGACGCAACATTTTGGCCCTCCGGGCCAGATTTCGCATTTTTGGTCCAACGCGACCGCATTTTGGTCCTCACGGGACGGATTTCACATTTTGGTCCACTGCGACCGCATTAACATTTCATTTAATGGGCCCAAACGGCGTTTGGTTCAAGCCCCAACATTTTCAACTTCAGATTGCTGGCAGTTGCATGCCTCCATTATTCTAAAAATTACTTCACAATCAACACTGCAAGATTCTGCAGAGCAGCAAACCAGAGACAACGGGACATGGCAGGACAGCATCATTTATTCTACAACGAAAAGGTTCCACAACTTTAAAATTATGGAGAGCTACAACATCAGGCGTCATCTGACCGGTAGAGACAAGAGGTGCAACAACTTCTAACAGGATCGAGCAGCGGGATCGAAGCCAGCTTCAGCACGCCGGGATTCAACATCCACGTGATTATAAACTTCATTTTTTTTAATAATCTTTTCATATATAATTATGGCAATCTAAGTAACATTTTTGCACAGAGTTAATAACATTTAATACAACATTATTAATAATTTTTACAGAAACAGATATTATTGTCAAGTGGCCATAAGCTTATATTTTTATTCAGATTTTCATATGTACATAAATTCTCCTTTACGCAGTTGTGCAATGATGCATTAAGAAATTTAAGTGATGTGATAAGGCTATAGGTATATTGTCATGTCGAATGATTTATATTTTCGATAACTTTCATAACTAGTTTTAAGCAAATTAAGTACCTATTATAGTCAGTCATATATTAAGGTGTACACAGATCACTGGCTCCCACATTATATCAGATTGTAGCAAATTATTCAAAATTACAACAACTGTTCACCTTCTCTATATCTAATTTTCGGTTTCAAATCACATTTTAAAATTTCGGTCATGGCTGATGTGAAGGCGTTAATAAAGAAACGGGGCACAATTAAGGCGTCCATATCTCGCGTGAATACTTTCGCTGATAATTTCGATCCAGACATAAGCGATCATCATGCATTAAAAATTAAGCTCCGCCATTTCATGGAATTGTCCGTTAAATATGACGATATTCAGACTCAAATTGAGGCTGACGATTCAGATTTCGCATCAGTCAGTGACAGAGTTCAAACAGAGGATGATCTCTGCAATATCGAATGCGTTACACCATTTATTAAAACAAGTAGAGGGGGTGAACCAGAAACCGTTGATTCAAACCGAAATTACACCAATTAACCCCCCCCCCCCGATACAGTTAGAACCGATTAAATTGCCTTCCTTCTCAGGTAGCATCATTGATTGGCAACACTATTATAATATATTTGTGGAACTAATACACGTCAGAACTGACCTGACGGATATTCAAAAATTACACTACTTGCACTCTTCATTGAGTGATGAGGCATTAAATGTAATAAAATCTCTTCCAATCACCCATGAAAATTATGCGGTAGCCATTGATTTATTAAAAAACAGGTACGACAGCAAATTAATTGTATCGGCCCATCACATAGGGAATGTCTTGGGCGTCAAGTCCGTACAACAAGAGTCCAGGGTTAGCATTTCCATGTTCATTGACGAGATCACTGCGAATATAAATGCCTTAAATTCATTAAATCTACCCGTAAATACATTTGAAATGATTTTAGTTCAATACTTAACGCAGAAATTCGATAATCATACATGTCGGCTCTGGAAAGAAAGCTTGTCGGACGAACGATTTCCTAATTTCAGTAATTTTATAAAATTTTTAAATAACCGAAGGCAGTTATTACAAAACTTGGACGGCGCGACCAGCTTTGTAAACAAGATACACGTTAGCGATAAGAGTCCATATCGCAAAGCAATTAAACCGGTTAATATTTCTAGGACGAGATTCCATGCTCATATCGGAAATAACATGTCAGCTGTGCAAAGGTAAACACCGCCTTGCTGAGTGTCCACAGTTTGTAGCGATTACTCCCCTGGAGCGAAAAAATATTCTAATTAAAAATAAACTTTGCTTAAATTGCCTACGCCCAGGCCATGATTTTGCACACTGTCCCTCCAAATTTTCTTGCAGAACTTGTGGTAAATGCCACCACACAATGATCCATATATCTAGCAATAACGCTTCGTCCAGGAACAATCAGTGTTCGTTAAAATTGCAAACAAACAAGTCTATATTATTATCCACCGCGGTCTGCATGACAACTGACCATGCAGGTAGGAAGCACCCAGTTAGGATTTTATTGGACTCAGGATCGCAAGCTAATTTCTGCACCATGAGTTTCGCCCGCCGAATGGGTCTAAAACTGATTAAATCTCAATTACCCGTCACGGGTATAAATAATTCATTATCTCAAGCTGATTTCAGTACTAGGGTAAGGTTGCATTACGATATAAGAATTTTAATTTGAACATACATTGCGCTGTGCTTCCCAGTATCACAAATAATCTCCCTGCGAAATCATTTGACATCTCCTCCCTAAACTTACCAAAGGGCACATTTCTAGCTGACCCGCAGCTGAACTTTTCTTCGTATTGCTCAGTGCTCAGTATTACTTACAATTATTGAACCTGTCAAATTTATCCGTAGCCCACATTTCCCCATAATACAGGAGACAAAGTTGGGATTCATTCTCGCAGGTAACTTGCCATTTAATGTCGATATGACAAAACCGGTTTCATCATTCATGGTATGTGAAGATGATAATGCCATTTCCTCGCAACTAAAGGACTTTTGGAAGTTAGAGGACGTTGCTATTCGTGCTACCTCCGTTGAGGACTCGGAATGCGAAAAACATTTTGTATCTAATACTGTCCATAATAATGATGGCAGATTTGTGGTATCCCTACCATGCAGGTTACATAATTGTCATTTAGGTGATTCTCTCTCCGGTGCTATCCGCAGGTTCCAAGCACTGGAACTCAAGTTCAATCAGAAATGTAAACGTAACGGATTTTACACAGTCACCCACAATGGTGGCATGGTCCATCCTGGTTATCCCACGAGTCATCATCATGGCCTATATGTGCCTTCGATGCCCATTCTCCCTGCACTCATCCCGAGCTTGAGCAGGAACAACGGAAACAGGTCCAAACCTCATTGATAGTCGCATCATCCACATCTAGTTATTTTGAAAACTACTCATCGCTTTCAAAACTCCTTCGCGTGTTTTCGTATTGCCGTCGATTCATTCGGAACTCTAGGCTTCCCACTGAGGATAGGAACACTTCCTTTTTAACCTTCCATGAGTTACATGGTACACTTTTGGTTTTTATTCGCCAGTCCCAGAAGTCGCACTTTGGCATTGAAATCAAGGAGCTTGAGGCGAAACGCTGCATCCCTAATAACAGTAAAATTCTTTCACTTAACCCCTTTCTGGACAAGTCAGGAATATTACGTGTAGGAGGACGCCTTCAGCACTCCCAGCTCAACTACGAGAGCAAACACCAAATCATACTACACCCACACTCTCATCTCAGCAAATTAATTATACAAAGCGAGCACCTTCGTTTATTACACGCTGGTGTACAATTGACTCAGTTCTCTCTGCGACGGAAATATTGGATAATTAGTGACAAATCTTATATACGTTCGGTAATACATAAATGTATCACCTGTTTTAGATTCCGTGCTAGGGGCGCAAACCAATTATTAGTACAATTACCCCCCTCCCGTGTCACGCCTGCTAAGCCATTTTCCCAGTCTGCAGTCGACTATGCCGGTCCGGTATTTGTACATCACGGCGGGCAGCATTCAAGATCAACGTCAAAGGCTTATATTGCTTTATTTATATGCATGACCACTAAGGCCATTCAGCTGGAACTAGTCTCAGATCTGACATCAGACGCCTTTATAGCGGCCTTAAAACGGTTCACTGCGCGTAGAGGTATCCCTGATCAGATATTTTCCGACAATGGAACAAATTTTCGTCGTGCAAGTAGCACACTTCACGAATTGCATAAACTTTTGCAGTCTAAGGGTTTTGAGCAGTCCGTCCAGGATTTTACCAGTGCCCAAGGCATTAATTGGTCCTTTATTCCCCCCTCAGCACCGCATTTCGGCGGCCTGTGGGAAAGCGGAGTCAAGAGCATCTAGTTTCATTTACAGTGCGTGGTAGGCGGAACCATTCTTACTTTCGAGGAGTATTACACTATCTTAACTCAGATAGAGGCCTGCCTCAACTCACGCCCTTTGTTCGCCGTCTCCAATGACTCTAGGGACCCCGAACCTTTAACTCCAGCTCATTTCCTGGTTGGTTCTCCGCTCACTGCACTCCCGGAACCTGACTATTCCCAAGTGAATATTAGTCATTTGGGCAGATGCCAGCTGCTCCAAAGATTCACCCAATCCATTTGGAACAGGTGGTCAAAAGATTACTTGCACCAGTTGCAACAGCGCAACAAATGGCGCATTACGTCAAAAAATTTGACTCCCGGACAGCTCGTCCTTATTCTAGATGACAATTCCCCCCCCTTCAGTGGAAACGCGGGGTAGTCACGAATGTTTATTCGGGTCAGGACTCAATAGTGCGCGTCGCTGATGTTCGCACCGCACATGGTATCCTATGTCGGCCCATTCATAAATTATGCCCACTTCCGGTGGCATTAGACTGACCACATGAGCATCATGTGACACGTAGCAGCAATGTGAACTTTATAGCATTACCTTGCTTCACGCCCGGGACATTCCCGGGGCGATCACATGATTTATATTGTTATGATTGCTACACTATTATTATGTCTATTGTGATATTGTGTATCACTATCATGTTTATGGGTATTTTGGAACTTTTTGGGGATTATGATTCTAATATTATTGTATTAATTATTATGTCTTTTGCTATTGTGCTATTTTATGGTTATGTATTTTTGAATTTTTTGGGAATTGTTATTATAATACTATTGTATCAATTATTATGTTTTTCACTATTGTATTTAATCTATGGTTATGTATTTTTGGATTTTTTGGGGATTGTTATTCCAATATCATGCATGTAAATTATTATGTCTTTGTCATTGTATTATTACCTGTTACAGATTATTGAATCTTTCGTGATCGTTATCTCATTATTATGAACTGCTAATTATTATACCTGATTGTTGTATTCTCATGTATCATTGCCAAGTTTTTATGTGTTATGGAATTTTATTATTATTGTTCTATTACAATGTAACGTAAATCATTATGTATTTTGTAATCCTTACATGAATTTGGTATGTTAATCATATTGTTATCTACTATTAATTTACTGGTGGTCATTGCTCTACTGTTATACATGTCAATTTTTTATGTTGCTGTTATTGTATTAGCAATTGTTACTTATTATTGAATTTATTATCATGTAATATCAATTACCATGTACTTTTCACACAATTAATTAAGTTGCAAAATCGCCCCGATTTTGTGCGGGCAGTATGGGTAAACTTTGTATTTATATAAACTTTGAACCTATGTGATTGCAGCGCGTGTAGGTGATGTCACGTTTTTCAATGCTATCTGCAGCCGGTCTTGAGACAGGCTGACTGCAGTCAAAATTAAATCAGTTCTTCTCCAGACTCCGAGCAGGCCACTCGTTTCAATCGCCAGCCGCAGCTACTTAAAGTTTTTCAATATTTAATACTAAGAGCATGCTCACCATGCTACAATTTACTTAGACAAGTTCGGCTCATACATTGTCATGTACGCCAATATTTTATTTCTATCTTAATTCTCCGGCACTTGTGCCGCGTTAAAGGCTACATGCGCCAGCAATCAATTATGTCTCTTTAACTCTCAATAAACAATTATTTCTAGAAACATTATACAGTCCAGTCAATCATTTCATCTCTGACCAGCTAACTCCAAATAGCATTCCTAAGAACAACTCAAGATTCATCGAGAGCTTCTAAGACGCAACAGGTTTATTGCATTAATTGAACAATTTAAACATTTTAATTTGATTGGAATTAATAACGTAAGGTAAACGATTAAAAGTTGAAAAATGGAATTGGATTTAAAATATAAAATATTTCTGTGAATTTTAGATCAAGAAGTAGGATGTAGATGTTGTGTTTAATATAATAATGAGTATGTGTACGCACCCAGTACTTGCTAAAGGCAACCCAGTATGTCTGTAAGGGGAGATATATCGGTTGAGGATCTGGTATGGTATAAGGCTAGTTATTGATTTTTTGGTGAAATTATACAAGGTTAGGTGGTACTGTGGTGAGTAACTGTCCGACTTTACGGTGTTGGGATCTCGAACAGAGAAGTCCAGTGATGTCGTTCAGATGCAGCCATAGTCGCCGAGCTAGGGGGGTAGTTTACCCATGATGTGTTAAGGAATAAAGGGGGGTTGTTGGCGCCATATCCTCACTGATCCTCTTAGGGTTAGCAATGAGAGTTTTTCTGTTTCGGCAGAAAACCTCTCATTGGGGGGGGGGTATTGTAACGGTACAAACCCACGAGATTTTGCACTTTTAATATTTTCAATTTTTATTCAACAAAGAATATATGTTGAATGGAGAAGGAATACACCATATGGTGGATGGATGGTGGTGGTCTATGGAATATATGGTGGTGGTGTAGGTGTGGTTTATAAAAATGGAGTATATAAAATGTGGTTTAATTTATAATGTAAAGTGGCATAAAAAAAAAACTATAATGTGAGAACGAATTACCATTCAGTGACGTCAAGATTAAATTGTGAGAACTAATTTCGGACATTTGAGTGAATAAATCCACCGAGTACAACGTGGTCGACCAGAATGTACAGAGAAGTAACAGTGCAAATTTCTTCTTAAATTTTTTTTACCATAATTATGTCAAATTTTTACAAAGCGCTAAATCTAAAGAAAAGGGGAATTTTAATAATGTATGACTGTGTGAGTGAGCAAACTGGGTTGTCTTACTAAAACTAATGATTAGAATAAGTACAACAATGTTATAGTAAAGTTCCTGTTTTTGTGTATTTTAAAAGAAAAAAGTAATTAAAAGAAATATTAATAATTTGAGCCATAAGTTGGAAGGCAAGTAAATTCAAAAGTATTAAAGAATGTTTCAATAAAAATTTGAAGGAGTTAACCATAAATGTGCGTAGTCATTGAAGTACGTAACCCTAAGTCACGCTTATAATTCACAGTTCGTGTGCCGAATCCTGGGCTAAGTCAATGTAAGTTTGGTTAACATGATAATTATTTAATGTGATAAAAGTGAGTAGCTTCTCAAGAATTTATGAAATTACACAATAATATTTAGGTAAATTTAGACCCATTAACATGAGAGGATTTATGCCGAAGCATAAAAGCTCTCACTGACACTCTCATACTTTCTAAAGGGATCAGTCAAGATATGTCGCCACAACCCCCTTACGTTTTATTCAAAATTGTGGTTAACTTACCCCTGGTCCAGTGACTGTGACCGTACCTGAATGACCTTACTGGACTTCTCTTTCGAGATCCCAACACCGCAAGGCCAGACCGGCACTTGACACTCCTGCTCTGACACGCAGGCCAGCACAGGACCGCTGCCACAGCATCACCAGACACTGAAACATGAAATCAAAAAATATCAAATGGTGGCCTGGTACAATAACATATCCCTAACTGATCTGGTTCCCCTTAGCTGTGTTGATCTGCGTTAAGAAGTACTGAGTTTTTTTTTTCTTTATCCTACATATGGATGAATACTTAGTGTAAGTCTAATACATTATAAGAATTACATATCAACATTCTGTATAACCTCCTCTAGTTAACTCTTACCCCAAAATTCAAAATGATCGCTCTGATTCCCATCAAAATTTAAATAAACATTTCCATTACAGCGCATAAATACCTTCCATTACAAATATTCCATTCACATTTCAGAATTAACAAACTCCTTATTTACAGTAAAACATATTAAATCAACTACATTAGGACAAATTACTTACTTAACAATCGTTAAGTATCTTCATATTAGTCTTTAATACATTAAAATAAAATACTCCTCGCCAACACAACATCATTCATTTACATCAGAAAATTAATTACATACGCTACATTATTGATCTAACTCATTTTAATATTTAATATTTTGTTATTAACAACCTAGTAACCACCTTCTCCATCATCACATAACTTATTATAATTATTAAATTGTGAACTTATTTTAAACTCCTCCTTCCACACACACTATTACCCCCCTGGACTGTAGCGCCCAGTTGCCTCCACAAGGGCTGAAGCGGAAGGGGTGAACACTTTTTTCTTTTCTTTCTCCCCATCCTTGCTTTAGCGTTATACAAAATTCGGCATTACTGATATCCCGGATACCAGTAATCCTACTATATTAATATTCACACTCCCTTAATCGGTCTATCACCCATATTTAGGTATATAGCCGTGTTCCAAAGTTCTATAATCTTAGATTCCCCTGATCTAAACCCCCTAGTTGTATTTCTAAGTTCACCAATTTAGAATATTAAGCCAAATCCACGGTCAGGGTGCGGTGAAGCCGTGACCGCCCGAAAATGGGGAATCGCATTTACCATATCTCTTATATGGTTTATCTTTATACATTGATAACTTAAATCTAATTAATTATGATGGCCAACTACAGACAAGGCCTCTAATTTTTTTTTTTTTTAAGCTCAAATGGTGCTAAACAATACACCCATTACCTTAATGTTTAAACTAAAAGTTATACTTTCAGGTACCCCCGAATTCATTATAAAATAATCTGTATTTATTCGTCCATGATTTTAATGAATTAAAGGAATAATCAACATTACATTACTCATGTACATAATACCTTTTTAACTGTGTTACATTATAGGTTCCCTTTATTTCTCGGGTTTGCAGGTCTATTAATACATAAGCATTTTCCATTTTTACTTCACTAACCTCATAGGGACCGTCGTATAACAGGAAGAATTTTTTAATCTCTTTGTCCAAAGCTGATGATTGATCATGGTTTTTTATTAATACCAGTTGCCCTACCTCATATTGGATGGGTGTTAAAGTCCTATCATGTCTTCTTTTCCGTTGTTCTGCTTGCTAGATTATGTATTAATTTTTTCATATCTACTCCCTCCACTTCTTTGATTATAAATATTTTATATGTATTTGCCGTGTCTATTTCAGTATTATTATCAAAAACAGTTCTAGATAGGACATCAGCTACTGTTTTCTTTACCCCTACAATACTCTATGGTTAAATCATACTCTTGTAGTATTAACATCCAACGCACTAACCTACCATGCGTTAGTTTAGTTTTTCAAAAATGTTAAGGTTTGATGGTCTGATCTTATTATTACTTTGTTTCCTAACAAATACGTCCTGAATTTTCTACAGGCAAAAACTATTGATAGCGTCTCCTTTTCCGTTATTGTATAGTTCTTCTCACTAGCTACTAAGGATCTACTAGCAAAAGCTATCCCTTTATGGTTACCATCCCCATCTACCTGAAATAGTTCTACCCCCACAGCTATGTCTGATGCGTCGGTATGTATGTAAAATGGTTCTATAAAATTAGGATGAGCTAATATGACTGTGTTTAAAAATTTATTTTTTATTAGCTCAAATACAGTTTGTTCTTGTACACTCCATTGCCATTGATTACCTTTATTTAACAAATTCCCCAATTGTACCTTTAAGTAAGAATATTTGTCTACAAATTGACTATAATAATTACTCAGGCCTAAAAAACTTTGCAATTGTTTCACATTTTTAGGTACTGGAAAATTTTGTATTATCTCTACCTTCTTAGAAGAGTCTGTACTGATACCCTTGGCTGAAATTATGTGGCCTAAAAAAATAACCCGTATGCCATAATGATGCAATTTACTTAATACCCTATCTAACCTTTCACAATTTGTATTAATATCTGGTGAAGTTATTACTATGTCGTCCAAATAAACAGTTGTAAACTCTAAAATCTCTCTCCCTAGTACGTAGTCTAAACATTTAATATTGAAACACTTACGTTTAAGTCCAAAAGGCAATCTACAAAATTGATAGTCCCTTCCATTATATAGGAATGCCACATACTGGCGAGACCCTTCCTCCAGTTCTATTTGCCAATATCCAGCTGTTAAATCCAATGTCATAATATATTTTGTCCCATTGAAACGTTGTAGAATTTTTCTCACCGCTTCTGGCGACTCTCTGTCTGGAATAATTATTTTGCTTACCTGTCCCACGTCTAAGCATAGTCTTATCGATAAGTCTTTCTTTGTAACCACTACTAAAGGGTTGGAATATGGTGAGGTGGATTTTTCTGTTATCCCTTCTGCTAACATCTTGTTTATTTCCTCTTGTACTAACCCCCTTTTAGAGTATGGTACCGGATATGCTTTAGGCACAAAAGGTGTTTTTTCTTTAACAATTAATCTACCCTGAAACCCTTTTACTAGACCTGGTTCATCTGAAAAAACTAATTTATTTTTGTCTATTACTTGTACTATTTTCTCCCTATCTTGATAACTAAATTCCCCAGTTTGATATAGGATTTTATTCATTTTTTCAACCCAACTATCTTCAGTTTCAAATAATTCATGACTATTTACCCTTAAATTACAATAATTAATCATCAAGGGCCTGCATTCATTCATTTATGTCGTTATCAGAAATTAAAATTCCCTTACTAATTATTTTTAATGCTTTCATTTCTACGGTTCTTTTTCGTATAAATGGTATTTCAATTATATTATTTTCATTGTTTAATTTCATAGTCTGCGTATAATAGTTTAACTCAACTTTAAAATTGTTTAAAAAATCATTACCCATTATTGCTCCTATATTCAAACCTGGAATGACTAAAAAAGGTACATTTATTGTGTTTTTATTTATTTTTAGCTGTAACAGTATTTGCTTAGTTACTTTTTTACTCCGAACACCTGTTACACCTATAACACTAATTCCCAATACTGGTAGTTGTGGAATTGTCTCAGTGGTTTGATTTTTTATTTTTTCAAAAACTTTATCATCTATAGCGGTCAGTTCACTCCCTGAATCTACTAGAAAAGTGTATTTGGAATTAAACACTTCGGCTTCGAATTCTGCCATGCTAAAATTACTGCTACTCTCACCTGCTTCTTCATCGGATAATTCATTATGTATATTAGTAATAAGTGACCCTATTGTTATGTGATTTCCAGACGGCTGAGGACTTTCCTTTTCAACCGTCCTTATTAGTTTAACTGTGCTGGAGGTGGTGGTTCACTGTAAACCCCCCTACGATCCCCTCTACTGTTTTGATTATTAGATGGTGCTTCAACAACCCTAGTCTCGTTTATGTTACCAACATATCCCTCTCTCCCTCTGTGGTTCAAACCTCCCGGCATCCCCTATTACTGGTAAACCCTCTCCCTCTATTATTCCCTCTAAACTCATTACTATAACTTCCCCTCTATTATAATTATCTTCTCTCCCTTGGGCACAACCCCTAGGACCCCGACACCTATAACACTGAGTTCGAGAACTATTATAATTGTTAACTCTACAATTAGGGTGTGGAGATGACCACGCACCCCCCTCTGATCTACTCATATTATTATCACGTCTAATAAGATGGTCTGGTTGTCTTAATTCGGTATTTATTGGTCTCGATTCTCTATCTCTAATATTTATTGTCTTTTCTTCTTTCATACTCTGGTAAGCTTCTAAGATTCAGCTAATTTTTTCTAATTCAGCTATATCAGTAAACTCCCGGGTTCTAATTGTGGATCGTACGTCTTTAGGTAAATGTTTACTGACATACCTTATAAAAGATGAAAGAGGCATTGGTGGTTCTAAATATTTAACCTGTCTATATAGTCGCGTCACATACGACGTAATGCTCATATGTTTAATACTAAAACTACCCCATCCCATTATTGTGCTGCGTAAACCCTCCTGTTTTTCCTCTGACCAATATTTATTTTTAAATGCTCGTTCAAACTCATCAAAATCTGCCCAATTATCATTATGAGCGTCCGCCCAAATTTTAGCATCCCCTTTAAAATATTTCAAAATTCGTACTAATTTTATTTCCCAGCTTTCTTTATTATACTTATTAAAACTCTTTATAGAATTTAAAAATTGTATGGGGTTCACTCCCTTACGCTCATCACTGAAATAACCTAATTCAACACAACATTCACTCTCTCACACATATTGGTTAGTTTTTTATTAATCGCTAGGCTTAGATCTTCTCAACTTTAATTATTTCTTGTTCATGTTCTGTGTGCTTACTTTTCAAATTAGTTACACTAGTTTTAATTGTGTCAATTTGTTCAAAGTTACTTTTGAATTCATTATTAATATTCTCTTGTATCTTATTTGCTTTTTTAATTTGCTCACACTCATCAATTACACCTTGAACATTACCTTCAATTTTGTCATTTTGTTTTTTAAATTTATCGTTAAATCTACTAGTTAACACCTCGAATTTTTTGTCTGTCTCTAGCAGTTTCTTATCCTGCTTTTCGCTAATTATTTTTATATCATTTTTAATCTCGGTTTGTATTTTACTTATACTTATAGTCATTTCACCTTTCACTCCCGCAATAGTTTCTCTGTTTCTGTAGTTTAGTATTTATTTCCACGAATTTATCACGCACTCCATCAAAATTCTCACTTATACTTTTAAATTGGTTATTCATACTTAATTTACTCATTTCTATTTCACTTCTTATGCTTACGAATTCGTTATTCATGTCTCCTAATTTCTCGTCTTGTTTGTCAAGTTTATTATTTACTTCATTTATCTCTGACTTGATTTCAATTTTAAACTCATTCAAGCTCGTGTTTAAATTATTATTTTCTGACTTCATTTCAGTTTTAAATTCATTTAATCTCGTGTTTAAATTATCATTATTCTTATTTTGTTGTTCAAACTTATTATTTTTCATTTCCATCATCAACGCTAATTGGTTGAACATATTTACCTCGTTATTTCTACTACATTCAGCTTCGACATTTACATTCACTATTTCGCCTACGCTCTCGACATTTTCATGCGTGGTTATCATACTATCTTGTGTAACATTAAACACTGCTCCCACATCTACACTTTCATCTAAATTTGTATTTGCGTCTTTCTCTGCCATTTTTAGACTAAATTGTAAATCAATTTTAACGTAAATAATGTAAATTTCACTGTTAATTCACAATGTCACTGTTACTCGGGCGCCAACTGAAGTGTTACTCAGTAATTAGTTATTAAAAATGTCCCTGTGAGGGCGTCAACTGAAGTGTTACTCAGTAGTTGTTTAGTAAAATGAATATGATTATATGTAATGTTTGGTCCAGGGAATCGTTTAGTGTACTTAGGCAGAGAACAGTTGGCAAATACAAATAACAATGCGCAAATCAAGTAAAATATAACATTATTTATTTTCCTTTGGGAACATAAAAAAGATCATGAACACACTTATTCCGCCTTAAGGCGTAAAACTGATTATCAAAAAACTACGACATCAAAATACTACTACGTATATCAAAATTATGCAACTCAACACTTCTTGTTAGGCCTATATGCATATGCTTCACACACACACACACACACACACACACAATCATACACCTTTACATACTTTTAGGTTTTTTGTTGAGCTCAACTTTAAAATTTAAGTAAAAGCCAGTATTTACAGTATTTAATTATTTTTTGAAATGTCTACTTTCCTGTTGATGCGTAGACGTTCGCCACCTGGGGCGTCTCCCGTTGTGTACACTGTCCGTTGTTTGCACTTTTATATCTTACGGCCAAACTGTCAATTTATTTTATTTATCACTGGTTAATACATTATTTATACTTTTTGAAAAGTCTAAAACTGGGGTCATTCCATGTCAAATCGTCCAATAAAAAATTAATTTGACACCCACCTCCTCAGATTTTGATGAAACTTGGCACATTTATTCTATTACTATCCTGATAACACCTGCAAAATTTTTTTTGCTCTATCATTTATAGTTTTTTTTTCCGAAGCCTCGGAAATCGCACCTTTAACGTGCACTCACAAATTTAAAAATATTTTTCTTGAAAACTATTCAAGATATCATCATGAAATTTTGCAGGAAGTTTGTGTGTTATACCTAAAAGCAGCGAAAAATGCTCTTATTAACCTATTTCAGTCCCTCAAAAAACTAAAAATATTTAAATATACTTTTTTAGAAATTTTAGAAATGGGTGTTTTATTTTACAAAAACCACAATATCTAGAGTCTCAGACATGATAGAATTCTCAAATTTGTTTTAAAATACTCTTAAATATATAGGCTTTAATTACAATACAAAATAAAGAACTATATAGGCCTATCTAAAAAAACTATACTGCTGTTAAATAGGTAGTCCGTGGGAAAGTTAAAATTTAGTTTGCTTTTTATTTTTTATAACTTTTACAAACTTATAAACATTAGGGGAAAGTCTTACAGTACCTACTGCATAAAAACAACTCAAAGATATACTAGTAAGTTTGAAATGTAATAATGAGGGTAACTAAAAGTAATATTTAAAAGCTCAGTACTCAGATTTTAATCTCAGTACTCTGATTTGGTGAATTATCAGCAGCTCAGCTGTGCTGCTGATAATTTACATGACTCACCAAGCCTGTCTCAACAGGCTCTTTTCCTGTGGTGACATGCTCCTCTCTACAGTTGAATTAGTGCAGTTGTTCCTATCTTTCATTAAGTGAGGACATACCTACAGTGACTAATTGTTTCCTAGTTAAAGATTGTTTAAATTAATGTTTTTAAGTTAAGTGTTATTGAGGCAGTAATAATATAAACTTTTTTAAATTTACTTTGGGTTTTGAAGATAATTTAAATTCGTGTGAATATAAACTTATTTTGTTTACTTTGTGTTTTGAAGAAAAGGTAAATTTGAGTGTACAAGTAGGGCATGGATGTTTTTTTTAACAATAATTCAGTTGAATCTGTAAGTACTGGCATTTGTTTACAGTTTAAAACCCTCCAATAAGTACTCCCTTTTTTTGCTAATTACTAAAAATAATATATCACTATTATTTTTTTATAAATGTTTTGCTTCAATAACTAAAATATTTTGGAAGTACAGTGGAACTTGGTTATTACGGCCTCGGCTGTTACGTCAACTCGGGTGTAGCATTATTTTGTCATAAGTCCGGTCAAACTGATATCTTTAACATTATAAAAATTCCTGGTTTTAACGTCACTAAATATTGTACTACTCTGTTATAGCGTCAACAATTTCTCAGATATTTTACTCTAAATTTCATATAAACGTATATATGTGAGCGCACGCGCTACGCCCATTGCTACAGACATACATTGTATGCAAGCGATAAGCACTGTAACAGGACCGCCGGCGCCAGCCGGTGTCTGGCGACTGACATGTCTCCCCACCACTCTCACCGGGTCAGTAGCACTGCGCGTCTCGAGGCTATTGTTCACGCCACGCTGTTACAGTATTTACTGTACAGTATTGTTTACACGTAGTCTCGTCTCTGTTTTTGGTTGTTATTGTTTCTGCATCTGCTCGTACTGTGACAGTTTCTTTTGTGTGTTTTATAACTTAAGTTTCGGTAGCCACTGTTTATAGAATTTTATACGTAGGTCTACATTTTTATACAGTAATCATGGCAAGTTATAGTACAAAAAGAAAGGTTCTGTCTATTCAAGAGAAAGTACGTGTAATTAGATCATATGAAAGCGGACGTAAAATAGCTGATGTATGCTGTGAGTTTGGTTTAGTGAAGTCTACTGTAGGTTCAATTTTAAAAACAAGGACAAAATTTTAAAAAAATCTGAGGAAGATGGAGAATAATAATAAATAAAAATATTAGGAAATGCGAACATGGTGATGTGGATGCAGCATTATTGAAATGGTTCAAACAGTGTCGATGTTCAGATATTCCTGTGAGTGGACAAATTCTGAAAGAGAAAGCTACAGAATTCGGAAAATTGTTTGGTATTGATTTTATGTGCTCCAACGGATGGCTAGATCAATTTAAGGCCCGACACTCGATTTCCTTTGCAAAAATTTGTGGTGAGGCAAAATGCGTAGATCTGAACGTTACAGGCGATTGGGTGCGTAACACTTGGCCAGAAATTAGACGATCATATAAAAATGAAGACATCTTTAATGTAGATGAAGCCGGAATTTTTTATAAATTAACTCCAGATAAGACTTTCAAATTTAAAAATGAAAAGTGCGTTGGTGGGAAGCTCTCTAAACAAAGAGTTACAGTTTTTGTTTGTGCGAACATGACGGGAACTGAAAAAGGAAACTTTTAGTTATCAGGAAAAGTTTGCATCCTAGATGTTTTAAAAGCATCAAAAAACTTCCTGTAAGTTACACTGCCAACAAAAAAGCGTGGATGACTTCTAGTATTTTTGAAGATGAACTAAGAAAGTGGGATAAAGAACTGTCATCGGAAAACAGAAAAATTCTACTTCTAGTTGACAACTGTGCAGCCCATCCAAAATTAAATTTGACAAACATTAATCTGGTCTTCTTACCGGCCAACTGTACGAGTGTCCTGCAACCTATGGACCAAGGGTTCATTAGAAGCCTAAAGTGTCACTACCGCAAGCAACTTTAAAAAAAAATTATTTTATGTATGGACACGGCGCAACCTGCCACAATTTCACTCTTAGATGCAATACAATTCCTAGACGACTCTTGGAAGAGTGTAACACAGAAGACGATAGCAAAATGCTTTAGTAAAGCACAACTCGTACATGAAAATTTACCCGATGGTGACGAAGACGACGACTTGCCGCTCTCGGAGTGGATTAAGAAATTCGACGTAAATGAATTTGGAAATGAACTTGATTCCTATGCATCAGTGGATGACCAAGTAGAAACATTCCAAGTGTTGAGTGACGCAGAAATTATCGCGGAAGTAAAAAACATAGAAGCAGAAGATAGTGTTGAAGAAGATGCTGAGCAAGAGGAGGATGCCGACATCGTTTGTCCGACAGTACACGAAGCAACGAGAGCCGCCGAAACTCTTTCACGATTTTACTGCTTTAGAGAGACGTCTGAGGACACGTTCAATGCAGCGCAGCATCTCCACAGCACAACAGAAAGAATTTATTTTTCAGAAAGGAGCATTCAAAAGAAAATACGGATTACTTTCGACAGTAAGCCTAAATGTAAGTTACATGTACTTTCTTTTTGATCTTTTAAAATTTCTTCATGCTGTTTGTATAAATGAAATGCAGTTTGTAAACTTTAGAATAAATATCACGAATAATGTTAATAATGCAAAGATCTTTTTTTTTATTTCTCCTTCCTTACTAGTGATTAAAAAGGGTCTTTTATAACGACTCTTTTATAACGTCACTCGGACATAACGTCATTATTTTTTTTGGTCCCTTCAATGACGTTATAACCAAGTTCCACTGTATTATATGAAGAATAATACCTAACAAATTTTTCATAACATGCTGTGAAGTATGCAAAACAGCATGGCAGATATTCAAGCCTGTAGCATTGGACTATTTAAAAAATCCGACTGTTTCCAAACAATCTACATACCTTCAAAAAAATTACAATGTGTTTCTGAATTAAGTGACGAAGAAAAAGATTTGATTCGCCTTAGATCTGGAATTAATTTGTGTGAATTTAAAAATATCTGTTCTCAACACAGCTACTACTTTTTAAACGTATTTGAAAAGTATCAAACAATCTGTGTAAACCCGTTAAAAAAACACAAAAAGTATATTAAAAAATCGTTGAGAAGTGTAAGTTTAAGTTTTTCAAAACAATTGACAGCAAAAAATATTTATATAAAACCTGGGCAAAAGCTTTGTTCAACATGCCGTAACTTTTGTGAAGAAAAAATAAAAATAAAAGTCAGTGAGAATGAAACAGATGATGAACTCATGACTGAATTAGATTCATTAGAATCAAGAAATGTATCCCTCTCACAAACAAACAGTGCTCTAGATGATTTAGGTTTAACACCAATAAAGCTTCACACCTTGTCATCACGTAGTAAGGGGTCGTATTATAAACGAAAAGTTGATAATGTAACTAAGGCTGTGAAAAGAAAAATTTCAAAAGCACTAGATTATGATGTTCCAAGTTCTGATGATGAGGAAGAAGATACAAGTATGGTTAAAAAGGCACAGGATTTTGATGTGATGATTTGTCTTTTGAAAGAAAAGATTTTATCTGTTGGAAGGTCTCAAAAAATCCAGATTTTGACTTTGGCTCCAGAATCTTGGAGCAAAGAAAAAGTGATGAAGGAATTCAATATGAGTGAATACATTGTGCGACAAGCAAGAAAGCTGAAAATTGAAAAGGGTATTTTGGCAATTCCTGATCTCAAAAAAGGTAAAACACTTTCTGAAAATACAATTAAACTTGTAACAGACTTTTATCAAAATGATGAAAGTTCAAGAGAGTTACCTGGGGCTAAAGACAAAGTAAGTGTTAAAAAAATGTTTACATGCAAAAAAGACTTATCCTTTGTAACTTGAGAGAACTCTATTCTTGTTTTAAATGGGAATATCCAGATGTGAAAGTAGGGTTTTAAAAATTTTGTTGTTTGAGACCTGAATGGTGTATCCTTGCTGGTTCTGCAGGCACACACACTGTATGTGTTTGCTGCATCCACCAAAATGTAAAACTGTTACTGGATGCTGCCAAAATTGAAGAATCATATAAAGACCTAATTAAGATGCTTGTGTGCAACATAGAAAATTCCAACTGCATGCTGCGCCATTGTGATAACTGTCCTGCAAACACTGCATTAATCGATTATTTGACTGAAAAATTAAGTGAAGATTATGATTTAGA
This sequence comes from Magicicada septendecula, assembly GCA_034769895.1. Classification (NCBI taxonomy): domain Eukaryota; kingdom Metazoa; phylum Arthropoda; class Insecta; order Hemiptera; family Cicadidae; genus Magicicada; species Magicicada septendecula. The sequence goes on along the minus strand of CM068371.1, from coordinate 247,058,183 downwards.
AGAAGAAATTGTAATAAGCCAATGGGTGAATACCGACAGAGCAGAGATGGTAAAACAATCTATTAGCGTAGAGGACTATATTTCTTTATTGAGCAGATCACTAGAAAAGCTAATACCCCATTCATTTGTCGCTAAATCGCAGTCATCAGCTTTTAAGAGATTGAAAGAAAACCCACCACCCAATACAGCAATTGTAGTAATGGATTTTAGTGAAAATTATTCATATGTCATTCAAAATGAAATCCAAAGTTATCATTGGAATAGAGGGGGTTGTACTCTTCATCCAGTAGGAATTTTTTTAAGAAACAAAGAGAATGTTTTGATTTCTAAGCATTGTTTTATAAGTGACGATCTTGAGCATGACACAAGTTTTGTTAACTATGTCTATAGGGAAATTACAAAATGGCTGGCAATAAATCATCCAGAAATAGACACAGTTCATTATTTCACTGATGGCTGTGCTGGTCAATATAAAAATAGGAATAGTTTTAAGAACCTGTCTGAGCATTTGAAAGACTTCAATATGAAAGCTGAACACTTGTTTTTTGCTACAAGTCATGGGAAATCAATATGTGATGGTCTAGGAGGAACGGTAAAAAGAATTTTAAGGAAAGCAAGCCTCCAGCTACCAGATGAAGATCAAATTATGACAGCAAGTGCTGTCTACAACTATTGTGAAAAGAACATTGAAAACATTCACTTTCACTTTATTGACAAAAAAGATGCTGATTCACTAAGATTGGAACTAGAAAAACGATTTTCAACAACCCGGACTATTCCTGGTACTAGAAGTTTTCATAATTTCAAACCACTTCAGACAAACAACCTTGAAATTAGAAGGACTACTGATAGTCTTAACCACTAATCTTTTCTTATCAAACTTCTTCTGATTGGGTTTGTGTTCAGCCATCTTCAAATAATTATGTGGCTGCAAATTATGATGGTAACTGGTATTTTGGACTAGTAAAAACTATCTTCAGTGAAGAAGAAGATCAGAAATTCTTTTTCTCCACCCTTCAGGACCAGCCACATCTTTTTATTGGCCTCAAAGAGAAGATTCGTGCATAGTGCCTTTGGAACACATCATCAGTACAGTAGACGCACCTCAATAAAGTGGCACCGGAAGAATGTATTATTTCAAAAAAGATCGTGTGAAAAAAACTGAAAGCTGTTGGATGAAGTGGAAAAAGTATTTCAATCAGCATTAACATGTATTAAAAAGACAAACAACTCACAATATTGAATGTGTATTTTGAAGAATAAATTGTGTTTAACATAAGTACTCAATCATCTTTTGAATTTTAAAAGATATTCTTCTGTTGTGCACAGTAATTAAACAAGTTAAAAAGCCAATTATATTTTTTAATTAGCTAATAGCCTATATATTTAAGAGTATTTTAAAACAAATTTGAGCATTCTATCATGTCTGAGACTCTAAATATTGTGGTTTTTGTAAAACAAAACACCCCTTTCTTAAATTTCTAAAAAATTATATTTAAATATTTTTAGTTTTTTGAGGGATTGAAATAGGTTAATAAGAGCATTTTTCGCTGCTTTTAGGTATAACACACAAACTTCCTGCAAAATTTCATGATGATATCTTGAATAGTTTTCAAGAAAAATATTTTTAAAGTTGTGAGTGCACGTTAAAGGCGCGATTTCCGAGGCTTCGGATAGCGCCAAATAAAAAAAAACTAAAAAATTAATTTAAAAAAAACTATAAATGATAGAGCAAAAAAAATTTGCAGGTGTTATGAGGACAGTAATAGAATCAATTGTGTCAAGTTTCATCAAAATCTGAGGAGGTGGGTGTCATGACCTGGGTGACTTGACATGGAATGACCCACTGGTTGAAATCTCACATTGTTCAATTTACGTCTTATGCTGTTTATGCGGGCGCCCGCGATTGCTGCTGCAGACAGCAAAAGATGGTAGTCGACTGGTGTTCAGTGTTACAAATTTTTGTTTGTTGCATCTTCAAACTGCTTCACCCTGCTCTCCACTATTCGTCTCATCCTCAGCATTGAAGAGTTTCGCTGATCCTAACATCACCTTTTTAACTTTGTCACGAAATGTTTTTCATCAACAAAATACTTGATGTGTTGGTCACTGGCTAAAAATAGACTTTCAAAATAATCTCATAACCATATATGGCCATGGAAATTATTTACTGGCTATCGCGTCACCTCAAAGGGGCCTCATCTTTACATGTTATAGAATTTATGAAATAACACAATAATATTTAGGTAAATTTAGACCCATTACAGTGTATTAGGTCTAATTTGTGTGATTATAATAAATCACACAAATCGTCTCAAAGTTCGGGCGCCACTGTAACTATACAAATTTATTGCTTTAATATAATAGAGTCCCCGAAGTCGAGAGCCACTGTAACTATACATATTTATAGCGTTAATATAATTTTTACAAGTTTATAAAAACTTACGTATCTTCGGGTTAAGCTCCAGAGTCGTATAGACGAAAACAGCTGCAGAGGGATTATTTGGTTCGAGTTGTGAAATGATATTAACACAGTTTATGCTGACTGAAAAAACTTATTTTTATTTAATTTAATGAAATTACGATATGTTTTACACCTATATAATAACGTATCAAATTCTACTCTGGTCGATTAATACATTGATTAAAAGTTTTCTGTTTTGTTGAACGTAAACAACATATAAAGATATCACTATACCAAACAGTAATGAAAATTCTTATGATTACTATTCTTAAATGGCTATAACAATTTACTTAATCTTAGTAATGACCCAGTACTTTGTCTCGCTCACTCTTTCACTCTTTTTACATTTTTATTTTCTAACCCCCGTTTATTTACCGAGCTCATTAATCTAAATATTTTCTCTTCCCTTCAATCCAGGGTAGTTATTTTTACTATTGTACCTATACGTTTTATCCCCAGAATGCCGACCTTACTCACGACTCATTTTTACTATTGTACCAGTATGTTTTATCCACAGAATGCTGACCTTACTCATGACTCACTTACACTTTCGCCGGCACTAACGCTGTTCTAATCCTTCACATTCATTTGATTGACATTGTTTTAACACCTCATTACCACTAATTTACTACCTTTCTGTTAAAGTTGGGGTAGGCTGCATGTACTCACACGCACCGGCCTGTACTGTACTGTACTGTACTGTACTGTACTGTAGACGGTTACTCACTACCAACTGTACTGTTTAACTAGTGGTGACGAACAGCTCTCCAACTGATGATATGAGCTTGTGTCAATTACTCATTCTTTCTGTAATTCACAGAGAGACTGAGTTGCCAGTGGTTACGTAATACGTCTAGGGGCAGGCTCCAGCTATAAACACAGACGTGTGTTGTAATAACATTGTATGGGTAGTTGGTTAACACGAGGTACCCCACAGGTGAACACTGACTGCTTTGAATTAAGACTGATTTAAATTATTATTTTGTAACACACAATTCTGTACCATTACACTTGCCTCTTCATTTATAGATATTCATCTACATTTCTACAGTGGATTATTATGATCTTCTTATCAAAATTAAGTATTTATCAAAATTAAGTACTTTACTCTTGTTAAAACATAAAACATTGCTGGTAAACTATACCTTTCCCTTAACCGATCTTCACCAAAATCAACAGGTCTTGAATTCTCTCTAATTCAGGAAAGTATGCAAAATATTATTTGATTCTGTTTGAATTTATGGCAGTTATCGTTCGTCATAGAAAAAATTACCCTTGTTAAAACGTAAAACGTGGCAGGTAAACTACCCCTTTCCCTTAACCGATCTTCACCAAAAACAATAGGCCATGAGTCCTCTACAATTTAGGGATGTATACACAAAATTATTTGATTCTGTTTGAATTTGCGGCTTTTATCGTTTGCCATAGAAATAATTCTACACATACATACACAGACTTTTTGAAAAATGACTTTTCTTCATGTTTTGAGGGTAGTACAATCAGAATCAGCCATTATCTCGAACACGATTTTCTTTCGCCATGACCATACTTCCATTTCCTTATGGAACATGGAAGTAAAATTACTCTTGTTAAAACATAAAACGTTGCAGGTAAACTACCCCTTCCCCTTAACCGATCTTTACCAAAATCAATAGGCCTTGAGTCCTCTACAATTCAGGGGTGTATACAAAAAATTATTTCATTCTGTTTGAATTTACGGGAGTTATTGTTCGCCATAGAAAAAATTCTACACATAGACACACAAGAGACTTTTCGAAAAATGACTTTTAATGTTCTGAGAGTAGTAAAATCAGAATCAGCCCTTATCTCAAACACGATTTTTTTGCCATCACCATACATCCATTTCCTTATGAAACATGGAAGTAAAAATTGTCTGTTTTGTTTATGTGATATCCCACAATCCAAAAACAATTAATTGGATTTTTATATTTTTCCTCCACCTACAGTGGCAATTTTGTTTCATGCAGATTGGAGTTTTAGCAATTTTAGACTTGTGCGTAGCTTAGATTAACTTCAGTTCTATTTAGAATGTTCAAATAAATATCAATGTCTTTGTGTTAATTGCAAAGAACAAGTTACAAGTTTGCTCCAGTATTTTATTTTTTTTTAATCAACCAAAGAGCTAAAATATGGCCTTTACCTTTAGAAAATTTTACATTTTAACTTATTTGACAAAATTTTACATCTATTCAATGACAATCAATCCCAATTCTTGTCAGGATATGTAAGCAATACTGTTAAAACTACTTCCTTAATAACTTTACGTTTTTACACTTACAGTAGAGTCTCGGTTATCCGCCCTTCGATTATCCGCCGTTCCGTGTTATCCGCTGCCCAAGCGGCGTAAAAAAACGTAAACGTAAAAAATATTTTCTTTAATTACTGCAACAAAAATAGTGTGCCAATAGTTTGCGGGCGTGAGTGTACGTGCTCTCTTTGTGATTGCTCCTGACTGTACCACAGGAATTTGGCCTACTGCCCATCGCCTATTATAGCCTAGCTGTGACTCATGTGTCATTCACCCCACCCCACCCCCAACATCCAACGCTATCGCTCACATGCTCATCGCTTAGTAGACTGCAGTTTCTTGTTGTGTGCTGTAGTGAGCAGTGAGGCTATTTTTACGCGGTGTGTCCGTGAGTGACTAGTGCAGTTTTGGTGAAAGTGTCGTAGTGTAGTCTTGTTAATAGTGTTGCGATTATGGCTACGAAAAGGAAGAAAATTGTTTTATCAATAAAAGACAAGCTTGAGGCATTAAAAAGACTGGATAAAGGGGAAACGCTGCAGAAGGTGGCTGACCACTACGGCATCGGTCATCGCACAGTTGGAGATTGGAAGAAGAGACGATTAGAATTAGAAAAATGGTGTTCCTCACGAGTTACTGAGACTGCTTTTAAAGATAGAAAAACTATGAAAAATAGTGATTATGAAAAAGTTAGCGAACCGTTGTACATTTGGTTTACACAGTTCAGGGAGAAAGGGGTGCCTATTTCGGGACCTATCTTAAAAGAAAAGGCGCTGCAGTTTCAAAAAGAATTTAACGAAGGTGATGCAGATTTTACAGCAAGCGTTGGCTGGCTTGATAGATGGAAGAAGCGTTATGGAATCCGTCAGTTAAATATTTGCGGCAAGAAACTGTCATCAAACTTTCAAGAAATGGAGCAGTTTAAGAAAAAATTTCAAGACTTTGTTGAAACTGAAAGCTTAACAGGAGATCAAGTACTTAATTGTGATGAAACAGGCCTTAATTTCAAAATGTTACCGAGTAAGAGCCTTGCAGCTAGAACTGAAGCTGCAGCCCCTGGCTATAAACGTAGTAAAGAGAGAGTGACTATTTTAGCATGCAGTAATGCCACAGCAAACCATAAAATGGACCTGGCAATGATTGGAAAGTCCAAAAACCCTAGGGCTTTTAAAACCATTTCAAAACATGCTCTTCCAGTAAAATATTTCAATCAAAAAAGTGCATGGATGACTAGTGAAATTTTTAAGGAATGGTTTTTTAAAGAGTTTGTTCCTTCTACAGAGAAGTTTTTAAAAGACAACAACCTACCCAGAAAAGCAGTTTTACTGCTAGACAATGCCCCAACTCACCCTGATCCAGACGAACTTAGAGATGGGGACATAAAGGCTTTTGCCACCAAATGTGACTGCCATTTGTCAGCCTATGGACCAGGGTGTTTTGGAAACACTTAAATGAAACTATCGAAGAAAGCTTCTGTCAACAGTCATACAAGAAATTGAAGATGGGCAAAACTTGATTAAGAAGTTGAAAAGCATAAATTTGAAGGATGTCGCTTATTGGGTCACAAGGGCCTGGGCCGACGTCGGGGTACAAACAATTGCGAAGTCGTGGCATAAGCTGTTGGGCGAGGAGGAAAATATGGCTGAAAGCATGCTGGATGAACTTCATGAAAGTATTTTGCCCTTGGTGCAACGTATCCCTGGATGTGAGGATGCATCGTTGGATGAAATAAGGAATTGGCTTTCAGGAGACGACCAATATGAAATAACTGACGAAGAAATTGTAACATTTGTTAATAGCGATGATGTTGTTGAAGATCAAGACTCTGAAACTGTTGAGCCCCAAAAGATCACACACAAAGAAGGGGTTAAAGCTCTTGAAGCAGCCATTCAGTACGTTGAGCAGCAAGAGGAAGCCAGGGTTGTCGACATAATGATGCTCCAAAGATGGCAAGACTTGGCAGCAAAGAAGCAGGAATCATCAGGGAGGCAGTCGAAGATCACTAATTTTTTTCACTCATCATGAACTGAACTCTCACTTCCAACATTTCTGACAGTGTAAGTCAATTTTATTACGTACACATTAGTCTGATTCTATATTTATTTTTAGTAAATTTTTCTTGTTAAAATTTACTGAATTCTTAAACTTGAAGCGTGAATTACTAAAGTAGGCGTAATTGTTTTCTCTTTTTTTGTAAGTGTATAACTTTAATATTGTTGCTTGTTTTCTAAAATGTTTTACTATAATTTTGTAATATAATTGTACAGTACTGTATTGTTTTCTTTATTGATTTGTTGTAAAACGTGATGTTTATTAATTACATTTACAAAATTACAACGTAATTTTATGATAAATTTGCGTTTTATTTAACTCTCCCTATTATCCGCCATTCCAGCTTATCCGCCCTTCCGCCAGCCCGTTTATGGCGGATAACCGGGACTCTACTGTATTACATTATTTTTCTGCTGTGTAAAACACCACTGCTATTAAAACTTAAATGTCAATAGTCATCAATTGCATACCACAGTGTTACTGTTTCTATATGGTGTAACATATATAAATAAGCCATTGGAGCTGTTTCAAAACAAAACCTGTTCTTATAGTATTCGGATCTTCTGTTACATTACATCTGCATTCACTTTCATACCAACAGCTGACAAAAACTCGGCACGTGTTAAAATGTTGTGTTACATGTAAAATTTAATTGTGTTTAGAGCCATGTTTTGAATTATTTCATTACAAATTATAATCTATAAAACTGATTTAGTAGAAACATTAAGTAATCCATTGTTTAATGTATTTATAACAAATAATAACAACAGCATGAGTTTTTTGTAACTACATGTATCTTGACCAATTTTTTTACTTTCCCCAAAACATCAATTTTCAAGGAGAAATTATAAATATTTAATGAAACAATCTTTTAGTTGTCAATACATGGGGTCAAAAGGAAACTATTTTCTTTCTTTCTTTTTTAAATGGTTATGCAATTAGCCTGGACCAAAGCATATGGACTGACCTATTTCAAAACAATGCCAGAAATCTTGCATTTATTTCGCAAACCCTTGTATGCTGATACAATCTTGAAAACAGTTTGTTACCTGATGACCAGACATTCAAGCAAAAAGATCCACTGCTAGTAAGAGTATTAAACTTATATTAACACAATAGATAGTAAAAATGCAAGCCACAAAGATGAATACTGTTGTTTTGTCATGGTAAATATTCAGAACAAACAAAAATTACCTGACAATGACCTGATATTACCTGATTAGAACAAGTAAAATGTCTGGATTATTCACTGATTTACCTGTGTGAGAGATCTACAATAAGCTAAGTAATGCTATGAATTTCTTGATTAACTGGCATGGAATAAAGTTTACGACACAAATATAAAATACACTAAGATGACATATGTGTTTGATAAATGAACGATACATACTTCTGGCTATGTAGGTGCCAACTCTGAACAAAAAAGATGTATAACATTTAATGTTGACGCAGAGATTTGTGGTGTTTTCCATCTCAGAAATGAGAATGATGCCACACCACTAACTTATTATTACAGTAGTACAACTGTCTCCATGGAGCTCACTATTGTCCTCAGCCTGAATAAATGTTAAAGCACAAGAATCGCATTTGTATTATGTTGTGTTTCAACAATTGGGATGGTGGTGAGCTTAACCGAAACAAATGTACCACTATACAAATAAGTTAGCTGTATGACAGATTGTATTTGAGAACATCTATAGTGAGGTATAGATTACAGTAGTTGAGGAAAGTTTAAGTAAATAAGTGGAAGCAATTCAAGACCAAAAGGTACACCACCTGCTTTTACATGTATTCAACTCCTTAAAATAAAACACAAAACACTTGGAGAAATATTTTCCTCTTCCCTGACATACCTTCACATACCCTGACATACCTTACCCCTTCACATCCATATCCATGATATTATCTATAAACAATTTTTCATGTTGAAATGTTAGCTTGAGTAAAATCATAAATATATATTGCCAGGGAACAAATAGTTGACTTATGTAAGTGCCTTTTGACTGTTTTAATGTTTTTTCATAAACTAAAATGCTTTACTTTTACAATGAATACCTGAAATGCCCAGCCGCACACTGGAAATGTGTGCATGCAAGTTTGAGGCCTTCAGCAGACGAACGGCTGTCTGCAGCACCAAGCTGTGAATGCAGAGCACCGATGTTATACAGTATTGATACTATTTCAAAGCGAATGTCTGCCAGTGAGCACACCATGTTTGCATATGTGTCCCTCCTGTTCAAGAAAGAATTTAGTACGGCTTACATACTGCACAGTACACTAAATGACAATCATACAAAAAATACCTTATTTTCAAGAAAACTTGAGATAAGTGCAGGAAAACAAACATATGCATTCAAATTCTCAATTTAGATGAATGTTCATGTAGCTACGTTCCAATTTACCGTAATTCTGACTTCTTGTACACATGAAGAGAGCAGAAAACTATGTAAATAATAATTAATTTCAATGAACGTGAGTACATCAGTAGGACAGGTCTCCAAACAATGTAGTCATGGTTAATAACTAAATAAATTTGCAAAAAGAAAAGCTCACAGACATTTTTTTAAATGAAAAATTATGACTTCAGCATTCGATAAACTGAATGTACTCAACTGCTGATTAAACTCAGCTTGCAGACTTCAAAAAGTTTAGAAAATAAAATTAAAACAGCACACTTGAGAACAAACACTGAAACAAACACAAATAATAAAACGGACCTTACTATATTTTATTTCTTTATAATATATTTCTACTGTGAATCTATGTATACTAAACTGTCTCACATCAAATGAAAAGAGGTGGGCAAGTACATATCCTGAACCATTTGTACAAAACATTATACAACATATTAACACAGGGACACTGAGTTAGCCTAGTAGTGAATATAGGAAAGCTCCAATTTTTTGAACTGTCCATACGTACAAACAAGCTACATCCTGCAGCAATTTAATCTCACTGACATAATACAATGTATTAAAAAAACTGTGCTCGCAGATCACTATTCGAATTATAAGTATCCATTATATGTTTAGAACACTTTATATCAGGCTTACTTACTGTAAAACATATCTCACAATTTTGTCTACAGAAAATTTTTACTACGGTACAATTTGGAATGTTGTAGCTCCAATTCACAATTTTGTTTTGTTATAAGTGAGCTAGTTTTCAATAATACCAGGGCACTCATTCTGTTAAAGATCAACTCTGTTATTTACTGATTAATAACTATTCTTGTCAAGAATATGTTATTCACTGTTTATTTCATGACAAGCTATTAATAACACACATAATGGACACTAAGCAAATGCAATAGCTTACATAATGGAACAAAATAGGAGTTCAAATATTAAAACATTTTTTCCTTAAAAATTCTTTGTTTGGTAAAAAAAAACCACTAGAAATAATTTCACTGAAAGTGTGATGGAAATGCACCCTCTTTACAAAAAACATCTGACTTATAGTACAACAGTCAACAATGGGTTCATACATCGCTTAGGCCTATGAGTCTCACATGATAAGTGTGTTCTATACAAGAAAGCTGATTTCACTTACCATATGTTCAGTTCACGTTCACTAATTCATATCACACACAATCAAGTATGTTTTTTTTTTTATTTTATAAAGATGGCAGAAATTGTGCGATGTAAATATTAACATTATGTGTAAGGGTTGGAAACCTCTAATAAATTCTTTTTTGAACTTTTCTGTTATCCACCGGTCACAACAGGCTGATCAACCGTACTGGATACAGATAACAGAAATATCACAGATAAGAGGAAAGCTCAACTGAAGTGACAAGGATTAGTAGTGCCACTATAGCACTATAGAATAGATCATTTTATTGAACAGGAAGTGTTTTATTTCCAATCTGTATATGTGATTCTTACCAAGTAAATGTAACAGCCGACACACCATCTTTAGACATTGGAAACCGGCTCTGGAGGAAGTGCAACTGGCAGTAATAGCGTTTGAGCATGGAGCAGCCAGTGACATCAGTAGCTGGTCTGACAGCCATGGCACGCAGTGACTCCAGTTTATGTATTTCAGAGCTGTAGCTTTCTGGATCTTCATGATAGAAGTCTCTAATATACTGAAACACAAACATTTGTAATTTTTAGTTGCAGAGTAAGACTGCATACAATTTTTCTCTATTCACTATGAAAAAGCCACTTACAATATAGAATTATCAGAGGCCGGTAAACAATTATGAACACTACAATTGTAAACAGAAATATTAATAAATAATTATAACTTTCACTAAGTGCTACAAATACCAGCAACCAGAACTTTGCAGTTAATGCAACAGGTACAATGGACTTAAGTGCACCACCTGCATGTGATGCAACCTTAAAAATGCCTAAGCTGGTACTGTCAAATTAGTGGAAAGTGAATGTAGTTATACGATAGCACCTCATTTCCATGTGAAAGGTACTTGCACAAGATGTGCTTGTTTGTGTAATACATGTATGCTTGCACACAATTTGTTCTGTGGAAGTGTGCAAAATACATGAAAACTGTTTAAACATGTGAAACCCAACTGTAAATAAACAGGGTTGCCATTTGCTAAAATGAACTCCTTGGAGAATCAGGATCATAAACTATGGAAATCCTGGAATGACATCAGTACACCTAAAACAACTACCAAAAAATTCCAGCCCTCCATCTGATGTATATTCTCATTAGGATATCACTAATAAAAAAATTATGTTGTTGCAAAAAAATTCCTGTCAAAATGACTTCTTGATTTGATAAAAAATTTAGTTTATAAAATACATTTACTACACATTAAAATTAAAAAAACATTAATGTACAATAAGCTACTGTTATTTATTATGAAATAGAATCATGGAAAAGATACTTCAATTGAATAAGTGCAAAAAAGTAAACATTAATTGAAAAAAAAACAAATAACAAAATGGAAAAACATAGTTTCTTTTTTGCAAGTGACAGCCCACCCTGGTCTTGTGTATCTCTCTATTAAAGAGATCTTTTTCTATTTTGTGGCGTAAAATGTAATAATAAAAAATTAATGCATTAAAAATTTTTGAAATTAAATATTGTAAAACTTGTTTTAACGCATATTCCTTGTTTTATAAAAAAAAATTGACTAAATTTTTTGGATGTTGACATTCTGATTCAGAATTGCAAATACATAATTGGCAAGTTTTAATAATTTGTTACCCAACCATCAGAAAACAATTTTTAAGTAGTCTGCACACTTAATGTGCACAAATTGTTTTTCAACACTTCTTAAAATAGACATAATTTTTTGTTTATAATGAACCACTGACTAAATTCTTTATGTCAACTGTTACACCCTTTTGTTTTATTCATCTATTCCAGGCTTGTCTCAACATTCAACCAGTTTATGTTGTGTCAAACAGGAAAGTTCATTCTCTCAAATATTTTGATATTCCTTGAGCAGAGCTAAGCAAAAGTTAGAGAAACTAAAACCACTTTAATTTAAACACAAACAATCACACTCTAATAAACACAAAAGACACTTGTCAGGTGACTAAATACATGTAATTCACATAATTTACATACTCAAATACACAATTAACAAAGCTAACAACGTACTTCTTAAAACTATTTTACGGATTCATAAAATCCCGGACTTGGATAAAAATTCCCTCTGAACGTCCCCTTCTATATGAGAAAAGAGGGTATGACTGAGAAAACCCAGATGGACAGCAGTTCTAAAGCAGTGCTTTTGTTTACTTGTAAACATTCTGAGTAAAGTTATTTGGCACTGATAATACTGTATGAATAAATCACTGATACATGGATACTGTAAATTATACACTGGGCATTGTTTTTCACCATAACACAATACTTTGTTTTATTAATTAAAAAAGAAAGGTATAATTGTGTGGCTGGATTGAGTAGTAGTGACATTCTGGACAAGTTTTATACCTTTAACAAACATATTTAAAAAAAAAGTACAATACTAAGACAAATGGATGGTCACAGAAGTTTATGGTTACCACAAGTGGGGTAGGTGCTGTAGTAAACTGCCTGGAGGAGAAGCAAGAAGAGATTTGTCATGTCAGCAACAGGTTTTTTGAATTACTGTATGTCCACCGTGGCTGTATTATCACTGTTAAGCTGATAATACATTAAATGGATGTACATTTTAATGTCTTACTTAGAGTTTTGCTTCTAAAGAGGTGTTTAAAGTTTAAACATCCTGAATAAGACTGTTTCTACTGATCAAGCATCACAAAACCATACCTGATAAAATAATCCATAAGCGTTATGAATATTTGTGTATTAATATCAGCATGTTAATATTTGAAACTGGCAAATGTCTATAAAACTAGACTTTGCAGAATTTGATTCAATTTTATTTTTGTGTTACTTATTTTATTACATTTTTGTACCAGTTATTTTATTATACAATAGAATAAATTGTATTTAACTTTAATAGTTAACAAATAACTTGTGAAAATGTAATCAGTATTTTCATACTTACTACTACCTTACAATGAACTACAGGAGAGAACTGAGGAAGTGTTCTGTCTGTATGTTGTACAAAAATGGTCACCCTAGTTTTTTTTTTTTTTAATAATGTTTAAATTTGTTACAGATATGACCATTCAAGTACACGACATACACAGAGTATATGTACAGAAATGCAACTACTCCCACAATATCAGTTTACAATAACAAGCATTAACTCAGAATCTGGATATTCAGTTTTCAACTTGCACAAAAAGTCAGTGGAGCAAATAATTTTACACAAAACATTTCCAAAAATTATTTGAAATTAATTTTAATGCAATGATCATACATAATAGGAAAATTAATTTTAAAGTCATTAAATTCTACAGCAACAACTGCATAATATCATCATTTGTAAATCAGGAAACTGGTGTCTAATACTTTACACATTCTGTAATATTTATAAAACTTATTGTGCAATCCACAGGAAATTACTTGCAGTTTTCATAACAAGTGGTAGTACATTAAACACAGTATGAAAACAAATGTCTTAATACTTTTTTTACATGAGATCAAATATGACAGTCCTGCAAATGCCCATTTCCAAAAATGATTCACAGGTTATGAAATTTTTAGTTTTTATAAAAAATGCAGAATTGGTGAGTATTAACTAAAATTATATGTGCTTATAAAATAGCATTTGATGATCTGTCTGATCATCAAGAAGCTACGAATGGTTGAAAAAATGCAGAGAATAAAACCTGATTAATGTGTTTTATGTTTTTTTATTATTCAAGAGGCATGAAACTTTGGATACTATATAAAATATGACAAAAATACTAATATTTGAATTTATATACTAAAATTGATAGTAGATAAGATATGATGTTTAAAATTCATATAGGATTCAAACCCTATACTTTAAAGCCTGTACTTTAAACGTATGACCTGTAATTTTGTTAGTAACAAATAACTTTCATGTTATAATAACACTTAAAGAGTATGTTATAATGGTTACCTAACACATATTTTATTTATGTTTTGTGTCATGTCTATGATTCCCAATTAGCACTAAAGGGGGGTTAAGCTCCAAAGCAAACGCCCATTCGCTCATTATATACTGATTACACGCTCTGTAACATAGTAATATTTGTCTTTGCAAGAAGTTATAAAAATATATTTTGAAAAACATATATAAAATTCAGCTTTACTGCTATAACGTTAATAATACGTTTATTTCACCATGCTATAAAATTGTCTGTCAGAAACTTGGAATGGAAAAAGCATCTGGCAATTGTATGTTTTAATTTATTATACTGTCAAATTGAACATATCAAAAAGCCAGACATACTGCTATAACATTTTATTCATTAATTTTTTAGCCCTTTGAGGCCTTGAGGGCGGCAAGGGAACTGGTGGCATGCCGCCAGACTCTCCACTCTGTTTCTAGCAAGTCAAGTTGAATTTCTATACAACGTATCAAAGTGTACTGAAATACAGTAAGTATTTTCGTCACCAGTTCTTGGTCTAACAAAGTATTGGGAGATAGGAAGGAAATTACCAAGCAACTGTACATTGCTATGCAGAGTGTATTATGGCACAGCTTGATTTACTGTTCTTTTGAGTTACCTTAGAGCTGAAGAGGAGTGGATGCCTGCATCATACTGGAACTACTCAAACTCACATTCCAGATGGTTATATGTACTATCTAATTTCAACTGACTTTTAATCTATATCACATACATTTCACTTATATCATACTGGTATTGATAACAGCTACAAATAATTTTAAGTTTTTAAAATATTCAATGTATCCTTCAACCAAGTAATACACTTAAACTCATTTAAGAAAATAACTAACATCTAAAGCATCTAAAATAAATAACTAACAAGAATAAGTTATAACATCCAAGCAGAATCTGAATTTGTGGCTTTGGTGCTAAAAGGAAACACCTAATTCTGCCAACAAGAAACAATTCTATGAAGCTGAGTATTTGATCTCTGTTATCAAGCTCTAAAAGATAATCAAAGGTATGACTTTTTACGTGAGGAGAAATAAACAACTAACAATGATCAAAATATATGGTAAAATAACAAATAAAATATACGTCAAACAAATATCATAAAGAAATTACAATACAAACAGCACTGATTTGGTAAAAAATATAGTCAATTTTATAAGGATACAAAATGCATATTTAGTCTACACACTTGAGTGTACAGCCATATATTTCTACGAGTGTGGAAATCTACGAGGGGGGGGGAGAGAGAGAGAGAGAGAGAGAGAGAGAGAGAGAGAGAGAGAGGGGGGGGGGGAGGGAGGGAGAGGGAGAGAGAGAGAGAGAGAGAGAGAGAGAGAGAGAGAGAGAGAGAGAGAGAGAGAGAGAGAGAGAGAGAGAGAGAGAGAGAGAGAGCTGGGATAATCTAATCAAACACATACAACTTATCATATGTCATAGTTTTAAATATATCTTTACTCAATATTTATCACATTGTAAAAAATGCATTTCTTTGGTGAGCACAGTGAATAATTCCAAACAACATATTTTTACAAAAGACACTATATGCACAGAACTACAGAACTATATGCATTTTGTGTTTTAAGATAGCACAAACACGTGTTAGAATAAAATAAAATATTTATAATTTATTGAAAAAAGTTATAAAACACATACACACTTCTATAAATGTAAACATACATTTTAACATATTTTTATTTTAATGACGTCTCTTTAAAATATGATTATAAATTTAAATATTGTTTTGTTCTTTGACATTCTCATCACCAATGTGTACAAGCGAGTCGTTAGCAAATGACTCACAAAAATGTGTCTAACAAAAGTTTACAGCTTACTGATAACAGACAGCACAACAGACTTTTAGTAACAAATAACAACAATGCTACTGTCATCATATGTAATACATCAGCACTAATATCAGGTGCCTCCCAATCTCATTATATCTACACTAAATTATAATGCAACACAATTTATCTACACTGTTATTAAAAACTAAAATCTGCAACTGAAAGTGTCTGTAGAATTTGAATTGTTCTGGATTCTATACCACTGCACACACACGCACACAAACACAACATGTAAAAAGTGTACTCCTTGATAAAATTTTTACAAAAGTCATATTACTGTTAAGGAAAATACAAATCGTATTAGTGTGGCAATACTTGATTTTCTTTATACTGTAATAAACTCAAATATCAAGAGTAGTTGCTGTTTAATTTAAATGACCTATTATATGCATAAATATGAAGGCAAATTACAGAATTTTGTTTCCTTCTAACTTCCAATTGGTCAAGTTTTGTGTCAGAAATATATAGTTTGGGGAATCTAAACCAATGCCAAACATATAAAATACAAATCTACATTATACACTACGTTGTTGGAAAGTAAACTTGTAGTCTTTAGATATCCCTTCTATTTCAATAAAACATTCAATCTAATCACACTTTCCACACTTTCTGACTGTGTGTGTGTGTGTGTGGGGGGGAGGGGTAGAGAGAGACCAAAGCTATGCAGAGTTTCGATATTTTTATGAACTTCAGCCTCATTTAAGTATACGTAAACTTACTTATATCTGATTTTGTCATGATATTAAAAGTATTACAGAATACTCTCAACACTCCTTGCTATTTGCCCAAACAGCGATATTCATTGGGACTTATATCTGGTCCACGCACTTTAGTGAATTGTCGAGTAAAATGAGCATGTAATTCATAAAGGTGGATAATGGAGTTATAGCGTATGACCCCGATTCCACGCAGCCCAGTGTTTGCTTCATCTGATTCTCAGTTCTAATAATTTTAAGGAAGCAATCTCGTTGTAAAAAAGTTAAAAACACAAAACAATTAGAAATATAATTAGGCCAGTGAAAGCTTTTTAAAAGGCATCAACATTACCAGATGAGACTACTGCAGGATCTGTGTAATGAACCTGACAACTAGTGCAATTTTTTTATGCACCATGACTATACACAACTATTTACCTTTAACATTTTTCATACAGCTGTTAGTTCAAAGTCAGACAATAGAGTGTCATTGCTTATGTTGTACAGTAAACACTTTTTTATTCCAAAAATTTGCCCAAATTGCAAACCTCATAAAAATAAGAAAGCATATTTAGGAGAGAGCAAATTATAATTAGTGACAAAATTGTTGGTCACTGTAATGTTGGCCAATTATGAGGATTTGGTTGGTACCTTGGCAAAGCAAATATATTACTTGACATTCATAATTAGCACAACTGTTCAATATTTTTACACCTGTGTCTACAGATATTGTAGTACAACAATACTAAATAAATATTGATAAATAATAAATATAAATAAAATAAAACAAAAATTAAGTAAATACAGTGGACACTGATGTATTGTATCAAAATTCTTTTTGCATCTTTAATTTAAAGCAATTCACTGTTATAAAGATGGCTCTGTAAATGTGCAATGCAGCAATTCATTTTGTGTATCTGTGACTCAGCACCAGGAAATCTTGATCTGTTGTTTGTGGTGCTGGTTGACATTCTGGGTGTGTCTTGGTAGTCCAAAATACCAGCAAGTCGAAGTACTGAAGACCTGACTTGTATTTTTGATACAAGTCCACACATGGCACATACATTTTAGAACAACTGGTAAACAATTAAAAATTGAAATGGATTTGGAAATTAACAGATATTTACATGAAATATAAATCTTGGAACAGCCCAAAAATTGTAGTTCTGCTGATAAGCTATACACGTTGCTCAGCAAATGTTTCAATTAACTCTCGTATAAATGGGAAAAATCTTTCAATTAGCATGTCAAAGGGAACAGTCAACGTACAAAGGGAAATTGAGAGTTGCTGCTGAGAAGTTGGAGGGGGAGAATCCACATGCTCCTGTTTACTTTTGCACTTCTTGCAAAATGATACTCTCCAGTTTATGCTTCTAATGAATGCAAGAGAACCAAGCTTCTAATGAATGTATGCTTGGTTTTGAGAGATGGGGAGGGGAAGGGATAAGGCGGGAGGACCGGAGAGGGATAGGAGGAAACACAAACTAAAAGGGGTTTGTAATTGTTTTGTGTAAAGGAAATATAATCAGAAGATGGCTGAGACTGGCAGAATGTAATTTTAAATAACCTTCTAATTAAGGCTGTGCAAACACATTCAATTTCTAATTTGTAACTCGTCTCTAGTATTTCATATGTTACGAGGAAATATTATTCATTTCACTGTCTGAAAGGTTATAATGTTGAATCAGTATAATAGTCATATCTAAAACTCAAGAACCTCCAGTCCGGTCCAGGCACTAATAACAATTTTTCAAGTAATAAAATATACTTGATTGAAGTATAGTTTTACCCACGTTCAAGTCACAGGACAGTGATCCTCAGGTATTGGCATCATCATAAAGAACAATAAACTATATTAAGCAAGTTAGTAAACACATTTCAGGAGTATAAAATTTTTGGTTGAGAAGAATTTGCCTTATAAAGAATTACAACATGGGAGGATTTGGATGAGCTGCAGACCAGGAAGAGGATGTCTATATACAGGATCATGATGGATGCTGAGAATGCCAGTCGACAACCACAAGAGGATATTCACACGAACATCAGATATAGCAAGAATTTTATCATAAAAGGGAAATGTAAAAATTAACTCGTATCATGGAGTACGTCTACCTGAAATTAAAAAAAAACACAGAACTTTCTACTGTGATTAAATTAAAAGTTATGAAGAAACAGGATTTTAAAACAAATAAATAATAAAGTAAAAATTATAATTACAAAGTTAGGCATATATTTACAATGTAAAATTTTATTTACTATGGAAAATTTCTTAAATGAAATACGGAGTTCCACGCTAAGTGGAATATCTTCAAAAGGGAAAAGGATAATCAAAAATTTTTTTTAGATTTTTGTTCTACAATATATACTCTAAAATTAAAAAAAATTAAAACTGTTGGTTTTATAATGTTATGTTTAAAAGGAATAAATCCCAATTTTAGTACCAAGCCACGTGTTGTTCAATCAAATATATTGCAACTCACCGTCTGCGGCTTTTTGAAACAACGTCTTCACTATAAAGTTGACATGTTTCAGGACACTTGTCCCATCCTCAGAACTTAAAATATTCGTGTATCATTTAACGTTGATACAGTTGTCAAATAATTCAAATATTAAAAACGAGCGCCATGGTTAAACGATGTACATCGTACGGTGTCTGACCGCGCACTCCATTGTAAAAATTATAAATGATTTTTAAACATTTATATTGGATTTTAACGTTTATACAGTTATATTTAATCATTTAACGTTGATACAGTTGTCAAATAATTCAAATATTAAAAACGAGCGCCATGGTTAAACGATGTACATCGTACGGTGTCTGACCGCGCACTCCATTGTAAAAATTATAAATGATTTTTAAACATTTATATTGGATTTTAATATTTTAGTTATTTGACAACTGTATCAACGTTAAATGATACATGAATATTTTAAGTTCTGAGGATGGGACAAGTGTCCTGAAACATGTCAACTATATAGTGAAGACGTTGTTTCAAAAAGCCGCAGACGGTGAGTTGCAATATATTTAATTTATAATGTTAATTAGGCCTGTACAGAAAAAATGATTAATTAAAAAAATATCCTTAATTAATTAATAGAAAATTACAATATGATTTGATTTAGTTTTAAAAACTAATTGTTCTAAACTCTAGTCAACTCACTAGCAACTTTTGTTTCAAGAAAACTATTATAAGCAAACAAACCATTCAAGCTGTAACAAGACCATTAAGTGGTGCTCTGTTTACTGATCAAGTACACTTGTTTAGACATGAAACTTTCATGTCTAAACAAGTGACCCTGCTCAGCAGACAGAACCTGGCATCCACTGGTCAGTCACTCACAGTCTGTTGCCAGTGTAACATGCATGATTAGTGGTTATGTTTACAGTTTTTTTTATCTGTTTCAGTTTTTTACTGTTTAATAGTTCAAACTGTGTTGGATTTTTTTGTACTGTAACTGTCTGGTTAACAACTAAGTGTGTGGAATTTTGATTAGTACCTAACATTAATGTTATTTTAAAAAGAATTTATTGTTAATCGATATTTTTTCAATGGTGGAAAAATGGAGGAGAAATGCAGTGTGGGGGAAGTTACTAACAGTGATTGTCATTTGTTAAGGTATGTCGAGAAAAAAGCCATACAAACTATTGAAAAACTGTATGAAAGTGATGTAACTATTTTAAAATTGAGAACGGATTCAAGTTATGAGTTAAAAACTATTTGTCTTCATCATCAAAGTGTGTTTTTGAAAAAGTATGAATTTTTACAAAAGGTATGTTGTGACCCTTTGAAAAAACATAAATCTCCAATTAAAAAAACACTTCGTGTTGTAACTGTAGAACTGAGTAGGAGGATAATTTTATCAAAGGGCTACAAAGTGAAACCAGGACAAAAGCTTTGTGCATCTTGCAGGAACAATCTACTTAAAATCAAACAAATTGATGAGAGTAATGATGAACGTAGTGATGAAAGTAGTTTAAATGCCCAAGATGAGGACGTTGATGATGCGGGATTAACTCCTGATGAACTACTCCAATTACAAAAAAAAAGTGCGATTGACGAACTAAATTCTCCATTCCATGAAATCGGATGTTCCCCAATGAAATTACATGCAGATCATGTACATAGGTGAACATAGCAGATCATCTTACGGTAAAGAAAAACTACAAAGAGTATATGAAAATATAAAAAAAAATTCAGACTGTTCTTCAAGTAGATTTGCCAGAGGAGAAAAATTACTTTAAGGAAAAAAGTTTTTTTTTTCCGGCAGGGCAGGTGAAAATCTCTATAGACACACTGGAGCCCCGTAGCTCCAGGTAGTGTGGGACTCTAACCCACTAAAAACACCTCCCTTTGCAACAACTGAGCGAGCCCAACAAGTTGCTTTTCTTTAATATTACTCACGGTTTATGGGGTAGAAGCCCACTGGCTGTTCCCCGGGTTGAGATTATTGCCTTTCTCTCTTTTAGAGTTTTACAGATTTAAATGCACTAGTGTGTCACCCAATCTTGGGGCTTCAATCTTTTAAGCCTTCTTAACGTGTGCGGAGCTTCTTCCACCACGCAAAGCATTTGTGGATTTATACGAGTCTGAATTCTCCTGTCATGGTTAACTGCATATTTTGTTACGATTTCACTGACATATTCTACTTTGAGATCTTTGTGCAGATTGTCATTCCTAATATACCAGGGGGCATCAACGATACTCCTAAGTACTTTGTTTTGAAAAGTTTGGATCATTTGAATGTTAGATTTCTTGGTGCATCCCCAGAGTTGTACACCATAAGTCCACACAGGTCTCAGCACTTGTTTATACAACAGCAATTTGTTTTCAACTGTTAGTTGTGAATTCCTACCTAACAGCCAGTACAATTTCCTGAATTTTATGTAAGGAAAAAAGAGTGAGCCAAAAATCTGAAGATCTGGACAAGCTCGTAGATATAATTAAAAATGAATTAAGTTATGCATCAAGAAACAAACAGATTCAAATGCTGACAATTCCAGCTTCACTAATGTGGTCTAGAAGAAAAATAAAGAGACTTTTAACGCATCTGATTATTCTATTCGTAAGGCTCAAAAACTGTTCAAAGACAAGGGGTTTTTAGCAGTACCAGATCCTAGACGTAGGAAAAAGTTGTAAATTTACATTGTAAATATATGCCTAGACCTAACTTTGTAATTATAATTTTTACTGTATTATTTATTTGTTTTAAAATTCTGTTTCTTCATAAATTTTAATTTAATAAACTACGGGCAAACAAATGAATTTTAAAAAATTATTTTTATCTATGAAATAAAAAAATAATTAAGGAGTGAAATAATCAAGTTTTATTTTTTTTATTTTAGAATATATATTGTAGAACAAAAATCTAAAAAAATTTTTTGATTATCCTTTTCCCTTTTGAAGATATTCCACTTAGCATGGAACTCCGTATTTCATTTAACAATTTTCTAAGTAACATTTTAGGATTTTTTTCTGACCATGTGTAGGTACTTGCTGGTGTAATTTATTTTTTTCTAGATTCCTTACATATTAACGTATACTCATAAAAAATTTCATCATCATTGGTTGGTAAACAAGGAAGATATAATTTATTTTCCATCAGAAAACAAATTTAGCTTCCTCCGTCCGATCTATAAAACCGCGAAATTTCAAAAACTTTAACAGGCTGTAAAAACTAAACCGTTTGATATAAAGCAATAAAATTTGGTATGGTTACTCATGTCCATGAAAGGAACAAACATGCCAAGTTTCATGAAAATCTGAGGTCATGGGTGTCATGGTGTGGTTGATTTGACATGGAATGCCACAATATGAGATACATATCTGTATGAGAAACACTGATATATTATCTGCACATCTCATAATAAAGTTGGAGATATTGTATATTTACAAACATAAATTTAACGTGCTTTATGTTTGACCTAATTGTCATGTACACTAGAACAAATGTAAAGTAACTGGAAACATGACTTTACAGAAAGTCATGATCCTTTCCGTTTTATATTGGTGAATATGAAACAAAAACAATGGTGATCAACTGTAAAAGATCAACAGAAGTTCTACGATGGTTAAACTAATGATAAATTACAAAACACTTATGCAATTTGGCACACAAAAACTATCCACATAGGCCTAATAAATAAATATACACACATATATAAAAGTATTAATACATTACAAAAATTTAACCCCGTTTCACAAAAAAATGAAAAGAGCCTTAGCTTTTCTGATTGGACTTAATATTATTTGCTAGAAACACGCAAACTCACCAAAATTAAATCAATTTTTGTCATTTTTTTTTTGTCGACGTGAATGATGCTATGATTTGCATTTTGATCCTAACTTGTATGATGCTAATAACTGAATTTAAAATTTTAAACATAGAGTATATTTCTATTCACAACTGTCTGACACAAAATATCCTGTATCTAAAACCTACCCAAATATGCAACAAGTGCCATACTATAATAAACAACATGACAAGACACTGACACATGGTACAGAACTTTCACAGAACTACAGACTATACTTTCATGGCTGAAATGACACATTAATTTGGAAAGGCTACAGTGATTCCAAATTATGATCTGTTTTTCTACTTGGAAGTCGTGCACCTCACAGGGCATGCCAATGTCTCAGCATCATTAACAGGGTGAAAGATCATAAATCAGACAAATGTTTCAATTGGCTTATCATTTTAATGTTATAATTATTTTACAAATATATTCCCCAACAATTAAACAGGTCACTACGAACACCAGAGGTCTAGTCATTCAAATTCTATTTGTCAAACTAAATTACCTACCAATATATATATATTCAATCACTTTCTGCTACAGTCCGTTTCTTGATGTATATAATACATTTAATATTTATAATTAAATTTACCTCAAGATGTTATTTTTCCTTTTTGGAACATGTTTCGAGAGTTCCCGTTCTCTCATCCTCAGCCTTTGTTAACATCTTGAGGTAAATTTAATTATAAATATTAAATGTTTTATATATATATATATATATAAAATTACACCTAATTTGAACATGTGGTTTTGTGTGTGTGTGTTGTGTTATTAACAAAGGTTACCTTTTTCAATAATGAACAGCTTCAATAAACAGTTCACTCTAAACTGCTAGCAAACCCCCATGAACATTATTTTAGCAAATATTATCTTTACAATTAGAACGTCTATTACGACAGGTGCATGATAGAAGAAACGTGTACTGAGTTAACATACCTCTTTTTAAATGGAGTGGTTTAAATTACTGCTAATATTTATAAACAATTCAACACTACCTAAACCTCCAAGAAATATGTTAATTATAAACCTGTTCTGGCACCAATAAAGTAGAAAGTAAGGGTAAATCTCAACACAACACAGTGTAATTTAAAGATATTTTAAGAATACAGAGGAGCCTTAAAAATAAACTCGGTATTTTAAGCACAAAACTGGACTGAAATAAAAAAAAAAAAAAAAAAAAAATGCCCTTTTGATTGAGGTTAAATGTTATAACACATTTGTTCGTCATACTATTTAAATAATACCAAATGCACCTTCCTTAGCTGCCTCTAAAATGTTTAATCTACTCAATAAATGGGCAGAGGACAAAATTAATATCTAACAATTTAATACTATTATGTATCAAACTGATAGTCATACACAGGTTGACTAATGAAATTTTAAAAGGAGAAACTTCTGTTTCTAAACATCTAAATTCAAGTAACATCTAAAGAGTAATATGACAAAGTCTCAGCCACAGAACTGATAACAGGCACGTCCACTTTTGCTAAAATAAAAGTGAAGAAATATGTTTACTGAATGACTTAGTTTATCTAGTAGGCTATTTGCGAAAGTATCTGAATTTTTTTTAATCCAAGGATTAGAAATCCAGGCTGTCAAAGAAAACTTCCTGGTATGTCTCATTTTATTACATGGTCATAAACCTTCTGCCTTTCAACTGTTGATATAATTAACACATCTGAAGAAAATATAATTGATTGATAACAAGTAGGTAGGCCTACCTATTTTACATAGGCATTACTTATATTTTACATGGTTCGTTTATATCAAATAATTACAAAAAAATCGTTGTTTTATCTGGTCCGTTGATTTACCTCAACTATAACAAAATTTTATTACGATATTCTTCAATCTCTTTTACACTGATATTTAATCTTAAAGTTAAACAATCTCAATAATGAATTATTAAATTATTCATTGAATCATTTACTACAAATTCACGAAACTGTATTTTCTTTCATACTGGCTACATTTTTGATATCAACTATCAAGCTGACGAGCCGATTTTACGTAAAAACCGTAAGCCTGTTACCTAAACATGGTTAAGTGAAAACTAATTAAATAAATACAGTGTCGAGTAACATAAATCTCATAAGTGCAAATATTCGGTAATTAATTTAGAACAAACACTACAAAAGCTTTTATCATAACTTCAACACGCTTTAACACTAACTGTCAAGTCAACAAGCCGATTTTCGTAAAAACCGTAAACCAGTTGCTTAAATAGGCCTACTGACAGTAAAATTAATTACATCAACAGGCTGTTCAGAAACACAGTTTTTTTTACTATACTCCCTTAAGTGAAAACAAAAGTATTCTAAACTTAAAACAAAAATATAACTTAAAAAATAGGCCAACAAACTTACTTGTTTTAATTTTCCGAAGTCCGCTGGATGTCTGTCAGGACTGACTTTCAAGTCAAAACTAATCATAGGAAGCCGCGGTACGGCCTCCATTATGCGCTTATGTTAATATATCGTTAAAATGAAATCATACCACTTACGTTTAAACGATAAAACAAAACTAACCGAAAAAAGTTTACAGTTCAAATCACTGAGAATTTAATCATGTAAGCTCCGTCACTCGTGAGCAAAGCCTTTGTGATATAATTGTACCTAAATTGCAACGCTCATTTTAGTAACATGCAATATGGCGCCTTGCTGAGTTTGTAAAATATTCCGTCTTCGTATTGCCAGTCAAACACTCATAAATTAAATTACGCAAGTAAAACCCGTAATATTGTTCACTGTGGAATAAGCATTTTCCTTTCTTTTAGTATATAAGAGTTAAATTTATAAAATACATATGTTTTCTATATTAACATCACAACGTAATCGTCGGATTATTATTTTAAATAATATTATACAGGCGTGTGTGTGGACTCCGCGCGCGGACAAGAAAGCCAAGTAGACACCCGTAGATACATATGTGTTAGTTATAATACTTGATACTTGTATTCATAATTACCAGTTGTGTAGTAACAAGAATTGTTTAACTCCATTGACTTGGACCAGATGACACTTTTATTTCAGTGGTAAAAAAGTAGAGCTTGATAGGTAAAAAAGTCAATTGGGTCTTTTCCAGTATCTGCCTACAAGAAACTCTCCCAGCGTTCCCTAGCCGCTAAGTCTCCCCACCAACATTCCCGCCAGTCACTACTCCTACAGAAGCGGTATGAAAGGAGGGGTGATTGGCACACCACTACACACTAGGTTCAAATTGTGTTTATCCTGTAGACAAGAATACAAAGAATGTTCATTAACAACGAATGTCATTACAAAAAATGATAAAAGCAGCTGCAATCAGCTACATGTAGTTAGCACTGATAAAGAGCTCTTTGTTCCCTTTAGTTACTTACATTACTTGCAGTCTACTGTTAGGTTGTGCAGTTAGATACATTGTTTCATTCCTTTTTATTCATTTCTCCTTACATAGGCCTACTCCTATTCTTTCATATGTTTTTTTCATTCTTTACATTTCAAAATGAATTTGGATGAGTTGGTAACTACCATCTCAAAAGAGGAAGATGCCATTCATTTTTTTTCCAGAACAAAGGATTAATTCACAAGCCAAGGATATGCCCTAACAACCTCAATATGGTTTTGCAGCTGGGTGGCAGAGATCGCTGGAGCTGCTCAAAGTCAACATGCTGCATCTACAAACAGCTGCGAAGTGACACGTGGTTTGAAGGAGCGAAACTGCCATTTCGCACAATTCTGTTATTCATTTATGCCTGGACACAATATGCATCAATAAAATTCTGCGAAAGGAGCTAAAGATGAGCTACAGCACAAGGGTCGACTGGGGAAATTTTATGAGAAAAGTATGCGCGTCACATCTCCTATGAAATCCCAAGAAGATTGGTGGTCCCAATATGACAGTGGAAGTGGACGAAACACTGTTTTAATGGTGAAAACCCCATCAAGGACATCAATATCCACAGCAGTAGGTATTTGGAGGGTACTGCCAGGAGACAAAGGAGAGTTTTCTTTGCACCGTAGAAGACTGAAGTGCAGCTAGTCTCCTACCATTAATAGAAAAGTACATTCATCCTGGTATGACAATTATGACAGATGAATGGCGTGCATACCAAGGAATTAGCAGCATCCCTGGATACACTTCTTTAACTGTTAACCACACTTATAACTTTGTTGATCACATACAAGTGATTGAAAGCACTTGGCATACCTACAAACAAAGAAACAAAGTTGAGTGTGGGACTAGCAGGAATTTAAGGGAATCATATTTATGTGAATTTATGTGGAGGAAGCGTAATCAAAATGAAGATTTATTTGAGCAGATGTTAATAGACATTAAAGACTCTTGGCCACCCACCAATTAAATTATTGTATGTATGTAATATAAATAAATCAGTGTAAATAAAATAATGAAAAGTAAATAGAATGATGTAATCTAAATAAAATTATGTAATGTAAATAAAATTATGTAATGTAAATAGAATAATGTAATGTAAATAAACTAAAAAATATTCCCTCCTAAAAAAAAATAGAAATAGAAAAAAGGAACAAAATAAAAATTACAAAAAAAAAACAAATAAAAATAAAAATTTGAAAAAAGAAACAAAATAAAAATTACAAACAAAAAGAATTGAAAGCGCTTGTGTATATAATACATATCAATAATGAATCAGTACGTTTTATTTTTATTTTTTGAATTTATATCTTTTCCCTTAGAGATCTCTGTTTATTAGCAAAGTGTCTGTAAAAGTAAATATTACAATATAGTAATTAAAAGTTCTGAAATGTGGTACTCATCCTGGTAGTGGCTTCGCTCCAACGAAAAACCATATTGTTCACATGTAATAATAATGGTGTTGGTCCACGTAACTTTACCAGTACGAACACTGAGTTTTTTTTTTTTTTTTTTTTACTAGTTGACCGCTTTCTTAGTTCGTACGCACTCCTACAACTGTTTATGATGAGTTCACTGTTATTGAATACTTTATGCACTATATGGTATATATAGCCGGCCAGCTTTTAAGATTTGCCCGAGCACTTAGATGGTTAATGGCCGCGCTATACTGCTGGTACACTTTTTACATGTTTTATTAGATAGGCCGTTTTTACTTTCGGCCTATCTTACACACCCGAGGCCACCGGTTAACTTATTAATGTACTGTATGCTGCTTCTTACTACTGTCTGATGCTGACACTATGATGACAATCTGCCTACTGTGATTCACAAGGGAGACTGCTGCTGGGGCTATTACGTAACACGTCTGAGCTGGGCTGCCTCCAGATATCAACAATTTACACTAACAATGTCTGTGTTGCTGGTTACAAAGGGGCACCTCACAGGTGAATACTGACAATTAAAAATTAAAACTGGATTGAAATTGAAACTGGGGTAGCACACAATTATGTACCGTTACAATACCCCCCCCCCCAATGAGAGGTTTTGTGCCGAAGCATAAAAACTCTCATTGCCTATAACCTAAGAGGATCAGTGAGGATATGGCGCCACCACCCCCCTGAATTTTCTACGAAAATCATGGGTACGTACCCCCCTAGTCTGGCGACTGTGGCAGCACCCATCCGACCTTACTGGACTTCTCTTCACGAGATCCCAACACCATAAGCTCGGACAGATACCCGCCACAGTATCGCCTGACTCTGAAACATTTAATTAAAATATCAATAAATGGCCTTCCATTATTCCACATCCACAACTGATAGGTTCCTCTTAGCCGTACTGGTTCATTGACAAAGTACTGGTTTAGTTTTTAATTTCGATAATATGAACTTACTGTCTACTTACAGCTAAATTATACAAAGTTCATACAAAGTAAATAGTTTTCACAATACATTATTACCCTTCCAAAATAACACATTGCTTATACAAACATCTTTAATTATTTTTGCCCAAACATTTCTTCAGTGTTCAATTTTAAATGAATATCTTAAACATTGCTTTCATCAATTATTATTTAATCTACCATTACATTTGAAATTTGAATCAAAATAAATTTAAATTCATTATTAAAAATCATCTTTTCAATTAATTTAATTACCAATTTAATTTAATTTAATTCCTCAAATCCTAATTAAATCAATCTTATTTGTTCAAAACAATTTCATTTACTTTAATTACATTTTTTAAAATGACCCTACATAAAAATATTACCTACATTCCATCACATCTGGTATTTCTTTTGTTTCATAATAAGATTTACTCATATCACTGATTCATCAAACCACAACATTCTTGTTGTTGTCAACTCAGCATGACTGTAAACATTGGTCACACAACAGACAACATACCTGTTGTTACAAAACAGATACCAGTAGATTGTGTAGATATGTAGATAGATTAGAAGTTGATATACTCAAGTTGAGTACTATTATTGTTTATAATTATTAGGTTGTGATTATTAATAAAATTAGTGTGGGTGTTCACGTTTAAGGTTTGTCGTTAAAAGAGTATTTATCACTTCACTGTCAACCTCCCCACTTACCATATGTGGATGTCTTCAATGTTCTTGTTGGTGACCTTGTAACGACCAAGAATTAAAAATTTTAAAATTATGATCGAAAAGACGTTACAAGCAGCCAGACACCCCAACACGAGCCAGGAGCAATAAATAAGGAAACAATTTAACGAAGTGTCAACTGAACGTTTGCTAGGGACAGTACGAATACGCTTCACATAACTTTACAATGGGAAATAAGGTTGGCCTGTGACAGACTCGACTCAACCGAGATTTACAGCCCACAACAAGCAGAACAAAAAGGAAACTATGTCAGTAGCACTTTACGGAGAAATTGTAACGAGCACACACTGCAAGGTTAATTTGAAGTGTGCCAGCAGTAAGAAAAGGGTGTAGTTGCACAATGGTATTTACCCTGTATGAGAACTGACAACGATATCTAAAGAATGGAATCGAACTTGTGCACAGCGGGGGAACGTCTTACTGGCGACAACTGATATTTACGACAGGGAGAAGGAGTGCCGTCTTGGAAACGACGACACGCTGCGTCCGGATAGCTAACGGAAAAGGGTCATGGATAGTCGGACAATAACGAAATACGACACATTGTTCGCGTGAGAACAGCAGCAGGGTTCCGGAGTACACTTAGACAAAGACTTGATCGACAGCCGAGGAATTGCTCTTGTTTCAGGAAAAGGGTACGGAGGCCTTCGACGCGAACTTGTGGGGAGACAAGATACCCAATCACAACCCAGCATCTACCCAGAGCACAGGTGGAGAGGACCGTCGTCATCATAGCAACGGGAACGACGAATGAGAAGTGGAGAACCATAGTCTTACATAAGGGTAGGAGTTCTCCTGTCCTATCATGTTTGACCAGAGGCGTGTTTCCAGAAGATTGCATTGTGGTAAACGATGCTTAATAAAAACTGTTTACAGAGCACGCGGGAGGACAGTCTTCATACATTTTTCAATCATATACTTTGAACAGTCTTCACGGAACTTAAATCTTAAATTTTCTAAGTCTTAATACAGTTCGGTTAACATACGTACAGCAGTTGGACTTTGAAACTCTGCTACGCGGTATTTTAATCAGTTGACTTAAACATTTCGATATTGGCGAGTTATCCGGTAATAGTGTATCTACAGTGACTAAATCATGCAATATACGCCAGTGATTAATAACTCTCAAGTACTTTATCATACTCAGTTACCGCTTATTCAGAACTAAACTAACCAGTCGCAGTTTCGTCAATAACAGACTCGCAGAGCTATTGTTAATGCTTTACCCGACAACGAAATCGTAGCGTTGTACAGTGCGAAGCGATACAATACCAATTGGAATAAATACACCACGTTATCAAAGACACTATACATTAATGTACACAAGAAGTTCAATAATAGACAGTCAGATATATATACCATAGTTAACGATGAACTTACTCACACAACACATGATTTCATAGACTCTGACAGTAACGGTCGACATCAACAGAAAATACACACAGCGCGAGTGAATCTGATCCGCGTGTGTTGAGTGTTAGTGACATCACGGCTACGCTACTTCATACATATGGACCACCAGCGGGAAGGAGTTACGCCGATGGAAATATCGGATAAATCACTTTACAAGTAATCTTTATGTTATTCTTATCATAAGAACTCTACTGTCCTGTCTCTTTTCAAGAAAACACCCTTGAGTATTTAAATTAAATATGATAAATTTAAATAACGCTATTCATCTGAGGCAAGAGATGAACGCATTAGTATAAGATTTATAGTTTGACTATTTATGTTTTATATGTTGATTGTGTTATATATGTATGTGTATGTTTTCCAGCAAACAACGTATTGGATTCGCATTGTAATTTGATATATATACATGTGTTCTTTTTATGAATGTATTTACAGGGAATCATCCATATTTATATATTGAAGTCTCTTTACTTACATGATGTTAATAAATAAGTGTTTATTTTACTCAGAATATATGCGTTCATTATTGTCAAAGTTACCTCAGAACAAGAAAGTAACGTCACTTGAATGATTTATAGTAGATTTTATTAATTTATACAATAATTAGAGTCTCAGTGCAGTAATTATGCTAACATCAAATAACTAACGTATCACGTAGCTTCAATCAGTTGGGTATGAGTAGCCTAATTGAGTAATTACATGATTACATTCTATAAATTAGTATAATTACATAATCAATTAAATTATCGTTAGTATAATTAATTGCACGTTGTAAATTGGCGCCCATCGCACGGCAAAGAGCAGGCAGTAGATAGGATAAGCGTATATATTTCATGTTAGTTGTAAGAACAAATATTATTAGTGTGAAGCTAGTTGGACTGAATGTTAACGTGGAGTAAGGCTGCAAAAATGACGACTAGTAGTTCCGATTCCATGAATTTCGATATTAATAACCAGCAGGGTGTACCTGATATCGAACGAGAGGAATCACCAATCGATTCACAAATGACCGAGGAGACGTCAGACGTCAGAGCGCGGGGACAGGAATCCCAACAACAACCGCAGGAAGAGGTGACGTTGCGCGCATTAATGGACTTTATGAGTAGGAAATTCGAGAAGCAGAATGAAGATTTTACAACAAAGTTTGAGAAGCAAAAGGAAGAAATTAATGAAAATTTTATAGAGATTAGAAGAGAACAGAATGAAAAGTTCGAGGAGCAGAATAAGCAGTTCGACAAACTAGAAGAAAAGCTAGACAAGCATAAGGAGGAAGTCACACAAATACGCGTGGAAATGCGTGAATATATAAATAATTGTGACAAGAAGATAGACGAGGTCCAGAAGCAGCAGAACGAGACCATAAGAGAGCTAAAGAATGACACCGACAAGAAATTCGAAGAGGTACGAGAAACAAGAGAAATAGACCGACAGGAACTAAAGAGTATTACCCAAAATACTCAAACAAGCATCAAGAAGATTAACAACAGAGTAGAAACACACGTTAAAGAAAATCATAAGAAGCAGGAGGAATTGAGAGTCGAACTATTCCAAACAGTAAGACAATTACAACAGGAACAGGGAGACGTAAACAGCACGATACAGCAGAAGATCAATGAAGTAGATGGGAGACAGAAGTCGGCGGAACTAAAACTGGATGAGAGCACCAGGGAGAAAACCACTCGTATCAACGAATTAAAGTCTCAAATAGAACGGCTACAACGACAGCTAATTGAAGGTGAGTCTGGGATAATCAGTAGGATTAACGGACACACACATGCAGAATTAAAATACAACGGCACTGATAGGTTCCCGATGGAATTCCTGAAGGAGTTGTCAGAGATTCAAGAGCAATATTATAACAACAATGACATTAAATGGATCGGGAGGCACTTGGAGATGGACGCTGGGATATGGTGGCGTGTCATACGGAACCAAATATACACGTACGAAGAGTTCAAAGAAGCCTTCACCTTGAAGTACTGGGGTCAAGAACGCCAGGACAATATACGCGACAACCTCGAGTATGGCAGATATGAGTGGAATGGGCCAATCACAGCCATCCAATACGTAGAGAGAATATTACTAGAAAGCCGGCAACTATCGCCAGCATTGACCGATACGCAGCTGATCCGGAAATTAGCCCGTCATTTTGGGAAGGATTTGCAGCTCGCCGTGGTCACACGTGGTATCACAAGTATACCGAATTTCGAGGCATTAATTACGGAATTTACAAGTATCCAGTCAAGTGGAGAAAACAGTCGCAGGCCGCATTATAGACCCTACAACGAAGGAAAAAACAACCCGAGAGAGAGAGGGACATTATAACAAAAGTGAAAGTGACCGACAGCCGAGGGGTCGTTTTGACAACAAGCAATATATCAATACTGTGCAGTTTACGCCAGGAGAAGCGGGCCCCAGTAGAACGGCCAATGACACCACCCCGAGGGCGAGCGGTAACGGCGACAACAGCAAAAAAAAAAAAAATGTCAAACTAGAGAATAAGATAGAAATTTTAAACGACTTACTCCCGAGCGAGAATGTAAATATATTACTACCGGACTTACGAAAGGACCTGCTACAAGAGGACGACGAAATTATTAATAAACAAGTATTGAAATGTCCCGAGATTACTATCAAGTTTAATAATGATATAATTGTACAAGCCTTGCTTGATACAGGGTGCCTCATCAACGGGTTATCGGAGACGTGGTTTGATAACCATAAGAAGAGTATAGGACCATATGAGACACTACCCGTAACGAATACATTTATCATAAGTGCTGTAGGAAATAAATCCAAATTAGTTAAGAGACAAATATTGTGTGACATTGAGATTGATGGTATCCGATATGAATGTGTGTTTTTGATAATACCAGAACTAGTTAAACCATGCATACTAGGAATTAGTTTTCTACAAGAAGTTGGGTGTCGCATCGACATCGGAAACAAAGTAATTAAGTTAAAAAACAACACTGATGAAGAGGAGCATATTATACCAATCATGAACATTAACGTGATAACCAGTAAAGAAGAAGAGGAAGTACTGCAATTTATCGATGAAAAGATTGGGAGCATAGACTGCGTGGATGAAGGAATACTGCAACGCCTGAAGGAGATTTTAGTAAGGAACCGGAATGTTTTTAGGGAGTGCCCGGGAAGAATAGAGGGTTACACACATGAGTTTCACGTTACGGACAGGACGCCTTACTTTCAACGAGGTTGGCCTGTGCCGCTTGCTTACAGAGACAAGGTGAACGAAGAGATTAACCGAATGTTACGATATGGAGTAATCGAACGTTGCGCCAGCCCGTACGTCAATCCAATCGTAACTGTAATCAAGAAGGATGGGAGGGTTCGCCTGTGCCTTGATGCAAGGAAAGTGAACAGCGTAACTGTACCCGATTACGAAGGAGTGTCCCCGGTAAACGAGATATTGGCTAGATGTGGAGATATGCCGTATTTATCGACGGTCGACTTATCCAGTAGCTTCTGGCAGGTCCCATTAAAACAAGAATGTAGGGATTTCACTGCGTTCATGCACGAAGGGAGGTGCTACCGCTTCACAGTGACACCATTTGGACTTAGCACCAGCTCTGCAGCGTTGACACGTGGATTGGATGTGGCTCTCGAGGAGGAAGTCAAGAAGAACACGATTATCTACGTGGACGACTGCTTGTGTTACTCCAACAATATCCAAACACACTTAAACCATTTAGAAACACTGCTAAACAACCTTAATAAGGCAAATATCACTGTCAACCTCACCAAATCACAATTCTTTAGACGAGAAATCTCATTCCTTGGTTATCGCCTTACAACAAAAGGGATACAAGCAACCGATGACAAGGTAAAAGCAATTATGGATTTCCCAGCACCGAAGAATACGAAACAACTCAAAGGTTTCCTTGGCCTCACCAATTTTTACAACTGATTCACGAGCACATACGCGGAAACAACGCAGCCTTTACACGAACTGCTGAAAGGAGGAGAAAGTTTTCATGGACAAAAGAAGTGAACGAATGTTTCCAGAGAGTCAAGAATTTATTTATAAACACAGTAACTCTACGGTTCCCACGGCCGAACCAAAGGTACTACATTCAGTGTGACGCTAGTAATTTTGCGTATGGTGGCCAGCTTTACCAGATCGATGAAGAAGGAGAAATTGGCGTGATCGCTTTTACAAGCAAAACATTTAAAGGCGCAGAACGTAATTATTTCACGACGGAGAAAGAACTCCTAAGTATCGTTAGATGTCTGGATAAGTTTCGAATGTACATACTTGGCCAGCCCCTAACGATAATCACGGACAATAAAGCTTTAACATTCATGCACAAGTGCCACTTAAACAACTCGAGAATTACAAGATGGATTCTCGCCATACAAGAATACAATTTCGACATTATCCACTGTAAAGGAAAGGATAATGTAGTTGCGGACATATTGAGTAGATACCCGGCTGACGCGGAACAACATGAGACAAACGAGGAAACGCACGAGTACTTAATTAATCATCTAGTTGTTAAAATGAATCAACAAATAGGTAAGATAATTAGAGATATCGGTAAATACCAGAATGAAGATGACAAACTCAGAACACTTATAGATAAGATTAGGAATAATGATGTAGACAATAAATTAAGCAAATTTTATAAAATTGTTAACAATAAGTTATACCGACGACAACGTGGCGAATGGAAACTATACATTCCTGACAGTGTGTCGAATAACTTAATTGCAGAGATACACCAAATGTACGGACACCTAGGCCCGAAAAGGTGTGTAAAAATGTTACAAGAGCACTTCACGCTGGACGGCTTGTTCAAGAAAGTAAAAGCATATATTCAGACTTGTGACTCATGTCAAAGATACAAGGACACAAACAACAGGATGCTGTTTGGCGGAACAAAGGCTATGATACCATCAGCTAGAGGTGACATCGTGAGCGTCGATTACTATGGACCTCTACCAACTGGTACAGGAGGCGTCAAATACTTACTTGTCATGGTGGACAACTTCACAAAGTTTGTCAAGTTATTCACATTACGAAGAGCGACAACCACCACGACATTACGAAGAATCAGAGACTACTGTGCGAAGTTTGGACGACCGAAGGTCATCTTAACTGATAACGGCACGCAGTTTACCGCGGAAAAATGGATTAAAGGTCTCGAGGAGCTGAATATACAACCGAGATATACGGCGATAAGGAATCCTCGCGCGAACTTAGCCGAAAGGATTAACCGCCAACTTGGGAATCTATTCAGGATCTTTGTACACGACCAGCATAGTAAGTGGTCAAGGTACGTCGGATTGATTGAGACGTGTATCAATGAAACGTACCATGAAACAATAGAAATAACCCCCCACGAGGCGCAATTAGGAAAGAAGCCGACCCGCGCATGGGAGAAGTGGCTGGACAAAGAAATCATCAACAGTAAATACAGTTCAAATATCAACGTATTTGTAAAAATCAAGGAAAAAAGAGAGACGTATGCTAAGCGCATCAATGATAGCAAGAAAATTACTAAATTCACTATCGGCGATAAGGTGCTGTTAAGAAGCTACCATCAATCAGACGCCGCAATGAAAAAGATCGACAAATTTTTCGAGTTGTATACAGGGCCAATCGCGTCTTTGGCGATGCAACATACGAGCTCACTGAGTGCGATAGCAGTGGCAAGGTGAGAGGGAAATTTAATGTGCGTCAGTTGAAGAAGTATTATGAAACGAAAGTACAAGTTTCACAGGAAAGCGAAAGTTACGTCGACGGTTAGTTGGACTACAGAGGACGGGGGCAAACGCATAGGGTGAATGTCTCGCGGAAACCGGTCCAACTAGCTAAACAACATGATGTGTAACTTATTAACGTGTAATTTAAAGATTTTTTGTACATGAATTTCTTAAGTCACGATGTGTCAATCTAATTACATTAATTATATGTGAATAACCAATACTAATGAAAATTTCAATAGAAAAGACACTTATAGTGCGAAAAGTTTGATCGGGTGTGCAGCAATAAATTGCTAAAGACATTATAACGAGCCTTTTATAGACACACAATGACGTAAGATCAATTAATCAAATATGAGTGGTATAAAGCGAAATTATCTATAATCGTAATGATATCAAATGAACTGTTAATTGGTCATAAGTAATGTATATAAATTTATAATCAATATAATCAGTATAAATGTTAGTAATGCGTATTGTGAGTGATACTCAATAATAAATAGTGAATGTATCAATATGTATTTACAAGTTCATAAACTGTTGTTTTTAAATGTTCAAGATAGACTAAGGACATTAACTATCGTAACAATATTTAAACGATACATGAATAATTACATTTCATGTTGAAAAAACATTATTTCATGTATTAGGTTATAAACGGATGACATAGCCATCCACAGCTATTATTATTATTGTAAAATAATTCCATGTCTAATTATATATGCACCATATGTGAAAATGCGTTCATCCTTCCTCAGATGCACGGCAATAAATTCCCAGAGTTAGTTTACAACAAAATATAGGGAATATATACCCGTATACCCCAAGCAGAGGAAGGTGGGTCAATGACCGTGACCTTCTCAAAGGGGACTCCCACAACAAACACAGAGCGCAGAAATCGGATTAGAATGTCTTTTGCTGATCCAACATCCAATCCGATTTGGGGACTATGTAACGACCAAGAATTAAAAATTTTAAAATTATGATCGAAAAGACGTTACAAGCAGCCAGACACCCCAACACGAGCCAGGAGCAATAAATAAGGAAACAATTTAACGAAGTGTCAACTGAACGTTTGCTAGGGACAATACGAATACGCTTCACATAACTTTACAATGGGAAATAAGGTTGGCCTGTGACAGACTCGACTCAACCGAGATTTACAGCCCACAACAAGCAGAACAAAAAGGAAACTATGTCAGTAGCACTTTACGGAGAAATTGTAACGAGCACACACTGCAAGGTTAATTTGAAGTGTGCCAGCAGTAAGAAAAGGGTGTAGTTGCACAATGGTATTTACCCTGTATGAGAACTGACAACGATATCTAAAGAATGGAATCGAACTTGTGCACAGCGGGGGAACGTCTTACTGGCGACAACTGATATTTACGACAGGGAGAAGGAGTGCCGTCTTGGAAACGACGACACGCTGCGTCCGGATAGCTAACGGAAAAGGGTCATGGATAGTCGGACAATAACGAAATACGACACATTGTTCGCGTGAGAACAGCAGCAGGGTTCCGGAGTACACTTAGACAAAGACTTGATCGACAGCCGAGGAATTGCTCTTGTTTCAGGAAAAGGGTACGGAGGCCTTCGACGCGAACTTGTGGGGAGACAAGATACCCAATCACAATCCAGCATCTACCCAGAGCACAGGTGGAGAGGACCGTCGTCATCATAGCAACGGGAACGACGGATGAGAAGTGGAGAACCATAGTCTTACATAAAGGTAGGAGTTCTCCTGTCCTATCATGTTTGACCAGAGGCGTGTTTTCCAGAAGATTGCATTGTGGTAAACGATGCTTAATAAAAACTGTTTACAGAGCACGCGGGAGGACAGTCTTCATACATTTTTCAATCATATACTTTGAACAGTCTTCACGGAACTTAAATCTTAAATTTTCTAAGTCTTAATACAGTTCGGTTAACATACGTACAGCAGTTGGACTTTGAAACTCTGCTACGCGGTATTTTAATCAGTTGACTTAAACATTTCGATATTGGCGAATTATCCGGTAATAGTGTATCTACAGTGACTAAATCATGCAATATACGCCAGTGATTAATAACTCTCAAGTACTTTATCATACTCAGTTACCGCTTATTCAGAACTAAACTAACCAGTCGCAGTTTCGTCAATAACAGACTCGCAGAGCTATTGTTAATGCTTCACCGGACAACGAAATCGTAGCGTTGTACAGTGCGAAGCGATACAATACCAATTGGAATAAATACACCACGTTATCAAAGACACTATACATTAATGTACACAAGAAGTTCAATAATAGACAGTCAGATATATACACCATAGTTAACGATGAACTTACTCACACAACACATGATTTCATAGACTCTGACAGTAACGGTCGACATCAACAGAAAATACACACAGCACGAGTGAATCTGATGCGCGTGTGTTGAGTGTTAGTGACATCACGGCTACGCTACTTCATACATATGGACCACCAGCGGGAAGGAGTTACGCCGATGGAAATATCGGATAAATCACTTTACAAGTAATCTTTATGTTATTCTTATCATAAGAACTCTACTGTCCTGTCTCTTTTCAAGAAAACACCCTTGAGTATTTAAATTAAATATGATAAATTTAAATAACGCTATTCATCTGAGGCAAGAGATGAACGCATTAGTATAAGATTTATAGTTTGACTATTTATGTTTTATATGTTGATTGTGTTATATATGTATGTGTATGTTTTCCAGCAAACAACGTATTGGATTCGCATTGTAATTTGATATATATACATGTGTTCTTTTTATGAATGTATTTACAGGGAATCATCCATATTTATATATTGAAGTCTCTTTACTTACATGATGTTAATAAATAAGTGTTTATTTTACTCAGAATATATGCGTTCATTATTGTCAAAGTTACCTCAGAACAAAACAGGAACGTCACTTGAATGATTTATAGTAGATTTTATTAATTTATACAATAATTAGAGTCTCAGTGCAGTAATTATGCTAACATCAAATAACTAACGTATCACGTAGCTTCAATCAGTTGGGTATGAGTAGCCTAATTGAGTAATTACATGATTACATTCTATAAATTAGTATAATTACATAATCAATTAAATTATCGTTAGTATAATTAATTGCACGTTGTAAAAACCTCTTCTGCTGCAAAAACACTTGATACACATATATGGATATTCCGTTTGAATATCATAAATAATGCACATACACAATAAAGTAAATTAAAAGTTTAACTGCAATTTGAATGGTATTGGTCATTCAAATCCTACCGCCACCTTATGATAGAACTGTTCATGAAAAATTAAACTATTTTATCTATTATAAAAAAAAATCAAAAAAACTCTGTTCCACTGGTAAATAAATTGGGGTTTATTAACAATTGTTAAATGCAATGAACTCCTTTAAAAAACAATCAATAATATCTTTACAAACAATAATTACTTTAAACAATTCCTGAGATCTTTGTACCTCAAGGCTGGTAACACTGATGTCTGGTACGATGGTTTTGGTTAACGAGGTTATGTCCTCTTTATTCAGTTATATTACCAAATTCGTGACTTCTTGGAAGATACATGATACCAGATTACAAGATGTGATCTTATTTAACAATATTTAATAATGTATTACTATAAAAACAAACAAAAATTTTAAATTATAAAATTCGGTACCATAAACCGATATATATCGTACGGTTAGCAAAACGCATACAGCAGTTGTAATCAAAACACGTGCTCTGTGCTTGCACTGTTAAAAATATTATTATTATTTATTCATTAACTATTAAAATTATGTACTGGCAAGAGAAAACATCTAGAATAAAAAAAACTCTTGTTATAGCTTTCATTGAATTAAAATTATTTGAGAACAGAATCATTACTTGGTGACAACGTTATAATCGTTAGTTCTAGGTTAGTTACCTAGCAAACGTATGTAATTATTTTGAATAAGGATATTACTTATTAAATTCTTAATACTATGAACATAAACATGTTATTTATAAGTCATCTGACGTATAATTATCAGTCGTTTAGAATATTTGGGCAATAAAACAGTTATTCGTTAATTTAAAAAGTTGAGTCAAATGAGCGACTATATACTATACATGGACGGTCGGTATTTAAATTAATTCCGATCTTCTCAATTACGATAAAATCGTAAAATATTTATTTTTAAATTAATAATTGCGCTATGATTCATTTATTCAGTTCTGATAATTTTTCATCATGGTTTAAGCACTTTAGTACTTTTGACTAGTGCAGTCCCAAAACAATATCTGTCGTTTACTAACGAAAGTTATTATTTTAATTCAATTCGTTAAAATAATTAAAATAGAGTACTCCCTGATTTAAAAAACACAAAACACGACCTTTATTATACACTGGTCGAGTTATTTTCACTGTTTACTTAATGCACTGGACACTCGTTAGTATATTGTCGTGTATAGGTTAGTGTATGTAGGCTAACTAATGTTAGTGACGCGCACATTTTGAAATAATTTTGACGACTTCTTGCGTGAACCTTGCGTGTTGAGTGATACGGAACGAATGCTTTCTTCACCAAAGCGTCTCCTTCTCGTCTGGTCATTTTAAGCTATTTGATTGGTTCAAAGGGTCAAACTCTCAACCCCAAAACACTTTGGTTAAATAAAACTTTTAATTTTTTACAATTTATCGCGTGGGTTCGAGGCTACGGGTGACGTATGCATCGATACACAAAATGACTGAAAAGTTTATAAGTGTCATAACTTTTTTATCAATTATTGTATCGTCGAATGGTTAGTGGCATTAAATCGCGGACACTTGTGGCTTTATTTTAAGTCTAAACAAGGATTAAATCCGTTCATTATTAACTCACTTAGCCATTTCACAAACTCATATGGTGACTCTTAATATAAATAAGTTTGTTTCACCATATTTGGTTCCAATTACACTATAACACTCATTACTAAACGTCTCGAGTCCATTTCTCTTTCGTTTTAGTACATAAAATAGTTGTAATTACCATTTAAACAATATTTGGTAATGGCGTCTCTAGCGACCATATTCGATTGTTTATAATTACATGTAACGCTATTATTCCTTACCTAATTACATTTGTTTGACATTCTAACACTAATATATACATTTATTCACATTTGTTCACATTTTATTTTGCAAAAATGTTATTTTTCATATACTTATAGTATTATCAAAAATACCTTCTGTTCTCATTTCTCTAATTTGTCACTTTTTAATTATTTTATCACACAAGGTATATAATGTTAGAAATTAAAATAGTGTACAATTGTAGTACCTTGTTGGTTTAATGCATTTATCAGTCTTTCGTTATCTGAAAGCTTTCCAGTTCTTAGTATAGTGTTTGTTTACATCTGGTTTTACAATGGTAGTTAGTTAGTTTCTAATATTTCAATTACTAAACTACTACTATTACATTTGTGATGTGTTCTCATAGCAGTATCAGATATTTCTCTAACTACTGATAACATTTTTAGTAATCTTTTAATAAGTTTTGAAATTGCTTTTTGATTAACTATCTTGTCACATTGGGTTTCTGTTCTTTTGGCTTTATGACATTATATTCAATCTGATTCATTTGCTGTGTATTTCAGTACATATGTTATTTATTGGTTTGCATTACTATTCATAATTAGTCTTTGTTTGAAACAATTGTTGATAGTTGCTCGGTTTAATTAATATACATGATTTTATGTTATAAGTGCACTTTCTATGAGGTTATGTGTCAGTTATCTGGTAACAATGTGCAACATATTCTTATGCAGTATTTGACTCTACTATTACCATTTCATTATGGCATTCTACTACAATGGTTTAATTATTAAGTAATACACATGTTTACACTATTTGTTGAAACAATAACACAAGCATTCTTAGTCTAAGAATATTACATTTCTGGTTGGGTTGTACCTAGTTTTTGGTACATTGATTGTTTTATACCTAACAAACTAGCTAACTTGCTACTATTTGTTCTGGATTTTATTTATGTTTTATTCTGTCTTGCCGTGGCATTCAGTTACATTTCATTTTAAGGCTTACAAAGCTTTTATTATCAGTCCCTATGAACAATTAATTTACTGTTCTATCTCACATTTCTCTTGGTGGTCTTAATGATTATCTATGTTGTGTTACAATCTTGATTAAACTGGTCACACTAATTGTCTGTGCATTTTAACTAGTTAATCTTGAATACTTTCACTTATGATGGTAACTCATTTTCCTCTATTATAAACATTCTCACTTGTATTGTCTGTGGTGTTTATTTGGGGTAAAAATGGTCATCATATTACAGGTTGTCACACTTATATTAAGTTTTCACTGTTATTGTTTGTGATTACTCAATTATGATAGACACTAGTTTCTTTGTAGTTGATCTTCGAATAATCATTACACTTCTTCCGGTCACTAATATAGTTCCTTGTATACCTGGTGAATGGTGATTTCTTGTACTGTCCATACATTATCTTCATTCTTCGTGGCATGTTTCCTTTGCTCTTCTTCTTCCTTCCTTCTTCTGGTTAATTGTTGTTCTCTATCGGTGTTCTCCTGGGTTATACATTACTTGTGATAATCAATGTTCCCTTAGTCTGGTCATATTCTTCAATATTTCTATTCGTGGTTGTCATTGTTCCATAGTATTTT
The DNA here is from genome assembly GCA_034769895.1 of Magicicada septendecula. Lineage (NCBI taxonomy): Eukaryota > Metazoa > Arthropoda > Insecta > Hemiptera > Cicadidae > Magicicada > Magicicada septendecula. The sequence continues at coordinate 247,014,782 of CM068371.1, read as the reverse complement.
ATACTAATAAATAAATTTGTTTGTTTTATCATCATTGCGGTTGTTCTTGAGTTGGCTCCTCTTCATTTTAATAGTTATTTTTGTTGTTTCCCCTCACTATTTGGACCTATTGGGCCTGGTTTCTAACATATTATATTGGCTCGTTGTCATTTTCTCTCTCTTTTGTACTCGATGATGCTATATTACTCTTCCTTCTTCTTTGTTGGATTGTTTCAATAATATACCTTTGTAGATACACACTTTGTCTATATTCTCCTGTTCCTTATTTTATGTACTTTGAAATATTTTCATGATCTCCAGTCACTTGACATAATAATTAGTTATTTTATGTAACTGCCAATTTGGTACGTTACATATGCCTTCCTATAAGAATTGATTAATTCTGAATTAGTATATTTATTTTTTATTGAAAATTTCATCAATTGTTGTACATTTCCATGTCGACTCTTATGCTTTTTTATATATCCCTTCACTTTCTTCTATTTGAATCATAATTATTTCTTTTCTATGTAATTATCTCCCTTGTATATTTAGTTCCCTAATTCCCTAACATAAGTTTAGCTGGGGCAGTTCAGAGTGGCTCACTTTGGCATACAACTCCACTGGCCATACTAACATCAATAAATACAGAGGCACATCATCTCCGTCAATAATATAAATGATTGCTGGTATTTTTCATCAGTCAATTCATCTCAAATTAATTCAAAATATAAAGTGGTCGTTCTTTCGACAAATAATAAATATCCTTGGGATCATCTCACGCATCTGCGGTTTATACATTGTTATACTCTCTTCTTCTTGATTCAACTTAACTAAATTCTTCACATTTTACTGGGATAGTTTGTTTTACATTTCATCACTGGTATACTCTCATGATCATCTTCGTTAATATATTATTTTTCATTCTTCTTTGTCATCAATTAATCTTTTCTCTTGGTATTACATTAAACGTCATTTCATAATCTTCTTCATTTTCAGGATTCACTTCTCTGGATACAATTCATGAATATATTCTCATGGTGTCAAATGAAATATAACCCATTTGATATAGGCTCTCTTCGAGTGTTTTGCCTCGTGGTTGTGTGTCATCTATTATCTACATCAATGATATTTATTCGCTTTCGTTCCTCCAACTTCTTATTTTCTTCTTCTTCTGTATATCATCTAGTCCATTGTCTCCTCCTTTATCTGTACGGGTAAGTTGTTGATTACTGGTTGACTAGGCTCTAGGAAATTTGCTATGCCATGGGTGTTATGAGTCGGCCTCGTATAGTTAATTTTTTCTTTTACGTGTAGTACGGGTAAGTTGTTATTTTACTGTTGACTTGGCTCTTGGAAATTAGTTAACTTTTATAATATTAGTGCCATATATCTTGTGTGTCTGTCTCGTATAGTTTACTTTTTTCTTTTACGTGTAGTACGGGTAAGTTGTTATTTTACTGTTGACGTGGCTCTTGGAAATTATAATATGTTTATATTAGTGCCATAGATCTTGTGTGTCTGTCTCGTATAGTTTACTTTTTTCTTTTACGTGTAGTATGGGTAAGTTGTTATTTTACTGTTGACTTGGCTCTAGGAAATTATAATATGCTTATATTAGTGCCATAGATCTTGTGTGTCTGTCTCGTATTGTTAATTATTCTTCTTGTATGTACGGGTAAATACAAGTTTCTTCCTCCTTTACATAATTTCTTTAGAACACATTTTTATATTACAAAATTACAATATAGTCAACATTTATTCTCACAATTATATTTTCATTTTTTACTTAGTATCAATAACAAATAATCTTCATCGCCATATTTCACTCATTCTTCATAATTTAATTATCAATATACCGTTTCATGGAAGTTTGGTTGTAGGTGCCCTTTATTTTTCTTAGTTACAGGGTCTTGTAATTCATAAGTGTTATTCATGTTATTCTTGGTAACAATATATGGGCCTGTGAATAGCAGTAACAGTTTTTTAGCAATACCTTCAATTGCACTTGGGAGTTCTCGATTTTTTAGGAGTACCTTGTCTCCCACTTCGTATTTTATGATCTTAGGTTGTGACTTCTGATATTTGAGCCTAAGTTTGTCAGCTCGTTCGACTGCATTATTAAAAAATTTGGTTTTACCAAATCTAAATTCATTCTCTGGTGGAAATTTTATAATTTCTGTAATCTCCCGGGGTGGTCAATGCTCAAACATAGCCGTATAGGGTGTTTCATCAGTTGATTGGTGGCAAGCTAAGTTAAGGAAGTCTTCAGCCGGGGATAGATATTCTTCCCATCTTCTCTGCTGGCTGTGACAGTAGGTTCTTAAAATCCTTCCTACTTCTCTTAACACTCTCTCAGCAGGGTTGCTGTTGGGGTGATACACTGACGTTTTGTATGTTTTCACACCTTGACTGATTAGAGTTTCTCGCCATCTTCGGCCTCGGAATTGCGTTCCGTGATCTGTGATTATAGACTGGGGTTTTCCTATCTCGGGTATGTATCTTGACATTACAATGTCTAAAATTTTGTTAGTTGTTGCCCTGTTTATGGCATAAAGTTTTGTGAACTTCGTATAGTGGTCAAATATTATCACCACATATTTGTATTGGTGTCTGCCACCACTTCGTGGAAATGGTCCACAAATATCTAAGAATACTTTTTCTAATTTTTCTGCTGAAATAATGGGTATCATTACCCCTTCTCTTCTCTCATTGCTACATTTGACTAATTGGCATAAATGACAATGCTGAATATATTTTCTTACCCTGCGGTTCATGTCCTTGAAGTAGACATGTTCCTGTAGTGCCTTGACTACTTTGACTGCTCCCATATGACCATAACGCACATGGTAGTCAATTGCTAGTTCTTTGTCAATAGTTTTTGGTATGACAACCTTCCACTGGTCACTAGACTGGTTGGTTTTAGTGAATAGTATTTGGTTGTGAGTACAGTAATATTGTATGATTTTTTCATCGTTTTCTGCCAATCGTTGTAGAGTTTGTAAAATTTTAGGATCATTACTCTGGTGAATCTTTATGTTAGATAATATGTCGGCTAATTCAGACTTGCTTTTAAGATATGGTAGACCTTGGCGATGGTTTCTTTTTCTCCCTGTTTGGGCTATGATGTTCACTCGGGACAACACGTCGGCCACTATGTTGCTTTTCCCAGGGATGTATTCCCATTGGATGTTATATTCTTGGAGCGTCAGTGTCCATCTCGTCAGTCTGCCATGTTTTAATCTGCAATTCTTTAGGAAAGATATAGACTTATGATCTGTGCGTACCGTGATAGGGTATCCTAAAATGTATGTTCTAAATTTTTCACATGCAAATACTACACTCAGGAGTTCTTTTTCCGTCGTATGATAGTTTCGTTCGCATTTGTTGAGTGTTCTGCTCGCAAAACTAATCACTTGATGGTTGCCTTCCTGGTCTTCCTGATATAATACCGAACCAAGGCTAACATCACTTGCATCGCAGTTCATATAAAAATGTTTGTTAAAATTGGGATGGTGTAGCATTACTGTTGCAAGAAATTTTTCTTTTATTAGTTCAAAGGTTGTGTCTTGGTCAGGTCCCCATCTCCACTTTTCCTTTGACGATAATTGTTGTGAAAACTTAGCTGTTAATTCCGAATAGTTGTGTTGGAATTTCCTATAGTAATTACAGATACCAAGAAACGATTGTAATTGTTTCTTGTTCTTTGGTATCGGGAAGCGCTGTATCGCCTCCATCTTTTCTTGTGCTGGGGTTATGCCAATTTCAGACAAGTTGAAACCCAAGAATTGCACTTCCTTGGCTATTAGTTTGGATTTTTCTAGTTTGAGCATTATATTATTTTCCTCGAGTTTACTTAGTACTTGTGCCACCCGGTTACAGTGTTCCTCCCAATTATCTGAGGTAATCAACAAATCATCTACATATACTGTAGTAAATTGCAGTGTACTATGTCCTAAGATCTCGTCCATACATTTAACGAAAACGGCCACAGAATTTACAAGGCCGAAGGGTACCTTTTAAATTGATAGTTACGCCCTTCAAAAATAAATGCCGTAAATTTTCTGCTATTGGGGTGTAACTCCACCTGCCAATATCCACATACAGTGTCCCATATACTGATATACCGTGTGCCATAAAATTTCTTTAATATTTCGTCGATTTCTCCAGGCGACGTCCTGTCATTAATTATGGCCTTATTTATCTCCCTTGCGTCCAGACAAATCCTCACTGCGCCATTTTTCTTTGGTACAGCTACAATAGGATTAGTGTACGGGGAGTTGCTAATTTCAATTATATCATTTTCAATTAATCTCTGTATCTCTAGACGAACGGCTTCTTTCAGTGAAAATGCGATCGGATATGATTTTCTTTTAAACTCCGTTTGATCCTTGAATTTTAATTCACACCGAAAGTTTTTAATTTTGCCTGGTGTGTCAGAAAATACATGTCTGTAACGATTATAGATTTGTATCAGTTTTTCTCTTTGTTCGTTAGTCAACACATGGTCAATGTTACCCGTTTGGAATGTTCTAATTTCATCAATTTTCTCCATCCATAATATATCTTCTGGATTATTGCGAACCTCTCTGTTGATGGACACCTTCTTCCTCTGGTCATGGCCTTCCCGTATATAGTAGATTACATGTTCTGGGGGTGCCTTCCTATTTTCAATGAGAGCTGCAGTCCATTCAACTTCATTTGTTTTTAATAATACTTTTGCTTTATCCATATTGATTATAGCTGCATACTTTCGCAGTATATCGCATCCAATTAGTAGGGTAAATGGTAGCCCACTTGCTACTAGGAAAACCATCGGAATCGTTTCTCCATTGCTAGATACTTCTAACTGTACCTGGTGTCGAATGGTTTTATTCTGTCGGCCCGTGGCTCCAATTAGTATGATATTATTTATGGGTAGTGTTGGTATTGTTGTTTTGTTTTCCAACTGTATACGATTTAACTCCAATTTGTCAATTAAAGAGACATTCGCTCCGGTGTCTATCATAGCTGTTGTATTTATTCCATTTACCTTTACTGAGATATATGCTATCTCGTTATTTGCGGTGTCGCTGATACTATCTTCCTTTTCTTCCATGAGGTCTTGTCTAATGTTTTTGAGGTAGTTATTTCGGTGGATTTTGATCGATGCCAATTCATTCGACAATATGTTAGACCCAATAGTCCAGTTCAGTGAGGGTGTTATTGTGCTTTTCACTGCCGGTTCCCATTTAAAGGCAGGTCACCATTGTTTGTGTGCCTGTCTGATGAGGTTGATGCGATCGGTTCCTGGGATCCTTGCCCATTCACAGTGTGGTATATTTCAGTGGTTCGAGTGGTTGGTCGGTTACCTTCGCTGCTATTACTTCTATTCAATCGGTAACCAGATTCTCGATCCTCTCCATCACTGTGATTTTGATTGTTATGGTTACTAGGGAAACTTCTTCGACCTTGGTAATATGTTCTCCTACCTCCCCCTCTGCTGGCATGAGTGTAATGCACTCTTCGGAACTGGTTGTTGTTATTGTTTCCATTACTCTGTCGATACTGGTTATTTGGAGGTTGGCTATTATAGGGTCGGTAATAATTATTACCTCGTTGATAATTATTGTCCCTCTGATAGCCATTTGGTCTAGGAGCATTTGTATTTCCTCGGTCTGCATGGTCATTGTGGTTACCACCTCCATTCTGTCTTGGTCCCTGGTGGTTATTAAAATGTGGAGGGTTGTTGAAATTTCTCCCATAATTATTCCGGTCATTGTTATTGGTTGGGTTAACGTTTCCTGGTCCACCCCGATCATATGTCTGTCCGGGACCCTGGCGGTTCCTCTGATAGTACCTCTCTCTCTCGTGGCTTTCTAACAGAGTACACATGCCTTGGATGGTTTTAATTTGCGAGTTAAGTCTACCCTGTGATACTCCCTGGCTGAAATGGTAAGCTAGTTTCGTAACTAAACACTCCTCTGGTATGGCCGGTTCCAGATTTCTGGCCAAGCAGATCTTCCCTAAAAAGTAGGTAGTCATCGATTGTCGGCCATTTGGATCATATTTGCCGTTGGTGATGTCGTCCCTGATAATGTTTTGTGTAGAGTCAGACCAATATTTTAACTTAAATGCTACCTTAAACGCAGCATAGGTTTCTAATTCGTGCCGGGTCGCTGTCCACCAGTTGTCAAATGTGTTACGAAAAGATTCGTCTAACATTCCCTTTATCACGGACCATCGATTTTCTCTGTTTCTGCTGATTATCTCCTCCATCCTCTCTAGAAATTCAAGTGGATTTTTTACGTAGGCACGGAAATCTATTTGTTCCCTACCATCCAGGTGTGTCAGCCCGGATAAAACATTTGGGAATGTTCGCAGGCGGTTCATTTCATCTCAAATGTCATTGAATTCCCTTTGTTGTCTCTCAGTCAATTGGTCTCGGTCACTGTTTACCTGATGTTTGACTGCATCCACTTTGATTGAAATTTCTTCACATCTTTCACCCAGTGTGGTATGTGCGGCCATCATTTCTGTCTGCTTTCGTTCCATGACTCCTACCTGGTTGTTGTGGATTTCCTCAATACTGTCGATCCGGTGATTGATATCTGTTTCTGTTTGTATAATTTTTTGTTTGTTCTGTTCACCTTCTCTCCGTACGTCGGACACTTCTTCATGGATTTCAGTTGTTAATATTGCAATCCTCTCCTCCGTCGCTTCTAGGTTCTCTTCTAATTTTTTGTCAACTATTTCTACTGTATTTTTGGCAATTTCTTCAGCTCTGTAATTACTGTCGGCCATCTGTTGCCATATTTTCTCACCATCATTCTTCATTAACTCGATGTCCCGATTGATTTTCTCATTTATTTCATCAATCTTCTTGTTGGTCTCATCAATTTTTATTCCTAACTCCGCAGACAAATTTTCTTTCATTATTTCCATCTTTTTCTCCAACAATTCTTCAGTCTTTTTCTGTCCGTCTTCCATCCTCCTATTGGTTTCATTTATTTTGTTATTTAAATCCTCCTTCAACAATTCCATATTCTTCTGGCTCTCCTTCTGGCCTTATTCTATTTTCTGGTTCATGGACTGACTGGTTTCATTTATTTTACTATTCAAGTCTTCCTTCAAGGATTCTATACTCTTGTTTAATTCCTCCTTCGTGGACCGGTTTTCCTCCTTCAGTGACTCTATACTCTGGTTCGTAGATTTCTGGCCTTCTTCTATTCTTTTATTCGACTCCATCATTTGTCTGAACATCTCTTGCATCATGTTTTCTGTCTGCATTGGTTTTTCGGGTTGGCTGACCTCTGGTCGTGTTTCCTGCAGTATGACTTCCGGCTCGTCTTCCGGTTGTTGAACCTCCTCCACCGGTTCAGGTTGCCTATCTTCAATTTCTAACAATATCTCTTCAACATCCTCTGCTGATGTCGCTTCTTTTTCTTCCAATCTGGCCTCCCTCTCTGCCTCTGCCGCTCGTTTCTTCGAAGTCGACCTCCTGTACATCTTGTTATCTTGGTACTGCACTTGCTGTCTTACTGTCGAATTAGGGTATGAAATTATTTGTTTAATTAATTAAACTGTTAAGCGGTTTCGTCCTAATTCTTGCTCAGACGTTGGGCGCCAATCTGTTACAAAACAGATACCAGTAGATTGTGTAGATATGTAGATAGATTAGAAGTTGATATACTCAAGTCGAGTACTATTATTGTTTATAATTATTAGATTGTGATTATTAATAAAATTAGTGTGGGTGTTCACGTTTAAGGTTTGTTGTTAAAAGAGTATTTATCACTTCACTGTCAACCTCCCCACTTACCATATGTGGATGTCTTCAATGTTCTTGTTGGTGACCTCTTCTGCTGCAAAAACACTTGATACACATATATGGATATTCCGTTTGAATATCATAAATAATGCACATACACAATAAAGTAAATTAAAAGTTTAACTGCAATTTGAGTGGTATTGGTCATTCAAATCCTACCGCCACCTTATGATAGAACTGTTCATGAAAAATTAAACTATTTTATCTATTATAAAAAAAATCAAAAAAACTCTGTTCCACTGGTAAATAAATTGGGGTTTATTAACAATTGTTAAATGCAATGAACTCCTTTAAAAAACAATCAATAATATCTTTACAAACAATAATTACTTTAAACAATTCCTGAGATCCTTGTACCTCAAGGCTGGTAACACTGATGTCTGGTACGATGGTTTTGGTTAACGAGGTTATGTCCTCTTTATTCAGTTATATTACCAAATTCGTGACTTCTTGGAAGATACATGATACCAGATTACAAGATGTGATCTTATTTAACAATATTTAATAATGTATTACTATAAAAACAAACAAAAATTTTAAATTATAAAATTCGGTACCATAAACCGATATATATCGTACGGTTAGCAAAACGCATACAGCAGTTGTAATCAAAACACGTGCTCTGTGCTTGCACTGTTAAAAATATTATTATTATTTATTCATTAACTATTAAAATTATGTACTGGCAAGAGAAAACATCTAGAATAAAAAAAACTCTTGTTATAGCTTTCATTGAATTAAAATTATTTGAGAACAGAATCATTACTTGGTGACAACGTTATAATCGTTAGTTCTAGGTTAGTTACTTAGCAAACGTATGTAATTATTTTGAATAAGCATATTACTTATTAAATTCTTAATACTATGAACATAAACATGTTATTTATAAGTCATCTGACGTATAATTATCAGTCGTTTAGAATATTTGGGCAATAAAACAGTTATTCGTTAATTTAAAAAGTTGAGTCAAATGAGCGACTATATACTATACATGGACGGTCGGTATTTAAATTAAATCCGATCTTCTCAATTACGATAAAATCGTAAAATATTTATTTTTAAATTAATAATTGCGCTATGATTCATTTATTCAGTTCTGATAATTTTTCATCATGGTTTAAGCACTTTAGTACTTTTGACTAGTGCAGTCCCAAAACAATATCTGTCGTTTACTAACGAAAGTTATTATTTTAATTCAATTCGTTAAAATAATTAAAATAGAGTACTCCCTGATTTAAAAAACACAAAACACGACCTTTATTATACACTGGTCGAGTTATTTTCACTGTTTACTTAATGCACTGGACACTCGTTAGTATATTGTCGTGTATAGGTTAGTGTATGTAGGCTAACTAATGTTAGTGACGCGCACATTTTGAAATAATTTTGACGACTTCTTGCGTGAACCTTGCGTGTTGAGTGATACGGAACGAATGCTTTCTTCACCAAAGCGTCTCCTTCTCGTCTGGTCATTTTAAGCTATTTGATTGGTTCAAAGGGTCAAACTCTCAACCCCAAAACACTTTGGTTAAATAAAACTTTTAATTTTTTACAATTTATCGCGTGGGTTCGAGGCTACGGGTGACGTATGCATCGATACACAAAATGACTGAAAAGTTTATAAGTGTCATAACTTTTTTATCAATTATTGTATCGTCGAATGGTTAGTGGCATTAAATCGCGGACACTTGTGGCTTTATTTTAAGTCTAAACAAGGATTAAATCCGTTCATTATTAACTCACTTAGCCATTTCACAAACTCATATGGTGACTCTTAATATAAATAAGTTTGTTTCACCATATTTGGTTCCAATTACACTATAACACTCATTACTAAACGTCTCGAGTCCATTTCTCTTTCGTTTTAGTACATAAAATAGTTGTAATTACCATTTAAACAATATTTGGTAATGGCGTCTCTAGCGACCATATTCGATTGTTTATAATTACATGTAACGCTATTATTCCTTACCTAATTACATTTGTTTGACATTCTAACACTAATATATACATTTATTCACATTTGTTCACATTTTATTTTGCAAAAATGTTATTTTTCATATACTTATAGTATTATCAAAAATACCTTCTGTTCTCATTTCTCTAATTTGTCACTTTTTAATTATTTTATCACACAAGGTATATAATGTTAGAAATTAAAATAGTGTACAATTGTAGTACCTTGTTGGTTTAATGCATTTATCAGTCTTTCGTTATCTGAAAGCTTTCCAGTTCTTAGTATAGTGTTTGTTTACATCTGGTTTTACAATGGTAGTTAGTTAGTTTCTAATATTTCAATTACTAAACTACTACTATTACATTTGTGATGTGTTCTCATAGCAGTATCAGATATTTCTCTAACTACTGATAACATTTTTAGTAATCTTTTAATAAGTTTTGAAATTGCTTTTTGATTAACTATCTTGTCACATTGGGTTTCTGTTCTTTTGGCTTTATGACATTATATTCAATCTGATTCATTTGCTGTGTATTTCAGTACATATGTTATTTATTGGTTTGCATTACTATTCATAATTAGTCTTTGTTTGAAACAATTGTTGATAGTTGCTTGGTTTAATTAATATACATGATTTTATGTTATAGGTGCACTTTCTATGAGGTTAGGTGTCAGTTATCTGGTAACAATGTGCAACATATTCTTATGCAGTATTTGACTCTACTATTACCATTTCATTATGGGATTCTACTACAATGGTTTAATTATTAAGTAATACACATGTTTACACTATTTGTTGAAACAATAACACAAGCATTCTTAGTCTAAGAATATTACATTTCTGGTTGGGTTGTACCTAGTTTTTGGTACATTGATTGTTTTATACCTAACAAACTAGCTAACTTGCTACTATTTGTTCTGGATTTTATTTATGTTTTATTCTGTCTTGCCGTGGCATTCAGTTACATTTCATTTTAAGGCTTACAAAGCTTTTATTATCAGTCCCTATGAACAATTAATTTACTGTTCTATCTCACATTTCTCTTGGTGGTCTTAATGATTATCTATGTTGTGTTACAATCTTGATTAAACTGGTCACACTAATTGTCTGTGCATTTTAACTAGTTAATCTTGAATACTTTCACTTATAATGGTAACTCATTTTCCTCTATTATAAACATTCTCACTTGTATTGTCTGTGGTGTTTATTTGGGGTAAAAATGGTCATCATATTACAGGTTGTCACACTTATATTAAGTTTTCACTGTTATTGTTTGTGATTACTCAATTATGCTAGACACTAGTTTCTTTGTAGTTGATCTTCGAATAATCATTACACTTCTTCCGGTCACTAATATAGTTCCTTGTATACCTGGTGAATGGTGATTTCTTGTACTGTCCATACATTATCTTCATTCTTCGTGGCATGTTTCCTTTGCTCTTCTTCTTCCTTCCTTCTTCTGGTTAATTGTTGTTCTCTATCGGTGTTCTCCTGGGTTATACATTACTTGTGATAATCAATGTTCCCTTAGTCTGGTCATATTCTTCAATATTTCTATTCGTGGTTGTCATTGTTCCATAGTATTTTATACTAATAAATAAATTTGTTTGTTTTATCATCATTGCGGTTGTTCTTGAGTTGGCTCCTCTTCATTTTAATAGTTATTTTTGTTGTTTCCCCTCACTATTTGGACCTATTGGGCCTGGTTTCTAACATATTATATTGGCTCGTTGTCATTTTCTCTCTCTTTTGTACTCGATGATGCTATATTACTCTTCCTTCTTCTTTGTTGGATTGTTTCAATAATATACCTTTGTAGATACACACTTTGTCTATATTCTCCTGTTCCTTATTTTATGTACTTTGAAATATTTTCATGATCTCCAGTCACTTGACATAATAATTAGTTATTTTATGTAAATGCCAATTTGGTACGTTACATATGCCTTCCTATAAGAATTGATTAATTCTGAATTAGTATATTTATTTTTTATTGAAAATTTCATCAATTGTTGTACATTTCCATGTCGACTCTTATGCTTTTTTATATATCCCTTCACTTTCTTCTATTTGAATCATAATTATTTCTTTTCTATGTAATTATCTCCCTTGTATATTTAGTTCCCTAATTCCCTAACATAAGTTTAGCTGGGGCAGTTCAGAGTGGCTCACTTTGGCATACAACTCCACTGGCCATACTAACATCAATAAATACAGAGGCACATCATCTCCGTCAATAATATAAATGATTGCTGGTATTTTTCATCAGTCAATTCATCTCAAATTAATTCAAAATATAAAGTGGTCGTTCTTTCGACAAATAATAAATATCCTTGGGATCATCTCACACATCTGCGGTTTATACATTGTTATACTCTCTTCTTCTTGATTCAACTTAACTAAATTCTTCACATTTTACTGGGATAGTTTGTTTTACATTTCATCACTGGTATACTCTCATGATCATCTTCGTTAATATATTATTTTTCATTCTTCTTTGTCATCAATTAATCTTTTCTCTTGGTATTACATTAAACGTCATTTCATAATCTTCTTCATTTTCAGGATTCACTTCTCTGGATACAATTCATGAATATATTCTCATGGTGTCAAATGAAATATAACCCATTTGATATAGGCTCTCTTCGAGTGTTTTGCCTCGTGGTTGTGTGTCATCTATTATCTACATCAATGATATTTATTCGCTTTCGTTCCTCCAACTTCTTATTTTCTTCTTCTTCTGTATATCATCTAGTCCATTGTCTCCTCCTTTATCTGTACGGGTAAGTTGTTGATTACTGGTTGACTAGGCTCTAGGAAATTTGCTATGCCATGGGTGTTATGAGTCGGCCTCGTATAGTTAATTTTTTCTTTTACGTGTAGTACGGGTAAGTTGTTATTTTACTGTTGACTTGGCTCTTGGAAATTAGTTAACTTTTATAATATTAGTGCCATATATCTTGTGTGTCTGTCTCGTATAGTTTACTTTTTTCTTTTACGTGTAGTACGGGTAAGTTGTTATTTTACTGTTGACGTGGCTCTTGGAAATTATAATATGTTTATATTAGTGCCATAGATCTTGTGTGTCTGTCTCGTATAGTTTACTTTTTTCTTTTACGTGTAGTATGGGTAAGTTGTTATTTTACTGTTGACTTGGCTCTAGGAAATTATAATATGCTTATATTAGTGCCATAGATCTTGTGTGTCTGTCTCGTATTGTTAATTATTCTTCTTGTATGTACGGGTAAATACAAGTTTCTTCCTCCTTTACATAATTTCTTTAGAACACATTTTTATATTACAAAATTACAATATAGTCAACATTTATTCTCACAATTATATTTTCATTTTTTACTTAGTATCAATAACAAATAATCTTCATCGCCATATTTCACTCATTCTTCATAATTTAATTATCAATATACCGTTTCATGGAAGTTTGGTTGTAGGTGCCCTTTATTTTTCTTAGTTACAGGGTCTTGTAATTCATAAGTGTTATTCATGTTATTCTTGGTAACAATATATGGGCCTGTGAATAGCAGTAACAGTTTTTTAGCAATACCTTCAATTGCACTTGGGAGTTCTCAATTTTTTAGGAGTACCTTGTCTCCCACTTCGTATTTTATGATCTTAGGTTGTGACTTCTGATATTTGAGCCTAAGTTTGTCAGCTCGTTCGACTGCATTATTAAAAAATTTGGTTTTACCAAATCTAAATTCATTCTCTGGTGGAAATTTTATAATTTCTGTAATCTCCCGGGGTGGTCTTTGCTCAAACATAGCCGTATAGGGTGTTTCATCAGTTGATTGGTGGCAAGCTAAGTTAAGGAAGTCTTCAGCCGGGGATAGATATTCTTCCCATCTTCTCTGCTGGCTGTGACAGTAGGTTCTTAAAATCCTTCCTACTTCTCTTAACACTCTCTCAGCAGGGTTGCTGTTGGGGTGATACACTGACGTTTTGTATGTTTTCACACCTTGACTGATTAGAGTTTCTCGCCATCTTCGGCCTCGGAATTGCGTTCCGTGATCTGTGATTATAGACTGGGGTTTTCCTATCTCGGGTATGTATCTTGACATTACAATGTCTAAAATTTTGTTAGTTGTTGCCCTGTTTATGGCATAAAGTTTTGTGAACTTCGTATAGTGGTCAAATATTATCACCACATATTTGTATTAGTGTCTGCCACCACTTCGTGGAAATGGTCCACAAATATCTAAGAATACTTTTTCTAATTTTTCTGCTGAAATAATGGGTATCATTACCCCTTCTCTTCTCTCATTGCTACATTTGACTAATTGGCATAAATGACAATGCTGAATATATTTTCTTACCCTGCGGTTCATGTCCTTGAAGTAGACATGTTCCTGTAGTGCCTTGACTACTTTGACTGCTCCCATATGACCATAACGCACATGGTAGTCAATTGCTAGTTCTTTGTCAATAGTTTTTGGTATGACAACCTTCCACTGTTCACTAGACTGGTTGGTTTTAGTGAATAGTATTTGGTTGTGAGTACAGTAATATTGTATGATTTTTTCATCGTTTTCTGCCAATCGTTGTAGAGTTTGTAAAATTTTAGGATCATTACTCTGGTGAATCTTTATGTTAGATAATATGTCGGCTAATTCAGACTTGCTTTTAAGATATGGTAGACCTTGGCGATGGTTTCTTTTTCTCCCTGTTTGGGCTATGATGTTCACTCGGGACAACACGTCGGCCACTATGTTGCTTTTCCCAGGGATGTATTCCCATTGGATGTTATATTCTTGGAGCGTCAGTGTCCATCTCGTCAGTCTGCCATGTTTTAATCTGCAATTCTTTAGGAAAGATATAGACTTATGATCTGTGCGTACCGTGATAGGGTATCCTAAAATGTATGTTCTAAATTTTTCACATGCAAATACTATACTCAGGAGTTCTTTTTCCGTCGTATGATAGTTTCGTTCGCATTTGTTGAGTGTTCTGCTCGCAAAACTAATCACTTGATGGTTGCCTTCCTGGTCTTCCTGATATAATACCGAACCAAGGCTAACATCACTTGCATCGCAGTTCATATAAAAATGTTTGTTAAAATTGGGATGGTGTAGCATTACTGTTGCAAGAAATTTTTCTTTTATTAGTTCAAAGGTTGTGTCTTGGTCAGGTCCCCATCTCCACTTTTCCTTTGACGATAATTGTTGTGAAAACTTAGCTGTTAATTCCGAATAGTTGTGTTGGAATTTCCTATAGTAATTACAGATACCAAGAAACGATTGTAATTGTTTCTTGTTCTTTGGTATCGGGAAGCGCTGTATCGCCTCCATCTTTTCTTGTGCTGGGGTTATGCCAATTTCAGACAAGTTGAAACCCAAGAATTGCACTTCCTTGGCTATTAGTTTGGATTTTTCTAGTTTGAGCATTATATTATTTTCCTCGAGTTTACTTAGTACTTGTGCCACCCGGTTACAGTGTTCCTCCCAATTATCTGAGGTAATCAACAAATCATCTACATATACTGTAGTAAATTGCAGTGTACTATGTCCTAAGATCTCGTCCATACATTTAACGAAAACGGCCACAGAATTTACAAGGCCGAAGGGTACCTTTTAAATTGATAGTTACGCCCTTCAAAAATAAATGCCGTAAATTTTCTGCTATTGGGGTGTAACTCCACCTGCCAATATCCACATACAGTGTCCCATATACTGATATACCGTGTGCCATAAAATTTCTTTAATATTTCGTCGATTTCTCCAGGCGACGTCCTGTCATTAATTATGGCCTTATTTATCTCCCTTGCGTCCAGACAAATCCTCACTGCGCCATTTTTCTTTGGTACAGCTACAATAGGATTAGTGTACGGGGAGTTGCTAATTTCAATTATATCATTTTCAATTAATCTCTGTATCTCTAGACGAACGGCTTCTTTCAGTGAAAATGCGATCGGATATGATTTTCTTTTAAACTCCGTTTGATCCTTGAATTTTAATTCACACCGAAAGTTTTTAATTTTGCCTGGTGTGTCAGAAAATACATGTCTGTAACGATTATAGATTTGTATCAGTTTTTCTCTTTGTTCGTTAGTCAACACATGGTCAATGTTACCCGTTTGGAATGTTCTAATTTCATCAATTTTCTCCATCCATAATATATCTTCTGGATTATTGCGAACCTCTCTGTTGATGGACACCTTCTTCCTCTGGTCATGGCCTTCCCGTATATAGTAGATTACATGTTCTGGGGGTGCCTTCCTATTTTCAATGAGAGCTGCAGTCCATTCAACTTCATTTGTTTTTAATAATACTTTTGCTTTATCCATATTGATTATAGCTGCATACTTTCGCAGTATATCGCATCCAATTAGTAGGGTAAATGGTAGCCCACTTGCTACTAGGAAAACCATCGGAATCGTTTCTCCATTGCTAGATACTTCTAACTGTACCTGGTGTCGAATGGTTTTATTCTGTCGGCCCGTGGCTCCAATTAGTATGATATTATTTATGGGTAGTGTTGGTATTGTTGTTTTGTTTTCCAACTGTATACGATTTAACTCCAATTTGTCAATTAAAGAGACATTCGCTCCGGTGTCTATCATAGCTGTTGTATTTATTCCATTTACCTTTACTGAGATATATGCTATCTCGTTATTTGCGGTGTCGCTGATACTATCTTCCTTTTCTTCCATGAGGTCTTGTCTAATGTTTTTGAGGTAGTTATTTCGGTGGATTTTGATCGATGCCAATTCATTCGACAATATGTTAGACCCAATAGTCCAGTTCAGTGAGGGTGTTATTGTGCTTTTCACTGCCGGTTCCCATTTAAAGGCAGGTCACCATTGTTTGTGTGCCTGTCTGATGAGGTTGATGCGATCGGTTCCTGGGATCCTTGCCCATTCACAGTGTGGTATATTTCAGTGGTTCGAGTGGTTGGTCGGTTACCTTCGCTGCTATTACTTCTATTCAATCGGTAACCAGATTCTCGATCCTCTCCATCACTGTGATTTTGATTGTTATGGTTACTAGGGAAACTTCTTCGACCTTGGTAATATGTTCTCCTACCTCCCCCTCTGCTGGCATGAGTGTAATGCACTCTTCGGAACTGGTTGTTGTTATTGTTTCCATTACTCTGTCGATACTGGTTATTTGGAGGTTGGCTATTATAGGGTCGGTAATAATTATTACCTCGTTGATAATTATTGTCCCTCTGATAGCCATTTGGTCTAGGAGCATTTGTATTTCCTCGGTCTGCATGGTCATTGTGGTTACCACCTCCATTCTGTCTTGGTCCCTGGTGGTTATTAAAATGTGGAGGGTTGTTGAAATTTCTCCCATAATTATTCCGGTCATTGTTATTGGTTGGGTTAACGTTTCCTGGTCCACCCCGATCATATGTCTGTCCGGGACCCTGGCGGTTCCTCTGATAGTACCTCTCTCTCTCGTGGCTTTCTAACAGAGTACACATGCCTTGGATGGTTTTAATTTGCGAGTTAAGTCTACCCTGTGATACTCCCTGGCTGAAATGGTAAGCTAGTTTCGTAACTAAACACTCCTCTGGTATGGCCGGTTCCAGATTTCTGGCCAAGCAGATCTTCCCTAAAAAGTAGGTAGTCATCGATTGTCGGCCATTTGGATCATATTTGCCGTTGGTGATGTCGTCCCTGATAATGTTTTGTGTAGAGTCAGACCAATATTTTAACTTAAATGCTACCTTAAACGCAGCATAGGTTTCTAATTCGTGCTGGGTCGCTGTCCACCAGTTGTCAAATGTGTTACGAAAAGATTCGTCTAACATTCCCTTTATCACGGACCATCGATTTTCTCTGTTTCTGCTGATTATCTCCTCCATCCTCTCTAGAAATTCAAGTGGATTTTTTACGTAGGCACGGAAATCTATTTGTTCCCTACCATCCAGGTGTGTCAGCCCGGATAAAACATTTGGGAATGTTCGCAGGCGGTTCATTTCATCTCAAATGTCATTGAATTCCCTTTGTTGTCTCTCAGTCAATTGGTCTCGGTCACTGTTTACCTGATGTTTGACTGCATCCACTTTGATTGAAATTTCTTCACATCTTTCACCCAGTGTGGTATGTGCGGCCATCATTTCTGTCTGCTTTCGTTCCATGACTCCTACCTGGTTGTTGTGGATTTCCTCAATACTGTCGATCCGGTGATTGATATCTGTTTCTGTTTGTATAATTTTTTGTTTGTTCTGTTCACCTTCTCTCCGTACGTCAGACACTTCTTCATGGATTTCAGTTGTTAATATTGCAATCCTCTCCTCCGTCGCTTCTAGGTTCTCTTCTAATTTTTTGTCAACTATTTCTACTGTATTTTTGGCAATTTCTTCAGCTCTGTAATTACTGTCGGCCATCTGTTGCCATATTTTCTCACCATCATTCTTCATTAACTCGATGTCCCGATTGATTTTCTCATTTATTTCATCAATCTTCTTGTTGGTCTCATCAATTTTTATTCCTAACTCCGCAGACAAATTTTCTTTCATTATTTCCATCTTTTTCTCCAACAATTCTTCAGTCTTTTTCTGTCCGTCTTCCATCCTCCTATTGGTTTCATTTATTTTGTTATTTAAATCCTCCTTCAACAATTCCATATTCTTCTGGCTCTCCTTCTGGCTTTATTCTATTTTCTGGTTCATGGACTGACTGGTTTCATTTATTTTACTATTCAAGTCTTCCTTCAAGGATTCTATACTCTTGTTTAATTCCTCCTTCGTGGACCAGTTTTCCTCCTTCAGTGACTCTATACTCTGGTTCGTAGATTTCTGGCCTTCTTCTATTCTTTTATTCGACTCCATCATTTGTCTGAACATCTCTTGCATCATCATGTTTTCTGTCTGCATTGGTTTTTCGGGTTGGCTGACCTCTGGTCGTGTTTCCTGCAGTATGACTTCCGGCTCGTCTTCCGGTTGTTGAACCTCCTCCACCGGTTCAGGTTGCCTATCTTCAATTTCTAACAATATCTCTTCAACATCCTCTGCTGATGTCGCTTCTTTTTCTTCCAATCTGGCCTCCCTCTCTGCCTCTGCCGCTCGTTTCTTCGAAGTCGACCTCCTGTACATCTTGTTATCTTGGTACTGCTCTTGCTGTCTTACTGTCGAATTAGGGTATGAAATTATTTGTTTAATTAATTAAACTGTTAAGCGGTTTCGTCCTAATTCTTGCTCAGACGTTGGGCGCCAATCTGTTACAAAACAGATACCAGTAGATTGTGTAGATATGTAGATAGATTAGAAGTTGATATACTCAAGTCGAGTACTATTATTGTTTATAATTATTAGATTGTGATTATTAATAAAATTAGTGTGGGTGTTCACGTTTAAGGTTTGTTGTTAAAAGAGTATTTATCACTTCACTGTCAACCTCCCCACTTACCATATGTGGATGTCTTCAATGTTCTTGTTGGTGACCTCTTCTGCTGCAAAAACACTTGATACACATATATGGATATTCCGTTTGAATATCATAAATAATGCACATACACAATAAAGTAAATTAAAAGTTTAACTGCAATTTGAATGGTATTGGTCATTCAAATCCTACCGCCACCTTATGATAGAACTGTTCATGAAAAATTAAACTATTTTATCTATTATAAAAAAAATCAAAAAAACTCTGTTCCACTGGTAAATAAATTGGGGTTTATTAACAATTGTTAAATGCAATGAACTCCTTTAAAAAACAATCAATAATATCTTTACAAACAATAATTACTTTAAACAATTCCTGAGATCTTTGTACCTCAAGGCTGGTAACACTGATGTCTGGTACGATGGTTTTGGTTAACGAGGTTATGTCCTCTTTATTCAGTTATATTACCAAATTCGTGACTTCTTGGAAGATACATGATACCAGATTACAAGATGTGATCTTATTTAACAATATTTAATAATGTATTACTATAAAAACAAACAAAAATTTTAAATTATAAAATTCGGTACCATAAACCGATATATATCGTACGGTTAGCAAAACGCATACAGCAGTTGTAATCAAAACACGTGCTCTGTGCTTGCACTGTTAAAAATATTATTATTATTTATTCATTAACTATTAAAATTATGTACTGGCAAGAGAAAACATCTAGAATAAAAAAAACTCTTGTTATAGCTTTCATTGAATTAAAATTATTTGAGAACAGAATCATTACTTGGTGACAACGTTATAATCGTTAGTTCTAGGTTAGTTACCTAGCAAACGTATGTAATTATTTTGAATAAGCATATTACTTATTAAATTCTTAATACTATGAACATAAACATGTTATTTATAAGTCATCTGACGTATAATTATCAGTCGTTTAGAATATTTGGGCAATAAAACAGTTATTCGTTAATTTAAAAAGTTGAGTCAAATGAGCGACTATATACTATACATGGACGGTCGGTATTTAAATTAATTCCGATCTTCTCAATTACGATAAAATCGTAAAATATTTATTTTTAAATTAATAATTGCGCTATGATTCATTTATTCAGTTCTGATAATTTTTCATCATGGTTTAAGCACTTTAGTACTTTTGACTAGTGCAGTCCCAAAACAATATCTGTCGTTTACTAACGAAAGTTATTATTTTAATTCAATTCGTTAAAATAATTAAAATAGAGTACTCCCTGATTTAAAAAACACAAAACACGACCTTTATTATACACTGGTCGAGTTATTTTCACTGTTTACTTAATGCACTGGACACTCGTTAGTATATTGTCGTGTATAGGTTAGTGTATGTAGGCTAACTAATGTTAGTGACGCGCACATTTTGAAATAATTTTGACGACTTCTTGCGTGAACCTTGCGTGTTGAGTGATACGGAACGAATGCTTTCTTCACCAAAGCGTCTCCTTCTCGTCTGGTCATTTTAAGCTATTTGATTGGTTCAAAGGGTCAAACTCTCAACCCCAAAACACTTTGGTTAAATAAAACTTTTAATTTTTTACAATTTATCGCGTGGGTTCGAGGCTACGGGTGACGTATGCATCGATACACAAAATGACTGAAAAGTTTATAAGTGTCATAACTTTTTTATCAATTATCGTATCGTCGAATGGTTAGTGGCATTAAATCGCGGACACTTGTGGCTTTTTTTTAAGTCTAAACAAGGATTAAATCCGTTCATTATTAACTCACTTAGCCATTTCACAAACTCATATGGTGACTCTTAATATAAATAAGTTTGTTTCACCATATTTGGTTCCAATTACACTATAACACTCATTACTAAACGTCTCGAGTCCATTTCTCTTTCGTTTTAGTACATAAAATAGTTGTAATTACCATTTAAACAATATTTGGTAATGGCGTCTCTAGCGACCATATTCGATTGTTTATAATTACATGTAACGCTATTATTCCTTACCTAATTACATTTGTTTGACATTCTAACACTAATATATACATTTATTCACATTTGTTCACATTTTATTTTGCAAAAATGTTATTTTTCATATACTTATAGTATTATCAAAAATACCTTCTGTTCTCATTTCTCTAATTTGTCACTTTTTAATTATTTTATCACACAAGGTATATAATGTTAGAAATTAAAATAGTGTACAATTGTAGTACCTTGTTGGTTTAATGCATTTATCAGTCTTTCGTTATCTGAAAGCTTTCCAGTTCTTAGTATAGTGTTTGTTTACATCTGGTTTTACAATGGTAGTTAGTTAGTTTCTAATATTTCAATTACTAAACTACTACTATTACATTTGTGATGTGTTCTCATAGCAGTATCAGATATTTCTCTAACTACTGATAACATTTTTAGTAATCTTTTAATAAGTTTTGAAATTGCTTTTTGATTAACTATCTTGTCACATTGGGTTTCTGTTCTTTTGGCTTTATGACATTATATTCAATCTGATTCATTTGCTGTGTATTTCAGTACATATGTTATTTATTGGTTTGCATTACTATTCATAATTAGTCTTTGTTTGAAACAATTGTTGATAGTTGCTCGGTTTAATTAATATACATGATTTTATGTTATAAGTGCACTTTCTATGAGGTTATGTGTCAGTTATCTGGTAACAATGTGCAACATATTCTTATGCAGTATTTGACTCTACTATTACCATTTCATTATGGCATTCTACTACAATGTTTTAATTATTAAGTAATACACATGTTTACACTATTTGTTGAAACAATAACACAAGCATTCTTAGTCTAAGAATATTACATTTCTGGTTGGGTTGTACCTAGTTTTTGGTACATTGATTGTTTTATACCTAACAAACTAGCTAACTTGCTACTATTTGTTCTGGATTTTATTTATGTTTTATTCTGTCTTGCCGTGGCATTCAGTTACATTTCATTTTAAGGCTTACAAAGCTTTTATTATCAGTCCCTATGAACAATTAATTTACTGTTCTATCTCACATTTCTCTTGGTGGTCTTAATGATTATCTATGTTGTGTTACAATCTTGATTAAACTGGTCACACTAATTGTCTGTGCATTTTAACTAGTTAATCTTGAATTCTTTCACTTATAATGGTAACTCATTTTCCTCTATTATAAACATTCTCACTTGTATTGTCTGTGGTGTTTATTTGGGGTAAAAATGGTCATCATATTACAGGTTGTCACACTTATATTAAGTTTTCACTGTTATTGTTTGTGATTACTCAATTATGCTAGACACTGGTTTCTTTGTAGTTGATCTTCGAATAATCATTACACTTCTTCCGGTCACTAATATAGTTCCTTGTATACCTGGTGAATGGTGATTTCTTGTACTGTCCATACATTATCTTCATTCTTCGTGGCATGTTTCCTTTGCTCTTCTTCTTCCTTCCTTCTTCTGGTTAATTGTTGTTCACTATCGGTGTTCTCCTGGGTTATACATTACTTGTGATAATCAATGTTCCCTTAGTCTGGTCATATTCTTCAATATTTCTATTCGTGGTTGTCATTGTTCCATAGTATTTTATACTAATAAATAAATTTGTTTGTTTTATCATCATTGCGGTTGTTCTTGAGTTGGCTCCTCTTCATTTTAATAGTTATTTTCGTCGTTTCCCCTCACTATTTGGACCTATTGGGCCTGGTTTCTAACATATTATATTGGCTCGTTGTCATTTTCTCTCTCTTTTGTACTCGATGATGCTATATTACTCTTCCTTCTTCTTTGTTGGATTGTTTCAATAATACACCTTTGTAGATACACACTTTGTCTATATTCTCCTGTTCCTTATTTTATGTACTTTGAAATATTTTCTTGATCTTCCGTCACTTGACATAATAATTAGTTATTTTATGTAACTGCCAATTTGGTACGTTACACTGTTTACATTAACAGTTGTTTGCCAAACTGGTTTTATAAACACTAACTCAGTCTCAACATTTCTGATTACATCACCACCCTATCACCTCCTTCAATTCTCAGTTTCTATGTTAACATATTTATCAATTACTATTTATTATAATTCAGATCAAATATAACTTTAATTCCACCTCTACTCAAAATAATTTAGTTTTAGTTACTGTATTTAAAACACTTTTAATTTAAACACACAATGCAAAATAAAATTCATTATTACCTTTTGTTCATTATTATTGTTAATTCAAATATTATTATTACTATAACATACTACAAACATTGTTACATAAACTATTATATACATTCTACCAATATAGCCTGACACAATACATTTAATGCTGACACATATTTATTTACAACTTTTCGTCAGATTTTTATTATTTACCACACTTCATTACCTAAATCAGCCAGGTCATTTTACCATTACTCACATAATTAAATGTTCATGCCGTATTTCTCAATCCCCATCATCAAAAATTAGTCTTCCTATCACATAGCATTTTTCAATTATTTGTATGTCTCATATGGATATCATTTATATAATACATATAAAAATTTGTTTTTTCCATTGTACCATAATAATAATAATACATAGGGTTCCCTCCCATTATTACTATATCATAAATCAAGTCTGCATTAATATTTTTTATAAAGTCTCCGTCAGTGTTTGTTATTACAATTACATCATTATCACAATATTCTGCTACTACAAGTACATTAACTCTCCCCATAGGTAAATGTTTAT
Source organism: Magicicada septendecula (assembly GCA_034769895.1). Classification (NCBI taxonomy): domain Eukaryota; kingdom Metazoa; phylum Arthropoda; class Insecta; order Hemiptera; family Cicadidae; genus Magicicada; species Magicicada septendecula. The sequence continues at coordinate 246,990,975 of CM068371.1, read as the reverse complement.
CATCAATATACACATTGTCATTGTTTACTACTGAGCAAGGTAAATCTACATTATTTATCATCATTCTCTGAATATTCATCTTCCCTATCAACTCTCCATAACCTCTATTTAGCTTGAAACACTCTAACTCTTTCTCTCTCTCATAATCAATTTCATCACCACAACGTTTCACCTTCTCATTCCACACAGAGGGCAACACAAACTTACTATTTGTCTTGGCACTTCCAAGACCATCACAAAAAATAAAGGGACCATTTGAAGACATCTCGTCTTCCACACAACTACCAGAGGAAACTCTATCCTCATACAACATTGGTGAAATCTCTGTTTCACCATAAACTTGTGAACCTTCCATTTCACAATATAATTGGGGAAAATCTACCCTTTGCACACCTAATATTTCAGCACACTCTCTCTTACTTTCATTAACACTAGCTAACAATGCTTCGTTACCAAGTTCTACATCAACAAAATCTTCCTTATTACTCTTAATCAATTTCATCACCACAACGTTTCACCTTCTCATTCCACACAGAGGTCAACACAAACTTACTATTTGTCTTGGCACTTCCAAGACCATCACAAAAAATAAAGGGACCATTTGAAGACACCTCGTCTTCCACACAACTACCGGAGGAAACTCTATCCTCATACAACATTGGTGAAATCTCTGTTTCACCATAAACTTGTGAACCTTCCATTTCACAATATACTTGGGGAAAATCTACCCTTTGCGCACCTAATATTTCAGCACACTCTCTCTTACTTTCATTAACACTAGCTAACAACGCTTCGTTACCAAGTTCTACATCAACAAAATCTTCCTTATTACTCTCCGTATTAACTACCTTACTTTCTAACACCACATGTGTAATTATATCATCATTTTCCTCATCCCTACTTACCGTTTTATACGTCATAACATGGCTATTTAATTGTTCGTCATCTATATCATTTATGTGCTTATCAAGATTTAAGTTTTGTGACTTTATATTATTGATTTCACTCTTCAGTTCATTAAATTTACTGTCTAATTTACTCTCATGTATATCAAATCGTTTACTCAATTCATTAAGTTTTGCATTTACATCACTACTTAATTTATCAACTTTATTATTCTGTTCATTCAAATTGTTTTTATTTTGTTCTTTCAACTCCTTGAATCTACTTTCATTTTTACCATCTTGTTCTTTAAACTTTTCATTGAAATTACTATTTATATTCTCAGACATTGTTCTCATTAGGTTATACAGGTCATCCATTGTACATTCTTTTTCTTTTATTTTAGTTGCTACGGGAGTAGAATTTGCTTCTGCATTATTTATTATTACAGATTGTATCAAATTATTTTCATCTAAATTGATTTCATCTATTCGGCTTGGAGTTATCTCCAGCCCCGAATCATTCGCTACGACTGATTCAATTGAAATAATTGGCGTTAAGCCACCTCCTGACTCACTCGTAACTACCGAGTTGGTCAGATTCATTTTATTCTCTATATTTTCCATCTTTGTCAATTAATTTGAATACACAATAAACTGTCTACACAATTATAAAATCTCTTAAATTAACTATATAAAACTCCATTAAACATTTATATTTTTTACAAACACGCCCTCACTTCCCAAATAACCCGTTCTGCAGCTTAATTAGGTCTGGTGAATGTAATAAAAAATTACACTCGCCATCCCTGTTCGGGGGCCGCTGAAACTATATAACTTCCTTCAATTATTAAATTAATTAACTCTTACCTTAGGGTTCTTTTCCAAGGTCGTACAGACGAAAACAGCTGCAGATAGGTTATTTAGGAAGGACGGTAAAATATAACAACACAGTTTATATTTAAACAAATTTCTTCTGGTTTATTAAACAAATTAATTATTTCGTCCCACCTTGACAACAATCAAAAGTTTTAATTTGTCTTCGGGCCTATGAATATAATCTTATGAAATCAAACGAATTAATAACCTAAACATTTCTTAATATAACATCTATTAGACTACAACAAATTATTTATATTTTTTAATGAATATTTATAATGAATCAGTACGTTTTATTTTTATTTATTGAATTTATATCTTTTCCCTTAGAGATCTCTGTTTATTAGCAAAGTGTCTGTAAAAGTAAATATTACAATATAGTAATTAAAAGTTCTGAAATGTGATACTCATCCTGGTAGTGGCTTCGCTCCAACGAAAAACCATATTGTTCACATGTAATAATAATGGTGTTGGTCCACGTAACTTTACCAGTACGAACACTGATAGTTTTTTTTTTTTTTCTAGTTGACCGCTTTCTTAGTTCGTACACACTCCTACAACTGTTTATGATGAGTTCACTGTTATTGAATACTTTATGCACTGTATGGTATGTATTTATATAGCCGGCCGGCTTTTAAGATTTGACCGAGCACTTAGATTGTTAATGGCCGCGCTATACTGCTGGTACACTTTTTACATGTTTTATTAGATAGGCCGTTTTTACTTTCGGCCTATCTTACACACCCGAGGCCACCAGTTAACTTATTAATGTACTGTATGCAGCTTCTTACTACTGTCTGATGCTGACACTATGATGACAATCTGCCTACTGTGATTCACAAGGGAGACTGCTGCTGGGGCTATTACGTAACACGTCTGAGCTGGGCTGTCTCCAGACATCAACAATTTACACTAACAATGTATGTGTTGCTGGTTACAAAGGGGCACCTCACAGGTGAATACTGACAATTAAAAATTAAAACTGGATTAAAATTGAAACTGGGGTAGCACACAATTATGTACCGTTACACGCTACTCTAGGAGAAGGGACTGGCGGGAACGTTGGTGGGGGAGTTTGGCGGGCTCGTGAATGCTGTGAGAGTTATTTGTAGACACTTACTGGAAAAGACCCAGTCAGTTTTTAGATTTGATGCTGATATGGTATGTGTAATCATTTTCTACCTCTGATCAGAACTCAAGTAGCTATTAATATCAAATAGCTATAACCTTTGACAAATCTTGATGTGTCAATTTCCACCAACTGCCTGTACGCAAAACTATACCACTATGTCAGATTATCAAGTGAATGATCGTTAGGCAGTCAGGACAAAAAATCTGAAAAAACAATATATTATACAACATATTACACATTGAATATATTCTTCAAAACACAAAAAGCATTATTTACAGTGGGATAGCTCTAGATTTTTTTGCCAGTGCCCTTAATATGAGTACACAAACAGAAATATCATGAGCAATAAAACCTGCTCCCTGTGTACTTTATTGAACACTTCCTGCTCCCTGTGTAACACTTCACAAGTTCAAATTGTAAATTTAAAAAAAAGTTTATGTTAATATATTCAAGACATGATACATGAACTGGTACCACTCTAAATAAAATAGTGTACTGAATCTGAGAAGGAAGATGGAGTCAACAGAAGATTGAGATTCAGATGGATTTAGACTTTACATACAAACAGAAAAGTGAAGATAAATAATGTTCTTCTTGACCTTGTAAAGAAATTGCATTTGACCTTTAGCAGGTTTTGTTGACACCTTCCTGAAAGTAAATGTTGTCTGTTATAAACAATTTTTTGTACGGTTGTTGAATTTCAGTCTTACCATTTGAGATTGAGAATGCTCAGCAAATTACAGTAAAGGTAAAGGTATTATAATGCCATTCAGGCCTGGCTCCAGGCAGGGGCGAACCGTGGCACCACCCAGGGAAAAATGAGGGAACTTGAGGGAAAAATAAAATTATTCATTTAATTTCATCACAATATCAGTAAGAATTACTTTACGTATATAGTCAGTGGAGTTTATCGAAGAGTCAAAAATTCGTAAACGAGAGAACGTAAACCTAACAATGAGTGCTGCCTTGCATGAGTCATCAGCAGATAATGTCACGTGAGTAAAGTCAAAGACATGTCACCTAAAGTCTTGTCAGATAAGTGTACTAAGCTGTGCAATGGCTTAACTCTTGATGAATCAAAAGACATCAATGATATTGATTTACAGGATGAACTTAAAGTGCTTTCAACAATCTAAAAGTACGCCTGTCGAGACTTCAAAATTTATTCAAGAGTATGTGGTGTCACTCTAAGAATTTTGCTAACATTACCTGTGACAGTGGCAAGTGGAGAAAAGACTTTTTTGAAGCTCAAACTTTTTAAAATCGAGTATGTCCGAGACTCACCTGAGTGGTCTGGCGACTATATCTATAGAAGGTCAATTAGCTGAATCACTTGATTACAACGAAGTTATAAAGGAGTTTGCCAGTGCAAAAGCTACACGAGTATTTTTTAACTAACTATATGATACATTACTTTTGTTATATTTCAATCAGTATGACTTTTAGTTAGTATTTTAATTTTAAATCATCACATAGGCATACTTTTTATTGTCTCACGATTCCTCGTATTGTCTCTACAGTTTTTATTGTACCCGTTCGCTGCATCGTAAACGCGAAAAAGTTCTAGTTATTTGATAAACACAACAATGCAAACATTCCTAGTCATCATTTTAATGCAATCGCCATATCTTTAGAGTAGGTCTAGTGTGTGTGAATGTGTTCAGAGTTAAAATATGGAGGGGGCGGCACTCATAAATACTGCACAGGGCGGCAGAAGCGCTGGGGCTGGCCCTGATGCCATTACAGTATATATGGCATGAAACAATTACAGAAGAGCATCATGAATTTTGAGAAAATTAAGTCATTATCCAGTACAGGAACTCATTTAATATATTACTCCAATTCAAATGGCGACCAGACTATGAATTATAATATGATGTATTACTACTGTTGTCGTTCCTATGGCCACATGGAAAGTTATTCCATCTTGGTTCTGGCATTTCAATAAATTCCAGCTAGGATGGGTTTTTTTGATAGGCAGGGTTGAGTCTGGTGCAGTGCAGGAGGTGGTCAGTGTGGATTTATATTAGCAGAGGTTTTCCTCCAACACTTAGAAAAAACAAGAATCCTCACAAACAACGACAGACACTTACATAAAATACTATATTGGCACAGATACTGTAATAAAACTTTTACTGGGGTGTTTAAAATTGTATGACTGTCACCCGATCTTGTATTTGTATCGTAAATGTGTGTGTGACGAGCGTTTTTTAATTCGCTCGTTGCGTTCGTAGTACGGTATAGGTGTATAATTGAGGGTATTAATCAGTTCAGTTACTTCTGTGAATGTTATTCGTATATAGCAAGTCGGGTTGTACTTTTTCTTACTACTTACGGGCAAACCGTATCTCTCGGCGTTCAGTTTGAATCTTGCCGCCTCGTCACCTGATTGGCTCACGCCATCTTGCAGTGTCGACTTCGCTAACTGTGGTGTTTTGTTGTTTTCACTTTAATAATTCTCTATATATTACTTTATTGTATACGAATCAAACATACAGCATTGCAGAACAATAAGATTTATTAAACCCTTTAAAATTTTCAATTATTCAATAGTACATTAATTTATATTGGTACCAGCTTTTACAATTGCTCAGTTGGTATGCTCAGTCGTTTGTATCATGAAGACGCCTGCTTGGCGAATAATGTTTGTTTACAATAAATATTTGTCTCAAGGTGTGTTAAAAAGTCCTTTTGGCTACAGAAGTTTTGGATTATCGGCTAAAATGTACAAAATTATAGTATTTCTTAAAACTAGGTACACAATATTTAATACATTAATACATACAAGTAAGTTATCAGCAATGAGAATTAGAATAGAGTTTGGTTAGGATTTTGACAACAAGTTATGTTCATGAATAATTTATTATATATCAGTTTAAATGGTTATTAATTGATTAAGTTTCATTAATAGTGATATTTCAATTACCTTCAGTTCTTGTTCAAAATAGTGATCAGTGAAGTGAAAATTGTGACTCGTTATTATGGATAAAAAGGGGAATTCGTTTTTTAGTGATATTATTGTTTTATACTCATCGGTTCTCGTTGGGGCTTCCTCAATGTACGTCTATTTCTTCCGGATGGTTCTAATCGTCTTCTCCTCTTCGGATGTTCATCAATTCTCGTTCGGATGGTTTTCACATAAAGTTCGGCTTCCCTCTTGTTCCACAGTCGTTCATCTTCTCAGGTTGAAGTAGGTCGGTCCTTTTCTTCCTTCGGGATGAGTCGTCAGTTATGGTTCTTCGAAGTCTTCTTATTTTCCACTGATATTTTTATGTTGTAAGTAATTTAATAATAATTGGTTCATCAGATGATCCATAGAATTCTTTTACTATACTTCTTCCTTCTGGTTTTGGCTAAAATTTACGTTTTTATAGTAAAATTTGGGTTGAGAGCTGCATACATCCGCCCTCCGCGTCGGTCAATAATGGATTAATAAGAATTCCAACGGTTTTTTGGTAATAAATTTCGGTTGCTATGGTTACCTATTAAATTATGCTAATTCTCATTGGTCGTTAATTTATGTCATTGTTATATTCTAACGTTTTATTTTAGTTTAAATCTATAAAATATCTTCAAATTAAGATTTCTTTCTTATTTTAATAGCTATGTTTATTACATGAATACCATTGTTCATAATTTTTGATAAAGATCATTTTGATACCCCTCATGGTTACTTTTGAGTAATTAATCACATTTTCGTTATTTTTCTTATTTATATTATTACGTAACTCGTGTATCGTCTTCGTCGTTCGTATACCTCTGTAAAATATAACAGTGTGTCTGAGTGTAAATTGTGTCTATGTTTCTTACCACTTCGTCCTCGTACGGCGGTGTAGCTCACGATGTTTGGGTCCGTAGCGAACGTACAGGTGACCAGGTATCGTGGTTCCCGATCTGAGGTTCACACGTAGTGGATAATCCCCGGGTGGCGCCAAATTGTTTGTATAAAACAAAATTGTCTCCTTATCAATGTTCTATTCGAACGATGCGACGAATTCAATCCGTCCCGCCTTTTCTCAATTTTTGTTAATCGAGTTAGCAGTTACGGTATTCGCTACTTGCGCGCTAGGCGTCGCATCAGAAACATTCGCTATACATGATAATTTAAACATACACTTTTCTAATGAAAATAAAACACAATTTAATACACACAGTATAGATTTGTTATGAATTTGAAGTTAATATTTTATAGACACAAGTTGTGATTAATTTTTCATATATAATTCTGCACCGGATAATTCTTTATAAGACTCTTACTCAAGGGTCAACCAATCGATTTTGAATACATATAAACAGCATGGCGTTTTATGAAGCCAATCAACAAATATTTCGATCGATGGTTGTGAGATCTTTTGGCCACGTTAAAAGTTTCAAATGCAATTACAATATTAAAAATACACAACCTTACAATGTTTTTTCTTAAGTATGGTAATGTGTAATGGTAATTGTTTTGTTTGAGTGTCGTACAAGTGGTTTAAAAGTCGTACATAAATATGAGGTTAGTTCTATAGTTTAACAAATTTTCAGTGTCTTAATATTACGATTTAATCCTTGCAAGAGAATAAAAGTAATTCAGTGGTATTCAACATATATTGAAAAATATTCAAAGTGCGTTTATTTTTTGGAAGTTGAAATAATTTAACTGATACTTAATAGCGTTGTAGTACGGAATTACTCTGTAGGTCGGGAAGGGATGGTTGTGGCATCAATATAATTCATTTGTTCTTTATTCAAGCTTCAGCATCTTTCTCCAAGTTGTTTGGATTTATTTAGATATTTCGTCTTCAATTAAACGTCTTCTCCATCTGGTAATGGTGTTCGGTATTCATCAGACTTCTTTACGATCAATTTCTATATGTTATTTTACCTTTTAGATGTTTTAAATATGAAAATGTGTTGTACAGAATTTTCGCATCTGGCTTGCGATAGCGTCACTTTTTCAAGTAATTGTATTCAACGGTAATTCCCTCGTCAAACTGCCGTTTCCATGGTTACATCATTAATTTCATTGGGCGAGCTCGATATGAATACATTGTTATCAATATTTGAATTCCTTCAAATCTTCCCATATCTTCTGACTTCCTTCCTCCTCTTATCTTCCTTCTTAGTTATTATCTATTTGCACTGTCATTTATATTTTCTCACAAAGATTATTTTGGTATCCCACAATATTGGGTTTTTTCAAGTTTTCTAAGTTTACAATTCATTTCCTACTTACTAATTACATTTCTCTGTTTATATAATTCCTTAATTTAATATTTGGTTTTTAATAATAACTACCATTCATCCTTGGTGAATTAGTCACATTGGATTTGTCCATTACATGGTGATTTTTATACAATCAGTAATTGCTTATGTTTGACCGTTAGGCCTATTTCACATTTAAGTAGCCATTATTGGTTTTTTATGACTTCATACACAATATATTTCATTTAGTCCTAAATCGTTATTTTGCTTTTATAATTAGGTTTAATGTCTCTGGATGTGTTTTAATTTAGTCTTTTTGTGATCTTTGTTTGTAACAACTGTGTTATTCAATATTACTTGCTAATTATTTGCTATTCATTTCCAGTATAACATATAACATCTAGGTCTATGGTCTGTATGACTTACAGCCATATCCAATTCATAAACAATAGTTTATACAATTCATTATTTCTTATTTGTTGTTCTGGTGCTAAACAATCTCACCTCTATTGAACTTTTTTCATTAAACTCCCCTTATAACATGGGTATTTACTTAATGTTAATACAGACTTATTTTCTAATGCTTTTTGCTCTCCCTTCCATGTTAACACCATCTTATTACTTTTCCTTGTGAAACACACCTTTAAACTTTTACAATACATTCTTAAGTTATAACAATACTATTTCCTAGTCATCACAGTGAATATCACTACTTAGTGTTCATTATTTACTGAATCAATGTTCTATTCTAAATATTATTCATTGTAACTTTGTTAAATGTTATTGTTCACTCTTACAACTTAAACATAGGTTATTTTACTAAGTCTTTATCTTAGCCTACTCTCCTCTTACTATTTTTATGATAGACAATATTTGTATTTATTTCTCACTTGCACTTTCTTAAATTATTTAGTGTTCATTATAATTTACTTAGTGTTTCTTTAGTATTATATCACTCTAGGATAAATCACTTTGACTAGTTCAACTTCCATTTATTTCTCATCATTTTATTCTCTTTCTCTACACATTATCTATATAAAATTATTAATATTATGCCTTTCTTTGTTAACAAATTACATATATCCCTATCTCTTTGGTTAGTATACTTTTATCTATTGTTTTATATTACTGACTATTTATAATTGTCATTCAATCAATATTAACATTCATTAATCGTTTTGGTTCTCAACCGATTTCATTTTCTTTATTATTTTGGATTACATTACTTCTACCTTCTCTATTTTTTATTCCTTGTTTGGTTTTCTTGACGTGTTTCATTTTGTTTTCTTCCTCGTGGGTTTGTTCTCTCTTGGTTTTCATTCTTCTTCTCCTTCATTCGTCTTGTTTTCTTTATTTTGGTTTCTTAACTCTCTGGTCTCTGGGGTTGGGTCAATGTCGTTTGTCTGTCAGTCTATTATTTGAGTTTCTTTATTAATCACTTTTGGTTTATTACTACTCCTCCTTCCATGTTAATTACCTTTTATTTATATTTTTTACTCTCCACATTAATTATTTATTCAAATATAGTATTATTTAGCATTTTTTATACATACTTATTGTTATCAAAATTGATCTGAATTTGGCGATGTTATAATATTTCATATATATTTTATCTAAAACTGGATGTTATTTATACATTTTTGTATTGGGTATACCTACTTAACTTGTTTAAACATTTGGTATATTCTGATTTGATACTGGGCTATTGTTTGTCTTTAAATTTACAAAATTCTTCATTAACTGTTAGGCCTAGAGCCTAGATTTTCCTGTACTACTATCTAACATTCTTTGTAACTCCTTACCATTATATATGGTACATTAAAACAATTTTTTACTAGAAACAAATAATAAACATTGGTGATTCTAACTACACCTCTTATTATAACAATAAACATTTTCTTGCCAGGTTCAAGTCTGAAATTAAACTTCTGACTACCTTTCTGTTTCTTACTACTATCTGTTTTAACTTATAATTTATTACATTATATTGGGTTTTTAAATAACAACAAAACTCTTATTATACTACTGTTAAACTGTACTTTACACAATATACTCTACTCCCTCATTCCTTCACTAGAATACAGTGTCTATCTTTCTTGTTTACCCTTCATTCTAATGACTTAATTTCTATCTTATTTTATAATTCTTACTAGCTATTGCTTAAATTAGTTAAATTAGTTTTTTTTAGTTCATCTTACTTGCTAGCATAAAGTTTATCACAGGTTGTTTAGATATTCTAATACAGGCTACTAATTAAAATACCTTTTATGTTCACCCACTACACTTTTTCCTTAATAGAAGGTTTTTTTATTTATTCACTTTCACTTTTTTATGTAACATGCTATAACTGCATGTCACCACTTGTTTGTATTAATACATTCTTTATTCCACTCACTTGATATTATTCACTATGTTGTTTAATTATGTGAACATCATCGTGTGGTTATTGGTTATGAGTAATTAGTTTATTTTCCATTCACTAATGATCACTTTTGACTATTAATTATGGCCTTTATTTGCCTCAGAATATGGTTTACTGGTTTTGATTGTGTTTATCACTATTCATTTGGGTATGTTTATTTTTAACTCCCTATCTTATATTTATAAGTAGGCTACATTTATTCATTCATATAATATGCATAACATTACTATCTTATTTGTTATTATTAACATAGGTACATCTTATTTGTGCTCTAACTATATTAGTGCATTTGTTTACATGCATTTTGTGGTCATAATTTGGAGATTACAATGTTCGTTATTGTTGAATAAACATTAAGTATCAGTTAAAAGTGATGTTTATGAAATATAAATAATGATTCGAATATTATATACTTTGTGATTATAAAAATGAAGTTATATGTTCACTAGTGCCAACTTGAAAAACGTAAGATGTAACTAGGTCATTGTAGTTGTTAGTGCGTGTGTATTGTGTGAGCACAGCTGATGCGTTGGTAATTTCTAATAAAACCCATTTATATTTGATATATCGCTCAGTTAATTGTCCACCACCTATATCTTTTAACAGGTTATGGGCCCAGGTGCGCGCAAAGGGCAATATTTTTGTGAAATTGAGCAGTGATAGTCCAAAACGTGTTTACGAGCAAATAGGTTATTCCGACCGCGTGGCAAAGTGAAAATTAACCTCAACGCCATAAACATGGAAAGTGAATCAATTCAGTGATAGTTTAAAATGTGTTTACGTACAAATATAAGTGTTTACGTGCAAATAAAAAGGTTATTCCGACCGCGTGTGTAAAAGTGAAAATTAACCTCTACACATAAACATGGAAAGTGAATTACTACGTATTAACAAGTTACAAGGTAGCGAGAACTGGTATGTATGGAAATTTCAGATTATAGTTATATTGAAATCCTACAGCTTATGGAATGTAGTCAAAGGTGTATAAGTTATGCCCACTATGTTAGACAATAATGCATCTGTAGCCGAGAAAAAAAGAATATGAAAAGAAGAAATCTGATTTCAAAAAGGCAGACGGGACAGCTCAGAGAGTAATTGTGACAACTCTGACTGAAAAACCATGATTCATCTTGTGCATCTAGAAAATGCCAAAGAAATGTGGGAAAAACTTGTGTCTGTGTATGAGCAAAAATGCGAAGCATCTCTGCACATTCTTCAGCAGCAGTGGCACTCATTTGTTAAGGATTTAGCTGATGATATGGCCACACACATTTCAAAGATTGAAGATTTAGCCTATCGACTTAAAAGCATGGGTGAAACTGTTGATGACAAGATGATAGTGTCAAAAATTCTGCTTACATTGCCAAAGAGTTTTAGTCATTTTCTGTGTGCATGGGAGTCAACAGCTGAGGCTGATCGTACAAAAACGAACCTCATTAATAGATTAAGAGTTGAAGAAATGCGAGTGAATGATACTGAAAAGACTGAAAGCAAAGATTTTGCATCAAAATCTCAATATAAAGGCAAAGGTGCAAAACAGGGTATGTATAAAAACAATTCTAATAATGTGTTTAAACCAAAAGGTGATTGTTTTGTTTGTGGCAAGCCAGACATTGGGCTCGAAATTGTAGATTCAGAAAATACAATAATAAAAGTGATAAAAATGACACAAGCAAAAAATGTGATACAACACAGGGAACTGCACTTATAAGTGAGGCCTTAGCATCTATTTTACAAGGCTCTAAAAAGGTTGACATGTGGTATAAAGATTCAGGTGCAACTGACCACATGACTCATCATCGAGATTGGTTTGTAGATTATAAACCATTAAATCAAGACATCTTGGTGCGTATTGGAAATGGTGATTTTCTAAAAGCCTGTGGAAAAGGCAATATAAATGTGAATACATTTGATGGCAAAAAATGGAATAAAAATCATTTAGCAGATGTATTATACGTTCCAGATCTTAGTTACAATCTTTTCTCGAGCTGTGTTGCTTTAGACAAAGGTCTAAAACAAATTGCAGATAATAAAGCGTGCAAATTTTTGAAAAATGGTCAAGTCATATCTATGGGGTTATGCAAAAGACATAGTTTATTCGAAATGCAATTTGAAATTGAGCCTCCGAGCAAAAAACATGAAGAATTGAACACTAACTGTGCTAATATTGCAGATACTTTGGAAACATGGCATCAAAAACTAGTGCATCAAAACTATCCTAGAGTTAAAAAGGTACTTGAACATTTTGGTGTTAAAGTTAAAAACAACGACATATGTTTTTGTAATGCATGTGCAATTGGAAAAGCTCATCGCCTACCCTTTCCAATGAGTACTTCCGAAACCAGTGCTACTGGTGAGATTATTCATGCAGATTTGTGTGGTCCAATGTCACAAAATTCTTTAGGTGGATCAAGATACTTTCTCCTCCTAAAAGATGATTTTTCTCATTATAGACATGTGTATTTTATTAATGCAAAGTCTGAAGCTCTTGCTTGCATGACTGACTTTGTTAAAAAAACAGAAAAAACACTGTTCTAATGGGATAAAAATCATGAGAACTGACAACGGATTGGAATTTGACTGTGAAAATGTTTCCAAGTTGCTCAGTAACCATGGAATCACGCACCAGCGTTCAGTGGCATATACACCAGAACAAAATGGATCAGCCGAGAGGGAGAACAGAACAGTAGTTGAAGCAGCACGTACTATTCTGCACGCAAGAAAGTTCAAACAGACTTTTTGGGCTGAAGCTGTCAATACAGTGGTGTATGTATTAAATCGCACAAGTACAAGTTCAGTAAAGGATTTCACTCCTTATGAACTTTGGCATGGTCGTAAACCAAATTTAAAAGATCTACATATATTTGGAGAAATAGTGTACTCACACATTCCCAAGATCAAAAGGAAGAAGTGGGACGCTAAATCTGAAAAGGGATATTTTATTGGATATGAAGACCACATTAAAGGATTTCGAGTTTGGTTTCCTCACAAAAAACAAGTAAATGTAGTACGTGACATCATTTTCACGAACACATTTGAAAGTGAAGAAGAAAATGATGAAAACAGGGAAGAATACACATCATTATTCTTACCCGATGAAAAGAAAGATAAAGTTCCTGAAGTTGATCAAAACAACTGTTTTGTTGAAGATCATAATATCGTTCAAAATGATATAACGTCTGAGGATCAAGTGCAATCTGAAGAATCTGAATTAGCTGGTACTGAGAATGACCAGACTACAAACTACAGAAGCAGACTGCGCCAATCATCGACAATCAAACCTCCAGCGAGATATGCTGATTATGTTAACATTGATGACTGTTTTATTGCAGAAGGTACTGAACCTCTCAATTACCAAGAAGCTGTAAACAGTGATTGAGCCAATGTCATGGGAAATCGCTGGGTCTTCAAGATTAAAAAGAATCCAAATGGAAATATTCAAAGGTACAAGGCAAGACCAGTTGCCAAAGGCTTTGATCAAAAGGCTGGAATTGATTTCAAGGAAACTTTCAGTCCCGTAGTAAGATTTGATTCAATTCGAATGATTTTATCTATTGCAGCAACAGAAAAACTCAAACTGAAGCAGTTTGATATCAAAACTGCTTTTCTAAATGGTGAGATTGAAGAGAATGTATATATGAAGCAACCAGAAGGTTTTTCAAATGGAACAAATCAAGTCTGCAAGCTGCTTCGGAGCATATACGGACTCAAACAATCCTCCAGATGTTGGAACCAGAGGTTTACCAAATTTCTAAAGAAGTACGGACTTGAATCTACCAATCTACCAAGGCAGATCCATGTATCTTCACTAGCATGAATAAACATCGAAGGCTGATTTTGGCCGTCTATATTGATGATGGACTAATTGCGGCTGAAAACCAAGATGATATCAACAATCTAATCCATGGACTAAAAAAGGAATTTGAGGTTACTGATGACCAGGCAAATATATTCCTTGGGTTGCAAATTGAAAGATACCAGGATGGATCAATATTCCTCCATCAAACTGCGTATGCAGAAAATGTAATCAAAAGGTTTAGGATGCAGAATGCAAATCCAGTGACAATCCCTGCAGATCCTCATGAAGAGACATGCACTGATGCTCATAAAAATCTGAACACTGGAATAGTCAACGTGCCTTATGCAGAAGCTGTTGGAAGCTTGCTTTACCTATCAAATGGTACCAGGCCAGATTTGTCTTTTGCTGTTAATAAGGCAAGTCGCTATCTTCAAAAACCTACCAAGCTTCATTGGAATGCTGTGAAACGAATCCTCAAATACCTAAAGGGAACTCTGGACTATGGTCTAAAGTTCGAAGCAGATATTAATACTCATTTGCAAGTCTATAGTGATGCAGACTTTGCTAGAGAAATTGAAACTCGCAAGTCTACTTCTGGATATTTAATCAAACTAGGATCGAGTGTACTTACCTGGAGTTCTCAACGACAAGCCACAACAGCATTGTCTACAACCGATGCTGAATATATGGCAGCGTGCCAAGCTGTTAAAGACATAATGTGGCTAAGGAAACTTATGAACGACTTATGCATCTTGAAAAGCACAAAAACAATTCTGTACATGGACAATAAAAGTGCAATTCAACTTATCAAGAATCCAGTCTTTCACAAGAGGACTAAGCACATTGACGTCCAATACCACTATACAAGAGAAAAGTTTGAAGAGAAGGTCTTCAATCTAGAGTATGTCAACACCAAGGATCAGACAGCAGATATCCTCACCAAGCCACTTCCACGTCCAGTTTTTGAGTTACATCGGTCAATCATTTGTAAAAGTTTTAAATAATTTTTATGCAGAGACTTTTTATATATATTACATAAACAAGGGAAGTGTTGAATAAACATTAATTATCAGTTAAAAGGTATGTTTATGAAATATAAATAATGATTCGAATATTATATACTTTGTGATTATAAAAATGAAGTTATATGTTCACTAGTGCCAACTTGAAAAACGTAAGATGTAACTAGGTCATTGTAGTTGTTAGTGCGTGTGTATTGTGTGAGCACAGCTGATGCGTTGGTAATTTCTAATAAAACCCATTTATATTTGATATATCGCTCAGTTAATTGTCCACCACCTATATCTTTTAACAGTTATCAATTTCTTGATTACATTTGGTTCCTGGTTCCTTCTTCCTTGTTCCATTGTTTTTCCTTGTGTTTATCCAATCTATTGAGTCAAGTCATCGTCAGTTTATTAGTCATTTGTCATTTTGTCATTTGGTTATTAATCTCTGATTTATAAGTTCTTGACCTTTCTTCTTGTCTTCAGCTTCTTTGTTTTATAATTAATTATCAATGTATTTTCACTACCTTATGTCATGTTACAATACGTAGACGACATCATAATTCTATACAGGGGAAACAAAAGACAATACGATCAGCTTCTAACTCACATAAACAAAATACACAAAAACACAACCTTCACTGCTGAATATGAGTACAACAATAGCATAAACTTCCTAGACCTCTCCATCACAAAATTTGAAAACACAGACACAAATTCAGTGTATACAGAAAACCCACTACAACTGACACTAATACACAATTACTCCAATCACCCAATACAACTCAAACTAGCTGCCTTCAGAACAATGATACACAGATAAACAACATCCCACTAGATGAAAAAGACTACAGAGAACTAAACATGATAAAATATCTAGCAGAATCCAACAGATACAACAGAACAATAGTCAATAAACTCCTACACAAAACAAACAACAGAAAACAACAAAATTCATAACACTAACATACATCAATAACCATACTGAAAAAATAGCCCACAAATTTAAAAAAGCAGGATACAGAATCGCATACAGATCTACAAACAAAACAGAACACACACTATCAAAACACACACACGAAGCACAAAACAAATTTGATCTACCTGGTGTTTACAAACTAAATTGCTCAGATTGCAACAAATTCTACATTAGGCCAGACAGGACGTTGCTTCAAGCAAAGATACATTGAACACACAAAGGCATTACACTCCACTACTGAATCCACCTTTGCAAACCACCTCATTGAAGCAAACCACACATACACAAACATAAAAAACATGGATATTCTACATATTGTAACTAAATGGATACGTGGTCCTTTCAATTATGTGTATTTAAATTAAAGTTTATGTTCAATAACTTTGACCTATGAAGTTTATTTAGTTTTGTTTTGATTTTGATTGTTTAATTAAATTAATTAATGTTAGGTTAATTCCATTAATTAATTCGGTGAGTGCCTCTTGACGTTGTTTAAAGAAAATATTTAAAGTCTTGGATTTCGTTGTCCATGACGTGTCCATTACTTAACTAAATATCACTATTACATTAACGACTCGGAACAATAGGTTTTTTATAAGTAAAAGCATAATGTTTTACCTTATAGCCTGAACCGGTTTTCTCCTTTAAAAGGCTTCTTCGGCAGCCTCTGAAGAAGCCTTTTAAAGGAGAAAACCGGTTCAGGCTATAAGGTAAAACTTTATGCTTTTACTTATAAAAAACCTAGTATTCCGAGTTGTTAATGTAATAGTGATATATTTAAAGTGTTGATAATATAGTTCGATCTATTTTTCTACAAAATTTGTTTATGGTGTGACATTCTTCCATCGACTAGGTGATTCTGTGAAGTTGACCTCTCACTGAAAATACATTTAGTTTTGTAAGAAATAACTACTTACTTGTAGTGGGTCTGGCTGACTTAGCAGTGTTGATGTGACAATCTAATTTTAGATTTAATTATCACAATTCAAATTGCCGCTGTCTGTTGTGCCATCCATTGAGAGACGTTCACCTATCCTGTAATGACCTAGTCTAGTGAAATAAACCGTCTGACTCTAATTTGCTGTATGAAAATTGTAATTTATTTTCTGGTTAACATCTCTTTAATTAGTTAAAATATCATAAACCGTTCTCGGTTAAAATTTACTTTACATTGGAAATTTGTTTTATAAAAAGTTGTCTCAGGGTTGGCAGTACTGATCTACAAACATCAGACTAGATTAACATATTTTTTGGATAACTATTTTATTAAGGTGTAGGTTCTTTTAGCCTGCAGAATACCAATAAAGTAACTAGAAAAACTTATTCTACCATTATTAGGTAGTCGGAGAGTGATTACAATTCACTTATCTCTTACTGTATAACAAATAAAATTATAACCATGCCTGTTTCCAGCATTATAGGTTATCTGGTTTGATTGTCAATCGACAATGAATGTTAAATGACTTAATAAACGTTAATGAACATTAAAAGAACTCTTTACAATACATAAAATGTGAACGTAACAAAATAATAACTCAATGCAGTGTTCCTTAAAGAATCATCTGGATTGTCATACTGGATTCCTTCAAAGAGGTAATCGTTTAATTATCAGTATATTATGTTGGTTGGTACAACATGCTTTTATTAATAATATAATGAAATATTCAAATAGTAGTAGACTCTTCCTAAATTAATAAACATAAATTATAATTGCATTGGTTAACTTTCGTTAATTAATTTCGTCAGCTGATAATCGTCAAATTTCTTACTAACTATTGTTAGTTTAATCTTGGTTTAACGTTAATAACTTCATTCAGGTGTGTGATTGTAACACACTCAGTGTTTATACATAATAAACTATTATTGTCTTGAGAATTCTTATTTATTAATTATATAAAATGAATTGAGGATTATCTCTATAAATGGTTGCTGAGTGAAATTAATAGGGTGCAATGCCCTTTATACTTTAGTCTATACACATTGCATTAATGTTGTTCGATAAATATCATCATTTCTCAACTTCCTTAGCTAATATAAAAAATCACTTTACTCCCTGTAAATCCCGGAATTGCTAGGGATTATACACTTAGCAATTCATATATTTGCACTGTTTATTCTTCGTTCAGCTTCAATAGTAAAGTTGTTATTATATCATACAAATTTAGGTTAGATTGACTTTTGTTTATATCGATGACGCGCACAAGCTAGGTTAAACAGCTGTTTTCTGGTGGAGTCGAGCTGCCGTCTGTACACATCAATGGTTATTCAAAAAGTGCCTTGGGGAGACATATGTCGCTGCGGTTCTCGTCTGCGATCCTTGTAAAATTTGTCGATTTCTCTTATTTGATTGGTTGACGATCTTTAATTTAGCACACATACCCCCTTCACGAAATTATTTAATTGTTGTCTTAAGCTTGGGTTGCTGGGTTTGAGATTACGAACTGACGCTAAGCATTTTTCCAAACTAACTCAAATATTTTAAAATTGACATAACTTTCTTATCACTGCTTAGATTTTGAATCTAAGCTTACCACTGCATGGCGAACATTTGGCTCTTAATTTAGAGTCCACTCATGATATGTTTTCGTCCATGATTAAAGAAGATATTGTTTGAGATGAACACTTTACACTATTTATGGCTAACTTTATATATTCTTGGATTATAACTAGCTAATGACAATCATATCTCTTCAAAAGTATGCCTTTCAAGTCCTTTGGTATTCTTTACTTGTTATTTACTTATAATTATGAACAAAATACAACTCCTATGCTAACATTGTCTTAGGCCTATGAGTCTACTAACTATTTTGATTAACTATTTATGATAAATAGTTTCTGGGCAATTTCTATGTTGTCCCAATTATATACACAGTGTTATTACAACTACTGGTTGACTCTGTTAATGGGAATATATTGTTATTCCCTGATCTTTTAGTCTATTTAGTGACCATTGTATATTACTATCAGGTGTCCCTTCACTTTAATTCTTTTCTAATTAAGTAGTGTCCTTTCAGGTCACTATCTGGTTTATAATAGTTCACCATAGTTGTTACATTGATCACTAATCTGGTGTTTTTAATACATTTGTCTGTGCTTTTGTATAGAGAATTGAATAACAGTATTCACATCTAGTGTCACATGACAGATGTGCTTATTTATGCTTATTATACTTTATATTACTGATAATAATTCTCTTACACTATCATATTAGTGATATTACATCTTATTTATCATACAGATATCTCCCTTTTATTCCTGTTTAACTTTACAGTATGCTTTATCTAAGTTTTACATGGTGATTCTCATTTTGTCTGTTTTTGTTCACTTGGTTTACATTAATACTCATACAAATACTACTCTAGGTAGCTGATCTTGGTACTGGTAGAAACCTTATCACCTCTACTTGATTTTGTGTACAAGAGATTTTAGTTTAAACATGTTTTAGTTATTAATAAATATGAATCTAGGTGGAAAGTACCTGTATTTAGGTTATGTGTCTTCCACCTTAGTAGCAACAATGGCTGAATTGAGTTGATACAAATTTACATTTTTAACCTTGTTTTCACAAGTATTATGTTATTAATTATTACCTGTAATTCATTAATTAGTTCTTTTTTCTGTCTGTTATCATTTTACCATTACTTAGTTGACAATTATTACAGTTATTAGACAACTTTGATTCTCTTTTATTTTACATTAATGCTGTGCATAATATGTCATTATGCTGTTGTTTACAGCTTCTTATTGTACTAACATTATTGTTACTTTCACTCTCTTAGCTAATATGGGACGCCCTACTCATTTACAAGACTATTGGTCATATATAGGTCATCTAAGTTAGTCAGTTATTGTTTTGTCTACCAGTTGTAAGTCTCTCAGTTAGTGTTGGCTATTTACTTCACATTAAGCCTTCTCATCTAATCGTCATTATATTCTTGTGGTTCTTCTTAGGTCACTATTCTGATTGATGTCATCAGTATTGTCATTTCTTCCTCATAATATGTTTCTTTCTTGGTTTATTGGCTTCTTACTGACCGAATCTATTGGGTTATTGTTTCTGTTGTATAATCACTATTTAATGCATCTTCTTTCTTCTTATTAATTATTATTACCATTACTTTTATTAACTCCTGCGTTGTGAGTTCATTCTTCTTTATTAGCTGTTTATGTAATTTCATGCTTGGCACTCTCATTGTAAATACTTGATGGGTTTTGTCCCCTTCAATTATCATGACATGTGCTTATATTTTGATACTTAAAATATTGGGGTCATATGTCTTGTTACAACGTACACACAAAAGGCCGAAAACTAGACACGCTTGAACAATTGGAAATTTACAAACACACAAAAACATATAAAAACTACATCCTAAACGAACAGACACAATTTAAATCACACGCATTATTCGAACATAATTATCATACCCCACACACACATCAATCCTTCAAAAGTCGACGCTGTCACCAAGAACAAGACGGACAGTGCTCCCAGTGGCAGCCTCTGACTAAGCTTGTAATAAGTGAAAACTGGTTCAGGCTATAAGGTAAAACTTTTACGTTAATAAAAAACTTTTGTGTTCCGAGTCGGTAGTGATATATTTTGTTAATCAACAGACACGTCAAAGACAAAAAAATCCAAGAAGAAAGATATTTATACTTGGTCAAGAAGGGATTTAAGATAAATAGTAAATGACATAGTAGTTAATGAGAAAGTAGTGTTACAGGAGAAGATACAAGAGCTTGGAATGTGACACATTCCACATCATTTTCTGCTAACATCGACTACACAGTTGCATAACTAATAGGAAAAAAAGGAATACAACTTCACAAAAAAGTAAGAATTAAATATTCAAAGTCTGCTGACTGGAAAAGGAAACTATAAGGAACTTTTTTCAGAATAATCAGTCAAGAATGGAACAAAGACCAGTGAGGATATAGAGGCAGAGAGGGAGAATATAAATAAACAAATAACATAAATGGCTAAAGAAGCAGTATGCTACAAAGGAAGATGCAGATGAAGAAAATGTCAAGAGAATGTGGACAGAAGAGAATATACTAAGAACATACTATAAAATGAAATGAAACAAAATAATTATGAAATGCGCTCTTTATGATTTATGTAAAAAATTTGTATATCTGACATAGACATAGGTCTGTATGGTAGACAGAAATAGACGTACAAAGTAATAAAAACTCTGAATAATTCTGTGAGGAAAAACACCTTAACGTTGTTGAGGTGGAAGCTTGTTGAGCTATTATAAGAAGTTATAATTTGATGACTCACTAGTAAGTGATGAAGACCATATATGTAATGCAAGTAAAAGTAAACAAGGTGTAGAGTTTTAACATTGAATGAACTTAAACAGAGTCAGAAATAGAAAAATGACAGATTAACTTGGTATAAATGCTAATAAACTACAATGGCAAATTCCACATGTATAAATTCTACTCGGCCCTAGCAAAGTGTGGGAAGACGGAAATATACTTCTGGCAAATGAAGACTGATAGAACAGATATAAATAGCTGTCTTGATTGTTCATCATCTTTTTTCACAGCACTACACTTTATATAATAATGAAACTTTCAACTTGTGAACTTACTTGTCTTTTCTTGTCGAACGCGTTTCGGCATGGTGTTCGCCTTCGTCAGCTTTGAGACAGACTGCCATTAATTTGTAACGGTTTTTACTTGGAAGGTATAGTGGGGGTGGTGTGTGGAGGAAGGGGATTGGCCCAGGGATCCAAATTATTGTTAGTTTTTTGTATAATTGTGTCAAAAAGTGTATGTGATTTATACTGTAATTGGTCGTTAAGTATATTGTTTGGTTGTGTTGTGTGGTGTTTGTATATTTCATATTGTTCTGCTGTGTTAAGTTTTTGACCTTTGGGAAACTTAACACAGCAGAACAATATGAAATATACAAACACCACACAACACAACCAAACAACATACTTAACGACCAATTACAGTATAAATCACATACACTTTTTGACACAATTATACAAAAAACTAACAATAATTTGGATCCCTGGGCCAATCCCCTTCCTCCACACACCACCCCCACTATACCTTCCAAGTAAAAACCGTTACAAATTAATGGCAGTCTGTCTCAAAGCTGACGAAGGCGAACACCACGCCGAAACGCGTTCGACAAGAAAAGACAAGTAAGTTCACAAGTTGAAAGTTTCATTATTATATAAAGATATAAATAATTACTGAGAAATAAGCTTTTAGTTTCAACTTACAAAATTCTTGTACGTACAAGAATCCTTAACCAAAGATTAAGGGCCACAACTGTTGTATTAATTCTTGAAGAGTAAATAGACTTTAATAATGGAAGATAAACTAATGATGCACTGACTGCATTAAAACAAATAATAGAAAAAATACATGACATCAACCAGGAAACACCTATTGATTTGTTGACTAGAAAGGCTTTCAATGATAGGGGATCATCAATAGTAATGGCATGACAAGGAAAAAGATGTTACACGAAACATCTAATAAATTCAATGAAAACCTTTATCAAAATATATTGGTTGTTCTGCAGTTGGATGGTAAGTTATTGTATGTAATTTTTTAATACAGGGTTTACACAGAGCTACTATCTGCCCCACGCCACTTAATTTAATACATTTTTTTAATGACATGTTGACAATATGGAAATTCAAGTACTGTAAATCCTAGAATACAACTTAACAAATAATTGACTGTTAATATCCAGCTATATGCAGATGATGAAGTTATTATCCAAGAAAGTGAAGACAAAATGCAATGTCTGTATTTCTGTTATCACCAGAAGCAAAAGAATATTAATTTTAAACCTAAAGGTAAATACCCAGTGATGGCTAAAATTATTTTATATAATAACACTTTAGAGCAACTGAGTCATTTTAACTATTTGTGAGTGACATTGGCTACGAAGCTGATAATGAGACAAAGGATAGAATTATGTGGAATATATGGACAGAGGACAGGAATATACCAGTGGTGGCTGGTGTTATGGTTGCAACGTTGTTCAACCACCAAAATAGAATAACTAAACTGTAAAATAATATACGAAAACATTAAGCAGTTAAAAGTGTCATAAATTTCAACGGAGAGCATATTATATTCTATGCGGCAGTGTTCACGTACAACTCAAATGTGGTGCACAGGGTGGTGGTTGTATGGCCGTTTGCAACTTGAACAGTAAATGGCAGAACTTACTACACAAACATTTGGGAGGATGTGCGTTACTCTTCACAATTACCCTATGTTCCCTATGTTAGCTTCTGCAACGCTCCACTAGTAGCGTTGTAGCTCATCTTAGTTGTGTCATGAAGTCAGCACAGCCTTCTTGATTTGTAAGTTGTGTCAGGCTTAGTGTTTACATTGGTTCAAGGTAAACATTACCCATTGTTTGAATTTATAAAATTATAGTAATAATTTTGTAAAACTGTGATTGTAATAATAAAGTGTCAATCAACTTTTTATTGATTAAACTGTGTGTTAAGTACTATCTTTTTCATTGTTTAGTGCTGACGTGTGTTTTTGTGTTTGTGCTCTTTGTAGTTACTGATTCTGGATGGTTTTAAACAACGTGATTTTTTTTTAGTTTAAAATGAATAGCATTAAGAACCAATAGACTAGGGCCCCAAATGCCTCCCTTAACAATAAACCAAATTGTAAAATCAGGTGGTCGACAATTTAATTGATCATTTAAACTAGAATATTATAAATAATACTGACTGGTTATGTGGTTGTGACGAAAGGAATTCTTTATTTTGTTTTCCATGTTTATGTTTATGTTCCATGTTTGGAGGGGACAACCCCTGGATAAAATTTGGAATTAAAGATATTAATCATCTAGCTGAGAGAATAAGAAAACATCAGGCATCAAGTACACATATAAAGAGTACTTTATTCTTGGATTTCGTTGTCCATGACGTGTCCGTTACTTAACTAAATACCACTATTACATTAACGACTCGGAACGCTAGGTTTTTTATAAGTAAAAGCATAACGTTTTACTTTACAGCCTGAACCGGTTTTCTCCTTTAAAAGGCTTCTTCAGAGGCTGCCGCTGGTAGCGCTGTCCGTCTTGTTGTGGGCGACGGAATCGAATTTCGAAAGATCGATGCTGTGTGTGTTGGGTGAGATATGTTTGAATAATGCATACGATTTGAATTGTGTCTGTTCGTTTAGGATGTCGTTTTTATTTGTTTTTGTGTGTTTGTACATTTCCAATTGTTCTAGAGTGTCTAGTTTTCGGCCTTTTGTGTGTACGTGTAGAATGTTCATGTTATTGTCGATGTTTTTATATGTGTGGTTTGCTTCAATGAGGTGGTTTGCAAAGGTGGATTCTGTAGTGGAGTGGAGTGCCTTTGTGTGTTCAATGTATCTCTGTTTGAAGCTACGTCCTGTCTGGCCTATGTAGAATTTATTGCAATTTGTGCAATTTAGCTTGTAAACACCGGGTAGATCGAATTTGTTTTGTGCTTTGTGTGTGTGTTTTGATAGTGTGTGTTCTGTTTTGTTAGTAGTTTTGTAAGCGATTCTGTATCCTGCTTTTTGAATTTGTGGGCTATTTTTTCAGTTTGTTTGTTGATGTATGTTAGTGTTATGAATTTGTTGTTTTCTGTCTTTGTCTGTTGTATGTTTTGTGTAGGAGTTTACTGACTATTGTTCTGTCATATCCGTTAGATTCTGCTAGATATTTTATCGTGTTTAGTTCGTCTTTGTAGTCTTTTTCATCTAAGGGGATGTCTTTCTACAAAGACGAACTAAACACGATAAAATATCTAGCAGAATCTAACGGATATGACAGAACAGTAGTCAGTAAACTCCTACACAAAACAAACAACAGACAAAGATAGAAAACAACAAATTCATAACACTAACATACATCAACAAACAAACTGAAAAAATAGTCCACAAATTCAAAAAAGCAGGTTACAGAATCGCTTACAAAACTACTAACAAAACAGAACACACACTATCAAAACACACACACACGCAAAACAAATTCGATCTACCCGGTGTTTACAAGCTAAATTGCTCAAATTGCAATAAATTCTACATAGGCCAGACAGGACGTAGCTTCAAACAGAGATACATTGAACACACAAAGGCACTCCACTCCACTACAGAATCCACCTTTGCAAACCACCTTATTGAAGGAAACCACACATATAAAAACATCGACAATAACATGAACATTCTACACATACACACAAAAGGCCGAAAACTAGACACTCTAGAACAATTGGAAATATACAAACACACAAAAACAAATAAAAACGACATCCTAAACGAACAGACACAATTCAAATTGCACGCATTATTCGAACATATCTCACCCCACACACACAGCATCGATCTGTCGAAATTCGATTCCGTCACCCACAACAAGACGGACAGCGCTACCAGCGGCAGCCTCTGAAGAAGCCTTTTAAAGGAGAAAACCGGTTCAGGCTGTAAGGTAAAACTTTATGCTTTTACTTATAAAAAACCTAGTGTTCCGAGTACTTTATAGTTTGTTCTTTATGGTACAGTTAATATAGCACAGCAACTGTACAGTGAATATAGTCGAAATATTGTTTTACACAACGAAATTGTACAGAATATTCAGTACATCTTAAATATAATAATAAAATGTATCCTCTTCTGTGGAGGTTTTGAATTACCTTTGCAAGATCATGATGAGACTGAATCTTCATCAGATCCTGGGGTATTTCGAGGCTTAATTGGTTTGAGTTCTGAGTTTGACACAGCAATGAAAAATCATTCAGAGGAAGCAACTGTATTTAAGGGCACCCCAAAAACCATTCAAAGTGAACTTTTAAATATAACGTTAGAAATATGCCATGAAGAAATAACGAGTAAGATACAAGAAGTGGATTATTTCGCTGTAATTGCTGATGAGACCACTGATGTTGCTAATGTTTTTCAAATAGTCATAGTGTATCGTTATATAATAAAAGGTAAACAGGTTGAAAGATTCGGGGGTTTCATTGCTCCTCCTAAACATGTGCTCAGTCATTTGCATCATGCTTATTAGATGAACTGTCTCGCCACAACTTATTGTGGAATTTGTGGAATTTCCCACAAATTAACTGTTCAAACATTTGGAAAACAGTAACTTTCTATTTTTTTTTCTATACAACAGCACAATGTGTGATAGACATATGTACAGGGTCTGCCTCCTGTTTAATGTGCTCTTTTAAACACCCCCCTCTCACTCAACCGACTACTGCAACCACCAAAATTTGGAATCACTAGCCGCCACTATATACATGGTGTCATGCACAGAAATTTCAGAAATAAGACATGAAACAACCAACTACAAAATTGTTTAAATAAAATGTTATTACAGTGTTGAAATTTCAGAAATAAGACATGAAACAACCAACTACAAAATTGTTTAAATAAAATGCTATTACAGTGTTGAAATATGACAGTGTTACGTGTACAATATCGAGGGCCGTCCACAGTAAAATTTTAACTGCTGACATGAGAATCCTTTAAAATATTTTAAACTTCACGTCCCAAGACACTGAAGAAATGAAGATGTAAGCAAAGAAGAGTGGGAGAAGTCCATGCAATATTTCAAATTATGAAGATGGTAGCAGCCCTTGCAACTGAATGGGAGGATAGATACTTGAGTCTAGAGATTTAAAACTGTGAAACCTCTCAACTTTGTTACTTTTCGACTGCTAGAATTAATTTATATTGATCGATTACATGTATTACCCTGAATTGTATTTTTTGCTTTAGCATTTTTTCTCCAGAAACAAACACAATTTCAATTGGACTCCAGAGTAACGTTTTACTACATTGCCACACTATATCGTCGTATTGGTACATGAAATATACATTTATTTAAAAAATTTACTTTATATACGGTACCACTGTTTTGCCAGTTTTAGGTTCAGATTTTTGTATTCTAAATGTTGGTTTTGATATGGTATTCTCGTATTGGTTCAACCAGTTGTAGTAACTCTTTATCTCTGCAATAACTTTACAGATTGACTTTGTATTTATCTGGAGTCCAATTGAAATTAATTATTTTTGTTTCTGGAGGAAAACGCTGTGGAACAAAATATATAATCAGAGTAATAAATGCCAGAAACGATATGGTATACATTAATTCTGAATTATGTTTTATCACTTACCTTTGTGTATTACATAGTACCTTTATACCTTTATTTTAATTTTAATTTTTCATCCTCTATAAACACAGAACTGAGCATTCTGCAGTTGTAGACGACAACAGAAACTATGACCAATCAGAACAGAGGAAGATTAGATCCTGGTAAAAACCCTGTTGGGACACGTACAAACCAAAGTGGGTGAGCTAAGTCTAAGCAGCAGACAGTATGTGCATTATAGAAGTTTGAAGAAAATGTAATTGTTACTATTACAGTTTAAATGCATTTTTTTGTGCTTCATTCATTATTATGAAAACAAAATCTTCAGAACAAAATTGTGAGTGTGTTTTTACCACTATGCGTTGAGGTTTCTAAAAACGCACTACCTCACCAGCTGTTTCCATTTCTTGGATCCATGATTCTACACTAGTAGCATCATTGCTATGCTCAATACCATTCCATTTCAAATTGTACTGCTGAGGTGAGCAAATCTTTGCGTTTCGAAGCCCTTATCACTGATAAAGAACCTTACTGTGTCCAGTATGCTTCAAAGGGAACTTTCATTACAATTTGTAGCACAATATCATTCTTTTCCATTTCTGATAGTCTCGGAGGCATTAAATCTGCAGTGTGGCCAACATGAGTTTTACAGTATTGCACTGTTATAGTCCCTCATGAATGAAACAGTTTGGTTGGACAGTGACCACATGTTTTCTGGATTTTGTTGTACATGACATGTCCGTTGATTAACTAATTATAAATATATCACTACTGAATCGGATCACTAATTATGTTATTGGTAAAATGTTAAACTTTTACCTTAAGTTTAACATTCTTACCACTAAACAATTAGTGATCCACATGTTTTCCTTTTGCTTTAAACTCACCATTGTGATGGCATATACATATCATTCTGGACGAGCTATTCAATTTATGATTATATTTAGGACACGAGGTGATAAATTCACATACTGTTCCTTCTCAGTTAATCTCTTCCAGTTATAAAACCCTCCTCATTTTAAAAATCTAGTGTGTCCATTCGCATTAAAATTTGATGCTCTGTAGTGTAACGACTCACAATTTCATTTCATATTTTGAGGGCAGAGTTTCAGTACAAAGAGGGCATTTTACATTCAACTGTGAATCTCTAGAGTCTAAATGTTTTTGGATTTCGTTGTCCATGACGTGTCCGTTACTTAACTAAATATCACTATTACATTAACGACTCGGAACACTAGGTTTTTTATAAGTAAAAGCATAATGTTTTACCTTACAGCCTGAACCGGTTTTCTCCTTTAAAAGGCTTCTTCAGAGGCTGCCACTGGTAGTGCTGTCCGTCTTGTTGTGGGCGACGGAATCGAATTTCGACAGATCGATGCTGTGTGTGTGGGGTGAGATATGTTCGAATAATGCGTGCAATTTGAATTGTGTCTGTTCGTTTAGGATGTCGTTTTTATTTGTTTTTGTGTGTTTGTATATTTCCAATTGTTCTAGAGTGTCTAGTTTTCGGCCTTTTGTGTGTACGTGTAGAATGTTCATGTTATTGTCGATGTTTTTATATGTGTGGTTTGCTTCAATGAGGTGGTTTGCAAAGGTGGATTCTGTAGTGGAGTGGAGTGCCTTTGTGTGTTCAATGTATCTCTGTTTGAAGCTACGTCCTGTCTGGCCTATGTAGAATTTATTGCAATTTGTGCAATTTAGCTTGTAAACACCGGGTAGATCGAATTTGTTTTGTGCTTTGTGTGTGTGTTTTGATAGTGTGTGTTCTGTTTTGTTAGTAGTTTTGTAAGCGATTCTGTATCCTGCTATCAAAACACACACACAAAGCACAAAACAAATTCGATCTACCCGGTGTTTACAAGCTAAATTGCACAAATTGCAATAAATTCTACATAGGCCAGACAGGACGTAGCTTCAAACAGAGATACATTGAACACACAAAGGCACTCCACTCCACTACAGAATCCACCTTTGCAAACCACCTCATTGAAGCAAACCACACATATAAAAACATCGACAATAACATGAACATTCTACACGTACACACAAAAGGCCGAAAACTAGACACTCTAGAACAATTGGAAATATACAAACACACAAAAACAAATAAAAACGACATCTTAAACGAACAGACACAATTCAAATCGCACGCATTATTCGAACATATCTCACCCCACACACACACACACAGCATCGATCTTTCGAAATTCGATTCCGTCACCCACAACTAGACGGACAGCGCTACAAACGGCAGCCTCTGAAGAAGCCTTTTAAAGGAGAAAACCGGTTCAGGCTGCAAGGTAAAACTTTATGCTTTTACTTATAAAAAAACCTAGTGTGCCGAGTCGTTAATGTAATAGTGATATTTAGCTAAATGTTTTGTTTGAATATGACGCTTCATATTGCAGATAGTCACAAAAAATGTACCGGTACTTGAACTTCACAATGCTATGTTTACTAGTGATATGTGAATTTAAATTCCCCCACCTGGTAAATATGTAATTGCAAATGTTACATTTGTAAGTAGGCTTATTCATATTGTTTCAAATGAATTTTTGTCTTGCTACATATTCTAGTTAGCACTGAAAATTATTAAATATCACTATAGTATTGACGACTCGGAACACTAAGTTTTTTATAAGTAAAAACGTAAAGTTTTACATTACAGCCTAAACCGGCTTTCACCTATAGAAGGCTTCATCAGAGGCTGTCGTAGGTAGCGCTGTTCGTCTTGTTGTTGGCGACGAGATAGTTTTTCGAAAGATCGAAGCTGTGTGTGTGTGTGTGTGTGTGGTGAGATGTGTTCGAATAATGCATGCGATTTGAATCTACAGAATCTACCTTTGCAAACCACCTCATTGAAGCAAACCACACATATAAAAACATCGACAATAACATGAACATACTACATGTACACACAAAAGGCCGAAAACTAGACACTCTAGAACAATTAGAAATATACAAACACACAAAAACAAATAAAAACGACTTCCTAAACGAACAGACACAATTCAAATTGCACACATTATTCGAACACATCTCACCACACGCACACACACAGCTTCGATATTTCGAAAAACTATCTCGTCGCCAACAACAAGACGAACAGCGCTACCTACGACAGCCTCTGATGAAGCGTTCTATAGGTGAAAACCGGTTTAGGCTGTAAGGTAAAACTTTACGTTTTTACTTATAAAAAACTTAGTGTTCCGAGTCGTCAATACTATAGTGATATTTAGTTAAGTAACGGACACGTCATGGACAACGAAATCCAAGAAAAATTATTAGTTCAAAAAGGATGTTGTCTATTTAGAGGTAGCCTACTGTAAAAACTGGGATTCCCTCAGAGCCTCAGAGCAATACATGTGGGTAGACAGTAATAAACCTTCCAGCTCTTCTATTGTTGCTTCAGAAGATTATGTAAAATACTTCACAGTGTCTAAGGCACTTTTTCGTTTGTGTGTGTGTGGGGGGGGGTCGCGTGCACCAAGATTTTCATCGCCTAAAGCAGTTAGATGTATACATTGCCTAAAGGCAATCTAATGTATACATTAGATTGCCCAAAGCAGTTATTCCATACACGCTTGGAGCAAGAAGAGATGTGAGGCTTCAGGCAATGAGACTGATACTCTTACAGGTTTAGCCATCCTTTCCTTGCAGTATAGAAGAAGAAGATAAGCTTCTTCAAGATATTTAAAGAAGATTTAACATCATTACTTCGCTTTTTACCCTATGATTCCAATATTTATATAACTACGAACAGTATAAAGACTTGTATGAATGTAGTCCATCGCTTTATATATCGGGCCGCTTTTTTGTACACAATATGCCTGCATTTTTTGTGGTTTGGATCATACAGTTAGTAAAGTACATTGTACATTCAATTTTAAAGTAAAAGATGAAAAAACAATTTGATTATTATTATTATATTTTCTATTTCTGTGCAATAAAATATACATGAATTTTTTTTAATGTTGCGATTTAGTTTTCATGATTTTAAATATCGACTAACATCGATACCGGCTAATATCGATATTAATATTAGGGAACTTCAACTTCAAAGCTTTGTTTTGAATTTTAAATGAGTGATATTAAAACATAAGAATGGCAGTCGCACAATCAGTGGTTGGACCAGAATTAAAACATGCCTTAAGAAAAATGGAATTTCCATTTTGTTGTAGGGAATCATTGAACCGCTTAGGTACGTATCAAATTTTATTATTTTTAACCTCTCTGGGCTGTGTTATGATCATGGTTATCACGTCACTTGGGTGTAAACGTATAAACGTAGTAAACAAAGTAAGTACAGGTCAGTTTGTACCAATAGTAGTTTACAGCCTAGTGTCTACAATTTTATATACGTCTGTAGTATATATATATATTACGTCAATTTTTATACAAAGATTTTGTAAAATAATTAAGGTTATTATTATATATAAAAAACTTTCACAAATGAACTTACTTTTGTTCTCACTTTCACAAACGTTTCAAGGTGTTGTGCCTCTTCCTCAGTGTGAGTAAATACTGAAAGTCATTGTTGCAGAATAATCACCACAAATTACATACATTCCACATTTGCCACACATTTACAAAATGAAAACCATAGTTACACAAACATAGAACACAACATGGAAATATTACACTACTTATCAAAAAGTAGAAAATTAAACACAGCTGAACAATTTGAAATATACAGATATCACACGTTACAACCAAACAACATATTAAATGAACAAGTACATTACAGATCACATACACTATTTGATACATTGATCCAAACACAAAATTTGAACCTCAGCGCCAATTCCCTCCCATCATCAGTTCCCACCACACACACCTATAGTCCATAATCGTTATTCTGCAACAATGACTTTCAGTATTTACTCACACTGAGGAAGAGGCACAACACCTTGAAACGTTTGTGAAAGTGAGAACAAAAGTAAGTTCATTTGTGAAAGTTTTTTATATATAATAATATTAGTAAAAGTGAACAAAGAGGATGAATCAACAAGATATTTATAATTAAGGTTACGGAAATTATGTTGATTAATCCTTCCATTAAATTTAACTAACGCTGCATTACACTATATAACATATTAAATTATCCAGATTCGATGTACATTGTCATTTACCAATAATTTCATTTCTATTCCATTCCCTAGGGCACTGAATGTATACTGAAATATGAAAAAGGTTAGGTATAGTTAGTTATTCTGGTTGGTTATCCATATTATCAACTTCAGAAAAAACAATTATAGTTACACACAAGATAATCAAAAATAAGAGAAAAGTTATGTGGCCAGATACTCAGCTTTTTGAAATATAATAAAAGATAAGCCCAATCAAGTTACAGAATACAAGCCATACCAACCTTATGTATCCCTTCTCATAGGTAATAGACAGGGAAGTTGTTAGATGAAGTTAATGGGGAAGTAGTGTGAACATCACAAGTTCTTGCAAGTGGGATATAATAGCCACTTACGAGTAGTAGGGAGAATTTGAATCTTACCATCATAACTCTCCATAAAAAGTATTCTCATCTGATTTTTATCAACACAATGTATTACACAACAACAATGGATAATGTTACCACAACACACCATTCAATTGCAGAAATTTTGATACACCTCCCACTGTCTCCTACAATCATCTATACAAAACTGATTTCCAAGTTCCTTTGGAGTCTACTCTGCTTGTTTTATGTTTGTAAGTTGTATATGGAGGTTTCCAAAATGTTCATTTTATTGGCTTTGTAGTAGTCTTATTCTTTTCACTCTATGGATTAGGCAAGACCATGGATTTCTTTTCTGCCTTCGTCAAGACCATCTTTTTATTGGCTGTTCGTTCAGCATTTCATCTTCCCCATTATTTGTAATTCATTATGATCTTTGATAGTCTATGATCCATTCTGTCAACATGTTGCTTCCACCTTGCATATTAGTACAAATTATATTAATAACATGTTATTAAAATCTGGAAATTCGTGTCTTGTTTTATGCATGTATTGCCAAATCTGAGTGTGTGTGTGTGTGTTAACTGACATATATAAAATTGTTACGGTCTTTGAATTTACTTTGTAAATGCTGTTGTTGCAAGCAACATTGTTGTATGCCAGTTATTTGTTTGAAGTTCTTGGATTTTGTTGTCCGCGGTGTCCCTGAGTATCAGTGTTATTCTACTGCAGATTTCTGACACAGAACACCAATTTTTAGATTAAATCGTTTATTGTAATGTGTACCCTCAGCTAAGCCAGTCCATTGCAGACTTCGTCAGATGCAGCTGCTAGGAGTGTTGTCAGTTCTCGTGCTGGAAGTAGTGTCATTTTCAAAACGGTGTGGTCAGACACAGATGTTTGTGAATGTTCAGCTACTTGTTCAAATCTGTCTAGTTTTAGACCCTTTGTGTGTATGTGTAGGCTTTTCATGTTGTTGTTTTTGTTGTGTCATCTGTTAAATGATGTGGTTTGTTAAAGTGGTTTCAGTGGGGAGTCTAGTGCCTTCATGTGGTCATCATTTCAAGCTGTGTTTTGTGTTGCTTATGTAGAATTTGTTAAACCAAAGTGTAACAACTCACCAATTAGTGTAACAGACTACTCACAAGTAGGCCTAGTGCAGTAATTTGTTTTGTTACGCATCATTACTGTTTGCTTTGTTTTGTTTACTATTTTAACAACCCTCGAAAATTGTTGGCGTTTCCCACTCGCCAGATACCGTTTCCCGGGGGGGGGGGGGGGAATAAAACTTTATTATTTAATATTCAGCATGTACCGCTACATTATTCATTAGCCCAGTTTATATTCTGATAGTCCCTTATCGAGTTGAAGATGAAAAATAATCAAGCTGGACTAGGCTGAGTGTTTCCTCTTGTGGCCACTAACATGGCGAAGTCCCGACGAGAAATACCATTCGTCTATTGCTACACCAGGGTTGAAATCTTTTAAGGGTGGTCCATTTACTGCCAGCTGCATTAGATCTCCTAATGAAGTTATGTCCAGGGAAAGTCTCTGTTTCATTTTTATCCTGTTAACGAAGCTAAATCCCCGTTCACAAGATGCTGTTGTTACTGACATGCATGCAACGCCGTAAAATACTTTCTTTAGCTCACGAAAACGCTCAGGAAACTTGTACAGAGTTTTTAATAGCTCACCCAGTCCTTTTGAAGTTATTTGCTCTTCTTTAACCATCATTTTTAATTGAAGCCATTCCGATAGCAAAACATCCTCATTTATATCACCAGTAATAAAAACATGCGCCAATTGAAGAATCTCCTCATTGCCATATGAAGTTAGGGTGTCATCTTGAGGAAGGCACAAGAAATCCAGAACGTGGCACTTGGTGCCTACTACAGTCTCAAGTGTATCAAGACGGCACTTCAAGTAATGAACTGTGCTTTCGATCAGCTTATTACGGATTGATTTGTATTCTTCCTCCCCTTGAGACGTGTTTGTGAGAACAATTCCTTGGTCGCCTTTATATTTTGAGCAATTCAGTTTCTCTGAGTCTGAAGTGTCAGAAAGGAATTGTTTCACACTGGATCCTTCAGATGAAAGCAAGAACTGAACCATTTCCACCATTACCATAATTGACGATCGTACCTGTGAGACCAGTAACTGTTTCAACTGTAAAACTTTACAAAATGGCTCTAGTTTCCCATACAGGTCAATCAAAAAGTTTAATGTTTTTACAAACTTGTATGATGTAAGGATTTTTAGATAGCCTTTTGCTCTAGCTGCATCCGTAGCTTCTCCTGTTGTAGTTTTCCAGTTTGTTATATCCTCAAGATGGATGACCAGAGGTACGAGATCACGCCGCAAAGCTTTCAAAGCGTCAGATTTACTACATAGCCACCGTACATTGTGAATATTTCTGAGTTTTACTATCTCACTTTCTAAAGTTTTAGCGGTGTTTTTAAGCTCATGGAGGCATTTTGAGGATCGTTTGTAAAATTTGTGTATGTTCTTCACAGTTTCGTCAAGCTTTTCTAGGTAAGGGATGGAATTGGCAGCATCAAGTATGGCCAATTGTGGACGATGTGCGGCGCAGTGAATGCTAATTAAATGCGGAGCTTCTTCTTTCAAACGAAGTATGAAACCTGACTTTAAGCCAATCATAGACGACGCCTCGTCAGTTCCCACACTAACCATGTACTTTTCTCTTCTCCAATCAAGCCCTAAGTTATCCAAGAGCCCAGTAACAGCAGTGAAATACGACTCTGCCCTACCGCTCTCGAGAGGCACAAGGCTTAAAAGGTCTTCTCTTATCTCCCCTTCACACACATAACGAGCATAAACAATCACATGTTCCTCAGCACTTCGGTCCGTGGAACCATCAATCAAAATACTGAAACACTGAGCATTTTTTAATTTTTGAACCACATCTTCTTGTAACTGTTTAGCAATAAAATTAATGAAAACTTGGCAGTTTTTATCGTTTACATATTGTTTTGTCTCCACATTTACACCTAATTTAGTTGCAAGGGCAACTTGCTTAGGGAAGTCGGTAAATGGTTTTTCATTGATGCCTATAAAATAGGCTATGTTGAATAAAGTTGTTAGATGCTCAAACATAGAAGACTCTATTTTTCTTAATACATTTGGCAAGAGGAGCTTTTCCTGGTTCTGACTCTGCTTCAAACCATGTTAAATTGTCCATATGTACTAGGCTTTTACCATGAAACACAAAAGTTTCCTTTTTCATGGAACCAGAAAATCCTGCTACCCATTTTGGGTCACTATTTTGAGGGTATTTAGCGCATATAGTACATTTTGCGCCGTCGGAATCGTAAGGTAGCCAGGGGAAGATATCCAGCCAAGCTCTTTGAAATTTTCATTTCCCAGAGGAACCATGAGTAGGCCTAAGTCCACTAGAACTCGCGTTTTCCACAGTAGGCATTTCAGTTTCCCTACTAGGCCCGGCACTTACATCTCTAGCAGTAGACGTCGCACTCGCAGACTCACTAGGCGTCATCGTACTGACAGAACTTTTTTTAAAGAAATAATTAAGTTTAATCTGTTTCATTATGAATAAAATAACACACGAAAAATAAAATACACGCTGAACACGATCTTAGAAATTGAGAATACTCTTAGTACACGAAACAATAAATCACACGCGTAACACATCCGGTCAACTCAACAATAATTAGCAGACTGTACAACTTGGAAGGAGTGACAAAGGCCGGCGGCCCGCGCAGAAGGGCGTGAAATTTCCGCTCCCCTCTCTCAGCAACACTATTTTGTTCGACGTGTTTTAAGATGTTTATATCCAATAGAGCAGTTTTGTTTATAAAATTCACACGGTGACAGCTAACTGACGGCCTATGACTTCAACACGTGCCTTTACTAAAACAAAAAATGACGTGTTTTGGTTTAATAGACGTCCTTCTTTTTTCCATTTTTCATTCTTTCTCTCCTCTTTTCTCCTTTTTTTCACAGTCAAAACCCACTCACCACTGGTGAGTGGGCGCGAGTGGGCGAGTGCAATTTTCGAGGGTTGATTTTAATATTTATGGTTATAAAATTTTGCGTAGTTTTTTTATACTGTTGTTAAAGTATATGAATGTTACCCATTCCTGTATTTTGTAATAATAATAAAAGTTTGTATCATTATTATATGTGTGTGTTTCTGGGTAAGTTCTCAAATGTGCTGCGTTT
The DNA here is from genome assembly GCA_034769895.1 of Magicicada septendecula. NCBI lineage: Eukaryota > Metazoa > Arthropoda > Insecta > Hemiptera > Cicadidae > Magicicada > Magicicada septendecula. The sequence continues at coordinate 246,953,905 of CM068371.1, read as the reverse complement.
ATTTTGTATTGTATTTTGTTTGTAATGTTTATTGAGTGATTTGACAAATTATAATGTCGTTTCTAATAGAATGTGTTAAGAACATTCCTTTTACAGGCAGGGAATTGACTGCAAGCTGCAGTTACCGTGAAAGCACTGAACAACACAAGTTTTATAATACATTTTTTATGTTTTCTAGAACAATATTGTAGTCGTATTGCATCTAGTGGGACAAACAGAAATGTTCGGCAAATGCATATGTATATGGACTTAATATCAGAGTTTGTATTTTGTGAAGTAGATAGGAGAGGAGTAAAAAAACGTGTAAGTACAATTGTGTTAGTGCAAAATAATAAGAGAAGTAAATTCTGTGTGTGTGCGCGTACACACACTCAAAATATATCCACATACTTCTGAATTTATGTAAAGGAATATGGTTGTTTGCATATGTAGTTTCATGCTTGATAATTTACATCTTATCATTAAATACTTTATATTATTAAATATGTGTATGTATTAGTACAACTATACAATGTTATTTTTACATACATACTTTATGTTTACTATATAAGTTTATATTAAGAATTATGTACAATAAAAATGTGGTAACTAGATTGTAATTAATTAATTAGTTAGTTAGTTACTTAATTGACAATATGTTTTCTTGTTATGATTTCAGAGGTTAAGTGCTATACAAGAATTACAACTGTTAGAGGTGTTCTGTGATTTTCTATCCTGGCCTGTCTCAAATGAAGCAGGAAAAAACACAGTGTTTATGTCATGCTTCCATTCATCATGTCCAGAAAGAATTCATTTATTAATAAAACTTGTGTCAATGTCGATTTGTACTGACAATGCACAAGCACTGAATTGCACAGCCATTCTGATGCAGCAAGTTGGGTCTACGTCAAAGTATTCTACTCAGTTAGTTCAAGGCATAGTTAATGATTTTTTTGTTTTGGTACCAAATGCACTGGATAAATTTAAAGAGATACAAAAAAATGCTCCCTTATTTGCTACAAATTTTCTGACTGCAGTTGCAGAAATATACTATATAAATAAAGGTAAGGTCTCATTTTGTACTCAGACAACTGTGTTGTTAATGAATAATTACATGTGACTTGTGGCTGTTTAAATGCGCATGTAACACTCTTCTCTGGCCCTCAGTTGGAACTGATTGATGGATTACTACTTTGGTGCCTAATGTTTCTTACTCATTGCTGTAATCTCTTTAGCTCTTGCCTCCTCCAGTACACCAAGCACAGACTGTGTGGCCATTCTCATGCGTAGGATTTCTTCATCATCTTCCTACATCACTATGTTTGAAACACCTTTACACGGTATTTGCTCCTTTTGTTAACAATCCAGGTCATAGATTGATACTGAGAGACATAACTACATAAACTTCATTATTCTATGTTTAATGTCATGTGTACAGTTTCCATCAGATACAACTTTACTTTAAAACCTCAGCTGAAGGTTTCTACTTGATTTAATTCTAGTTGGCATGTCTGGTCTATAGAAACCATCACGTCAGTGTTTTTTTGTTAACATTTCAGTATGCCTTTTCAGTATGCAATGCAGGGGAGCAGGTATGCATTGCCTCTGCACCATACTTTCAGCAGGTGTGAATATATTTGCGTGGGACACTCAAATAAAGAATTCAATCCAAAATATTTTAAACGACTCATGCGGCACTCAATCCAATATTTGTTCAAAAGTACAGCATTGGACTCAACTTTAACGGAGTTATTTGGGGTGGGGGATGATCGGTTTGGATACCGATACCAAAAATGTAAGATAAGAATAAACCTTACATCACATAGTTGCTAAGAATATAGATATTGTTTGTTTTATGAAGATGTTACAAGCATATATGTCTCATACACAGTCAAGTTGTGATGTGATTGTGTATTGATGACTGTACATTACTACATTTCCCTTAATCTTAACTTATACAAAATCATTAAGCAACAAGATTACTTTAAAAAAAAAATGAAGAGATTTGGAATAATAAACATTAAACCAGAATTAAAGGACATTTAAATTATCTCTTAAAGGAATGCATATCTCTTCTATATGGACTGCTAAAAATTCTAATCTCGATTACTATATTGTTATCCTTACAGATAACAATAAATAGGTCTTGGACCTTTTTCATTCCTTTTCTTCATTGAAAATTTCCCACCCCCATTGAAAATGTTTATTTCTTCACCCCCCATGGTTGCATTCCATTTCCTTGCAATTATGAAATTTTGTTTCCTTTCCTTTGTAATAATTATTCTAACTGTTCATACACCTTTTCAGCTTCTTCATTTATATGTGATATGAGAGGCACATATACATGAATGAAGTAGCATTGCTGTATTCATTGACGATATATGTGCGGATTCGCACCATTATAATTCTGTCACTGTACTGACATTTCTGTATTATTCTACATAATCCTACTCTATTTCTGTCATTATCAATCATGAAAATAATACTGTATATTCTCCAATCCAGAATTCTGCGTACCATAGTCATCATATCTCACTTATTCCCAACACTCCTAATCCAGATCTCTTCATTTCCATTTTTTAATCTCCAGTTATCCATGTCTCATCATTGTCTTTACATTTCAAGTCGATATCATTTATAGGTAATATTTCCTCTGGTATACAGGAATCCTCCCCTTTGGAGATAGGAGGTAGGTAGAAATTTTACCTTTCCAGTAGTTAATCTTGGAAGATTGTTTTGGAGCCATAAACCTTAGGATATAACTGAGATCTATATATGTATTTTTATAATTTGTGTGTGTGTGTGTGTGGTATTATATATTATGTGTATGCATAGGATGTATTCAGTGGCGGCTCTAGCGTAGGTCACATGGGTGGGCCTAACCTTGAGTTCGCTGGTATAAATTTGGCGTTTAAAATAGTTTTATCAATGACAGAGAACCAAATTTGGACTGTAATTCCGATTGAATTTATATAAAACTTATGGTTTTATCTTATTTCCTTTCCATCTTGCGACTTCGTTATATGTCATACACGACATGTTTCGGGAAACATGTTCCCATCTTCAGGTTTAAAAACTTTTCGTTCTCACATGAAGAACTTGTCAACATAAATAAAAACTTTTACTAACATCATTAAAAACACACTACATTAATAACGTACCGCGCGAAGAATCAGTGCGCACTGTTCGGGTTCATAATCGCAACTGTTGATTTCTCATTTGTCTATAATCTGATAAACATGTTGTAACTCAGTATCGTACAAGCTGTTCGAGTTAAACAACAATTGATCGTTGAGCACTAAGTGCGCACTGATTCTTCACGCGGTACGTTATTAATGTAGTGTGTTTTTAATGATGTTAGTAAAAGTTTTTATTTACGTTGACAAGTTCTTCATGTGAGAACGAAAAGTTTTTAAACCTGAAGATGGGAACATGTTTCCCGAAATATGTCGTGTATGACATATAACGAAGTCGCAAGATGGAAAGGAAATAAGGTAAAACTATAAGTTTTATTTCAATAACGCGACTTGGAGACCATAATCACAAATTATGGATTTATTTGTTTGTGTTGTGTGAATGTAGTTATTGTATATATTTATGTACGTGTGTATATTATTTGTACAAAATGACAATATCTTAACTGTACAATGTTTAAATCAGTGCTGACAATAAAGATGATAATGAAGAAAGTTGTGTTAGTGGTTAAAATCACAAGCAGAATTATCACTGTTGCACACCACTATATAAAAATATTTCGATTAGCGCTTTCAAGCTTCACAGCTCATCGTCAGATCGGAAATGCAAATAAAGATGATAATTGATAGCCCAAAACTGAATAGCTGAAATATTAAGCAAAATAACGATTGTTGTGATTAACGGCAAAATCATCAACGACTCTTTTCAAGTCAATGTTCTTGGTCAAAGTCCTTTCTATTGCAAGCACAGACAAATAGCTAAGACGTTCATCAGACATCGAATTTCATAAATAACTCTTAGCACGTTGCATACACGAAAATGTTCTCTCACATGATGCAGAAGGAGCTGGAATAGTCACTGCTATTTGAGTCAATTTGTACAAGTCATTGAACGCTAGTTTGTATTGCTCTAACAACTTGAGCAATGCAAGTAGATTCACAGTGTCCACTCTGGTTTGTTGTTCAAGCCTTAGGATGAGATTTTTTAATATTTTATTTCTGCCTCCAATGAATCAGTGTTGCATGAATAATTTTGTGCCAACGGCATTAACATTTCTTTATTCAGGAACATTGTAACTTTTTTTACTTTTTTGGTATTTATTTAATCAACTATATTGAAACTTCCACTTACCTTCAATCTTCGATCTGGCCGGATCGCATAGTGGGGACGAACCCAATTCGTTCGACGAACTTGACAGTACATAAAACAAAATCAGGTTTTTGAAAGACTTTAACTCTCAATATTTACCATTTGAAAAATAGTAGTTTTTAATTTTTACTGTTGTTGAGCATCTTACATGTATAAAATAACAAATTTTGTTGTTCTCTACTCTGTTTTTTAAACTTGGAATGAGACTTATACATAGCTGATTATTAATACAAAAAAAAAACATAATTACCTTACCTTCTATATAACACACACATACATAAATGTAAACAGCCCAGCCTGCCTTTCTCACATATATTAATTTTAATTTATTAAAAAACCCATACCATTTTAAAACCCCACAGCCCTTACACTTTTATTAAAATGAAAACTGCCGGCAACGTGGTTCGCGCGCGCACTCATCGTTCTTGTAAATTTCTTGTTTTTTAATGTCCGAAAAACATCTGATTCTGTTCTACATTTTGGATTGACCGCGGTCACATAAATTTTTACTGTTGTTTCACTCTATTAACGGTAAAACAAAATTTTATACGGAGCCTAACTTGGCTCTGTACCGGTCACGGTACGCACAGAGTAAGACTGGGAATCGTCCTTTTTTGAGCGGCAGGAAGTTACTTGTTCATAGCCAAAGGATTTCGTCGCCGTTAAAAGTTGATTTTCTGTGTTCTATCAACTTTATTCATGAAGCATCGTGGTTATATCAGCAAAGTGTGTCGACGATCTCTAGCCACTGCTAGTCTGATGTCACTAGCAGTAGGCGGGACTTAACTCCATTTCCTGTAGTTGGCTGGTTGATGTCACAAATGGTTCGCTCCAGCGCCATTTTTTACAGCGTCGTTTGTTTCTCTCGGCGTCCCAACAGCGCGCATGCTTGAGTCGTTGAGTGCGTGCACCGTCACACTTATACAGGGTTCTGAGAATTCGAGGGTGGTACAAATTCTTGGCTTGGTTACACAACAGAAACTGCGTCTTGTCTTTGTTCTAACTGTTCTACTTGCCACGTGGTCTATTACAATGGAAATACCGTTTGCACAATATTTTTTACAAAACCCCCAAAAAATGAAATAAATAAAAATACAAATACCCCATACCCGCAATAAATGAAATGACCCAATTTTGACACGTTACAATACCCCCCCAATGAGAATTCTGCTGTCCAGAACAGAAGAAATCTCATTGATAAACCCCTAAGAGGACCGGTGAGGAACTGGTGCCAACAACCCCCTTGTTCTTACATGGGTACACGACCCCCCTGGCTTGGCGACTATGGACGCATCTGAACGAGATCACTGGACTTCTCCGTAAGAGATCCCAACACCGAAAAATCGAACAGACAAGTACCACAGCACACCTCACCTTCTAACATGCTACCCCCCAAAATCCTCAATCCCTGGCTTAGATTATGCCAGATCCTCCGCCGATATGTTTCCCCTTATATGCACGCTGGGCTGCTTTTAGCAGATACTGGGCTCACACACACTCACATTACATACTGACATTACATATTATAAAATTGAAAAAATCCGTTAAAATTTATTTAAATTACAACCCATTGGTTGCTTTCATGTAAAATCGATTCATAAATTTTGTATAAATTCTAAGTTATTCTCTTCATTGGTTTCTATTTTTATTTAAAATAACTGAATTTAAACATTTCTTATAATTAAGAACATCCTTAACCTAACATGTGATCACTTAGAATCTACCAATACAAATCAATACAATAAATCAATAAAAATAAACATGGTTAGTACACAAACAATAAAATAATCAAAGCTTAAAAATATTCATTACCTGGCAGGCGAAAAATCAAGATTTTTTTTTTTCAAAAAAAAAAATATTTTCCCAAAACAATTTTAAAATTCAACAAAAATTTTTAATTTATATTAAAATGTTTCCTTTACATATAGAAATTATTTAAAATTTGTTTAAATTGCTCAAAAACAAAAGTTGAATTGACTCCCATAATATTAACTTACATGACCTCACTCTCAGCTGATCAAAACTAGGTCAAGTCCACAACCTTGACCCACATGTGTTATGTACAATTTCTATCTGAAAATACATTTAATATCGGTAACATCCTAACTTGAAACACAAAACATAATAAAATAAAACATTTAAAATAACAAAATATTATTATAAATAATAAGCAAATTGACATTTTAATTATTCAAAATAAACAATTCTTAATTTTACATTATTTTCAAATTCTATCAACATTTTGTCACTGGTTGTAAATTAAAATTTTATATTTTTCTTATAAATCTCTTTCTTTATTTGACAATCTTATTTTCAATTACTGTGGGTGATGTAATTATTCGTACTCTCATTTAATGTACTACTTGATTTGTATACATTGTGACATAGCGAGGCGAAGATCTGCTCTCGGCGCCAGCCGAGACGTGACACGAGAAGGCGAGGCGACCCAATCAAGGATCGGCAGCAGCTTGATTGGCCTCAACGTGACCATCTAACGTGCTCGAGGCGAGCCAACCAGGGACCAGCGGCACTCTGATAGGTTCGTGGCATACGACCTGTCAGGGCATAAAAACAGCGCCGCTAAAAATTTTTGGCGCACTCCATTGGACGTCGTCAAGCCAGCTGGAAGAAAAGGAAGAAGGAAGAATGGAGAACGCAGGAGAAGCAGTGATGGACATCGACTGGGACAGCAGCGGGCTCTACATACCGCTGCCGAAAGAAGAGAACCGCAGCACGCCCGGAACAGCGGACGCAGCCGCCGAACATCACAGCGCGGCTCGGGCAGCGTACGCAAATGATTTAGCGTACCCGACAAACGGTCCTTTTAAGGGCCTAAAAAACTATAGTGTGTACGATTGGCGCCATTTGTCCTGTGACAAGTGGCGCCCAACGTGGGGCGACGATCATCTTGCGGATGCAGGATCCAGCCACGCCAGAGAACTACCAGCCGGTACACAAAACAACATGGCGCCCAACAGCTACACCCAGCGGGACACCGGGTTCGAAATAGAGCAAGGCTTTGCGCAATTCGCCGCAGCTCTGAGGTGCACGTTGCCACCGGTGATCACCGCTACATACCATGGCCTCAAGTACGAGGATCCAGAACGATATCTTCAACAGCTAGAGCGACAGCTGCGGGACTACAGAGTCCCACCTGAACAGTGGGCAGATTACGCAGTGCGGCAGCTCCGAGGAGAAGCTGCCACGTGGGCAGAGAGATACACGGGACTGCAGATAAATTGGCCCGAGTTCTGCGACCGCTTCCGGCATCACTTCTGCGGGATGCAACGAGACGCAGAGCTGCTGGCCGAGCTGTACGGACAAACGCAGCGGCAGGAATCGGCGGAAATCTTCATCCTGAGAAAAATCAAGCTGTTTCGCCGTCTGTACCCCGGAGGTGACGAGAGGACGAGCATAGCCATGCTTACACAACAGCTGCAGCCACGCCTTCGACCTGCGCTGAGGTTCCCGCCGCCTATGACTTTAGAGGAACTTTTACAACGGGCAATGAGCATCGAGGCGGACTTGGATCAAGATAGTCGTGCGAGGTCGGGATGACTGCTGAAAACTCCCTGGATCGAGTAGGGGGGTCGAAGCAGTGTCGATCGGCCTCAAGCACGAAAGAGGAACAAAGATTGAACAGCCTAACGCCCAAGTGCCGCTACTGCCCGGGAAGACACTTCCATCGGGACTGCCCTGTGAAGAACCGGCAGGGAAACGACCAAGCGCCCCGGTAAATAGCCCACCGGGGCGCGTGAACCAACTAGGTGCGGACATACCGCGCATTCCAATAGAGATCGCCGGCCGAAAACTGACCGCAGCCTTGGACTCCGCCGCAAACTACGACTTCGTACGAGCCGGTCTGCTGCCCGGAGGAAGGAAGACGGAGCCCCGAGTTGTCCAGCTAGCGCTACACGGTCAGCAATGTCACTCAACGGCCACCGTCGTCGCAGACATTATAATTGGAAGTCTCGCGACCACCACCAGTCTGCTAGAAGTGCCCGGACTGCAAGAAGAAGTTTTATTGGGCCACCACTGGCTCACGGCCAACCAAGCAGTTGTGGACTACCGACGGGGCTGCCTTCACATTGGCAGCGAGAACCGACAGACGGTCTTCTGGAATGACCGCGCGGAGCCCGAGGAAGAGGACATTGACGAAGCTAGCCTTCAAACGTCAGCAGGTGGCCAACACCAGAAACGGCTTCTGGAAATGTTACACCGTCATCGCAGTTTGTTCTCCCGTGGCACGCTCCGCACTACATCTGCGGCCAAGCACGAGATCCGGCTGATAGAAGGTAGCCAGCCATTCCGGCTCCCAATGTACCGGTACTCCGACGAGAAGAAACGCACCATCCGGGAACAGGTAGAAGAGATGCTGAGGCAGCGTATCATTGAACCGGCCACCTCGCCATACAGCTCTCCGGTGGTGATTGTGAAAAAGAAGGACAGCACACCCCGGTTCTGCGTAGACTTCCGGAGGCTGAACGATCAGACCGAGGATGTGGACTCACCACTGCTGCTGATATACGAAACAATCAAGGACCTCAGCGGGGCCCAAGTCTTCTCGACCCTAGATCTCAAGAGCGGCTACTGGCAAATCCCGCTGGAGGAAGAAGCAAAGAAGTACACAGCATTCTCGGTGCCCGACGGAGGTCGCTACCAGTTCCGGGTGATGTGCTTTGGGCTGAAGAACGCGCCCAGCACCTTCCAACGGCTGATGCAGGATGTTCTCACGGGACTATTACGGGAGTGCTGCCTCGTCTATCTGGATGACATCATTGTCTACTCCCCCGACTGGGAAACGCACCTGCGACACCTGGATCAAGTCTTGGAAAGGCTGCAGATGCACCAGCTGACCTGCTCGCTCAACAAGTGTCACTTCGGCCGGGAAGAAGTCGCCTTTCTGGGCCACGAGATTACTCCGGACGGCAACCTCCCGCAGCAGCAACATCTCAGAGCGATTGAAGACCAGCCGGCCCCCAGCAACAAGAAAGAGCTGCAACGCTTCCTGGGAACCTGCAACTGGCTGCAAGAGTACATCCCCTGCTTCGCCATGATTTCGGAACCGTTAACGGACCTGCTGCGGACAAGAAAGTGGCATTGGGACGACACAACTCAGCGAGCCTTCGAAGAGGTTAAGGCCGCTTTCCGGCAGCCGTTAAAACTCTTACGACCGGATCGAGACTTGCCGATGTTTCTGCAGACCGACGCCAGCCAAAAGGGACTTGGAGCGGTGCTTTATCAATGCACCGAAGCCGGAGAGAGGCGTATCATCTCGTACGCCAGTGCCAAGCTCCACGAGGCGGAGAAGAACTACCACTCCAACGAACTGGAGTGTTTGGCAGTCGTCTGGGCCATCAAGAAATACCGGCCATACTTGGAGGATCGACATTTCACCCTAAGGACCGACAACAAGGCGCTAACTTGGCTGAAGCAGGCGACGGGGCAGAAGACGAAGTACGCTCGCTGGGCTCTACTGATACAGAGCTTCAAATTCACCGTCGTCCACTGCCCGGGCAAGGAGAACGAGTTGCCGGACTTCCTCTCGAGGGAACCTGGGCTTGAAGATACTGCCGGCGTCCAAGAAGAACCACGGATGCAGCCTGAAGAGAGGCCACTTCACAGTGTTGCGGCAGCTGCACCCCGACTACAAGAAATCACAGCTGTCGGCATCCATCAGGCAGTGCAGGAGGCGGAAGAAGGCGACCAGGAGTGCCAAGCGTGGAGAAACGACCCTGCGGCGGCTACAGCGAGAGGATACCGGGTGGACAACGGCCTGGTTTGGAAGGACAGACGCAACCAGGAACCAGGATTGTACGTGCCGCCGAGTGTCCGCATGGAGGTCATCAGGCACTTCCACGACTTCCCTGAAGCCGGTCATCCGGGGGCCGAAGAAACGTTTCGGGCCATTGGCAAGGACTTCGTCTGGACCGGCCTAACCATTGATGTCCGCAGATACGTCCGGAGTTGCAGAATATGCGCCCTACACAAGCGCGGCGCAAATCCCGAACAGGACCAACAGCGACCTCACCGACCCAGGAGATGTTGGAATACTGTCGCCCTGGACGTCATGGGACCATATCCGCTGACTCGAGCTGGCAACCGGTACATCGTAGTGGTCACGGATATGATGTCGAGATGGGTGGAAGCAAAGGCCGTGCGCAAGGCGGACGCCGACACCATTATCCGCTACCTGGAGGAAGAAGTGTTCCCTCGTTGGGGATACCCAGAGGCGTTGCTCACCGACAACGGAAAGCCGCTCACGGGCCACAAGTGGAAGCAGATGTGCGACAAGCTGCACATACGACCGTGGACTACAGCCAACTACCATCCCAGGGCGAACCCGACCGAGCGGCGCAACGGCGAGATCAAGAAGGTGCTGCGGATCCAGCTCCATGACTGCAAGGACCATGGCGACTGGGACAAGCGTTTGCCGACGATTCTGTTCTCGCTGCGGAATCGTGCAAACGCCGCCACTGGAGTGACACCGAGCGAGCTTCTGCTGGGCAGAGACCTACGCCGACCCGGCGACTGGAGTCGGCCACACGCAGAACAGGACGTCCGGCCAATTGAGGAACGAGAAGAGGCGGCCAGGTCACACCAGACGCAGTATCAGCGGCGGCGGTATCCGGAACGGAGGACACAGGACCCTACACTGGCCGTAGGGCAGCTGGTGTACGTCAAGAGCCACGCCGGACCAGCCAAAGGACGGAGGTACCCTGGATGGGAGCCAGCCTGGGAAGGTCCCTTTAGCGTTGCCGCAACCCTCGGCGGGCAGATTTACACGGTGGAGAAGGACGGACGTCCATACAAGGTTCACCGCCAACGGCTCAAACCCGCCGGAGAAGAACAATGGGCTGGCCACCGGAGAGCATTCAAGACCCGGGGGAGTTGTGACATAGCGAGGCGAAGATCTGCTCTCGGCGCCAGCCGAGACGTGACACGAGAAGGCGAGGCGACCCAATCAAGGATCGGCAGCAGCTTGATTGGCCTCAACGTGACCATCTAACGTGCTCGAGGCGAGCCAACCAGGGACCAGCGGCACTCTGATAGGTTCGTGGCATACGACCTGTCAGGGCATAAAAACAGCGCCGCTAAAAATTTTTGGCGCACTCCATTGGACGTCGTCAAGCCAGCTGGAAGAAAAGGAAGAAGGAAGAATGGAGAACGCAGGAGAAGCAGTGATGGACATCGACTGGGACAGCAGCGGGCTCTACATACCGCTGCCGAAAGAAGAGAACCGCAGCACGCCCGGAACAGCGGACGCAGCCGCCGAACATCACAGCGCGGCTCGGGCAGCGTACGCAAATGATTTAGCGTACCCGACAAACGGTCCTTTTAAGGGCCTAAAAAACTATAGTGTGTACGATTGGCGCCATTTGTCCTGTGACAACATATATAATCTTTCTCCCCTTTGACTCTAACCACTAACAACTGTAACTTACATGACACCCATCTCTATCAAAAACATCTCCATCAAACACTCTCTAAACCTACTTTATCATTAAACTCAAATCGCTACCTTCTCTCGATATATAAAAAAATACTCTCTAACCCTTTGTACTTGGGATACGTGTTTCCCCCCCCCAAAAAAGCTCATTTCCCATTATCTGGCCCCTGGATTCTACCTAAGGCGACCCCTTACTCACTAAATCGATCCCATCCCGTCCCAACTTATCATTATGTTGCGGACTCCTACATTACACTACCCCCTACTACAAAATTGCCATCCCCAAAAAATCTCAATCTCATTACCTTACTTCATTACAACAAAATAACATCATTAATTATAAACATCAATATATCACTCAAAACTTTACATAGATTCTCCATTACTACTGTGTCAACATCAATACTTCTCAAAACTCTATAATATACATTACTTCAAAACAACATTACATTATCTTCACCTCTACTATTTCTTTAACTTTGACTTCAACTTGGACAGATCTATATGTCCCACCAAATATTCATCACCCAAAAACTATCTCTTATTAACTTGCACAAATTATTACTTTATTTCTCACTTTATCAAGTTATTTTGATCATTCCTTTAAATAGCATCTGTAATACATTGAAACATTACATTAAACATTAATTACTTGGAATATTTACAACCAATATACCAGTGACATTTTCTTGCTGATCAGCTGACCTCCTAACACAATGAAATCACATCTCAAAATTGAACAAATTACATGAAAAATATATATTTATTTATCCTTACTTCTCACCTCCTTGTTTCCCATTTCTCTGATTCTGATACTTTATGTTAACCGCCTGCCAGACGGTTTAATTATATGCTTAGTTCAAAAAATACACAAATCGTATAAAACATATACTTTATATCAACTCTTATATCTAACCTACAAAAATACAATATTACCTTTAAAAAATTATACAATGAACACCTTATAGTGAACGTATGAGCAGCTAGTTATTTGAACAGAGCACAAGCATTTTATTGGATCAAAATTGGAGTTAGCAAATTTTATGTTATAAAATTTAAATTCGTGACTCACTTGAGTCACCTCCCATCCACACACTCTATTGCAAGTTATGTAAGGCTGTGGCGCCTTTTCGCTTCTACAAAGACGGCATATTTTGGACTAGTTTGACCTCTCCGTGTCTTTGCTTCGGCTGTTACATTTTAAAATCTGAATATCAACATATTCTTGTCTATAATTAAACGCCCTTAAACGGGTCTACCACCTGGCCTCGCTGTTCCTACTCGAACAGAGTGGCAGCCGCTGTTCCATAGTGCCTGGATTTCCCCTAAATTTCACCCCCATTTAATTTCTACTATATACCAATTTCAAGTCAGCTATGGTCAAGGGACTTGGTATGACCATAGCTAACCGCTAGCCAAATCCACGATTAGTGCTGGTAAGGCAGTAATCGCCCGAAAAGTCGGGGAAATCTAAGTTCATTTCATTGCCTGCTCTACTTCATCATTAGTATGTGCGACCCGATTGTCTATCAGTGTGTAAATTGAGTTTACACAAAAAGGGTGTGTCGCACATTTTCGCCATTTGGCCTCCGATGGAGGTAACACTCTCTGTTACCCCCAACCCATTTCACTATCTACGAGAGCACAGGCCACCCCCGCAATAGCAACTTAATAACTAACTAATAAAATTTTTATATACATTCTAATATAATATTTTCATCAATAATCGTTTAACTCATTCATAATTTTCTACCATTGGACTTTCTTAAAATTTTCAAAATTTATTATTAATAATTAGTATATATCATTTTCAGTTATTATTACAATTTTTTAATTATCATTTTTATTGAACACAATTATTTCAAATAATCTCACTATTGAATTAAAATCGTAGTTACACCTGTAAACAGGAGCATTCTTTGGAACAACTCTACAGATTCATTCTTGTTTGACATCAAGTCATTTCCAGTTGAGTCAAGTATGTCTAAGAGGAGAATCCTGTCAATTATAGCGGGTATCTATGACCCACTGGGACTCATCGGTCCAATTGTTTTCCTTTATAAACAGTTTATGCAGCAACTGTGGTTGTGCAATCTTGGTTGGGATGAGCCAATTTCTGAGCAATTATATTCGTATTGGCGGTCATTATGCGATAAGTTGTATTTAATTGGTAAAATTATTGTTCCACGCTCTATACGTAGCAATTCTGAGACCAAGCTAGTTGAATTACATGGTTTCGCGGATGCCTCTGAAAAGGGTTATGGATGTTGCATTTATATTAGAGTTATTTATCAAGATTTTATGGCCTCTTGTCACCTTTTGTGTTCTAAATCTCGTGTGGCTCCACTACGACAGGTGTCATTACCCCTCAATGAGCTCTGTGCTTGTTTGTTGTTATCGCGACTTCTATTAAAGGTCACCCCTGCTCTCCATTCCTTTGTCAATAGCGTACACCTGTACTCCGACTCCATGGTATCTCTCTATTGGATTCATGCTCAGTCTTCTAGGTGGAAGACTTACGTCGCTAATTGTGTTGCTGAGATTCAGCGTCTCACTGAAGGCCACACTTGGCATCATATTGATTCGCAACATAATCCTGCTGACATTATTTCTAGAGGATGTCACCCTGTTTTGCGCAATTGTTCGCTTTGGTGGCATGGTCCCGCTTGTTTGTCTCAATCTTCTGAACCCAATCTTTTTTCACCTTTCTCACCTTTTAATGTGTCGCTTCCTGAATGCTCCGTTGAGGAGAAACAAACCCCCAAACGTTCTCTAATTTCTACCTTACCTATTGATCTCTCTAAGGACTTTTCCTCGTTGCACCGACTGACCCGCGTGTACACTTATTGCTTTCGATTTATTAAAAATGCTAGGCCCTCAAAGGCAGAGAAAATTTCGGGAGTTCTTACCCCTACCGAAATTCATTCTACTCTTAACTTTTTCATAAAGCAATCCTAGTCGATCCACTTCGCTACTGAGCTTAATTGCCTTCGAAATGGGGCTTCTGTCTCTATTAGGAGTAAACTGTCTTCTCTGGACCCATTTCTTGATAAGTTTGGCATCATACGTGTCGGCGGACGTCTACAGCAGTCGCAACTACCTTATGATAATAAGCATCCCACTGTCTTGCATCCATCGGCTCACATTACTCGCCTTATAATCGAGAGCGAGCATATTTGGCTCCTCCACGCTGGTGCTCAACTTGTCCATCACTCACTTCGTCAACGCTGGTGGATCATTAACGCCAAGATAGTGATTCGTTCCATCATTCGTAGATGCATCAAATGTCTTAGATTTAATACCAAATATCAAGCTCAAAGGCTTGGTGTTTTGCCATCTCCCAGGGTTACTCCTTCCAGGCCGTTTTTATTCTGCGCAGTGGATTATGGTGGTCCCTTCATGATCCGTCATGGCGGGCAGAGATCTAGGGCGCTGTCCAAGTCATATGTGTCTTTATTCATTTGCTTAGCCACTAGGGCCATTCATTTGGAATTGGTTTCCGACCTCACGGCCAATGCGTTTATAGCTGCCTTACGTCGCTTCATGGCCCGTAGGGGCATACCTAGCCAGTTATATTCTGACAACGGCATGAACTTTAGGAAGTCATTTTCTCAGAAAATTTAATTACACAACATTTAAATAGTCAATCAAAATATTTAAAACAGATCAAATTGTTTTAATTAATTTAATTATGAACAACACAAATTTCATTACCATCATAACAATTATTATTAGTCAATTACTGTTTTCAAAATTAATTCGGTTATTTGTTTAAATTACAAATGTTATTATTATTATTGCAACAATTACACACACTTGTTTACTTAACATTCTACAATGCACACAAATAAATTTACTACATTTTATTTACAAATTTTTGTTATTAACTGTTCAGTTTTTCCGCACTTCATTGTCCAAATCTGCCATGTCAAAACCACAAAACAAAATGTTTATAACTGTCTTTTATTGTTTTATAGTTTAGCCTCCATCATCATAGATTAACCTTGGTTTTATATAACATCGTTCAATTTCATTCACACACAAATTACTGTTTTGTGTGTTGTAATCATAAAAACTAAATTCATTCATCTTGCCAAAATACTCATTAAACCAGTCAACGTTTAGTACATTTGTTAAGTCTCCATCAGTAATTGTATTCATTATTGGGTTATTTATTTTTATATTGTCCATTAACTCATTATTACTTAGACACATTTCTATCCTCAATTTCCACTCATCATACTCTCTATTCAATTCATACAATTCTCTATTTAAATCTCTCTCATCCCCATACCAAATCACACTCTCAAAATTATTACAGACAGAGGGTACAAAATTACGCAACAAAAATAAATACTTCAATTCTTCTACCAATACGGGACTCTTGCCCTTCATAAACAATACTTGTGAACACATTACATCATCATTAAGGGGAAAATTTACCCTCTGTCCCCACTCTACCACAACATTATTTTTCCTCTCTCTCTCTAACTCATAAATACACATTAACCTTTCATTATCACTACATTCTGCAATTTCATTAGTACTCTCATTATTCATTTGTACCGTATCGGTCTCTGATACTAACTCTTTAAACACACTACTATTCTCAATATTACATTCATTATTTTCGACATTATCATTATTATTGGTTAACTCTTTGTCTAATACAACATTGCCATTACAACTCTCATTTGTATTACTCTTACTCTGTTCTACTTTATTCAAATTATTTCTTATCATTTCATTAGTATTTTCAAGACATTTATTCTTTTCTTGTATATCATTTATTAAACCATCAAATTTTACGCTAATACTCTGCTGCAACTGAGTATTCTGTTGTTCACATTTTATTCTCTGTTCATCTAATTTATTGTTAAAATCACTTCATCTTATTTAAAATTATATCATTATCATCAAAACGTTTATTTAATTCTTTAAATTGATTCAACATAATACTTATTACATCCATGTCATCTGCTTGTTTATTTTTATTAGTTGAAACTGGGGTCAACTGAACCCCAGAATCAACATCTGTTTCGCTTACTTGTGTTTGAGCCGCAATCGGAGTGGAATGAACGATTATATTACCGCCGACAGCTGTTTCTGTAACAGCGCTCAGCCCCACTGTCAGCATACCACTTTCATTCAGCGATTGCGACTCAAGGTCACTTTCACTCATAACTGAATCTATTACACTACTTTTCTCTGTGTTCTCAGACATTTTTATTTGATCTATTTTTTCTTACGTAACAACTACCAATGATTAATCTTTTTTCAAAACTGATATTACAACATACATAAAATCACCCTTTTATCATAATTACGTAAGTTTACATCACTACAATTTTGCTTTCGTAACCGTACTCCGTTCAATGTACTGTCAAATGTAGGCCGGTGCAATACAACCTTTTTTGTTATATTACATCCTGGCGTCACGGCACCAATTGTAACTTTTTTTTCTTTTTGGTATTTATTTAATCAACTATATTGAAACTTCCACTTACCTTCAATCTTCGATCTGGCCGGATCGCATAGTGGGGACGAACCCAATTCGTTCGACGAACTTGACAGTACATAAAACGAAATAAGGTTTTTGAAAGAATTTAACTCTCAATATTTACCATTTGAAAAATAGTAGTTTTTAATTTTTACTGTTGTTGAGCATCTTACATGTATAAAATAACAAATTTTGTTGTTCTCTACTCTGTTTTTTAAACTTGGAATGAGACTTATACATAGCTGATTATTAATACAAAAAAAAAACATAATTACCTTACCTTCTATATAACACACACATACAGAAATGTAAACAGCCCAGCCTGCCTTTCTCACATATATTAATTTTAATTTATTAAAAAACCCATACCATTTTAAAACCCCACAGCCCGTACACTTTTATTAAAATGAAAACTGCCGGCAACGTGGTTCGCGCGCACACTCATCGTTCTTGTAAATTTCTTGTTTTTTAATGTCCGAAAAACATCTGATTCTGTTCTACATTTTGGATTGACCGCGGTCACATAAATTTTTACTGTTGTTTCACTCTATTAACGGTAAAACATAAAATTTTATACGGAGCCTAACTTGGCTCTGTACCGGTCACGGTACGCACAGAGTAAGACTGGGAATCGTCCTTTTTTGAGCGGCAGTAAGTTACTTGTTCATAGCCAAAGGATTTCATCCCCGTTAAAAGTTGATTTGCTGTGTTCTATCAACTTTATTCATGAAGCATCGTGGTTATATCAGCAAAGTGTGTCAACGATCTCTAGCCACTGCTAGTCTGATGTCACTAGCAGTAGGCGGGACTTAACTCCATTTCCTGTAGTTGGCTGGTTGATGTCACAAATGGTTCGCTCCAGCGCCATTTTTTACAGCGTCGTTTGTTTCTCTCGGCGTCCCAACAGCGCGCATGCTTGAGTCGTTGAGTGCGTGCACCGTCACACTTATACAGAGTTCTGAGAATTCGAGGGTGGTACAAATTCTTGGCTTGGTTACACAACAGAAACTGCGTCTTGTCTTTGTTCTAACTGTTCTACTTGCCACGTGGTCTGTTACAATGGAAATACCGTTTGCACAATATTTTTTACAAAACCCCCAAAAAATGAAATAAATAAAAATACAAATACCCCATACCCGCAATAAATGAAATGACCCAATTTTGACACGTTACAACATTTTACTTTTGGGATTCAGACAAGTGATTCCTTTAATTATTGCAGAGTTTGAAATAAAACGTCTCTCGAGGTCGCTATCTATGATATGTAGAATTTCATCAAATACTAGAGACTTGAAATCAGTTGGGTGTACAGGTTTCAAGCTGTCTTTTTTGGCATATCACAAACATATTCCACAAGATGTTTTGGTAACTTTCGAATTCTGCCAAGAGTAGAAGAATCTGTGGGAATATCAGTGCCTATTTTTGTTGCTACATCTACACTTTCTTTCCACACAGAAGTGAAACCTGTATCAGATTCATGCATTTGGTTGAAAAGATCTCTTGTAGTTTCGACCAAATTGATCGCAGCAACAATATCACAACCTTTGCCCTGGAGGAAATCAGACCGTGACTTGGATTCTTTCAACAAACATGTGAACAGGCATAAATGAAAAATAAAAGAAAAGTTCAACTTGTCACTGAATTCTGACACTTCTGCAGCTCGTTCTGAATTTTCACTCTGGATATTTACTAGTGTTACAATAATACCTTCAATTGTCTTCTTCACAGCCAAACATGTAGCGTACTGACAGGCCCATCGGGTGTCACTTAACTTTTTCAATTCCACTTTTCCTGTCTTCATTTTCATTTGTGTATCTATAAACATTTGATGGACTGCCGGGTCGGCACTCATGAAAACATACAGTCCCTTCAGTGTCATAAAAAAATCTGTAGCTGACTTGATCCCTCTACATGTTGCCACTATAACCAGATTCAATTTATGGTTCATACAGTATGTGTAGCTGGCTTGTGGAAATTCCCTGCTTAAAAGAGCTTAACACTTGCACAAGAGCCACTCATGACTGCAGCTCCATCATACGTTTGTGCAACACAGTCGTTTAAATCAACTCCACAGTTTGCTAGTTTTTGTTTAATACAAATTAATAAAGAAGAAGCATCCACTTTTTTGCAGGTTCAAAGCCTAGAAATCTTTCGTATATATTCCCATCTAAATAGTAACAAATCATTATTGATAATTGCTCAGTTTTTGAACAATCTTTTGACTCGTCAACCATTAGAGCAAAATACTGAGCTTTTTTACTTTGTCTGTTATATGTTCTAGCACAATATTGCTCATGGTGCTAAGAATTTCTTTTGAATACCATGATGAGTGTATTTTTTTCTTTTATATTCAAGCTTTTTTTTTAACAGTTGGATCTTTTTTCCCTATAAGTTCCATTAATTCTAAAACATGTCCCTTGTTTTCACTCTGTTTTGATTCATCATGAACTCTTTGAGCTATTCCTTGTAGGGCTGTGAATCGAAATACATCAGCAAATGTTTCAGTGTATCCTCTATTTTCTTGAACTTCAAGAGCATACGTTTCATCTAGCAGAGCAGCAATTGTTGCTTCCTCCCCAAACTTACTTTTTAAATTTTTGAAAGACTCCCAAGCAACTAAAGAATGTTTGTGGGATGAGCTGTTTTCATGCTGCTTAAAACCGGAATTAGATTCTGTTGCTCTTTTCCAATTACTGTAACCTTCATTTACAAAACTAAGCAATTCACTTTTTGTGCCTTGAGTTTGGGGACAAAAAATTCGACAGGCAAAACAAAATGCAGCATCATTTATAATACTGTATTCAAGCCATGGGTGGATTTTGTACCAACCTGGCTGGAAATTCCTTTTTCTATCTCCAAACTGGCGAAAAGGAAAATGTTGTAATAGTGGTTGTTTTGGTTCATCAGTAGGTTTTGTAGCTATATCACTAATTGAACCAGAT
This sequence comes from Magicicada septendecula, assembly GCA_034769895.1. Taxonomy (NCBI): domain Eukaryota; kingdom Metazoa; phylum Arthropoda; class Insecta; order Hemiptera; family Cicadidae; genus Magicicada; species Magicicada septendecula. The sequence goes on along the minus strand of CM068371.1, from coordinate 246,933,690 downwards.
GGATTAGTGCTGCTGATGCTACTGCTAGGAATAGAAAATAAATCAGTACCTTTATTTTCACCGAGTTCTTCGTTTTCTGACTGTTTTCCTTCTTTCCGTACTTCCATATCATCATCATCAAACACAATTTTTTCAGGTTCAGTTTCGGGATCCTGAAAACTAACCTCAGCAGTTACAGGTGTGAACGTTGTAGGTGTTGTAATGTCCTCTTCATTTGGTTTAACAATTTTTTGTTGCAGAATGAAGAAGTCCGAAATGCTACGACGTTTTGCCATTTTTATTGTCACTTTTCCACATTCACTTTCAATAAGACGCACAATATTCTACACAAACGGTCAAACACGAAACACAGATTACTGTCATGAGACCTTTTATTGTTTATATACAAATTAACCTCAAACGTATTTAAACGTACATAACATAAAAACTGAAAGAAAGAATCGAACGTGAGACAAAGTGCTGTCCATATTTAAATAAAATTGGCAGTTAAACACGTTAACTCTGCTTATGCAAACCACAAAACGACAGACACGGAAATAAAATCGTTGACTTAATGAAAACGAAAGTACGACCACAGGCCCGAGAAACCAAGACTTATTTATTGTTTATATGCAAATTAACCTCAAACGTATTGAAACTGCATAACATAAAAACCGAAAGAATGAATCGAAGATGAAACAAACTGCTGTCCATATTTAAATAAAATTGGCAGTTAAACACGTTAACTCTGCTTATGCCAACCATAAAACCACAGACACAAAAATAAAATCGTTGACTTAACGAAAACAGAAGTACGACCGCAGACCGAGAAACCAAGACTTATTTATTGTTTATATGTATATGCAAATTAACCTCAAACGTATTGAAACGTACATAACAAAAACCGAAAGAATGAATCGAACATGAGACAAAGTGCTGTCCATATTTAAATAAAATTGGCAGTTAAACACGTTAACTCTGCTTATGCCAACCATAAAACCACAGACACAAAAATAAAATCGTTGACTTAACGAAAACAAAAGTACGACCACAGACCGAGAAACCAAGTCTTATTTATTGTTTATATGTATATGCAAATTAACCTCAAACGTATTGAAACGTACATAACAAAAACTGAAAGAATGAATCGAACATGAGACAAAGTGCTGTCCATATTTAAATAAAATTGGCAGTTAAACATGTTAACTCTGCTTATGCAAACCACAAAACGACAGACACAAAAATAAAATCGTTGACTTAACGAAAACGAAAGTACGACGACAGACCGAGAAACCAAGACTGACCGACCGACAGTTTGTGTACACTCTGACGGTTGTTTGTTTCATGTTTCCGTTCTAAAGATCTTTTAGTTTCATTCTAAACACGTGGAAAACATATTTCTTGTTGAATTTTATAAAAGATAGTTTGACTTTGATCTCTCAAATTTCTCCGTCTTATCTGGGTGGGCCAGAGGGTGGGGCAAGAAAATTTTGGGTGGGCCCGGGTCCACCCTGGCCGTAGCGCCACCACTGGATGTATTATAATATATGGATCATTTTGTTGTCAGCATCAAATGAAATGCTGATACATGTAAGTGAAACTGTCAGGGAGTGAATGAATTATACATGCTTTAGCATGTTTTTTTTAATGAAATAAGTTAAATATAACATTTTAAATTTATATTTACATGATTTAAAATATAATATATAGAATTAAAAAATTTTACCTATTTAAATACTAATTAAAATGAAGTAGCATATTTTAAAATTCAGTGTACACACAAGGCATGTGTGCATTATGTGTAAACTGAATTATGAGACTACACACAGCTGAATTGTGGGAATTAAAAAAAACTGGAGTGAAGTTTGTATTGGCAGGAGAGCTGTATTCCTATTAATATTGTCTTTAAAATTTATAGATAAAATTAGCTTGGGGATCTTTGAATATTTGTTCCCTATTATACGAAATAAATTTTGGTATTGTGTAGAATACTTGAATTCTACTTTCTACATGGTTTTGAAAACTATCTATTGTTTAATTTAATTTGATTAGTTCACCTGAGGAGAACCATAGATTGGTAGTGATACAAAAGTTGTAGCTTTTAAATGATTAATGATGGCATGTGTCTGTAAGAAATAATTAATAATAATTTCACACTCTTGAATCTTAACTTTAAGAATTGTGTAAATAATCACTTTATTCTGTATCATGGGGGAAAGTGATGGAAGGTCCTCATTTCCAATTAGCAGTACACAATGCCTTCTTTGATTAATGTATAGGCCTCTTGTTTTGTGTGCTGATCCTGCCAAGACACAGTTGAACAGTTATCAGACATATATAGAACAAAGTGGTATAAAGAGATCACATAGAATGGAATCAGTTATTCTGTTCTACCTTGCCTTGAAATTAACCAGTAACAAAAATAATAAAAGAATGCAGTATCAATGCTTATTGCGGATGCCAGTTTTGAACAGTTGTGACAGAATGGATTATAACTGTTACATCACCTTGTTTGTAGTGCTGTGAAAGCAGAATAAAGTTACTTTGTGTAATTGTATTTGTTACGTTGGAAACAACCAAGTCTTGAATGATCCTCTGTAGCATCACTGTTTGGAATATTATTACAGTTATGTGTGTATAGATGTAAGAAAACTAATTTGTTTGTGACTTTCAGCAAAATCTTTTGTTCCGCCTCCAAAAGCTTTGCTCGATGTGATCACCGAATGGATAGAGGAAAATCATACACTTTGTTTAACAGCACTGCTTGTTAATCTGCAGCCTGCATTGCCATTGGGAGGTATTCCTATGCCTGCTGTTACACCATTTGCTGGTCTTATGAGGTCTGTACTCAGAACATGTAATGCATGTGTGTATTACATTGAGAACTTACAGATTTCTAAGAAAATAATATTTAATAAATATACACAACTCCCTTACCTTTATCGGGTCTCAGAGTCTTCACGTGAACTCGTACCTATAAGTGATTCAGGGTTAAACTTCGTAATAATTACTCTCATTGCATTGGTTAACTCATTCAAATTTTATTAAACATTCTTTATACTACTTTTGAATTTTCTTGCCTTCCATTTTATGGCTCAAACTATTATTATTTCTTTTAATTACTTTTCTCATTTATAATACACAAAACGAAAACATTTACTGTAACATTGTTGCACTTATTCTAATCATTAATTTTTAGCAAGACAACCCAGTATTTGCGTACATGCTTCATTCATACTTTTACCCCATTTATTTGATTTAGAGCTCATCTTAGTTTATAGTTTCATAATTGATTGGATATTGTACAGTTACGTATTAACGGCGTCACTGCTGACCATGTGCTGCACTCCGCATTTTTATCACTATTTGTCCGAAAAATGTTATACTGTTTTAATTTCGAAAAGTTTCTGTTGATTAAATTTGTTCACTGCATCAAAATGTTACAATTTGCACTGTTTTACTCAAGTGGTTTCACATTTTTTACCAGTTTTATGAAACTTTCGGCTCGCGAGCCTTTATGTTGAACCGCCCGCGAGCCACAGCTGCAGATGACCGATGCCAAAACTGTGTTTCCAAGATGGCCAGGCGTTCTTCATGCACGGCAACTTGGTCTGTGATTGGCTCACAGAGGGACCACGTGACACAACAAATATTTAACACTGGTTATAGTACATCCACTCTAAGTGACCAGTGAGCCGAGTCTGTGCTTATTCAACTGCACGGGCACACACTTCCGCACGGTATCACATTCCAGAGCATCAGAAAACAGTGTATGTTGATAAATTTTCCGGACCAACGTGTAAACGGGCGTTACCTACAGGAATGTCTATTGTTACAGACCGAGGCCCGATCTGGGTAACTCCGCTGCGTCGCACTCACAATTAAATTAAAACCTATTGCCCATTCTGTCCCGTTACAATACCCCCCCCAATGAGAGGTTTTCTGCCGAAACAGAAAAACTCTCATTGCTAACCCTAAGAGGATCAGTGAGGATATGGCGCCAACAACCCCCCTTTATTCCTTAACACATCATGGGTAAACTACCCCCCTAGCTCGGCGACTATGGCTGCATCTGAACGACATTACTGGACTTCTCTCTTCGAGATCCCAACACCGTAAAATCGGACAGGCACTCACCACAGTACCACCTAACCTTGTAACATTCCAAATAAAATCAACAACTAGCCTTATACCATACCAGATCCTCAACCGATATATCTCCCCTTACATACATACTGGATTGCCTTTAGCAAAATACTGGGTGCGTACACATATTCATTACTACATTAAACACACTATCTCCACATTAATTATTAATATAAAATTCACAGAAATATTTTATATTTGCTCCCAAACGAAATTCATTCCCATTTCTCAACCTTAAATTTTTCTTGACGTTTAAATCAAATCAAAGTATTTAAATTTTATTCAAATAGTGAAATAAATCTAAGTCCCTTACCAAAGATTCACATTTCAGTTAATTTACACCATCTCTTCAATTAATTAATTTAGTTGCAATTTTCAAAATTCAAAGTCTTTATGAATTTATTTTTCTTTACAACTCCTCTTAATTTACATGTTAACAATCCTGTTAAACAAACTAAAATAAACAACTTATCCCTATCATCTATTCAAACACAATTACACATTATTACAAAATATACCAAAATATAAACATCATGAATCAGCTTCTCTACCTATAGTGAACATTAAAAATTAAAATAAAATTCTTTACTCCAAAGAACAAAAATTAAAAAAAAAAAAAAAAAAAATTAATTTCCAAAAATATCTATTCTGACAGTTAATAAAAAAAACAAAATCATTTAATTGCATTAATTAACAAAAGAATCCATGAATCAATTACTAGAAACATACTACATCTCTAACTCCAGTCATCAGCTGATGTCTCATTCCCAGGTGAATGACCTTACTTCAGTCCTACTAAATACAACTAACACAAATACACAAAATTATACAATATAAAATAAATAATACATGTTTATAATTCCTACACTCTAACATAGTACCACATAATAAAACATAAACATTCATAAATAATACAAAACTCATTTCATTACAAAAAACATCTCATTCGCATCTGAATACAATTTACAACATTTCAAATTTAAGTTTAGTTTCAAATTCTATTAACTCTACCTTGTTACATTTATTATTACATTTCTATTATGAATTTCTATTAATCATTTTCATCATCATTAATTTGTTCGGGTGATTCTCAGTCATCCACAATGATCTAATTTATCGAATGGGCATTTAAATATAACCTTACCCCACTTCTTCCTCTAACAACCCCTAACAGACTTACATAGGGCGACACCGATCTCTCAATAATATTTACTTCCATTAAATTCTCTAAACCACCTTAAATCCTTCTCCTCTTAGAACCAAATACCGGCTACCCTCTTTGTACCTAGGATGTGTGTTCCCTTCCCGTATGCTCATTCCCTTATTAGTTCCTGGCCCTTTCCCAGGTAACTCCGCCAAACCCCATTTAAAACTATTCACCTCCTGCCACAACGCCTGTCGTTGAGGGCTCCTTACCACACCACCCTCTTTACAAAATTTCACCATCATCTATTTACTCTCCAATTACATTACTCTCCTTTTCTCTACATACATGCACTATCGCTACTGTGTCCCTACTACTGACCCGTTACTGTATTATTTTTATTCCAGAAATTCTTATTTTGTCTTAACACCCATTTAAAATTAACTTTGACTGACTTAATGCCTTATTGAAATAATTATTACCCAAACTCTACCTTTTACCACATTTTACATTAAGTTAACCCTTGAAAATTATACTAGAAAATTCATAACTACCTCAAATTAATTTAATTAGTTAATTTAACCTTTTAGACTCATCTAAAATTTATTATTCAAACATTTTACTTGATTTCAATTGCATTATAAACTTCATACTTACATTACATCACTCACTTGAATAAACACATGATTCCTGTCATAGACACAAAATTATAAACATTCATTACAACAAATATAGTGTACATAACTCCATGGATCTTCTGGAACATTGTAACAGTCATATGACTCCACAACTAAACACATTTTGCATTTATTCATTTGCTCTCTATTATCAAGTTTAAATCTTATATAAATCATTTAAACTGATTATCAAAATTTATTTATACAACATTCATTAATTAATTAATTCATCTCAAATTATTTAACTCAATTAGTTTTTTAAAACACATAGTTACTTTAATTACAATAGTCAAAACAATTACAATTCATTTATTATCACCTTCATAATTATTCTCATTGTTTGTGTCGTTTAATAAAATATTATTATTAAAATCAATTACTACTGCATATACACCTTGTTTACATAAAATACATTTTACCACACCAACACAATCTCACTATAAATTTATTTACAATTATTTGTCATTATTTTTCTGTTTATCACACATAATTTCATAAGTTAGCTAGGTCATCACTATAAACTAAAATAATAAAATGTTCATTCACTGTTTCTAACCCCCATCATCGTATATTAACCTGATGTATTTAAAACACAACTTTTTTTCATCTACATACATTACATTATAATTATTATTGTAATGACCACTTTCGTTAATTATATTAACATAGTAATTAACAACATATTTGTCTCCCATTAATTCATCAAACCCGTCTACTTCGGTATTTTTGGTCCAGTCACGCTTGGTATTTTTTGTCAACATACGGTAAGTTATTTTATCATATTCTTCCACTATATCCCTCACATCATAAGGTAAGTGTTTATCATCTACAACGGTATCATCAAAATAATCTTCAATCTTTATTTCACAAGGTAAGCATTTCATATATTTTATTCCCTCAAATTCTAATCTCTTAACTAACCCCTTATAACCTCTATTTAACTTAAATATCTCTATCATTCTATCTCTCTCAACATATTTCTCATCATAACATCGGTCACAACACCACTGACCTATTCCACTCCATACAAAGGGCACCATAAACTTACTACACTTCTTGGCCCTTCCAAGAACACCACAAAAAATTAAGGGACTATTTGAAGACACCTTGTCTTCCATACAACTACCGGAGGAAACCTTGTCTTCATACCACCACGGTGAAAACCCTGTTTCACTATATATTTGGGAAAAATCTGCCCTTTGCCCACCTAACCTCTCTTCACACTCTCACAATTTCATCAACACTCGGTAACACTTCGTTACTAAACCCTACTTCAACAGAAACTTCATTACCACTATTTGATTTCACTGTGTCACTCTTAAGTAGCTCGTTTTCAATTATTTTACCGCTATTACTTGTTAACTCATTATTAGAATTATCGTTATTGCTCACCTTGTCTGCCGCCACCTGTTTTACATTTAAACTAACACCATTACTATTAACACATATATCTCCGTTATTTTCATTTATTTTGCACTTACCTATATCTGTTCTCCACTCTCCCATTTTCTCAATATTTCGTTCTAATCTGTTAAAGTTATTTTCAACTATCTCATTTGTATTTTCCAAATGGTTATTGATTTCATTAAGATGGTTTTTTAACTCACTGAAATTACTTTCACATTTGACCCTCTGTTCATTAATTTCATTACTTAATTTATCAAACTTGCTATCAAACTTTTCGTCATTGGCATCAAAACGTTTACTGATAAGGTTAAATAGGTCGTTCATTGACAACTCTTTTCCTTTTATATTTGTTACCTCGGAAGTCGATTTTGCTCCCGTCTCACTACTTATATTTTCATTTGGTTTCTTATTTTTACTATCTAACTTTGGGGTTAATTGAATTCCCGAATCATTCGTGACATTTACTTCACTTGTAACATTAAATTCGTTTATCTTATTGTCTTGACCCACATTTGGAGTCGAATGGACTTCAAGGCCGCTCATGACAGCTGATTCATTAAAATTAATTATTTCATTTATATCATTTTCGTTATTTCCTGCCATTTTTTTATAAATTTACTGATTTTCGTTTAAATGATTCTCTTAACTTACATATAAAACATCTTACACTTAACTCAAAATTATTTTATCACTCACTTAACCTAACATCATTCTCTGTACATAATATATACGTATTACAACTCAACCTCTAAATCACTTAGTCACGAGTAGACGTGGCCTGTACATAATTTGAATTTGTACAAACTTTCCCTGTTCGGTCGCGCCGTTGAGAACTTACAGATTTCTAAGAAAATAATATTTAATAAATATACACAACTCCCTTACCTTTAACGGGTCTCAGAGTCTTCACGTGAACTCGTACCTATAAGTGATTCAGGGTTAAACTTCGTAATAATTACTCTCATTGCATTGGTTAACTCATTCAAATTTTATTAAACATTCTTTATACTACTTTTGAATTTTCTTGCCTTCCATTTTATGGCTCAAACTATTATTATTTCTTTTAATTACTTTTCTCATTTATAATACACAAAACGAAAACATTTACTGTAACATTGTTGCACTTATTCTAATCATTAATTTTTAGCAAGACAACCCAGTATTTGCGTACACGCTTCATTCATACTTTTACCCCATTTATTTGATTTAGAGCTCATCTTAGTTTATAGTTTCATAATTGATTGGATATTGTACAGTTACGTATTAACGGCGTCACTGCTGACCATGTGCTGCACTCCGCATTTTTATCACTATTTGTCCGAAAAATGTTATACTGTTTTAATTTCGAAAAGTTTCTGTTGATTAAATTTGTTCACTGCATCAAAATGTTACAATTTGCACTGTTTTACTCAAGTGGTTTCACATTTTTTACCAGTTTTATGAAACTTTCGGCTCGCGAGCCTTTATGTTGAACCGCCCGCGAGCCACAGCTGCAGATGACCGATGCCAAAACTGTGTTTCCAAGATGGCCAGGCGTTCTTCATGCACGGCAACTTGGTCTGTGATTGGCTCACAGAGGGACCATGTGACACAACAAATATTTAACACTGGTTATAGTACATCCACTCTAAGTGACGTGTGAGCCGAGTCCGTGCTATTCAGCTGCACGGGCATGCACTTCCGCACGCTATCACATTCCAGAGCAGCAGAAAACAGTGTATGTTGATAGATTTTCTGGACCAACGTGTAAACGGGCGTTACCTACAGGAATGTCTTGTTACAGACCGAGGCCCGTCTGGGTAACTCCGCTGCGTCACACTCACAATTAAATTAAAACCTATTGCCCATTCTGTCCCGTTACAACATGCATGTGTTTTTTTGGCATGACACAAACATTACATACAGTATTCAAAAAGCACTTGCTGTAACATTCTGCAAATATTTTATTATACGGAAAAATTCAGTTTGCACTGTTATGGGGGGAGGTGTTGTTTCAGCAGTAGTCAGTGTGTAATTGATTGCATTCTGTAATGTTTTTAAGTCTCCAGTTCTACATATAAAGTGGTATCAAGAAAGACTGATGTAATTTGGTTGGACTAATGTAGTTCACACTTTTCAATACTTAATCAACATTTATATATATTAAACTTTAACTGTGAACTTTTTGGCTTTGTTTCCCAAATTGGATTGGTTGGATTGGTATGGGAAAAAAGCCAAAAAGTAAGTGTTCACAGTGAAAGTTTAATATATATAAATATTTTAAAAAGTGAATGAAGAGGATGTACCAACAAGATAATTAATCAACATTTCTTTATTGATACAACAATCCAGTTTGCGTTCTAATATTCCCAGTTTCCTGAAATAATAAACTCTGCATGGCTACTAATATACAAGTCCCAGGTTTGATTCTGAGGCTCACACAAGGCAGTCTACCCTGCCTGACTCCTAGACTACATTGGTGGTACAGAAAGGATCCATTATTGTTATTAAATATTGAACTAATCACAAAAATGATTGACCTCACAGTTACTAACAGATTGTCACTGTATATTTTGACAACTAACTACTGTTTAATTTAAATTTATTAATTCACCTGAAGATGACCACTGATTTTTATTGGTCATAAGAATATAATTAATAATAATTTTATGCCACTGAATTTTGGCTTTAAAGGTCAGAGTACTTAGTACTCTGTCACAGGGTCAAAGTGAACATATTTTCCAGTTTTCAGTACAGACTGTCCCTTGATCAATGTGTAGCTCTATTGTCACTATATGCTTTTTCTAGTCTCTTCATTCTAATGGTTTCTTTACACTTTTTAAAGTGTTTCAGTATATCACTGGCAGTTCACAGAATGTCTTTGGTCCAGAAAATCTGCCTTGATTATCCAAACAATTTCACCATGAGTTTCTGTGCTGTTCGCTGGCTTTGAACTTTCTACACCTTGAGGAAGTGATGTGATGCCATTCCAAGGATTGATCTTTTATTTCTGGGTCATAAAGATATGTGTACATTTCATCCCCGGTCACCTCGTAGAAAAATACAAAAAATGTAGTCATAATTGACTTCCAGCAGTTCAGAGATGACTGCTTTTCCTTTTAAACCAATTGTCAGCTGCTGAGGTACCCACTTTGCCCAAACTTTATGATTTCACAGGTCTTCAGTAATATATATGGCATTGTGACCAAAGTCATATTACCCAGCAAGCTTGAATTGTGACTCGTCTGTCTGCACAAATCAGTTTGTCTAGTCTTTGAAGATTCATATCAGTGATTGCAGTTGACAGTCTCCTACTCCATGGTTTGTCTTCAGTACTGGTTTTCTCTTCTTCACACTTCGTCATCGACCTCTGCATTATGCTCTTGTCAGTTGTTTCACTCTGTAAAAGTTTTGTAGCTTTGTGTGGATCTCAACCAGAGTGCCCATTTCATCAAGTATTCAATGCCACTGTTTTTTTATGCTTGGGATTCATTAATCACTGCATTGAAGTAAAAAAATGTTTCTAGAATATGTGCACAGAGAAAGATTTACTCTGTCTACATGCATAGTGTTGATACAGTGCTTGTTCAGTTTTAGTACAGCCCTCGCAGTACTAAACCATACCTCGCAGGAATAGCCTATGAACATTACCATATAGATGAACTCATCTATGTGATATTTTAACATTATATTCTGGCAAACATTCTTGCCAACCCACTAACTGACTTGGATTTTTGAAGTAACTGTCTGTATTCCATGAAGTCCCTCCCATACAGATACATATAGAATTCCCTTAGCCCACAATCTTCTTCTGTAATGATCTATGGAAACTGGTACAATGTATGTTATTTGTTGCACAAATTATGGTTTTATCGTACATGGATGCTATATGAATGTGTGTATTTTCTCAAGCAGAAATTATGCAAAACAAAAGCTTTGTATAAAGTCTTTGTATAAAGCTATTTTTTCCTTTCCTTTTTATTATCACTTTTGACAGAATATTATCAATATAAAGATCTTATTTAGATAAAATTTCAGTTTGGCATGCAAACAAATTATTTCAGTTTCTTAACCTTTGTGGTCACTTAACATGTTTTTGTATTTTTTAGGTGGTGCATTCTATCTCCATTTTGCCAGGACAATGAGACAAAGTTATTATATTCTAAACTACACTTGTTATTACTGAAGTGTCTCGTAGAGAGTGACTGGAACCAAAGGGGAAGTAATGTTGCGTGCGCGCAAAGTCTTGCTGCTATAATTCCACTAATTATGCACAAGGTGAATTCAGATAGTTCATCTGTGGAGAAATGTATTGATATGTTGGCACAATCTGTTCACATTTCTCTGTATTCAAAAGCTATGTATGGTAATAAACGTAAGTATTTGTACGTTGTTGAGTTCATAAATATGTGAGAAAATGGTTTACTTAGTAATCAGTATACTTAAAACACAAAGTTAAGTATATTTTGTGTAGTTTATTTGTAAATATATTCAAATATTTTTTTAAATGCAGATTTAAATGAATCTGTCCGTCATAAAAAATGAAATTCAAGCCTGTATAGTTGGTTATTAAGTCATCACACAGAAACAAGAGTTGATTGTTCTGAACAAAAGTTCAGTTAAAGTTTTTGATCACATTAAGTGTACGCTAACTACAGAAAATGTACTGTCTTTGAGTATTAATATAATTTTATTTTCAGAAATTCTACTACTTCATTTTCCAACAATGAAGAGAACTTCTTTTTCTTGTCTTTGCTGTTGCCTTTGGTTGACACATGGCACAAGATAACCAATAGGTTTAGAAACTTGATTTGAAAGCGCATATAACATATTCCAATACTTACAGGTTTAGACTATGTAATGTCAGATTGCATCTTTTGGTTTAAGTTCACAACCAAACTTATGCCTATTATTTTGTTCATCACTATTATGTTGTCTCCTTGTTTTCCCATTTTCACGAGATCTTTCCTGTCTGAGGCTTTGATTCTGGAGGGTCAGGAACTTTGATTTTGGGCTGTTATCTGTCTAGAAACTCATCATCACCTGTGCCTGGTTGGGGTAGGCTGTCTACTGCCTATAATTGTTACTCAGCCCTTATGTGCAGCCACTGGTATACTTGAGGCTCCTCCGCTCCACTAGATGTGGGTCCTGTTGCTAACGTAAACTATCCTGCCAAACCAGGGCCCAGGATGTGTATTGTGCTATACACAGTATAGTCCTTGGCTGCCCTGACTGAATGCTCATCTCTCACCTGCTTACCAACCCATTCCTCCACAGAGATTGGGTACCTAAACCTTAGGTGGGTTGCTCGGTAAAATGCTAAGCACATATTTGCATCACATACACTTGAGCTCCCTTTAAGAATAATGAAGATGAAAAATCGTTTAATATAAATGTTTAGTACTAGTAAATTAGTTCTGATCTTGTTTTAACAGCTACTGCTATTATTTTCCAGATCATTATATTTCCCAATGAATGTTAGAGTACATCACAATTTCTGAAATGCTATTCATAATTTGAAAAATTAAATCAAATTATATGAGACACTTATATGAGTTTCAAGTGTTAAATAAAAATTTTAGTTTAGGTCGACATTAAATCATTTGGAGTTAGCACAGCTGAGTTAAGTTTAAGTAAAGTTTGTTGGTAGGTTGGTTGGTTGGTAATTTAGTTTCATATCCTTGATAAGAATTTTTTCCAAAAACAGATGTGCTTTATTGTCAACAGATGACTAAATATGTCTGTTTATTTTTAGCCTGTAATCTGTGTATACATATATATGTTAACAGTAGACTATTGACAAGCAAGCTCATTAGCCACAACACAAAAATTAAAATATATGAGATACCCATTAGACCAGTTGTTGCTTATGATGGTCATGTAGTAAAAAAAAGGTGAGACATTCACATTAGCAAAAAAATGAAGAAGAAACACTGAAAAGGTTTGAAAGAAAGATTGTATGATGTATTTATAGCATGGTAAAGGAAGGTGATAAGTGGAGAGTAAAAAAAAAACAGGAGATAGATGATTTGATGAAGCATGAGAACATTGTAAGGCTTGTAAGAGCACAACAGATACATTGCCTAGGCCATATGGGACAGATAGATGATGAGTATATCCCAAAGAAAATCCTGAGGGCATGGGTGTATAAGGGCAGAAAGATGGGTCCACTTAGGATAAGATGCAAGTGGATGATGTGCTGGAAGATCTCAGAAAATGGACATGAGGGGTGGTTACAATGAGACAGCAACAGATAGGAAACATTGAAGAAGATTGATGTTGGAGGCCAGGGCTCATGTTGAGCTATAGTGCTGAAGAAGAATCTGTACACACGCACGTGCATGCACGCACACACACACACACACACACACATTCTTTTTCTCTCTTCAGCCCTTTATAGCTCAGTATTAAGCATAAATATCACTTAAATTCCTTAAATTCTTCTATCTTTGTATGATATATGCCACTCTTATCTGAGGTAACTGCTGTTACCAATACTGATAATAATCATCATTACTGATATTCTTATGCTCACAATCAAACTCACATATGCTGGAATTATAGTAGTTAATTATTTCCTTTAAATACCAAAATGTTGAGAACTGTTTTGTGACAGAATTTGAATAATGAGGTTGCACATTCCCATTTTGGAGAAAACACGATTTACAATAATACATTTTCTCAATCTTTGTATTTGACTTGAAAATGTATAAGGAACAAACAAGTACTCTTATACCCAATCAGTATTGTTTTAAAGGCCAACAGTTTCTAGGATCTTTTCTCTTCTCAGTGAAACTTTGAAGTATTATTCAGTAATTGATTATTAAATGTATATTGATTTTATCTGCAAGGTTTAATCCAGGAATTCATTTAGCGTACTTCGACAGAGAACAGTGGGCAAATACAAATAACAAAATGCGTATATCAAGAAAATTATAACATTATTTATTTCCTTTTGATAACATGAAACAGATCATGAAAACATTTATTTCGCCTTAAGGCGTAAAACTGATCAACAATAACTATTACCTCAACATAGAGTACGTATATTAAAATTTACGCAAACTCAACACTTCTTATTTTCATATTGTTTATTCATCCAATCACACACACTTTCACACTTCTGCATTTCTTTTTATTGAGCTCAATTTAAAAATGCCAGTATTTAATTATATTTACTTTCCTTTAATGGTGCGTAGGGTTTCATCACATGGGACGTCTCCTTGTTGTGTGCACTGTTTTGTTGTTTTCACTTTTACGTTTTTACGGCCGAAACTGTCACTCCAAATTTTGTACTGATCACTGATTATTTACATGATTTATATTTTTTTACGTTCCAATACTAGTTAGAATTTCACATTGTTTTATTCGCGTTTTATGCTGTTTATGCGGTACTCAGCCGGCGGCGAGCGAAACTGCCCACATCCGCTTTATTTAGATGTTGTGTGTCGACTGACTTTTAGTGTTAAAAATTTCCGTTTGTGTCGTCTCTAAACTGGTTCACTCCACTCCCCGCCATACGTCTCGTCCTCAGTATTGAAAAGTTTCGCTGAACTTAGTATCACCTTTTTAACTTGCCACGAACTGTTTTTCGTCAACAACATTCCTTCGTTATTAGTCACTGACTGCAAATAAACTCGAGATTTGGTGCATAACCATATATAGTCATGAAAACATTTACTGGCAATTGTCTCACCTTAAGGGGCCTCATCTGCACATGTTATAGAATTCACAAAATTTGAAAATAATATTTATGTAAATTTAGACCCATTACAACTTCTTTCTTATGGATCTGTCACTACATCTCTCTTCCCCTCTCTCTGCTGTCTCCCTTTTCTTTCTGATTTCAAAGATCTTCTATAAGTACATTTGAAATTTTCACCTCTGGCCCATCCATTCATTGGAATTTTTGTGTACATTCTGTGCCTATCTTAAATACGCTTCACATTTTCAGGGGACACCTCTCCTAAGATTGACTTCCTCTAAACCAAAGAGTATAAAGTTACTTTCTGTTTTATAGTCATGTACCACTTACTTATTAGTAGTTTTAAAATGTTTCAAATTTCAAGTTTTTATTTTATTAAATACTAGCAGGTACCCGCGGCTTTGCACGCGAATATTTGTATATGATTGTTGTGGTAACTGTCGAGTTGGTAAATTGCTACAATAGATCCATCATTCATGTTTCCTCGATACGTAAAATCAAAATTTGATAATTTAGTAGATATTTACAAACATGCAGTAACACAATTAGATAAAATGTTTATTCGTATAGAATAATACAAATAATGAATACATAAGTACGAGGCACGTCCAGAAAGTAATAATACAACACTTGTTAAAAATTGAAAAATGAATATATTTTAATGAAATTTACAGGGTATGTGCCAAAATATGTTATCATTTCTCCACATAATTGCCGTTGAGGTCAATGCACTTTTGAAGCCTGGGCACCAGCTTTTGTATACCCTCGTCGTATACCTTCCGCTCCACCTCCTTAAGCCACTTTTTCACAGTCTCCATGACCTCCTCATTGTCCGAAAATCGCTGTCCACCCAAGAACTCCTTCAATTTGGTGAAAAGATGGTAATCCGAGGGTGCCAGATCTGGGGAGTAGGGTGGGTGAGTCACAATGTCCCATCCAAACGACACGAGCAGGTCCTGAGTGAGCCGGGCGGTATGGGGTCTGGCGTTGTCATGAAGGAGTGACACACCATGAGTCAGAATTCCCCTCCTTTTGTCTTTGATTTTTTGTTTCAACTTCTTTAGGGTCTCACAATATGCAGCAGGATTGATGGTGGTCCCTTTGGGCATGAAATCGACCAACAAGATCCCGTTCCAGTCCCAAAAGACGGATGCCATGATTTTCCTCTGTGAAGACTGAACTTTGAATTTTTTGGATGTTGGCGAATGGGTATGGTGCCACTGCAGAGACTGTCTTTTTGGCTCAGGAGTATAGTGACACACCCACGTTTCGTCCCCAGTCACAATTGAGTCGAGAAAGGATTCACCCTCGGTACGTGGAGCAAACAGGGGACGAACTGGTTGACGTGTTAAGCTGCTGCGATGACATTTTGTAACGTACTGAGGCGCTCGATGTCTCATTTTGACCGTTAAGAACCCGTCTACACGTCACGGGTGCCAACTTTGAAAAAAAAATTTCCCTATGTCCTACACAGCCCTTGTATTCTTACTTTCTGGACGTGCCTCGTATATTGATATGAGTTAGTCGAAATCTTACGTGGTAAGTCAGTCTTAAACTTTTTGGTAGAATCCTTATATACGTAAATGTGTCACAGTCCAGTATACTCAGTTTTTATATACATTTTTACATCAGAGCCTCGTTGTAAACTACATTTTTCGTTCTGCCGTTATCAGAGCAAATAAAGAGCTCGCTGCTTCTGCTTACTCGAGAACATGCCACATACAGTTGTCCGTGAGAAAAGCAAGCAGCTCTTAAATCCACACCAGCTGTACATAAAGTTTGCCCTTGTGACTTATTGATAGTCATTGGAAAGCATAAATTAACTGGAAACTGAAGTCTTTTAAATTGAAATGGAAAATTATTGGGTATGATTGGAATTCTTGGGATAAATACTGTTTCTCCTTTGCCGCAGCCTGTTAAGATAGCCGCTTCGATGATATGTTTTTTTAGCGACCTAACTTTCAATCGTGTTCCATTGCATAACTGTGGTGGCTTCAGATTTCTCATGAGTATAATTGGAACGCCTAGTTTTAATTTCAATGTGTGAGCTGGTAATCCTGATGCAGATAAAGTATTCAAAAACTCAGTTGGGTAATGTACTGCATCCTCTTTGTTCAAAACTATATTAATGGAGTGATATGTTTTTTCGTCTCCTGGAAATTTATGCAATATGCAGCTATTTATGGCATTTACTTGTTTGTTTTTTGGTGCTAGTATCACACGCTCACATAACCACACATCATCGTGCAAATTTAGACTCAATATGTCCATAAACCTTTTCGAAAACTCTGCCAGTGAAGAAACTGTACGACATAATGATGGCGGTAAACATATCGCATCGTCTGTCTCTAGTATCTTACCATCCCAAGGTTTATTAAAGTAGTAGAAAAATCGTGAATATCTGCATCACCTCCAAGTTGGACTCTCATGTTTATTGTGAGTGATACTGTTTGAACGGTACGCCATATATTCGATCGTTTGATGCAAGCATTTACTTCATCAGCTCTGGTACCTCGCGTAACTATGGGCAATGTTTGTCTGAAATCTCCAGCAAAGAGAAAAGTTATTCCACCCATAAATCTGTTGTCATTGTGCAAATCTCGTAGAGTTCTATCGAGAGCTTCTACTGATTTTTTAGGGGCCATAGTGCACTCATCCCAAACAATCAAGTCTGCATTTCTAATCTGGAAATATTGCACACTGGAAATTCGCTGCAATTCAAATCTATTGGTATTTTAAAAGAGGAAAGAGCCGTTTTTCTGCCAGGTAATAATAGGAGCGATTCCCGAAGAAGCTGCTGCTAATGTGATCTTGCCTTTGCTTCTTTACTTCGAAAGAGTCAATTTGATTAAAAATTCATTATACATTATATTTGGTCTCCAGTCGCAGTGAAATTGAAATTAATAAATACCTTTTTCTTTATCCGTGCTGCGACTACGTCTTTGATGTCTTACGACATGTTTCGGGAACACGTTCCCATTGTCAGGTAAAATTGTTTTTTCTTCTAGTTCATAACGAACGTGTCAAGAATATAATAATTAAAACACATCAACACATAACACATGAGTATGATAGAACTCAGTCCACGTAACAGTGCGCACTGCCATACTATCAATGTTTAAAAATGTTTAAACATTTTATTAAAAATGTTTTACCTGTGCCTCCTGGTGCATGAAAAAAAAAATGCATTTCCAGATTTACAGTAAACACTTTGAAGAATGAGTTGATATTGTTATTTAGCCAGAGTTGTCTCGTGTAATATATTTATAATTTTCAATATTGAGTTTTAAATGTTTAAATTTGCGAACGTTATTAAGTCTCGTTCTGTGTGATAAAAGCATCATGTAGCCTGTGTGCCCTTACCTGTCCCTTCTCACTCTTTTATTTCTTTCCGATAGGCGCCAAATTGTTTTGGTAGAAAACAATTAAAAGTTTTTATCTGGGTTGTTTTACAGTATCGTAGTGTTGATTCGAATTGTTCGCCAACTGGCTGGAACTCGAATCTCGCTTGAGTGGGGGAAACGTGTTACCAACGTGAAATAATGTTGGTTAGTTTTACTCGCTGCTACAAAACATAACATACATAATATTTTGCAATTAATTACTGGACAGTTATTAATGATACACACTTTTTTATTTGGCTCGGAACTTGTTAATCTTCATTAACGCTTATACAAAATTGTGATTAATATAATATTTTTAGCCTCGGCAAATAATAATCGTTCACTCAGTGGAAAGCTGGGTTGGCAATACAATGTTTTTCTGTCGCCACGATACGGCGTTGATTATTTATACACAATAAATTTGCCAAATAAGTCCTTTTAAGTACGACAAAGAAGTTTTAAAACAAGATAATAAATTACAATATATCACTTTATAATCGTGATAATTAAAATTGAACAAGGTTTACAGTAGACTTCAAGTTGTGGTGTTAAAGTGTGTGACGGTGTCATGTGTAATACATAGGTTATAATCATTTAGTAAGTATATATAAAATATGTTTCTTTTATCAATCCTTAAAAAAATTAATACCAGCAGTGATTGTGAGAGTTCACAGTTTAGTGAGAATTTTGAAAGAAAATTTATTTCAGATATTTAATCAATTCAGCAATACTTATTGTCAGTTGCTAGGAAGTGTAGTGTCAATAGTTAATTATTAATATAATAGTTAATTATAATAGTTAATTAGGTTGGGTTCATCGATGTCGATTCTTCGTTTTTCAAAAATCTTGGGCTTCAGGTATGCCTTGTGTCTTTTTCTTGTTAATTGACTTATTTTCAATACATCTGGATTTAATTAAGCTGGTCCTTGGTCTGGGTTGAATGGGTCATCTCCTCGTCAGTTAGTATGGTCCTTAATTTGAATTTTTATTTAAAATGGTTACAGATCTTCTGAATGCAATTAATCTTCGGTATTCAATTTTAAGTATTAAATATCATCACCACTGTTCGTATTTTGTTTCAAGGATTAATTTAACATCCAATAAGGTTGGGTTTACTGATGTATTAACATTTTGACAGTTATGTTGATATTGTTTAATTACACTGTTTTCTTAATTTACTTGATTACTTTAACATTTCTTTCTTAATATGATTGCTTAATCGTCTTTTATTGTTTACTTTGTAATAAAATAATTAAATTTGATATAGATGTGTGTGTTGATGATATTGGTGTGTATTTGGTGTGGCTCTCGACGTCTTACTGGCCTGAAACACTTCCTTAAGTTTCCCAGCTGGTCCAGTCCCAATGGTAGCAAGACTGGTCGAGTAGCGTAAAGTTGATGAAGGAATATATATGTTCGGCTTTGCCGAAAGTTTCAAAACAAAATTTATTGTTTTGAAGGAAATTTAAAAAAAAAATTATGTTTATAAAAAAAAATTTAAAAAAATTATTTTAATTTTATTAATTAATTAATTAGGATCAATTAATTAATATAGGGCTGTGAAGTCTTAAACAGTGTAATGCTCTTCTGAAAATTTTTATTAAAGTTTTAGTATATTTTAAATAAGCTATCACCACTCATAAGACTGTCTGTAAACCAATCGATACTTGTTTACCTTTTTATTTTTTAGGTTATCTTCACTTACGGGTGGTAAAGTTCTTGTAGATTATCAATTAGAATTATATTATTGGTAATTAGTATTATTGAAGAAATAAAGAACTATTAAGTATTGAAAAGTATTAATATTTTATTAAGTAATAGCAATATTGACTCTTATCGATTAGTATCGATTCTCAGGATATCGAAAAAAGTTACAAGTATATGATATAAAAATTAAATAGGGTTCTTTAAACAGCCAGTTATTACCAAAGTCAGAGAAATCGGGCTAATATTTAAAAAGTATAACGTTACAATCAAATTAATAGTTATTAATAAACACAGACATTGAATAATAATTTGTAAATATAATAATTGTTTTCACCAAACAGCTGTTGAACTAATAGGAGGCACTGGAATTGTCAAAGAAAGATGGCTGCCGTCAAGTTGATCAAAATGTTGCTCGTTCCTGCCGTGTTCCAAATAATGTATTTTCTGGCAATATTTGTGTTCTTGTTTCTGCAAATCTCTTGTTAAATGTTGTGTAGTGATTGGTGTACTGTTTCTGAGTTGTATTTAGTGTATCCGTATAATTATTAGTTCAAACACTTTCTCCGATTCCGTCACTAATTTGGTTTAATGTATTATACAGTTTTCTAGTGTTTTATGTTGTTTTTCGGAGTAGATTTATATTGTTCTGTGTTATGGAGTGTTACTTGATTGTTTCTGTTATAATATGATAGTTTCAGAAGTATTTTACAAGTCACTCGCGATTTCACAATAACGCACTATACACTCGCTTTGTATGACGATTATAGGTTAGGTTATCCACGTTATCAAACGTATGTCATGTTAACCGTTCAACTACCAATAATTAACTAACTGTTTCCTTCAGTTTCAATTAAACTCTTAGCCCATATAATATTATCCTTAACATTGTTCAAATATTTTTCACATCCTGTGTACACTTTTACATTTTCACTATATGAATGCCTAAACTTTGGTTATTTGTCAATTTTATTCACTAGATTTGATTTAAATTAATCTTTCAGTTCATTCTGGTTATTTTCAGATTAAATAATGCCATTTTATAGTGTTTTCTGTCCAAAAAATAGTAATTTCACTTTCAGTTAGGTATACTCTGAAAGGTCAAAACATTAAAATTTACTTCCTGTCATTATATGAATTCAGCCATTTTATCAGTTATATTTAATATTAATAATCCTATATTGTATTAAAAGGTTCCTATTCCCTTATTTTCTGGTAATTAATTGAATTAGTTGTATTCTGAAACATTATTCTGAAATATATGACTCCCATGTCTAAATTTCTGAGTTTAGTCATCTTCATTTTTATTCATAATTCTGAATATAATTTATTAAAATCTCTCTAAATGGTATGTGCAATTATATGGCATGATCTCAAGTTTATTTTGTCTAAACCCCTTTTGTTTATTTGCATTTAATTGAGCAATTTCTCTGTTTTGATGAAGTTTGGTTTCCATTCTTTTGGCCTATGATTTTTTAACAATTTTTCTTACAAAATAATTTACAAACAATATATGATGTGTGATAACCTCTCTGACTTTTACAAATAGTATTATAAATTAAACATGTTTTAAAATTACACAAAAACAATTAGTATTGGTTACAATACAAACAATAGTTAAAACAAATAAAGAATATTTTTTTTTTAAATAAATGGTTGTCTTCAAGTCAGACATTTTGCAACACAATCCTTATTTCTAAACATGGAAATATGGCTTACAAAAAAGGTTTTTTACTAACTAACATCTTAATTACTCTCTACTATTTACAAGTGGTAACTATTTTTATAGTTCTGATGTTAGTTGTTTCAGACCCAAACAAATGGCCTTATATCTAATACATTTTTAAACATTCTTGTACTATATACATAAAAAACCTTATATTTATATTCTTATTTCTAACTATTATTATAAGTAGGATTCTACAGTTTTTATACCATCTTTTACATTGTCTTTGGGGAATTGTACCCTGTCATTAACAAATAAATAGTATTAATTGTTCAAAAGGTATTATGAACTCTGTTTTTCTTTTTTCATGTAAAACAAAATGTTATTTTAAACAGATTCATGTCTTATGAACAACATATTGTCACAGTACATATTTTAAGTCATTGAAAAATGCATATTTCATTGCATCCAATGTTTGTGATTGCCAAGAATGAAACACAAGGTTCATTTTTTATAATACCCAAAACTATCACTGGTTCACTTTGCACTTATATATTATGTTAATGCTAAATGGTCGTATAGTCTTATAAACATAATAAATTGGTTAGCGTTTTTTCAATGGAGATTTGTTCCACGGGTACTATATTATTGTTTCATCTTAGTTCACAGGAAACTTTTACTTTATACACTCCTCTCTCTTAAATTTATATACATGTGGTTTTTATTTCGTTATACTTTTATTTTTAGATATTTATTTTGGGGATATAGGGATTTGGGTGTCTTTTATAAGAGCATGACATCTTCTTCAGGATGCTGCCCTCTTCTTCTTTCTTCAGTCTTCTTTTCTCCTGCCTTCTGGGACTGGTATCTTCTCCATCTTCTTCTTGTTGCCATCAGGTTTCTTGGGATCTTCTCCATCTTCTTCTTTATTACAGAAATACACAACCTGTATTGGTTGATCTTGGCTTATTTTAGGGTTTCTCTTCTATTTATTCTTCCTCGTTGTGGGTTTGGTCATATTCAGTACTGCTTTGTTATTTACTTTTTTACCTTCCTGGGTTATACCTTGAAAACCTTTGGTTATGAGACTGGTTTTGGATGACTCATCACTAGTAACTCCTTTTATTTGAACTTGTATTCTCTTTATAATAATGATTTCTTTCCACAGTTGCTATGAATTAATCTATTTATATTAAACTTAATGCTTTCTTCCAAATTTAAATATTATAACTTTATTATTCTAATGATCAATTGCCATTCAATATTATGCTTATATCTGTCACGCTACAGATTGCTCTCCTCCAGAAGTAATTATTTCAGACATGTTTATGGATGAAATAATTTCTTATGATAATTTCATCATTTCTTATAATTCATTTTCTTCTCCATTTTTATATCGACTTTTTTATATTAGAGTTTTATTAATTTTATATATATGGTTACTTGTCTTACTACTGATCCTTTTCGGATAGTTAGTGTCTTCTGAGATATATTATAATTGTAATACATTTTCTTCCTATATCAACTTCGTGTTGTATCCTTGGGATATTTATTCCCTAACATTCCCTATCACGTGGGCTGGGGCAGATCAGAGGGGCACTGTACGCTACTTCTCTGCTGGCCATACACCACTTCTATAAATTGAGTACAGAGGCATATCCATCCCTGCTCAAAAACATAATGCTGCTGGAATTATCTTCAGTCAGTCATCGAATAAATAAATAAAAAGTAGTCTCATTTTCGACTAATAAAAATATCTTTGGATTCTCCACTTCGTAGTCTCTCAGATTATCTCACATTTTCTATCTTAATAAATCTTCATAATCATTATTATACTCATTACATATATATTTTTTCAAAACTCTTAACTTGTCTGATATATTTAATTTAATTATGGTTGAAAACCTTTCTTTTAATAATTCTGTTTACTGTTTACAGTGTAACTCTCTTTCTTCTCCATCTGAATTCTCTTTATACTTTCTTCTGGTTATTCATAGTATTAGCAAGGTCTTTATAAATAGTCTTTCGTATTCATTATTTGAATGGTCTTAATATATTATATTTAATTTTTTAACATTGTACCTTTACATTAGATATACAGGTTGTTATATTGATCATTTTATTTAAACATTTTGGTTCTTTCCTTTCTCTTAGAAAGTTATTAATCTGCCTTCGCATTCATTAACATTAATTCATTTATATTATATTTCATGTGGTATTTCTCCTCTTTGCATTTCATATAGGTCTTATTATTATCATTGGTTCAAAATCATCTTCTCCATCTGTTTGGTATGAGTTGTTCTTCTTTGCTCTTAATTAACTGTTTTCATTATCGTTTCATAGGTAATTAGTCTCTTTGCTTCCAAATTTTTTCCTTCTCTGGCATATTACACTCTTTCTTGTTATTCTTCTCTACTCCTTCAAATGCTATTGTGAATGTCTAGCATTTATTCTGGATTAAAATTAATTCTTTTTTCTGAATTAATCACTTTATTTTCTTCTCAATTCAATTATAATTGACCCATAATTATTTTTTGGAACTTGGTTAGTTTTAATATAAAATTCAAACTATTCTTTTTATTTAAAAGAAAAATATTTCTCATAAATCCTTGTAATATGTTGATCTTATCTTGTCTCAAAGTTCTGACGTTCTATCAACATTCAAATTCTGTTTAATTCATTTATTCCCAGAATTGTTTCATTCAGAATTGTTTATAGTACTGTTATCTTACTATTATTTCTGAATGTTTTGGTATTTCTCCAAATTCAAATTCTTCTTAATTATTTACCATAAAGTTTTCTCACAAACTTAGTTATAGTAAGTTGGTCTTACTTCATTTTTAAAATATTTTGTAAAATTAAGTTCAAAATTCTCTCTCTTTCTCTTTCTTCCATAAAGTTTTGTTCTAAATTATCAGGTTGTAGTAAGATGTACTTACTCAATTTTAAATTTTTATAATTATATTTCAATTCAAAAGTCTTTCTTTTTCTTTCATAAAGTTTGTTCCAAAATTATTAGGTTGTAAGTTGTTCTTACATATTTTTGAATTTTTTCAATAAAAATTCTAAATTCCTTTTTCTTATAATTCTCCAGAATGTTCTTTTCAAAATATTAGGTTGTAAGATGTACTTACATTATTTTCGAATTTTTAAAAAAATATAAATTCTAAATTCCTTCTTCTTATAATTCTCCAGAATGTTTTTCTCTAAATATTAGGTTGTAAGGTGTACTTACATTATTTTAGGATTTTTAAAAATTAAATTCAAAATTCTAAATTCCTTCTTCTTATAATTCTCCAGAATTTTCTTTTCAAAATATTAGGTTGTAAGATGTACTTACATTATTTTTGAATTTTTTAAAAAAATAAATTCAAAATTCTAAAACTCACAACTCATTCTTCATAATATTTCTTCATAGAAGCTTGATTGTACACTCCTTTGATTTTTCCTGAAACGATTTCCTTCAACTCATATGTATTGTTATGCTTATCATTTACCACAACATATGGGGTTATATTGTACTCTACACTGGCCCATATTATTTATACTTTTGTAAGTTGATCTCCACTTTTTCTTTTCTTATAAATTTTCTTTTCTTTTATATATACCCAGGAAGATGAACGATTTTCTTTATGTCGCTCCATTGCTCATATTCTTATTCATAATGTGCATTTTCTTAAATAGTCTTCACTCATAAAACCCAGTTTTGTTTCTATGTTTATTCTTCGTATCATTTCCTTTCAATGATATTTATTTCGTCTCCTTCAACGTTGTTTTTCGCCGTAGTCGGTTATCATGATCCGTCCCTTTTCTTGATGTCGTGTGGTATTTGTGTCAACCAGGGTCCATCATCTCAGTTGCTCTTATAAAATTTACCCTAGTGCGCGACACTCGGTTATTATTACTGTTATTATTGTTATTACTAAATTTATCATGATAGTAATTTCGGTTAGGTTGGTAAGGTCTGTTACCATTATTGTTGGGATATGGATTTCTCTGACTGTATGGGACATTATTATGTTGGTATAAATTGTTTCTATTGTATGGATAGGGGTTGTTATTCCTAACGCCGTTAAAATTACCGATAAACTGGTTATTATGCGGCGGGTTGTTAGGGCCGTCGTAATTACTGGGCTGGCTCCCTCTATCATCATATGGTATACACCAATACTTCTCTGGTCCATGTTTTGTGTTCCCTGACAAATATATGTGAGGATCTTCATCTGGGTTATCACTTATTATTTGTTTATCTGAAACACCATAAGCTGGTTTACCATCACATATCCACTCTGAAGGAATATATTTTAGTCTAACCGTACCCTGGAACTGTCCTAGATGGCACGTTAATGGAATACATTCTGGTGATTCATCTGTGTCATCATTACAGTCTGGTACGATATCACATTTCCATCTTTCTGAAATCCACTGTTCAGTCTTGCGCTGAAATTGATCTGGTTCACATGTTGTATTCTGTTTACCTCTGGTCCTTTCCCATTGGTAGACTACTGTCTTGTGGTAAATTATTTCTGAAATTACTTCGATTCTCCTTCTATAATTCCTGGAATTCATTATGTCTTTGTCATAGGTAATTGGGATATTATTGCCATCAATTAACCCATGATTCATCATCTCCAACTCTTCCTTAGTTTTTATCAAATTTCTTGGATACATTCTCCTTTTCCTTGGTTTAATATCTTCCTGGTTTCGGTTAGTTTCAATTTCAGGTACTACCATTACTAGTTCCTGCGTTTTGTCATTTATTACTTCTTCTGGTTCTGGTTGACTATCTTCCTGCGTTTTATCATTTATTACTTTTTCTGGTTCTGGTTGACTATCTTCCTGCGTTTTATCATTTATTACTTCTTCTGGTTCTGGTTGGCTATCATTTTTTATTTCTTCGGTCTTCTCCTTCCTTAATTCTTCCTTTTTTAATCTGTCCTCTCTTCTTTCTTTAATCCATTTTTGATGCTCCTCTTCCCTTTTTAATCTGTTCTCTCTTATCTCCTGATTTACCTCCCTTAACTCTTCTCTTAGAATTTGATTGTCCTCTCTCAATTCTTCCAATTTCTCCCCCATCTTCTCTTCCAACTTCCTGTTGTCTTCCTTCAATTCTTCCTTCAATTGTCGGTTGTTCTTCTCTATCTTCTTCCTGGTTTCATCGATTTTCTGATTAGTATTCTCAATTTTATTAATCAATTCTTCTTTAGTCGCCTTGAATTCTTCTTTGAACGATTGGTTGTCTTCCTTCAATTCTTCTAACTTCTTGTTCATCCCAGTCAACTCTTCTTTTGTGGATTGATTATCCTTCTTCAATTCTTCTAATTTTTCTTCCATCTTCTCTTCCATCTTCTTGCTGTTTTCTTCCATCTTCTTCGTCAGGGACTGATTGTCTTCCTTCAATTCTTCTAACTTCTTCCCCATCTCTTCTTCCAACTTCTTGCTGTTTTCTTCCATCTTCTCTTCCATCTTCTTATTGGTTTCATCAATCTTCTTACCCAGGGACTGGTTGTCTTCCTTCAGCCCTTCCATGTTCTTGTTCACCCCACTTAATTCTTCTTTCAAGGACTGGTTATCACTCCCCATTTTCTTACTCATTTCCTTTATCATTCTCATCACATCTTGTATACTCCCATCCTCTGTTCGTGTCGGTTTTTCCAATGGTTCCTTCTGGACATTGACTTCCCCCGTCTGTGTGGGTGTCTCCGGTTGTTCCTCTTGTTGTTCAGTTTGTTTGGACAACACTGGTGGCAATGAACTTTCCGCATCTACTGGCGTTGCCTCCTTATTGTCCATTTCCAACTCTATTTCTTTTTCGGCCTCCGCTGCCCATTTCTTAGATGTTGCACGTCGTTGCATTTTCCCTTGAAATTCTCTGGCTTTGTAGCTGTTGCCTAGCTCCAACTAGTGATTGGACAGAAAGTATTGGCCTTCCAATCGCTAATTAAAGCCCCTAAAGTTGTGCGCCAATTTGTAATAAAATAATTAAATTTGATATAGATGTGTGTGTTGATGATATTGGTGTGTATTTGGTGTGGCTCTCGACGTCTTACTGGCCTGAAACACTTCCTTAAGTTTCCCAGCTGGTCCAGTCCCAATGGTAGCAAGACTGGTCGAGTAGCGTAAAGTTGATGAAGGAATATATATGTTCGGCTTCGCCGAAAGTTTCAAAACAAAATTTATTGTTTTGAAGGAAATTTAAAAAAAAATTATGTTTATAAAAAAAAAATAATTAAAAAAAATTATTTTAATTTTATTAATTAATTAATTAGGATCAATTAATTAATATAGGGCTGTGAAGTTTTAAACAGTGTAATGCTCTTCTGAAAATTTTTATTAAAGTTTTAGTATATTTTAAATAAGCTATCACCACTCATAAGACTGTGTGTAAACCAATCGATACTTGTTTACCTTTTTATTTTTTAGGTTATCTTCACTTACGGGTGGTAAAGTTCTTGTAGATTATCAATTAGAATTATATTATTGGTAATTAGTATTATTGAAGAAATAAAGAACTATTAAGTATTGAAAAGTATTAATATTTTATTAAGTAATAGCAATATTGACTCTTATCGATTAGTATCGATTCTCAGGATATCGAAAAAAGTTACAAGTATATGATATAAAAATTAAATAGGGTTCTTTAAACAGCCAGTTATTACCAAAGTCAGAGAAATCGGGCTAATATTTAAAAAGTATAACGTTACAATCAAATTAATAGTTATTAATAAACACAGACATTGAATAATAATTTGTAAATATAATAATTGTTTTCACCCAACAGCTGTTGAACTAAGAGGAGGCACTGGAATTGTCAAAGAAAGATGGCTGCCGTCAAGTCGATCAAAATGTTGCTCGTTCCTGCCGTGTTCCAAATAATGTATTTTCTGGCAATATTTGTGTTCTTGTTTCTGCAAATCTCTTGTTAAATGTTGTGTAGTGATTGGTGTACTGTTTCTGAGTTGTATTTAGTGTATCCGTATAATTATTAGTTCAAACACTTTCTCCGATTCCGTCACTAATTTGGTTTAATGTATTATACAGTTTTCTAGTGTTTTATGGTGTTTTTCGGAGTAGATTTATATTGTTCTGTGTTATGGAGTGTTACTTGATTGTTTCTGTTATAATATGATAGTTTCAGAAGTATTTTACAAGTCACTCGCGATTTCACAATAACGCACTATACACTCGCTTTGTATGACGATTATAGGTTAGGTTATCCACGTTATCAAACGTATGTCATGTTAACCGTTCAACTACCAATAATTAACTAACTGTTTCCTTCAGTTTCAATTAAACTCTTAGCCCATATAATATTATCCTTAACATTGTTCAAATATTTTTCACATCCTGTGTACACTTTTACATTTTCACTATATGAATGCCTAAACTTTGGTTATTTGTCAATTTTATTCACTAGATTTGATTTAAATTAATCTTTCAGTTCATTCTGGTTATTTTCAGATTAAATAATGCCATTTTATAGTGTTTTCTGTCCAAAAAATAGTAATTTCACTTTCAGTTAGGTATACTCTGAAAGGTCAAAACATTAAAATTTACTTCCTGTCATTATATGAATTCAGCCATTTTATCAGTTATATTTAATATTAATAATCCTATATTGTATTAAAAGGTTCCTATTCCCTTATTTTCTGGTAATTAATTGAATTAGTTGTATTCTGAAACATTATTCTGAAATATATGACTCCCATGTCTAAATTTCTGAGTTTAGTCATCTTCATTTTTATTCATAATTCTGAATATAATTTATTAAAATCTCTCTAAATGGTATGTGCAATTATATGGCATGATCTCAAGTTTATTTTGTCTAAACCCCTTTTGTTTATTTGCATTTAATTGAGCAATTTCTCTGTTTTGATGAAGTTTGGTTTCCATTCTTTTGGCCTATGATTTTTTAACAATTTTTCTTACAAAATAATTTACAAACAATATATGATGTGTGATACCCTCTCTGACTTTTACAAATAGTATTATAAATTAAACATGTTTTAAAATTACACAAAAACAATTAGTATTGGTTACAATACAAACAATAGTTAAAACAAATAAAGAATATTTTTTTTTTAAATAAATGGTTGTCTTCAAGTCAGACATTTTGCAACACAATCCTTATTTCTAAACATGGAAATATGGCTTACAAAAAAGGTTTTTTACTAACTAACATCTTAATTACTCTCTACTATTTACAAGTGGTAACTATTTTTATAGTTCTGATGTTAGTTGTTTCAGACCCAAACAAATGGCCTTATATCTAATACATTTTTAAACATTCTTGTACTATATATATAAAAAAAACCTTATATTTATATTCTTATTTCTAACTATTATTATAAGTAGGATTCTACAGTTTTTATACCGTCTTTTACATTGTCTTTGGGGAATTGTACCCTGTCATTAACAAATAAATAGTATTAATTGTTCAAAAGGTATTATGAACTCTGTTTTTCTTTTTTCATGTAAAACAAAATGTTATTTTAAACAGATTCATGTCTTATGAACAACATATTGTCACAGTACATATTTTAAGTCATTGAAAAATGCATATTTCATTGCATCCAATGTTTGTGATTGCCAAGAATGAAACACAAGGTTCATTTTTTATAATACCCAAAACTATCACTGGTTCACTTTGCACTTATATATTATGTTAATGCTAAATGGTCGTATAGTCTTATTAACATAATAAATTGGTTAGCGTTTTTTCAATGGAGATTTGTTCCATGGGTACTATATTATTGTTTCATCTTAGTTCACAGGAAACTTTTACTTTATACACTCCTCTCTCTTAAATTTATATACATGTGGTTTTTATTTCGTTATACTTTTATTTTTAGATATTTATTTTGGGGATATAGGGATTTGGGTGTCTTTTATAAGAGCATGACATCTTCTTCAGGATGCTGCCCTCTTCTTCTTTCTTCAGTCTTCTTTTCTCCTGCCTTCTGGGACTGGTATCTTCTCCATCTTCTTCTTGTTGCCATCAGGTTTCTTGGGATCTTCTCCATCTTCTTCTTTATTACAGAAATACACAACCTGTATTGGTTGATCTTGGCTTATTTTAGGGTTTCTCTTCTATTTATTCTTCCTCGTTGTGGGTTTGGTCATATTCAGTACTGCTTTGTTATTTACTTTTTTACCTTCCTGGGTTATACCTTGAAAACCTTTGGTTATGAGACTGGTTTTGGATGACTCATCACTAGTAACTCCTTTTATTTGAACTTGTATTCTCTTTATAATAATGATTTCTTTCCACAGTTGCTATGAATTAATCTATTTATATTAAACTTAATGCTTTCTTCCAAATTTAAATATTATAACTTTATTATTCTAATGATCAATTGCCATTCAATATTATGCTTATATCTGTCACGCTACAACTTGCATTAGTTTTGCTAATGTTATAGTTCAATTCTTAAAAATTCCAGTTTTTGTTGTTTTACAGTTAGGCATTTGCCTAGGCCTAAACAGCAATTGGCTATTTTTCTTAAATTGCAGAGATTACATTTTATTTTCCCCTTGTATAGGTTCTGATGTGTTTAATACATGATTTATTCATTTGTTGAATGGTTTTGTGTCTGTTCTATTGTAATTGTATGTTATTTTATTAGTTCCATATTCTGGCTTGTCTATTGTTATAACTGCTTTTTCAGTGTCATTGGATTTGTCTGAATTTATTTTGTTTCATATTACTGCTTTTGTTTGTAATGGAATTATTATTTCTTATTCCCTATTATTTAAAATATAACATTTAGTCTTATGGTCTACATAACTCCCACAGACATATTTCTATTCATGTCATTACTCACAATGTTCATTCTCTTCATCTCTTCATACTCTTTGGTGAGTTATCATTATTACATATTATAACAGATAAAAACATAAACATTAATTAAATATTTGAACACAATGATATTTCCTTATAACTAAATTCAAATGACATTAGGTCATTAACATGGAACTTTAATAACATTTTACCATATTTAAATCCTTTTCCTATCAATTTATATTAATAGTATTTGGTTTTACCTCTGTACCTCAGCAATCATCTATACTGTGTATTATCACACTAATAGTCATTTTTTTCTGAAATACACTGGTAATAATATTATTTGCCAACTTAGAATACTACTGGCTTTATTAAAATATGATAAGTAGTCAATACTACTACTACCTGAACTCTATTAATAATTACTTAACCTACTACACTTTGGTTTAGTTTGTCGTGTACACTGGTGTTCACTGATAATTGCTTTTAATTGCCACAGTCCTTTCTGTGTTTAGCAATTATTAGCTTTCACTCACCTTCACTATTCACTCTTAAATCCTTTTCCACTGATTTATTAGTGTTTATCACTATCAGTGGGGTTCTATTTAAATTGGGTATTTTAACTATCACCTTGCACTCTATACTTGATTTAAGTGTTACTGGTGGGTATTGCTCACTTAAATTCTCTTTCTCATTTTTACAAAATGTTCATTATTACTCTAATTCACTATCTCTCACTTTACTAGGTTCAATTATACCGTTAACAAGTTTATGTTTTATTAGATTGATTTGTCATAGTTATCTCTATTCATTTGGGTTAGTGTACCCTTCTAAAATTAAGTCATTAAGATTTAACACTTCTCATTTTACATTGTTTGTCTGGGTTTACATTTATCATCATTATTTACAATTATTATTGATTGGTCTCTTTTTATTTGGTCTATCACTGGTGTTGTGCACTTTTACTGCTTTTACTTCATTTGGTGATGATCCATATATCCTTTCATAGGTGTTAGGGCTGGTTCTAGTTATCCATTTATCTTGTTACACTTCATACATCCTTATTTTAGTGTTGTGGCTGTTTCTGCTTTCATCTTCATTTGTTATTATTTATATATCCTTTCTTTTAGTGTTGTGGCTGTTTCTGCTTTCATCTTCATTTGTTATTATTTATATATCCTTATATCAGTGTTGGGGCTGGTTCCACTTTCTCACCATCTATTGGGTTATTATGGTTAAATCGCCATGTATCATTGTTTTCAACGTTTCTGTCCGTTACTTGTTACTTTTTTTCTTATCAGAGGTTACTTTTATGATTACTTTCATATGCTTGATCGTATTATTATTTTAATTACCCATTCTTTTATCTCTGACTCATCCCTTTTAATCATAGTGTTAAGTATTTAATAATTTATTCTTATCATGTTTCTTCATTATTGTTTGTTGAAGATATGTACCATTACAATATATATTTCTTTGTTCGTCTGTCAGTAATATTTCATTCTCTTCAACTGTAGAAAGTAGCTGTTGTCTGTCATAAGTGGTTTCAGAAAGATATTACTGTGTCATAGAAGACGTTGGATTTAAATGTCATAACAGTAACACGCACACAACAAGAAGAAAGCAGTCGCCTGTGTAAGCTTGCGATAACAAAATCAGTCGACTTTTAACTTTACGATGATGCGCACGTGTGTGAATGCACATAGCTATGTGTTCGCGTGAATTCGAATGTTGTGCAGTGGTTTTATTTTAAACTTAACGACGAGTGATTAGTTCATGATTTCATATTTATAACCTGGTGATGGGACTGTGTTCCTGAAATGCGTCGTTACACAAACAATCAAAAGTTGCAAGGAAGGAATTAGATAAAGGTAATTACCAGTCTATATAATTTATTAAGTAGGTTATGTATAATTCTCGACAATTAATTATTCCTATTGCACATAGGCCTACTGAATATTCAAATGTCGAAGAGTATGGTTTGTCAGAATCAACGTGTACTATATAATCAATGTTACAATATAATCAAACAATGAATTATTGTATTGTTTATATGAATTCCATATGCTGATAAGAATTCCATAAGAATATTATTAATACAGATGTACCATTAGCAATTTACCAACTCGACAGTTACCACAACAATCATATACAAATATTTGCGATCAAAGCCGCGGGTTTAAAAAAATGAATTTTTTTTGCTTTAACTTCGGTTCTTTTTAACCTATCGTTATTCACGATCGAAGCCACGGGTTTAAAAAAATTAGTTTTTTTGCAATAACTTCGGTTCTTTTTAACCTATCATTATCAGATAAAGTGGAAAACCTTCCGTTGGGTACCTGCTATCAGCGTGCAAAGTTTCATTGAAATCGGTTCAGTAGATTCTGAGATTACCGGGGACAAATGTAGACCCCCCTAGAGATTTATTATATAGATTACATTATTATGTAACAGGCAAATATTGAAAATTAAAAAATAAAAATGTTTATTGTAGCAGTTTTAAGAATCTTTTAACCTCAAAACCTTAAACATTCCTGATGAAAATGTTGTAATTTAATTGTAACAGTTGTAACATGATGGTTCCCTTAAAATAAATATTAAAACTAATACATGTTGAAGAATAGACATATGCCAAAGTGCATAACCTAACCAAGTTACTAAAGCCAGTTGAAGTACAAAATAATAGTAAAGTACTAAGTTTATTTTGTAAGTTATATGTCTTAATTTGTTTGGTTAAGATTATAAAACTCATATTGTAAAGTTTTATAGTTCTTTTACAAATATTAAATAATTGAGTTACTCTATTATGCCTCACGTTGTAAGCGCCAAATCTGTAAAGTTTCAAAATATTTGATTATGTTATTTCATAGAGCCCCTAGTTGTTGGTGCCAATCTGTAAAGTTAGATTTTTTTTTTTTTTTCGGCAGGGCAGGTGAAAATCTCTATAGACACACTGGAGCCCCGTAGCTCCAGGTAGTGTGGGACTCTAACCCACTAAAAACACCTCCCTTTGCAACAACTGAGCGAGCCCAACAAGTTGCTTTTCTTTAATATTACAGTCACGGTTTATGGGGTAGAAGCCCACTGGCTGTTCCCCGGGTTGAGATTATTGCCTTTCTCTCTTTTAGAGTTTTACAGATTTAAATGACCTAGTGTGTCACCAAATCTTGGGGCTTCAATCTTTTAAGCCTTCTTAACGTGTGCGGAGCTTCTTCCACCACGCAAAGCATTTCTGGATTTATATGAGTCTGAATTCTCCTGTCATGGTTAACTGCATATTTTGTTACGATTTCACTGACATATTCTACTTTGAGATCTTTGTGCAGATTGTCATTCCTAATATACCAGGGGGCATCAACGATACTCCTAAGTACTTTGTTTTGAAAAGTTTGGATCATTTGAATGTTAGATTTCTTGGTGCATCCCCAGAGTTGTACACCATAAGTCGACACAGGTCTCAGCACTTGTTTATACAACAGCAATTTGTTTTCAACTGTTAGTTGTGAATTCCTACCTAACAGCCAGTACAATTTCCTGAATTTTATGTTGAGTTCCTCTTTCTTTTTTTTACATGCTCCTTTCATTTAAGTTTTGCGTCCAGAGTCATACCCAAATACTTAGCAGTGTTAGAGTATGGCACTTCTTGTTCATTAATGTAGATCTTTTGTATTTCTATTTTTCTGTTGGTAAAATTGGTGTGTATTGATTTCGTTTCATTGAGTTTGATCCTCCAGCGTCGAGTCCAATCCCATACCTCTGCTATTGAAGTTTGCAGTTTATTGGCCGCTGTCTCGGCATCATTACCTACCGCCAGAACAGCAGTATCATCCGCAAAAGTCGCAACGGTTGTTTCCTCACTGTTTGGTAAATCTCTCGTGTATAACAAATACAAAATTGGACCCAATACGCTCCCTTGGGGAACTCCCGCGGATATTTTCTTTAAAGTTGAATATTCATCCTCATGCTTCACCCTAAAGTATCTTTCTGAGATGTAAGACTTTAGTATCAGATAGAATTCCTCTGGGAGATCCCTATGTAACTTGTACTCAAGCCCATGATGCCAGACCTTATCAAAAGCTTGCGCTACATCCAGGAAGACGGCTGAGCAAATGTTATTCCCTTCAAGAGCCTTTTCAATAACATGGGTGATTCTTTGTACCTGGTCAATAATGGAGTGCTTTTCTCTGAATCCGAATTGATGATCCGGCAACAGGGTTATTTCCTCTAACAAAGGCTTTAATCTCTTCAAAAACAGTTTTTCAAATAGTTTTGAGATCACCGGTAGCAGGGAGATTGGCCTGTAGGACTTTTTATCTGTTGGTGCTTTGTCAGGTTTTAGAATCATGATAACCTCAGCCACCTTCCACAGACTAGGCACTTACTTCAGCCTGAAGGCAGCGTTGATCAAATGGAGTAGTTTTCTCATGGCTTTTCCAGGCAGTTCCTTTAGTATTTGGCCTGTTATCAGGTCAAAACTCGGGGCTTTTTTTGCGCTTAGATTGCTCGTAATTTCTTCTCTCAATTCCTGTAGCGTTACTTTCTGTATGTTTTTCCTATCTACTTTCGGCTCAAAGTTAGTGTTTTCCTCTGCTGTTTGTCTAGGTAACGGCTGGAAGATTTCCTCAAGGTGTCTGGCAAAGAGAACGGCTTTCTCCGCCGCACTTTTCGCCCATGTCCCGTCTTCCCGGCTGATGGGCGACAGGTGGGTTTTCGGCCTTTTCAGTCCTTTAGTACTCTTCCAAAGTGAATAGTCTGTATCCTTCTTAGCTGTTAGCTTGCTTAAATATTTTCCAATCCCCTCATTTTTAACCTTTCTTATCAGTTCCTTCAGCTCATTACAGAGCAAGTTCAAGGCTCTTT
The DNA here is from genome assembly GCA_034769895.1 of Magicicada septendecula. Lineage (NCBI taxonomy): Eukaryota > Metazoa > Arthropoda > Insecta > Hemiptera > Cicadidae > Magicicada > Magicicada septendecula. The sequence goes on along the minus strand of CM068371.1, from coordinate 246,897,256 downwards.
TATTTTCTGGTGTGCGAACTCGCTGCCAGGTTTTCCTGGCCTTCCTCTTTTTCCTGACAAGTTCATTCACCTCTGGAGGAGGGCAGATTATTCTCTGTTTCAGTTTTCTGTTGATCTGGGGAGTGCCTTCCCATGCTGCTTTCTGAATATTAGTATTAAATCTCTCGACTTCTTCATCTAACTGGTAAATATCATTCAAAGGGACATGAAGGTCTATGCTTTCATCCAGTAGTTGCCTGAATAGGGTCCAATTCGTCTTGTTACTCGAAAGCTGGCACGGGTATGACCGAGAAATAACCTCATCATTTATTGTCATGACAACCGGTGAGTGGTCCGATGAGAGATCCTCACAGTTTTTAACATCTATGTACCTGCTGGGTAATCCTTTAACAACGTAAAAGTCAATCAAATCAGGTAATTTGTTGCCATCTGCAGGCCAATAAGTTGGGGTAGCGCTTGAGTGAAAATCAAGTTTTACTTCAATCCCAGCTTTGTATAGTTCCCTGCCTTTGGTGGTCGATAACCTAGAACCCCAAAAGGTGTTTTTGGCGTTAAAATCACCTCCAACAATGAAGTGATTCCCCAGCATCTTGAATAACTTAACATAATCTTCTTTTTTCAGATTTTGCCTTGGTGGGCAGTATATTGCAGAAATTTTAAAGTTTCCTTTACCAAGCAGCTGCACTTTGACAGTTGCCACTTGAAACGAGTCCTCCTCTATTTTCAGGTCTTCATAATATTTGATAGTGCTTTTCAGCAACAAGGCCGTGCCTCCTCTGGCTCTATCCGCTGGATGAGCCGCATGATAGCAGCTATATCCTCTTATATTAACAATCGCATTTCTGGTAAGGTGGCTTTCCGAGATTAGGCAGATGTCAATGCTTTCCATATTTAGAAACAATTCAAGCTCCGTTATCCATTGCAGAAGTCCATTTGCATTCCACGTTGCAATTCTTACGGTGTTATACATGTTTTTGGCTTAGAGGGGCAGCAGTTACTTGTGCGCCCACCTGCGCAATTTTTTTCGACAATTTGTTGTTTATTTGCTGTTGCTCAGCGAGTTTCTCGAGAATTTTGTCAGTAGAACTTTTTGTTTTTCTATCGCCTTATTCAGGACGTCAAGTCTTTCAATGACCTCACTAAGCACTTGATCCATTTTCCCAGCGTTTCCTGCGGTCTTGAGTTGTTGTTTCACTGCTCTTGCATAGCTGTTCGTCCCTGTATCCCTACCTCTCGCTGCTAGAGGAGCTTGTTTGCCCCTCGAAGTCACAGTAGGTAGATATAACGGGATTTTTCCCCCGGAAGCCATATTCCCGACACCACTAGTCTTTTGCTTATTGTTTTGGCGTCTTTGATTCTTCATTTGCTGCAGTTGCTTGGCCACCTCACATCCTCTGTAGCTGGCAGGATGTTGCTCCCGACAGTTAACACAAGTGGGCGGCGTGTTATGATTTATCGTGCAATCGCTAGTATAATGTTTGCCTAGGCATTTTACACACCTAGGCTCCCGATGGCAAAATTTCTGCGTATGGTTGAAACCTTGGCATTTTATACATTGTGGTATAAGGCCCGAGTTTTTCCGAAGCGGTTTGATTTTAACCCTCATGTTGAGAATTGATCTTATGTTATATATATTATCTACATTTTCCTCATGATCGAACGTGAGCATGAACAGAGGAAGCCTTACCCTACTAATCTCCTCCTTCCCCTGTTCATCCTTTTTCCTTTCATTTTTAATGATGTTCACAGCATCAATTATTTTGAATCCCCTCTGCTGGAGATCAACCTTGATCTCCTGGTTTTCGCACGTTTGGTGGAGACCTCTAGCCATAACCTTAGTGGGGCTACGGCTTTTGTCCTCGTACGTATACCACTGCTTATTTTCATCACTCAGTTTTTTTGCCAAAGCTCTATATGCGTCCGAGTTCAATGTTAGGATTTTCCATATATTGTTATTCATCGCCACAATTTTGTATTCCTTGTCTGCAACTGATGCCATCAGTGATTTAATATCTGCATATTTGGTTATCCCAACTACATGGATTGGTGGAGGAGGTGTAGTTTTTATCCCTTTTCCACACTTATCTAGTCCTAACCTTCCTTGAGTTACCTCATCCTTATTAGGGTTGCCCTTATTAGCAGCAGTCCCTTCCCTACTAAGGTTGAGGAAGTTTCCTGCTTCTGCCTCTGGAGAGGATTCAGCTTTTTGCTTTCTTCTGCGTTTCTTGGTTTGCTTGACTAACCAGTCAGTTTCTCTTTCTAGTTCTTCTTCGTCTGTATGATAACTAACTGGAGTTTTAGTGCCAGTATCGTGTTCAGGCAGTTTACCCTGTAATATCATTATTTTTTTAAGCTGTTCATTTTCCTCTGTCAGCTTATGTAGCTGCTTATTCAGTTGATTCATGGTTTTTCCCATTTCACGTAATCTATTTTGCAATTCAGCTTTCTCTTTATCCACTTCTGTCGTATTATCGATCCCGCGCGTACCTGCTTGAGTCGTGTGTTCTGGTATTGTTGATATCAATATCTTGATATTGTTGATCTCCTTTCAAATGGGTTTATATGCGAAAGTTGGCCCTCCCCAGAATCCATAGGGCCGACCTCCATAAAGGAGTGTGGATTTTCCAGATTACCTGGTCTGCCACCTGGGGTAGTTAATTCATTTGTTTTATGCATCGCATAATTTCTAGGTGATTTTTGATCAAGGTTTTCTTCCTCTAGCCTTTGATAATCCAATATCTTACTGCAAGGCAACAGTGCTAGTTTGGTCCGCCCCGGGTATTTTATTTCCCCGGTACCCACCATATCTGGTGAGCATTCCCCTATCCGCCACCTGGGGAGGCGCCCGATGGGAGACTAGCACTCCACACGGGGTAAAGTTAGATGATTTTTTTTTTATAATTAATTAATTTTCTTGTTACTCTTCGCTTCACGTTGCAAACACCAATATTTAATGTGTCAATAATAATTATTTATTATTTTTGTTTTACAACCAATTCTACGCCTCTCTGTGTCGGCACCAATTTGTATCGGTCATTAACAAATATTAGATTTATTAATTTATTGATTTTGTTTGCTTTATTTTGTTTTAGTTAATTCCTTTATTTATTTCTTAATTACTTACCTAGTTTAACGATTTCAACCTCACATTGCACGCCAAAAATGTAATGCCAACTTACTCTTAAATTTTTTATGAAAACGGCAGCACTCGTTAATTGAAAAAATATTAATTATTAGAAATAATTACTCGTACCAAATTAATTCCTGTCAATATTCTTTTTATTTATGTTTGATATCCGTATTTTCCTTCTTAAGTTAAAATAAATAAAACATTTCTTAACATGAATTACCCAGGCTTAGTATGTTAACGCTCAGAGGTTGGTACTATTGAAACTCCCAATCATATAATAGGTTATTCGTTAGGCTATGTAAATATAACCTCGTGTTTTCTTTTAGACTACAATAATTATAGCGAAAATGTCTGTAGTGAAGTACAAAACATCACAGTTTAAAATTATAATATAATACAACAAAATAAATTCTTATAACTATAGTAACGAACAGTTCGTGATTGCCGAACAGTGTCGTTTTTAGGTTAAAGAAGATTACACTCCTTTAGAAATTAAACACAAAGAAATAATTACTTAACTCTTAAAAAATTACAACAGTGTTAGTGTTTTATAGTTCAGTGGTGGTGGAAAAATAGTTCACTAGTGTATATAGTGTTGCAGGTTGGTTTATGATAACTTGTTAATAAGTCGTTTTAAAATTGAATTACAATCACTATACTTTCCTTTTTTTTATGAACACACTTTCTTATTCACTTTTAGTTATTTGCCCAATATAATTCCTTTATTGTTATTTAAACGATTCACAATATTGATTTATCACTTGATGGTCATTTAACTATGGTTCACTATTCACCTAACCTGTCTGGTGTTGGAATCTGATTTTACTTTATTGTATAAAAGTGTAGCAGAGGATCCGTTCTTTACTGCTCGAAGCTTAACAATCAACTAACTCGCTTGGTTTCAGTTTTGGGGCTTGCTGGTGCAAAATATGCAAAATTCCCATTGGGTGAAACATCAAGCATTGTCAGCTCATGGCGTCACTTTTTGTGATCAAAATTACCAAAAAATATTAATTTTAACATAACTCCCTTATACTAGATACAATCGTAATAACATTGTTACCAATGAAATTTTTTTTCCTACTGATCATTTTGAGATCTCACAATATAGGTTTCTGTTAAGTATTTCTCAAAATAACATTTTAGAATTTTGGCCTAATATAACATTTTATGTTTAAAAGTATTCTTTTGGTATAACTATTTTCCTTTACTTTACATGTGACTTTAATTGTTAACAAAACTGATTTTAATACTACTGATTACAAAAGTGAACATTACTTTTTTATAAAATATTTGGATTGTACCATAGACATAATATTGTCTAGTGTACCCTTGAATATTATCTGTTTCTTAAAGTATAAAATGCTTATTTCTAATACATATTATTATTCAACATCTATTCTTTATACATTATGCTGTTCTTTTTTACCTTCTAAAGTAGATGTAGTTTTTGTAAAATCAACATCTTACTGAATACATTATTAGTTTGTCTATTACAAATAATTGTTATTACTTATTCCCTAATATAATAGTCAGTTCATGCTTCACTTTCCTATTACTAAATTTTACATAACCCCAGGGGTGCCCACAGGGGGGGATCATAGCGCAAGTTGCACATTGAGAATTTGGGGGGGTTTTGGGTGTATTTTAAGGATTTTTGGGGGGGATTTTTTCAAGAATAACATTTTAAATCCAACATTGATGGAAATTTTTAACATGTTTGTGCAACAAACTAAGCTATTAGTAAAAAACTAAAGCAATTGCATATCTTTATGATTGTTTTAACGAACTGGCGGCATACTCCCCAGACCCACCGGAACGGCTTGCACCCCCTGGGTCATTATTAGTGGGGGGGCTTTTCAATTGGGGGGAGTATACTTGTGTAAAGGCTTTCACGGTGACTATCTGATACCTGATTTTGGGGTACAAATAATTATAATTTATAATTATAGTTATTGTAACAGCTTAAAGACATTTAACCTTTCATGGCTACAGTCACTTCCAAAGCCACATTCCAATTTCCGAACAATAATCAACTAAAAAAAAAAGAAAAAAGATCACCCACAGAGTGTGACTTCCACAAATGGATTAAAAATTTCTAGGGTTTTAAGAAATGGACCATGACTCAACAGCACATATGTTTTATAAACAGATAATGGACGTATATGTCATAATAGTGCAATTAAAAAGCATAATTTTGTAGCGTGTCAATTTTGGGAGTTTTATTTTCTACAGTATGGGGTATTAAATTTTATTTATTTCGTTTTCGGTCGGGAGCCTTATAAAATATTGCGAAATAATTGTATTATGCGACAACGTTATTTTCCGTGTAACAGACCAGTGTTGAGAAACAGCGTTTGGGACAAAGGCGATACACAATTTCAGTGGCGTAATGCGGCAGAGGAATTCGCACCTCCACAAAAATTCGAAGAACTGTACATGTGTGCCGACGCACGAGCGCAACTACTCGAGTCCGCGCTCGGCCAGGACGCCTAGTTGGTTTAACACAAGATGGCTAAAGTAGAAGTATTCATCATCTCTTCACAGACCTTCCGGAAACGCTGCTATAGTCCGGCACATTTTAATGACATCAGTGTGGCACATGCAAATATCAGCTACACATGTGGCGAATAATGACTATATTCCATGCATAGAGCTCATGAGTAACAGCAAACCAACATTATACGGCGACTAAAACCTGTTGGCCGTGGACGCGTACTTCCTGCCACTCAAAGACACACACGAGGCAGTCACACTATTGAAGCCGGCCGGCCAGGAACGAAGTAGACTCCACACAAAAGTTTTTTTATTTTTAATAGCAAAGTCAAATATCAGTGGAAAAACTTTGGCATTACAATCAATCCATGCGGTAGAAACTAACCGAGTGTTTTTTTTCGGACATCAACATTATAACATTTCATATAAAGATGACTGTGCGTGAATTCCGCGTGTCCGCCGTGGGGGGGAAATTTATATTATAAAATGTTAAGGGTATTATAAATTCTGAATGAGAGTGTGTGTAAGCAAAGCTGGGCTGTTTTCTGTTTTTATCTGTGTTGGTAAGTGGGCTTTGTGTGATATATAAGGTAAGCTGTAGGTCATAAGTTTGATTATGCTAGCGTTGCACAACTTCAAAACAGGTATCTAAATGAATCTTCCTAATTTTTATAACAATTCAAAAGTAAATGATAATAAATAGTAATTCTCTTCAAACATGAGTTGTGTCAGTGCTTTGCGTAACCCATAGACCATGTTTGTATCCAGCTACATGTGATCGAACCCTTGGACCTTGCAGAAGTGATCGTGCCGGTAAGTAAAAGTTAATTTGAGATTTGGATATTAATAATTGTGATAGATAAAGTAGAACATCACATTTGGCGCCACGAAACAGGCACGAATTATGGTTAATTATAATTAGTTAATTAAATTCCGCATCTACAGAGATACAAACATGTTCTAGGTTAGCATAGCAACCTAACAGTATATTACAAAATTTAAGTAATTACAGTATTCATTTAATTAATCTATCTAATCAATTTATATAATTTAATTTAACCAATAATACAAAATGTCAGATAAAGAAAATAACGCAAATGAGACGGAGAGTGTCGAAGTTTTCGACGACTCAAACATTAGTAACTTTGAAGCACACTCGACTCCAAGTGCGAGTCAAGAGAAAGGAGAGATAAATTTAAGTGACCAGAGTAATGTAACTGAAGATTCGGGTGTGCAATTGACCCCGACTTCAACAAAATGTAACAGCCAATTTAATAATGATGTAATGAATATGTTGCAATTAATCCTAGAGCAAAATAGTAATTTTGACACCAAATTTGACGTACAGAATGACAAATTAGACGAATTAAATAGTTGTTTCGACAATAACGATATAAAATTGAATAAATTCGACGCTAAATTTGATGTACTCAAATTTGATATTGATGAGGTAAAAATGAAATGCGAAAATAATTTTCATGAATTAAAATTTGAATTAAACGAGAAGTTGAGTAATTCATTAAACAGTATGAATAATAGAATTAACGAAATAGAGAGTAGTGTGGTAGAAAAAACCAATAAACAAATACAGAAAGTAACTGAAATTCTTGATCGTAAAATAGATGAATGTAATGTTAGTAATGAGTACAAGTTGAATTGTGTAGTTAATAAGATTGAAACACATGAAATTAGTACTAATGCCAAAATCAATGAAATAGAAAGTAATTGTAAAACAGAGATACAAGCTATACAAAATACAGTGAATACTATAGATAAGCGTCATGTACAAATTGAGAGTTTAAATAACAATATATTTGCATCAATTGAACAGAGTATAGTGAATGTTAAAGATGAATTGAATATAGCTATAAACGAAAAACTTAATAGCGTTACTGAACAAATAGTCATTACTAAAGACGTGAACAGCGATATTGATTTGGAGTTGTTTAATTGTGAAAACAGGGGGGTACACCCTATGCAGTTTTTAAATAGAGTCAAAGAATTCCATCAGTTTTGTAGAAGTAGTTGGGAGGTACAACTGTTAAAAATAATGAAGTGTTTTAGAGGGAATTCCGCGGTATGGGCGGAGGTACATAAAGTAGACTGGGTAAATTATCAGCGTTTTGAGACGGCCTTTAGAGAGAAATATTGGTCGGAGGAGGAACAAGAAATATTGCGAAGTAAAATTATGGGACCAGGTAATTTTGGAACCCAAGGGAGCAACGTAACTATGTATGTAATGCGATTATACAATGAGGCCAAATATTTAGAGCCACCGTTACCATTTAGATCGTTCGTCCGTCATATAAGTAAGCAGTTGCCCAGAGAAATACAGATTACGCTAATGACGCGCGAAATTTTAGAGACTACGGAACTAGAAAAAATATTGGATATTTTTCAGAACATACGGGAACGTGACATGAGTAGGCGAATAAACGCACCAACAACACATATGAATGTTAATCATAACCAATCTCGGGGAATTTTCACCGAGGGACGAGAGGGGGAAATAATGATAATCGAGGTGAGGGTTGGCGATGTGCCGATTGTAATGTTGAAAACTATGTTATAAGAACAACTTGTTTTAGATGTCACAAACCGAGAGAATGTCAACGCAGCGAGAGAACGTACCAGCAACAGAGTCAACCGCAGAGAGGAGGTGAGAACGCCAGAGGAGCACCGAGAGGAAACGGAAGCGGAAATAGAGGCCGAGGTCCACGATGTCCACGATGTATGTAGGGCACAGCACAGTGCGTGCCCCAGTGACGGCAGCGTCCGGGCGAGCCCGATGACTGCCTGTTGCTTGTGTAGTGCTTGGAGCGAGACTTGTCGCAGCGAGGATAGGTACCCCCTTTTTTTATTTTGGCGGAGGTGAAGGAGACGGGCTGTGATTGGCTGAACCGCTGACGCGATCCACCAATGGCCTGAGAGGGAAGCCTACGCGAACGCTTAGCACGGATTGGCGGGATTTGTTCGCCCACAACGGGTCGATACACTTCCGCCAGCCCGGTAAGAGTCCGGTAGACTGCCTTATGGCGATACCGAGGCAGGTGAGAGACTGGAGGGGCGAAGTTGCCGACTGAAGGTGGCGCTAGGCACACCTAAAGCCGGCACAACGCCCGACCAATCTGTCGGCTCGCAACGGACCGGATTTGAATGGAAGGAAGGTGGTGAGATCCGATTGGTCGGCGCGTGGGCAGATGGTGAGAGGGCAATTTATTTTAAAATTACGGTGGGTCGTCGAGCAAAGCTCGAGGGTGGCGGCGTTTGACTGGTGGTGGTCCATCATCGTTATCGAGATGTTGGAGGTGTGGAAAGTCTGAAATGGATGCTCGATGGAAGAGGTTGAACGTAAGAGTTCGCGCAAATCCATCGAGCGACGGAATCTTCAGCCCTCGCCTGATAGTATCATTTTTTACATACCAGGGAGAGCCGGAGATAAGGCGAAGGGTAAGGGCTTGGAAGGCTTCCATGCGTTTAACGACGTCGGGGGCGAGTTGGGTCCAAAATGCAGGCGCTGCGTACATAAGGACGGCTCGTAAAAAGAGCAGATAGATCGAGAGCTTCGTGCGCACAGGCAGTGGCCCTCGAGGCGATAAGAATGGGTATAGTTTGGCTTTGACGCCTCGGGCGCGCTGGAGCACTGTGGATACGTGAGCTCTGAAGCTTAGGCGTCGATCAAGAGTGACGCCCAAGTACTTCACAGTACGTTGCCAAGCGATTGGGCTCCCTTCAAGGGAGAGGGTCCGGCATCGGGAAGTGAGCTGACGGGAGAAGGCAATCACCTCGGATTTCTCCGTATTGATCGCCACCCGCCATTTCCTTAGCCAGGCCGGAAGTAATGCGAGCTGGCGCTGCACCACGTCAGTCGCAAAACGAAGGTTTGCAGAACTGGTGTGGTACATCGCATCGTCCGCATAGAGAGAGAGCGTGACTCCAGGCAAAACTGGCAGGTCGTTCGTATACACAAGGTACAGAACGGGGCCGAGGACAGATCCTTGAGGAACGCCAGCGGCGACGGGGCGGACAGAAGAGTACGTCCCGTCGACGCAGATCCTAAATTTGCGGTCGCAGAGATATGACCGCATCAGATGTACAAATGAGGCAGGGAGAGGGGAGGTGGCTAGCTTATAGAGAAGGCCTTCGTGCCAGACTTTGTCGAAGGGCTTGCTCACGTCCAGAAGGACGGCGACAGTTTGATGGTTTCTGTTTATGGCGTCAGTGAGTTGCGTGACAACTCGGACAAGTTGAAGAGTGGTCGAATGCTGCCTGCGGAAGCCGAACTGTTCCTGCCGAATGAAATTATCCAGCAGGGGAGTAATCCAGCGATGCAGGAGGCGCTCGAACACCTTCAATAAGACTGGCAAAAGAGAGATTGGTCGATGATTCTCAGGGAGTGTACGCAGCTTGCGAGCCTTCGGCAACATGATGACTTTGGCTCGTTTCCAAGGGCTGGGATAGTAATGGAGCCGGAGACAACCATTGAACAGCACGTGGATGAGTGAAACGAGACTTGCTGGGGCGTTAAGTAGGGCCGCTGCACCAATACGGTCCTCGCCGGGCGCCCGCTTGGGGCGCAGTCGACTAATGGCCGTTTCCACTTCAGCCTCGTCGAACGGGTCGATCGGGTCTGCGGGAGGGCGGGAAAAATATCCAGATAGGAAGTCTGCGACCGCTGCCGAGTGGCCGGGGTCACAGACGTGTCGGTGAACGGAAAATTGTTCCTCCATGGTATCGGCAAAGACTTCTGCTTTGTCGGCCGCGGAGTACACAATCCCGTTCGGTGATCGTAAGGGGTAGCGGGTCCTGAGGCCGAGGTGGATACAACCAGGCGGTAGCGGGTCCATCCACGGGAAACTAGAGGAGACAATGGAGAACCGGGCCCATCCATTGTCGGAGGAGAACCTGGGGGTCCAAGAGGAGCGTAACTACCGCAGTAATATAATTATCAGAGACATGGCGGAGGAGTTACTGGAGGAGGACGCTACACAAACGACAGAAACCAAAACCGGACTGACGGAGGTATTCATAACCATAGAAGGTAAGGATTACAAAACATTGATTGATACGGGTAGCGAGATATCAGTATTTTCGGAGAATGTACTGGGTGAATTACAAAGGGTAAATAAGAATATTCCATCATTACCAGTAGCAGGAGTAACAGTAGTGGGGGTGACGGGAGTACGAAGTAAACGAGTCACTAAACAAGTCCAATTAAACATATATATTAATGGAATAGAATTTGAGAATACTTTTCCAGTAGTTAAGGGTTTGAATTTAGATATAATTCTGGGAAATGATTTTTTGGAGAGAAATAAAGCAGTAATTGATTTTAATCAGAGAATAGTGGAATTTAGTAAGGGGCAGGAATCAATCCGGGTAGATTTTAAGAGGGTGTTAGATACGGCTAGAGTTATGGGCGTAAAGATGATACCAGACCGAGTAGGCGAGGGAATTATAGAAATAAGAGTGAATGTGTGTCAAGAGAGTGAGAGCAGGGAGAATGATGAGAGAGTATGGGAAAACAGGGCAAAGATATTTTTTAATGAGGGGGGAGTTGTAGGGGGTCCCCAACGACAGGAGTTATGGGCGATTATTGAACGTTTTGGAGATGTATTTGCGGAGTTGCCTGGAAAAGCCAGGGACTATGTATGCGAGTTGAAGATTCGAGAGCACTCACCCTACATGCAGAGAAGTTATCCAGTGCCATTTTCAAAGAGGAGAGCCGTTCAAGAAGAGTTGGACCGCATGATGGAAGGGGACATCATCGAAAGATCTATATCGCCTTACTCGAATCCATTGGTAGTGGTCATCAAAAAGGATGGAAAGGTAAGATTGTGTTTAGACGCTAGGAAAATTAATCAGATCATAATACCGGACCGGGAATCACCGGAAGCCATGAATGAAATTTTTCAAAAGTTTAGTGGGGTCAGATATATGACGTCCTTAGATTTAACGGCGGGCTACTGGCAAGTCCCATTAGCGCCAGAAAGCCGTAAGTTTACTGCATTCCTTTTCAATGGAAAAAACTATCAATTTAAACGCCTGCCATTTGGACTTAACACTAGTGTAGCAAGTTTTATTAAGTGTCTAGACATGATATTACAACCGAAAGATTTAGATTTTTTGACTGTATATGTTGACGACATACTAATAGCATCAAGAACATTCTCTGAACACGTAGAACACATAGAGTATGTTTTAAATAAATTACGACAGGGTGGATTAACTGTTAATTGGGATAAGTCGAAATTTTTACAAACCAAAAAACATTTTTTGGGCTTCATTATAACTCCTGAAGGAATTTTAGCAAACCCAGACAAAGTAGAAGCTATCATACGTTTTCCAGAACCGAAAAATATTAAACAGTTGCAGAGTTTTATGGGGTTATGTAATTTTTATAGAAAATTCCAGAGAAATTATGCACATATTACCTCTAAATTAAGTGTTGTTTTACAAAAGAATAAACAATGGAAATGGGGAGAGGAGGAGAGAACTATTTTCAATGAAATTAAAGAGAAATTTATAGACACGATAATGATGAATCACCCCGATTTTCAGAGAAAGTTTTATTTACAGATGGATGCCAGCAACATAGCCCTCGGCGCAGAGCTTTACCAGGAGGGGGAGGATCAGGAGCACAGGACCATCACTTTCGCCAGCAGAACCTTATTGGCAGCAGAAAAAAATTACACTACTACCGAGAAGGAATTGCTGAGCATCGTCTTTGCTGTGAAGAAATTCCGCACTTACCTGCTAGGAAACGAAACCGTCGTCAGGACCGATCATAAGGCCTTATCATTCCTAAATACATGTAAGCTGACGCATAGCAGATTAACCAGGTGGGTGCTAGCTTTACAAGAGTACAACTTTTCTTGGGAGTATATTAAGGGGTCGGATAATAAAGTACCGGACACTTTGTCCAGGGTAGACATTATAGATAATAAGACGGGTAGAGATCTTAAAGAAATAGAAATTTTTCGATTAACTAGGGAAGATAGAATTTTTGGGGAGGACTTAAGGGAAATTAAAGACAGACAAAGATCAGAAAATAAATTGGGTAAGATAATAACTAGTTTAAAAGCAGACATTACTGGTTCAGAGTATAATACACATTTCCAGATACATAAGGGAATCTTGTTTAAGAAAGTAGAAGGGGGTGAACGGGATTGGAGGTTAATGATACCCGATGAATTAGTAGACAGAATTATTTGGGATTGTCACATAAGATATGGTCATTTTGGGGCGAAAAAATGTGCAAATGTACTAAAAGAGTCTTGTGTCTTTAAAAATATGGAGAAGAGAGTAAGAAGAGTATTAAGAGTTTGTGATCTGTGTAAAAAATCTAAAGTAGTAAATTACAGGGTTGAAGGTGAAGTGAAGTATATTAAAGTAGAAAGACCTTTCGATTTAGTTGCAGTAGACTTGTATGGGCCATTGCCTAAAGGTAGAGGAGGAGTGGTATATATTTTTGTTGTTTTGGACACTTTTACCAAGTTTGTTAGGTTATACAGTGTAAAGAGAGCTACTAGCAAAGTACTCAGCGAGAAGATCACCAAGGACTACATGATCAACGTAGGGAAGCCGAAGGTAATTTTATCTGATCATGGACCGCAGTTCATCAGCGGCAAGTGGAGACAGACTCTTGGCTGGGAAGGCATCATACCTAAACACACGGCAGTTTACCATCCACAGTCGAACCAGGCAGAGAGGGTGATGCGAGAAATCGGCAGAATATTCAGGGCGTATTGTCACTCCAAACACACAGAGTGGCCTTTGTATGTGAAGAAGGTGGAGGATTGGTTAAATAGCACAACCCACGATTCTACAGGATTTACACCGTACGAACTAATCAAGGGAAGCCGTCCACCCAGAATATTGGAACAACTTTTTGAATATCAACCGGAAGAAAGAGTTTTGGACAAAGATGTAAAAATACGACTTGCCAACGAGAGTCTGCTCACCAAGGGAGAGAAGAGAAAACAAAAGCATGATGGCAAAGGTAAGTGGGTCAAATATGAGATAGGGCAGTTAGTATTAGTGAAAAGACACGATTTATCCAGTGCACAAGATAAAGAGATCAAAAAATTCTTTTTGTTGTATGAAGGACCATATGAAGTTTTTGACATTAAAATGGATAATGCTTATGTTTTACGAAATCAAATGACGGGGGAAATAGTAGGTACCCATAACGCCACCAACTTAAGAAGGTATTGGTCAAAATGAAATAATAATAAACAAAACAATACATTAAATCCTGTAATCAAATACAACTAAATAACTATAATAAGCCTATAGTTAAATAATTATAAATAATTATGAATAATATAAAACAGTAAGTGGTAGCGGATAGATGTTCCCCACTTGTCCCAGTGGGGTTCGTCTATTTCAGGGACGCGCCCCTGCCCACGCGAGCTTTGGTTTTCTCCATTTACCCTTATTTTTGGAGGAAGCTTTGTCCCTACCTTTAGTCCTAGTTCTTGACCTTTTAATAATCCTTATCCCTTTTATCTTCCCGATTTCCCTAACCCTCCCCTTAGAGTAAACACACAAACAATAGTTACACAAATTGGCACACTTTTTGGAACCATTTGATTGCCTTAATTCTAAATACTACATTAGGGTAATCCTCAAAATTAAATAAACTGGTGTTATTTATGACTTGTAAACTCATCCCTTAATTAGGTAGGTAGTGGAGAAGTTTTGTGGCTGAGTAGACAAACGAAATAATCAATTTTCTGTGTAATTCCACATGGCTATTGTGGATTGAGATGGGGTTGTAGATTAGTGGTTATGGTTTGTTTTTATGGGAAAGGAGGCAGGTAAGGAACTCAGGGCTGCCAACAGGTTTTGTTTACATTCACTGATGTAGAGGTTCTGTTCGTCTTCCATCGCATCTCAGTTCACAATAATCATGTACATGTAACATATAACCTATTTACAGGTAATTAAGAAAAAATAATTTTGGAAAATATTCTAAAGTAAACTTATGTAACCAAAAGGTTTAATTATTATTTTGCGGTACCTGCTATGTTAGGTTATGAGTACGGGATATTGGTAGTTGGAATGTGATTGTGGAGGAATTTAAAGAGAGATTAGAACCAATGATGTAATGTTTGTAAAATTTATTGAATTATTAAGAAAAACTGAAACATTTAATCACGTAGAATCATTTTGAAAAGGGTAATCAAAGTCATGGAAATTGTTTTGAATGTACTAAGAGATGAAATTGAAGTATAGCCGCCCCTGGAGTAACTTAATATTGTAGATGCTAGTGCTGTGTAAATTCATTTTGATTCAAATTGAAATTGTAATTTTACATATTTTATACATTAACTTCATACAGCTGTAATTAAAATCAAACTGTTTCGGGTGGAGATTGTTAAAGAATTTTCAAGCTAAACAAATAATTTAAAAGGGTCAATTTTGTTAATGAATCAAAAATATATCTGATCCGAATTGGAATAAAAAATGTAAGAGACAAATATGTTATCTAAAAGATTTATAAAACTCGAAATGGTAAGCAGAGATATGGCAGTATATGATGTAACCAGAATGTTTAGACTATGAATGCTGAAACTGAGAATGTTGATAACTGTTGTTTATGAAAACAAGTCTGGCACACAACTGTGTTCAGGTGAACAGTAAACAGGTGTAAGATGTTGTGACTCAAGCCTGTGGTCATGCTTGGTGACCATAACAAGAAATGTTGTAGTCTGCTGAATCAGTATCTTGAGCAAAACCCTATTGTGACATAAAAGAATTAAAGAAAATTTTTTTGCTAAAAAAAAAATAATGAGGTAATTATTGTAACCTAGAGTTTGAGAAATTAAAAAACCATTAAATTAATTTGGTAATCAAATTAATAGAAACAATGATTTTTAACAATGAACTTAAAAAAAAAAAAAAAAAAAAAAAATTTGAAACAATGTGTAACAAAATAAAAACTTGTTATCAATACAAGAAGTGGGGATAGTTTTGGGGGGTAGATTGGTGCTCAATGAAGTGATAGAACAATGGAGTGTGGAACTGCAATCGTAGAAAGTTTAGTTTTCAATATTAACTAGTAAGTGGCTATTGCGGGGGTGGCCTGTGCTCTCGCAAATAGCGGAATGGGTTGGGGATAACAGCGAGTGTTACCTCCATTGGAGGCCGAAATGGCGAAAATGTGCGGCAAATTTTTTTTTGTGTAAAATAAGATTTACACACTGCCAAACGACCGTGTCGCACATAACGAGATTGATTGTAACAGGCAATCAAATTGAAGTTTAGATTTCCCCGACTTTTCGGGCGATTACTGCCTTACCAGCACTAATCGTGGATTTGGCTAGCGGCCAGCTGGTCATATCAAGTCCCTTGACCATAGCTGACTTGAAATTGGTATATATTAGAAATTCAATGGGGGGAGAACTTAGGGGAAACCTCCGGGAACTATGAAACAGCAGCTGCCACTCTGCCCGCTTTGGGGTAGCAAAACAGGTGGTAGACCCGCAGTAAGGGTGTATAAATATAACAAGAACATGATGATGTTCGTAACGTTTGAAACTTAATAGCGGAAGCAAAGACACGGAGAGGCAAACCCTGCTCCAAAATATACAGTCTTTGTGGAAGCGAAAAGGCGCCACAGTCTTACATAATTTGAAATAGTGTGTGTGGCTAGGAGGTGACGCAAAGGAGTCACGAATGTAAATTTTATAACATAACATTTTTTTATTCAAAGTTTGATCAAATAAAACTGCTTGTGCTCTGTTCAGGTAACTAGTTGCTTAGATATTTAAAAATAAGGTGTTCATTATGCGCTTTTAAATGTATTATTTTATTGTTGTATGTTAGGTATAGGTGTTGATAAAGTGGGTGTTTTCATGATATGTGTATACGTTAAAGTAAGCCAATAATTAAAAGCCTGGCAGGCAATTAATGCAAGAGAAGTGAGTATTGATCCATATATGTATATTCCAGGTAGTCTGTTCAAATTTGAGATGTGTTTTCATTATGTCAGGGTATCAGCTGATCAGCAATACCATGTCACTGATATATTGGTTTGTAAATGTTATAAGTAATTGATGTTCAAGGTAATGTTTTAATGTATTACAGATATTTTAAAGTAATGAAAAAAATAATTTGCTACAATGAGAAGAAAAGTAATAATTTGTGAAAGTTAACAAAAGATAGTTTTTGAGTGATGAATATTTTGTGGGACACATATATCTGTCCAAGTTAAAACAAAGTTGAAGTTGAAATAGTAGAGATGAAAATAATGTAATGTTGTTTTGAGTTAATGTAATGTAACAGAATTTTGTGAAATATTGATGTTGACACAGTAGTTGTGGAGAATTTATGTGGAGTTTGGAAGGATATATTTATGTTTATAATTAATGAGGTTATTTTGTTGTATTTGTAGTGAGGTAATGAGATTGAGATTTTTGGGGATGGCAATTTTGTATTAGGGGATAGTGTAATGTAGGAGTCCGCAACAAGGGTTGGGACGGGATAGGGATAGATTTTAGTGGGGACGGGGCCACCTTAGGTAAAATCCAGGGGCCAAATAAGGGAATTGAGTTTTTGGGTAGGGGAAACACGTATCCTATGTACAAAGGGTTAGAGAGTATTTTTTATATGTAGAAGGTGGTGAATTGAGTTACATGATAAGTTGGGTTTAGAGTGTTTTGGGATAGATATTCTGATAGAGATGGGTGTCATGATAATTGAAGTTGATTAATATTAGAGCCATAGGGAGAAAGGTTATATATGTATACAGATCTAATACAGTCAATGAGAATAAATAATTTACATCACCCACAGTAGATTAGAATCAGATTATTAAAATAAAGAGAGTGATTCATAATAAAGAATATAAAATTTTTCATTTTTCAAGCCAGTGACAAACTTTTGGTAGAATTTTCAAATAATGACAAGTTAAGAATTGTTTATTTTAAATAATGTAAATGTCAACTTAATTATTATGTTAATATTTTGTTTGTTTTAAATGTTGTATTTTATTATGTTTTGTATTTCAAGGTAAATTGTTACAGAGGTCAAATGTATTTCAGATTGAAATTGTGCATAACATATGTAGGTCAAGGGTCTTGGACTTGACCTACTTTCGATCAGCTGATGAGGTCATACACCTACTAAGCTTGTATAGTAGGAAGTCAATTTTAATTTGTTTGTTTAATTAATTCGAACCAATATTTAAATAATTTTGCATATGAGGGAAACATTTAAATAAAATTAGATTTTTTTCTTGAATTTTAAAATTTTTGGAAATTTTAATTTTTTTGTGAAAAAAAAAACTTGATTTTTCGCCTGCCAGCGAATGCATATTTTAGGTAGTGATTGTTTTATTATGTGTGTATTTACCATGTTTAGTTTACTGATTTCTTGTATTGCATTGTATTGTTAGCCTATAAGTGATTACTTGTTAGATTAAGGATATGTTTCGATTAGTAGGAATGTCCAAGTTAAGCCATTTGAAAGAAAAACAGAAAAACAAGGAAGAGAATTTTTTTTGACAAAAGATTATTTAAAATTTTTTAAATTTGTTATAAATCTTAAAAGATAATTTTTCAATTTTACTATGTGTTATGTCAACATGTAATGTGAGTGTGTGTGAGCCCAGTATTTGCTAAAGGCAGCCCAGCTTTCATAAAAGGGGAAACATATCGGTGGAGGATCTGGAATAGTCTGAGCCAGGGATTGAGGATTTTGGGGGGTAGCATGTTAGAAGGTGAGGTGCGCTGTGGTACGAATCTGCTCGATTTCTCGGTGTTGGGATCTCTTACGGGGAAGTCCAGTGATCTCGTTCAGATGAGTCCATAGTCGCTGAGCCAGGGGGGTCGTGTACCCATGCAGATCAAGAACCAGGGGGTTGTTGGCACCAGTTCCTCACCGGTCCTCTTCGGGGTTTATCGATGAGATTTCTTCTGTTGTGAACAGCAGAATTCTCATTGAGGGGGTATTGTAGCGTGTCAATTTTGGGAGTTTTATTTTCTACAGTATGGGGTATTAAATTTTATTTATTTCGTTTTCGGTCGGGAGCCTTATAAAATATTGCGAAATAATTGTATTATGCGACGACGTTATTTTCCGTGTAACAGACCAGTGTTGAGAAACAGCGTTTGGGACAAAGGCGATACGCAATTTCAGTGGCGTAATGCGGCAGAGGAATTCGCACCTCCACAAAAATTCGAAGAACTGTACATGTGTGCCGACGCACGAGCGCAACTACTCGAGTCCGCGCTCGGCCAGGACGCCTAGTTGGTTTAACACAAGATGGCTAAAGTAGAAGTATTCATCATCTCTTCACAGACCTTCCGGAAACGCTGCTATAGTCCGGCACATTTTAATGACATCAGTGTGGCACATGCAAATATCAGCTACACATGTGGCGAATAATGACTATATTCCATGCATAGAGCTCATGAGTAACAGCAAACCAACATTATACGGCGACTAAAACCTGTTGGCCGTGGACGCGTACTTCCTGCCACTCAAAGACACACACGAGGCAGTCACACTATTGAAGCCGGCCGGCCAGGAACGAAGTAGACTCCACACAAAAGTTTTTTTATTTTTAATAGCAAAGTCAAATATCAGTGGAAAAACTTTGGCATTACAATCAATCCATGCGGTAGAAACTAACCGAGTGTTTTTTTTCGGACATCAACATTATAACATTTCATATAAAGATGACTGTGCGTGAAGACCGCGTGTCCGCCGTGGGGGGGAAATTTATATTATAAAATGTTAAGGGTATTATAAATTCTGAATGAGAGTGTGTGTAAGCAAAGCTGGGCTGTTTTCTGTTTTTATCTGTGTTGGTAAGTGGGTTTTGTGTGATATATAAGGTAAGCTGTAGGTCATAAGTTTGATTATGCTAGCGTTGCACAACTTCAAAACAGGTATCTAAATGAATCTTCCTAATTTTTATAACAATTCAAAAGTAAATGATAATAAATAGTAATTCTCTTCAAACATGAGTTGTGTCAGTGCTTTGCGTAACCCATAGACCATGTTTGTATCCAGCTACATGTGATCGAACCCTTGGACCTTGCAGAAGTGATCGTGCCGGTAAGTAAAAGTTAATTTGAGATTTGGATATTAATAATTGTGATAGATAAAGTAGAACATCACAATTTGTCTATCCTTACTACCAACTAAATTAATTATTACGTATTTTTTGTGTTTCAATACATTCAATACATTTATTTTGAACATAACAATATGAACACTAATATACTGTATATTATACTTTTACTTGTTCACCTGTTAGAATTGTGAATAACATTTTCTAGAGGAAATTGTGTTTCATTATTGGTACTGATGCCCACTGAACGTGTTTCATTATGTTTTCTGATGGTAAACCAAGAACATGTTCTATTCATGAATTTTGTACACCATGTCTTTAAAATATTTGAAATACAGCTTTTGATTATTCTTACACAATATTTTTAAGTATATAAAAATTAAAATTACGATTGATTGGAAAAAATAATTTTTCTTAAAAATAAAATTACAACATTTTCATCAGGAATGTTTAAGATTTGGAGGTTAATTAGATTCAGCAATGCAGGTGCAGATTCAGTTGGTGGTTGTCAATGAAAATCATTTGTGAATAGTGAATGTTAATGTTGTTAGTGACCAACTTAAAATACTAGCTGAATTTTACTTTTCCCAGTCACAGTACTATTTACATAACATAAAGTAACTACTAGTGACTGCCTTATACATGAAGTCCAAGTGTCTCAGAGAAAATTTTTATCTTTGCTTTAATAGACACTTCACTTCTTACAAAATTTGAAAGTACAACAGGACAGCTATTTTTGTACTTTTGATAGCAAATATTCTGGTTACTTCTTTCAAACCTATTGTTTCTGTTAATTCGTGAAGGCAGTTCTAGACGGGGCAACGCAATATAAAATTTTTTATAAATATAAAATATATTTAAATATATAATATATATTTATCAATATAAAATTATATTACTGTAAAGACATTCAGTATTTAAATCCCATTGAAGAAGACGAATACCACGTCAAAACGTCTGGATAACAAAACCAAAAAGTAAGTGTTCATAGTGGAAGTTTTATATATATATATATATATATATATATATATATATATATATATAATATTAAAAAAGTGAACGAAGAGGATGTATCAACAAGATAATTATAAAATTTGTACCTGATAAAGGTGGATTTTTGGTCCCCCTTTTTTCATTTCACATGGAAATTTTTAATCCATTTGTGGAAGTCACACTCTGTGGGTGATCTTTTTTCTTTTTTTTTTAGTTGATTATTGTTCGGAAATTGGAATGTGGCTTTGGAAGTGACTGTAGCCATGAAAGGTTAAATGTCTTTAAGCTGTTACAATAACTATAATTATAAATTATAATTATTTGTACCCCAAAATCAGGTATCAGATAGTCACCGTGAAAGCCTTTACACAAGTATACTGTGCGCGCAGGGTCCTTCAACTGGCACTCAGCTTTTGAGGATGATCCCAGATTCTAGGGACAGGAATGTCAACTGAGAAAAAATATGATGAAGGCAGTATGAGAAGAATATTTACCTGATAGAAATTACCCATTGGTTAAGAGTTTTAAAGAAAGTGTGAACACATACATAAGAAATGTGTGCTGGTGAAATAAATGTTAAAACCAAGTGTCATCATTATTTGTACTATTTAGTCATTAGTAGCTGATTTTGTACTATAATAACTTGATTGTGTGTAATGTGAAGTAGATTGGGATGATAATTTTTTATATTATTTTTGTTGTTTATAGAAGATTTAATGACACAGTTGGAACAGCTGCCGCACAATCGTCTTTTGAAAATAGTTATGAAGGAGCATTGTGCAGTTATATGACAGGAGGAGGCCTCGGACACCTCTACATTACACAATACCTGACCTCGGCTATCAGCATTTGTGCCTGAACTATTCTGAACTCACAAAGTAGTAGTCATTTGTGTTTGAATAGAAGTGAGAAAAAAAATAATGGAGGTACCTGTGTATTTTTACACGTCATTGAACTTGTTTGTGACTTTCTGGATACACTATTTTGTACTGACATGTGGTGTTGTAAATGAAATATTAACTTGTACAGTACAGTTGCTTTAAATGGCTGTGATATACCAGCAGTAATAAAATGCCACACTGAATTTGCTACAGTTTTAATTGAATTGCACATTCGTAAATTATTTAATGGAACATTCACATTTTTTTTTGTATTTATGATATATTTTTTTGTTTATGTGAACAACTGTTGTTTACATGAAGTATCAAAAGCATGTTGAATGGTTTTAATCATGTGGAAATATGTAGATTGTAAATGTAATATTCATGTATTCTGTAATTATGATGAATTTGTATTTTATAGAAAACAAAATAAATTTATTAAAAAAAATGTCATGACCCCATTGTTTGTATAAAGTGAAAACTGATAAACAGTTGTCTTTTTGGTGTACTATAAGAATATTTGTAATACTCAAATCACTGAGTAAAGTGTAATTTGTTTCCTTATAGTGAACTTAGGAGTGTTATATTGTCCTTAATGTTGTTGAGAACACTGCACTTTTTCACATGTTCCCAGTTTATAACAGACCATGTTGTTGTTGTTTTCCAATGGCTCCCCCTTGGTACATTTAACCCATTTGGTACCGAGCTTCCCAATAAAGACCACTGTAATTTCTGAGTTCTTGCATTTCCCGGTTCAGCTTCACACACTCCAATAGATGATTTTTATTCATTTTTGAGTATTCTCTCCTCCACAGTACACATTCTTCTGTGGTGGAAAATTTTAATTTGTAGAGATGCACTGAGAGACAGTCATGGCCAGTTTCCAGTCTAAAGTTGGCGACTGCTTCCTTCCTGGGTTTTCTACAGTTGTTATTCCATAACTGTACAATCCCTGACCATGTTTTTCTTTCTGATATGTTTCTTGCTTCTTCCAGGAAGCGAGAGTTTGTTTTCCTTGTCATCAGTCTTCTTAGGGTGCTGAAGTCATGGGTACTTTCCCGGTGGTAGAGCATTGTCCCTCGCTTTGCCAAGGTGTCCGCTGTCTCATTTCCCGAGATGCCTATGTGAGGTGGGATCCACTGAATAACTATCTCCTTGTTAAGTGCTGTAAGCTGCCTGGTGAGTCGTCTTGCTTCCAGTGTGCTCCTGGATGTTGCTCCTGTATTAGAGAATGTTGCCTGGATGGCAGACTTAGAGACCACTAAAAGGACAGCTTTTGAAAAGGAATTTGGCCTCCAAATGAGGTTTTTGCAATGCCACTTTGATAGCCTCTCCTTCAGCGTCATAACTTGATTTATTTTGTCCCACTGCAATGTAGTGAGAAAACAATGAGGAGAACACTCCTGCTCCAGCACAACCCACTTTATCCAGCAAGGATCCATCAGTGTATACACGTAGCCAGTTTTCCTCCGGAAATCTCTCATTGATGGTTGTTAGCGTTATCTGTTTTAGTTCTTCTGGAGATCTTGTCTTCTTCTTAACATCTATCAGACTGAGATGTACTTCATACCTATGAAAGTTGAGTGGATTTTCTAAGGGGATCACTTTATTAACTGCTGTTGGTATGCTGTGGTATTGAAGGTAGTTGCTACTTTGGTTTAGCCAGATCTTTTGCGTTTTGAGTCTCTGTGGTTCCATCCTCTCATGAACCCATGAATTCTCAGGTAGTGATTTAATTCTGAGGTTTAGCAGTGCTGCCTGTTGCTTAATTTCCTGTTATTGGTTTGTTGCCTGTATATAGTTGTAATGCTGTAACTGGAGTTGATTTGACGCCACCTGTGATGAGTCTTAGGATGTTGGTCTGCAAACGTTCTAGTCTGCCTTCATTTGCAGTAGTGCTTGTGATGGTTCCTTCACTGGCATAAGTTATTACTGGCTTGATGTATGTTCTATACGTCATGTTTAGAACTTGTTGTGAACATCCCCATGATACTCCGTTGAGACGTTTTTTAAGGTTTGTTCGTTTGTTTACCTTCTTAGTTATGCTGTCAATGTGGTGTGTCCAGTTAAGCTTATTATCCAGGTTAACACCCAGGTAACGAGTATTTTCAGATTTCTGTAGGAAGTTCTCGCCTACTTTTAGTGAAAAGTCAAAGTTTCTATGTTTCAATGAGAAGTACTGGTAAACGGACTTTTCTGCATTAATCTGCATGCTGTTTTCTTCTGCCCACCTTTGCAGACCGAGGAGGGCTTTGTTTATGTTCTTTTGTAGAGTGATGTCCTGTCCTTTCTTGTTTGATCCCCTGGCCCAGATGAGCACATCATCGGCAAACGTGCACGTCAGTATTCCTTCAACCACTTTCACTCGTTTGACCAAGTCATTTATATAGATATTAAAGAGGATTGTACTATTCACAGCTCCTTGTGGTAGGCCGATTTTTACTTGTTTGTACTTGGAATGGCTGTCGTTGTATCTTGTTGAAATCTAGCGCTGTTTCAAAAATCTCTTCAACCAATTAAACATGTTTTCTGTGATGTTAAGGTGCCTTATTTTATTTATCAGTTTGTCCCTCCATACCGTATCGTATGCGCCCTTAAAGTCTACGAAGACCGCCAGGACACTTTCCTTTCTGTTGAATGCACTTTTAATGTCTTGTGTTAAACGGGCTATTTGGTGTGATGTTGATCGATTTGTTCTGAAGCCTGCCTGTTCTGGGGCAAGCAGTCCTTCTCTTTCCAAGTAATAGTTCAATCTAGTTGCTATCATTCGTTCCTGCACCTTTGCCAATTGTGATGTAAGGGTAATGGGTCTATAGGATGTTATTGAGTCTGCTGGTTTGTCATGCTTGATTATGGGAACAATTGTTGCTTTTGTCCACTCTGAAGGGAGAGATTCTGTTGAGTTCCATATTTTGTTATATATTGCTAATATTATTTTGCTAATTTTTTGCTTATTTTTCTATTTATAATAATAAATAGAAAAGACTATTATATATATAAATTAAGTGGAATATACAAAATAAAGTGTAATGATTGTGACTACATATACATCGGTAGAACATATAGAAATTTCAAACAGAGATTTATGGAACATATCAGAGCCTTTAATAATAATAAAATGGGAATGTCTAATATAGCAGACCACCTTATTGATATGAATCATAGTATAACAGATATAAACAACAATATGGAAATAGTAGAAGTAAATAATAATAAAAATGACATTATACAGTTAGAAAAATTATATATATACCTACATAAAAAATATAACAAATTGATGAATCAGCAGACTATATTCGAAAATGATCAACTATTTCAATGTATGACTTGCTTGGTTTCACCAAATAATGATGGCAGTGGAAGATTCAATATGAAGTGAAGTGAAATATAATGAACACAAATAACAACATTTTATAGTGTAAACTGATGATGAAATTATAATAATTTCGAAAAGGCCTTATTTATAAAAATAAAAAAATTTACTGATTTTGGTGGCGTATATAATAATATTGCTAATAATGTACTTAATGTGGCAGGCTTCAGGTTCTTGAGAAATTCAGGGTGCACTCTATCTGGTCCAGGTTGTTTGCCATTTTTAAGCTTTTTTATTGCCTCCTTCATTTCTTCCATTGTAAAATTTTTGACAAATAACTCCCGTATGCTTGAAGTTGTATTTGTATTATGATGCCTTTCTTGGAGTTTAAGTTTCTTCTCATTGACTTTAGTCTCTGCAGCAATCTTATATTGTGTTGAATAGAATGTATTAAACCTTTCTGCTATCTCTCTGTTGTTTGTGATTTCTCTGCCATTTATTATGATAGGTCTCTGACTTGACTTGGGGAATTTGTTGTTTAGCATGTTCATATGTTTATAAATTTTGGCAGCATCAGTGCTGTAGTTCAGATTGTTCAGGAACGTCGTGAATGATTTTCGTTTTTCTTCGCATACTTGTCTTCTTAATACTGCCGCATATCTTCGCCACTCTTTCACATCAGCAGGATTTTGGGATTTTTCTGCCTTTATTCTTGCCTGATCTCTAGCCTTTTTCAAATCTGTTAATTGTGATGTCCAGAATGGCTTGTACTTAACTATTTTTCCTCTAGGGATGTTTTGTTTTGCCAAGGAAAGAATTAGACTGATAAGTTGTTTGGTCAGTTCTCCTGGTCTACCCTCTATATCAATCAGATGGATATTTTCTTCCAGGTAATCCCCAAAGTTTGTCCAGTTTGCTTTTTTGAAGTTCCATGATGTTCTTGCAGTTTGTTTTTGAACTCTACATCTCCAGCTGTATGTGAGCTGCACTGCTCTATGGCCGCATCCTGGGTCCTCTATTACTGTTCTACAAATGCGGTCGCTGATATCTGCTGAGGCTAGGGTTAAGTCCGGATTAGTTGTTGTCCCTGAATAGTGTAAGGATGTCGGGATGTCTGTTGTTTTTGTAAAGCAATTCCATATTGCTGGAGCTAATGAGATCCTCCACGACCCTTCCTGCCTCATTTTGTAGTTGTATCCCCAGGATGGTGATGCTGCATTAAAGTCTCCGACCATTATAGTTTTCTCTTGCAGATTTATGTTGTCCAGATTAAGATTTTTATTTTTGGGTGGGCTGTAAATTCCATATATATTTAATCTTTTATTTTCTTTCCAGATTTCAAGCTTTATGATTTCTGACTTGTCTTGCTCATTCATTTCTTTTATTATTTTAAATTTGGATTTCAAACTATTTCTGACAGCCACAAGAATACCACTGGCCACTTGCCTACTTTTGTACAATCCGAATATAGTAAACTGACTTATTTTGAAATATTTTATGTTATCCACAGTTATATTTGCTTCGTTAATTATTAGAACATCCATGTTTCTGTCCTTAATTATTTTATTTATTTCAGTCATTTTTTGACACGACAGTCCTCCAGCATTCCAATGAAGAATGTTGCAACTTTGCCGTGAGTCAATTTTGTTCTTGAAAGAGCAGATTTGCTTATCTTTCTTTGTGTGTCGCTTCATTTGGTCTAGGCCTTGGGAAGCAGCCACATGCTGTTACTCATTTAGCACTACCCAGGTGACACGTGTAGCTTAAAGGATGCTATGGACGTGAGTAATTTTGACCATGTTTCCCTGTTAATTCTATGGAGGAGAGGTGAAAGGCAGTCATGGCATGTGATTGTACTCCTGCAACTCCTGGTATTGTAGCTTTTTTTGGGTATTCTATCAAGTGTATCCCTGTCGAAAGTCTGCTCCATTCATTGTGTCAACTTCTTTCTCGTCAGAATTCATAGTAAATGTTTTTTGACGAATAGTTTAGTTGAGTGAAATGAAAGTGTAAGTGCTGAGTATTATAATCATATGTTGCTTTATATGGCAGTTAATATAAATTAATATTATAAGTTAACAGTTAATATAATCGTGATATTGTAAATGTGTGACTATTATGCTTTAGTTTTCAAATGGTTTCCAAGTTAAGAGATGATTTCTCAAACACATTGTTTATTATGTGTGATGGGTCAGTTCTTTCAATGTGACCCAGCAGTGAGAGTTTTTGTCCTTTAATGAATCTTATGATGTCTCCTTTCTTTATGTAGTAGCCCAGTTCATTGGTATCATTATAGGGGACCTATTAGAAAACTTTAAAAAGGCAATTATTTTACAACATTAAAGAAAATAGGAAAAGTTATTTGAGGTATACCATATTATGTGGAACAATAACTCATTAACTAATGACCCATAGGTGAATTTCTAAGTTTATTTTGGTGTATAAATTTCATTGTGATTAGTAAAGTAAGATCTCACAATGGATGTTATAGCCACAGTTAACAGAAAAAAATGTTGGTAAGAAATTAAAAAACCTATAATTGTTTCGTTTTTAGTTTAGGTTAGTGTAGGGAAATTGTTGCTCTATTATTCTGTGTTGTTTGGACTTCACAACAGTATTAATTTTGTGAGCGTATTTAAAAAAATATTTTGTGATAGAACTTCAACCTTGGCTTCTAACTCAAACTGTTGCATTAAACGCACACACACACACACACACACACACACACACACACACACACACACACACACACACACACACACACACACACACACACACACACACACACACACACACACACACACACACACACACACACACACACACACACACACACACACACACACACACACACACACACACACACACACACACACACACACACACACACACACACACACACACACACACACACACACACACACACACACACACACACACACACACACACACACACACACACACACACACACACACATTTGATTTATATATGATTTAAAAAATTTGAAAATATAACAGAGATAATTATGAGTCATAATGTGACTCAGTTTTGTATGATAAATATGTCAATTTTGGACAATCTTGTAGCGTATAATGCAAGTATATTGTCTGGGGTACCAAATTATGTTCTATAATTTATATTTAGTTGCCTTGGCACAGATAATCATATAGCTTTGTTAAGTATCTTCTGCTGATATGTAACAGTACCAAAATATGGTAGTTACATACTATAAATAAATATGACGTCAAGTATGATAAGAGACATGGGAACATATTTAAATGAACAAAGATAAGTATATAAGTTGTGTATCTACAAAACTAATAATAGAAGAATCCAACAATGAAGACGAGAATGTGAATATGTCAACCTTAATTATAAAACGTAAAAAGAAAATGACACAAGACCAAAACAAAATACTAATAAATAGACCCAATAGGATCCAGCAGTGAGGGGAATCAATGAAAATAATATCCAGCAGTGATGGGAATCAACGAGACAAGGATCATCAAGCTACAACGACAATGGAAATAAAATGAAAACAGCGACTACCATGAAATTTGGAATTAAGAAGAAAGAAGAAGGACCAAGAAGAAGAATGAAGAGAAACCAAAGACGTAAGGAATCAATGAACCATATATATTTTAAAGAAGAAACAGTCAGTGACAAAAGAAATAACTATAAGTGTGACATGAAAACCAGTGTGATCATTTAAAGAAACACAAACAATAAAAGTGTACTTAATACAAATGTGAAACCGGTGAATAACTGATTATTTCAACTGAAAACCACACAAACAATTACAGTGAGGAAGTTTACAGTGTGAAAAAATAGGTTAATTTCATGATGAGGCAACAAAGGTTAAAAAATAGTCAAATAAACACAAACAATGAGTGTGACTGATTTAACAAAGTTGTGACCAACACACATAATTATAAGACCACCAGATCAGAACATATAAAACAATCATATTATTGTTTATATCAAAAAACTGACAACAAATAGAGAATATTTGTTAAGTGTCAAACATGACAGGAATTTAGATTCCACAATTGACCAGAGAAAAACATTGTAAGTAATATAAGAAAGATTTGTATTAGTGTATTAGAAGGAGTTGTAAACATTTGTAACAAATTAGTGAAGGTATTATGTTAATATACCATAATGGAGTCAGTTTAGGTGTAGGTAGATACTGCACTAAAACCGATGATACATTGTTACAATACCCACAAGGAAGTAACCTATTATAACAGAAAATGATACATATTAGTATAAATATATGATCATCAAGTAAATATAAAGAAACAATATAATGTATAAGACAAAACAATGTAAACAAAACAAGTCAGACATAGTGACACAGTCAAAGACAGAAATAAGACAATGTACTAATTTAGTTAAGCAAACTACAGTATTAAAACTAATGTAAATGTTTATCAGAATAGTACCAGTAGTGAAAGGAATATATGATAATACTTTGAGAACAAGTTTTGAACATGTTAAGAACAGTATTATGACTGAATTATTGTAAACAAAATAACCATGTATATATGACCAAATGTAAGCTAAACCAGTGTATAGCAAGTTAGTTAAAGAAAATACTGCATTAAATATTGAGAACAAGGTATTACAATTATTACCAGTAGCAAGAGGAAATATCAGAGCTACTTTGAGAACAAATAGTGACCACTAAAACAATCATATTGTACATAAACATTTGAAAACCAAATGTCCAATGTGAAAAAAGGACAGA
Source organism: Magicicada septendecula (assembly GCA_034769895.1). Classification (NCBI taxonomy): domain Eukaryota; kingdom Metazoa; phylum Arthropoda; class Insecta; order Hemiptera; family Cicadidae; genus Magicicada; species Magicicada septendecula. The sequence continues at coordinate 246,867,606 of CM068371.1, read as the reverse complement.
GGTAAACAAACAATGACCAACCAGCTAGTTATGAAAAATATAACTAATAAACCTATGTAAAAGTAATTGGAAACATTACTAAAAGTTAGATTGATATCCAATGCTACTTTAGGAATACAATCCAAATAGGACAATAACACTTTTGTTATTATATTAAACAAAATAAATACCTATAATGTCATGACACAACATAGACAGAGCCACTACTGAATAATTAGGAGGTTCTGAGTTTATTAAAAGATGACCATTGAATATAACAGATTAATTATTGTGTATGTACACTAATTATAACAATTAAATAATATAATCTATGTAATAAAAATAGAAAACAAGATGAAAAGTTGTATAAGCATTATGTGAGAGGTTTAAAATGATGTAAATACTGAATTGACCACGGTAACACACCAATATTATAGTAAAAAAGAATGTAAATAGTCATTGTTAGTAATACTAGGTAATAATATGTTCATTTTAGATAAGGATATTTAATAATAAGCATGTTTGTGAAAAATCCAACATGGACGCTGAGTAACACCATAGCGAAAATTGTGTAGGAAATAGTTTTTCACAAATTGTAACTTAAACCAAATGAGATATAGACTCGAAGTGTTTAAATAAGAAATGTTATATTAGATTTAAGAAAAATCTGGTAATACGAACTTATAAAGATAAGACGTACCAAAAATAATAAATAAAATCAATATAATAATATTGATAGTGAACAGAAAATAAGCGTGTTTGGACTTATTTTAATAAGCAAAACGCCCTGAGTTCAGTGATATAAACCGATTAACGATAGGACGTATAATAAGGAAGTTGTGATAGTTTTTAACTTTCGAACTAAAAATTTGTACCGTCGATGACGTGAAAAAGTCTCCAACCCAAAATCGATTTTGACTAAAAATTAAATATTTTAATAAAATATAGGCCTTTTGGGTCAGAGACTATCAAAAACCAACCAATGGAATGAATGAAGTTCATCAGACGAGCGAGAGATGCTCTTGAGGTACATGACAGTCTACGATCGAACACCTAAGGAACAAGCCACGCCACTCCAGACCAGAAAAAGTATATTTTTAAATTAGTGCGCGACATGTTTTACTCAAGTACAATATACATACACTAACCTAATACTACACATTTACTAACGAGTGCAACAGTGCGGATTTGTGTTATTTTTATCAAGTAGATCAGTGTACAATATCGATCTATTTGCGAGTGAATTTTTTAATTAAGAAACAGGGAGTACAATTTCAATTAAACAATACTTAAAAGAAAAATAAGAGTTTAGCCAATTTCGAATTTTCGATACTACGCAAGTCATTATGCAGCGTATCGGAAATCAACAACTAAGTTATCAGAATTTAAAGGAGATTTAACACAACATTATTAAAATATTATAAAAAATATTTTACTAAATTATAACGATGTAAAAAATAATGCTTAAAGATAATTATTGATAAATACGAGTGCATTTAGACGCTTACTTGATAAAACGTATTTGTTGAATATTTCGTTATTTCAGAATTTATTTTATTAATTGTATCAAACATAATTCTGATAATCCTATGTTAAAACTTATTAAAAAATAATATGTTTACCTGTATAGCATAAGTAATATTAGTTAATAAGACAAACTTATCCTTATAAAAATAACGGTCATTCTTAACCTCAGAAACCATTACGGTAGCTTGTTATGATGACATTACCGAATTGTTCTCAATTAACATGCAAATTAAAGTACATTGCAAACAAGAGTTTTTTTTTTATTAGAAATTTTTCTCTTGTGAACAAATTATTTTAAAACTAATTATTAACTAAAAGTAATACTTGTTAAATGCTGTACAAGTCATACAGCCTAACCACAATACTAAAGTAAAGATGCGTGCGCATACCGGCGTACGATAATTTTTGTAAACATCAGAAATATGATACCAATTTTAAATTTTATATTTTGTTCAATTATCAGTTAATATTGTTAATCCTAAATAATTAATTATAGTACATCTTGAGTCTGGTATCATGATATCTCCAAGAACCTTAACGGAATATGGTATATACTGAATTAAAACAACATAACCTGTACAGTAAAATTATTGTAACAACAACAGGTATACCAGAGCCTTGAGCGATCAGATAGAGTTTCATTTGAAGTTTTATTTTGTAATCAGCAATTGAAAGGGTTGTTAATTATTGTTTTGTTTGTTAAAAATATTCTCACTTAATAACTTGTTAATAAACCTATAATTTTTATTACCATAACAAGAGTATCATTTTATTAAAAGTAGATTCATTCATTATTTTTAATCAGTTCTGACAGGTGGCGGAAGAATTCAAAAAAGTATTAGTATAAATCAATATACTTATCAGATATTGCTGCATTTATTACTGTGTGTGAAAACATGTTAAATATTCAAATTGAATATTTTTTCTATTGTGTTTGAAGTGAATGTATTTCAGACGGAACGCCACAAGATAGAATTTGAATTTCAACAGTGGTAAGTAAATCAGATACACCACAAGTGCGCGGACTATATTTTAATAAGAAGAGTGAATTATTACGGCGTACTTACAACAGCAAAACATTAACACCAGTGACAGTTACGATTGCAAATTACACCTTTTATAACCAACATTATAGTAGGCACCGGTGCGTGTCTACAACCACACGAAAACACCTAACATCAATACAACAAGAAATACATAACTTAAACTTGTAATTTTATTATATTACAAGTTGGCTAGCCCAGCAGTGTGGCTTTAAGGAGAAACACAAGACAGCAAAATATACACAGTATTACTTGTAACTATTAACTTGTTATATATTATATATTATATATATATTGATAACAAAGTTGGCGCCCAACGTCTGAGCACGATTTAAGGGGAATTACACCATAACTAGATACACAATAATCCTAATTCGTGAAACAGACAGCAGATACATTACCAAGACAACAAGATGTACACTGACAGGTTGAAATCAAGATCGAAATCACGGTCAACATCAAGGAAGAGGGCGACCGAAAAGGAAAAGGAGACTAGAAGAGAAGAAAAAGAAGTCATGTCTACAGAAGATATAGAAGAAGTTGTGATGGAACCAAAAGAACAAATAATTGAACCGGCGGAGGAGGTTCAGCAGCCTATGGAGGAACCGGAAATGGTGATTCAAGAAGCTCCACAGAAACCAAGCCAACTTGAACAAACAACGTCAATCGGAGAGCCTGCTTTTCAAGAATGGATGAGAAGGATGATGGAGTCACTGAAAGAAGACAATCGGTCAATGAAAACAGACTTAAATAGAATGGAAGAAAGCCAGAAGTCCACAGATCAGAAGATGGAAATAATGAACAAAAAGATGGACGAAAATAGCCAATCCAATAGGGAGACCAGTCAATCAATAGAATCACTGAAGGAAGACAATCGGTTACTGAAAGCAGACTTAAGCCAAAAAATAGAGGAAGGCCAGAAGGACAACCAGAAACACATAGAATTGTTGAAAGAAGAGCTTAACAATCAAATAAATGAAACAAATAGAAGAATGGAAGAGGGTCAACGAAAAACTGAAGAACTGTTGGAAAAGAGAATGGCCACCATGAAAGCAGATTTGTCAGCAGAATTAGGAGAGAAAATCGACCAAACCAACCAGAAGATAGATGGGATCAACGCCAAACTTAATAGAGATGTGGAGACTATACAAGCCGATCATGACAATATTTGGCTACAGATAAATATCAATAATAATAAAATGGAAGAGACCGCCAAGGAGACGGCAGAGATGGTGGAAAGAAGACTAGGAGAAAGCGTTGAAGAAATTGAGAAGCAAATGGCCATTCTAACGACCGAAATTAATATGGAAATAGTGGAAGTGCGCAAAGAAGGAGAAAGTACAAACTTAAAATTAATCCAGACTGAGTTGGATATTCACCAACGTATTAATGAGGTGAAGCAAACTCATGATAACCAAATAAGTATATTAACACAAGAACAAACAAGAATGGAAGCAGCACAATCCACACTAAAGGGTAAGTGTGAAGAAGTTGCGGGAAAAGTAGATGCCATCAAACAGCAGGTAAACAATGATAAGGCACAATCTACAGAACGCCAACGGAGGGAAATGGACAACCTACGGGATGAAATGCATCGACTACAAATAATACCGAATTTCTTATCCGGTCTAAGCCATCTAGAAGGAAGAGATCAAGTCGACTTCAGGACATATTCAAAAAACCCTTTGGAGTTCCTCGAGCGAATGGAAGAAGTAATACAACGAAATCGTGAGAACAGATGGACTGTAATAAAAGGTATGTTGGACGAGTCATTTAAAAACACATTTGACAATTGGTGGACAGTGACCCGACACAAAGTGTGTAACTATGAAGCCTTCAAGACAGCGTTCAAACAGAAATATTGGTCAGAGGCAACTCAGAATATTATACGTGACGACATAACCAATGGACGATTCGACATAAATGGTAGGCAGTCCATGACCACCTACTTTTTGGGGAAGATTTGCCTAGCAAGAAACCTGGAACCGGCAATCCCAGAGGAATGTTTGGTAACAAAGTTGGCGTACCATTTCAATCAAGGAATAGCACAAGGTAGACTCAATGCTCAAATCAAAACCATCCAAGGCATGTGCGAGTTACTTGAGAGCCACGAGAGGGAACGCTATTACCAAAGGAGTCGACAGGTACCACACCAGATGTACGATCAAGGAGGACCGGGGAACAATAACCCTACCATTCACAACAATGGTAATAACCAAGGAAGGAATTTCCATAATCCTCCCAGATTCCAGAGTCAGCCCACACCGCGTCAAGATGGAGGTGGAAATAACATTAATAGAGGGAACCAGAACAATTATCAGTCTAACAATTACCCACGAAATACAAATTACCAAAGAGGTAACCATTATTATAGACCATATCAAAATCAGTCCCCTAACCACCAACCAAGACAAGGGAATGGTCATAATAACAACCACAGTCAATTTAGAAGAGTACATTATACACATGCCAGTCGGGGTGGAAACCACAGGCATCATTATCAAGGAAGAAGAAGCTTCCCACACCAGCACCAGCATTTCAATAACCATGATCGGGATGAAAGAGAATCCGGATATAGGTCGAACGGAAGTGACAGCAGTGGGAGTCCCAGAGCAACCACACAAAATACAGAGATAATCCACAACACAGGGAATCAGGAGCCAGTCGCTTCGACATCTCAGGATCGACACGAAAATGGTGACACTAATTTAAACGCAAACCGGCAGTGAAAACCCCAGGATCACCCTCACTGAACCGGCCTATTGGGTCCAATGTTTTGGCAGAATCAGCAAGGCTTCGAAGTATATATAACAATAACTATCTAAAAAATATAAGGAAGGATCTAATGGAGGAAAATGAAAATACTATCGGCGATACTAGCAATAGCGAAATTGCATATATAACCGTCAGAGTAAATAACACCGACGCCACAGCCATGATTGACACTGGCGCAAATGTATCACTAATAGACAAGGTAGAACTGGACAGAATTCAATCAGAAAACAAAGCCACAATACCCACATTGCCGATTAGCAATATAATTCTCATTGGTGCTACAGGACGTCAAAACAAAACTATACGACAGCAAGTGCAATTGGATGTATCCAGTAATGGACAATCAATACAAATGGTATTCTTAGTAGCCAGTGGGTTACCGTTCACTATATTAATCGGGTGTGATATTTTAAGAAAATACACCGCAATCATCAATATGGATGATAATACCGTGAAGATGAAAGCAGAAGAAATAGAGTGGACAGCCAAATTGACAGAATACAGAAAGGCACCATCTGAACATGTAATTTACTACATTAGAGAGAGCTGTGAACTCCGAGAAGACGTCATCAACCAAGGAGCACAAAACAGTCCAGAGGAAGCTTTGTGGTTGGAGAAAATCAACAGTATCCGAGAATTTAAACCAAGTCAAAATAGTCAAGAAGTAACTTATGAACAACGAGAACGACACACAAGATCCTTGGCACAACTATTTCCAAGAGCCACGTCAACAAGTAATAACAACATCTCACCCGTACTACTACTAAAAGAAAAAAAAAAAAAAAAAAAAAAAAAAAAAAGAGAGAGAAGAAACAAGTGCGAAGTTGGAAAAATGAAACCAAATTAAAGTTGTAATGTAGACCAGCCACCACACACAACCACATTGTTTATAATGTATACTACTAATAAGGAAACCGATACCATATAGAATGTAAACACCAAATACAACCCATGATGAAGAAGAAAAAACAAAGGTATTTAAGTTTTATACCTAGAAGAATGAAACCTAAGATGAAGAATATAATGAGATGACGCTCAAGGTGACAACAAAAGAAGAGATTGATCAAGGTTAATGAAGGATGAAAAATAATATAATAACGAAGACAATCATGAGAGTATACCAGTGAGAATGTGTAAAACAGACTATCCCTACAATATGTGAAGAATATAGTATAAGTTGAATCAAGAAAAGAGAGAATAAAAATGTATAAACCGCAGATGCGTTAATTGATCCCAAGTATATTTATTATTTGTCGGAAGAACGACCACTATTATTATTTTGATGATTTAAAATGAATTGACTGAAGAGTAATGCCAGCAATCATTTATAGTTATTGAAGGAGATGATTTGCCTCCAGATTTATTGAAATTAGTATGGCCAGTAGAGTTGAATAGCCAAAGTGAGCCGCTCTAAACTGCCCCAGCTAATATTTATGTTAGGGAATTAGGGAACTAGATAAACAAGGGAGATAATTACATAGCGAAGATAAATACGATTCAAATAGAAGAAAGCAAAGGGATATATGGACAAAACATGTGAATCAACGTGGAATGTACAACAATTGATGAATTCTTCAAGTGAAAAATATATTATAATAATTCAGAATTAATCAATTCTTAAAGGAAGGCATATGTAACAGTACCAAAATATGGTAGTTACATACTATAAATAAATATGACGTCAAGTATGATAAGAGACATGGGAACATATTTAAATGAACAAAGATAAGTATATAAGTTGTGTATCTACAAAACTAATAATAGAAGAATCCAACAATGAAGACGAGAATGTGAATATGTCAACCTTAATTATAAAACGTAAAAAGAAAATGACACAAGACCAAAACAAAATACTAATAAATAGACCCAATAGGATCCAGCAGTGAGGGGAATCAATGAAAATAATATCCAGCAGTGAGGGGAATCAACGAGACAAGGATCATCAAGCTACAACGACAATGGAAATAAAATGAAAACAGCGACTACCATGAAATTTGGAATTAAGAAGAAAGAAGAAGGACCAAGAAGAAGAATGAAGAGAAACCAAAGACGTAAGGAATCAATGAACCATATATATTTTAAAGAAGAAACAGTCAGTGACAAAAGAAATAACTATAAGTGTGACATGAAAACCAGTGTGATCATTTAAAGAAACACAAACAATAAAAGTGTACTTAATACAAATGTGAAACCGGTGAATAACTGATTATTTCAACTGAAAACCACACAAACAATTACAGTGAGGAAGTTTACAGTGTGAAAAAATAGGTTAATTTCATGATGAGGCAACAAAGGTTAAAAAATAGTCAAATAAACACAAACAATGAGTGTGACTGATTTAACAAAGTTGTGACCAACACACATAATTATAAGACCACCAGATCAGAACATATAAAACAATCATATTATTGTTTATATCAAAAAACTGACAACAAATAGAGAATATTTGTTAAGTGTCAAACATGACAGGAATTTAGATTCCACAATTGACCAGAGAAAAACATTGTAAGTAATATAAGAAAGATTTGTATTAGTGTATTAGAAGGAGTTGTAAACATTTGTAACAAATTAGTGAAGGTATTATGTTAATATACCATAATGGAGTCAGTTTAGGTGTAGGTAGATACTGCACTAAAACCGATGATACATTGTTACAATACCCACAAGGAAGTAACCTATTATAACAGAAAATGATACATATTAGTATAAATATATGATCATCAAGTAAATATAAAGAAACAATATAATGTATAAGACAAAACAATGTAAACAAAACAAGTCAGACATAGTGACACAGTCAAAGACAGAAATAAGACAATGTACCAATTTAGTTAAGCAAACTACAGTATTAAAACTAATGTAAATGTTTATCAGAATAGTACCAGTAGTGAAAGGAATATATGATAATACTTTGAGAACAAGTTTTGAACATGTTAAGAACAGTATTATGACTGAATTATTGTAAACAAAATAACCATGTATATATGACCATATGTAAGCTAAACCAGTGTATAGCAAGTTAGTTAAAGAAAATACTGCATTAAATATTGAGAACAAGGTATTACAATTATTACCAGTAGCAAGAGGAAATATCAGAGCTACTTTGAGAACAAATAATGACCACTAAAACAATCATGTTGTACATAAACATTTGAAAACCAAATGTCCAATGTGAAAAAAGGACAGAGGTAAACAAACAATGACCAACCAGCTAGTTATGAAAAATATAACTAATAAACCTATGTAAAAGTAATTGGAAACATTACTAAAAGTTAGATTGATATCCAATGCTACTTTAGGAATACAATCCAAATAGGACAATAACACTTTTGTTATTATATTAAACAAAATAAATACCTATAATGTCATGACACAACATAGACAGAGCCACTACTGAATAATTAGGAGGTTCTGAGTTTATTAAAAGATGACCATTGAATATAACAGATTAATTATTGTGTATGTACACTAATTATAACAATTAAATAATATAATCTATGTAATAAAAATAGAAAACAAGATGAAAAGTTGTATAAGCATTATGTGAGAGGTTTAAAATGATGTAAATACTGAATTGACCACGGTAATACACCAATATTATAGTAAAAAAGAATGTAAATAGTCATTGTTAGTAATACTAGGTAATAATATGTTCATTTTAGATAAGGATATTTAATAATAAGCATGTTTGTGAAAAATCCAACATGGACGCTGAGTAACACCATAGCGAAAATTGTGTAGGAAATAGTTTTTCACAAATTGTAACTTAAACCAAATGAGATATAGACTCGAAGTGTTTAAATAAGAAATGTTATATTAGATTTAAGAAAAATCTGGTAATACGAACTTATAAAGATAAGACGTACCAAAAATAATAAATAAAATCAATATAATAATATTGATAGTGAACAGAAAATAAGCGTGTTTGGACTTATTTTAATAAGCAAAACGCCCTGAGTTCAGTGATATAAACCGATTAACGATAGGACGTATAATAAGGAAGTTGTGATAGTTTTTAACTTTCGAACTAAAAATTTGTACCGTCGATGACGTGAAAAAGTCTCCAACCCAAAATCGATTTTGACTAAAAATTAAATATTTTAATAAAATATAGGCCTTTTGGGTCAGAGACTATCAAAAACCAACCAATGGAATGAATGAAGTTCATCAGACAAGCGAGAGATGCTCTCGAGGTACATGACAGTCTACGATCGAACACCTAAGGAACAAGCCACGCCACTCCAGACCAGAAAAAGTATATTTTTAAATTAGTGCGCGACATGTTTTACTCAAGTACAATATACATACACTAACCTAATACTACACATTTACTAACGAGTGCAACAGTGCGGATTTGTGTTATTTTTATCAAGTAGATCAGTGTACAATATCGATCTATTTGCGAGTGAATTTTTTAATTAAGAAACAGGGAGTACAATTTCAATTAAACAATACTTAAAAGAAAAATAAGAGTTTAGCCAATTTCGAATTTTCGATACTACGCAAGTCATTATGCAGCGTATCGGAAATCAACAACTAAGTTATCAGAATTTAAAGGAGATTTAACACAACATTATTAAAATATTATAAAAAATATTTTACTAAATTATAACGATGTAAAAAATAATGCTTAAAGATAATTATTGATAAATACGAGTGCATTTAGACGCTTACTTGATAAAACGTATTTGTTGAATATTTCGTTATTTCAGAATTTATTTTATTAATTGTATCAAACATAATTCTGATAATCCTATGTTAAAACTTATTAAAAAATAATATGTTTACCTGTATAGCATAAGTAATATTAGTTAATAAGACAAACTTATCCTTATAAAAATAACGGTCATTCTTAACCTCAGAAACCATTACGGTAGCTTGTTATGATGACATTACCGAATTGTTCTCAATTAACATGCAAATTAAAGTACATTGCAAACAAGAGTTTTTTTTTTATTAGAAATTTTTCTCTTGTGAACAAATTATTTTAAAACTAATTATTAACTAAAAGTAATACTTGTTAAATGCTGTACAAGTCATACAGCCTAACCACAATACTAAAGTAAAGATGCGTGCGCATACCGGCGTACGATAATTTTTGTAAACATCAGAAATATGATACCAATTTTAAATTTTATATTTTGTTCAATTATCAGTTAATATTGTTAATCCTAAATAATTAATTATAGTACATCTTGAGTCTGGTATCATGATATCTCCAAGAACCTTAACGGAATATGGTATATACTGAATTAAAACAACATAACCTGTACAGTAAAATTATTGTAACAACAACAGGTATACCAGAGCCTTGAGCGATCAGATAGAGTTTCATTTGAAGTTTTATTTTGTAATCAGCAATTGAAAGGGTTGTTAATTATTGTTTTGTTTGTTAAAAATATTCTCACTTAATAACTTGTTAATAAACCTATAATTTTTATTACCATAACAAGAGTATCATTTTATTAAAAGTAGATTCATTCATTATTTTTAATCAGTTCTGACAGGTGGCGGAAGAATTAAAAAAAGTATTAGTATAAATCAATATACTTATCAGATATTGCTGCATTTATTACTGTGTGTGAAAACATGTTAAATATTCAAATTGAATATTTTTTCTATTGTGTTTGAAGTGAATGTATTTCAGACGGAACGCCACAAGATAGAATTTGAATTTCAACAGTGGTAAGTAAATCAGATACACCACAAGTGCGCGGACTATATTTTAATAAGAAGAGTGAATTATTACGGCGTACTTACAACAGCAAAACATTAACACCAGTGACAGTTACGATTGCAAATAACACCTTTTATAACCAACATTATAGTAGGCACCGGTGCGTGTCTACAACCACACGAAAACACCTAACATCAATACAACAAGAAATACATAACTTAAACTTGTAATTTTATTATATTACAAGTTGGCTAGCCCAGCAGTGTGGCTTTAAGGAGAAACACAAGACAGCAAAATATACACAGTATTACTTGTAACTATTATATTATATATATTATATATATATTGTTTGATATAACAATATGTGTAACACACATTTGTGATGTGTAAGAATTGCATGTATTAGTTTTTTTGTTATGTAATGTAATACCACAGCTTGTCACAGTAGTGTATCAAAGGATCAGTAGTGTCATCATTACGTATATACAAATAATTTTAATTATTCCTGTTGTACATTAAGAGGAGAAATGAATATTAAAGAATGACATGAGTCAATGAAAAGAATCAGTAGAAAACATGAAACATGATTAAGTATAGAGTTTTTAAATTTTAAAACTATATTAAAAAGTTTTGTAATAATTTTTTTTGTTATGATCACTATCTTGTTATTTAATAATTTATTAGCTCTGAATATTCTTTTTCTCATTTATTAACACATTATTTAAAACTGTTCTGTTTCTTGAATGGGTCCTTCAATTATAAGGTTCGTAGTCTGTTTATGGACTTGGCTTTAAGGGGAACAGGAATCTGGTTTTTAACTAAAAAATGATAGTGTCGTTTAAAACGTGTAATTTTCATTTGTGATGACCAATGAATACAGAAATAACTTCTCAAGCAGGCCATTATTAGGAAAAGTTTTGAGAACACATAATGTGACAAAATTTTATTATTATTTGGTGCTTAATTTGTTAGGATAGGGCAGTCAAACAATGGATTTGTTTATATCAAACTATTTTACAATCCATTACACTCAAGTCAAAATGATTTTAGAAGATTAAGCACTGAAAGTGATAGCACTGATAAGCAAGCAACTCTTAGTATGTAACTAAAGGGTGTTCCATATAAAACGCAGCCCATCTATGTCAGTAATTACATTTAAATAAAAAAGGCATATGTAAAGTATTTAATTAAATATTTTATTTCCAAACTTTACAATACTTAACATTCTAGAGTAAATGCTGGAAGTGGCCGCCATCTTCATGAATACACTATTTAAAACAGCTTGTTCGATATTGACCTTCAGTTGTTCAAGTGTTCGTGGTTTGTTGCTGTAGGCTCTTTCTTTGAGGTAACCCCAAAGAAAAAAATCTGGCGCAGTCAAATCTGAAGATCTTGGTGGCCATAAACCACTACCAACAACGCGATTACCAAAGAATTCGTTAACGAAAACAGAAGTTGAATGTGCGTAGTGTGATGTCGCACCGTCATGTTGGAACCAGCAGTATCGATCTTCCTCTTCCAAAAGTGCAATGAATTGCAATAAAATATTCTGATATCGTTCTGCAGTAATGGTGTACTCGAAGAAAATAGGACCAATAATTTTTTTTTCGTGATATCGCAACCAAACGCCCATCTTCTGTGGGTGCAATTGTTTTTCATGATACGCGAAGGGATTTTCAGCACTCCAAATCCTACTGTTCTGGCTGTTTACGTAGCCGTCCAGATGAAACCACGCCTCGTCTGTGAAAAAAATCGAGTCCATAACATGAATACCCTCACGCACAAATCGACAAAACCAATGACAATATGTTAACTGTTTTTCTTTGTCTGGATTAAGACGACGATGAACTGTTTGAATTCGATATGGTCGTAACTTTAATTTTTTTGTCGCCTGATAAATGGTTGTTGTTGGTAAATTAATTTCAGCTGACAAGCGTCTAATTGATTTTTTTGGCGAGGCAATTAATCGGTCTTTGATTTCAGCGACTATGTCTGCATTCAACACTGCCATAGATCTTTTGTGTTCCTTGTTATTAACAGAACCTGTCTCGAAATTTAGCCACTAACCTCAAAACCGATGTCTTGTTAGGTGCTGGTTTATCACGGTACTTACGGCAAAAAGATTCTTGCACTGCAACCACTGATCGCGTGCTAAAGAACGACTCAAGAATAAAAACATGTTCGTCTTGCGAAAAAACCATTTTCTCTCTAACAATGCACTGAGCATTATGATCGCTTTGTCATAGGTATCAGTGACAGTTTACTGCGCCGGCGCAATGTTCGATTGTTGGACGAGTCTATTCCAGTAAAACGTAGGGGAGTTTGGCGGTAAATTCAAATATTACAGAAGGCTGATTAGTGGGTTGCGTTTTATATGAAACACCCTGTATATAAATTTTTGACAAACTTACCATTCGCTTAGTTACCCGTCAGATTCTGACGAACTTACCTTAATTTTAACACAGAAGATCTCAAATTACACAAGGTCGCCACGATGTTTTCGGGTTATACATCGAAACCTTAACATTCCTCCCATTAAATATTTTAGTTAACTACTTAATTATACCCCTTAATTCAAAAGCTTTCGCAGGTTCGTTTAGGCAAGATGTCGACACAGAAAATAGGTTAGGTTTTGGCGCAATAACTACACTTAACACATGGTTATGGTCATACAGAAATCTGAATTTATTTTCATTGTAGCAATTCAAAAGTTACTAACCATATTCATTTTTTGTTAACAAATTACTCCATATTGAGTATTCATAAAAATTAGTTAAACAATACTATAAGTGATTAATTATAATTTCGCAAACCAGTACTTCACACTCGCTCACGCTCTCTCTCGCTCTCTCTCACTCTCTTTAAACCCCCCTTAAATTTGAGATCTCATTACTATTTATGAATTTTACATTTTAGAAAAGACAAATTGTTATTAAATTTTGGCCAGTCGATCTAGTTTTTACGAGTACTTAGCTGCTGATGATATCCCAGATGTTACGCCATCATTCGCAGTTCACTTTTTTATTAAACACTCCACCAAACAATTTAAAACTGTTATAGACTGTTCACTATTACATTTTTCTCATAATTAAAGATTTTTACTTGTTGTATTACACTTATACAACCAACATTGGTAGGCCTACCCTTAATTTGTCCGCAGACACTTTTAACACAACCATATGGTATCAAGGTGTTCTGTCGACTGCCTCGAATTGGGGCCCGCATTTGTATACTATCCAAGCCTTCTACGTATTGGCCACGTGGTTCCACCGGACGCCCACTTCTCCCCTGGCCATCACCTATCGAAGATTCTGAACGTCGGAAATGCGTTATAACATTGAAAGCACGTGGCTCTCTCCTGATACCAGCGTGACATCAGACTAATTACTAAAATTCCTTGCCTTACATGGTTAGGTCTATTCGGCTTGGGACAGCAATGCATGTGTCACACACGCTTAGTCACACTACCCAGACTTCTAAATAAGTATTTTACAAATGGTTACATATATTGGGAATTATTGAATAATATCAAAAAATAGTTCTGCCCTTTTTGTCCCATTACAAGTAATGGGGTAATCAAAACAGCCATCTACTCAATATCTAGAGGGATGTTAAGACCTATAAACCATTTTGGAATAAAATTTGACAAATTGGAATAAAAAAATACAGATGGTGTTAGAAAGAAGGCTGAGAAGATTGGAAAGAAGAAAAAACGCAAGAGTGGAGAAAACTTCAGAATAATTCAGAAGAGTAATAATATGAGCCAAGAAAGAAATCTTTGTCAGTTTTGTAGAACAACTGGATTGTAGGGACAGTAGCACAAAATTATACCAGTACATAAACAAAATAAATGTTGGGAATACCAGCAGAAGAACCTAATGCCAATTAAAGTAAATGGAATGGAAAATGAGAGGATCGAATGGTACTGATAATTTACATCTCACCATAAAAAAGTCAGTTCATCTCTCCTAACCTTAAACAACAAAACAAAACATTAAAGAAATGCAATAAATACCGTACGGATTACTCTACTACAGACACATTAATGATGACTCCAGGCTACAAGAACTCAACCAAGCATTCAGAAAACTAAAGAACAAAAAGCAACCATACACAGATCATACCATCTGTATGAAATTTTTTGGAGAGCAAGCTAAACAATTATTCCTATTATTACAGTAAAGTATGGCAAGATAAAAACAAAGTTCCATCAGCTGGAAGAAGGCAATAATTGTACTGATAAGAAAACTTTGAAAACCAAATGAAGAATTAAACAGCTAAAAACCAAACTCAGTTACTTCTGTTGTGGCTGAAACCATGGAGAGAATGATTTTAACAACTGAATTATCACTTAGAAATTCAACAGTTAATTGTTATTGAACAATAAGGATCAGAACTAGTTCTTTAACTACACATCCATAATGCAATTAATAGATTCTACTAAAGAAGCCTTCCTTTAACAATGATAAAAGTGTAAAAGAAAAGTTGTAGATTACAAAAGTACTTTTCATCATCAGAAAAATTATTGGTGAAAATAAACAAATTTAGGGATTTCAGGGATCATGTTTATTGGATAGAAGCTTTCATAGCTCTGAGGTGGTTGGCAGTAAGATGAAATGGCAACATCTCAGGCCAGAGACAGACTTGAGGCCTTCCACAGGGAATAATAATTAGTCCAACCCTTTTTAATATATACATCAATGATCTTCAAACAACAATAACAGCAAAGACACTAAACAGGTATGTTTGTAGACAATGTAATAATTTATGAAGCAATACAAAAGCGAAATAAAATTCCCCAGAAAGCTGGAAAATGCCATTTGCCCAGCAGCAGAACAGTTAAGCAGGTAGGCTGAAGATAATGTGAATATAAATATTAATAGAACAGTGTACCAAAATTTTCAGTTAACACAAAACTGAAACCTAGTATATCCATAAAAGGAACCAAATCAGTAGCTTTGCTTGAAAAATAAGCTGACACTAAATTGACACATTAAAAAACTTAACATCAGGGCTATTGATATCCAACATATTAAAAAGACTGGCAGAAAACAATTCATGTTCAAAAAAACTGAAATATTTTACAACCGATTTTATGGGCTATATCTTTTTACTTAAAAAACATACATTTAGTTACTAAATTTTAAAATAACTACTGTCATCAGGTAGGTGTTTTTATTACAAGTATTCTAATATAAGTCCCATCTGAAAATTTCCCATTTTTCGATAGTTATACAAATTAACGTGTCTGTTTTTTAAGAATATCCCATAAAATAATTATGTACCCTCGCACACACGCACTATACACATGGCTAAGTATCCACACACACCATTTCACTGAACTTAGTTGTTTTACAAGTATTTAATTGTAGTATGTAAACACTTGGTTACTCACCGTCTTGTGACTTGTTTAAACTTCCAATAACAACGCTTTCACCAGGTGAAGTGCTTTCTGATGCTGGATAGTAATTTTTGATTTTTTGACGACTTCTCCAGAAGGATTGGTGTTTTTATAACCTGATGATGAGGATTTATTGAAATGCATTGTTATTATAAGTTTAAAGAAGTCATAAGACGGTAAGTAACCAAGTGTTTACATACTACAATTAAATACTTATACACGTGACTTGGAGACTATAATATAATGAATTGTTTTACAAGTCTACAAATACTTAAAACTAACATTTTGCACAATGTTCCTTATCAAATAATTGCAAACCTGCAATCTCTGCTTATTCACATAGCATCTTTAAATACGCTATCATATGCTTTATTATCTGCTACATTCCATAAGCAATTAGAATGTCTATTACAGTACCGATATATATCTGATCATTTGTCGTAACCGAGTGGTAATCATCAACAAATTATCAAGCAACGTGTGTAGGCAGGTGTGAAATGATTGATGCTAGAGACTGGCTTTAAGAGAAAATATCTTTATTTAACATTTACTTGCACTCAAGAACCACAATTGTTGATTAACACTTGTTGTACTTGCAACATGCAGAACACATCGTAGCTACGAAGAATGATGTTGGGGAAGATCACATATCTGTGACGCAGACGGTACTTGTACACACCCGACCCGCTCCCTGAATTTAGTGTCTACTCTTAGCGAACAATGGCAAGAATAAGAGTGATGCTCACTGTGTCTGGTCAGTTTTATAGAATTTTGTTGCTATAGGACCATGCCCGGGTTACAGGGTCGGACTGGGCCTCCTGGAGCATCGGATAGCCAATCAGGAGAGAGGTCATCACTCAAGGCAATATGACATGTGAAAAGGTTAAAAGGGTCCTTTCCTCCTTGTATGAGCTTGGGGACAAAGGAAGTCATGGTTTTGGTGGTTGTTAAAAACTGAGAAACAACCACAGTGAGACAAATTTAAATAAATTATCACACTAAGTTTCTTATGACAAAAAAAAAAGAAATCAAATACTGAAATTAAATTAAGTAACGAAAATTTTGCGTCTTTATTACGTACACATTGATAACAGACAAAGTTGGATGCAGTCCAGGAAGAATGAAAGAAGCCTAACATAAATAATTGGTTAGCCATGGGACAGATATTAGAAACCTTATGGGACTTAAATTGCATTGTTAACATACCTAATATGTATAATATTAATAATGTATAGTTACACACACACAACATCTATAATGGAGTAACTAATTTTATTAAAAAAAATATTGTAATGTTGGGTTAAATCAATAATAATTTGAAAAATTCAATATGAAAAATTTGTATACCAGCATTAAATTGAGATTGAAAGAATAATTAAATTCTGAAAGGATTACAAAAAACAATATTGTATATAAAACATTCTTTAAAGAAATTTAATTTACTTTTTATTAAAATCTTCTGTTCGTATGGTGGATGAATTTGACCTTATGTTCTTGTGGAACAAAGCATTCATATAAATATACTTGGATTTTCCAGTGGTTTAAAAATGTCGCACTTTAGTAGCAGTCCAATGTTTTTGTTTTGCCTAATATTTCTTACATTTTTTCATGTGTGTTTATTTTAATTTTATTGTCATTTGTTCTCTTTTAGCTGGATTGGAGGGGAAGATCTTTGCACTCAGGCCATTCACATATTCTCAATGTGTCACAACTGAAGTAGGCCTGCAGGGTCATTCCATGTCAATTCAACCTGGCCATCTCACCCACCATCTCAGATTTTGATGGAAGTTGGCTTATTTGTTCTCCCTACAGAGATAAGTAACCACACCAAATTTTAACCCTCTATCTCTATCCGTTGTCATTGTATAGGCTTTCAAAGTTTTGAAATTTTAGTGTTTTTAACAATCAGATTTTGAGAAACAAGACTTGCTACTCTTTTGAAACTAATTTGTAACTTTGTTATTTATCATCCAATCTTAGTGAAATTTTGTAGTTATATACTCTAAAGTATAAGGATTCTAGAAAAAAAAAATACACAACACCTTTAAGTAAACTACTTAGGCTGGAAAAAATGTTTTATTTGATTCTTTGTAGTTTTTTTGGTAAAAAACATGGTTTAGCATTAAATTGAATATCACAGAAAGAGTAAGGGATAATCATAAAAACCTTTTTTTCAAAATAATCCTCAATACACGGGCTATCATATGAAAAAATAAAATTGATGGGGTTTTCATTCCTTTGTTGTGTTTTTTTTCTGTTAAAGGTAAGTTTTTTAAAAATTTTTATTCAGCGATTTAACTAAGCCATAGACATTTAAAAAGGTCTTAAGTATTTTTTTTTTAATAAAACTAAAATTTTAGGTGATTATAAAACAAACAGGCCCTATATTAAAACAAATATCACAGAAAGGGAAAGGTATAATCACAAAAACTTGCCCACCCAAAGAAAATCTAACAAACGTTTTACAAACAAAATTTGAAGATTGTGATGAAGACAACACCATTGAATTTAATCAATGGATTTCAACTGACAGAACACAAATGATTACATGTTCTGCAAAAATTGGTGAATTTATTGATGACCTTTCATCTAAATTGGAAAAAGTTGTCCCACACTCTTACGTTGCAAAGTCTCAATCAAAATATTTCAAGATACTTAAAGAATCTTCTGATGCAAACGTTGCCACAGTATCAATTGAGTTGAGTGAAAATTACTCTTTTACTATCCAGGACGAAGCCCAAGGATACCACTGGACATCTGACTCTTGCACTGTACATCCTATTATAATTAACCTTAAAAGTATTGAAGGCAAAAGATTGGTTTTGTCTCTTTGTGTGATATGTGATGACATGAAACATGATATTTGTATGGTCTACAAAATTCAAGAAATTGTGACAGAGTTCATTAAAGAAAAGTATTCACATGTTACAAAAATCTGCTATTTCAGTGATGGCTGTGCAGGCCAATATAAAAATAAATTTAATTTTATAAACCCTTGTCTGCACAAAAAAGATTTTAAGATCAGGGCACAGTGGTCGTTATTTGCAACTAGCCATGGGAAAACTGAGTGTGATGGTATAGGAGGCACTGTTAAAAGGCTAGCACGAAAGGAAAGTCTACAAAGACCTCTTGGACATCAAATATTATTTCTAGCAGATTTGTTTGAGTTTTGTAAAGTCAACATCACCAAAGTTAATTTTCATTTTATTTCTAAAGATTCTGTAAATCAGATATGTTCTGACCTTGTGGAACGCTTGAAGATGTACAAACACTTCCAGGAACCAGAAGTTTCCATAACTTTAACCCATTAGATTGTTTAGGGAACTTGGAAGCAAGGAGGGTCAGTAGTGATGAGAAACCCACCTTTACATATAATTTAAAGAATAAATAGACATCACTTGTAAGAGAAGAAAATTTGAACCCATCATCATGCTATGTAGCTTGTAAATATGACAATCTGTGGTACTTTGGAATCATCACTGAATTAAATAAAGAAGAAGGTGATATGACTGTTCAATTTTTGCATCCTGCAGGACCATCGCCATCATTTCATGGCTGAAACGAGAGAACATTTGCCCGATGCCAATTCCTCATGTGCTTGCAATTGTTGAGTCTCCTCACACATCAACTAGAAGAGCCTACAGATTCTCAGAGGAGTGTATGAGTTCAATTAAGAAAAAAATGTTACTCCATTAAATTTCTTTGACTGTACATACTGTAAATAACAAATATTGGAATGCAGTTTTGGTAAATTTCCAGACTTTGTTATTAATGTACATAATGTTAAAAAATATTTGTTCATTTGTGTCAGCATTAAAAAAAATTCTTGAACAAGAATTAAATTTCTATGGCTTAGTAAAATCACTGAATAAAAAATTTTTAAAAACTTACCTTTAACAGAAAAAAACAACAAAGGAATGAAAACCCCATCAATTTTATTTTTTCATATGATAGCCCATGTATTGAGGATTATTTTGAAAAAAAAAGTTTTTATGATTATCCCTTTCCCTTCCTGTGTTATTCAATTTAATGCTGAACCATTAAAACCATGGAAGACCATGGAGAGAGATAAAGGGTTAAAATTTGGTGTGGTTACTTATCTCTGTAGGGAGAACAAATAAGCCAAGTTTCATCAAAATCTGAGATGGTGGGTGAGAAAATGATTTTTTTTTGGTTGAATTGATATGGGGGAATGTTGTAGTAATCTAATCAAGGGCTCTCATTTTTAGCTCAGAAGATTACAAACTCAGAACAGGATTTAGAAACTTCAAATATTCATAAAATTTATTATGTCAGCTTAGCTTTCTTGTATTATTCATAATCACACATTTGTATCTTGACCGTTTTCAAATTTTTACTACACACCAATAGCAGATGATATAAATTACATACATGAGTTGTTTTGATAATTAATACTACTTAATGTTTGTATAAATTTGAATTTTAAAATCTAAATAGTGTTTAGCAAGATCTGTGTAGGTCATTAGTTAAGAGATCTGTCCATGTAGTACTTTCGTTTTTTGTAAAGGATCCTATAAATTCAAATTATTTTATTTTATGCAACACCTGCTCAGTTTTCTGTGTAGATTTTCTATTCTTGGTCTTCCACTCTTTATATCTACACACACTCACAAACACACACACACACACACACACACACACACACACACACACACACACACACACACACACACACACACACACACACACACACACACACACACACACACACACACTTGAGTGTGTATTTATAATTTTTGCCATTGATTTTTTTTTTCAATTCACTGTGTTTGGATGACTTCCAGATTCAGTTACAAAGTTATTTCAGCTCATTTGGTTACATTTGCTTCACTATATAATACTCGCACATCAGTCAATAGAATCAATTGTTCAGTTATTGATTAAAGTTAAATGTAACGTTTTTGCCATAAGGTGAACAAAATTGAACTGTGCTCATCCTTGTATCTCTAGTAATATACATATGTCAGGACAAAGGTACATTGTGTGAAATTGTACCTTAGAAACCTTGTTTAAATTTAAATTAGACATCTATCTAAGTGTCTTGTTCAATGTTAATTGTCAGTTTATTAATTTATATAACAAATGAATATCTTACCAGTATTCATTTAATAATTAGTAAATTTATTAATTTAGTAAATGTATATAGCATTAAAATTGTCCACATATATTCATTTATGTTTTTATTGATATTTTTTTTCATTGATTGTTTTTCTGTGTTAATATTATGATTATGAAATATATTATGATTTATTAACAGCATATTATTTTGAATCATGCTGTCAGTCATTATTTATTCTGGTTAAAAAATAAAATATGACTTTGTAGATACAATCTTAAATAAATACTTAAATATTCCTTATATTTTAATTGAATTTTGTCACATATCCTGTAATTTAATAAAACCAACCCATTTTATATAAGTTAAACTCTTATTTTACTAATTTATTTAAACTGATTTTCCAATTTGTATTTGTTTATCAATGTTTATGTCAGTCTTGTATAAATTGTTTGTTTTATAAGGAGTTTCATATGATTAAATATTTGTATATAGCATTAGATTACCATTAGAGGTACAGCTTCTGGCCTATGCCGATGACATTGACATCATAAGTAGGTCTGAATCTGGCTTAAAGGAAGCGTTTCGGGAACTGGAGTTGTCCGCTAAGGCTATGGGCTTGGTTATAAACCAAAGCAAAACCAAATATATGGTTGTAGGTGCCAACACTTATGCCCTGTCCCTGCGCATTAACGATTATGAATTTGAAAAGGTTCAGGGTTTTCCATATCTCGGGTCATATGTGGACTCTGGAAATGACTCCTCTAGAGATATTGAAAGACGGATATTATCTGCTAATAGGTGTTACTACGGACTGGTGAAACATTTTAAGTCTAAATTAATAAGTAAAGATACAAAAGCCACCCTATACAAGACCTTGATTAGACCAGTCCTGATGTATGGCTCGGAATGCTGGGTGGTAAAAAAACTAGATGACCAGAAACTATCCGTTTTTGAGAGGAGGGTACTGAGGAGAATCTATGGCCCTGTGAGGGAAAACGACATTTGGAGGCGATTGCATAATCGAGAGTTGTACGAAAGGTTTAAAGATCTTCCTATCGTGCAACACATACAAATTAACAGATTGCGTTGGGCTGGTCATGTGCAGAGAATGGCGGAGGATAGAATCCCAAAAAGAGTGATGAATTATTTGCCGATGGGAAGGAGAAGGAAGGGAAGACTGCGTACAAGATGGCTGGACCAGGTTGGTAAGGAGGCAGTGAGGCTGGGTGCAGCAAACTGGTGGACATTGGCCAGGAGTAGAGACCAGTGGGGAAGATTTCTTTTGGAGGCCAGGGCCCAGACTGGGCTGTAGCGCCGAGGATGTATGTATGTATCCTGTAATTTAATAAAACCAACCCATTTTATATAGTTAAACTCTTATTTTACTAATTTATTTAAACTGATTTTCCAATTTGAATTTGTTTATTTAATGTTTATGTCAGTCTTGTATAAGTTGTTTGTTTTATAAGGAGTTTCATATGATTAAATATTTGTATATAGCATTAGATTATTTTTTTGTAATTTTATTAGTATTTTACACTTAACGACTTTTTTATTTTCATTTTTAGTTGTTTTTTAAAAACCTGTAATATGCTTAATACAGTTGCCATAAACCATTATATTTTTCTATAATTTATTATATTGTATTTAATTCTTCTTTTAGTAACTATTATTTTGAGTGTAGGCCTATTTATAAAAAGTGTGTTAAAGCACAATTGGAAATTTTTTTTTATGCGCAATCAAATGAAGCATGGGCGTTGACCTTGAGGGCATGCAGTGAACCCTAGCACGCAAGTGCTAACTGTCACTGTCCTGCTACAACGAATCAGTCGCTGTCTGGCTGCATGTCATCGCTGCAGTCTGGCTGTTGTAAGTATGTGTATCGAGTGCCTGTCAGATTTCATTTATTGTAAAATGACAAAAAAACTTGAGCAGCGGTACTGCATTAAATTTTGCCAATGACTTGGTGATACACAACCTAACCTAACTATTCAAAAAATTCAGCAGTCTTTTGGAGACGATGCTATGAGTGTCACACGTATTAAGGAGTGGTATAATCGCTTCAAAGATGGCTGCACATTAGCGGACAGTGAACTATGTTCTGGCAAGCCCTCAACAAGCTGTAATGATGAAATCATTGACCAAGTGCAAACTTTGGTCATGGAGTACCATCAAATTACCATCCGAGACATTGCAGCAGAGATGGGAATAATCATTGCTTCAGTACATTCCATTTTGGCCGAAAATCTGGCTATGCGAAGAGTGTCTGCAAAGTGTTTGGAAGTTTTGCAGGACATATTGGATTGTGTAAAAACTGACCCAAGCTTCCTCAACACTGTGATCACTGGGGATGAGACGTGGTTGTATGGATATAATAAGTTCCGTCTTCACAATAGAAGCATTCATCATCACAATGGCCGAAAGAAGCAAGACAAGTGCACAACAAAATCAAAGTCATGATGATTGTGTTTTTTGACTCATGTGATATAGTGTATCAGGAGTACGCACCACAAGGCTAAATAATTACCAAAGAATACTATTTAGAGGTTATGCATCACCTCCATGATGCTGTGCAGCGCAGAAGGCTAGACTTATGGACAGCGCAAACTTGGTGGACACGAGAATTCAGTCTCGTGTCATCCGAACATCTCGTTCCCAGGAATGCGAGTCTTCCGCTCAACCACTAGTTTTGCTGGAGCCACTCCCATTGCATCATGTACTGATGACCTATACACCACTGGCTGATCCATGTTTGGTTGGTTCTCGTCAAAAACCTCTTGCGTATAACGATGACATGTCTAGATAAAATTTTTTTTGTAAGTGGACGGTGTAACGAGGGTTGTGTTGACAGATATACGATGGCTCGGTAACATGTTGTTCAAGACAAGGGAAGGCAAGGGTTTAGGCGAACAATGCCTAAAGTCGCAGCAGTTGTACGGCGAAGCGAATTGCGGGTGACGCGCAACGGCCCAAGATAGACAAAGGCGAAATATATCGCTAAGAAGAAACAATAAATCGTTGACAAGGCGACATAGCGACGCTATCCCAAAGACAATTAGCCACATGTGTCGAGCTGCACACTAAATGCAGTGTTACATCGCAACAATAGAAAGGAAAAGCCTGACTTTAGTAGACAATACGCTTGCACTATGAACGAACGACGGGACGTCCAGCTTTACCAGAAGGGTACGCGACGAAGAAAGGCTTGGAGAGCAAGATATAGCAGCTGTCTGGAATACTCAGAATTGACTACACTCGTCGTGGGAACGACTAGGATAAACTAGTTGACAATACGAGCAATTGGTCATGGGTAAGAAGCAGGACACATGGTGAACAAAAAGAGCAGATGAATGGACCGCACAACAATTAAAAGCACTTTAGCTATAAAGGATAAGTACGCCAAAATACGAGGGTGATAGACAGCCGTGAAATTGGTCATCCGACTCAAACGATGGGGTGGAGTCAACCATGAACTTGTAAGGGTAGGGAATAAGACAGCCTATCAGAGTCGAGAGTTGAGGAGAACGTCTCTACAAGAAGTGGTTACCAAGGAAACGAACTGGAGGAACGAATAAGAAACGAAGGGAGATGAGAATCTAGAATGTTAAGGCGGAGTTTCCACCAGAAAACAAGCGAAAATGAATAGAAGCACGGAGGTTGAGAAATTAAGTGGGAATTAGAGAAAATAGTGGGATTTTGGGGGTATAAACTAGAGTGTTGACCGCGAGCGGAGGTCTTATGTCTTAAGTCTGGAGTTTTATTCTGATACGGAGAGTATGAACGACGGAGTTGTGTATCGGGAGCCTTATATATAATATCTAATAGCCGGAGTCGTATAAGTTAGATATCGGAACTGACGGGAGTGCGGATGTTGTAACGGAAAAAGTCTTGTATCGGTTGAAGAATCGGTGTGAGTACGAACAGTCGAGAATCGGGAGCCGGTAATGGAACTTAGAGTTTGTTAAAAGACATGACGAAATATAATTAAAATCGACTAAGTTGGTCGCCTTGAGTAATATTATTTTCAAAGACGTTAAACGGAACAGAAGTGCGGTAAAATGAGTAAGAGATAGACAACAATTTTAAAACCCATTGAATATAAACAAATGTCGGGTTAATAAAGTAAATCCACGAAAAACAGTGTGAATCAAATCACAAAACATTGTAACGTAACATAGTTGAGGTTCCCCAACGTTACATAAAAGACTGAATGAAATATGGTCAAAGACCATACCCTGACTTAAGGTTGTTCGATAGTTCATATGTTTGAGAAGGACCTCAAGTAAAAAGGAGGCAATGACTAATATTAAATGTAAAAGAGCCAGACCAATGAATGATTGGATGTAATGAAATGTTTGTTTTGTACTGTGACATGTTAAGGTCTACAGAATATTTATATTGTATGTTGAATGTGTTAAAAATGAAATGATGTTGTTTGATAATAATACTTACTCAATAATTATGTTTATATTTTATATTAGATTTGTTTTTATACAGCACAATATAGTTACCAATGTTAGGCACGGTACTAAGTTGTCAGTATTGTATAAAATTGAAAGATACTGTTGTTCTAATTAATGTTTATAAACTGGATCAGGAGTGTGACCAGTGTTTCAAGTCTAACAAGTAGTTCTGACAATTATGTCATAAATTAATAAAGGGTTCCAGAACCAATTGATTAATGTAAAAACAAATAACCACCAGTAAATTAAAATTCATGTAATTAACTATGTAATCAATAATTAATTGTACAGTAGGTCAGGTAAAAAGAAAATTAAGTTAAAAACCAAATAATGTTATAATGGTTGTAAATGAATCTATAGGCCTAAATTCCATATTAGTGAAAGGAAATTAATACCTTTTTAGTAAACCCAGTCCAACGAAACTGTAGTAAAACATTTACTGTTTAATAAGGAAGGTTAGGGGAGAATTTTATGTGATTCAATATTAATCCAAGCATGGAGTATTTTATTGGAAAGGAGTAGTAATATTCTATAATGCCGGCTCAAGGATATATAGAAAACCTGGTTGTTAAGGCAACTGATTTTTAGTAACTGGTTGATTTTGAATGGATGGTACTGATTGTTACAAGCTATTAGGTTGAAATGAACCGATATATTTAAAATATATGAATAAATATAAAAAAAAATATATATCCAAATTGAAAAAAAAATCATTTTGCAAAACAATTATACTGGAATGTTAATGAATCATACAAATTAAATAACCCTATAAATTATCAATGAATACAATAAAAAAGAACTGAAAGCGTCTCACCTCATTCACTAAACAATTCCGCTGAATTTGGTATCAAACCAATTCATGCTATAAATTGAAGACCAATAAAGAGTTGAAGCCTGAATTAACGGAAATATTTGGAAATACAGAAGATTCGGTTGACGAAATAACCTTCATTGACAGCGGAAGCTGAGATCCTAATTCCAGTTCGTTGGGACCAAGAATTGTGAAGACGCAAAAGAAGACTCGAAGCACCAGAGTTCCCGTGGGATTATCATCATCCATTCATTGAAGACCAGAGCAGTTTTACTGGGTGAAGACGATATAACCTGCATTTTGATCGTAGTTGACAAACATTCACCGCCTAATGAAGCTTTCGCCACTGGGGTAAAAAAACAAATTATTTTCATATCATTGTATTTTAAGTAAATAATTTTATTCTTTTTGTAAATTGAACAACCTTAATTATGCGTTTTACCTGGCCTTACTAATGGTTCAAAGAACTACACGAACCCTGGTATAAGAATTATTTGTCATTATTTTCAAAGTATATATGTTTTTCTTTTTAGAATTCGAATAATTAAGAATCGATACATGTTGGGATAGTCGATTGTATTGTCTTATTGTTTGTCTGAGACAACGTAACTGGTTAAATACCAGAGAAAAATAAATAAAGTACATTTGTTGTATGAGATAACGTTTTAATCATTGCAGAGAAAATACTATATGTAATTGGCGTAATAATTTATTAACAGATTGATACAAACACTCAGAATAACTAACCTATACGCACAATTATTTATAATAACAGCGCTCCAAGTTTGCAGCTGGTGAGACGGGAGATTGCTGAACTAACGGGTTTTGCCATACTAAATTTGAATGAAATTTTTATCGTTGAGGGACTAGGGTTGAGACAAAAACCACTTACATTCAGTAAATACTCCATATATATTGCTCATATTAAACAACCACTGAGAATTAAATTAAGTCTACAGAATACTACCATTATAAATTGAGGAATATAATTCTAAGTTTGTGGACTTAATAATCTGTGTTCTGAGGGTTTCACTGGTCACAACCGCAAGGTATATTAGTTAATAACATATTAATTAAACCAGGTAACAGCATTTTAATTGTTACGAATCGCCACCTACAACGTACTACTTGGCGTTTGTTACACCGGAGTCTCTTATAACTAATTACACTCATAGACAAGATCTCTTTATAATTTGACGTCTCCAGCTGGTATCATACATTATTACATACGTCCTCACATAATTAACAAGCAGTTCGTTACTAAATTGATTACAACAGTGGGGTTTGAATAAGACGGACATTTTCGCTAGCACCGGCACATATTAGTCTCTTTACAAATTGGCACATAACAACGTGGAACTTATTTAAACACGTACTCGACACATTCTATATATTTCATTTTGTTACAAATTGCCGCCTGCAACGTGGGGCTTAAACGAAAACGAGGACGTCCATTTAGTCTCTTTCTTTACAAATTGACGCTCGCAACGTGAGGCATCATCGTCGCATCTTAACACCTAAAAGTCTAACTCTTTCTTTACAAATTGGCGCTCAACGAGTGGGCTTTAGTTAAGTAAAAACTCATATTATTTGTTACTTAACTTGAGCAGGCACAGGAATGCATACGAGAGCTCTGACGAAAAGAATGGAGAAGGAACAAGAGACAGAAGAAGATAGGAGGGAAGAAGAAACAGAGGCAGGTACAGATATTGAAATGGAACAACAGGCGAGCAATACAGAGGATGCCCAAGGGGACCAACCAGAAAAAGCGGAAGCCAGAAGAGAACCAGATTGGCAAGAAATTATGAGGATGATGATGGAGAAAATTGATAGCATTAAGGAAAGCAATAAACAAACAATAGATGAAAATTTTAAGAAACAGGAAGAAAACTCAGAAAAGCTAGAAAATAAAATAGACAGTATCAAAGAAGATAATAGACAAACTAATGAAAAAATAGACAGTATCAAAGAAGATAATAGACAAACTAATGAAAAAATAGACAGTATCAAAGAAGATAATAGACAAACTAATGAAAAAATAGACAGTATTAAGGAAAGCACTAGTGAACTTTTAAGGCAAACCATAAATGAAAATAATGAACGATTGAAGGCCGATTTTAGACAAATCAATGAAAAGATAGACAGTATAAATGAAAATTCAGAAAAGCTGGAAAATAAAATAGACAGTATTAATGAGAACTCAAGAAAACAAAACGAAATTTTGAGCGAAAATTTAATCAAGCAGATGAATGAAAAGTTTGACAAGAATGACGAGAATTTGAGACAGATTCAAGACGATAACAAAATAATGAACGAAAAACTTGAGGAAAACAATAAACGAATGAAAGCAGATCTTGAGAAAATCAATGAGGATAATCTTATACGAATCGATGAGAGAATTGAACATTCTAACCAGGAAATAAGGGAAAATGTTGAAAAACAGAATGAAGTATTAAGACAAGTTATCAATAAGAAAATTGAGGACGCTAGTGAGGCAATCAGCCAGAAGGTAGTTAAGAACGACGGCGAAAGAAAACAGGAGATCGCGAAACAAATAGAAAACTGAAAGCGACCGATGAAGTTATTATACGAAATAGAGCTGAACTAGAGGTCAAGCTAGGCCATATAGAAGAAGAAAACCGAATTCAAGTGGAATCAATACGAACTGATTGCGGAAACCAGCATCGAAATTTAGATACGATCATGAACGAAGTACAGGAGCAAGGACAACGTAACCAGGATAGAATCGAGAACCTACAACGGTCAGTTGACAACCGATCGATCACTGTCCCATATACACAACATATAGACGACCGGGAGACCATCAACTTTAAGACATACAGGAGAAATCCAATGGAATTCTTGGAACGGGTCGGCGAACAAATTATGAGAACCGGTGAAAACAGGTGGCCAATAATTCGTCGTTATTTAGACGATCATTTTAAAGAAACTTATG
Organism: Magicicada septendecula; assembly: GCA_034769895.1. Classification (NCBI taxonomy): domain Eukaryota; kingdom Metazoa; phylum Arthropoda; class Insecta; order Hemiptera; family Cicadidae; genus Magicicada; species Magicicada septendecula. The sequence goes on along the minus strand of CM068371.1, from coordinate 246,837,894 downwards.
ATAACTGGTGGACAGCCACCAGGCACGAGATACGAAGCTACGAAGAATTTAAAATAGCTTTTAAAGCCAGATACTGGTCAGACGCCACCCAGAACGTAGTGAGGGAGAGCATCAGTTATGGAAGATATGACGCCAGCAGGGGAACAACACTTACCGCCTACTTCCTGGGAAAAGTATGTTTGGCAAGACATCTTGAACCAAAAATCCCAGAGGAAATTCTCGTCACCAGGTTAGCATACCACTATGATAACGGTATATCAATAGCACGATCGGGTGGACAAATAAAAACTATACAGGCCATGTCAACGCTATTAGAAGAGCACGAGCGTGAAGTACACTATCGAAGGAGTCGTCAGAGAAACGACCAGTACGGGAACAGGGATTTCCCAGACTATAACAATAGAAACAATAACCATAACAGTCATGAGGCGAATAACCGGACGAACTATAATGGCAGGCCTGGTAATTATGGTAATGAGGCATACCAACGGCAAAATAACAACAACAGCCCAAGGAACAACGGAAACAATTACGGGAATAGACAGAGTATTCCGAACAACCAATATAACCGGTCGTATAACCCAAATTACCAGAATCGGAACACGAACAACCGAAATTATGATAACAGCAACCGTAACCCGAATAACCAAAACCAAAACTACAGAAGAGTTAATTATGTGGGGGCGTACGACAATTATAATGGGAGGACATACTACCAAGGACGTCGAAGTTTTGATAGGGACACCGATTGGAACCAGTACAGTAATAACGATAGAAGGGAGACTAGAACTAATAGGGGCAGAAGTTGGAGTCAGGAGGACTACCGCCGGGTTAACTACGAAGAGGATCGTCCATTACGGGTTTCCAGACCAATGGTAAATTTTATAAGGGCCGAAGAGAATGGTCCAAGGAGTGATCAACACCAAGGGGAGAATGATAATGAGTGTTTACAACGGAGCAATAACATCGGAGAATCCAGATCCGGAAGCGAGAACCAAAGAAGGGACGATCCATCTAGGAATGTCCGAATAATTTATAATCAACAGAACCCACCAGAACGCTGGATTCCCCTAAGAGGAGATGGCCACCGACCCAGTACATCCCAGGATGTAAGACAAGAAATAAAATGAAGAAACTAAAAAACCACAAAATTCTAAAAGTATGTAAGGACAACTTACTCATGTTATTTCGAACAATACAATTTAAAATGAAGAAACTAAAAAACCACAAAATTCTAAAAGTATGTAAGGACAACTTACTCATGTTATTTCGAACAATACAATTTAAAATGAAGAAACTAAAAAACCACAAAATTCTAAAAGTATGTAAGGACAACTTACTCATGTTATTTCGAACAATACAATTTAAAATGAAGAAACTAAAAAACCCAAAATTCTAAAGGATGTAAGAACAACTTACTCATAATTATTCAGAAACAGTATGATTTAAAATAAAGAGAATAAATACCCCAAAATTAAAAAAAAAAAAAAAAAAAAAAAAAAAAAAAAAATGAAGTAAGCTCAACTTACAAACAAGTATCTAAGAAAACAATTTATGAATTATATAAGAAAGAGAATTTTGAAGATAAAAAGAACAACCAAAGTCGAAAAATAAGTAAGAACACCTTACTATACAATTTAGAAGAAATTGATTTAAACTGATATGAAAGAAGAAAAATATTTTACACTAATTCAACCTAATAAAAATTATCAAAACCAGAAGACGAAATGAGTTTATCTGATATAATATAATAGCGAGAAATATAATTTTGAATGTAAAAGAAATAATAATGATTGTGCCAGAAGAATATAGCTACATAATGTAATGTATAGTACTGACCAAAATCTCATAACCAGCTGTATTGATCACAAAGGAATATGAGCCAATGAAGACAAGAGAATGAAGAAGCCAAAATGGAACCATCAAAAGGATCACAAGAAAAGAAAAAAAAAAACTAATGGTTAAGAATTATCCGTAAACAAAACCCAATTAATAAATGTCAATAAAATAGCCAAGTATTGGAGAGAAAAAGTGTATAATAGAAGGAAGAATTAATATGAAGAAATAATATGATCTGAGTTAAAGTACAGTGAATAATCCCTAGAATATGATTATTATTTATTATTTTATTGAAGGTCACATGATGACTACCTTACGAGGTTTATTAATGAAGATTGACTGTAGAATATTCCAGCAATCATTTGACTGGGCAGAGATGATGTTCCTCTGATCCCAGAAAGTATGTAACGGACGACGGTAATTGGTTAGCCGATAGAGCACCACCGATTCGATTCCAGTTATAATGTTAGGGAGGTTTAGGAAAATTAAATATTAGAGGGAAAACTCACAAATAAATATAGAGAATTAAATAAAACCAGATCCAAAATGTATAATTAATGAAGAATGTCACAAGAATGATTATAGAAATAAGATTTAAACTTGGGAAATAATTGACTTTAAGAAGGAACGAAGAAATGATAATAAAATAACGAATAATTGGGAAATATAAAAGTACTATAAATAGGAAACCAATTGGCCAGATACAAATTAGAAGTTTATTTCTTGCTAAACTTTGTTTATACCAAAATAAACTTATTTCGAAGGGGGGGTGTTATGTAACGTAACATAGTTGAGGTTCCCTAACGTTACATAAAAGACTGAATGAAATATGGTCAAAGACCATACCCTGACTTAAGGTTGTTCGATAGTTCATATGTTTGAGAAGGACCTCAAGTAAAAAGGAGGCAATGACTAATATTAAATGTAAAAGAGCCAGACCAATGAATGATTGGATGTAATGAAATGTTTGTTTTGTACTGTGACATGTTAAGGTCTACAGAATATTTATATTGTATGTTGAATGTGTTAAAAATGAAATGATGTTGTTTGATAATAATACTTACTCAATAATTATGTTTATATTTTATATTAGATTTGTTTTTATACAGCACAATATAGTTACCAATGTTAGGCACGGTACTAAGTTGTCAGTATTGTATAAAATTGAAAGATACTGTTGTTCTAATTAATGTTTATAAACTGGATCAGGAGTGTGACCAGTGTTTCAAGTCTAACAAGTAGTTCTGACAATTATGTCATAAATTAATAAAGGGTTCCAGAACCAATTGATTAATGTAAAAACAAATAACCACCAGTAAATTAAAATTCATGTAATTAACTATGTAATCAATAATTAATTGTACAGTAGGTCAGGTAAAAAGAAAATTAAGTTAAAAACCAAATAATGTTATAATGGTTGTAAATGAATCTATAGGCCTAAATTCCATATTAGTGAAAGGAAATTAATACCTTTTTAGTAAACCCAGTCCAACGAAACTGTAGTAAAACATTTACTGTTTAATAAGGAAGGTTAGGGGAGAATTTTATGTGATTCAATATTAATCCAAGCATGGAGTATTTTATTGGAAAGGAGTAGTAATATTCTATAATGCCGGCTCAAGGATATATAGAAAACCTGGTTGTTAAGGCAACTGATTTTTAGTAACTGGTTGATTTTGAATGGATGGTACTGATTGTTACAAGCTATTAGGTTGAAATGAACCGATATATTTAAAATATATGAATAAATATAAAAAAAAATATATATCCAAATTGAAAAAAAAATCATTTTGCAAAACAATTATACTGGAATGTTAATGAATCATACAAATTAAATAACCCTATAAATTATCAATGAATACAATAAAAAAGAACTGAAAGCGTCTCACCTCATTCACTAAACAATTCCGCTGAATTTGGTATCAAACCAATTCATGCTATAAATTGAAGACCAATAAAGAGTTGAAGCCTGAATTAACGGAAATATTTGGAAATACAGAAGATTCGGTTGACGAAATAACCTTCATTGACAGCGGAAGCTGAGATCCTAATTCCAGTTCGTTGGGACCAAGAATTGTGAAGACGCAAAAGAAGACTCGAAGCACCAGAGTTCCCGTGGGATTATCATCATCCATTCATTGAAGACCAGAGCAGTTTTACTGGGTGAAGACGATATAACCTGCATTTTGATCGTAGTTGACAAACATTCACCGCCTAATGAAGCTTTCGCCACTGGGGTAAAAAAACAAATTATTTTCATATCATTGTATTTTAAGTAAATAATTTTATTCTTTTTGTAAATTGAACAACCTTAATTATGCGTTTTACCTGGCCTTACTAATGGTTCAAAGAACTACACGAACCCTGGTATAAGAATTATTTGTCATTATTTTCAAAGTATATATGTTTTTCTTTTTAGAATTCGAATAATTAAGAATCGATACATGTTGGGATAGTCGATTGTATTGTCTTATTGTTTGTCTGAGACAACGTAACTGGTTAAATACCAGAGAAAAATAAATAAAGTACATTTGTTGTATGAGATAACGTTTTAATCATTGCAGAGAAAATACTATATGTAATTGGCGTAATAATTTATTAACAGATTGATACAAACACTCAGAATAACTAACCTATACGCACAATTATTTATAATAACAGCGCTCCAAGTTTGCAGCTGGTGAGACGGGAGATTGCTGAACTAACGGGTTTTGCCATACTAAATTTGAATGAAATTTTTATCGTTGAGGGACTAGGGTTGAGACAAAAACCACTTACATTCAGTAAATACTCCATATATATTGCTCATATTAAACAACCACTGAGAATTAAATTAAGTCTACAGAATACTACCATTATAAATTGAGGAATATAATTCTAAGTTTGTGGACTTAATAATCTGTGTTCTGAGGGTTTCACTGGTCACAACCGCAAGGTATATTAGTTAATAACATATTAATTAAACCAGGTAACAGCATTTTAATTGTTACGAATCGCCACCTACAACGTACTACTTGGCGTTTGTTACACCGGAGTCTCTTATAACTAATTACACTCATAGACAAGATCTCTTTATAATTTGACGTCTCCAGCTGGTATCATACATTATTACATACGTCCTCACATAATTAACAAGCAGTTCGTTACTAAATTGATTACAACAGTGGGGTTTGAATAAGACGGACATTTTCGCTAGCACCGGCACATATTAGTCTCTTTACAAATTGGCACATAACAACGTGGAACTTATTTAAACACGTACTCGACACATTCTATATATTTCATTTTGTTACAAATTGCCGCCTGCAACGTGGGGCTTAAACGAAAACGAGGACGTCCATTTAGTCTCTTTCTTTACAAATTGACGCTCGCAACGTGAGGCATCATCGTCGCATCTTAACACCTAAAAGTCTAACTCTTTCTTTACAACATACATCACGTAGTAATGACACTTGAGTAGAACATATCAATAAAAGTTAGAATTATTAAATATAATGTACGAAATTCGAAGGTCAAATCACCAGAACTAAACTAAAAATTACATACACTTGTGTCGGAGTGCGAGAAGAGAAGTGATAAGTGCGTCACTGCATGCTACGAGGATATAATGCCAGCCGCAAGGATTCCCAGAACCTGGAGAGACAAGGAACAGGATAAAAGCGCAGAGGACTTTTCGCCATAGAATGGATTAACGTACACCAAGTAAATTTTATATTCATGCACTAATTAAGTATAACACTGTCTGTTCATCTGAAAGTACCCATACGTAATAATATTTAGAGAAAGTAATAACAAGTAGCTAGTCAGGCAAATTCATAAGATAATTATGACAGATGATGGTAATCGATATCAAATTTTATGAATCCATTGGTTAATATAGAATAAAATGTGTAATAATGATGATTAAAATCTAATAGAATAAAATGTGTAATAATGATGATTAAAATCTAATAGAATAAAATGTGTAATAATGATGATTAAAAATCTAATAAGCCTCTAGATGAAGAGTATAAGAAAGTTAGCAAGGGTTAACAAAATAATAATTGGTAGATTGATGTAGTCAGTAAGGATTCAAGATATATGTTGTATTTCTTTTCAGGGGAATAAGTAAGCCATGTCAATGCTATTAATTGTCATAATTTAAGGAAGTGACATCAATGTTGTTAAGTATAATAAATTAAGTTAACCTTGCAAAGCCTTGTGTATGTTGTCAATCATTTGATACACCTAAAGATAAACTTTAGTATGTAACATCAAAAACTTTAATAATTATATTTGACGCCGACACAATTGGCGCGCACACTATAATTGGTCAATTTGGCACCACTACAAGGTGAGAATTAATTAAACAGAGTCATTAATTAATCAATTAATTAAATTAAAAGAACAATAAACACTATTTTAGTTACAATTTGGCGTCCCACCACGCGGGACATAAATAATTTGACAGTAAACAAAATTTAATTATACATATTAATCGTAACTAATAAAATGTTAGTTACACATTAATTGTAATATAAAGGAAAACCTTTATATTTGGCGCTCCAGAATGCGGGGCGTAATAGGGATCAACTCCTTAAACCTTTATATTTGCCGCCCAAAGAACGTGGGGCATTACAATTGTCAATTACTCCCAATAAACCCTTTATATTTGGCGCCCACACGCACGGTTTGACAAATAAATAATTAGTATAATTGTTAAGCGGGCAGAGAACAGACAGTGTGCATGTTAAATTTATAAGTTGTTTAGAAATAAGTTAGAAATAGAATAATATCAGACCCTAAGTATATCTGAATGATTACGCGTCTATGGGCAAAAATGGCTACAAACGAGAATTCGAAAAGCCAAGAATTTGATCGTAACAACCAGTTGGGGGTTGAAGGATTAGAAGATAACACCATACACAGTAATGAAGGTAACAGGACCGCCGAGGAACATAGCCAAAATCGGGCGAGGGGACCATCCGACGGCGACGGTAGCGAGATGAACTTCGCTATGTTGATGGAGTTCATCAAGAATCAAAACGAAGAAACAAGAAATAAGATTGAACGACAAAGTGAAGAAACGAGAAGACAGATCGAAGAACAGAAACAGGAAATAATGCAACATAACGAAGAACAAGCTGGGAAATTAGAAGAAAGGATTAATAAAAAATTAGAAGAAAATATTACTAGAGTAAATGAAAATTTACAAGGCCAGATCAATCAGGTAAATATTGAATTGCAAGAACAAACCAAGAAGTGGGAAGGAAAACTTAGCGAGTTGCAGAAGAATAGTGAAAGTGGGATGAAAGAAATCAATAAAGAATTAAAGAAACAGAATAAAGAAAATAAAGAGTTACGCGAAAAGGACCGCCGAGAATGGGAAGAAGCAATCAATAAGACCCAAGATCTGAACAAAAAACAAATTGAAGGTGTCGAACTTCAGGTAAGGAGTCTGAAGGACGCTCACCACAGCACCGAGGAGAAATTAAACGGAGTTTCAGTAGAGAAGGGTAGAAGGCTGGATGAGATGGCTAGTAACCTGTCAACAATACGGGAAAATCAGCAGAGAGTTCAGCGGAGGCTGGAAGAAATGGAACAACGACCGGCCATCGCCATAAATGGGAATCATGGCAATAAAGAAATCACATTTGATGGTGAAGATAGCTTCCCTATGGAATTCCTAAAAGAACTCAAGGAGTTACAAGAAGCGTATTACCCAACAGAAAACACGAGGTGGATCGGCAGACATTTAACTGGAGAAGCAGCCATATGGTGGCGCATCGTAAGAAGCCAAATAAACTCGTTCCAAGAATTTGAAGAAAGATTTGTAGAGAAATACTGGGGAGCGACTCAACAGGAACGGATTCGTGACCAGCTTGAATACGGCCGATACAACTCTCACGGAACTCTCAGCACGATACAATACATGGAAAGGTTTGTGTTACAGTGTCGGCAATTGATACCAATCATGTCAGATCAACATCTGATTAAGAAATTAGCGCGGCACTACATTAGAGAAATACAGGTAGCCGTCGTAACAAGAGGGATAACCTCGATTAATAATTTTGAAATTCTATTACGAGAATACATGAATGTATCAAGTCGCGCACATAATGACGCGCAAAAGACAGAAGAACGTGGACCCAGAAAGGCCAACAAACACAACTTTCCCAAGCAACACAAGCAATGGGGCGATGAACAAAGGCGAGGGTGGCAAAAAGATTATGTAACGAAGCCGAAGGCTGAGAGCAGGCAGCCAGTCATAAATTCGTTAGTTGTTGACAACCAGGCATCAGGTAGCAGCAAAAGTAATGGGGGAGGAAACACGAAAAAGGACAATAATTGACAACTAAGTGGGTCGATGCTCCCCTCTGTTTACCAACAAACCGAAGGGTCTAACGGAATCGACACCAAAGTAAATATTTTGTTTCCAGACTTACGTCACGAACTCTTGGAAGAACCGGAACAGAACATTAACATATCGTTTGTAAAAACTCCTGAGTTAAGTATTAGCATTAATAAAATAAATTTAATCACCTTGATTGATACGGGCAGTGCCATTAATGCCTTATCGGAAGAATGGTACAACAATAATAAAGATAAAATCGGCCAACACGAAGTACTTAGCGTGAATAACACAACGATAATTAGTGCCATGGGCAAACGATCTAAGCACGTTAGAAAACAAATATTTTGTGAAATTCACGTCAATAATAATGTTCATTATGATTGTGTGTTTTTAATCGTCCCAGGACTTGCACGAGAGTGTATCCTCGGAATGCAATTCTTGAACAAACGCATAGTAAAATAGATATCGAAAGAAATAACATAGAAATGAAGACCGATGTAAATACTTTCGCTATTGAAGAATCTTACGAATTACAGTTGATGGAAATCAAGGAAGAGGTTGACAACATTGACGGGAAAATTAATAAAAAAATCAAGGAAATGGAGGACGCAGACGCCACAATGGGACGGCAGCTGGAACAGTTGTTATACAGGTACCAAGAGGTATTTGATGAGAGGCCAGGACGCATCCGTGGATATGAACACCACTTCACAGTATCCGATAAAACACCGTATCTGCAGAGAGGCTGGCCCGTGCCAATAAAATATCACCAAGCCGTTCAAACAGAGATTAAAAGAATGATAAATTACGGGATTATTGAACGTACACAAAGCGCTTATATTAACCCCCTAGTGACTGTCATTAAGCGAGATGGAAGGGTTCGGTTATGTTTGGATGCGCGGAAGATAAACAGCGTGACTACGCCTGACTACGAGGGACCACCCCCAATCAACGAGATCTTGGCCAGGTGTAGCAACATCCGCGTAATGTCGACCATCGACCTGACCAGCAGCTTTTGGCAGATACCATTGGCAGAGTCATGTCGAGACTACACCGGATTCCTGCATGAAGGCAAGTGTTATAGGTTTTGTGTGACACCGTTTGGACTCAGCACAAGTCTCGCCAGTTTAGCACGTGGGTTAGATCACGTCCTAAGGGAAGATGTGAAGAAAAATATAATTGTTTACGTGGATGATATTTTATGCTTCTCCGAAAATGAACATGACCACATTAAACACTTAACAGATCTGTTAGAGAACTTGAAACAGGCAAACATGACAATAAACCTAGAGAAATCACAGTTCTTTAGGAAACAAATTCAATACCTGGGATATTGCCTCACCACTAGTGGAATAAAAACTACACCGGAGAAGGTTGCAGCTATACAAAACTTTCTGTCGCCCAAAAATACGAAACAACTTAAAGGTTTTTTAGGCCTCACAAACTTTTATAATAAATTTACCTCCAAGTATGCAGTGTACACCCAACCGCTGTTGAAACTATTTCAAAAGGGTCAAAAATTCAAAAGGGACTCAATTATGGAAGAGCACTTTAAAAGGGTGAAAACCTTATTTATAGATACCGTTATGTTGAAGTTTCCCATAACAGGAAGACGTTTTTACTTGCAGTGTGACGCCAGCAACTATGCGTATGGTGGTCAGTTATACCAGATCGACAACAACGGAGAGGTTGCTGTAGTAGCATTCACAAGTAAGACATTCAAAAATGCAGAAAGGAATTATTTTGCCACTGAACGGGAACTCCTCGCAATAGTCCAGTGTTTACAAAAATTCAGGATTTACATTCTAGGGCAGCCGTTAACCATCATAACAGACAACAAAGCTTTAACATTCTTACAGAAGTGCCACCTAAACAATACACGAATCACAAGATGGATCTTGAGTATCCAAGAATATAACTTCGAAATACGACATTGTAAGGGCAAGGAGAACGTGGTTGCTGATACCCTCAGTAGATACCCAGAGGACCATAAAGGGGATGACGCACTGGAGGAAAGGTATGAATATTATATTAACAGTATTGAAGTTAAATTAACTAAAGTTGTTGCAGAAAAATTACGTAACATAGGGCGAATCCAAAGTATGAATGAAAATGTGGCGACATTAATAAATAAGCACCATGAAGGAACCGACGACCACACAAATAAGTACTACAAACTCATTAATAAGAAACTGTACTGTAAAGTTAAGGAAAATTGGAAACTGTATATTCCCAAGGAAGTCCGAACAGAATTAATTAAAGAAATCCATCAAATTTATGGACACACGGGCACAAAGAAAACGATGCAACTACTGAAGGAGTGTTTTACTATGGACGCGATGTGTAAAACAGTTAGTCAGATAATAAAATCCTGTGACGTCTGTCAAAAATGTAAAGACAGCGGAAATAGGACCATAGCAGGGGAGACGCGACCAATTGTAACAAAACAGGGGAGAGTTGGTCAACCTTGAGTATTATGGGCCACTCCCTACATCCAGTGGTGGTGTTAAATACCTGTTAGTCATAGTTGACAACTTTACTAAATTTGTGGAGTTGTACGCACTACGGCGAGCCACGACAAATGTCACCTTAAAGAGGATCCAACAATATATTAAGGATCACGGCAAGCCAATCAACATTCTGACGGATAATGGAACCCAGTTCACTTAAAAAAAATGGGCACGTGGTTTAGAAGAATTGGGAATAAGGCCAAGATTCACTGCGATTCGAAACCCGTGTACGAATATTGCGGAGCGGTGGAACCGGCAGCTGGGGAACCTGTTCAGAGTGTTTGTGCGAGAGAAACACACTAAGTGGGCATCTTGTATTAAAATCATAAAAGCCTGCCTGAATGAGACATACCAGGAAACAATAAGGATGACACCATATGAAGCCCGGTTCGGAAAGAAGCCTACCAGAGATTGGGAGAAATATGTGGATGCATCTGTGCTTCCGAACGAAAAGGTAGATCTCAGCAGGATCCAACTACGTATTAAAATGAAAGGAAGTACGCAGGCTGACAGGATTAATAAATCCAAAAGTATAACGAAGTTCAAGGTCGGAGATCAAGTGCTGATACGCACATATAAACCCTCCGACGCAACACAGAATATAATTGGAAAATTCTGTGCTCTCTACGAAGGACCATATAGGATCGTGAAAGAAATTGGAGGTGCCACATACGTGTTGCAAGAGGACGGAAAGAAGGTAGCCCGAGGAGTATTTAATACAAGACAATTGAAACTTTATCATTCAGATTGCTTAGGGGAATGATCAATTGCCTTGTATACAAAAAGAAATGTTATAAGAAGATTTATGTAAATGTCTATAGTCATCTGCTAAATTATGAACTATCAGTATAATTGGAATCTATGTTATGTCATTATAAATTAATAAGATAGTAGTTGGTGGTAATAAGGAAATTCTGTGTGCTATTATAAAGTAATTAGCAATAAATTTCTAACTTATTGTATAGTGATATGAGAGTATAACAACTTGAATGATTATTATTATTAATTTTGTAATTGTGTCTATTTTTTTGCTCAATGTTAACAAAAGTATATGTACATTAAGCAAATTTAACTCAAAGATATAATATGGAAACAGAACTAATTTAAGTAGAAAATTGTGTTGAAGCAAATTCGATATTCATGTATAGCTTTAAGAATGTATAAAAACCTTGTAAAGTGGACAAGTAAGTAAAATATGTGAATAGTAAATAACACTGAGTTAAGAGTCATAATATCACTAATGTTATTATCTATGGACAAACAGCCAGAGACACATAAAGTTAATCATGATTCTAATTTGTAAGTATTGTTATACTTGTAATGAGCATATAATTTAGTTTTTTTTCGTATTTGTGTGAAATATTGGGTAAATTTAAATAATATGTAGCGGCAATAAATTCATAGATAAGGTAGCAATTAAATGTAAAATAATTAAGCTCATAAATGTTTAATTAGGTAAAGATTTATGTAAAAATGGATTCATAAAAGGGGGATATCAGCAATAAATTCAATATAGGGACCAAAACCCCACCAACAGTAAGGTGCCACCAGACAGTAGGTCAACCCAGAAGATGACACTTCTGATACACTATATTCATGAAAAGATGAGCACTGAAGAATACAAGAGAGATCAGGCGTGAATTTGGCTCCATTTGATCCGGAAGATTGATCAATCGACCCAAATTGGGGACAGTTATAACGATGACATGTCTAGATAAAATTTTTTTTTGTAAGTGGACGGTGTAACGAGGGTTGTGCTGACAGATATACGATGGCTCGGTAACATGTTGTTCAAGACAAGGGAAGGCAAGGGTTTAGGCGAACAATGCCTAAGTCGCAGCAGTTGTACGGCGAAGCGAATTGCGGGTGACGCGCAATGGCCCAAGATAGACAAAGGCAAAATATATCGCTAAGAAGAAACAATAAATCGTTGACAAGGCGACATAGCGACGCTATCCCAAAGACAATTAGCCACATGTGTCGAGCTGCACGCCAAATGCAGTGTTACATCGCAACAATAGAAAGGAAAAGCCTGACTTTAGTAGACAATACGCTTGCACTATGAACGAACGATGGGACGTCCAGCTTTACCAGAAGGGTACGCGGCGAAGAAAGGCTTGGAGAGCAAGATATAGCAGCTGTCTGGAATACTCAGAATTGACCACACTCGTCGTGGGAACGACTAGGATAAACTAGTTGACAATACGAGCAATTGGTCACGGGTAAGAAGCAGGACACATGGTGAACAAAAAGAGCAGATGAATGGACCGCACAGCAATTAAAAGCACTTTAGCTATAAAGGATAAGTACGCCAAAATACGAGGGTGATAGACAGCCGTGAAATTGGTCATCCGACTCAAACGATGGGGTGGAGTCAACCATGAACTTGTAAGGGTAGGGAATAAGACAGCCTATCAGAGTCGAGAGTTGAGGAGAATGTCTCTACAAGAAGTGGTTACCAAGGAAACGAACTGGAGGAACGAATAAGAAACGAAGGGAGATGAGAATCTAGAATTTTAAGGCGGAGTTTCCACCAGAAAACAAGCGAAAACGAATGGAAGCGCGGAGGTTGAGAAATTAAGTGGGAATTAGAGAAAATAGTGGGATTTTGGGGGTATAAACTAGAGTGTTGACCGCGAGCGGAGGTCTTATGTCTTAAGTCTGGAGTTTTATTCTGATACGGAGAGTATGAATGACGGAGTTGTGTATCGGGAGCCTTATATATAATATCTAATAGCCGGAGTCGTATAAGTTAGATATCGGAACTGACGGGAGTGCGGATGTTGTAACGGAAAAAGTCTTGTATCGGTTGAAGAATCGGTGTGAGTACGAACAGTCGAGAATCGGGAGCCGGTAATGGAACTTAGAGTTTGTTAAAAGACATGACGAAATATAATTAAAATCGACTAAGTTGGTCGCCTTGAGTAATATTATTATCAAAGACGTTAAACGGAACAGAAGTGCGGTAAAATGAGTAAGAGATAGACAACAATTTTAAAACCCATTAAATATAAACAAATGTCGGGTTAATAAAGTAAATCCACGAAAAACAGTGTGAATCAAATCACAAAACATACATCACGTAGTAATGACACTTGAGTAGAACATATCAATAAAAGTTAGAATTATTAAATATCATGTACGAAATTCGAAGGTCAAATCACCAGAACTAAACTAAAAATTACATACACTTGTGTCGGAGTGCGAGAAGAGAAGTGATAAGTGCGTCACTGCATGCTACGAGGATATAATGCCAGCCGCAAGGATTCCCAGAACCTGGAGAGACAAGGAACAGGATAAAAGCGCAGAGGACTTTTCGCCATAGAATGGATTAACGTACACCAAGTAAATTTTATATTCATGCACTAATTAAGTATAACACTGTCTGTTCATCTGAAAGTACCCATACGTAATAATATTTAGAGAAAGTAATAACAAGTAGCTAGTCAGGCAAATTCATAAGATAATTATGACAGATGATGGTAATCGATATCAAATTTTATGAATCCATTGGTTAATATAGAATAAAATGTGTAATAATGATGATTAAAATCTAATAGAATAAAATGTGTAATAATGATGATTAAAATCTAATAGAATAAAATGTGTAATAATGATGATTAAAAATCTAATAAGCCTCTAGATGAAGAGTATAAGAAAGTTAGCAAGGGTTAACAAAATAATAATTGGTAGATTGATGTAGTCAGTAAGGATTCAAGATATATGTTGTATTTCTTTTCAGGGGAATAAGTAAGCCATGTCAATGCTATTAATTGTCATAATTTAAGGAAGTGACATCAATGTTGTTAAGTATAATAAATTAAGTTAACCTTGCAAAGCCTTGTGTATGTTGTCAATCATTTGATACATCTAAAGATAAACTTTAGTATGTAACATCAAAAACTTTAATAATTATATTTGACGCCGACACAATTGGCGCGCACACTATAATTGGTCAATTTGGCACCACTACAAGGTGAGAATTAATTAAACAGAGTCATTAATTAATCAATTAATTAAATTAAAAGAACAATAAACACTATTTTAGTTACAATTTGGCGTCCCACCACGCGGGACATAAATAATTTGACAGTAAACAAAATTTAATTATACATATTAATCGTAACTAATAAAATGTTAGTTGCACATTAATTGTAATATAAAGGAAAACCTTTATATTTGCTGCCCAAAGAACGTGGGGCATTACAATTGTCAATTACTCCCAATAAACCCTTTATATGCGTAACCTCATCTTCAGCAACTTTTCCTTCGGGCACTTCTATCAGCTCAGAAACAAGCAAGAGTTTCGTCTCGACACCCATAGTTGGCTTTCCAATCACTTCTTTTTCATTACACTTATTTGCATTTCCTCTGCTAGTTCTTCTTCCATTTCCGCTTGCAATAGGGAGGGATCCTCTTGACCAGACCTGTTGACTTTTTCTTCGCCTAATCCCACTTGCTTAATCGAATGGTTGGTAGATCCTGTCATTTTAGCCATGCAAAGCTTTATCTTCTCTTGACCACCTTCAGGACATTCTCTCTTAAGTCCACAATGAATCTGTAGGCATTCATAATGTCCATGCCAAGAATCACTTCATTGACAATGTCTGCAACGAGCATTTGATGGCTACACTCGAGAAGACCCAGGCGTACACATACATCTACCTTTCCTAGCAACTTGACGGGGCTTCCAGTCACAGTCTGTATTGTACAAGAGCTAATTAGAGGCTGGTGGTTGCTGACTAAGTCAGGGGGCACAATGGACACTGTTGTGCCCGTGTCAACTGTAAATGATGTTGGTTTACCTTCTGCAAATCCATTAACAATCAAGTTTCCACTGGTCTTATGTAGCATGAAAACTGTGTGCTGTTCTGGGGCTTTACTTCTCCAATTGGTGCGATCACTCTCTTCTCTCGGTATCTTCTTCTCCCAACAGTCTACCTGTGGATGACCATGTTTCCCACAGTTGTAACACTTCGGTCTTCTGTCTTTATCATTTGGTTCAAAAGATTGTTATGGCGCTGCTGACTTCTAAAACTGTTGTTCTTGAATCGCCTCTTTATGCCGGCTACTATGATGATACTGTGGTATTGGATCCATTTGGCTACAACGTGATGGCATACTATGATTAATGTAGGTCGCAGATTTGGCAGCTTCAAAACAGAGAGCATGAACAAGAGCGTCTGATTTATTATCATGCCGTGCCATTCTTAACACTTGTTGTAATTGACTATCTCTGATACCATCAATAAACATAAGGAGAGAAATCCACTTCCGGAAGTCCTCCGATTCTTCGGGATAAGCCAATCTCGTCAGTCGGTCGATATTCACTTGAAACTCTTGAAGGCTCTCCCCTGAACACTGTCGCCTTGTTGTAAGCTGAACACGGTACACTTCGCACAAATGCTGGTCACTGTACCGTAATTCCAGAGCTTTTGTTAATTCGGCATAGACATTCTGAGTGTCAGATGGCACTTTCTGTATTAGTTCTGCAGCAGGCCCTTTTAAAGCAAGAATTAGTGAAAATCCTTTCTCTTCTTCCGTCCATTTATTTAAGCGAGTGGCAGCTTCAAATTGGCGAATATAAGTTGCCCAATGAGTGCTTCCATCAAATATTGGGGCCTTTGCATAAACGGGCCCTACTACAGTTAGATTTCTCTGATATTTTGAATCTTCTTCAGCATTTATTAATTGTCTTTCATTATCAACTATTTTTTTAGTAAATGTTCGACTTCCTTTTTAATTTGTTTTATTGAATTTTTAATAGAATCTTCTAAACTTGGAATACTTGTTTCCATGGTTGACACAGATTTTTCAACTTCAGATATTCTGTCAACTTGTTTCTTCAGCTCACCTCGTAACAGGACGAATTTTGCAGTGATATCATCTTGTATGAACGCCTTAACTTTGTCTGATTGACGACTAAATTCTTCTTTTTGTCGTCTCTCTGGTGCTTCATTTGTCGCTCTACTCACATTTACACATAATTTATTTGTAATTATATATGTATAATCACTATCAAGACAGGGTACACATGTGTACTTACCGTTTTTTGTTATTTGAGAACACGTGCCTTTCCTTTTGCAATACTTTTTACCTAAGGGGTCCAGGGTTTCGTTACAGCGAGATTTGAATACACAGAAAAGGTGGCACAATGATAACACTGTTTCTTGATGGAAAATTATTACTAGTTTTAATTGCATGAACAACATAACATACATTAAAAGGTGCCCCAAAATGGCGTCAAGTGTTATTACTAAAAGACAAAATGGTGGCTATATTTCTTCCAAACTTATTCCATTATTTTGACTAAGTATATGAATTGTAAATCTCGTCATCAGTTTTAGATATGTATTCTTTTTGTTTTCTAACTGCAGTCATCGTATTATATAAAACACAAACCAATGCCCTCTATGTATAGAAGCATGGCCACGCCTTAGTTCAATCGCCCACTCATTCACACTCTCTATTACAATTACATTTCATACAATTTTGAGATTGATTTAATGAGCTCATTAATATGATAATAAAAAGATATTGTGACTTCTCTGAGAATGGTGTAGCGTCGCTCCCTCGCTGGTATCAGATGTTCCCCAGGAGTATGGCCGGTGTTCGCCTTATCATTCTGGCTTTTTAAATCATCTGCACTGACTCTACATTTAATGTTTTTACTATATACTGTTGTTTAAGTGTTCTCTGACTTTGTAATCACATATTATGAATTTTGACTAGGCTTTTTTACAACTTTTGGATGAATACTAAAGCCAACAGCGATACATCGCTGTGGCCTCTCTGGTGTACTGTGCTGAACTGAGACCAATGAATATGCAAATTTATGCTTGTGTTAGTGTGTCTGACGTCATTAAGCTTTGTCATACAGGACAACGCCTAGTCGCATGCATTGTATTCAGTGCGTCATTGTTTTTGGTTATGACGGAACAGCGTTATTGTCCAATCACAATGTATATTTAAAGTCATTCGTCACAAACACCGCCATGGCTTTTACCGGCTCCCGCACGTCCAACGGTGACCTTGGCACGATACTCTTGCTGAATCTGCTTTGTTCCTCCGTATATTGGGACAATGGACCTAACCATTCTGTATTTTAATGATTAAACAATAAAACATTGTTTTATTTAAATCCCATAATTATGGTATTGGGTCATTATGTACTGTTACAAACCCCCTCAATGAAAGATTTTGTGTCGAGACACAAAAACTTTCATTGACTCATTCACACTTTCCTAAAAGGATCAGTCTAGATATGTCACCACAACCCCCTGTAGTGTTACTATAAAAAAAATTTATCATCACTTACCCTTGGTCCAATGATGCTGATCGCGCCCTCTGACCTTACTGGACTTCTCCTGAGAGATCCCTACACCATAAGGCCATGAGGCACTCTACGCTCCTGTTCTGACGCTCCAGCCAGCCCAGGACCGCGGTCACAACACCACAAAACTCTGAAACATTGCATACAAAAATTTAAAATAGTGGTCTAGTACACTTCCATATCTACAACTGATATGTTCCCCTTTAGACGCATTGGTTTGTGTTTGGGGCATTGGTTTGTTCTAATTTAAAAAATTTAACATAACAACAACAAGACTTTAAAATGTATATTCTCTTACCACCACCAAACTCAATTTCTTCCTTGTAAGAAAACAAACTATATATATATAACTACAAATAACACAATACATGAACAATTCTTTAATATTCCCCAAAATACCTTCACCTACTTATTTCTATCAAACTCAACCTACAACTATTATGGCAGATACTTTTATTATTCGAATTTTATTACTCAACTTACAATCAGCTATCTATTGCAACATGTATCATACTATATTTTTGCTCAACTTCAATTGTACCTTTGGACTTTCAACTTTTAAAAGCTACTATTCTTTGACACTTGTTAACGTCATTACCAATAACAATAAAACATCATAAAACATTAAACATTACACATTAACATTGTTACATTTACCTTACATTAAACAATTTACATTTACATGACTTGTACCCACAACTTTATCACATTACTACTTCAACAATTCTCTATTAACTTTTAATCATTTAACGTTCATTAGATTCTATACCACAATTTCAAATTTATCCTTACTTTTCTGTTACAATTACCTTCCTACCATGAATTTTCTTTCTCTAACCCCTTTTATCCTTACTAGTTTGGGTGACTCTCTATTATTCACTATTTTCTCTATCTTATTTTGGCATTGTCAATCTAACCTTACTCACCTCTTTTTTACACTAACCGCTTCTAACCATTGATATATCATGACACCAATATCTCTATAATAACCCCCTTCACAAATCCCATTTAAAACCTCTGGCACCGCTCATTTTTTGTACTAGTATGTGTGTGTTCCCTATCTATGCTCATTCCATCATTGGTTCCTGACCCTTTCAGATAACCCTTTCCGGCACACAACGGTCCTTTCCTGTCTCAACACCTTTCGTTGCAGACTCCCTACACCAATACCCTTATTACAAAATATCACCATCAACAAATATATATATACCATTCACATTACTCAACTCTACATACAATCACTAACCACTGTGTCCCTAAAATATCTAACACCTCTTTATATATTATCTGTATCTCAACACTTTATTTTCACTAACTCCCATTAACTCTATTTAACTAACTCCAATGCCCTTATTTATAATTATTACCCAAACTCTTTTACAACATTTCACCTTAATATATCACTAGAAAATTCATCACTTATCTACTAACAACAATACATCTCCATATCCAAATATATTACCTGCTTCATTTATTAACCATTAGAATCTGAATCTCATAATATCATTTAAACTTTCTTCAGTTATTTAAAATTCTACAATACATGTTTACAAAAAAAAAAATACATAAAATACACAACTACAAGAATACTCAAAAACACTAACATTAATATACACAAAATATACAATCCACAAAATCATTAATCATTTACCATAATCAGTCATAAACAGTCCATCCTGAAAAACACTGTTCACATAATTAAATGTTCATAAACACAATAAGAACAACTACCCTCCATCGTCAAATAATAGTCTTATCTTACGTATACATAACTCATTTTTAATTAAGTACATTATATCATCTTTTGTAATATAATAACTATTTAAATTTATTTTGTCCATTATACCATAGTAATACTCTGCAGGATTACTCCACATTACTATATCATAAAACTTGTCAACATTCGGTATGGTCCAGTCACCCTTAGTGTAATTAATCATAATCAGGTATTTTATCAAGTCATTATTGTTATCAACATCATCTCCTACTGCTGCTATATCAGCTTCAATCCAAGGTAAGTACTTACTATTATTTTCACTTCTCTCTCCACCTAACCTTTCTATCAACTCTTCATAATCTCTACATACTCTATATAACTCTATCTCCCAATTATCACACAACTCTCTTTCACAATAACTCCTATCATAACCCCAAATCACATTCTCTCTCCCAATATATGCAGGGGACACTACAACTTCATTCTCGCACCACCTATCAGGTGCACAAAAAATCCAGGGACAACTATTTGCAGACCTTTTGTCTCCAAAATCTACATCGAAGGCACTCTCGTCCTTCCTAAAAACATGTATATCACCCCCAAATACACCATTAAGGGAAAAATCTAACCCCTGCAATTCTTTTACAATTATGCTCTCTCTACACACTCTCTTCAACCCTTCAAGACACACTATCATTCCATCATTATTATATTCTATTCCCCATACAATTTCATTATCACTACTCCTGTTTACACAATCATTCTCTAACATCATACTTTTATTTATATTATCATAATTTTCTACCCCACTTACCTTGTTTTTGTTTCTATCTAATCTGTCTATTTCTCTACTCTTATTTTCTAACTGTATCTCATTAATTCTCTTGTCTAATTTCTCCTCTAATTGATCTAATTTTGCGTTTCGTACATTGTTTTGTTTCTTTAATTCATTCTCAAGGCTATCAAACTTTTCGTCAATTTCTTTTAATACACTATTTTGTGTTTTAATTAATATAAACAGATCTTCCAGCGATATTTTATTTTCGACTGCCCTAGGGATAGAATTCGCGCTTATTTTGTCTAATAAAATAGATTCTGTGTCTGTATTGTTTACTTCCATACTATTATTTCTTTCTGCCATAATTTAACTGTTTAAATGACTATTTATTTTTTAATTATACAATTACTGGTTGCTTTGTTTCATCAACATAACCTCTTGTGTATTAGGTTATGTACCGTCTTGCATCACCTTCTCTGTTTTCAAATCTGGCCTGTTTTATATAAAATAATTGTATATAATGTCCACAGTAAGGGCGACATTTGTCGCTCTCTGACCTTTACACATAATTTATTTGTAATTATATATGTATAATCACTATCAAGACAGGGTACACATGTGTACTTACCGTTTTTTGTTATTTGAGAGCACGTGCCTTTCCTTTTGCAATACTTTTTACCTAAGGGGTCCAGGGTTTCGTTACAGTGAGATTTGAATATACAGAAAAGGTGGCACAATGATAACACTGTTTCTTGATGGAAAATGATTACTAGTTTTAATTGCATGAACAACATAACATACATTAAAAGGTGCCCCAAAATGGCGTCAAGTGTTATTACTAAAAGACAAAATGGTGGCTATATTTCTTCCAAACTTATTCCATTATTTTGACTAAGTATATGAATTGTAAATCTCGTCATCAGTTTTAGATATATATTCTTTTTGTTTTCTAACTGCAGTCATCGTATTATATAAAACATAAACCAATGCCCTCTATGTATAGAAGCATGGCCACGCCTTAGTTCAATCGCCCACTCATTCACACTCTCTATTACAATTACATTTCATACAATTTTGAGATTGATTTAATGAGCTCATTAATATGATAATAAAAAGATATTGTGACTTCTCTGAGAACGGTGTAGCGTCGCTCCCTTGCTGGTATCAGATGTTCCCCAGGAGTACGGCCGGTGTTCGCCTCATCATTCTGGCTTTTTAAATCGTCTGCACTGACTCTACATTTAATGTTTTTACTATATACTGTTGTTTAAGTGTTCTCTGACTTTGTAATCACATATTATGAATTTTGACTAGGCTTTTTTACAACTTTTGGATGAATACTAATGCCAACAGCGATACATCGCTGTGGCCTCTCTGGTGTACTGTGCTGAACTGAGATCGATGAATATGCAAATTTATGCTTGTTTAGTGTGTTTGACGTCATTAAGCTTTGTCATACAGGACAACGCCTAGTCGCATGCATTGTATTCAGTGCATCATTGTTTTTGGTTATGACGGAACAGCGTTATTGTCCAATCACAATGTATATTTAAAGTCATTCGTCACAAACACCGCCATGGCTTTTACCGGCTCCCGCACGTCCAACGGTGACCTTGGCATGATACTCTTGCTGAATCTGCTTTGTTCCTCCGTATATTGGGACAATGGACCTAACCATTCTGTATTTTAATGATTAAACAATAAAACATTGAAAAATTACCCTTAAATCCCATAATTATGGTATTGGGTCATTATGTACTGTTACACATTTTCACGCTTACATTTTTCTTTTAGTCGTTCTTCCATTAGTGCTTTCTGTTGTTCATCTGCCGGTTTTCTTTCCTGTCTGTGTTTCTCATCATGTCGTTTTTGTACTTCTGCCGCCTCTTGTCAGCGTCTTTCTTCTGCCTCCTGGTGGTGTTGTTCCTCGATCTGCAGTAACATTGCTTTGAATGATTCTATCATCTGACTGGTATTCATTCTTCTTTTTTTCACCTAAAACTAACACCACTCTTCTACGAAGTGTCCTCTGTTTCCACTGTTAACCATTCTATGCCACTTCTGATACCACTGTTATGCCGGTCCACTTGATCATCGTAGGTACAGTGGAAACAAAATACAAGACACCAATTAAGTCACTAATTACCAGCTTTAATTTTCACAGTTAAACAGTTCGTAATTAACAACAGTCTCCTACAACAAATCAAATAAAAATAGTTCACACGCAACAAAATGTCAACTAATATTAAAACACAATTGTATTACAACATTCCACCCGATTATAAAACACAACACTTCTCTAATAACCACTTTAACGCACACAGTAATATCACCTGATAATAACTCAAACCACACTGTATTATATTGCGACTATAACTGAAAACTAAGGCCGCTGCCGCCTTGTATTTATAATACATCCACGCACAAACCAGAAGATTCCAAACTACGCCTTATCTCTAAACTACAACGTAATTAACTGCGGCCTTGACACAGTCCGCGCGGCTGGCGGCTTCCAGAAAAGTCTCGCGAATGCGTTGAGAATCACATATGCCACACACATTACATTAGAGTGAGATTCTTCTGGAACATTCGACAAACACGTAGACTGTTCTGTAACGCCGTAACAATATTCATTCTCACTTACATAGTTTCAATATTTATGTTTGTTTAGAAAGTACAAGAGACTGACAATTTTTTCTAAGTATAAAAGAGTAACTGGTTTCTGACTTTCTTGTTTCCTATTCAATTCAATTAACAGTTTCTTTTTTTTTTTTTTAGATATTATGTTCCATAAAATGTGGAAGTTGCATAGATATACTCACTCTTCTTTCTTTCTACCTCTGTCTGTCTGCTGCCTTCCCCCCCTTATTATACGTATACAAGGTGTGTTCAAAAAGTATCAGACCTTTGCTCAGGAAAAATACATTTATTTATCTGCAGGTTTTAAACATTTATCCCCTTTAAAATACTCCTGTTTAGATTGCACACACTTCTTCCAGCGGTCCTGCCACTTTTGGAAACATGTCTGTAAGTCATCTTTTGGTATGGAGTACACCTGTTTTGTCGTATTTGGTACGATGTCTTCTCTTGACTAAAATCGGGTCCCCTTCAGCAACATTTTCAACTTAAGAAATAACCAAAAATCACAGGGAGCCTGGAGAGTAAGGAGGCTGGCATAGCTGAGGAGTCTTGTGTTTCACCAAGAAAGTCTGAATTATTTCAGAAGAATGGGTAGATGTGTTGCCATGATGGAGTTGTCAAGTTTGCGCTGCACAGCCTCATGGAGGTGACGCATAACCTCTAAATAGTATTCTTTGCTAATTATTTGGCCTTGTGGTGCGTACTCCTGATACACTACATCACATGAGTCAAAAAACACAATCATTATGACTTTGATTTTATTGTGCACTTGTCTTGCTTCTTTCGGCCGTTGTGATGATGAATGCTTCTATTGTGAAGACAGAACTTATTATATCCATACAACCATGTCTCATCCCCAGTGATCACAGTGTTGAGGAAGCTTGGGTCAGTTTTTACACAATCCAATATGTCCTGCAAAACTTCCAAACACTTTGCAGACACTCTTCGCATAGCCAGATTTTTGGCCAAAATGGAATGTACTGAAGCAATGATTATTCCCAGCTCTGCTGCAATGTCTCGGACGGTAATTTGATGCTACTCTATGACCAAAGTTTGCACTTAGTCAATGATTTCATCATTACAGCTTGTTGAGGGCTTGCCAGAACATGGCTCGCTGTCCGCTGATGTGCAGCCATCTTTGAAGCGATTATACCACTCCTTAATACGTGTGACACTCATAGCGTCGTTCCCAAAAGACTGCTGAATTTTTGAATAGTTAGGTTAGGTTGTGTATCACCAAGTCATTGGCAAAATTTAATGCAGTACCGCTGCTCAAGTTTTTTTGTCATTTTACAATAAATGAAATCTGACAGGCACTCGATACACATACTTACTGACATGCAACCAGACAGCGACTGATTCGTTGTAGCAGGACAGTGACAGTTAGCACTTGCGTGCTAGGGTTCACTGCATGCCCTCAAGGTCAACGCCCATGCTTCATTTGATTGCGCATGAAAAAAAATTTCCAATTGTGCTTTAACACACTTTTTATAAATAGGCCTACACTCAAAATAATAGTTACTAGAAGAAGAATTAAATACAATATAATAAATTATAGAAAAATATAATGGTTTATGGAAAATGTATTAAGCATATTATAGTTTTTTTAAAAAACAACTAAAAATGAAAATAAAAAAGTTGTTAAGTGTAAAATACTAATGGAATTACAAAAAAATAATCTAATGCTGTATACAAATATTTAATCATATGAAACTCCTTATAAAACAAACAATTTATACAAGACTGACATAAACATTGATAAACAAATACAAATTGGAAAATCAGTTTAAATAAATTAGTAAAATAAGAGTTTAACTTATATAAAATGGGTTGGTTTTATTAAATTACAGGATATGTGACAAAATTCAATTAAAATATAAGGAATATTTTAGTATTTATTTAAGATTGTATCTACAAAATCATATTTTATTTTTTAACCAGAATAAATAATGACTGACAGCATGATTCAAAATAATATGCTGTTAATAAATCATAATATATTTCATAATCATAATATTAACACACACAAAATTATGAATAAAAAATATCAATAAAAGCATAAATGAATAGATATATGTGGACAATTTTAATGCTATATACATTTACTAAATTAATAAATTTACTAATTATTAAATGAATACTGGTAAGATATTTATTTGTTACATAAATTAATAAACTGACAATTAACATTGAACAAGACACTTCGATAGATGTCTAATATAAATTTAAACATGGTTTGTAAGGTACACTTTCACACAATGTACCTTTTTCCTGACATATGTATATTACTAGAGATGCAAGGATGAGCACAGTTTAATTTTGTTCACCTTATGGCAAAAACGATACATTTAATGTTAATCAATAACTGAACAATTGATTCTATTGACTGATGTGTGAGTATTATATAGTGAAGCAAATGTAACCAAATGAGCTGAAATAACTTTGTAACTGAATCTGGAAGTCATCCAAACACAGTGAATTGAAAAAAAAAATCAATGGCAAAAATTATAAATACACACTCAAGTGTGTGTGTGTGTATGTGTTTTGTGAGTGTGTGTAGACATAAAGAGTGGAAGACCAAGAATAGAAAATCTACACAGAAAACTGAGCAGGTGTTGCATAAAATAAAATAATTTGAATTTATAGGATCCTTTACAAAAAACGAAAGTACTACATGGACAGATCTCTTAACTAATGAACTACGCAGATCTTGCTAAACACTATTTAGATTTTAAAATTCAAATTTATACAAACATTAAGTAGTATTAATTATCAAAACAACTCATGTATGTAATTTATATCATCTGCTATTGGTGTGTAGTAAAAATTTGAAAACCGTCAAGATACAAATGTGTGATTATGAATAATACAAGAAAGCTAAGCTGACATAATAAATTTTATGAATATTTGAAGTTTCTAAATCCTGTTCTGAGTTTGTAATCTTCTAAGCTAAAAAATGAGAGCCCTTGATTAGATTACTAAAACATTGCTGGCCTACTTCAGTTGTGACACATTGAGAATATGTGAATGGTCTGAGTGCAAAGATCTTCCCCTCCAATCCAGCTAAAAGAGAACAAATGACAATAAAATTAAAATAAACACACATGAAAAAATGTAAGAAATATTAGGCAAAACAAAAACATTGGACTGCTACTAAAGTGCGACATTTTTAAACCACTGGAAAATCCAAGTATATTTATATGAATACTTTGTTCCACAAGAACATAAGGTCAAATTCATCCACCATACGAACAGAAGATTTTAATAAAAAGTAAATTAAATTTCTTTAAAGAATGTTTTATATACAATATTGTTTTTTGTAATGCTTTCAGAATTTAATTATTCTTTCAATCTCAATTTAATGCTGGTATACAAATTTTTCATATTGAATTTTTTAAATTATTATTGATTTAACCCAACATTACAATAATTTTTTTAATAAAATTAGTTACTCCATTATAGATGTTGTGTGTGTGTAACTATAAATTATTAATATTATACATATTAGGTACGTTAACAATGCAATTTATGTCCCATAAGGTTTCTAATATCTGTCCCATGGCTAACCAATTATTTATGTTAGGCTTCTTTCATTCTTCCTGGACTTCATCCAACTTTGTCTGTTATCAATGTGTAATAAAGACGCAAAATTTCCGTTACGTAATTTAATTTCAGTATTTGATTTCTTTTTTTTTTGTCATAAGAAACTTAGTGTGATAATTTATTTAAATTTGTCTCACTGTGGTTGTTTCTCAGTTTTTAACAACCACCAAAACCATGACTTCCTTTGTCCCCAAGCTCATACAAGGAGGAAAGGACCCTTTTAACCTTTTCACATGTCATATTGCCTTGAGTGATGACCTCTCTCCTGATTGGCTATCCGATGCTCCAGGAGGCCCAGTCCGACCCTGTAACCCGGGCATGGTCCTATAGCAACAAAATTCTATAAAACTGACCAGACACAGTGAGCATCACTCTTATTCTTGCCATTGTTCGCTAAGAGTAGACACTAAATTCAGGGAGCGGGTCGGGTGTGTACAAGTACCGTCTGCGTCACAGATATGTGATCTTCCCCAACATCATTCTTCGTAGCTACGATGTGTTCTGCATGTTGCAAGTACAACAAGTGTTAATCAACAATTGTGGTTCTTGAGTGCAAGTAAATGTTAAATAAAGATATTTTCTCTTAAAGCCAGTCTCTAGCATCAATCATTTCACACCTGCCTACACACGTTGCTTGATAATTTGTTGATGATTACCACTCGGTTACGACAAATGATCAGATATATATCGGTACTGTAATAGACATTCTAATTGTTTATGGAATGTAGCAGATAATAAAGCATATGATAGCGTATTTAAAGATGCTATGTGAATAAGCAGAGATTGCAGGTTTGCAATTATTTGATAAGGAACATTGTGCAAAATGTTAGTTTTAAGTATTTTTAGACTTGTAAAACAATTCATTATATTATAGTCTCCAAGTCACGTGTATAAGTATTTAATTGTAGTATGTAAACACTTGGTTACTCACCGTCTTATGACTTCTTTAAACTTATAATAACAATGCATTTCAATAAATCCTCATCATCAGGTTATAAAAACACCAATCCTTCTGGAGAAGTCGTCAAAAAATCAAAAATTACTATCCAGCATCAGAAAGCACTTCACCTGGTGAAAGCGTTGTTATTGGAAGTTTAAACAAGTCACAAGACGGTGAGTAACCAAGTGTTTACATACTACAATTAAATACTTGTAAAACAACTAAGTTCAGTGAAATGGTGTGTGTGGATACTTAGCCATGTGTATAGTGCGTGTGTGCGAGGGTACATAATTATTTTATGGGATATTCTTAAAAAACAGACACGTTAATTTGTATAACTATCGAAAAATGGGAAATTTTCAGATGGGACTTATATTAGAATACTTGTAATAAAAACACCTACCTGATGACAGTAGTTATTTTAAAATTTAGTAACTAAATGTATGTTTTTTAAGTAAAAAGATATAGCCCATAAAATCGGTTGTAAAATATTTCAGTTTTTTTGAACATGAATTGTTTTCTGCCAGTCTTTTTAATATGTTGGATATCAATAGCCCTGATGTTAAGTTTTTTAATGTGTCAATTTAGTGTCAGCTTATTTTTCAAGCAAAGCTACTGATTTGGCTCCTTTTATGGATGTACTAGGTTTCAGTTTTGTGTTAACTGAAAATGTTGGTACACTGTTCTATTAATATTTATATTCACATTATCTTCAGCCTACCTGCTTAACTGTTCTGCTGCTGGGCAAATGGCATTTTCCAGCTTTCTGGG
Organism: Magicicada septendecula; assembly: GCA_034769895.1. NCBI lineage: Eukaryota > Metazoa > Arthropoda > Insecta > Hemiptera > Cicadidae > Magicicada > Magicicada septendecula. The sequence goes on along the minus strand of CM068371.1, from coordinate 246,809,429 downwards.
GAATTTTATTTCTCTTTTGTATTGCTTCATAAATTATTACATTGTCTACAAACATACCTGTTTAGTGTCTTTGCTGTTATTGTTGTTTGAAGATCATTGATGTATATATTAAAAAGGGTTGGACTAATTATTATTCCCTGTGGAAGGCCTCAAGTCTGTCTCTGTCCTGAGATGTTGCCATTTCATCTTACTGCCAACCACCTCAGAGCTATGAAATCTTCTATCCAATAAACATGATCCCTGAAATCCCTAAATTTGTTTATTTTCACCAATAATTTTTCTGATGATGAAAAGTACTTTTGTAATCTACAACTTTTCTTTTACACTTTTATCGTTGTTAAAGGAAGGCTTCTTTAGTAGAATCTATACTGACAGTGCACATACTAGCAGTGTGCTAGGTAAACAGGATGACTAAATGTTGGAAGCAAAAAAAAAAAAGTTAAAACTGTTATATATTGAAATATAATTATATAAAAACAGATTAACACATCAAAGGGCACACATTTGTCAAGTGAATGAAGTCAGTATCATTGTAAGAGAAATAGTTCATTTTTATGAGCCAATTCACTTATTTTGGAACTTACCCATGAATTGTAATTGAGAACTGGCTCAACATTCAACTAACTGAATCAGATAATGTGAAGAATGATAATATATATAGAACCATTATTGTTCATACACTCATTCACTCACCAGACCCAGCTGGTTCAATTTGATATAACCAAATTTCGATTATAATCTTTATGTTGGTGGTAATAAAGGTCATTATTTTTATAGTCTTACATAAACTGCATACTTAATAAATTATGGATATTTACCAAACTTCTCTATTAAGTACAAAACTGAGGATACTATATAAACTTTTTAAACACATGAAGCTCAATCATCATCATCATTTTGAATAATAATATTGTTACTATTAATAAATTTAATTTTGATAACAACATTCTAATTCTGTTTACGGGTATAGTAATTAAATGACAGAAAAACAATTACAGTAACCTAGAGAAATAATACAGTCAGAGTCACATTACACCTTAGTAATACACAGTATGCCTAAAGTAGGTTGTAAAAATTTTAAAAATGTATGTTGCTAATTATTATGTTTTTTTTTCATAAGGAAGGACTGCTGTTCATAAGATATGTAGTTATGTCTTTCATAATTTTTATTGGAGATGTGCTCTATCTACTCAAGCAACAAGATATTTGGCACCCAGAACTAGGTTTTTGCAGCATTCTTGAACACTTATGTCATACGGCCTTGTAAGTAATATTACGTTTTGGATTCTTTCTAGACATTTTCCTCCAATGACTGAGAAAATATAAACAAACATATTCTGAATTAAAGTAGTACGCTCAATGTAAGTCATCACAATCTTGATGCATCTGAATTCAGTAGGATATTTATTGTATACAACAGAAGTAATAAAGAATAACAGACCACTAATAGCCAAATAATAGACTAAATAGTTCATCCTAATATTCTGAAGACTATCAAAACAAAATTCCTGTTTAATATTAGTTGCATGCTTTTTTGACAACCCAATTAAAATTAAATTTTTATAGTACTACCTTATTTTGATCATGCATTCTTTCATAATTAAACTGTACAAGGTAAACAACAATAACAATTACTACAGCAGCAACAACAACAACATTATTATTATTATGTGTTCCCTGGCATGAAGCTAGGGAACTCATTCTCCAGCACTGGAAGATTGATGAAACAGGGAGGATAGAGGAAGATGGACTGTAAGGCTCATATCAAACTTGAAGGATGGATTGACTACCATGGTGAGGTTAACTGCTATCTGACACAGTTCTTCAGTGGTCATGGCAACACCTACCTCCACAGAATGGGAAAGGTGCAGAGCCCAGCATGCCAATACGGTGACTCTCCACATAAAGATGACTTGCACACCTTTTTCAAGTGCTGCAGATTCACAAGAGAGAGGGTGGCACGGGAGATGGATCTCGGAAAGTTCACACCTGAGAGCGTAGTTGAGCTTGTTTTGAGGCAAGGCGGAATGGGACCACATTTCTGCAATTATTCAGTGGGTCCCACTAGTAAAGAAAAGACAGGCCCAACATGCACCCAACGGGCAGTAGAAGATAAGGGCGCAATAGACTCCATTCTGAAGTAATACGCTGAGTGGTGGATATGAATGACTGAATTAGAGGTGGGTTTTTTAGCGGGTGAGTGTCCTAGACATCAGGGAACACATGGTTTCCTCTGACGGTGCATAAAACATTCCCCCCCTGAAAATATTATTATTATTAGTAGTAGTAGTAGTAGTTATAATATTGTACTTTATTAAGTATTATCTGTTTATTAGTATAGGGTTAAAAATAAATTAAAATTTATCCTCACAATAAACAACAGATCTGAAAATGAGTGTTATAATTAACTTGACCAGAATGTTATACCATACTTACCACATGCCTTAACTGCTATTTACTAGATGACTACTACTGCTACTACTACTACTACTACTACTACTACTACTCCTGCTACAGCTACTGCTCCTACGACTACTAGTACTAATGTGTGATTTCATTAGTCAGATAGATGTGGCAAGAAAACATGAAAGTTTTGCTGCTTTTGTATAATGTTATTCTGTACTGAAAATTTCCTATTTGTGGATAATGATAGTATTGTCTGGTTAATTTTGTAACCAAACCTGTAAACTGTAGTTACAAAATAAAACAAAGAAAAAATTTTATTTGAAAAAAAAATTTATGTTTGTTTGTTGTATATAATTTAGAATTAATTCTGGTTTATTGTTTTTGTCAAATTTCTAAAATTCTGAAAGGTATTTTTTGTTTAATTCGCACTTCTGGAAGATATTAACAAAATCCAGAGTTAATCAGATTAACTCCTGTCAGCAATCGATTAACGACTTTCCGTGCTGCTCCAGTATCTCATCTTTCGTTAATAATTTCTTCTTTCAGGAAGTCTCGTGCTTAATTTAAAACCTTAAAGTACAATGTGAAATAATTTTCTAATCCACACAATTGAAATGAATTGATTTATTAACATTTATAAATAATAATCGATATTAAATCGATTTCGAGCAATTGTCGACTCCGTCTCAGGGATAAATCGATATGTTAATACAGGTTAAAAATTCATATAATTATTATAAAAGGTTCTTGGAGCGATTATTTTATAATAGTCAGAGACGGGCAGGACGAGAAAGTATAACATTTACAATAAATAATTTTAAATAATTAGTATCTAACAATTTTTTAATAATATATAAAATGTTTAATATAGTTGAGTTTCGAACCAATGCTGTAGGCTATGACGTCAGCCAATGTTGGTGGCAGTGCATCGTTTTTCCATCATGGCCGCTAGTTGAATCGAAGAGGTTATTCGCAATATTCGTCGCGAGAAAATCTCACAATAAAATCCACTTTATAATTGTTTTAAAGATCCCCGAACTTGTGTAAACTGTCTAGTATGTTGTTTGGGGTAGTCTGGAGGAGTGTTCAGTGTCCACTGGTGTTAATTGTTTGATATTAGAGGTGTTCACTTATGTCTGTTCGTTACAAAAAATTGTTATTCTGTGGTAGCTTGAATTATTCATAATATGTAGTTTTGATGTTTTATTACACTTGTATTATGTAGTGTGGTGTTCGTTTTCACTGTTGTCGTGGAGTTTTTTATATGTTTTGACTTGAGAAGTGTTTATTTATGTAACTCTTGTTTCTCACAGAATTTTTTCTTTAACCTTAGCACTTCATTATACGGTTTTAAAGAACGCAATTCCGCATAGACTGTTCAGTTTGAACGTTAACAAAGGACTAACTAACTTCCTCCACTTTAGTAAAAATCTTGCCAAGTTAATATTGGAAAAGTATTGTTAAAATAATTGTCACTTCCCATATACATAATTCCAAAATACATTATACATGGAATAATTTTAGTTTATTATTCGCTTTCATGAATTATTAACTATATAATTGGTTTATGTATCTCATTCTGTTTAATTTGATATGTCATAGTCCATATTTGTTGAGATTTTTGTTAATATTACCAAATTTCTGTCTTTTTGGAAATCTAGGCCCAAAACCTTGTTTCCGCCTTTCCACACTTTTACTGCCATTTTAAGTGTTATTAATATAATTATAATGAATTTCAAATGGTCATAAATCCTTTCTTTTCCTTAATTACTTATACATTTAACATTTGAACTGTTTTTTAGTGATAATTTCTGAATTTAACATTCCTCTTTAAAAATAGTTAATTTATACATTTCAAAAATTTTCAATAATTGAAGGTATTTTTCTATATTACTCTTTTAACTCATAGGTTCATTTACAGTAGTTGTTAATTGACCTACCTTACCTAAATCTTGTCAGTTTATATGATTCATTGGTGAATTAACTGGTTTATATTGATTTTTATGAATTCATTATTTGGCCTAGAGTTTAGTATTTTACATGTATGGTTTTTTCAAATAAATTTACTTCTACTCCTCCTCTGACTCTTAATAGTTAACATGACATAAAATAAAATTGTTTACAAACTTATTGAGATGTGTAGCATCTAATTCATGCTACTGTTATAAAAATAATAATTAACATCACTCGGCATTCTGTAAAGTTGGACATGTTTGCTGAAATTGTTTTTAACATACATTTAACTCATTTGTTATTCACTACAGCATCCATAATGAAACATTTTAATTTGGATGTATGCTGTGATTTAACTAATATAACTTACTCTAAATATATAAATCTTATTGTATAAGAACTCTTTTAAAAATATGGAGTTCATGGCTTTGAACAATATTAGCCATTTAAATTTCTAAATTCTATTAACACTTAAACTATTTCCAGTCCTTTCTGTTTTTACTATTATTATTTAACATTCCCTTATATAGTAAACATTTCCACCCACACTTTCTTTGTTATTGTCGTTCCTACAAATGTTTTGAGATAACAAAGTGACCTAAAATAATGAAATATTGGAAATACCTTCCATTTTAATATTTCATTATTTGTTAATTATTAAATATAAAAGTTGTTTTATAGCATATAGTTTAAGTTATAGTAACACTACAACTTTAAGTTTATTATATTTCAAAACACTTACACTAGTACACTTTCACTGGTGGTTCTGACTTATATTGAGTCTTATTATTCTCAGACCAGACCTTTAGTCAGAATGGACTGTGAAGATTTGTTTATTTTTTATCACATAATAACTTTAGTTGGTGCACATCTTATCATACTACACAACACTTTTGTTTAGAAATAATGACAATTTTATAGGGTTTCGGGATGTTATACTTTCTTTAATTGTATCAATTGGTTTGGGGTTTATGGTAGTTAATAATAGGTTTTTTATGGTGTTTCTTCCATCCTATTTCTTCCTTTCTTCTCATCTTCCTTCTTGTTTTCACTCTTGGGTAAACCAAGGTACTCAGTGTTATCTTGACTGATGGCTGGTTCGGAGTATCTTCTTTATTTTTTGATACTGACTTTACTCTTCTTTCCTGGTTTCAGGGTATCTTGTTTATTTCCTGATATTAAACCTTACTCTTCTTTCTTCTTGTGTTTGGGGTATTTTGTTTTTTCACCACTCCTAATCTGATTCTTTTTTCTTGATTTTGGGGTATCTAGTTTATTTACTGCTCCTAATCTCCTGATTGTTTGATATGAGTGTTCCTTAATTTATGGCTTTGACTTTTATGGTTGTATTTTTTATTATTTACTTACGGTTTTTCTTTTATTGTGGTGTTTTCCTTTGAAGTTTAATTGAATTTCATTTGATATTCTTAGAGTATTTGTAATTTAATTATTTTTTATGATCTTAAATGAACTAATTATTGGTGGAATATCTGTCATGCTACAATTTATAAAGTAAAATACTGTCCTGTAATAATTTTAACTACTCTACAGTCATAATCTTTGATTTTGTTCGCAATTCTTTAATAAGAAGTGAGGTAAGCCAGTTAACTTATTTGAAATAAAATAGTTTGATATTTTATGTATTTATCTGTGAAAACAACAAATAGGTTAGGGTTTCTTTTATTTGTTATTTATAGGAATAATAAACATAGGATAATAACTTGTAGGATAACATTACCAAATCCCATAATAAATTGGGAAGGCCCGTTTACTTCACTTGATCATAGCATAATTTATGACTGCAGCTTTTTAAGTGTGGTCTGGTATAAGGTAGATTCTAGTTGAATAGCCTTCAAGCAGTTGTTGTTTTAGTTCTCAGTATTAAGCACCTCATTAACATACGAGAGATAAATTTACCAGTTTTCAAGAAACAGTTATCAACAGGTTTGGTAAATATCCATAATTTATTAAGTATCCAGTTTATGTAAGACTATAAAAATAATGACCTTTATGACCACCAACATAAGGATTATAATCGAAATTTGGGTATATAAAATTGAACCAGCTGGGTCTGGTGAGTGAATGAACAATAACGGGTCTATATATATTATCATTCTTCACATCGTCTGATTCAGTTAGTTGAATGTTGAGCCAGTTCTCAATTACAATTCATGGGTAAGTTCCAAAATAAGTGAATTGGCTCATAAAAATGAACTATTTTTCTTACAATTATACTGACTTCATTCACTTGACAAATGTGTTTCACAAATGTGATGAGTTAATCTGTTTTTATATAATTATATTTCAATATATAACAGTTTTAACTTTTTGTGTTTGTGCTTCCAACATTCAGTCATCCTGTTTACCTAGCACACTGGTAGTATGTGCACTGTCAGTATATTTTATGTCATCTAGTTACATTTTTCGTGTTATTTCACTGGACAAACTATAGTTTAACTAATGACAAGGAATATTTAATAATGACCCATGTTTCTCAACTGCTTTAATTTAGGTATGTGAGTTTCTTTAGCCTATAGTACTTGCTCTCTCTCTCTCTCTCTATCACACACACACACACACACACACACACACACACACACACACACACACACACACACACACACACACACACACACACACACACACACACACACACACACACACACACACACACACACACACACACACACACACACACACACACACACACACGCACGCACGCACGCACGCACGCACGCACGCACGCACGCACGCACGCACGCACGCACGCACACATTTACTTATTGTGTGGGTAACCAGGATTCAACAGTAAATAACACATAATCTTATAAAAAACTTCAATGTATTTGATTCAATAATAAAACAACTTTTTTCTTTTTTAATTACATTAACATATAAAATTAAAAAGCTCTAACATACATATTAATAATAATTATAAAATACAAATAAACAATAGTCTGGTAATCACTTACATCTAAATACCTAAACATTATCACAGCCATTTTGATATTACATTTATTTTTAAAATCAGTACATTTTCATAAAAAGTTAGTTTTGTTTACAAAGGAATTTTGACAGACGCACTTATATGTGTAAGGTTAAGTATGTTTTTATTATTAATATTCATGATTCTGTATGTACACATAAAACTCAAATGAATGGTGTATGTATATTACATACATATGCATATAGTAAGTGAAGGTAACATAAAGTGGATTCATAGATATGGTGAGATCTGTTTGGTTACTGGTTGACTAGTAAGTGCTACTGTCAGAAAACAAAACTAAATGTTGTAACAAAACTGAATAAGTCAAATAAAACAGAATTCAGTTTGTCATATCAATTAAATATACAACTTCTTAATCAAAAACAAACTTAATACTTATAAGTCTAATTAGGCCTGATTTTACATACATACATCAATTAACTAGTAGGAAGGAATACCTGCAGATTCCAAGAAATTGGTAATAACTTCAACTGTCTAAAAAAACAAACAAAATCTATAAGAAAAATGAATATGTGAAATAAACTATTGATTTTTAGAAGGTAGAACAATTTTAGAATCATTATATTAATATGGTATTATACTTTTACATTACTGTAATTAACCATTTCACTTTTACAGTCCTGTTTTAAAGCGCATAATACACACACATTTTTCATTGAATTCTTGATTAATTAAAACAGGACTGATTTTATTATTTAAGACTAGGGTAACTCTCAATGATCTCAGTATAATTACATTATATTGATCTGAAATAATTAATGTAGTGTTTACATACTGTTTTAATAAGATATGACACTTTGCAATTTCATCATAGCTATGTGAGAATTAATGTATATTGTATATAACATTAGTTTAATGTCAAATGCTGAATATTCAAAAATTGCAAGTTATTTTTTGTTTTTCTATAATCAGCTGAATAAATAACAGTAGGATTTTCAAAATTTGTCACTTGTAATAATAGAATTTAACTATGCATCTTAAATATTGTTGTGTATAATACTGTTATATTGTTTTTGTGTACTTGGTAATCTCCAAAATATCTGGTGTAGTAACACATAATACATGTAAAGGTTTTGCAAAATGTCATATCAAAAAGAATTATATTTTAAAAGCTGTGCTAATTAACAAAACCAATAATTTATTTCTGTAATTATTAAATGGAGATGTAAATTGCAGATTAATTCATAAAAAGTAAATTAAGGTGTCAACTTAATTTGATATATGTGTATATAAGTTGGTAATGTTTTCGAAATTTCAACACTTTTTTATGGCAAGAGTTACATGACACTAGGTTGTTTTTGTTGGAGATGTTTACTGTTCAGAGATACTGACATTGTAAAATTAAAATCTTTTGAAATAGTTTGTGTTTACAGTTCTTTTTAATCTAGAGAATCAGTTTATACACTGTAGTATTTTTTGTTTGTAATAGTATGACTATTAAAAACTGATTTAATATCCGGAAGTCAGACACATACAATCAGGAACAGGTAAATCCAGTAAAATATCACCATTGCAGGAAACTAAAATTAAGTAACCAGTATACAAAAAAAACTAAGTTCCATTTTTACACATTTCTCTGCTGTTGTTCTCGGACAGATGCTACATTATCACAATTTCCCTTATTGTGAAATGTTGCTATTGTTGTTCTTCCTTTGCATCTACTTGCCATCTGCTTCGTGGCACAGCAGCCACAAATAATGATCACAGTGATCACTTTCCAACAAGTGATGGTGATCATTTCAACAGTGATTCCCTAACAGAATCTTTACGGGAAAGATAGTGTCTGCCAGACAGCTTTCCCATCGGCTAGTCATGGAGTAGCACTGGTATCATTACCAACTGATTCTGGCAGTCACAATGAAGCAGTTGCTGTGAAGTTCTGCCTCCTCTTAAGTACTCGGCTGCGGTGTAGGTCTGACTTGTGACATACTACTACTGTACCACCTTGATTCTGCTGCTGGCCTTTGCTGTTGCTGTTGCCACTTCCAATGAGCGTACCAATCATTTTAGATACAGAAAATTTTCTTGTTTTGTTACTTCCATTTCCTTGTTGACACCGCGATTCATTCAGCAACATTTCAAATGCTTGATACAAGTCAGCACTGTTTTCAGCAACAGATATTTCAAAAAACTGGCATCCATTTTGAAGTGCTGCAGTTCGGCCCTCAATCTCCTTGACCTGAAAGGAAGAATTAAAATGTAAGCAACACCCAATATTGACTATTTAAAAATTGAAAACATCAGTTGACTGTTAGTAAATGTGTATGCTTTATATATAATTTATTCCTAATACAATATGACATAAAAAGAATTTAAAAGCACTTAAGTTCTGTGCATCTTTAGGTGTATTATCAGCTGCCCAAAAATGTTCAATAACAGTCATAGGAAAGCATTATAATTATTTGCCTTTAGGTACATTTAAACTGACAGAAGGAAAATAAATTAAATCCATTAACATTTTCTGACTAATATGAGGAGTGTTTAATAAGAGTCGAAGAGTCTGTGAGTATGTTAAATATAACTTAAAAGTACATGGCCCAAAGATGGAAAGAGGGAAGAGAGATGTAAATTTGTCTGCCAAGTGTGACCCAAATTCCTTATGAGCAATGGTTCTATATCACTGAGGAGAGCCACATAAATCTGCTTACATGTATGTAATATGTATTTTCATATTATACAGTTGTTTAATAACATTGGTGTTGTACTTGGAATAGATCCAAACTACATTTTCTGTCACAAAAAAGTGTGTTAGTTTAATGAAATGGAAGAGAAAAAACAGGTGATGACTTTTAAAGGTGGAGACATTTGTATAAACACACACACACACACACACACACACACACACACACACACACACACACACACACACACACACACACACACACACACACACACACACACACACACACACACACACACACACACACACACACACACACACACACACACACACACACACACACACACACACACACACACACACACACACGCACGCACGCACGCACGCACGCACGCACGCACGCACGCATGCACGCACGCACGCACGCAATTACTATGAATATTTCTTTTCTTTTCTTTTTCAGTTCTCATGTAAAATTTAATTGTACAAGAAATGTTCTTGGTATCACTTAAGAATATACTAAACAAGAGGTCTTAAAGCATGACAATATCATTTCTGAAAATCTGTTTTCTCTCATTCATTCTTTGATTATTACTACACCTTTAATCATACTCAGTTTATCTATCCTTTTTCATGTATTTGAGCTGAATGAATGTAGACATTAAAAACAAAGTGAGTAAAAACATGATAATACAAAAATCATTTGAAAAATTTTAACTCTATTTTAAGAGAACAAAATATTCTGTTTGTATCATTATAATTATCATTATAATTTTATTATAGTTTTCATTTTTCAAGTAATAATTAAGTAACAAAATATTTGTCTAGAATGATATACACTTTTAAAATTTTAATTTCTTTTCCACAACATTTTTCAATTACAATTTTCTTTAATATAATTTGTTAGAACTTCTGAGCATGAGTGTATTATTTTATTAGTAGTGTACTTAAATGATCTACAGTAATGAAATCATCTTTGATGTTTGTCTCATTACACTTATTTACACTTACTGAGGAATTTGGCCTTGACTTAGATTATTGCCACAAAATGAATGCGTAACTGTATACAATGATGTGTGTTTAAAAACATGTGCATTGTTAATAACATTAACTAGACTCAAATTAAATGCTGCTAAAAATGTGTTAATACTGATCAATAGTTAATTTGCTGCTGTTTATTGAGTTTATAAATACATATTCTTAGTTTCATCTTGATTTTAGAAAAAGGAAGTTTATTTGTCCACTAAGAAGTTACAAACATTATAAAAGTGACTATAATATTCTCAGAAAATGATTGCACATTTCGTTTGGAAGGCAAATTGCAGAAAAGGACAGTGTCATTAACTAATGACAATCTTCATTGATCGTTTACAGTTCATCATCTGATGTGATGGAACTATTATTAGAATTGACTCAACTCAATATTTAAGTCATATAACACAGAAAATTGTCTACATTTAGTCTGTTCATCCTTTGAAACTAATAGTAAGAATGCAGTTGGTCTGTGTTATAGCTGCCCCATAGTTTGTTAGTGCTTTCCTTTAGATTTTGTATTAAATTATATAATGCTTTCCTTGTGTCTTAGAAATTTCTTAAAATTAATTAATTTGAATTAAACAATTTTGTAAGTTATTTTTGTAACTTAGAATGAAACAAGAGATACATATAGTGTAGGTCAAAAGTTTCTCACCTCTCTAAGGTGTTCAAGGTCAGCTTTGTTGGCCAGTAACGTTACAGGAACAGACATTGGTCTCAGTTTCTGTAAATTGTCTAGCGTATCCATGGCGTAAGTGAAAGACTGCTTGTCTGTGATTGAATAGACGATTACACAACCATCTGCCCATTGCACCTGTTCAGCTGGAAAGGTTGAATCTCGCTGTAACAAGAAATGAAAACAATACCTTATTGAAACTGTTTGCATGTTACACAAGATCAGATAATTACAGTTGGAGAGAATGCAGTCATTCAGATAAGGTATAAAGAATTGAGTATCATGTAATTAAAGTCAATTAATTAAAATTTGTAGAGAGAGTGAGTGAGAGAAAGGGGGGAAGGAGTGAGAGAGAGATGCTTGTTTTTGACTAGTAGGATACTGACTAAAATAACTTCTCATATTCCACAAAGAGTACTAACTTAGAGTAAATACTTATAGTTGATTATAAAGTAAAAATTAAATAACTTTGTTTTGAAACCTATTTTTATAAAGTATTTGCATAGAGAAATTTAATTTTTGTAAACAAAACATTTTTATAAATCAAATAAATTACTAAATGAAATTAAGAGATAAGTGTTTCAAAGACTGCAACTTACCGTTTCTCCAGAGACATCAATGATTTCAACTTCAACAGGTGTATTGTTCAGAGTAACCGTCTGGCGGTACAGCAGATCTGCAAACAGAAATTTAAATAATCCTTATTAAGAAATTTTTAAATTATAGTGTATACAGAAATTTAGGTATTCTACATAATTGGATTACATATTATGAATCATTGTTTTCACATTCTTATCAATATGTTTTCATATTATTGGTTCTATTGTAAATGGGCATTGCATATTAATAATACTTTATTAAAGTCACTACATGTTTGACATGTAAATTAAAACTTTTTTTGACCTAAAATATGGGAGTTTTTTATATAATTTGGTCAATATGATCAACATGCTATTATTATCCAGGATAATACTTGTTTTGTCATTAACTGAAAGCTTAGAAGTTTTATGGTTGAAATTTTGGAAAAGAATCTCTTGGTAAGATTTGATTTAGTTTTTTTTACTGTTACTCTTTTCTCTCTCCACTTTAATGTTGCAATATAATATCATAATAACCTAATAAAATCTTATTACATGTACTTCTGAAATAAGACTAAAATTCCTAATCAGTCTGTATTTATCCACCTTTGAATATATTAATTAAAGTGATTAGTAAAAATATAAACTGTGTGTGATAAAAATACAAAAATAACTTTGCATGTAGTGACCTTAAAATAAATAATAACAAATATGGACGGTAATACGGTAGTAATTGAGCACGTGGAGACCTCCTGCATGGTTTCCCGGCTCAATGGAAGAAAATTACTTTAATTTTGCCTGCCGGTGACGACACAGCACACGCCACACGTGTACCTTTAGTTTTCTTTCACCGCATGTTGACATCTAGTGAATTGTGCTTCGAGTTTAAACATGTAAGCAATTTTTCTTGTCTGCCCTATGTTGGAATTAGAAATTCTGGAAGCGTGTGGGTATAATTTACAAATCAAAACTTATGCAAGTCTAATGGCAATCTGCAACATGTCATACATTGTTACACTAATGTTTTAATAATCACTAAAATATAGCAATATGGGTTTTTATTTGAAGTATAAATTATTTTACATAATTTATGTCCTGTGTATTATAATTCTGTATTATGAAGACAGCATAATTTACTTTTACTTTTTGTACATAAAATAAAATCTCAGTATAGTTAATGAGGTTCAGCTTAGTAGGAAAATTAGAGAGACTGAACCTTCCATCATATGTAAGAATGCCAGCTGTTACTATCTGTGTGGAATCTGCAGTCTGTTAAGTACAGCAGTAATCTGTGCTGCATCGCGTGATTATGAATATATTTATAGTATTAATAGTTTGTTTGTATATACTTATTTTACACATAGTAGCTATTTTAGCCAGGTATGCGGTAAACATGTAAAATATGCATGCCACAAAAGGTCTGGTTATTTTTGAACAACCAGAATTAGATCACTTTTTGCATGTTTAATTATTGTAGGTAATTAAGACGCTGAATGTTCGCAACATCATCCACGTGTCTGAGAGCGCTTATTCTTGGGCTACTTGAATGAAACTATTTGAATTTGGAATGAAATGGTTTGTGAAGGTGGGTACCTTTGATACAGTACATCAGGGGTGGATTAACCATTAGGCTGACTAGGCTGTAGCCTAGGGCGGGGCACTTTGGGGGGCACAAAATTGTAGCTAAAAAATAATAAAATTTACAGCTAAATGTAAAATTGGTAATAAAGTACAAGGATAAAAATTTGAGTTTATTTTGAACACAGGCGCTTGTTTGCGAGAAACTATGGTAAAACTGTACATAAATAATATATAAGTGCTTTCCAAACTGTTTTCTCTGGTTATGAGTCATTGGCGGCGAATCCTTAGATTCGCTTCTGCTTAATTTGAACAGAAGAAAATCAATTTACAGTGATATACATGACAAGTTTGGGTTCTTATGGAAATTACCTGAACTTTCTGAACTAAAGAATGACATAATAAGACAAAACTTATCACCTTCTAGAAAATTATGCTGTTGACTTGGATCAGACATTTCCTGATGAGTGTGTGCATTTAGCTGTTTTTAAAAGACCTGTCAACCCAGAACGAGAAGGAGAAGAAAAGAAGAAAAAGCGATCTGAAGCAAAACCACTGTTGAATTTTTTGAAAACACTTAACTTAGAATCAATGTTTTCTAATGTTGAGATAGCTTTGCGCATTTTCCTTACTATGTCCGTCACTAACTGCAGTGGCGTAAGATCTTTTTCAGCTTTGAAGAGGATGAAGAATTATTTACGCTCAAATTTGCGCCAGGATAAACTGACCAGTGTAGCTCTGTTGTTCATTGAAAGTGACTTTCTGCAAGGACTTGATTTCAGTGAGGTGATTAAAACGTTTGCTCAATCTAAAGCGAGAAAAAAGAATCTAGCTTGAACTTTACAGGAGTCTTAACAAATCCACAAGATATTTAACTGATTTTGTTCTTTGTGTTAATGATGTTAAATGTACCCTTAATAAAACTGTTATTATTCTGTAACTACTTAATAGCCATGCAAACTACAAATGGTTGAAGGTGTAACTCTGAAACAATCTCAGAAAAATAGCTTTTCAGTTTTCAATTCTTGAGACTATTTCCAAAAACAGTAAGATATTTGAAATATTCCTAACTAAGAAATATATTGTAGAGTGTTTAAAGTTTCATGGTGAGGGGGCGCTAAAATATAATTAGCCTAGGGCGCCAAGATACCTTAATTGGGCCCTGCAGTACATTCACAGTAGGCCTACTGTATTTAATAATGGTTTCATTGGAGTATGTTAATTAATAGTCTACAAGTACATAAAACTAGCCTTGTTATAAAAATTACGATATTCATAAGTAAAATATTAAGGTACCGTCTGTAATGATGCTTCTGCATAATGCAATCTTGTAACAACTGAAAATGTGTGCGCGCGTGCGCATCACAAAGACAGAAAGAGATAGGGTGGCGTTAAACAAGCTTTAATTTTGCTTCACTCTTTTTAAGTCACATACTGAAATTATTCAGAACATCTACATCTGTATTTCGAATACAGATCGCGGGCTAGCACACACACACACACACACACACACACACACACACACACACACACACACACACACGATGCGACATTTTTCCGTCGAAGCTGGTGCCAACAGCTTGTAGAGAGAGAGAAATGAGAATAGTAAGTTAAAAAGTATGCACGACGGAGCAGTGAGCAAAGTCGAAAATAACACAGTGAGAATGACGACGAACGAGTCACCAAATAAAAAAGTGCCAGAGAGAGAAAGAGAAAGAAAAGTCGCGCGAGAAGCACGGTAATGGACAAATAGAAATGGCCACCATTTCATTACGTTCTTTGTGTCAACAAATTACGGAAAATGAAAAACAGGTTAAGGTTAACTTACGATGGCATCACGAAAACAATACAGACCAAGAGCGCTGCCCATTTGTATCTATAAAATTTCTTCACCGTTGCACATTTCCTGCTGTTGTAAATGCACGCGCACATGAATCGATCAAATATGTATGTATGAGCAAATCTTCATAATTTTTTATGCGGTCGGAATGTAAACATTTTAACACAGAATTTTTTGCTCTTAGAATTTTGAAATTAATTCTATCTTTGTGACAGCACATCCCACCATTGCCAGAATGTCTTGATTGTCGGTGTCTTGATTATCACAGCCTCATAAGACTAAGAAATACTTGGTCGAATATATGCGCTGGCAATATTAATATCGAGTAACGATCCTGAATTTTGAATATATATACGGATTGAGATAAGATAAAATTTCCAAGTTGAAATAAAAGGCAAAGGGCTTTTCCGCAATTCTATGGAAAAATAATGATTTGGAATCTCATACGTGAATTTAATTATAGATGAACACAGGACCCTGCTGATGTTCTGTTTTTTAAATACTTCATACCATCACAGTTAACTAAAAGGTTACTAGTATTTAACAAACAACACAGGATTTATTGTGTGTAGTGTTGAACATTAAAATATTAAGATTAAAAGAAAATGTACTTTTAGAAGCGACAAATGGTCATTTTTCTACGTTAGAGGTATTGTTTCTCCCCACTACAATTTTTCAGTTAGGTTAGTTTTGTTGTCTAGTTTTTTGCTTCTGTAATGAATGGGTCGACGGATGGTGTGCGTGGGTCTGGATTCTGGCAGTCGTGGCCAAAGTTCTGACGCATCTCGGAAACGATTGACGTCTGAGGTCCGGGGCCTATCTCCACCATGTATGTTGCAGTCTTGTCAACTGGCTCTGAACATTGTGGCCGGTGTTTACGTGTTCGGTGCCACCAGTATCGTTCATAATACTATTTTAAATGTGTTGTCTTCTCCTATGTATTTCTGTATGCCTATGCGCCGCTTACTCATCGCGTAAATATGTTCCGTATTTAGCGTGACAGTTCCTTTGTTACTTCGCGTACTCGCTGATATTTAATGAAACTATGATTTTTTGAAATTAAACTTTATTTTTGACCTCATGACATTTCCAACTGTCTTTATTATTGTATAAGCTTAATTAACGTGTTAATATAATTTCGTGTTTAGAAATGTTACAGACGCAAACACTTATCATGGTTTTTCATCAGTCTACTTTTATGTTTATGCTTCAATTTAATTAAATAAAATTCAACTTAATGTTATCATACAACTACAAGAAGTACTTATATACAGTACGACGTATATTAAGGAAATTGTTTAGTCCAAAAGTAACTTTTTGTTATTTAAAAGAACATTTTAATAATATTGTCAAGTGGGTTACATAACTTCCAAAAAATTATTTTCAAAATTCTTTTTTTGTGTTGATCTTCAGTCATTATCATTAATAAACAATTTCGTGCCCAAAATCAAGATGGCTACGTTTATCACAGCTCCTGTAATATGCAGGCGCCAACGATTAAAACTTGCTCATTAAAAAAAGTTTTAAACATTCATTGTACGTAATTGTGGAATAAAGGGTGTATAAAGGATATATGCATAATTAATGTAAATGTGAAAACAAAGATACATTAGCATTAACAACAACAAAAATAACAACAGTAATGATTATAAACATCAGTGTGGTTGTTTTTATATCAATTGCAATGAAGAATTTGGAAGATACCCATTTAAATATCTTTCGTAACTAGAGTGCATATTTGACTTATGCCTTAAATATAGGTAATCGATGATGTTAACAGACTTTGTCTGGTCTAGTGACTTCCATAACAATGGACGGCATTTCGTGGAACCACCTGGACGATTTTAGTAGACAAATAAATAGCCCGCTCAAATTTCACAACGCAGGACAGAAAGAAAAAAAAAACTTGAAATGTTTTCTTGGACCAGAGCTAATTGCGTATTGAATGTGGGTATCGGTTTCACTAAGTGGATAACCGAAACATAAAATACAATGTTATAAGGGCGTTGGTAATTCAGGGATATAGAAGGCATCCAGAGCGCATTTGACTCACGCGTACCACATCGTTTATTTCAAATCGATGCGGAAATAATGGACAAATTTAAGTTTTGTTTTGATGTTATAAACTGGAAAGCTTAGAATTGTTTAAAAAACAAGTTCCGATACCTGGTAATCAAAGTGCACCCTGATGATTATAATCAGTGTTAAAGTAGTATAACATTTACTTTACCAAGTTAATTGACATTAGTAACCACTGCGTAAAGATATTTACCTGTATTGGAGCGGTATTCTCCAATGAAGCGCCTAGTCAGGTAGCGAACTGTCAACGCTGAAAAAGAAACAATACAAAATTATTTCAAAATGAGTGACAAGATTTCGAAGAACATGTGTTTGTGTGTGATTGCAGTGTAAACAACAACAGAAAGGTACGAGGCGTTATCTTTGGTCATTAAGCTATTGAC
The DNA here is from genome assembly GCA_034769895.1 of Magicicada septendecula. Classification (NCBI taxonomy): domain Eukaryota; kingdom Metazoa; phylum Arthropoda; class Insecta; order Hemiptera; family Cicadidae; genus Magicicada; species Magicicada septendecula. The sequence continues at coordinate 246,791,274 of CM068371.1, read as the reverse complement.
ATCAATAAATCTACACTTTATTGAAGGAAAGTGAATCCCAAATGAATCATAAAACTTAACGTCGATAAAAATTGAGGGTTATGCAGCACTTGTTTTTTGATTACACCCCACTTGAAGAAAATAACAAATATTTCATGTGCTACAGCAAAGACTAAAAATATTGTTCTCTTTATTCTAAAAAAGAAGATTAAGTCAAAGAGAAGAAGTGAGGGAGAAATGTAAGAAAAAGAGGTAGAAAAATAAAAGTCGTAGCGAAATGGCAACTAATTTAAAAAAGGAGGTGCAAAAAAAAATGAAGAGAACAGGTAATACTAAATACTTTTCAAGACCTTTATTTTTTACAAATTATTGTTATGACATGTGATGTTAATAGGACATCAGGTTGTTTTTTCGTACAGGTATTATGCTGTTCTGGTGCTGGTGTATTGCTTAAATTGGCATTAGGCCTAAGCTTGCATTTTACAATAAAAATACGAACGAGCAAGAAACAACATAAGAATTATTAATTTTGTCAAAACAGTTTTACAAGAAGAAAAACAGAAATTGGGGGGAGGGGCGGTTATTACAGATGAAATGCCGACGGTTTGTTGATTCTAGGATAATTAATTACGACGGTTTAATTTATAAACATGACGACAATAATTGCAAGTGCATCAGTTACTGCGACTGCCGAGACGTCGCATTCCTCAATGCGCGCGCGCGCGCATACGCTTGTCCGTGACAAGTTTTGTTCAATTTACTTAGCTCGATCGGCTTTGCATTACAGAAAGCTGGATGTTGATTGTTTGTAGCTCTTGTTATCAGACGCGTAGAAAAAAGCGGAAACTAGCTCATGACAGAAATAGATTTCATTAACCTTGCTGCGAACCTCAGTGTTGTTGCTTGGCTAATAGCAAGAGGAAAATACCATTGCTTCGGACAGAACATACACGCGCACCCTTACCTAGTCAGTCATCTTTTGAGAGAGGCAACTAAAATGTGTTATAACAGCTGAGTTTACGGGAGATGGTCGGCTAAACACGATGAGTATGGACACCAAGAGCAATCAAAATGTGGAAAAGAAGTAGTGCATCTCTACAGCGATCTGCTGGTGGCAGCATGAATGGTGGCGACAATTTACAGTCAGGACCGCGAACAACGGCCTGCACGGAGTCGTTTGTCCATTCTATCGAATTTTATCTTACAAGAGTTTCCGAGAAAGTCGGGTTGTCGCCACGGGTGTGTAGTAACAACAGGAGTAACAGGAACGAGTGCTGCTTCAGCACACACACACACACACACACACACACACACACACACACACACACACACACACACACACACACACACACACACACACACACACACACACACACACACACACACACACACACACACACCATTGGTGCTTTCTCGGTAATTCAAAACAGTTGTGTGAATAAGTCTCTGCTATTTTCCATTAATGCTAAGGAGACAACACGGGTTCAACAGAGGTCAATCTGCTACAATAGCAAACCATACTTGTTTCTCAACAATTTTTCCGTCTTCTAAAACGGGAAACTTAAAATGACAATTACGGAAACCATTTTTTACGCAATTTTTTTCAGATTTAATACACTCACATAACGTTTCACAAACTGTACATAATTTTTTTTCGCTCTGAAATCAACAAACGAAAGGAGGAAAATTTAACTGTGACGCGTTAGTGGGACAGATCCTGTACTGATACCCATACCCAAAGCAAACATATTATGCAGCAAAGTAAAATGTAAAGACGTAGTTAGGAAAATACTAACTTTCTGTTGTTTTAAAAATGAAAATCCAAAGGCGTGTAGTAACAAGTAAAAATTGTACGTAAATCTATTTCAAACAATTCATAAACTGTAAATGATACACTTTTATACGCATGCCATAGCGTGAGGTGGCCGTGTGTGTGTGTTGTGAGAGATGCCAGTAATTAAGAAGGCCCGTACTCACCAGACTTGCCAACGTTGATCATGCCAAGGACCGCGATACGGACACGTGGCATATTAGCAGCGTTCCTCTCTTCGGTCTTCATGGCCTGCAAACAAACAAACAACACACTTAGCTTTTACACACACAGACCATCGCATTCGCATACATGTCGCGCGCAGTCGCTAAAATTAGTGACTAACACGATATTCTTGGTTATAGCTTTTCACTTGTTCTCATTTTGTATTATTTTAATTATAAGTTCAATAATTAAAAATGAAGAAGGAAATGAAGTCTTGATCTCGTTTATCAAAACTGCGAGGCAGAACTTACTGGCTAAATTATTTCACGGGGAGAACGTTTACGGTATATTATGGATGGTTATTATTAAAGGTGAGTGTCAGTCTTCAACCTCCACTGGTACTATTGCTTATAAATTTTTAACATATACTGAAATTTCTCACGCTTTCCGATTTTAAGAAAAGTAAGGATTTATTAGCCTACCATTATATCTGTCATAAAATATTATGACGTTACATGTTAGGTGTAGTAACAGCTAGCAGCAGAGTATGCGATACAAAGGGAAGGGAGAAAAAACAGGCATAGCTGTTACTGAGGATTGTATTGTGTGATTAGTGGAGTCTAATAAAACTGGAGATGGAAACAAATGAGGTCAACCTACGGTTTATGAGCCCCCCACCCGGGACTATGTTGCATGAAATACATAATTTAAGTGGACAGCAAAAACGCACGAACGCACAAAACACATGAGTACAAAGCCGGACAAGATCGGACTGGTAATTAAGAAATCCTATCAGATGGAAACGACTTATAAAGGATATTTAAAACAAAGACGCTCACGACTTCAACAATTCCACGAGGATTTGAAATATTAAGGGCGCCGGGAATGATGTTTGGCTCGGCGTCCCACAACGCTGGCACGCTTCCCTAAATACACTACAGTAACGTTCGTTCTGCAAGTGTTAACACGCAAGTTCGTTCGTCTGCGCTAATTACGTACGTTAGGAGTCCCACTAACGATAAAGCGCTCTTAAACGTAGAAACGATCCTCAGTGTGTCAGGGGCGCGAGCGCGCCTCTCTGCTCTGCTTGAAATATAGTGTGCCTCTAAAGAATCTGGGAGATGTCGACGGACGTTTCTCGTGTAGGCGGAGATCACAGGAATGCTGACAGTGTTGTACGCAGAGTTGATGGTATTTCATTTTGTTTGTTTTTTGAGTTCGTAAAAACGAGCAATAACGATAACAACGTCTGCGTTGCAGTACGGATTGGAAACGGGATGCTTGAGACGCGACGTCTTCAAACGTGCCAAGCGAAGCGTGAACTGAATGAACAAAGTCAGTGTAGTGTGTGTTGCAAAGCAGGTCATCTCAACTTTGTACAAATAGTCGCACAGAATGCCTGTGAGAACCGCAATGTGTCAGTCTTGAATGGCTTAACGTTTTTTTGTGTAAATTTGTGTGAGCGTGTTTATAATAAACGAATGAATAAGTTATCTCAAGTAGCACTAAGCACTATGGTAAATCAAAAACAGGCTTTAGCAATGTCGAATAGAATCCACTAGAAAGGCGAAACTTTTGTATCGTTCAAAACGTCAAGGCCGTAGAAGAACTAGAGTTGGCCACAGACAGGAAGTGTAAAAGTGAGACGAGAAGTTGCTGCATTACTTTGTATCATGTAATTTTATTTCTAATGGACGTATCGCCGAAGTTAGTAATAAAATCGATAACGATAATGTTAAATATATACACAAACTTTCACAAGTGAACACTTACTTTTGGTTTTTTGTCCCAAACGTTTCGACGTGGTGTCCGTCTTCCTCAGTGGGATTTGAAATACAGAATGTCCTGTATTTTTGAAAAACGACATTCTGTATTTCAAATCCCACTGAGGAAGACGGACACCACGTCGAAACGTTTGGGACAAAAAACCAAAAGTAAGTGTTCACTTGTGAAAGTTTGTGTATATATATATATATAATATTTAAAAAGTGAATGAAGAGGATGTACCAACAAGACAATGATAATGTTAAAGTACTTATTAATAATTATTTGCAAACACAGTGGTGCCGATCCCCCCCCAAGCCCTATGTCGCTTCCCCCCAACTCCAGGTTCGATTACTAAAAAAAAAAAAAAAAAAGCAAAAGCTCTTTTTATAAATTATTGTACTGTGATTCGTGGATGTCTCATCACGTGATACACCATGCAGCCCCCTTAAGCAAGCTTTGACGCAAATTGCGACCAGGAAATACGTTCTCACATTGTATTCGGTATTTTTAGTAATAGTAAATTTCATACAACAGTAAAAAAAATCCCCCCCAAAAATTTTTCAAATGTCGCCAATGGCGACACGATACCCCCCTGTAGGCACCCCTGTGCAAACAAAAGAAATGAGGGAACGCACGGAGTCTCCCTGTTATCAAAGTGCGCACGGTAGGGAGATACTGTGCTTTGTACTTTTATTGGTTGACTCCGTTACTCTACTGATTTCTCTTTCTTTGTACCTTATCTCTTTCCATTTATCCGTTGTGTATGTTCTGTTCTTTCTCCAGTCTCTTTCTCTGTTTTTCGACTTTATTACTCTGACCCTCCTTTGTCACTCGTGAACTTGTGTGCGCGCGCGCGCTTGCGTGTGTGTGTGATTGAATGAGGTAGTGAAAGAATGGAAAACCTTCCATTATAAAATCCATATTAATTAATAGGGCAGATAAAAAAAAATCCTTATTTAGGTTAACACAACATGTCAATCAAGTCAACATTATTATGGTTTGGAAAGAACACGTGTAGGGTTTCTCCACTGCACGGTAACGTACTGATGGATGTGTGCGCGCGCGCGCTCGCTCGCTAATATCGACATACGGCCTTCGGTTATCGCTCTATTTGCTGCTTGCAACGGGCGACATTAACAGCGGCCGTGCGTCTGGTACCAGACGACTTTGCTACTGGTATTAAACGTTTTTATCTGGTCTCGTCTGTTTCAGTGTTCGTTGCTCTTCAAAGCTTCAAGAAGTTTAAAAACAAGACGAGCCCGTTTATCTGCCCGCGTGCCGTGACATTAGTTAGATATGCAGCCCACTTAAAACATAACTCAGTCGTGTTGTGGTTTCGTCTCACGCACCGCTTCACTGTGGAATTCCATGTATCTCGATGCTGTACCACCGAATCGACACGTTTTGGTTTGTATGATCCGTACACATGCGGACGAAAGTATCGGCAACAACATAACGCGTTATTGAAAGAGGGAAAGTGAGAGAGAGGGAGAAATATATAACACGAAAATTAGGAACAAAATTAGGTAACGAAGACAGATGAGTATCATTAGTTATATACACGCTCTAAACATGTTTGGTGTGAATTTACTCGTACGGTGTCAGACAATTCAGTAATGTGTAAGGCGTAAAATAAATAAAAAACAAATACTGTCTCTGTTTTAAAGAAGTTTATGTTACTAGAAAAATAATGCGCGCGCGCGCGCGCGCACACACACACACACACACACACACACACACACACACACACACACACACACACACACACACACACACGAGAGAGAGAGAGAGAGAGAGAGAGAGAGAGAGAGAGAGAGAGAGAGAGAGAGAGAGAGAGAGAGAGAGAGAGACGTTCACAGTAGGAGAAAGAGACTGTAACGAGTTTTGGGTACATGAAAACGAATGCGATTAGTAGGAAAAGACAGTATGAAAAAACAGGTAGTGACATTTACTTAGAAGGTTCGGAGAGTAAAATAAACTGTTAAATAACATACATAGGAGTGAGTGGATGAGAGAGAGAGGGGAAAGAGATATGCTGTGAGTGTAAGACACACTTAGAAAAGAGGAGAATAAGAGATATTTTTAAGAAGGGAATGAGAAAGAGTGGTTTTAGGCAATGAAACAAGTAGACGGTAAAATGAAGAGAACAAAATTCACTGTGAGAGTCGGTAGGATAGGGTGGTAGGGGGAGAGAGAGTGAGAGAGAGAGAGCGAGAGAGAGAGTTAAATTTAGTGTTCTATCGTATTCACACTCTGGCTAAACTATCTGCAGTAAGTAGTTAATGAATATAATCAGAGTCCTAAGAGAAACCAATTAATCTAAACACTAATTTATTAAACTCACAATTTTTGGTTTATGTCATACAGTTATTACATTTTTTAATATTTAGAAATCTTTATTTTAATGGTTTCATTCGAAAAGTTGTCAACGTATACGATACGTTCAGTGTATATTTGGGAATTGTAATAATGCGTTTCAAACGCATCTAAGCTTATACACTGCGTTTAGCATTCCTGAAGTAACCACGTCATTACAAACCAACTGAAAATCAAGTTCTAAATTAATGCTCAGGTGTACTTGTTGTGACGTCAGAATTTTCAAGGGGAAACTATTTAAACAAAACCATTTTAAAGAGTGACAAGAGCGTGTTGAGAAAAGTTACAAAACGTAGCTTTTGTCTACTTTGTGCTTTTTGTTAGTTGACAAAAGAACGTGCGGAAATTTGTCCAAGAATTTTGTTTACTTTTGGAGACAACGACGTAAGCGGACGCTGGTAGCTTGTTTACCAGCTTACACTCTGCAGAACCTTTGTTTACGTAAGTAGAAGGCCAAAAACTGAATGTTACTATAAACTGAATACTTTTTGTAATTGTTTTTGACAGTAAGCATTTTGTGTTACGCTGTACCGTACAATTTAGTAATAGGTCTAGCAACAGCATGATTGTTTTCAATGTAAATATTTTCTTCTGTACGCAAAGCTAATAGTTATTAAAATAAACTGAAAAAAGGTTTACTCGAATTAATAGTTTGTAATAGTTGTAATATACAACTCTACGCAGTTTACCGGTTTTGTGCTTACATTAAAATGTAACTTTCTTTGTCAATCGTTATGTATGTTACTCATATTGCTGAATTAAATGAATTTCCTTAAAAATAATGTTTACAGTAATACTATTAAGCTACAATCTAGTTTGTTAACGCCTCTAAAAATACGTATTATTGTTGAAATAACAAAAGTCATAGCACTTGAGTTTATTTAACTTTCCGTTCTTGCATTCGATTTTTTGTTCGAATTCAGACCAAAAGAAGACCACTGCACTTCTGTTTCAGACATCATTAGTAAGTATGATTTAGACGTTTCCTGTTCCTTTAACAGTTTTACGTCTAACTGTCATAAAACCGTAAGTATTCTGAACAAGAAGAAGCAATTTTGTTATTATTTATTCTATGATGAACGTTTGGTGCGTTGAATAACACGAACAAAATGAAGATCTGTATTATTTGGTTGGAAATATAATAATTCCAATATAAACTTTTTGCAACTGGTTTAACTACAGTACGTGCAAAAATCAATTTTATTATGAACAAAGGCTAAAATCTTGATCATATTTCTAATTAAAATCAGCACGTGGTCGGATCAACGAAGTTTGTTTTCTTACTTGAAACGAACACCATTTAATTCCGAGCGAATTGTTATTCAGACAAAAAGTTTATAACGATCTAAACATTGCTGAACATTCTCGTTTGAAGTTTTTAAATATATGAAATATCAGTATTATGTTTTTAGGACTTAGAAATTTTTTTTTATTATTTTGGTAAAACATTTGTTACAAGAAAACAAATATAAGAAATTTGTATTTTTTATTGCCTGTGAGACGTACGGTAACAGGTATTTGAAATTATTAATTATTTTAATAGGCGAAAATCAAAACGTGTCAATTACTTACTATAGTTATCCAAACGGCGGGACGGTACTGATGAGACGAAATAACACAACCGAATTCGTATCAACGAACGAACTAAACTTTGCAAAACCAACACTAACACACTGTTACTGTTACGGTTAACTGGTGACTAAGTGTTTACCGAAATTGTCTGACTCCCGAGTGCGGCAACTCACTGGTTGTCCGACGTCTCCGACAGCTTGGTTTTATCACTTCGCGGCCCGGTGCTGCGTTTGCGCCGCGCCGCCACTAGCGACCCCAGCGGGGACGCCTGCAGACACCCGGCGTCTGGCGTTCACAGACGTCGTCGCCTCAGTTCGTATGGTCGTCTCTTGCGGAACAGACGTACATAACAATTAAACTTCATAACCTGTTGGCATTACCATCTTGTGAAGCACATATAAAGAATGTATTAATTTGCAATATACGTAAAAATAAATTTAACACTAGCAAGTAAAAATCGGTTATAATCATGTTATATCAGTTACTTAATAGTTGCTAAAAATTAATGAAAAAATCGGGCTAGTTTTTGTTTTGTTTAATTGTCTTTTTAAATACTAGTTCCAACACTTGAAAGGAGATTTTACCTATAAGCCTGTAGACAGAATATCTAGCCTTATATACTTTATGCGGGCCTGTAAATACAAAAGGTATTATTTGTGCCAAAGTTATTTAATTTTTAATCACAGGAAAGTAATCACAGGAAAGTAATAAGAGTACTGCTATGTTCCTGTAGAGACGGCATTGCTGTCCTGTAATGAATTCTAGGCCTATATCGCATTTCACCGTCAGCGTTGTTCAGAATTTAAAAAACAGACTTTTATTTTTTGCGAAATAAATATTACAGTTGTAAGTATTACAAATAAATATTATATCAATAGTTACCTGAGACACCAAACATGTTCAGCATCAAGTTCTCCAACAGTTTATAATTAATTCGTCGAAATTTTAATTTAATACATCGCTAATTCTAATTAAATACGCATCGAATTAAGAATGTAAAACTTTGTGCAGTGTGAAATAGGCAATTGATTTATTAACCTGTAAATCAATTATTACAGATATTTGATTCAGTTATAGATATCTGTCTGTTGATTCGATTATATCGATTACGAATATCTACAAGTCTAATTTAGCAACTCTTTGTCTCAACACGCGCTCACACACACATACACACAATAATAATAATAAACATCAATTTTCAGACACTCAAAATGTTAAATTAATTGAAAACATACACAAAATATCACAAAAATGCTCAAGTAATGAAAATATAACACAAATGTCACAAAACGAATATCTGAGAACATATCTCAATATATACAGACATAATAATAGTCTAATAATAATAATAATGATAATAATAATAATAATAATAATAATAATAATAGTAATAATAATAATATAATTAAAGAACAAATTCAAATAAAACCAAACAAAAGTGATTTATTTAAAATTTATTAAAATAAATAAAATATAAACATTAAATATATAAACATTACAATTTAAATCAAAGTAAAAACGATTATTCGTTAATTTACATTGGCTACCAAATAAAATGGATTATTCGTAAATTTATAAAGAAACCTCTGAAGATACAGATAACGTGTGTTAGCTACAGTGGTAAAAAAACACTTTCAGAAGTAATAATTGTTTGATAATATCATTTATATACCATACAAATACTGGAAGAAATGTCAACCGTTGCTTTCAAAGAAATAAAATATAGGCCTATATGTCTATATACAACAATAAAAAACAAGAATATCCTTCTTGCAGAACAGAAGTAATTATATTTTGTTAATATACATATAATATAAATTTATTTTCTTGATATAGTCCCCGAAATATATTTTATTTATTTAGGACATGCAATTTTGGAAGCTATTCATGTCGCGTAAGATTTAAAACCTTTATTATTATTTTAATTAATGAAATATACGCACTGTATTATAACATTATATTTTATATAATACGTCATACAATACGTCAGGAAATCTAACTGTAAGGCAGTCGCTCACGCGCGCGCGCTTGTGCACATGTGCAAATAAGTAAATACGAATGAAACAAACAAGAAGCCAACAATATATAGAACAAGACAATAATGAACTACTTTCTTGAGCGTGGAGACCTATATCCAGAGAATAAGTAAAACATAGGCACACTGGTTGAGTATGAATGAGGTTGAGGTTTAAATCGTACTACAGTTGTTCACACACACACACACACACACACACACACACACACACACACACACACACACACACACACACACACACACACACACACACACACACACACACACACACACACACACACACACACACACACACACACACACACACACACACACACACACACACACACACACACACACACACACACACACACACACACACACACACACACACACACACACACACACACACACACACACACACACACACACACACACACACACACACACACACACACACACACACACACACACCGAATTTATACAGCATTTACACGATAATTGTACAGTATTATATGATACATCTGACAAGTAATTATATGAAATTTCGTAACGTGAGGCCCGACTTGTACAGTCACAAGATTGGAAAAGCATGATTTCAGTTACATTTCAGGTAGCAAAATAAACTTTACTTATTTATTATTATTATTATTTACAGTATTACAATATAAATGTTTTTACAAAGATACAAGAAGTAACGTCCGCACGAGCGCCAAGGCACGTGGGTTGAAATGAGCCCGTGAAAGAAAAGAGATAGCCGGTTAAATATGAAGCCGAAACACACGGTTACTTTTTAATTTTAAGAAGTAACAAAACAAAACCATCACACACACACACACAAGAATGTATATATTGTAATATCACCCTGTGTGCTATACTTTTTGTGTGTATGTAGTTTGCCCCAAGTTGCTGTTGCCAAATTTGTAAGTAGACTCTTATTGCTAAAATAAATAATCCAACTCCTTAACTTTCTTTTTTCGTATTCAGTTATTTTTATTTACTCTTTTGAAACTCATTTCTATTGTAGAGGATAAAAAAATCTCAATCTCAGGGTTCATTTATAAGTCATGTCAAAGTGTAGTACATAAGTCGTAAACATATCATAAAACATAATATTTATAAATAATGTTTGGTAATTAGGTGTTGTTGATGTATGTTGTGTAGCAGTGGGTTCTTTGGATCATACAAAAGAACAAATGAACAATTGAAAAAGAACTCTTAATACTAATAATTATTTGTGTACAATTAGAATTCACTATTATAAAGTTTTTATTGTTTTTGTGATAGTATATCGCTGTGACTCGATCTTTAAATGTAGTAATGTTTTTTCAAATATCTTGGTTGATCATTGGAGAGATCTCACCAATCTTGGAGTTTTCTTTACGAGCTTATTTCTTGATCCTTCGCTCATGGACTGCAAGTTTTTTGTGCCATCGATTAAAACATCCTTCTAGTTATTTCCATAGTTTTTCTGTATCATTTCGTCTCGTATCTGCCTTTAATTTGTATAAAATCCAGCAGTAAAATTAACGTGTTCTGTCTGGTTTCAATATTTTTCCAACAGTACCTTCCTTTTTACTAAAACACTAATTCATTCATTTCAGGTCTTGGCAATGATACATTTATGGGTCACAGGTTCGATTTCACAATTTATAATTAATATGATTCCGTAGAATCTTATTTTATCTTCGTCACTATATTATATTAAAAGTTCGTAACGGAAGATTCTTTATTTTGTAATTATTTAACCTTGGTTTAATCTCACTATATGAGTTACCTAGTTGTTTCATATAAATTACATTTTCATGCAATGTTCATATTGTAAATGTTTATTCACTTACATTATACACTGTTTTTACTTTTTAAAGCCTATCACTGTTGTTCTCACCTTTTTACACTGTTACACTACCTGACTTTTATAATTATTGTTCAATATTATTATATTTGTAATTTTATATTACTTACAGTCTGTAGTTCACTTATACAAAATAACGGTTTGAGGTTCGCAGACCTCCTCATAGTTTTAATATAAGGCTATACTCAATGTCTTTTCTTCATACTAAGTTTAACATTTTTACCTTATATTTATGTCTACTAATAACTATTTACATTTTTTGTCATTTGATCGTCTCTTCTGGGTAGAATTGTCGTCAGTTATTGTTTTGTCATGTTAATTGCATTATTTAATTCCTAAATTTGCATTCTCTATATCCCTATTTCCCTATGATTTATTTATTAGAAGATTTCCCTTTTTGTTTCGATTACGTTTTATTCCTTGAAAAGATTCATTATCTATAAGTAATATATTGTCTCTTCATTTCTGTATTTATTAAGTTTATTTTATTCTTCTATGTCTTTTATTACTCAAAAGATTGCGTTTCTGCATATTTCACAGCGAATTTTGATGGTCTTTCTTTGGAGGTGGAATCTTGTTACCTTATAATATTATATATAGTCTACACAGTAAACTTATGGTGACGCCAGGAATATGAGAGAAAACGCGTGTTAGCTAGATTTTTATTTAAAAACTAAACTACGACACAAATTAGCCTGTACGTAATTATTTTAAAACCGTTTTTGCGCACGTTCCACAAGACGTAGCCACCATGTTGGTAGGGTATATAGTATGGCGTTTTAGTTAATAACGTTGGCATAAACACATGCGCGCACGCTCACACACACGCGAGAGAACATACGATTCAAAACATTTAGAATCAACAATTAAACAGACCTGTTAGAATTACGTGTAGGCCTACCTAGTTAGAATTACCCATTATACCTGTACTTGAAAGGAGAGTGTTTTGTTAAATTTTTTAGATGATGTTTACGTTACCTAAAGAAATCGGAAGTTATAAAAATTTTATAACAAAAATATTTTAAACAGTGTTTGTTTAGATAATATAAGATTAATGATATTACATATGCATACACAAACAATTTCACTGTAAATCTTGGCGAAAGTTAAGATTTACGTGTGAAGAAGCAGCAACCATTTTAAGGAGCAGACTTTTCCTTATCTGATTTTCTTTTAGTAGCGTTTTTTATTCCGTAATATACAAATCTTCTCGACTCGTTTAGATCAGAGAACATTAATCCTGGTCTAGAGAACGTTTGGGAATCTCTAGGTTGTATGAATTAAGTTGGCAGTGGTGTACGAAACCATTCTTACAAAAATGATGATAATAATCACTTATTAATAATAATATCAATATTATAATCAACAATAATAAATAATTGTTCATTTTCATTAATTTATACAGCTAATAAACTTGCCTGCAATAGTTTTTTTTGGGGGTGGGCAAAAGAAGTGATATTTGAATTATACATGACAGTTTAAACGCTTCTACTGATGGTGCAAAACCACAGCGACAACGAAACGTTATGCAATCAGCCCAATAAGAATGTATTTAGAATGGAACATGAATCTCAGTGTAAAAGTATGTTCAAACCAACTCGATGATGTAGCCTACTCGTCTTGGTTTGGTTGTCTGTAGACACATCAAATAAAACTAATGTGTGACGATTTAAATTGTAACCATTATAAAAAAAAAAGAAATAAAACAAAAAATTAAGGTTGCGAGCCATTAACCATTTAAATCTCACAATAATAAAAAAAAAAACATGTAGGTACTAAGTGTGAAAGGAATAAGTAATTAATAAGGGCAAAGAAACTGTAATAAAAAGGCATATTGTAAATAATTATTATTGTCGTATTTAACCCTTGCTTGCTATCAGGCGCCTACCTGTTGATTCCGGACTCGACATGTTTTCCGAGTCTTCTGTAATTAAGAATAAAGTAAAAAACTAATGTTAATAATTAAAGAATCTGAAGACACAGATAGTCACTAAAACAACTCATTTAAATTATGTATTTTTATCTAGGGATAGTTAGTATAAATAAAAATGTTTATTTAGAGAGAGACAGGGACTATATTCTCGCGGAATAAACACCCCACTACCCCGTGCAGTACCAGTGGAAGCGGGCAAAAAATCTCTCTCTCGCTATGAAGTCTCCAAGCAGTGCACACGCACGAGCAAAAGCTCTGTTGGAATGTTGTGTGATTTGTTGTTAGTTTGGCTTATTTCAAATGTAGTTTATTTTCTGCTACACTAAAGAGTGTAACATGTAACATTAATTAAAAATCAGAAACGTGGTAACAAGGAGAAATATGTGACAACAAAAGTACGAGTATTAATAACGATGACTGCTAACTTCACCAACTGACGACACTTTTCAACATCCTACCTGGAGATGTGAGCTACCAGAATTTACAACTCTAGTAGACCCGACAGAAGATGCAGTTCGAGACATCAGAGAATCGACGCCTACCATCGTAGAAGGTTCGACCTAGACTGCAGACGTTTAAGCCTTTAATGACTAAGACCAGACCTAGATGAGGACGACGCTTTTAAGGATTCCCAAGACGGACACTCCCGGAGGAAATTTCTACATACCAAATTAAAGGTGACTCGATAGCACGTCTATCGAGGAATAAATAATAATTATAATTGTAACACAATACACTTTAAAAGAGAGACTTTTCAGAGACGATTAAACTTGTAAAGATTAAAAAGAATTAACTCTAAGAATTTAATGTAACTATTCAGACATAATACATTGTAAAAGTTAAATCTTAATGTATCGTAGTATAATTAATACCATTCTTCAAATGGAATAATAATGAAGCATAAAACCAAAGGTCTTGCAAGCTAATATCATGAAGTGAATATAATTAAAGATTTGATGACTAAATACCTAAGGTTACCCGGATCCGTGGTATAGCTAAATAAAATCTGTTGTGATCCCAAAGTTTAAATAAAGAATTCAAATAACTTTAATAATTCAATTAGTAATGTCATGGGATCTATCTTTTGAGTAAATGTTATTTTTTTTCAAATGTTTAATAAAGAGAAGTCTTCTTGTTACACACATATACTGAGTACATAAATCAACAGTTTTCCCATTCCCTGATTCCTTTTATATTTACTCTGTGTTGTTCTGATTAAATTTCAGCTCGTCGAATAAGGCAGCCTGAATAATTGGCCGAACCAATTATTTCGGGTTCCCTAAGTTATAACACTAGAGAAGATGTTATAAATGGAATCACCAAATTTTACAAAAACTCAGTTAATTCAAATGGAGTATTTGCATTACTCCATTCTGATAGTGTATCCTCATTCTCCTCCTCCTCACTCCTCTTTTTCTCATAACAACAACAACAACAACAACGACGACGACGACGACGACGACCATCACCACCACCACCACCACCACCACCACCACCACCACCACCACCACCACCACCACCACCACCACCACCACCACCACCATCATCATCATCATCATCATCATCATCATCATCATCATCATCATCATCATCATCATCTACTTTCAAGGATTGTACATACTAATAAGTGTTTTGGTTTCACAAATCGCATGTTTTAGTGGGACAAAACGTTTGGGAATCTCTAGGTTGTATTCTTAGCAATTAAGAAGCGTAACAAGCAGGGCCCAATGCATAGAAGAGAATAACAACGACGCGTACCTACGTCTCGTCGGAACGTAGGCTACACCGATAAATAATCTGCTATCTGTTGAATCTGGGGTGCAATGCGACACATACAGCCTCTTCCACCTTAATGTCAACCTCGCCTGCCGGTGCACCCTGCCACGCTGATGAGGCTCTGACGACCGAGTGTCTCCCGGAATAAGGTGACCCCCTCTATCAAGTGCCAACGGCCTCTTAGGAGGGCGGAAGAGCAGGTAGAGGGTTAGGGCAACCTATTGTCCTTGAGGTGAGAAATCGCCTCAAAAGGCGGATGATTCAGGATACATGAACAACGGCATTAGGATGCAGAAGGCAACGGGAAACCACTGCATTAAGGATCCCTTGGATTTCCAAGTAGTGTTAAGAACTGCACTACAGTTATCTGTTAAAATGGAAAAAGGCCTTGGTGTAAAATTTTCCGGAGTAATACCCCCTCAATCGGATCTCCGGGAGGGGGAAACAAAGAGGCAAAACCTTGAAAGGAGAAAAGGAAGGAAATGGAGGATGAAGAAGAAAAGTAAATTGAGAATTGGGACATGGAATGTCCTGACATTGCTACAGTCAGGAAAACTAGAAAATGTGAAAAGAGAAATGACAACTAACAATATTGACATATTGGGAATGAGTGAAGTTAGGTGGGGCGGAAATGGAGAGATTGAAAGTGGAGAGTAAAAATTATTCTATTCAGGAGAAGATAAAAATGGAAGAAACGGTGTAGGATTGATGATGGAAAACAGTATAGAAAAAAGAGTTATCAAGATAGAATATACCAATGAGAGAATAATATGGATTAGACTCAAGGGTGTAAATAAGGATTTAGTTATAATACAAGTATACATGCCTACAAGCCAATACCAAGAAGAAGAATTAACAGTATTATGAGAAAATAGAAGACATAATAGAAAGGGAAAAGAGAAATGCTTGTATAATAGTGATGGGAGACTGGAATGCAGTAGTAGGAGAGGGAGAAGAAAATAAGGAAGTAGGCAAATATGGATTAGGAAAGAGAAATGAAAGAGGAGAAAGACTAGTAAACTTTTGTAAAGAAAACAGCATGACAATTGGAAATACTTTATGCGAATCACACAAAAGAAGGAGATATACGTGGACATCCAGAATAAATGGTGATAGATACCAGATTGACTATATACTGATACAGCAAAGATATAGAAACAGTATTTTAAGTGCTAAGAGCTACCCGGGACCAGATGTAAACTCTTATCATAATCTCGTGGTGGCGGAAATATAACTGAAATTGAAAAAGACTAAGAAAAGTCAGAAAATAGAAGAATTCAATTTGGAAAAAGTAAAAGAACAAGGAATAAAGCTTGAATTTGAAAGAAACTTTGTGACAGTGACAACAGATAAACCTAAGAAAACAAATATAAATGAAAGGTGGGAAAACATGAAGAATAGTTTCAAGGAAACAGCTAAAGAGGTCTTAGGAACTAAAGTGCGGCAAAAAATACGAAAAGATTGGGTAACAGCAGAAATGGTCGACAGAATGGAAGAGTGAAGAAAGTGGAAAAATATTAATACGGAAGAAGAGAAGAAAGCTTACAGAAGACTTAATAATGAGCTACGAAGGGAAACTGAAAGAGCAAAAGAAAACTGGATCAGAGGAAAGTGCGAGGAAATAGAAAAACTGGAAAAAGAAGGGAGATATGAGATATTGTATAAAACAGCCATGGAATTAGTATACAAAGACAAAAATACCAATAATAGCAGAGAGATAGAAGCAGCTGATGGAAGAGTGTTGTGTGAGACCAGTGAAGTTTTGAAAAGATGGAAAGAGTATGTAGAGGATCTGTACGACTTAGAACACAAACCTCAAAGAGAAGACATGAATGTTGAAGAGGAAATTGAAGTAGAGGAAGACAGTAAGGGATGTAGTATTCTAGAGAGCGAAGTAATAAAATCTATGAAAGAAATGAAAGATAGGAAAGCAATGGGAAGCGATAATATACCAATAGAGTTACTGAAAGCATTAGAAGGAGAAGGAAGGAAAATGTTTACTGAACTTTGTAATGAAATATATAAAAATGGTAAATGGCCAAAGGATTTTAGAGAAATAATTATGATACCAATTGAAAGAAGAAAAACACTAAAAAGTGTGAAGAACACAGGACCTTAAGTTTAATTTCCCATGCAGCTAAGGTACTACTCAGGACACTAAACAGAAGATTATGTACAAAAATGAATGAAATTGTTGGAGAAGAACAGTTTGGATTCAGACGAGGAGTTGGGACAAGAGACGCAATAGGATTGTTAAGGATAATATGTGAAAGATATATAGAAAAAAGTAGGAAAGTATATGGAATATTTATAGATTTGGAAAAGGCATTTGATAGAGTTAAATGGGATAAACTAATGGAAATACTTAAAAGACATGGAGTGAACTGGAGAGAAAGAAGACTTATTAAAGATTTATATCTAAATCAAACAGTAAAAGTAAGGATAAAGAAAGAATTAACAGAAGATATAGAAATGGGGAGAGGAGTGAGACAGGGATGCTGCCTGTCACCAACTTTGTTTAACATGTACATAGAGGACATTATAGCCGAATGCTTTAAAGGAACGAGAGGAGTTGGCTTAGGAGGAAGGAGGATTGAATGTATAAGATTTGCTGACGATATGGTAATATTAGGTGAAAGTGAAGAAGAACTATGTACGATGCTAGATGACTTAAGCAGTAAGTGTGAGCAGTACGGAATGAGGATTAATGTGAAAAAGACAAAATGTATGGTAGTTGGTGGAAAAGGGGAAAGAATAAATATTAGACTGAATAACGAACAAATAGAACAAGTAAACAGTTTCAAATACTTGGGAAGCATAGTTACAGATGACATAAAAAGCACGAAAGAAATAAAAACTAGGATTGCAATAGCAAAAGAAGCATTCAATAAAAAGAAAAATTTGTTAAAAGGGCCATTAAACAAAGAACTAAGGAAAAGGTTAGCAAAGTGTTATATATTGTAACGTAACGACTCTATAGGTGTGACCTCCGTCTTATTCAAGCCCCACGTTAGTACGTCATTCTGTAACGTAACGACTATGAGGTATAGTAGAGTTATATTATATGCCCCCCGTTGTATGCGTCCTTCTGTAACGTGTCGCTTATAATGTGTGCGTAACGTCCGTCTTTTTACAGTCTCGGATCGGTCAGAGCACCTCTTAGCAATCGCCACTTATGAATTATAAGTACTAAGGTTTAAATAAATTTGATGGTAATGTTACCCAAACGAAACAGAAATCGAGTGTGTGTGATTTGGGTCAAGATTAAGAAAGTTGTTCAGTCTTATTTGGAAGAGAGAGCGAGTACCGTTTGTTTACCCTCGGAGTAGACGATTTCTTAATTTTTTCAAATATTCGCCGTGCATGAGATCAGCTGATTTTGACATTAGTCTCCAAATATAGGTTAACCAAACGACACTGTTCCGTAATACTACCTGATGGATAGTCCTCTTTTTAGTTTACTGAAATCTACCACAACTACCCTCTACAATAAAGAAGATACATTTTATTATTCAATATAAATTCTTAATAGTATTTATTTGTATAATATTGATTTTCTCTTCCGCCAACATACAAATATTACAATCGATCCTTTCAATAACTAATTCATGATATCGACTTCATTGGGTAAACATGGAATTATCATAAAATCTGGTTTTTACTGATTTTACAATTTTATCTTTTATTAAACATCAATCAACATATAATTCGTTTTATTTATTTCCCCAGGGTTAAGGGTAAGTTCTTTGTGTTATGAGATGGTCAGAAATGGATAATTATGTACTACGCTTTACAAGATAAAAATAATCAATTTCGAAATTTTGTTTATTCTTTTAGTACGTAGTTCCGGATTTGTCCGCGAGAGAGCAGATTATGTTTTTATTAAACACATGATATCACTTTAGAAATTTCTGTACTGCACGACGATTTGATTTGAGGTTTTCTTGGTTAATTATTAAAAGAAATGTTTATATTACCTCTTTCCTCGAAGTTCTTACTTGCGTGAAGCGGTTTATCGTGTGGTGTTCCTAGTTGTTTTGTAATTTCATGAACGTCTATCAGATACCATCTCGTTAAAAACTCGAAGCGCGGCTTGGCTAGGCCTGATCTTGAAAATGGTTTTTCACTTTTGTTATGGGGTAAAGCAAGTTACATTTGATATTTAAAGTAGTGGTACATAATGTGTATACTGTTAGTTAAATTTTGTGATAATTTTGTACTGTTCCAAAGGTTTTCAAAGGTTTTTTAATACAATTTTGGTCTCATTACGTTTTCCAACCGAACAGTTTTCAATCTCAAATTAGATTAAACAATATGTTGTTATTCTGTTACTGTTCGTAACACATAATTTCTATATCATTTTTTATTGGTGCTGCTATTTACTTTTGAGTATATAGGCTGTTTTTAATTATTATAAATTTATTTTTGATTTACAGAAAAATAATTCTTTTTAATTTTGGTTTCTTTCCCAATTTGATTTATATAATAGTTTTTCGTTTATTTTCTTATAACTTTAGATATAAGTCTTTACTATTATTATTAACTTTAAATGAATTTATATATTATTTATTAATCTCTTATAGTATTCTTACACTGCACTATTTTCTTCTGCCATTTTCCTCATACAGTATTATTTTATTTTTTTATTATCATCTTATATTTAACTTTTTTAATTTTTTAAACCCTGGGTTATCTTATATAATAACATAATTATTTTATTAAATATAAAATTAACATAGGTACTAAATTTTGTTGCCTACACAATATAAATCCTACAATAACTAAACAAAATACATAATTAGTAGCATCACAGTCTACTATTAGGTATATAATCCATAATTTCCACATCTACAGCACAAGTCTGTAAGAAGTTCCCTTCACATTCACTTATTTCCGCACTGGGTACACTATAACTCACTTGTCACTGTATATCACTTCAATATCGTTTATAATGTTTAGTGATATAACTTAATTTATAGCTAGTTATAGTTTACCCATTTCTGACCTTTATGGTAGTATAAGAGTTATCATTTATTGGGACTGGGTTATGTAACGTTACAATATGGAGTGTGGCATTGTATGGAGTGGAGACGTGGACTTTAAGGAAGGAGGATGAAAAAAGGATTGAAGCTTTTGAAATGTGGATGTGGAGAAGAATGGAAGGAGTTAAATGGGAGGACAGGGTACGGAATGAGGAAGTATTGAGAAGAGTGGGAGAGAAAAGAGAAATATTAAAAACAATAAGGAAAAGAAACAAGAACTGGATAGGACACTGTTTAAGAAGAAATTCTATTATAAAAGACAGTCTAGAAGGCATGGTTAGCGGAAAAAGAAGAAGAGGAAGAAAGAGACGACAGTTGATGGACAACATCAAGGTAGAAAACTACATTACCACGAAAAGGCTGGCAGAAGACAGAGAACAGTGGAGGAGTTCATAAAGAAAACCTGCTATACAGCAGATGAACCTATGATGATGATGATGTTGAATCTGCCTTGATTTTATCTGACAGCCTATATCGGACAGACAGGTAGGTCGCTGACCTGAACTAGGTCAAATTTTGTTGTTATCGTTATGAAATTCCTGTTGATTGAACAATTGATTTTCATGGAATCTGTTGAAATCGTAGTGCGAGTGTTGTTTTCTCAATTGCAAGCGTGGTACATACATTTTAAAGGCGTTACTAGTGTTTTTCATAATCCGTAGCCTTCGGAACGTGTGTGTGTGTGTGTGAGCGCGCGCGTAATTAAGAAGTTTTGGGATAGTTAAGTTAATGACATGGCATTACATCAGAGGTCGGTGGCTTTATTCTACTGCTGTAAGAGCACGATCCATGCGATCTTCGTAACAATATTAATTCTGCAGTAAGAGTTAGTTACTGGTGAAGAACGGTAGTTATCTTATGGCGACGTGCATGTGGATACAGGAGTCCGGAATCTTGATAACACACTAGTAAACGTAGTTATGAGACATTAGACTAAAAAACCGCATTGAGCGGATAACAGAAAATAAAAATCGGTATGGTGAAACATATATGACTACCATGTTCTAAGATTTATATTTAAAATCATTTACTTGAATTCGGTTCGATAATTTCTAACAAGTTAGGTGTGTTCCTTGTAAATCGAGTTTTATGTTTGACAAATTTTTAATGACATATTTCCGTAGAAACTACTTCTTTATGCCGATAACGTTGTACACATATAAATATCGGTATGGAGAACCATACATGACTTCCATGTTCTAAGATTTATATTTAAAATCATTTACTTCAATTTGATTCAATAATTTCTAAAAAAATATCCCCCAACCTCAAACTATTTTCACTTTATTATAGATACTTCTGTTAAGGGGTAATCATATGGGGTTATTTTCGAGTCACTTTATCTATAAAAATGAGGTACTTTATTCTTATAAAGAAACTGAACAACGCAGATAATCACTTATTACTTACATATTTATATAATTAAGTAATTATGTGGCCACAAATTATTTTGTGGCCTGCTGGGCCGTGGTTGCGGATCTTTACGCATATATGATTGAAATTCAAATAAAAAGTTATAATTTTGTTGCCCGGGAACAAAATTATTTTATGTTACCATTGTTTGAAAAAGTTTAAATGCATTTTACTTCCACGTTCCATAAGGAAATGAAAGTATGGTGATGGCGAAAAAAATCGTGTTCGAGACAAGGGCTGATTCTGATTGTACTACCCTCAAAACATGAAGAAAAGTCATTTTACTTCCACGTTCCTTAAGGAAATGGAAGTATGGTGATGGAAAAAAAAATCGTGTTCGAGATTATTGCAGATTCTGATTGTACTACACTCAAAACATGAAAAAAAGTCGTTTTTCGAAAAGTGTTTGTGTGTGTGTGTGTGTAGATTTTTTCTATGGCAAACGATAACAGCCGCAAATTCAAACAGAATCAAATAATGTTTCGCATACAGCCCTAAATTATAGAGTTCTCAAGACCTATTGTTTTTGGTGAAGATTGGTTAAGGGAAAGGGGTAGTTTACCTGCAACATTTTACGTTTTAACAAGCGTAATTTTTTCTATGACGAACGATAACTGCCGCATATTCAAACAGAATCAAATAATGTTTTGCATACATCCCTGAATTGTAGAGAACTCAAGGCCTTTTGATTTTGGTGAAGATCGGTTAAGGGGAAGGGTTAGTTTACCAGCAACCTTTTACGTTTTAACAACAGTAAAGTACTTGAAAATTCATTTAAACGTTTTCAAACAATGGTAATTGTTAAAAATAAAATAATTTTGTTGCCAGGCAATAAAATTATAATTTTTTCATTTTAATGTAAATCATGTATGAGAGAAAATATATCGTTCGTGGCAGGCAAGCATATCTCAATTATGTAATGTTTACGTTTCCATTTTATTATTATGACTACTGCAATAAAAAGGCAGGGAACACACACACACACACACACACACACACACACACACACACACACACACACACACACACACACACACACACACACACACACACACACACACACACACACACACACACACACACACACACACACACACACACACACACACACACACACACACACACACACACACACACACACACACACACACACACACACACACACACACACACACACACACACACACACACACACACACACACACACACACACACACACACACACACACACACACACACACACACACACACACACACACACACACACACACACACACACACAATTCGCGTTATTTCTGGCCTCACTCATGTTTATTTTCTTACATTTGCACGCTTTTTAAATGGAAAGTGCCGAAACCCACACCAACATATAACGCGTGCAAGCCGAAAAAGTGTCCAGTGTGGATAGCGATTTGCTTCCTGTTGATCGCTGGGCAGTGTAACTGCACGTGTTTACAGAGGAACAATAGACAGACTTTTCGTCTTTAGGGAATGAACCCTCTGCAAGATGCTGAGGGTCCATGAGTGACTTCGGAGCTCTCCTTCTTTTCCGCGTGTTTGTTTTGTGAACGTACACTGTAGATTCGCAGCTTTACTCTGAGCAACGCTCAATAGGGAATGTTGAAAATTTTTGTCCACGGTGTACCCTCATACCCTCATACACACTAAACCTGCTCTGATGTTTTAATTACGGACATCATAATATTAAAACTATGGAAACTTGAGCACTACTTAATGGAGATCAAACATTAACTTATACAAGCCATTAATTTTATGCATATTTTTTATATATATATGTACAACGTTATCGGCAACAAAGAAGTAGTTTTTTGTTAAAATTCCTTCCCGGGCTGTTTGGCCGTAGTCCAATGTTTTCTACAAAACCAGACGTTTCGGCAATGCCATCGACTTCCATCATCAGTGAAAATCGAGTGCGATAACGTGAGGTGGTATACGTTAGTGACCACAGTACTGTGGTTAAGGCTGAAGCAGTAAGTAGAAAGAAGTTTTTTCTATGGTAATATTTCATTTCGAAAATGATTTTAAATATAAATCTTAGAACATGGAAGTCATGTATGGTTCTCCATACCGATATTTCGAAAAGTGTCTGTGTGTCTATGTGTAGAATTTTTTCTATGGCAAACTATAACTGCCGCAAATTCAAAGAGAATCAAATATTTTTTTGCATATCTGCCTGAGTTGTAGAGGACTCAACACCTATTGATTTTGGTGAAGATCGGTTAAGGGGAAGGGGTAGTTTATCTGTAACATTTTACGTTTTAACAAGAGTAAAGTATTCTTCGTATTGTTTAAATTAGCAGCCATCCTTACTATTTCTTTTATGAATTTGCTAACTGCTATAATTTTTTATTGTTCGACTAAGCTTTTCGTCATTACTGACATCTTCAGGTCTTAAACAACCTGAGGTTGCTTAGTCGAACAATAAAAAATTATAGCAGTTAGCAAATTCATAAAAGAAAGAGTAAAGTACTTGAAAATTCATTTAAACTTTTTCAAACAATGGTAATTGTTAAAAATAAAATAATTTTGTTGCCAGGCAATAAAATTACATTTTGTTATTTTAATTTAAATCATGTATGATTGAAAATATATCATTCCTGGCAGGCAAGCATATCTCAATTATGTAATGTTTACGTTTCCAAAGTTTTATTATTGTGATTATCGCAATAAAAGGCAGGAAGGGCGCGCGCGTGCGCGCGCGCGCACACACACACACACACACACAATTCGCGTTATTTCTGGTCTCACCCATGTTTATTTTATTACGTTTGCACTCTTTTTAAATGGAAAGTGCCGAAACCCACACCAACACAACGCATGGAAGCCGAAAAGGTGTCCAGCGTGGACAGCGATTTGCTTCCTGTGGATCGCTGGCCATTGTAACTGCACGTGTTTACAGAGGAACGGTTCATAGACAAACTTTTCGTCTTTAGCGAATGAACCCTCTGCAAGATGCTCAGGGTCCATGAGAGACTTCGGAGCGCTCCTTCTTTTCCGCGTGTTTGTTCTGTGAAACTGTAGATTCGCAGCTTTACTCTGAGCAACGCTCCATAGGGAAGCGTTTTAACAAGAGTAAAGTACTTAATTTTAATAAATAAATGCCCCGAAAATAAAGTGATATTAATCCACAGTAAAATGGTAAATGAGATAATTATAAATGGAGTGGGTAGTTGAAGGGAGAGGGGGTGATTTTTTGAAAATTGCTGTGCTGAAATCAAGTAAAGTACGAATATTTAATTTTGAAGGATAAGATACCTTAGAAATTACATATGATAAAACTATTACACTATGACAGTGTAAATATCATTAATGGTGGGGATTAGTTGAGGAGGAGGGATGATTCATACGTAGTTCAGTTTCCTTATAAGAATAAAGTACCTAATTTTCATAGATAAAGTGACTCAAAAATAACATTATATTAAACGACTACCGCATAATAACAAAAATATCTGTGAATAGTGAAAATAGTTTGAGGGTGGGCGATATGGTTTTAGAAATTATCGAACCGAATTCAAGTAAATTATTTGAAATATATACATTTCAACTACCCTTTTAATTTATAGATATTTCATCTACCTCTCTACAGTAGATTATTATGTCCTTCTTTTCAGGATACTGTATAAAAATTAAGTACTTTACTCTTGTTAAAACGTAAAACGTTGCAGGTAAACTACCTGTCCCTCTTAACCGATCTTCACCAAAATCAATAGACCTTGATTCCTCTACAACTTGGGTACACATGCAAAAAATTATTTGAATTTGCGGCAATTATCGTTTGCCATAGAACACACACACACACACACACACACACACACACACACACACACACACACACACACACACACACACACACACACACACACACACACACACACACACACACACACACACACACACACACACACACACACACACACACACACACACACACACACACACACACACACACACACACACACACACACACACACACACACACACACACACACACACACACACACACACACACACACACACACACACACACACACACACACACACACACACACACACACACACACACACAATTCGCGTTATTTCTGGCCTCACTCATGTTTATTTTCTTACATTTGCACGCTTTTTAAATGGAAAGTGCCGAAACCCACACCAACATATAACGCGTGCAAGCCGAAAAAGTGTCCAGTGTGGATAGCGATTTGCTTCCTGTTGATCGCTGGGCAGTGTAACTGCACGTGTTTACAGAGGAACAATAGACAGACTTTTCGTCTTTAGGGAATGAACCCTCTGCAAGATGCTGAGGGTCCATGAGTGACTTCGGAGCTCTCCTTCTTTTCCGCGTGTTTGTTTTGTGAACGTACACTGTAGATTCGCAGCTTTACTCTGAGCAACGCTCAATAGGGAATGTTGAAAATTTTTGTCCACGGTGTACCCTCATACCCTCATACACACTAAACCTGCTCTGATGTTTTAATTACGGACATCATAATATTAAAACTATGGAAACTTGAGCACTACTTAATGGAGATCAAACATTAACTTATACAAGCCATTAATTTTATGCATATTTTTTATATATATATGTACAACGTTATCGGCAACAAAGAAGTAGTTTTTTGTTAAAATTCCTTCCCGGGCTGTTTGGCCGTAGTCCAATGTTTTCTACAAAACCAGACGTTTCGGCAATGCCATCGACTTCCATCATCAGTGAAAATCGAGTGCGATAACGTGAGGTGGTATACGTTAGTGACCACAGTACTGTGGTTAAGGCTGAAGCAGTAAGTAGAAAGAAGTTTTTTCTATGGTAATATTTCATTTCGAAAATGATTTTAAATATAAATCTTAGAACATGGAAGTCATGTATGGTTCTCCATACCGATATTTCGAAAAGTGTCTGTGTGTCTATGTGTAGAATTTTTTCTATGGCAAACTATAACTGCCGCAAATTCAAAGAGAATCAAATATTTTTTTGCATATCTGCCTGAGTTGTAGAGGACTCAACACCTATTGATTTTGGTGAAGATCGGTTAAGGGGAAGGGGTAGTTTATCTGTAACATTTTACGTTTTAACAAGAGTAAAGTATTCTTCGTATTGTTTAAATTAGCAGCCATCCTTACTATTTCTTTTATGAATTTGCTAACTGCTATAATTTTTTATTGTTCGACTAAGCTTTTCGTCATTACTGACATCTTCAGGTCTTAAACAACCTGAGGTTGCTTAGTCGAACAATAAAAAATTATAGCAGTTAGCAAATTCATAAAAGAAAGAGTAAAGTACTTGAAAATTCATTTAAACTTTTTCAAACAATGGTAATTGTTAAAAATAAAATAATTTTGTTGCCAGGCAATAAAATTACATTTTGTTATTTTAATTTAAATCATGTATGATTGAAAATATATCATTCCTGGCAGGCAAGCATATCTCAATTATGTAATGTTTACGTTTCCAAAGTTTTATTATTGTGATTATCGCAATAAAAGGCAGGAAGGGCGCGCGCGTGCGCGCGCGCGCGCACACACACACACACACACACACAATTCGCGTTATTTCTGGTCTCACCCATGTTTATTTTATTACGTTTGCACTCTTTTTAAATGGAAAGTGCCGAAACCCACACCAACACAACGCATGGAAGCCGAAAAGGTGTCCAGCGTGGACAGCGATTTGCTTCCTGTGGATCGCTGGCCATTGTAACTGCACGTGTTTACAGAGGAACGGTTCATAGACAAACTTTTCGTCTTTAGCGAATGAACCCTCTGCAAGATGCTCAGGGTCCATGAGAGACTTCGGAGCGCTCCTTCTTTTCCGCGTGTTTGTTCTGTGAAACTGTAGATTCGCAGCTTTACTCTGAGCAACGCTCCATAGGGAAGCGTTTTAACAAGAGTAAAGTACTTAATTTTAATAAATAAATGCCCCGAAAATAAAGTGATATTAATCCACAGTAAAATGGTAAATGAGATAATTATAAATGGAGTGGGTAGTTGAAGGGAGAGGGGGTGATTTTTTGAAAATTGCTGTGCTGAAATCAAGTAAAGTACGAATATTTAATTTTGAAGGATAAGATACCTTAGAAATTACATATGATAAAACTATTACACTATGACAGTGTAAATATCATTAATGGTGGGGATTAGTTGAGGAGGAGGGATGATTCATACGTAGTTCAGTTTCCTTATAAGAATAAAGTACCTAATTTTCATAGATAAAGTGACTCAAAAATAACATTATATTAAACGACTACCGCATAATAACAAAAATATCTGTGAATAGTGAAAATAGTTTGAGGGTGGGCGATATGGTTTTAGAAATTATCGAACCGAATTCAAGTAAATTATTTGAAATATATACATTTCAACTACCCTTTTAATTTATAGATATTTCATCTACCTCTCTACAGTAGATTATTATGTCCTTCTTTTCAGGATACTGTATAAAAATTAAGTACTTTACTCTTGTTAAAACGTAAAACGTTGCAGGTAAACTACCTGTCCCTCTTAACCGATCTTCACCAAAATCAATAGACCTTGATTCCTCTACAACTTGGGTACACATGCAAAAAATTATTTGAATTTGCGGCAATTATCGTTTGCCATAGAACACACACACACACACACACACACACACACACACACACACACACACACACACACACACACACACACACACACACACACACACACACACACACACACACACACACACACACACACACACACACACACACACACACACACACACACACACACACACACACACACACACACACACACACACACACACACACACACACACACACACACACACACACACACACACACACACACACACACACACACACACACACACACACACACACACACACACACACACACACACACACACAATTCGCGTTATTTCTGGCCTCACTCATGTTTATTTTCTTACATTTGCACGCTTTTTAAATGGAAAGTGCCGAAACCCACACCAACATATAACGCGTGCAAGCCGAAAAAGTGTCCAGTGTGGATAGCGATTTGCTTCCTGTTGATCGCTGGGCAGTGTAACTGCACGTGTTTACAGAGGAACAATAGACAGACTTTTCGTCTTTAGGGAATGAACCCTCTGCAAGATGCTGAGGGTCCATGAGTGACTTCGGAGCTCTCCTTCTTTTCCGCGTGTTTGTTTTGTGAACGTACACTGTAGATTCGCAGCTTTACTCTGAGCAACGCTCAATAGGGAATGTTGAAAATTTTTGTCCACGGTGTACCCTCATACCCTCATACACACTAAACCTGCTCTGATGTTTTAATTACGGACATCATAATATTAAAACTATGGAAACTTGAGCACTACTTAATGGAGATCAAACATTAACTTATACAAGCCATTAATTTTATGCATATTTTTTATATATATATGTACAACGTTATCGGCAACAAAGAAGTAGTTTTTTGTTAAAATTCCTTCCCGGGCTGTTTGGCCGTAGTCCAATGTTTTCTACAAAACCAGACGTTTCGGCAATGCCATCGACTTCCATCATCAGTGAAAATCGAGTGCGATAACGTGAGGTGGTATACGTTAGTGACCACAGTACTGTGGTTAAGGCTGAAGCAGTAAGTAGAAAGAAGTTTTTTCTATGGTAATATTTCATTTCGAAAATGATTTTAAATATAAATCTTAGAACATGGAAGTCATGTATGGTTCTCCATACCGATATTTCGAAAAGTGTCTGTGTGTCTATGTGTAGAATTTTTTCTATGGCAAACTATAACTGCCGCAAATTCAAAGAGAATCAAATATTTTTTTGCATATCTGCCTGAGTTGTAGAGGACTCAACACCTATTGATTTTGGTGAAGATCGGTTAAGGGGAAGGGGTAGTTTATCTGTAACATTTTACGTTTTAACAAGAGTAAAGTATTCTTCGTATTGTTTAAATTAGCAGCCATCCTTACTATTTCTTTTATGAATTTGCTAACTGCTATAATTTTTTATTGTTCGACTAAGCTTTTCGTCATTACTGACATCTTCAGGTCTTAAACAACCTGAGGTTGCTTAGTCGAACAATAAAAAATTATAGCAGTTAGCAAATTCATAAAAGAAAGAGTAAAGTACTTGAAAATTCATTTAAACTTTTTCAAACAATGGTAATTGTTAAAAATAAAATAATTTTGTTGCCAGGCAATAAAATTACATTTTGTTATTTTAATTTAAATCATGTATGATTGAAAATATATCATTCCTGGCAGGCAAGCATATCTCAATTATGTAATGTTTACGTTTCCAAAGTTTTATTATTGTGATTATCGCAATAAAAGGCAGGAAGGGCGCGCGCGTGCGCGCGCGCGCGCACACACACACACACACACACACACAATTCGCGTTATTTCTGGTCTCACCCATGTTTATTTTATTACGTTTGCACTCTTTTTAAATGGAAAGTGCCGAAACCCACACCAACACAACGCATGGAAGCCGAAAAGGTGTCCAGCGTGGACAGCGATTTGCTTCCTGTGGATCGCTGGCCATTGTAACTGCACGTGTTTACAGAGGAACGGTTCATAGACAAACTTTTCGTCTTTAGCGAATGAACCCTCTGCAAGATGCTCAGGGTCCATGAGAGACTTCGGAGCGCTCCTTCTTTTCCGCGTGTTTGTTCTGTGAAACTGTAGATTCGCAGCTTTACTCTGAGCAACGCTCCATAGGGAAGCGTTTTAACAAGAGTAAAGTACTTAATTTTAATAAATAAATGCCCCGAAAATAAAGTGATATTAATCCACAGTAAAATGGTAAATGAGATAATTATAAATGGAGTGGGTAGTTGAAGGGAGAGGGGGTGATTTTTTGAAAATTGCTGTGCTGAAATCAAGTAAAGTACGAATATTTAATTTTGAAGGATAAGATACCTTAGAAATTACATATGATAAAACTATTACACTATGACAGTGTAAATATCATTAATGGTGGGGATTAGTTGAGGAGGAGGGATGATTCATACGTAGTTCAGTTTCCTTATAAGAATAAAGTACCTAATTTTCATAGATAAAGTGACTCAAAAATAACATTATATTAAACGACTACCGCATAATAACAAAAATATCTGTGAATAGTGAAAATAGTTTGAGGGTGGGCGATATGGTTTTAGAAATTATCGAACCGAATTCAAGTAAATTATTTGAAATATATACATTTCAACTACCCTTTTAATTTATAGATATTTCATCTACCTCTCTACAGTAGATTATTATGTCCTTCTTTTCAGGATACTGTATAAAAATTAAGTACTTTACTCTTGTTAAAACGTAAAACGTTGCAGGTAAACTACCTGTCCCTCTTAACCGATCTTCACCAAAATCAATAGACCTTGATTCCTCTACAACTTGGGTACACATGCAAAAAATTATTTGAATTTGCGGCAATTATCGTTTGCCATAGAACACACACACACACACACACACACACACACACACACACACACACACACACACACACACACACACACACACACACACACACACACACACACACACACACACACACACACACACACACACACACACACACACACACACACACACACACACACACACACACACACACACACACACACACACACACACACACACACACACACACACACACACACACACACACACACACACACACACACACACACACACACACACACACACACACACACACACACACACACACACACACACAATCTTTTCGAAAAATGACTTTTATTCTTGTTTTGATAGTAAAATCAGAATCAGCCCTTATCTCGAACACGATTTTTTTCGCGATCACCATAGTTCCATTTCCTTACGGAACGTGGAAGTAATAACAAATAAGTCTCACCTTAGTTATCACATAATCACTATTACAACATCTTAAAAAAAATCATAGTTACAGGTTTTTTTACATTAAATTAAAATTTAAATAAAAAAATGTTATACGTGGACTGAGAGTATATCAGTATTGAAGTACAGGCAAAACTGAAACCATAGTCAGGGAAGGAGTCATGAATTATGAATTTATTTACCACACTTAATCAAACAATTCATAATTACAGGAGATTGTGATTTCAGACATGTAATCTCTCTAACCAACTTGGACGGGGCACGTTGCAGTCGCATACGAGAAATGTCGAGTAATGGAAAGTCATTTGTAATATAACAAACAAAAGTTTTTGTTTAATTAATGAAGCTGTGTTAGTGGTTATAATCACAAACAGAAATAATACTGTTGCACACCACTATAGAACAAAATGTTTCCGATTAGCGATGAGCTGTGGAGCTTGAAAGCGCTAATAGGAAAAAATGTTTCTTCATTGGTGTGCAACAGTATTATTTCTGTTCGAAAAGTTTTTGTTACCAGTGTATCACAGTTTTTACATTGGGCTAAACACATATACGCTACAACTGAACGCATGTTGTTCACAGTATTTGAAGTAGTCAGAAATGAATCTCTAGGAGAACACATCAATTCATAAATTTTTTCTGCTTATTATTATTATATTATTATTTGACAGACGCTGCCCGTATTTTAAAGTCGAAACCGATAAAAATTTATGTCTGTTTCTGTTCAACGTACCGGCACGGTTTCTCTGCCGCGTAAAGACATATTTTATTTATTCATTATTATCGCCTTCGTTTTCACATTCGTTATCGTTCATTGTTCCTTCCGTTGCTGCCCTGAGTTATTAGCCATTCATTTATTTCCCTTGTTTTAATTTTCAATTGACTATACTGACATTTTTAAGCTTACTATTGGAAGTCGATTAACTAAAACAGATTGTTTAAAGGAGAGGCTATATTTACAAATGTACCTAATCCGATATGGAACATTCACAATTCAGAGCCTTCTGGATTTCCTTGATTTCGCCTCGCTTGGACACTGCACTTTCCACACTGCAACAAACGCTACTTCTCTGTGTAGTTGTTGAAGAGTCTTAAATAATATCCAGCCAGTGAGTAACCAGACTGGAAGCGTTTGTCTTACTCCATCGTTGTTATTCAGCTTTTGTGATGGATTACTTTGGCTCTACATACCGTACTTACTTCAGACAACTGTAGTTGTGCTCCTTGTCACATCTTGACTACGATGTACGCGTACAACTTTCGTTTTGCAACAGTTTAGCAAACAGTTGTTCCTGATAATTTCAGAAATTCCTCGACTTTCCAATACGTTCTATTGCCTTTTTTCTTTACTCGTCGCCGTTACAGTACTTTTTCAAACAGGAACAGTAAATATGAATTAATTCCAAAGACGTATAAATCCACATGATTATTGGCGAGAAGAATGCTTTTGTTATGGAAAACTTATTTAAGAACTGCTACACTCTTTATTTCTGACGTAGGCTATACCATTGTCTTCTGCAGTTTTTCTGCCAAACTATCAAAATTGCTTCACTTGCTCGGTTTCTCGTTTATGCGATTTCAATCTCTTTTCTTCATCACCTTTACCCACAGTCATCAGTCAATCTTCTCGACATCTTTGTTTAATTTCTATTGTTATCTTTAGTTTCCGTTGTTTCAGAGTTTCACATTTTTTCCCAATCACGTAAAAATTAAATTTCAGTCTGAAAACCTAATGGAATGTACTCCAAATCAATTAATTTTTATCCTTTTCGTTTCATGATCTACATTTCCTTCAATGAACATATTAAATAGACGTGCAAAAAAATTTCCCTCTCTCACTCTTTCCTTATTTATCTTTATTCTTGTTTGTATTTATAATTATCTTCTTATTTTGATTTCGATGTAGTTTGAAAACAGCCTCCTAACTTGCTTCCTTGTTATAAAAACCAGTTTTCGATTAACCATACCAACGGGCTTCTCCAGATTAATTATAGTTAAGTACAGTTAACTATGTCCTACTTATGCCTAAGCACCTTTCATTTATGACAGGCAAGGCTAATATTGCCTCGTTTGTTGTTTCCACTTTTGAATACAAACTTGTCATCATAATACACTGCTGTACTTCTTTTTTAATATGTTTTTACATAAGAATGACTATCTAGGCATATGACCGTAGTGGTATTTTTTAATACTAGGTCAATCAAAGATAACGTGTTGGTTCAGAGAAAAACATAATGATTCCAAGGTGGTTTATTCACATCTCTATATTTATTTGAGGGCTGGATGAAATTTTTCTGACGTTTAAGATGTATTGAGCTAAATAAGGAAACTGTACTTTTAAGTTATCTATGCATAGCTCAGCTATACTGAACAATAAATAAATCGGCTTTCTTGTTATTGTTATAAAACAGTAATGGCAGAAATATTCTATAAATTCAGAAACTTTAATTAGGCATAAAATTCACACAATAATTCCCCCCACTGCTAAATTGAGAGGCGGCTGGAAACACTTGTGGATTTGGAAAGTTAAATTGAATTATCATGTTTCTAATTATTGACGGCACGGGTAGTAAGTAGCGCTTGGTAAGGGAGAGGTACTGTCAATACCAGATAAGAGGAGTCTGACAGGTGAGATCTTCCAATCAGACATACAAAATGTATCGATAAAACACAACGTCGATACTCTGTAATGACTGATCAGTGTGCCGGACGTCTGTGAATAAACACTTGTAGTTAGAACAATATTTGGAATAATAACTGCTTTGTTTGTTTGTATTTATTTATCAAGCGATGTTTCGGTTAGTGTCAGCTGTTTTTATTTTGCGATACTTTGACAAACTGTGCCAATGGGTAGGTTCTGCGACCAAACATTTCGGCCAACAGAATCCGTGTTTCTAGTTTTTCTTTCATTTTTTTTAAATAAATCAATCCACGAAAAAGTCGCGATGCTGCCTACCGTTTTGTGCTGTGTATTGCTTCTTCTGCTGTACTGCAATTGGTACTATTAATTCATCTACTTTTTTTTTACGGGGGTAGGTGGAAAACTTTGCTGACTAATGTCCGGAAGCACAAGGAGCACAATATTCTTCAAATCTATTCAACTGTTGGCATATGCCGATGACATAGATATTATGGGAAAGTCAGAGAATGATGTAAAGAAGGCATTCACAGCATTATACCATTCAGCTGAGGTAAATGAGGAGAAAACTAAATATATGATTGTAAAAAGTAGGAGAACTTGTAACCCATCAGCATCACATTTAAAAATTATGAATTTTAACTTTGAAGGGTCTCAAGTTTTTTGTATTTGGGCTCTCTGGTAAATGAAAACAATGATATAAATGAAGAGGTAAGTAATAGAATCAGAATTCTAATATATATGCTACGTGGGCTGATGAAATACTTTAAATCACAAATTCTACACCGTGAAACCAAAGTTAGACTATATACTACATTTGTAAAACCAGTCCTGATGTACGGAAGTGAAACATGGGTAACTGACACAGGGCGACCCGTTTCGACTTGCATCTTTTGAAAGAAAAATTTATGGATCCATTAGGGAAGGTGGAGAGTGGAGAGTAAGGTACAACAAAGAGCTCTATGAGTTATATAAATCTCCTGATATTGTGACATCAATTAGGATAGCTAGGATGAGATGGGCAGGACATGTGTAGAGAATGAATGAGGAGGATGTTCTTAAAAGGATTATGAAATGCATACCATAAGGAAGAAGAGGACGTGGAAGACCCATACTACAATGGATTGATGGAATCCTAGAGGATGTGAAAGTGCTTGAAGTGAAAAATTGGTGGAAATTGGCTAAGGATAGGGTAGTCTGGAGGAACATATTGAGGAAAGCTAAGGCTTATGGTGGGCTGTGAAGCTACTCGTGATGATAATGTCCGAAAGGGCACACACTGGGGGCTTGGATATACACCCGACCCACTAAAAAACCACCTCCCTTTCCTCTTCTAGGACACTAACATGGAACTGTTTGACACATTATTTTGGGCTAGGCCTATTGTTTTTCGGCCCTAGGGCTGACGTCTGGCTTGTAATTCTTCTTCTATATCTTCGTCCAAGTCTATCTTCTTCGTCCGAACAATATCTTCTGCGCAGCGTGCCACACAGTTCCAGGTGTCCTCTCTTTGATGCATCGCTCTTTGACGATATTATCCGGGGAAATCTCATGTCAAATATCATCTTGCAGCTGTCTCCTGTGTTGCTCTCATATATCGCAGGCGAAGAAGGTATGCTGACATCGTCCGCGGTTCCCGAGCAGTACTGGTACACTGGTGACTCGGCCTTGCCAACATTCTTCAGATAAGAACGTAAATACTCGTGTCAAATCAGAAACTGGGTAAGGTAATAGTCGTTCTCCCCATGCTTCTCTCCGCCCACGGCTGCACCTGCTTGAAGAATCTTCTCTTCAGCGACCTCGCTTTTATTAATCCCAAACTCTCTTCCAGCTCTCCATTATCTGGCTTCGTGCCTCTGGGCGTGCAGCTTCATCACCGACATCCTTCTTCCTCTGGAAGGTCTTACGCTCCTTGGCGATTAGGTCAATCGGCATTACTCCGGAAACACTAAAACAGCCGGTTCGGAAATCGTGCAGTACGATGATGCAACTCGAAGAGCACTTCGTCTTTGGTCCTGGGCTAATTTCGTTCTGTAAATCTTTCGATTCAGAGTCTGCCCATACTTCCGCTCCATACAGTAGGACTGACTGGACAGCAAAAGTCTTCTTCTGCTTCTTGACTTCTTCTGATGAGCCGCTTTGTCTACCGTTCGCCTAAATTCTAAAAAAAAGCTCAACTTGGAGTCGACTTAATCACTCCGAGGTACTTCATCGCTGGTTTTGACTCGATCACTTACCGAGTCGTACCGAGATTATAGTGGGACGGGTCTTAATCTTAGTCAAGACCACAGCTGTAAATACTACTACTACTACTACTACTACTACTACTACTACTACTAATAATAAAAATAGTAACAACAACAATAATAGCAAAACAATAACAAGAAACTGTAACAATATAATACTATATTAATATGTAATAATATAATACTTATTAACTTGTTAACCTAAACTTGTAACGTGTAGTGTACCTAGGTATAGTTGACTTAACCTGTCTAATTAGTAAGCGTGTTAAAAGACTGAAAAAATTAGACACTTCGTAAACATTGCGGTTGACTTCGATATAATGACTGTTCCGGCCGCTGAGATAAGGCCAGTATTCAGGCCCAATGAAGGCCAGTTTGTATTGTTTTAACTGTACGGTACAGGCGCAGTTGAAACAATGTGGCCAGCGCAATGATTGTATCATCTTCAATTTTAGATTCTCAGCACCCTGATTGAGACGGATTCAACCTCAGACGGTGATTTTACGTATCCCCCCTCCCCGGTGTATGCGTTTACCTTTAAGCCACACGAACTCCAAAGGGGGTTATGGGACTTGTGTGCGTGTGTGTGTGATAGTGATGGTGTTGATGGTTATAAGCATACATTGATAACAAGTAAAAAGCAGTTATAATTGCTTTGATTAGGCCTTACTGTAGTTTGTGCATTCTACGAGTATAATAGATTATGTGGTATATTTTTCGCCTGTCGGAGTTGTATGAGTTACGGTTGCAAGACGTGTTCAACTGTGTTCGCGCTTAATTAAGAACTTTGTGTGAATTTAATTTTAATGGGCCCGCCGAAGGTTGTCGATGCTATTATTATGCCGCGCATTGTATAAACGCTGGATGGAGTATGTAAACACAATGAAATGTATATAAACTAAAAGGAGTAGCCTAAAGTTTATTTATTTTTTCTAAAGAGGAAGTAATTGAGTGTTTTTTATATTTTCATGTTCTAAGTATTATACCTCTGGCCTGTGATTCGCTCACACGTGATGCTCCTAATAAAGTTTCTTTACGTACCGATGTACCAGCCAGTCGCATAACCCCTTTCGTAACTTTTCTTTTTTAACTAAACAGAGAAAGGAACGGGCTAGAAATTGCCCATATTTAAATATCTTCTTTCAGTGTTCTATAAATACAAAGTTAACTGAAATATTAATTAATGTTCGTGTCAAGAGAAGCGTTCTTTTGAAGGTCTTCAGTAGTAATTTAGAAGATGTAAATAATGGTTGTATGATGGAAAAAAAGAACCATAAGAATTATTCAGAACTGTATTGAATGTACTGAATAAAAAAACCGAATCTATTATAAAAATCTTGAACAAATTATAATATTAGTTTTCTGAAAGATATGTTCATTAGCTAGAATTTTGAATGTAATATAAGAATGGTATCGTTTCTCAGGAAAAACGTGTAAGGTATTAAACAGGTTAAACAGGATGTAGATGGAGGCCAAAGAATTTGAGAATGTAAATAAAGTCTTTAATTATGAAAAGTTTAGACTATCATTTATAAGTTATGACCGTGTAGGGATGGAGGAGGGTGGCAAACGACAAATAGGTAGACAATTCTTAAATGGAAGACGTGTACATATTCTATTATGGGCGAGAATGGAGTCATGAAAGAAAAAATAACTATTAAAACCGAAAAAAAGGAACAGCGAAAAAGGAGAAGGAGGAGAAGTATGGTAATAATAATAATAATAAAATAATAATAATAATAATAATAATAATAATAATAAGAAGAAGAAGAAGAAGAAGAAGAAGAAGATGCAGAAAAAGAAGAAGAAGAGATATTAATTTTTTTTTTTTTTAAATGTTCATTATGGTGGTAACTAATGATAATTTGATGTATTAATATACACACACTTATTGTTTACTAATGGTATCTATAATCTCAATTTTCTATTGTAGTGTATTTATTGTTCATACCAAATGGTACCTTTACGCTATGAACAATAAATACACTACAGTAGAAAAATGGTGATAATGTTATACTCTGTGACATGTTATTGTTTCATATATTAATGTTACAAAACATTTATGAAATATTATTTACTGAACGGTTTGTATTTTCAATTATATCTACAGTAACTAGTTACTTTTCGTTTTAATGACTTCCTAATTGAAAACTGCGTATGATTACCTGCTACCTCTTATCTAACCTGTTTGGACCAGAATCCTCGGAGCTCACTTCTCTTCTCTTGGGCAGTGTACCCATCAAATCAGGCGTCCCCTACGGCCTACGACGAAAGACACATAGACTTTAGGGACGCAGTCTCCGCCCTGCCTTGTCGCTTGACCAGCTCGAACCATCGATTGTAGTAAAGAACTGGATTACCTTGTCCACTAAGATTTCCGTTGAAGCCAAGTCAGATACCTGTGGGAGAATCCAGAATGGCAAACCAACAAATGCAAAATCATCTTACGTTCTATGAACTTCAGAACCGGGAAATAACGTTAACAGCAACTTAAAAGAATCCAACTTAGTACATTAGTGTCAAAAATATCAAATACACTGCTGGTGCTATATGTTGACTGCTGTCGAATGAGACTGAAAGAGAGAGGACTTGCTAATGAGAAACCATGTTTTCGTTACTTGAACTTCATTAAACAATTTTTGTTCACGAACAATGTAGGGTTTGCTAGGTGAGCTGAGGGAAATAGGAAAAATACTGAAAGAGAAAGCGAGAGAAAAAGAAAGAAAATAGCGAAACGGCGAAAGCGAAAAATATGGAACAGTACTGAAGCGGTGAGAGAATGGGGACGGCTTGATTAAATTGTTTCGATTTAAAATGCATGTTGGTTCTTGGTATCCAAGTCACGTAGGAATAGTAGATTATATTATAAATAAATCACCTTGTATCCGTCGTATGACTTCGTTATACGTCGATTAAAATGACGCGTTTCGGAACATATGCTCCATCATCAGATTAAATCACTCTATTGAGGTCGTTAACAGTTAAAATCACATGTTACACATAATTGTCAACTAATGTAACTCACTCCAATAGACCATTAATAGACCAATAACTCAACCTCAATAGAGTGATTTAATCTGATGATGGAGTATATGTTCCGAAACGCGTCATTTTAATCGACGTATAACGAAGTCACACGACGGATACAAGGTGATTTATTTATAATATAATCTACTATTCCTACGTGACTTGGATACCAAGAACCAACATGTGAATGTCCGATCGGCTTCGCTGTGGTGCGCACCATTTAGAAAGCGAGTGAGTTACATTAGTTGACAATTATGTGTAACATGTGATTTTAACTGTTAACGACCTCAATAGAGTGATTTAATCTGATGATGGAGCATATGTTCCGAAACGCGTCATTTTAATCGACGTATAACGAAGTCACACGACGGATACAAGGTGATTTATTTATAATATAATCTACTGTTTCGATTTAGTTTGTTTCGTAGTACTGATAATTAAGCATACACTGTTTTACAGAATATCAAACAGAAAATATACACAACGTTATGTAATGTTAAAATCAAAAAATAAGATTCCAGACAAACGTATTCGTTGACGCGAACTGAAGGCCGGAGGAAAGACGCGCGCAGAACGTCACTTAATCCTGACTCTCATATATTATCTGAACACACGCACACACATTGGCCTTGACTTACTGTTAGTCTTTTTGGGTCGGCAGGCAGTAACATATCAATCAGGACGCTAATGCGTCGGACCGAATACGTGTCTTGGGTTGAAA
This sequence comes from Magicicada septendecula, assembly GCA_034769895.1. Lineage (NCBI taxonomy): Eukaryota > Metazoa > Arthropoda > Insecta > Hemiptera > Cicadidae > Magicicada > Magicicada septendecula. The sequence continues at coordinate 246,751,081 of CM068371.1, read as the reverse complement.
CAATGTTTACTGTTTATGCTGGTTCACCCGACTACAGCTGAATACCAATCGGCCCGACAAAGGGGGGTTGCAACAGACGCTACGCACTACGGGAAGTTGTGGACGTTCTTCGAGCACGTCCCTGTGCGGGGGCGTGTTTACTGCTTTTCAAGTACAGTATTGTACAGATAAATTTGTCTGCTTAAGTATGTCCAGGATCTCGAGATCTCCTCCATTCGGTCTCGTGTACTGACAGGAAAAAGAATTTCGCAATATTCCAGTGCCCATGCATAGGCGACTTTGTATCTACACGATACACGTTAGCGGGGAACGACCCGGATAGACCCACGTGTGGTGATATTCCTGCGGAATAATCTGGCTACAACTTGAGAATGACCGGATATAATAACAGAGCTAAACGGGATTAAGCATCTGTAATCATCACAACTGAAAATTACACGGAAATTTTGAAAAGGTGTTTCGTTTTTGTTTTGAATCTAGAGAAATATTACAGAAAGCCTAGCAATAATACTTTACACATAGTCTGTAACAAAACTAGAATTCAATCTTACGAAAACTGAACAAACTTTTAATTGTTTCTACCAATTTAAAAATTCAGAAAATGATTAAATGTTATTTCATGGCAAAAATGCTCATTATTATAGAATACAGTCAACAAATTGTTTGGATCGACTGAAGTAAAAATTAAATTCAAATTAAAAAGCACATAAAACTTTATAATTTATAAGAGATTATGTACGTTGTACTAGATAATTATTTTTAATGGCTAGAAAATTTCAGTGTAGTTAGTGTTTTTTTTACGAGAAGGGGAAATGCATTTACGTACGAAGCACGGAATGTGGGTTCCCCACTAAGTGGACTACAGTGGATCCCTACTAAAACGATCGAGCACTAGCCTGGTATCACACTACTTCTAACTAGGCCACTTTCCTGCGCCCATTGGTCTCATAACTTCATTGTCCTGCTTTATAGATGGTCTAAATCGTCTAAATCTCCCTTCTTCGACCTCTGCATAATGTGATACGAAGTTCCAGACCCCCCTCTCTACGGAGTTCCCCTCTTAGCATGGCTCCGACGATGTTATCTCAAACTCTATATGTATATAATAGGGTTGCTACAGCTAGTGCCGTCTCCCTTTCTTCAACCTGGCTTTCCAATTCTCCCGATGTTCCCATTGTCCTTCCTCAAGTTCTATACGTTGCACAGATTCATCCACTTCGTCCCTCCAAGATCTTCTCGGTCTTCCCCTTTTTCTCCTTCCTAATGGACTCCATTCCGTCACTTTGTTGATCCACCTATTTTGGGTTCTCCGGACATGACCGTACCACACCAATCTACGGTCAGATGACCGTATCTGAAACTATCATTCCTATATCCGCAACCAGTGACGCTCTTCTCGTGACCCACCTATCACAGTTAAAGACGTGTGCTCCGCGTATCCTTGATATCCGGGAAGTACAGGCATTCTCCAGATAAGGATTTACCCATCTAATGGATCGGATCGGAAATATTCATGACCGTTCAGAATCTGCGTCAGGTAGAAACCGACCTTATCATGGTTTCTCTCAATCCACGGGTCACATGTTTCATCAGCACCGCGGTTCAGCGTTCTCTCGATTCATTGTCCAAAGCTCTTTGACTCTCTCAAGAGTGCGGAGCCTCTTTTGATGTTTTGCCATCTCCTTGCCGACCTCGGTTTTTCTAAGGTGCATAGCTCTCCGTTCCTTGGCAAGAAGATTGATACAGATAACCTCAGCGATCACCATACAGCTGGTTCGGAGACTATGTGGCAAGCAGAGACTACTTTCAACGCTGCACCTGGCACAGCCTCTTTCAGTATATCCTCTTGTACAGGGAATCCACACACACTTCTGCGCCATACAAGAGGACTGGCTTGACCGCCGTCATCAGCAGGCGACACTTGAAGTGTCTGGGTCCAGCCACATTAGTCATCAACCTGCTAAGCGCCGTGACAGCTTTTGAACCTTGGTCATCGTATGCTGTATCTGATGGAAGAAGTTCATCTTCATATCAGTTAACGCCCCGAGGTATTTGGCCACAGGCTTCGTCTGGACTGTTACGTCCTAGATCCGCAGTGACAATATGGTTGGAATCCTCTTCTCGTTGAAGAATACGACCTCAGTCTTGTTCAAAGCCAACGACAGTCCGTGTGCCGCCATCCAACTGCTGACGTTCCGCACGACTCTATTTAGTTTGAGCTATGCCTGGTCAATGTTAAGTAGTGATGATGATAATAATAATAATAATAATTTTCAGCTTCAAGGATTAAGCAAACGCATGTTTCACTCAGATGGCGAGATGATAGTGAGGTTCATCAAGTCTATGAGGATCAGCTGGTTGGGACATGTGATTCGCATGGAGGGCGACAGAATGCCCAAAGCAATTCTTAGAGGAACAATAGATGGGCAAAGAAGGAAAGGGAGACCTAGAAGAAGGTGGGTACAGAACATAGAAGATGAGCTTAGGAGGATGGGTATCGGGAATTGGAGGACCGAGGCGTTTGGAGGCGACTAGTCTGGGAGGGCAAGGCTCATCATGGTCTGTAGCGCCAGAGGACAAGACAAGACAATATTTCACTCATGAAAACTTATTTGGTCACCGCTTTCGAGGTTGTCCAACACTCTTTCTTACAAGCGGTGCTTATGGGAAGGAAGGCCTGCTTGTCCATCCGGTCAAGTGTGGGAGCCACCAACATCTAAACTTGGAGATCTTCCCTTTTGAACGGAAAGTATGTAATTCTTTTGGAATATTCTTGTGTTGTTTTTCCTTTCGGTCGACTACGATGTAGCTGGCAACCCAGCATTTTATTTCCCCTGGTTCGATTTTGTCTTTGGTTGTTTGATTGTTTAGGACCAACATTCTATACTCAGACCGGGACTTGCCATATGCTTGTAGGATTTGAATTTTGTACACCCTCGATTGTTTTTAGCGTTATTTTACTTAAACAATTATTTATTTATTTATTTTAGATTAAATTTACTTATTTTCTCGTAGTATCATAACGCCTATTAGGATTTTAGGATAACTTTAAGATAAAGCAATTGAAGATGTTGATTTGGTCACTAGGTGTTTACTTATTTATTTTTATTTTTTTACTCCATCCGCGGAAGGCGAAGAATTTTGTTTTGCTAATCGATACAGTCAGGTTATATTCGCAAGACTTTTGCGTCACTAGTGTGAAGCTCGTTGTAATTTTTCTTAATTATAATGGCTTCTTTTTTACCGCCTAAGCAGTTTAGTAGTTAGGAAGAGTGAGCTGCATTATGTGAGACGTTCGGCAGATAGTGTGGCCAGCCTCCCCCTATATTACCGCCTAAGCAGTTTAGTAGTTAGAAAGGGTGAGCTGCATTATATGAGACGTTCGGCAGATAGTGTGGCCAGCCTCCCCCATATTACCGCATAATTTTATCCCGAATGTTCATTTCCACAGGTTGAGTCGATCTTGGAGCTGAAAAACGCACTTTAGTTGTTAATTTGTCTTCAGTTGTTGAATAATTTGTATTAATTAACGTTAGATACTTTTATCCAGCCTGTAAATTTTATTATAATATATATCTAATTGTATGGCATTAGAAGAAGGATAGGAATCGTAATTATTCAGCGTTCGAGGAAACCGTTTTGTTAGCATGACGTATCTAAAACAAACGTCATATTGATTGTAAATCAATAACAATTATTCGTTATTACGGTGTTTAGTAAACGTTTGTAGCTTTACAGTTCCATTTACGACGCTCCAGTTTTCTTTTATTGATCGACGAAATTACAAGCTGGGACACAACGGTGTTCATAATTCATATACAGGAGGAGTATTTTAGGACCACACCAGATGAACTACGTTCACATTGTATTTAGTGAAATTAGGCAGTAAAACACAACTTGACAACAAGGACACATCACATTGTAACAGCGTATAGTAATATATAGATGAACACCTTTTGAACTTTATTTATAATTTACAGAGTGTGGAAATTAACATTTAAACAAGGGCATGTTGAGAATCTTTGTGTTATATTTATTATTCGTTAGTAATAGCGTTAATAAATATTAGAAAGAATAAATAAAATAAACAATAAAATGACGTTCACTATATATTAGGAAATAGATAATACGAGCACACGAAAATCTAAAAGTACACAATTATTAAACAGGATAAAATTTCATTTTACGTGAAAAAATCTATCTTAATGGTTGCAAGTCGTCCAAACCGCCCTCTTCAACACATTTTTATTCAACGATTCATAAAAATGTGTTTATGAAAGATTTAAAGACAAAAAAAAAACTGTTCAAGGTACATTTACGAACACGTCTGCTTAATTCATTTACTGTCAAACTCGAGCTGTTCCTACTGTGTTTGCAGTAACAGGTTGTCATTAATACAGCCACTACAGATCCATTCCTATTTATAACGTATACTGTATGTTAGAAACAAAACCGAAAGTTGCTAGTATGTCCATTTATTACGGTTTATATAAATCGTAAATTTGGTTAAACGTAAGGACGGAACCCGCTGCACTCCTTGGCGTCAGTTCGTGCACGAGGAGGGCTGTAGCATCTCTTAGAAGAGGCCTGTAAACACAATCTTCCTTAGAGTGGATCTGTTAACACTATAAAAAGCTTTCTCATAGTCAATGAAGGCAAGGTGTATCTCCTAATTAAATTTCCTTCTTTTCCCAATCAATATTTTCAAAGGGGACACATCATCAATGCAGGTTCGGCACTTACGAAAGAAATCCTGCCTGTTCGTCAGGTAGTAAAATATCCGAGATAAGACGATAGAGGTCTTTCATTGACAATTTTCCCATATAACTTGTAAGTTGTATTTATTAAGTTTTATACCTCCATAATTTGATGACACAATTCTATCACCTTTCTTAAAAACAGAAATCACCTTGGCTACTCTCCATTCATCCGGGATCCTGCATCTCGTCCAGCACATATTCAGCAAATGTAGAAGCCTAAATTTCAATAATGTACTAGAGTATTTCAGCAGTTTTGAGTTTATCCCATCCAAACCGGCTGATTTCCGATTCTTAACGAATGAAAGTACTTTTCTAGTTCCTCAAGTGTTATTGAATCTACACCTGTGTACCCTCTAATTGTGTTATGTCTTACGGGGATTATACCATAGTTCCGTGTAACGCTCAATCCATTTGTCAATTGTAATCAAATTCAGACGTACTGTACTGTCTCTTTCTCCTCTTCGTTAATTTGTACGCTACCTTTTGCGACCATGTATCATCCTCTATATTTCTAATAAATCTATTCACAATTTGTCATGAGCCTCCTGGATAATGTATTTCACAGAGTTATGTTTCTTTTTATAAACATCCAGATCGTCACTGTCTGTTCTTGCCTGATGATATTTATGATAAGTCGATTGCTTTTCTTGTGTCGCTTGTTCTATAACTTCGTTCAATATTTTCCGAGTATTCTATTATTCGTTTCTTTCCAAGCACTTCATTACAAACTCAAAAGTTGCAATGGAACAAACCGACTTATGGTAACCAGCCAAAATACAAACGACAAAGAGCTAACACTCGTAGAATCTTCAAGGAAAGTAAGAGGGCAGCGTGGACTTCTCAAGTTTCATGTTACCAACCAGACACCAACCGTTGATGTCTGGAACAAACTTAAGAAAATAAAAGCCTCACTTGATCTGAAGAGAGGGTAATTGTACAATCACAGGCCATTCCTAATATAGTAGCCTCACCTTTCGTCGAAAATTATTGTAACACTGACTACGATCAAGTCTTTCACGAAATTAAAAAAAAAACCACTGAGATGTCGATAAATAAAATCATGAAAACAAACGAGGGTACCGAATTTAAAATTAATCACCCCACCTCGCTAAAGTAAGTAAAAAGTGTTCTGTCGAGGTGTAGGAATTCTAGTACTAATATTACTTACGTGCTTGTTCAGTGGTATATGGTATTCCGGCACGTTTCCTGAGGAACGGAAGGAAGCAATTTTTATTCCAGTCCCTAAAACAAATAAAGATCGTTGCAAACCAGAACACTACCGTCCAGTCCTAGCTGTTCTACGAAGGAACAAACATCATGTCAACTAAGGACTGTATCCAAGAAGCACTCAAAAAATTAACGTACTGGGTACATAACATTGGCTTTAAATTTTTAAAATCAGAATCTGAATATATAATTTTCTTCTTTGTATCAGCAGAACACGCACAAGTAATGTAAGGTTATCGCTTGGAACTAAAGAAATTAGACGAACAAATCAAATTAAAATATTAGGGCTTACGTTTGACCAGCGGCTCACATGGAGTCCATACATATGACCTTAAAAAGAGATTGCTTACGGACAATGAATGTTATTAAATCAATCGCAACTTGGGTGCCAGCAAAGAGTTAATCGAGAATACCTACAAAGCCTTTTTAAGGTCAAACATGGATTACAGAGCAATAATATACGACTTAGCTAAGCAAACCATCTTAGCCTATCCCTCGAGCCTATACATACATCCAGCCTTTGCCTTGCCCTAGGAGCGTTTAGAACTACTACGGCATTCTAACTGAGTCTCAAGAAACACAGCTGAAAATAGTATGAATTGAGAATAAGAAGAGTTGAAGAACTGAGTATGAGATTTCTACAAAAGCAGTATCTAATCCTGATAACTACAGTATGTCTGTTTTCATGTGTTCTGTAACAGAAACAGCGACAAATTTACTAAACGCCCAACCCTACCCAAGCCATTCTATAAACAGATTAATATCTATCTTGTTATTTAAATTAGCAATCTCTGTAATTCCAACTTTGCCGTGTTTGCTTGCTAAACTGGTATTTGTCATGTTCCGGACGAGGCCTTTCAGTATTTCCACCATTTTCAAGTCCTAAACAACGACCTCAGGGTATTTCAAGGTCGTAGTTTAGGACTTGAAAATGGTGGAATCACTGAAAGGCCTCGTCCGGAACATGACAAGTAGCAGTTTAGCAAGTAAACACGACAAAGTTGACATTAATATCTACCTTTGCCAACTAATACTCATTTTCCGACTATTTTCATCCGACAACCTCCACAACAAGAGCCTCCCTTGGTTCAGATCACCTCTTAAATTTGAAAGCGTAACCTCAGGATGCCCAAAAACTATCACAAATCCTTACATTTTCCTGTCAAAATTCTATGAAAAACTTGAAAAAATATAAAGAGTACACTTACGGGTTCACAGATGGATCTTGCTGAGATGAAAATAACGGATGTGCAGTAATATTATCTGGACATGAATACTTATTCAGGTTGAACGCGGCCTGCTCGGTATTCTTCTGTGAAGTATACACAATCTGTTCAGCATTGGAGATAATACTAAATTCCACTAGCTTCAGGTATTTTTAGATAGTTTGCAGCACAATGACATATTTGCATAGTTTTCAGCGAGACCATTATTAAGAAATAAGTAATGTAACCAACGATATTTCAGCTAGACAGTGCAAAGAAATTATTTCCAATTGTGTACCATCACACATCGGAATCAAGGGCAACGAAATGGCTGACAAAATTACAAAAACTACTGCGACCATTCAGTATCAGTCTCATAAAGACTCAAACAATGATTTAAAAAAATTCTTCGTCTAAAACTTCTGGAGCAATGGAATGAAGAATGGCTTAAATCACTGCCCCTAAGCTGTTCCTAGTGTGAAAAAATAGAACACAAACAACTTAACATCTAGACGTTAAATGTCATTATATACAAGAACTGGTAAAGAAACAATTGGTTGAAATTAAGTATATTTCTACTAAAAATAAAGTAGCTGACATTTAGACAAAGAACTTTAAGGGAGAACAATTTATCAAATTATGAAAGGAACTCTTGACTGTGTGCAGTCAAGAAACATAAGATTCAAAACATGTATAGAGGGAGTGTTAAGAATGCAATCATTTACATGTTATACCTACATTGTTTGTTTACATAGAAACGGTTGTTTATTTTGGTTGCTAGTTATACGTTATGTATTGTGATCATTCTCAGCTTCATTAAAGTTTACTAAAATGAAGTCTCACTCTTTCGTATAATAGTTACAACAATTAATGTTGAATCTAATATCCAATTTAGTACTTAAGTCCTACTTACTGGTTTCTATGTATATTTTTTCATTGTTTAATAACTTGTAGTTAAATATGTAACGTTATTGTATCTATATAAGCATTATTGTACGGTATATGAATTCATTATTATAATGTTTTGTCGCCGCTAGTGACGCTAATGATTTTGTTATTAATTAAAAAGGAAGATAATACACTGATAAAGAAGTTTATTACTTTTACTTACTGCGCAGTTATGAACTACTAAATTTCTAATAACCTGAAAACAAAAATTTACAAACATTACTTCAACTAATGACACACTTTTCATGAAATTAAAAAAAAATCATCGTTCAGCTTATAACCTTGCTTGTGTATACAAAATTCAGGTGTTGTAAAACGAAACTTTGTACTCGACGCAACACAAAAACGCATACATTAAACCGCGTAGCAGCAATAGTTTACCAGACTCCAACAATGTTAATGTTTAAAAAAATATTGCAAATAAAAATTGAATCTTTGGAAAATAAAAAAAAAATGTAAATGAAACTCAGAGGGTTTAATTGCAAACAGCCTTTCAATTAATGCCCAAATAATTACTCGAAATTTGTTATATCAGTATAACATGAGCGTTTGCATTTGGAAAATAAAAAAGGACACACACACACACACACACACACACACACACACACACACACACACACACACACACACACACACACACACACACACACACACACACACACACACACACACACACACACACACACACACACACACACACACACACACACACACACACACACACACACACACACACACACACACACACACACACACACAATACGACTTAATTATAAGCGAAGTAAGGAAGTAAGCACGTGCAGGGAACGGCCGGATAACCTAATTATAACTAGTGACAAACTTTACTTTTCACGGTAATTTCATTTGTATCGAAACCGTTAAGTGTATGCCTACATGCAGAGCTGAAAATAACTTCAATACGTCAATAAGGTTTGTGCATAGTCTAGTAACAGTGACATAATGACGATGACTGTACTATTTATGATATAATTATAAAAGCATTATAATAAGAGCAATAATAATAATAATAATAATAATACGAAGAAGAAGAAGAAGAACAACAACAACAATAATTCCCCCTATAAATCCAAAGAAATCCAACCCTACGCCCGGCCTACAACATCCACCTCCGGTGGAGATGATCAAGCGCTAATGAAGATGTAAGGCGCTATAGACACATTGGACTTGTGTTCATTTCTGTCGATAGCGAGGAAGGCACCCGGACACGACGCTAATCATAAACGGCGTCCGGCTGGATTACAGGCCTGGAATCAAATTTATAGGCCTGACTTTCTACAGACAATTGACTGCACATGTGGACGACCTGACTACGAAGTGCAAATGCTCGTTAAACGGAATCAGGTGCATTTCCCATATGACTTGGGGAGCAGATAAAGAAGTTTTATTGCGTCTGCGTATCGCGTTGGTATTATCCAAAATGGATTACGAATGCGCGGTGTACACTTCAGCCAGGAGGTCGTGCTTGAAAAAGCTGGATCCTGTGCACAACGCAGAGGTGCGCTACGCTACAGGGGCGTTCCGCACTAGCCCTGCACAAAGTTTATATTGTGAAGCAGGAATGACGTCCTTAGATCTGTATAATATTAGCACTACCTAGCCACATACAGTAAACCACGTGTTGCTAGAGTATAGACCGCCGTTCTACGTTCACCAGACGAACCAGGATTCGTGCGCTCAAAGTAGTCCGGCGCTACAACATTCAGGTCGAAGCGTACGTTCCGTGTGAAGTGCCCTTCTGTCTGCTTCGCAAACCAAATGTCGGTAGTAGAAGCTCCTGAACTGACACTCCTGTTTAGATCAGTCCTGGAGGAATTCGTCGAGGAACACACCATTCAAGTGTGTACACCGCCGAAATTTATGCGCTGAGGCAGGCTCTTCGTTTCTGTAACCACCGAGTTAAAAGGAAATTTGTTATCTATAGAGATTCACTGAGTTTTCTAACTGCGTTGGACAATCCGTACTCAATGAATCCGTTATTACAGCAGGTAATGGCGTTGTGCCATGAATTAGAAGGCCTTGGTCCATCTTTTACTTTTTTTTGATATCCGAGTCATGTAGGTATTGAAGGTACCGATGAAACATTCGCCTGCTTACAGCCCACGAGTCGATGCGATTGTCATTCGAGCTGACGACGCGCAACTAGGTACCGCAACCACCATTACAGGCCTACGGCACACGAACAAACACTAGAGGAACACGAAACTGAACTGACAGAAATTTATAAGAGTCTCCATGAACACGAAAGAAAGCACACACAGTTGAAAATAACCTATTGACAAAGATGTGAGAAATGAGGGAAGATCGTAAGTTATTTTACGAGATCCATAGCTGACCAAGCACGACAGAGTAATAAATAATGATTATAATGATAATGGGCTTAATAATAACAAGTGGAACTTTCGAATCAACAAGGAGAAATATGACGAGAAAACTGACAAAAATCTCAATAAATAAAAGCATCATTCGTAAAGTAAAAAATCCAGATTAATGTTTTACATTTGAAAGGTTCGAGCGTTGCAATATGTATGTTTTGTGTATCTAAAATTTCACTATATCACTAATTTTTCTTTATTATATAGGATTTGTTCTTATTTTATAACGTGGAAGAAATGAACCGATGGAGAATTAAATCTGAACACTGAAAACGTTTGGATAGCATCCGGAAACGGAGGATTGCATTCTACGGACACGGCCAAAAAGCCGTGCATTTACTCTTTGTGAAGTTAAAGACATGGCTGTAATTAAATAATGAAGAATTTTACATACATTTTACAGCCCAATTATTACTAGAGGTTATGTTGATGTGTCTTGCTGACTTTAAAATATCGTGTTAACATTACTGAATATGTTAACTGAAGAATGTTCGTATTTCTTTATTAATCAACATTCTATACTGTTTCTTGAAAGCATTATATTTATCAATTACTAACATGAGACTGATATAAAAGAAATTTTGATATTATATGACAATTAAGCCTTTTATTCATCGCCGTGCCTAAAAATAGAAAGAAAAATGGCGTTCTAAGAAGGAAAAATGGATATGCAGATAAAGAACACGCAACTGTGAAAACAGAAATGAAAGTATACAGATATGAGTTAGTAACAAACGAGTAAAGTAGAAACGACAGTATTGGAATGTACACGGTACAGAGTAATTAGTACTAGGTCATGGACAAGTGGAAAAGGAAGTAAGGTTGGATTAGGAAGTTTGTGGAGACGAACAGCCATGTGGTCTTTGTGTTGGCCGTATGACTTTCTACGGGTGTAACGAGTGCAGTAACGTCAGACACACGTAACTGTTCTACGTCATACATGATGTGAGTCATTGAGACGTTAAAGCCGCATTGTTTCTGAAACAAATCGTGTTGTTTGATCCTGCGGCAACGAAACCGGAAAGAAGTTTTCGCATAATGCTAAAGTACGACACCCACAATAAGGGAAGAGTTATGAAATCAATGGCTACGATCTACGTAATACAGAGTAAAATAAAAACGTAATCGAGCGAAGCAGTGACGAATTTTCTGGCTTCCGCTATAAACAATGACATAGTAAATTTAAATTGAAGCACTTTGTGTAAGTAGTAAAAATAAAACAAAGTTATTTTTAGTAATAGACATTAAAATTTCATACTCATCAGATAGAATTTGCAAACATTCATTCAAACAAATATTTCGATAATCATGTAATCCAGGTCTCTACGGAGTACTGGAGAGTCCTTGACCACGGAATTGATTCCGTGACCACACGAGCAATATATTATATTGCAATGAAACACAGGATCCTGATAAGCAGTGCAGGCTTGTGTAATACACAGACGATAAACATTCATGTCTAAGTTGGTAGTTTGTTAGATTTGGTTTTTTTTTGTATGAGTTTTGTATTTTAGAAAGGATAAGGAATTAGGTTTAGTCAAATTGTGTATGATTTTATGTGTTATTTATTCATGTACTATGTCTGTGGAAATGTGCGCGCGTGCGCGAGTGATAAACGTTTCCCCGGATGTGCGTGATATAATTGTCATATCGTTGTGACACTTGAACTGAACATAAACTACCGTATTAGCTACAGTTCCTGTATTTTTCCTATCTATTAAATGACGTTAAAATATGATTTCATTAAAATATGAAGTTGTTGTAAAACCCAGTTATGCGTGAGATAAAGGTTGTTGATATAGATTACCATCTATGCATGCTCGTGCATAGTCAACGCACTTTATGGCATGAAAGATTGGCGAGTCATGTTCAAACTAACCATGTGACTTCCTTCCACCAATAAAATGCTGGAAGGCAGTTGGAAATTTTCTTAGCCTGTTGCTACACAGGCAGTTCTTCTCATCCTGCTATCACGATCGGGACGTGCAATTCTTGTGCAAGATTTTCCGCTTGCAAGAATTTGTTAAGTCTTTTCGGCGGTAGTAACGAGTGCGAAGGCTCAGAACTGTTGGTGTAATTCATCGCTACACGCAGTATTTTATTTGAATATAGCGTGTGTAATAAGTGAACTTGAACTGTGTTACTGTGTGAGGTATTCTGCAGTACCAGTAATATTTCATAATTACTTAGTAATAAAATTTTGTCATCATTAGTTTCCGCGTGAGTGGAAGATTTCCGCATAGGGAGGTCTGCTGATCGCGGTAGACCCAGTGGTACGCGTGAACACTTGAAGAGTCCGGATTGGTATAAGCCTAATATACCGTTTCTAAGTAAAACTCACTGTGACCTGAGATACTTACAAATTATAAATTCTGTATGAAGTCTAACCAGTAGCATCAATAGAACCGTTGTGGTGTGCGAAGCGTCTGTGTCAACGTTGGAACTCCAGGACACCAGCCCTGCTGGAAGTGTCACCAAGGTGAATCATCTGTCATCGAACGCAACGCCTGACGACTCAACTACACAGCAAAGCCCCCCCCCCCCCTTTTCCATCAACATCGGCGCGAGAAGGAATCATCATCATCACATATGTAATGTACCACATCACGTATATGAACAATAATTAACACTTTAAAAGACTATATCTGAAACACTACCATTATTATGCTTGTCAAATATATCATATAAACAATTACATATGTCTTGTGTGCAATAAATAATCTTAAACCCTCCAATATAGACTTTTGCATTAAGATACACATACTACCATATCCTATGCGCCAATAGTTAAGTTATTTGTGTTGTCGCAATATATATAAATAAACTCAACAGTTATGAAATTGGGTACGTTCCCAATAAACTTACTTACGTACGTTCGTTCCCAATAAACATTTTCGATGTTTTGAGTACGCGATTGTATCCGATACACCATTCAGCAAAGAAGACGAAAGTTGTCAATTGTAAATGATTTAATTGCTGAATGTAATGGGAAAATTCGTTATGTGTTAATGTGTGAGGACAGGTAAGAATATTTCAGTGTTTTGAAGTAAACAAAAATAATTGTTAACAATGGTTATAATGTTAAATAAATTGTTTAATAATATAATCCTTCAATGATGATTTTAACAGACTGACTCTTGTTGACAATCTCAGAACGTATAAAAAACGACTAAAGCCGGCTGCGCAGTAACCATCCCCGCTGGACGTCATGACGAACAGCAAGTCAAAAACGACAGTGCGTAGCTTTGACATCATCCGCACGTCGTGTTTTTTTTGAAGGATATGCACGACGAAAAATGAGTCCAGCAAGACCATCAGCTCAAGCCGCACGACGTGCGGATGGATCGTGTTTAGTGTTGACGGATGTCAAGGAATTGTGCATCGTGCATGTTTGATCATGCGTATGCTTGCTGTCTATCAAATCGTCATTTTCGAGCAAGTACAGTACATGTTTTTAGAGCACATTTGTTTATTAAATGTTTACTGTTTAATTTTACGTTACATTCATTAATTTAATAAATAATTCAGATAAAATTTCAGTTTAATATTTATTCTTCGTTTACATAATACATTCAAATATCATTAGCAGTTATTATTTTAAATATTGTTATTAATAATTTGTTTTAATTACAATTCATAATGGACCGTGAAATAACATAAAAATTTATCGAAAAATATAAATTAAATAGATGTCTGTGGGACGTATCCTCGGCAGATTACATGAATAAAAAATTAAAAAAACTAAAGAACGTCTGGCACGCTGGAGGAGTTGCACGACAGTGTGGTGCGCACATCCATCACCGACATCGGGCATGCTGGACAGCGGCCATGGATGTGAATGAACTAAACATTTTTGAGACATTGAACCTTTTCTTCTTCCTCATTCATAAACATGAGGATCGTAACTGAAAATGTTGTTCATAATGGATTTACTTTATTACTATGGGATTATATTTAAACCCTACCTAATGAACTTAACCATGCGAGTGGTAACACTATTTTTTTTTTGCAAACTTGCGATTAAAACAGAATAAGCCTACATATCTTTACGTATTGTATTGTAACCGTATACACGGTAGGTCTATGCATACAGAAAATGATCACAATAAAGATTGATATGTATAGAAACATGAAAGCCTTACTTCTGGTTGGGATTTTTTTGCAATTTACATAATTTGCCATTCTTTTAAAGGTGTATAGATTTTCCTGAGTTTTCAGTTTACCTATTAACCTAACAACACCAACTTTCGCTGCCAAAGGAACAGGTTTAACCTACTATATTGCTATAAACGTTTTGCATAAAATATTTATTACAATGAAAAAGGATTACAACAAAAAACGGACAATTCTGTAACATAAACCAATAAATTAACACGATTTTTAATATTTTACTGATATTCACTATATATCGATACCAACTGTCTCATAATCAAAATATCAAAAATTAGTGTATATATATATATATATATATATATAGGTATTGGGAAGCTACCTGAAATTGTGTGTAGGGTTTTAAACGTATGTAATGAAATTAAAAGAAAATGTGTGATTCAAATTACTCTGAGCATTGTATGTAATTATTTAATTGTATAAACACAATTAATTGTTCGTTATTTAAAAAATAATATTTATTAATATGAAATAATTATTACAATTTGTCATAAATGAATAAACGACTCAAGAATATGAAAAATATTATTACAAGAATTTGTAAATAATAATTGAAATTTTACCAGGATTACATAATTTTATGTTAAAATTTATGAATATTTAAATTTACATTAAATTGTTTGTAAAACTCTTATTGTAAATAAACTTATTATATAAAGTCAAGTACTCGATAAAATAAAGTAAATTTGTGAAAAGATTGTAGTATTAAAAATTCAGAAACTAACATGCAGTTTAGTTCTGAGAAGTATGCCGCATTCAAAGATGATATTCATGTTTGTGGACTGGGGTTTTCCGTGTTTTTGTATGTTTTTAATTGTATATTAATATTATGTTAATGTTACTAATCCTTATTTGTAATCGTAGTTTGATTTTCTACGTTTTCTTGAACAGCGGTTCAGAACGTTTTGTTTGAATAATTTACAAGGAAGGAAGGCAAAAGTAAGGTGAAGCCCATCTTTATTTATAATATTCTTGGATGAGATCATGAGAATATACTCAGATAGAAGTAATAAATGAAAAGCAATATTGGAATCTGAATAGTCTCAACATCTCACAAGAGATCTTTGATGATGTAGTGCTGATAGTTGGAAACGGAAGAGAATAGTAAGAGAACTTTAAAGTATGGAACTAGATACTGGAAGAAAAAGGTAAGAAAATTAATAAGAGTAAAATCACAAGAGAAGACATAAAAGTAGAACTTTGACCAAACAAGTTAGAGCTTTTCAATGCTTAGTAGGTCCAATAGACGAGGGAGGGTCGCAAGGAGTAGAAGTTAAAAGAAGAGTCAGAGTCAGAAAAACAGTGAAAATATAGTCATCAATGAATAAATAATAATTGCAAGTGGGACGGCAATTTCAAGTCTGCCATTTTGACGTTTGGCTGCGAGACGGGCACTGAGTGTGGAACAGAAAAGTAGGATTCATAATGTGGAAATGAAATATATGTGAAGAGGGTTGGAGTCACAAAGAAGAAGAGAACTAGAAATACTACATACTCTGAATTTCACAGAGAAAAGACAAATGAGTTATGGAAAAGTAAGATCTGAGAAAAGATAATGTAGAAAGCAATAATTGCAAGAAGAAAAGAGGAAGAAGTACTTCATGTGTTTCGTTGTTACTGTTTTTCAATTAATTCCACACGTTTTGGATACTTCATTTTGTTGGGGCTAATTATGGTGAATATGTTGATATATGGCAGTCCGATGACCTGATGATCTAAGTCGATATTTGACAGTCGTGTGGTAGAGTCTCTCAAGGTCGCTTTCGGGTTGTTATTGGGTACGAAATTTTACAGGCCTAACTCAATACGACCGGGATGTATTGGCTTACACCAAATCCAGTACGCTTCAAGTGTCGTTCCAAACCTATGCGGACAATTTTCCACTAACACAGAAAGCACTCGATTTTAAACTGCGGTCGGAATTACACTTGTATATAATGTTTACGTAACTCAAGAGATCTCTGCGAGATTGGCAGCGTTCAGTGCGGTCAATTCGCGGACCTTTGGCCGTTTCCTTCAACCTTATCGTTTAAAGAGTGGACTAAAAATGTCAGGTTCCAATACCCGATATGAACTACCCTTGCATGCAGCATTGCTAATCTTGACTGAAATTCTAAAGCTCTGACGGTCAACTGCTTGCTCCTTCTCTATAGAAAGCTAATTTAAGCGAAGGAATTACAGTCAGACGATGCAAGTTTTGACTTATTCTGGTCGAAAACTGTTTGAAACCTACAGAAAAATTATCTAAATTTGTATTTTTTATGGCTTTTAAATTTCACACTCAGTGAATAGTACATTCAATTATGACAGATTGTTTATTTTAATATGAGCTGCATTCTTGTCCAAGTGCTGTCTCAAAATCTTCATTAATAAAGGGGCTATAAAGCTTTTTCTAATTAGTGTTTACGCAACGCACGCACAAGCGCACTCAGCTATCGTAACCCGAACTTACGATAATTACGTATATTTTCATGTATCGCATTACATAATTGCACTTACAATAATTTATTTATAAGCCTACAGTTTCTTACAGTACAAAGTTTCAAAAGTACAGAATTCCACATGCAACTCTACATATTTCATATATGCAACTCTGAATTTTCATATTTCATGTACATAAATACAAAAAGAGAGAGAGAGAGAGAGAGAGAGAGAGAGAGAGAGAGAGAGAGAGAGAGAGAGAGAGAGAGAGAGAGGGAGAGAGAGGGAGAGAGAGAGAGAGAGGGAGGGAGACGCATATGGTTTTTATTGACTATATCAAAGCCTTTGGCAGATTTATTAGTCATGAGTTGTGGGTACTACTTGTAATTACGGGCCTTCCAGATCAGATAGTGGAAGTTATTAAGTTATTAAACACTTATATAGGGATACCGTTACTAATTGCCAATGATGACGAGGTTACTAAACTGATTCAAATAAATCAAGGAGTTAGGCAGGGTCGTCGTTTGTCTCCCATCAGTTCAACTTGTGTCTTGACGATATTATATGGAGAGCCAGAATTTCTGGAGGAATTGTGCTCCACTGTAAGGTTGTTGTTGGTTATGCGTAGGCAAAGTCGAGGAGGGCGGGGATTGAAGCGACATGGCAATACCGCAGTGGCCTCGAAGCTTATTTTGATACGTCTCACATAATAGTAGATTATTATTTGCTGACAATTAGATGGCATTTGCTTCTAGCAACGATGAGCTACAGATACCTAATATAGGTGAATTAGGTATACCAGCTCTACCTAATATCTAAAGACGTAAAATTTGCAAGTTCGAAACTAAGGTATAGACATTTTATGGGAAGGACAATATTCGATCCGAGATAAGTTTGGATGGAGTTTTCCTGGACAGTAAATCACTTCAAATACCTGGGTTGTGATATTAATTATGCGTTTGATAGGAAATAAGGTGGGTACATTACGTAGGGTATGTGGTACGATGTGGATTATTCTGGGCACGCATTGCAGAAAGGAGACACAACTTAAATTTTATAAGATGACGGCGGTACCAGCGTTATTGTATGGATGTGAAACATGAACTACCAGGCTGAGTGGTGAAACCAGTATTCATTCAGCAGAAATTAAGTTCCTCCGGTCTGTTAAGGGTTGCACTAAACGAGCTCAACTTAGGAATGATGTTGTTCGGAGGAAGCTCGGTATTTTCTTCCTAGTCGGTGAGTTTATATCTATTGTAAGCGACGGCATGTTCATGTTCATGGAACAGCAGACGACAGCTTGCCAAAGCTGGCGTTTCATTATACATAGTTTTGAAGACGTAGTGTGAGAGAGGGGGAAGAGAGAGAATGAGATATTTGCTGTTGTGATTCACATAAATATTCAAAACATCTAAATAATAATTTGAAAGTAACGTAAATTTTCTAAACATTTTTAACTCCGTTGGTTATAGTGCTCTAACAACTCGTTATCATACGGTATTATTTTCCTCTGACGTTACGGCCATTGAACTTTAAGGATGTCTTCACATTTGCACTTTGCAGTTCCATTATTTACCCTACGTTATGTAAAAATAAGTATTTCTAACCATTATTGTAGGCATGTATTACACGCACGTTAGCACTGCGACACAAGTCGGTACAGCTGTGAACACAAAGTAACATACTGGTCAATGCAAAATGTTTGACGCGATGGCATCACTGAGGGTGACGGAAGTTTACCTATGAATGTGGCCTACTGTTTCTGTTGTATTTTATTAAAGAAATAACCACGTACTGTTACGTGTTACTACATTACCGATGTTCTGATAGTACTCACGTAGGGTACGAGTATAATGATTCATCACTGCAACGGTTTATGCTCCCTACCTACAGTTATTTTTTACTGCGCCGAAAATAATTATCGTGCTATAGAAGTATATCCAGTTAATATATAGTTACATGTAACAATTATATGACTATTAAATATATACAACTACAACAATCATACACAGCGCACTAAGATCATACATGCCAATTAATATAACCAATCAAAAATTATTAAAGGGTATCATTTACTCTAACGCGATCAAAGCAATATTTTTTAGGTTGACAATCACGATTTTTTGATGATATTTTTAACATCAGTCGTTTTGCCGATTCGCAGGCAGGTTAGTTTCGTTAGTATTATTTATTATTCCAAAGCTGTCGTCGAACCTCTAATTGCTTCGCATTGGTGCCTTTCGGCGTCTATATCATTGTCATACCTAAGTGACCGCCTAAAAGATCTCGCCCAATGGCAAGCAATTAGCGTTCGGCAACTGTATAGAGGAGATGGTGGGAATATGGCATACCATTTTGTATTTACTAAAAAAAATTTTTCTTGGTTAAATTTTCACACATTTATTAATATAGACTGGTGTTTCATTTAATGCTACATCTGCTGACAACATTGAAACTATATATAATGCTACATCAAAAAATTATATCCTCTGAAAAGATGCACTTCTTGGTCCATTGAAAATAGGGTGGTATTATGGAATACCCGTATCACTAAAAATAAAGTGCTTTCATTTGCAGAAATCACACACGTAATAATCTTTTTCAGCACCTGCACATTCTACATGTGCCCACATGCTACACAAAACACATTTAATCCAAGTTTCACCACTCCTATCTTCGGAAAATTTTGCTTCGCAAAATAGGCACAAAGCATCTCCATCATCAGGATTTGTGCCTAGTTCCTCCAAGTCGGTGTCGTCGTCTGGAACACAAACAACATCTTCCTCGCTCTCAGACGATGAACATTCGGATACTTTCATGCTTCTTTTGGCTTTTGGTAGGTTACTGTTCCTTCCTTTAGCGGAGTTCTTACTTTTTGGTTTTGGTTTGATTTTTGACTTTCCTGCTGATGTCGAAGGATGATTTTCTAGGGATGACTCCAAGTCCTTTTTGTAAGGAGAGGATGTTATTACAGCTGCTGATCTGGATTTGCTACCCCTTCTAGACACAGCCTTCTTGCTAACTGGCACAGGTAAGAGATGGAAGGATGAAACTATCTCATTTTGTACTGATGTGGGTTCTTTGATTCCGCTAACTTCATTTGAATGGTCTTGCTGAAAGGCGGAACTGTTGTTGATAGATTCGTTGATAGGAACTTCAATTGACGTTTCTCCTCTCTTGGCAGCTTCGGCTTCGGCAGCGATGAAGTCTGCGTCACTGAATACATTCCTATCTAAGGGGTAAATCCCAGTTTTCTGAAAGCCTTTTGCGGTTAGTTCCCCCGTTTGAACCTTCAAGTAGGCAATGCCAAACAGCTCAACAGTATCGAAGGGGGTGAGAGCTCGGGTGTTGTGCCTAATCCATTTGCGGATTTCCTCACTGTAGTGGAGTTTTCAGTGCCCCCATGAATGATTTGTCCAACGGCTGTAGCTTGTGCGTGGAATGAGGGGGTAAGCTTACAATTGTGACGTGATTCTCTCGTGCCTTTTTGATTACCTCCAAGTTTTTTGTATGGGTATTGTGACCGTCCAAAATTAGTAAAATTGGAGATTCTTCCGAAGGTTTGGAGAATTTAATGAAGTGTACAAACCACTGGCTGAATAAATTAGTTTGTACCCAACCAGATGGATGACAAACGCCAACCGAGCCGGGTGGAGCCCCCTTCATTAGTTGCTGATTCATGTTTTTTCTTGGGAATATAGGAGGGACAAAAACACCACTGGCACTCATAGCAGCAATAACTGTCATAAGGCCTCCCCTCTCTGCAGATGTAAGAGCAGCAACTTGTCTTTTTCCTTTCAACCCTATCACTTCTGAAATCTTGCTCTGCACCACAGTTAACCCTGTTTCGTCTACGTTGTAGACCTGTTGTGGAGTGAATTTATTTTTATCAAATTCAGCTTCCAGAATATCAAAAAATTTGCTGACATTTTCTCTCGTGAATCCCATTGCACGAGCAAATGACGTTCCAGTGGGCTTACGTACAGAGATCTTATCTCTGTGACGGAACAAGAAATGGTCCAGCCAAGTTCTACCTGCCGTTTCATTGTTGCCGAACGGGTGTTTTATACCATTCCTTACGGCAAGTTGGTACGCTATGTTTCTTAAATCCTGCCTCGTGAGCCCGTAGAATTTAGCTTCCATCACCAATGCATATTTAACCAGTTCTTCTTCTATTTGAGAGGGTAGTATAGGCTTCCTTCCCAGTTTTGTTGTCGCAGCTGCATTAGGATCGACCGTTTTCTTGTTTGACAGACGAAACAATGTGGTTCTCGGAACAGAGAACACTATGGCAGCCTTTTTGTATCCCATTTCGCCTTTGCGAACTGCTTGTAGTGCCGTCACCATGTCATCCTCCTTCCACTGCTTTCTAATTCCACGATTCGGACGATTTAGTTTACTTCGACCCATCTAAAAGATAATAAAAAAAATCATGTTATACTTTGTTTCCTAAATTGGTGGTATTATGGAATACCTATACTAGTATTCCATATTAACACCACTGTTGATATTCCATATTACCACCATCGCCATATTTGAATTTACGCTTTCATATATCGTCTCGAGTTTGACATAATCTATTTGCATATGCTCTATAATAATACATTGATATGCTACTCAGTCGAACCACAGTAGATAGCTTACCTTGCACTTCCGGGGAAGCTTAGAAAAAATACGATATGACGAACTGCAAAAGTTTTTGTAACACGCTGAACAATATAACCTCTCTCCTCCAAGGCAAACTCACAACAAATTCTTTCATTCACGTGCAAGCCTCTTGTAGCGCTAGCAGCTGTAGTTTAACCGACATCCGAGTGGCGTCGCTCTAATACCGCAACCGCTAAACATGAATTCAAAATATAATACCATATTCCATATTCCCACCATCTCCTCTACTTCAACGTTGAAAGTTCTGTCGATTTTTATGTGGCATCTTCAGTTGTAAAGTTGGGGTGCCAGCTACACTACTGAGGATGCCCCATCATAGAATCGAAGGAACGGTTTCTTTTAATAATAATATCAACAAATCGTGGTTGTTATAAAAATTTCGACCAAGCAAGTCTAAAAGTAAAAATATTGCAATTGATAATAATAAACACTACCTTTCGAAAAAGAATAACATAAATATGCCGAATCGGTTAATTATCTAAAACATTTTATCAAAAATTTAGGTCAGATACGAAGTCCAGATTGTTTGTGACACGAAAATATCGATCGATTTATATATGAGAATGTTGTTTAGCAGCAATTGACAGACGGTTACTTAGCAACGCGTTTTGCAGTCGCGGGTGCAAGAGTCGCGGCGATTATAAAACGTTAAATTCACTTTTATAGCAACTGGCAGCTCGTTAATAAACAAACTCTTACACTTATCTGTACTCCATTGGCTTCGTGTTAATGGAAGCGTATTTATAGTAACATATTTCTCGATTTTTTCCTTAATTACAGATGTGTATAAAATCTGGGTTGTACAGTAGTTAGTGTACCAGATTTTCAGATACCACCTCTCGCTATAGGATCTGAAATTTTTTCCTGGTTTAACGTAATGAAAGTTCAATGTCAGGACAGCGGATGTGAGAGTCTCTGTGTTATCGCATGTAGAATACTGGCATTCACTTTTGGAAACATACAGAATACCGTTTTTCAGGTAACGTAACGACACCATCAAGAATATTTCATAACTATCCTTTCCCTGCGACTCAATACACCTGCGCATAATGCTAGTCTGAGAGGTCTCAGAGAGAGGTCTGAGAGGTTAATCGCTGACGGTCTCAGTATACCAAAGAGTACAACAGGTTATATTTAATGTGGCGTCAGTAAAGTCCCAAAAGGGATTTTCTGGGTGTCAGTGTGATGTCTAAGGCGGAAGGTGACATCCATTGTCCCTTTACGGGACGGCTCGTGGAAGATGAAGACTATGTAGCAACACAGAGACGAATGAAGGTGCAGAGGAAGGAAGTGGCAGTTACTGAATCCTAAATGTATTTATTTTTAATAAAAAGTTACTAGTGCATGCGTTAGCATAGAATTTCAGAGTTTTGAGGGAATCAGGGACCATGGTTCTGTCGTAATTAAATTCGGGGGGCAGCACCTCCCAGTGTTGACAGTACATTATATCACTACACTGTTTTATGGCTAAGTTTAATCGTAAAGTGAAGAAGTACAATGTATTATATCAAATTATAAGGTTACCCTTTTTACAAAAATGCAATTATGATTTGACGCAAATGTACATTTAAAAAAAATCTGACCAAACTTTGCCATCTAAACCGAATGGTATATTTGTGTGTAGGGGCGGGCAGGCATTTGATATTTCAGCTTTTATCCATCAGTGAGTTCAGACTGTAAAGTTTTTGTGTTTTTTCCCAAAAGTTTTTCTAATTCTACGCACATGAGTGTGTATATCGTAGTACCTGCAACATCACACCGCTCTTCTATGTAGCATACTTTTCGAATCGGCTGGCGAACATGTATTGTTGGCAGAACGTGATATATCTACATCAAAATATATTTACTTGCGGAACATATCTGCATTGTATCCCCAACTGTGTCAAGAGTATGGCGTGTAAAAACGATGGAAACACGTGGCAGCTATCCAGTCGTAAGTGGTTCTGGTGAGATCGATTCTATGAAGTGTAAACCGAAATCGACGGGGATGCTCGCTGAATGACGTCAACTAGCTTTTAATATTTGTGCCTCTACGTCGAATTTGGGGAAAAACCTGTTTTTAATTGATAGGTAATATTTATTGACATGTGTTAAGTAAACACAATGTGTTTTACAAAACACTGTTTGCACCAAATTAAATTTCATCGTTTAAGTGCTTTGTTGTTTTAATATTAAACGGGTGTACTCATTCGATTTAAGCAAATACTGATTTAAAAAAAATTTAAATTGTGTTTGGAATGAAAATTGGAAATTGTTGTACAGTACAACCTCTCTAGTCCGACCCTCGGCTGGTCCGACGCTCCGGTTGGTCCGACCGCGGCTCAGGCACCGACTTGTTGATGACTCACCAGGTTGTTTTGCTGCCTCAGTGAGCCGGCATCTAGTGTCTAGTGCGTGCTAATTACTCGTCCTGTGTGAATTGGTGTACGTAGTAATTGGTGACAGTTATAAATATTAGTGTTTACAAATATTTTTTTACACTTTTAATACTGTGTGTACATACTGTTGTAGTTTTTGCATTATGTAAGGAGCAAAACGTAAACACGTTACTCTTCCTTTAAGTGAAAAATTGAAAGTGCTACAGAGACTGGACAAGGGGGAATCACTCCAAAAAATTGCTAAGGAACTCAATGTGGGAGTTACTACAATAAAGGACTGGAGGAAAAATAGAAAGGATATTGAATCTTGTACGGTGACGGTAGAGGGCGAGAAAGCACTAAAAAGTCGCAAAACACTAAAAAAGCCAAAATTGGAACTGCTAGACAACGTGTTATGGATATGGTTTTGCCAAGAAAGGAGGTAAGGAACCCCGCTATCTGGGCCTATTGTCAAAGAAAAGGCACTAATTCTGCACAAAAAATTTAAAGTTGAAGGTGAGTTCACAGCTAGTGAAGGTTGGTTAGATCGGTGGAAAACCCGTCATGACGTTAGATATGTTGCAATATCAGGTGAAAAACTATCAGCTGATGACGAGGCAGCAAAAGAGTTTTCTTTGAAATTTAAAAAAATTGTTGAAGAAAATGAATTAGCACCTTACCAAGTCTATAATATAGATGAAACTGGCCTAAACTATAGAATGTTACCGACAAAAACACTTGCTGCATCAAATGAGACCGTGATACTAGGATCAAAACTTGCCAAAGACAGGCTAACCGTTGCTACTTGCAGGAATGCTAACGGTACACACAAGCTTCCGATTTTTGTCATTGGCAAGTCCAAAACGCCAAGGGCGTTCAAGAACATTAATTTATCATCGCTACCAGTTTATTACCGCAAACAAAAATCAGCTTGGATGGACTGTACACTTTTTAAGTCATGGTTTTTTGACACATTTGTGTCTGCTGTTGAAAAAAACTTAAAGGCCCAAAAACTTTCTGTTCGCGCTCTATTGTTGTTAGATAACGCACCATCACACCCTTCTGAAGAAGAATTGATAAAAGGAGAAATAAAAGCTGCATTCCTTCCACCCAATGTAACTTCCCTTATCCAACCAATGGATCAAGGAGTGATCGAGTGGCTGAAAAAGCGTTATCGCCGAAAGTACATCAGCTCGATTTTGGAAAAGACAGGAGAAGGCTGTAACCTTTTTGAAGCTATGAAATCTCTTAGTATCAAAGATGCAATTTACACAATAGCCGAGTCATGGGATGAAATGAAACCTGACACTGCAAAAATCTGGCCGGAAGTGATGATCGAGAGTGAACAAACTGGAAATGAGCGAGACACAGACACGCCGGAAATTGTCAACGACTTACAAACTTTGCAACATGATATCCAAGCAAATGACGTTGATGAGTGGATTGCTAAATGTGATGAAGATTATGAAACAAATGAAGAACTAAATGACGATCAGATCGTTGCCGCTATTTCGAAAGTTGATGAAGAAACCGTAAATGAAGACCCTGATGATGATGACGAACCGCCTGCCCGTGTATCGCATACGGAAGCCAAGAAAGCTTTTGATGTTGCTCTTCAGTACATCGAACAGAACTCGTCCTCTACACCTATGGATATCTTGTGGATCAAGAAATGGAGGAACATTGCAGCTAAGTGTAGACAGTCGTCTGCCAAACAAAAGAACAGTACCGATTTTTTTCACCAATAAAATGTGTTTCTTGTTTTTTATTACACTATTGCTGGACTGTATATATTATTATTTATTATACATAACCAATCATATAGCCTGGTAGCCTACTGTATAAGTTTTATTTTATTTTAAACTGTCTCATTTAATGAAATAATATACATTTTGTATTCTTCTGATAATCCGAACTTTTTTGCGTTCCAACCATACCCCCAGCCCCACAGGTGACGGATTAGCGAGGTTCTACTTTATTCTAACTCTCACTTCTCTGTCTTAACTTTTTAATTTTTATATACGATTCTGTTAACGTCACCTTCTCTCCTCCTCAATTTACGTGGATATCCACTTTGAAACCTGTGACAATTTTCATTAGAACTTATTTTTTAATACTTACAGTAAGTTTATGTACATAAAATAAATACTATTATCTATATTAATATAGCACACATACACCTATAACACATTAATATTACACAGTTATATTATAATAACGATTATTTGAAAAAGAAAATTTGTTGACGAGTTCGAAGTATTTCGTCAAAAAACGTAAGAAGAAATTACGCAGTTACTTGGGGATATAGCGATCAAAAATTTTAAATTCATAATTTTCTGATCGAGAAGTGCGTTTGCACACAGTCAAGTAACCAACCCAAGCCAGAGCAATAAATAAAGACAATTAACAACACGTCAACCCGACGCCAGCTACAAGACAATGAGAGAACGTTTGACTTAACACAACAAAAGGAATTGGGATCGACTTTGACAGACCAAACTCAACTCAAATTTACGACATCACAACAAACCGAACAAAAGCAGAATCCAGTGGCACGGGTACGCAGAAATTGAAACGAGGACACGCTGTAGGGTTAAATCAAAGCGTGTGAACCTAAGAAAGAGATACTCACTGACAAAGGATTTGGAAAGGTCTTACCAAGTACAGAGACAATGCAGCATACACCAAATGAATACAGACGACGGTGTCGCACAGCGTGAAAACAACGCCAGGGTGACAACTGATATTTATGACGAGAAACCGTGGACGCATCTCAGGATGACAGCGAGCAAGAAGCTGTTAATTGGCAGAAAAAAGACGAAGGTTAGTCGAACAATGAACACGACGCTACAGATTGTTAGCAAGGGAGTAACAACGGACCTTGGGAAACTCATAAGAACAAAGGTTTGACGGACAGGCGAGCAATTATTCTATATTCTCAGAAGTAGTGCGAAGCATTTCGCTGTGTATTTCAGGGGATGTTCGGCAGCCAACCAGAATTTAGCATCTTCCGAAGAAGCAAGTGGAGAGAACTGTCGTCATGGTGACAACTAGGACAGTGAATCAGGGAGTCAAGAACCATAGATCTTCACAGTGGAAGGAAACATTGGACCTATCGAGAACGATCGTAGGCGTGGAGGACAGAAAATTGCATTATGGTAGAAGACGTTTAATAAAAACTGTTTATGGGGTACGCGAGGCAGTCAGTCGTTCAAAATTTAGTCAGTTACGCAGTTTCTCAGTTACGCAGTTGTTCAAATTTACTTAGTTACTCAGTCTTCAGTTTCAATCACAGTCTTACAAAACTTTATGTTCAGTATTTCACTCAGTTTACAGAAGTTTACCACTGTAACGCGCAGTGCAAAGTTATATAAGTATCGCTAGATTTCGAGTTCATACGACAAACTTTAAAAGTACTTTCGTCATGCAAACTAAACACTAACAAGTGAACTAACGTCTCGATGTTAGAACTTTTGTGCGTCAATTACGGACATCGTGATTGATATCAGAACGTGATATGATTCAGATATAACCATCTTAGTCGCGCGGACTCATGAACAATAAGTGACTCAACACTCATAAACACTCGTGCACAGCATTGCACACATTTACGATCCAACTAAATAAAACGTGCATAGTCACATGAAGCAGTTTTGCAATAGACAGTTATTTGAACACAACCACTAATAATGGTTGCACTTACATAACACAGAACTCCATAAACTCTTATTATAAACGGGCAACGCCAACGGCACACGACACATGCCGCGAGTGAATCCTATTCGCGAGTGCACAGTGATAGTGAACATCTAATCGACGGAACTAATACTCACATGGGATCATCAGTGAACAGGAAATCTCACCGATGGAGTTTTGGATATTCACAATATCAAGCTAAGTCCTCATGATATTAATACTATAATAATACTGCTGCTCTGTCTCTTTTCCAAGAACCACACTTTGAGAAATTATATATATGAATCGTAAAGATAATATTAAAATATAAAAAGCTACTCACCTGAGACACATAATGAACGCATTAGTTTAGGATGAATAATATTTGATTGTCTATGTTTTGTGTATATTTATTGTGTTGTATGTTATGTTTTCAGCGAGCAACGAAACGGATTTATATTGTAATTTGTGTTCTTATATGTTTCTGAATGTATTTTCAGGTCATAATTTACATTTGTGTATCAGAAGTTTATTTGAATGATGTATAATAAATAAGCATCTTATTCGTTATGTATTTTATGCGTTCATTATTTTCACAAACCTTAGTAACAAAACACACTGACGTTAATTGAATTGTTTTAATAAGTTTTCTTATATTGTTTTATAACGACAAACATAGAGTCTCAGTAATTATGCTAATCAATAATGAATACACTCAATTATCAGAGTAATTAATACGTTTACATAATTAGATCAATTCGACACATTTTAATCTAATTGAATAATTTACAATTTGCATAAATTAGCATAATTAACACCATAGGGAGTTGTGTGTGTGTGTGTGTGTGTGTGTGTGTATTGTAATAGGATTATTATATATTTTGTTAGAAATTATATGCGTTCTTAATAAACCATATGATGATAATAAGAAAATGTGTGAAATGTGTGGAGTTGCATGTGGGACTCTGTATTATAGCTTATATATGGAACTTTGTATTTTTTAGATTACAATCTATAGTTATAAGTGCAAACATGTAGCGCGATACACGAAAACGTGCGTAATTGTCGTAAGTTCGGGTTACTGTAGCCGAGTGCGCGTGTGCGTTTATCACGTTTTAGCAGCTAATTAAAAAAAAGTTATAGTGTCCTATTAATTAAGGAACTTTTACCAGAATGTCGTTCATACTATAACGAACATTTTGTCGCAACTGAATTTAGGCGTACTAAATTACCCAGTGTTACCCACTGGGTTATGAATATGTTTTCTTAACAATTCTTTTATAAATATAGGTTCACATCTGAAAAGCTATAAAAAGAATATAAAATTGTAGATAATTTCCTCTGCAGGTTTAGAACAAGCCACGGACTTTCTTAAACAATTCATGACCAAATCAATCCGTAATATGCTTGTGATTCCCTCACCTAAATTGTATTTATGAAGAAAATAACTGACCAATAACGGTTTATAATATCAGTCGAAAGTGTAGTAAAGCTTCGCATAATGACGACCACGTTGTACAATCGAGGTTGTGACACACATGGTCCTCTCTAGAAGTCCGCAGTTGAACGCTACCGAAATCCCAGGGTAATCTCTGAAATATTTAAAATATTCACTAACACGTATAGTTCAACGGCAGTATAAAACCTAGTGCTCTTTGAATAAGTGGACGATTGTCGGCTTACGTTTTTTAGGAAGACAATTTAAGAGTAGCGGTTTTGTCAAGCCTAATACACTGTGATGAGTATAGTAAACGTGTATCGGATATTAAATCACAAATTTTTGTATCCACTAACAACATGTCGACAGCGATCTTGAGGAGATCTACAATTTATATTACACGTACAAAAACAACACGGTCATCTAAGGTAACTGGAGATGACAGGTCACCGCACTACGGACATAGTTTCTTCAGTGTATGTAACAGCAGACTAATTTTAAATTAAATCAAGATTAAGAACTTTTAATTTATAATCACTGTTCAATTAATTAATTTTTAATAAATCATCATTCCATATATATATATATATATATATATATTGTAACAAGGCGTGTGGTGGTTACAAATAATTTGTTTCTTTTGTTCGTGTACAAAAATAAAAAAATTTTTAATTTATTTAAAAATTTTCAAAAAAAATTTTTAATTTATTTAAAAATTTTCAAAAAAAAATTTTATGTTTGTTTTATTGTTTATATATTTAATAACTAATTCTTGTAATGTGATCGTGTTGAAATTTTAAATTTATTTATGTTATTTTCGACAATTATATCACTGGTGTTTGCTGTAAGTAAATTCAGCGTTAATTGGATTGTCTCGTTCACTAATCGATTTGCGATTATTCTTCTTTCTCCAATATATTACCTTCACTGGAGTGATGGCTGCCTTTCTTACAGCTGATGTTGTTCACTAAACTCTATTTATAGTTTAGAAATAAATTTAATACCAAAAAATGTTGAATTACTATGTTTATTAACAATTATTTAAAAAGCATCGATTGAAAATCGATTAAGTTGTATGGTTCGACTCTTTCACAGGGCGAATCGATTGTTGTTACAGGTGTTATTTGATATAAATATTTTCAGGGTTCTTTTAAACGGTTATGTTATATAGTCAGAGAAGGGAAAGTCTAGAAAGTATAACATTACAATAAAATATCTTAATAGCTATTAATTACAAATGTAGTTGTGATATATAATGTTTATTAAGTAAAATTTTCAGACCAATTGGCTGTGGCAGTGAATCTCATCCTTGTAGGCACTTTGCATGCTGGGAACTATCATGGCGGCTCACCTAGTTGATGAAGTAAAATTAGAATGGCGTGGCTGTATTTTCTTTAAATAAAGATGCCTTCACAGTTGTTTCCTCGTCTCCGCAATATTGAATAACGTTTCTGGTGTTGTTGGATTATCACTCGTTCACTGTTCCGTTGTTCACTCGAGAAACTGTGTGTTTTATTTGTAAGATGTTAATGTTGTAAAAGTTCGTTTCTGTTGTCTGGAAATTATCAGTGTTAGTGGTTCAAATTGTTAGTTCACTAGTTTGTGTGGTGTATTCACTGGTTTCTATGTGTGTAGTTGTTATTTTTTCACTGTATTTATTATTTAAACGTGTTCTGTCCAAATTCTCAAAATTGATATTAGGCTATGTTGTAACTGTTATCCGCCATTAATCGTTCCGTATATATACTGTATTAGCACGATGCTTAATTCACCCGTACACTTCGAATGTTAATTAAGAACTGTTTTACTTTCTTCGTTTCTGAAATCTCTTAGCCGATTTAATATTAGAAAATTATTGTTTAAGTTTTATTCACTTCCGATAGCATGTAATTAAAATACACTATATCATAGAATATATTTTGGTTATTAATTAATTTCATGTAATAGCAAATACATAATCGGTTTCTTTAACTCCTTCTGCTTAATTTGATATATAATAATCCATCTTTATAAAGTTTTTTATCAAAATTGCTATATTCCTGTCATTTTGGAAAAGTAGGCTCAATATTCTGTTTCCTGTTTTTGTCCCAAATTTAGCCATTTTATGTGTTATAATTATGATGATAATAAATCTCAGATTGGTTTAAATGTTTATCTTTCATCAATTTCTTGTAAATTTATCAATTGATCATCCTTTTAAATATAATTAATGAATTTCTGATTCCCGTTCTGAAATGGTTAGGTATTACATTTGCAAATTTGTTGAATAATTTTATTCATCTTTTTATATTATTCCTTTAAAGTACAGTTTTAGTTATAGTATTTGGTGATGGATTCACCTTATATAAATCTCATTAGTTTACTTGGTTTTATTGAACTTAATTACTCAGTTATAATGTTATTGGAATTTCCTATTAGGTCTATAGTTTTTGGTTTTACATATACTGTTTTTAGAATAATATTATCTCTATACCCCCTCTGACTTTCTGAAGTTAATTTAATATTAAATACAATTTCCTTAAATAACTATTTGAACATGTAGCATTGTATTCATGCTTATAATACAAACACAATATTTAAAATTAATTATTGGTCTTCAGTGGTAGACATTTTAGTTTCAACTATTACTAATAACACATAACAAACATTTTATAAAATTAGTATGGTATTCATACTGAGATTTTTTAGTCTGTACTAACAATGAAAGACATAATAAACATAAATATAATAATAATTCTTATTTTATACACCACCTTGAAATATGGTGTTCATAGGCTTTAACACAAACATAAAGAGCCATTTAATTTTATTTTTCCTAAATTTAATTTGTTTACAGTCCTTTCTGTTTATATATTATTCTTACATTTTAATCCCCTTGTCACTGTATTTATTCCCCACCTGCTCTCTTTATCATTCACATTTTAAAGAGTGTTTTTTGATAATAAGTGGCATCTTCTTTGAAACATGAGTAATGTTTTCATAAGAATACCTCATAACATTTTATATGTGTATTTATAGCAAATATTAAAGTTGTTTAATTGTACATAGCTGAAATATCAATTACACTTATACTTGAAGTTTATTCAGTATTTTGAAATAACTTGCACTGGTTCACTTATACCTTTGGTTCTTATTTACACTTGAGTTTTACAATACTCCTAGACCAAAATTTTAAATATAAGGGACAATGAAGATTTGTTCATTTCATTACTCAATAACTTTAGTGGGTGCACTTCTATTTACTACCCTAAACACTTTTGTTTATAACTATTTTTACTCTTCGTATTGTTTAAATTAGCAGCCATCATTGTTTAAGACCTGAAGATGTCAGTGATGACGAAAAGCTTTGTCTAAATAATAACAATTATAGCAGTTTAGCAGGTTGTTTAAGACCTGAAGATGTCAGTGATGACGAAAAGCTTTGTCTAAATAATAACAATTATAGCAGTTTAGCAATTTTATAAAAGAAAACTATTTTTACATTTTTATTTGGGGTTTTGGGTTGTTATACTTTCATGGGTGACATTTAATCTTCTTTGGGGTTTGTTATTCTTTGTAATAGGTTTTCCTTGGGTATATCTGGTAGTTCTTCCCATTCTACATTTTCTTTTCTTCACACTTCTTCCCTCTTGGGTTCTCCAAGGTAATCTGGTTTTATGGTTCGTTGGTTTGTTCGGGGTATCTTCTTTATCTGCTCCTATCCTACCTGGGTATTATCCTGATTTTATATTAGTTTTGTAGGATTTATTTCTCTTGATACATTTTTGTTGCATTATGATGATTAAAATTTATTTTTTCTTTTTATGGTGGTATTTTACTTCAATATTTAATTATTTTCATTTGAATTTTCTTGTTTTTTAATGTAATTTATTTTTAATTATGATCAGATTGGATTTATGATTTAGTGGATTATCTGTCATGCTACAATATATATATCTGCAACAATACAGATATTTGGATATTTTCCCAGGGCGGTATGTGTGTATTGTAATTAGTGTACAAATAATAAGACGAACAGTTTTATACAGTTTTGTGCGAGAACGGACCGGCTGGAGCCTGTCAAAAGTGACACCTGCTTTTGTAGCGTAAGTTACAGCGTTCGTGTGTTTGTGTGTGTGACGCAAGCTGCGATACGATAATATGGGGTGATACGTACGAATTGTTGGTTTCCAATTAATCAGGTCTTAACAGGATTATAATAAACTAATTAATATGTTTTAAACCTGTAAACAAAGACTTACACCAATTATAAAGACACCATTACATTAAGGAATTTTTTATGAATATGGTGATGTAAAATTTATTGCCAAATGTGCAATATTAAAGACGCTATTAAATTGATATTAATTATTAGTGTAATTAAATAGTAATTAATATGTATGGTATATGTGAGTGACCAGAAAAAAATTACGCAAACAATGATATCGCTCATGTGACGAGTATGTTCATGAGTTCGCGATAATTAACCAAAAAGTGAGTGTCATAAAAAGGACGCTTTGCATGAATTGACAATATCTGACATGTCGAAAAACAGTCCTGAACCTGTGTCAAATCGCCTCCAGTATAAATACCACTGGCAACTTCAACAACCCATAGAGACAACTAACAGCGCATCAGCATAGTCATCATCATCATCATCATCATCATACTCTCAGGATTCTGGACACACACTCACACGCAACGGTAACGGCAGATATACGCAGGTGATAAAAAACAATTATATTTTTTATTGTGAAGAAAGCTCTCGAAAAGAACTTCAGTATGAACAATTAATAATTAGAGTTTTAAAGTTAAATAGTAGTTAGATAAGAGAGTTTTATTTAACAAGCAAATCTAGAAAAGAAAGAGTAATCTTTTGTTGTATTTTTGGGTGTGTCAGTAGAAATAAATAATAGATTGGAAGTAAATGGTAGATTATTTTTATTTTGTTTATAGCAACAATTAAAGTTTATTCTTGAGTTTTGATATTATTTTGTTGGTAAATGAGTTGCTAGTAGTATTTAAAATTTGAGTTAATTTCAGACACACAAAAATAAAAAGAATTTAAATAACTTGTTTAACATGTTTGTTTAGTTAGTAATATTATATGGGTGTTTATTTTTGTTGTATGTTATGAATAGCATAGCAGGTTACAGTATATTTGTAAAGCTTATAAAGGTGAATATTTATTTGTCTAATGTTTGAAATTTTAATATTTAAATATTTTTCTATTAATTAATAAATCATAGAATGATTGTTTTGAAACGGTTTTAAATGATTATTTCATGTCAACAACATCTCACTCCTCTTTAAAAATTATTTAATTATTGTGCAACTACATATACTTGACGCAACGAGAGAAAAAAATCCTGCGACCTGGCCGATGTAATAACACTTTATAGTTGCGTTGAGTACATGGTAATATATTTGTATAAGTGTTGTAACGTTGCAATATACGTTGTATATATCCATAACATCGCAACATAAATGTAAATAAACAAATAATCACACACACACACACACACACACACACACACACACATACACAATATAATATATATGTATGGAAAGAAAGATGGAGAGAAAACGAAATAGTAAGGATGGGGGAAGGGAGACGGAGAGAGAGAGAGAGAGAGAGAGAGAGAGAGAGAGAGAGAGACAGACAGACAGACAGATACAAAGACAGATAGACAGACGGACAGAGACAGAATTACGCAGACAATAGGTAAATGAAAGCAATTAAATTATAGGACATATTCAAGCGTTGTCCACGTTAGTTATCTGCAAGTCTGTTTACATCGTAAAAATTAAGGACACAAGTGAAATACGCAGCACGCATAACGAAACACCTGTACGGCGCGTCTACAAACACGCCGTAACAGGGAACAGATGGAGGAAAACGGCATATTTGTAAAGTAATATGTTTGTAGATTTAAATAAATAATTAAGGCAGTCAGGCAGACAATGTAAACATTGCACTTGTACACATTGCTGGCAAGGTTGCTAAAACATTTCGCAGACCTCTATTAAGGTTAAGCTCGGGTCGTGCCGCTATTGTTTACTTTAATAAGTATGCGAATATTATTTGCCAAAAATTAATCCCAATACAGTAGGTTCACGAGGTTCTACGGACGATTTAACATTGGCTTTGCATTGTCTTTTGTTATTCTGATTTTACTCTTTAACTGGACGTCACCACGTGTTTAGCAATTAATCAACTTGACACACTGACACACAACACACGCACGCGCGCGGGCACGCGTGTATATTTGACACATGAAAATTGTTTTTCCTTCCAAAATTCTGTTAATGATAATTATAAATATTTTAAGTTTTATTTTCTACAAATGTATCTGAGTCATAGTTGAATAATTCGTACATGACAAACTGGGTCCTTACGTCCTCTTAACGTAAAAAAAGCTACATGGCAACCAGATTGAGTTAACTTTTTTAAATTATGTGTGTAACACTCACACAGTATGAAAACACAAAGATACTACGAAAAGTAAATGAGTTGTTCTAATGAATACTAGACACTATACGTAGCATAATGTCGGCATAAGAAGACACCAGCAAAGGTGGTGCCGTTTTAAAAATAGTAAGAGGACAGAGTGTTATCACAGTATAACAAGAACCGGGAACATGTCTAGTCAAGAAGATGGGTAACCATCGGACGCAATACAGGCAACATTAAGACAGTATTGTTTCTGAATGTAATTCATGGAAAAACTGTTAGTTAGTTATGGATGCAAAATAATGTATAATTCAACAAGACAATAAAAAATAAATATCGGTATGGAGAACTGAGAACCATACATGACTTCCACGTTCTAAGATTTATATTTAAAATCATTTACTTGAATTCGGTTCGACAATTTCTAAAAAAATATCCCCCACCCTCAACCTATTTTCACTATTTATAGATATCTTTGTAATTATGGGGGTAGTCGTTTAATATAATGTTATTTTCGAGTCACTTTGTGTATAAAAATTCCCTCCTCCTCAACCGATCCCCACCATTAATGATATTTACACTTACGTAGATTAATAGTTTTATCATATGTAATTGCTAAGGTATCTTATCCTTCAAAATTAAGTACTCGTACTTTACTTGATATCAACAAAGAAATTTTCAAAAATTACCCCTCTCCCTTCAACTACCCTCTTTATTTATAAATACACCATTTACCATTTTACAGTGGATTAATATGACTTCATTTTCGGGGCACTTATTCATCAAAACTAAGTACTTTACTCTTATTAAAACACAAAAGAATGCAGGTAAACTACCCCTTCTCCTTAACCGAACAACCCCATTTTTTATATTTACACTTTTGTTGAATAATAGTTTTATTATATGTAATTACTAAGTTATCTTATCCTTCAAAATGACTACTTTATTCGACATGAAAAAGGTAGTTTCAAAACATTACACCCTCCCCCTTCAACCCTTTTTATTTATAGATTTTTATCTACCTTTCTACAGTGGATTATTATGACCTTCTTTTCAGGATACTTTTTATTTACCAAATTAAGTATTTACTCTTGTTAAAACGAAAACGTTGCAGGTAAATACCCCTCTCCCTTAACCGATCTTCACCAAAATTAATTGGCCTTGAGTCTTCTATAACTCGGAAACATATACAAAAATTATTTGATTTTGTTTGAATTTGCGGCAGTTATCGTTCGCCATAGAAAAAATTCTACATACAGACACACAG
Organism: Magicicada septendecula; assembly: GCA_034769895.1. Classification (NCBI taxonomy): domain Eukaryota; kingdom Metazoa; phylum Arthropoda; class Insecta; order Hemiptera; family Cicadidae; genus Magicicada; species Magicicada septendecula. The sequence goes on along the minus strand of CM068371.1, from coordinate 246,714,119 downwards.
ACATACAGACACATAGACACACAGACCCTTTTCGGAAAATGACTTTTCTTCATGGTTTGAAAACAATAGAATCAGAATCAGCCCCTGTCTCGTACACGATTTTTTCGCGACCACCATTCTTCCATTTCCTTACGGAACATGTGAGTAAAAAGGAACTTCCAGGTAACACAACTGTATGTACGCCCAAAAACATTGTGCGCACAAGAGTTGCTATCCCACGCTACCCTATGCTAAACATTCTGCCTGACGCCATACAGTTTCACGTGGCTCGTCGAATACCAGTGTACGAAAAATTCTTTATAATGATTTAAACATGTATCCGTACAAAATTCAAATACTGTAAACCTTAAGTGACAGTGATGCAGTAAAACGTTTGACTTTTTGCCGCCATTTCTCGTATGTCATAAATAACAACGTAGATGTTATTTACAGTATTCTAATGAGTAATGAAACGCATTTCCATCTGAGCGGATATGTAAATAAACAAACCTTTTGGTATTGAGACCCAAATAACCGTCGAGAAATGCTTTGAGAACCATTGTACACTGCTAAACTTACTGTATGGTGTGGAATAGCTTCCTTTGGAATAATCAGTTCTTTGAAGATAAGAGTGGGAATTCAATTACTGTCACATCAGAGCAATATGTCCAAATGATAAACGAATGTTTGTCTCCCCAAGTCGCAGAAAAATCTGAAATCATACCAAACTGTATGGGGAGCAACCAGCCATAGGGCTAGGCGATCAATGGATGCAGTTTAACAAGTTACCTCCAGGAGTGGCAACATTCCGTGGCCCACGAGGTTGCCAGAGTGCCATTTATTCTACTGGGGATATTTTGAGAGTAAGGTGTACAATGATTCTACACCATGAAACATCGAAACACTCAAAATTGGTGTAATTTCTGTTCACATGTTACACCGTGTAATGGAAAACGTAAAAACTCGACTTCAAAAGTGTGTAAGTTGAAATTGTCACCATATTCGTGGCGTAGTGTTCATAAACTTGTAGTTCCTGCGTCTAGTTAAATGCTATTATGTATACTTTCAATTTAGTGTAAAAGTGTAATTTTACAATCCACAAATAAAAACACAACTGAATTTGTAAAGTCACCCCTATATTTTCCCCCTATAAAGTCTAAAAAACAACAAGGTTTTGTAGAGTAAAGTGTGGACATGTGTGCCAAGTTTTACGAAAATCTGTTGATACGTTCAAAAGTTATCGTGAAACATACCCCAGTTAGTTAGACAGACAGACAGATAAATGCCAAACAGTCGTGTTAAACCCTAAGCACTCGCTTCCTCGTTCAACAACAGGCATATGTTATAGGGTGACTTTCAGATGTAATTTTCATTATCTGTGTCAATCAAAAAGACCAAAGAACCACTAGTCACCGCTACTAGTATTTGTCGATAGGTGTTCTGAGTACGGGTGCTTTGAGCACGGAGCCACGAAAACTTAACGTTCTTTACTCTACAACCAAGACAAGACAGATGCAGAATTTTACGTTTGTGTCTGTAATATGTATTTGACAAGAAGCAGATATGGTGACAAAATATGAAATAAGTGAATGCTTGAGTTCTGAAGAAATGACGTATCAACTAAAATGGTACCCTCATTTCAGGTGGGAAGTAAGGTGATGGCGAAAAAATCGTGTTCGAGATAAGGGCCTATTCTGATTGTACTATCCTCAAAATATGAAAAAAAGTCATTTTCCGAAAAGTGTCTGTGTGTCTATGTGTAGAATTTTTTCTATGTCGAACGATAACTGCCGCAAATTCAAACAGAATCAAATAAATTTTTGCATACGTCCCTGAATTGTAGAGGACTCAAGGGCTATTGATTTTGGTAACGATCGTTTACGGGAAAGGGGTAGTTTACCTGCAACGTTTTAACAAGAGTAAAGTACTTAATTTTGATAAATATAGTATCCTGAAAAGAAGATCACAATAATCTGCTGTAGAAAGGTAGACGAAATATCTATAAAAGAAAAGCGTAGTTGAAGGGGGAGGGGGTAATTTTCTATAAATGAAAATGATAGTTGAATAGGGAGAAGATAATTTTTTATTTATATGTGTACTACTTTATAAGCAACAAAGAAGTTGTTTCTATGGAAATATTTCATTCAATTTGTCAAACATAAAACTAGATTTACAAGGTGGGGAATATCTTTTTTTAGAAATTATCGAACCGAATTCAAGTAAATTATTTTAAACATAAATATTACAACATGGAAGTCATGTATGGTTCTCCATACCGATTTTTTATATGTGTATCACGTTATCGGCAACAAAGAAGTAGTTTGTTGTTAAAATTCCTTCACGAGCTGTTTGGGCGTGGTCCAATGTTTTTGCAAAACTAGACGTTTTGGCAGTTCCATCGACTGCCATGATCAGTGAAAATCGAGTGCGCTAACGTGAGGTGGTATACGTTAGTGACCACAGTACAGTGATTAAGGCTGAAGAAAGAAGTAGTTTCTATGGAAATATTTCATTTCAAAAATGATTTTAAATATAAATCTTAGAACATGGAAGTCATGTATGGTTCTCCATACCGATATTTTAACTTTGTTGTATGCATAAGGTTGTGACAGATATGGAGATATTAGGTGCTTCGGTCATATATTCATAACGTGGTGAACATACTGACTTTAAGTGGCTCAATACGGTCGTATTGATTATCTAAACAGCATCCCTGTGAAGATTTTCTTCTTTCACAAAGCGATCTGTAAGCATTTTATTGTTTTTATTTATCTATTTTTCCGGCTTCATAAAGGAGAAGGTGTCCTAGTATTCAAAGCCCTGGGGGTTGGTACATCCTTGGCGTTGGTTCCATTCTTTATATCTAGGACACGTCTCCAGCTGACAACAACAATAAGTCGATGTTTTATCTAGGGGTTTGAGTTTGAACCAGTTAATATATTGATTACGATAAAAGTAAAGAATTTGTGTGCGTTCGCTCCAATGACTGTGGACGTTCACACAAATGCGTGACAGCGTGTTTCTTTAGTATACATGTGTCCGTAAGACACATTTACTCTATTGTACCTTTTAAAGAATTCATTTAATGTGATACTGATGAGGATACAAATTTCGATTCAAAATAGAACATTTCATTTAACATTGTTTCGTATTCAACATCAAGAAAATTACAGATTCAAATATGAAGCAATTTATTCTCCACATTTGAAACAAGCTCAGACCAGAATCAATTGAAACCTTAGCGTTTCAGTCTATTTCTACTTAAGCTAAATAATCTATTATAATAGATAATTAATAATAATAATAATTATTATTACTATTGTTACTATTTTTATTATTAAAGAAGAAGAAAAAAGGAATATTACATGCAAGAACTCCAGCTAATGTTATCATGGTACTGACATAAAATTTATTGACTGACCTGATTGACTTGAGATTGAATTAAGACTGCCCGTAGACTTAATTTATCGATGACATAAGTTTAAGGTTTGAAATTTTATTCAGTAAAAAGGCTGTGGAAGTTAAAATACTGCGTGACGCGCAAGTAGATACATCAAAAGACCCTCGATTCTGTACAGTTTTGCACACATCACTTGTATCGTCACAGTAGAATACTCTGAATTCGGGCTAATGGCTTTTTTCATGTACCGGAAAAGACCGTTTGGTGTCGGGTCGGCTATCGATTACAAGGTATAATGTAGTACGGAGATATAGGTCGATCAGAACCACGGTATTTTCCGAAACGCGAAGTTCAATACGTTGTGTAGGTACGTAGCAATATGCTACGTGCAAAATCCACTGCGTACGTTTTCGAGATCATCAAGCAGCTGGAAAAGTGTCTGCTTTACTGTTATCATCAGTACCTAAACTTAATTTTTTTTAATTTACAAACGAATATTAATTGTTTAGTATATGGTAAAAATGAAGAGAAATATTAATATTGGCATTGGACAACTGTTAACTCTAGTGGATATCAGTTATATTAACAATGTTATACGGGATAAAATGTTCGAGGAATAGAAAGACAAGTTCATGGCTAAAACGCCTGAGCAGAAAGTTGCAACGATTTCTGTAGAGAATCCGAAGAAATGGCATAATTTATGTAAGTAAGTTCGTTGTCCGGATGAAATGCAAGTTGTAGTTTGGAAGCAAAGAATCGATCGGATATCCTGAGTGAAGCACAAATTCACTCACCTGTTTACACCAAGCTCCTGTTTACTGTTACTCCCTGAGCTGCACAACTCGCTCACTATTTTGGACGAAGTACATTTATTACACACAATTTCCCTATTAGATAATTTTTAAAGTATGGGAAAATTACAAAAATATCGATTTCTTTACTATTTCTTTTTATATCATAACAACTGTAGAGCACACGACCATAAAATAAACATTAACAATTCGAAACATTTGGATTTGAGTTACAGTTCCTTTTAGCCTGACACCCTGCTGGATTATCACAATTTGTTTTCAAATTTTGGACCCTAACCTCCACGAGTTTTGAAATTTCTAAAACGTAATACTAAATTCAGATGTTAGTTAACATTTTCTTAAATTTTATACCCCACATAAAGTTTTGGGATTTTATGTAAACTTTTACCACCTTTTTGGATCTTAAAATCCAAAAGTTTAGAAATGTTAAAAAATGAATACTTTTTTTTTTTTGAATGAATATTCAGATTGTGGCTTAAATTCTCTTTAGGTTGATACCCTACATGGACTTTTGAGATTTTTTTACAATTTAACAACTGACCCCCTATTTTGGCGGGATCAATTACAAAGACAATGGTGTTCTATAGTATAGACATGCATTTCAAATTTTACGAAAATCGGTAAATTAGTTCAAAAGTTATCGTGAGACATAGTCGAAATAGATAGGTAGACAGATAGACAGAGAGACAGACAGACAAATGCCAAATGGTCGAGTAAAAAACTGAGAACTTGCTTCATTCGTTCAATTTTTGCCATCAGTATACTAAATGTATATTATTCATGCGTCTCGACAAATCTGTTGTGGGATAGAACAGTTCTTCTATAAGTCAGAAGCCGCTTACGATATGTGATAAAAACTGAACAAATCTGAAGTAATAGTAAATAACTGTCTATGGGTTGGACAAAGTAGGAAACGTCAGTCTCTAAATTTCAATTAGACTCACGAATTAAATCATAAAAAAACTAACTAAAGACGAATAGCTTACATTTAAAACTCTTTACTCTTCACATGCATTGTCACAGCCAGTTTGTCACATTAAATACATTTTGGAAATCTTTACGAGGCTGCTTTGGGTGATATAAGTATTAGTAAAGACTAAGACCGTGACCTTTAAAGGTAAATATCCAGTGAGGACTAAGATAGTTATAAACAACAGCACTTTAGAACAAGAGAGCCTTTTTAAATATCTCGGATGTGCAGTAAGCTGTTAGTCTGAATATGATATAAAAGGGAAGATAAATAAATTTAGGAATATTTGTGGCACCATTCAAAGAAATCTTAGAAATGAAACAAGACACAGCACCAGGATTAAATTTTATAAGACAAGTGTAATACCCACATTGACATGTGTGGGTGAGGCGTGGGTCATGACAAAAAAGGAATGCGGAAGGATTCAGAGTGCTGAATCGCAGTTTATTTGAAGTACTTTAAACTATACATTGCAAGATAGAATACGAAATGAGGATATCAGAACAGAACTCGAAGTAGAGGACATAAATGAAATTATTTCAGCTTAGAGAAAACAGTGGTAGGATCATTTGCAAAGGATGACAGAGGATCCATTCCCGAAAGCGGCACTGAACTATAAAGTCATTGGTAGAAGAGACGTGGGTCGTCCGAGGATGAGGTGGGTGCCGGAACAGGTTTATAGAACCTAATTCTTGAAGAGAAGAGGAAGAAGAAGAAGAAGGAAATCTTTACTTATACGACGAATCTTTGTTTCAATAGTCTTATGAATACGAACACTTCAATGTCGGTTTTTTTGTCCGGTCAATACAAGATTTGATGAAATATTTGAACTCGGCTTTCTAAAGTCTATTGTTATTGTACCATTGTTATTGTATGAGTTAATTACATTTTGTATATTTCATTGCTTGTTTTGTATGGCTTAATGTTTTTGTATACTTGGTCATGGTGTTTCGATTATTATTGTAACGAAGTTAAAGGGTGCGTACCTGTTAAAATGAGTTCACACTTGTTTATTATGTGTATTAGTGTGAATGTAGTGTGTTTGCCTCACACCGGTCGTTACAATAATCGTATTCACTACTGGAGTCTGTAGCGTTGTCAAAATTACCAGTATAACCTACCTGTTAATTCATAAGGGTTGCGAATCCCGGGTGGCGCCAAATTGTTTCTATTAAAACAATTAAAATAGTTAAATTATAAGATGATACGTGTTATTAGCATGGACAGCTGGAGCATTCGAATGGTTCCCGCCGCTATACAGGTTGCCGTCTCGACCACTCGTGATGAGCGCTAATTGGTTATTGAATAAAACTTGCTAACACACATATACTCTACAACGTCCTATGAAATAAAAAGATAGTAATACTCTGTACTGTGATTTTAATACAAATTCAATTATTAATTAATATGACAAAAGGATTATAAATGTTTTGATAACAAAATGCTCCGGTTTGTAACATGAAACACAAATATGTCAAGGTTGGCAAATCGATCTGAAAACAAATTATTTCTCTGCCGCTATGGCCACAGTTACATACAATATATTAGTCTGTTTAAAGTCTGGGGTTCTTTGGATTATGAAATAAGACATAAACGTTGGTTACATTAAAAAAAGTACACTACCATGCCTTATACGTACTTAGAAAGTATAATGTGTTTTTACAAAATGTTCGGTTGTGTCGTATTTTTGTTACAAAGTTGCACTCTTATGAGAGGTTATATTTTGATTAATAAAATCTTTTTACGTAAGTAAATTATGCATTGAAACCTTTGAAAGAAAATGATATTTGTTCAATAGTGAGAAATTTGATAATTTGAAAAATATTTAAAGTAATTTGGTTTTTTGGGATTAAGGAATTTATTCGATACTTATCAGTTCAGATAGTGTTGATATGTTGTCATCTGGGGTAGTGGATATTCTGCAAATTTGGACTGGTTTTAAGCTTCGAACATCTTTTTCAATCTTGTCTTGGGATTTCTGTTAACTAATTTATTGGTATTTGGTTCCAGGACATCGTTAATTCATGGTAGGTCGGCATCTATTTGTCTTGGTTCATCTTGGTTAACTTCCGAAACTTTTCGTAACTATTTAAAGTAAAATTTCAATCATCACAATTTTGCGTGCCGCTTACCCACGCGTCGTTTCTTCAAGTCTAATAAATTTAACGGAAAATAAGCCTTCAACGGCCCGTTACTATGGTAACATCAATCCTTGGATTGGTTAATTACTCTTTCGAAAGCATTGTTAAGATATTTGAATTTTTATTCAAATTTATTAAGTATTTTCCTAATGGTTTTATTCCTTTATAGCTCCTTTGGGGTAATAAATGATATCACTATTATCTTTCTTTCCTTTCAAAGTTTACAATGTTACCTCATAAGGTCATATTCTGTTATACATTAACTTTAGTCTAAATATGTGACATTTGATAAATTACATATCTTTCTTAAATTAAACTTTTATAATAACATTTCTGTTTTAAAATGATTTACATATAATTACTGGCCATTTACTGGTCTTTGATTAGTAAAGTTTCTTGCGAAATTGTTACAATTGACATTTGAGTGTATCTGACAGTTAGATGTTTTCATAGCCAAGATTAGCCATGATGGTTTTTTGGTGGATTTCTTTTAAATTACATTTTGAATTCAGCCTGATGGGCTTCACTTAGTTATCATATTTGTTTGTGTTATGTGTTGATCCTGTTTGTGTTCTAATCATTATTCAATACAGCTTTCATTACACATATTTTAAAATATAATAATTAGGCTTATGGACTGCAAGTTCCCTTCAGCCATATCCTCTTCATAACATTGAACCAAACTATTCTTTATAAGTTACTACTTTAAGTGATAAACATCATCACTTCTTGCAAATTTATGAAAGTTATTTCCCCTTTCAACATGGGGTGTTTTATTCATGGTAGTCTTAATTTTAAAACAAAACTTTATTTCTATACTACTATTTCCTCCATACCATGTTAATACAAACTGTCTTTGTCTGGGCTTTCTCCCTGAATAGTTTTACATGCTTCTTTTACATCTACTTGAAATATTACTTTTAATTATTTTTACTTATATAAACGTGTACAAGATCACTCAAATCATTGATTGTTTATCAATGCTTTATAAAGTGTTTTCTTACTTATCATTACATTTTTACTGCTTAACATAACTATTTCCCTGTATCACCTTCACCTTTAATTAATAGAGGTTCATCACTGATACACTTTCACTATTTTTAGGGTATTTACACTTTCACTATTACACTTTACTTAGGTTCACTGTTTATATTGAGTGTTATTTAATGGGTAATCCCTATACTTTTCTCCTATTATTTCTCTCTATTTCTTTACAGCATAATATTGATTATTAATAAGATTAGGTTATTTATTTTTTGTTAAATCTAACCTTTCTAATTGTGTTAGTGTACTTTTCTACACTACGTTACTTTACAATCGTCTTTTGTCTTTAAAATAAGTACATAAGTTAATTCAATTATAATAATACTATTTGTTTCATTAATGGATAATTATTTGGGGTTTATTTACAGTATTCTATCCTTGAGTCTACTGTTTTTCCCCTTTATATGTGTGTTAGGTTCCCCTTGGGTTTAATCTGTCTCCTCTTCCTCTTCTTCTTCATCTTCATCTTCTTCAATTGTCTTCATCTTGGTTCGGTTCTCCTCTTCTCATCTGATTTGAATTCTGTTTATTCGTAGGGATCTGTTCTCTTCCTTTGATTCTTCTTTAGTTCTGGTTTCTTATCTTCCTTTGTTAGTTCATAATTGTTTGGTCCATCACCTTTTTTTTCTTGAGTATGTTACGTGGTTCCTTCTTTGTGTTTTTGTTGTTGGGTCAATCACTTGGGTTGGGTAATATCGTCGTTCGTCGTGTCATAATATTTATATTTTATACATTTTTTAAACATTTTATTTTATATGAAGTATTTTTATATTAAGAATTATCTTTTTATCCCCGGTACGGGGTTTGGCTTAATTGTGTTGTAACATAATGCCTCTCCTCTAAAATTGATCATTTTGATAAAACACTAGCATAGTTTTTTATGAAATTATCAGTTATAGATAACCTTTTTCCTTTTCTTTCTTGTTTGTTTCTCCATTCTTTGTTTCTCTTCTTACTTAATTCATTCCATTTTATTTGGATCTGTTTTTATTTATTTCCATTGGTGCATTTTCCCTCATACACAATTTTTTCCCTAACTTTATAGTAGTTGGTTTCTCCCATTACTACTCATTTTTCTGAGACCAGAGGCACATCATCTCTGCTCAGTTTATTTGGATTGCTGGACTTTTCAACAGTCAATCTTAAATACCTTTTTTGTCAACTTGTGACTTAAATCAATAATAATAATATAATATAATATAATATAATAATATACTTTGGGATTGTCCACCTTGTGGTTTGTTTTTAGATCACTTTGGCTTTTTACTCATTCTTCCTTCCGCTATACCTTAACTATATACTATCATCTACTCATACACTTGATTGTTTTTATATTTATTCATATGTTAATTTCATCATTTCTAACTTTTCATTATTTTGTTTTCAATGCTCGTTGTGATCATTTTAATTGTCTTAGACATTTTTTATTCTTTGCTTAGTCATTTAGCAAGATTCTGCTTTAGCCATATTTGTATATTCGTTTTATATACAAGTTCTCTCTCCTCCTTGTACCAGTTCACATTTCTTTTTTTTTCTTAGAATACTTTTGATTCATTATAATTTCAGGTATTTATCTCAGTAATTTGAGCTTGATTTTATTTTTGTTTATATTATTCTGTATTAAATATCATTTTTGATAATTCTTTGGTAAGTTAATTGTCTTACCTTAAAGGAATGTTTGTAGCGTATTCCTTTTTAGTTATTTTTTGTTTAATTATAATAGTAAGTTTGTGATTCTTACATTTTTATTATATAGGAATGTGTGTAACTTATTCCTTATTATCTCACTTTTTTACTTCATACTTCATATATCAAATTTTTTTTTAGACTGTAAATTGATTTAAATTGAAAGGAATTTGTGTAACGGTTTCCTTTGTTTTTTACATTATTATTCAATTATATTAATTCTTTTTATTCCGCATATATCATCTAAATAATTGAGTAAGTTGCTCTTACAATCTCTTTTGGAATTTTGAAATATGTTTCATTTCATAATGGTTTCATTCTTCTTCGTAAAACTTTTTTATCGAAGTTTGGTTATAAACTCCCTTTATTTTTCTTGTATTTATATTGCTTATCTGGTAAGTATTATTACCATTATCTTTTGTGATGATATACGGTCCGGTATATAGCAATAATAATTTCTTTGCTATACCTTCCATTGTACTTGGCAGTTCACGATTTTTAATTAATATTTTTTCTCCCTCTTTATATTTGATTATTTTGGGTTGTTTTTTTTGCATATTTGGCCTTTTGTTTCTCAATCTTTTCCATTATTAGGCTGTACCATTTGTTTTTATCATACGGGTCTTCTGGGTTTTTTGGGAATTCTATTATCTCTTGGATCTCTCTATTTGGCTTCCTCTCGAACATCATTAAGTATGGTGTATTCTCAGTAAATTGGTGATAGCTGATATTTAAAAACACTTCGGTTGAAGATAAATATTTGTACCATTCTCTCTGGTTATTATGACAATAAGTTCGCAAAATGCGTCCCACCTCTCTCAACATTCTTTCTGCTAGATTACTACTAGGGTGGTATACTGAAGTTTTATATGTTTTAATGTTTAGTTTTAGTAATTCTTCTCTCCACCTTCTTCCCTTAAACTGCGTTCCATGATCGGTTATTATCATGTACGGTTTTCCAATCTCTGACATGTATTTATTTTTAATAATATCTAATATTTTCTTTGTTGTGGCTCTGTTTATAGCGTATAATTTGGTGTACTTGGTGTAATGGTCAAGTATGATCACAATGAACTTGTATCCATGTCTTCCTCCGCTACGTGGGAATGGTCCACATATGTCGAGGAACACCTTCTCTAGTTTGGCACTTGATGTGAACAATTTCACTATTATTTTGTGGTAATTGTTTGGCCTCTTCTTCGAGAAGGTCCTCTCGAATATCCTTTAAATAATTATTGTATATATTATCGTAAACCTTTTATTTTCCTTATCTGACGTTGTTCGACGTATCAACCCAAGTGATTGGTCATGTGAAGGGCGTTCATACTTTTTCACTGACCCTTTTAGTTTAAAGGTGGTTGCTGGCTGACGGCCAGGTTATTTGACTGGTCGTTCGTTTCATTGTTCAGCACTTGTTGCTGGTTATTTCCATTCTGAAGTGGTTCATTGTTCCTGCTCACTGATGGTTGATTGTCATTATTATTGGACGTGTGGTACCATGATTCTGGGTGCCAATTCGGGTTATATCTTCTGTGGTTATTCTGCCTTCTCCCCCTGATGAAATTTACTTGACGTCGGCCGTCGCTTCTATTTAGATTACCCCCGGGTCCCCGGTTGTACTGGTAACTAGGATGATACCGGTTGCCGTAGTAGTTATGGCCGTTGGGGTGACCATTGGTGTGTTGTTCAGGTTCAGCTCCTCTGTAACTATCATTCGGTCGGTTATTATTTGGGCTGTTTCTATTGTTATCTTGATTCCCTTGACGATGGTTTTGTTGACCTCTGTTACCTGGCTGATTACTCGGAGAATGATTCTGGGTATTTCTATTAAATGTCTGTTCTTCATTATTATTATTATTGTTTCGGCCCCAGTTATTCCGATTATTGTTTTGTGAATGATTGTATGGTACATTGAAATTAGTCGTATTATTATGTTCATTCCACTTGTTATACCGTTGGTTCAGGATCCGGTTTTTTCGGTATTGGCCATCATTCTCCAGGTCCTCCAATAGACTAGCCATTCCTTGAATTGTTTTTATTTGTCCTTGCCTTCGGGCCTTCTGTATTGCTTCTTCGTAATGATAACCCAGCTCTATTACCAAAGACTCCTCTGTTATCTTGGGTTCGAAATTTCTGGCTAAGCATACTTTTCCCAAAAAGTAGGATGTTAAAGTGTGTCCCCCTTGTGACTCGTATCTTCCATTACTGATATCATTGCGGACCACATTCTGTGTGGACTCGGACCAATATTTCTCCCGGAATTGTTTCTTAAACTCTTGTGTGTCATTGATCTCGGGTCGAGTGGCCGTCCACCAGTTGTCATGGGTGTCTCGGAACATTTCATCGATCATACTCCTCACACTGGACCACCTGGTTTCTCTGTTTTTTTCTATCAGCTCTTCTACCCGTTTGAGGAATTCTATCGGGTTCCTTCGGTAGCTGCGGAAATGAATCATCTCTCGATTTTCGCTGTTTATGATCTGTGTGTGATTATAAGGTTTCTCTCTTAATGCATCTAACTCTTCTTGCATTTGTTTCTCCCGTATACTTATCCCCTGGATTTTCTCTCTGTTTTTTCTGGTCATTCCGTCTAGTTTATCGATGACGGTGTATACTTTCTCCACACGATTGTTTACATCTATCTGTATCTCTTGGTGCCTCTCCTCCAGTTCCTTGACCACCTCCTGTTTGTTCTTCTGGCACCCTTCAGTAAGGACGTGGTAGAATTCCGTCGCTCTCAATTTACCTTCCTCCTCAACATTACTGATTTTATTGTTCAATTCTTCTCGGATTTGTATCACTGTTTCATTGGTCTCCGTTACTGTTTGCCTGATCTCCTCTCGACATTCGACTAGCTGTTGCTTCCATTCCTCCTTGGTTTTCTCACTTTCTTCCTCGATTTTCAGTTGGAGAATATCATGATTATTTTCCATCTTTTTATTTACTATTTCCAGATCCTTCTTGAACTGTTTCTTCAGCTTTTCGCTCTTCTTTTCCAATGCCTCCTGACTTCTCTTCAAGTCTTCATGGTTGCTCTCTATTTTGTCATTCAGGAATTCTATACTCTCCTTCATTTGCTTCTTCAATTCTTCACTGTTTAGGTCCAGTTTTTCCAATTTTTTATTCAACTCTTCTTTGTCTGACGCTAATTTCTTATTCAATTCTTCCTTGTCTGACTCTAATTTTTTATTTGTTTCCCTTGAGAGTTCTGCTATGAAATTCATCAGGTCTTGCATGCTCGGACCTCCCTTTGCTGTTTCATGGTCTCCAGCCCGTTGTTCTCTCTCACTATCTTGGATCGGTTTTTCAGGTTGGTTGTTTGCCATGGCTTCTGCTTCTATTTCTGGTTCAGGTGGGTTCGGATTTTCCAATTGGTCCTCCTGTGGATGTTCTTCCGACAGTTCTCCAGTCGTTTCCTCAACTTCTATTTCCTCAACTTCCTCCATTTCTTCTTGGTTTTCTTCTTGGTTTAATGCTGCCTTACCTTTAAGCCTCGTAACCATGCCGTGTCTATTCATAACCGCCGCTAGTTATTCTTTCTAGCCTCACGTTGCTGGTCGCCAATATGTAACGAAGTCAACGTGTTGCTTGTACCTGTTAAAATGTGTTCACACTTGTTTATTATGTGTATTAGTGTGAATGTAGTGTGTTTGCCTCACACCGGTCGTTACAATAATCGTATTCACTACTGGAGTCTGTAGCGTTGTCAAAATTACCAGTATAACCTACCTGTTAATTCATAAGGTTTGCGAATCCCGGGTGGCGCCAAATTGTTTCTATTAAAACAATTAAAATAGTTAAATTATAAGATGATACGTGTTATTAGCATGGACAGCTGGAGCATTCGAATGGTTCCCGCCGCTATACAGGTTGCCGTCTCGACCACTCGTGATGAGCGCTAATTGGTTATTGAATAAAACTTGCTAACACACATATACTCTACAACGTCCTATGAAATAAAAAGATAGTAATACTCTGTACTGTGATTTTAATACAAATTCAATTATTAATTAATATGACAAAAGGATTATAAATGTTTTGATAACAAAATGCTCCGGTTTGTAACATGAAACACAAATATGTCAAGGTTGGCAAATCGATCTGAAAACAAATTATTTCTCTGCCGCTATGGCCACAGTTACATACAATATATTAGTCTGTTTAAAGTCTGGGGTTCTTTGGATTATGAAATAAGACATAAACGTTGGTTACATTAAAAAAAGTACACTACCATGCCTTATACGTACTTAGAAAGTATAATGTGTTTTTACAAAATGTTCGGTTGTGTCGTATTTTTGTTACAAAGTTGCACTCTTATGAGAGGTTATATTTTGATTAATAAAATCTTTTTACGTAAGTAAATTATGCATTGAAACCTTTGAAAGAAAATGATATTTGTTCAATAGTGAGAAATTTGATAATTTGAAAAATATTTAAAGTAATTTGGTTTTTTGGGATTAAGGAATTTATTCGATACTTATCAGTTCAGATAGTGTTGATATGTTGTCATCTGGGGTAGTGGATATTCTGCAAATTTGGACTGGTTTTAAGCTTCGAACATCTTTTTCAATCTTGTCTTGGGATTTCTGTTAACTAATTTATTGGTATTTGGTTCCAGGACATCGTTAATTCATGGTAGGTCGGCATCTATTTGTCTTGGTTCATCTTGGTTAACTTCCGAAACTTTTCGTAACTATTTAAAGTAAAATTTCAATCATCACAATTTTGCGTGCCGCTTACCCACGCGTCGTTTCTTCAAGTCTAATAAATTTAACGGAAAATAAGCCTTCAACGGCCCGTTACTATGGTAACATCAATCCTTGGATTGGTTAATTACTCTTTCGAAAGCATTGTTAAGAGATTTGAATTTTTATTCAAATTTATTAAGTATTTTCCTAATGGTTTTATTCCTTTATAGCTCCTTTGGGGTAATAAATGATATCACTATTATCTTTCTTTCCTTTCAAAGTTTACAATGTTACCTCATAAGGTCATATTCTGTTATACATTAACTTTAGTCTAAATATGTGACATTTGATAAATTTCATATCTTTCTTAAATTAAACTTTTATAATAACATTTCTGTTTTAAAATGATTTACATATAATTACTGGCCATTTACTGGTCTTTGATTAGTAAAGTTTCTTGCGAAATTGTTACAATTGACATTTGAGTGTATCTGACAGTTAGATGTTTTCATAGCCAAGATTAGCCATGATGGTTTTTTGGTGGATTTCTTTTAAATTACATTTTGAATTCAGCCTGATGGGCTTCACTTAGTTATCATATTTGTTTGTGTTATGTGTTGATCCTGTTTGTGTTCTAATCATTATTCAATACAGCTTTCATTACACATATTTTAAAATATAATAATTAGGCTTATGGACTGCAAGTTCCCTTCAGCCATATCCTCTTCATAACATTGAACCAAACTATTCTTTATAAGTTACTACTTTAAGTGATAAACATCATCACTTCTTGCAAATTTATGAAAGTTATTTCCCCTTTCAACATGGGGTGTTTTATTCATGGTAGTCTTAATTTTAAAACAAAACTTTATTTCTATACTACTATTTCCTCCATACCATGTTAATACAAACTGTCTTTGTCTGGGCTTTCTCCCTGAATAGTTTTACATGCTTCTTTTACATCTACTTGAAATATTACTTTTAATTATTTTTACTTATATAAACGTGTACAAGATCACTCAAATCATTGATTGTTTATCAATGCTTTATAAAGTGTTTTCTTACTTATCATTACATTTTTACTGCTTAACATAACTATTTCCCTGTATCACCTTCACCTTTAATTAATAGAGGTTCATCACTGATACACTTTCACTATTTTTAGGGTATTTACACTTTCACTATTACACTTTACTTAGGTTCACTGTTTATATTGAGTGTTATTTAATGGGTAATCCCTATACTTTTCTCCTATTATTTCTCTCTATTTCTTTACAGCATAATATTGATTATTAATAAGATTAGGTTATTTATTTTTTGTTAAATCTAACCTTTCTAATTGTGTTAGTGTACTTTTCTACACTACGTTACTTTACAATCGTCTTTTGTCTTTAAAATAAGTACATAAGTTAATTCAATTATAATAATACTATTTGTTTCATTAATGGATAATTATTTGGGGTTTATTTACAGTATTCTATCCTTGAGTCTACTGTTTTTCCCCTTTATATGTGTGTTAGGTTCCCCTTGGGTTTAATCTGTCTCCTCTTCCTCTTCTTCTTCATCTTCATCTTCTTCAATTGTCTTCATCTTGGTTCGGTTCTCCTCTTCTCATCTGATTTGAATTCTGTTTATTCGTAGGGATCTGTTCTCTTCCTTTGATTCTTCTTTAGTTCTGGTTTCTTATCTTCCTTTGTTAGTTCATAATTGTTTGGTCCATCACCTTTTTTTTCTTGAGTATGTTACGTGGTTCCTTCTTTGTGTTTTTGTTGTTGGGTCAATCACTTGGGTTGGGTAATATCGTCGTTCGTCGTGTCATAATATTTATATTTTATACATTTTTTAACATTTTATTTTATATGAAGTATTTTTATATTAAGAATTATCTTTTTATCCCCGGTACGGGGTTTGGCTTAATTGTGTTGTACCATAATGCCTCTCCTCTAAAATTGATCATTTTGAT
This sequence comes from Magicicada septendecula, assembly GCA_034769895.1. Lineage (NCBI taxonomy): Eukaryota > Metazoa > Arthropoda > Insecta > Hemiptera > Cicadidae > Magicicada > Magicicada septendecula. Next base: position 246,697,436 of record CM068371.1, on the reverse strand, counting down.
AAAACACTAGCTTAGTTTTTTATGAAATTATCAGTTATAGATAACCTTTTTCCTTTTCTTTCTTGTTTGTTTCTCCATTCTTTGTTTCTCTTCTTACTTAATTCATTCCATTTTATTTGGATCTGTTTTTATTTATTTCCATTGGTGCATTTTCCCTCATACACAATTTTTTCCCTAACTTTTTAGTAGTTGGTTTCTCCCATTACTACTCATTTTTCTGAGACCAGAGGCACATCATCTCTGCTCAGTTTATTTGGATTGCTGGACTTTTCAACAGTCAATCTTAAATACCTTTTTTGTCAACTTGTGACTTAAATCAATAATAATAATATAATATAATATAATATAATAATATACTTTGGGATTGTCCACCTTGTGGTTTGTTTTTAGATCACTTTGGCTTTTTACTCATTCTTCCTTCCGCTATACCTTAACTATATACTATCATCTACTCATACACTTGATTGTTTTTATATTTATTCATATGTTAATTTCATCATTTCTAACTTTTCATTATTTTGTTTTCAATGCTCGTTGTGATCATTTTAATTGTCTTAGACATTTTTTATTCTTTGCTTAGTCATTTAGCAAGATTCTGCTTTAGCCATATTTGTATATTCGTTTTATATACAAGTTCTCTCTCCTCCTTGTACCAGTTCACATTTCTTTTTTTTTCTTAGAATACTTTTGATTCATTATAATTTCAGGTATTTATCTGAGTAATTTGAGCTTGATTTTATTTTTGTTTATTTTATTCTGTATTAAATATCATTTTTGATAATTCTTTGGTAAGTTAATTGTCTTACCTTAAAGGAATGTTTGTAGCGTATTCCTTTTTAGTTATTTTTTGTTTAATTATAATAGTAAGTTTGTGATTCTTACATTTTTATTATATAGGAATGTGTGTAACTTATTCCTTATTATCTCACTTTTTTACTTCATACTTCATATATCAAATTTTTTATTAGACTGTAAATTGATTTAAATTGAAAGGAATTTGTGTAACGGTTTCCTTTGTTTTTTACATTATTATTCAATTATATTAATTCTTTTTATTCCGCATATATCATCTAAATAATTGAGTAAGTTGCTCTTACAATCTCTTTTGGAATTTTGAAATATGTTTCATTTCATAATGGTTTCATTCTTCTTCGTAAAACTTTTTTATCGAAGTTTGGTTATAAACTCCCTTTATTTTTCTTGTATTTATATTGCTTATCTGGTAAGTATTATTACCATTATCTTTTGTGATGATATACGGTCCGGTATATAGCAATAATAATTTCTTTGCTATACCTTCCATTGTACTTGGCAGTTCACGATTTTTAATTAATATTTTTTCTCCCTCTTTATATTTGATTATTTTGGGTTGTTTTTTTTGCATATTTGGCCTTTTGTTTCTCAATCTTTTCCATTATTAGGCTGTACCATTTGTTTTTATCATACGGGTCTTCTGGGTTTTTTGGGAATTCTATTATCTCTTGGATCTCTCTATTTGGCTTTCTCTCGAACATCATTAAGTATGGTGTATTCTCAGTAAATTGGTGATAGCTGATATTTAAAAACACTTCGGTTGAAGATAAATATTTGTACCATTCTCTCTGGTTATTATGACAATAAGTTCGCAAAATGCGTCCCACCTCTCTCAACATTCTTTCTGCTAGATTACTACTAGGGTGGTATACTGAAGTTTTATATGTTTTAATGTTTAGTTTTAGTAATTCTTCTCTCCACCTTCTTCCCTTAAACTGCGTTCCATGATCGGTTATTATCATGTACGGTTTTCCAATCTCTGACATGTATTTATTTTTAATAATATCTAATATTTTCTTTGTTGTGGCTCTGTTTATAGCGTATAATTTGGTGTACTTGGTGTAATGGTCAAGTATGATCACAATGAACTTGTATCCATGTCTTCCTCCGCTACGTGGGAATGGTCCACATATGTCGAGGAACACCTTCTCTAGTTTGGCACTTGATGTGAACAATTTCACTATTATTTTGTGGTAATTGTTTGGCCTCTTCTTCGAGAAGTTCCTCTCGAATATCCTTTAAATAATTATTGTATATTATCGTAAACATTTTATTTTCCTTATCTGACGTGTTTCGACGTATCAACCCAAGTGATTGGTCATGTGAAGGGCGTTCATACTTTTTCACTGACCCTTTTAGTTTAAAGGTGCTTGCTGGCTGACGGCCAGGTTATTTGACTGGTCGTTCGTTTCATTGTTCAGCACTTGTTGCTGGTTATTTCCATTCTGAAGTGGTTCATTGTTCCTGCTCACTGATGGTTGATTGTCATTATTATTGGACGTGTGGTACCATGATTCTGGGTGCCAATTCGGGTTATATCTTCTGTGGTTATTCTGCCTTCTCCCCCTGATGAAATTTACTTGACGTCGGCCGTCGCTTCTATTTAGATTACCCCCGGGTCCCCGGTTGTACTGGTAACTAGGATGATACCGGTTGCCGTAGTAGTTATGGCCGTTGGGGTGACCATTGGTGTGTTGTTCAGGTTCAGCTCCTCTGTAACTATCATTCGGTCGGTTATTATTTGGGTTGTTTCTATTGTTATCTTGATTCCCTTGACGATGGTTTTGTTGACCTCTGTTACCTGGCTGATTACTCGGAGAATGATTCTGGGTATTTCTATTAAATGTCTGTTCTTCATTATTATTATTATTGTTTTGGCCCCAGTTATTCCGATTATTGTTTTGTGAATGATTGTATGGTACATTGAAATTAGTCGTATTATTATGTTCATTCCACTTGTTATACCGTTGGTTCAGGATCCGGTTTTTTCGGTATTGGCCATCATTCTCCAGGTCCTCCAATAGACTAGCCATTCCTTGAATTGTTTTTATTTGTCCTTGCCTTCGGGCCTTCTGTATTGCTTCTTCGTAATGATAACCCAGCTGTATTACCAAAGACTCCTCGGGTATCTTGGGTTCCAAATTTCTGGCTAAGCATACTTTTCCCAAAACGTAGGATGTTAAAGTGTGTCCCCCTTGTGACTCGTATCTTCCATTACTGATATCATTGCGGACCACATTCTGTGCGGACTCGGACCAATATTTCTCCCGGAATTGTTTCTTAAACTCTTGTGTGTCATTGATCTCGGGTCGAGTGGCCGTCCACCAGTTGTCATGGGTGTCTCGGAACATTTCATCGATCATACTCCTCACACTGGACCACCTGGTTTCTCTATTTTTTTCTATCAGCTCTTCTACCCGTTTGAGGAATTCTATCGGGTTCCTTCGGTAGCTGCGGAAATTAATCATCTCTCGATTTTCGCTGTTTATGATCTGTGTGTGATTATAAGGTTTCTCTCTTAATGCATCTAACTCTTCTTGCATTTGTTTCTCCCGTATACTTATCCCCTGGATTTTCTCTCTGTTTTCTCTGGTCATTCCGTCTAGTTTATCGATGACGGTGTATACTTTCTCCACACGATTGTTTACATCTATCTGTATCTCTTGGTGCCTCTCCTCCAGTTCCTTGACCACCTCCTGTTTGTTCTTCTGGCACCCTTCAGTAAGGACTTGGTAGAATTCCGTCGCTCTCAATTTACCTTCCTCCTCAACATTACTGATTTTATTGTTCAATTCTTCTCGGATTTTTATCACTGTTTCATTGGTCTCCGTTACTGTTTGCCTGATCTCCTCTCGACATTCGACTAGCTGTTGCTTCCATTCCTCCTTGGTTTTCTCACTTTCTTCCTCGATTTTCCGTTGGAGAATATCATGATTATTTTCCATCTTTTTATTTACTATTTCCAGATCCTCCTTGAACTGTTTCTTCAGCTCTTCGCTCTTCTTTTCCAATGCCTCCTGACTTCTCTTCAAGTCTTCATGGTTGCTCTCTATTTTGTCATTCAGGAATTCTATACTCTCCTTCATTTGCTTCTTCAATTCTTCACTGTTTAGGTCCAGTTTTTCCAATTTTTTATTCAACTCTTCTTTGTCTGACGCTAATTTCTTATTCAATTCTTCCTTGTCTGACTCTAATTTTTTATTTGTTTCCCTTGAGAGTTCTGCTATGAAATTCATCAGGTCTTGCATGCTCGGACCTCCCTTTGCTGTTTCATGGTCTCCAGCCCGTTGTTCTCTCTCACTATCTTGGATCGGTTTTTCCGGTTGGTTGTTTGCCATGGCTTCTGCTTCTATTTCTGGTTCAGGTGGGTTCGGATTTTCCAATTGGTCCTCCTGTGGATGTTCTTCCGACAGTTCTCCAGTCGTTTCCTCAACTTCTATTTCCTCAACTTCCTCCATTTCTTCTTGGTTTTCTTCTTGGTTTAATGCTGCCTTACCTTTAAGCCTCGTAACCATGCCGTGTCTATTCATAACCGCCGCTAGTTATTCTTTCTAGCCTCACGTTGCTGGTCGCCAATATGTAACGAAGTCAACGTGTTGCTTGTACCTGTTAAAATGTGTTCACACTTGTTTATTATGTGTATTAGTGTGAATGTAGTGTGTTTGCCTCACACCGGTCGTTACAATAATCGTATTCACTACTGGAGTCTGTAGCGTTGTCAAAATTACCAGTATAACCTACCTGTTAATTCATAGGGTTTGCGAATCCCGGGTGGCGCCAAATTGTTTCTATTAAAACAATTAAAATAGTTAAATTATAAGATGATACGTGTTATTAGCATGGACAGCTGGAGCATTCGAATGGTTCACGCCGCTATACAGGTTGCCGTCTCGACCACTCGTGATGAGCGCTAGTTGGTTATTGAATAAAACTTGCTAACACACATATACTCTACAACGTCCTATGAAATAAAAAGATAGTAATACTCTGTACTGTGATTTTAATACAAATTCAGTTATTAATTAATATGACAAAAGGATTATAAATGTTTTGATAACAAAATGCTTCGGTTTGTAACATGAAACACAAATATCTCAAGGTTGGCAAATCGATCTGAAAACAAATTATTTCTCTGCCGCTATGGCCACAGTTACATACAATATATTAGTCTGTTTAAAGTCTGGGGTTCTTTGGATTATGAAATAAGACATAAACGTTGGTTACATTAAAAAAAGTACACTACCATGCCTTATACGTACTTAGAAAGTATAATGTGTTTTTACAAAATGTTCGGTAGTGTCGTATTTTTGTTACAAAGTTGCACTCTTATGAGAGGTTATATTTTGATTAATAAAATCTTTTTACGTAAGTAAATTATGCATTAAAACCTTTGAAAGAAAATGATATTTGTTCAATAGTGAGAAATTTGATAATTTGAAAAATATTTAAAGTAATTTGGTTTTTTGGGATTAAGGAATTTATTCGATACTTATCAGTTCAGATAGTGTTGATATGTTGTCATCTGGGGTAGTGGATATTCTGCAAATTTGGACTGGTTTTAAGCTTCGAACATCTTTTTCAATCTTGTCTTGGAATTTCTGTTAACTAATTTATTGGTATTTGGTTCCAGGACATCGTTAATTCATGGTAGGTCGGCATCTATTTGTCTTGGTTCATCTTGGTTAACTTCCGAAACTTTTCGTAACTATTTAAAGTAAAATTTCAATCATCACAATTTTGCGTGCCGCTTACCCACGCGTCGTTTCTTCAAGTCTAATAAATTTAACGGAAAATAAGCCTTCAACGGCCCGTTACTATGGTAACATCAATCCTTGGATTGGTTAATTACTCTTTCGAAAGCATTGTTAAGAGGTTTGAATTTTTATTCAAATTTATTAAGTATTTTCCTAATGGTTTTATTCCTTTATAGTTCCTTTGGGGTAATAAATGATATCACTATTATCTTTCTTTCCTTTCAAAGTTTACAATGTTACCTCATAAGGTCATATTCTGTTATACATTAACTTTAGTCTAAATATGTGACATTTGATAAATTTCATATCTTTCTTAAATTAAACTTTTATAATAACATTTCTGTTTTAAAATGATTTACATATAATTACTGGCCATTTACTGGTCTTAGATTAGTAAAGTTTCTTGCGAAATTGTTACAATTGACATTTGAGTGTATCTGACAGTTAGATGTTTTCATAGCCAAGATTAGCCATGATGGTTTTTTGGTGGATTTCTTTTAAATTACATTTTGAATTCAGCCTGATGGGCTTCACTTAGTTATCATATTTGTTTGTGTTATGTGTTGATCCTGTTTGTGTTCTAATCATTATTCAATACAGCTTTCATTACACATATTTTAAAATATAATAATTAGGCTTATGGACTGCAAGTTCCCTTCAGCCATATCCTCTTCATAACATTGAACCAAACTATTCTTTATAAGTTACTACTTTAAGTGATAAACATCATCACTTCTTGCAAATTTATGAAAGTTATTTCCCCTTTCAACATGGGGTGTTTTATTCATGGTAGTCTTAATTTTAAAACAAAACTTTATTTCTATACTACTATTTCCTCCATACCATGTTAATACAAACTGTCTTTGTCTGGGCTTTCTCCCTGAATAGTTTTACATGCTTCTTTTACATCTACTTGAAATATTACTTTTAATTATTTTTACTTATATAAACGTGTACAAGATCACTCAAATCATTGATTGTTTATCAATGCTTTATAAAGTGTTTTCTTACTTATCATTACATTTTTACTGCTTAACATAACTATTTCCCTGTATCACCTTCACCTTTAATTAATAGAGGTTCATCACTGATACACTTTCACTATTTTTAGGGTATTTACACTTTCACTATTACACTTTACTTAGGTTCACTGTTTATATTGAGTGTTATTTAATGGGTAATCCCTATACTTTTCTCCTATTATTTCTCACTATTTCTTTACAGCATAATATTGATTATTAATAAGATTAGGTTATTTATTTTTTGTTAAATCTAACCTTTCTAATTGTGTTAGTGTACTTTTCTACACTACGTTACTTTACAATCGTCTTTTGTCTTTAAAATAAGTACATAAGTTAATTCAATTATAATAATACTATTTGTTTCATTAATGGATAATTATTTGGGGTTTATTTACAGTATTCTATCCTTGAGTCTACTGTTTTTCCCCTTTATATGTGTGTTAGGTTCCCCTTGGGTTTAATCTGTCTCCTCTTCCTCTTCTTCTTCATCTTCATCTTCTTCAATTGTCTTCATCTTGGTTCGGTTCTCCTCTTCTCATCTGATTTGAATTCTGTTTATTCGTAGGGATCTGTTCTCTTCCTTTGATTCTTCTTTAGTTCTGGTTTCTTATCTTCCTTTGTTAGTTCATAATTGTTTGGTCCATCACCTTTTTTTTCTTGAGTATGTTACGTGGTTCCTTCTTTGTGTTTTTGTTGTTGGGTCAATCACTTGGGTTGGGTAATATCGTCGTTCGTCGTGTCATAATATTTATATTTTATACATTTTTTAAACATTTTATTTTATATGAAGTATTTTTATATTAAGAATTATCTTTTTTATCCCCGGTACGGGGTTTGGCTTAATTGTGTTGTAACATAATGCCTCTCCTCTAAAATTGATCATTTTGATAAAACACTAGCATAGTTTTTTTTTTAATTATCAGTTATAGATAACCTTTTTCCTTTTCTTTCTTGTTTGTTTCTCCATTCTTCGTTTCTCTTCTTACTTAATTCATTCCATTTTATTTGGATCTGTTTTTATTTATTTCCATTGGTGCATTTTCCCTCATACACAATTTTTTCCCTAACTTTATAGTAGTTGGTTTCTCCCATTACTACTCATTTTTCAGAGACCAGAGGCACATCATCTCTGCTCAGTTTATTTGGATTGCTGGACTTTTCAACAGTCAATCTTAAATACCTTTTTTGTCAACTTGTGACTTAAATCAATAATAATAATATAATATAATATAATATAATAATATACTTTGGGATTGTCCACCTTGTGGTTTGTTTTTAGATCACTTTGGCTTTTTACTCATTCTTCCTTCCGCTATACCTTAACTATATACTATCATCTACTCATACACTTGATTGTTTTTATATTTATTCATATGTTAATTTCATCATTTCTAACTTTTCATTATTTTGTTTTCAATGCTCGTTGTGATCATTTTAATTGTCTTAGACATTTTTTATTCTTTGCTTAGTCATTTAGCAAGATTCTGCTTTAGCCATATTTGTATATTCGTTTTATATACAAGTTCTCTCTCCTCCTTGTACCAGTTCACATTTCTTTTTTTTTCTTAGAATACTTTTGATTCATTATAATTTCAGGTATTTATCTCAGTAATTTGAGCTTGATTTTATTTTTGTTTATATTATTCTGTATTAAATATCATTTTTGATAATTCTTTGGTAAGTTAATTGTCTTACCTTAAAGGAATGTTTGTAGCGTATTCCTTTTTAGTTATTTTTTGTTTAATTATAATAGTAAGTTTGTGATTCTTACATTTTTATTATATAGGAATGTGTGTAACTTATTCCTTATTATCTCACTTTTTTACTTCATACTTCATATATCAAATTTTTTATTAGACTGTAAATTGATTTAAATTGAAAGGAATTTGTGTAACGGTTTCCTTTGTTTTTTACATTATTATTCAATTATATTAATTCTTTTTATTCCGCATATATCATCTAAATAATTGAGTAAGTTGCTCTTACAATCTCTTTTGGAATTTTGAAATATGTTTCATTTCATAATGGTTTCATTCTTCTTCGTAAAACTTTTTTATCGAAGTTTGGTTATAAACTCCCTTTATTTTTCTTGTATTTATATTGCTTATCTGGTAAGTATTATTACCATTATCTTTTGTGATGATATACGGTCCGGTATATAGCAATAATAATTTTTTTGCTATACCTTCCATTGTACTTGGCAGTTCACGATTTTTAATTAATATTTTTTCTCCCTCTTTATATTTGATTATTTTGGGTTGTTTTTTTGCATATTTGGCCTTTTGTTTCTCAATCTTTTCCATTATTAGGCTGTACCATTTGTTTTTATCATACGGGTCTTCTGGGTTTTTTGGGAATTCTATTATCTCTTGGATCTCTCTATTTGGCTTCCTCTCGAACATCATTAAGTATGGTGTATTCTCAGTAAATTGGTGATAGCTGATATTTAAAAACACTTCGGTTGAAGATAAATATTTGTACCATTCTCTCTGGTTATTATGACAATAAGTTCGCAAAATGCGTCCCGCCTCTCTCAACATTCTTTCTGCTAGATTACTACTAGGGTGGTATACTGAAGTTTTATATGTTTTAATGTTTAGTTTTAGTAATTCTTCTCTCCACCTTCTTCCCTTAAACTGCGTTCCATGATCGGTTATTATCATGTACGGTTTTCCAATCTCTGACATGTATTTATTTTTAATAATATCTAATATTTTCTTTGTTGTGGCTCTGTTTATAGCGTATAATTTGGTGTACTTGGTGTAATGGTCAAGTATGATCACAATGAACTTGTATCCATGTCTTCCTCCGCTACGTGGGAATGGTCCACATATGTCGAGGAACACCTTCTCTAGTTTGGCACTTGATGTGAACAATTTCACTATTATTTTGTGGTAATTGTTTGGCCTCTTCTTCGAGAAGTTCCTCTCGAATATCCTTTAAATAATTATTGTATATTATCGTAAACATTTTATTTTCCTTATCTGACGTTGTTCGACGTATCAACCCAAGTGATTGGTCATGTGAAGGGCGTTCATACTTTTTCACTGACCCTTTTAGTTTAAAGGTGGTTGCTGGCTGACGGCCAGGTTATTTGACTGTTCGTTCGTTTCATTGTTCAGCACTTGTTGCTGGTTATTTCCATTCTGAAGTGGTTCATTGTTCCTGCTCACTGATGGTTGATTGTCATTATTATTGGACGTGTGGTACCATGATTCTGGGTGCCAATTCGGGTTATATCTTCTGTGGTTATTCTGCCTTCTCCCCCTGATGAAATTTACTTGACGTCGGCCGTCGCTTCTATTTAGATTACCCCCGGGTCCCCGGTTGTACTGGTAACTAGGATGATGCCGGTTGCCGTAGTAGTTATGGCCGTTGGGGTGACCATTGGTGTGTTGTTCAGGTTCAGCTCCTCTGTAACTATCATTCGGTCGGTTATTATTTGGGCTGTTTCTATTGTTATCTTGATTCCCTTGACGATGGTTTTGTTGACCTCTGTTACCTGGCTGATTACTCGGAGAATGATTCTGGGTATTTCTATTAAATGTCTGTTCTTCATTATTATTATTATTGTTTCGGCCCCAGTTATTCCGATTATTGTTTTGTGAATGATTGTATGGTACATTGAAATTAGTCGTATTATTATGTTCATTCCACTTGTTATACCGTTGGTTCAGGATCCGGTTTTTTCGGTATTGGCCATCATTCTCCAGGTCCTCCAATAGACTAGCCATTCCTTGAATTGTTTTTATTTGTCCTTGCCTTCGGGCCTTCTGTATTGCTTCTTCGTAATGATAACCCAGCTGTATTACCAAAGACTCCTCGGGTATCTTGGGTTCCAAATTTCTGGCTAAGCATACTTTTCCCAAAACGTAGGATGTTAAAGTGTGTCCCCCTTGTGACTCGTATCTTCCATTACTGATATCATTGCGGACCACATTCTGTGCGGACTCGGACCAATATTTCTCCCGGAATTGTTTCTTAAACTCTTGTGTGTCATTGATCTCGGGTCGAGTGGCCGTCCACCAGTTGTCATGGGTGTCTCGGAACATTTCATCGATCATACTCCTCACACTGGACCACCTGGTTTCTCTATTTTTTTCTATCAGCTCTTCTACCCGTTTGAGGAATTCTATCGGGTTCCTTCGGTAGCTGCGGAAATTAATCATCTCTCGATTTTCGCTGTTTATGATCTGTGTGTGATTATAAGGTTTCTCTCTTAATGCATCTAACTCTTCTTGCATTTGTTTCTCCCGTATACTTATCCCCTGGATTTTCTCTCTGTTTTCTCTGGTCATTCCGTCTAGTTTATCGATGACGGTGTATACTTTCTCCACACGATTGTTTACATCTATCTGTATCTCTTGGTGCCTCTCCTCCAGTTCCTTGACCACCTCCTGTTTGTTCTTCTGGCACCCTTCAGTAAGGACTTGGTAGAATTCCGTCGCTCTCAATTTACCTTCCTCCTCAACATTACTGATTTTATTGTTCAATTCTTCTCGGATTTGTATCACTGTTTCATTGGTCTCCGTTACTGTTTGCCTGATCTCTTCTCGACATTCGACTAGCTGTTGCTTCCATTCCTCCTTGGTTTTCTCACTTTCTTCCTCGATTTTCCGTTGGAGAATATCATGATTATTTTCCATCTTTTTATTTACTATTTCCAGATCCTTCTTGAACTGTTTCTTCAGCTCTTCGCTCTTCTTTTCCAATGCCTCCTGACTTCTCTTCAAGTCTTCATGGTTGCTCTCTATTTTGTCATTCAGGAATTCTATACTCTCCTTCATTTGCTTCTTCAATTCTTCACTGTTTAGGTCCAGTTTTTCCAATTTTTTATTCAACTCTTCTTTGTCTGACGCTAATTTTTTATTCAATTCTTCCTTGTCTGACTCTAATTTTTCATTTGTTTCCCTTGAGAGTTCTGCTATGAAATTCATCAGGTCTTGCATGCTCGGACCTCCCTTTACTGTTTCATGGTCTCCAGCCCGTTGTTCTCTCTCACTATCTTGGATCGGTTTTTCCGGTTGGTTGTTTGCCATGGCTTCTGCTTCTATTTCTGGTTCAGGTGGGTTCGGATTTTCCAATTGGTCCTCCTGTGGATGTTCTTCCGACAGTTCTCCAGTCGTTTCCTCAACTTCTATTTCCTCAACTTCCTCCATTTCTTCTTGGTTTTCTTCTTGGTTTAATGCTGCCTTACCTTTAAGCCTCGTAACCATGCCGTGTCTATTCATAACCGCCGCTAGTTATTCTTTCTAGCCTCACGTTGCTGGTCGCCAATATGTAACGAAGTCAACGTGTTGCTTGTACCTGTTAAAATGTGTTCACACTTGTTTATTATGTGTATTAGTGTGAATGTAGTGTGTTTGCCTCACACCGGTCGTTACAATAATCGTATTCACTACTGGAGTCTGTAGCGTTGTCAAAATTACCAGTATAACCTGCCTGTTAATTCATAGGGGTTGCGAATCCCGGGTGGCGCCAAATTGTTTCTATTAAAACAATTAAAATAGTTAAATTATAAGATGATACGTGTTATTAGCATGGACAGCTGGAGCATTCGAATGGTTCACGCCGCTATACAGGTTGCCGTCTCGACCACTCGTGATGAGCGCTAGTTGGTTATTGAATAAAACTTGCTAACACACATATACTCTACAACGTCCTATGAAATAAAAAGATAGTAATACTCTGTACTGTGATTTTAATACAAATTCAGTTATTAATTAATATGACAAAAGGATTATAAATGTTTTGATAACAAAATGCTTCGGTTTGTAACATGAAACACAAATATCTCAAGGTTGGCAAATCGATCTGAAAACAAATTATTTCTCTGCCGCTATGGCCACAGTTACATACAATATATTAGTCTGTTTAAAGTCTGGGGTTCTTTGGATTATGAAATAAGACATAAACGTTGGTTACATTAAAAAAAGTACACTACCATGCCTTATACGTACTTAGAAAGTATAATGTGTTTTTACAAAATGTTCGGTAGTGTCGTATTTTTGTTACAAAGTTGCACTCTTATGAGAGGTTATATTTTGATTAATAAAATCTTTTTACGTAAGTAAATTATGCATTAAAACCTTTGAAAGAAAATGATATTTGTTCAATAGTGAGAAATTTGATCATTTGAAAAATATTTAAAGTAATTTGGTTTTTTGGGATTAAGGAATTTATTCGATACTTATCAGTTCAGATAGTGTTGATATGTTGTCATCTGGGGTAGTGGATATTCTGCAAATTTGGACTGGTTTTAAGCTTCGAACATCTTTTTCAATCTTGTCTTGGAATTTCTGTTAACTAATTTATTGGTATTTGGTTCCAGGACATCGTTAATTCATGGTAGGTCGGCATCTATTTGTCTTGGTTCATCTTGGTTAACTTCCGAAACTTTTCGTAACTATTTAAAGTAAAATTTCAATCATCACAATTTTGCGTGCCGCTTACCCACGCGTCGTTTCTTCAAGTCTAATAAATTTAACGGAAAATAAGCCTTCAACGGCCCGTTACTATGGTAACATCAATCCTTGGATTGGTTAATTACTCTTTCGAAAGCATTGTTAAGAGATTTGAATTTTTATTCAAATTTATTAAGTATTTTCCTAATGGTTTTATTCCTTTATAGTTCCTTTGGGGTAATAAATGATATCACTATTATCTTTCTTTCCTTTCAAAGTTTACAATGTTACCTCATAAGGTCATATTCTGTTATACATTAACTTTAGTCTAAATATGTGACATTTGATAAATTACATATCTTTCTTAAATTAAACTTTTATAATAACATTTCTGTTTTAAAATGATTTACATATAATTACTGGCCATTTACTGGTCTTAGATTAGTAAAGTTTCTTGCGAAATTGTTACAATTGACATTTGAGTGTATCTGACAGTTAGATGTTTTCATAGCCAAGATTAGCCATGATGGTTTTTTGGTGGATTTCTTTTAAATTACATTTTGAATTCAGCCTGATGGGCTTCACTTAGTTATCATATTTGTTTGTGTTATGTGTTGATCCTGTTTGTGTTCTAATCATTATTCAATACAGCTTTCATTACACATATTTTAAAATATAATAATTAGGCTTATGGACTGCAAGTTCCCTTCAGCCATATCCTCTTCATAACATTGAACCAAACTATTCTTTATAAGTTACTACTTTAAGTGATAAACATCATCACTTCTTGGAAATTTATGAAAGTTATTTCCCCTTTCAACATGGGGTGTTTTATTCATGGTAGTCTTAATTTTAAAACAAAACTTTATTTCTATACTACTATTTCCTCCATACCATGTTAATACAAACTGTCTTTGTCTGGGCTTTCTCCCTGAATAGTTTTACATGCTTCTTTTACATCTACTTGAAATATTACTTTTAATTATTTTTACTTATATAAACGTGTACAAGATCACTCAAATCATTGATTGTTTATCAATGCTTTATAAAGTGTTTTCTTACTTATCATTACATTTTTACTGCTTAACATAACTATTTCCCTGTATCACCTTCACCTTTAATTAATAGAGGTTCATCACTGATACACTTTCACTATTTTTAGGGTATTTACACTTTCACTATTACACTTTACTTAGGTTCACTGTTTATATTGAGTGTTATTTAATGGGTAATCCCTATACTTTTCTCCTATTATTTCTCACTATTTCTTTACAGCATAATATTGATTATTAATAAGATTAGGTTATTTATTTTTTGTTAAATCTAACCTTTCTAATTGTGTTAGTGTACTTTTCTACACTACGTTACTTTACAATCGTCTTTTGTCTTTAAAATAAGTACATAAGTTAATTCAATTATAATAATACTATTTGTTTCATTAATGGATAATTATTTGGGGTTTATTTACAGTATTCTATCCTTGAGTCTACTGTTTTTCCCCTTTATATGTGTGTTAGGTTCCCCTTGGGTTTAATCTGTCTCCTCTTCCTCTTCTTCTTCATCTTCATCTTCTTCAATTGTCTTCATCTTGGTTCGGTTCTCCTCTTCTCATCTGATTTGAATTCTGTTTATTCGTAGGGATCTGTTCTCTTCCTTTGATTCTTCTTTAGTTCTGGTTTCTTATCTTCCTTTGTTAGTTCATAATTGTTTGGTCCATCACCTTTTTTTTCTTGAGTATGTTACGTGGTTCCTTCTTTGTGTTTTTGTTGTTGGGTCAATCACTTGGGTTGGGTAATATCGTCGTTCGTCGTGTCATAATATTTATATTTTATACATTTTTTAAACATTTTATTTTATATGAAGTATTTTTATATTAAGAATTATCTTTTTTATCCCCGGTACGGGGTTTGGCTTAATTGTGTTGTAACATAATGCCTCTCCTCTAAAATTGATCATTTTGATAAAACACTAGCATAGTTTTTTTTTTAATTATCAGTTATAGATAACCTTTTTCCTTTTCTTTCTTGTTTGTTTCTCCATTCTTCGTTTCTCTTCTTACTTAATTCATTCCATTTTATTTGGATCTGTTTTTATTTATTTCCATTGGTGCATTTTCCCTCATACACAATTTTTTCCCTAACTTTATAGTAGTTGGTTTCTCCCATTACTACTCATTTTTCTGAGACCAGAGGCACATCATCTCTGCTCAGTTTATTTGGATTGCTGGACTTTTCAACAGTCAATCTTAAATACCTTTTTTGTCAACTTGTGACTTAAATCAATAATAATAATATAATATAATATAATATAATAATATACTTTGGGATTGTCCACCTTGTGGTTTGTTTTTAGATCACTTTGGCTTTTTACTCATTCTTCCTTCCGCTATACCTTAACTATATACTATCATCTACTCATACACTTGATTGTTTTTATATTTATTCATATGTTAATTTCATCATTTCTAACTTTTCATTATTTTGTTTTCAATGCTCGTTGTGATCATTTTAATTGTCTTAGACATTTTTTATTCTTTGCTTAGTCATTTAGCAAGATTCTGCTTTAGCCATATTTGTATATTCGTTTTATATACAAGTTCTCTCTCCTCCTTGTACCAGTTCACATTTCTTTTTTTTTCTTAGAATACTTTTGATTCATTATAATTTCAGGTATTTATCTCAGTAATTTGAGCTTGATTTTATTTTTGTTTATATTATTCTGTATTAAATATCATTTTTGATAATTCTTTGGTAAGTTAATTGTCTTACCTTAAAGGAATGTTTGTAGCGTATTCCTTTTTAGTTATTTTTTGTTTAATTATAATAGTAAGTTTGTGATTCTTACATTTTTATTATATAGGAATGTGTGTAACTTATTCCTTATTATCTCACTTTTTTACTTCATACTTCATATATGAAATTTTTTATTAGACTGTAAATTGATTTAAATTGAAAGGAATTTGTGTAACGGTTTCCTTTGTTTTTTACATTATTATTCAATTATATTAATTCTTTTATTCCGCATATATCATCTAAATAATTGAGTAAGTTGCTCTTACAATCTCTTTTGGAATTTTGAAATATGTTTCATTTCATAATGGTTTCATTCTTCTTCGTAAAACTTTTTTATCGAAGTTTGGTTATAAACTCCCTTTATTTTTCTTGTATTTATATTGCTTATCTGGTAAGTATTATTACCATTATCTTTTGTGATGATATACGGTCCGGTATATAGCAATAATAATTTCTTTGCTATACCTTCCATTGTACTTGGCAGTTCACGATTTTTAATTAATATTTTTTCTCCCTCTTTATATTTGATTATTTTGGGTTGTTTTTTTGCATATTTGGCCTTTTGTTTCTCAATCTTTTCCATTATTAGGCTGTACCATTTGTTTTTATCATACGGGTCTTCTGGGTTTTTTGGGAATTCTATTATCTCTTGGATCTCTCTATTTGGCTTCCTCTCGAACATCATTAAGTATGGTGTATTCTCAGTAAATTGGTGATAGCTGATATTTAAAAACACTTCGGTTGAAGATAAATATTTGTACCATTCTCTCTGGTTATTATGACAATAATTTCGAAAAATGCGTCCCGCCTCTCTCAATATTCTTTCTGCTAGATTACTACTAGGGTGGTATACTGAAGTTTTATATGTTTTAATGTTTAGTTTTAGTAATTCTTCTCTCCACCTTCTTCCCTTAAACTGCGTTCCATGATCGGTTATTATCATGTACGGTTTTCCAATCTCTGACATGTATTTATTTTTAATAATATCTAATATTTTCTTTGTTGTGGCTCTGTTTATAGCGTATAATTTGGTGTACTTGGTGTAATGGTCAAGTATGATCACAATGAACTTGTATCCATGTCTTCCTCCGCTACGTGGGAATGGTCCACATATGTCGAGGAACACCTTCTCTAGTTTGGC
Source organism: Magicicada septendecula (assembly GCA_034769895.1). Taxonomy (NCBI): domain Eukaryota; kingdom Metazoa; phylum Arthropoda; class Insecta; order Hemiptera; family Cicadidae; genus Magicicada; species Magicicada septendecula. The sequence goes on along the minus strand of CM068371.1, from coordinate 246,680,510 downwards.
ACTTGATGTGAACAATTTCACTATTATTTTGTGGTAATTGTTTGGCCTCTTCTTCGAGAAGTTCCTCTCGAATATCCTTTAAATAATTATTGTATATTATCGTAAACATTTTATTTTCCTTATCTGACGTTGTTCGACGTATCAACCCAAGTGATTGGTCATGTGAAGGGCGTTCATACTTTTTCACTGACCCTTTTAGTTTAAAGGTGGTTGCTGGCTGACGGCCAGGTTATTTGACTGGTCGTTCGTTTCATTGTTCAGCACTTGTTGCTGGTTATTTCCATTCTGAAGTGGTTCATTGTTCCTGCTCACTGATGGTTGATTGTCATTATTATTGGACGTGTGGTACCATGATTCTGGGTGCCAATTCGGGTTATATCTTCTGTGGTTATTCTGCCTTCTCCCCCTGATGAAATTTACTTGACGTCGGCCGTCGCTTCTATTTAGATTACCCCCGGGTCCCCGGTTGTACTGGTAACTAGGATGATACCGGTTGCCGTAGTAGTTATGGCCGTTGGGGTGACCATTGGTGTGTTGTTCAGGTTCAGCTCCTCTGTAACTATCATTCGGTCGGTTATTATTTGGGCTGTTTCTATTGTTATCTTGATTCCCTTGACGATGGTTTTGTTGACCTCTGTTACCTGGCTGATTACTCGGAGAATGATTCTGGGTATTTCTATTAAATGTCTGTTCTTCATTATTATTATTATTGTTTCGGCCCCAGTTATTCCGATTATTGTTTTGTGAATGATTGTATGGTACATTGAAATTAGTCGTATTATTATGTTCATTCCACTTGTTATACCGTTGGTTCAGGATCCGGTTTTTTCGGTATTGGCCATCATTCTCCAGGTCCTCCAATAGACTAGCCATTCCTTGAATTGTTTTTATTTGTCCTTGCCTTCGGGCCTTCTGTATTGCTTCTTCGTAATGATAACCCAGCTGTATTACCAAAGACTCCTCGGGTATCTTGGGTTCCAAATTTCTGGCTAAGCATACTTTTCCCAAAACGTAGGATGTTAAAGTGTGTCCCCCTTGTGACTCGTATCTTCCATTACTGATATCATTGCGGACCACATTCTGTGCGGACTCGGACCAATATTTCTCCCGGAATTGTTTCTTAAACTCTTGTGTGTCATTGATCTCGGGTCGAGTGGCCGTCCACCAGTTGTCATGGGTGTCTCGGAACATTTCATCGATCATACTCCTCACACTGGACCACCTGGTTTCTCTATTTTTTTCTGTCAGCTCTTCTACCCGTTTGAGGAATTCTATCGGGTTCCTTCGGTAGCTGCGGAAATGAATCATCTCTCGATTTTCGCTGTTTATGATCTGTGTGTGATTATAAGGTTTCTCTCTTAATGCATCTAACTCTTCTTGCATTTGTTTCTCCCGTATACTTATCCCCTGGATTTTCTCTCTGTTTTCTCTGGTCATTCCGTCTAGTTTATCGATGACGGTGTATACTTTCTCCACACGATTGTTTACATCTATCTGTATCTCTTGGTGCCTCTCCTCCAGTTCCTTGACCACCTCCTGTTTGTTCTTCTGGCACCCTTCAGTAAGGACTTGGTAGAATTCCGTCGCTCTCAATTTACCTTCCTCCTCAACATTACTGATTTTATTGTTCAATTCTTCTCGGATTTGTATCACTGTTTCATTGGTCTCCGTTACTGTTTGCCTGATCTCCTCTCGACATTCGACTAGCTGTTGCTTCCATTCCTCCTTGGTTTTCTCACTTTCTTCCTCGATTTTCCGTTGGAGAATATCATGATTATTTTCCATCTTTTTATTTACTATTTCCAGATCCTTCTTGAACTGTTTCTTCAGCTCTTCGCTCTTCTTTTCCAATGCCTCCTGACTTCTCTTCAAGTCTTCATGGTTGCTCTCTATTTTGTCATTCAGGAATTCTATACTCTCCTTCATTTGCTTCTTCAATTCTTCACTGTTTAGGTCCAGTTTTTCCAATTTTTTATTCAACTCTTCTTTGTCTGACGCTAATTTCTTATTCAATTCTTCCTTGTCTGACTCTAATTTTTTATTTGTTTCCCTTGAGAGTTCTGCTATGAAATTCATCAGGTCTTGCATGCTCGGACCTCCCTTTGCTGTTTCATGGTCTCCAGCCCGTTGTTCTCTCTCACTATCTTGGATCGGTTTTTCCGGTTGGTTGTTTGCCATGGCTTCTGCTTCTATTTCTGGTTCAGGTGGGTTCGGATTTTCCAATTGGTCCTCCTGTGGATGTTCTTCCGACAGTTCTCCAGTCGTTTCCTCAACTTCTATTTCCTCAACTTCCTCCATTTCTTCTTGGTTTTCTTCTTGGTTTAATGCTGCCTTACCTTTAAGCCTCGTAACCATGCCGTGTCTATTCATAACCGCCGCTAGTTATTCTTTCTAGCCTCACGTTGCTGGTCGCCAATATGTAACGAAGTCAACGTGTTGCTTGTACCTGTTAAAATGTGTTCACACTTGTTTATTATGTGTATTAGTGTGAATGTAGTGTGTTTGCCTCACACCGGTCGTTACAATAATCGTATTCACTACTGGAGTCTGTAGCGTTGTCAAAATTACCAGTATAACCTACCTGTTAATTCATAGGGGTTGCGAATCCCGGGTGGCGCCAAATTGTTTCTATTAAAACAATTAAAATAGTTAAATTATAAGATGATACGTGTTATTAGCATGGACAGCTGGAGCATTCGAATGGTTCACGCCGCTATACAGGTTGCCGTCTCGACCACTCGTGATGAGCGCTAGTTGGTTATTGAATAAAACTTGCTAACACACATATACTCTACAACGTCCTATGAAATAAAAAGATAGTAATACTCTGTACTGTGATTTTAATACAAATTCAGTTATTAATTAATATGACAAAAGGATTATAAATGTTTTGATAACAAAATGCTTCGGTTTGTAACATGAAACACAAATATCTCAAGGTTGGCAAATCGATCTGAAAACAAATTATTTCTCTGCCGCTATGGCCACAGTTACATACAATATATTAGTCTGTTTAAAGTCTGGGGTTCTTTGGATTATGAAATAAGACATAAACGTTGGTTACATTAAAAAAAGTACACTACCATGCCTTATACGTACTTAGAAAGTATAATGTGTTTTTACAAAATGTTCGGTAGTGTCGTATTTTTGTTACAAAGTTGCACTCTTATGAGAGGTTATATTTTGATTAATAAAATCTTTTTACGTAAGTAAATTATGCATTAAAACCTTTGAAAGAAAATGATATTTGTTCAATAGTGAGAAATTTGATCATTTGAAAAATATTTAAAGTAATTTGGTTTTTTGGGATTAAGGAATTTATTCGATACTTATCAGTTCAGATAGTGTTGATATGTTGTCATCTGGGGTAGTGGATATTCTGCAAATTTGGACTGGTTTTAAGCTTCGAACATCTTTTTCAATCTTGTCTTGGAATTTCTGTTAACTAATTTATTGGTATTTGGTTCCAGGACATCGTTAATTCATGGTAGGTCGGCATCTATTTGTCTTGGTTCATCTTGGTTAACTTCCGAAACTTTTCGTAACTATTTAAAGTAAAATTTCAATCATCACAATTTTGCGTGCCGCTTACCCACGCGTCGTTTCTTCAAGTCTAATAAATTTAACGGAAAATAAGCCTTCAACGGCCCGTTACTATGGTAACATCAATCCTTGGATTGGTTAATTACTCTTTCGAAAGCATTGTTAAGAGATTTGAATTTTTATTCAAATTTATTAAGTATTTTCCTAATGGTTTTATTCCTTTATAGTTCCTTTGGGGTAATAAATGATATCACTATTATCTTTCTTTCCTTTCAAAGTTTACAATGTTACCTCATAAGGTCATATTCTGTTATACATTAACTTTAGTCTAAATATGTGACATTTGATAAATTACATATCTTTCTTAAATTAAACTTTTATAATAACATTTCTGTTTTAAAATGATTTACATATAATTACTGGCCATTTACTGGTCTTAGATTAGTAAAGTTTCTTGCGAAATTGTTACAATTGACATTTGAGTGTATCTGACAGTTAGATGTTTTCATAGCCAAGATTAGCCATGATGGTTTTTTGGTGGATTTCTTTTAAATTACATTTTGAATTCAGCCTGATGGGCTTCACTTAGTTATCATATTTGTTTGTGTTATGTGTTGATCCTGTTTGTGTTCTAATCATTATTCAATACAGCTTTCATTACACATATTTTAAAATATAATAATTAGGCTTATGGACTGCAAGTTCCCTTCAGCCATATCCTTTTCATAACATTGAACCAAACTATTCTTTATAAGTTACTACTTTAAGTGATAAACATCATCACTTCTTGGAAATTTATGAAAGTTATTTCCCCTTTCAACATGGGGTGTTTTATTCATGGTAGTCTTAATTTTAAAACAAAACTTTATTTCTATACTACTATTTCCTCCATACCATGTTAATACAAACTGTCTTTGTCTGGGCTTTCTCCCTGAATAGTTTTACATGCTTCTTTTACATCTACTTGAAATATTACTTTTAATTATTTTTACTTATATAAACGTGTACAAGAGCACTCAAATCATTGATTGTTTATCAATGCTTTATAAAGTGTTTTCTTACTTATCATTACATTTGTACTGCTTAACATAACTATTTCCCTGTATCACCTTCACCTTTAATTAATAGAGGTTCATCACTGATACACTTTCACTATTTTTAGGGTATTTACACTTTCACTATTACACTTTACTTAGGTTCACTGTTTATATTGAGTGTTATTTAATGGGTAATCCCTATACTTTTCTCCTATTATTTCTCACTATTTCTTTACAGCATAATATTGATTATTAATAAGATTAGGTTATTTATTTTTTGTTAAATCTAACCTTTCTAATTGTGTTAGTGTACTTTTCTACACTACGTTACTTTACAATCGTCTTTTGTCTTTAAAATAAGTACATAAGTTAATTCAATTATAATAATACTATTTGTTTCATTAATGGATAATTATTTGGGGTTTATTTACAGTATTCTATCCTTGAGTCTACTGTTTTTCCCCTTTATATGTGTGTTAGGTTCCCCTTGGGTTTAATCTGTCTCCTCTTCCTCTTCTTCTTCATCTTCATCTTCTTCAATTGTCTTCATCTTGGTTCGGTTCTCCTCTTCTCATCTGATTTGAATTCTGTTTATTCGTAGGGATCTGTTCTCTTCCTTTGATTCTTCTTTAGTTCTGGTTTCTTATCTTCCTTTGTTAGTTCATAATTGTTTGGTCCATCACCTTTTTTTTCTTGAGTATGTTACGTGGTTCCTTCTTTGTGTTTTTGTTGTTGGGTCAATCACTTGGGTTGGGTAATATCGTCGTTCGTCGTGTCATAATATTTATATTTTATACATTTTTTAAACATTTTATTTTATATGAAGTATTTTTATATTAAGAATTATCTTTTTTATCCCCGGTACGGGGTTTGGCTTAATTGTGTTGTAACATAATGCCTCTCCTCTAAAATTGATCATTTTGATAAAACACTAGCATAGTTTTTTTTTAATTATCAGTTATAGATAACCTTTTTCCTTTTATTTCTTGTTTGTTTCTCCATTCTTCGTTTCTCTTCTTACTTAATTCATTCCATTTTATTTGGATCTGTTTTTATTTATTTCCATTGGTGCATTTTCCCTCATACACAATTTTTTCCCTAACTTTATAGTAGTTGGTTTCTCCCATTACTACTCATTTTTCTGAGACCAGAGGCACATCATCTCTGCTCAGTTTATTTGGATTGCTGGACTTTTCAACAGTCAATCTTAAATACCTTTTTTGTCAACTTGTGACTTAAATCAATAATAATAATATAATATAATATAATATAATATAATAATATACTTTGGGATTGTCCACCTTGTGGTTTGTTTTTAGATCACTTTGGCTTTTTACTCATTCTTCCTTCCGCTATACCTTAACTATATACTATCATCTACTCATACACTTGATTGTTTTTATATTTATTCATATGTTAATTTCATCATTTCTAACTTTTCATTATTTTGTTTTCAATGCTCGTTGTGATCATTTTAATTGTCTTAGACATTTTTTATTCTTTGCTTAGTCATTTAGCAAGATTCTGCTTTAGCCATATTTGTATATTCGTTTTATATACAAGTTCTCTCTCCTCCTTGTACCAGTTCACATTTCTTTTTTTTTCTTAGAATACTTTTGATTCATTATAATTTCAGGTATTTATCTCAGTAATTTGAGCTTGATTTTATTTTTGTTTATATTATTCTGTATTAAATATCATTTTTGATAATTCTTTGGTAAGTTAATTGTCTTACCTTAAAGGAATGTTTGTAGCGTATTCCTTTTTAGTTATTTTTTGTTTAATTATAATAGTAAGTTTGTGATTCTTACATTTTTATTATATAGGAATGTGTGTAACTTATTCCTTATTATCTCACTTTTTTACTTCATACTTCATATATCAAAGATTTTATTAGACTGTAAATTGATTTAAATTGAAAGGAATTTGTGTAACGGTTTCCTTTGTTTTTTACATTATTATTCAATTATATTAATTCTTTTTATTCCGCATATATCATCTAAATAATTGAGTAAGTTGCTCTTACAATCTCTTTTGGAATTTTGAAATATGTTTCATTTCATAATGGTTTCATTCTTCTTCGTAAAACTTTTTTATCGAAGTTTGGTTATAAACTCCCTTTATTTTTCTTGTATTTATATTGCTTATCTGGTAAGTATTATTACCATTATCTTTTGTGATGATATACGGTCCGGTATATAGCAATAATAATTTCTTTGCTATACCTTCCATTGTACTTGGCAGTTCACGATTTTTAATTAATATTTTTTCTCCCTCTTTATATTTGATTATTTTGGGTTGTTTTTTTGCATATTTGGCCTTTTGTTTCTCAATCTTTTCCATTATTAGGCTGTACCATTTGTTTTTATCATACGGGTCTTCTGGGTTTTTTGGGAATTCTATTATCTCTTGGATCTCTCTATTTGGCTTCCTCTCGAACATCATTAAGTATGGTGTATTCTCAGTAAATTGGTGATAGCTGATATTTAAAAACACTTCGGTTGAAGATAAATATTTGTACCATTCTCTCTGGTTATTATGACAATAAGTTCGCAAAATGCGTCCCACCTCTCTCAACATTCTTTCTGCTAGATTACTACTAGGGTGGTATACTGAAGTTTTATATGTTTTAATGTTTAGTTTTAGTAATTCTTCTCTCCACCTTCTTCCCTTAAACTGCGTTCCATGATCGGTTATTATCATGTACGGTTTTCCAATCTCTGACATGTATTTATTTTTAATAATATCTAATATTTTCTTTGTTGTGGCTCTGTTTATAGCGTATAATTTGGTGTACTTGGTGTAATGGTCAAGTATGATCACAATGAACTTGTATCCATGTCTTCCTCCGCTACGTGGGAATGGTCCACATATGTCGAGGAACACCTTCTCTAGTTTGGCACTTGATGTGAACAATTTCACTATTATTTTGTGGTAATTGTTTGGCCTCTTCTTCGAGAAGTTCCTCTCGAATATCCTTTAAATAATTATTGTATATTATCGTAAACATTTTATTTTCCTTATCTGACGTTGTTCGACGTATCAACCCAAGTGATTGGTCATGTGAAGGGCGTTCATACTTTTTCACTGACCCTTTTAGTTTAAAGGTGGTTGCTGGCTGACGGCCAGGTTATTTGACTGGTCGTTCGTTTCATTGTTCAGCACTTGTTGCTGGTTATTTCCATTCTGAAGTGGTTCATTGTTCCTGCTCACTGATGGTTGATTGTCATTATTATTGGACGTGTGGTACCATGATTCTGGGTGCCAATTCGGGTTATATCTTCTGTGGTTATTCTGCCTTCTCCCCCTGATGAAATTTACTTGACGTCGGCCGCCGCTTCTATTTAGATTACCCCCGGGTCACCGGTTGTACTGGTAACTAGGATGATACCGGTTGCCGTAGTAGTTATGGCCGTTGGGGTGACCATTGGTGTGTTGTTCAGGTTCAGCTCCTATGTAACTATCATTCGGTCGGTTATTATTTGGGCTGTTTCTATTGTTATCTTGATTCCCTTGACGATGGTTTTGTTGACCTCTGTTACCTGGCTGATTACTCGGAGAATGATTCTGGGTATTTCTATTAAATGTCTGTTCTTCATTATTATTATTATTGTTTCGGCCCCAGTTATTCCGATTATTGTTTTGTGAATGATTGTATGGTACATTGAAATTAGTCGTATTATTATGTTCATTCCACTTGTTATACCGTTGGTTCAGGATCCGGTTTTTTCGGTATTGGCCATCATTCTCCAGGTCCTCCAATAGACTAGCCATTCCTTGAATTGTTTTTATTTGTCCTTGCCTTCGGGCCTTCTGTATTGCTTCTTCGTAATGATAACCCAGCTGTATTACCAAAGACTCCTCGGGTATCTTGGGTTCCAAATTTCTGGCTAAGCATACTTTTCCCAAAAAGTAGGATGTTAAAGTGTGTCCCCCTTGTGACTCGTATCTTCCATTACTGATATCATTGCGGACCACATTCTGTGTGGACTCGGACCAATATTTCTCCCGGAATTGTTTCTTAAACTCTTGTGTGTCATTGATCTCGGGTCGAGTGGCCGTCCACCAGTTGTCATGGGTGTCTCGGAACATTTCATCGATCATACTCCTCACACTGGACCACCTGGTTTCTCTATTTTTTTCTATCAGCTCTTCTACCCGTTTGAGGAATTCTATCGGGTTCCTTCGGTAGCTGCGGAAATTAATCATCTCTCGATTTTCGCTGTTTATGATCTGTGTGTGATTATAAGGTTTCTCTCTTAATGCATCTAACTCTTCTTGCATTTGTTTCTCCCGTATACTTATCCCCTGGATTTTCTCTCTGTTTTCTCTGGTCATTCCGTCTAGTTTATCGATGACGGTGTATACTTTCTCCACACGATTGTTTACATCTATCTGTATCTCTTGGTGCCTCTCCTCCAGTTCCTTGACCACCTCCTGTTTGTTCTTCTGGCACCCTTCAGTAAGGACTTGGTAGAATTCCGTCGCTCTCAATTTACCTTCCTCCTCAACATTACTGATTTTATTGTTCAATTCTTCTCGGATTTGTATCACTGTTTCATTGGTCTCCGTTACTGTTTGCCTGATCTCCTCTCGACATTCGACTAGCTGTTGCTTCCATTCCTCCTTGGTTTTCTCACTTTCTTCCTCGATTTTCCGTTGGAGAATATCATGATTATTTTCCATCTTTTTATTTACTATTTCCAGATCCTTCTTGAACTGTTTCTTCAGCTCTTCGCTCTTCTTTTCCAATGCCTCCTGACTTCTCTTCAAGTCTTCATGGTTGCTCTCTATTTTGTCATTCAGGAATTCTATACTCTCCTTCATTTGCTTCTTCAATTCTTCACTGTTTAGGTCCAGTTTTTCCAATTTTTTATTCAACTCTTCTTTGTCTGACGCTAATTTCTTATTCAATTCTTCCTTGTCTGACTCTAATTTTTTATTTGTTTCCCTTGAGAGTTCTGCTATGAAATTCATCAGGTCTTGCATGCTCGGACCTCCCTTTGCTGTTTCATGGTCTCCAGCCCGTTGTTCTCTCTCACTATCTTGGATCGGTTTTTCCGGTTGGTTGTTTGCCATGGCTTCTGCTTCTATTTCTGGTTCAGGTGGGTTCGGATTTTCCAATTGGTCCTCCTGTGGATGTTCTTCCGACAGTTCTCCAGTCGTTTCCTCAACTTCTATTTCCTCAACTTCCTCCATTTCTTCTTGGTTTTCTTCTTGATTTAATGCTGCCTTACCTTTAAGCCTCGTAACCATGCCGTGTCTATTCATAACCGCCGCTAGTTATTCTTTCTAGCCTCACGTTGCTGGTCGTCAATATGTAACGAAGTCAACGTGTTGCTTGTACCTGTTAAAATGTGTTCACACTTGTTTATTATGTGTATTAGTGTGAATGTAGTGTGTTTGCCTCACACCGGTCGTTACAATAATCGTATTCACTACTGGAGTCTGTAGCGTTGTCAAAATTACCAGTATAACCTACCTGTTAATTCATAGGGGTTGCGAATCCCGGGTGGCGCCAAATTGTTTCTATTAAAACAATTAAAATAGTTAAATTATAAGATGATACGTGTTATTAGCATGGACAGCTGGAGCATTCGAATGGTTCACGCCGCTATACAGGTTGCCGTCTCGACCACTCGTGATGAGCGCTAGTTGGTTATTGAATAAAACTTGCTAACACACATATACTCTACAACGTCCTATGAAATAAAAAGATAGTAATACTCTGTACTGTGATTTTAATACAAATTCAGTTATTAATTAATATGACAAAAGGATTATAAATGTTTTGATAACAAAATGCTTCGGTTTGTAACATGAAACACAAATATCTCAAGGTTGGCAAATCGATCTGAAAACAAATTATTTCTCTGCCGCTATGGCCACAGTTACATACAATATATTAGTCTGTTTAAAGTCTGGGGTTCTTTGGATTATGAAATAAGACATAAACGTTGGTTACATTAAAAAAAGTACACTACCATGCCTTATACGTACTTAGAAAGTATAATGTGTTTTTACAAAATGTTCGGTAGTGTCGTATTTTTGTTACAAAGTTGCACTCTTATGAGAGGTTATATTTTGATTAATAAAATCTTTTTACGTAAGTAAATTATGCATTAAAACCTTTGAAAGAAAATGATATTTGTTCAATAGTGAGAAATTTGATCATTTGAAAAATATTTAAAGTAATTTGGTTTTTTGGGATTAAGGAATTTATTCGATACTTATCAGTTCAGATAGTGTTGATATGTTGTCATCTGGGGTAGTGGATATTCTGCAAATTTGGACTGGTTTTAAGCTTCGAACATCTTTTTCAATCTTGTCTTGGGATTTCTGTTAACTAATTTATTGGTATTTGGTTCCAGGACATCGTTAATTCATGGTAGGTCGGCATCTATTTGTCTTGGTTCATCTTGGTTAACTTCCGAAACTTTTCGTAACTATTTAAAGTAAAATTTCAATCATCACAATTTTGCGTGCCGCTTACCCACGCGTCGTTTCTTCAAGTCTAATAAATTTAACGGAAAATAAGCCTTCAACGGCCCGTTACTATGGTAACATCAATCCTTGGATTGGTTAATTACTCTTTCGAAAGCATTGTTAAGAGATTTGAATTTTTATTCAAATTTATTAAGTATTTTCCTAATGGTTTTATTCCTTTATAGTTCCTTTGGGGTAATAAATGATATCACTATTATCTTTCTTTCCTTTCAAAGTTTACAATGTTACCTCATAAGGTCATATTCTGTTATACATTAACTTTAGTCTAAATATGTGACATTTGATAAATTACATATCTTTCTTAAATTAAACTTTTATAATAACATTTCTGTTTTAAAATGATTTACATATAATTACTGGCCATTTACTGGTCTTAGATTAGTAAAGTTTCTTGCGAAATTGTTACAATTGACATTTGAGTGTATCTGACAGTTAGATGTTTTCATAGCCAAGATTAGCCATGATGGTTTTTTGGTGGATTTCTTTTAAATTACATTTTGAATTCAGCCTGATGGGCTTCACTTAGTTATCATATTTGTTTGTGTTATGTGTTGATCCTGTTTGTGTTCTAATCATTATTCAATACAGCTTTCATTACACATATTTTAAAATATAATAATTAGGCTTATGGACTGCAAGTTCCCTTCAGCCATATCCTTTTCATAACATTGAACCAAACTATTCTTTATAAGTTACTACTTTAAGTGATAAACATCATCACTTCTTGGAAATTTATGAAAGTTATTTCCCCTTTCAACATGGGGTGTTTTATTCATGGTAGTCTTAATTTTAAAACAAAACTTTATTTCTATACTACTATTTCCTCCATACCATGTTAATACAAACTGTCTTTGTCTGGGCTTTCTCCCTGAATAGTTTTACATGCTTCTTTTACATCTACTTGAAATATTACTTTTAATTATTTTTACTTATATAAACGTGTACAAGATCACTCAAATCATTGATTGTTTATCAATGCTTTATAAAGTGTTTTCTTACTTATCATTACATTTTTACTGCTTAACATAACTATTTCCCTGTATCACCTTCACCTTTAATTAATAGAGGTTCATCACTGATACACTTTCACTATTTTTAGGGTATTTACACTTTCACTATTACACTTTACTTAGGTTCACTGTTTATATTGAGTGTTATTTAATGGGTAATCCCTATACTTTTCTCCTATTATTTCTCACTATTTCTTTACAGCATAATATTGATTATTAATAAGATTAGGTTATTTATTTTTTGTTAAATCTAACCTTTCTAATTGTGTTAGTGTACTTTTCTACACTACGTTACTTTACAATCGTCTTTTGTCTTTAAAATAAGTACATAAGTTAATTCAATTATAATAATACTATTTGTTTCATTAATGGATAATTATTTGGGGTTTATTTACAGTATTCTATCCTTGAGTCTACTGTTTTTCCCCTTTATATGTGTGTTAGGTTCCCCTTGGGTTTAATCTGTCTCCTCTTCCTCTTCTTCTTCATCTTCATCTTCTTCAATTGTCTTCATCTTGGTTCGGTTCTCCTCTTCTCATCTGATTTGAATTCTGTTTATTCGTAGGGATCTGTTCTCTTCCTTTGATTCTTCTTTAGTTCTGGTTTCTTATCTTCCTTTGTTAGTTCATAATTGTTTGGTCCATCACCTTTTTTTTCTTGAGTATGTTACGTGGTTCCTTCTTTGTGTTTTTGTTGTTGGGTCAATCACTTGGGTTGGGTAATATCGTCGTTCGTCGTGTCATAATATTTATATTTTATACATTTTTTAAACATTTTATTTTATATGAAGTATTTTTATATTAAGAATTATCTTTTTTATCCCCGGTACGGGGTTTGGCTTAATTGTGTTGTAACATAATGCCTCTCCTCTAAAATTGATCATTTTGATAAAACACTAGCATAGTTTTTTTTTAATTATCAGTTATAGATAACCTTTTTCCTTTTCTTTCTTGTTTGTTTCTCCATTCTTCGTTTCTCTTCTTACTTAATTCATTCCATTTTATTTGGATCTGTTTTTATTTATTTCCATTGGTGCATTTTCCCTCATACACAATTTTTTCCCTAACTTTATAGTAGTTGGTTTCTCCCATTACTACTCATTTTTCTGAGACCAGAGGCACATCATCTCTGCTCAGTTTATTTGGATTGCTGGACTTTTCAACAGTCAATCTTAAAAACCTTTTTTGTCAACTTGTGACTTAAATCAATAATAATAATATAATATAATATAATATAATATAATAATATACTTTGGGATTGTCCACCTTGTGGTTTGTTTTTAGATCACTTTGGCTTTTTACTCATTCTTCCTTCCGCTATACCTTAACTATATACTATCATCTACTCATACACTTGATTGTTTTTATATTTATTCATATGTTAATTTCATTATTTCTAACTTTTCATTATTTTGTTTTCAATGCTCGTTGTGATCATTTTAATTGTCTTAGACATTTTTTATTCTTTGCTTAGTCATTTAGCAAGATTCTGCTTTAGCCATATTTGTATATTCGTTTTATATACAAGTTCTCTCTCCTCCTTGTACCAGTTCACATTTCTTTTTTTTTCTTAGAATACTTTTGATTCATTATAATTTCAGGTATTTATCTCAGTAATTTGAGCTTGATTTTATTTTTGTTTATATTATTCTGTATTAAATATCATTTTTGATAATTCTTTGGTAAGTTAATTGTCTTACCTTAAAGGAATGTTTGTAGCGTATTCCTTTTTAGTTATTTTTTGTTTAATTATAATAGTAAGTTTGTGATTCTTACATTTTTATTATATAGGAATGTGTGTAACTTATTCCTTATTATCTCACTTTTTTACTTCATACTTCATATATCAAATATTTTATTAGACTGTAAATTGATTTAAATTGAAAGGAATTTGTGTAACGGTTTCCTTTGTTTTTTACATTATTATTCAATTATATTAATTCTTTTTATTCCGCATATATCATCTAAATAATTGAGTAAGTTGCTCTTACAATCTCTTTTGGAATTTTGAAATATGTTTCATTTCATAATGGTTTCATTCTTCTTCGTAAAACTTTTTTATCGAAGTTTGGTTATAAACTCCCTTTATTTTTCTTGTATTTATATTGCTTATCTGGTAAGTATTATTACCATTATCTTTTGTGATGATATACGGTCCGGTATATAGCAATAATAATTTCTTTGCTATACCTTCCATTGTACTTGGCAGTTCACGATTTTTAATTAATATTTTTTCTCCCTCTTTATATTTGATTATTTTGGGTTGTTTTTTTGCATATTTGGCCTTTTGTTTCTCAATCTTTTCCATTATTAGGCTGTACCATTTGTTTTTATCATACGGGTCTTCTGGGTTTTTTGGGAATTCTATTATCTCTTGGATCTCTCTATTTGGCTTCCTCTCGAACATCATTAAGTATGGTGTATTCTCAGTAAATTGGTGATAGCTGATATTTAAAAACACTTCGGTTGAAGATAAATATTTGTACCATTCTCTCTGGTTATTATGACAATAAGTTCGCAAAATGCGTCCCGCCTCTCTCAACATTCTTTCTGCTAGATTACTACTAGGGTGGTATACTGAAGTTTTATATGTTTTAATGTTTAGTTTTAGTAATTCTTCTCTCCACCTTCTTCCCTTAAACTGCGTTCCCTGATCGGTTATTATCATGTACGGTTTTCCAATCTCTGACATGTATTTATTTTTAATAATATCTAATATTTTCTTTGTTGTGGCTCTGTTTATAGCGTATAATTTGGTGTACTTGGTGTAATGGTCAAGTATGATCACAATGAACTTGTATCCATGTCTTCCTCCGCTACGTGGGAATGGTCCACATATGTCGAGGAACACCTTCTCTAGTTTGGCACTTGATGTGAACAATTTCACTATTATTTTGTGGTAATTGTTTGGCCTCTTCTTCGAGAAGTTCCTCTCGAATATCCTTTAAATAATTATTGTATATTATCGTAAACATTTTATTTTCCTTATCTGACGTTGTTCGACGTATCAACCCAAGTGATTGGTCATGTGAAGGGCGTTCATACTTTTTCACTGACCCTTTTAGTTTAAAGGTGGTTGCTGGCTGACGGCCAGGTTATTTGACTGGTCGTTATTTTCATTGTTCAGCACTTGTTGCTGGTTATTTCCATTCTGAAGTGGTTCATTGTTCCTGCTTACTGATGGTTGATTGTCATTATTATTGGACGTGTGGTACCATGATTCTGGGTGCCAATTCGGGTTATATCTTCTGTGGTTATTCTGCCTTCTCCCCCTGATGAAATTTACTTGACGTCGGCCGTCGCTTCCATTTAGATTACCCCCGGGTCCCCGGTTGTACTGGCAACTAGGATGATACCGGTTGCCGTAGTAGTTATGGCCGTTGGGGTGACCATTGGTGTGTTGTTCAGGTTCAGCTCCTCTGTAACTATCATTCGGTCGGTTATTATTTGGGCTGTTTCTATTGTTATCTTGATACCCTTGACGATGGTTTTGTTGACCTCTGTTACCTGGCTGATTACTCGGAGAATGATTCTGGGTATTTCTATTAAATGTCTGTTCTTCATTATTATTATTATTGTTTCGGCCCCAGTTATTCCGATTATTGTTTTGTGAATGATTGTATGGTACATTGAAATTAGTCGTATTATTATGTTCATTCCACTTGTTATACCGTTGGTTCAGGATCCGGTTTTTTCGGTATTGGCCATCATTCTCCAGGTCCTCCAATAGACTAGCCATTCCTTGAATTGTTTTTATTTGTCCTTGCCTTCGGGCCTTCTGTATTGCTTCTTCGTAATGATAACCCAGCTGTATTACCAAAGACTCCTCGGGTATCTTGGGTTCCAAATTTCTGGCTAAGCATACTTTTCCCAAAACGTAGGATGTTAAAGTGTGTCCCCCTTGTGACTCGTATCTTCCATTACTGATATCATTGCGGACCACATTCTGTGCGGACTCGGACCAATATTTCTCCCGGAATTGTTTCTTAAACTCTTGTGTGTCATTGATCTCGGGTCGAGTGGCCGTCCACCAGTTGTCATGGGTGTCTCGGAACATTTCATCGATCATACTCCTCACACTGGACCACCTGGTTTCTCTATTTTTTTCTATCAGCTCTTCTACCCGTTTGAGGAATTCTATCGGGTTCCTTCGGTAGCTGCGGAAATTAATCATCTCTCGATTTTCGCTGTTTATGATCTGTGTGTGATTATAAGGTTTCTCTCTTAATGCATCTAACTCTTCTTGCATTTGTTTCTCCCGTATACTTATCCCCTGGATTTTCTCTCTGTTTTCTCTGGTCATTCCGTCTAGTTTATCGATGACGGTGTATACTTTCTCCACACGATTGTTTACATCTATCTGTATCTCTTGGTGCCTCTCCTCCAGTTCCTTGACCACCTCCTGTTTGTTCTTCTGGCACCCTTCAGTAAGGACTTGGTAGAATTCCGTCGCTCTCAATTTACCTTCCTCCTCAACATTACTGATTTTATTGTTCAATTCTTCTCGGATTTGTATCACTGTTTCATTGGTCTCCGTTACTGTTTGCCTGATCTCCTCTCGACATTCGACTAGCTGTTGCTTCCATTCCTCCTTGGTTTTCTCACTTTCTTCCTCGATTTTCCGTTGGAGAATATCATGATTATTTTCCATCTTTTTATTTACTATTTCCAGATCCTTCTTGAACTGTTTCTTCAGCTCTTCGCTCTTCTTTTCCAATGCCTCCTGACTTCTCTTCAAGTCTTCATGGTTGCTCTCTATTTTGTCATTCAGGAATTCTATACTCTCCTTCATTTGCTTCTTCAATTCTTCACTGTTTAGGTCCAGTTTTTCCAATTTTTTATTCAACTCTTCTTTGTCTGACGCTAATTTCTTATTCAATTCTTCCTTGTCTGACTCTAATTTTTTATTTGTTTCCCTTGAGAGTTCTGCTATGAAATTCATCAGGTCTTGCATGCTCGGACCTCCCTTTGCTGTTTCATGGTCTCCAGCCCGTTGTTCTCTCTCACTATCTTGGATCGGTTTTTCCGGTTGGTTGTTTGCCATGGCTTCTGCTTCTATTTCTGGTTCAGGTGGGTTCGGATTTTCCAATTGGTCCTCCTGTGGATGTTCTTCCGACAGTTCTCCAGTCGTTTCCTCAACTTCTATTTCCTCAACTTCCTCCATTTCTTCTTGGTTTTCTTCTTGGTTTAATGCTGCCTTACCTTTAAGCCTCGTAACCATGCCGTGTCTATTCATAACCGCCGCTAGTTATTCTTTCTAGCCTCACGTTGCTGGTCGCCAATATGTAACGAAGTCAACGTGTTGCTTGTACCTGTTAAAATGTGTTCACACTTGTTTATTATGTGTATTAGTGTGAATGTAGTGTGTTTGCCTCACACCGGTCGTTACAATAATCGTATTCACTACTGGAGTCTGTAGCGTTGTCAAAATTACCAGTATAACCTACCTGTTAATTCATAGGGGTTGCGAATCCCGGGTGGCGCCAAATTGTTTCTATTAAAACAATTAAAATAGTTAAATTATAAGATGCTACGTGTTATTAGCATGGACAGCTGGAGCATTCGAATGGTTTACGCCGCTATACAGGTTGCCGTCTTACCACTCGTGATGAGCGCTAGTTGGTTATTGAATAAAACTTGCTAACACACATATACTCTACAACGTCCTATGAAATAAAAAGATAGTAATACTCTGTACTGTGATTTTAATACAAATTCAGTTATTAATTAATATGACAAAAGGATTATAAATGTTTTGATAACAAAATGCTTCGGTTTGTAACATGAAACACAAATATCTCAAGGTTGGCAAATCGATCTGAAAACAAATTATTTCTCTGCCGCTATGGCCACAGTTACATACAATATATTAGTCTGTTTAAAGTCTGGGGTTCTTTGGATTATGAAATAAGACATAAACGTTGGTTACATTAAAAAAAGTACACTACCATACCTTATACGTACTTAGAAAGTATAATGTGTTTTTACAAAATGTTCGGTAGTGTCGTATTTTTGTTACAAAGTTGCACTCTTATGAGAGGTTATATTTTGATTAATAAAATCTTTTTACGTAAGTAAATTATGCATTAAAACCTTTGAAAGAAAATGATATTTGTTCAATAGTGAGAAATTTGATCATTTGAAAAATATTTAAAGTAATTTGGTTTTTTGGGATTAAGGAATTTATTCGATACTTATCAGTTCAGATAGTGTTGATATGTTGTCATCTGGGGTAGTGGATATTCTGCAAATTTGGACTGGTTTTAAGCTTCGAACATCTTTTTCAATCTTGTCTTGGGATTTCTGTTAACTAATTTATTGGTATTTGGTTCCAGGACATCGTTAATTCATGGTAGGTCGGCATCTATTTGTCTTGGTTCACCTTGGTTAACTTCCGAAACTTTTCGTAACTATTTAAAGTAAAATTTCAATCATCACAATTTTGCGTGCCGCTTACCCACGCGTCGTTTCTTCAAGTCTAATAAATTTAACGGAAAATAAGCCTTCAACGGCCCGTTACTATGGTAACATCAATCCTTGGATTGGTTAATTACTCTTTCGAAAGCATTGTTAAGAGATTTGAATTTTTATTCAAATTTATTAAGTATTTTCCTAATGGTTTTATTCCTTTATAGTTCCTTTGGGGTAATAAATGATATCACTATTATCTTTCTTTCCTTTCAAAGTTTACAATGCTACCTCATACGGTCATATTCTGTTATACATTAACTTTAGTCTAAATATGTGACATTTGATAAATTTCATATCTTTCTTAAATTAAACTTTTATAATAACATTTCTGTTTTAAAATGATTTACATATAATTACTGGCCATTTACTGGTCTTAGATTAGTAAAGTTTCTTGCGAAATTGTTACAATTGACATTTGAGTGTATCTGACAGTTAGATGTTTTCATAGCCAAGATTAGCCATGATGGTTTTTTGGTGGATTTCTTTTAAATTACATTTTGAATTCAGCCTGATGGGCTTCACTTAGTTATCATATTTGTTTGTGTTATGTGTTGATCCTGTTTGTGTTCTAATCATTATTCAATACAGCTTTCATTACACATATTTTAAAATATAATAATTAGGCTTATGGACTGCAAGTTCCCTTCAGCCATATCCTCTTCATAACATTGAACCAAACTATTCTTTATAAGTTACTACTTTAAGTGATAAACATCATCACTTCTTGAAAATTTATGAAAGTTATTTCCCCTTTCAACATGGGGTGTTTTATTCATGGTAGTCTTAATTTTAAAACAAAACTTTATTTCTATACTACTTTTTCCTCCATACCATGTTAATACAAACTGTCTTTGTCTGGGCTTTCTCCCTGAATAGTTTTACATGCTTCTTTTACATCTACTTGAAATATTACTTTTAATTATTTTTACTTATATAAACGTGTACAAGATCACTCAAATCATTGATTGTTTATCAATGCTTTATAAAGTGTTTTCTTACTTATCATTACATTTTTACTGCTTAACATAACTATTTCCCTGTATCACCATCACCTTTAATTTATAGAGGTTCATCACTGATACACTTTCACTATTTTTAGGGTATTTACACTTTCACTATTACACTTTACTTAGGTTCACTGTTTATATTGAGTGTTATTTAATGGGTAATCCCTATACTTTTCTCCTATTATTTCTCACTATTTCTTTACAGCATAATATTGATTATTAATAAGATTAGGTTATTTATTTTTTGTTAAATCTAACCTTTCTAATTGTGTTAGTGTACTTTTCTACACTACGTTACTTTACAATCGTCTTTTGTCTTAAAATAAGTACATAAGTTAATTCAATTATAATAATACTATTTGTTTCATTAATGGATAAATATTTGGGGTTTATTTACAGTATTCTATCCTTGAGTCTACTGTTTTTCCCCTTTATATGTGTGTTAGGTTCCCCTTGGGTTTAATCTGTCTCCTCTTCCTCTTCTTCTTCATCTTCATCTTCTTCAATTGTCTTCATCTTGGTTCGGTTCTCCTCTTCTCATCTGATTTGAATTCTGTTTATTCGTAGGGATCTGTTCTCTTCCTTTGATTCTTCTTTAGTTCTGGTTTCTTATCTTCCTTTGTTAGTTCATAATTGTTTGGTCCATCACCTTTTTTTTTCTTGAGTATGTTACGTGGTTCCCTTCTTTGTGTTTTTGTTGTTGGGTCAATCACTTGGGTTGGGTAATATCGTCGTTCGTCGTGTCATAATATTTATATTTTATACATTTTTTAAACATTTTATTTTATATGAAGTATTTTTATATTAAGAATTATCTTTTTTATCCCTGGTACGGGGTTTGGCTTAATTGTGTTGTAACATAATGAATTCGATTATTACTCATTTTTTACATTTACATCATCTGTATTATTAGGCGTGTTTATTTTTCGTAGTTAGTTTATGTTTTTATTGTACCTAAGTCCTGGAACAATTTGGTAAATTAATTTCTTTATTTTATTATTTCGTTTGCATTATATCGGCCAGACAAAAGCAATGAAAAACATTATATTTACACTTAAATTCATACAAAAAATTAAGAATTTACAAATATAATTTCGCAAAACATGTCATGCTAACCACAGAACATGCATTCCTGTGTTTGACAACACGAACTAATAAAACATGATCTATACAAAGGAACACTCCTCTGTAATGAACAGTTGGGAAAACCTGCACAAACACAACTAAGAAGTATAAAACAGACTGAAATCTGAACCCATTTAAGTCATTACAAAACACGACACAATGTTTTAAATTCTAAATATTGGCAACACCCACAAAATATTGATCAAAACTAATCACAACCCTGCAGCCAACAAATGTTAAACGCATAAGCGCGTACGTCACTAGATGGCGAATCACTGTCTGTCGATGAGCACAGTGGATGACTCTCAAGACATGTTTCAAGTAGGAAGAAAGAGATCTCGATAGTACAGTACTTTTATATAATATTAGTTTACTAATACGTTAAGTAAAGGAACTGTACAATGAATGTATAAAACGTTAGGTGAATATATACAGTATATATTGTAACGTCTCGCGGTTAAAACTCTCGGAGTCATAAATATACGTTTCCTAAAAAGGTTTCTTATCGTCTCCCTTGCGATCGTCACTAATTATTTAATGAAATAATGTTTTATTATCCCCACTGTTGGGTTTGCCAAGTTGTAACGTCTCGCGGGTAAACGCTCTCAGTAGTCAAATAGTATCGTTTGATCTTATCGTCTATTTATGCTCTTCGAAAATCTCGCTTTAATGAGAGTCACAGAATTTGTTATAATTTTTGTTCAATGTTTCCAAAAATCGAGTGTGTGTGATTATGCAAATATTTCCCTTAGATTTTATTTGGGTGAAATCAGTACCGTTGTTTGACCGTAGTTAGGAGAGAGAGTGCAAAGAGAATTATTCTCTTAGCATACGATTAATT
Source organism: Magicicada septendecula (assembly GCA_034769895.1). Lineage (NCBI taxonomy): Eukaryota > Metazoa > Arthropoda > Insecta > Hemiptera > Cicadidae > Magicicada > Magicicada septendecula. Next base: position 246,658,970 of record CM068371.1, on the reverse strand, counting down.
AATTTAAATTTCTCCGCTCATGAAACCAGCTGACTGTGACTTTTACTGACACATTTGAGGTTAATTTAACCCCAAATGGTATGTAATATTTTCTGGTTGTCCGTTCTCTTCTCTGTCTCCAGACAATCTGTAATCAACTACCATCTACTGAAAATAATACACATTTTTATTCAAACAACAAAGTATTCATTGGATTTATTTAGCAAATTTTTGTTTTATCTTTCCCAAAACAGAAAGGTATAATCGATTCTTACTGACAACACAACATTAGTTCGATCTTATTTTTTAAACATATAATGTATAACAAATATTTTTATTTTTTATTTCAATAACAATAAAGAAACAATTTATTAATTTCCCAGGGTTATTTTTGAGTTCTTTGTACTATGAGACGGTCAGAAATGAATATTGGTTAATACCAAGCTTTACATAAATTAATTTATTATAATTTGTAGTATTTAGATTATGTAGTTCCTTGGTTATCCGCCAGAGCGCAGATTACGTTTCTTCACTAAAAACACGAAATTTATTTAATGGCGGCAAGAAATTCACAGGAATCCGGTCTGCTGGTTTTTTGGTTAACTAAAATAATAAAGTTTGTTTTAACCTCTTTTCCTGAAGTGTTTAAAGATATGGTGCTGTTTCTAGTGTTATGAAGTTATAGTTGAGATGTAATTTAGTTAAATTTTACTTGGTACAGATCTCACCAAAATGTCGACTTTCTGTGGACTAGGCCCGGATCTCGGAGGTTGATTTTTCAAAGTTTCATCAAATTAAGGGCGTGAATGGTTCTATTCGAAGGAGTTCTAATATGTAGTGGACATCACTGGTCAATTTTATTAATTTTTCACTACTTATTCCAAATGGTATTTGTTAATTTCTCAAATTTTTATAGGCATTACACTTTTTCAAAACGTTCACTTCAAAATCGTTTTAACAATTAATTTCCAATCTTGTTAGTTGGTTACTCGTAGTAACCAAGAATTTTTTATGGTTTTTTATTGGTGAATCTATATACTTTTTAGTATATAGGCTATTATTAATTATTATAAATTTATTTCTTCTTTTTATAAAAATAATCCTTTTTAGATTTTATTTATAATCAAATTTAATTTAACTAAGGTTTTTCTTTATATTTTTTCTTAAACTTGTACATTGGTATTTTATAAAATAATCCCTTTTAATTTGATTCATTTATAATTTATATTTACTTAATGTATCCTTACTCTAAACTATTTTTCCTATGCCATCTTGCTAACATAGTATTATTTTATATTATTATTATTTTATATTTAACCCTGGGTTATCTTATATTTAAACAAAATCATTATATTAAACACAAAGATTATTCCTAGGTACAAGACCTTTGTGGCCTACACAATACAAAATTACACAGAATACAAAAATTGTTAGCAGCAATATAGTCCACTACTACAATATTGATTGTTTTTCATCTCCAGTACCAATCTGTGAGATGCTCTTTTTTAAGGTTTACACTTTCTCTAAGTACACTATATTTCACTTTGTACACTATATTTCACTTTGTTATTGTTTACAGTGTTTTGTAATACAAAGTTTTTTTATACCTTGGTACATAATACCCATTTCTCACTTTTAGAATGGGGTGATTACTGGTTTTAACGATGGTGATTGTTATCATATTAGGGCATGGGTTATGTAACGTTACAATATATATATATATACAACGATAAATAATTGTTGATGCCCCCACGTTCTTGGGAGCCATTTAATTTTGCAACATTACTTACGCTATAAAATTATGACAGGTGTAATCGTAATAATAATAACACAATGTAATATGGTTTAAAATCATTTACAAATTTATTAATCAAAAATTTCTTATTTGGTTGCGATTTAAAATATTATTATTATTTGCTTGTGTGTGTAGTCGTAGCACACATCTAATTATTAAGTCTATTATCTATTAATTATCATCTTATTATCTAATAAGTGATAATCTCGTATTACACATAGACATAATATACAATCTTATACTATAATAAACATTTATAATTATCTAATATTGCTCTCGGCTTGCTCATTAGTGTGATAATTATTAGATTATCTAATCTCTTTCTAATGAACTAATTTCTTTTTAATAGCGTATACTGCATATGCATTGCTTTGTTTTCTAATAAAAATTTACTAATTACTTTTATATTAATTTAAATATCAATGACTAAGTTATTGATTCAAAATTATAGTTTAAAACATTTTTAAAACATTACTCTAATTACTATACAAATAAATATTTACATCTGCAAATTTTATCAATTCATCTTTGAATTAGATTGTCTCTCTTTTTACATCGTTAATTTTATTGTCTTTATGTGAGCCTTTGTTTTACAAATACATGGTTGTTTTTCACCTTATTGTCGTGGTAAATCGGCAGCGTGTCCTCTTCGGTCCTAGGTCCTCGATCCTGGCTGCTCCTCTGTAGTCGTGTAGTCCTGGAATTCTTGATCATCGTCCTTCGGATCCTCTCCTCGTCCCGTACGCTGGATTCTATTACATGTACTTGGCTGCTCCCTCGTCTCCTGTCATGGCCTCAGGTTGCAGGTGCTCTCACGAAAGTGATGAGTAGTCGTGAAGAACCTCCGGCTGCTGCTGTGGTTGATCGAGAAAGAGTTGTTGTCTCTGGGCAGAGCCTCCGGCTGCTACGGTAGTTGTACGAGAAAGAGAATTAAGTTAGCGCGTCTCGTGTATTTATACCCTAGGGCGCAAAGATCATGTTTCGACAATATTCTGCATGTCAGAGTCTGTCGTTGGCGTCTCTTTTTAACACGATTCTTTTCACACTTAATTCGCTTGTCTTCGCGATATGCGAAGTCTTTTGCACATTACCCGACATTCATCTTTTCGGTAAATTTTATGTGTTCACCATGTATAAACCGTTTTTCTTTATCGTACTTAACATAGTTTTATTTATATTTATTTTTACTATAATCGCACTTTTTATTCTTTTCACACTATTTTTTATACACATGTGCGTCTTAGTTTTATACACACTTTGGCGTATTTGGTTTTGTGATATTATGCACACAATCTTTACAAAATAAATAAATTCATATAATTAATAGCGTTCATTAAGGGTGACGCTTTTCAGGAATCGACAGATCACACACACATGTAACATACACGTGTACACACAGACATAGCGGAGTGGCGTGATCAACCTGTCCCGACATGAAAGTTGGTCGTTCCTTTTACAGTTCAGATTGAAAGCTGAATTATTATTGCTAACAATATGAATTATTTATTTACTTTAATTAATTATTTTAATTACTTTGTGCAATGCACAGTACCCTATACATTTGTACTGTTGCATTATTTCCCTGCTTAATAAAAAAAATTTAAGAAACAGGTTTATTAAATTTTTGCCTTTTTACATTAGACAAATAGTATAGTACATTTTTACAATACAATATTTATTTACATTATGCTCATAATAATGAATAAACTATTATTCAATTTACCCTTATGCGTGGTGGGCTGAACAATTATTTCCCTCCCATACGTGTTGACTTGGCGTGTGGCTTCGCAGTATCAACTTTAATGCATGTTCTGCTTTAACTTGTCACAGTGACATAGTTATTCATTCATAGAATTTCCTTAAAGAGCTGGGATGATACTTGCCCAATTCTTTCTGTCTTGTGTCATCATACACAATGAAAGACTGTTTGCCAATTTGTCTTAGCAAAGTGTAAGGTCCATCATATAATCTGAAGAATTTTTTCGCAGTATTATCAATACGTTTTCCCACTGGATTGATTTTTAATAATACTTTCTCTCCAACATTAAACTTCTGCAACTTGTGAGTTCTGTTGAATCGTTCTATTCTCTTATTACCTTTTTCCATTATTCTTCTTTCCGCATGTGCAATCTTAATGCTTAACGGTATCGGTAAGTTCTGATTAGCAGGTTTTTAAACATACCTCTTCCAAAACCTGTCGGACTGACGATCTTGTTCAATCTCTATTGGCGTGTAGCTCGTTGCTTCGCTATAATTCTCATTAATGGCTTTCTCAAAGAATGGTAAATACTCTGCCCATTTATTGTGTTGGTTATGGCAGTAAATACGTAGGTACTTACCCAATTCTTTGTTCACTCTCTCGGCTAAATTTCCCTGTGGATGTCTGATGGATGTGAGTATGGGTTGTATTCCATTTTCTCTTAATATTCTATTCCATACCTCACTTTGAAATTGCACTCCTTGATCCCTTGATTACTAAGAATCCTCTTCATCTTACCATGTATCGGAATATATTTTTGTAACAGAATTTTTAGGACAGCTTTCGTTGTGGGTCGCATAATAGGATACAGATGAACTGCCTTAGAAAACACGTCTATACAGACTAGTATGTGTTTAACCCCCCGACTTGATCGTGGTAATGGGCCTAAGAAGTCCACTGCAATTAACTCCCCTTTCGCCTCCTTCTGTATACTTTGCATTTCCACATATGTGTGAAGATTAAGTTGCTTAGCAGTCTGGCAATCATAACATTTCTTCAATTCATTTTTAATTTTTCTAAACATGTTGTTGATAGTAAAATCTTCTCTAAGGGATAAATAACATTTTAATGCCGATGCATGAGCTAAGCTCTCATGAGTTGGTGTTATCAGTTTAAATAACATCTCGTTTGTCAACATAACTTTCCAATCATGTCTTATTAATTTGAAAAGAATGTTTTTATGTAGCTTATATTGAGCTAGTAGGTGAGATTGATGTTTTAAATTTCGTAAGGTAATATCTTGATCCTGTTCTTCTGCTAGATTTTGTAGCATTCTTCTTACTTCGTTGCTAGCTTCAAATCGAATAGGTAATAGACGTACTTCATTATCTTCTTTATAGTAGATCTCCTCACATTCTTCTGTAACATAACGACTTAAAATATCTGGAACGCTATTATCTCTTCCCTTGCAGTACTTGATAGTGAATGAGTACTCCCCAATGGCTAAAATCCATCTCAGTAAACGAGAGTTCGTGACTTTACATTTAAGTAGAAATGACAATGCTTGATGGGTCAGTATGTATTTCAAAATGAGTACCATAAATATAATATCGAAACTGCTTAAGAGCGTAGACAATGGCAAGTATCTCCTTCTCTGATGTTGAGTAGTGCCGCTCTGCTCCTTTGAAAACTCTGCTCGCGTAGGCGATGATCCTTAGTTTTCCTTCGGAGTCCTTCTGGTATAGTACACTTTCCACGGCGTGATCACTAGCATCAGAATAAATCACAAATTTTCCTTCTCGTTGAGGATGCTGTAGCATGATGTTCTCTACGAATAACGTCTTCACTTGGTCGAAGACTTCTTGATGCTTCTTCTCCCATTTCCATTTTCGTCCTTTCTTTGTCAATTCTAACAAAGGTTGAGTCCTTTCAGCATACAATGGTGTAAACCTCCTGTAATATCCAGTTAACCCCAAAAATTCACGTAACCCTTTAAGATTCCTGGGTATAGGAAAGTTGGTTATACTGGTTATCTTGGTAGAATCTGGTTGTATACCTGAGGATGAGATGATGTGTCCTAGGAATTGGATGGAGGTTTTTATGAATTCACATTTGTCTAGGTTAAGGGACATGTTTGCTTACCTAAAGTTACGGAATATTGTACGTAGATTTCTGATGTGTTCATCGAATGTCTTAGGTATCACTAAAATATCATCTACGAAGATCATCGTATAAGGTTCCACTTCTGGGCCTAATGTTCTTCCCAAACATTTCACAATAGCTGCCAAACTCGTGCTTAATCCAAATGGTACTACCTTATGTTGGTAATACTTGTTCTTGTACTGGAATGCAGTAAATTTTCTATCCTCTTCTCGGATTGGAATCTGCCAAAAACTTGAACGTAGATCTAGTTTAGTGAAGTAGCGTGCTCTTTCACATTTTGTAAACAGCTCGTCCGCATTAGGCGCGCAGTCATAGTCTTTCATTATAATACTGTTCAGCTCCCGCATGTCCAGGCATAGACGAATATCCCCGCTTTTCTTCTTTACTACTACAAGAGGATTTATGAAGTTGCTGTTGGACCGTTCTATCACTTTATTATCCAGCATGCGACGTATTTCCGTTTCTACTTCTTTCTCGTAGCGCATCGGAATAGGGTATGTCCTCCTGACGAATTTTGTTGGGTCTGTTACAGCTATGGTATGTTTGTAGACTGTCGTCTGCGTCGGTGTTTCACTGAATACACCTTCATATTCATTTATTACCTCATGAAGCAGCTTATCTTCCTGTCTAGAAATCGTGTCGGTTGTCTGACTTGTACATCGAGTTGGTACATATTGAACCTTCGGTTTAGTTAAGACCATAGGTGTCTCACTTACCTTATACTGTCTCTCTTCTTCATTCATATTTATGCTATGTTGAACACCCTTATAATTACACGTTATCTTATTATTAATGATATCAATCTTAACATCTAGCACATTCAATAAATCAGTTCCTATAATACCATCATATATCAACTTATTCATAATAATCATTGGACATTCTATTTCTAAATTTTCGTATGTCATTGTTACGTAGGCCTGTTTTTTAACCTTTTCTCGCCGTGTGAACGTGTGTCCGTCGACGAGAGTTTTTCTCGTATGGACTTGTAGAAATCTAAAATTACAATAAAACTTGGAACTCTTTGCGAGGTATTCGTGAAGAACCAAGCTGGTGAACAACCACAGTATAATTAGTATTATTATATTAAAGTGCTTTTCGCGTTAGTGCAAGATATCCTCATAGGGAGTTACTGAACACTTCAAGCTTTGCCGGAAGGTGTAAGCTCAATACACCGCTGTTTAAATAATTACCCATATCACCCTGAGATCGAATAACCAATAACTTTCTAAATTAATAATAACCTTTTGCGAACGAGAACGCTAATATTTGTGAGAGTGACAATTGGTGTGTGAAATCTATTTGGCGTTAGCAGTTCGACGGAATCGTCAGCGAGACGCTCAGAGGAATCGCCGCTGGAGCAACCCGCCAACCAGGAGGACGCCAAGAGGACGTCTCACCAAGTGTAAAGTATATAATCTAACAAGTAAAATCGAGCTAAATCGAACAATATAAACTGTATTCAACCTATATAAAATGCATGACATTTACGTAATTTAATATACATCACATAAACTATTATTTCTTGTGTTAATAAATAATTCTTCATTACCTCCAATATAGACTTGTTGTAACTTCTTCACACACACATTATCCTATGCGAAAATTATAATCTGTATTGTTGCATAGAGATATTTGGCGCCTGCCAACGTGTGGCACGATTTTTGTAATAATTTAATAATATTATTTTGATCTGTGTAAAGACTAAATTCATTTGAACTAATTTGTGTGTGTTGTTCTATGTGTAATCAGGGAGTGTATATACAATTTTGAATATTCTCTGTTAGCAGATATTTGAACAATATTAGTAAATTTGTTTATTTGGAGGTTGAATTATTATTTGTATTTGTGTTAGGTTAAGTTTTGTGAACATTTGGTTGCGATACTAGACTGTAACATTTACAACATATAAACTGAACATTACTCCGTAATACAGTAATAAGTGTTAATAATAGTTCCGTTGCGGTAAATAAGAACTCTAATATTTATTTAAATTTATAAAATAACCATCAATATGGCCGAATCACCCGAATTACAAAATACATTAGCGGCATTATTAGCCAATATGCAGAAGCTGTCCGAAGAAAATAAAGCAAATAAAGAAGAAGCAGCGAAACAGAATAAGTCACTACATGACGAAAATAAACGAATTTTTACCGCTGTACATGATCAGGCGAAACAAAGTAAACAGCTGTTAGAATAAACGGAGAAACGTATCGGCGAGAAAGTCGAATTAATTCGCAGTAATATTGAAACAGCACTAGAAGCGAATAACTCTCTCATCAGCGAATGTGAAGCAAAGATCAGTGAAATAGAGGAAAGAGTGATTCATCATACGTCGACGGTAAGTGAACTAGTAGCCGAACAGGATCAGCGGACACAGGAGTTAAAACAACAGCTGACCCGACTCCAGAGTACCACGACACCAGCGAACCAGACCACGTATATCAATAAAACTTTAGATAAAACCAATTCGCAGTTAAAATTCTACGGTAGAGACACTGAAAATCTCCTTCACTTTCTCAAAAATTGCGAGAGGGATAAGGAAGCGATAGGTGACAGCCTGAGTGAAATGGATAAAGTGAACTATGTAGTAAGACGGTTAAAAGGTACCGCGGCTGAATTAAAAAATAAATATTAAATAAATATATATATATATATAAATTGTATATATATAAATTGTATATATATATATTTTTTTTTTCTATATAAGTAACTCGATGTTATAGATATATATATATATATATATATATATTTGTGTTGTCTGGTTAATGGTTTCCCAAGTTCAGAAGAGTAACCGTTTCCATGAACAATATTGTATAGAGGGTTGCATGTTACTTTTTCCTTCATAGAGCTATCTGTTTAGTCGACATAGCCCAGTGATTTAAGGAAAAAACTGCCCAAAAAATCGTACTGATCTCGATTTTTGTATACAGATTTATTTCGACGTCCTGAATAACTTGTAAAAATAATCACGGAGATGTTCGTCGAACTTTTTATTCAAACTTATTCTTTGAAAAAGTAATAACGGGTCAATAGGAACCTTACAACCATGGATCACGGCGGAGTTGTTAACTGACGAAAGAGAAAGAACTCTATTCGCGCGCTTAAATTTTAAATTAATAAATTTGTCTCCAATGATTTTTTCAATTAAGACTGTAGACCTATTTCTTTGGCATTGTGACAGTTTATCTGTTCATCGCCCATAACTCCGGTTGATATTGACACAATTTGATTGTTAGTAGGAAAAGGATAGTGTAGCGTGAACCATTCAACGAGTTTTTTTACGTCGGCATTATCTCCGTTAATGCGGGAATCTCTTGAGTCGATATGGTGCTCCGTGGAGTTTAATTATACATTACTAAATCTTTCAACTTCATCGCAAAAACAGTCATTGCGTCCATCCCATATATCCATTTGCAAAAGACGCTTTCACGGGCGGAAATGAATGCATTGAGCTGCTTTGATATTTTCTCTGCGTCATTTCGCGGAAACGGCTAGTTTTATGTGAAAATTGTATAGATCCTTTTTTATAGAGAATAGTAAGATCTACAATTTTGGTATTCACCTCTATTGTTGTCCGACTAATAGGAAGCGAGATATTTGCAAAAAAACATTTTTATGACCTTTGACCTTTAATAACTCAAGACGCGTACACGATTGGCATTGTGACTTTCGTAATAAAACGTTGATTAGGGTGTTTTAATAAGCCACATTTTGGTAGTGTCAATTTGTAATAAAACAAATATTAATGAGTATAATAAACTATTTAATAAAATTTTATTTTCTGTATATTTTTTTGTATTAATTTAATTTTATTATTTAATTATGTTATGGGTTTTTAATATTTTATTATTCTTATTTAATTAATTAAAATAATAAATAGTAATTATGTATGAATTGTTTTTATTTTTTATTAGAATTGGTAACGAATTATTTGTTTCACCGCGTTAAATAGATTATGTCATAGACAAATCGATTGATGGTAGCTGTCAATTCAGCGTCTTTATTTCTTCTTCTGCTCATCTTTTTCCTTTTTGAAGTCCTGTTTTTTAATTGAGAATTGACGTATTTTAATTTAGCTACTTAACTAGTCAATAAAACGCCAAGTTAAAACAAATAATTATATTTATTATGATTAATGCGATTATTCGACTTGCGTCGAGTATTGCTCTCGGAGTCGAGACTGGATCTCAGATCGATTAACACATTTGGGTTAAGTTATATTAAATTAAATTATTCATTAACATGGATTCTTTTAACTGTTGAAATAGTCAGGAAAGGCAAGTTAGAGAATTCAATACTTACAATTAGAAAAAAAACTTATTCATTAACACATAATAATTAAAAATATAGTAAATTATAGTAAAAAATAAAACCATAAAATAGTTTTAGTGATTTCCACTCGTCAATTTATTAAAATTATAAATCCATGACAGCTGTTTCGGCAGCACAGTGCCTTCATCAGATGGTGTAAGCTGACTCCTGCATTAAAAATATAGTATATATTAGTAAAAAGAAATTCGAACCGCATGTAGACTATTCTGACGTCACACAGTCTTCTTCTTGGGCTAACTGCTCCTCGTTGAAATTAAAAGATGGCTGCCTTCATGCGTTGTACCATGCTGATAATCTGTCTCTGGGATTTTTCTTCAATAAAATGCAGTAGTTTATAAATTCCTCTTCTGTGATGTAGTTATTGAAAGATTTTCAAGTTATTGTGTTTAGTTTTCGTCCTCCACTGGATTTCGTTCGGTAATGCGTGTGTAGTGTTGAGTGTTTTCTTCAAATCAGTTCGCTGTTCATAAATTGTGTTAGATTTATAATTCCATCATGGCCGTTCGTTCTGTTAGTTAGTTTTAGTGTTTTTTAAATTGGTTTTATTATTCCACCGATTATTTAAATTGGATTCATTGATTTACTGTAGATACTTCATTCCTTCATATTTCCATAGGATATCTTGGTTTTAGTTAAAATGTATTTCAGATTTCTTCTCGATACTTTGACACGTCCGTTCTGCTTGGTGTTTAACAATCAACTAATTTTAATTTGTTTCTTCATATAGAAAGTCCTGTACGATTTTGGTCTCATTTCTCATTGTTCACAATCAGCTGTTTGCCTTATTCCCGATTCGATTTTATGGAAATAAATGACATTTTATTATATTTTACTGGCTATAATTTAGTTATTTAGTATTTTTATGAAATTTTAATTACATAACTATATTCCTGCTTTGATTTTATACAAATTAATATTAAACATGACCTATTTTTGTTTGAATTAAACTCAAAAATTACATTCCTTTAAATTTACTTCTAGGCCTTATCATGATTCACATAATTACCCATTAAATGGTTTACAGTATGTTGTATGTTACCATTGTCCTCAAATACGATTTCTAATTAAATCATTATAATTTGCCTTTACTACTTTGTTATTATACTAAACATTTACTGATTTATTTACATTTTACTTATAATTGGTTTACTGCCTAGGCATTATTTTGTACAATCACTATTTAAGTTAATGTTATTCTCTGACTTTTTTAATTACTACTACAGGTTGTTGTGATGATTGTAATAAAGTATTTGCATGCTAAAAGGAATAATTTATTAATTTGGTCCAGGTTTTCACTAATTTATCTCCTCTGATTTGATTACAGAGTCAAAGTTGAATTTGGCTTGATTATCAATTTTCCGTTATACTATCAATATTATAATTATTTCACATTATTATTATTATCTTTTCTGAGTTACTATTTATATGACATTTGAATTAATATATTGCCTTTCCTTCCTTAACAAAATTCTGACATAAACTAACATTCTTTAAATACAACAAACACTTATTCTCTAACATTTAGTATATCCTAATATCAACATTGTAGGTAGTGAATACCAATATAATAATTAAACAAATAAATTACTTCTTATAATTAAACAAATTATGGTCTTAACCTAATTACAGTCTTTTGCTGTCCTTTCAAAATATTGTTTTGGTTTTTAAATGTATGGTTGGTTTCTAATTTACATATACTCTATTTATAGTTTTATTTGCTACACTATCAGCAGTTTTATGTCACAATGCACTTTCCACTTTCACTTTTGTTGTAATATTGTCTTGTGAACAGTTACGTTCTACAATTATCTTTAGTCCTTTTATCTTTAATTTCAATTATTTTACTTATACTTAGATTTACATTAAGTCAGTCTACTGGTATTGTATTCTCTGACTTTGGCCATATGGTTTTCTAATTTTTATATAATATTTATTGTTTAGGTTCATTTATTTATTTGGTTATTTATTTGGTAATTCTTCTTCCCTTCTATGGAAGTACTTATCTATAGTCTTAGTTAAGTATATTCCCTGAACTTCATAAAGTAGTCTGGTTGTGATATGAGTGTCTACCTTTTGATTTTAATGTGGCTGGTTTACTCATAGTCCTGTTTATTCCTACCTGCTCCTTATCTAACTGATGTACACTGATTCTGATAGAGTGTTCTGGCTTTAAAATAGGTTTTGACCTTTTGATATTTTTATTTAATTAATTCGTCCATGGTTGTATTTCCTTACTGCTCCTTATCTTACTGGGTATACTGATGATGTTACTGGGATAATAATCATCCTACATGGCTTAACACATATTGTTTTGAATTGAATGTGTTTAATTTCTTTGGATCGAGAATTTTTATCGTACTGTTAAGGCATTTTATTTATTATAGTAATTATTTCTTTTATGTTACTTTTATTTAGGTTTATTTTACTCATTCCAGATTGCTTCTTCCTTTCATTTTCTAGGTGGTATTAAATTGTAAATAAGGCAAAATTTCCTTAAAAGTTATGTTACACTTTTCACACGTTATTCAGGACGTCGAAATAAAGCTGTATACAAAAATCGAGATCAGTACGATTTTTTGGGAAATTTGGTGTTCAGAACGACTTAAATGACTGGGCTAATAAAGACACTCAAGGCTCATAAAAATCCTCTTCAGTCCTCATATAACAGCATCTCTTATGTTGTACGATCCTCCACGGTCATGACAACTATGCGGAATCGATTGAGAACGTCTCTAATTTGTTTAAATATCAAATTATTACTTTATTCACGACTATAAAGTTCGTAACGGGTATTAACGCGAGTCGTTCAGGAGTTAATGACGATTTTTATTATTTACGTAAACTTCAGTATACACTGTCTATTTGGTAGTAATTACATGTTCTGTGTTGTCGAAGGAATACAGTTACATTCAGTAACAAATAGTGAAATTAGAACAAAAGGATATTTCATTCAAATGGACTTCGTACTCGTGTATCTGCCGTGTCCATGCTTGGCCAAATGAGATAATGAATAATTTAATCTCACCGTGGACATTATCGGATCAAAACAGCTTGCATTCAAAACTGGATAATAAAATGTATACATATGCCCTAACAAACTGATTAATTATGTAATCATTAAACGTGATTATGAATTCTGATAGATGTACGAAAATATAGCGCCCTTTGATATTTCGATTATTTGCAAACATACCATTGGACCGAATATAACATTTCTGAAAATGCATACTTTAAAACAACTGAGGCGGAACAATAGGTCACGTGATGAGCGGAAAAACACTATACTTTACACACAATTTTTTAAAAAGTAAAGCTGTAATGTGTAATTCGTTTTATATTTACATAACAATTTAACGGAATAATAATAAAGTCAGGAGTTTGATAAGTGAAGTTTAATAGTATTTATTTTATCCTTTTAGCAATTAATGTGGGTCGTTTCGCTTAGTCGAGTTTACTGTTACAAAGGAATCTGCTAGACTTAGGATACATGTGTTATCGACCTTTGTGTATTACAGTCTTGACCCAAGTGTGATGAATGATATCATTTTGTACACCCTTAATATTTGTAAAATTAATTGTACACTGTTTTCTGATACCGTCTCAACAGGTAGCATAAATTGTTTCACAATAGGGCAACGAATTATAAAAAAATCTTATAAATTTATTATGGAAAAGTTCTGCAAATTTTGCCAATAAAACTATTACTAATGTTAATATATCTAACCGTTTACATCAACACGTGCGACTTGTAGTGGGAAGTAGCATAGGTAATGAAGCGTTCCTAGATCTGTTGCCTATAACTTATAAATTCTTACAAAAATCATTACTTAAAAGATTAAAACTCATAAAAAAGAAAGATATAAAATATTAAATATAATTCCATACCATCGGTTTAGATTTACACACAGGCACTTGACATTTGGCCATGTAAATCAAATTAAGAAGAAAAACTGGTGTGTTTAACTATTTTCTGAGTTGTTGCACAAATTTTTTGTTAAATTATGGCGTATGCGGACGCGCTTAATCCAAAAGATAAACACAATGCCATTCAGTACATATGTTAAACTTCTGAAATCCAACAGATTGTACAGACTCAAGCTGGAATACAAGTAACTTCAACAAAAATAAATAAGGAGTCCTGCAAAGCAGTGTCAGAGGCTATTAATTACTATCTTATGTACGTGTGACCTAGAGAAAAAAAGTTCACCATGGTTATGTTTGCAGTTCGGCAGACAAGAACTACTTTATAGAGAACGATTGATCGAACAATTACCAGTTCATGACTTGGAATAAAACCAAACGAGCAGAAATCATGACAAATGAACATAATCAAATTTTGTGTTAATTGCACATTTAATCTAGACACGATCGTTGGTACTCAATTAAAATAAATAGATTATATAATCATGAAAAGATTTAGAGGAAAATGTGTAGTAAACTGTACTGGTTCATGACGACAAATTTTCGGCTTTCTATAAATTAAAGTAATGATACGGATCTACAATAAGAAAGTTTGACAAGACAAGAAACTGCATTAATTAAAATTACACCCATTATCGAGCCCTGAGAAACGAGATAAACTCTATCGGGGAATCGGTGTGCGTGCGTGTGTTGCAGAGAGTTCCACGTGTCATCAGTGCAGCAAATTCAGCAGGCGGCGAGAGGTGGCAGTGTAGCGGTTCAACGGTTTTGTCAAGGGAATTCGACGATAAAGTAAAATAGGCTATTAAGAAAGAGAAACATTAAAATCATTTACAGACATATTTAAATTAAAATAAATAATTTGTGTTCAATCACAGACCATATTAAATTTGTTTAAAATAAATACCTAACTCCAGATAAAAGACTCTCATATTATTTTCTTATTAATACTATGCCTTCTATTTGTTCTGTTGCAATATATATGCTTAAATTTAAAAAAAATGAGATATATACCTATGTATGCAGGTGCACGTAGGTCTGTTTTTGGGAGTCAAAGGCTGGTAACGGGTACCGAACGGGTTCGGTTAATGCCCACTGATGCTGACGAATGAGTCAGTTCGAGCTAGACAACTTCAGCTCTGCCAGCAAATCCTACTTCCAACGTCCAAGTTCGTGACTCCCGGGCAATGTTCTCTGCACGCACAGAGAGTAGCTGACGGAAGAGGGAGCAACGCGATTATACGACCTACAAAATTTTGGTTAGGAGATTATCTGACAGATGAAATAAACTAAATTTGTAATTTGAAATTTTATGTTGTGATCTGCGATTTTGTGTGTGATAAATTGTTTGTTTATTGTAAAATTTCAATCTGCATTTTCACTTTATCATATTTTTGTTTTTATTATAGTAAGTTCCGTTATTTTAAAGAGTGTTCTTTTTGTGGTAATACTACTTGACTTCCTGACTTAAAATGTCATATAAAGAACTGAGGGCAGAGTAAATATGGTTAATGTAAATAAGTGGATAGACTTTTGTCCATGAAATATGTAAGTTATTTAAGGATTATAATTGCGACAAGCGAAGCGAGACCTTATATAATTCGAAAATTCATGCACTTTTACAGGAAGTAAAACTTTATAAAGGAAATAGTCCTTGATGAAGGACCTTGATAAAAGAAGTAGAACTTTTATGTGCGGATAACAATCTTTAGATATAGGGGCCTAATTAACAAATTTTCATTGGAACATTATAGGTATCCAGTTTGCAACGTTTTTAAAAAAGCGCGATGAATTATTTGGTTACAGCTCGCTACAAAATTCGTTGGTATGGTTACCGTGGTAACATATTTGTGTGGATTGGTTTGTCTTTTTGCTCTTAAGAAAGTAACCGAAGAAAATATCGGTATGGAGAACCATACATGACTTCCATGTTCTAAGATTTATATTTAAAATCATTTTCGAAATGAAATATTTCCATAGAAACTACATCTTTCTACTTATTGCTTCAGCCTTAACCACAGTACTATGGTCACTAACGTATACCACGTTATCGCACTCGATTTTCACTGATGGTGGCAGTCGATGGCACTGTCGAAACGTCTGGTTTTGCAGACAACATTGGACTACGGCCAAACAGTCCGGGAAGGAATTTTAACAAACAAACTATTTTGTTGTTGCCGATAACGTAGTATAGGCTTACATATAAAAAATTTCCCCTCTCCCTTCAACTATTATTTTCATTTATAGAAAATTACCCCCCAGCCCGTTCAAATAGCCTCTTCATTTATAGATATTTCATCTACGTTTCTACAGTGGATTATTATGGTCTTCTTATCAGGATACTTTATTTATCAAAATTAAGTACTTTACCTTTTCCCGTAACCGATCTTCAGCAAAATCAATAGGCTTTTGAGACCTCTACAACTCAGGCACATATGTTAAAAATTATTTGATTCTGTTTGAATTTACGGCACTTATCGTTCGTCATGAAAATATTTCTTTTGTTACAACATAAAATGTTGCAGGTAAACTACCCCTTTCCCTTAACCGATCTTCACCAAAATCAAGAGGCCTTGAGTTCTCTACAATTTAGGAAGTATGCAAAAAATTATTTGATTATGTTTGAATTTACGGCAGTTATCGTTCGTCATAGAAACAATTACTCTTGTTAAAACATTAAAGGTGGCAGGTAAACTACCCCTTTCCCTTAACCAATCTCCATAAAAATCAATAGGCCTTCAGTACTTTACAGTTTAGGAATGTATGCAAAAAATTATTTAATCTCTTTGAATTTACGGCAGTTATCGATCGTCATAGAAAACATTACCCTTGTTAAAACATAAAAATGTTGCAGGTAAACTTCCCCTTTTCCCTTAACCGATCTTCACCAAAATCAACATACCTTGAGCTCTCTATAACTCAGGAAGGTATACTAAAAAGTATTTGATTCTGTTTGAATTTACGGCAGTTATCGTTCGTCATAAAAAAATTACCCTTGTTAAAACATAAAATGTTGCAGGTAAACTACCCCTTTCTCTTAACCGATCTTCACCAAAATCAATAGACCTTCAGTGCTGTACAATTCAGGGATGCGTGAAAAGCATTATTTGATTCTGTTTGAATGTGCGGCAGTTATCGTTCGTCATAGAAAAAATTACCCTTATTAAAACATAAAATGTGACTGGTAAACTACCCCTTTCCCTTAACCGATCTTTACCAAAAACAATACGTCTTGAGTACTCTACAATTCAGGATGGTATGGAAAACATTATTCGATTCTCTTTGAATTTACGGCAGTTATCGTTCGTCATATAAAAACATAAAACGTTGCTGGTTAACAACCCCTTTCCCTTAACCGATCTTCACCAAAATCAATAGGCCTTCAATCCTTTACAATTCAGGAACGTATGCAAAAAAAAATTTGATTCTGTTCGAATGTGCGGAAGTTATCGTTCGTCATAACAAAAATTACGGTTGTTAAAACATAAAATGTTGCAGGTAAACTACCCCTTTCCCTTAACCGATCTTCACCAACATCAACAGACCCTGAGTACTTAAAATTTCAGGAAATATTATTTGATTCTCTTTGAATTTACGGCAATTATCGTTCGTCATAGAAAAAAATTACCCTTGTTAAAACATAAAACATTGCTGGTAAACTACCCCTTTCCCTTAACCGATCTTCACCAAAAACAATAAGTCTTGACTACTCTACAATTCAGAGCTGTGTGCAAAAAATTATTTGATTCTGTTTGAATTTGCGGCTCTTATCGTTTGCCATAAAAAAATCTACAGATAGACAAATAGATAGACAGACAGACAGACACAGACAGACAGACACACACACAGACACTTTCGAAAAATGACTTATTTTCATGTTTTGAGGGTAATACAATCAGAATCTGCAATTATCTCGAACACGATTTTTGTTTTGCCATAACCATACTTCCATTTCCTTATGGAACATGGAAGTAAAAACGGTCGTCTCTAATCGGCCACAAACATTATACATTTGGTTTACGTTTTGTACTTTAAGTGATAGTATAGGTTTATAAAGTTCGAGGGTTATCGAACATACAAGTCAATGAATCCCAACACATGGTAAGTTTACAAGTCTTTTTCATATTCATACTTAGGCTTACATTTAAAGTTAGTCATTATTTTTTGTTTAAGAATATTACTGTCTTTGAAGATAAACAGCGATATTTTTATATAGTTTAAAGTACACATTGCACATACATTTTTTATAAAAGATATCAGTTCCATGTTCAATTCTAGTCCCATATACATCTGTTGATGACCTCCGATTTTCAAAAATTGCGTAACCTTGAAAAAGTAAATTAAAAACTTAATGCAAATAAGAAAAATACTAAAAAACGGTGTTTTCAAAGTACTGAGTAGATCAGCGTAATGAATAACATTTTGGATAAAGTTAAAATGTAAACGATTTCTAACAAGAACATTAGGCTCGTGCAAGTTTTGGTGGTGTCCGCACACTTCACATGTCAAATGTTTGTGACTTCACGATGTACTCTCCTCATGTATCAGAGTGTCACAATGTCCGCACACTTAGTGACACCTCCAGGACAATTCTAATGCCTTCTCGGACTCGCATTGCTTTGCTTTAGATAGTGGGCGTCTTTGCTCCCGTGACGTGCCCGATGCCTGCCTCGCACATTGCCGGCATCCTTTATAAGTACAGCGCGTAGTTCTGTTGAGCGTGTGGTTTCTAAGTCACTAAACTGCGTGTTGTATTTAAGGAGTGACACGAATGCGTTTACTGATTGAGTTGACTAGTAAAATTATTTAATTTACAGGCTGTTATTATTAATTCTGTTTGTACGTGTTGGAAATCTGCATAAATAGAGAAACTATTGAAATATGACTGGGCTTATTTTTATGGAAGTGTTCATATAACTTGCGAGTGTAGATTTCTCTCGTAATTAATAACTGACTGTGTTGTTTTGGGTTCACGGCCCATGAAATCTTCGTAACAGTATTTTCTTTCCGCTATCATTTAATTTATGTATACACACGTAACGGTAATAGCATTATTAGGAAAGACAAACAGAAATATTTTATGGTCTTTATATTCGTGACATCATGTTGGTTTCTCTTCTGCATCACCTGCAACACTTCTGAAACCACACAGACCCCTAAAACGCGATTGGAATTCAAACATTTCGTGACGCTGCACGAGAAAAATTATTCCAAAATTTCATGGAATTCACTATTATTTCGCTCAAATTTTATGTACGCAACGAGATCGGGCGTGATAACAACACATCGCAGACGCGGTCCGGCATAATAACTCTGTAACACGCAGAGGCAGTACTGACACATTGAAGTCGTCTCAAGGTCAAGCTGTCACGCATACCTAATGTTACCGCACACACAGCGCCTCACCTGGCTACCCAGTTTTGTCACAGCATTTATCAATAGCTATTTTGCAGTTACACGAGTTAAAATTAAAGTCAAATCGCAACGAGAGCTGGAAAACGATGCAGACGATTGCCTGAAAAAGAAATTAGAAAAAATGAGGCGAGGGCTGTGCTTTCATCCGTCTCGTAACTCACAGTATACAGAATTATCATAGAAATAAAAAAAAAAAAAATAATAAAAATTTTAAGTTTCCTAGAAGATTTTAAGTATAATACGCAGTTTTTATTTCTCTTGCACTACGTTAGAGAAATGCCATATAGAAAAACTGTATCAGAATGATTTATGTATAGTAAATGGATGCCTTTGCTTTGTCTGATGAAGGGAAACGTGAGCAAGTCACCTAATCGTAGGTATATTAGTTCCTCGATGGAATTATCATCTCGTTCAGCTTAGTTTATGAAATGACTGATTATTAACTTCTAATTCCCAATCTTGAACAATATCATTAAGCGAAAGGGATACAAACGCACGCGTATACCAGACACAATGGTTCCTACTTTTTATATATTTATTACGTATGGATGTTTAGAAGTACGGGCATGCATGCGTATTGAATATATTACTTTAGCTAAAAACAAGACACGTGGACTCACATTAATTCCATCACGTTATTATAACTTTAATTACCATATTTTGTATTCAGTTGATGTCTGTTGCCGATGTACTTAATCTCTCTCTCTCTCTCTCTCTCTCACGCACGCACGCACGCACGCACACACACACACGCACGCACACACACACACACACACACACACACACACACACACACACACACACACACACACACACACACACACACACACACACACACACACACACACACACACACACACACACACACACACGAGTTCATGGCTTAGTGTGGGTCTTAATGACTGTAGTTTACAATGTGATCGATCTTTTCTAAGGAAACAAAACATCGGGTTCTGTGTAGAGTATTTTTAATTCTTGTGTCTGTAACCCACAAACAAGTAACAATGCTCACTAACAGGCATAAAATGTTTTCAAAGAATCGCGTTAACAGTTGAAGAAAAGTCTTTACTTTATTGTTTCTCTTATTTGGTCACTGTTTATTACGGTTTCGTCCTTATGACCTTCGTCGAGTTTAATGTTTAACTAGTTAGGTTTATACTACTCGCGAATACCACAAAAAACAACGAAACTATTAACAACTCTGTGCATCGGTTTGTCTCTATTTATGGAAGCACGCGTGTATGTGGGTCTAACGTATACGAATGTGTGTGAAAAATTATGCTTATTTGATCATCTGTACACTTTCAACATCGAATATGTAGTTATCTTCGTAGTGATGAGTCAAGACAAGACGCTGATGTACAAACAGACACAGGAAATCAAACCAACTTTAAAATTTTCATGTTATCGTCATAGGTTTGATTCCTGTCAGAAATTTTCGACAGTTAAGGCATTTTTGGTCTTCTAAATAAAACAATGCTATCTTTAGAAAAGATAGGGAAATATAAAATATATATAAAAAACAAGGTAGATTGTAAGTTTATTTGACTCTGGTAAGTCTAGTATTGATTGTTATAGTTTGTTCCATTTCAGATAACTTACGAACATCATTTTTGATTAGTGGACAAATTTGAAGAAAGTAACTCATTTGACTGCGGCAGACTATGCTTCTGAGATCATGGCGTTGGTTCATGTATTCATGAACGTGAAATAGCAGCAGTTTACATTAGGTAAATATTCCTATTTTATCGTAGACACTTACCTATTTTAAAGACATTGCAGTTTGAATCTCATTATTATACAGCAGTGAATGGATAATGCTGTACTACTTAAAAAATTCGTTTTAAATAGACTCGAGTCAGTAGTGTAATCTTTTTATAAAAAGTCATAGCGACTTTATACAACGAAGTCTGATGGTTTTTCATTTAGCTATCCTCTAAAATTCCTGGTTACAGCAATAATTTTCTTGTAGAAAAAGCTACTCAAGACACAACCTTAGTAAAATATGTAAAACTGCAAAACACTTCATTATTCCGACCGCAAAATTATAAAATGTGTTCCCAACGAAGACTCCCAAAGCCAATATATGTGTTAGTTTCGTGTTTACAGGTAAAAGAACGGAGGAATAAATTTTTAAGCAGGCTTTGACGCCTGATGATGTGTTGCAGTGTGGCGTTCTTGATTCTACGATGGCATATGGTTACGTACGAACTTTGATACTGTTGATTTTTGGATACAGGTCCCAGCCACTGCTTGGGATGGTGATGGCCACACTATATTCTTTCTATGCTGTTTGGTAGCTCACCGTACTTCTAAACTATATGGGTGGTAAAGGAAGGAGTGTATTTTTCTTTTCTTGTCCTTCTTCTTCTATTGTTATTATTATTATAATTATGGTGATTATATTATTATTATTATTATTAGTAGTAGTACCAGTTGCAGAATAGCAGCAGAAACAGTGGAACTCGAACTGAAAAGCAGACACCATTGCGATTGTTTTTTTTTTTTGGGATTGACTTATTAGGAAAAAAAGAAAAAACTAGAAACACGGATTCTGTTGGCCGAAATGTTTGGTCGCAGAACCTACCTATTGGCACAGTTTGTCAAAGTATCGCAAAACAAAAACAACTGACAGTAACCGAAACATCGCTTGATAAATAAATACAAAAAACCAAAGCAGTTATTATTCCAAATATCGTTCTAACTACAAGTGTTTATTCACAGACAGCAAAAGTAGTAGTAGTAGTAGTAGTAGTAGTAGTAGTAGTAGTAGTAGTAGTAGTAGTAGTAGTAGTACTAGTAGTATTATTTCACAAATACTGATTGATATTATAGTGGGTAGGATGGAGGAACGTTTTTCAAGGAAAGTATTCCCACACAAACTACCAATAACATGCTTCAATGAAGCAGATTCGTGGGGACCTCTTTCAACAGAAAGCTGCTACACAATTGCAGTCTACTAGGCTACACTAGGAAGCGTTCTTTCTTCCGTATGGATATAGGCCTACTTCATGATTCGTTTCAGTATCCAGTTTGAAGAAAGCTGGGATTATTTACCCGTTTACCAGAAAATTAGAGTTTTCTTAAGAATTTTCATGTACTAGTACGGCTAGTTAAGTGTTTCGTGAAAAATTTAAGTACGACGGGTTACAAATAAACATTTTTGGAATTAAGCAACGTTTTGTAGAAGACAATTTTTAATTAAAATAGTCTTCTCTAAAATTACACTGAGATTAATCTGCTGTTTATCATTTAGGAAAGTAATAATTTTGTGAATAATGAAGTTTAACGTTATCTGTTTAATGCTGACTTCGAAAATTTGTGTTTGAGATAACTGCAACTCTGTACTCTACCGTATTCAGAAACAAGGTATTCTGAAATGCAAGTCTTGTACATCTTCACACAACAATGTTTTACATCTGAAGATAACGTTTCATTTAGTGAGTAGGACTCATTAGGCGGTTCCTCATCCGCGGCAGTAAGATCGCATGCGCGCACCGAGAATGCCTAATGTATTTATATACGTACGTTTTCCTTACCTTAATTAAGTTAAACTTTAATTTTCAGGTTTAAACTGATTGTTGTTTGTGTGTGTGTGTTTTTTTAAACAGAAACCTGCCATTTGATAATCATATTTAGCGTATTTACGAATCTTAAGCTGAGTTTTTAATTATCGAATTCAAAGAATACCAGAACACTGAACATTTAACGGTGTCAAACAACAAATGTGAGTACGATCGTAAATAAGAAACTATCTATTATTTTGAAAATTGTACGATGTTCTTTTTTGGTTTACTTTGTTCGAAACAATCTAAGTGTTATATCTATTCAGTTTTCACACTGTATAAACAACAAATTTTGTTTATATTATGGAGCTCTTATAAATTACAATTATTTATCCAGCTGGTACAAAGTAAGCCTTTGTGGATGATGCAGCACAGATATCCTATTTGCGTTTTTGACACCACTGTCTGCCTCCAGTTGTTGTTGTAAACAGCACTAATAGTAAACCGAGAGTAAATTACAGTCGTGAGCGTGTGGGTTTTATCCCCACCCGCGTGTTTGTGTGAAAGCAATAATAGTTTACTGTATAGTTATTTTCAGATTCATAAACGTTAACTTTCATCATGTAATGTGAAAGGTGAGTGAACATGACATTCGCAAATATGATGAGACCTACAGCTTATGTAAATTTTGGAACAGAAAGACACTTGTATATATATTGTAACCTTACAAGTACAGTAATATAAAATGAATACACTTTTGTCCATATACTCAACACAACTGCGTTAAGCGTTAAACACCGGCTAGGTCGTAGGATTTTTGTGTTCGTTGCGTTAAGTATATGTGGTTGCACAATAAACGTATTTTTATCTAAACATATATGATGAACAAATTACACAATTACTTTACATTGCATGGGTGTCACACTTTGACTCATTTTTAAAAATAGCAACTCATTTATAAAATAATATTAACTTTACTAAAATAAAATTTAATTGTTGCTATTAATATTTTAATAAAAAAATAACATTTACTTGAAGAATATTTATGTTTTCTAATGAGACACCTACTTTGTAAAAATTGAACAGAAGAAAATTATTTTTTTTAACAACAATTTACCATTACGTCTTTTACTTTAAATATTTACATTATTTACATTTAAGTCTTTACTATTTCATATTTTTGGTTCTTTACGAGTTCTTTGCATAAAAATATAATTGTTCATTTGTCACCTGCGGACTGTCGAAGTTACCGTTGCGTGTGTACAATGATGACAATGACGATGATGATGATGCTGATGCGTTCTAGGTACTCTATGGCTTATTGTGGATGGTGATCCGGTGCTCCTCCATCAATCGTTGTATATTGTAGATGATGGTGCTGCTGATGATGAAAACGTATGATGAATTCGCGTCAATCGGCAGACTTACATAGTGACGCCGTGTAAAGATATCTTTAGTCTGACTTCGCCCAAAATTGCCGGAGGTATTTACAGTAGACGGCAAACTGACATGTCAGATATTGTTTTTGATATGTTAATTGTGTCGATTCGAGTGTAGCGTCTCTTTAATTACTAATCACTTTATAGTCCGTTTTCGCAATCACGTAAACGTAATCTTTACGCGAGTGGTTTCATTGTCTTCGTAATTTTTCACTCGTCATTTACATATAACTCGCTTGTTAATTACTAGTTAATTATGGTAGTAATTAACATTAATTCATATAACGTCTTCATTATTGAACTTTTCTGCAATAATTTTGCATCACCATACGCGTTTAAATGTCCTTAATCCAATGTTGTTCTTAGAATTGTGATATGTCATTGGTAACAGGTAAAAAACATATTAATTAATTTATTTTTATCCTGTAAATACTGCTTTAATGACAAAACCAACAATTCGTACGTC
The DNA here is from genome assembly GCA_034769895.1 of Magicicada septendecula. Lineage (NCBI taxonomy): Eukaryota > Metazoa > Arthropoda > Insecta > Hemiptera > Cicadidae > Magicicada > Magicicada septendecula. The sequence goes on along the minus strand of CM068371.1, from coordinate 246,634,249 downwards.
CCTCTCGTTGTATACTGCAGGTCAACACTGGCATACACACAAAGACACACAAACGCTGTATTTACACTATCGGGCAGGTGTATACTTTTGACAGGCAACGGCCTGTACTTTCCCGCATAAAATTGTTTAAAACCGTTCGTCGTATTCTTTTTATACTAAAAATTTACAAAACGTACCACCCTGGTTAAATATGCAAATATATGTATTGTTGCAACACACACACACACACACACACACACACACACACACACACACACACACACACACACACACACACACACACACACACACACACACACACACACACACACACACACACACACACACACACACACACACACACACACACACACACACACACACACACACACACACACACACACACACACACACACACACACACACACACACACACACACACACACACACACACACACACACACACACACACGCACGCACGCACGCACGCACGCACACACACACACACACACACACACACACATTTTTTTATATTTATTTATACTGCAATGAAACAATTGCCGGAAAAGTCATTATATAAATGACTAGACGCTATTACACACTTTATGACGTTGTAGACATATTTTAAATTGATTTTGTTCAAATTTTGTAAAGTAGCTGTAAGTTTAGAAATAAGAGATGGGTAATTATGTGTTTTATGTTAAAATTTCCATAAACTTATTCTCTGTCATGTCGAGTGAAAATTTAGTGCGCGAGTGTGCGTGTACGCGTGTTATTCGTGTTTTCCTGAATAACTTCTATAATAATTAACGTATCTGAATGACACTTGGACAGCGTATGCGTCATAAATAGCGCTACATTTTTTATATGTCAAAGTTGAATACAATACATAATTGAATAGAATACATGAATAGCATAAACCACATAAGTTGAATACAATACATAATAGAATAGAATACATGAATCGCATAAATCACATAAATTGAATACAATACATAAATTAAATAGAATACATAAATTGAATAAAGTCCTCTGCACAAGGCAACATTACTGAGGACCAGAACAATAACACCCCTTCGCAAGAGTGACAACCTTATTCGTTGGACACAGGTAAAGCGCACAGCTTATGAATAGGGCGACGCAATACACCACGGGAAGTGCGGACGTCAACGACGCGCACCAACTGGTCGTCGCCCATGAAAACCTTAGTGACTACACCCAAACTCCAGTGTAATGGAGGGGCGTTATCCTCTATAATTATGACCACATCACCCTCCGCGAGGTTCCCCTTGGGTGTCTGTCATTTATTACACTGTTGAAGCTAGTGCAGATAGTTCTTGCATCACCTGCTCCAGACAGATTGTACAAATTTCTGCAACAATTGCCAGCGTCGCAGTTGGTTGCATGGAATGGCTACCAGGTCAGCGTCGGGGCCGTCAAGGCCGAGCCAATTAAGAAGTGTCCGGGTGTAAGGGGCTGCGGATCCCTAGCATCAGATGATATGGCAGAAAGAGGACGGGAGTTCAAACACGCCTCAATTTGAGTAAGGCCTCAAAGTTAAGAACGGTGGCGCCAGTGGTGGGGCGCAGATGATGCTTTACGCTTTTTACACCTCACTCCCATAGGCCGCCGAAGTGTGGTGAGGAGGGTGGAATGAACGACCACTTGACACCCTGGGCAAGTGAGAATGAGTGAATACTTGTTTTAAATTCCTCAGAGGTAAATAATTTGTGTAACCCGCGCAAAGTGGAACTCGCGGCCTTAAAATTGGTGCCGTTGTTAAGCATCATTTCCCCGGGAATGCCGCGGTGGGCAATGAATCGTCTAAAGGCGGCAATAAATGCTTCAGCAGTCAGGTCAGACACCAATTCCAAGTGAATCGCCTTCGTAGCGAGACAGACAAACAAGGATATATATGCCTTTGAGGTAGTCTTGGATCGCTGCCCGCCATGACGGATCACGATAGGGCCGCCGTAATGTACAGCAGATGAAGAAAAGGCCTTGGTCAATACCACTCTTGACGAAGGCAACTGACCAAGTTGCTGCGTCTGCTTGTGGGGTCTGAAGCGAAAGCATTTGATGCACTTGACAGAACTGACAACAATCTTGCCGTTGACGATCCAATACCTTTGACGAACATAACTATGCGTTAACTGAACGCCCACGTGAAGCAGCCTCTATTCTAGTGAGGTGGGCCTTTGGGTGCAGAATAATCTGATGCTTAGTGTCGTAAGGCAAATCGTAATGTTGGAGACGACCTCCAACCCGAAGTAACCCCGAATCGTCGATGAATGGATCAAGAGAGATAATTTTGCTAGATTTGGATAGATTGCCATTCTTTATCTCAATGATCTCCTTGTGAAAGTACGTGGTTATTAAGAAGAATGTTGATCCGTCATGTTAGGACCAAATAAAATGTTATGTTGAACTGCGGCCTTGTGGACCGCGTAAAAATGTATTGTATGTCAGCACGTATGCCCCTTTTTAGAGAAAGAATGAAACTTGGTGTATTATCGCCAGGATGCAAAATGGTAAAGATAGTGGACTGTATAAATAGATTTATTAAGTTACTCCAATTGTACACTCAATTCATTGTAGTGAGGTTGGCTAATGCTGAAGATTAAAATTTGAGAAGTGATTCGGAAATGAAATTACATTTTGATGCGGCACAAATGTGTGCACATTAGTTACATCGAAACGTGGAGACCTAAGGCCTAAATTATTGTCGCGACAACAAGAAATGAAAATGACAGAGTCAGGCAGCAAACGTGAGAACGTCCGCTGCCGGCCAAGGCTATTAGTACTGTGACTGTTATAAAAACGAGATAAGAACGATTCCAGCAAGCGTACAGATTAGCCAACCTACAAATACGAAAATTACCATACTACTGTCCATAACTGCCCGTCAAAAAATCAAAAGATTTTTTAATACATTTTAATAACTTATTGTAACAAAAAAAAAATACAGAGTTCTTAATAATAAAGGTTAATCTCAGTAGGCTGCATTGAACCTTGAGTTGTAGTCTTAGGTAGCAGTTATGACATTAACTGCTTAGCGATAAGCTTGATAGATGATAAGAGTTGAGCAGGCCAAGGTTGGCGTGCAGCTTGAATCAAACATGAGTAAAATGCAAGTTAGCAATGTATTGCCAATACATATTGTGAATACAATATTGAATGTACATAATTCAATAATGTTTAATGATGAATAATCGGTGACTCATCACAAGATGGGCCCGATAAATTGTAACATTTATGCAAGTCATAGTGGTTAGCTTGAACCAGTTAAGGCCAGTAGACCCAAATAAGTAGAATTGAATACAATGAGAAAACAAAATTATTATAAAATTATACATGTAAAGACATAAATTTAGCATGACGCCATATAGTTTGAACGATGCATGCTATCCTGAAGTATCAGGAATATACAATAAATTGTTATGTGAAAAAACAAGTTATACATAGTTGACTGATTGCAAGCACAAATTGTAATGACATGTATGTCATAATTAGCATGAATGATAATTGTGCAATGCGTGATCACAGAATGCAAAATACAATATAAAATACAATATAAAAATAAAAATATAGGCGTGGCGTGGTTATAGACAGTAGATGCGAAAAACAATGTGTTTTACATAAATACAAGTTATATAATAAATACAATATAAATCAGTTTAGTTACTTACAAATGTGAATAAGGCACAATAGTATAAGTGACAAGTACAACAATGTGGTTATACAAATGTAAGACATGAGTTGAACAATTGCGAAAAATACATTCATAGAATAATAAAATCACACATATTGACAAATGTGCAAGAAAATGCATACATGGTTGTATAACTGCATACCATGCGAATATTATGTAAAAAAATTTATATAAAGCAATACCACCAATAACATGACACATACCCAATACCAATATCAAAATGTAAATGTGTAGGACATAATATGCCTCACAAATTATTAACATATAAATACAAAAATAGCAAAGTATACCACCATGGAACTATGATAAGTACAGACATAATAGGACAGTGCATGGTTGTAAAATTACAAGTCACATGCAAATTTAGTATAAAAACACGCAATGATGCAAAATTAACATTAAAATGTTGTGATGATACATATCACAATTAAGTTGACCAAATGGTCGTACAATGAAGTAATGAAAGCCAGTGGCCAAGTAAACTAGCATCGTGCTAAATAATTATAGTAACCTTGTTCAAGCCTCGTCCCGGGCTGGCAACAAGCATAGCTTATGAACGGGTCTCCGTAAAATACCAGTAGGCGTGCGAATGTCTACAACTCTAATTAAGTTGTCTGGGCCGGGAAATGTGGCGGTAATTACCCCAAATTTCCATGATAATGGAGGTAAGTTATCCTCCATCAATAAAACCAGGTCACCAATGGAAACATTATCCTTGGCGAATTTCCACTTGTGACGTTGTTGTAATTGATGTAAATAATCGCGAGACCAAGCCTTCCAAAAGTTCGTGCCATTGTCAGAATATAATTGGCTGGGTATGCCCCTACGGGACATAAATCGACGTAAGGCAGCTATAAACGCGTTGGCTGTGAGGTCAGAAACCAATTCCAAATGAATGGCCCTGGTTGCTAAGCAGATGAACAAAGACACGTACGATTTTGACAAAGTCCTAGATTTCTGCCCGCCATGACGAATCATGAAGGGACCACCATAATCAACTGCGCAGAATAGAAACGACCGCGAAGGAGTGACTCTAGGAGATGGTAAAATACCAAGCCTCTGAACCTGTTGTTTGGCACTAAACCTGAGGCACTTGACACATCTACGAATAATGGAGCGAATGACTATCTTGGCGTTAATAATCCACCAACGCTGACGAAGTGAGTGATGCACGAGTTGAGAACCAGCGTGAAGTAGACGAATGTGTTCGCGTTCAATAATAAGGCGAGTAATATGAGCCGATGGATGCAAGACAATAGGATGTTTATTGTCATAAGGTAATTGCGACTGCTGTAAGCGCCCGCCGACGCGTACTACGCCAGACTCGTCAAGAAACGGGTCCAGAGAAGACAGCTTACTCCTAATAGAAACAGAAGACCCATTACGAAGACAATTAATCTCGGCAGCGAAGTGGATCGACTGAGATTGTTTTACGAAAAAATTAAGAGTGGAATGAATTTCAACGGGGGTAAGAGCGCCCGTTATTTTCTCAGCACTGGAGAGTCTAATATTTTTGATGAATCGAAAGCAGTAAGCGTACACGCGTGTCAGACGGTGCAACGAAGAAAAGTCCTTTGAAAGATCAATAGCCAGGGTAGACATTAGAGAAAGTTTGGGGGTTTGTTTCTCCTCCGCAGTGAATTCAGAAGACGACAGATTAGCAGGTAAAAAGGGTGGAAAAAGATTGGACTCGGAAGATTGAGACAAACAGACGGGACCGTGCCACCAAAGCGAACAATCGCGCAACACGTCGGGGTGACATCCTCTAGAAATGATATCAGCAGGATTATGACGAGAATTGATGTGATGCCATGTGTAGGCTTGCGTAAGACGCTGAATCTCGGCAACACGATTAGCGACGTAGGTTTTCCACCTCGAAGACTGGGCATGAATCCAGTAAAGAGATACCATAGAGTCAGAATATAGATGAACACTATTAATAAAGAAATGAAGAGCATAGACGACCTTGAATACGAGTCGTGATAACAATAAGCAAGCGCAGAATTCAATGCGAGGTAATGACACCTGACGTAGTGGGGCCACGCGAGATTTAGAACACAGAAGGTGACAAGAGGCCGATGAATCTTGATAAATGACTCTAACATAAACACAACACCCATAACCCTTTTCAGAAGCATCCGAAAACCCATGTAATTCAACTATCCTTGCCTTAGACTTGCAACGAATAGAACGTGGGACAATAATTTTACTGATCAGATACAACTTATTGCATAATGAATACCAATGCAAGCGTAATTGCCTGGAGATTGGCTCATCCCAAGAAAGATTGCACAGCCAGAGTTGCTGCATAAACTGTTTGTACAGAAAAACAATGGGACCGACAAGTCCGAGCGGATCGTAAATGCCTGCGATAATCGATAGGATTTTCCTCTTGGAGATGCTTGATTCAACGGGGAATGATTTGATGTCAAACAAAAATGAATCGGTAGTGTTATTCCAGAGAATGCCCAAGGTACGCACATTACCCTGTTTATTTAAAGGGAGTGATAAATTGTCATGATTTGCAACTACCTGGGGTTCATTTGATGCCCATTTATGCAGCGTGAGACTGTATTGACTCAACAACGTACCTAAGTCAGATTTCAACTTGGTCAGATCAGAAATGGTGTCTGCTCCAGTTAACAAATCGTCGACATAAAAATCATTGATTATAGCTGACGCTGCGTCAGGAAAAGAAGCTTCATGATCCTTACCAATTTGATTAAGACAGCGAGTAGCCAAAAACGAAGCACTAGCAGTGCCGTATGTTACAGTGCGTAATACAAAGTGTTTAAACTGTTCGAGGGGAGAGTCGCGCCACAGAATACGTTGATAATGACAATCCTTCTCAGCTACCAGAATTTGTCGATACATCTCCTCGATGTCGGCAATGAGAACATAGTTATGCATGCGAAATCGCAAAAGAATAGAAAAAAGGTCTTGTTGGACGTTCGGGCCTACTAACAAGATGTCATTAAGAGAAAGACCATTGGTAGTTTTGGACGAACCGTCAAAAAAACGCGAAGTTTTGTCGTAGAACTCGAACGCTTAAAGACCGCATGGTGTGGCAGATAGTAGGTATTTGAAACCCCAAAATTGATAGAGCAATTGTCGATAAGCGTCATGTGGCCAAGATCCTTATACTCCTGAATAAAGTTTGCGTAGTCGCGCGCAAGCTTAGAATCGCGCATGAACCGGCGTTCTAGACTCAAGAATCTTGCTTCAGCGGTAGCATAGGACTCACCCAACTGGGGCTTGTCTGACTTAAATGGTAGCGCAACAACGAACCTACCCTCTTGATTGCGATGAGTAGACCTAACGAAATGCTCCTCACAAGCTGACTCGTTATTAATAGGTGCATTATCAGGGACAGTTTCTGTCTCCCAAACTTTTTCGGGAGACTCCAGAATTTGACCGTCGTTGTTCCTAGCTAGGAACGAAACAGCAGGACCCTTATAGCGGCAGTGTTTGGGCAGATTGCCTGCAAGAATGTAGCCTAACTTTGTTTCCTGTATAATAGGAAAATGAGAACCGCGGACGTATTTGTTAGCTAAGATTAAATCTAGGTAGAATTGCTCCCCTAACAGTATGTCGATTTCGGATGATATGTTGAAATTTGGATCAGCAAAAAAAATGTTATCTGGAATGTTAAATTGATTTATGTCAAAAGATTGTGCTGGCAGTTTATGGATTAATGCAGATAAGACAGCACATTTTGCCTCGAAGCTAAATCTTTGATAACGGGAAATAATGCGTATAGACGCGAGATTAGTGGCATAACACGCGGTATGTTGGATTTAGTCAAGTTAAGCCGTCATTTCTTGGCAAATGATTCCGTACAAAAATTTATTTGTGAACCCGCATCCAAAAGAACTCTTGCGGTTTGTCTGTTGCCAGCCTGGTCAATGACAAACACAATTGCTGTTGATAAAAGAATATTATTTGTGGATTGCAATTTGAGTGAACAATAATTACTGCTGCTGGCAGAGACTGGCTTCGGCACATTGTTTATGTGCAACAATGTATGGTGTCGTTTTGAACAGATCTTATATGATTGTTTAATCTTACAATTAGATGAGAAATGATCTGGTCTCAGACAATTAGTACAGCATTTATGATTTAATATGAATTGTCCTCGTTCTGATGTGCTTAGTGCACGAAATTTATCACACATGTAAATTGGATGATTAGATTTACAGCATAAACATTAATAATTATTTGACGCTGAGTGATAAGACTTAAATGCAGTGCTGCCAGCAGCGTTTCGTGATTTATGTTTGTCAGATTTATTATTGAATCTTAAACTTAGCTTGTTGAGTTGCTGTCCGGAATCGATAGGCAGTGTATTTTCTAACAGCTGTCTACGTGCGTTTAAAAACTGAGTAAAACCTTGAAAGTTAGGAAGATTATCAGGGTCTATAGACTCCTTCCATAATTTAAAAGTAGTATGGTCGAGTTTCGCTGACAATAATTGTACAGTGATAAGCTCGAATGAATCCACTGACAGTTGCATGGCCGCCAGTGAATTAACGGAAGACGTTATCGTATTTATGAATTCTGCCAAACTTTGGACAGAGTCCTTTATTGTTGACTTTACTTCAAGTAAATTCTGAATATAGTACTTTGCTAGTATGAATTTATTGTCATATCTAGCGGACAGCAAACTCAACGCTATCGAGTAGTTTTCGTTACAGATAGGTAATGACATCTAGATAGGTAATTAAATCTAGCGGCTCATTTTTCAGAGACGAATACAAATAGTGTAATTTCTGCACTGACGTTAGATCAGATCTGGCATGCACCAAGTCCAAAAATATTGAGTAGAAATGCTGCCATTCTAAGATATTGCCTGTGAAGCAGGGCAAACTTATTGGTTTTAGTTGCGTATTGCTTGTCAATACGGGAGATACAGTCTGAACGTTAAAAGTTTCTATAAGTTGTAAGATATTAGCTTCTGTCGAGTATAATAGCTCTTCGACCTCAACTCGGTCTTCTTGAGCAGCATTTATGTCTTTTGAAATAAGCTCAATTTCGGACTGTACCTCATCGTATTTTGTTGCCAAGCTTTTTAGACTTTCAAGTCTGACTGTTAAGAAATGTTTGGTATTAGTGTTCTTGTCAAAGTTACTGATAGCCGAATTAATACGCACTATGGCAGACTTTAAGCCGCCTCTCTTTCTGACCAACACTTTGAGGCCTTCTTCAGCCATTGTACGCACCTGATAATGATGTTAATGATGTGGTACCTGGTGTGCGAAATCCCGAAGCGTCGAGGCCGTGGAGAAGATGGCGAACACACAGACCGGAGAGATGACTGCTTGCACTGGAGTACCGACGCTAGCACATGGATGATCTTGCAGTGATATCGTCAGGAGGCTCAAAGGCGACGAAAGAAATGCTGGTTAAGTCACGACACGGTCGGATCAGCAAATATACTGAGTCGCCCATGGTGGCCAGAAATTGGGGCAGACGAATAATGAAAGGGTGAATAACGAATCCAGGCACGGAGCGACCAAAAAAATGGTTATTAAGAAGAATGTTGATCCGTCATGTTAGGACCAAATAAAATGTTATGTTGAACTGCGGCCTTGTGGACCGCGTAAAAATGTATTGTATGTCAGCACGTATGCCCTTTTTAGAGAAAGAATGAAACTTGGTGTATTATCGCCAGGATGCAAAATGGTAAAGATAGTGGACTGTATAAATAGATTTATTAAGTTACTCCAATTGTACACTCAATTCATTGTAGTGAGGTTGGCTAATGCTGAAGATTAAAATTTGAGAAGTGATTCGGAAATGAAATTACATTTTGATGCGGCACAAATGTGTGCACATTAGTTACATCGAAACGTGGAGGCATAAGGCCTAAATTATTGTCGCGACAACAAGAAATGAAAATGACAGAGTCAGGCAGCAAACGTGAGAACGTTCGCTGCCGGCCAAGGCTCGTAGTACTGTGACTGTTATAAAAACGAGATAAGAACGATTCAGCAAGCGTACAGATTAGCCAACCTACAAATACGAAAATTACCATACTACTGTCCAGTACGTCAATTGAGATTGGCGTATAAAGAAATTTAAAGTGTTGTTCAATTCCTCCCTGGACAGTCGCAGGTCATGTCCCGAACCAGGGGAATTCGATCTCAGATTATAGATAAATCTGAAGCAATAGGTGATAACGCGTATCAACCTCCGAAGAGTGGAAAAGTCATCACTTATGTCGGTAGCGACGACGCTAGCCATATATTCAAGAATTGCCGATTGTTTTTGTTCGTATCGGCACTCCCGTATGGTGGCCGAATCATTTGTGCTGAATTTGAGGTGGCAAATTGGATCTTGCAAGAACCATGCCGGACCATGCCACCACAATTGGAAGTTCCGCAATTTGTCTGGATGACAACCACGAGATAGAACATCGGCGGGGTTATCCTGGGACTTCACATGATGCCAGTCAGCGTTATTGGAACCCTGCTGGATTTCAGCCACACGATTGGCGACGAAGGTCTTCCACCTGGAGGACTCGCCGCGTATCCAGTGGAGGGCGACCATGGAGTCGGAGTACAGATGGATCTCATGAGCATGTATGTTCAATGCGCAAATAACCTTTTGAAGCAAACTGACAAGCAGAAGACAACCGCATAGCTCAAGTCTGGGCAGTGTAACTTGTTTTAAGGGGGCTACCCTGGATTTCGAACACAGTAAATTGGATGAGGCACGCCCATTATCATATAGCCTACAATTCTTGGGTATATGCAACAACCATAACCCTCACAGGAAGCATCCGCGAACCCGTGAATTTGAAACGGTCTCATGTATGGTTTGGACTTTATGCAACGATTCACATTAATCTTATTGACTAGATTTAGTTTACTATACAATTCCCTTCATGTGGGGAGAAGAGAATCTGATAAGACCTCATCCCAATTCGTTTTTGATTTCCAAAGCTGCTGCATGAAACGTTTATATAGAAAAACTACGGGACCAAGTAGACCCAACGGGTCATAAATGCCCGCGATTACTGAAAGAACAGTTCTTTTGGTAAACGCCTCATGGCAAGGTTTGAGCGTTGTCTTATAAACAAACGTATAGGAACCGTTGTTCCATAGTAGCCCTAAAGTGCTCACATTTTCACCCTTGTTTAGGGGTATGGCAGTGCCGCATTGGCTTATGATTTCTTGGCTGTTGGAAGACCATTTGTGCAGGGGAAACCCATACTGTCGAAGTAATTCGCTTACATCCGATTTCAACCGTTTGAGCTCATCTATATCATCGCAACCGGTAATTAAATCATCGACGTAGAAGTCGTTAGCAATAACTCGGCATGCCAAGGGAAACTCATTGAGATTGTCATTAGCAACCTGGAATAGACACCTGGTAGCAAGAAATGATGCACTGGCTGTGCCATAAGTCACAGTCCTGAGCACGAAATGTTTCAACTCCAAGTCAGGGGAATCCCGCCAAAGTATTCTTTGTAGGTTACAATCCTTGAATCAACCAAAATTTGTCTATACACCTTCTCGATGTCGGACGTTAAGCCATAGACGTGCGCCCTAAATCTGAGTATAATAGAAAAAATATCCTGCTGTATTGTCGGCCCTGCCAGTAGCGTATCATTAAGTTAACGGCGTTAGCGGATTTTGCGGACGCATCAAATACCACGCGGATCTTTGTAGTCAGACTTCAGTTCTTGAAAACCGCGTGATGGGGTAAGTAACCTTGGAGCTATGAACTAAATTGTCGTTGGGACTGAGTGGTCACATGTGCCCCAGCAGTTGGTAATCCTTGATGAACTTGGAATAGTCATGCCTCAACCCAGGATTCATAATGAGTTTACGCTCAAGAGTCTGAAAACGCTGTTTACCATGGGCTAGCGAATCGCCCAGAGCCACATCACCAGCCCTACGCGGCAACCTAACTACAAGTCTACCGTTTAAGAACAAGTTTTACAAGTGTGCTTATTTTTACATTCATTTACAGAATATCCCACCCGCAAGCAGTTAGCAGCATTTATTTTTAATTAAAAACTCCTTACGTTTGTCAATGGTTAACTCCTCATATTGTTTACATGTATATAAGTGGTGGTTAGCAATGCACATTGCACATTGAATGTTTTTAGAATTAGCATGATAGCTGACGACCTTGCCTTGTTTTGAATTGTTTGCATATCTTATCAATTGTTTAGGCTTTGCTGAGTTGCCTGCCCGACCACTCTCGGAATCTGCCGCCACGGTTTCCAGCACCGATCTCCTGTTGTTTAAAAACTCAATCAACCCTTCAAAATCGGGAAAGTTGTTGTTAGAGAGTGACTCCTTCCAACGTTTTGAATTATTCTGGTCCAATTTCGACGCTAATAGCTGAGTGACAATAAGCTCATAAATATTTACGGGTAACGCCATAACCTTGAGCGCGTTTATGGTTGCGCTAATTTTATTAAGAAATTTAGATATGCTACCCACCGATTCCCTATCGACTGAATTGATTTTCAGTATATCTTCGACATGGTGGATGGCGATAATTAGCTTATTGTCAAATCTAGTCTTGAGTAACTCTAGGGCTACGCCATAATTCTCACCAGTTATAGGCAGCGATTGTATAACTTGGAGCGCTTCACCCTTCAATGAGTTGTGTAAATAATGAAACTTATGTATGTTGGTAAGATCCAAGCGAGAATCTACCAAGTCTTTGAATATGTGTATGTAGTGTTGCCAACATTTCCGCTAAATTCCGGGATTTTAATGGGCTCCAGTTGCGTGACATGAGCGAATCTTTCCGCTCTACTGTCATTAGCAATAGTATTAGAATTCCCAGCAAGATTAGTCGAGAATTTTTCTATAAGGTTGTGCACTTTGCACTCGATTATACATAAATCATCCTCGACCTGGATTCGATCGCTATCCGCGTCAAAAACAGCGTCCTCAGACAACTCGAGCTCGGACTGAATCGTATCATATTTGCGCTGGAGCTCCGCCAGCGACCTTAATTTAACATGCAACGCTTGAACGTCATTTTTTGTTATGTCGAAAGCATCAGTGAAAATATTGATTCTTGTCATTGAGGCCTTAATAACGGCTCTTTGCCTTATGAGGTGTTTGCTTTCGGCCACATTGAGCGTATTAAAAGGTGAAACGAAAGTAGGACAGGCAACTCAGTTCTCAGCAATATAACTATTTAGTAATAGTTAAATAGAATAATTGAATAAGAGTTACAAATAATTGAATAAAAGTTACAAATAATTGAATAAGAGTTATTACAAATAATTGAATAATTGCAAACAAATTACACATAAGAGTAAACAACATAACATAATGAGTATATAATAGTTCAAAACGTACCATGGCGAAAACGTCTTACTTGAACTTCCACTGACTCGAGATAATAGGCTACATACAGTTTGTAGAGATAATCAGCTGATGTCGGATAAGAGTCAACCAGGATGACGTAGTTGCCGTTGAGTAGGACATGTTGTTATCTGTTGAGATAGCGGAAGGCTCGTGTCGTCGGACCTCTGCAATGAGGTAAGATAATATGCGTCTGTCTGTCTCTGCGTAGATGCGTCGTACCTGTCGAATTCTGTCTGCGCTGTATGTAGCAGATTGTCCGGAAGATACTTACGAACTTATAGCAAACCGCAATTTTACGTATTTGATTTGCATGTTAATGATTTTGCGGTTTACAAGTTAACAGTTACAATGCCCGAATAATACTCGGGCGCATACAGCTATGATGCACTAATGTCCGAAGACGAGCACACACTAACTCCCTTACGACGCTTAAAGTCCGTCACTCCGAACTGTTCGTAAGTTTTTTACGCACCTTGAAATCTAAATTAAATCGGGCCCGGAGGACCAAATGTTGCGTTGAACTTGCTGTCCCCTTGCATGGCTTGGAGTTAAGGCTGTTCATACTTTAAACCATAGGCTGGGTTTAGACAAATGTAAAAACGATAAAAGTGGACTGTATAAACGGTTTATTACAAAAAGCAGATTAAATCATACTAATGGGATTCGGTATATTCGCGCGTGCACGTGCGACTGCATATCTGATAATTAAAATAATTGAAATTGAGTTAATTGAATTGTTCACATATTGACGGCCGTAAATTGAATTTTGTGTAACACACGCGCGAAAAAGGTTCTTGCCTGTAGGAGCTCCGTGAACTGACTGCTAGAATGGAAAACGGGGGGGGGGCGAACTGTCCTTAGCTCGTCCGGCGATAAGCGATATGCAGCCGACGTCACAGGGGAATCGTGGTTTGAATACATTTTAAATCTGAACAAAGTGAAATCACTTTTCTATAGAAGCCTTATCTGCAGAAAAGTCATAAAACGTTTAGATAAAATCTATACAAGATTTTGGAGATTCTGGCATAGTCTTACAAGATTTCTTGCTATCAAGGTAGAAATCTATCACAACCAATCAGGAACTTCAATTTTCACTTGCAATGAGCTCTGGCAGAGGAAATTTAGTACAGTTCTCGTCTACAACTCGTTCTAATAAAACATACTCTCTGTGCGAGTTTTTCGTGACAGTGCACATTGTCTATAAGGGTGACGACAGTCCTAGATTTTAGCTACGAGTTAGCCGTAAGCTAAATCAAAGGGTAATTAGAACGTAGAACAAAGTTATGTGAAGATCTATTAGTGCTAACTCGGGCCAGTCAAGATTTTCCGCTTAGGACAGTTGTACTCACTCGGAGTACATCTGTATAAAAGCGTGGACACATCAAGATTGCCGGAAGGTGTAAGCTAAACACACCCTATTTTAATAATAGTCACTAACCCACTTATCGAACCTGAGATTTGTAAACATAAAAACATATCGTAGATAAACGGCGTGTGTATGTGAATCGCGTGTGACTGCAGCAGCGAGACCAGAGGTCGACGTTAACGCAGCGGCTTTCAACTGGACTCCAAGAAGGAATTCTTCAATCAAGTAACATAGACGATTGTTCAGATAAACATTCATTAGAATTTAAAGACAATATTATAATTAATAAATGATTTATGTAAAGAATTTACAGACAAGATTTAAATTAGTTTTAATTTAATAAATTCCTGTCTCCAGATAAGAGACTCTGTTATATATTAGTAGTTCTAATACACATCTATGCATCCTTAATTTGTTTTGTTACAATATATATAGTTTTTAAAAGTTCGTGAGTACTATAGTGTGCATACATTTTTTGTGGTTGCTGATGCACACGAATACATGTCTGTGCTAGTTGTTACAATGTTACTTGCACGTTCACACATGTAACAAGGGCTATATTTAAATTAATATAGCAACAAGGCGCATGCGCAGTATCCGTTTACATTGTTACACGCAAACCCGCAGCCTGTTTTGTTTATTTCCGTTCGTGTAGTGACCGATGTTGGGAGGCCGCGCCCTGAACTGCTGGACGGCGTCGGGCGACGAGGTTCTCGGTCAATGGAAAGGCAGAATCGAAACCGTCAGGCCGCAGCCTGGCCCTTAAGGGACCGTGTCTTGAACCGCCCTGTGTCGACACGGGAGTACGGGATGCCAGGCGGTGGACCCCTTCGTCGGGGGTTAATAAAATATGTTTTTACTATTCGTTTTATCTTTACCAGCAAATCAGAAGTTAATTCTTCAGTAGCCTTGTATATTCAGTTCATCAAGAGTTGACTAAATGTACACAAAGGAAATTATTGTAATTGGCGGTTTACACGAGAAATTAGCGTTTTTTGTTCTATATTAATACAATTAAATAAAAGTACATATTAGCAGCTGAAACAAATTCTTATATAAAACAAATACATAGATGAAGCCAATTACGACAATGAAATACTACGAGATATAACGAAAATCAATAAACACGAGAAACGTGACGCACAATTATACTTTGTTCATAAAAAAAAAAAACAACTTGGAAGAAAAATAAGTGTCAAAGTAACAGGAAAAATAAACATAGAGATTTCATAGAAAATTGTAACGAATAAAACTATCAAATGTTCATAAATAGAGCAGTGCAATAGAGTGCGTTATTATGTCTTTGAAATGAATGGGACAAAGTTTCACAAACTATTGGAAAATATAATTTCCACGCTGCTGAAGGGAGTAAACAGAATTACGCGTTACTGGTTGTAGAAACTTTACTGAAACAGAGAAAAAAAATAAAATAAACTTGGTGGCTTAACAATAACAAAAATAACAGGAAGGTTAAGAAAAAAAAACGTTGCACAGAAACGAACAACAATAAACATTGTAATAAAAAAAACTAGAAGCACACCTGACCATTCACACATTAAAGAAAATGTCTTTGAACGCGTGCAACTTTAGAAACTTTTTATAATACATGTTGCTAAAGACAAGAAAAACAGCGATGTCAGTCAAGGGTTGGTAAATGAATGTGGGCGAAACTTTTCCCACAAACTGACCTCACTGTTTCATTAGTTGGCATGTTTCGTTAATTAAAAAAAATTACGTTTGCAATACAGTTTTGGAGTACAAGTGAAAAAAGATTGATACACCTAGTTTGAAGAATAACAAATGATTCTTAAGTTTACGGATTAGTCAGAATTTCAAATAATGACTTACGGGACAGAAACCTAGACAACGGAAGAAGAATCTCAGGGCAGCACAGAGTAACATGGACTTACACACAGACTTATTCCTGACGATCGTCTTTTTATTATTAATTTTATTTAAGCAGGTAACCTCTATTCCTCTCATCTCATCTTTTTCCTTTGTCTTGTCACAACACATTCATGTCTTGTAAAGTCGTCATCACTATCTTCTATTAATGTTGAAGGTACATTATTATCATAGTCACCCATTTTCATATTCTACAGTAAGGTTCCTCTCTAGTTTAGGCCCAAGTTCACTCAACAACGGCTTCTAAATTTTATTGATGATGAAAATACGTAAATGTACATATTATAACCAGAGTAATGTTTGTGTTTGTTTCTCTTTAATCCATATTAACTAAAATGAGGGCACTAAGCACATTTTAAATGTAAGTTTTGAATCATGTCAGTATATTAACGATGCCAAAGTCACCTGCTCAGCAGTTGTGATAATGAGTCTGTTTTCTTCCAGTTTCAACAATTTATTGTGTAAGTAACATCATTTTAGCCCTTAGCTGATACCTATCAATTGAAATACCGCTTCTTAAAGGTTCGGTTTAATATTTGAACAGTAGAAAGGGGGTTGAAACCTTGAAAATGTGGTTTTCAGTTGCTCCGATTGCAAGTTTTTATGTATATAATGTATGTTGTGTATAATGAAAATAATGTGTGTTTGAGCTTTCGGGTGGCGACATTTGATTTAAAAAGTTACTTGTAAATATACCGCAAGTAAGATTAAATAAAAGATACGAAGGTATATCTATACTGAGATATAGGCAGATAACTGGAAAAGTAGGTAGCTGTTGGTATGTACGTAGAGGCAAGAAGACGCAGGCGGATACACAATAGAACTAGAGAAAATCAAACTGTTTTGTGTATCAAGTGCAAGAGCATATTGTAGGAGTTTGCATATGTTGCTTTGCTCGTATGTAAATCGATTAACATTCCAGCTTCGTGGTATTTACAAACTGTGTCTGCTAGTCGGAAATAGTTGTTACAGCGTTCCATGCCAATCGAGACAGGTGCGAACTGACACATGTAGCGTCAGTGCACAATGACGTATTGTGACGTGTATGTGTGACGTAGCGTATAGTCTTATACGGTAAGCTACACTAAAATGTGATTGAGAATTTTACATCTTTCCTATAGCCATCTTACATTCAATCACAAGTGTTGTACAATAATGTCAGTCTCTCTCTCTCTCTCTCTCTCTCTCTCTCTCTCTCTCTCTCTCTCTCTCCCTCTCTTTCCCTCCACACGCACGCGGACACAACACGCATAGTATAAGCATAGTCGCGCACGTGGGTGTGTGAGTGAAGGACGAAGAGTAGTGGTGGTGACACCTATGGCACTTTCGATGGACAGACAACAGTTGAGCTTCAAATGGCACCTGTTAAGGTGCGGTTTTATTTGCGCGATCGTCTCTTGCAGCCGTTGCACAACGACTCGTCAAACGGAATTCATTACAAGTGGTTTTGTTTATACATCGAACGCTACACAACGTATGCGTCTGCCTAATGCACAGTCCACCCTTATGCGTCAGTCGCACGCATTCACTGCATGCCACTGTCATATGCGATGACTGCATGCAGCCGTGTCACGCATCGCTGTTACGACTTGTTAAATGGGAGTGCACAGAATTCCGTCAAACGCTAGAGATCACTTGCGACTGCTGCAATGACTGCAATGGAGACTACTCAGCCTGCGGCCATTTCACGTGATTTAATACAAGTTAGCATAGTAGTACTTTAATACGCTTTTATTTAACTTGCCTTTCTTGTTGTCATGGGTGGAATTTTGTGAGCGATTTTCCAACCACTCCTTTATATGCTAAAAATCAGAAAATCTGCATACTGGCTTGTCTTCGATGACAACGCAACGTAGTGGGAAAGTATTGCATATAATATATGTACCACTGCATGATTGCTGTTGAATATTGTTATAGCATGCTACTACAATATTTGCCTCATTGCAACGAAATTGAATTATTTGGAGAATATAATAATGTAAGAGAAGCATTCATAGTACGAGAAGAACAGTTAAAGCAAACAGTGGCGTATCTAGAATTTGGCCTTGGGAGTGGGGGGTCAAGTCGGCTTCATATAAAAGAAAAAGCAAGTTAAGACCAATCAACATTACTGTGTTGAAAAACGTGAGATAACATCATGAAATCAATCCCATTAAAGTAAACGGTAAGAACACAATAACAATACGCGTAATTGAAACATTGTTTAGAAGATACCTATTGACTGAATTGATTTTCTTATAATTCATATTTCAAACGTATACACAAATGCTGTCTAATAAACCTGTTTGTATATTTAGTAAATTAGTAAAGAGTTACTCTATAATAAAAATTAAGAGAATATTAAAATTCGTCAATTTTTTTTTACCCTTTGGGGGGGGGGTCCGGTCTCGTTTGTATCCTCGTAAAAATGAAAAAAAAGAAAATGAATGAACACATGCAGTTATTCCGAGAACGTAAACAACAATTGAAAAATGCATTCAATCAGGTTCATACATTCGAAATACTTTATCAATCAAGAGCCTGTTCATGAAGCTTCTGAACACTATAGAAGTGTTTTTTATGTTACACGTAATCTTCAAATCAAATTTTTAATTGAAATAATAATCGTATTAGATTATTTGTAACTGGAAACGCTGGTACAGGAAAGAGGTTGGTACCAGTTCAAAAGATTACATCTTCTCAAAAATCAAGTAGGTCGATGTTATGGAAAAAGGGGTGTAAAAATCTGTACACTAACTGGAGTGGCAGCACAGTTGATTGGAGGTTCGACCTTACATAGTACTCTCAAGCTAATAGTTCAAAAGGATGGAAGAATTGTACAAACGCCAATGTTGACTGGTTGTAAATTTGCGACAAACGGGGTTACAGTGGAAGGAGATTGAATTCATGTTTATTGATGAAATATCATTGGTCCTTTATGAAATGTTATATGTGTGGGGTTGACTCTGGATTGAAGCAATTGAAAAATTCTAAAGAATTTTTTGGAGGTATAAATGTGATACTATTTGGCGATTTGATGCAGCTACCACCTTCATAGGAAGTCCATTGATTCATCAACGTTATCACTTAGCACGCGCAACACATGGCGATTGTTTAATTTAGTAGAATTAACAGTGAATATGCGACAAGGAAGCACAGAATTCATTGATGTATTGAATGCCCTGAGAACTGTCGACATAAGAGCTGAGCTTACGGCAATATTAATTTATAAAGTAAGCAAAGAGGCAATTGGCGATTTTTCTATAGAAAAAGCTCTGAGAATTTATCCAACAAATGAACAAGTAAACAGACACAATCAAGTTGTGCTTAAATAATTTAGATCAAAAGAAACTGAAATGATTAAAATAAACGCTCAAGACTACATTGTCACACGTAACACTTAAGATTGATAATATAAATATAAGTATGATATTGTATGATATCATCAGTAATGTATGATATGATTTCAAATGATGTAAATAAAACAGAAGGAATGCTAAAAGGACTGGAAATATTCGTAGGAGCTAAAATAACGTTAAGGTCAAAAATATAGATTAAAAGGACATATAAATGGTGCATAGGATTTATCACTGAAATTATTTGGCCACATTTGTGTAGAGCACACATTAATTTACGATACAGACTTGCTGTCAGTTCGTGTTGATTTTGGGGCAGACGGAATTCATATTATTCAACCAAAATCAATACATTTTCCTCCAAAATACAGTTGCGGCACTGTTAAGACAAGATGGCTGCCCTTGGTATTATCATGGGCCTCAACAGTACAGAAAATTCAAGGTATATAATAATAATAAGGTATAATAATTGCACTGTACAGTATGCAATTATTATTGTTGCACAAAAAATATTTGCAGAAGGCCAGGAGTATGTAGCTCTTAGTAAAGTACGGTCGTTAGAAGGCCTGCAAATCGAAGAGTTAGATTGCACAAACTAAATGGAAAAACCATGTAATATTGCTAAATTAGAAGAAATAGCAAGGATGAGAGGTCGTAGACCAGCTTAAGATAATTTCTGTAAATAATAATAATAAATTTTGATGGAATGTTTCAATTAATTATTCATGTACATAATATTTAACTGAGTTAATAAATTATTAACGATAATAATTATTATATAAACACGTCACCATTTTTGATATTTTAGAATTATTTATATATGAAAACATGACTAAAAAGCATTAACAAAATACAATTTTTTAAAATACTGTTTTATTTAATAATGATTGGAAAAAATGCACTAAGAAGGAAAAATTCTCATCTTATATAATTTAAAAATTAAAATAGTATTAAATGTTTTGAAATATAAAAGCGTGGGCCTCTGTAGTTACAAAAAACATTTTTACTGATAAACTATCTATGAATAATTAATAGTGAAAAATTTCAAATTTTAAGTAGTGGGTATTTCATGTTTGTAATAATTATAAATCATTGATATCTACACCCATGAGGTAAAAATTATACTTAATGATTTTGATCTTGAAATTTTACAAGATAGATGTTTATAATTTTAATACTTTTGACGTATGTTTAATACAGTAAATTCGTTGTAATATAAATGTAAACTAATCGTGGAAACTAATAAATAAACAATAATATTTGTTTTTTATTACATTTGTTACAAGCGAGTAAAAGATTAATACATTAGTAGTTATTAATTTGATGACTATTTCGTGAAAGAACGGGTTTTGTAAATACTGTGGCTCTTAGTGTTATCTTGCATAAGATTTTTGTAATTAATTTGAAATATTATTTTGAATACTACCTTCTCATGTCTCCTACAGTAAATCTCATTATCATGTCCCCTTTTGCATGTTTCTATCATAATTTTGCTATTACACTCTTCCATTTCTTGTTGTTTTAAATGCACAAACACATTTGTTTTTCCACGTGATTCCTGTAGGTTGTAGTTCCACCTTACCATTGCAAGCCGAAGCTTTTCCTTTCCCAATGCGTCAGTCGCACGCGTTCACAGCACGCTCAAACGAAACCGTACCTTAAGCCAATGGTTACTTATGGTAATTATTGTTCAGCTTTTTCTTCAGGCTATAATCGATGCAGTTGAAACAGATAAAACTATGAAGTAAGGAGAATTAAATGGCTAACATATGAAAATGCAATGTGTAGCTGGAAAAACACAGAGAATCGAACAGAGATTATTAAGATCTTAGACATACGTCTTTCATCATAAGAGATTCAGAGACGAGTGGGTGTGTTACGTTCTGATAATAGATGACAGCAGGATTATAAAATACCTGGAAAAGGGAAAAAAAAGTAGTATGCAGCTACTTAAGTTCACAAGGATATATGAATTCAGGAGGAGCCTGTTTTGAATTGTGGAGAGTAAGAGAATTATTTGGTTCCACAAGTTTGAACTTAAGAACATGACTGTCAAGTGAACAAATTTATTTGTGAATTGAGATACAAAATTAATTTTGTTTTTCATGGTCTCAAATACCATTAAATGACAGTTAAAATATCATTATTATAAAATAATGTTTCTATTTGTATTTTATATTTTAAATTATTTCCAGTCAATCAGAATATATTAAAACTAAGGTAAAACTGAGGAAAAGTGAGGTAAAAATAGGAAAAGTAATTATATGCATCGATAAAAAGGAAGTAAACAATAAGAGCAATAATTTCATACTTAAACGTGAGAGAGGAAAGAAGGATTTCTTTGTTTCTTCCCATTGTTTTCAGCACTGAAGCAAAAGTATGAACGAAATGTTTTACAGGCACTTACTAAAAGTCTGGTGGTAAGTATTTTCGTTTATGTGTACTGAAGTGCTTGCCATGGCGCGGTGGAGAGAATGCTATCACTAACAAAGCAGTTATTCTTCCAGTATAAACTACGGTTGGTATATTTGCGCCCATTATTATTATCCTAATTCACGGGCGTAGAAAGTGTAGATACCACGATGACTGTACCGGAGAAGTAGCAATATCTGACGAGACGAGAGTATTACGGTGTCAGTAGTTGGGTAATTGTCAGTTGGCAGCAAACCACAAGGACCAGATGTCTTATATTACTTTATGTCTGGTCCAACGAAAACAATCTGTGTCGAATAAATTGGAACAATTCCTTTTATTCAAATATATTTATTGTTAGAACAAACAGAAAGATAAATTAACCTTTACGTCTATGATAACGTGTCCTGACCCGTTTCGTTTTTGAGACGCTAAGCCTTTTATCCATTTTTTGCCTTCTCACGTATGGGAAACGACAATTCGTATTATACACGTGCTGACTTATTGTTTATGTATAATCAGGCCTAAAAAGTAAACTTGTGTTCGTTTTAGGAAAAATATGTCGTGTGAATGTTGATACTTACTGAACATGTATACTGAGTAGGTATGAATTTTATGTACTTACTGGATACGGATACAGTACTTATTTTTCAAATAAAACAAATAATTTTTAAATACAGATCTCCATCTGTACATGAAGACACGGGAAAATCAAGAATAGGAAATGGTGACAACAAATAGACATCCTTTAGTACATAGCGGATGTATACTAATATCGAATTATTCTTTCCTGTGATCATACTTCCTGAGATCACCAAATAGGGTAAAGTACGGTGTTAGGTGCACTTTTGTTCTAAGTAAACACATATAAATAACTTCATTATTAATTTTGTTAGTAAAGAAACTGGGAAAATATATAAAAACATACTTTGGGCGCAATCAAGTAAGCATTAAAAACAAAATAAGTTGTACAACATCTAAATAACTGAGTCAATTTGTATAGTCATTTGAGGGGTTGTTTTTAAAGCCTGATCTCCAAAGATCAGGTTCGTTTGGTTTTGGTATAAGGACTTGGTCAAGAGATAGAAAAAATCACAACGTTGTAGGTAGAAAAGCCAAATCAAAAATAGTTTTCAGTTTTTTCGTACTTTGCCAATAATTTTTCAGTGCATATAATTCTGCCCTTCTCTTATAAAAACGTTTATTTTTTATTTTACTTGGGGCAGCTCCGGTTCTGTCCGACTTTCCAGGTCGGTAAGGTCCAGGTCCCACTTTACGGTTTGGCAGGTGGTCTTGTTGTTGGAATGTTGCTGGCATATAAGCAGCGTATTCGGTTGTGTGTGAGCGCTTACTGTATTGGGAAGTACTTGTACATAAATCCTCACTATAGGTTGTAACCATGGGGATGGGATGCACTAAGGCATTAGGTTTTTGCCCAATGATGGCATTCCTTGGCGTTACTGAACACGATAACAATATAATAAGAACAACAGATAATAACATAATAATAACGATAACATTAATGATGACGGCGACCATGTTCAAGTAGAACTCAACTATGATACTGACTTCGTTGACAGCCTTTGCCATGACCCAGAAAAGGCGATCAAACAAGCCTAAAACGGATCCGAATCCTTCATGCATTGTGCAGGAAGAAAGTTCGTTTAGCTTGATAGGCTCAGAATGAACAAAGGTTCTATGAAACAATACAAGTAAGTGTTTGTGTAGAATACGCTCACGTTACGGAAGGTCACGTTTTGGGTGCCCACTATCATCTGTCCACGCTATCTGTCACTGACGAAAATTTATTACATCGATAAAATGACTTTGATTAAATAACTGTGGGTATCTTATCTGTACGGATAACGCAGACAATACGCAGAAATAATGTTTACTGAACGCTCGTGACAACAAACACGCTTTATTAACTGTTAACGATTGATCCTCAGCTACGAATTAATAATGGTTATTAAAGACACATAAAAATTATATCTCTGAAGTGTTTGAAGCAATAGGCGTACTCTTTAAACCTGTAAGGATACGAGGGTTTGAGAGTTACATTTCAAGTGGCGAATTATACATTGGAGGTTTAGCGTTAGTATATACTTCATGGGAGAGGAGAACGTAATAATTAGTTTGGATATTAAAAAAACAGGTGTCTTGGACGTGCTGTTATGAAGAAGCTGCAACGCGGAAGAGTCTATGCGTACGTCAATTGAAAAAGATCAAAACGATAGTCTATCACTCTTCTGGTGAAAAATGTTCATGTTTTCATTTTCATTCCTGTTATCAGATGTTTTTGTCATCAGTGTGTAAACTGTAATATCTAGCTTTGACCTCAACATAAGACTGATTACATTAGTTTCACACCTTTGTCAATGGTAGACAAGGAAATAGGATTTTTAAGGAAGTACTGAAGCTGAATCGGTACAAAGTTAGGACTGAAAATCAAATAGACAAACATAGAGAGTCCTTAACACAAGGTACAAGAAGACTAAATATTTACACGAAACCGTTCTCCCCTTCACAGGCGCACGCGCGCAGACCCGCATTCAATCAATGTGTGTGGTTATTTTTTCCATAAGAACGTATGTTTTTGGGATTAAGTTTTATTGGTTACATGTAAATTTATGAGTCCTTTAAAACATCTTTATCTATCTCCGGAAGACGAAGACTGTTTAAGTGAAAGTTGAAAGTTTTTTGTGTAATAATTTTTTTAACGGTTGAGAAAGGTAATACTTTACGTTGTAGCTTTTTCGAGCTTGAATGCTTTTCCCAAATGTTTAGCAACGTTTCATTTTATTATCCTTCATTTGCGAGTTGCATGCCTATCGATCATTCCTGTTTCTTAAATACAGTAGCTGAGTGTTAGTAATAATTCACGATTACGATAAATCTTACGTAACGTAACAAATAATATTTCTTACAAATAACGCATTGTTCGTAGTCGACAGGAAGGGCGCGGTAAGAAGAGGGAGGGAAACACGCCGACTGAATAGGGCCAGCAGAAACACAAGAGATGCTAATTTAAATAAAACATATTTCACGTCGGTGATGCAACCGAAAGTTATGAAACGATGCGCCGGGTCTGGTCAGGACAGTCCAAGTAAACAAAGGGGGCAGTTCGCAGTGCAGAGCTGTCCCATTTCTATGTCCCAAGTACAGCTAGCCTGTACTATCTTTAAATTTAATTTTTGGCGGCACACTATTGTAGCGTGCAGTATTGAATCGGCCGTTGTATGATTCCAAGAACACTCCGTGTCCATCATGTATAAATAAGTGACGAAATGTTTCAGTGTAACATGTTTCGGGTGTTACGAAAATTGACCTAACTTTTTTGTTTACAGTAACAATAATATACATTTTACAGTTTGTTTACAGTAACAGTTTACAGTAATAATAATAATCTTTGTTTACACTTGAATATACAGTGTTTGAAAATACACGAGCAAATAGGCAATGAAACAAGAATTAAAATAAAATACAACAAAATAAAAAAAACAACATTAAAATAAAATAAAAATTAAAAATTTTTATTTACGTTTAAGAATCCGCAGAGCGGACTTATCATTTGACAACTATTACGCGTAACAAAAAACAAAAATTTAATGTACAAATGATATCCTCAATTTTTTGGTGATACTCTATCCGATCGGGGCATGAGTAATCAATCATATTAGAATGTACAATATCATTTTACAGTATTGGACAGGACATTTATGAAGTGTGCAGGAAATTTGGCTAGATGAGAAGATGACAGATGGTCAGTAAGGTTACTTGATTGGAAGTCAAAGGACGTCACGAGGGTGTGACAAAAATACTCAGTGGGATGGAGGGACGACATGGATTTGTTTGTAGAACTGTAGAAACTTGCTGTGTAGAGAAATAATTGGAGGATCATTCGCTCAGTGTTGGTTAGACAAATACTAATCATGACTGTGATGATGTTGGTGAGGAGGATGACGATCTTCGTAACCAGATCTCCTCTTTCTACTCCTTCCCCTACTTATCATGATCACTGTCACCTTCTTCTATTTGGCATGTGCATGTATGTGTCTGACATACAGGGTTTCTCTGTTGACCTCGTCTGTGGAGAACGTTGGGCCACAAATATCTGCTGTTTTCTTCTCGTATATTCTCGGTGGCTTCCCATGTCTCCCATAGAAGCAAGAATTTCATTATAATGGAGACAACTACAGTTGCTGTCAAAAGGTGTTTAGTAATTACCATGTCTGTGGTAATAATATTTTGTAAATGAATCGTTTACCACTTGCCAGAAATAAAGAGTTTTTGCCCTGAATATTCGCATTTGTTAAAGCGTTTAATATAACATTTTGTCTAAGTACCGTCGCTGGTAATCATTTTAAAAAGCGGAAAGAACGAGATATGAGGATATTTCCGTTAGACAAAGCTGCGAGCCGGTAACTGTGTCATAAACACGCGGACTGGAGTCGATCCACCTACGTTTACTTTAGTATCACCGAGCTACGTATGCGCGTTATCTGTATGGTATAATATAAGGTCAGACAAACATGTGTTGTACGTAAACAAACCGATGCTCTGCTGCTTATCTGCTATATGTTTCCAGCCTCCGCACTTTTATGACAACAAACAAAATCTGTTAAAACAGAGATACTGTGGGTGAGATTTGCGCACCTTCCCCCTCCCCCTAATCGGTCTGGATAGGTTTGAACTAACATTGTAAACATTATTTTTTCAATGAAAACAAGTAGATAGAAAAAAATCATTCTGTTGTTTCCTATCGTCTCGTCTCAATGTATTTCAGAATATTGTGAATGAACTTTACAGAAGAGGTGGCGTATGTAACGCTTTTTCCAGTTGTTACGGTGTTGTACAATGCGAACATAACACCGTTTTAAGAATTCATCCAGCGTTTACATATGTAAGTTTTATCAATTAACGTATTCTTAAAATAAACGGGCAGTAAGTAATATCAGCTACTGGTAACCATTATTACTGAATTAAGCTGTAAAACGTTGTCATTACGAGAAGAACGTAACGACACTGTCGGCAATTGAGGCTCATTATTAAATCCAGTAACTTTGCGTGTAACTAAAATTAAAACTCACTGGTATACTGTTAACAGACATTATATATTAATCTGAAATTATAACGCGAAACGTATAGCAATTCATTTAGTAACGTAAGCGACGCCCATATGTAGCGTTACAAATGAAATAAATGGTTTTCAATTTTTAGAACAACACTATTTTATTCTTATAACACTTACCATCATTATAAAAAACACTAGACAAAAACTGTTGTAGTACTGTTGTAGTGTTGGTTGTAGTAAGAACTTGATAATGGTTGCGAAACCGAAAGGCCTCGTTCGAGGAAAAATTGTACATAGCAGAGAAGCAACAAAATACGACAAAGTTGTTATGAAGACTGCTAACACAGATAAAATAGCTGATAAAAACTGTTTGAAGTTGTATGTAACATTACGGTTGAATAAAGAGTAAAGGAGAAGAAGAGGTAAAGAAGAAATAACTAGTTTTACACTTATATTTCTTATAACCATAAAAAATAACAGCTGACGTTGTTCACGTACTTATTTAGTGATTAAGCGTAATGATAAACCTATTTACTATTTTAATGTCAGGTTATTGATTGTTTAAAATGTCTGGGAATTTAACATTCGAGCAGTCCTGATGAATCCTGGCGCTATATTGAAAGTGTTAGAACGGAGAAACTGTTCGTGGTCCACAATCAAGTAAAACCATTTACAAGTTCCACGACACGTTTATCGTTTATCACAACAGATTCTGTTCTTAGCCCACAGAAATGTGTGTGACCTATCACCGTAACGACCGAGAATTATGCACTGTTGGTTGGTAAACTATTGTGAACAACCCGAAGGGATCCGGAGCTATGTATCGTTGGAATTTCGTATCCTTAGAACATAAGCTCAGAGGCTGCAACATTACGTCATCTTGGTTTGAAGTTGTATCGTCCGAGATCCGACTAAGTATTGGAGAATAATCCTCATGAACAGCTGATTCAGTTTTGCGTAATCTTAATAAACCAATAAAGAAGACAAATAAATGCTGCTTAAAATTTTGTGGTCAGAAGAAGATATGTCTATGTTAACCGAAACTGCAAACTATCGCATTTGTTTACTTTGCTTCATTTAACCTTTTGAAACTTAACCAGTCGGGTGTCAGAGTTTGGGGTGGCCTGTGCTGCAACGGTGTATTTGTTCAACCGTTTCTTTTGTAGCACTGAAAATACTGATATCAAGAAGGACATGTCGGTAAACATTGTTTCCCCATGGATTAGCGGCAGTAGGACGGGATGATGTTTGGGATTTCTTCCAACAGTACTTCGCACTACCGCCATTTGATACATACTGAACCTAGAGTTTCCAGGTAAATGGAACGGTCGCCGTGGTCCCATCGATTGAGCCTCACGATCACCTAACAGTCTGGGCGATAGTTAAGGCTAAAGCCTTTTGTGGAAGTAACGTCATTCAGTGATATCGCTGATTCATTTCATACATTGTCAACGGCAAAGAAATCGGTGTCGAGTGCACAGCAGTGTCAAAGAAAAACTGCGAGACTGCGTCACTCACAATGGCCAACAATTTCCGTGGTTCAGAATGTAAATTTTTGTTTTTACCTAGTTTTTGGGCGTTGTACTGTTTTTATCTAGTACATTATAATAATGTTAAGCCTTTTAAAATAATACTGTTTTAAAAGTGTAAAATCATCTATATTTCAAATGTATCTTACATACTGCACTCCGGAAAAGTAGCAACAAACGTGAAACAGATGCTTTCCATGTAAACGGTCGTGTAAGTTGAGTGTATTACTGGTGATGTGTTCAGAGTCTGCTTGAAAAAAAGTAAATATTTTTCTAGATTATTCTGCTTAAAATATATATTAAATGTGCGTGCTTTCATTGGCATATACGTTTTCAACATACTACGAGAGCTACGTAGGATGGGTAAAGACGACAAATCAGTGGCTGTGATAAATTTAATACTGCCTACAATGACGTACATTGGCACTTTTCGTGTAACATCAATTCGATGATCAGTGACCTGTTATATTAGAGACGTGTAAATCACCCTCTGTTTAAACTGTAAACTTTGTATCCTGTCTGCATTCACTTGATTCAAGAAGCTGGTTCTCCACTCAACGTATTCTTCCATTAACCTTCTTCCATGTAATACTGCAGCCATGTGGCTTCTGTGTCCAGTTACATCTCTAAGCCATCGACATTACCCTCTAAAAGGGTATCATTAATTAACGAGCAAGGCGAGTTCCCAGTTTTAACTCGACTGGTTTGCATTTGTCTTTCTGTATATCCGTCTTCTTGAGATATTGTCTCAAGATATCTTTTGTATGCACCAACAGATTTCCGTAAAACTTATTAAGCGTGTTACTACTTTTACCCCACAGATCCTTATTATTTAGAGGTTGAATCATCCTAAAAATAATGGGCGGGAGACAAAAATGTGAGGGGGACTAAATTAAAAAAAAATTGCAAAAATCCATGTGGATTGTCAAAGAGAATTTTAACCGGAATATGAACGTACTATTCAAATTTTCGAAATTTAAAAATTTTTGAACACCAGGGACCAAGGGAGAAAATATGACAAAATTAAACACCACGTAGGATATCGAATTGAAGAGAATAAAAATAAAAATCTGAGTATAGTGTTCAGTTTTGGAAATTTCAAAATTTTGGAGACTAGGGTCCAAAAACGTCAAAAACCCGTTTCTCCTATCAGACTAAAGGTTTTAACCCAAATCTGAATTAGCGTGGACTTTGATTTTTTTTAACTTTCCCGATACCACAGGCCAAAAATGGAAGTAAAAATTTTGAAAAAACTTATAAGAGTTTATATAGCGCATATTTATATAAGACGGCTGCAGTCCATCATAAAATCTTAACATTTTTATGTTATATATAGGCCAAGAGGTTGCAACTCCAGTTATTTGGGAAACCATTCAGAAATGAGCAGAACGTAAAGGAACCCAATAACTATTCCTGTAATAGTTGCTCCAACAAACGACTGATGAAAACAATTACTTTCTGCTTGAGTGATATAGAAAGGTGACCCCTGATATTTGGAAGCAGACCAATCGTTACAGCAATTAGATGACCTTCTAGCCCGTTAGTGTCAGTATTTTCGGGTATGAGACACATTTGCCAATTCATCGTGTTAATAATTAATTTTGACAACGTGGAACGTATTAATTTTATTTATCTGTCCACAAAACAAAGCCATTATTTTCGCAACTACTTATCGTTCCGACCTGTAAACTTTATAGGCTCCTTATTGGTCTCCGAAATCTGGCCAATCCATACGATGATCGGTATCGGTGTTTCGTTTGTACTGCTTGGTTCAATTACTTAGAAAAAAACACACACAATATATATATATACATAAATTATATATATATATATATATATTATAACGTTTTTTCGTTGTCTGTATCGTTAACGAGCCACACGTTTGGTAGCCATTTGTTTTTATAACTATTTTGTGTTGTTGCCTATATCGTTAACGAGCCACACGTTTGGTAGCACAATTTATTTTCACGATACTTACGTTATAAAATTTACAACGGGTGTAATCGTAATAATAATAACAATGTGAATTGTTTAGAATCTTTCAAACATTTATTCATTAAAATCTCAAAAATATTGCGAGTTAAAAACTTCATTATTATTTGCATGTGTGTACTTGTAGTACACATACTTATTAATAAAATACAAGTAATATCTTATATTAAGCATAGAAACATAAAACCTCATAACATAAAACCGTGCTTCTTTTACTCCCTGTCTTACTTCATGTACGGTACTGTCTCCCATGCGTCTCAAGTGCGAACAAGCGTTGTACAGTACATTTGTAACAACTGGCAACGGTTTGAGGAGCATACAATGATGGCGTGTGGTAACATTTATAGAAGTTTGGCTGAATACCGTGCTCACATGTCTCTGTACACCACATATGCCACCCACTGTGAAATTCAGGCTGCTGCCGAAATATACCCTTACCATCTGGTGGTGTATCGTGATGGTGAGGTGATTGTACAGCCTGATGAGTATGAGGAGGGAAAGCCCATATTGCGATTCAAGTGTTCTGGACCCATGATGAATGCCCACTTTGAACCTCTTAGTCCTCAATACATTCCTCCTCATACATCAACTGTTGTTAACCGTCCCATCTGCACCTCGCTTGGTACTGAAAGCCTAGAAAAAATCGTTGTCGAGCAAACTGCCCAAGACCAATCCGACGATGATATACCACTTAATGTTGTTAACCGTCCCATCTGCACCTCGCTTGGTACTAAGAGCCTACAAAAATTCGTTGTCGAGCAAACTGCCCAAGACCAATCCGAGGATGATATACCACTTATTTATTTGCTAAACTCTGCTAAACGTGATATCCAGAACCGTTGTGTGACACCCCCTACTGACCTAATTTCGTCTTCCTCAGAGATCAGTGCTACAGTTGATTCGAGTGTTGGGAAGAAAAGAAGAAAAAATCGACGTTCAAGAGTTAATGACAGAATCAAAAGACACAAAAATAGGGAGTCCGTAAGAAAATACAATAGCAAAAATCCTGAAGTTCATAGAGAGGCTGTTAAAAGATACAACAAGGCAAACCCTGACGTTAACAGGGGTTCAGTTTCTAGATACTCAAAGAAACATCCGGAAGTTAATCAGGAAGCTGCTCGAAGGTACACTGAGAAGAGGCAACTGATCCCATGGAAAACAAAGTCTTTATCAGGATTTAAATATGACCGTAGTACAGACTACAATAATGACAAGGTTGTTTCTCTTGGTCACCACATTTAATGCAAGTGGTACCATGCGAAAAAGTGGAAAGAAGAGAGCCCTGGCTTATGCTGCAGCAATGGCAAGGTTCGTCTTCCTTCTACTCAACAGCTTCCTGAGCCGCTCCATAGTCTTCTTACTTACAGTCACTGTCAGTCTCAGCATTTTTTAGCAAACACCAGAAAGTATAACGGATGTTTTCAAATGACTTCATTTGGAGCTAAAGAGGTGCACGAAGGAAATTTCATGCCAACTTTTAAGGTCCAAGGGCAGGTTTACCATAGAGTAGGAAGTTTGTTACCTTCTCCCCAGCAAGACCCCTCTTTTCTACAAATTTATTGAAATGATGAAAGATGAAAACAGAAATCAGATCCAACCTCTTTTCTGTGGTTAAGCCTTGGTTAGTTGGCCAACTTCAAAAATGTCTGCATGATAACAATCCCTACATACGAGATTTTAAAACCGCAATGGAAAATGTTCCGGTGGGGCAGGAGTTCAAAGTTGTTATTCATGCAGACAGGAAGCCTGCAGTTGAACATAGGGGTCGTTACAACGCTCCAGCAACAAGCGAGATAGCTTTGGTTATTGTGGGACAGGAGTTTGAAAAGAGAGACATAATTCTTCACAGCAGAGACACAAAGTTGGTACGGATCAGCCAAACTCATCCTGCATACGACGCTCTCCAGTACGTCTCCAGTAAAGCATCTGTCAAGAAAACAGTTTTCGCTTCAGACTTCTACGCTTACAGAATAATGGAAAGACAAGGTGAAGAAAGTTACCTATTGCTGTATCGTAGTCTTTTCAACCAGTTTTTGGTTGATATGTATGCCAAGATGGAGACAGAAAGGCTTAACTTTATAAGAAGATTCAACCAGAGTAAGGTGCGAGCGGAAAACTATGTTCATCTTAAAGACGCCATGTGTAAGGGGGATGCTAACGTTTCAGATATGGGAAAGAGGGTCGTGTTACCAAACAGTTTTACTGGTGGGCACCGCTATATGCACGAGAGAACTCAGGACGCCATGACATATGTTCGTCACTATGGTCGTCCTGATTTGTTTATCACATTTACATGTAACCCGAAATGGTCTGAAATTGGAGCTGCCTTAAGGGACAGACAAAAGCCTCAAGACAGACATGACATCATAGCTCGAGTGTTTCATTTGAAAGTTAAAAAAAGTATTCATCTTTTAACTAAAGGTTCCATTTTCGGTCAAAGTAGGTGTTACATGTATACTGTGGAGTGGCAGAAGCGTGGCTTGCCTCACGCACACATCTTGCTATGGCTGCAGGACAGGATCATGGCCGACCAAACTGACAGTGTCATAAGCGCAGAGGTACCTGACCCTGAAACGGACCCTGAACTTCATGAAATTATTAAGTCGACAATGATTCATGGCCCTTGCGGAAGCTTAAACAGGAACTCGCCCTGCATGGTTAACGGCTCATGCTCCAAAAGATATCCACGTCCCTTATCTAAAGAAACCCAAACTGCTGACGATGGCTACCCCCAGTACCGTCGAAGGTCTCCTGCTGATGGTAGTTTTACAGTCAACATCAATGGAGTAGACCTAGACAGTCGGTGGGTGGTACCGTACAATCCTGTTCTGTCACGTACCTTTTTGGCACATATCAATGTCGAGTTGTGTAACTCTGTCAAATCGATAAAGTATATTTGCAAATACGTGAACAAGGGCAGTGATCAAGCAGCTTTTGTGTTGGAAAATGAGTGGGACGAAGTGTCCAAATATGAAGCAGGCCGTTACATAAGTAGTTCCGAAGCGGCATGGCGTATATTTTGCTTCCCAATCCATGAAAGATATCCTCCCGTAATGCATTTGGCTGTACACCTTGAAAATGGCCAGAGAATTTATTTTAATCCCGGAAACGTTCAAGACAAAGTTCAAAATCAACCCAAAACCACTCTACTGGCATTCTTTGAACTATGCAAATCAGACAATTTTGCCAGAACCATAATCTACAGTGAATTCCCTGCTTACTACACCTGGAAAAACAATAAGTTTAGTCGGCGGAAACAAGGCAAAGCCGTTCCCGGACATCCAGGAGTGAAAAAAGATCAAGTGCTCGGTCGGGTTTATACTGTACACCCTAACAATGCAGAATGTTTCTACCTACGTCTTCTCCCTCATGAAGTTAAAGGGCCTACGAGTTTTAATGATCTTAAGAAGGTATCTGGCATAGTTCACTCCACTTATCAGTCTGCCTGCAGAGCGTTGGGTTTACTTCAAGATGACAATCATTGGGACATCACCTTGGAGGAAGCTGCTCTGTCGGAGTCACCACAGAGAATCAGACAACTGTTCGCTGTCATTTTGGTGTTTTGTCAAGCAGCGGATCCCTTAGTGCTGTGGGAGAAACACAGAGACAGTATGTCAGAGGACTTCAAGAGACAGATGGAGTATGAATGTCCGGGCTTAGAGCTTGAACTACGGAACAACATCATTTACAAAAAATGCCTACATTCATTAGAAAACTTAGTCTCTTCAATGTCCACTCAATCCCTCCAACAACTCGGTCTTCCTTCTCCAAGTCAAGAGCCCAACAGTTCTGCAGTCAACCGCGAGTACCTGAAAGAACTCTCTTACAACACGGTCCATCTATCTGAATTGGTTGCTGAAAACGTGCCTAAACTGAACGACGAGCAGAAAAATATCTACAATGAAGTAATTGCGAGCATTGAATCAGAGGCTGGACGACTATTTTTCCTTGACGCACCAGGTGGTACAGGGAAAACCTTTTTGATTAATTTAATATTAGCCACGGTAAGACAAGATAGGAAAATTGCTATATCTGTAGCTTCGTCAGGTATAGCAGCAACGTTGTTGGATGGAGGGAGGACAGCTCATTCTGCCTTCAAACTGCCTCTCAACTTAAACCACTCTGAGACCCCATTTTGCAACATATCAAAACAACGCGACACAGCGAAGGTACTTAAGGATTGTAAGTTGATAATTTGGGACGAGTGCACCATGGCTCACAAGGGAGGAATTGAAGCTTTGGATAGAACTCTGCAGGACAAAAGAAGCAATAAAAACCTGATGGGTGGAGTCACACTTCTAATGGCCGGAGACTTCAGACAGACTTTACCTGTTGTACCTAGGGGAACTCGAGCAGATGAAGTTAAAGCCTGTCTAAAGAGTTCTGTCCTGTGGTCTAAAGTCCAAGTTCTTTCCTTGAGAGTCAACATGCGGGTGCATCTTAAAGGCAGACGAGTTTGCAAGTTTACTTTTACAGATCGGTAATGGAAATCTACCTGAAGAAAATGGCAAAGTCATATTACAAAAGACTTATGTGAAGTTGTATGCGACTTGACAACGTTGGCTGAAAAAATTTACCCAGATTTAACTAATTTTTACTTGAAAGATGTATCTTGGCTGAAAGAAAGAGCTATCCTTACTCCAAAGAATGACACTGCTGCAAATATCAATAACACATTATTGGAAAAACTGCCAACTGAGATTGTCCAGTACCAATCCGTGGACTCTGTGGTGGAAGTAGAAGATGCTGTCCATTACCCAGTAGAGTTCTTGCACACGCTTAATCCTCCAGGCATTCCACCGCACAATCTTTGCCTTAAAGTTGGAGCTCCAATAATGCTGCTACGAAACCTGGTACCGCCTAAGCTTTGTAACGGTACTAGGCTGCAGATTAAATCGTTGCACAACAACGTCATAGAAGCAACAATATTCACTGGATGTGGTTAGGGGGAAGCAGTCTTCATTCCACGCATTCCCTTAATTCCATCGGATTACCATTTTCAGTTTAAAAGACTCCAGTGCCCTGTCAAGCTCTGCTTTGCTATGACAATAAATAAATCACAAGGGCAGTCTTTGAAAATGGCCGGTGTTGATCTGAGGGAAGACTGCTTCTCCCATGGCCAGTTGTATGTTGCTTGCTCACGAGTTAGCTCTTCTGAGAGTTTAACTATCCTTCAGCCACAGGGTCAAACAAAGAACGTTGTCTACAAGGAAGTTTTATAAGTGCCGTATTTCGTTTCACAAAACGATTTCAGTAGACTTAGTATTAGCACCCATTTATGCTTTTAAAAATTTGTAAATATTACATTTATACAATGTGCTTGGTTACCCAAGGTAAAAAAAAAAACCACCGAACCAATGTGTTTATTCAGTAAAAACCGTAGCGAAGCACGGGTATACAGCTAGTACACTTATAACTATAAATAACATTGATTATGATATAATATTGCTCTTGACTTGCTCAATTTCTTTAATTCTTATTAAATTCTCTAATCTTCGTTTTTAAATTATTATTGTTGTTGCATATGCATCTCTTATTTATGACATATTAATTACTTTAAAAAACATTACTATTTACTTTCAAAAGTAATTTAAATATCTTCGATAAATTATCATTTCAAAAATATACTTTCATAAATTCAAATATTACTATAAATTACTATACAATAAACAGTTACATTTACAAATTATTAATTTCACTTTTTGAAATTATATTGTCTTTCTTTTACATTGTTTTATTGTCTTTAATTGAGTCTTTTGTTTTGATGAATACATGGCTTTATTTCACCTTAATCGTGGCGGTAATTCCTCAGCGTATCCTCTTCTGGTCCTGAGTCCTTGATCCTGGTTGATCCTTCGTAGTCGGTGTAGTCCTGGAGTCCGGTCCCCATCCTCCGGATCCTCTCGATAGTCCGATGACTCGTACCGTACGGCTGGATTCTATACCATGTAGTGGGATGCTACCTCGTCTCCAGTAATAGCCTCTGGCTGTAGCGGTGATCTCACGAAAGTGATGAAGTTGTCGGGCATAGCCTCCGGCTGCCGCTGTAGTTGAACGAGAAAGAGAAAAAGGCTAGTGTGTCTCGCGTTTTATACTCTAGGGCGCAAAAATCATGTTTCGACAATTCTTTGCATGAATCAGTCTGTCTGTCGTAGCGTCCTTTTACACACGATTATTTACACACTTATTTCACTGGTCTTCGCAACACGCGAAGTCTTTTGCAAATTACCCGATATTCATCTGGTCGGTAATTTTTATATGTACAACTGTGTGTTAACCGCTTTTCTCTATCTTAATTATTATAGGTTTTATTTACATTTATTTTCACTGTATTTACACTTTTTATTGTTTTTGCACAATCTTCTGTATACGCGTGCGTCTTTATATTATTCACACTGTGACGTATTTTGTTTTGTGATATTTTACACACACTTGTCACAATTTAAATAATTTATTTATTGATTAACGTTTATTTAGGGGTGACACTTTGCAGGAATTAACTGGCCCCAGTCACACACGTAAGATACACGTGTACACAGACGCAGCTGTGTGTGGCGTGACTTCCCTGTTCAAACAGGCAAATTCGTTGTTCCCCTTTACAGCTTTCTATCTGAATTATTATACTACTGACAATATTGAGTATTTATTTTAATTTACATAAATTATCTTAACTAATTGTGCAATGCACAGTACCATATACATACTTACTGTTGCAATATATAAAATCTTAATAAATTACACACACACGCGCGCGCGCGTATTCGTGTGGGTATACGATGATCGGAATCGGTGTTTCGTTTGTGTATAAGTTTCCCGTAGTTCAATTTACTTTACACACACAAATTCGTGTGTGTGTGTGTGTGTGTGTGTGTGTGTAATTTTAATCTGTTTATAATAATCTAGTTTTGTTTAAATACAAACATCCAGATCCAGTATGTTAAAATTTTCTTTGTGAAATATATATATAAAACAGTAAATTTAAATAATAATTTTTAGTTTAAAAATTTCTAATTTAAATATTAATAACGTGATGTTAGCATCTGAATAATAATACGAGGTGTTACTACTGTAATGCATATTGAATTATATTAACACAATTATATTAATACGCCATAATTTTCAATGAAAATATTTATATTAACTGCTTATTAATTCTCAATCCGAAAGAAACAGGTTGCCTCTCTCTCTCTCTCTCTCTCGCTCACACACACACACACACACACACACACACACACACACACACACACACACACACACACACACACACACACACACACACACACACACTCTTGATAAATCACACTGCTCTAAGCTAGCCCGCGTGAGGAGAGGTAACGTTCAAGTGCCGAGATGTGTTTAACAACATCCATTAATATAGACGCGAAGGGCGCCGTTAAATTACGACCGAACATTAGAGCCAGTTTCTTTGTCTGCAGCGTAGATGTCCTCGCCTCGATCAAAATATGACAATAATTTCGGACGACATGGTCGTTGTCGTCTTGACTGCAAAATATGACAGCAGATGTTACGCATTAAATACCAGCATACTGTGCTGCTGGACTGTACTGCGTCGTTGCACTGTGCCTGCTATTGTCCTCTCTCTCTCTCACCCCCCCCCCACACACACACACACAGAGAATATAATGGTAATTACGATTCTAATTCAAGGAATAGAGTACCGTGAAATTCTAATTTAGAATTTTTTTTTAATACAAAAGACAGTACAGTATTGACAAAAATGTAAATTTTCAAAAAAATTGTACACAAAAATAACGTGACTGTAGGCTTGACTAAACCCAACAGATTAAAGCAATTTAGCATTAAAGGAACAAAAATCCTAAATTTTCTTCTGTTTATCAGTTTATTTTTTTCCTGACCCCAAATTTCACAAATGTTTCAATGTTAAGAGTTTTAGTGAATCACTTATAGTTTGTTTTTGGTACCACCGAAATGTCAAATATAAAGATTCCAATCTTCTGCATCACTTCTTATGTGATGCAGTATAACGTAAATTTCATTGTATACGTTGTAATGTTTTGATAAATAAGCGTCGTGCCCCGCGTTGGAAGCTAATCGAGATATGTAACGAGATATTTTTTATTTCACGTGTGTATTATTTATTTTTTATTAAAGAAAAATAATTGTTATTTGTTTTGATGGTTTTGAAAAAAATTGTAAAATTGGTTTGTATGGCGGGACTAGGCTTGTCAACATTTACTTTCGCATTCGATTGTAATATCGAATTGGCTAATATAGGTTATGTGCTTAATTCCTTGTTTACGTTGAACTTCCAATCGTCAATGTGGGTTCACTCTTCTTTTATTACTCAAAAATCCTAATTTATTTTATAAATAAAACTCATTTAAAACCAGTTGATTATATTTAATAATCTTTATTTTATTTATATTCAGTTTGACGACTCTTGGGTCGAAATAGCTTATTGCCCGTATCGACTCCTTCGCTCAGTTCGATTCTTAAATAATATTTTTATTTATAATATTAATTCTTGGGTTCTTTATGACTGCCATTGAAAAGTTCAGAAATGCATACACGAAGTACCATACATCACAATCATTTAAATCTTATCTATAATACAAAACAGAATAAATTTTATGTAAGTATGACAAAAATAATAATTTAATTCAAATTATCACAACAAAGAGTCATGGCGTCTTTACCCAGAGTTCCAAACAAAAACAAGATGGCCGCTTGTTGTTCACCTAACTTGATGTGAAATTCTTTACCACCAGTTTCTTTCTTTCTTTCAAATAAAATAATTTATGCAATATGTCCACTGTGTTTATATTAGTTTTCTTTTTTTGCTTTTTTCACTAGTGTTCTGTTTAAAAGTGTTCGTTGAGTTAATCTTGGTGTTGTGTAGTTGTAACCGTGGTATATTAATAAGTTTATTTTCTCACCATCTAGTTGATGTACTTATTCACTTTAAGTTTATTTTTTAAGATATTCTTTTTACTTGTTCTTCTTTTGAATCATTATTACTATTTTATATTATTTTCAGTTTTTCTTCCATCTAATTTATATTCTGATTTATAATAATTTTACTTCTTTTCTTCAACTCAGATTTGATCCTTTGTTATAATTTTTAGCTCTTGGCTACACAGAGCTGACCTGTACACTTTTATGTCTAACAATAGAATCAAAAATTGTCTTCTGCCGTCGACGAGTTTGATCAAAATTAGCTAAATTGCCATTGGTCAAAACGCCGGGTCACTAGGTCATGTGACTATAATTATTTAAGATTTACTATTTTTGTTTTCTACTCACAATTACTCCCTAATTAGTATTGATTAAACCTAAACTTACTTTACATCATGATCTTCTTCATAAAATTACAAATATTCTGATACCTCACATGCCATGTGTGAGTGTTATAATAATTGTTTTAACAATTTTGCCAAAATTCTATTTCCTAGGCCATTACGTACTTTAGCATTTATAAAGTTATTTTACTAATTCATTAAACTATTACAATGCTGTTCTTGATTTCTAAATAAGGTCTAAATTAATGGTTTTGCTATTTTTTACTGGTTTACAGTGACATTATGATTTAATAGTCACTTTACAATGAAATTATGTTGTTTTGGCCTATGTTCTGGTCATTTCTTTAGTACAATCTTTGAGTTTACAAATATTGTGTAGTCTGTTGACTTAATCCCTTCTGACTAATTATAATTATTACATAACATAAAAAATAGGAACATAAAGATGAATTAAACATATTAATAACATGATACTTCATTATAACTAACTCCAATTGACATTAGGCCATTAAAATGAAACTTCAACAACAGTTTACTATATAATATACAATCTTTTTAACTATCAGATTATTATTAAATGTCTTTTCATATAATTCTAATTGAGTTTTACCTCTGTACATCAGAAATCATATATGCTGTGTATTAGCACACTAATAGTCATTTTTACTTAAATACATTGGTAATAATATGAATTGACAACTTAGAATACTAATGGCTCACAAATTAAAATATGATAGGTAGTCAATACTACTACTATCTGAACTCTATTTATTACCTAGTTTATTACACTTTGGTTCAGTTTGTTATGTACACTTGTGTTCACTGATAATTGCTGTTAATTGCCACAGTCCTTTCTGTGTTTAACAGTTATCAGCTCTCACTTTTTCTCACTCACTGGTTATTCTGCTCACTCTTAACTCTAAAAATACATAGTTCTTTCCTTATATTATTAATTACACTAATCGTTACTTATTGTATGGTACTTCTTTTTGTAGTTTTAGGTACTTTTCATTTTTTTCTTTTACCTAGGTTATGGGAATGGTTTAATCGAGGGGTTATTTTATATTCGGTTTTTTATTGTATACTAGGTCTTTCATTTCGTCGCATTACAAAGTGTATCACTAATACGAAACCGCTAATTCTAGTCCATGCGGTGAATCTATTATATAACCGCTGGGGGGTAGGAGTGGGTTAAAAGGTGAGAATGAGCATTGAGAATGAATAGTGTTTTGTGCTAAGGGACGATCAGAATAACTGGGAACACGAATTATTAGAGTCCGGATAATTGAGGTTGTACTGTGTGTGTGTGTGTGTGTGTGTGTGTGTTGCTCTATCCTACATTCGTGTGCGTGTTATGTAGGGGCCTATACGTACGTGTGGATGTACCTCTAATACTTACGTACCCACCAAGGCCGTAAAGTCGAGTTACGTCCTAGCACTACGTTACGCATAAAAATGTTGCAGAGACGAATTTGACACCCTGCCAAGTTTTTGCAATTTTTTCAAATTTCGATCTCTCTTTGGGCTCTGGGTCCACAAATTTTGAAATTTCCAAAACTTACCATTACATTCAGATGTTATTTAAAATTCTCTTTGATACTTTATACGCATTTTTACGAGTTTATCAATACTTCCATCCATTTTTTGGGCCCTGACGTTACAAAATTTGGAAAATTTTAAAAATTAACACTGTTTAGGTTGTGCTTTAAAATTACTTTAAGATGATACCTTACTTGAATTTTTACGATGTAGTCCAAATTTTCACTCACTTTTTGGGCCCTGGCTTCCAAAATTTTCAACAACAAACACTATATTCGGATCGTGGTTAAAATTTCCTTCAGTTTGATACCGCATGGGCTTTTGTAAATTTATCACAATTTTAACCCCCACATTTTTGCCTCCCGTTCACTTAATTTTGGGGGGATCAATCTAAAAAACCAATAGGTTTCTTTAATCGGTTGATACATTCAAAAGTTGTTGTGAGACATACCGCAAAGAGGCAGGTAGACAGACAGACAGAGAAGTGCCAAACGGTCGAGTTGAACTTGAGAACTCGCTTAACTCCTTTAACAATGTCGACAAAGTTGACACACAGTAAGGGTAAATAATGGTTTTTATATGAGTTAAATAATTTTACTTAGCATTGTGAGGAAAACCGCCTGTCAGGCAGACTTTTTGCTGTCGATACAGACGGTAAGCCATTGCAATTGCCGACACCAATCGCCCAATCGCGGATGTATAAAGAACTCAAGCTTGGTATTGTCTTATCATTGGCGTACATTGTAGTCACTAACGGCATATTTGTTAACTATTATAAGCAAACATTATGAAGTTATAGGTACTTTCCCGTTCATTCCAATACACTACGTTTCTGTTTGTTTCCATTATCTACGAGAAAACTTATTTAAGGATTATATTTTACGTAGCTATGTTAGATAGGCTATTATTATGTTTACACAGTCCCGTTGAGCAATAAATGCTCTGCCTTTCCTTCGGAAGTACTCCGAGCCGTCCGACTACTGCGCCAGCTCCGCCGCGGATGGTAGCGATACCTGAGACCCTGCCGCTCGTCGGCGTTTTCGAGCCCAGTCGGAACACGTTACGCAGCTTCTGGTTGACATAAACACGGATCGATGGGACTCCTATTTGCAATCTCTGGAAGTCGATCGCATTTCCGTTTAGAGGGCCACTGGTAGACTTAAAGGCCTAAAGAGCACTCGACAGCCCTTGACTACCCCGGACGGCACTGTATACTCTGTGGAAGGCAAGGCTAAGGTCTTCGCCGACTGGATCGAGGAACACCATTATAATTTCACAAGAATCCCTCTGAACCGTCTCCCCATCCCACAGGGCTCCTTGTATCCTACCTTGAATCGACAGACACACCTGTAGGCTGCGGCTTCCCGAAGCTGGGGTTGCAAACAACGTCTGCCATCATAAGATAGACAGCACGGTGTTCTTAACACCCAGTCAGCATCTGCTTTGGCGTCTCGGGTGGGCTGAAACTCAGAGCATTGGGGAACGGCGAGGTGTGCAACGTCTAACTGTGGGAGCCATCCGCCCTGTAGTGGCAACCCATCATTATGGACGACTCGCCTCAGGGCGGTCGAGCCTATCGACCACATGAACACACCTCTAAGTTCCTGCGGGCGATGCCTTAAGGAGGCCGCAGAAGCTCGCCTCAGACCTGGCGATTGGCTGGAGCAAATACTCAAGAGTTGCCCCCATGGTATACACGCACATCTTGTATTCGTGGACCGCGCCATAAATCCT
This sequence comes from Magicicada septendecula, assembly GCA_034769895.1. Taxonomy (NCBI): domain Eukaryota; kingdom Metazoa; phylum Arthropoda; class Insecta; order Hemiptera; family Cicadidae; genus Magicicada; species Magicicada septendecula. Next base: position 246,591,050 of record CM068371.1, on the reverse strand, counting down.
TGTGCTGAGCAAATGCCGAGCTGCACTGTTAGAACCTGGCGTTCATCGGCCTCTAGCCTGGACAACACAAACAAACCAGGTGGATCTTCTGTCTGTGTGTATTATTATGTATCTCGAGTGCTCTTACTTTTTACTGACTTTCCGTACAATCGGCCTCAAAAACTGAATAACTAGCTGTAACAGTATTTCCTAAACTTTATTATTTATCACACTAATTTGTTTAAATTAACGTTTTAAAATTTGAATTAGTAATGTACATAATGAACCATACTAACATTGTAATCTTTCTGTACACATCACTTTTAGAGAGGCAACTCAAGTAAAAAAATGATTATTAAGTACTGAAATTATTGGTTAATGTCGAATTCAATTCAGTGTACAACAGTTCAGTGTGTACAATAACATAATGTTATTTAACAAAGCCCTAACCAATATAATTATATATCGTATTCAACGAGCTATCATTCATTCTTACCGAATTCAACAAGCTATGTAGTAAATAAGCCATTAATATATTGCTGGAAAACAGCTGTAGCAACACACACCAGGATATAGTAACAGACAGTATTGTGGCGCGAGTTAGTGGTAAAGTACCCAAACAAACAGTAATATCGGTTTAGATGTGTTTACAAAAGAAAATAAAAAAAGACAAAGAAAATTATCTTGAAAAAAACTTGCCACTAATAAGTGACCAACAAAACCTGCTCTACAGTTTGTTTACATTGAGGTTCAGTGGTTTTGTGACAAACTCACAGTGACAAACAGGATAGAACCTAGGGATTGCAATCCGGAAAAACGGACCGGGAATCCGGCATCATTAAACCTTTATCGGATCCGGTGTTAGCAATTTATGACAAAATAACAGCGCTGTTGCAAGATTAGGTGCTTTAAATGCGATACGCGTGGTGTGTGTGCATGCGTGCGAGTCGTTCGACGCTGAGACGCTCCGCGCACTACGCCGCGCAGCCCCCCCCCCTCTCACCACAATACGCCAGCTGAGCAGTTCAGTACTATTCGCCTCGCTCGAGACAATAAATATGTGTTTGGTTATGTCGGTGCTTCGTCAAAATGTAAGTAAATATATGTTATTTTTTTGTATTTACGCTAGCGATAGTATCCGTTGAAAAGTGTTTTATTCAAATGGAAATAGACATTGTTTTTGCTCAATCGACAAATAAATTTTGTTGACTTATGAGTGTGTGAATGATATAAAAGATCATTAAATAAATAAATAATGCTGGATAGTTTACACAAATTGTCTGAATTATTAGACTTCGAAATGAATTAAATTGAGTTACGTTACGTACGAACAAAAATTTAAATTAATATTGTAATTAAATATGTTTTGTCTTTTGTTTGTTACAGGTATTACTCGTAGTATACTAATTTATTATTAGTTTATCCTACCTGAAAAAAATTATAAAACATGTCACTTTCAAAAACAAGTCAAAATGAGGAGGATTATGGTGGGGACAGTGAGAAAACTATATGGCATTATTTTAAAAAAATGCAAAAAGACAAGTCTGTCAACGCCGACGCCGAATGCATATTGTGCTCAAAGTTAATAAAAATAAGTAAAGGTTCTTATAAAGGATTAAGAACACATTTGAGAACAAAGCATTGCATTTGCATTGATCAAAGTTCTGAAAATAGCCAATTAAAACGTCCGAATTCTGATTCATTCTCTAAACCATCCACATCAAGAACTGATTCAGATAATATTATTTGTGAGGAAGAAATACCCAAGAAAAAGTCTAAAACAATAGACAATTATTTTCAAAAGGAAAACTCGATGGAAAAGATGATCTCGAGAATGGTCTGTAAAAATGGTATGCCCTTCAATTTATTTTGTACATCGCCAGATTTGAGATATTTGTTTAGAAAAAGCGGATTTCAACTTCCTAATTCACCAAATACTATAAGATCTATAGTAACAAATTTCGCAAATACCGTTAAAGCAGACTTGATAATTGAGTTCGAATATCTTAGGAAACAAGGAAAACGATTCTCTTTGAGTTTTGACGAATGGACTTCCCAAAAAAATCACCGATATTTGAACCTAAATTTACACCACAAAGAAAAACACTTTAATCTGGGCTTGATTAGAATCCATGGTTCGTGTACTGCGGAACATACTATCAGTCTAATAAAAAATCGCTTAAAAAGCTTCGGTCTTGATACTGATACTGATATTATTGGCATGAGTACTGACGGCGCAAGTGTTATGGTCAAAGTAGGTAAGCTCATGAATTGCTATCAACAACTCTGCTTCGCACATGGGTTACAATTAGCTGTGGTCGATGTTTTATATACAAAAAATGAAGAGAAGGCAGAAAACCGCCTAGCAACAACGTCAACAACATCTAATTAATCAGATACAGATACAGATGACGAAGACACAATGAATGATGAAGAACAACTTGAACAAGGGGTTATAGTTACAATAACGGATCCTGGGGATCCTTATCTTTCTAAGGCTGAAGTAATTCCTAGATTCAATGATATTCTTCAAAAAGTGCGAAAAGTAGTAAAGCTGTTCAAAAGGTCGCCTACTAAATATGATATGTATCTGCAAAAGTATGTGAAAGAAGATATAGGTAAAGAATTAAGCCTGATGTTGGATTGCCGCACACGTTGGAATAGTCTTCTCTCTATGATCGAAAGATTTTATAAGCTGAAAGTGTGTGTCGATAAAGCTTTAATAGATATAGGATCGGACATTAAATTTAGTGACCTTGAATGGTCGAAAATAAAAGATTTGATTGACAGTTTGCAGCCATTTAAATTGGCTGTAGAGGCCCTATGCAGAAGAGATTCGACCCTGTTAACTGCTGAAACAACACTAAAATTTGTTTTAGAGAAGTTGCTCACTCATGACACGGTGTTAAGTAATGAACTATATGAAGCACTATGTACAAGGATTAAAGAACGCCGCACTGTAGTATCAGGACTATTAATATATTTACAGAATCCAAAGAAATATCATGAAAATCTAAACGGATCCGATGATACATTTACTATGCCAAAGAAAAAAGTCATACGATTAGAAATGAAAAAAATCTTAGAGAGAGTTATTCAAGATGATAAGTCTAAAGAAAACGTGGAAGAAATAGTAGAGGAGAACGTAGATTCACCATTACTAAAGAAAGATTTGACATTACAGGAAGAACTACAACTACAAATCCAGCAAGAATCCACATGTTATAGCATAAATACTAAAAAAGAAAAAGATTTTGATAAAGTACTAAAAAAGGAAATGACTGCGTTTGAAAGTGAAGGAGTTCGAGGAGAATACTTATCTACTATTCATGATTATTTGCTGACAATAAACCCAACAAGTGTAGAAGCTGAAAGGGCTTTTTCGGCCGCAGGCTATATTTGTAGCTCCATTAGAAGTCGACTGGGAGATGACACAATTAACACTCTTTGTTTTCTAAGATCCTTCTTTCAAAATCGAAATTGATTTTTTGATAATATATATACTGAAATAATCATTACTTAAAATAATTATTTATCGTAAGTTGACTAAATTAAAGAGCCATAATTATAATACAATAAAGATTGTGATAATTGTGCTATTCATCAGACAAATTCATCAAATCATGATGGTGTCTGTCATAACTATAAGACTTGTTAGTTAGCATTTTCAAATAAATACTTTAATAATTATTGTGATCTCAATTCTCATCTAAGTAAATTACGTAAGGTTAATTAAATTAGATTTTATAAAGTTACTTACTATGAAATTTAGGAAGTGGAAGATTGAACCACTCGTTACGTTGTTAAAATTTTACTAATTACTTACCCTACACTACTAGATTTTGTTTGCTCGTTGTCTAATCTTAACATTGGAAATAAAGTTGATTATATATTGTAACGTTACCAAATATGGTAGTTACATAAAGTAAGCAAATATAACGTCAAGTGACGGGAAAGCATGAAAGTATTTCTAGATAAATAAAACTATGTGAACAAAAAGTGTGTATCTACAGATATATTAGTGTAAAGTTCCAACGATGAAGAAGAAAGTGTAACATAGCAGCATCATACACGAAATGAAGAAAGAAAATAACCCTGAGCCAAAATAAAATGTTAGTAACCAGGCCCAATAGATTCCAACAGTGAGGGGAATCATCAAAATGACTACAAATAGATTCCAACAGTGAGGGGAATCATCAAAATGACTACAATAGATCCCAACAGTGAGGGGAACAAATGAAGATAGTGACTAAAATAAAAGTGTAAAAGAAGACAACAGGATTCCAACAGTGAGGGGAACCAACAAAAATAACTATGCCAAATAAAGGAAGAAACAACTCAGGAGCAACCACAATGATGGCAGACAAACCGATGTATTGACAAACATAAATATTATGGAACAACGACTACTACAATGAAAACATTGAAGAAGACGTTCAAACCTAAAGAAGAAGGGAAGAAGAAGGACAAGGAAACATGACATGAAGAGAGAAGAAAATGGATAGACCATACAAGGAATAATCATTCATCAAGTGTACTAGAGACAATACTAGTAACTAAAAGAATAGTGATTGTCAACTATGAAGAAACAGTGTTTAACATTTAAGAAATCACAAACAATTATAGTGAGTACTTAATATAAGTGTGAAAACCTGTGACCAGTTAACTAATTTTAACCTAATAAACCCCACAAACAATTCCAGTGATAAGGTTTATAGTGGAAGAAAATGTGTTACTTTCATAGTGGAAACATCAAGAATTAAATAGTCAGAAATACACAGAGAGTTAGTGTGACTAGTTTAATGAAGATTGTGATCCAAATAGATAATCATAAGACCACCAAATAATGTAAAATAGAACAGTTATATTATTGTTCATAGAACTGGACAATAAAAACCTTTGTAAATTTCAAAAGAAATGTAACTGAATGCCACGGCAAAACAGAATACAATACAAAGAAAGGCCAGAGAAAGAACAATAACAAACAAAGTAGTTTGTTAAATATCAAACAAATGTGACAGAAATTAGTTACAAACCATGACAAGAAAGGTATTATCATTAGTTCAAGAATATTTGTATTATTGTTTAAGAAGAAGTAGTGTAAACATGTGTATTAAAACAATTAAACTATTGTAATAGAATACCATACTGAAGTCATGTTAGTAGTAGCAACATGCTGCATTAAAATATGTTGTACATTGTTACATAACCCCATAGGAAAGGCACCTATGAAACAAAAAAATCATACATAGTAGTTTAACCAAATAACCATCAACAATTGTATCAATCAACGATTCATTATAAGTAATGATACACCCTAGTAAACAGTGTATTATATTGAAATACACTACAAATAAAGTAGACCAAATATGATAGCACAAAGCTAGAAGAAATGGAACCTAATACGCCAAATTAGTTAAACAAAATACAGTGTTAAAACATGTACCAAGATTAATGAAAGTATTACCAGTAGTTAGATGAACATCTGGTACCACTATGAGAACAGATTATAAGTATAATGACAATAGTTTTGTGACCAAAATATTGTAAACTAGCTGACTATGAATGCATAGCCAGAAGTAAGCAGAGGCAATGTAACCAACTAGTTAAGCAAGATACTTTATTAAAACTTAAACAAAGATTAATGAGAGTGTTACCAGTAGTAAGAGGGACACCTAACACTACTATGAGAACAGACCATAACCATGAGAATAGTCATTTTATAGATAAATTATTAAAAACTAAATGACCATGATGGTGGAATCAGAATGTAAACAAACAGTAGGTAGCAAGTTATTTATGCAAAATGCAACATACAAACTTGTTTAAAAGTAGATAAAAATGTTATCAATGATCATAAGAATGTCTGATACTACTTTGAGAATCTATGTCAAGTATAACAATAACAATTTAGTTATTGATCTATCAAAAAATAACTGACTACCATGCCATGACCTAATGTAAACAAACCCATTACTAGAAATTGAAGGGTTCCCAGATAGCTAAAAGCTGACAAATATATGAAATGAATTAGGTACTATAATTGTACACTAGTTGCATTTATAACATAAAATACCTTATGTAGAAAAACCATAAATAAAGTGACAATTTTAAGAAAAGAGATAGGAGGGTACTGAAACAATGCTAATAGCATATGAAACACAGCCCTGTACATATACTAAAGTACAAATTCATGTAAATAGACGTTTATATTATTGTTAGATTACAATATCAATGTTATTAGATAAGGAAAAATAGTTTTAAGGACAATTGTGAATAATCGAATATGGACGCTAAAGACGCCATGATCAGACATTGTTTGGGTAACAATTATTCCCAAATTTTGTATTAAACAAGTTGAGAAATAGACTCAGATCGTTTAATCAAAAGTGTTTTAGTGTAATTAGTTAAGTTTGGTGTAGTAAACTTATTAAATATAAGACGCACCATAAAAATCAATAAAATCGTTATAGTGATTTAAATAATGGACGGATTATAATCTTGTTTGGACTTTATTTAAAGCTCAGGATGTCCGCGATTTATTGACACTAACCGTTTAACGATTAGACAAATATTAAGAAAGTTATTACGATTTTAAACTTTTTAATTATTTTTTGCACCAGTGCTGACGTCATGTTAATCTCAAACCCAAACGCAAAATTGGTAAAAAATTAAAAATTTTAATAAGCCAAGGTACTTTGGGTCGGAGAGTTCAAACATTTCAGCCAATCGAATGAATGGAAATCGGCAGACAAGCCGGAGACGTTCCGAAGGAGCGTCACAGTCATCTATCAATCATCAACTAGACAGGACGTGTCACTCGGCGAACCAGATATATGAAGAAGTTTATTTTTGAATTGTGCGCGACACGTAAACATCAGTAACGAACACACACCTAACCTAAATACAACACAAGGATTAACGTGTGTACAGTGCGGAGTGAATAAGATTTAAATACGATCAGTGTACAATATCGATCGTATTTGCGAGTGTTGTGCGAAAAATAAACCAGGGAGTACAATATTTTTCATTAATTAACAATAAAACATAAATAAAAATTTCTGTAATACCGATTGTCTAGATACTACGCTAATCAATAATAGCGAAGTATAATAATGCTGACGAAATTTATCAGAATTGACGAAAGAATTATTTCGCAATTTTTAACATGATAAATAAATGTTTTAATTATTTTTCATAATCAAGAGAATCACGATTAATGTACTTATTACAAAATACGAGCACAGTAAATAGTCGCTCAATTGACTAACGTTGTTTTTTGATTTTTTACTATTGAAGATAAATATTTTAATTTTTATGTGAAAGAACATTCTATGCTACTGATAGTTATGCATCAGAAATATTATAAATAATATATGTATGTTTGGATTAAGAAGAAATTAATGCTTAATATAATTAACTCTAATAACAATTCACGTTATGAGATAACCTTAAAATCATAACCACAATTTTCCACCTTTTTGTCATAAGTCTGTTCTCATATAATCCAAACCAGATGAAAACTATAACAAGAGTTTTTTTTTTTTTTTTTTGATAACTTTTTCTCTTGTAAATAAATAATTCCCACAGTGAATTATTAAAATATAATAATACATTTTAGCAGTGCAAACCAACGCACTTGTTTATTGTCAAGGCAACTACTGTATACTGCGTACGAATTCCCGCGTACGATAATACCATAATTATCTATTATATGGTACCAATTTTCTATTTTAATATTTGTTTGTTCGTTTTTTATTAATTGTTCATTTAATATCATTATAAAACGCCACATCTTGTATCTGGCATCATGTTACTTAAAAGAATAACACGAACTTGGTAATTAACTTATGTAAGAGGACATAACCTCTCAAAAAAAAAAAAAAAAAAAAAAAAAAAAAACTATTGTATAACCTACAGGGTTACCAGCCTTGAGGCTAAGGAGAGTTTCATTTTAATTTTGTTCATTGTAATTATTCTCAGTAAAATTATTAGTAAATGATTGTTAATTTTTAAAAGATTTTATAGCATTCCTAACTGTTAATAAACCTCTATATATGTAGCGTGTGTGTTACAGCTGAGCAGTCACCTAACCGAACATCAATATCCACATATGGTAAGTGGGGAGGTTACTAGCGGAGTGCGACAAATACTTTTAAATTAAAAGAGTTAACCAGCGATACCCACATATTTACCAATCACAATCAGACTGATAATAATAATTATAATTTGAACATTTTATTATACAACATTATTGTGGATACCGGTGCGTATCTACAAGCAACACAATCGAAACACACGTATATCTATCTATCTACATTATCGTTGTGGTACAACGCGGCGCCCAACGTCTGAGCGCGGATTAGGGAAAAAACGGACAATTTACCCAATAATTTAATAACCCAATCCGTCGAGAGGCTGCAAGTACATTGCCAGTGACAAGATGTATACGAGGAGATCAACCTCAAAAAAGAGAGCAGCAGAGGCAGAGAGGGAGGCCAGACTGGAAGAGAAGGAGGCAACGTCAACAGAAGATGTTGAAGAAATCCTATTAGAACTCGAAGATAAACCACTTGAACCGGCGGAGGAGGTTCAACAACCGGACGAGGAGGAACCGGAAGTCATACCACAAGAAGTTCTACCAGAAATAAGCCAACCAGAAAGACCAACGAACCTCGTAAGCGTGGATTACCAGGAGATGATGCGGATGATTATTGAAGGCACTAATAAAACAATGGAGACGTTGAGTCATAGGATAGAGCAAAGTACCAACAAATCAATAGAGTCACGGAAGGAATTGAATAGCAAAATAGATGAGACCAGTCAGTCCACAAACCAAAAGATAGAAACGATGGAAAAGAAGCTGGACGAAACTAGTCGATCCACTAACCAGAAAATAGAAGAAGGCCAGAGGGAGAGCCAGAAAAATATAGAATTATTGAGAGAGGAATTAAATGACAAGATAAGTGAAACCAACAGGAGGATGGAAGACGGACAGAAAAAGACTGAAGAGCTATTGGAGAAGAAGATGGCTATCATGAAGGAGGATTTGTCTGCCGAGTTGGGGATTAAAATCGACCAAACCAACCAGAAAATCGATGAGATTAATGCCAAAATTAGTCGAGACATTGAACTCATGCAAAACGACAACGAAAGAATATGGCAACAAATGGCCAATCACAGTGACAAGGTGGAAGAAGCTGCCAAAAATACGATAGAGATTGTCGAAAGAAGATTAGGAGAAAATTTAAAGGAAACCGAAGAACGGATGGCCATATTGACAACCGAAATTCATGTAGAAATCTCTGAAATACGGAAGGAGGGAGAAAGCACTAGTCAAAAATTAATACAGACAGAAGTAGACGTCAACCGTCGTATCAGTGATGTTGAGAAGACACACAGCGCCCAAATAGGAATTGTAGCGCGGGAACAAACTGAGATGAAGATAGCGCAATCGACACTGAATGAAAAATGTGAGGAGGTTTCTGTGAAGGTGGATGCCATTAAACAACAAGTGAGTAACGACAAAGACCAGTTAACGGAACGCCAGCAGAGAGAGTTAAATGATATTAGAGACGAGATGCACCGTCTACGAACCATCCCAAACATTCTATCAGGACTAAATCACCTGGAAGGTAGGGACCAAATTGAATTCCGTACATATGTTAAAAACCCGTTAGAATTCTTGGAAAGAATAAAAGAGGTCATAAACCGGAATCGAGAAAGCAGGTGGTCCATTATCAAGGGAATGCTGGACGAATCCTTCAAGAACACTTTCGATAATTGGTGGACGGCGACCCGTCATGAAGTAGGAAGTTACGATACCTTTAAGACAGCCTTTAAACAGAAATACTGGTCCGAAACAACCCAAAACATAATTAGAGATGACATAACGAACGGGAAATTTGACGTAAATGGCAGACAGTCAATGACTACATATTTCCTAGGCAAGATCTGTCTGGCCAGAAATTTGAACCAGCTATTCCAGAAGAATGCTTGGTAATTAAATTAGCATATCACTTTAACCAAGGAATTTCCCAAGGGAGGCTGAACTCGCAAATCAAGACTATACAGGGAATGTGTGATCTACTAGAGAGTCATGAACGAGAGAGGTATTACCAGCGAAACCGCCAAGGACCTAGTCAGGTGTATGATCGGGGAGGGCCCGGAAATATCAACCCTACAAATCACAATGACAGAACCAATCCCGGAAGGAATTTCAACAATCCTCTACGGTTCCAAAACCAAAAAGGACCACGCCAAAATGGAGGTGGTAATCATGTGGACAGAGGAAATTTTAACAACCCCCGACCAAGTGGATACCAACGGGACGCACATTACCAGAGGGGCAACAATTACTATAGACCATACAACAACCAATCCCCCAACAATCAACAACGACATGGCAATGGGAGCCAAAACAATAATCAGTTCCGGAGGGTGAACTACGCCCACGCAAGCCGAGGTGGAAATCGAAGGAATTATTACCAAGGACGGAGAAGTTTTCCGAACCACCATAGTAACTCCAACCACAGCGACCGAGAAGACCGAGAGTCAGGTTACAGGTCCAATAGGAGCGACAGTAGTGAAGGCAACAGACCAATCACACAGACAACGGAAACCTATCACAACGGACACGGGCCAGGAGCCCAGGAACCCATCGCATCTACTTCGCAAGACAGGCACACAAACGGTGACCTGCCTTTAAATGGGAACCGGCAGTGAAAAGATTAACCACACCCTCACTGAACCGGACTATTGGGTCTGACATTTTGGCAACACATTTGGCTTATCATAAAACATACCATAACAATTATCTTAAGAACATTAGGGAGGACCTAATGGAGGAGAAGGAGGACAGTATCGGAGACACAACTAACAGCGAAATCGCATATATATCTGTAAGAGTCAACGGAATAAATGCCACAGCAATGGTAGATACTGGAGCTAATGTATCGTTAATTGACAGATTGGAATTGAACAGGATACAGTCAGAAAATAAGACTACTATACCAACCCTACCCATCAATAATATAATACTTATTGGAGCCACTGGGCGACAAAATATAACTATTCGCCAACAAGTGCAACTGGACGTGTCAAATAATGGAAAAACAATTCCAATGGTGTTCCTCGTAGCTAGTGGACTACCATTTACATTACTCATCGGCTGCGACATACTGCGGAGGTATACAGCCATAATTAATATGGACGAAAATACTGTATTACTGAAGGCAGAGGAAATTGAATGGACTGCAAATTTAATAGAATATAGGAAGGCACCTTCAGAACATGTTATATATTATATACGGGAAGGCCATGAACATCAGAAAAGATCCATCAACCAAGAAATTCGCAGCAATCCAGAAGAAGCATTATGGTTAGAAAAAATTAACGAAATTAGAGAATTCCAGACAAACAATATTAACCATGAGTTGACTCATGAACAGCGTGACAAACTAATACAAATCTACTACCGATACCGTCATGTATTCTCCGATACACCTGGTAAGATAAAAAATTTTCAGTGTGAACTAAAATTTAAGGACCAAACTGAATTCAAGAGAAAGTCCTATCCAATCGCTTTTTCACTTAAGGAAGCCGTTCGTGAGGAAATCCAAAGATTGATTGAGAACGATATCATTGAAGTTAGCAATTCCCCGTACACTAATCCCATTGTAGCTGTACCCAAGAAAAACGGTGCAGTGAGAATTTGCTTGGATGCACGGGAAATTAATAAGTCCATAATAAATGACAGGACGTCGCCTGGCGAAATCGACGAAATATTAAAGAGATTTTATGGCACCAGATATTACAGTATATGGGATACTGTCTGCGGTTATTGGCAGGTTGAATTGCACCCGAATAGCAGAAAGTTCACAGCATTTATTTTCGAAGGCCGTAATTATCATTTTAAAAGATTACCCTTCGGCCTAGTCAACTCTGTGGCCATCTTTGTCAAGTGCATGGATGAAATATTAGGCCACAACACTTTACAATTTACGACAGTATATGTCGATGACCTATTAATCGCATCAAATAATTGGGAAGAGCACTGTAACCGGGTGGCACAAGTGTTAAAGAAGTGAGAAGACAACCATATCACGCTCAAATTGGACAAATCACAGTTGATAGCCAAGGAAGTACAATTTTTGGGGTTCAACTTATCAGAGTTTGGAATCACACCATCCCAAGAAAAGATGGAAGCAATCCAGCGTTTCCCAGTACCAAAAAATAAAAAGCAATTACAGTCGTTCCTCGGAATCTGTAATTATTATCGAAAGTTCCAGAGCAACTATTCTGAACTAACGGCTCGATTTTCGTCACAACTATCCTCAAAGGAAAAGTGGAAGTGGGGGTCTGACCAAGACTCTACCTTTGAGCTAATTAAGGAAAAATTTCTCGACACCGTCATGCTACACCACCCTAATTTTGAGAGACAATTTTTTATGAACTGTGATGCTAGCGACCTAAGCCTTGGTTCAGTGTTATACCAGGAGGACCAAGAAGGTAATCACCAAGTAATCAGTTTCGCAAGCAGAACTTTAAATAAATGTGAGCGAAACTACCACACAACTGAGAAGGAGTTGCTGAGTATAGTGTTTGCTTGTGAGAAATTCAGAACTTTCATATTGGGATATCCTATTACAGTGAGAACGGACCACAAATCTATTTCCTTTCTCAAGAATTGCAGACTGAAACATGGTAGATTAACAAGGTGGACTCTTACACTCCAGGAATATAACATTCAATGGGAATATATACCAGGGAAGAGCAACATAGCGGCCGACGTGTTGTCCCGAGTAAACATCACCGCCCAGACATTCGAGGGAGAAAAGGAAACCATCGCAAAAGTCTACCACATATTAAAAAACACATCTGAACTAACCAACATCCTATCAGATATAAACACTCATCAAAACCAGGATCCCAAAATCTCACTAATCATTCAAAGATTGGCAAACGATGATGAAAAAATAACACCATTCTACTGTACTCATAACCGATTACTATTCACTAAACATAACAAAGATGGTGAAAAATGGAAGGTGGTTATACAAAAAACCATGGAAAAGGAACTAACCATTGATTACCATATACGCTACGGTCACATGGGCGCAGTCAAGGTCGTGAAGGCATTACAAGAACAGGTACACTTCAAAGACATGAATAGAAAAGTTAGAAAGTATATCCAAAATTGTCATATTTGCCAGTTGGTAAAGTGTAGTAATGAAAGACGAGAAGGGGTAATGATACCTATAACATCGACAGCAAAATTGGAGAAAATATTTTTAGACATTTGTGGACCATTTCCACGAAGTGGTGGAAGGCATCAGTATAAATACATAGTAATCATATTCGACCACTACACAAAATTCACCAAACTGTACCCAATAAATCGAGCTACAACAAACAAAATACTGGACATAGTGATATCCAAGTATATTCCCGAAGTGGGAAAACCGTTGTCAATAATTACAGACCATGGGACACAGTTCCGAGGACGAAAGTGGCGGGAAACATTAATCCATCAGGGCATAAAGACCTACAAAACATCTGTGTATCACCCCAACAGCAACCCTGCTGAGAGAGTGTTGAGAGAAGTAGGAAGGATCTTAAGAACCTACTGTCACAGCCAGCAGAGGAAATGGGAGGAGTATCTATCCCCGGCTGAAGACTTCATAAACCTAGCCTATCATCAATCAACAGATGAGACACCTTATATGGCTATGTATGAGCGAAGACCACCCCGGGAAATTACAGAAATCATTAACTTTCCAATAGAAAAAGAGGTCAAATTCAATAGAACAAAATTTTACAATAACGCAGTTGAACGAGCTGACAAACTTAGGCTCAAATACAAAAAATCGCAACCCAAAGTTATAAAGTATGAAGTGGGAGACAGAGTACTCATAAAAAACAGAGAACTCCCAAGTACCGTTGAGGGTATTGCGAAAAAACTGCTACTGCTATTCACAGGCCCATATACTGTAACCAAAAACAACCTCAATAATACTTATGAATTGCAAGACCCAGTAACCAAAAAGATAAAGGGCACTTACAACCAAGCTTCAATGAAAAGATATAGCGGAGATTAAAATATAAGATTAAAAGTGAAAAATAGCGATGAAAATTATTTGTTATGGATATTAAATGAAAGATGAAAATATACTTGTGAATATAACTGTTAACTATATAAAGGTAAAAAGTGAAAAATGACAATATAATTATGGAAATAAATGTTGACTAAAGAAGAAAGGATGGAATATTGCTATGAAGATTATTATGTGTTTATATTAAATAAGAAGTAACTGTATAACTATGAAATGAACGTTGACTATATTGTAATTTTATAATGTGAAAAAACATGTTCCCAAAGAAGTTATGTAAAGGATTCAGAAAATTGTATTTGCAAATAATAGTACTAGTATTACTAATCAAGAGAAGTACAATACGAGACTGACAAACTCCATCCCTGGCACAACTAGTTCCTAGAGCCAAGTCAACCAGTAATTCAACATCTTACCCGTACTATAAAAAAAGAGAAGAAGTACAATACGAGACAGACACCCAACATCCATGGCAAAATGAAATTTCCTAGAGCCAAGTCAACCAGTAAAATTACCATCAAACCCGTACTACAAATAAAGAAAGAAGGAGCAAATAAGAAGTTGGAGGAACAAACCCAATGAAATGTATTAATGTAGACAAGAAACCACACACAACCACATTGTTTTCTAGTGTTTTTTACTAGAAGAAAGCCAATACCACATGTACTATATCTCAACTGAAACCATGAGAAAAGAGAAAAATAAATATATTCATGAATTATATCTAGATGAGTAAACCCTAAAATGAAGAATATGACGAGATGACGTTTAATGTGATACAAAATGAAGAGATTAATCGATGATGAAGAAGAATGAAAAGTAATATACTAACGAAGACAATCATGAGAGTATACCAGTGATGAAATGTAAAACCAAATATCCCTATAATATGTGAAGAATTTAGTTGCGTTGAATCAAGAAAAAGAGAGTATAACAATGTATAAACCGCAGATGCGTGAGTTAATCCCAAGGATATTTATTATTTGTCGGAAGAACGACCACTATTATTATTTTTTGATTATTTGAAATGAATTGACTGATGAATAATGCCAGCAATCATTTATTATTATTGAAGGAGATGATGTGCCTCCGTATTTATTGAAGTTAGTATGGCCAGTGGAGTTGAATAGCCAAAGTGAGCCGCTCTGAACTGCCCCAGCTAAGCTTATGTTAGGGAATTAGGGAACTAAATAAACAAGGGAGATAATTACATAGAGAAGAAATAATTATGATTCAAATAGAAGAAAGTGAAGGGATATATGTAAAAAGCATATGAATCGACATGGAAACGTACAACAATTGATGAATTCTTCAATGAAAAATAAATATACTGATTCAGAATTAATCAATTCTTATAGGAAGGCATATGTAACGTTACCAAATATGGTAGTTACATAAATTAAGCAAATATATCGTCAAGTGACGGGAAAGCATGAAAGTGTTTCTAGATAAATAAAACTATGTGAACAAAAAGTGTGTATCTACAGATATATTAGTGTAAAGTTCCAACGATGAAGAAGAAAGTGTAACATAGCAGCATCATACACGAAATGAAGAAAGAAAATAACCCTGAGCCAAAATAAAATGTTAGTAACCAGGCCCAATAGATTCCAACAGTGAGGGGAATCATCAAAATGATTACAAATAGATTCCAACAGTGAGGGGAATCATCAAAATGACTACAATAGATCCCAACAGTGAGGGGAACAAATGAAGATAGTGACTTAATAAAAGTGTAAAAGAAGACAACAGGATTCCAACAGTGAGGGGAACCAACAAAAATAACTATGCCAAATAAAGGAAGAAACAACTCAGGAGCAACCACAATGATAGCAGACAAACCGATGTATTGACAAACATAAATATTATGGAACAACGACTACTACAATGAAAACATTGAAGAAGACGTTCAAACCTAAAGAAGAAGGGAAGAAGAAGGACAAGGAAACATGACATGAAGAGAGAAGAAAATGGATAGACCATACAAGGAATAATCATTCATCAAGTGTACTAGAGACAATACTAGTAACTAAAAGAATAGTGATTGTCAACTATGAAGAAACAGTGTTTAACATTTAAGAAATCACAAACAATTATAGTGAGTACTTAATATAAGTGTGAAAACCTGTGACCAGTTAACTAATTTTAACCTAATAAACCCCACAAACAATTCCAGTGATAAGGTTTATAGTGGAAGAAAATGTGTTACTTTCATAGTGGAAACATCAAGAATTAAATAGTCAGAAATACACAGAGAGTTAGTGTGACTAGTTTAATGAAGATTGTGATCCAAATAGATAATCATAAGACCACCAAATAATGTAAAATAGAACAGTTATATTATTGTTCATAGAACTGGACAATAAAAACCTTTGTAAATTTCAAAAGAAATGTAACTGAATGCCACGGCAAAACAGAATACAATACAAAGAAAGGCCAGAGAAAGAACAATAACAAACAAAGTAGTTTGTTAAATATCAAACAAATGTGACAGAAATTAGTTACAAACCATGACAAGAAAGGTATTATCATTAGTTCAAGAATATTTGTATTATTGTTTAAGAAGAAGTAGTGTAAACATGTGTATTAAAACAATTAAACTATTGTAATAGAATACCATACTGAAGTCATGTTAGTAGTAGCAACATGCTGCATTAAAATATGTTGTACATTGTTACATAACCCCATAGGAAAGGCACCTATGAAACAAAAAAATCATACATAGTAGTTTAACCAAATAACCATCAACAATTGTATCAATCAACGATTCATTATAAGTAATGATACACCCTAGTAAACAGTGTATTATATTGAAATACACTACAAATAAAGTAGACCAAATATGATAGCACAAAGCTAGAAGAAATGGAACCTAATACGCCAAATTAGTTAAACAAAATACAGTGTTAAAACATGTACCAAGATTAATGAAAGTATTACCAGTAGTTAGATGAACATCTGGTACCACTATGAGAACAGATTATAAGTATAATGACAATAGTTTTGTGACCAAAATATTGTAAACTAGCTGACTATGAATGCATAGCCAGAAGTAAGCAGAGGCAATGTAACCAACTAGTTAAGCAAGATACTTTATTAAAACTTAAACAAAGATTAATGAGAGTGTTACCAGTAGTAAGAGGGACACCTAACACTACTATGAGAACAGACCATAACCATGAGAATAGTCATTTTATAGATAAATTATTAAAAACTAAATGACCATGATGGTGGAATCAGAATGTAAACAAACAGTAGGTAGCAAGTTATTTATGCAAAATGCAACATACAAACTTGTTTAAAAGTAGATAAAAATGTTATCAATGATCATAAGAATGTCTGATACTACTTTGAGAATCTATGTCAAGTATAACAATAACAATTTAGTTATTGATCTATCAAAAAATAACTGACTACCATGCCATGACCTAATGTAAACAAACCCATTACTAGAAATTGAAGGGTTCCCAGATAGCTAAAAGCTGACAAATATATGAAATGAATTAGGTACTATAATTGTACACTAGTTGCATTTATAACATAAAATACCTTATGCAGAAAAACCATAAATAAAGTGACAATTTTAAGAAAAGAGATAGGAGGGTACTGAAACAATGCTAATAGCATATGAAACACAGCCCTGTACATATACTAAAGTACAAATTCATGTAAATAGACGTTTATATTATTGTTAGATTACAATATCAATGTTATTAGATAAGGAAAAATAGTTTTAAGGACAATTGTGAATAATCGAATATGGACGCTAAAGACCGCCATGATCAGACATTGTTTGGGTAACAATTATTCCCAAATTTTGTATTAAACAAGTTGAGAAATAGACTCAGATCGTTTAATCAAAAGTGTTTTAGTGTAATTAGTTAAGTTTGGTGTAGTAAACTTATTAAATATAAGACGCACCATAAAAATCAATAAAATCGTTATAGTGATTTAAATAATGGACGGATTATAATCTTGTTTGGACTTTATTTAAAGCTCAGGATGTCCGCGATTTATTGACACTAACCGTTTAACGATTAGACAAATATTAAGAAAGTTATTACGATTTTAAACTTTTTAATTATTTTTTGCACCAGTGCTGACGTCATGTTAATCTCAAACCCAAACGCAAAATTGGTAAAAAATTAAAATTTTAATAAGCCAAGGTACTTTGGGTCGGAGAGTTCAAACATTTCAGCCAATCGAATGAATGGAAATCGGCAGACAAGCCGGAGACGTTCCGAAGGAGCGTCACAGTCATCTATCAATCATCAACTAGACAGGACGTGTCACTCGGCGAACCAGATATATGAAGAAGTTTATTTTTGAATTGTGCGCGACACGTAAACATCAGTAACGAACACACACCTAACCTAAATACAACACAAGGATTAACGTGTGTACAGTGCGGAGTGAATAAGATTTAAATACGATCAGTGTACAATATCGATCGTATTTGCGAGTGTTGTGCGAAAAATAAACCAGGGAGTACAATATTTTTCATTAATTAACAATAAAACATAAATAAAAATTTCTGTAATACCGATTGTCTAGATACTACGCTAATCAATAATAGCGAAGTATAATAATGCTGTTGAAATTTATCAGAATTGACGAAAGAATTATTTCACAATTTTTAACATGATAAATAAATGTTTTAATTATTTTTCATAATCAAGAGAATCACGATTAATGTACTTATTACAAAATACGAGCACAGTAAATAGTCGCTCAATTGACTAACGTTGTTTTTTGATTTTTTACTATTGAAGATAAATATTTTAATTTTTATGCGAAAGAACATTCTATGCTACTGATAGTTATGCATCAGAAATATTATAAATAATATATGTATGTTTGGATTAAGAAGAAATTAATGCTTAATATAATTAACTCTAATAACAATTCACGTTATGAGATAACCTTAAAATCATAACCACAATTTTCTACCTTTTTGTCATAAGTCTGTTCTCATATAATCCAAACCAGATGAAAACTATAACAAGAGTTTTTTTTTTGATAACTTTTTCTCTTGTAAATAAATAATTCCCACAGTGAATTATTAAAATATAATAATACATTTTAGCAGTGCAAAGCAACGCACTTGTTTATTGTTAAGGCAACTACTGTATACTGCGTACGAATTCCCGCGTACGATAATACCATAATTATCTATTATATGGTACCAATTTTCTATTTTAATATTTGTTTGTTCGTTTTTTATTAATTGTTCATTTAATATCATTATAAAACGCCACCACATCTTGTATCTGGCATCATGTTACTTAAAAGAACTACACGAACTTGGTAATTAACTTATGTAAGAGGACATAACCTCTCAAAAAAAAAAAAAAAAAAAAAAAAAACTATTGTATAACCTACAGGGTTACCAGCCTTGAGGCTAAGGAGAGTTTCATTTTAATTTTGTTCATTGTAATTATTCTCAGTAAAATTATTAGTAAATGATTGTTAATTTTTAAAAGATTTTATAGCATTCCTAACTATTAATAAACCTCTATATTTTGTTACCAGTGGAAAAAGAGTTTAATTTCAAAACTTAAAATAGTTCATTTTTTCATAGCTAGTTCTACCAAAAGGTGGCGGAAGAATTCAAATATTGCTGATAACTCAGAACTTTATTTAGCTGTTATATTATTATTATTGTGCATGCTAGTCACGTTTGATAATCAAACAGAATATCTACTTGTATATGTAGCGTGTGTGTTACAGCTGAGCAGTCACCTAACCGAACAACAATATCCACATATGGTAAGTGGGGAGGTTACTAGCGGAGTGCGACAAATACTTTTAAATTAAAAGAGTTAACCAGCGATACCCACATATTTACCAATCACAATCAGACTGATAATAATAATTATAATTTGAACATTTTATTATACAACATTATTGTGGATACCGGTGCGTATCTACAAGCAACACAATCGAAACACACGTATATCTATCTATCTACATTATCGTTGTGGTACAATATATATGTATATATATATATGTTTTTTTAATAAACTACCTATAATAAGTACAATTACACTCGATTAACTCATTAACAGTTAATTTTGAACCGAAAAGTGAAAATCATCCTGATTTGATCAATCCGGCCGGATCCGGCCGGGTCCGGCTGGATCGCTGGGAATCCGGTCGGATCCGGCCGGATTGCAAATGATACCGGATTGCAATCCCTAATAGAACCGGCTAATCCAACACGAGCACCGCACATCAAGTTTTAACGGAGGCGTGAACATGACATGCTTTGGTGGGAACCGTTCAATGGGCACACACACACACACCCTCGCGCGCGCGCTCACGGAAAAATTATAAACACCGAGTTCATAGTTGCCTTGACTGCCATGCATTAATCACGAAAAATTGATTTTAATATTTTGGACATTATTTCTTTTAATTTTGATATGAATACGTCTAAATTTATTATATGTAATATGTATTAGATTTTCGAAGTTTGTGATATGGAGTGTCCTGTTTTTGGTTGAGCCCCGCGTTGCATTTCCTTGTTTTGCAAAAGTTTACTACAAGTTTCGGCAGATACGTCCCTACTGATGATGGAGTGTCATGTTTTTGGTTGAGCCCCGCGTTGCATTTCCTTGTTTTCCAAAAGTTTACTACAAGTTTCGGCAGATACGTCCCTGCTGATGTCGTCCAAAAACACTGAGGACGAATTGGTCTGAAGGTAGCATACATGTAGTTGTCAAATAATGTTCTAGATCCTTAGGAACTATCTCGAGAACAGGACGCATCATAAAGTGTGTGTGTATTTGTGTGTGAGGTATAGATCTGCGGACTGATTGCTGTTCTCACAAAATAAATTGCAACACAGAATTCGGTATGGTGATTGATACTTTTGTTGAGGTTATGAATTTATATGTACAAATAAAAATAGTAAAAAAAAATAAAAAAACGCTTTTATTTAAAATTAATAAAACGATCAATGTACTAAAAAGGAGAAAATAATTTATCTTATACCAAATACATTAACAACAAATAAAAATAATGTTCATTAATCCAAAATGTTTGTAACATTATGTATCACTGATAATAAAAGCGTGGGCGCCTAAGGAATGATATTATACCATGTTTAAATCAATCTTAAATAATAAAGATGTATAACTGATACTATTTGTTCTACATTTATTTGATTATTGAGGAATTAAATTTTTCAAAGTATGCATATATGTGTAAGTTTGTCTTACAAGTACAATCGTGCGCAATTCCAACATTTACATTCTATAAAGAGAATCATAGTATAACTAAGTTTGGAAAAATAGCAGATATTTGAAGATTCCTTTCCATTGAATCAAGTTATAAAATTATACTTCACATTACAAACTATTATTAAGAGGGGACGTTGAAATTAGGATTGTCAAGGATTATATTTTTAAATAAAAAATACACAATGCACTGAATATAAACAAATAGTTTTTATAATATTCTTGAGATACAAAATTCATTTCACGTTGTCTAAATGAAGGCGCACACGCTTTTATTATCAGTGATACTAAATGTAGAACAAATAGTATCAGTTATAGATCTTTTTTTATTGAAGATTGATTTAAACTTGGATCATTCCTTAGGCGCCCACGCTTTTATTATCAGTGATACTTAATGTTACAAAAATTTTGGATTAATAAACATTATTTTCATTTGTTGTTAATGCATTTGGTATAGGATAAATTATTTTCTCCTTTTGAGTACATTGATCATTTTATTAGTTTTAAATAAAAGCGTTTTTTAAAAAATGTTTTTAATTTTTTTTATTTCACACTTTTTAGTGAAATTTTATAGATAAATTACATAATGAAAAGAGAATGATACATAAACAATAAACAATTATTTATGAAATAGATAGATAAATTGCTTTTTATTGTATAAAATATACATAATTAAATGATCACAGTAATTTTACAATTGCATTCGTACATTGCAGTGTATTTACAACACAGTAGTATTTACAAGATTAAATACAAATTAATATAATTACAATAGTTTACAATATCGTTGTTATCATATACTATTTGTTTTAACGTTTATCTTGGATGGTGTGATCGCATTCTGTCCATTTCAGCTAATGCATCATTAATTTATTAATGATTTATTAATTATTAATATAATTACAATAGTTTACAATATCGTTGTTATCATATAATATATGTTTTAACATTTATCTTGGATGGTGTGATCGCATTCTGTCCATTTCAGCTAATGCTTACACGATTTTTTCCGAGAAGTTTTGTGTTATCTATTTCTTCAATTTGAAGTCCTTTTAAAGATTTGACTCTACTAAGAGCGACGTATGCCTGTCCTTCTGCAAACATTTTTGGCCCCAAATAAACAACCGCATGATCTACAGTACTGCCTTGCATCTTGTGCACTGTTGAAGCCCACGACAAGACCATTGGCAGCATTCTTCTTTCAACAGTGCCATAACTGAATTTTGCAGGAAATTGGATAGACATTGGATCAATTTTATGTATTTCACCTTGGCCAAAGTCCACACTAACTGATGGTATGTCTGCTTCATACATTTGTGAAAATATGGCCATACGCGACGAAAATATGGCCATATAATTTCGGTGATAAATCCAATCGCACCATTAACAAGACCTTTATTAAGATCTATGTTTGAACGTAACATAAGTTTAGCTCCTACAAAAATTTCCAACTCTTTTGGCATACCACCTGTTTTATTAATATCAGTCGGGATGATATTATCCAAATTTTTATCCTCCATATTCCGAGTGACATCCACCAGTATATCTTAAGCTTTTATTACATTCATGGTGATTCCTTTGCTTTTGAAATGGTTAATTACTACCTGATTATGTTTGAATATTTGCTCATTTGTAGGATAGATTCTTGGAGCTATTTCTATTGAAAATTCACCAATCGCTTCATCACTGATTTTTTCATTAATATTGCAATATGTTCAGCTGTAAGTTTTCCATTTCTCAAAGCGTTGAGAATATCAATAACAGTTGTAGTTTTACACGTCTGCAAGAGTACAACTTCAAGGTACAACATCGACGGGGGCACCTGCATAGTAATGCAGATGGCTTATCACGAAGACCGTGCCCGGAAGACTCCCGACATTGCCACAGAAAGGAAGAACAAAACTCAAGCGAACATGTTCAAGCCATCACTGTAGATTTCCTGGCTGACGGCTGGACAACACAAGACTGTCGACAAGAACAGATGACTGTGAAGACATTGGACCGATCTTGACAGCAAAAGAGGAAGGTCGCCGCCCGGATTGGCAAGATATCTGCCATGGTTCCGAAGTGCTGAAGGGCTACTGGGCACAATGGGAATCTCTCACCTTAGAAAACGGATTTCTGAAAAGGGCTTGGGAAAGTGCAGATGGACGAGACGTGGTCATGCAGTTGATAGTTCCCCGAAGTAAAGTGCAGTCTGTTTTGAAGGAGATGCATGATGGAACATCTGGAGGCCGTCTTGCCGTTAACAAAACCCTTGACAAAATACGGAAGCGATTCTATTGGCTTCATCTTCGCCACGACGTAGAGCAATGGGTGCGGACGTGTGAAATATGTGCTGCAAGCAAGGGCCCACAAACCAGAAGCTGGGGAAAAATGAGACAATATAACGTTGGACTGCCTTTCGAGAGAATTGCCATAGGCATTGCTGGACCATTCCCCGTTACTGACGATGGAAACCGGTACATCATGGTTGTAGGTGACTAAGTGGGTGGAAGCCTACGCAATTCCAAATCAGGAGGTTACCACTGTGGCAAAGCAGTTAGTTCACAACTTCTGTTGCTGTTATGGAGCCCCTATGGAAATCCATAAGGATCAAGGGAGAAATTTCGAATCAGGAGTGTTTAAAGAATTATGCCGTCTACTCGGAATTCGAAAGACCAGGACAACGCCTCTGCATCCTCAGTCGGACGGGATGGTTGAGAGATTCAATAGGACACTTGAGCAGCATCTTTCGAAGGTTGTTGACGAGAACCAAACAGACTGGGACCAACGTATACCACTATTCCTCATGGCGTATAGATCATCAGTACACGACACAACCGGCATGACTCCAGCAAAATTGGTGTTTGGGAGGGAGATTCGTTTTCCTGGGGACTTAATGTTCGGATCACCAGAGACTCAGTCCCAAGAGCCACAGAACTATTCCTCGCAATTAGAAAACCAACTGCGAGAAATGAATCGCTTGGTGAGAGGACGGCTGAAGATTGCCAGTGATAAAATGAAAAGTCGGTATGACATCCGCAGCAATAGTGTGGGTTTCCAAGAAGGAGATCAGGTCTGGTTGTTAAACCCAAAGCGCCGTCGTGGTCGCTCACCTAAGCTTCAGTCTAACTGGGAAGGACCCTACACTGTGAAAAAAGAATTAACGATGTTGTTTATCGGATTCAACAGGAAGGGCAGCGTAAGTTCAAGGTCGTCCACCTAGATCGACTGGCTAAGTACTACTTCAGAGACGGTTTGCCAGTTCGGGACGAACAGGCTTAAGGAGGGGGAATGTTACGACATCACAGAACAATCTACGTGTTTGTCGAATGTGCCAGAAGAATCTCGATGTAACGCGTGTGGCGTACGTGCTTGTCGACGCATTTTCGAGAGGTTTCTCGCAGGCGCCAGCCGCGCGGACTGTGTCAAGGCCGCAGTTAATTACGTAGTTCACACGAGCGCTAAGACGCAATTAGGAACATTCTGGTCTGTGATCGCAGGTATAAATACGTGGCGGCAGCGGCCTTAAGTTTCAGTATTAGTGCGACATATTGACAGCGCGGTTCGAGAGTTATTGTCGGGAGAAATTACTGTGCGCGTTCAAGTGGTTATTAGTTGAGTGTTGTGTTTATAATCGGACGGTAATTGTAATACAATTGTGTTTAATTTTAGTGAACATTTTATTGCGTGTGAAAAATTTTTATTTGATTTGTTATAGAGACTGTGTTGTTAATTACGAACTTTTAACTGTGGAAATTAAAGCTGGTAATTAGTGACTTAATTGGTGTCTTATATTTTGTTGTTTTCCACCGTACCTACGACGATTGAGTAGACCGTCGTAACACTACGATTTGACAATTACCAAAAATAATATCTTTTGTCGTGGAATGGTCTTCTTAACGCGTTACATATTTTTATTACTTAATTAACAAGTTTTAAACAAGCACACACGTTCTTGTATATCCGCCGTGTCCTGACGTTGAGCATGCAATATAATACTCGACACATAAGCGCACACATTAATGTATGACCCAGTTGAAACTCGTACTGCAATGTCAATTATTCGAACAAAAATAAATGTAACCTCTTTACTAAATAGTTTAGTCTGACATTGCGTACTGTGATCGGAGGCAGTTGTCCACCTCGTCTTCTCCAAACGTACGAATAAATAAAAAATAAGCAACCGCTACTGAATTATTACGCGTACTCCACTAATCATTCCAGTATCGCGATAGACGTAATATTTCATTCATTCTCTGATGTACGAGACACGTGTTCGGATGCCGCGGTAATTATTAGCACATTAATATTTTTTTTAAAACGTCTTACAGATTTAAACAAGTAGCGGGCACTCGAGTTTTGTCGCTGTTAAAGAAGCCAGAAAAACGAATTGCTTGCTATTCTAAATTTGTCATGAACGGTATATGACTTTCGTACTGGCTGATGGCTACTAACATTGGAAGTAGGACGTCTGACCGAATCAAATGGTTCGTACAACGTCACGTGTCATCGACCAAATACGACATAATTTTTCATTAAAGTGTATGATGAAACTCTTTACAGTGGCGATCTAATGCTTTATACTACGGATAAGCTATTTATCGTTTGAATAATTGCAATGCTAAAATACACAGTACATTCACAATCCTTATATTCTGCATAAGGATAATAATTTATTAAGGATTTAAGGATAAGGATAAGGATTTAATTTATTTTCTGCATCTCCTCTTCACGATGATTGAAGACTTGTTGGGCACTCGGTGAAACATATTACGACAAAGGTTTTAAAAAACAAGCATTTGGTTTCACAATTTATTCTTTACCTTTGACAATTGGTTCAGCCTATTAGGCTATTTTGATAGATGCCAAGAACAACTCTTAATAATCTGCTAAGAGCGAGTTAAGAATAAATTATGAAGTTACCAAGTGTTTGTGTGTCTTTTAAAACCTTTGTAGTAGCCTACCTCCTTTTGCCGAACCAAAGAGAATCAGAGCTCATCATCAGTCAGACACTATTCGTTGGTGACAATAGGAGGGATTTGTCGCCGGGGGGGGGGGGGAAGAGTTGACTTTGTGGGATTTTCGAAAGCTGAACTACTCTTTAAAGATGTAAACTATAAAACGATAGGAATGAGTGAAGATACAAATACAGTTTGTTATTATCAACACAGTTCATTCGATGAATTGACGTACAAGTATAAAGTCATACCTGCGTTTGTCAGTTCGTTGTCTCTCATTAATATTTACTCTCAGTTTAAAATACACACTACTCATTTATGGTTTATAACAAACAAAAATTAATATGCTGGTAAGGTACAGTTATAATTTAAAGTAATTTTAGAGTAAAACCATGAAATTACGTAACATGATATGGATTTTTTATCATATTCAAAGTCATTGTAAAATCAAAAATCGACGAAATTTCGTCTGAAGTAAAGATTGGGGGGGGATTTCCTCTATTTTTTCTCCGTGTATCCCCTCCTGGACAATCGATCGATAGGGCATTTCGCACAAGATTGTTAAAGTTGGCTTTGTGGGCGCGAGTACATTTTTTTTAATTTTGCACCATTGAAAGTTTATTATATCGTGGTTCATGATTTAAATAAGAACGTCGTTTACCGTATTGCAATAGTAATAGCTGCTGCTTTGCAAAACCGGTGTGGCCTACCTACAACTGCGCCAATGTTGTTTTTTTTATTTTGGATCCGCGTGCTGTTAGCGTCTTTCAGCAGCTACACACAGAAGGCTTGTGTACTACCTGTATCTGTATAATTGTATTGTTACACACATACAAACGCAAGCGCGCACACACACCTACGGGCGTTCTCGTCACAGTCAGAAATAGTTGAACTAAAGTTACCGATTACGTATTTCATTAATTTGCGTGGGGTCGTGTTTTTCTCTTGTTGCCTACCTGTCGGCTATGCTGTTTGACCATTGATAGGTCTACTTGTAATAGTCACATTCATAGTCTGCACGAGTCACACACACACACACACGCGCGCGCGCGCGCGCGCGCGCGCGACAATCATGGGCTGGCGTACATGTCGTCGCGCGGCAGCAGGGACAGTCAACAATCTAGGAACCTTCATTGTTATTTGCAGCAGATAATTTGTTGATAAATTATCTCATTATTTTTGTCAATATTGAATATCCATTGCCACTTTTCCTAGGCGGCTGTTTCTCCTTTTCTCCTGATTCTTCCTCTGACATACTAATACTTCTGAGTTCGTACCGTTTCTCACGTTTTTGTGCCATGTTACAAAATTTACAACAAAATTTCTTATAACTAACAGTATATTAAATAGTATTTTATTATTACAATGATAGATTAAACGAATTTGTATTTTTAAATTTAATTATGTCAACATTAAAAATTTGTTAATAAAGTAATCTAAACTATTGTCAATTAATTAATCTGAAATAATAAATTACTAACCACAACTAAATTTTTATTTATTTAATATTATTATTATTTTATTTTACTTTATTTATTTATTTGGAATCACAAATTTAATTCCTGCCTTGAACGCTGGATTCCAAAATTATGCCTGACAAGTTGAGCACCAATATTGCATGTGCTACTTACTATTGGTACTAATGTTGACTGAAATAAAACAAAATGCTCAATTAATAATTAGTTTTTTACTTTAAAGCATGCGCATTCTCAATCTCAAGGCATGCAGCACATATAATACGAAAAATGTACAAACAATTAGTACAATTCGATTAATTTTTCTGTTTGTTTAAATTACTATTACAAGTTATTAATGTTCAGTTTATTCAAAGTATTTTAAAAGCAACTAGGCAGAGCAGCCATTTTATAATCGAGCTGTATCTAAGTTTCCATCTTAGGAACACTCATGAAACAGCCGACGCCAAAAGGGACGCTAAGCCAAAATTCTTTCCAATTACAATTTGATTGTAAATGTTTTCTTGTATGGCTTTGTTTTAAGTTGTACTATTTGAAATAAACACTATTAATGTCTCACATTAATGTATGCGGTTTACATGTTCAATTCTATCACTTAGATATGCAGACGTAATATAATAATCCAAGTGTTGTGTTTGCAATGTAGTTAAGATTATGTCGTTATCTCGAATGAATGTGTTTTAAACATCTTACTACTAGTCTTCACCTGGGTACGTATTGTTTGTAATATTACTGATTGATTACTTCTTACTAGGCTTTCCGTTGTACGTTGTTAGTTATAGTTTGTATTGTATATTATTCTCTTCGTGTGTGTTAATGATATTTTTTGAAACCTATTTTCTTTCCGCTTTTTAAACACTATTAAGCCTATTGTTGACTATGACTTCTTATTTATTTTGAACTATCGGATTGACTCTGGTTAACAATAATTACGATACCGCACTCATTCGGCTTTGATGTTAACTGATCAGACGCTTAAACAAGAGATAGTTAGCGTCTTTTTCTACAATACTCTGTTGTTAGAAACCAACGTCCCTCTTTGGACTTCGGTTTAGTTTTATACTATAATGTTTTTAAATTCTTATTTTCGTCTGTAACATAGCTTTTCTGGGTTCACTACATTGTTTAAATTCACTTATTTTTATCTAATTTGCACTTTGCTGACATTTTACAATACTTTATAATTTATTAGATTCATTATAGTACGTAGCTTCGTATAATGCTTGTGATTCCTTGATCGTGTGTGTTTTTAATTTCTGTTTCTTACAGACTACATCTACATTTTATACATTTTGCTTGAGTTTTGCTTATTTGGACTATTACGTATTTTAGGTTAATTATTTTCAGATTTGTACATACGTTAGTTAACATTACATTTTAATTTTTGCTTTAAATTATTTATCACACTTTCTGTTCTATTACAATTTGGCATTTCACCCACTACAATATTGCTTTAGGCTTTCGTGCCTCTCTCTGTTACAAACTTTACAATTTTCAATTATTTTGACAAGGTTTGTCTACTGTAAGAATTTACAGCAGTGAAATATTGTACGCGAGCGACTGTACGTGTCGGACAGAGAGAGCGAGAGAGAGAGAGAGAGAGAGAGAGAGAGAGAGAGAGAGAGAGAGAGAGAGAGAGAGAGATGGGGTGGAGTACAACAATTGTAGAAAACTGTAAAATGGAATATTATTGACAATTAGAGAGCACGTATGTGTAACTTATAAGAAAGTATGATATAGTGACATTTCTGATAGTATTTATTCCCTACGATACATTCTATATAAATTATGACGTTTAGTGTTGGGGCTTTCCGAGGACGTTTATATATTTGAAACGTCTAAAAGTTTGACATGTTTAGGCACCGTAAAGACAGGTGAACAAGGTATTGTGTGAGTTTAAAAACACTTTGCTTCCTGAACAAACACGTACATGTTAGTTTGCAATATGTTTGAAATATGTTTGCTTCCTGAACCTATTACGTACTAAGTCACGCTACACCCTTTACTAAAACAACGACGTTCGAGAGCAAAGTTATGCAACGTTTAAAATTAACCGAGAATTTAATAATAAGCACCATTTACAACGTCGGATTTCCTGTTGTGCAAGTATTTATAGAATCAAACAATTTAAGGAATTCGACGTGTATTTAAACTAATTAATAGGTTCAATCGCGGTTAAGTTTACGTATGCGCTCACTGGCTGGGAATAGTAGACTCTCGAGATCAAAACACCGCGTAGTATTTATTTAAACATTGTTAAAAATGTGTAAATAAAGTTTCGCGATTGGCTGAGGGTTAATTAATTTTTGCCACTCTGCTGTGACGTAACGAACGAAAAGAGGTATTCTGTTGTGTTCTCTGGAAATTCCGGTCGCGGATCCGCGCGATCGCCAGATGCTGAACTAACCGTCTGTTATTATTAAGGCGTTCACTATTTTCTTTATCCGAAACCTTGTTTGCTTATTGCCCACGAATTCAATTGCTTAGCATTTAGTTGTGAAATGTTTTTCAACAAAACCTGTGGCGTGGAATTTTATTATTTGTTGTTAGTGGGTGCTTTGATAGTGGGTGTGTAGCACGCGCGTGTGAGTGTGATAATAAACCAGGATAACACTAGTATTTTTATGTGAGCTATAAATAATTTGAACAAAATACGTTATTTTTCAAAATTCGGTGAATCCGATCACAAGACGTTTGCACAATCTAATTACGAGACCCACACACTGATCCAATAATAATGTGATACTAATAAAACAGTGTTCTTTCAGAAAGTGTCCTATTAAAGTAGTTCAGTTATTGGACATTTATCTCATAACTATGAAGATAAATCGGATATTATATTAGTACTCCATTAAACACAGAAAGTATTCCTATTAAATATTTTTCAGAAAACTATTAAAAGTTAAAGGTGAACTAGAATTATAGTAACATACACAAACAAGAACCTACAACTCAAGCGGAACTGAACAAAACGAAGGTTTCCATGTGAATCATATATTAATCTTATTATTATAGCAATAATTAACATCACAAGTAAATATTGTAATTGGAGAGAGAGAGAGAGAGAGAGAGAGAGAGAGAGAGAGAGAGAGAGAGAGAGAGAGAGAGAAACTCGTTCTTTATGTCAGAATGGAGGTGACGAAAGTGTTACGATTATGTAGACAAATTATAACTGGTACTGCTGATACATCTTACAATTTAGAAAATGTCTCAATGAACTTTATTAACCAAACAATTTCTTTGGAAAAGTAAGGAGAAAAGAAAGGTCTATGATTTATAGTGGGCGAAAGATCGTCTCCAACAATGTCCATGTAATTTTAGCGTCAGGCTCATAATTCTAACCACAAATCACTAAATACTAAAATCACAGCCTCGAAGTTTGAAGAATTTTTGAAACATCTAACAAGAAAAATTCTTGCTTCTTACAATAATAGAAAGTGTATGCTAGACCTTCCTTCATTAAAACAATCTTTGAGCTTTGTTTTACGGTATGTCGGGCTACTTATTGGAAAGAAGAGGCCTAGAGAGAGCTCAAATATAGTTATGGGGAGGAGTGATAAAAACACTCTGACCAGAAAAGAAAAGTAACGTCACCATTTAGAAGAAATAGAGATATAAAGAAATAAGAAAAAGAAAGCAAACAGTTTTCATTTACTTTTTTCAATTACTTATATTTATTTTTGTGATTATTTCTTCATTTTCACCAAATTTTATTTTAGAAAGTTTGGAAACACCTTACGTATAGCTTAAAGCAAGCGTGCTTAAAAATAATGTTATTTCATTATTAAACTTAAGCTGTTTATCTGGATTGGAAAAATATTTTTAAGAGCCGTGTATACCGAGTTTATTCAAATAAAAAAAAAAATCAACCTTACGCTTAGAAAGTAGAATTATTTTGAATCCAATCAAAACAATATTATTTTTGAGTGGATGCGTGTGTAGGGGGGATATGCAACACAGATTAGAGTTGATGGCTCATTATTCAGGCGAGCGGAAACATTCACAAAGCAAAGAACTTGCAAAGACATCTCATTGAGGAAGGCAAAGTTCAAGATGATAAACTGCAATTGACAACGTCGAGTGGGCCAAACTGTCCATTTTTTTGTGTTTTGCCGACATTCTTGTCTGCATCACGCTTTACTCTGTCCGTCTCGCTGCTTCCTGAATCACGTCTTATCTTGCGAGACACGGACTTTGGCAAAAATATAATATGGCTTTTAGATGGTCGTTCATCTGTCTCAAGGCAATAGCAAACCAGTCGGGACTTCCCCTACCTAGTGACATTGACTTCTTATGGTGCCGGGGTTAAACTTTTGTCATGTAGCTTTCGGAGATTATAATGCTACCACACACACAACGCTTGTATACCGAGGGGGGGACCGACTTTCTTTATTCGATTCGGGTATGTCATCTAAAAGAATATAATATTACTTGAAACGATAGTAGCAAAATGCAACCTTATTTACTTAGATTTATGGCTCACGTAGTTCAATCCAATACTTCAAGTACATAAGTGTAGACTTATTTCATAATAATTATATTCATAAAATTTGACGCTCCATCTCTAGCTTGCATATTCGATGTTATGCGTCCTTGGAACAAGGTTCCTTTTTGTTTAAATCATAATATTAGTGAGGAACTGCGGTTTTGCAACAGTTGGTTTGAGACTTTGCCAGCGGTCGTGGTTCAATATTTTGTAGATTCATGCCAATTCACCGTGCGCTCGCAATCACATCTACTACAGTACTGTGAAAAAGGTAATAGTTATTTATATTATTTATATGAGTCTTTGTACCAATTTGTGTTACATCTTTAAAATAAGCTTTCTTTATGTCATCTTACCGAATTTACATAGCATTAAAATTTACTTTACTCTTACTCAACCTCCCTCCCACACACAAAACATACCTAAGCAGATTTAAATTTTATAAACTATTCCAACTGAAACATTTTCCCAAACAATGTATAACTTGCCTTAATGGAAGGCAAAATAATCCTTTCCTTGTCCGCTTAAGAAAAGAAAAAAAGTAGTTGACTGTTAACCTCCTGGAGAATATTATTGATTACTAAACTTCTACCTAGAGAATTTATTTTAATTGAAATCGTGTATAGATTTGTTATATATTATACACAGGCCAAGTGAAGAAGATGATATTAAGTGACGACTCGTTGGGCACTTGGTGAAACATATTAATACAAGGTTTTTAAAAAAATATATAAACACGTGTTAGGTTTCACAGTTTTTATTTAACTCTGACAGCTGTTTCAGCTTATTAGGCTATTGTCAAAGAAATCAGTGAACAACTAAACTAAACAATGAATGTGAGGGTGATGAACATGTGTTTAGGGCGTGTATCCAGACATGTGTGGGGTGTGTTTGAAGGATGGGAAGGTGGGGGGTAGACGAGCTAGAGGGAAGGTCAAGTGTCTGTAAAAACTAAGTATAATCGGAAGGCAAAATATAAAAATTAACTAATCGAAATAACAATTTTTATTAAAGGGGATACACAGAATTCAGTTTGTTCGTTTGTTAAATTTTTATTTCTTTTGATTGCTTTTCTAATTTCTAGAATTTCTAATAAATCCATTTTCATACCTTTTTGTATGTTGTGCAGTAGTGTTATGTTTTTTGTATCTATGAAGTGATTGTGTTGTAAGCAATGATTTATAAAACCTGTATTAGCTGTATAAGTTAAATTCGCTTTCTTATGTTCAGAAATGCGATGTTTCAGAGCACTGCCACATTTTCGAATATAAATAGCCTCACATTCTGTACAGTGTATTTGATAAACTCCTTTTTTATCTAGTGTGTTTGATTTTTTTTATTGTTTACTAGTAATGAAAAAAGATTACCTTTGTTTACTGATACCATGTTAAAACCATGCTTTTCTAACCTATTATTAATCGTGTCTGTTATAAACGGAATGTAATTTGTTAAATGAAATTTTTTGTTACCCAGATGGAATAAAATTCTTTTAAAATAATTTTCTTCTGTTTTTTTTTTTTTAAATTAAGGAGTCTATTATTCTTTTATTGTAACCGTTATTTTCTGCTATGGTTTTATATTAGTATTATATTTATATTATAAAAGTATCGTATTTTTAGTATTATAGTTTATAAACTACAATATTATAAACTATAGTATCATAGTTTTATATTATATTATAGAAGTTGATATTATAAAAACCATTCGTTTTGTGTGTAACTAACCCTGCAGATAGTACGAGTAGTTTAATACAGTTCTTCCTTGAGCCTTTATCTCCTTTACCTTTGCCTCCAACGGCTTCTATCTCTTGCGGACACTTTTCAGTTCACCTGTTGTGTGTATATGTGGGGGGGATATAATTTTTTTTTTAGACGATTTAATTACGGCTGGCGCCGTCTCTCGCATCCTAGCTTCCACTGGCGCCGGTCTATAAAATTTTTAATTCGGTAAATGTATTTAGTAATCTAGTTAATAAATGTAGCAGAATATAGTTAGGAATGAACTATTTGAAATGGGATAGTAGAAAATTAAGTAAATACAATTTTACAAAGAATAAAAAGAAAAAACTGCGAAATGCCAAGGCAATGTAGCTGGTTTACTTCAGTCGTCATTATAAGCGATATCAGCTTGTAAATTTGTTTGACTATTTTACACGGAAAATTCAAATGGTAGTATTTTTGTTCACCTTTAATTAAAAAGGCATAATGTCGTCACATGAGGTATGAAAAGATAATCCATTTCACCCGTTTGTTCGGGTAATGATAAACTGCAATTTTTTAAAATGAATGTTTCAGTGCAATACAATGAAATCGGTTAAACGGACACACACACCCATCGGTTAAACGGACACACACACACACACACACGCGCGCGCGCTGTAGTAACCACAGCTGCTGAAACAGTAATTGATACAATTGACTACAGAACAGGCTGCAATTATTGTTTTTAGTGGACAGCATCGTTCCAATCGCGATTTAAAAATAGTTTCTATTTATAAAGCGGATAATAAGTCGACCGTGACACGAGATCATAGAGCTGGGTCATTGGTACAGTCAGTATCAATTCAAGTTCATTGGCATAGAGGCAGTAGAGAACAGAGGCGTCAACATTCCGCGCGAACAAAGTGCAGCCGATATTTCCGGAAAATATAATTGTATAACTGCTGATTTGTTATTTTTAGAAGCAGTCGGTGTTCAATAATGAGCCGTTGTGCGTTTCTCGGAAACAGTAGCGTTGCTCGTACTTGCACTCCGTTGCACTCATTGTTTCCGAGCCGACCAAACTGCGTCCCCGCCGCGTATCACTTGTCACAATTAACCGTTTCCTCACGTCTCTTAGATCAGATATCCAGTTACGGCTACGCGACTCTGGGTTTCGTTTCGTCTTTTAGTGCTTAGTCCGGCGATTCGCATGCTCGTGTACGCATAATATGTAAATTCGGAAGAACAGGAAGTGACAGCTTATGAAGGAATGTATCAGAATTATACAGGCGATTGGACTGTCCTAAATGGAACACTATCATATACAGACGCGCAATTTTTAAAATGTTTAACACTAGTAATTCATTATTGAACACACACACACACACACACACACACACACACACACACACACACACACACACACACACACACACACACACACACACACACACACACACACACACACACACACACACACACACACACACACACACACACACACACACACACACACACACACACACACACACACACACACACACACACACACACACACACACACACACACACACACACACACACACACACACACACATTTATTTTTCTGTCTATCTGTCTCTGTCCTCTGTCTCTATCTAACTGTCTATCCGTCTCTCTCTCTCTCTCTCACTAGCGCGCGCGCGCGGCTTTTCTTACTCTACCAATATCTATCTACATATTACCTTAAAATGCCTGTTCGCCTATCGGTTATTTAAGACTAGTAAAAACGCATTTTGTGACCTACAATCCTAGCACCTTTGTTGGAATCTTTTACTATATTAATATTTCTTATAAGGACTTTGCTTCTTTTGAAGCATTTTGTACATTTAAATCCTTAAAATGTAAGGCATTTCGAAGACAAAGATTACCTGAAATAATTTTTTTTAATAAATTCTACTTACTTGCGTGTATTTTTACTAAACAAGTAGATGATAATATTTACACTAAGAGCCTACGATTACCAGTTTATGGTTGATTAGGCGTCAAATCGGCGTGTAATATTACATTCTAATTGAACAAACACTTTTATAAATGTTTAGGAGTTTGCATAATTTTTGCTTTGGGTTCGTTCACTCTGATAAATTATTTGTTATTTGCCGGTTTATAATTTGATTTCTTTCACACACGCAAACACATACAAATACACACGCCCGCGCGGGCACACACGTGATTTACTCAACTTATTTAAACATTTCTCATTAAATTATTCTCACATATTAAATCATAATGGTTTGATATATTAAGAAAATGTTTTATACAATACTTTCTACGTATGAGTCTTGGCCATGTTGGACATAGGTCTACACTTTGTATCACGTTGATGCTCTAAGAATTCATACTAGAAATTGCGCAAAAACTAGATAATATGTGAAAAGATAAATTAAGTGAAAACCAAATAGGCCTGCGTAGAAGTGAACAGAGGTTGCCCGGAAACGCGACAGTTAGATTCAAGTACCGTTGAGCATGTTAAAAATTTCTCATGTTTTAATTCAATAACTAGTGAAAGTAAGAGCTAACGTTGTCAGTGGTTAGACAGAAAACAAAAAATATCCGTTTATAAAACACCGATGAAGCCTGGTGTGGGCATGTCCCGTGTGAAACAGTGCCAAAAATGATGAAAGCTGCATATTTTGAAAAGACGTTGTTATGAAGAATACGTGTCTCATACGAGAACGAAATGGAACTTGGACAACGAGGGAACCAAATGTGTTTGATAGACTTATACAAGGGGATGAATCACAGCGATTGGCGTGATTAGAACATGTATCTCGATTGGACGGATCGAGGATAACAAGAAAAAAATAAAGTAATGAAACAAATACGTAGAAGAAAAATAGAGAAATCTACTAAAAGACGGGTAGATGAAGTGGAAAAGGGTATGGCGGCTTCAGAAAGTGGAGAAGGAAACAAGAGAGATGACCGGGATTGATTGCCGATACAGGCTTATAACTACATAGGAATAATAATAATAATAATAATAATAATAATAATAATAATAAGAAGAAGAAGAAGAAGAAGAAGAAGAAGAAGAAGAAAAAGAAACAGAAGAAGAAGAAGAAGAAGAAGAAGAAGAAGAAGAAGAAGAAGAAGAAGAAGAAGAAGAACGAGTCGTATTTTCTACTTTCCCATATTTATTACCATATGGAACAACACTGCCATTGTTGCCGTTGTTGTCAGCTTTACAACGTCCAGTCTTCATTATGAGGCATATTCCTTAATTTATTTCGGTATCCTTTTCTGAATTCTAATATATTAATCTGATAAAATACGTTTGAGGCGATTCTTCAACTCTGTTTTGTAACCCTCTTTGCTGCTCAAGTATTTTGAGCATAAGCAGTAGCAATAAAACTGATTTGCTATTTCCTGGAAATCTCTTTAAGCGATCTGTCTTGGTACACCAATGCAGATCATCCATAGATTTGTAATGTCTGATTTGGGTCTCTTTCTGGACCTGTTTCCTAATTTCCTTAAAATTAAGAAGAAGATTCAATTTTTTATATATTAATTAACGTGTATATTATTTAGTATACACTACAGCAGTTAAGCCGTAGTGTAATGAACGTGGCGTGGTTTACAACCAACAAAACGGATGTGTTGAAAA
This sequence comes from Magicicada septendecula, assembly GCA_034769895.1. Classification (NCBI taxonomy): domain Eukaryota; kingdom Metazoa; phylum Arthropoda; class Insecta; order Hemiptera; family Cicadidae; genus Magicicada; species Magicicada septendecula. The sequence continues at coordinate 246,553,472 of CM068371.1, read as the reverse complement.
AGAAAGGTCGAGAACCTCTACTCTAACGTACTTTCCTAGTCGCACAGCAAACCTGATGTTTGTTTTACGTTTACTGTTATTATATTGAAATCGATGCAAAGCTAATTACATTTTCACACACAGGTCGTTGATTTGCTATCGACAGGTCAGTAATCTCTCGGCTTGTGCCGTAGCTGACGTAGCCTATCGACTCGAAATTAGATACTTGAAATCTTTGAGACTTTATTGCCTACATCTGCATCATAAACATTACTTTGTATCAGCATTTTTCGTGCAAGTTGAATTAAACGTCAAGATGCACAAGATGTTTCAGCAGGACAAAGGTCATCTTACGTTCCCAAATACAAACTAAGTACAGTAATCACATAACATTGCAATTGCATAATTGCGTACTGTTAAAGCAAGCACTGATTACTTGCTTAAATAAGCAGAAGGAGAGACAATAAAAACACTCAAAATATGGATAGGGAAAATAGTAGTTTTATATGATTATATCCTGTTGCTAGCAAACGAATGATACTATACGACTGACAGGGAAGATATAGCCGATAACGAACAACATACGGTAATATACCTAAACAGATTATGGTCGGTATGTAACGATTGCTATGAAACAGGATATCTTTTAGCTATCAAAGTCTCACCTACCTTCGCCCATATCTTTCAGGTGTGTGGAACACCTTCTACAGCGACCAGGACAGAACCTACCGAAAGGTCGATCTTTTTCTATCCTCTAAGCCTAACCCTTCCTTAGATAATCCAGACTGACCTGATGAACAGGTACTGAGCGAACGGCGTGTTCTGGTTCCGGATACTTCTCATTTGTCGACTTTCGTAGGTTTTTTTTTTCAGAAAGAGAGGTCTTCTACTATGTAAGAAATACTTGCACAGAGAACTGAAAGGTTGGGATCCCCGAAAATTTTGTAAAATAATACAAAAATGTAAAAAAAGATCTAGTATCTAAGTAATTATAATTTTGAGTAAGTTGTGTAGGCCTACGTATTAAATATAATGTTAAATCTGTTTTTAATATTCTGCAGAGAATTATCGATATATGCATCGACACTTGACTCTCACTATTATATTAGGAGCCTATTGACACTCACAATCGAGAGATGGAGTCTTCAGTGATGAATTAATTGGGTTAAAAATATTCCTTTGGATGGGTGGTGTAGAGGAAAAGTGTAAGCAATTGGGTATGTAATGCCCGAGAAATGAAGAGCTCACAATGGGGTGAAAAATATCTTTATATGGACGGACAGTTTGAGGGTGGGAGTGATGTCTTTGGAGTAAGAAGGATCACTCAGAGTGATTTCCGAGGACAGAAAAAAGATCATGAACTAGTATAAGGGTTTTCGGGGAACTCTCTGATTGTCAGCAGAGAAACCAGGATGCTTCCAGCAGGTCACCCCACCCCTTCAAAACAAAACAAAAAAAAAAAAGGAGAATGGACAAATATAATTTATCAGAAGCTGATCTATTTTGATAAAATTTGGGTATGGCTGATTAATGTGCAATTAACCATTTGATAGTATGGGAAAAATATTACTTCAAAAAACTGTTAAAAACGAAACTATGTGTCTCCTAAAGACCCTTTCACTGTAGTTCGTATCTGTGATGAAGCTTATAATTAAAACATAATATTCAGTAAATTTTTTTGCTAAATTTGATTGAATAGCAGCAGAAAGTACAGTTAAACTAACTGATCAGAATTCCGCACGTTAGTGGAGAGAGAGCTGATGAAAGCTGTTACAGTCTGGATTCATCTTTATGATATAGGTATTAATTAAATATTATAAATAAAAAGCTCCAACTGTTTTCATTGCAAGTTGTCACATGATAATTTCCCGTTTATTTTCGTGACTTTTATATTCGCCGTCTTTAGGTAATTATAAATAATGTTGCGTAATGTGTATTTAACTGAATTTGAAGAGACACATGACTTCCCGTCTAGTGTGAAGTTACTCCTCTGAATTTATCTTTGTGTTTGTGTTTGGGCGTATAATCGGTTAAGAAAATTATATTGTGACGAATTTAGATTGGTGTTTTGATAATCTTTCTGAGAAATGAGCGCGACCGTGTGCATATGTGTAATTTTAGTTTAAATAAAATTATACTGAAATATCAGTATAAATATCTTATACTGAAATTCAAATTCGATAGATAATTTTCCCTAAAAATGTGGACTTTTTTTTACTATTAGTACGTTTATGACCTATTAGTCTATTCAGTATATAACCTTTGACCTGTTAGTATGTTTTCTGAGTTATTAGTATCAGAAAATAAAAATGACTGCCACGTGAAGTGTCACACGCTGTCTTCTTATACCCTGTTGATCACCCTCTAGTACTGCAGCATGTATCTGTCTGGTATTGCTTGCCTCACACCATGATACCAGAAGCAGAATCGGGGTCTACCTGTCTTTTTCCGTCGGGTCCCGAATTTCAGTGTTCAGTGTTCAGTGCCATATTTTAGATGGCGATCTGCCATCATAGATGTATATTGTAACATCACATACGATAGCACAAGATTTACAAGTATAATAATTAATGGAAGAAAAGCTGTATGGTAAAGGAAAATAAAAAATTATTAGATGAGGAATGATAGAACAACACCACTAAATAATGTTGACTTAGACAAAGACGATGACGATGACTAGATCCAATAGATTGGATAAGGTGAGGCAGAGAAAATAATCCAAGCCACAATATAACAACAATTATAAGAACCTAAGTATTAACAAGAATGATATATAAAAAATAAAAGTACAAAATTAGATAGGAAAATAAATAATATGTATATGTAACCTATAGGAAAGATAAAAGAAAATGAAATGTAAAAACCAATATACTAATAAAATATAGAAAGAATGTTAATAAATAAGCTATCAAAAGACACTAATATAAAATGAACCTGAGTAACAATAATTCATTAGGAAAGAGGTAATAAATAATAAAGATTGATAGGACCCAGTGATCATAAATACATACAATCTAGAATAAAATGTTAGGAGGTGAACACCAAAAGTGATAAATGAATAAGAAGATTAATAATCAATAATAAACCATTATAGGACCCAGTGATCGTAAATGAACTACACACTAGTTAAGAAAGTGCAGTGGAATCAGAAATAAGGAAATGAACTTGTAATAATAGATCATAAGTAATCTATTAACCCAAATAATAATTCAACAGTATAATTTATAATGGACTGTTGTAAGTAATCATGGGCCTAGACTAATGACAAAAGGAAAGAGTGTATTGAAATATAAGAAAATTTGTGGGAAACAAACCATTGAGAATTTAATATTCATGTTTAATATGGTAACCAAATCACTTGTACGAATTAATAAATTAATTACCTTAATTATCCGCCGTGTGATTTCCTATGCTTCGTCTATGACGCGTTTCGGAGCATATACTCCATCATCAGATATTAAAAGTTAAAACAGTCACTCATACGAGATCGTTTGATCTCGTATCAAATTTTATTCGTTTCAATAACAAATTTTATTGAACTTGATATGCAAGTTAGTTTTTAATAACTGAATTTTGACATTTTGGAATTTAAATACCATGCTTGCTTGGCTAGGCTCTAATTTAATATTCATGTTTAATATGGTAACCTATTAAAAAAAAGACGTCTAAAAAAGACGTGTGATTTCCTATGCTTCGTCTATGACGCGTTTCGGAGCATATACTCCATCATCAGATATTAAAAGTTAAAACAGTCACTCATACGAGATCGTTAAAAAGTTAAAATGTAGTAGCAGATTGAACTTGAACGGGTGCGCACCCAAATCCGCGTACGGTTCATATGCATATCTTGACATTTTAACTTTTTAACGATCTCGTATGAGTGACTGTTTTAACTTTTAATATCTGATGATGGAGTATATGCTCCGAAACGCGTCATAGACGAAGCATAAGAAATCACACGGCGGATAATTAAGGTAATTAATTTATTAACATTGAGAATTGTTTTCCATTATATTAAAGAAGTTTGTTAAAGTAGTATAAGGATGATAAAAGATATATTGTTTTAATTGTTAAGGAATAATAAATTAACAAAGTTATATTAACCATATTGAAAATAAATGTAAGAAACTAAAATGTTAGATGGAATACAGTAAGGGGAGTTAGACACTATATTCTCTAAAGTGAGTTTATAAGGGAATATTAGTGCATATTTAATGTTCAATTTTGTTATAGATTTCTTTGATTGTAATTAACCAAAATGTTATTATGTTGAAAATAATGTTAAACAAAACCGTTTAAACAAATGTAAACTTTAGATACAGGCATGGGCCTAAAAAAGAGTTATTAAGTAGTTATATTATATTATATGATGATTAAAAATAATCAAATTTTATGATTTAAGCTAGGTTGTTACATTAATTGTGTTTAGTAACATATAAAATTAACAAATTGACTATAAGCAATTGTAATGAGTATAGGGTAGTTGAATTATGAACTCTAGGCATTAGGCATGGAACTGATAAACCAGAAATTTGTGAAATTTAAGATGAAGCAATAGCCATTGATAAAATAAAGTGTATAATCTGTTTAGGTTTCATAATAATAGTGTAGGATACACAACTGGATAGATAATAATTAGTTTAGATGTAATTAACAAAAGAAACACCAAATGAAAAAATAGTAACCTGTTATAATTGAAAAAAGGGTCACCTTGTGTCGTATCAAAATAATTTGTAAACAAAAAGCAAACTAATGGTGTTACTGTATTCAATCTTACAGGTAGTATAAGGGAGATATAATAAGTTAAAGATTTTTAATAATTTCGTATAGAAAACGTTAGTTTGATATAACAATGTTGTAAATTATCAACCAATGAGAGTTAGTGTTTGGGATGAGAGTTGCCATAACAACGAAATCTTGTTAAAAAAAAACGTTAATAAATTGTATCATTCCATTATTAGAGATTGACGAGGGCAGATATATTAAAACCACAAAGAATAAAAAGAATTAATTCAACAAAATTTATCAAAAGTAATGATAAAACTAATAAATTAGTTAACAGAAGTGACACTAATACTAAACGAATTAATAAAATTAACCAGAAGAAATTTAAAATCCAGGAAGAATTGCTGAATAATCCCAAGTAACGGAAAACAAATATCGGAAGGAAGAAAATAGATGAAACACCTAAATGAACAATGGAACTTGCCTTATCTCACAGTACACAGTACACACAGTAGTATTTGGAAGAATTATTACCCTGGATAGCAGAGACGAAGGATTGTTAAGTATATTTCAAATACGACTTCACAGTAAACACACAAGAAAATCAACTATAAGTGAATTACACTTTCCACATCACTTATCACTTTTAATAAACACTTGAACTTTCTTTGAGTTACTGAACACCTCAAATTTGAATAACTATCTCAATAGTTAGTTAGAATTTAGTTAGAATTGATTCTTTAAGGAATATGTTTTAAAACGTAAAAGTTACTAACCGAAAATAACCTCTCAAACGCTAATTCCCGTAGCTATAGTTTACTACTGTAATTATAAGTATATCACCTGTTCTATAATATTTATATGGTATTTGTAAAATTTTGTACTTTTATTAGTTCATTTAACAACATTTTCTGTAGTCAAAAGAACTTCGACCTGAGATTATAAATAAACAAAAAATCAACTGTATGCGTGAGTCTCGACAGCAGCGAGCGGACAGAATAGCCAACCGCGAATAATTAAACATGCCGGCGCAAAAATAAGATTTATAATTTGAAGGAAATTGTAGAATTTTGAACCCAATTAATAATTGTTAATAAAAATAATAGAAACGTTAAACTGTATGTTTGATTTTATTCAACGAATATTTAAAATTTGAGCACAAAATATAGAATGCATATTAGTTCTTGGTATCCAAGTCACGTATGAACAGTAAATTATTATAAATAAATCACCTTATATGGTCCATCATTTTATCTGATGATGGAACAGATGTTCCGAAACGCGTCATTTTAATCGACGTAACGAAGTCACACGACGGATATAAGGTGATTTATTTATAATAATTTACAAAATATAGAATAGTAAACTTTACAATTTTGGTCTACTATGGAGAGTTGGCCAACCCGACGGTGAGGCAGTAAATACGAATTTGAACGGCCGAACTGGTGAGTAGACACTCTCCCATTGTAAACATTATAAACCCGGTAACGAAGGCCCGTTACAATATATACTACTGGATTGCTAACGCTGTGCAAAATGTATTCGGTCCGCGGCTGTTCTGCTCTCCCCACCACTCTGTGTCTCCACCAGCTGCTCTGCATTGAAACTCGATAACGAAACATGCTTAGCTGTTTATTCGCTTCAAAACCGACACAACTGAAGTAACATTTAATAAACAAAGGACAGTAGGTATTCTATAAACAAAGGAGAAATGTACACATTGTTTTAAAATGGCACGTAATTTATTATTGCAATTTTACAAATGTTTAAACTTAGATATGTTTTAAAACACTATATATTCTATCATTTTATATCATTTACTTTACAATTTTAATATAAGTATTAATTTTGTATTTTTTAGGTATAAGAGTACAATTTTTGTGCATATTTTTTATGTGTATTAAATATTATTAAACAAAATAATTTTGTTTAATTTTTGACGTACCCCTAACTTTAATTTATTCAACAGTGCAGTTTTTTCTTTTGCAAATGCATTGCAAACTATTTTAAAAAACACACTACCTACCACTACCTATTAATTTTATTAATTTGAGCTCATGGCTGTCATTTGTAAAATCAAAATTAGAAATATGCCCCTTAAACAAACTCCTTTTAAATTGTCTACAAGCTAATGAAATGCAGTGATTAGAGTTAAAATTTTGTTTATCCCTTGATGCTAGAAATAAATTATACAAAAATTTTACTAACTTAAATACTTCATAAGATGCCCTTATCAGTTTGCCCTTTGATAAAAACAAACGGAATCGACTACAGGGAAGTTCAATTTCACCTTGTAACAAATCACTACACTCTGTACATTTCATCATCTTATCTACCTGTTTAACAATAAAACCACTTATGTATTAAAGTATATTTTCTTTGTAATGAGACAACTCACACTGTTTTCAATATCATATTCCATATGATCTAAAAATTCTTCCTCTTTATCATTGTCAACCGTCGCGGTACCTGGTCCGTAAAAACTAGGAATACAATTTCGAAGATTCATATCAACTCTAAACTATCACTTGTGTTTGAAGCCTGAACACTGTTCCTAAACATTACTTTCCTTAATGCATGACGAAAGTGATTAACATTAGGGTTATTATTATGACCGCCCCTTGATCGAATGCACGAGAAAAGCAATTCAAGGTGGTCTTGAGAAAATTTGTAACTTAAAATGTATTTGAACCCTAGCTCATTTAGTAATTTTGTACTCAAAATGCCAATCGAGTTAATGTTAGTGAGAAATCCTAACACAAAAGTCTTTCTGGCAGTTTTAAAATATCTACACTCAATTTTTTAATTTACTTAAATAATCATACCTGGTTGATAGCAGCATTTTACTGTAGTCAGGATTACTTTTTTTTATAGGTTCTTTAAAATGTTTACCAAAGGGTTCCCTTGTATTAAAATAGTTCGAATGTAATAAAATAGTGTGAAATGACAGGCCGTAGTTTTTAACAGCATAGTTCTTACAGTTGTGCGCTGCACAATACATTACCATCTTGTTAACTTCAAATTATAAGTTGTACTTCATACACATCTACAACCTTCCAACAATCACGCGTCAACGAAAACAGGGAATGCAAATAGCGTGTATGTAGATGAAACTGCACTGGAAGTAAACAACAGAGTGGTGTAGGGAACGTGTCACAGCCGGGCCGAGTTTCACGCCTTGCCTGCATTAGAGCACGCAAATACAGTAGTATATATACTGCAACTCTACTTATATGCGTTGTTGTTGTGTTGTGTTGTGTTGTGTATGAGTACCTACCTGCTGTCCAATCTTGCGGTTTCTTCCGACTAGGGCGTGTGGATTTTGGATTTGAATTTCGCAAGTTAGTAATCTCAAATTTATGGCAACAACACACAAAATAAGTTACTTTAAAGAGGGAGAGTTTTGTGAGACTGGTAGGCGTTGTCGTACAACAATAAAACAATGCAATATGGGGTAATAAAACGTTGTTTATTACTCCAATAACACACAAGAATAAAATGGTTATTATATTATCAATTATCTTACAGTCTAAACAATGAATCTATGTTGACTAATGTTTTTCAATTGGTTGATAATTGAAAAGAAACTAAACTCGTTATTTTACGAGTTAATTGCAATTGAAAATTTAATTAATTAATTGATTTAATTTAATTTAATTGCTTTAACTAAATTGAATTTAAATGTTAATAAAACAAAATATAAAAACTCTGAAGTTAATTAGAATAATTTTCAAAAATAAATTAGGCGTGACAATCTAGTTCACGTCATTTCATTTCTAGTGATTTGACTTCTGTTATACTGCAGTATGAGCTAATAATTAGATTGTATGTTAAGATTTGTATAGCGCTTTCTTATTATTTCTATTTTCTTAACTACAGCTTACTAATGACTTAGACTGCTATACAGATTATCACAATGAATTTATTCTTATTTACTAGAGTCTCTGATTTTTGTATGGCACCTGAATTGTTTAAATTACAATGCTTTTAATTGAAAAATGAAGAAAATTTGATGTTGAAAAATAAATAAGTTGATTTTGCTTTCCTGTTATTGAAGTGGATAGTAGAGTTGCTCCAAATGTCCCTCGCTGATTCCGGTCCGATCTGCTAGAGAAAGTAATCTGCTTAGAGCTCCTGGATTCGGTCGTTGAGTTTAGAATTCGGCAACACTCTTCTCTCCTGCTGTTTGTTGAATATTGTAACGTCTACGGCTTTCTGCTGGAACTGGTTTACGTCCCTCGTCGATTCGCACGTCGCACGTCAGCGTGTGTGTGTGTGTTTCGTTCGAGTGGTAGCTCTGCTCGTCAGCTGTTCACCAATGATTTAGACGGCCTCTCTGTCGTATTCTTGAAGTCTGGTCTTGAAGTCTGGTGGATCTCTTGCGTGCTTATGACCACAGCTTGTAGTACACAATAAGCTTGGTTGTTGTAATGAAGAGTATCTGACTTGACGCAATAATTACGAGTTGTGCAGTTGATCTGTATTTACTGTGTTCGTAATTGCGTGTGTTGACCACGTAGAGTCTTCTGATGAATCTTCACAACTATGGTTACGAGACGATCGAAGAATTACGTCTTTACTTCGCAAGTACTGGCAGAAGAGTGATGGTTCAGCCCGAAAACACCGCGCTGGTCGGGAATTCGTCAAATGATTTGATTGGCTGACACGCTCTCCCTACTACATAAAATTTGAATTCCCTTGGTCCGTGAGAATAAAGTTAGATTCCCACAGACGGAGAATTAATATTATGACTAATATTATTATTCCGGCGGAACCAAATTGTCGGTCCGGATACAATCTGTTGGGAATTATTATCTTTATAACATATTAAAATCTCATTAATGTAGCTCTATTTTTACAGAAGTTATTCAATTAAATTAATTAACTCTTTTATTTGTTAATTATATTGCGTAAAATTTGCACACGTTATTATTAATATTTCGGCAAACATTATGGCTATCTTGGATTTCGCCTTAATTTATTAGTTTCCGAGATATTAATAATTACAGTTTGGGTGTGGCCCTTCCTTGTACAGCGAGCTGATTACATAACGGCCACGTGTGCGTCGTTTTACAAAGCATTAGTTTCATCGCTCCTACATACAAATGGAGTTTTGACTATTACAATTTATTTAAACATGATTTCAGTATACGGTTGACATATAACCCCAAATAATTAATATTTGGTGCTGTTATATACACCCCCACATATTTAAAAAAAAATAAATGTAATAATTACAGTTATTTTTTTTCAATTATTATACACGTATTTTGTAATCATTATACTTACTACTTATACATTGTATTTCTTATTTTAAAGACACATACATGTGTGTTAATGTTATTCCATTATATACTGCTTAACCCTAAATACATCCAATAATATTATATTTGCAAATTATTGTGTATCAATGTTTTTAGAACGGGTAGTAGCTAACCACAGCGTTTCAGAGGGTTTGTTTGTCAACAACTGGCACGCGCGCAAAGGAATTTGCTGACTTTGTTTACAGTCGTTATCGCCTGCCGCGTGGCTAATTGCTTGACCTACTTTCAAACCGTCGGTCGGTAGTTACCGTGTGACGTAACTATTTCCTGCCTGTGCGTTTGTTTCGTTGTACACGCTCGTTAGCTACCACGTTATAAATGCATTATTATTTTACACACAATTTATCTACAATTATTATTAATAATATAAAACACGGTTAATTTATTTTAATTCTAATTATAATATAAATAAATTATTATTTTTAAAGTGCGTCCAGTATATCGTAGGCATTTTTATGGGTGGCTCTACAATATTCCGCTATGTACTCGTCAAATTCGTATGCGTCCCCGGATATGATTTCCACGTCTTCCCACGCTGACTGTGTGGGAACGTCGTCGTCAAGTGCCTGTTCCACCGGACGTACAATTGTCGGAGTCCATTGTTGTATTGTGTTAACCGCCAACCATGGTTCCGTACCTTCCGGTTGGAATACTTTGTTAACTGGCGTACAAATTTCTGTAGAAAAATCACTTTTCTTAAATCTAGCATTTTTCTTATTTTTACCTATTTTATTTCTATACATTTTAGCATGATTTATGGCGCTTCCCCCCTGGAGGCGCCCGTTTCCAAGTTTTTTGGAAACTTACGATTCTTTTTCTTCTCACTAGGGTCCTTATTGCTTTGAGTATCGCTGTCTTGCTCTACTGTATCACTTCTCGCTATTTGGACCGTATGCATTGCTCTAATCGGGGCCCCATCGTTACCCTTATATTGCCCTTTCGGTCTACCGATATTTGGCTTGCCTTTGTATTCAAAGGTCTTATCTGGGGGTTTTGACGATGTCTGGGGTGGAGTAGAACTTGTACTTGGTCTTCGATCAGGTTGCTGGTGATATTGTTCCCTTCGTTATTTCGGCGAAAATCAGGGTTATAACGCCACCCACCAAAATCAAAAACTGTCTCGCTTTGGGACACTAGAATGAGCAGTTCATCGACCGTGCGTATACCCTGCGTAAACACAGCTATTCTAATATTGTGATTAAAATGATAGGCGAGTTTCGTGACTATTTCAATCTCCGAAAATGCTGGGGTTAAATGCTTTGCGCGCTAGACCTGCTGGATTATATAATTTTCCGCGGTAATACCCATTTTCCTATCAAATAGGCCATATTCGAGTTCTTTGCGTAAAAGTCTTTGAGTATGCGAATTCCAGTACCGGCTTTCAAATTTTTGTTTGAACTCCGCGTATGTGGACACTCTATCGCGTACAATGTTATACCATTTACGCGCCGAATCACGCATCGCATTAACTACCCACTGTATTTTATCTTGATCTTCCAGTCTCGACCCTGTGCTGAGTCAAAAGATTCAGCGCTAGTTCAGTTATTTACAATTGGAGAGAACTGTAATTGACGATCATAAACTGGGCTGATATCTAGCGGTAAAACAATGCGAAACTAATGAAATACCGCTGGTAGTTAAGGGCAGTACAGAATTAAAGCCATAATTAGTGCTGCGCTCTACCCGTGGATAGGAGAAACTACCGTTTTCTACTCTACACTATTTGATCGGTGGCGGCATCTACTGATTTTCTCCAGCAGTATTAAAAAGCGGTGCTGCGTTCTGCCGAGATCTGCGGTAGGTAAACCAGGAAGGAGCAGACTCCATTTAATTTTTTCGTCTAACAAAATACTTGGTGGTTGAAGGTCGCATTTTATTCTCTCTGGTGGAGAGATGAATTATTTTAACTACAACTTCTTCTACCTAATGAAGAGATAATTCGTAAACGGCTGCGGTAAGTCTTGATTACCTTATATTAATTAAATTCTATATTTTACGGAGAAAACTGTGTTTTTAATAAGCCTGATGAGTTGAGTTCTGTTCACTTGTTCCATCGTGCACTAGTACAATACGCAATTGTTCGTAAAGTTTTTTAAAGCTAATAAAACTATATTATTTGAGTGTCAGAATCTCGGCACTATAAAGTAGAGTACATTGACCACAAAATATTTAAGTTTAAACTTTAATTAACACCGATGTAACGAGATTGTGTTGCGCACTTAACCTATTGCACAATGCGTCGTTATTAAGTGATATAAGATTTTGCTAAGATTAGCAGTAAAACCTTATACATATATATGGGAACTTACTCAGGCACGTTAAATGTAAATGATGTCCCATTCAAATTAATGGTATTATCAAATTATGTGTAGTAAAAACCTATGTGTTTTAAATAAATTCTTCACCACGTGGTATCCACAAATTCACTCTAAGTAATAAGTTTATAAGATGTTACAGAGCCAAAATAAATTATTAGATTGGAAACAAGTAACTCACATTTGGTGGGGTGCAAATTATAAAGAATCATTGTTATACATTTTTTTGAATAAGGCATGTTGGCCAAATAAATTTGATCCAGTTAATTATGTAGCACATAACTAGGTGTTGTCTTTATATATGTATTTTGGAGGGTGTCCAAACAGTGGGGGCATTTGTGTGTGGTCTCTGACTAAAAATATAATGTGTAAGCAGGGTCCGCCGAACAGAGAAAAAAGTCCTGCTGCATGGCTGAACGAATTCCATCATAAGCTCCACACTCGCCACCGGAGAGGATTAGATCACCACAACCACACCTAAAATGCCAATCATGAGATCGCCACTTTACTAATAAAAGAGGCCACCCTTCATGGACCCAACCACAGGTGAAAAACAACCATTTATAATTTACACATAGAACCAACACGCAATGACACCTAGTGACCAGTTATACATAACCATCAGCTTCTACATTTCAAGTTTTTAAACATTCATTAGGATCCCCAATTGATGGGACAGTTTAGTGTGTACACTGAGTAAAAAATTAATTGTAAAATTTCAGTATATTTATAGTAGATTGTCAGTTCAGAGACTGATATGGTTACAAGACAGCATCCAACATAGATTTCCACTCATTTCATTATAGGGGTTTCTCTACAGATTTTAAGTCAGTTTTTGCTATTAGTAATTTAACATGTTCAATTCACTATGTATAAATATATATATATATTCTCTTATTTTTAAAATCAGTTTATTTCTTTGTATAAAAAAAAAATTACTGGGGAGGTAGGTGAATTTTTAATTAGTTTCAACCAAGCTATGCATGTCGAAACACCTTTCAACTTGTTTGTCGAGACAAGTTTGTTGAGACAAGCCGAAAGTTGAATGAACATGTCCGTCTCTGACCCAAGTGTATTTTTTTATAAGGTGCTAATATTGTGCAATTTTTCTCTTTTCATTAATTGGCCCTATTTTAGTATATATAAATTCTTTATATTAATCATGATAACTGGGGGGGCGTTAATTATTCTCAAAAATTTTCTCAAACAAATATTCTTTTTTTTACTGCTCAAGATAAAGTGGGGTTACATTTGGTAGCAGAGCGCGCTTACGATGAGGGTCAACCCGTGGGTCCTGTGGGTGTGACGGGGCTTGCAAACTTAGGAAATATTTTGGGACTTTCACAATGTTAAGTTCAAATAGAACTTAGAAAAATTTTAAAGGCCCTATATCCCCAGTTGAAAATATTTTTTGTTAGCTTTAGTTTTTGGTAGTTTTGAAATATATGTACATGTACTTGCCCGCCTTGAATAGTGAATAGTGCCACGTGGTGGGAAATTTTAGAAGGGGAAATCCCTGGGCAAGACTTATCGCAGTTCGGTGCTTGGTTAGTTTGAGTTTACCTTGCCCATGTTTGGGGAGGTGTTGCTGTTTTTTTTTGGATTATGCGGTATGGCCCGATCGGCAGTCGGTTTCTTCCGATAGATGGTAGCCGGAATAACATGAAATTGTTAAAATTTTCGTTGGTCGGTGTTTTGTTTTCGTGTTGTGTGTGTGTCGCGTTCCTTTTGTCTGGTAATCGAGTGTGAGCAGTTCAGGTAGTGGGCTAGTTCTCGCATCGGTAGGTGGACCCGCAGTCTACTCTTTGGAAGAACAGTACTTGAGTTTTTCAAATTCTGGTATTATTTAGAATTAGTTTAAAGTTGTGAATGTTAAGTGTGCCGACCGCGAAGTGAGGATGAGTTCAATAAATCCTGAATTGTTTTTAAGGGAGGAAATTGAGTTCGAGCTCCGGGCCCGGGGTAAAGAACCCCGAGGCAATGTCCAAGCCTTACGGCGGCTGCTCCGTGAAGCGCTGGCCGCGGGTGATGCGCTCTCCAGGGTCACTATCACTGACCCCGAGAGTGAGTGGGAACGGTGTACGGAAAAGTGGGGTGAACTGCAGGAGTTGGCTCAATCCATCGAAAGTTTGGAGGAGGGACCGGGATGCTCGCTCGGTGTCCGGCGGATCCGGCAACGTATGCAGCACTTAATTCATCGGCTGCAGAATTTACAGGCACAAGTCAGTGAACCGCCATATAATATACCGCCGCAATATAATATACCAGAGACGATACAAGAGATTACCTCACCCTCCAGGGGTCACAACCAGTAAGAGCATCCACCCCGCTTCCGGTTGTTGAGGAGTCCGTGGTCTCAGCTGTGAACACTTCTTTATACAGAGAAGTAGAGCCTGTACAAACTGGTTCGGGGGCGGCAAGGTACAACCACCTGCCCAACCCACTTGCCCATATAATACAACAACTTCCAGTCGTGGACGGACTGGAGGCAGACAAACTAATACCTTTTTTCAAAATAGTCTTTGAGTTGAAAGACTACCCGGGTATGCTGGAGCGAACGGTGCTGGAACTCATCTTCCCCTACTGTCGCGGTACCATGGCTGACAGGGTGGCGGAGGTGATGCGACGCAAAGAAGGTGTGGATGAGTTCCACCGGGTGGTGCTGAGGGCGTTCGTCCCTAGTAGACTGATGGAGCAATTGCGCCATCGTCATTTTTATAGAGTTCAGGCACGGGGCGAAACATTGGCCCAGTACGTGCTGCGAATGCGCGAGGTAGCTCATATTCTGGGAATGGGCATGTCGGAGGAAGAGGTAGTACAACACATTCTCGACGGCGTCTCTGCCGACGACCGTCTGCGATTAGTTTTTGCCCAGCGGCCGCAGTGGTTTGCCGACCTGGAGCGACTCTGCGTTATGACGGAGACCATGCAGATGACCGACCAGGCGAGCGGAGACAGTAGACGAGCCGAACCAAGACCTCAGACATCGGAAGGGACCAGAGAGCCTACCTTCCCCCGACAGGCCCAGCCAGCTCGAAATCGTCAGCAAACGAATTCAAATTCCGTGATTTGTTACAATTGTAACCGCCCGGGACACGTGGCGAGGAATTGTACGCAAGGGCGCGCGCGACCAGCACCACCTATGTCTAGACCAGCGCCAAAAAACTAAGTAGACAGGGGAAGATATTTCGGAGGATGTCTTCCCCCCGCTTCAATTCTGTTCAACTTCCGCCGACCTCCAGGCAGTCGTTAAAAGCCCAATCTTCTAATATCAAGGTCCAGTCCGCTACCTCGCAACAACTTTCTGTATGCCCCTTTCTGTCGCTCGAGGTAAAGGGGAGTCAGCTCAGAGCCTTAGTTGACTCCGGTTCAGCCCGATCCATCATTTCATCTCGGGTACATGCGGACCTTGAACGACAGGGTTTAATTAAAAGGTGAGAAAAGTCATCTGCAATATGCTGGACGGCATCCCGGGAAATCTTGCCTATCTCCCGGGTTACTTCCTTTAAGGTCAAAATCGATGGGTTTTCTTGGGTGTGGTCTTTTCTGGTTTCTCCTGCTCTGGGAGTGGATTGTATCATTGGTGCCGATTTCATCGCAAAAAGTGGTCTCGTGCTGGACATCCAAGCGCACCAATGTTTTTTTAAATTTAATCGGGAGGTTTTAATTTCGTTCCTTGGGTACCAGGGCGCTAAGCCGGGTATCCAAGAAGTAGCTTGTCCCGATTCTGCACGAGACCATCTCACTCCATCCCAGCAGACGGCCTTAGATCATTTGTGTGAGGAATTTCCCGAGGTGTTAACTCCTACTTTGGGACTCACACACCTGCTGGAATACAAAATCAGACTTACAGATTCGAAAATAGTGAGGTCACACCCTTACAAGTTTGCCCCTCCAAAGATGACCATTCTACGAGAGAAGGTTCAAGAATTATTGGACCAAGGGGTGATTGAACCTTCTCATTCCAGCTATGCCAGTCCAGCATTTTTAGTGCCAAAGCCTGGTGGCAAACAAAGAATGGTTATTGATTACAGGAAGTTGAACGCCAATATCGAGGTGGATTCTGTTCCCCTCCCGGATTTACATTCGGCCTTTGATTGGTTCAGTGGGGCCAGATTTTATACCATTATCGATCTGAACGCGGCCTATCATCAGATACCTCTTGCCCAAGAAAGTAAACCATATACGGCTTTTTGTGTACCCTGGAATTTGTACCAGTACACAAGGGTTCCCATGGGTTTGGCTGTGGGGGCCCAGACACTTACTCGCCTTCTCGACACTGTCTTTCACGACGTCAAATTCCGTTTCGTCTATAATTATCTTGACGATCTTTTGGTATATAGCGAGACTTTCGAAGATCATCTGAGGCATTTAAGAGAGGTGTTGGGTCGCTTAAGAGAGGCTGGCCTCACTGTCAATCCCGAAAAGGTTCGTTTCGCCCAAGAGAGTATTTCTTTCTTGGGCCATTTAATTTCACACAAGGGCGTGACGGTAGACCCAGAGAGGACACAGGGCATCCGTGACTTTCCTCCGCCTAGGGATGCGAAGGGCATAGCGAGATTCGTCGGTATGATAAATTTTTATAGGCGTTTCATACCGAATATCGCTGAAATTGCCGCTCCCTTGAATGAACTGAGGAAGAAGGGGGCAAAGTTTACATGGGGGGAAAACCAACAGATGGCTTTCGCTACCTTAAAGGAAGCCATCATTTCCCCACCGGTGTTGCGGATGCCCGACTTTTCAAAGCCGTTCATTTTGCAGACGGACGCGAGTTCGGTTGCGCTCGGAGCGGTCCTTTCCCAAGTTATTGACGACGCTAGGCAGCCTGTGGCTTTTATCTCACGCACGTTGACCCAGCAAGAACGTAAATCATCCGTTTATGAGCTAGAGTGTTTAGCTGTTGTGTACGCTCTAGATAAGTTCAGGCGTTTCCTGGAACATGCTGAGTTCCTGCTCGAGACCGACAATCAGGCTCTCTCATGGCTTCTAGCTCATCCCCGGCAACTGGGTAAAATTGGTAGATGGGTGGTGAAAATCTCATCCTTTAAGTTCACCGTGCAACACATCAGGGGATCCCAGAATGTGGTTGCAGATGCCTTATCCCGTATGTTTTCCCAACCCAGTGATGCCCAACCTGAGCAACCCTGTTCCGTTCTTCTCGATTTTCCATTAGCCTTCACTGATGTGTTACCCCATCAGTTAAACGACGAAGTGCTGGGTCAAGTCATCCAAAATATTAAGCAGGGTAACGTACAGGCCCCTTATTTCTTGTCCAAGGGAGTCCTCTGTTGTCGAGAGAGAAAAGGACGAGCACCTAAAATCGTGCTGCCTAGCAAATTAGTGCCCATGGTCTTCAGCTATTACCATGATTCCCCAATCGGAGGCCACAAGGGAATTTCGAAGACCATTTCCAGTATTAGGAAACATTTTATCTGGAAGGGCATGGATAGAGACATCGCGACGAGAGTTAAAAACTGTCATCTGTGTGGCTTGAGCAAGCCTGCCCAGAACACTAAACTAGGGTTGTTATCTTCTGAGGTGGCGAGCAGACCAATGGAAAAGTTGTTTATTGACTACGTGGGCCGTTCCCCCGTAGCAAGTCAGGTAATGCTTACCTGCTTGTTTGTGTAGATGCTTTTTCAAAGTTTGCCTGGCTACTGCCCTTACGGCAGGCAACCGCTCGTTTGACCATCAACGCTTTACAGAACCACGTTTTTCAGCATTTCGGTCTTCCGACCATCATTGTTTCTGACAATGGCCCGCAATTTATTTCAAACGAATTCAGGCGTATGTGTTTCGCCAGTGGCATCAAACACGTAACCACTTCCCCTTATTACCCACAACCGTCCCATGCGGAGAGATTCAATCGGAATCTCCGGTCCGCCTTGATTGCTTATCACGCTGAGCAACAGACCACCTGGATCAGAATTTGAAGTGGTTACAATTAGCGTTCAACACGGCCAGACACGATAGTCATCAGGCCGTGCCCTTTGAAATTTTGTTTGGATTCTCGCCCGCACTCCCGTTGACCAACCTGTGGGATATCGAAGATCTTCTGCCGCGGGAGCCCAATAATAAAACTGCGGAGAGATGGAAAATGGCTCGGAAGAATTTGCTGCGAGCGCACGAGCGGGTCCGTCGGCGTTATAATCAGGGGCGTATTCCAAACCCCTTCCGGATTGGTGACTGGGTCTATTGCCAAAGCCACCCACTCAGCTCTGCCGCCGACAAACGTGCTGCGAAGCTATGCTACCGTTGGTCGGGGCCATACCGTATCATAGGATTTACGTCACCGGTGACGGCCCGGCTGGGCGTACCGGGAGACAAACAAAAATTGGTGACAAGCCACATTTCCAAACTCAAACGTTGTCGAGGGCTATCGAAAACGTTTGAAGGGGGATAGTCCCCGTAAAGATAGGACGGATGTCCTTGTTAAATGTGGAAGTCGTGTTCGGGCGAAGGGGGCGAGCCTCAGGAGATCGGAAGATCTACCTACGTAGGTATCTTTCTTTTGTCTTTTGCTGTCTCTCTCTCTTGTGCTGTATGCGGACTCTGATCAGGTCAGCATGCAGCACCCGCACACTTACATAAAACATATCTTCTTTCATCTCTTTCGTTTTCCTTTTTTGAATTCTGTTCTCCTGAGAGCAAGCTCAGCTGAGCCAACCCAACCACGACGTCCACCGGTTTCTTTGGGGAGAGGTACACTGCAGGGTACCCTCCTGGCCTTTAACGTTGGGGCAACTATGTTGCCCTTTTGGGGTGAGGGTGTGCTGAGTCAAAAGATTCAGCGCTAGTTCAGTTATTTACAATTGGAGAGAACTGTAATTGACGATCATAAACTGGGCTGATATCTAGCGGTAAAACAATGCGAAACTAATGAAATACCGCTGGTAGTTAAGGGCAGTACAGAATTAAAGCCATAATTAGTGCTGCGCTCTACCCGTGGATAGGAGAAACTACCGTTTTCTACTCTACACTATTTGATCGGTGGCGGCATCTACTGATTTTCTCCAGCAGTATTAAAAAGCGGTGCTGCGTTCTGCCGAGATCTGCGGTAGGTAAACCAGGAAGGAGCAGACTCCATTTAATTTTTTCGTCTAACAAAATACTTGGTGGTTGAAGGTCGCATTTTATTCTCTCTGGTGGAGAGATGAATTATTTTAACTACAACTTCTTCTACCTAATGAAGAGATAATTCGTAAACGGCTGCGGTAAGTCTTGATTACCTTATATTAATTAAATTCTATATTTTACGGAAGAAAACTGTGTTTTTAATAAGCCTGATGAGTTGAGTTCTGTTCACTTGTTCCATCGTGCACTAGTACAATACGCAATTGTTCGTAAAGTTTTTTAAAGCTAATAAAACTATATTATTTGAGTGTCAGAATCTCGGCACTATAAAGTAGAGTACATTGACCACAAAATATTTAAGTTTAAACTTTAATTAACACCGATGTAACGAGATTGTGTTGCGCACTTAACCTATTGCACAATGCGTCGTTATTCAGTGATATAAGATTTTGCTAAGATTAGCAGTAAAACCTTATACATATATATGGGAACTTACTCAGGCACGTTAAATGTAAATGATGTCCCATTCAAATTAATGGTATTATCAAATTATGTGTAGTAAAAACCTATGTGTTTTAAATAAATTCTTCACCACGTGGTATCCACAAATTCACTCTAAGTAATAAGTTTATAAGATGTTACAGAGCCAAAATAAATTATTAGATTGGAAACAAGTAACTCACATTTGGTGGGGTGCAAATTATAAAGAATCATTGTTATACATTTTTTTGAATAAGGCATGTTGGCCAAATAAATTTGATCCAGTTAATTATGTAGCACATAACTAGGTGTTGTCTTTATATATGTATTTTGGAGGGTGTCCAAACAGTGGGGGCATTTGTGTGTGGTCTCTGACTAAAAATATAATGTGTAAGCAGGGTCCGCCGAACAGAGAAAAAAGTCCTGCTGCATGGCTGAACGAATTCCATCATAAGCTCCACACTCGCCACCGGAGAGGATTAGATCACCACAACCACACCTAAAATGCCAATCATGAGATCGCCACTTTACTAATAAAAGAGACCACCCTTCATGGACCCAACCACAGGTGAAAAACAACCATTTATAATTTACACATAGAACCAACACGCAATGACACCTAGTAACCAGTTATACATAACCATCAGCTTCTACATTTCAAGTTTTTAAACATTCATTAGGATCCCCAATTGATGGGACAGTTTAGTGTGTACACTGAGTAAAAAATTAATTGTAAAATTTCAGTATATTTATAGTAGATTGTCAGTTCAGAGACTGATATGGTTACAAGACAGCATCCAACATAGATTTCCACTCATTTCATTATAGGGGTTTCTCTACAGATTTTAAGTCAGTTTTTGCTATTAGTAATTTAACATGTTCAATTCACTATGTATAAATATATATATATATATTCTCTTATTTTTAAAATCAGTTTATTTCTTTGTATAAAAAAAAAATTACTGGGGAGGTAGGTGAATTTTTAACTAGTTTCAACCAAGCTATGCATGTCGAAACACCTTTCAACTTGTTTGTCGAGACAAGTTTGTTGAGACAAGCCGAAAGTTGAATGAACATGTCCGTCTCTGACCCAAGTGTATTTTTTTATAAGGTGCTAATATTGTGCAATTTTTCTCTTGTCATTAATTGGCCCTATTTTAGTATATATAAATTCTTTATATTAATCATGATAACTGGGGGGGCGTTAATTATTTTAAACAATTTTTATTTCTCACCGTAATTAAGTACTTAAGCACTTAGGCACTTAGTTTTAAATTTTTATGTCCTGGGGACCACTGTGGGCTTTAGCATTCTCTTATACACATGACGTGCAATTAACCCACACCATGTGGGTACAATTATAAATGTAAATTTCTAATCCTAATTGGGATTATTATAAAAAGAAAAGTTAGAATTTATATACACCAGAAGGGTAATATAAAAAAGGGCGTGGCAAGAGACCTTTATGTATTTTATGTATACTATTGTATAATGTATTTTTGTCTTGTGGAACATGTTATGTGTGTATATTTCTGTGTACATTTTGGGGGATATATAAATATTATACATTTACTGTACTTTTGGTGGGAACTTGGGATATAGGGATTTATTGTTCAATGTCTTGTTACAACAGAAAGTTAACACATGTAGTCATGTGGGTATATCCTTTTCATTTATTTTAAAGGGAGGTATTCTATCTCAATAACCGTTGCTGATCATTTCTTTAAGGAAATTATTTAATTTATTTAACCTTATAACATGTATAGGAATTGTCACCTTTAAAATTTATTTAATTTGTTGAGTAATTATTTTTATTATTAATAGTAACAAGGAATGAAATCATTTATCTTCATTAATTTAGATGCAGCATTATAAAAGGAACATATAAAATAAATTTTATATTTTATTAAATAGTTTAATGGGAGCTTTATTTCAAGGTTAATTATTATTTTAAATTTCAATTCATTGATAGAGTGACATAGCAAATTATTTTCTTAGTTTCAGTAAATATTTTTCAGGTGGCCTTGTTGAGAGAGTATACTTATTTATTTAACTATTTAAAGGGGAATTATAGATCACTGTTGTATTTATTTATTATTAAATTGTTATGAGATAGAATAATAAAAAGGGATTTGTTAATTATTTAATTCTTGAGTTTTCATTGCAAGTCCCGTCTCACTGGATCCAGCGCAATTTTTAGCTTCTCTAGGCCTTAGCCTAGTTTTAATTAACTTGTGGCCCCTCTTTACAAAAAAAAAAAAAAAAATTCTCAAAAATTGTCTCAAACAAATATTCTTTTTTTTACTGCTCAAGATAAAGTGGGGTTACAACCCTACCCTAGCCATTTCACTTTCACAGGCTAACAAAAATTCAATAGGGTTTTCGTTATTTTCCCCTGTAAAATACACACGATTTTTCTCGTCGACAGGTCCTTGTACTAAAATATTAGGAGCGGATCTCCTCCGTACCTCCTGTCGTACTTTAAAAATTTCGTCGTTTAACGCTTGTAAGACACTCTCTTTATTAGAGTCAATGTTAGATCGCGTCTCTACAATTGAAGCGTCTAGTCTATTTACTTGACGTTGCGTTTCTGTCGCGTCGGCTTGAATCTTTATCTCGAGAGAGTCGACTTTTTTCGCGACGTCTTGCGTTTGTTTTTCACAGCGGCTAATATGGTCTTTGAACCGGCCCTCCATACGTGTGACTTGTTCAATAAACGATTTTTGCATAGTGGTCTCAAAAACCTTAAACCGTTCATTTATTTTGGTATCAACCGTATGTACTTTTTCACCGATTTCAGCGACTTTAGCGGTTAACTCTTTATTACTCTCACCGATTTCAACGACTTTAGCGGTCAATTCTTTATTGCTTTCTTCGATTTTCGCGGTCGTTTGTTTATTACATTGTTTAATTTCCGTATTTATGTCGGCGTTGCTGTGTTCTAATACTTCGGTTAGACTAACTCTTTGCGCCTCGATTTTGGACTTTAATTCTGCGTTATTCATTTCAGCATTGGCTGTTATTTGTTCAAATTTCGCGTCTATTTTAGCGGTCAAATCCGCATTAGCTTGTTTCATTTCCGCGTTCATTTGCTGCATTTGTTTAAGTATTTTGTCCATATCCATTTTAAATACACAACAATTTCAAATATAGAACACTTACAAATACACAAAATAATTTCAAAGACACAAAATAATTTCACTGCTGTACGACTACCAATCACAAAACTCTTTGGGGATTGTTCCGTTGGACGCCAGCTGTTTTAAGAGTTAAAACAGCAAACTATGTTTTAACGTGAAAATTAAATTTAAATTGAATTTAATTTCTGGCCCCACGTGCAGGGCGCCATATGCAACTCTTCTTATATGCGTTGTTGTTATGTTGTGTTGTGTATGAGTACCTACCTGCTGTCCGATCTTGCGGTTTCTTCCGACTAGGGCGTGTGGATTTTGGATTTGAATTTCGCAAGTTAGTAATCTCAAATTTATGGCAACAACACACAAAATAAGTTACTTTAAAGGGGGAGAGTTTTGTGAGACTGGTAGGCTTTGTCGTACAACAATAAAACAATGCAATATGGGGTAATAAAACGTTGTTTATTACTCCAATAACACACAAGAATAAAATGGTTATTATATTATCAATTATCTTACAGTCTAAACAATGAATCTATGTTGACTAATGTTTTTCAATTGGTTGATAATTGAAAAGAAACTAAACTCGTTATTTGACGAGTTAATTGCAATTAAAAATTTAATTAATTAATTGATTTAATTTAATTTAATTGCTTTAACTAAATTGAATTTAAATGTTAATAAAACAAAATATAAAAACTCTGAAGTTAATTAGAATAATTTTCAAAAATAAATTAGGCGTGACAATC
The DNA here is from genome assembly GCA_034769895.1 of Magicicada septendecula. Classification (NCBI taxonomy): domain Eukaryota; kingdom Metazoa; phylum Arthropoda; class Insecta; order Hemiptera; family Cicadidae; genus Magicicada; species Magicicada septendecula. Next base: position 246,529,692 of record CM068371.1, on the reverse strand, counting down.
TAGTTCACGTCATTTCATTTCTAGTGATTTGACTTCTGTTATACTGCAGTATGAGCTAATAATTAGATTGTATGTTAAGATTTGTATAGCGCTTTCTTATTATTTCTATTTTCTTAACTACAGCTTACTAATGACTTAGACTGCTATACAGATTATCACAATGAATTTATTCTTATTTACTAGAGTCTCTGATTTTTGTATGGCACCTGAATTGTTTAAATTACAATGCTTTTAATTGAAAAATGAAGAAAATTTGATGTTGAAAAATAAATAAGTTGATTTTGCTTTCCTGTTATTGAAGTGGATAGTAGAGTTGCTCCAAATGTCCCTCGCTGATTCCGGTCCGATCTGCTAGAGAAAGTAATCTGCTTAGAGCTCCTGGATTCGGTCGTTGAGTTCAGAATTCGGCAACACTCTTCTCTCCTGCTGTTTGTTGAATATTTTAATGTCTACGGCTTTCTGCTGGAACTGGTTTACGTCCCTCGTCGATTCGCACGTCGCACGTCAGCGTGTGTGTGTGTGTTTCGTTCGAGTGGTAGCTCTGCTCGTCAGCTGTTCACCAATGATTTAGACGGCCTCTCTGTCGTATTCTTGAAGTCTGGTCTTGAAGTCTGGTGGATCTCTTGCGTGCTTATGACCACAGCTTGTAGTACACAATAAGCTTGGTTGTTGTAATGAAGAGTATCTGACTTGACGCAATAATTACGAGTTGTACAGTTGATCTGTATTTACTGTGTTCGTAATTGCGTGTGTTGACCACGTAGAGTCTTCTGATGAATCTTCACAACTATGGTACCGAGACGATCGAAGAATTACGTCTTTACTTCGCAAGTACTGGCAGAAGAGTGATGGTTCAGCCCGAAAACACCGTGCTGGTCGGGAATTCGTCAAATGATTTGATTGGCTGACACGCTCTCCCTACTACATAAAATTTGAATTCCCTTGGTCCGTGAGAATAAAGTTAGATTCCCACAGACGGAGAAATAATATTATGACTAATATTATTATTCCGGCGGAACCAAATTGTCGGTCCGGATTTCCTGTGATAGTTTATTTTTGCAATATCTTGGTTGCGAACCAAGTTGTGCTAAATCTAAAATATACAATCTGTTGGGAATTATTATCTTTATAACATTAAAATCTCATTAATGTAGCTCTATTTTTACAGAAGTTATTCAATTAAATTTATTAACTCTTTTATTTGTTAATTATATTGCGTAAAATTTGCACACGTTATTATTAATATTTCGGCAAACATTTTGCCTATCTTGGATTTCGCCTTAATTTATTAGTTTCCGAGATATTAATAATTAACATTTTGGGTGTGGACTATAATTAACTCGGGTCATATGTGGACTCTGGAAATGACTCCTCTAGAGATATTGAAAGACGAATATTATCTGCTAATAGGTGTTACTACGGACTGGTGAAACATTTTAAATCAAAATTAATAACTAAAGATACAAAAGCCTCCCTATACAAGACCTTGATTAGACCAGTCCTGATGTACGGCTCGGAATGCTGGGTGTTAAAAAAACTAGATGAGCAGAGACTATCCGTTTTTGAGAGGAGGGTACTGAGGAGAATCTATGGCCCTGTGAGGGAAAACAACATTTGGAGGCGACTGCATAATCGAGAGTTGTACGAAAGGTTTAAAGATCTTCCGATCGTGCAACTCATACAAATTAACAGATTGCGTTGGGCTGGTCATGTGCAGAGAATGGCGGAGGATAGAATCCCAAAAAGAGTGATGAATTATTTGCCGATGGGAAGGAGAAGGAGGGGAAGACCGCGTACAAGATGGCTGGACCAGGTTGGTAAGGAGGCAGTGAGGCTGGGTGCAGCAAACTGGTGGACATTGGCTGGGAGTAGAGACCAGTGGGGAAGATTTCTTTTGGAGGCCAGGGCCCGGACTGGGCTGTAGCGCCGAGGATGTATGTATGTATGTAACATTTTGGGTGTGGCCCTTCCTTGTACAGCGAGCTGATTACATAACGGCCACGTGTGCGTCGTTTTACAAAGCATTATTTTCATCGCTCCTACATACAAATGGAGTTTTGACTATTACAATTTATTTAAACATGATTTTAGTATACGGTTGACATATAACCCCAAATAATTAATATTTGGTGCTGTTATAATACAGTAGTATATATACGAGTACATCTATGTCTGCCATTTGCTATCTTTCTTAGGTACCCATTCCCTTTAAATCTCCACTCTCAACTGTGTCCAGATTATTATCATACCCCTCTCTCCCGCTTTGCTCTCTAATCGTTATCTCGTTTCTAGACCTATCTGCCTTCAACAAAACCGAATGAATTCGTAAGTTTATTTTATTGCTTGTAACATTTATCATATCTTCGCTTATTTGACAAAACTAAAAATAGGCTTTTGAACAGGTAATTACTTTAATTTTAATTTATAGTAATTTATAGGCCTACTTGTTAGTAAGTAATGTATTATTTAGGTTACTTTTATGTTGTTACGATAATCTGTTTTTACAGTGACTTTAAAGGAGTAGCACAAATCACTAACCGTCAGAGACATTGGTAGTCACCATTTAATTGACACTATTATTAATCAATAACGCTGCATTAAAATAGTCCTTTTTCTTAAGACTCTAGATTTATCCAATACAAAATGCACTGTACAACGGATACTGTAAGCCCGCAACAGTCTCTTATCCCACGCCATAACAAACACTTTGACTGTCACTCATCAAAATAATGTGTTCTTACCATAAAAAAGTAGCTAAGCTGACTACTTACGTAGTTGCACGCCACTCTGTATAAAACAATTCGTAGAACTAACCTATTGTTGTCTGCACTTGGCCTTTCACAATCGCTGTGAGCGTAAGCTAGATTACAGTCGCCAAAATACACATGCCACTCTGCGTTTACTCGGTTTTTACGAGAATCGGGTTTGCTCGGTCTGCCATATTTATTTACCATGTGCGCCGACAAAGAGTAACTCAATTTCTACAAATAAAAATTTTGACTGTGTAAGTTTTTGTGTATTATGGGCGTAATTTTAAATGCCTCGAGACGGGACTTCGTGAACCGCTTGGAACAAAATTGTAAGCGTTTAGAAAAAAAAATATTTGTATATATTACTTTTACATAAACAAGTTTTGTTAACCATAAAACTTTTCAGGTAAACAATGGATATTTCAGGAGGAGTTTGAACGTTTCGTAGTAAGCTGTATACTTGATATTCTAGACAGGGGCGTATTTACGGGAGGAGGACGAACGGGACCGGACCCCTCCCCCAGAGGTTTAAACAAGTTGACGAATTTTGTTAATCTCTTAATTTTTAGGCTGTTTTATTATTTTTCAGATATGTACGCTATTGTAGTAATAACTCTTTTTGAAATATACAAACAGCATTAGGGTATACGTTTGAAATATGAAATATAGGAAAATCAATTCAGTCAATAAGTATCTTTTAACAATTTTTCAATAACGTGTATTTTTATTGTGTTATTACCGTGTACTATAATGGGCCTATTTTCAGGATGTTATAACGCGTTTTTCAGCTACTTTAAAAATAGTAATGTTGATTAGTCTTACTTGTTTCTTCTTTTGTATGAAACCGATCCGACCCCAGACCCGCAAAGCTAAATTCTAGATACGCCAGTGCTTCTACAGATATTTCTAAAGTAATTCCAATCAATTAGAGTGAGTAAATTTCAGTGGTCAGTAAACATTTGACCAGTTACTTTTGAGTTTCTTCAGAAAACGCCAGTGAATAACACGTATGAACCTATTAATAAGTCAGTGTAGAGCTTCTCGGTTAAGTTAATCCAGGGCAAGCTTATTATATCCCTTGGGTGTCGGTGTTTACAGCGTAAAGTTTGTACATTTAAACATCGTGCCTACTTGGCATTAGTCAGAGCAGAAGATTTTACGTTTTTAAGTATCCTACTCGCCACGGACCTTCTACTTCACGAACTATTCTGCAGGAGAGGAATACTTCACCTCAAGACTCTACGATTCATTAGGAAAGTACAATTTATTATTTCAATGTATGTATAGAAAGCTAAAGACTCTAGTAGAATTATTTTTATATAAAGCCATTGCAAGAAAATTAAAAAAAATTTCATTAATGCAACAAATTTTGATTTAAAATTTACTTTTGCAAAAGACATTTATATTTGTGTGTAGGGATCATACTTGACCTATTAAAAGAAGTTCAACTTTATAAATTAAATAATAAAATGTGGACGTAAGCAATGTATGTCTTCTACATATAATGTCATATGTACATAAGCTTGCATAACGTAACATAACACACCTAGGCTAACATATACGTACATAAGTTTATATTACATAACCATATATTTAATCCATATACCTATTACTCATATAATGCATAAGACTTGATTTGTACCCTTAGTGGTACACTAATGAATAAATGTTCCTGACATTCTAGCTGGGTGTCATGACAATATTTTTCCGGGTAAGTTACAACAGTCTCCGTTTCCTGCATTCCAAGAGCCATTTTTCTCTGTCCTCGATATCCTTCTCTGTCAACCATCTGTTCGTCATGACATCTTTAACTCCCTGGTTCCATGGTCTTCCGGCCGTTCTCTTTTCCTTCTATCAGCGGAGGTCAACTATAATGTTTTCAATGGCCACCTTGAATTGTCCATCGTCGTCGTACGAAATTAGCCTCTCATATCGCAGACTATCTTTATTGTCTCCTTTATGTCATTGTTCGGGACGTGTTGACATATAATGTCATCGTTGACGTGTTGTTCGGATAGTTTTCTATATTATATCAACTTCCCCTGAGTATATAAATATGTAGAGATTTTAAAATTTTCATGTTTTTTTAACATTACAAATTAAAAATTGCTATTTGATATACTAATGTTAACGTACTACATTAATGTTCAACATCTCGTAGGCATAAAGGCACACATGTTTTAGTAAAGAAAGGATGGAACAGCTGCTTCTCTTTTAATATGTTGTTCATGTTGGGAGTGTATAATGAGCTTTTTGATTTTCCAACCTTGATAGCTTGATAGAAACGCTATAGTTTCTAACATTAACGAATGTATCGCACAAATATGTAAGGAGAGAACACCCCAAATCGTTTAAATTGCTCTTAATAATTTTCCAACACCAGTTCAATGCAAAGAAAACATTACATTAATGTAGCGTACGATACAGTTTTCCCCATTATAATATCGGCGAAGTCATAATCTACACGTTTTTCGGTTACTTTCCGTGTTTTATACCAAATGTTGTTCAGGAAAATAACGTATTTCTAGATGAATTGCACGCATATCTCGTAGTTTGTGATCTGTTGCCAAAAACAGACTTGACGCCAAATAAACACATATACGCAGTCCGAAGGCACGACGCGGCCTTGGGAGTTCGATCTGATGAAAGCTTAGATCTCTCCAGCAAGTAGCCGACGCGACGGCCTGTCAGAAATCAACAGGAAGAAATGCAGTTTTTAATAATAACAGAAACGATATGTTGACTAACTGGGACCTTGAGGCTGTGAAAACTGATTTAAATTTAGACGCTTGTAAAATGTTTCATTTTCAATTGATAGCGAATAAATTATGTATCAGATAACGATACAAAATGTTATTGCCAAAAATAATTTAATTCCAATTTCCGTTTTCAGTTTAACAGCGCTCTTTAAATAAGATCAGGTAATTAATCAGTGATTAATTGTCAGGTAATTAAATAAATTTACTAATTACGGAATAAGCTACTATCCACTATAATCTGATTTTGGTATTTGTTGGCTGTAATATGTACTGTAGTTGTCAATTGGTTCTGAGTAAGACCTTTCGGTGTGATGTCTCCCACTGTCTAATCTGATTAGGGAGTGTAAAATCAAAACATGGAGACAAAATACAGACGTAGATAACATACTCGGATGATATCTTGTTGGTTTTAGGAAAGGAGGCTACGAAGAAGTTGATAAATAACGAGAATAATGAGATAAATTAACAGAATGAAGGATGAAACAAAATTCAAAAAAGACATTGATGAGAAATAATGAATTAAAAAATATTATGACATGAATATTAAACTAAATTATGGCTTATTTAGGTTGGCTATATTTTGAAAGAAAACTCAAACTTAATCGTATTTAATAATTCCAAATTAGTCAGTCCACTTTTCGAATTATAAAATAGTAAAAATGACGACATTGGATTCCTTTTGTTATAAGGTTAGAATATAATAAAAAAAGACAGTGAGGGCAAAGTATATGGCAAAGAAAACACACTCTAACACACAGTGGCGGAGCTCCCTGTGTAGCAAAGATACATCAGAGGACGATTCTAGCACTCCTAGTGGTGAGAAAGCATACAAGCAAATGACAGAATGTTACCGCAAAATGTGATCATGTTTCCTCGCAAAAATGAACAGCTTCCTATAAATTACATTTTAAACTAAAAAAAGACTACATTTATTTATTTATTTGTATAATATTTTAGACACTGTGGAAAATAAACAACGAAAGAAACAGTAGTTATCGGATTTTAATTATAGTACCCTAGATTCTCAAACAAAACATTATATGATTAGAACCAAAAATACGATTTTCGAAATATGTAAAACATGAATATACGAGTAATTCGCAGTTTCGAAAGCAATAGAATCCACGCAGTAAGGGATTTAATTGTGTATATTAAACCAATTAAAGACTTAATTAGCATAGTTTGAGCATACAGTAGTGCATATTTCGCGTCTCAGTAATAGAATAAGTATAAAACTACAATTCTTAATATAATGTTAGTAGTGAGCTGAAATAAGAAATGTATGCAAATGAGTTCAGAATGTATAAGAATACAAAGAAGGAAGTGTGACCAGGCAGGGCGAACAAAAATTAAAATAAATTTTAAGATATCACAAAGGGACAAGAATACACATACAGATTGTATATCCAATGAATTCGGTGCGGGCGAACACCGTTGACATTTAAGAGCAGACTGCCTTAAGTAAATGGAATAGACATAAGGTGGTAACTCATTTGAAACGGGATAGAAGTATGACATTATCATAACCCTGTAAGATAGAATTTTGACATTCAGTAATACGATCACTCCATCGATAATTACCTATAAGAAAGAAACAGAAGGAAACGAAACTAACTTTGGAGTCGAGAGCGTAAATTACAGCCTAGCATTTAAACGCTGAAATATTATCTGGGGAGAAGTATTCTGAATACAGAAAAAACTGATTTTAAATGATCCAATATACAGTCGGTTGCACGAAGACAATAGAAATTCTAAAATCTGCACAAAGGAAGAACGGAAAGAAAACGAGAGTCTTTATGATAGCCCCTAATTTTTAAGACAGCAACGAATATTTGGAAGAATTGTAGCTGACGAGTGATATAGGCGATGTTTTGTATATGAATGACCTTGATTTTGCACTTGGTCCCGACTAGTTCGTGATTCAGGACATGCATAGTTACTTACCGACAAACTTACACGCTGTTTCGACCATTTAGTAAACGCTTCGTTTGTCAGCTGCGGGTTTATAGCAAGAATGTTGTGTTCTAAACAATGGCAGCAACTCGGACAAGCTTTCGAGCGGACGAATTCAACGACCACAAAAATAACTTGTCCGCACTATATAATACGGAGTTGTATGTGGACGGGAACTATCAACTTCAACGAGCTAACTAATATAAAACTGTCAGAAAGCTAATTACCCGAACTCAATTTACACGAACTGATGTTAAATTAAAAAATAACCCGACTGACCGTTGGGGCGAGGCGAGTGAGTCATCAAGTTCGGGGCACAACTTTTAGCCGTTGTGTCGTTTTCATTGAAATGAATGTGTGTCACTAAACGTCAGGACGAAATTGTTTGGTACAGTAACTCGTAACATCTCACTCTCTCTCTCTCTCTCTCTCTCTCTCTCTCTCTCTCTCTCTCTCTCTCTCTCTCTCTCTCTCTCTCTCTCTCTCTCTCTCTCTCTCTCTCTCTCTCTCTCTCTCTCTCACTTACTTGCCTCTGTTACAAACAGAAGTACACGGAGGGTCGTAAGCCGTGGAGAGCCGAATGGTGACTCGTTAATACCATTGACGGGCAATGAAAATTTGTTTCATAGTGTAACGACAAAACAGAGTTAGTGAGTTGGTGTGGATTGGTGTGTGAAGTATAGTGAGAGTCACTACTAAGTATGATAAGTCTCTTTCGATACCGGCCGTAATGTATCACAACTGTTACCATTCGCAAGCAGAAACTCTTCGCAAAGAACACATAATGGACATTGTTCAAGTAAAATGTTTCGAAAACGGATGTTGAAGCATGACGCGTTTCAAACAAACACTTGTAGACAATATTAAACAGGAGACCAGTAAGTATCCGTTAAAAGCACCCCATCACTACACACATTGTTAGAACTGACTCATATATAAACTCAGTGTGTGAAGGATAGAAACAAGACAAAGGCAAGACAGTTTTCAAACAATTTTTAAGACATCCAATGTAGAAAACATGCAAGAAAGAATAAGGCCGGGCGCACACTAGAGCGACATTTTGTTTCGCGACAGAGCCGTTTTGACGCATCGTGTCGCAAAGCATCGCATATGACTCTACTGCCATTATTCTATGATCTATAAAGCACCCTGGCTGCGACATTGTCTAGAGGTGTCGCGAGGCCCCTCGCGACCAAAGACGAAAGTCCTTCAATTTTTGTCTAGCAACAAAACAGCTTGCGACATTTTAAACTACGCATGCGCTGGATTCCAACCGTTCAAGGCGGGGTGTTTATTTTGCACTTAGTCCTCTAAATGGTTAAGTGCACGCATCGTCTCCTTTCGTTTTGATTCTCGCATATTGTTGTGTATTTATTATAATTATTAATTTGCTATAGAGTATAAAGTGGAAACAAGTGTAGGTGTAGTTGAATCTGAAATAGATGCAAAGTAATGCCTGTCACGAACCCACGACCACACACTTTTACAGCTCAAAAACAGCTGACTAGAAATTGTTCTGTTGTGAGCCAATGTCTCAAGCCTCTCTCCACCGAAGCGACGCTGTGCAACACGATGCGTCAACACGGTTCTGTCGCGAAACAAAATGTCGCTCCAGTGTGCGGCCGGCCTACAACTAAGGTACCGCATGCGTATCAAGCCTAAGAAAGTGTTACGCAGAAGGTTTCCTTAATTTTTCTTATCGTAACTTATTTGATTAATTTACGTAGAAAACGTTTCTAAGTTAGTAGACACAGAACAATCTTTTGTTGTAAAGCCCATTTTCAAGACAACGTAAAATGTATTGCGATTGACATCTTATGAACTAGGCGACGGAGAAGAAACCAAATTACACTAACAAATTAATATCGTCACATTGTAAAGAGCTCGAACAGTTACACAAAAGGGTGTGACTAGTGAAGAACAATGAATGGTTGTGTACAGAAGTATAGATCAATTCTTGAAAGTGGAGAGATACTGAGAATTTACAATTTGTGATGCTACGGGTTAAGTCAATCCAAGAAGAATTCGGAACGAAAGGGATGGCAAGAGTTGACATGGAGGAAGTAGGAAATTGGAGAGACTAATAACGAGATAGTTTAGTAAACTACAGAGGTGTGGAAGGAATTCGTAAACAACGAACCGGTGAGGAACAACGTTACATCGACGAAATGAAACAGCTGTAAGGAATAGGTCGATCAAAAGTCGATTAGTGGAGGACAAATTGGGATGGAACTGTTTAATGGTACGGGAACTAATTCCACGCTTATTGTAAGTCACTATTTTAAGGCAATCCTATTGGAAGTCATAATTATTCTGTTACGTTGAAGTCGACAATTTTAAGTTGAAGTTATTGTATGTTATTCTTAAATTCAGCTTTTTTTTAAGCCAACTTTTTAAAAGTCACATCTTAAATAAGTTTTAAAGTCAATTACTTGTTTATTATTTTAAATCGTGCATAAATTATAGTTGTGGCAGTGATAAGTTACCCGCAAGAATTTGGGTTATTTAGTTGTAAAAAGTGAAGTTAAACTAACCAAAGTGGTATCTCAGTAATCATCAAATCCAAGCTTCATCACATCAAGAATCATCAAAACTTCAGGACAAATGAGAACGACAGCTATTAAGGTTACTGTAAATTATTACTAAAGCCACTTGTATTTAAAAATTTCCGCGAAACTGAGATAAGATTCAGTTGCTCTACCAGTAATATCTCAGTCATAAACTAATGACTGCTAATGGTAACGGTCTGAACAAATATTTGTAATTACATAGTAAAAGTTATTATTTATAGTCTCAAGACTGAGATTGTAACGCACCAATATATACATTTTGTATATATCAATAATTAACATAATTGTTAATATTAATATATACAAGTTTCTTAATTAAATTTTTGGTTACATTTTATTATAATGTAATTTCTGGTAAGAACCCAGTAATTATAATAGTTGTTTACATGGAGGTTTATAACTTGATTACATGGTGTTTATTTTAATTTTATTATAATATAAAGAAAGAACAAATTATATTGATTTGCGCCCAGAACATTGTTATCATTACTAAACACCTTAAAAGTATGATTATATTTTACGCTACCAACTTGTAACGAGTTCTTGATCGCTTGGAGAAAAACAAGCTTAAGGAACAAGATTCATAAGCGGACTGGCGTAAAACGTAACAATATTTTTATTTTATTGAAACTGTAAATTCAAATTCCATTTAATTTTTATTTTATTGTTATTTTTTACACTACAAGGTTAAGTAAGTAAGTAAGTTAATTTTAAACAACAATTTTTAAGGAACGTTGAGTTGAGCTTTCCATTTTTTCAGCTTAAAAATTTTTTATTTTAATTTTTTAAGCATACTGTTTACAAGGAAACAGTAAGAACATATATTTGTTGAAAACTGACACGAAGAGAACTAGTCAAGTGAGTAGTTTTCTGTTTTATTATTATAACATTAGTTGTTTTTGATATATTAATAATATTAATAATAATTATTACTATTAGTAATAAAATTCACTTAACCACCAAATGTACGCCCGTTAGGATACTGATACTGGTACTGAAATATAAGCCTATTGGATATTGACTTGAATTGGTACGACTATTGGATTTGGATGCCTTTTAAGTCGTTTCTTAGATTTTTTGTTGAATCAACGACTTTATTTGAAGGTAATTATCCATTTGAAGGTCATGATAGACGTTCTTATTTGTGAGAAATTATATTTTTTAAGACGTGTATCTCTGTTGCCTGCGATCTCTCAAGAATAGAGACATTGGAACTGTACAGCGTTCCCCAAACTGTACACTGGCTTGAATGTGACATTGAAAACCAACGTTTCGACGTGATAATTATGGTTTTTTATCCAGAAATAGTAATGTTGTGAAACAGTTTTCTTTTCGAACATGTGTATGAGCGCCAAGTCAGATGTTTATTGAAGCGGATCCTCAGGTTTTTTGCGTTTTCGTTGAAGAGCCAGACTTGTCATATGTGCACTGTTTCACGGTAGACAGTCAATAGTAGCATATGGTAAAAGTAATATTTAAATTGTTTTGTAATGCTACAGGTTCTTCTATTGGGTTCTTGTACTGCTAGGATAGGTGTATCTCCGGAAACATTGTAGTGATTCTCAATTTACGTAGGTTTTAGTAATTATCAGTTGTAGTCACCAGGGTATAGTCGGTGTATACAAGAGTTATAGGAAGGTTTTGTAAAATATATAAAACACTTGGTAAGTTTCACGATTTTATTTAACTGTGACAGCTGTTTCGACTACCTAAGCCATTGTCAAAGAGGTGAATGAATGAAATTATTAAACACAGGATGTGAGTAAAGGTGGTGGTGGTGGTGGTGACCATCTGTTTAGGGCGTGTCTGGAACATCTGTGTTATGAGGGTGAGGGGGGTGCAAGAGACAAGGGTGTGCAAGTGACACCCCCTCTCCATCTCAACACAGATGTTCCAGATACGCCCTAAACAGATGATCACCACCACCACCACCTTTACTCACATCCTGTGTTGAGTAATTTCATTCATTCGCCTCTTTGACAATGGCTTAGGTAGTCGAAACAGCTTCATTCGTAGTGCTTCAGTCTTTCGACTGGTTTGTACCCTCCCCGCATATACCCGTGGTGCGTGTGGTACTGAGTCTCTCACAGGTATATGGGACCTACAGTTTAACGCCGGATCCGAACGGCATAGTTGGGGAAGGTTTATACTAAGCAGGATGCCTCTCGCTGGTTTGCCATTGCCTTGCGAGGAGGAACCGTCGTATCTAAATCAAATGGCCCCTGGCGGGAATTGAACCCGCGCCGACAGTGTAGCAGCGCCACACGCTAGCCACTACGCCACGACCGCTCCCCGAAACAGCTATCAGAGTTAAATAAAATCTGTGAAACTTACCAAGTGTTTTTATATATTTTACAAAACCTTTGTATTAATATGTTTCACCAATTGCCCAACGAGTCATCAATTAATATCGTGTCAAGAGTTATAGGATTGGACCGCAGAACATTATGCTCAGGAACCTCTGATCTTACGTTGTTATTGTCTTTTCATAACGAATTCAGCAGTGTCTTTCATTCGTTGTCTTCTAGCCAGAAGTATTTTTACGATTTTTGACACTATCGGTAGGAGACTTTATTGGTCTGTAGGCTGTTACATCATTTGCTGGTTTCCCGAGCTTGTGGACTAGATAAATTGAGCTGTGTTTCATTCGCTCCAAAGATTTTGAAAAATATTATATTATTTAATGAAATTTAAATTTTACACAAAAATTGAAAGCTATGACCCGCTAGATTGTAAGGCAGAGAAAATTCTTAAAATGCTTTGAAAATTTAATTTAGTATTTATCTTTAGAATTTATTGTTATAGGTTCTTGCAGCTCTTCTGAAGCATGTAGGGGCATAGGGAAGGTATAGTACTTTTCACTACACATTTCTCAACTCAGTGAGTGGTCTACAGGTATTGGCTACGTGTCTCCTTTTTTAAGGATCGCCTTTTCTCACAATTAAACATTTATATTTGCGATAATCACAAAGATAACTTGCGCCTAATTCAAGATGAACAGTGACAGTGTTTTGGAGGTACATAGAAAAAAATTGTTATCTGAAACAGTAATTATTAAAGAAATACAATAATTTGATTTGTGTGTGTGTGTGTGTGTATGTGTGTGTGCGCGCGCGCGGTTTTTCTATGTGCGTACGTTGTAGCTTGACAGAAAATCCACATTGTTCTAATTTAAAAAATAATCATGTATAAAATAAAAATAAAATGACTTCAAGGAAAATTACTATAAAAATTAATCAAGGACCACAGTAAATTGAAATCATAGTTCGAAGAAATAAAGTGAATTAAAAACAACCACACAATATATAATAAATTATAGGAAAATAATGATAATCCAAGGTTTAGAGTAATTATACCCAGGTAGAATAGGAGCATGTAAGGAAATACCCCGGATAGATAAACATCCATAATAAAAAAATAACTATTGGAAAAACAACCTCATATAATAAAATTAGAAACCCCCAAAAAAGATGAAAATAAATAAGAAAAGCACAATGCAATAAGATAAGAGTAAATGTAAAGTATGTGTAAGTAAAGGTTCTAGATATATAATTAAAAGTGTATCAGTGCAATTTATTTTTATAATGAAAAGCAGATCCTGATGATCTCATGTAAGTGATATTCTTTATCTTACAATACCAGATAAAAAGACAAAAAAATGAGATAAGAGTATGCAGTAAATAGTGAAGTGAACAAGGGGAAATCCCTAAACTAAAACCCAAAAACAGCAAAAGACTGCATAAAAATTAATTTTAATAAATAATTTAAATGAAAAAACAGATGTGTTTTGTTGATGTTGTAGCATGACAGATAATCCACTAAATAATAATTCCAATCTGATCATAATTCAATATAAATTACATGAAATAACAAGAAAATTCAAATGAAAATAATTAAATATCGAAGTAAAATACCACCATAAAAGGAAAAAGTAAAATTAAATAATCACAATGCAACAAAAATGTATCAAGGAAGGTAAATACTAAACAACTAAGATAAAATAAGGTAAAACCCAGGTAGGATAGGAGTAGATAAAGAAGATACCCCGAATAAACCAACGGAAATGATAAAACCAGATTAGCTTGGAGAACCCAAGAAGGAAGAATTGTGAAGAAACGAACAGGTTGGATAGGAGTAGATAAAGAAGATACCCCGACTAAACCAACGGACATGATAAAACCAAATTACCTTGGAGAACCCAAGAAGGAAGAAGTGTGAAGAAACGAACAGGTAGGATAGGAGTAATTAAAGAAGATCCCCGAATAAACCAACGGACATGATAAAACCAGATTACTTTGGAGAACCCAAGAAGGAAGAATTGTGAAGAAACGAAAATGTAGGATGGGAGGACTACAAGATATACCCAAGGAAAACCTATTACAAAGAATGACAAATCCCGAAAAAGATTTAAAATCACCAAAGAAAGTATAACACCCAAAACCTCATATAAAAATGTAAAATAGTTATAAACAAAAGTGTTTAGGTTTGTAAGTAGAAGTGCACCCACTAAAGTTATTATGTAATGAAATAGACAAATCTTCATAATCCCTTATAATTAAGATTTTAGTCTTGGAATATTGTAAAACTCAAATATAAATAATATCCAAAAGTATAAGTGAACCAGTGCAAGTTATTTCAATATATTCAAAAAACTTCAAGTAAAAGTGTAACTGATACTTCAACTATGTACCATTAAACAACTTTAATGTTTTCTATAAATACAGAGATAAAATGTTATGAAGTATTCTTATGAAAACATTACTAATGTTTCAAAGAAGATGCCACTTTTTATCAAAAAACGTTCTTTAAAATGTGAATGATAAAGAGAGCAGGTGGGGAATAAATACAGTGACAGGGGATTAAAATGTAATACTAAGATATAAACAGAAAAGACTGGAACCAAATTAAATTTAAGAAAAATAAAATACATGGCTTATTGTATTTGTGTTAAAGCCTATGAACTCCATATTTCAAGGTGGTGTATAGAATAAGATTTATTATTATTATAAAAATGTTTATTATGTCTCACAGGGTTAATACAGATAAAATGTCTCAGTATGAATACCATACTATTTTATAAAATGTTTGTTATGTGTTACTAGTAATAGTTAAAACTAAAATGTCTGACTTTAAAGACCAATAGTTAATTTTAAATATTGTTTTTGTATTATGAGCATGAATACGATGCTACATGTTCTAATAGTTATTTAAGGAGATTTTATTTAATATTATATTAACTTCAGAAAGTCAGAAGGGGTATAGACATAGTAATATTCAAAAAACAGTATATGTAAAACCAGAAAATCTAGGCCAAATAGTAAATTTCAATAACATTATAATTGAGTAATTAAGTTAAATAAACCAGGTAAATTGATGAGATTTATATAAGGTGAATTAATCACCAAATACTATAACTAAAACTATACTTTAAAAGGATAATATAAAAAGATGTATAAAATTATTAAAAATTTTGCAAATGTAATATCTAACAATTTCAGAGGGGAAAATCATAAATTCATGAATTATATTTAAAAGGATGATCAATGGATAAATTTGCAAGAAATTAAGGAAGGATAAACATTTATGTCAATCTGAGATTTATTATAATCATAATTATAACACATAAGATGGCTAAATTTTGGACAAGGACAGGAAACAGAATATTGAGCCTACTTTTCCAAAATGACAGAAATATAGCAATTTTGATAAAAAACTTTATAAAGATGGATTATCGTATATAAAATTAAGCAGAAGGAGTTAAAGAAACCGATTATGTATTTAATATTACATGAAATTAATTAATAACCAAAATATATTCTGTGATATAATGTACTTTAATTACATGCATCGGAAGTGAATAAAAATTGAAACAATACTTTTCTAATATTAAATCGGCTAAGAGATTTCAGAAACGAAGGAAGTAAAACAGTTCTTAATTAACATTCGTCGAGTACGGTTGATGAAGCTCTCGCTAATAACCATATATCAGAATCGTTAATGGCGTACAACGTTAAAGCCTAGCTTACACCATAAAATCGAGAGTTACTGAAATTTTTACTTTAAACTTAAATTTAGTGAAAACAACCACCACAAACATTGAAAACAATTCCTACTGAACTGAATACAAATGATATAAACTAATAAAACTATAAAACAAGAATTATTCACAACCAAAAGCACATTGCAATTTTCAACACACACATTGACAGAAGTGAATACACCTAATCCAAAACATTTAATCGAAGTGAACACAGAACACTTAACCGGGACAACCCAAACAACACCAGAGACATTATTCACTATTGCGGAGACAAGGAAGCAGTTGAGAAGGCATCTTTATTAACACAAAAATCCAGCTACACCATTCCTGTTTATTTTCAGCAGCGAGCAAGCGGCCATTTTGGAACTCCCGTCATGCCTAGCGCCTACGTCGAATAGTATTCAACAAGTCATTTGGTATAACCTCTTACTTAATAAAGATTATATATTATTATCAAGATGTGTATTTTCTAACTATTAAGATATTTTATTGTGAATGTTATACTTTCTATACTTGCCCCTTCTCTGACTATTAATTATAACCGTTAAAAGAAACCTTTCGAAAATATTTATATAAAATAACACATGTATTAACAATCGATTGCCCCTGTGAAAGAATCGAGTTATATATGATAATCGATTTTCAGTCGATCTTTTGAATAATTGTCAATAAAAAACATAGTAATTCAACAATTTGGTTTAAAATTTATTTCTCAATTTAATAAAAGAGTCTTAATTAACAACAGGACTAACAGAAAGGCGACCGTTACTCAAGGGAAAGTAATATATACGGAGGAAAAGAAATATCGCCAATCGATTAGTGAATTGAGACAATCCTGTTAACTGGAATTTAGTTACAGAACACCATAAGCTAGATTATTGACACAGATAACTCCAACAAACTTAAAATTTCAACACTACACCCTTACAAGAATTATTTCCTAAATTATTAAACATTAAAACATAAAAAATAAATTTTTTTAATTTTTTTCAAAACAAAATATTTAATTTTCTTAAAAAATTAAATAACACAGTTTTCATTTGTAAACGAGGTTCTTTACAAATTGCCGCTCACAACAGTGGGGCGTAAAACAGAATAAAGCAAACCCAGCAGAAGTCATTAATTGTTCTTTACAATGTTAACAGTTCATTGAACTCAAGACTTGAATGTTTGAGATTGAGTCTATTTTTTTGTTATAGAATATATTTATTATGTTTTAATGATACCAATTAATAATAAACATTACTGTAATTAAATAAGGGTAATTTAGTTAAGATGTTAGAAGAATTGTATATCAGAGAGGGTATTAGCAAGCTGGAATATTAATAAGCATTGTAAATGAACTAACATAAAATCTAGGCCAAATGGTAAATCTCATCAACCTTATAATTAGTAAATAAGTTAATGAAATTAATTAAATTGATGAAAGTTGTTTAATGTAATCAATAACTGTAACAATACTTTGTAAAGGTATTGAAGGAATGTATAAAATATTATTAGAAAAATGCAAGTGTAATAACACTGTAGTCTAAGGAAAAGCCTAAATTGAAGACAATATTCAAATTAGTTAACCAAATCATAAAATTACTGAGAATTAAAGAAATCAACCTATAATAAGTCAATCAATGATCTTGTTCAATGATAATTAGAATCTAACAGAAATTGTAAACCATTTAATGTGACAGGAAGTACAGTAGTTAAAGCCTACATCCAAATATACTGTAAATATGACTTTTTGAGTTAAAAATTACTATAAAGTATATCATATGTGGTATTAAATAACGCAGAATTACATAAGGAAAGTGATTATGTAATTAGTATTTAATAAAAATAAGTAATAAGCAAAATGTAATTAATCATATAATGTAAAAGTCAATTATTTTAGTTCAACATATCATTGAGGCGGAAATGCCAGATGATTAAAACAATGTCAATTTAATATTAAATCAGCCAGGACCTTTTGTATGGAGAAGAAAGAGAGTTAGTTGATTGTTAAACGTTGAGATGTACACTTCGGAACGAGCTCACATAAATTAATTCATTAAAAAAGATAGAAGAATAATTTTACATACGAACTAAACCTATAAAAAATAAAACAGAAATTTAAAAATATGAGTCATCAACACTGAGTTAAACTGGAATAAACCAAATTAATCTATTTATGAAGATTGGAAGTCGTAACCCAGATAGTAGAACAAAATAAACGTGAATTCAAAATTTTATCGATACGAAAATTGGGCATTGTAAAACCTTATAACTATTGGAACAAGAACACATTTGAACACTGATTGCCGTGCCGAACAACTGACCACTAATCCAGAATAATTACACTGTGATGAAGAGGAATTAATCACTACTGCTTGGAAGAGGAACACACAAATAATCAACATTTATTTGAAGGAATTCTGCAGTGAAGACTCCTTGTACATACGCAGCACGGGGGCGGCCATCTTGAATACGCCAAGCCTCAACTGCGGTGACGTCAGAACATCGTCCAGAGTCGTTGGTTCGAGAAATCTAATTTATTAACAATTTTATATTAAATAATATTTCTATTTTTTATAATTAAGAATTTTTGTATTGTAAGTGTTGTACTTTTCAGCTTTGCCTCTTTCTCTGACTATTTAAATAACAGGTAAAAGAACCTGTAATGCACTATTAATGATTTATATAACGAAATCAATTGCCCTGAGATACGAGTTTGCGAGTTGTGGATCAGCAGGTCGATTCAAGATCGATTAATCGCTATAAAGTTAATAAATTCATTTAATATTATAATTTTGAGTTTTATTTCTTAGTAAAAAGATATATAGAAGAATTTCAGGTAATATTTGAAACCTGGACTCCCATAAAGAAGAGAAGAACATTGCGAAGGAGTATAATCAATGAATAACTGAAAACCACTAACCGATTATTACCTTTTATAATCCAATTAACGCTGGGAAACAATTCTTGTTATTCTAAAGTAATAATTAATTAAATTAATAATTAAAGGAATTAAGAATAAATAAATAAATAAATAATTAATAATTAATAAATCATAAAAAATAAAAATTAAATTTTTTTTTATTTTCAAACAAAATTTTTTTTTTCAAGTTATATTATATTATAATTTTTGTAACCCCGAAAAAGAAACATTGAATATTGTTACAAAATTGGCGAGCCCAACAGTGGGACTGAAGATTAAGACTGATGCGGAAAATTTTGACTTATTAAACAAATAATCAACAATAATTGTAATGAGATAATTTTGTTTTGTTACAAAATTGACGCTACCAACGTGTGGCTTATTATATAATCAAACAAGAAAATTTTGTTTTATATTACAACGTGCGTTAGGGAGAGATAAGGGAAGACAGATAGAGAGATAGATTGATAGACAGACAGACATACAGATAGATAGATAGACAGACAGACAGACAGACAGACAGATAGATAGATAGATAGATAGATAGATAGATAGAGATAGAGATAGATAGATAGATAGAGAGAGAGAGAGAGAGAGAGAGAGAGAGAGAGAGAGAGAGAGAGAGAGAGAGAGAGAGTGAGAGAGAATGAGTGAGAGAGAGATAGGTTAAAACTTATTGTAACAGACTTTCGACTTCACGTTTTGTAACAAAAATAGGAGACTTTCGATTCCTATTTTGTAACGAACATCGATTCCTATTTTGTAACGAACATCGGAGTAGCAGCATTTAATTGCTATTTGAGTTGTTAAATTTTTGGATCACGTGAGTACAGAAATGGTTTTGAAAAACGCTCAGTTTATAACAGCGAGCGATTAACAGGACGACATGCGGACTTTCTTAACATACCCACCGGCCAATCCCTGAATTTGCCTGCAGTAAGAAAACGTTTTGCTAAAAGTGAAACTGTGAAATATTCTTCATGACAGTGAAATTATTTTGGATCGGTTTATGATATGGATTTACGCAAAGATTTGGCTGAGTAGGTGTAAATTAATAAATATTATTACTAATATGTTTTTTGATAAAGAGCTCGCTAGACGATAGAGGTGGTGAAGGGCAGTATCGATCCGTAGTATTGACCAACTGTCTAAGCCTTGTTACGAAGAGACAAAGAAATATGTGTCGACTTTGTTCTCAGCGAGAAATTTTTCTGAGAAATTTAATCTCGCTTGTGTCCGACAATATTCCCTTTGGCTCGTTACTGACACATCATTTCAAGACGGGCAGACGTTACCTGTTCCATCGTTGTTCGGACTAAATATTATCTTTTTAGTAGTTAGTTAAAGGATGATTATTTCAGCTTCTGTCTACATGCAATAAATAAATACAGTTATTCTACAAGCAATATACATTTTCACAAAGTATTACATAAATAATTTCATTTATATTAAATTACTGTTACAAATCGTACGTAATACGAGTATTACGAGTGACTGCATAAGCGATGACATATACGAAACTGGTAACTTTCTCTACGAATTAACTCGAAACAAATTTGGTTTTGCTTCTCAGAAAATTTAAACAATTCTCATTTCAGCTAATACGCATTTTAGAATGTTCTGTTACAAAAATGAACGGCAATACAAGTGTCCGAATGTTTTTTATTGACTACAGAAAAGTCACAATGCACTTTTCTACAGTTTATCATTATTTATAAATATATTACAAAGCCACAATCAAACAGAAATATTTCTAAATGATTCCGCGATGAATCGTAAAATCCGAGGTTTCCACAAAGAGAGTTGTTACTGTGTACATTTCAATGACGGAGAGTTCCGCTAACCTTCGACAGCCAATCAGTCAGTGCGAAAACTGACCACTGAATCACAGACACAAAAATCTGAGATGAAATAAACTGTAGGTAGGCGATGTAAATCAAGACATAGTTAGCGCGTGACGCATTCTCTACAAATCCGTAACTTGTGTTTACGAGCAAGGCGGCGGCTCACAGTCTCGGACATGGAACGTTCTCTTTCCTAAACAAAGTTTTCATATACGTAAACAACTATGTATATTCTGTATTTATTGATTTTACGCATAACTTTTGGTGAAATAATTTTTCTTTAAAATATTCAAATGAAATGACGAAACGTTTGACACTGAATTACGTTACTTTAAGCAGATAACTAAATGTAGTCACTAAAGTTTGTTCACTCTTAGAATGGATCCTGATGTAAACAAAACCGTGTGTTTGTACTTGAACCGAGTTGGCTAGATGAGTGGCCGCGTCACTTAAGCCTCCGCTAGAAATAAATTAATTCTTAATTGATTCCTATTATTAATTGATTAAAAATATATGAACAAACCTTTCTTTTAATACAGTTGGGATTAATACAACTAAAAATAAGGTAAATTAAGTCTATAATTCTTTGGGTTTGTTAAGAAAGTTTTAACTTTAAGTTATAGTGTACACGCCTCTGTGTTGTATCACTCCGCTTTGCTTACATCAGGAGCCACTGTAAGAGTGAACAGACTTTACCTTCGTGTGGATCTCTGTTATTCCTCGTCCTTTCCTTTGCGTATGTAGTATTAAAAGGATGGTCGTGTATAACATTAATATACACAGACAAATGCAAGCGGCCACGACTTGTTTCTAAATGCAGGCACTTGTGGATTTCTACACGAACGGTTACTACGCAGCGGTAAAGCCGTGAATAGTAACTTTGACTTCACCGTGGACGAGGGAAAAGATATTTCAGAAGCTGAGAGGAATCTTGGTGAAGAAGGGTCTTCAGTGAACGATGGTTGTCTTTAGATGGATGATGTAGGATGTCGTCGATGAGAAGAAGGGGGTACGTAAAGGTGGTTTCCTGAAGAGATTTCTATATATAGCGTATTCGCTGAACAGACGTGAAAGGAGAGACGATTCCCTAGACACAAATCGTGTCGATCAAGCGAGTCTAGATTAAAGATTCCTATCCAGTAACGTGAATGTTGTCATGCAGGAGCGTATTTACGGGGGGGGGGGGTGACGAACGGACCGAACCCCCCTGAGGGTCGAAAAAGTTGACGAATTTTTTTAATCTCTTCAATTGTAGGCGTTTTTATTTTTTCAGCTGTGTTTGTTAATCTTTTTTAAACATATGAACAGCATTAGCGTATACGTTTGAAATATGAAATGTAGGAAAATGAATTCAGTCAATAAATATCTTGTAAACAATGTAGTAGTAGTAGTGGTGGTGGTAAAAGTAGCAGAAGCAGCTGTTGATGTTGTAGTATTACACCATATAGGCTACATGATTGTATTTACGAATCCTACATAACAAAAATTTATCTGTTAATTTTTTGACACATCATTCAAACGATACAACATATTTAGTAAAATGTAATGTAAAAATAAAGGTTAGTGTTAAAACAACAAAATCGAATGCTGTAAAACATGAACATAGAAGTACAGAATTGTGAGCCTGTAATCCGGATTTGACAGGAATATCCTGTTTCCGTACTTAAAAATTGCCATCATAAACTGTTTATCACAAAAAATAAGCCTGTACATCATTGCAGTACTTTTTTTTACACATTATCCTTATTGAAAATATTTCATTCACAAACAAAAGGATGTTGTACCACATAAGGCTTTTGAATTACTTGAAACTATAATTTGTCCATTTTGATGACTTCAGTACGACAAACAGATTATGCTTAGGGAGCCATAAGCCGTGTTTAGTTGATTTCCTATCTTATGCTAGAAGCATAAACCACAAACCTTGGAGGCTAGTGCGACACAAGAAGTAAGTATGTGGGTAACACAGCAGGTACCTTGGACTGTAGGAGAAGGTTCCGGTAACCACAGACTGTAACTTCCTCATGTGACACCAATCAAGCCTCTGTTGTTTCATTCATGAGGTCTATTGTTTCGCTCTTATTGGCGTGAGTGTGTTTTAATCGAGGCTAATTCATAAATAAAACCGCAAATTAGAAGAGTCCAGATATTTAATATTCGACTGTCATTGAACAGAATCTACTTTGTATTCCCTTAGGTTAGACATAATTTAAAAGACGTTAGATAACACTAAATGTAAAAGACTGCAGTTTTGACGGTTGACTTTATAAATGTAAATTTCCTTGCTAAATTAATTTATATATTTTGTAACTATTAAACGTAATTATTTGAAAAAGTTTTAAAGGTTGTCAAAGTCCGGAGTGCAAGCGGGCTCTCCGATTTTTCTCTTCCAAGACCTTTGAATCCTTGAACCTTTACCTCTGTAATTCTTTATATTTTTCGATAATTTAATAATATTAAACTGTAGCATGACTGCTAGTTCAAAGAATATCAAAACCTTCTACGAAGATAATTTAGTATATCTAACCCTATGTAACTTTGACAGAAGTTGTTACACGCGAGCATGACAAATAAAGATATTTAAAAATTCGATACAATTAACGTTATTGAGCAAAAAATACTAAATTTAGATATTAAGTAAACCTAATTTATGTAGCGAATGTGCCAAATTATACTGGCTCAATTTATATATGGCTCAGTACCGTAATGGCTAAACCAGCAAGTGTGAAAATTGTATCAGTCTACAATTTTAAACCAACGAGTAAACACGAAATAAAATTTATATTGTTACAAGGTGATTTTCGGTCACATACAACACAATACCAGCAGCTAATCACTGACACAACACATATATAGCAGGTAAGAAACATAATTTATTTTGAGACCAGAAATGTGTAAATTTAAAATTTGACCAGGTAAAATGGTAATCACTGAAAAAAAGTCTGTAACTAGTTTATCTTACATATATATGGACATAAAATGGGTTTTACAGACCAGTTAGTAAGTTTATAATAAAAGCATTTTCTGAAATCATTGCTTCATAATCTACAATATATGACAATTAACGTAACACGATTAGAACGAAATATCTATTAAATTTCATTTAAATTTTAAATTTTGTAACGCAGTGGCGAATAAACAAATAAAAAATAATGTTACATTCTGTGTTACCGATCTGATGATACGAATCAGAATTAGGCAGTTCCATTTAAAGTAAACACAGACATGTTAAAATACGTAGAAAATATTACAGGCACGTATGTGATATTCAAACAATCGGTATGGACTAAAGTTTAAGTTCGTGTAGCGTTTGTGTTGTACCGCAGTGTCTGCGTTGCTCAGAATCGTCACTGTCGGTTCCAGCCACTGTCTGACCACAACCCCTTATTTGCAGATGTCGTTGTCCAGAACGTCCGACGACCCTTTCCAAACTTAGAAATCGACGCCCAATTTGTACTTACCGTAGGTGACCGCCCACGGCTATCAGCGTTCGCAGACTAAGGCTGACCTTTATGAACCCAGATTCTGGTACAGCTTCGAAAAAAGCATAAAACGCGTGCACGTTACAGTTGGCGTTTGATTTTTTCGAATGGCGAATTTTCGTTCACTCTATTCAGTACCATATTGTCCATAAACATTTTAAAAGAATTTACGCTAAAATTCATTTTCTGTGTGCGAGCGCGCGGGTGTGGTGTGTGTTGGAAAGAAATTAGCACGCAGTTCAAATTTAGACACGTCATAACTGAAAATGTAATAATAGCAAGTGTATTTTTGACACACACTCAGCTGTAAATTTTTAACATAATTTCGTATCCAATGTCGGTGCCAACTAAAAAATTACTCCATAATGTCAAATATTTTTGCATATCAAATTATTTACTAAACGTGCGCACGCACGCATGCATACACAAAATCTTACTCGTCTGTTTTTGTGTATGTGTAGAGAGACAGGGAAATGGAAGAGAGAGAGAGAGAGAGAGAGAGAGAGAGAGAGAGAGAGAGAGAGAGTGAGTGAGAGAGAGTATTTTACGTCGCAAAATGCATACCACAATCTGTGGCGTACGTGTGTCCAAGGCCGTGCTCTACGACACACCGTTGTTACTTGGTAAAATTTCTTGGGCTGCCAACGATTTGACATTCTCTTTTTAGTCATGTTTACTTCAGAATTTCACTCGACAAACCTTAATGCAGGTGGCGTCAGAATTCGATAAAATTGTTTAACTGCTTTAACTGGGGGTCTTAAGAAGTCTGCAGTATCAACGAACGTGATTATGTAGTGTCCGTAGTATTAAAATATCAGTAAGCTCTTATTAATGCACAGCTTCTGTTCATCTTACAAGCCCACATACATGTTATAAGATTTTTGACGGTAGGAATTGACGGGGTTTGTAAAATTCCATCTATTGACCATTGTATGTTAAGAAGGTAAAACATTATGAATACTAGATGAACTACAGACATAAATAATGATGTAGACTAATAGAAGAAAAAGCCGTGGTGTTATTATGAAGAGAAATAACGTCTGGCTTTAAATAAAATCATTTTTGTTATTATTTGTTGTAACAGCTGAGCTAAGTTATAGTCCACATTGAGTTGAATGTCTCGTGACTTTGATTTTAAGATCGTTCGCAGCATCAAATAATATCACATGATTCATAATTGTACTGTAACTTTTAAAATTCAGTTTCATAATATGAAGTTTAAAAGTATATGTAGTCCTGATACATTTGGAACATGCCTAAACAGCTAACAAGGAGAATGTTCGTAATGGCTGATATTGATGTATTTGTTTAGTGTTGTTTGATTATGTAATTGTACACTCAAGAAAAAATATTCATCACAAGTTAAGGAGCGAAATTGTTGTCGTATTCATAACTTTAAGACAGATGTAGCCTATTTCTTAGGCCCGTCTTTGGCACCCAGTACAACAGCTCGCGTCTGCGCAACGACAGTTCGCTCCGAACCCGTCCGGCGACCCAGACTCCGATGAGGAGATTGAAGACGAAGTTGAGGAGCACCTTGGGAATCCGAATTCACTTCAGAAGCAGAGTTTTCGGAATGCCTTTTAGCACATCGACCCCCGAAGAGCCCTGGATCGGAAAGTGTCACGAAAACCACCATACAGAGACTTCCGGACACGGGCGTTTGCTTCCCGATCGACTTGTTCAATGCCTGTTTCTGGTTCGCCTACTTCCTTGCTTTGAAGTAGCGCCAGGCGACGGTTACGATGATCCCCAAGCCGGGTGAAGGCCCAAGTTCGTCGAAAACCTTCGGCCTATCAGCTTGCTGTCGGCCACGTTGAAAGTTTTCGAACGACTGGTTCAGCGGCGACTTCAAAACATTCGCCTAATATATTCGGGGGTTCTACATTCTGGTTCCCGAGCTATTCGGACTTCGAGCTGGGCACTCCTCTACGTATCAGCTGATGCGTTTCGTGGAGACCATTGCCGAGTCCGGTTACTCGCGACAACAGACCATCGCCGTTATCCTTGATGTCAAGAGAGCTTTGATCGTGTCTGGCATCCCGGACTTCTTTACAGACTCACGGAGATTCCGCTTCGGAATCGCTACATTCATTTGATTGCTAGCTTTCTTCGGAACAGAACCTTCCGCGTGAGAGTAGACACACTTTCTTCGGAAAGGGCAATTGCAGCTGGTGTACCTCAGAGAAGCGTCTTAAGCCCCTTGCTTTTCTCTGTGTACGTCACGACGTGCCCAAGCCAGGAACCAGGTTGGCCATTTTCACCGACGACACGGCGGTTTGTGGGAGTTCTATGACCCGCCACCTAGGGACAATCATCGTCACTACGTATGTGACGCCGATGGTTACCTACACGATCCCTGTATCATGGATACACACATCCCATGTCATGGGACCCTACTTGGCCGAAACCCATAAGCGTAAGCTTCAGTTTCTCCTGGACCTAGAACTTCCTTGGGCAATGCCAAATATTTAACTTCTAACAATCCCATCCAAGAATCCCTTCGTATCCGTTCCCTGAATGCCAAGAATCCCCTAATTAGCGCTCTCGGTCAAACCCATCTGTGCTAGGTGAATCTTGGACCCGGCCTCGGCGAACTCTCACCCATCAATTAGACTCGTATAATTGATACCCACGGCCGGTAGCAGGCCACACCTAGAAATACATTGAGTTCCGGTCCCCGCGGCGAGAGCTCTAAAAGAAGCTCGGGACGCGGCACAACAGCGGGCGATGGTCATGCCCTTAGTCTCGCACAACTCTACATCTTGGAGTCAGTGCGAAACACAAAGAAGCTCGGGACGCGGCACAACAGCGGGCGATGGTCATGCCCTTAGTGTCGCACAACTCTACATCTTGGAGTCAGTGCGAAACACAAAGAAGCTCGGGACGCGGCACAACAGCGGGCGATGGTCATGCCCTTAGTCTCGCACAACTCTACATCTTGGAGTCAGTGCGAAACACAAAGAAGCTCGGGACGAGGCACAACAGCGGGCGATGGTCATGCCCTTAGTCTCGCACAACTCTACATCTTGGAGTCAGTGCGAAACACAAAGAAGCTCGGGACGCGGCACAACAGCGGGCGATGGTCATGCCCTTAGTCTAGCACAACTCTACATCTTGGAGTCAGTGCGAAACACAAAGAAGCTCGGGACGCGGCACAACAGCGGGCGATGGTCATGCCCTTAGTCTAGCACAACTCTACATCTTGGAGTCAGTGCGAAACACAAAGAAGCTCGGGACGCGGCACAACAGCGGGCGATGGTCATGGCCTTAGTCTCGCACAACTCTACATCTTGGAGTCAGTGCGAAACACAAAGAAAACTCTTTATGTAGAGATAACAATTCCATAAAATAATTCGACTATTTAATACCCATTTCTTTCTATGAACCGTTTGCCTGCTTTATTCCAGACAGCATGATGTAGTGACAGCTTTTCCACGCCTAGCTAGCTCAGCGTCTGCTTCAGTTCAGACAGAACAGAACCTGGTCGAGCCGCCTCGACAGCCCTGTCGTCCGGCCTGAATTCTGCAAGGTATGCAAGTACCTCTTTGAGGGTGACTGTCGCTCACGCCAGTGGAGCTCAAACTCCTGCGGTGAACCTTAAGTGACTCGCACCCCAAACGTGTGGCCAAGCCGGTACAATAGAAAATAAAACGTCTGTTGCACGCTGTCATCGTGTAAAGAGACCTTCACCCTAACTTCTTTGTGTTGTAAAACATAACTGCGCTGTGCCAAACGAAATTGACGTTCATGAGGCTGCGACTCGAACAGAGCGCACACTCCAGGGATCCAGGGAAGCTGAGATCAGTTATCTCTCTCTCTCTCTCTCTCTCTCTCTCTCTCTCTCTCTCTCTCTGGCTCTCTCCGTTCATTTCTAGCACCTTCTGTAATGGGCAGCGGTAGAACAAACATGGCCCATCAATTTGTCGGCTACAGACTGTAATATTAGATACTACCATTTAAAATAACATTTTGTTTGTTAAACAAATCAAAATGTGGTTACTGATGAAATATGAAGGACGTAGGAAATTAGTATGGATAAATTCGATGCGCGGTACATTTTTGCGAGTTTAATCAACATTTCATCGCGCTAATTGCAAAGTGTTAACGTCCTGAGAGGACTTCACTGAGTAATATGGAACAACGCAGTTATTAATTCATGTCAACAGACTAAGCAGTAGCGTGACTCTCGCGTTATTTCAAGTTATTTTCAAATTGCTAAAATCTATTTATACCGTAGATTGGCGAACAGAGAAGTTCTTTACAAAGAATGGATGTAAGGCAACGTTTTCTGGTTCAAATCCCAACTACGGAGGCTTGGTTTTGTATAACTTATTTGCAGTACTTAAATTAACCTCTGATTAGCTAATATAGGCCTGCACAAACTGGTTGACATAGGAACACTGCGCACGTGCAGTAGCGACCAGTATACATTACATTGTTTCGTTCAAATCCGGAGTTCATGTTGTTAATTTCTATTTGATCAGTGACCGAGGAAACATGAGCCTGTCACTGCCTCTCCCGAAAATTGTGCTTGGTGATATTCATAAAACCTCCCATCAGCTGCTAGGTACACTCAGGAGTATACCCTGAATTTGTAAACGATGGTAGACTAGGCTCTCTGTCGGTGGAAAGACGGAAGCGAAACCGTTCGAGGTTTCCAGGTGCTCTAGGGTCGAGCAGGACCGTGTGGACGGCAGTCGCCCAATCGTTTGTTGCCGGCAAAGATGGTAAAGCGGCACCTAGCCGTCGATATGATTATCACACGGTCGTATCCGTTCGCCGGGGACCCACCGGTACGAGACAGAGGGCTCAAAAGGGCTCGTACCGATACACAGCTGAAATAAATTCGGGCAGGAGTGCCATCGTGTATACAAATGAAGGTATGGAGTCATACCCGATTCTTTGACGCCAATATTAGGGTCTCATTAATGGCATGAATTCTTGGGGAATACTTTTGCATTTTGCAGCAGCTTTTTTCAACAAGGGACTGCGAAAGCTGGTACAAAAATGTACATAAGTACCTTTATGTAGGTAATGATTATGAAAAATGTAATAAACATATGTAAATTTTATATATGTAATAAAATATATTTATATATTTTGATTCTTTTCTTTAATATTTCATCGTCGAAGAGTTCAAATGTCTGTAAAAAAGTCCACTACAATCGTTTATGCCATTTTATACAATTCATCGTGAGTCTGTTAACTGACTGTTTTATATTGTACTTACACGGTTTTTGTAAACTTTCTAACTTATTTATAGAGTTTTTAAAGGTTTTAATTTAATAAAAATAATAAACATAGAAAATGTTTATAGTCTGTTAAATTAAAAATTAAATATTGAATAAAATTCACGTTACTAACACTAAAATTTCGAAGTAAAAAAAAAACTTCGCCCGAACAGGGACTCGAACCCTGGACCCTTAGGTTAAAAGCCTAATGCTCTACCGACTGAGCTATCCGGGCTCGACAAAATTTATACATCACTCTGTACTTGAGGTAACACTTGTGGATTTCATCAAAATTTAATGATATTTAATAAATATTTATAAATTTCATTAATGTTTAATATAAAATACGTAATTTTTCTTTACTTAAAAACATACACCTTGTGCGTATTTCCAAAAGTATTGACGCAGAATCTTGAACTATCCTTTAATCTTCTAGACTACATGTGTAGTTTAGGTCTTAAGACGTTGAGTATGGTACACATTCTTTCCAAGTAGCTTCTGTTGAAGAAATCAATCTTGTAATATTTAAGACCTGACAACTATTTATTAATAATTTAACTTTACATTATTATTCGAAGTCTGTGAGTTAATATATTTAATGCGTTCAATATTTAAATGAATTAATTAATCATCAATACCATAACGGTTTTACCATTTGTTGAGAGTTGTGGTTACAATTTCGAGCTGTTCTGACTTATGAAGACAAGCGGCAATAACTAATTACTTTATCACTCTAACGCGTCACATATTAATGCTTTATTGAAGTACCGAAGTTAATGTAATGCTGTTAATAGAAAGATACAAATATATATATATATATATATATATATATATATATATATAAGTAGAATAAATATTATGTAGATTCGTTGTATTCGATTCCACCCGTAATAGCGGTAAAATTAATTTTGTTATTAATAAGACAACATGTTTTGAATTATGTTTTGCACGATATATATTGTAACATTACATTTGGCATAGCTTGATATCGTACCAGATTTAATGAAGACCATGGATAAGAAACTAAACAAGAAGAAAAATATCTTTCAAAATGATAGTGAAGATGAACGAATAACTACTTTAGACTGACTTGTACTACAACTGACCGTACCCAAATTAATATTTAGGCAAAGTGATGCAAAATACCCCGATGATGACATGAATTTCAAATAATGACAAGAATAATACTTATAAAGACAGACAGCTTATGTACCAATACTATAAGTAAACTAATGGTTTTATTAAATGTATCAAAATATAAAAATAATCAAAATACAAATTGAGGGATAATAGGCCCAAACATACAATACAATGTAAAATGAAATATTAGTAAATTATTAATTTGAATGATATAATGAAATAATATAACAAAACAATTATTATAGATACATGGAACATGCAACTAATTGTAAAGAATAGGGGACATAATGTTGTCAAGAGAATAATGAATAATAACCTATTCACATTATTATTATATGAACAATGTGAAATTGACTTCGAATAATTAATTATATAACAGAGCAAAATGGATTGAGGAGAGATATTATTATGTGTTAAACAGTTGTTAGGGTTTAATGAAAGTTAACTTATTTGTTCAATGTTCATTAGAGTCATAGCCATGTGGGCATGACATTAAGTTGATATGATTGTATATTGTTCTTGTTGTTGTTAATGTAATGATGTTATTAGAATGCAATGAAGATGTTAAAACCATGTGATTAACCAGAAGGTCTTAAAACAATGGGCCAAATGGAATTTGTAAAATTAGAACATGGTACCAAACACACAAAGAAATAGGCCAATACTGATATAGTATGGTTGACCAACTATAAAATAATTATGAAAAAAAGAAAAGAATTAATGGTATTAGATGATAAACAGTTTTTGTGTTTTTTGGGAATTTAGTTTATCTGTTTAATGTTTATCAGAATCTCAGCCATGAGGGCATAATATTTAAGTCAATTTGTTTGTAATTTTGTTAAAGTATTCACATTATGAGAGGATGATGAGTATTTTAAAATCTCATGGGTTAACATCCAATATAATGATTATAATTAAATATAAGGGTTCAAGCCAACAGGCTAAATAATAAAACAATATGTAACATGGTGTTGAAAGAATCACCATGACATAGGCCAATGTTAAAATAAATAAACTATTATCAGAATAGCCAGTAAAGTAACAAACCATTATAAATTAATAAGAAATAGTAAAACTAACAAAATAGACAGTAGTTCTATAATGGTAATCACATTTTTTGAACACATAAATGAGTTAGCAAATGTTTTTGTGGATGGCAAACTGTATAAAGCCATGTAAAACCAAATTTAGTAAATTTTAGGAAATACTGTTAGAATTTTGTAAAACACATGTTGAAATATGGATAGATTTATAGTTAATGGTATACACAACAAATCTGGAATCAAAATAATCAGTTTTAAGTTATTTAAGAAAAATTCAAATAGGAAAAATGTAACATCAGTATTTCTTAAGTAAAAATATGCATGTTTGGTGTCTATATGTCACAAATGTAAAGACCAAAATAATGATACTAGCAGTTTTAAATTCCCAATCAGTACAGAAAAGTTACACTAATTTAAAAGTTTTGACCAAATTCAGACATTGAAATAATGAATTTGTATGACAATGTATATCTGAACCAACCAACCAGATTTCAAGTTTTACCTTAGCAACCAGAAAAAATCAGATAAATAAAAAGGGACTTCTTTAACAACGGTCATTAAAGACAGACGCGTTAATAAAACGTCTCATATAATTATATTTTAAACAGTGAAAACACAAAACAGACTTTGTAAAACGAGCTGATATACTCAATACAAGATATTATAATAAAGAAAGGAACATCCAGAATTTCATACAGAAGAATTGAGATCCGGGGAGAAGAACCGAAGAAGACTTGGACCCTATCTTCGTCCTGGAAGAAGAAAGAAGAGGATCTGGTGAATTTGAACAATTTATTATCTTATGTGTCAACACCAACATTTGTGTACACGAATATCTAGGAATTAAACAAAATAAAACTACAGACACTATACTACAACAACACTAAAGAACACTCAAAAAATAACACCAATTGAGGTTTACACTTTTTTGAACACCATAAAAACTTTAACGATAACTAATAAGCACCTAAACTGGTCATAACCTATAAATGTAAGTCACCAATACACGACTGCCAGTTTGCACTTTAAACACCAAAACCTTGTAATATCCTTATATTGTGAAATTTGTATTTTGATTTTAAGAAATGTATTATTTGTTTAACCGTAATCCCCGAACCAGATACGCCCTGAGATAATTTATTTTAATAGAAATAATAAACTGCATCATTCTTTTGGCCTGGCCGACTACAGAACAATATTTTTAGCTACTGTACCAACTGATAAAAGAAGACGCATAATTTTGTCACAATTGTAATTACCGTAAAGAAAAACGAGAAGTAATTAATCAATGCTTCATTGAATAAAGATCGTTCAAAGGAGGATATATGTTTGGTGTTATATTTGCGTTATTATTACTGTTTCATTTAAGAATTACGTTAACATAGCACAGTGGACGGAGCAACTGTTGGCAACTCTGAGTGACGTCATTGGGACTGCACGCATAGTGGGAGCGAGCGGCAGAATACAAAATAATTTACCGTTCAACATATCTATTATTAATTGTTACAGCTTGACGAACACAACGGTGTGGTTTAATAATTTCACACATATATATTAAATTTGTTACAAATTGACGCATACTACGTGGAGCATAAGAACTCGTATCTCAACATAAATTGTTACATTGGTAACTCGCGCGAACACTACATCGTTCATCTCATTTATTTATTATCGTTACAATATATATATATATATATATATATATAGCATCAGTACGAATGTATATGGTACTGTGCATTGCACAATTAGTTTAGATAATTTGTGTAAATTAAATAAACAATCAATGTTGTCAGGACGAGAATAATTCAGATAGAAAGCTGTAAAGGTGAACAACGAAATTGCCTGCTTGAACAGGTAGGTCACGCCACACACAGCTGCGTCTGTGTACACGTGTATCTTACGTGTGTGGGTGCAGCCAGTTAAGTCCTGCAAAGCATCACCCCTAAATAAACTTTAATAAATATATAAATTATTTAAATTGTGATAAGTGTGTGTGAAATAGCACAAAATAAAATACGCTACAGTGTAAATAATATAAAGACGCACGCGTATACGAAAGATTGTGCGAAAATAATAAAAAGTGCAAATACAGTGCAAATAAATATAAATAAAACCCATAATAATTGAGAAAGAGAAAAACGGTTAACACACAGTTGTACACATAAAAATTACCGACCAGATGAATATCGGGTAATTTGCAAAAGACTTAGCATGTTGCGAAGATCAGTGAAATTAGTGTGTAAATAATCGTGTTTGTAAAAGGACGCTACGACAGACTGATTCCTGGAGAGAATTGTCGAAACATGATTTTCGCGCCCTAGACTATAAATACGCGAGACACACCAGCCTTGTTCTCGTTCTCGTTTGACTACAGAAGCAGCCGGAGTCTCTGCCCGGCAACTTCAACTCTTTCTCGTTCGACTACAGCGGCAGCCGGAGGCTATGCCCGGCAACTTCAACTCTTTCTCGTTCGACTACAGCGGCAGCCGGAGGCTATGCCCGGCAACATTATCACTTTCGTGAGATCACCACTGCAGACAGAGGCTATTACGGAAGACGAGAGAGCAGCACACTACATGGCATAGATTCCAGACGTAGAGTACGAGTCATCGGACTACTGAGAGGATCCGGAGGACGAGGAACGGACTCCAGGAGTACATGACTACGCAGAATCAACCAGGATCAAGGACTCAGGACCAAAAGAGGAACGCTGAGGAACCGCCACGATTAAGGTGAAAGAAAGCCATGTATTCATCCAAACGAAAGACTTAATCAAAGACAATTAAACATTGAAAAAAGAAAGACAATATAATTTCAAAAAGTGTAATTAATACTTTGTAAATGTAACTGTTCTTGTATAGTAATTATAGTAATATTTGAATTATGAAAGTATATTTTTGAAATGATAATATATTGGAAATATTTAAATTAATTTTGAAAGAAAAGTAATTTTTCTAAAGTAATTAATAAGTCATAAATAAGAAATGCATATGCAACAACAATAAGAATTTGAAAAAAGAAAGATTAGAAAATTTAATAATAATGTAATCATAATAAATTGAGTAAGTGGAGAGCAATATTATATAATAAGCATTGTTAGTTATAGTTATAAGATTATTTTATGTTTCTATGTAATATGAGATTACTTGTATTTATTAACAAAGAGGTGTACTACGAGTACACATACACATGCAAATAATAATGAGTTTTAGCTCTCAATTTAAATGAAAGTTTTAATTAATAAATGTTTTGAAAGATTCTAAACAATTCACGTTGTTATTATTATTACGATTACGCCCATTGAATATTTATAACATAAGTATCGTCAACGATATAGATAGACAACATAAAAAAAAAGTTATAATATATATTGTACTGCTGTAAAAATGAACAACAGTACATAAGAATAAAATAATAATTTCAGAAAAATCGAAGGTATAAATTTAATAATATTTTGAACATATGGTAGAATTATAAACAAAAACTGATTAATTATTCATGACAAACATAGAGGTAAACTCAAGTATTGGAACTGTATGATACAGAACAGCATGAAGAAAATATATGTTGACAATTATTATAATAAAATTAAAATAAAACTAAAGGGTAATAAGATTATAATATAATAGATACAAATTAGAATGAATAATATAAAAATCAGATAAATGTATTTAATAATAATTAGTAAAATTATATACCGTATGTTTTTAAGAGTAATATGATGAAAATATGTGACAAATTTAGTGAGGTATCAATATGGCAAATGTAAATTGTTATAATTGAATTGTGTTGGAATGTAAGAAAATTTGAGTTTAATTTTATATTTAATAGAACACACATCAGACAGGAAGATTCTGTGAATAAGTCTAATTCAATTTTTCATCTTATACACATCTCTGTGAGAGGTAAAGTAACTCAATTGGTATAAATAATAAAAAGAAAAGAATTAATATTGTAATCTATCTTGGATCTATAAGCCAAAGAAAAATAATTTACTTTGAATGTGTAACGAAGTGTATAAAATATTGGAATTAAAAGAAGTTTAATAAAGAATAAAAATAACAGAAGATTTAACTAGTAAACATTGGAAATAATTTTATAAACAAAATAATCCTGTTAAGAGTGACATCTATGCTGGTGCCAAATTGTAAAGGAACTACAAGAGTACAAGACTTGAACCTGTGGCAGTTTTGAAAAACTGAGAATTGAACGATCCGCATGTCCACGGTATATTCTCTTAATATAATTTCTTCAAATTTTGTTAACAAGAGTTATTTGGTACTGACTAAAGAATGTAATTAACCATTCCCCATATTAAATAATATAAATCGAAACATTCGTTGTCTACCCTGAGATAGAGTTTTTCATGATCATATGTTAACATAAACAACAATTAAAAAATTATTCAAATACTAAAATAATATAGACAACGCGTACTGATCGCCCAGATAAAGGGGCAATTACTATAGCAGACAGAAACAAATATAATAAGAAAAGATATCAGTACATTAAATGGCGCCCAACGTGGGGCATATAGAAATATTATATTTGTAATTAGTAACAGTACAATATATAGTAAAAAAAAGTGGGAAGAGATTTTGCGGCATGTTGATAACTTCTTCACTGCAAACTATTACTCATAAGCTGAGCACTTGGACTGGTAATGTGACTACACTACATCTACGCGTAAACTGAATTTAACGTCTGGACTTAATGAGGCCGTGGCTGGGCGGACTAGAGAGTTTCTGATAAACAATCCATTCCAAACTAAATTCGAACGCACAACGCTCTATTCCGGATAAACAAGTAAAAAAGGAGTAGAAAAATAAAAAAAGATAATAAATTTTCAACATTAACAGACACAGCACTCAAGTCCTTCGACGTTCCCAGTCTGGGAGACGTGATGTGATTTCTCTGCCAGCAAAGAACATGATATTTTATAATTTCCCGATCGTTATTGAACATTGGTTGTCGCTAATGATTAAAAAATCGATCATTTACTTACTGAGAAGCGGGAATTTTATTTTCTAAAAATATAAATTTAGGTCATTACTGTGTCAATCGACAGACTACTATAAAGGTTACGATAATTGCTGACTTGACAATACACGACTTCACTACCTATTCATCACAAAGCGTAAGACGTTATCATACAAGAATAGTGTTGGTTATTGAA
The DNA here is from genome assembly GCA_034769895.1 of Magicicada septendecula. NCBI lineage: Eukaryota > Metazoa > Arthropoda > Insecta > Hemiptera > Cicadidae > Magicicada > Magicicada septendecula. The sequence continues at coordinate 246,492,793 of CM068371.1, read as the reverse complement.
TACGGTCCCGTTTCGCAAAAAGAAAAACGCTGTGAAGGATTTATAATGACTTGTGATACTCTTATAGTATATATTGCAACAGTACAAATGTATAGGGTACTGTGCATTGCACAATTAATTAAGATATTTAATATAATTAAATAAATAATTCATATTGTTAGTAACAATAATTCATCTTTTGATCTGAACTGTAAATGAAACGACCAAATTTCATGCTTGGACAGGTTAATCACGCCACGCAGCTGAGTCTGTGTGTACACGTATATTTTACATGTGTGTGTGAGACAGTTGATTCCTGTAAAGCGTCACCCCTAAATGAACGCTATTAATTAGATGAATTATTTAAATTGTAAAGAGTGTGTGCTTAATATCACAAAACCAAATACGCCACAGTGTGTATAAAATAAAGAAGCACATGTGTACAAAAAATAGTGCGAAAATAATAAAAAGTGCGATTATAGTGAAAATAAATATAAATAAAACTTTTATTAATTAAGATAGGAAAAAACGGTTTATATACAGTAAACACATAAAAATTACCGACAAGATGAATATCGGGTAATGTGCAAAAGACTTCGCATGTTGCGAAGACAAGCGAAATAAGTGTGAAAATAATCGTGTTTAGAAAGAGACGCGAACGACAGACTGAGCCCTGCAGAATACTGTCGAAACATGATTTTTGCGCCCTAGGGTATAAATACTCGAGACGCGCCAACTTTTTTCTCTTTCTCGTACAACTACCGTGGCAGCCGGAGGCTCTGCCCAACGACAACTTTTTTTCTATCAACCACAGCAGCAGCCGGAGGTTCTTCACGACTACTCATCACTTTCGTGAGAGTACCTGCAACCTGAGGCCATGACGGGATACGAGGGAGCAGCCAAGCACATGTAATAGAGTCCAGCGTACGGAACGAGGCAACGGACTGCGGAGAGGATCTGAAGGACGAGGATCAAGGACTCCAGGACTACACGACGACAGAGGAGCATCCAGGATCGAGGACCTAGGACCGAAGAGGATACGCTGAGTATTACCACGACAAATAAGGTGAAACAAAACCATGTATTTGTAAAAACAAAAAGACTCACGTAAAGACAATTAACTATGTAAAAAGAAAGACAATATAATTCAAAGATGAGTTAATAATTTTTTGGAAATGTAAATGTTTATTTGTATAGTAGTTTTAGAGTAATGTTTAAACACATGAAAGTATAATTTTGAGAAATAATTTAATCAATGATTTTAAAGTAATATGAAAGTAAAGAGTAAATTTTATAATCTTGAGTAAATAATTTAGTCAATGGTATTTAAATTAATGTGAAATAAATAGTAAATTTTTATTAGAAAACAAAGCAATGCATATGCAATATAATAAAAAGAAAATAGATTATTAAAAAGAGATTAGATAATCTAATAGTTATCACAGTAATGAGCAAGTCGAGAGCAATACTATATAATAACAAACGTTTATTGTAGTATAAGAGTGTATATTATGTTCAATGTGTAATAGGAGATTATTACTTTTATGTTAATAACTAGATGTGTGCTACGGCTACACAGATGCGAATAATAATGATATTTTTAAATCGCAACAGAATAGAAAATTTTTAATTAATACATTTTTAAATGATTCTAAACCATTTCACGTTGTGTTATTGTTATTACGATTACACCTGTCATAATTTTATAGCGTAGGTAATGTTGCAAACTATTTATTACGACAAGAAGCAAATGGCTTGCAAGAAGTAAATATTTATTGCAAATGGCTCAACATACTTTGGGGGCTTCACAAATACTTAACGTTGTAATATTGTAGCGTGACAGATAATCCACACAAATGCATTACTCAATGATCATTAATAAAGCTCTAATATATGGAATATCCAGATGAGAATTAATTAAAATGCACTGTTTAATAATATATTCACAAGAAAGGTTAAATAAAGAAAAATTCTGCAAATAATATAATATAATACAAATTTAAAAACCCAGAAGACTAAAATTAATAATAACAAAATTACCCAGGTAAGATAGAAGCAGGCAATTAATATACCCCGTCAAAGAAACCAGACCAGAAGAAACGAAGGCATACACGGCGAAAAACTACAGAAGAAGGAAGAATAGTCAAAACTACCACTACAGAAGACAGAAGAAAGAAGACTAATTAAAACTACTACTACTGAAGAATGAAGAAAGAAGAACAATCAAAGATACAGAAGACAGAAGAAAGAAGAATAATTAAAACTACTATTACTGAAGAATGAAGAAAGAAGAACAATCAAAGATACAGAAGACAGAAGAAAGAAGAATAATTAAAACTACTATTACTGAAGAAAGAAGAACTAATTAAAACTACTATTACTGAAGAATGAAGAAAGAAGAACAATCAAAGATACAGAAGACAGAAGAAAGAAGAATAATTAAAACTACTATTACTGAAGAAAGAAGAACAATCAAAGATACAGAAGACAGAAGAAAGAAGAATAATTAAAACTACTATTACTGAAGAAAGAAGAACTAATTAAAACTACTATTACTGAAGAATGAAGAAAGAAGAACAATCAAAGATACAGAAGACAGAAGAAAGAAGAATAATTAAAACTACTATTACTGAAGAAGGAAGAACAATCAAAGCTAAAGAAGAAGGAAGAACAATTAAAACTCAAAGAAGAAAGAAGAACAAACTAAATCTAATGAAGAAAGAAGAACTAGTTAAAACTACTACTACTGAAGAATGAAGAAAGAAGAACAATCAAAGATACAGAAGACAGAAGAAAGAAGAATAATTAAAACTACTATTACTGAAGAAGGAAGAACAATCAAAGCTAAAGAAGAAGGAAGAACAATTAAAACTCAAAGAAGAAAGAAGAACAAACTAAATCTAATGAAGAAAGAAGAACTAGTTAAAACTACTACTACTGAAGAATGAAGAAAGAAGAACAATCAAAGATACAGAAGACAGAAGAAAGAAGAATAATTAAAACTACTATTACTGAAGAAAGAAGAACAAACTAAATCTACTGAAGAAAGAAGAAGGAAGACTAATTAAAACTACTACTACTGAAGAAGGAAGAAGGAAGAATAAAGAAGAACCAAACTCAAAGAAGAAAGAAGAATAATAAAAATAAGAACTACAGAAGAAGGAAGAAGGAAGGATAATCCAAAACTACAGAAGAAGGAAGAATAACCAAACTCAAGAAGAAAGAAGAATAATTAAGACGACCCATATAAAACAAAAACCCCATAGGGAAAGAACCCCCAAAAAACCCCAAAATCAATGAATGCCCAAAAAAGAAAGTATAACACATAAAAAAACCATATCACTGTAAAACTGACAAAAAACTAAAAGTGTTAGCTGTAGTAAATATTAGTGCATTCAAAAAGTTATTGTGTAATGTGCATAAACAAATCTTCACAGTTCCCCCATGGTTGAATATTTCATATTAAAAACTAGAAAAAGACTAGTAAATATAGTAATAATTTACCATGGAAAGGTGTAAGTGATCAAATTATAACTAATAAACTTTAAGAAAGGTGCATGAGTAGCAGTACAAAGTAACAAACTTTAAGTTTTGTGAACAGTGCCTACTTTGATAATGAAGTAGTAATTTTACTAATAAAAAGCTACTAAAACTGTATGAACATTCCATAGAATGGAATATAACTTAGATAGCCAGGGTTATACTTTAAGAGGGGGCATAAATCTTATAAAATGGGGAATTACAGAACTAACTGTTTATGATGGAGTAGTAGAAGGTATTAACAATTATATATGGATCCAAATGTGGGGTTCTAATTAAATATAGCATTTAGATAAGTAAGGGTTAGTCATAAGAAATATTAGTATTATAATTGTTATTTTATTGTTCATGTTAATTTAGGAATGCATTATCTAAAATTAGATAACATTCCAATGTTGTAGAAATACTTTTTATTATGTTATTAGGTGATATACCAAAACAATGTTATTAAGAACACCAGTTTTATATATCTGGGTGTTATATTTTAATTGTATAATCTATAATTACTGTTATGCCAGATCAGAGAACTAATTTTTAATCAAATATATCAGAGTCAGAAGTCAGAGAAGGAAATAAAATAATTACATTAGTAAAACATTCTGCAAATAGCCACAATTCAAATCTAGGCAATATAATAAAGTTAAAATGCAGAATAATTAATAAACCTAATCTTATAAACCAGTCAAACTGACAATATTTAGGCAAGATACACCCAACATATTAAATACTATGTAAATCTAAAGATATGGTCATTCTATGAGTAAAATTATTTATATGTATAATGAAATACCATTTGAAACTGAAATAGGTTCACTAACTTTATCAGAAGGGGAATCATATACAACTGAATTATATGAAAAAACCATCATTAATATACTAAATTGCAATAAAATAAGTGAGAATTGATAATTATACAAATTTCAGATTTCATAGAATAATAATTATATTAGTTAAAATGGCTATTATTTACATAGAAGACAGGGAAGTATAATTTTAGGCCTACCTCCCAAAAAATTATAAGAAATAATTTTCAGATAAAACTTTGTAATACTAACTTAATTACTATCAAAATAAGTAGAATAGAATAGTGAAAACGAATATGTATTTTATATTTCAAACAGTTAAGTAATAACGAATTTACTTTATAAGCATAGTGCACGAAATTAAAGTGTGTCGGAAGTTATGGCAATTTTAAACAATGTCTTTTTAATATTAAATTGGCTAAGACGTTTCGGATGACGAAGGAAATCCACGCAGTTCATTATTATACATTGAAGAGCACACTTGACGTGAATATTTTATAAAACCCAACCTTAATGGCGATTACGTATAACTAAAGTTCGGAATCAGTTTTTGTGTAAAAATTAAATTTTAAACTATTCTAATCATTGTGAAGTGGTGAAGTTGCCCTATGAACTACATAACACCTATAAACAGCATCACATATCACTATTTAAACGAAATAACACTGGAATCACACCAAATACCAAGTGAATATTCGAGGTTAAACGGACACACATAAACACCAATTGATCTACTTATTTAACAACATTTTTACACCCAGTGACTTTTCCATCTTACTCCAGTGACATTAAACTATACCCAAGAAGAGATTAAACGATTACGAAGAGGATTTAATCGCAGAAGGAACATATTTATTCCACAAGTACTTTGTCAATGTTAGAAGGTGAAATCCACGCATGCGCCAGACGGCCACTTTGACTGATCTCATCAACACAACCAGTCGACTGTTTGCTGAACTGTGGTGAATAAAAATTATATATAAACTTTTATTATTACTAATTACCATTCTATTGTTTAATTTTAATACATTTTCAGCATTGTAAGTGTTATACTTTCTGACCCTGACCTTCTCTGGCTTTTTTATAAATAACCGTTAAAAGAACCTATATGTGTATAATACCAATATAAAAGTCATAGATCGACCGGACCTGAGTGAGTCGATACGGCATTATAACATTGTTTTCAATTAAGCAAATTCATTATTTTGTTGAATAAACGCTTGTTATCTAGTGAATTGAATTTGATTTCTTTAATAAAGGAATATAACCATTAATTAATAAAGAAAACTCGACAACCTTTAAAGGCAATATATGCGAATTACAACCTTTCAAGAGGAAGAAGAAGAGAGCTGTTCGCGCCTAATTCAAAGTGGATTGTCTTTTTAATAAATTTAACGAAGGGAAGATCATTACTAGAAGACACACCATACCATACTATTTATAATTACAATCAATAATCTCAATTTATTACTAAATTTTAAGAATATAAACACCTCGAAAACAATTATTTCAGAATTATAAAATTATATCACATTTCAAATTGCTACAACAACAACATACACCAAGAACATTTGATAACAGCATTATTTAGGAACATTACCAAATCGACGTCTCCCGGAGCGGAACGTCATTACTACACCTACGCACCATAAAAGTCAATCTGGGTAATATTATACCAGAACACCATTACAATTACAATTATATATTACCAAAGTGAAGACCAGCAGAGAGAGCCGAATGAAGACTAGAAGACATCATCTATATTACTACACACAATAGTGAGAGTACAATTCTCATACAACTACACATATTTTTATATTTGTATATTTTGTAATTTACATTAATATTACAAAATATACGAGGGTCATTCAATAAGTAAACAAACAAACAGCTGTGGAGCAAACAATTTTTTTCAGACAATACAATTTTTTTTTACTTTTCAACGTAATCTCCAGCAACGTCTATGCACTTGTCCCATCTCTTTACAAGCTTTTTTATTCCCTCAGCAAAGAATTCTTTACCTTAATGTCGAAGCCAGTTTTGGACTTTTTCCTTCACTTCTTCATTGCTGTTGAACTTGACACCACGCAAAGTCTCCTTGAGTGGGCCAAACAAGAAAAAGTCAGATCAAGGTAAGGGCTATAAGGGGGATGAGGCAGGATCTCCCAACTTACTTTTTTTATTGTTTCGAGCGTCAGTTTTGCCGTGTGTGGGCGGGCATTATCGTGAAGAAGAATCACACCTTTCCTCTGCCATCCCGGACATTTCTTCTTCAATGCAGGCTTAACTTTGTTCACAATCATGTCAGAATAGTACTGACTATTGATGGTACGCTGGTCTTGTAGGTAATCACAGAAAATTGGGCCTTGGGAGCTCCAAAAGATGGTTAACATCACCTTACCAGCCGATGGCTGGGTTTTGAATTTCTTTTTGGCGGGTGAACTGGGATGCTTCCACTCCATGCTTTGTCGCTTTGACTCAGGTTCAAAATAGTGAATCCAAGTTAGTGGTTATAGTGGTTCCAAATTCAAAAATCTTATAACAGACGCTGTTCTTCGAAAGTACTGTTCTCAAGAGGACACGCCATCGTAAATAAAACTATTGGTTATGTGTATGCAAAGTATTATTGAACAGCTGATCAAAACTCACAACGACGTTGCCAGGTAACAGTCCTGAAAGTTTCAATCAGCTGCTACAATTAATTTCTTTTCTACAACGGTTTGTCTGTTTACGTATTGAATGACCCTCGTATATGGGGGTTTTTGTAATAATGGCTTACTATTTTCATAGACCGCTTTTAAGTCTAATCTGGTAATGCAAATATTTGTATATTGTAACAGTACATATAACACCACATCCACCTACGTACTGAAAATTAATTTAAAGGCCACCACTAGTAAAAATACATTAAAAGGTCTAGAATACCACCATGAATACAGAAGAAGAAAGTACCATAAGTTTAAATAAGTGAAGCATCATTGAAAGGAATTCACTAGTAAATGCACCAATAAAGAAGAAAAGAAGAATAAAGACGAGACGACTGACATACTTTACCCAATAGATCAGTGAGAAGGACACAAGACAACAAAAGAAGAAAGAAGAATCAGTGGGAAGAACATGAGAACAAAAGAAGAAAGAAGAATCAGGGAGAAGAATACAACAATGACAACTTCAAGAAAGAAGAAGGAAGAAACAATGTGAAGAAGACAAGTGAAAACCACATCATGTATAAAAATGAACAATAGTGAGAAGGAGATCAGTGAAGAAAGAAGAAGGAAGATATCCAGACCAAACACAAGAACAAGGGAAGGAAATTGAAGTATAACAAACTAACATAAACCTTTGAAAGAATAATTGTATTAAGAAGAAAGAAGAAATGTTAATTAATTACATGATATAAATCCCTAAGCTGTATGGTAAAGTCAACACTGACCACAAGTCATTTAATGAATACATTCATTGTCTATGTGAAACACATTATTATAAATAAGGACTAAATATTGTAAATAAAGAGTCACAAGCAAACTGAATAAGGACAAGATAAGTTTATGATAGCTAAATGATGTGTAGTTATAGAATAAACAGAAGAATAGGTCCCAAAATAATGAATGACCAATTGTACAGTGGGAATGATGTTAATACAAACCCACTAATTAACAACAAATAAGACAATACAGGAGTAAACTAAATGTGAAATATTAATAACCAATAACCAATGTACAAACATGGAATGAAAACCAGTCGAATAGACTAATGTAGAAATACACAGCCATCAACAACACCTTACTGCTTACTGAACCTATAACATAACTAATCTGGGCATCCAGTTTTCAGTAAAACTTGATGAAAACTAAATCAAAACAATATTAAACCAAAATGTAATGAGCTAGGAAGTAAATAGAGCATACAAGGAATGTTTTGTACACTGTAGCTAATAGTATAACTGAATATACAAACTATATTTATGTAATACAAATATGACAATATGCTTGTAATGGCAAAGAGACATTATGCAACCAAAATCATGTTATAAACACAATATTCGAAGAAAGTAACTCAACTAATGACCTGATGTCAGACAGAATACTGTTCAGATGAGCAAATGCAACCAAAATAACTATCTAAATAATTTATATAAATGTAATTACAACTAAACCATGGTAACAGTTAGCTGCAAGTAAAGTTTACAGCCACTAAACCTAGATAATAACAGAATCAAATGCAGAGTGAACTGCATCACAATAACAATAAGATCATTGTGACTATTTTAATTATCAATTAGAGAATAATGCGAATAATATGTGTAGGATACCAAACATACAACAAGGTAACTCCATATAGGCATGACAAGCCTAATTAATAAATGATAATTAAGGCACTAAACCAATAATGTAGGGAAAAGAACACTGTCAGTAGTGACTTAACCCATCGATGTTTAACTATACAATGTTAGAATTCAATTAAATATTATTATTGCTAGGGAATAAGAAAAACAAAAATGTATAACAATAGGTTTAAGTTCGAATCTATTAAAACGGACATAGTGTTAATATTAAGGCATAGTTTTAAGTGAAAATTGTACAGTAGTTTAAGAACGAGATATTACCATAGAAAATGGAATAAAAACAATATAATATTAATGGCTTAATGGACACTAAGTATAAATACTAAGTGCGAAGTCAGCTATCCCTAATCAGAAATATATGATAAGGGGGTTCAAATTAATCGTCTTTAAAAATCATGAACAATGAGGGTAATCACAATGTCATCAGTACAATTATAAGGAAGATATTGGACTTTTAAGAATAATTGTATTATGCTGTGCCCTTTCGCGTGGGTATGTAAGCCACGATTTCTTAATCTTGTTCCCAAAAACTGACGCCGTTGGAAGCGTCTGTTTTGACGAAGTCTACCGTAAATAAACGAATTAAAATAAACTGACCAATCAGAGCTTATAAAAAATCCGAAATTCATCATTCCGAGAGAGGAACCAGAGACAGTCTTTCAACATCAACGAAGCGAGCTGCATGCTCGTCGTCGCTCCAGAAAAACGTGCTTTTGACAGCAACCAGGCGTAAACAACGTTAACCTCAAACCGAGATATAGGTTACATACATTGAAGAATCAGTGGAGTATATTTCTAAGTGTACTTTATTCGGAGTTAATGCGCATAGGAGTGGGTGCAGTGCAGTGATAAAATTTAATTAATTAATTAATAAAAAAGAAATTTTAATTAATTAAAAAGTGTTAATAAGAAAAAGTGTAACCCTTCGAACGACAAGATACGCAAGTATTCATACCCACAGCTATAATGTTATGATTATATGATAAGAAAGATAACTGAACGCTAAAAGCGATTCAAATTAACCTATAGTAAACAATTAAATTCCCTATTCTTAAAAGAAGGGATCTGATGAATACAAATAAACAATGTCGAAGTTGAACGATTTAAGTAACGACAATTTCAACTATTTGTATACTATAAATATTTAGAATAAGTAAAGACATTGTACTATCAATGAAGAGTGTATGTGCTCTTATGCTATTAGCAGATAGGAGTATGGAATATTTTGTTGCTAAATTTAAGTAAGAGTTACGCCAGAGAGTGATAACTACAATAAATGAATTATCGTTACCTGAAATAGGAATATCCAATTTTAAAGATGGTCTTAGTCCCTGACACTGGATCATAACAATTATAATCAATTATTAATAACTAGGTAACCACTTTTAACCAAACAAGGTTGCACTAAATGATATTTAAAGCATATGCCTAACCATGAACAGTCGTTCATATTTTATCTTTTTTAATTAACAATCAATGAATTCTTATCTTATATGTTTGTTCTAACCGTAGCAATTATCTCAAATAAGTGTATTTTTCAGTAGTGTATTTTTCAGTCTAAAAGAACCTACTACTTTTATTATTATAATTATTAATGACATTTCAAGTCGAATAATACGACATAACCTGTATGTTTGTCAACACACATATTGTAACTAACCAGAGGCAGTCATGCCAACTTGAGCTCATCAATTGTTTTAGAGTCAATGTTCACATTTAAATATTAATTGTTAACCAGAAGGAAGAGCAAAACGTATTATTGTATTAAATTTCATTGTGTTAGAATTGAATAAATAACCATTATTATTTTTATCATTGAAAGAGTTGACCTTTATTGTATCAGTAAATACAGCTTAGAGGAGAAGAACGAGGCGGTTGGTACCATGCTGAAAGTGCGAATCATTCAAATCGAGTGATTTTATATTTTGTTTACCACCGTACTGACCTATATATTAATAATATTATAAAGTATGAGTTACCATGAATGTCATGTCTATGTATGTGTATGTTAGTATATAGGAAGAAAACTGCTGATCTTCTCACCACCGCTGATCAACGAAGAGTCGACGGAACTTCGATTGGAATAATTCTAAGCAGTGAATATAATACATATAATTAAACCATTTAAATCGACAGCTAATACGTCGAAAGAGTGTAAGTAACCGGCTTATTCAATCCTGGATTCAACAATAGGTTGAATTGAGGGGAATAAGTCACTAAACAGATAAATAATAATAAAATACGATATTGAATAATAATAATTAGCCGAGTGCAAGACCCATTTTAAGTAAAAACAACCCAGAGACTACTACTTAATAATAAATATAAATAATTATAAACAGAGACGGATCTCGTCTTATAATAATTTTCATACGTGAGTGAGGATATACATTATATACCGGTAGTTTATATTTAATATTAATTTTTTATATTGATATAAGTTTATATTACACTTTTTATGCGATTTCAAATTCATACTGTAAGTTTATTTCCAGTGTGCGATTCACCATTTTATTACCTACTACACTTCTAAACACGGATGAAGATGGAACATGATCGGGATTTACGTAAAAATTCATATTTGAAGTAAACTATTTGCATAATCGAACATGCGTGGTAATCAGAATATAAATGTCTGCTTCATATTGTATTTTAATACTATGTTTTTAAAGTACGAAAATCTACAACGTTTAGAAGAGAATTTCACTAAACAGCAAGTAATGAATATATATTGGCATTTTACAAAATAATAATAGTTACGTATTTGATTAAAGCTTTTTTTAACAAATAAGTCAAAACCTTCCGATTAAACACAACATGTCAGCTATTAATTTTTATTTTTATTTAAACAATTACAATAATTTAATAACTAAACAAATAAATTAAAAAAATTTTATGAAAGCAGCACTACTTGATTGAACAATTTTATTTATGAAAGCAAGAGTGTTGTATTTGTTCACATTGAAATAAATTTTGCTTTCTACCTTTACACTTAGTTACAAATTAACAATTACGTGATATTTAGGAAACATAACACTGTAAGAAACAAAAAACAAAAATTTATACAATTAAGTTATATATTTTTCTGAAATCTGTAAAATGGAATTCTGAATTTACGAGCAATAAAATTAAGCTTACGATACAGTGAACCAAAGGGCGTCTACCAAAAAAAAAATACTTCTTTTTTCGGATGGAAATCCAGAACACATCTTTCTCGACGTCTTTTTGTGATAAGTCTGTCTGTCTCCTGTCTGTCTGTCTGTCGCTCTCTCTCTCTCTCTCTCTCTCTCTCTCTCTCTCTCTCTCTCTCTATCATTTTCTTTCCAATTAATAAAAGGAATGATACTCCTATTACTATGAGTAATCTGTCGTCTACATATTGGCTAGATCTAGATCCAGTAAATAAAGAATCGACCACAATATGAACTGAATAAAGTTCCCTTTCCTGCTTGTTGATAAAGTAAATGGTCGGCGTCGTAAACTTAATCCCCGATTGTAAATTATTTTGTAACTTGTATAATAGAACTGCATAGTTCATGTGTTTTTACGAATTTGCGATTTCGGAAAAGATAAGTGCTTCAATACATAAGTGCTTCGGTACTGACTTGATCGCGTACTTAAAACGGAATACCCCTTTTCTGCATCTGACAATACGGCATACTTTGAGTAATTAGATATCGGAGGCTGACGACAAACTCTTTTGTTTAGGACCTCGATTTCTTCCGTCCATTTGTTGGATTGATAGAAGGGTATCTCGAAGACGGAGATAAAGAGATGTAGGCTACTGTTTATCATCACTATGTTTTCCAGGGTGGCCTGCAGGCTTCATATGAATGATAACGTCATTGTCTTGTAAAATGTTCAATGTTCGCAGCCAGGCGGAAAGAAGATCTATTTGCGGTTCCGTCGATTCACAAATGGAATTGGACGACCCAATCTCGCGAACGATTGGACATTTTTTTATGCGTAGTGCGGAACTCGGCATTCCAAGTTTGGTATTGCACATTCCAACACCTAGTAACATTAGTCCTTGAAATCAAATTCTATTGCTTAGTGAGTTTGCTAACAAAGTAGCCACGTTTATTTCCTCACTGTACAGTCAGTCAAATACACAAGAGACCTTTTATACTTCAGATTATTAGACTTTCATCAGGACCTGGATATAAAACCTATACAGTAATTGTCTAATTGTCTGTCTACACGGTCTGCCAATAAATAATTTGTAATTAAAGTTAGCGATAAATGTAATCTAGTTGTAACACTGGCAAATCAAGTGTTTGACGCGGGAAAATTAGACAACCTTGTATTTCGTTATATATGTATAAACGAGCCACAAAATTTATCTGTAAAATTAAATAGCTGTGTAACGCACGAGGTTATCAACAGGCAACTTGCCAAACTGTGAGTCCCGGTTGCTCTTATCGCAACGTATTCCGAAATTTCTGGAATCAGAACGTATCACAAAGTTATCTATATAATATACCTTAATTGTTTTCGTGATGCATTTGTAGATTACCTTCACATGTGATTCGCAGTCACGTGTGTGTGTCTGTGTTTACCGGCTATGATCCACAATATTTACTTCTATGCTGGAATATACAAAGGAAGTCAGACAGAAGAAAGGGTAAGTTTAAGAAAGAAGACGTCTTTTTTTAAGACTGGTTTGTAACTCTCCTGTATTGAGTACGTGCTCACGTTATCACTCTGTCCGTCTGTCTACATTTCACACTGACACACACACACACACACACACACACACACACACACACACACACACACACACACACACACACACACACACACACACACACACACACACACACACACACACACACACACACACACACACACACACACACACACACACACACACACACACACACACACACACACACACACACACACACACACACACACACACACACACACACACACACACACACACACACACACACACACGCACACACACACAAATAAGAAGTATCATGGGATTCCCAAGGCCGATACATAGGGCGGAGGGTCCGATGCATCTGGGTGTCAAATGGGTTAATCCGTCTTGCGTTTACTAGCATTATTATTTCAGATTTTTCAAGAAACCTGCATCAGTGTGAATCGGTTCTGATCGAGATTCTGAACATAACATACGTGAATTCTCTGGTATAAACGATTTCTTTGCTAGGCTACGGTATATCAAGTAAGAATCGGTGTCGAACATTTTCAGCACGGTCAGAGCAATAAGCTGTGAACACTGTGCAACAGGTGCGGTCATGTTCACCTCGCGAAACGACTTACAAATGGAATTAATATTGTACTGCTGTCACCTCAAACTTAACGTTATCCGTGATAATAGAAGGATATCCCTGTAGGGTTATAGACACTTTTAGTTTTGCGGAGGTGTAAGCTCAAGACACCAAAGCAGCAATAACTATTAATTTACATGAATCGTAATATCGTGAATTCCGAATTCACAAAAAAAAAACACCATAAACGACCCTAAGAGCAGAATATGGATCTGCAAAGACTGCGGATACACAGCTCTTTTGTCGGAAATATTAACTGTATTAATCATTGTTCCGGCAAAAGAAGTCTAGAGATACCTAGATATCGGTGGCAGTCGTGGAAGCTGGCAAGATCGAGGTGCCTGTGTCTTGACAGGAAAGAAGAAGCAGGTTTAAATTAACGATAAATTTACGTTCGTACTGACTATAATTACAATAGTTACGTGAATGTTTTACATCCTTGTTTATTATTTCCATGTTCAGTAAGAAAATGGAAATATAGTGATCGCGAAAAAATCGTGTTCGAGATAAGGGCTGATTCTGATTGTACTACCATCAAAACATGAAGAAAAGTCATTTTCCGAAATGTATCTGTGTATATGTAGAATTTTTCTATGGCGAACGATAACTGCCGCAAATTCAAACAGAATCAAATCATTATTTGCATATGTACCCAAGTTGTAGAGGACTCAAAGCCTGTTGATTTTGGTGAAGATCGATTAAGGGGGAGGGGTAGTTTACCTGCAACGTTTTACATTTAAACAAGAGTAAAGTACTTAATTTTGAATAATAAAATACCATGAAAAGAAGGTTATAATAATCTACTTTAGACATGTAGATGAAATATCTATAAACGAAAAGGGTACTCGAATGGGAGGGGGTAATTCTTCGAAAACCACCTTTTTGATGTCGAATGAAGTTCTTCATTTTGAAGAATAAGATACATTAGTAATTACATATAATGCAACTATTACTCAATAAAAGTGTAAATATCAAATATGGGGTTGTTAGGTTAAGGGGCTGGGGTAGTTTACCTGCATTGTTTTGTGTTTTTAACTCGCGTAAAGTACTTAGATTTGACAAATAAGTGCCCTGAAAATAAAGTCATGTTAATCGACTGTAAAATGGTAAATCAGATATCTACAAATGGAGAGGGTAGTTGAAGGAGGAGGGGGTGATTTTTTGAAAATTACTTTGCTGATATCAAGTAAAGTTCGAGTATTTAGTTTTGAAGGATAAGGTACTTTAGCAATTACATGTAATAAAACTATTACTCTATGAAATGTAAATATCATTAAAGGTGGGGATCGTTTGAGGAGGAGGGATGATTATCTGCGCAGTTCAGTTTCTTTATAAGAATAAAGTACCTAATTTTTGTAAATAAAGTGACTAGATAATAACATTATATTAAACGACTACCCCATAATAAAAAATGTCTATAAATAGTGAAAATAATTTGAGGATAGGGGATATTTTTTTATAGAAGTTATCAGAACCCAATTCAAGTAAATGATTTTAAATATAAATCTTAGAACATGGAAGTCATGTATGGTTTTCCATATCCATTTAAAAGAAATTAAATTGGAAAACGTAATTTGAAAAAAATTATGCGGAAAAATGGATGGTGAAATATAGAGTCAAAAAAATTAATTCGGAATAATGGTCAACTGGAAATTTACATTACAAAAAACAAATTCAACAAATTTCGAAAACGAGAGCCAATTTTCGGCTTTAAAGTATGGTGGATTCGAAGCTAACCTACGGTAGGCATACTATGATGCCATTCGTTTTGTCTTGAATCGAACATAAAAGAGATGTTGAAATCTGACTGCAGCATTGGAGATTCAATAATCAATAATTATGCTATAGTGTAAAAATTATTACATCTGTAGCCACTAAGCATTAACATTGTCGATATCACTATTAATTACTTAATAATTCAACACTAAATATTAAACCTGACAGAATCACACCGGTTTGTATAGCATTGTATCAAATATAAATATCTGTATACCTGTATTAGCGTCAAACATATTAATAATGTTATGACGGTCTACTGATCGTCGTATGGTACAGTGGGAAACAAAATACAAGGCACCAATTAAGTCACTAATCACCAGCTGTAATTATCACAATTAAACAGTTTGTAATCAACAAGATAGTCTCTTACAACAAATCAAATAAAAACTGTTCACATGCAATAATAATTTAACGAGTATAAAACACAGTTGTATTACATTTGTCCCGCACAAATATAAAAAACACTTCGCCACAATACTTCGAACCGCACTGGAATATATCGCAACTCAAACTGAAACTAAACGCCGCTGACTGCCTACATTTATACCCCGCTGAAATACCAGAATATTCCATACTACGCGTCAAGAACACTACTAGAAAACACCAGAACGTAATTGATTGCGGTCTTGCACACAGTTCGCGTGGACTGGTGAAATCTGGATCAGTGTCGGACGCGTAACAAGTGACAAGTAATTTTCCTTCATTTCAAAGTAGCAGCAATACTTACGCGCACACACATTACAGCCGGATTCCACTGGAATAGCCGAGAAACACGTAGATTGTTTTGTAATGGTGTAACACATTTTTCGCATTACGTAACAATACGACAGTCTTCTATCAACATATGTACATTGACGTCATTTGTTTAAACAAAGAATTAGGTGTTTAATAAAATTTTAAATTTTAAGTCAAAATTTGACATTACTGTTTTTCTCTTTGCTCGCTCCATTATTAGAGAAACAATTCGTTTTGTTCCGCGTATTTAACTTACGAGTGTTAGAGCCTGTGCATAGATGCTTTTTGTGTTTTCTTATTTTGCTTCAGGGACTCATTTCTAAACACAGTAACGTACCAAAAACGATTGATTTGTACATGGAGCGTTTTCTTATGAAAAAGTAACTGCCAGAAATTTATAATTAATTTTGTTATATTTGTTTTTTTTTTAATAAATTCATTTGTAAATTTATTCTAAGATATTTAAATTTATTTTATTCTGCCTATTGTTGAACTTTTTCCCATTGACTTTTCTTCAATAACTGACACACATTTTATTTAGAATCTGCGAACAAAAATATTTTTTTCTAAAACTTTGGTACCACTTAACATATTCTGAATGTGTTAAAATTGTGAGTACTTATATACTATAGCACCGATTCTCTCTCCCTCCCCCCTCTCTCTCTCCCCGACACATACACACACGCGCGCGCGCGCGCGCGAATTTTATTGATACGTATCAATTCGATGACGACATTAGTTAACGATTCTGTGGGTCAAGACATTCTAGCGGAACCTAAACCTACAACTAAGTCTACACACCGGTACTAATGATCTATCTTTAGAAAGCATTTTAGGAAGAAGAAGCTGCCTGACTTCTGAGAAACAAGGCCGGACCTTGCCGGTTAAAACAAACAAGCCCAATTATGTGTATCAATGTGTATTGGCACACACATGCGCGCGCGCATACAGATTTGAAACGTATTAATTTTAAACGTTCAATATCAACATTCCTCCTACCCACGTTCAGCCATTTTGCTTTTAATATTTCTTCAAAAATTCTAAACACACTCGAAATAAAACTTCCAGAAGGTAAATGTTTTTGTTCTTAAATGTAATTATTCTATCATGAAACTGAATGATGTTCAAATGTGTAAAAATTATTTGCAAAAACAGTACTATGCCAAAAATCTAATGTTCGACAATGAGTTGATGAAATTTTGAAAACTTGTGCGTACGTAATTTTTTATATTCTGATGGTAGTCGTGGTAGTATAGATGCCTATACACGTTATTAGTCTTACCGAAGAAATAAAACAATATATATGCCTGAGGCTAAAAACAATAACCATCATTATCGTGAAACAAATCAGAGAAAAAATTAATACATTATTGTATGCATGTCAGACTGGACTAGCAGAGAAGTTTTAAACTGTTGACATGCGGCAGGGAAAGTTCAATAATAACTTCTTTAGTAAATGGGAACCCGAAAACTAGTTGCGATCAGAACTCGAGACCCTGTCGCTGAGGTTATGAGGACTGAGTTTGGAATCCTAATGTTGCAGCCCTCTGGAGGTTAAAAGTTCCGAGAACTCACTGGAAACAAAATATCTTCAGGACTAGGGTCCCTGGCGAAGTGTCAAGGGCGTTCCTGTTGAATTCTGCGGAGTCTGGAAGCGTGACTTTATTGATTTAAATTATACATGCTACAACTCTTCTGAAGTCAAGGACCAGCAATTAAACGAAGAATAAACCTACTAAACATTCCTAATTACGAAAAACTGGCGTTTTACTGTACGTGGATTTGGAGATCTCAGTTAATCCACAAAAGAAATGACTCAACAAACAAAAAGAAACGTATAGTAATGTAGTCAGATAAAGACTATAAACATAAACTTACTCAGTTTAATTGTGTTTAAGCAAATCAGTTGGGATTTATTTCAACGAAGCGCAACTCTTAGACTACAAATACTTAATAACTTCTTTAAAAGATGGGTGTGATGTATTGTAGACACTTGAATTTCTAACTGACGGACTTTTGCTATCACAGAAAAAATATAAGTGAGACGTTTTGGCCACACAAAACGGCAGCCGCCTTCAGGCTAATTACAAACTAATACATGTAAAGAAATAAATAATACTGTAACAACGAGTTGCGATAGAAAGTCAACGTTATAACAGTACTTTACATAATTTATAATCAAAAGATTAAATAATACAAATAAATACTTACTATGAAAAAACACACAACACTCACGAAACACAAGCACAATGCTCACGAACATTTTGACACCACAAGGTCAACAAAACACTGAGACTGGGTGTCTTAGCGATTACGACGATGTAATTAGATCCTTCTAATTAGCTGTTGTTGCTTTTTAAGATGTTCCTTAAAGTTTAAAGTGATTTTATAGTAATGTCTGAGTGTAATTAACCGAACAGAAAAGCCAGAGGGACCTAATAGACGACGTAAAAATTTTAATACGAAATTTGTTTATAGATTGGACGAAAACTAATGTGTTAAATTAAAATTCTTGTAATTACATTTTTTCAAGAAACACGAACCATGATAACCAGAACACACACACACACACACACACACACACACACACACACACACACACACACACACACACACACACACACACACACACACACACACACACACACACACACACACACACACACACACACACACACACACACACACACACACACACACACACACACACACACACACACACACACACACACACACACACACACACACACACACACACACACACACACACACACACACACACACACACACACACACACACACACACACACACACACACACACACACACACACACACACACACACACACACACACACACACAAAACCAATATACACAATAATAGCAGAATTATATCTGTAATATGGAGTGTTAAAAAGGAATGGGCCAAAAGTCGTTCGGATTAGGACGACTCTATATTTTGGCAAAACTTATTGTCATCATCAGCGTCTGTTCACGGGCAAACAGAAATATAAAGGCCTACACATAAAATGAGTTTTTTGTGTGATTTTGTACGCATACGTTACAAAAAGAATAATTATAACGATTACGAAAATGGAGTTGAAGATATTGTGGTGTTACTTTTAATTAAACAAGTATACTCAGTGAAATTAGGACTTTATTTTTTAAGTATGAATACCGACTCATGATCTCAGGGAAAGAAGGCCTAGCACAAATAAATTATTTTTTCGAACAAACACATTAACTCAATTATTCTAGTAGTTCCTAAAAAAATACAAAAATTAATTAACATTAGTTTATCTTGAAATATTTTAAGTCATTTAGGTTCTGATTGGTTAATTCCAACTCACTCCACTACATGTACTGCTGTTCCATCATCAACCGTAAACAGACAAAATGGCCGACTGCTTAAGTATGAGGCCGCAACGTAATACAATTAAAAGTATTTAGTTTACAATTAAATCTACGTGTTAATGTTTCTTTTACCCAATTTAAACTTGATGGTATTTTGAAAACTAATTTGCTTGTGTGAACACATAATGTGTGAGTATTTTCTCTGTCACTTGTTTTCACTAACGAAGTGTATTGTGCAGTTTCTTGGTTATAATTTTATTGGGATAATTTGAAAACAGTGTATGTGTGAATATCTTATTACTTATTAGCTGGTAATAAGTCGTTAAATCTTAATCTGATTTATTGTTTCCTTCTATTATTTTGTTGATTGTTAAATTATACTTTTTTTCTTATAGGTTACGTTTGTAAATCCCTTGTTTACTTATTCACTTCTTGATGACTAATTTAGTTATTTTGTAAGCTCAACTCTTGTTCTTAGAATTGTTATTAAATTATTAATTACTTCTTTCAATTTTTTCAAACGTGCTTCTTACTAGGAGTTTGCTCAAAAGGTTAAAATAAGAGTGAGTTTTTTTCTTGAAATTGTTGTGTATTACGTAATTTCTTCTTCTTACCTTGGCATAGTAGGCTACTGTGTTACAATACAATGTTTTTTAATTATTTATTTTGTCCACTACAGAATCTTTTATCTTCAAAGTATAAGTTAACTAAATTTATTTTTATGTAATTTACACTATTTTTGATATTTTACAATTATTACACTTATAAAATGACGTAACTTATACTACATAACTTCACATAATGTCTGTGATCACTTGATTAGCCTATGCTTTATTTTAATTTTTATTTCCTACATATTGCTTCAATGTTTAATAAATAAAGATTCACTGAATTATGAGGATTTAAAATATTACACAGATAAATTTAAGTTATTATAATTATTATTATTTCAAAATATTTACAAAATTTCTCTAATTACACTACAGTTTCACACTTCACAAATCTAGCTTGGCCTAAAGACTTTTTTACTTTTTAAAATGTAACAACTTTACAAAATTCTAAAAATGTATATTATTTTAGTGAGGTTAATGTACTGTTGTATACGTCTCTCTAATTATAATGTTCGTATAAATTACACTCATTTTATATGTATTAAGTTATTTATTTACTGCACGTGTACATGTCCTAATAATAACAATAAATTTTGTCGTAAATTTTGTGTAGTGATCATAAGATAAATATGAGTTAACGTCACATAATATTTGTAACAAGACTTTATAAATAAATGAACTTTTGTCAGGCGATTTATGGCCCAATTTATTTATTGACACGCATTTTGTTGTATGGAATATTGTTTGTATGCGTATTTTCAGTCTTGTGGTCGTTGTTTTGAATATTATCTTAAATCAAAAAAGTTGGGCAGGGCACGGTTCTTGATAAAATACAGAAAGGCAAAAACAGAATACAGAACAAACAATATACAGAGACAGCAAAGCTTTGAGAACAAAATATATAAGGAAGGAACGTTACAGGTCTGCATGATACACCGTATGGGACAGGTACATAGCTAATATTTTGTTTGGTAGAGTGTCAGATGAAAGGGAAATTTGAAGTCTGAGATTAATTTTTGGAAAAGTTCGGCAGGTAGATCAAGGTGAAAAGTATAACAAGCAAAAATATGATAAAACTCGTAAATGTTACGTACTAAGCGATGTCAGCAGTAAAATGTATCAGCGGCATGTGTAATTCGGACGTGTACAAAGAATGCAGCTGTCCAAATAGAACTTGTAGTTGTCAATACCAAGGAATGCTAACAAGTTTTGAGAGAGTAGCGTACGAAACAAAGGGGACGGACAGACTGCCTGTAGAATGTGAGGTAGAGACGGACAGAAAACAGGAATCGAAAGATGCAGAATGCTTTAAAGCGATAACAAGGACCGATTTAAATCTATCGTTGGTCATATCGCTGAGCAACACTTTTCAACATACTTTGTACATCTAAGCTAACAGTCTAACTAACCAAAACACACACACGCGCGCGCGCGCGCGCGAACGATACGATCACATTCGGTGCGCTGACAAATCGGCACGTGAGACTAGTTCTGTTAAGTGTGTGTGCTAAACGATGACGTTTGTCACAGGCCCGTCTTATCAGATTTATTAAATTCATCAGCAATATCCTTTAAGGCTATAACCTGTAATTATATACGGTTGTTGGATATCAGAATCAATTACAATGACGGTATCAGTCTGCTAACATCATAGATATTGTACTAATTAATCGAACTGTGATAATTCAAAGTGTTTGCTCAGCTGATTATTTCAGACTTAATTTCTAAAAAGAGATTGCAGGCACTGTCTTGAAAAGATAATTTTTTCCAACAACATTTTGTCGCCAATTATCTTGAATTTAGTTTACATTAAACACTTTTTATTTTAATTTTGGATTAGAACGCACCATAGCCTACTCATTTTAACCGGGTATTTCGTTTTCTTGGTGATTGCTGTTGAATTTTGACTTGTCTGCTTGTAAGTAGACTTCAATTCCTCAACCTTATTTTCTTTCAAGGGGTTCTAACGCGTTGGCTATTACGATTTTATTAAAAATTAGGAACTTTGTGACGTATGTAGTAGGCTAAACTAGAAGAATTCTGTTCAATAAGATCTGTCTCATGAAAAACATTTTTTTTTTAAACAATCTAAAACCAGGGGTGAGAAAAATGGATTGTTATACATTGTTCATGGAAAAACAATATTGTTTACGGCAGTATAAAAACAAATCGTTTTATAAGGTTAAAATTATGTTTTGTATGTTATTCACAGTCGACAAAAATAGAACAATACTTACTGGACTAATGTAGCTTGGAATAGCATGCTCATTACGTCTTGGACATGGCAAGTTGTGTGCCTAATACGAAAGTGGCCTTTATACTTTACCAAGTCGTGCAGTATCTATTATCGATGTTTCTATTATTTGGATCACGATTAGCTGTCGTCATGGTAACAACTAACATAAAACGAATCAGGAAAATTATTGGTATATTATTTTTCGCGTTATCAGATCAAATCAGCAAAATTAAAGGAAGCGTGCATTTGATAAACCGATCAAAACTTCAATTCTTTTAAGCCGAAAACTACAATGAGTGTAGGCCTACTAAACTAGGAATATTAATTACGTTCAAACTATAATCACCAGTCTGCTTTAAGAAAATTTTTGAACGATGTTTTTCTGAAATTGTGTAATTGTGATTATATTTTCCAGAAACAAATATGAAATTGTTCTATCACGTCATGTTCTTTTAGGATTTAATGTTGAAAATATTACTATAAATTGCATTTATTAAACTAGTTGTGATAGACGTTTTGTCTAAAAAAATATTATTGAGCTCTTAATTATGTTTTAATTTGTATATGTAGCTCAATTAAGTATAAGACATAATAGCTGCTGTAATTTAAACAACTATTCATGAATAGGTCAATATTAAAAGGAAAACTAATAGAAAGTTTTTACAAAATCAAAGTATAAATTAATAGAATTCATGTATTTGAACTAAAGTAGTTTTTAAATTTTCCATAAGATCAGAAACATAAATAAAATATAAGAAAGATATAAGCAATTAATGTTTTCGTTCTTTCTTTTTCTCTAGAAGTAAGTTTTTCAATTTTTTCTCTGGCGGGTTGAAATTACCCTTTCTTGATTTTCGAGCACTTCCTACCTGCACCAGTATGTGTTCCACCATCATATAAGTCTATATGTGTTCCACCTTCCTTGGTATCTTTTCTGCATATCTTTTATGCCTTTTGTGATAAAATTTCTCGCCTTGTTCTTAATTCACATCTCTAATGTTATCTGGGAAAAGTCCGTTTCAGAATAGAGGAAATGGATCTTGTACTCATATGGCAGCCTAATTTCTTCATACATGTAGTTTTGGAATTTGTATTTTTCCATGGACTTTGAAAAACTGTGTTAAAGGAAACCCCACAGCCGCTTTGTTTTTCTCTGCCACAGTCATGGTGTTCTGAAGAGCGCTGTCTTTTATAAGTGTTCGTATTTGAGGGCTAACAAAGATCCTTTCTTTCATCTCTTCACTTAATACTTTTGGAAACTTTGTAGTCAGGTATTGAAAACAAGCTCCATGTTTAGGGAATTTTTGTAAATTGTTTAATTATATTCAGTTTAATGTGCAGGAGAGGAAGTAAAACATCTTCCCTTTTACTGAGGGTTTTATTGACAATAGGTTTTGTTATGTACCTTACATGTTTTCTTTCAGGCCATTTTGTTAACTTTTGTGCATTTAGCACAGCTATCCCACTCACACATGAAGCAAGGCATTATTGTATAACCAGTTTCTTGTCTAAGTAGTATTCCTTCGATTTTTAAATCTTCACAAACATTCCAGGAATGTCTTACATAGTTCATGTTTTCTAGAAGAACATTTATGCTTTCATAAGATTCCTTAAGATGAACAAAAGAAGCGTTTGGGATAAATCCATACAATTTACCACTGTACAATACAACTTCTTTGAGGTTTCTATTTGAGGAATCTGTCAGACTGTACTGGATCCCTAAACAATTAATCAAGACATTCTCCTTACTACAATAAAAGATAGACCTTTCCTCTTGAAAAAATTAAGAAAACCTTCTCCCTACGTATATACCACGAAAATGATGTGCCTGGGGACTATAAGCTAAGAGCTTTGATCTTGAATCAAGTAGCTCAACAGCTTTTTTAGAAAGGTTTAAGTTTCGTGTTAGATCACTGAGTTAATGTTGATTAAACATCTTAGGGACGGAGTCATCACTTGGATAATTCTCATCAGATCGAGTATCATTTTCATGAAAAGAACTGCCATCTGAGACTATTTCTTCAACATTTGAAGGTGGAGTAGGCACTGGGAGTGTCTCATCATGTGTTACAGGCCTAATAGCTAAATGGATATTTGGATACACAACATTTTTCTTGCTTTTTGCATTATAGACGTCAGTGTTAGTAATACAAAAATAACATAATTTCCATGACTTTTGGGCTCTATCTACATCATGGGAATTGAAAAAGAGGGATCTCTTTCTTCCCATAACTCCATAATCTCAATGCTTCCACACATGTTCAACAAACTTGACAAAGGGTCCAAATTTTGCCCTGTCCCAGATCTTAATGCCAAAATATGCAAAGTAGGCTTGTTTAACAAACCTTGTAATATCTTGTCCCTGTATTACAATAACACAACTTCCACAAACGTAACAGAATAGTCTGTATTATTTAAGCACTTATGTCATTTTGTTGACAGCCGTACCAAAACCAATAGAAAATTAGTATCACTATCGCAAGAGTTTAAGTGTACAAAGACACTTGATGGTAATCTCGTGGAATTAGTTCATAAGATTTATGGTTGTGAAGACATGACTGAAACTGAAATTTCCTCGTGGGTTAACAGTGATATTGAACGCGCCCTCACTGACCAAGAGATGATAAAAATTGCAGCCGAAAAAGAAGAGCAAGCATCCAGTTATAACGAAGATGATCCAAATTCAACACAAGAAAAATGCATTACACCAGAGGAAGGATTTAAGGTATTAGAGGTATATTACATAAGTCTGTACTACACTGTATGTTAGCACGATGTAGTGAAAATTTGATCTATAAAAATGATAAAAATCTTAAAAATATTTGTAACTTTTTCGTTGGTGACAATGAACTATGTTGAACAACAAGAAAACGCAACAGTAGCTGACGTAATGTTCATTAAGAGGTGGCGTGGTAAAGCGGATGGGATGGGATGGATGGAGCAATTTAGAAAAAACAATCTACTATTAACAAATATTTTGAAAAACCCCCGTATAGAGTTAAAAAATACTGTAGTTATTTATAAGTATTGTATTTATTTTTGTTTTAATTGTAGTGTTAAAGAGTAGGCCTACAAGATTGTACATTATAGCGCAATTTATTTAAAATACCTTAGTAATATTTTCCCTCATGTCCGGAATTCTCCAATATACGGAATGCGTCCCGCCCACAATATTCCGGTTATGGTAGGTTCTGCTGTATTCCGAGTTTATAGTGGTATTGGTGATTAATTTTCTATCAACAATATTTTTTAACAAAACAATATTTTATGACGTTTTCAGATCTGTAAACGGAGAATACATTTTATTAAAATAAAACGATTCTGTGACCCATGGGCGTAATTTGGGGCCTACCTTTTGGGGGGAGGGGCAGGGTAAAGTTTCATAAATTCAAGTGTGTAGTGAGACCATCTATATAATAAAATAAATAAAATATATTATATACAAAATTAGAAAGTTTAGTAATAATTCTTAGTTAGTAAACGAGGGACAATTTCATTTTTTAATGATCAACAAACCTTTCTTCATAAGTAAAATAAGTTGTACTTCCAGTTATGTTTACCTAGAACAAATATTCTGTAGGCCTATAAACATAAACAATTTTAGTTCTTCCAATTCTTATACCCAGTTTTCGTAAACGCATCCTCTCCCTTAGGCACACTGTCACAAAATGCTCGGCAGTAGTAGGAGTAAGCCGAATCAGTCACAACACAAAGAAATTTTCAAATTGCCAGTCAGGCAATTTTCAAAGAAATTAAGCCGTGTTACTCCTTTGCGTTTCTAATTTCCCATTTCCCAGCACTTATCAACACACAAAACCAAAACAATCACAACAATAACGAATTAAGAAAGAGACAAGCAACGTGTACTTTAACGGACTACGTACACGACCGAGTAACCGACCGCGCTTGTATCAGTAATCATTAACACATAACAGTTCCAAACGAACGTCTTTTAAGATTCGTGAACAAAGCCATCGACGTCTTGCGATGTTCCAAAACAAGTCTTTGTTTGTGTAAAAGGTGCTCATTGTATTCCAGTCAATTAGGTCTCTAGCGTTTGTTTTTTTTTCGAACAGAAATATTATTTGACGTATATCATTCAAATCTGTCAAACATTCCCGTTACAAGTTTCTTCGAAAGAAATAAGAATAATAAATTTATAGCAACTAGTCGTCTGATAACAGTACAGACGTTGATAAATAGTGTTTACTGTGCTCGCAAGCATAGAAACTGTCTACTGTTTGACTATTTGCTAGTTTTTATTTATAAACAACTGGAAACAAAATTTTATAATGTTCGGAACATTGGGGGAGCGAGTGCCCCTCCCAAGATACGCCTATGCTGTGACCTTTAAAACTGGTCATAAACATTGCTTTCCTTAATCCGGCCAGGCTGAAAACAGTTTTTTGGAGGACCGTACATGGTGTTTGGAGAAAATCTGCTTCTTTTTATCAGCGGTACCAACTGTACCCTGAAAAAACAAAATACCCTAACTAATTCAATAGGAAAAATGGAAAATGATCTTTAACGATTTGTAAAAAAAAAACTGTACATGGTAGGTGAAATCTAAAATCAGCATTGTAAAACGAATCAGAAACACATAAAAACGTCAAATTGTCGAACATGTCGCATAGTGGTTATTAGTTACGATTGTTCTACCCCATATAGGCCTAGTTGAGGTCGTCGAAAGTAACATAGGCCTACGTCCTATCAGGCAAATTGAAAGTTTTATGACTAATAAAACGACAGCAGAATTTATTTGTTTACTGATTAATATTAAATAAGGATATTATGTAAAATCATATATCGACAATTACTTATTAGAAAGACAATTAATTATTATAATTACTATGTAAATTTTATATGAAGAATGATGTCTGAAGAATGAAGGAGGTGTAAACCAAGCATCTTAATAAATATTGAAAACATGAAGTTAAATAAGTTGTTGCATGAAAGGGAAATACATTATGGTATGGAAACGGCAGTGGAAAAATTTAGTTTACAAAAATATGATGTTTAAGAAACATTATCATAATAGTAAGAAAGAGTGCTTCTTAACAACAGCAGCTCAGGATAGGACTAAAGGAGAAATATAGGCCCAAATTCGAAAGTGAAGAACTAACATAAGCCTAAGATCAGAAAGATTCAAAAGAAATTTTATGACATACAAGAAGACAAAATTTGTTTTCAACAATAAAGAAAAAGAAATTTTGTTATGTATCCATAGTAATTGATATTAGGAGAAGTACGTTTGATTACGAGAAAAACTTTTGGACGGTTGTGAGTACGCGGAGTTCTGCGGAAGTCTGTCGCCAACTCGTACCATAAATAACAACAAATATTACGAAAGCTGTACTGTAGGAAGTAACCTCTAAAATTTATTTTGTTTTTGTTTATTTTCAGAACGCACATATATGTGATACGTCAGTTCGTCAACTGACTTGCTAAATCTGTTAGCAATTAATGTAGCAATAACTTTGCCTCAGCGCGCAATACTTTTTTATATTTTCAACTTCATAGTTTTAGAAAAAATTAGTTAAGTTTAAATTTGTACATTTGCAAGGTTAGTACTTAATCAATTAGGAAACATTAGCCTAATTCTATCATTTTGAAGGCATTTTACGTATATGACTATAGATATTAACATAACTTTACATTCAAGTTAAATTATTGCTTATAATTTATATTTCCTTTTTCTTCGCATTTTACTTTGTTCTTTCCGTCGTTTGCATACTTCCATTTAAACTTAAACAGCTATCCATTGTCAGTTAAAACTTTCAATCACTTAAAATCATGCGTTTTATACTGACATACTGTAGGTGGCTGTATAGCTCAACTGACTTCCGATCTTGATTTCGCAACTGGCGTGACCGGATACTCATAAGAATTGGAAGTATATTGTGTCGTGCTAGGCGTCATGATCAACGAACAATCTCGAGTTAGTTTGAACTCATTACGCCTCGCTTTGAAAACGAGTGATCTGAAACTACATCACCCGGACATGCCACCAGGATACCACATCCATTGTTTTTAACATTATTAAACTATGCCATCAGGACATCACATCCATTTTTACAACCACTTAAACTGCGCCAGGTGCAGAATGCCAGATCTATTGTTATTAACATCATCATTAAATAATTAATATCACGGACGGTTGTTTTACTGAAAACGTTTCGAGATTGTTCCACGTTGGGATAAGCTTTATTCAGTGGCGCAAACCAGACTTCCTTGTTACAGACATTCCTATATACCTATAACACAGCCAACTTATACGTAATGTACGCCATAAGTCTGGAAAGGAGTGTACAAGGTCCGGATAATGACGCAATTCAGAATCCTCTACGCCTTTCAGAGGCTAGACGGTTATTTTACCTGCATCTAAGACAATCTTGTAACGTACTAAACCACACAGGCTGAGTATGAAAGCGGTATACCGGAAGCGGCCAGTCACTTGTAATGATGAGCTGCGTATTTCAAATCGAAACGATAAGACGTGTTAACTTTCGATTCGGTGTGCGTTATTGGACAGTTGTATTTTGTGTACAGTTTTAATTTTGAATATCGTGTGCGAACATCTGAAATTGGTGACTTGTATTGTTTACTGTAACAACGTTAATCAGATTATATTTATTGCTTGTAACGTAGGTGGTGTGTTACACAATCGCAAAATTGAAGAATTGTTTTAACCTAGTGTCTTTGTTTATTGAAACCGGTTTTATACAAATTCTCTGGTGTTTAATTACTTATTCCACAGTTTGAAGACCACGGTCCGTGGAATAGTATATTGATGTTTTCGACAACTGAACTGTGAGACCATAATCAGACGTTAGTATGTCACAAGTTTGCCAGCGAAGTTTTAAAACAAATTGGAAAATCGTTACACGTACTCTAAATAATTTATACAAAAGAAATTAAAAAATGTAATTATTACAATATCGTTTACTAGGTACGCCAACATTTATCCATTAGCTGCAGTTTTTAAATAATTGTTGAGGTTGTGGTTCATCTTAAAAGATGAAATAATAAGTAAGCAACATAAGCAAAGGTAAACTGAATTAATATTTTATTGAGTATAAAATGTATTGTTTTTTTTTAAACAATGGAGTAAATAAGTAAACACCAGAAAATTTGTTATTATCAGTTTTTATAAACTAAGGCACTCGTACACAAAGCTCTTAAAGTGTACAATCGTCGAACACGCGCTGCTATAACAAACAATAAATTACACGTAATTAACACTATAGCGATAAATAATGGAAGTTACAAATTGCAGATGTAAGGTGGAAGTAATCACACATAATTACTAGTTACACATCTTACCATTTCGATTAACAATATGCAAAACTCTCAACTTAACATACATCTAAGTTGTATCAAAACTCTTTTTGAACCTTAAGCGTGCAAAACTCTCCCGCTTTTAAAACACCTCTATTTATACACCACCAAGTCTGAGAGGTGATTCTACACTTTTCTTGGTGACGCATAAAGACTACTCGAGACTAGAAAGCAGGAAAAATTTCCAAACTTCGAAGTTAGCCGACGTAAACATCACTGCCTCCCTCCTTAAGCCCGTTTGTCCCAGATTAGCAAATCGTCTCTGCAATAATACTTGGACAGGCGAACTATATGAACGACCGTGAATTTTCGTTGCCCTTCTGGTTGTGTTCGACAAAAGCATCATTGATTCGCTTCCTCAAAGTGTAAGGTGCTTTTCAATTAGTTTAGAATTTCGAAGAGCGGCCACGATGGGACTTTGGGTTATACAACCAAACCTGGTCTCCTTGGTCATCTGTAACGTCGCGATTTTTATTGTGTGTACTTTGTGATTTGTCCACTAAGACGCTGACTGGCGGTTTCAAATTGAAATGCAGTACTGTTAAAATATAAACAATCTGAATGCACACATAGTTGTGCGTACTAACATACACACACGTGCATACATGCGAAAAATATATGTTTTTATTTTTGGTATAATGAAATATTTTTGAAGAGATGTCGTAACCGTGCCCGAGTTTTTCGAAAGGAGACAGTGAACACGTTCCGGAAGTCGAGCCCGCCGATACCTACGACCTAGGCGATCTTGAAGAATGTGGTGAATCAATCAGGACACATAGTCCATCATCGGTAAGGAATATTTAATTTTGATAGGAGCGGAGCATGAGGTGACTGTCCTTCAACTAGTTTGTTCCACTGTAGGAGATAGTTTCAGTGTAGGCGTTTGGTCTGTATCTGCTCTAATCATGTTGCAACAAGTATGTTTATTTTTGAAAGTACATGGCACAGTAATTTGTTAGAATATTTCCTTAAATCGTACGTGCTAATTCATTGTAATAAGACAGTCTTCTATTTAATTTTCACCAAGTTAATGTTGTAGAAAGCCGTTATCAAGCAAATATGGACGCACGGCACTGGTTATGGCGTTACACAATTAAATAAAATGTTTATGTCATTCAAAACTTCCAGTCAACGACATAAGATTAATAGCCACAGGTTGTATCAAACTGCACCTTATTGATTTTAACATTCTCTTAGTCAGAGATGAGTGCAGGAAAGTGATTGAAAAGTATCTCGAACGACTTGAGTGTTATCCCAGTGACATAGCTTTGAACCTCATTCATGTGGATCCAAAACGTTTAAAAAGATTATACGTAGAAACGGGTTAATGTCCTTGAACAGATAGTTGTTTACGCCATGGATGCTAACTAATTTATTTATGTAACTGTTTTATAGACACATTTTGTAATTATATGCTCCACTTTACCAGACTTTTTAAAAATTAAATGATTAAGAACTTCACATTATTTCAACCACACAATTAGAGTTTTCTCGCAACACTATTGAACCAGTTTTAATGTGCAGGGCTGTTTTAATAGAAGACATAATATGAGTAACTTTAATTTTAAATTATTTCACGAATAACTATATGAGCGGCAATAATGCAGACATCACTCATAGTTTAGTTTTTATAAATTTTAAACATCTTAAAGCATTAAATTATTAAACATCTTGTAGTGTCGGCCGCTCTATATTTTACAACATGTTAAGTACAACATTTTAAATATCCCACAACGTTGAGCCCCAGCCGCTAATTCTGCACAAAAGTTAGTGTAAAGCTCATGCCACTACACAGACAATTTATTTTTCTTACTCTTTTTTACGTACGTGTTGTTTGTAATATAAAGTATGTGCATAAACGTGGGTTTAAAAGTTACCAACAAACAAAATTAGGTTTAATTGTTTACACGATTGCTAGGTAACAGTAATGAAGTCAGTGAAACTAACAAAATTTTTATAAACTTACGTTCCTTCGATTGTTAAATACTGTACATATGAGTACAGATATGAGTATATATGTGTATCTGTATACAAACAGACACACAAAAACAAAAATTACGCAAGATTATGTACTAAAGTATATATTTTTGTCTATACAACTTTTCTACAAAGCAAAATATCAAAATAAATGAAATATAGTTTTGTCTTCTTTCTTCCCAAGTGTCCGTGTTCTAAGTCATAGGTGACAATATTTCAGATGAAACGTTTCTAAGATTATTTTGAATTAGCAATATTTATTTCTGAGTAGAGAAATATGGCTTACCCAGTACTTTATCTGAAGAGTTTTATACCTGAACACTGACGAAGAAAGATAATTGTTTATAGTGGAATACTATTGAAATGTGGATCTGTAGCAAAATGGAAAAGACTTAATAGGTTGATGGGATGACAAATGATTGGTTGCATTCTGCTAAATAAGTGTATTGAAAAGTTCAACGTACAGATAAAATAATTAGACTCGAAACGGCTGTCTGCTGAGATGTTTCAAAAGATCTCATTACGCATGCGTAGCTTTGACGCGTTGTTTTGGGACCAATCATTTTGTGTGCAGAACATCGCCATGGATGGTGTACCACATGGTTGGTCACCTCACACCCCCCTTCTTGCACTGCTTCCCTGCCGCGACTGCGATCTGGGCGAACTGTTCCATGTCTTGTTATTTCATCTATAAGTGAAAGAGGCAAAGGGATAAGAAAGTGCAGAATGATGTAGTTAAACAAATTTGTACGAGAATTTTATTATCGCACACAGACCCCGCGAGCTTGCACACGCACATGCACGCGCGCTCGCCACACAATATATGTACACATAAATAAATCAAGAGCAGCAAAGGATCTGTGTGTGTGTGTGTGTGTGTGTGTGTGTGTATGTGTGCATTTGATCATTATTCAAATAGGCCTACCTGCTATATCAATAGCGGGAAAAGTCCTTCGATATCGTGATTCATTATTGTGATTCCACTAAATTCCAGTAAGTTCGAGTAAACAAGTCTGAATTTTCTGATACAGCGCGTCTCTACTTTACTCAGTGAGTACTGCAAATCGTTTTGCAGAGAATTGGGTGCACTATTAGTGTATTGTGTATTGTTTCGATATTGCTGTTTGTCTCTTAGCGACTGTTATTTTTTTGTGAATATGTTATGTAAGCTATACTGGTTGTCTGTATTATTAGTATAACTACTGTAATACGAGTGTATTCTTATAAACGCGTTAGTAAAGGTTGTGATCGTCGATTTATCTTGCGTTTAATATAAATCTTACTATTTCACATTCTACACCGTCTTGCTTCTGACACCACTGTTATGGGTAGAACACAACTGATGTACG
Organism: Magicicada septendecula; assembly: GCA_034769895.1. Lineage (NCBI taxonomy): Eukaryota > Metazoa > Arthropoda > Insecta > Hemiptera > Cicadidae > Magicicada > Magicicada septendecula. The sequence goes on along the minus strand of CM068371.1, from coordinate 246,459,448 downwards.
ACGAGCCATTGTTATCACGCGCGCGCGCTTAGGTTCTTTATTTTAAGTGCTACTGTGTTATAAGCATTGTATATACACATTAAACGTTATGTTTTCCTCAAGCATGGCTTTTATTTATTTCAGCAGTAAACTAAAAACCAAAAACCGTTGTCACCTAACCTCACAAATGAAAACACCACGTATTTTCACTTTGCATTAAGTAATATGATAATTAACAATTAGTACACTTCTTCTCTTCCACATCGTAATATATCGATACAATCGTATATTAAAAACATCGAAAATGTACTGCAGGAACGGATAAAGGTACAGTTCCGATGCCGCTAAATAGCATTTGTTTATTTAATTGCTACTATGGTAATTAATTCTGGTCTCCACGGTGTTGTTGACATCTTTATACACGTCAACAAAAGAACATAATTAAAAGGGTCTAAATCGTGCAAACGGAGCAGAATATCAAATTCCAAGTTAAACAGTGTTTTTGCCTTGTACCAAAGGTTGCCTGTGTAAAATTTGGTGGCAATTGGTGTAACGGTGTGGATTTGTATTCAATTCAAATAAATCCTCAGACTTTAAGTATTATATGTATATAGATTAATCAATTGAACAATGGTTAAAATTTAAAAGTTATCTATGGTTTACCTCACAAATTACTCGGTTGACCGATACAAATTTAACTAACATCAGCTCTTTTGAAATTTATTTATAGGTATAGTTTTGTTTTAAGTTGTACTATTTGAAAATCAACAATATTAATATCACACAATAACGTATAATGCTTGAATGTTTGATCTGGTTACTCAGTTATACAGACGAATTATTAGTGTCCAGGTGGATATGTAAATATAATGTTAAATATACTGTTATTCTTTACCTGGTATGTATTCTTCGTAATGTCACTTAGTTATTTATTTCTCACTAGGCTTTCCGTTATACGTGGGGTTGATTACTTGCCTTGTCAGTTAGCCTATTTCCTTAGTTAATTACATCATTCTTGAAAATTATTTTCTTTTGATATTTCCAACACGATTATTATTCAATATAAATGTTCTTATTTATTTTGAACTACTAGATTGACAGTGATTACTAATTATGTACTATTTCTTTTACTAATATACCGCACTCTTCAGCTTTGATGTTCTCTGATCAGACGCTAAACAAGTGTGAGTTGGCGTTTTTATTTTCTAGAATACGCTATTGTTAGAAACCAACTTCCTTCTTTGGCCTTTGGTATACTACAATATTTTTAAATTCTTATTTTCGTTTGTAACACGGTTTTATCTTTGCTGATGTTTTACACTCATTTATAATTTATAAGATTTATTATAGTACCTAACTTCACTTAATGCTTGTAATTCGTTGATAAGGTCTGTGTATATTTTTTTCTGTTTCTTACAAACTGCTTCAACATTTTATACATTATGATTTAGTTTCGCTTATTTGGACTATTACATACATAATTTTAGGTTAATTATTTCAAGTTTTTTACATAGATTGCTTAATATTACATTATTATTTTTATTAACCGACTACAAAATGTAGGAGGTTATATCCTATGATTTTTTAGTGTATGTTCGCCGATTATTCGAGAACGGCTAGACCGATTTTAATATCTTTTTTTATTTGAAAGGGTATGTTCCTGCGGTGGTTCCGTATTATTTGAAATTGCTACTGGACCAGTACTGAGGCAGTACCAGCATAATATTGTATTTTACGCTTACACTTGTGCTTTGAAAATTCAACAATAGACTGGGATTACTGCGTTACTGGGGTTACGTTTGTATCACTAGCTTTGTTATTCTCAAATTACAACGTAAATTGTATTGAGTTCTTCAATACTCACAAAACGCATACAGCACGATACATCTCTGGATGTTGGTCTATGACCCTTTGGCCCTCTAGCATGTGAATCAAGCAACCAAAAATATTTGATATCTCTCTGTTCTGCTATGCTATAGCTACTGAAAATGAATTAGCCCTACATGTGAAGAAACCCGTACATTGATTTTCGAAAAAAGCGATCAAAACATTAAAAAATTTGGAAAACCTTCGTTTTCAATCAATTATCTTCATCAATATGACCATCAATAGATAGGGTATATCAAAGCGTACATTCATATTTATCCAACGATTATTAAAATATAACCGTAACTGCAGAGCTGCCGTCCCTATTTGCTCTCTATATTGCTCTTTAGTATTAGGGTTTGCTCGCAATGATATGAGTTCTCTATAATACCTATCACCTACTATACGTATGAAATATATGTCAGTTTTAGTCTAAGTATTTGTATTTAGTAGGCTATCTTATGCTACGTGGCTTAAAAACAAGCTTTCACACATCTTTATCCCAATACACTTTTTGAAGTCGGTGCCAAGTCACATTTTTAACCTTACTAACTCATCAAACGTAACACCATATAACGTTTTACGAAATTAAAAGCCAAGTGATAGTTAACATTAGAAACCGCTAGGAGTCGCATACAGTGTGAACAGTGTTAGCGAGAAAAGAGTTCTCGTGCACCCGCAAGACAATAGTGATCGGTAGGGTACGTATATGAGAAGCTACAAATGTGTATTTGTCTTTCCTACCTTGTGTTTAAGGTGATTTTATTGAGGGTGAAATATTGTAGAACACAGCGATCAATTGGCAACATTGCTTTATTGTTTCATCTGATTACACGTTGAATCAGATTGCTGACATAGGAACGCGAGGTTACGCAGTGAACCGGGGACTATAGTGCCGTATATGAAGTTCTCACTCAAAAACGTCAGCCTAAGATAGCATAAGATACATCAATTCATAATAAATGTTGCGGTACAGAATTTTTTTTACAAAATTTCATAATTTGCATATTGCATATCGCTGAATGTGAAAAAATTATTTTTCACTTTTTAAGCTTTTTATAAAATAATCTTACGTGTGTTAAAATACTTTTCTGCTTTTTGAAGTTCGTTTAATTTTTTCAAATTTTTTTTAAATTTCAAGTCATTTACTATACTTTCTGATTATCCTAAAAGTTGACATTTCATCCAATCCAACGTGGCTGAAAACCTTCTTGCCTCTCTCTAACCTAACCTTTTTACAAACATTACAATACTCTATATTACAAACATTATTTTCAGGTGTGTGGGGGTTGCTTTTTACTGGATTCTAACCTCCGTACACGCGCGCGCTCCCCCTCTATCTCTCTTACACTCGAGCGCGCACACACACACACGCATCTTTCTGTATCCTTTAGCAAATTACTAGTCACGACCAGTTTTTTATTCTTTATTTTGAATAACGTCTTCTGCGAATTCGTTATCATGATTTGAGTTACTTCATTAATTTATAAATGCTACTAATATTCATGCCAATACTGTTCTTAAAAGTAGTTACCCATCTATCCTACTTAATTGTAACTACTAGGAAAGAAGGTACTTGATGATTTTGATTCTTTAAGAACGTTTGATAGCTCTTTTAAGACTTCACAGTATCCATAAAACATTATCCACTGTCCACCCGTAATGAATTTACCAAGCCTCTCCTCATTCATTGTTCTGACATCCATTTCTTTTATTCCGGTTTAGTATATACAGTCTTGGGAATGGCTTTGCTCTATAGCTATTATACCTGTGTCTAAAAAATATCAATTTCAAGCAAACCTAGACTCTGTTTACAAACCTAAATCGGGAATCACCGGTTAGGTTTTTCCAACTTTGTTTAATTTTTAAATGTTTCTCAAAATTATCGCAACTGAGAATATGAACTACTGCACTTTTTTTCAAACAAACGTAATAAAAATTTTAAAACGAGTTTGGACCTGTACTTTGCAAAAGACGGTTTTACTGTTTCGAAATACTGATATTTGTTGTTATAATAATACAATAAAGACACACTTCATTATAGTTTGTAAACGAAGTTTCAATGACGATTTTTTAACACCACTATTTTAGCATTTAATTATGAATGAGAACAGGTATATAGACATTTCGTAACAGAAATTCCGACGGTTTCCACATCTGTAATAATAATTGTGAAGGTATACAGTACACTTTCCAGTCTAGTGTTTCAAACTATAACAAATTATTTGGCGTAGATGACCTCATTTCATTTTAAAATTGAAAAAAAAACAGTGTCTCAGACATTATTTAGTTTAAACAGTACTAAGGAGAGCCCAATGTTTTATCGAAATTTGTATTTTTTGTATTTTCCGAAAACTGAGTTTTCTCTGCCAGTGTTCAGCGGTAAGAGTTTGTAACGACTTAATTAATAACGAGTATTTCACAAACTATTTTTGCTGTCGCACATATCACAGCTACACGTATATGACGGTTTCTAGCAGTTGCGTTGGGGCAGGTGAGAGATGACGCCCCTCTCGGGAGAGACAATGGTCGGCTCCGCAAACTGTCTCAGAATAGCCACGGGCAACACGCTTACCTCTAACCCGGTAACCCGGCTAGCTCCCTTCCCCTCCATCCGTCATACCTATAGTTTTTCTATCTTTATACCCCAAGTTTCGCGGATAGTTTTCACTTTGCACGAAACTAAATGTCAAAACAATCGCGTGAAGTCACATGATTGTACGTACAAGTGGAGTAACAATGATTATTGGAACGAAGTTCCAATTGTAGTACCTAAACTTTTTTAGAGTTTACAGACATACTCTCTCTCTCTCTCTCTCTCTCTCTCTCTCTCTCTCTCTCTCTCTCTCTCTCTCTCTCTCTCTCTCTCACACACACACACACAGACACACACACACACACAAATTAATTTAGTTATCTCGTTTTAATTTCTGAAATAATATTTTTGGTTTCCTGTTTGCGTTTAAAGAAACAAAGGGGTTACAAGTCCCCGTGTCAAGGCTCACCACATGACAAAGAATATATTCATAAACAATGTATTTTCTATTGAAAAACTAGTCCTATGTTTTTAAAATATTTCTTTAATATTTTGTGACAATTTAATCACATTAGACCAAGCTTCTTATATTCAGAGTTGTATATGTAATAGGCTATTATCTGTTACGTGTTATTTTAAAATATTCATTTTAATTGTCCTATATAACTTCTGACTTTTAAAATTTTGATATATTAATTTTGTATTAAACATTTTAAGTTTAACATTTTAAATACTATTTAAACAATACTCTTAAATTGTATGAAAACTGTATTTTGTACGACTTCCATGTTATATTTTCAATCAACTATACGTATAATTTAATGTTAATTAATATTAAATGTATAAAAAATATTTACTTTCTTTGTTAAAAAAATTAATATCAGGTGTTAGAGAAAACACCTGACATCAAATTAATATGAAGTGTAAAATTATACATAAGCCGTGCGCACGCTTACTACATGCCCCTTGTTGGTAACTGGTTAAAAACAGCACTAGCCAAGTGAAATAACATTAATAACGACAAACTTAATTACACTCGTCTACGTAAAGTTAGGGTAATAATAGCAATGAAAAAGTTTCGTCTGTACGTAAATAGATAATTGTGGGCACAGTGAAGTCGAGCCAATGTAAGGTATGTTGACAGAGGCCGATCCATATACAGTAACTTCTTATTATCTTTAATCATATGATTTTTTTATGGTTTCGTAATGTGTTTAAACTATTTTACTCATTGTAGGCTAAAGGTGTGCTAAAATATTTAGAAAAGGAATCTAATTGGCATTCTGTCGAAATATGTTTACAAATAACAAACATTAAAAGTATATAACACAGAATATCAGAATAAATAAAATAGAGTACATTTTGTCGATATTTATAATAAGAAACATTCAAAGATTTACACAATTTACAGAATGTTAGACAATTTGTATATTTAGAATACACCAGTTTACTGTGAATATGCATTCAGCTTATAAAATTATTAAATTATTCGTAATAGTCACAAAACGGCGCAGTATTTTAGTGCCATACTGTATCAGTTGGGCACAGTTGTGTAAGCTCCACATATACTCGGCACAAAGATAACTAATAAATAACTAATGCAGCAGAGTGAGAACACCGGTTCCTTATGCGCAATTTCTTATAAATAATTTAAGTTTATTGACATAATATGAAGATCGCGTAAAGAAACTGGACGCAGTATCTGAAATGGATGATTGTATTGCTAAAAATTTAGACGTGTTTACCCTTTCTTTTTTAGCTATTACTTGTCCAAAAATGTAAAATTGTGAAAATAACTTTTTTTCAACAATTTTCTTCCCATGAATAGTAATATATTATTTAGTAGTTTTCAGATTCTGAATAATGTAGAAACATAAAATTATGGAGTTTTAGTTTCTGCACTTCTTTCGTAGATGGAGTCTTGGCACACACAAAAAATAGATTCATATTTCACAATTTTTTAGTAAATTCTTGTAACGATAAAATAAAATTACGATAAAATATTACCCTTAAAGATATCGTACGTGTAATACGTGCAGTTTTCCCGCACATATTTATACTTAACGGAAAACAAACAATACTTTTCATATTTTCACATGCCTGATTTTCTCGCATGAAAACCTTGATGAGATAAGTAATCACCAAATAGTTTGGAGACGTTCATGGAAAATAATTTTATGCCGTAATTTTTTCTCATCGCACAAACGATTCTATCCAGTAAATCGTTGGGCACGCCCAGGGTCTACTAATTACGGAAAACATGGAGATAGGATCGAACAGCTGGCTGCTGAGCGTGTCTTCCTTTAACCTACTTACTGCACGTTTATTCAATTGGAGACCTATTTGATCTGTCTAGCCGTGTTTAATTTATCCAGATTAAGTTTCCAGACTGTAAGTCTGCTTCTTTTACAGTGACAGCCACGTGGTTCAGATAGCAGGTTCAGTATGTCTTATTATAATTTACTCAGTATTTATTTTTACTAATTTATAGTGCTCAGCTATAATTTTTATTTACGAGATATAACTTAAGATGTGAAGACTTCTGATAAAATGGTAAATACAAATGGTTAAAAAAAAATAAGTGGAGGTAACCATTTATTATTGGGAAAAGTGATGTTAAACTGTTACAAGTGTGTTTCACAAAGCCTGTAGTTTCCCACTGACACTGTCACGGAGACATTGGAGCAAAGTAAAACAATACAATGTTGTAAAGAACTTTTTGAAACCATATAGTTTTGAGATTTGGTTGACGTGTCCATAGTCTATAAACAGACAAAAGAGACTCCTAATTCTCCAAGCTTAAACTGGAAGCTTAAACATTTAAATGTTTTTTGCATAATAAAACAAATAAATACATAAATAAACAAGCAAAGCTGATACATAAATAACACATTCTAGAAGGTTTCACTTGAAGAGCATATCACAGCTACGCCGAGATTATTTTTAAAGAGTCAGTAATGGTCTTAATTGGTGTACGGTCATATGCAAGTGTGGCAAGGTCGCACACAGCTGACATTGTGTTACTATGGCAACAACGTTATAACTGTTGTCACTATTATGGAAGGTCACGTGCTACACAACGAACAGAACAAAACTCTGAAAAATAAAAGGCTAGAACCACGAATGAGGCACAACTTTAATTATTAGTAATAATAATTATGGAAGGTCACGTGCTGCACAACGAACAGAACAAAACTCTGAAAAATAAAAGGCTAGAACCACGAATGAGGCACAACTTTAATTATTAGTAATAATAATTATGGAAGGTCACGTGCTGCACAACGAACAGAACAAAACTCTGAAAAATAAAAGGCTAGAACCACGAATGAGGCACAACTTTAATTACTAGTAATAAGACATAAGTTTCAGTAAAATTTTTTGAAAAATTAGAACCGCCCTATTGAAAGAATTTTCCATATATATAAAAAACGCCCATTTAGTAGGATAAGAGTAAAGTGTACCGGCTTCATCTGTAGATTGTAGACACAGACGGGAAACTGTAGTCTTCATCTGTAGACTGTAGACACAGACGGGAATCTGTAGACTTCATCTGTAGACTCTAGACACAGACGGGAATCTGCAGACATCATCTGTAGACTGTAAACACAGACGGGAATCTGTAGACTTCATCTGTAGACTGTAGACACAGACGGGAATCTGTAGTCTTCATCTGTAGACTGTAGACACAGACGGGAATCTGTAGACTTCATCTGTAAACTTTAGACACAGACGGGAATCTGTAGTCTTCATCTGTAGACTGTAGACACAGACGGGAATCTGTAGTCTTCATCTGTAGACTGTAGACACAGACGGGAATCTGTAGTCTTCATCTGTAGACTGTAGACACAGACGGGAATCTGTAGTCTTCATCTGTAAACTGTAGACACAGACGGGAATCTGTAGTCTTCATCTGTAGACTGTAGACACAGACGGGAATCTGTAGTCTTCATCTGTAAACTGTAGACAGACGGGAATCTGTAGTCTTCATCTGTAGACTGTAGACACAGACGGGAATCTGTAGACTTCATCTGTACACTGTAGACACAGACGGGAATCTGTAGTCTTCATCTGTAGACTGTAGACACAGACGGGAATCTGTAGTCTTCACCTGTAGACTGTAGACACAGACGGGAACCTGTAGACTTCATCACTCGTGTCCATTATCATTAACAGTGAGTCGCCTTATGGACTGTTCGTCAAGGATTCTGCGTCTTGATTTTCTTTATACACAAACATAGAGAGCGCTTAAGATCCGAACTGTGTTTTAACAGCAAAAACAATGTGAACTGTAAGAGAGTGATACTATTAGTACTGGAAATTGAATGTCAGGGTTTTATTGCCATTCGTTGTGTTTCAGAATTTTTACCGTTAGTGCACCATTATTATGAACTGCGAATAGTATGTAGAATTATTGATAAAGATGTAATATTGAGCTAAACACAGTTCGGTAAGAGTGATTAATAAAACCAGCGAGTGTAATACTGTCCGTACTTCCGGTTTGGTGTTTTGTCCTACTTAACAACGTTAACTGAAACGTTTCGTGCAAAACTTTGAATACTCATATTCTTTTTAAAACGTTGTTTAAGAGGACATCTTGGCAAGATTCATGACTTCAAATTTGTCATGTTTCTCAAAATTGTAAACATTATGAAATGAACAATCAGTAAATTATGAATTTTGCATTCTATAATAATAAATAATATAAAATGCAAACAATTATATTATAACTATATATGTATATATACATGTATCATTTTATGTCGTCTTCGTCGTCATCGTCAACATCATCACATCATCACTACTACCGACATCGCCACCCTCAGCTTCACCACCACCACCACAATCATCGACGTCATCATCATGATCATTAGTATTAGTCTCAACAGAACATTATTTGTCTAGCAACTATGAAGTGGATGATTTCTAACACGCCCTTTCATGACTTTTTTTTTACAGCAAATATTTCAAATTTATTGCGCCGAAGTTCTATCTAGGTCATTCCTCTGTGTTTGAAAAGGGCGATTTCTTTGCCATTGTTAACGTCTGTTGGCTTCCAATTATCATGATCATTTGCCATCTTCTAATGTAACCAAATACTCTGCCTCCTACATTTATGTTTAATTATATAAATTATATCATCTATTATAGTTTTGTCGTTTATATAGTTACTTATTTTCTTGGCTTGCAGGATAACAAATTACACTTCTGTATGGAGTTTTGGATTATGTTTTAACGTCAATCCGTAAAAGGCTGCAGTGACAGGAAAACAACGAACAATGAGCAGTCTTGACTTTTTACAGAATCTCGTGTAAGCGTTTCGCTGAAACCGTGTATTCAATGTGTGACAGGATTTAGTGATACGATGGTGCTCCAGGACCGTGGAGAGGCAGGTATAGGTTGAAATTTGAGCAAGGCTTTATTCTTGTTTGTTATGAGGATAAAAACAATGTATTTTCCGTGGAACTCGCTTTAAACGAAACCTATCCCCAATAAGAAATTTCTCGTTTACGGTCGATGTATAAGCACGTCACGTGTGACATTGAGCAAACTGCTAACACTCCCACTGTACTAAAGTTTCAGTTTATTACCAATGCCTGTTGTGTTTTATGGCGGCTTATACATTGTAAAAAATTTTTAAAATTTTGATGTTCGCAAATTTTATCTTCTAATTGTGTGTGACCTTGAGTAAGTAAGGCTATACCACTCACAGTCTAATGTTTCTAGTCATGTCGTGTCTGTAGCATTCTCTGCATCCCCGGCCGTGCATCTATTCTATTCATATGAACAAAAGAGAAAACAGAAGTATGAGTGTTGCAAGGAGTCTCAACTTTCCACCAATAGATCTTCGACAACATACGATTTTGTCTCTACTGTATATTAATGTATCATGAATCACGTTGGTTCGGTGCCAGCTTCAGTCACGATGACGTAACATGACATAATCTCAGTCTACTGTGTGTTCGTGATTTATCTCAGGTTCTGCAGACGTCAGTAAAATGTAAAAGAATTATCTCTCATTAAATACGAGGTGATTTAAAGAATTTATTCTAAGCGCTCCTGTGTGTGTGTGCGCGGGCCTAATTTCTTAATTTTATGCTGTCACTGGGAAAACAGCAACGATAAATCCGTGAACGCAACTAACGGCGATGTTGGAGTCTGGCAACGCTTTCCGACTTTGTTATGTTTTGATAGAAGACTTTTGCACAGCACTAAATTAAAGAATCGTGTTCTAATTAAAAAAAAATACAGAGTACCTTGTAAATCAAATAAATTGGGATTGTTGCACGTTTATTAGACGATCGGTGCGGAGCGCGTACGCTGCTGCTTGGTGTTGTGCAGGTGTACGTCTTGCGACTACTTTACAACGTAATTAGATTGTCATGTTTTCGCGGACTTTGAACCTGGCGAAACATTTGGAACATTCGCTTTGCCGCGCGCGCTCACATCCGCGCGGACTCTGCTGACTATATTTTTTGGCTTTTAGCGCCCTCCTCTCTCTTCTCTCAGTTTGTCTGTTTCTATATCTCACACTTACACACACATACGACCGAAGACCCCCCCACACACACCCTCTCTCTCTTATCGTATACGAATCACGATGCTTTTATATTCAGTATACGGACTTCGACTGCACTAATAACACGACTGTCGTACGTTTGTGTAGGTTTGTGTATAATAACACTAATTTTCTACGTTTGTGTGTTCTTTGTGTCGTACCCAATGAATGTTGAAATCTATCCACTGAACTGAAAAGACATGCAACTGCGTTTTGATGATACATACATTTTCGTAACTATGAAAACGTTCGTTTTACTTTCGACTGTCAGTTACTGCATTTCCTGAAATGGATTATAGACACTACCTCTGATAAGCCTATCACTTTTATTTTATACGTATTTGCATTTTATACACTCTTACTTTGACAGAGTCGATATTACGACAGATTAGTATCTCAGAGTTGCTTTGTTTGGACTTTGTGCTTATCCGTTTGTATTGTTTGTACACGATTTAGAGCTACTGTTTATTCTCACGTGCGACACTTCAATTGCCATGCAGTACGGCTCTCTGCCGTGCTTCCGACGTTAGTGCTGTTTGTACCCAACTGTGACAAAGTATTTATAAATCCACCAACGTTGCTTGGATTTATAAAGCTTTATTGGTGGATTCAGAAACATGTTCAACTTGTAAACCATATGCTATTCATACACAAAAAGGGTACCACTGAATATACTTTGGTATGCGCTAAAGTCAAAAGGTGTACAATCTTAGTATGTTAACGCTGTGAAAAGTTGTACGAGAAGACAAGCTCAGTAAAGTTTGGCCAACGGATGTGGCGCGAGCTAAGAGCCACCAAACACCAACATTAAGATCTATTTAGAGGGAGTATTAGAAAAGTGGAAGAGAAAGTATAGGCCAACGGAGCGGTTATCGGGTATAAAGCTATTGGAGACGATAGGCTTTATAGTCTGCATTTTGTCGATGACCGAATTATTCTAGCAGAGGATGAACGTGATGTATACTACATGCTACGAAAAATAGATGAAGAATATAAGAACTGCGAACTGATCGTAAATCCATCTAAGAAGGAAGTCCTAATAGTAGGAAACTTGGGGAACAATTTAATGCTTGGGAGACCCTCAGTTTAATCGTAGAGATTATTATAAATACCTTGGTGTAAAGATAACAACTAATGGTCACAGTACAGAGTAATCGTTAGTAGAGTCAATCAAAGAAACTGCTGCTATGTGTAATTATATAAGATAATCTGGAGCAACAATATTTCCCGGAACACCAAGATAAGGATTTATAAAGCCTTAGAAAATACTGCAACATACGGTGCTGAATTATGAGTAATTAATAAAAAAAAAAGATGCATCTAAAATACAAGCTATGTAATGAACTACTAGCGTAGATGATGCCAGTTGAAAACTGACAGAGTCAGAAATTTAAAAGTAAGAAGACGCATGGTAATCAATATTGATATACTTGAAACCATCGAGTGCGAGAGATTGAGGTGTGGCCATGTGCAGAGGATGGACGGCGAGAGATGGCCTAAACGAATAATCGAATAGACTGTCATGCACAGAACGAAAAGAGACAGACTGAGGAAGACCTGGAACACAAAAGTGAACACCGATTTAGAAAATTAAGGACTGCAGTATGGCGAATGGATGAACGGGAAGCGGCGACAGCCGTACAGAAAACTCGCGTATGATAATTATCGCCTCTGTACAACGTATCATAGTACACAATAGGTTAATGTGCTGAAATTTTCGCGATATGAAAAGGGGAAAGTAGGCACAGTGATTGTTTTGAAAATCGAAAAATGCGGATGTTTCGTTCGTTGCCAGAAGGGAAGGGGGAAACAAACAGAATAATAAAACGAAGTTAGACGAAGTTTTGCAAATAATGTAGCAGCTTGTAATCTTGTGCTGACAGACCAGCGAACAGCTGTCTACGGAATTCATCAAACAAATATCTGGAACGAACATTCGTCAGCAGACGTTAGAAAAACAAAGATTCAGCGAAATTGTTTGTTCTTCCTGGAAGAAGGGAACAACCGTAAACAAACAAACATAAGGAAAATATATATGTGGTGTGGCATATCCACAAATCTGCATACAGAATATGTAAATATAACGTCTACTGGAATGTTGTTTAGTTATATGTTTTGTCGATGCATTCTTTTAACCTCCTTATTTAAAAATTGTAGCCAACTGGCACGCTCAGTACCTTCATGGAATATCGTGTCCATTGTTTGTATAAAATGTGTGTTGTTCTTGTAAACTGTTTTTTCGCGTGGTGTACTACCAGTTTTAATCAATTATTTTAAGGAATAATTCATGATTCTTTTTTTTAAAATTCATGTATCATTCATGTAACGACCAATTACCAAGTTGCTTTAAAGGTTTATAAATACTATAGAAACTTACTTTCTGTTACAAAACTTAGTAAATTTGTCTGCTACGAGAGAAATATCTTCTTTTTATTCTATTTTTTTCTGAAGAGTTTATCGTATTTTAGGACTTGTCCTTATCTCTTATTCTAACACTTACCTAGCTCTATTGCTTCAAATCAAATAAATTTTGATTTATTTGCTCTATTGCTGGATAAAATTAATTTTTGGACCCAGAAGTCCATTGCCATGCCATTTACACACTTTTTTGTCTGTTTATGATGATATCTGTGATAAAAACGCTTGGTAATAGTGTATTTTTTAACATAATGTAATGACGTTACAGAATTTGGAGTACAAGAGTTTTTAGTTTCGTAGTAACTCACGCGCTCGCAGTACTTTCACCAGAAAGTGTGAAATTTTTTAGACTGAAAAAATTTCTCCTGACGCATGAATATTAGTTGCGAAAGTTATGATTATAGTTTTACTAAACAACTCGGAATGTAACAATAGAGCAGAGGATATCGCCACTTCTGTATGGAAGAAGTTTTTGTGGCGGATAGGTACTACTATACTTCTAACAACTGACCTATTTGTAACAGCCTAACTTGCATTCTTTTGAAGTAGTTAGTATTGTGATCTGTACGTTTAAAAAATATTTAGTACATTTCAGTCTGGTTTTTTAACATCTTGATTTTTAACCCATAACAAGGAGTTCTCCGTTGTTATTTTGTACTCTATATTCTGAACTACGTCAAATTTAACGCCATTCCTCAAATTACTCTATCCACAGTTGTTTACCCGTCGCATAAATACAAGTCGTATGTCTTTTTACAAGACTGGATTCACTACAATATACAAACAGTGCAATTTTTTATGACAAAACTGTTTACAATTATTTTGTTTCTTATTGAAACATTCCCTCATCTCTTTCAAAATGACTTTCATTTTTATGATTATTATTTTGTCATTATATACTTAAAATTATGTACCCATGGATATGAGAATCGACAGACTGTAAACCAGGGAAACCGACTAATCACTGCTGAGATTTGACATTTATGCATTGCGGAGCATTGAGAACATGCGTAGACTTGAGTAGTGGTACGCCATGTAAGCCTTGATAGGTTTTTTTTTTAAACTACCTCAGGAAGTCATGTGTATGCTCATGTACACGTGTGTATATGTGTGTGTGTGTGCGCGCGCGCGCGCGCGTGTTTCTATCTATTATGTTGCGTATGTATCTCCATTAGCTGGTAAAACTATGTTTCGTTCCAAACTAATTCCAGTAACAATTTAAAAATGTATATAATAAACAAATAATTTAATCAATACCCTCTTCCGTTTTCAGGAATCTGTGACGAGGTAAAGGCACAGTGTGAGATAGCGCTATTGGTTGTCTGAAGTAATCAAGGGCGAGCGTCTCTTCAAAGGGGAGAGCAGTGAAAATGTCCACTAATACTGTCACCTTATACAGCAGATGAGCTATAATATGCTGTAATCAATATCAATTTCATTACGTAAAAAAACGTATTGAGATTTATGATTTACTTTAGCAATCTTCAAGTATTTTTATTCATTAGTGAAGGAAATCTGCAAACAAAAAGTGTAAGTATATTGTAAATTAAATAAGAATAAACACCTTACACATTTATCCATAGGACTTATGTGAGAAAATGGTTTTATATGGTTGCTAAAATATTAGAGTAATGACAACTTTTAAGCAGTTTTGCTTGTGGTCAAGACCTTCTCCCTCGAACATCTCCTTCGTAAAATGGTTTTGTAAAACAGGTGATTTATTTAAACGAAGCGCCCTTGAAAGTCCGAGAAACAGCTTGAATGACTGGTGGAGGTGATTTTCAAACTAATAGTCCGCGGGGAAACATGGAAATTGCCCGTTTGATGAAGTGTATTCAGAAGAGTGTCGGTTACCTTGGATGTACCAAACGCATAATATAATAAATAGAAGAAAGTTCATCTTGTATAGTGAATCCTGACTTGTTATGTTGCATGTATCTTAATCATGAGCGTGATTTTGATATAGATATTAAGTAAACTCTGTTCAGAAAATGGATTTTAATTGAACAGAACTGTATGTAATTCGAATACGCAATTAGAACGTTTTAAGACTAACTTGGGAACTGCAAGCAGAAACAGTTACGCCTGGGACTTTATGCAATTCACGTGTTCGTCTGTAATAATATTGCTTTCCTGTCGATTACCAACTTGATAGGCGCGCCAATTCTCATGAATATATATAAGACATTTTGACTTTTGGAATGAATGCTATTTTTCAGAGGTAACCGCATAAAATGAATCCCTACTTATCCCTACCTATGCCTAGGGCTATACTTTACGGTACTTACAATTAGATTAAACTAAGGGATCGGGATGTTTATCATTTCAGTTTCTGTCGTGATGGACAAATTGTTTAGGTGTTTACGACACGATTCTTATCTCCAGTTTTATTAACGTGGAACGCGTGTTATAAGTTAAATTTTTGTAATTTTATAAACAACCCATATTAATATTATTTTTGAGTTAATTGTGATATATGGTAGTTAAACGTAGCTTTGTAAATTGGAAGTACAACGTGACACACACACACACACACACACACACACACACACACACACACACACACACACACACACACACACACACACACACACACACACACACACACACACACACACACACACACACACACACACACACACACACACACACACACACACATGATGTAGAATGTTCTCGTACTGTCACAGTCTGCAGCAGTCTACCCTCCACATTCCGAAACATTGGGCTTATCTGGAATTTTATCACCACTAAACACAAACCTGGTGTTTGTTTTATCACCACAAACGACTTTGCCTGGGTATAGTAGATGAACATCGGGCTCCCGCAGGCAGTTGAATTCTCATGGAACTGGGTGTTCATTCAATGCGAGTGATGTTAGAGAGCGGTACTGTATTAGTAAAAGTTAAAAATTTCCATTGTTTTTTTTTGTTGAAAACTATTGTAATTTTATTTAACTTAGCCTGTTTTTCATTGTTTGCTGTGATAATTGTATTATAATTGGATAATTATCCGATTAGGAGGACTATTGTAATACGACTGTTTGTTTAAGAGAAATGTTGATAAAAAAAACTGTGATTATCGATTTCTCTTGCGCTTAGTAATTTATTCCGCTGTTTAAAGATTACGAGCAATGCAGTACTCGTAACAGCATATTTATTTTTTCTCAATTTAGAATTATACAGTTATTTCTCAATATCCAGTTATTTGCAGTTCCTTGTTTCGATGCACTACAAATGTTCAATGGGTGTTCATTATTTCCGACTCAGATGGAAATGATAGCTTAGGTAGTAAGTTCATTTCACTGAGGTAGATTTTATACTGCAGTTCACTGTTCATATTCACACTTTGTTGATTAGTTGACTGAAATACACTAGTAGTTCTACCATAAACAACTCAGAAACTCTGACAGAATTACCGGTATCTTATGATTTGTTAATATAAAAATAGTATAGAATTGAATTACAGAATGTTTAACATTATTCGTCATTTCTACTTTGAGAATCCTACCACTTTTTATTTTTCTTAGCGTTTTTAGAAAAACCGTTTCAGCTTCCCAAGGAAAGGCAGGAAAATGTATCGCTATCAGTCCATTAGGCACGTCTCGAGCGGCGTTGGGACTCTTTCGTGAAAGTAAAATATTTCCGAACATAGAATTGAATAGAAAACAGGTCCGAACGGTGCTTGCACATTTTTTACGGATCATCTACTCTAATACAACAGAGATCAGTTTTCCAAAAGGCAGTGTGCACCAAGGAAAGAGAAGCGCAGATCATCGGCAGTTGGCGATATAGCCCTTTGTCTCTCCTTTGGGTTCAAGTTCCAGACCTAACTGGTGGGGGTCGCTTGCCACTCAGCATTCATCCTTTCCATACAAGCTTCCCAGGTAAAGGACGAATCCCCGCCTTCCGTCCATCAGCGACATATCGCGTTGTGATGGGGCCGAGAGGATGTGACACTGATGCCAAGGTACCAACAGATGGTGAGCCCGAGTTGTGGGCAGACAGTGGGTGTTACTAAGTTCACTGGAACACATAAATGTGATATTCGTATTTACTAGATAGACCCATCGAGCTCTCACAATATTTCAACGACCGAGTAAAAAAATTGTAGAAAAATAGAACCACACTCCTTATTGTCAGTTCAATTTGTAGTACTTCAAGCATATAATTAACGATATCTCGTGTTGTTACAGTTGTTAGATTTTTATGGGAATTTATTGATAGACCGTTAGTTACAGTTCTAATTAATTACTGCGGCGAATACACAGTAAGTTTACGTTCCTTAAAGGTTTACGTTCTTGACTCGCTCCTAGCGTCTGGGCAGAGGGAAGACGCATGAAGACGAAATAAATCGATGTTTTCAACATTTCATAAAAAGTAATACAGATTTTTATAATTTAAACGTCATTGTGGAGAATCTCGAAAGAAGCTATTTACGTGTTTGTCAAGATGTTCATGGATAATAAATAAGAGGCTGTTGAACTTGTAGTATGAGTTTGAGTTATAAAATTTCATATTAAAAGGGCTATAAACCATGTTGTCAACTAGATGATAATGATGGTCGTCGTGTATAACATTTTATTAACAACATGCATGACAGCAGGAATCAAAAACATTCACAGATCTTACTATAAATTAAAAAAAACTTGAGTTAACATTACACGCAATTTGGAAATTTATAGAGTATTTTATTTTCTCAAAATATGAGAATTTTTAAGTCTCCACTAATACTTTTTAAGTTAATATACACGTTTAGAGTTATAATTGTAGCATATTTATAACTCTGTTGCAGTGACACTTGCGTCTGGTCTGTGAGCGTAACGATGCTTAGCCTGACTTCCACAATTAATTAAAACCACTTTATGCAGACGCCTTTATGTAAATATTTATACATATTAACAGGGCAGAGCTTATACGTGTAGTATAGACTCTTCCTGAATGATTTCACTTTCACTCACTCATCCTCTCTTGTCTTCCTTATGTCCTTTGTTTTCCACAATACACAAAAACGCACGAAATGAGAAACGTGTGTATGATGTTTTACAGAAATTATATTACCGATTTTCTTCTCTAGTGAAACTGTCTAAGATAGGTTTTAACTGGATGCTCCCCATTTTTCTCGATCCTGCGTATTTGTCTTTATCTGACAATAGCTCATAGTATAGTCATAGTATGACTATAACTCATATATCTTACTATGGGTATTGTCTGGATGCTTGATGTAACTTTTCTTCTTCTCCGACCTCTTTTCCTTCCACCTTTGCCTCTATGATCGTTAGGCGCAGACAGTTTCCATGCAATGAATGCCCCAACCAAGATGTTTTTCTCTTTCTTCTTATTTTCAGCAGTTTTCTTTTCTCTCCTATTCTCATCAATACTTCATTACTTAAATAATTTAATGAAGTTATTACTTCATAACTTAATTAAGAAGAAGTCCTTTTCTTCTTAATTTTTCTTTACCACAGTCGTGTCTCCAGACACTCTAGGTCCATTTCTTCTATACTTTTGTTGGTACATGGTTTACTGCCATATAACGCCACATTCCAAGTAAAACATTTAGAAAATCTGTTTCTCATTTCAAACGGAATCCCTTTGTTGTCAGTAATGCGTTTATCTTTCTAAAAGCTCTCTTGCTCGGAGATATCCTGCTTCCCATTTCCTCCGCTCAGCTTCAATTCCGTGTCACCGTACCCTCCAAATACTTAAATGCGACCACTTGCTCTGATGTTTTTCTTCTAAGAATATGCCAGCCAAGCCTTCATTCTTGCCAGTTTTCATCACTTTCATTTTTTCGACACTTATCTTTACTTCAAACTCTTTCCCCACTATTACAGTATTTCCATCATAAATTTTAACTCTTTTTCTGATTCCCTAACACTGTTTGATTATCCGAATATTTAATAGTCATTATTCTTTATCCTCTCACCACAATTCCTTTTTCTTTTTTTTCTAAGCCTTATCTGTCAACTTTTCAGCATAGATATTGAATGGCGTTGACAAACAGCATCCTTCCAATGCCCACCTCTTCCGTTTCATCCTTACTACTACTTTCTGTTTTGTGTACAGTAAAAAATAAATAAATATCTTCATTAATGTTATCTGGTCAGTGGTTTACTCTAAAGCTTTGGTTTTACACTCTTCGCGTCCTTTAGTTCAGTACATAGAGAATTCGCTTTATAATTTTATCCTCTGTGGCCTGTGAAATTATTTGCGTACTCACACTCCGGCTAGTTGGATCTCGTGGGTAGTAAACTACCAGATTAACCACAAACCAAGTCTTTATTACGAATTATGCATGAAAAGGCACTTATCTATATTTAATCTAACTAACCAATTTGATGTTGTTGGAATACAGAAACAGATTAAATTTTGGAAGACAGATTACTAATTTTTTTCAAAAAACAGACAATAAATAATAAGTTGTACAGCAGAAAAATAAAAAAATGTAATTTATTAAATTACCAGTTGAAGCTGTAAAAAAATATTGGACACGACGGCCGTATAGAAATTTAAGTTCAAGAAGAAGAACGCAGAATGTACATATATTAGTGTAAATATATTACCACCTAAAATCTGACTAAACATCAGTTATTTGCTGCATACATAAGTTACGATTTTAGTATCAGGAACGAAGATAGATTATACAAACTAAGAAAGGTTATATCCACCATACAGAACTACACAGTGTATACTATTAAAAGTCCGCGCGTACACTCACAGACACATAGACACACAGACACAACATACAACACACACGCACACACAAATACACTAACAATAAACAAAACAACGTAAAAATAAAAAAAAAACAATCAAAACTGACAATACTATGTTTAATAATAAAATGAAAAAGTTAATTCTTATTAGCTTTATTTATTACAATTTTAGAATTGTTTTTAAGGATGTTCATCTCTATGGCTTCCTTGTTACAATCGTTTTCTTCTACCATCGACTAGGCGAATCACCTGTTCCGGTTCCGGATCCATTACACCAACGCTTCCTAGGTCTTCCTATACTTTGTTGTCCAACAGGCTTGTATTGTCAAACTTCCTTACGACACCTGCCTTCTGGCATCCTATTCATCCGTCTCTCTTTGTTTTCTGCAATACGATTTTGGATATTAAAAATCTTCAACTCCTTTACGAATGTCTTCACTGTAGAATCTATCTCTTCGTTTTAACAGCCTTTAACAGATCGCAAGAATATCATCTCTGATGCCTGTATTATACTCAGACGTTTTTTCACCGGAACCCAAGTTTCAGAACCATACAACACTGGTACAGCCATTACCTTATACAATTTTAGTCGAGTATTTTTCCTTGTTTTCCTCGATAACATTCGACGAATTGTGTCACATATTAAATGAAACTTACCCAACTTGTGATCAACCTCATAATCTACATCATTAGTGATGTCTCAGCCAAGATAGCGGAAATGTAACTCCTGCTCTATACTCTTATTATCCAATACAATCTTAGATCGCAAGGGGTATTTGCCCAGAAATGCCATAGTTTTTGGCTTCGTAACATAAAGTCCTAAAGGTTCTGTGAGACGAATTTCTACACCGTCTCAGGTCGTAGTGTACATAGACTGTTACAGAACGATTTAAAACTACAACCTTCCAAGGTACAGATTGTAAAAGAAGCTCGTTTTTGGTTCTTATGGCAACAATAAATAAACAGATAATTTTATAACCTCAATTAAACTATGGCATTTCAGTAAACATGGGTCATTGGCGAGATGAACATCGTAAATTTGCTGTAGAAACGTTTCGTGAAAGTAATGATTTCTGTAAAACAACACAAAGACTGTGTACAAACCATTTCAACGTTGGGAGGCAAGGGAAAGTTCCAGATTGCTCAACAATGTCGAACTGGGTAAGAACATTTAGAACCACTGCCTCGACACAGAAAACAACTGGAGGAAGTATAAAAACACTGCGCACGTCAGAAAATGTGGTTAGGGTAGGAACTGCTGTCACGAGTAGTCCAAAAAGGTCTGCTAGGAAGCATATTATGGAACTGCAGGTTTCCAGTAGGTCTCTGCAGAGGATTTTGCACCGAGATCTCCATTTCCAGCCATACAAAATTCATGTGGCCCAAAAACTGTTTGAACGTGATTACACTAAAGGCGTTGATTTTTGTAATGAAATACTGGATTCAAAAATCAAGAACAGAACTTTCATAAACACTTGATTCTGTGAGCCGAAGCACACTTTCACCTTTCTGGGCATGTCAGTAAACAAAACATGCGCTATTGGAGTGGCACTACCCCTCAAGAACTTCATGCTATATCTCTTCGTATCCAGCGAGTCACTGTGTGGTGTGGAGTTTCCTCCGTTCATGTTTGTGGACCGTATTTATTTCAAGACGATAGTGGAGATTCAGTCAGTGTGAACTCAGACCGGTATGAGCAAATGCTGAACAACTTTTCCCTTCATTTGTCAATTACTGACTCGGTTTGGTTCCAGCAGGATGGAGCTACCGTGCACGCTGCACAAACACAATGGATGTGTTGAGAGTTGATCGGTTGATCTCCAGGTTTGGTGCAATACTCTGGCCAGCGTGATCTTCAGATCTGTCTGCGTGTGATTTATTTTTGTGGGGCTATCTGAAGTTTAAGATTTTCTAGTCATGAGAACGCGATTTAAACCAACTCAGGCAGCAGATCATCGAAGACATTCAGGCATTTCCGCAAGCCATGCTCGAGAGCTTGCTTGTATAGCTTTTTCACTCGACTTGAAGGATATAAGCATGTCATTTCAGAGATGTTATTTTCAAACGATAAACATGACTGAGTAAAATGGCATCTTATTACTTTTGTATTTATACCATATTTGACTTAAAAATATTAAACGAGTTCCTATTGTGACAATTTTCAATTATTGTGTTCTAATTATCCCAGCCCGTATATTATATAAACGAAAATGATTACGAGCAGCAAACGAATCTCTTTACGCTGCTTTTGGCTACAATGTAAGTCGATGACACTTTCCTACGTTTATTGTGGATGAGTGACGAAAACCACTTTCACCCTAGTGGATTTGTGAATGAACAAACTATTGGTACGGTCAGATTATAATCTCTGACAATTGCATTAACGAGCGTTACACAGTGTGATATGCAGCCTCTTCAGTGGGAATAATCGGCTGTTACTTTATCGAAGTAGAACAAGGACAAGCCACCACAAGAACGCCGACATGACAGACACTTTTGTCGCAACTCAACTTGCACGCTTTCCTTCAGACGAGCCATTTTGGTTTCGCAGATATCTCACTGTGCGAGAATTTTAACGGAAGGCGTGCAACGACTTTTCGGAAACCGCATCATATCCAAAAATGTTGACATTTCGTGGCCCTTCACGCACCAGACTTGTCAGTTTGTGATTGTTTTCTGTTAGGGGGTACCCTAGAGACAAGATGTACACAACACACCTACATACCATGGTGAGGTCAGATGTGTCTGTACAGTGTCTGTACAGAAATCAGAAATATTAATCTCGTGTTAGAAGATACCATGGATGGTTTACAAAACGTTAGTCGCAGGAGTTGTAGTTCGGTTGTACTTAAGCACGGAGATGGTGGACATGAAGGTACCTGTGAAGGACTCTCCAGGCTGCTGTAGATAAGCGACTACCACAGTTGGGCTGTTTACAGAATATGCGAGTGTAAACATCGAAATAGCGTTTATCTGTAGGACATAATATATTTAAAACATGAACGTGACTGTGCATATTTCACAAATGATATTTGCATGCATAGAGTGTGGGTGTTTATAACTTTTTTATAATTAAAAGAAGTACCAGTAAATTACTAAAACACCCATTTTTTTATTTTAGGAGTTCTGGAATGGTACGAAAGAGAGTGTATTGTTATTCTTATTAATATTATTATCATTATAAAATATAATTTTATACTATAAAGTATAAACTATTCTAAAATATGAATACGACTACTGATAATTATGACGTGAGAAAGGTTACAATAAGTGGTACCAGAGGTCGACAATTCCACGAACACTGTTGTTTCATTTTTTCCTAGAATCATTAAATGAACTTTAAGTAACTTGAACGTAGACACAGATTGTATTAATTGAACAGAACGGAGTTTTTTGTCGTTTTTCTGTCTGGCCTGCGCTTTTAATTTTTTTAAGGTCAAGGGGTCAAGGACTATGGCAGCTGTGAGTCTGTTTGTTTGACGATAGAAAATGTCCAAAGTAGCCATAACGACGAGAAACGAGTCTATGACTGCCGTTGAATCGTCTGTCTGTACTCTTTCGTGCTCTTTTAAATACTCAGTTATTTTCAGCGACGCACACGCACACGCACACGCACACGCACACACACACACACACACACACACACACACACACACACACACACACACACACACACACCTTGTCATTAATTCAAATGCACGTTTCTCTTATGTTTATAACTCTAATATAGTTAATGTCGTGGTTTCCTATAATAGTGGCAAAACCGACTTAGAAGTATACCACTTTCTTAATTAGTGTAATCAATCTTAGAAAATTTATGGACATGTTTTGCCACCTCTGTGCTCTTTGTAGTATACATTTTGATGTCGCTAAGTATTTGATTAGTTTTGTTTAGGATTTTCATACATTTTATTCGTTATTTCTCGCTTTGCAAAGTGCTATTACCAGAGTCGTGTAAATCGTTATTTTAAAATAGTCGAATGAATTATTAAACGCCAGAGAAAGTAATAGATATTATTGTATATCCATCGTATAACTCTATACAAACGATGCAATTATTAGTATTTTACGTACAATCGATCCGCTCGTCAACAACCTATCACTATTCAACCCCCACCCTATTCCGGTTTCCTTCCTTCCTTCCTAACTATCTTCATCCTAGTATACAGGCACCCGTGTATTACGCCACGTGTACGGCAACACACACGCGCGCGCGCGCGCGTCTGTGTAAAGTGCAACGATGGCGATGTAGAGCTAATGCAAGTGTTATAGCCCACACTTTTGCACAGGCTAATGCATTAATATTGTTTCACTATAGCATTGTGCTATTTTGTGCTATTTTCTGTGACTATTTTAGGGCATCACGATGTTTGTTTTAGCGCATTAAATGTTAAATGTAGCTGCTATTACCTCTATTGAAAATTGCTTCTATTAACTATATTGGAACATTTATTTTTATTTTAAAACTAGAGAATAATAAATTATTTGAGTGCTCAAACAGTTTAATATATAAAATGTATAATTTGACGTATTACTTTAACAAGTGTAACTATATGTGTCATAGAAGCAAAACAGACAAAGTGCTGCCTACAAAACCTACAAAAATGATTCCAAACTTTGTCAAAATGTTTCTTCATTTAATAACAATTTTACCTGTTACATTTTATTTAAAGTTTACGTGTTACATTGCCGTTTGCTAGTTTTGACATATTTCTTACTACAACGTTTTTAATGTTAATGTAAACATATTTTGTTATTTTATTTCCTGCAGGTTAAAATAATACTTAACCTGTGGGTAACTCAGATTTAAAATCTTCTCCAGAAATATAACACAGCAGGTTTCTTACGCAAATATGATTCACTTCCTATGTAATTCATAAACTAAACACTGTCCGAAGACTATGAAAAACTACTAGCCGCCTGTGGTGTTCAAGCATTCTTGTAAAGAATTTGTAAGAACGGATTCTGAAGAATAGTCTCTTAAATTTTAAATTCTACCAGGGACGTGGAAACTGAAAGTTTATTCAAGGTTATCAAGATTGGTGGCTATACGTACTACTAGGGCAGTTTAGGCAAATGAAAAAATGAAACAATCCGAGATACCAAAGCATATATATCAAATAATTAGTCATTAGAAAAAGATAAGAAGACGTTATCAAAACGTCGGAAATAAAAATATTTAAAATAAAAAAAATTCAGGGCTAAGGAGTAGAATGAAAATGTAAGAGAAACCCTAGACAAGGATAGAACCCAGCAAGCTGCGTAAATCCAGCTAAGATGATTAACCTGTGCAAGTTTCTATGTTTTTATGTGAAAACTGAAAGTCTAATCTTACGTAATTCCTAAGCAAATGTTGAGTCCTCTTCAAAAGTCTTAATTTCTGATGAAGCAACTTTTTCATTGTCGAATTGTAGTTTCAACTTCTTATTCCAGTTGTGAAGAGCCAAATACACATCGAAAGAAATTTAAAATCTGCAAAATATATTGTAACAAAAGTTTAGTACAGTTTATCATAGAAGATTTGGCAAATCCTTTGTTTCTAAAAAACCGATTTTTTGCCAAGGAAAACAACACAGTTTTTTCACTTACAAATTCAAAAACAAAAGAACACTTTTGTGGACAACTATTGTTGTAAGTTACTAGCTTGGGACAAACAGATAACGTGTTACAAAAAAAGAAATACTCTATTGGAAGAAGCCTAATAAGATTTTGTACGCTCGTAAACGTGGCTTGAAATATGTGTATGGCATTCACTAACAAGAAACTGTATCACGTACGGGCATATAAATATTTCATAACATACGCTTTTAATCCAAAGGCACTCGGCTAGTACATTCATAGAGTTTCTGAACAAGGCGGGACTGTTTGTTACAGATACTATGCTCTGTCTTGTTACAGAGTACAGTGCTAAGTATGAATCAACACTTAGAGAAATAGAACAGTGCAGTACTTATAGTGATGCGAACGTGAATGTGTTAACACAATGCACACGTGTGTTTGTGTAAGACACGTGTAAAGGTTATACCAATGGCAGATCTGTTTGCGAGCAGAAACTATGAATCATACGCTGGATGGTTATCGACTGAATGAACTTTACAATAATAGTTTTAAATAATACTTCTTAGATGTACAAATTAGTTTTAAAACATTTTAGTTCAGACGACACGACCATATGAAATACAATGAGAAGGCAGGTTGCTAAAAAGATTTTTCCTTCCTTTAAAAGGTTTTATAGGAAGGGACTGAATTTTTGCCCTATGAAAAGAAAATAGATGTAGAAGTAAATTAATAAAATGTTTAATAAACATAACATAGGCAGTAATGGCAAACGAAAATCTTGAAGAAGAGATTTATTGGAACGGCTAAAGAAAATTGAGAATATTTGTCAGAAGTCGACATAAGGTAAAACGTCTTATATATAGGCCTACAGATACACACAACACACACAAATGTATAAACACAAACACACACACATACATACGGCGTCATGTATAACTTTTTGAGATGTTACATATTATTTAGTGTATACATAATTTTAACCTTGAACAAAGTACGATTTTATGGAGGTTCGATGTTGTCAGATAAGTAGTATTAATGTAGTTAGACAAAGCAATGAAGTGCTTAGACAATAGTGTAAAGTGCTTCTGCAATTTGCGTTTTTTACTTCCATGTTCCATAAGGAAATGGAAGTATGGTCATGGCGAAAAAAATCGTGTTCGAGATTATGGCAGATTCTGATTTTACTACCCTCAAAACATGAAAAAAAATCATATTTACTTCCATGTTCCATTAGGAAATGGAAGTATGGTCATGGCGAAAAAAATCGTGTCGAGATAATTGCAGATTCTGATTGTACTACCCTCAAAACATGAAAAAAAGTCATTTTTCGAAACGTGTCTGTGTGTCTGTCTATCTGTGTGTCTATCTGTCTATAGATTTTTTTTCTATGGCAAACGATAAGAGTCGCAAATTCAAATAGAATCAAATAATATTTTGCATACAGCTTGAATTGTAGAGTTCTCAAGACCTATTGTTTTTGGTGAAGATCGGTTAAGGGAAAGGGGTAGTTTACCTGCAACGTTTTATGTTTTAACAAGGGTAATTTTTTCTATGACGCATGATAACTGCCGTAGATTCAAAGAGAATCAGATAACTTTTTTACATACATTCCTGAATTGTAACGAACTGAAGGTGTATTGATTTTGGTAAAGATCGGTTAAGGGAAAGGGGTAGTTTACCTGCCACCTTTAATGTTTTAACAAGAGTAATTGTTTCTATGACGACCGATAACTACCGCACATTCAAACAGAATCAAATAATGTTTTGCATGCATCCCTGAATTGTAGAGAACTCAAGACCTTTTGATTTTGGTGAAGATAAGTTAAGAGAAAGGGGTAGTTTACCTGCAACCTTTTACGTTTTAACAAGAGTAAAGTGCTTAGTCATTTTTCAAAAAGTGTCTTTGTGTAGAATTTTTTCTATGGCAAACGATAACAGAGGCAAATTCAAACAGAATCAAATAATATTTTGCATACAATCCTGAATTGTAGAGGACTCAAGGCTTATTGATTTTGGTGAAGATCGGTTAAGGGAAAGGGGTAGTTTACCTGCAACGTTTTACGTTTTACCAAGAGTAAAGTGCTTAATTTTGATAAATAAAGTATCCTGAAAAGAAGGTAATAATAATCCACTGTAGAAAGGTAGATGAAATATCTATAAATGAAAAGGGTAGTTGAAAGGGGGAGGAGGTAAATTTTTATAAGTTTTATATGTGTACTACGTTATTGACAAAAAAGAAGTAGTTTCTATGGAAACATTTCATTTCACTTTAACAAAATTCTATATTTTTCAATTTAATTTAAATCACGTATGAGTGAAAATATATCGTTCCTGGCAGGCAAGCATATCTCAATTATGTAATGTTTACTTTTCCAAAGTTTTATTATTGTGATTACCGCAATAAAAAGGCCGGAAGGACACACACACGCGCGCGCGCGCGTAAAATTCACGTTATTTCTGGCCTTACTCATGTTTATTTTCTTATGTTCGCACGCTTTTTAAATGGAAAGTGCCGAAACCCACACCAACACAACGCGTGCAAGCCGAAAAGGTGGACATCGATTTGCTACCTGTGGACGCTGGGCAGTTTTGTTGTATTAAAGCAATTAATACAATCTGTGTACTTATTTCTATTATGATATGAGAATTATAAACTAATATGTGCATGTGTGTGTGTGTGTGTGTGTATGAAAAATATATAAATATTTTTCTCCTTTGGAAAATTGTTTGCCCCTCCTTGAAAATATTTTGACCTCCCTGATGGCAAGTTATTTACTAGCCTGTGTGGAATATAGCGTTATGACATGGATCAGAATGGTGGGTGTTAAACAGGAGACACAAACGTATTAAGGAAGAAATTATTTGCTGAGAAATTTATAATTATACGGGTGAACAGAATAGTCGTTCAGGAAATCAGAAGACAAATGGAAAGAAAGAAATCAAGACTCGATTTTAAAAAAGAAAAATGACTAGTATAGTATTGACAGGAAAGACTTTGATAACACTATAGATATCCCTCGGCCCCTCGCAACGAGAGTCCAATTTCATTAACAGGAATCAGATCGCAGCTACCTTTAGCTAGCTCTTCGTTCGAGCTACAGGCATTTTATCCAAAAGTACAGTCCTTCCTCACGAAGGTTGAGGATAGTCTTAATCCACCTGACATGGTGGTACCATTTTAGCTGATACGTAATTTCTTCAGAACTCAAGTATCCACTTATTTAATTAATATTTAAATGATTTTAAATATAAATTTTAGGACATGGAAGTCATGTATGGTTCTCCATACCGATTTTTTCTACGGGCGGTGTGAATAATCCGTGGAACTGTGAACTGTTCAAACTAATGAATAACTTTGTTAAAAACGGTAGTAGGCCTACTGAAACAGATTATACAGTCTAATAAAGAAAATTATATATATTTTTTTACTTTGTTACTTCTAATTAGCACTATGATTGTGTTTCTTAGAAGTATACGCTTTCAGTATTGATAAGACATTTTGTTAGAAATGTCATTACGGACTTATTAGACAATTTTCCAATACAATACTCGTGTTAAAGAAGGTTACAGGCAACGTTTTCTCGTTGGGAGTTATTGCATAGAGTTTATTTGTAATTTTTTTGACTAAATTAGGTAACAGGATTTTTCAGAGTAAGAAAAAGCTAGTTCGGAATTGTTTTTGTTTTCACGTTGAGCTTCAGGAGTGCAGTGACAACGAAGAGGGGAAGTCACGAGTTGTCCGTGAACTCGGCAGTACCTGTCTGTTTTGCCTGAGATGTACTGATGCGAATATTAGCGGGTAAAGACTTGTGAGCAAATTCTGTGTAACCCGACAGCCGTGTTCAAGACTGGAAGAACGGCGATATAGTGAAGCAAAAGCAGAAAACAAGATAATATACTTTATTTCAACAATTTGACGTTTAAAGAACAATTTTCAAATAACTTTGAATTAATAAACTTGGGTAGTTGCAATTTATTGCGCTTAAACAGGCTAGAATTTTTTTAAGCCATTAAGAATTAAATATTAAATGCATTATAAAGTAAAAACTTGTTTATTAATTAATAAGAGAGAGTATTCATTTAATAAAAATTTATATATAACAGTTATGGCGCGTAATAGACCAATGGATACGGCATGTAGATAGAAGCCCGGTAAAGGTGTCCTGGGTTCGATTCCTGGGCGCACCATAAAATCAAGGAGGGGTTTTCAGTCCGCAGGTCGGCTAAGCCTATGTAAATGAGCACCTGAAGTAACATTCTAGGGTAACAATTGACGTAGTATTGGCCACACTATACCGAACGTCTCACATATCCTGCCTAACTACTACACTGCTTGACGGCGGTAAAAAGGGAGCCATTATCTATACATATAAAACTCAATGTCTGCGGATTTATGGGTACTGAATACAGATCTACACCGTTACACCGATTGCCACCAAACTTTGCACAGGTAACCTTTGACACAAGGCGAAAAATACTGTTTAACTTGGAATTTGATATTTTGCCCCGTTCGCACGATTTAGGCCCTTTTAATTATGTTTTTTCGTTGACGCGTATAAAGATGTGAACAACACCATGGAGACCAGAATTAATCACCATAGTAACAAATAAATAAAAAAATGATATTTAGCGGCATCAGAACTATACCTTTATCCGTTCCTGCAGGTTTTGATGTTTTTAATATGCGATTGTATCGATATATTTTGTAATTTTGTATACAGATAAGTCTATATATTTTGTACTTGTCTTAAACGATTATAAAATTTATGTTTATACGTATTTCTGATGATACAATGAATAAGTAATGAAATATATTAAATACTACTACTAAAGATGTCAACAACACCATGAAGACCAGAATTGATTACCATAGTAACAAGTAAATAAACTAAAGCTATTTAGCGGCAACGGAACTGTACATTTATCCATTCCTGCACTACATTTTCGATGTTTTATGTAATATGCGATTGTATCGATATATTACGATGTGGAAAAGGAGAAGTGTGCTAATTGTAAATTGTCCTATTACACTGTACTTAATGCAAAGCGAAAATACGTGTTGTTTTCATTTCTGAGGTTAGGTGACAACGGTTTTTGGTTTTTAGTTTACTGCTGAAATAAATAAAAGCCATGGTTGAGGAAAACATAACGTTTAATGTGTTATACAATGTTTCTGACACAGGAACACTTAAAGAATTTAGCATTTTTGATTTAACAGGTACTTTATAAATATCTCCAAAGGCTTTATAAACAAGTACTTTTAAATCTCCAAAGTTACCCCAACATAATAATTTAGTGCATGTTAAAATAGTACAAGTGTTGAGAACAGCTTTGGAGAGAATTTGACTAATGAGTACAAAATCGTTATACGAACTGACAGAACGCCATATAGACATAGACAATAAAAATTACATTAAAATACTTATTAAAAGTCAAATATTCGCGTGCGAAGCCGCGAGTAATCGCTAGTTATTTATTGTATGAACCAAACATTAAACCATAACATTTCTGGTTATGTTTTATACATATTTTTCCATGCATGTGTATATTTCTATCACTTATGTAACAATGTTCATATCGAACAAAAATTAATTCGACAGGGGCTCTGCCTCCCCCTCTCTGTCTTTGTATGTGTGTATACATATGTAAGAGCCTCCAGGTGGTCTAGTGGCTAACGTGGGCGATTGATGAGCTCGTGGTCCCGGGTTCAATTCCCGGCGGAGGTTCCGTACGGCGTGCACTCAGCGTCGTGAGGCAAACTGAGTAGGCGTGAGATAACAGCGCCGCCTCCTGGCTGTGTCTACCGCAACTAGCGGCTGGTGGCGCGTAGTACTAGCCATACACCGTCACACTAACACAAAAGCCGTGCGGTACGCCTTGGTCCTTAACGGACTGTTGAGCGGAGGTTTAATTTAATTTTTATACATATGTAAGCATACTCGCGCGTGCAATACAAATTTAAGAGACTACTTTTTAAAGAACTTACTTTATTTAATTTTGCATAGGGATTTTGACGGGCGATCGTGTCGTCTGCCAAGACGGCTATTGCTTTGTACGCAGTCGCAGTGGTGTAGAGGACACGACCTGTTCTCGAAAGCGATATGCTAAATTAAACAAAGTAAGACTAAGTCAAAGTGGTTTATTATGTTAGTATAATAATTTACTTAAAGACTGCGCACGCGCAATCACATTATGTGTGTGTGATATAAAGGTGATTAGAATTATGATAACAAATTGCAGTAATTATTGGTATGTTGTTTTTAATTTTTAGTTAAATGCAGAATTAGTAGTTATTTTTATATCATGTTAACACCACATAAACCAAGAGGACTGCATGGCTAGTATATGTTACAACATACGTACAACGAACAGGATAACCCTGATTTCTACTTTTTTAAGCGATTAATGTGTTTGGAGACTGACTTTACATGCTGTTCTCCAAGCTTTTACGTTTTGTTCTGTTACTTTTTCATTAGAAATGCAAGTACCTACAAAATGGCTTTTCCAAATATCCCCAATGTCTTGTATGACGTAAATTGACAGGTGAGTTTACATTGCTTTGTATTTGCAAGTGTCTTTGCTTTGTCTTCACACTCTTTTTCAAAGATTCAGTAAACATCCTGAACAGTGACGTGTTTTCATCCCGTTATTTCTTGTTAAGACACATCTGCTTTCTGTACCACCACACGAAGGAGTAATCTCCGTACTTCCTTGAGGCACTGTGGGAAACAGAATATGTATACGAGTACCTGGGTACACTGCAGATCATTAAAAATTCTCTTGGTACTTTATGGAAGTACTTTATAAAAAACTGATATCCGCACATAAACACATAAAACACGCCCCCCACATACACAAACACATATACAAAATGATAATATTGACTTTTTATTAATATTCCATACGAACATTAATTTTACAGTAACGAGTTCTATGAGCTTTCCGATTTACTGATTAACTATAAATAATAATTCAGTGTTAACTAGCACTAAACAATAATAACATTTCAAGTAACGCCAAAAATAAATTTATTTCATAATTCAGAGGAAAATGTAATTAACTACGATGCCGGGTATCTCAAACAAAACCCATAGGCCTACGTATAACAAAGGAACAATACGTAGACTGTAATACTAAATTTTGCCCGACGTTGTGTGCGTCAATGTAATAATAAAATATGCCCCTCAGTTCCGGAGCGCCAATTTAATAATAAAATATTTTATATGCTCTTTATCTCAGGGTAAAATATAAATAAATGCTCAAATTTTCTTATAAATTGTTCTTCAATTTATTAGAATTAGCTATGATTGATTATCATACTTTATCATTTATATATGAACTATATAAATTCTAATCAAAATATAAACATATTCATTTTCATAAATCTTATTTCATTACTCATATTCATAGCTCTAATAATTTAAATATTGTAATTCTTATTCAAAGACAAAACTTTTAATAATAATTTTCTTAAATTATTATATATTACGACATTGTTAATTATTGATCTGGATTCATTTAAAATCGGTGCTTATAGATGAACTTAATTTCCATAATTTCCTAATATGATTTAATTTTGTTCTAAATAAAATTTTATCTTAATCCTTTAATTAAATCTTATGAGTTCTTTAAGTGAACAGACAGTGGACCTAATACTAATTATGGCATGAAAATTTTACTTGTGGTATGTATCCAAATCTGGTAGCAGTTCATATTGTGTGGTTGTCATGTTGATCGTCTGGCGTGTCTGCGATATTTCCCTCTGGATTAGCAGATTGTAACGTGGTCTCCTTTGAGTCACAAGACACTGCACAACACCAAACTTCACTCTCTCAAATTAGTTCGCGTTAATTGTTATTATAGTTATTCGCTTCGACAGCCATTATTAATTATTATTTATTAACTGCGTTATGGTTTGAATTACTGTTGTTACGGGTTTAGCTCGTTTCGTAATGTTTCTCGATGATAAAGTTATTGTTGCGTATTTGCACAACTAAATTACAGCGTTATTTAATTATCATTTGTGTTGTATTAATTCACTTGTACATCACTAGTAAAATTACAGTTTTTCTCCTTACCGAAATCTGTTCTAGTACGAGCTTACTTTTCTAACCATCGTACCGAATTTCTCTAAGTCCAATAACTATGGGAATCTCGGTCGCGGACTTACACTCCCGTTTCCGTCAAAATTTTTAGTTAAACTCCCCCAGCGCGCTTTTTTCGCGTTCCTATATCGAATTCCATATTTCTCCCACTTACTTCCGATTTTTCTAACGCTGTTTTCCAATTGGTTCTACTTTACGACTCTTCAGATTTAGAGACCACCTATTTTTCCGAAAGAACTTCTCTGATAGGCCTTTGGATTCCCACCAGATTCCTTCCCTAGGTCACTACACTGAGGTCGTTGTCGCTGCTAGATACTGTAGCAATAATTCTTGCCTGTCACTTTTTTGGAGTAAACAAAACAACCCTTAACTTTCTCGTCAAGTATTGTTTTCGTGCATTTGGTTGTTCTAATGGCATCAACTATTGTTACTTACAGGCCTTACCAAACTTCCTTTCAACACTTCTTGCTTGTGTTCGGACATTACTCCCAGCTTTCTCTCTTCTCAGTAAGGTCGAAGTCCTGTCGCTGACCGTTTGAGTCTTTCAATAACATATACCTTTTTTTGTTTCGCTATATGCAGCTGGCGTGTATATGTATTCTGGTCTATTGTTAATACCTACAGCTGCTCTTCAAATGAGTTCGTTTACTTCTGTGCCCTTTTTTCTACGGATTTGAGGTAGTTGTCAAAGTTTAACGTTTCTTAGTATGGAGAGCGATGAACTCAGCCTATTTGCCTTGAGCGTGTTGGGGCTGATATATGATTTTATTGCCTGTCAGTCACCTCTGCGTTTCACACAACAATTCCCTGTTACGGCGCTTAAAGATACATCTCTACTCAAAATAAGAAAATTTCAAAATTTCTGATTTTGCTGTTATATCGTCCCCGAAATTTGTCGCTTTGGATGGATTTCATACATCTAAAAGAGATTCAAATTTCTGCGCCTTGTCATCGAGGTTTAACATGACGAAATGCATACCTTTTATATTCCTAGTATTGGCTCATCATCCGTTGGACGTAGTGTAATGGATTTGCTACCTGTAGTGACCCACTGCGGGCTGTTTATTATGTAATGTAAACAGTACCCCAGGACCCTTTTCCAAAACACTTTCGCTTTCCGTTTTTAAATGAATCCGTTACATATATCTTTTAACTTTCTTTTTTTACAACCCTTACTTAACATATAATTATACTTACAAACTAATCTTTAGACATTAAATTTAAACTCGTCATTCTGCATCAATTTAAAACAATTCCTTACATATCCCTTACAGGACCTAGAATATTTACAAAATTAATTTAGCAAGTTTTATTCAATGCTAGCATCATCTATCATATCAATAAATTTTATATTTCTGTAAAATAATTTTTAGAATTCTCTATTTTCATTGTACAATTTTAACACATGTTAATCATTATGTTAACCTTTAATTTAACTATTCATTATTATATTCACATTAATTTACTCTATATTACCTTACAGTATTTATAAAATACTAATTACTATCAAAATTGTTACTAATTCACCAATTACATCTTGCTATTCTAATAATATTATAGATTTCAATGACATAAATTAATCAAGTTTTCTACAATAATTCGCTATTAATGTCCTTTGATAGTCCATCTTTTACTTATTGTAACTTTTCAATCATTTCATTATTTAATTGAATTTTAAGAGTCTTGCATCACATATATATGTATATATCACTATTCTAATTTTATTGATTGTTCTCATTCAATTGTTATATTAAACACATATATTAAACAATCTTATTCTAACCATATTAATTGTCCTTACACTTGCATTCGTTTAACATATCTTTATATATATACATATGTTGTCTATGTACTTATGTTAACATAATTATCGCTAACATTTTCAGTTCACATTTCGTTATCTTGAAGATTATAAGTACTACTACATTTGTTAGTATTTTACTTCATCGTTTATACAATTATACAATTATCATTTTAGTTTAATTAATGTTAAAATTATTACAATTTATTTAATACTCTATTGCGTCTTACAATTGCTTTATAATTCATAACTTTTCACTGGTGTCAACTAAGAATCTGAATGATACTTTTTTCGCGATCATATCAGGATAGTGAACGTCAGGACCCGGTTCTTCTTTCCCTTCTTCACATTCTTGTCTATGCCGTTTCATTTTACTGGCATTGGTTTTCATTTACCATTTACTTTATTTTATTCTTATTATATTCATATCTATTTATCTTCTTCGGTTAATGTATTCTTACACAACCAATCTTATCTAAGGTATTTCACCCAATATTATCTAACTTAACTATTAAATTTTCGGACACTCTTAAGATTGTTTTCTTTAATCCGTTACATTTAATTACTTTTAATTTCCTATTTGTGGAGACATAGTTGTACGTTTTAAGTCAGTGCCGTTACAACACATTTTGTTGGTAAATAGTAACACTTACCCTGCAGGCGGCCGTTGACATCTAAAGAATTTATGAACTCTCTCTCTCTCACTCTCTCTCTTTCTCTCTCTCTTTTACGGTGTGTTGAAAGTGGATCTTCCCATCCCGTTCGACAACTTTCCCCGGTCATATTACCATTATTTATGTACGCGCTGAGTTTTTTTTGTCGTTTCTTCTTTTCAACCCTCTTACAAATACGTTTTTTGACAGCTTGTGGCGTTTTAATTATTTTCGTTTTCCTGTCCGCGTACTCACATAATAAGGTTTTATTTTCAAGACTTCTAAGAAATCTCATCTTCATCGCTTGAAATCTTCCTTTCGTTCTCGTACCAATCTTCACAATATTCTTGAATGGTCCAGCAAATTTCACCCTTTTCTTCTTTCGTGCTAATGCAGTTCGCCTTTGATAATCATCAGAACTGTTTTTCATCTTCTTACTCTAATTTGGTTTGGTTCCAAAATTTTTACGCACCTCACCAGTCCTACTTCTAATTTTTCTATCAGTACTGGTAATATTAACTGTAGTATTCAATTTTTTCTTTTTAGTTCTCTGCTTTTCTTCAGCTTCCGTGTTAGCTAACTCAATTCTCAGGTGGTAACCCTCATACACATTACCATTTGCTTCCAAAGCACGATATGCACTATTTTCATCAGTAAAACGTACATAGCATGGATATTTGTTCTGTCTTTATGAAACTCTTTCTTAATGATAGTACGTCTTTTGGGAAGCCGTGGATCATATATTGCAGCGTATCGCAATCTCGTATTTACAATCGTACCAAACTTTCTGAAATATTTGATAATTTTCTTTTTTGTAATTGTGTTTGGTAAGTTGCCAACAAACACAGTACAAGTGTCTTTATCACCTTCATATCTACCACTAATAATTGTAGATCTTTCTTTTGATCTTGAGATATGATGTTCAGACAATGCTTTAGTTGTTAAAGATTGATACTCGGTGTCAATTTGATCCATAGTATTTCCATCTAATTTGTTTTCTTCCATTTTTTCTGATTGTTTTTGTAAATCAGTACCCACCTGGTGGTTTTGTCCTCGTAAATCTCTTCTCATTAACTCTATTTCTTTGTCTAATTTCTCGACGAGTTGTTTACCTTTCTCTTCATTCTGTTTTTTCGTTTCTTCAATCTTCCTTATTGTCTCTTCATGTTGCATTTTTGATTCTTCAAATTGTTTTTTTGATTCTTCAAATTGTTGTTTCATCAATGCCATTAACATTTGAAAATTTGCTTCAGATGACTGCGACTGTGATTGCGGTCCCCGGGCGCCATTCTCTTCACTCGTTGCAGAGCTCTCTTCATTCACCACATTTCTGTCCTCAGATTGCTCCATCCCCATCTGATTGTTAATTTCGAATACCTCGGAATTTTCTTTCCCTGTCGCCATTTTTGCCTTTCGTCGGGTTATCATTCAGATACTTATCGACAACTAACAATAATAACGTTCTTATTCTACAGTATTAACATTTACTTATTTAACTTAGTGTATCTCTAACCACTGTCTGTCACTGCCCTAGCCTAATTTCTTTAATTAAGCCCCACGTTGGGCGCCAATGTAATACTAAATTTTGCCCGACGTTGTGTGCGTCAATGTAATAATAAAATATGCCCCTCAGTTCCGGAGCGCCAATTTAATAATAAAATATTTTATATGCTCTTTATCTCAGGGTAAAATATAAATAAATGCTCAAATTTTCTTATAAATTGTTCTTCAATTTATTAGAATTAGCTATGATTGATTATCATACTTTATCATTTATATATGAACTATATAAATTCTAATCAAAATATAAACATATTCATTTTCATAAATCTTATTTCATTACTCATATTCATAGCTCTAATAATTTAAATATTGTAATTCTTATTCAAAGACAAAACTTTTAATAATAATTTTCTTAAATTATTATATATTACGACATTGTTAATTATTGATCTGGATTCATTTAAAATCGGTGCTTATAGATGAACTTAATTTCCATAATTTCCTAATATGATTTAATTTTGTTCTAAATAAAATTTTATCTTAATCCTTTAATTAAATCTTATGAGTTCTTTAAGTGAACAGACAGTGGACCTAATACTAATTATGGCATGAAAATTTTACTTGTGGTATGTATCCAAATCTGGTAGCAGTTCATATTGTGTGGTTGTCATGTTGATCGTCTGGCGTGTCTGCGATATTTCCCTCTGGATTAGCAGATTGTAACGTGGTCTCCTTTGAGTCACAAGACACTGCACAACACCAAACTTCACTCTCTCAAATTAGTTCGCGTTAATTGTTATTATAGTTATTCGCTTCGACAGCCATTATTAATTATTATTTATTAACTGCGTTATGGTTTGAATTACTGTTGTTACGGGTTTAGCTCGTTTCGTAATGTTTCTCGATGATAAAGTTATTGTTGCGTATTTGCACAACTAAATTACAGCGTTATTTAATTATCATTTGTGTTGTATTAATTCACTTGTACATCACTAGTAAAATTACAGTTTTTCTCCTTACCGAAATCTGTTCTAGTACGAGCTTACTTTTCTAACCATCGTACCGAATTTCTCTAAGTCCAATAACTATGGGAATCTCGGTCGCGGACTTACACTCCCGTTTCCGTCAAAATTTTTAGTTAAACTCCCCCAGCGCGCTTTTTTCGCGTTCCTATATCGAATTCCATATTTCTCCCACTTACTTCCGATTTTTCTAACGCTGTTTTCCAATTGGTTCTACTTTACGACTCTTCAGATTTAGAGACCACCTATTTTTCCGAAAGAACTTCTCTGATAGGCCTTTGGATTCCCACCAGATTCCTTCCCTAGGTCACTACACTGAGGTCGTTGTCGCTGCTAGATACTGTAGCAATAATTCTTGCCTGTCACTTTTTTGGAGTAAACAAAACAACCCTTAACTTTCTCGTCAAGTATTGTTTTCGTGCATTTGGTTGTTCTAATGGCATCAACTATTGTTACTTACAGGCCTTACCAAACTTCCTTTCAACACTTCTTGCTTGTGTTCGGACATTACTCCCAGCTTTCTCTCTTCTCAGTAAGGT
The DNA here is from genome assembly GCA_034769895.1 of Magicicada septendecula. Lineage (NCBI taxonomy): Eukaryota > Metazoa > Arthropoda > Insecta > Hemiptera > Cicadidae > Magicicada > Magicicada septendecula. Next base: position 246,420,193 of record CM068371.1, on the reverse strand, counting down.
CGAAGTCCTGTCGCTGACCGTTTGAGTCTTTCAATAACATATACCTTTTTTTGTTTCGCTATATGCAGCTGGCGTGTATATGTATTCTGGTCTATTGTTAATACCTACAGCTGCTCTTCAAATGAGTTCGTTTACTTCTGTGCCCTTTTTTCTACGGATTTGAGGTAGTTGTCAAAGTTTAACGTTTCTTAGTATGGAGAGCGATGAACTCAGCCTATTTGCCGTGAGCGTGTTGGGGCTGATATATGATTTTATTGCCTGTCAGTCACCTCTGCGTTTCACACAACAATTCCCTGTTACGGCGCTTAAAGATACATCTCTACTCAAAATAAGAAAATTTCAAAATTTCTGATTTTGCTGTTATAAGACATTTGTATTTTGCAGCGACCGTAGTGACAACTATCCTCAATACTGTTCACGTAGTCTGTACAATACGGTTATTTTCAGTAGACGGTTTTTAGCACCATCCTTCTCTGTGCAGACTAGGATAGGATGAATGAACTGTCTATACTCTTTTGTTTTATGTGCATTCAATAGGGAGCCATTGACGAAACTCAAAATTTTGTTACCAAGCGAGTACATGTTAGTAGGTTAACCACCTTAGGTACCTAGCTACCTTAACCATTTAAATTAATATTTAAATTGTATAATTATTATTTTTTGAAAAGTGAAGTTTAATTTTTGTAATAATTACTTTCAAATTTTCTATACGTAATTGATATTTTGTAATGAGTAATATGTCGAAACTGGACCAATCTCTAAAACACGTTATGGATTTATGGATCCTCAATATATTGCAAATCGTATTTTAATAATTCTTCTAAATGTGTTTAAGTATGAGGCGACTCTGCAGAATTTATATTTTAAAATTTACACTGGTCGTATGACTATTAACAGTATAAGTTACCGCTAAACTTTTAACACGCAGCTTAAAAATTGGCCTTGACGTTAAAATAATCAATCGAGTGTTTTGGTTTTGTTGATTTTCTGATTAATTTTTGCGTGATTTTGTTGTTGTTTAATGTTACGGTACTTTAGAGAAGATAATATACGACATTTAAGAACACATATTAATTTTAGTCTTAAGGAAGCTCATGCTACTGAAGTTATATACCCCTCCTAGAAGTATTGGAGAGTTCGGGCAATGCCAATAAAGTCTTGGACGTGATGAAGAGAAAACCCCAACATACATCTTTCCGAGGTAGAGAAGGGCAACGCTTGCTTATATATATTGTATAAACAAGCGGCTAACGAATGCAGGAGTGAGCAGCCGAGGAGTAAGGAAATCCCTTTCTACTATGTTCCAGCTGCCACCAAGGAGTGCGGATAAACTGTCAGGTGAACGGCATAGAATGGAGAAAGCAATGGGAAACCACTCCATTAAAGATCCACTAGGACATCACTTTTTAAGTATGTAGGGATTAAGAGACTGTCTTCGGTAAGGAAGCAGTTGCAAGCCCCCATCAACCTCTGGTTTGTGGAGAAGAAGAAGACTATGAAGGAATCCCATGCCAGTAAAGTTACACACACCTGCTTGGCGAACAAAAGTTGTTATGAAGGAATAAAAGGTTAAGACAGAGCAACTTAGTCAAAACAGTATTTTACGCTTTCTGCAACATGTCAGGTTAAGAAAGTAATGTGGATGGCTTGGGTTCAGGGCCTTACTAAATGAACCCCCAAATTTCTCGAAAATACTCTCGATCCTAATAATTACTAAGGTTTCATGTTGTCTGCTTATGTGAATTAAAAATGTATTCTTCTTTAGCTATTATAATAACTAGTTTAAGAACTTGGAATCTTTTAATCCTAGACAAATCTGGAAACGCCGTGTACTTTAGTTCCATTGTGTTCCAGATGTCACAGGATACATACACAATATATACAACTTTATGTAGCATCCGTCTACGGGATTTACGGAGTACTCCACACTCCAATAACTGTTGTGTCTTGTAAAGTTGATTCGAATGGGCCACAGATGAAACACCCTAATGATTTCTGTCACTGGTCTACGTCTAGCATGTGAATTAAACAGATTACAGCAGTTTTTGTAAATATTTTTGTACACAAGAATGAAACCAACAGACAATAGGTTAATCCATCAATCTCCTTCAGTTTTCTACTGATTATCTTCAAAGGAGGCTATAGGAAAGATCTTGTTCCTCCTTGCGTGCTCATCTGGTGGTACCGCAAACGATAAGACTTAACAGTATAATAACCTTATAACTAAAGACTGATATTGTAGAGTGAACTGTGCGTGAAGCCTATTGTCAGTACAAACTGTTAGAACACATGTGATTATCCTGTTCAGACAGTATCGATAAACAGTGTAGAAAAGTGAGTAGCTCCGCGCCAGTACAGACATTTAACAAGAGAGGAATTAGCGTTGGAATTCGGTGCAAATGGAAATCAATGTTTATTGAGTGGATAACGTGAAGTGACTTAGCGTCAATTAAAACGAGCGGCGCCAGTGTAGGCTGTTAAACATCAACAGCTGCCTGCTTACAGACCCGTATCTCGCGCCTTCATCAGTTTGCCTTACTTCTCGTTCTTTGTTTTAGTCTCACCGTCTTAATCTTATTATTATCTCTCGTTCTCTTTCCACTGGCACTGCACAGACTTGCAATGCAAGTTAGTGCTTATTAACGCTACATTTTGGAATCTAGACAGTGATTTTGGGACTTTGTTTGTTAATAGAATAGGTTCTGTTTGTTAAGCGTTACACGAAGTACGTTGTAACTGACATCACTAGTGAGTTTCCATTACAAAAGTCATCATTATTTACAATAACAATAAGAATAACCGGGTTAGACATACGGTTGTGAGTAAGAGTATCGTACTCTCACAGTGGTTTATTTTATTACAATACTCATTAGACGTTATACATGTGACGTTATAAATTATACTATAGGCCAGGGGTCTCCAAACTACGGCCCGTGAAGTGTCTTTGTCCGGTTCGCGGCAACCCGGCCGATGCTGCTTGCAGTTTTTAAATAGATCTTCAAAATACTTCAAATATTATAACATTTTTCTAAATAACTAAACAAGAAATAACTTCAGTAAAATGTTATAATATTTTGTACAAGTTTAAAAGATTTACGTGGTTAATGTGCTTGTTTGTCTGGCTGCCTTGAATAAATTATGCTCTTCACTCGCATCAACCTAAAGCGAAGATTCCTATTCCCCCCGTGCGCTCGGCAAGAGCAATGCTTTCAGTGTTTGGATCGACCTATATCTGAGAACAAACGTTGTCAAAAATGAACTTTTTAAAATCAAAGTACAGGGCTAACTTGTCAGACGAACACTTGAAATCCATTCTAGTGATAGGAGCATCAAAATTTGACCCAAAATGGACAGACATTCTATGTCACACATCCACACCACACATCCTATATGTACATATGAAAGCCAAAAAATAATACATATGAAATATCTTTGACTGTTATTTTTTTCTTACTTTTATTTACATTATTTTGAATAAATGATTTTGTTTTCTTTGGATGAGTCTGCTTAATTTTTATTTAAATACCTACTTTATTGACTTGATTATTTCGTAAACTTAAAAAAATAAACACATGCAATAAACACAGGACATGAATTCCCAGACATAACCAATGTGACACTAATAAACATATACCACACAAAGGCACCATAATGAACATTTGGGACAATTTACAAATATACAAACATAAAACACAAAACAAACTAATACCTGAACAAATACAAATCAATACAAAACATGACACAATATTCAAAGCACTCAACATCGAAAATACACAAAATACAAATACATATACCACAATCACACAAAATAATACAACTTTAAAATACCAGAGACCAACAAGAAACCTTAATAGCATCCAGCCAACACACAAATACTCCACCAGACACAAGATCGCAAAGGCCGAGGATGAGAGCACGGGAGCTCTCGAAACATGTACCGAATAAGGAAAAATAACATCTTGAGGTAATATAAACATAAATTTTAAATTACTATATATATATATATGTGAGTGTGTGTGTGTGTGTGTGTGTGTGTGTGTGTGTGTGTGAGTGTGTGTTGTTGGCCCGCCTGACTTTCAAGATTTTTCAATTCGGCTCTCAAGTGAAATAGTTTGGAGACCCCTACTATAGGCCAATAAGAGTTAAATATTATATATCACTGTAATTTATTGTAATTAAGCTTTAATTTTTCAGTGATAAATTAAATGTTCCTGTTTAGGTTCACGAGCATAGTAAAAATAAGCGTTTGATTTAAAATTTTTTCTTCAGCTACACGTTTCAATCCTCAGTATATTTATAGCATGCGTTATGTAGAGCAGCACACATGGTCGATAGATGACAAAATACTCATCTACTTCTAATCACGAAGTAAACTGGTAGCTACGTTCGGAGGAAGCTGTGACAAAGAGATGGGAGGAACGCGCCTTACCTAACTCACTTACCTAACTACACTGGACCGAATTTCAATAAGAGGCATTTTTTAAACTGAATGACATAATCTCACCACGAACGACGACAATGGACAACCACTGCCATCCATGTTAGGTGGATCTAAATCTTGCAACGAAATAGTATCGGGATCACAATTACATTTCTATCCGCATGACAGCGCTAGTGTACCTTACTTTTGGCAGCCTTTGTACGTGACAAATATGTTTGCCCTTTTATATCGCCTTTAAGATCAATAGTCGACGCTTCGTAGTTTGTCTCCAACAGTTCTATAGACCGAGAACTAAAAGTACCTACTATAAGAAAAGAAATCGTGGGCCTCTCCAGGAAACATATATCTAAATTAGAATACCATTCTAACCCCCTAGCAATTAATTTGTTAGATAATAGTGAAGACATTTACAGAATAAAAAGACATAAATTGTTAGACGTACCCTTCAGGTTCAACGAATAACGTGTAATCTGTATTATCTATATTGTAATGTCTGTGTTATCTGTACTGTAATATCTATATAATTTGTGTTCTTGTCAACATTAAGCATTAGCATATCTGCCTTATAAGCATAGTGTTTAAAATACTGAATTATTGAATCATGCCAGCAGCAAGTGGAAGTGACTTTTGTTCAGTTATTTACATGTTTTGCCACTTAGTCTTTTAATTTGTGTACGTGTTTAATCTGTAGACAATAACAAGAAGAGCTGTCAATGGTCAACTCTCCATAATCATGTATGTGTTTTGTCAGTCAGTTTGTTCACTGTTCGCGCTTAGTCGAGCAGATTACAAATTTGCAATAAAATAAAAAAAATCATTATATCGCCTATCGCCTCATGCTTGCTATATTCCCAGATCATTGTTTAGCAGGTAGTACTCTGTAAAACCACGGTAACCAACATGAGGACGGATGTATTGGTTGTGACATGTAGATGATACCATAACAATTTGATTGGTGTTCCAGTTAGTATCGATGTATTATCACATATGTGTTTATATGTACGAGTGATATGTGATAATCTGTACGTCTGCGAGTGAAAAAATGTGTAGAGTTGCTTCTCTATAGTTGCTAGCTTTAATATGTCTACTTCAATTATGTATATTCCAGTGGACAAAAATAAGTAGGTCCTAATCAATTTTAATAATTAATTGTCACTATAAACGTATAATAATAAATATAAGTACAGAGAAACTTAACGATGCGCAGTGATGTAGTAGACACAAACGTGGCATTGTTTGTAGTGATGATTGATATGTTATCAACGCAGCTCCTGCGTATCTTCCCTAGAAGCCGTGTGATCCTTGAAAAAAGTAATACGGAGTATTTTTCTTGGTAAAATATACAGTAAAGGTCGTGTTGTAGTAACATACATAGTGTGTGTGTACAAACTCAGATTCTATGGAAATGAAATGTAACTACGTGCAAAGAATAACTGCCCATGTTTTCAGTCTTTTAAACTAGAGAAAATTCAAATGTAAGAGAAGAGAACCTATTACAGAAAAGAATATTTTCATTCATATGTACTGTTGTGTGTTTGTAAAAGTGAGAGAGAGGGGGAGGATGTGTGTGTGTATGTGAATGAGTGAGTGACTGAGTAGTAGTGTGTGGTGTGTGCTTACATTCATAAGCAGTTGAAGAATGAATACAGAACAATAAAACGAACAGTTGACGAAGAAACGTTTCTTGCGTTAACAAGAAGCCTTTACAATCGCAAATACATTATATACCATAACTTTAAGAGTTTTCTCTCAGCTAAGGCAACGTTTCATACAGGTCAACAGACTTTCTGAAGAAAAGTACTAACTTTTTCCACGTACTAAATAACAACAAACGTTTGTATTCCGACAGTTGCTTGTTACATATTCAACAAGGAAAACGGCAAGTAATCAAAATATTTATATTTTATTAATCAAACATTTTGTAGTAACTTTCTGAAAAATCGTCTTGACGCTCTTGTAAGCCAAAAGTAACACAATTTTTCTTGAGCTGTAAACATTTCAAGACGCAACACCCACAAGAAGTGGACAAACATTGCTTGAACAACAGAAGAATTATTCAACGTGATGGAGAGTGATGAAATACAAGAAAACAAATAAAGAGCAATGTAAAAATTGACCTGACACCTGAATCCTTCAAAGAAGGGAGAATATGTCTAACAGTAATTTCCGTATATATTTACCACGAAAATTTGTCAGTAATCAGAGTAAATATATAGATCATTCTGAGGGTGAATCAGATTCTCAGAATGATCAGACTCAGTATTAGAGACTCACGTTTAATTGAGTTGCTGGTATAGTCTCTGAAACGTAACTTACAACAAAATTTGCAAAAAAAACTACTTGCTAGCGTGATAATTGTGATTTAATTGTAAGAAGCTCTGAAATACAAGATAGAAATTAACAGTATCACACACACACACACACACACACACACACACACACACACACACACACACACACACACACACACACACACACACACACACACACACACACACACACACACACACACACACACACACACACACACACACACACACACACACACACACACACACACACACACACACACACACACACACACACACACACACACACACACACACACACACACACACACACACACACACACACGCACGCACGCACACACACACGCACGCACGCGCACGCGCGCGCACACACACGCACGCGCACGCGCGCGCACACACACACACACACACACACACACACACCTGTGTACACATAAACTACTACATACGTCTCACTTACTCAATTTTCGTTTAATTTATATTCGCGATTTTGCTACAAAATATTTTTTATTGGTCAGATAAGTCAGACAGATAAATAAAATCAACGATTTCAGTTAAAATAAAGCGAACTTGCCAATGACATAAAGGATACTCTGTTATAAAGAAAATTTTAATAAAGTTACTTTATTGAATGAACGTTGACTACTCATTTACTGTGCTTAGCCTTACATAATTTATTTAAAAAAATGTATAACTCGTATAAGGTTAATAGTTCTACTAGGTTAGGCATAAAATGTGTACGTGAGGGCAAAGTAACTCTGTCACAAGCAATTTTATTTTACACATGACCTTCAGTAAAAGCAGGAGCGTGTAGCTTAGGCATAAAAACATTATCAAAGTGGGACGGCCGTTACAGAGTGAATCTGAAATCTTACAGCCTCTGCGCACAGTATTTTGTTTATACCTCTATATTTTGTTATTTTCAATACACACAAATTTTAATTTTTTCCAGACACTTAATAAATAAATAAATACATACGAATATTATGTAAATGTTCAAACTGTCCAATGGTATTCGTATAATCACAGCTGAACATTTTCGGTGTACTGTACAAAAAAGTGAAGGTACAATAATCATTTTAAATTATAATGTGGCAAAAATGTAGTGAAATGCTATTGCTTACAAAAATTTAAGTCCTTTGTGTAGAAAATGAACTTTTCAGAGTATTTTTTTCCAGTTTTCTAGTGCAGCGGAGAGAATTGTTGAATATACAAATTATAAATCATTAGATATAAAGACACGTTTCTATTATTGACCGAAGTAGGGTCGCTGCCCATAGAAACACCTGTAGACGAATGTTTTGGAAACACGTAAGTTACTGTAAAAGGCAGGATTGTAGTAGTGTGGTTTCCAAGTGTTCGTCCGATGAAGTAGTAACTGATTTTAGTGTATGTACGAGGGTTATTAATTAAGTAAACAGACAAACAGCTGTAGAAAAGAAATTAATTGTAGCAGCTGATTGAAACTTTCAGGAGTGTTACCTGGCAAAGTCGTTGTGAGTTTTAATCAGCTGTTCAATAATATATTGCATAAACATAACCAATACAGTTTTATTTACGATGGTGTGTCCTCTTGAGGACAGTACTTTTGAAGAACAGCGTTCTGTTATAAGATTTTTGAATTTTTGAAAAGAATTTTAACGTGTGATGAAACTTGGATTCACTATTTTGAACCTGAGTCAAAGCGACAAAGCATGGAGTGGAAGCATCCCAGTTCACCCACCAAAAAGAAATTCAAAACCCAGCCATCGGCTGGTAAGGTGATGTTAACCATCTTTTGGAGATCCAAGGCTCAATTTTCTGTGATTACCTACACGACCAACGTACCATCAATAGTCAGTACTATTCTGACATGATTGTGAACAAAGTTAAACCTGCATTGAAGAAGAAATGTCCGGGATGGCAGAGGAAAGGTGTGATTCTTCTTCACGATAATTCCCGCCCACACACGGCAAAACTGACGCTCGAAACAATAAAAAATGTAGGTTGGGAGATCCTGCCTCATCCCCCTTATAGCGCTGACCTTGCCCCATCTGACTTTTTCTTGTTTGGACCACTCAAGGAGACTTTGCGTGGTGTCAAGTTCAACAGCAATGAAGAAGTGAAGGAAAAAGTCTAAAACTGGCTTCGACATCAAGGTAAAGAATTCTTTGCTGAGGGAATAAAAAAGCTTGTAAAGAGATGGGACAAGTACATAGACGTTGCTGGAGATTACGTTGAAAAGTAAAAAAAAAAAAAAATTTTATTGATTGAATAAAACGTTTTTGCTCTACAGCTGTTTGTCTGTTTACTTATTGAATGACCCTCGTAATTAAGTGACTTTAGTGATAAGTATATTATTGTGGAAAGGTGGGTATTGAGAATATTGTAACTACTATTGAATTTTTAAATTGTGCAGAGAAGTTATTAAATTATACAAAAATTGAATTAAGGCGATTGAATAAAGATTATTGTTCAACTGTCTCTGGTGTAGATTTAGCGTACCGTTGAAGACTGTTGTGACGTAACAGTACTTGATTGTTAAACTGAACTAATATCGTCCACCGTATTTTGTTAAAAACTGTTTTTATGTGATATTGGTATGCACGTTTGTAATAACGGTCTAAAATTTTAGTCCTATTTGGTGCATAGTTTAGATTTCACAGGTAATCGTGTAAATCGTCTTTAGGTATATTAGGTGATCTTTTGTTATTCTACAATGCAAGTTGAAGAACTGGATTAAATTTTGTATAAAGTGTGAGATAAACTGCTCTGTCCTGGTAAACGTGCTCAGAAGGATTCTGTCGAGACTGGTGTGCGTGAACAAACGGTTTACAAACTTTAAAGACTGCCATAACTAAGTTGAAGATCGTGGTTGTCAGATGAAGGCTACACTTTTGTCTTCCACGAAATTTCATCGCTATGCGCAGTGGTAAATAAAGTGTACTATTTGACCATTTTACGCCATTTTAATGAAGCTATTTGTAGAAAACAGCCAGATTTACGGAAAAGTGTTTATGAAAATTGCAGCCCGATAACGCGTCTGGACGCACTTCATTGTTTGTTAAGAATTTTGCCAGGATAGGCAAAAGAAAACGACATAATGGTGACAAGGCAGCTCCCGTATTCACCAGACGTGTCCCAACGCGATCTTTCCTCCTCCCAGTAGTGATAATTTCCATGAAAGGACAACGTTTCATGACCGTTGAAGGCGTAAAAACGAAAATCGCTAAGCGAGCTCAAGGCTGTACCAAAAAGTGCATGCTTGAAATATTTTGAAGACTGCTAAACGGCTGGCTTAATCGTGTTACATTCGACTGAGACTATTTTGAAGGAGGCAGTATAAGTGTCGATGAATGAAGACATATTTTTTAAAATAAAAAAGAACTGCATGAAATTTTTGATCAAGCCTCGTATGTTCTCATAATTGCTATACGTTTGTGCAGTCACAAGATAATCATTTTGTTTATAGATGAAAAATTGCATTTTGTAATCAAAGTTTCACACAACGATTCTCTGTCTATCTCTCTATCTATCCTTGCGAGTGTAGAGATCCCGGCTATCAAGCCGGGGTTTGGTCATCTATTCAGGTTTCTGATTCCAGTGTTCTGCATTTGACATTAACCTTGCAACTTGTCCACGATAGTACAGATATTGCTGTATCTACACGATAGTACCGGTGGGTCATACGTAAATTTACATATGCATGAAATACATATACATCTTCGTCTAGGTATGACAAGCATACGAAATTAATGAAGATTCTGGTTAAAAACTAGGCATAGCATAACACATTCATAATACTGTACTAGGCTGTGTGGAAGATAAGTCTAAGTGAGCGTATTGTCCGCAACGCGATTAAGTAGTTAAAATATTTTCAATAACTCGTAAAGTCGTTAAAAAATTTGTATTGTTTAACGAATATGTTTGTCATCGCGAATAATAAAAACGATCCTTGATTATGCTTTTAATCTTCACGAATATCATTTAAACTTTAATGTTTTATTCTGAAATACTGTAGTTATTAATAAAGTCAGTAGCCCTTTATCTCGGTTGTGATCGGTCTCTGTATTTGCATAAAAAGTTTGAAGAGTAAAAGAAGTAATAATTTACTTCAATTGGCTTATTGGCTATATAAACCTGTAAAAGAAAATCCTACCTGATCTACCGTACATAATTAACGTTAATTTATAGTGTGAAGCATAGGTTAAATATTTGTTTTTAGTACGTAAACGAAGTAGAGTCTTCAACAATTAGGCCTACAGCGAGAAACAGTTACTGTAGAATAGGAAAACAATATTGACTTCTATATATTCAGGTATATTTATTTCTATGGTATCGGGTATACCATACTACTGTTACACTTTCCTAGTTAATATAAAATTTAATACTGACCAGTGTAATTCAGTAAGAGACTGTGGTTGTACCAGATTAGAACAGGCGGGTACATACAAATATTTAGATGTCACAGTGGGTAGTAAATCATACGGAAAACTAACATAAATAATATAACGTGAAATGTAGCTTAGCCTATTGATAACATTTTATTTCTTAAAAAACGAATGTCCGCAGAACGTTGTTAAAAATATTCATTTTGCTTTAGTTCATTTACAATTGAACCACGGATTGGTTTTTAGGGCAGGGCGTATGTATCTTATTTGAATCCTCTATTAACCTTGGAAAAACATGTTATTTGAATTGTGCTAGGAAAAATTAAAGGCATAGTTCGTTCTCTTTGTTTCAGAAAATTAATTATTTATCTTTAAAACATTTATATGTATATAAAGTATTTATAATACTTTTCAGTAGCCAAGTGGAGATTATGGAAAAATAAACGATCGACAATTAAGATGTGAAAATCGAACTCTTTTGATACCCTTAGCTAAAAAGGAAATATATATATATATATATATATTGCAATATATATATATATATTTTGCAATATATATATATATATATATATTGCAACGATACAGCCATATGCTGTATTTAGCATTGATTTAAATAAATGTAAAATTTGTAAAATTATTATAAGTTTGGGGTAAATGGACATGTCTGGGATTGTAAAAATGTTTCATTGTTACACTAGGGGAGAAATTAATCTGTTCCAACAGGCAAGGAACACCTGCTCGATTGTATGTGTGTTACGCGTGTATCTTGTGTGTGTTAGTGATGCATGTTGTAATAATTATTACAAATAATAAAGGATTGATGTGTGTGTTCTTAAATTGGTGTGTATTTGGTGTGGCTCTCGACGTCTTACTGGCCTGAAACACTTCCTTAAGTTTCCCAGCTGGTCGAGTCCCAATGGTAGCAAGACCGGTCGAGTAGCGTAAAGTTGATGAAGGAATATATATGTTCAGCTTCGCCGAAAGTTTCAAAACAAAAATTATTGTTTTGAAGGAAATTTAAAAAAAAAATTATGTTTATAAAAAAAAATAATAAAAAAAAAATTTTTAATTTTATTAATTAATTAATTATGATCAATTAATTAATAAAGGGCTGTGAAGTTTTAAAAAGTGTAATGCTCTTCTGAAAATTTTTATTAAAGTTTTGGTATATTTTAAATAAACTATCACCACTCATAAAATTGTCTTCAAACCAATCGATACTTGTTTATCTTTTTATTTTTTAGGTTATCTTCACTTATAGGTGGTAAAGTCCTTGTAGATTATCAATTAGAATTATATTATTGGTAATTAGTATTATTGAAGAGATAAAGAACTATTAAGTATTGAAAAGTATTAATGTTTTATTAATTAATGGCAATATTGACTCTTATCGATTAATATCGATTCTCAGGATATCGAAAAAAAAAATTACAAAGTATTATATAAAAATCGTACAGGGTTCTTTAAACAGCCAGTTATTATCAAAGTCAGAGAAATCGGGCTAATATTTAAAAGTATAACGTTACATCAAATGAATAATTATTACTAAACACAAACATTGAATAATAATTTGAAAATTAAAATAATTGTTTTCACCAAACAGCTGATATGAACTAGGAGAAGGCACTGGAATTGTCAAAGAAAGATGGCTGCCGTCAAGTTGATCAAAATGTTGCTCGTTCCTGCTGCGTTCCAAATAATGTATTTTCTGGCAGTATTCCTGTTCTTGTGTCTGCAAATCTCTTGTTAAATGTTGTGTAGTGACTGGTGTAGTGATTCTGGGTTGTATTTAGTATAGCTGTGTAATTATAAGTCAAAACACTTTTCCCAATTCCGACACTAATTTGGTTAAGGTATTATGCAGTTTTCTGGTGTTTTGTGGTGTTTTTCGGAGTAGAAATGTATTGTTTAGTGTTAATTAGTGTTTCTTGATTGTTTTTGTCACAATGTATATGTTCTGAAAGGATTTTATAATTCACTCTCGACTTCACAGTAACGTACTGTTCGCCACTTAACTTTACCTTTGTAAGATAGGTTAGATCGTCACAAAACTCTCGTTTATCTTAACCGTTCGAATACCAATAATCAACTAACTGTTTCCTTCAGTTTCAATTAAACTCTTAGCCCATATAATATTATTCTTAACATTGTTCAAATATTGTTCATATCCTGTGCACACTTTAATATTTCACTATATAAATACCTAAACTTGGGTTATTTATCAATTTTATTCACTAGATGTTATTTAAATTAATCTTTCAGTTCATTCAGCTTATTTTCAGATTAAATAATGCCGTTTTATAGTGTTTTCTGTCCAAAAAATAGTAATTTTACTTTCAGTTTGGTATACTCTGAAAAGTCAAAACATCAAAATTTACTTCCTGTCATTATATAAATTCAGCCATTTTATCAGTTATATTTAATATTAATAATCCTATATTGTATTAAAGGGTTCATATTCCCTTATTTTCTGGTAATTAATTGAATTAGTTGTATTCTGAAACATTATTCAGGAATATATGACTCCCATGTCCAAATTTCTGAGTTTAGTCATTTTCATTTTTATTTATAATTCTGAATATATTTATTAAAATCTCTCTAAATGGTATGTGCAATTATATGGCATGATCTCAAGTTTATTTTGTCTAAACCCCTTTTGTTTATTTGCTTTTAAATGAGTAATTTCTCTGTTTTGATGAAGTTTGGTTTCCATTCTTTTGGCCTATGATTTTTTAACAATTTTTCTTACAAAATATTTTACAAACAATATATGATGTGTGATACCCTCTCTGACTTTTACATATAGTATTATAAATTAAACATGTTTTCAAATTACACAAAAACAATTAGTATTTGTTACAATACAAATAATAGTTAAACAAAATAATGAATTTTTTTTAAATAAATGGTTGTCTTCAAGTCAGACATTTTGCAACAAAATCCCCATTTCCAAACATGGAAATATGGCTTACAAAAAAGATTTTTACTAACTAACATCTTAATTACTCTCTACTATTTACAAGTAGTAACTATTTTTATAGTTCGGATGTTAGTTGTATCAGACCCAAACAAATGGCCTTATATCTAAAACATTTTTAAACATTCTTGTACTATATACATAAAAACCTTATATTTATATTCTTATTTCTAACTATTATTATAAGTAGGATTCTACAGTTTTTATACCGTCTTTTACACATTGTCTTTGGGGAATTGTACCCTGTCATTAATAAATAAATAGTATTAATTGTTCAAAAGGTATTATGAACTCTGTTTTTCTTTTTTCATGTAAAACAAAATGTTATTTTAAACAGATTCATGTCTTATGAACAACATATTGTCACAGTACACATTTCAAGTCACTGAAAAATGCATATTTCATTGCATTCAATGTTCGTGATTGCCAAGAATGAAACACAAGGTTCATTTTTTATAATACCCAAAACTATCACTGGTTCACTTTGCACTCTTATATTATGTTAATGCTAAATGGTCGTATAGTCTTATTAACATAATAAATTGGTTAGCGTTTTTTCAATGGAGATTTGTTCCATGGGTACTATATTATTGTTTCATCTTAGTTCACAGGCAACTTTTACTTTATACACTTCTCTCTCTTAAATTTATATACATGTGGTTTTTATTTCGTTATACTTTTGTTTTTAGATATTTATTTTGGGGATATAGGGATTTGGGTGTCTTTTATAAGAGCATGACATCTTCTTCAGGATGCTGCCTTCTTCTTCTTTCATCAGTCTTCTTTTCTCCTGCCTTCTGGGACTGGTATCTTCTCCATCTTCTTCTTGATGCCATCAGGTTTCTTGGGATCTTCTCCATCTTCTTCTTTATTTCAGAAATACACCACCTGTATTGGTTGATCTTGGCTTATTTTAGGGTTTCTATTCTATTTATTCTCCCTCGTTGTGGGTTTGGTCATATTCTGTACTGCTTGGTTATTTACTTTTTTACCTTCCTGGGTTATACCTTGAAAACCTTGGGTTATGAGACTGGTCTTGGATGACTCATCACTAGTAACTCCTTTTATTTGAACTTGTATTTTCTTTATAATAATGATTTCTTTCCACAGTTGCTATGAATTAATCTATTTATATTAAACTTAATGCTTTCTTCCAAATTTAAATATTATAACTTCATTGTTCTAATGATCAATTGCCATTCAATATTATGCATACATCTGTCACGCTACAGATTGCTCTCCTCCAGAAGTAATTATTTCAGACATGTTTATGGATGAAATAATTTCTTATGATAATTTCATCATTTCTTATAATTCATTTTCTTCTCCATTTTTATATCGACTTTTTTATAATTAGAGTTTAATTAATTTTATATATATAATTATTTGTTTTACTACTGATCCTTTTCGGATAGTTAGTGTCTTCTGAGATATATTATAATTGTAATACATTTTCTTTCTTTATCAACTTCGTGTTGCATCCTTGGGATATTAATTCCCTAACATTCCCTATCACGTGGGCTGGGGCAGATCAGAGGGGCACTGTACGCTACTTCTCTGCTGGCCATACACCACTTCTATAAATTGAGTACAGAGGCATATCCATCCCTGCTCAAAAAACATAATGCTGCTGGAATTATCTTCAGTCAGACATCGAATAAATAAATAAAAAGTAGTCTCATTTTCGACTAATAAAAATATCTTTGGATTCTCCACTTCGTAGTCTCTCAGATTATCTCACATTTTCTATCTTAATAAATCTTCATAATCATTATTATACTCATTACATATATATTTTTTCAAAACTCTTAACTTGTCTGATATATTTAATTTAATTATGGTTGAAAACCTTTCTTTTAATAATTCTGGTTACTGTTTACAGTGTAACTCTCTTTCTTCTTCATCTGAATTCTCTTTATACTTTCTTCTGGTTATTCATAGTATTAGCATGGTCTTTATAAATAGTCTTTCGTATTCATTATTTGAATGGTCTTAATATATTATATTTAATTTTTTAACATTGTATCTTTACATTAGATATACAGGTTGTTATATTGATCATTTTATTTAAACATTTTGGTTCTTTCCTTTCTCTTAGAAAGTTATTAATCCGTCTTCGCATTCATTAGCATTAATTCATTTATATTATATTTCATGTGGTATTTCTTCTCTTTGCATTTCATATAGGTTTTATTATTATTATCAGTCCAAAATCATCTTCTCCATATGTTTGGTATGAGTTGTTCTTCTTTGCTCTTAATTAACTGTTTTCATTATCGTTTCATAGGTAATTAGTCTCTTTGCTTCCAAATTTTTTCCTTCTCTGGCATATTACACTCTTTTTTGTTAGTCTTCTCTACTCCTTCAAATGCTATTGTGAATGTCTAGCATTTATTCTGGATTAACGTTAATTCTCTTTTCTGAATTAATCACTTTATTTTCTTCTCAATTCAATCATAATTGACACATAATTATTTTTTGGAACTTGGTTAGTTTTAATGTAAAATTCAAACTATTCTTTTTATTTAATTGAAAAATATTTCTCATAAATCCTTGTAATATGTTGATCTTATCTTGTTTCAAAGTTCTGACGTTCTATCAACATTCAAATTCTGTTTAATTCATTTATTCCCAGAATTGTTTCATTCAGAATTGTTTATAGTACTGTGATCTTACTATTATTTCTGAATGTTTCGGTATTTCTCCAAATTCAAATTCTTCTTAATTATTTACCATAAAGTTTTCTCATGAACTTAGTTATAGTAAGTTGGTCTTACTTTATTTTTAAATTTTTCGTATATTAACTTCAAAAATCCTTTTGTTCTTAATTCTTCCAAAATGTTTTTCTCATAATTCAGTGGTAGTAAGCTGTGCTTGCTTAATTTTAAATTTTTTAAATTAAGTTCAAAATTCTCTCTCTTTCTCTTTCTTCCATAAAGTTTTGTTCTAAATTATCAGGTTGTAGTAAGAAGTACTTACTCAATTTTAAATTTTTATAATTATATTTCAATTCAAAAGTCTTTCTTTTTCTTTCTTCCATAAAGTTTTTTCGAAAATTATTAGGTTGTAGTAAGATGTACTTACATATTTTTAGAATTTTTTCAAAGTTAAATTCAAAATTCTAAATTCCTTCTTCTTATAATTCTCCAAAATGTTCTTCTCAAAATATTAGGTTGTAAGATGTACTTACATTATTTTAAAATTTTTTAAAATAAAAATTCTAAATTCCTTCTTCTTATAATTCTCCAAAATGTTCTTCTCAAAATATTAGGTTGTAAGATGTACTTACATTATTTTAAAATTTTTTAAATAAAAATTCTAAATTCCTTCTTCTTATAATTCTCCAGAATGTTTTTCTAAAAATATTAGGTTGTAAGATGTACTTACATTATTTTAGAATTTTTTTAAATAAAAATTCTAAATTCCTTTTTCTTATAATTCTCCAAAATGTTCTTCTCAAAATATTAGGTTGTAAGATGTACTTACATTATTTTAGGATTTTTTCAATTATTAAATTAAAAAATTCTTCTTCTTTTAATTATCCAGAATGTTCTTTTCAAAATATTAGGTTGTAAGATGTACTTACATTATTTTTGAATTTTTTAAAATATTTAAAAAATTCTTTTTCTTTCTCTTTCTTCCAAAAGGTTTGTTCAAATTATTAGGTTGTAAGTTGTACTTACATTATTTTCGAATTTTTAATATATAAATTCTAAATTCTAAAACTCATAACTCATTCTTCATAATATTTTTTCATAGAAGCTTGATTGTACACTCCTTTGATTTTTCCTGAAACGATTTCCTTCAACTCATATGTATTGTTATGCTTATCATTTACCACAACATATGGACCAGTGTATAGTAATAGTAGTTTTTTGGTTATGCCTTCTAAGGTGCTAGGCAGCTCTCTATTTTTTAGGAGGACTTTTTCACCCTCTTTATATGTTACAATCCGCCCTATTGCCTTCTGGTATTTGGCTTGCCGTTTTTCCTGATCTTCTGCTACCTTATTGTAAAACTTCAACTGGTTGAATTTCCTATTGTTGTTCGTTGGAAATTCAATGATTTGTTCAATGTCTCGGGGAGTCGGCTTCTCATACATGGCTGAGTATGGTGGAATTCCTATAGCTGGATGGTGAGCATAATTTAGGAATGTTTCTGTCGCTGCTAGGTACTCTTGCCACTTTTTCTGTTGGTTGTGACAGTACGTGCGCAATATCCTACCCACTTCTCTCAGTACTCTCTCAGCCGGATTGCTACTTGGGTGGTAGACTGATGTCTTATACGTTTTGACCCCAAGTGCTAATAAAGTGTCTCGCCATCTCCTCCCCTTAAATTGTGTACCATGGTCGGTAATAATAGAAGATGGTCTACCGATCTCTGGGATATACAAATCGATAATCACCGCCAAAACCTTTGCTGTTGTTGCCCGATTAACCGGATATAGCTTTATATACTTGGTGTAGTGATCCATTATGATTACCAAGTATTTATATCTGTGCCGACCACCGCTACGGGGAAATGGCCCGCAGATATCCAAAAACACTTTTTCCAGTTTTGCGTTGGAAGTTATCGGTATCATGATACCCTCTGCCTTTTCATTGTTTACTTTTGCACATTGGCAGATCTTACAGGACTTGATGTATGTTCTCACCTTGCGGTTGATATTCTTGATCTTACAATTTTCCTCTAGAGCTTGTATCACTTTTAACGCTCCCATGTGACCATACCTGACATGGTAATCGATGATGACCTCCTTTTCGATTTGGTGTGGGATTATCACCTTCCATGTCTCATCGTCCAAGGCGGTTTTTATGAATAAAATTCCTTTGTTAAGGTAGTAATATTTAGAAATGGGTTCATCATTGGCTTCCAAACGACTCACAATGTTTTTCAGCTTAGGATCAGACTGCTGATGGATTCGGATATTTATTAACAAAGCTTGTAAATCGGCTCTGGTCGTGAATATGTTATAAATTTTTACTAAGCTCTCCTTCTCTCCCTCGAAAGTCTGATCTTCCAGATTTATACGTGACAACACATCCGCTACCACGTTCTTCTTTCCTGGAATGTATTCCCATTTCAGGTCATATTCTTGTAGGGCGAGTACCCACCTAGCCAATCGGCCGTGACTCAATTTGCACCTACGAAGGAACGAGATGGATTTATGATCAGTTCGTACCGTGACTTGATATCCGAGAATGTACGTCCGGAACTTGCTGCATGCGAACACCACGCTCAACAATTCCTTTTCTGTCACACTGTAGTTCTTTTCGCACTGGTTCAGTGTGCGACTAGCGAAGCTTATTACCAGATGTTGTCCCTCCTCATCTTCCTGGTATAATGTCGTTCCTAAGCTTAGATCGCTAGCGTCACAGTTTAGAAAGAACGGTTTCTTAAAATCTGGGTGACGAAGTATCACACTCTCCAGAAACTTCTCTTTTATCAATCGGAAAGTAATATCTTGATCTTCACCCCAAGTCCATTTGTTTTTGGCAGATAACTGTGGTTGAAACTTGGCGGTCAACTCGGAATATCGGCTCTGAAACTTCCTGTAATAGTTACAGAGTCCGAGGAAAGATTGCAATTGTTTCCTGTTTCTTGGTCGCGGGAACCTCTGAATTGCCTCCACTTTTTCTGCTGATGGGGTAATACCTCGGTCGTCTAGGTTGAAGCCTAAGAATTGTACCTCGCGCGCTATGAACTTGGATTTCTCCAACTTCAGTGTTATGTTGTTCTGCGCTAGTTTGTTTAGTACAAATTCCACTCTGTAACAGTGTTCCTCCCAGGTTCCGGATGTGATTAGTAAATCATCAACATAGACGGTGGTAAATTGGAGCGCTTCTGGCCCCAAAATCTGGTCCATACATGCCACAAATATGGCGACAGAATTGACAAGTCCGAAGGGCAGTCTCTTGAACTGGTAATTGCGCCCTTCGAAAATGAACGCTACATACTGGCGGCTTTGTGGATGCAGCTCTACCTGCCAATAACCACAGACCGTATCCCAGGTGCTAATAAATCTAGTACCATGAAAACGCTTTAAGATTTCTTCTATTTCACCGGGAGAAGTTCTGTCATTCACAATTGTCTTATTCAACTCACGCGCATCTAAACAGAGCCGGACTTGTCCGTCTTTCTTCGGAACAGCAATAATTGGACTAGTGTAAGGTGATTGACTAATCTCAATGATGTCGTTTTCTATCATCTTGTTTATCTCTGTTCTCACGGCTTCTTTGAGCGACTGCGCTATTGGATATGACCTCCGGTTAAACTCTACGTTTTCTTTAAAACGAAGTTGGCACTGGTAGTTTTTTACCTTCCCTGGTTCATCAGAAAACACCGCCTTGTATTTCTCGTATATAGCGATTAGACGATCCGCCAGATGTGTTGGTATTTTCTTGTTATCGCTTCCGCACTTGAAATTCCGTATTTCTTGGATCTTAACTGACCATAAATCCTCTCCTCCATGATTGTATATTATGGGTTTAGAAAGAGGGCTGTTTCTTATAATATTAATTTTTCGAAGTTGTTGATGTATTGGGCTAGGAAGTATAGTTGTGCCTCCTACCAGATCTGCGGTCCATGTTACTCCGTCTGGGAAAAGTGATACTCTATTTAAATTAAGATCGATTACTGCCGAATATCTACGAAGAATATCGCAACCGACTAAGATGTCAAATGGTAATCCGGTGGCGATTAAAAATTCCATGTCTAAAGCTATATCACGGCTAACGACACTTAAGGAAACTTGCTTCCTAATGGTTTTATTCTGGCGGCCAGTTGCACCTACCAATACAATGTTGTTGACTGGTAACATTGGCAAAGTTTTTCCACATGTACATTGTATCCTCTCCAACTCATTGGAGTTTATTATTGAAATATTAGCTCCTGTGTCTATCATTATTTTAGCGGGAACTCCTTCCACCTCCGCTGTTATATAAATTATCTCATTATTACTGTTGCTGAGACTCTTCTCGTTCTCTTCCAAAAGTTCAGTTCGTATGTCTTTCAGATAATGGTTACTTATGATAGTGATAATCTTATTATTGTTTGCTTGTTGCAAATCATCCTTTTCTAACCCAGGAAGTATAAGCAGTAACGGGTCATCGTTGTTGATTACTGCCTCCTCTCGTTTAAAGTATTTTGGTCAGTGTTTATGTTATTATTGACCGAGACATCGTTCGGGAAACTCTGGTTTGTTTCCTGACGTTCTGTACCCTGGTTGATGTTTAACGCCCTGTTCTGTTGTCTGCCAAGATCTTCCAGGCTGGTACTTCGTCTTTCCTGTTCGTATCTTGGGCCGTCTCGTTCCGCACTCCTCCATCTTCGGTCGGCGCCGTGGAAGCTGCTCCTCCTCGGTTGATAATGTCTCCTGGGTCCACGATCTTCTGCTCTTATAAAATTTACCCTAGGACGCGACACTCGGTTATTACTATTGCTATTATTGTTATTACTAACATTATTATTATAGTAATTTCGGTTAGGTGGGTAAGGTCTGTCACCATTATTGTTGGGATATGGATTTCTCTGACTGTATGGGACATTATTATTTTGTTGATAAAAATTGTTTCTATTGTTTGGGTAGGGGTTGTTATTCCTAACGCCGTTAAAATTACTGTTAAACTGGTTATTACGCGGCGGGTTGTTATGGCCGTCGTAATTACTGGGCTGGTTCCGGTTACTTGTATGGTTATTGCCGTTATTGGGGTAGGTAGTCGGCCTTGCTTCTGGTCTCTCATTTCTCTTTCTGCTCTGCCGATAATACTCTTCGTTCTCGTATCCCTCCAATAACTCGGTCATTCCCTGGATCGTCTTGATCTGGCTACCTCTCCGGGCCCTGATAATGTCCTCATCATAGTGATACGATATCTTGTTCACTAAACATTCTTCTGGGATTGCTGGCTCAAGGTGTTTTGCCATACACACCTTCCCCAAGAAATATGCCGTCATACTGCTACCTAATTGTGACCTGTATCTTCCATTACAAATATTGTCACGGATCAAGTTCTGGGTGGTCTCAGACCAGTATTTTGTCTTAAACATTTTCCGGAACTGTTGGTAGTCGGAAATTTCACTCCGGTTGGCCATCCACCAATTATCTGTTATGTCTCGGAAAGACTCGTCGAATATCTCCCTGCTATGGCTCCATTGAGTAATTTTATGCTTGGTCAAATATTCTTCTACCCTGGCCAGGAACTCCATCGGCTTGCGTTTGTATTGCCGGAAGTTGAGCCACTCTCGGCTTTCGTTGACGGGTAATCCGGTGAAATGAGTCGGTCTGTTTCTTATTGCTTCCATCTCCTCTCGGCTTTGTCGCACCTGACCGGTGATATTGGCCATGGTCTCTTGTATATCATTACATCGTTCTGTGAGCTGGTTGCGTACTTTTCCGAATTCTTCTTGATTTTCCTTCCTCTGTTCTTTCTTCTTCCATCTTCTTATCCATCGCTTTTTTGTTAACCTTGATTTCCTTATTCATTTCTTCTCGCAACAATTCCATTCTTTCGTCCAGTTTGTCCAAATTCTCCTGATTTACCTCCCTTAACTCTTCTCTTAGAATTTGATTGTCTTCTCTCAATTCTTCCAATTTCTCCCCCATCTTCTCTTCCAACTTCCTGTTATCTTCTTTCAACTCTTCCTTCAATTGTCGGTTGTTCTTCTCTATCTTCTTCCTGGTTTCATCTATTTTCTGATTGGTATTTTCAATTTTATTAATCATCTCTTCTTTAGTCGCTTTGAATTCTTCTTTGAACGACTGATTGTCTTCCTTCAATTCTTCTATGTTCTTGTTCATCCCAGTCAACTCTTCTTTTGTGGATTGATTATCCTTCTTCAATTCTTCTAACTTTCCTCCCATCCTCTCTTCCATCTTCTTGCTGTTTTCTTCCATCTTCTCTTCCATCTTCTTGCTGTTTTCTTCCATCTTCTTTGTCAGGGACCGATTGTCTTCCTTCAATTCTTCTAACTTCTTCCCCATCTCTTCTTCCAACTTCCTGTTTGTTGTTTCGATTTTATTTCCTAAATCTTCTTTCAAGGACTGGTTATCACTCCCCATTTTCTTACTCAAGTCTTCCTTCAATTCCTTACTTGTGGATTCCATTTTCTTATTATTTTCGTCCATTTTCTTCTTCAACTCTTCCTTGTTGGATTTGTTGCTCTCTTCTATTCTCTGACTCATTTGAAGGAACATTTCCATCATTCTCTCTAGAATTGGACCTTCTACTGTTTTGGATTTCTCAGGTCGTTCCTCTTTGATATTGACTTCCCCTGTCTGTGTGGGTATCTCCGGTTGTTCAGTTTGTTTGGACAACACCGGCGGTAAAAACTCTTTCACCTCTACTGGCGTTGCCTCTTTGTTGTCCATATCGACTTCTATTTCTTTTTCGGCCTCCACCGCCCGTTTCTTAGATGTTGCACGTCGTTGCATTTTCCCTTGAAATTCTCTGGCTTTATAGCTGTTGCCTAGCTCCAACTAGTGATTGGGCCGAAAGTATTGGCCTTCCAATCGCTAATTAAAGCCCCTAAAGTTGTGCGCCAATTTGTAATAATTATTACAAATAATAAAGGATTGATGTGTGTGTTCTTAAATTGGTGTGTATTTGGTGTGGCTCTCGACGTCTTACTGGCCTGAAACACTTCCTTAAGTTTCCCAGCTGGTCGAGTCCCAATGGTAGCAAGACCGGTCGAGTAGCGTAAAGTTGATGAAGGAATATATATGTTCAGCTTCGCCGAAAGTTTCAAAAAAAAAATTATTGTTTTGAAGGAAATTAAAAAAAAAAATTATGTTTATAAAAAAAAATAATAAAAAAAAAATTTTAATTTTATTAATTAATTAATTATGATCAATTAATTAATAAAGGGCTGTGAAGTTTTAAAAAGTGTAATGCTCTTCTGAAAATTTTTATTAAAGTTTTGGTATATTTTAAATAAACTATCACCACTCATAAAATTGTCTTCAAACCAATCGATACTTGTTTATCTTTTTATTTTTTAGGTTATCTTCACTTATAGGTGGTAAAGTCCTTGTAGATTATCAATTAGAATTATATTATTGGTAATTAGTATTATTGAAGAAATAAAGAACTATTAAGTATTGAAAAGTATTAATGTTTTATTAATTAATGGCAATATTGACTCTTATCGATTAATATCGATTCTCAGGATATCGAAAAAAAAATTACAAAGTATTATATAAAAATCGTACAGGGTTCTTTAAACAGCCAGTTATTATCAAAGTCAGAGAAATCGGGCTAATATTTAAAAGTATAACGTTACATCAAATGAATAATTATTACTAAACACAAACATTGAATAATAATTTGAAAATTAAAATAATTGTTTTCACCAAACAGCTGATATGAACTAGGAGAAGGCACTGGAATTGTCAAAGAAAGATGGCTGCCGTCAAGTTGATCAAAATGTTGCTCGTTCCTGCTGCGTTCCAAATAATGTATTTTCTGGCAGTATTCCTGTTCTTGTGTCTGCAAATCTCTTGTTAAATGTTGTGTAGTGACTGGTGTAGTGATTCTGGGTTGTATTTAGTATAGCTGTGTAATTATAAGTCAAAACACTTTTCCCAATTCCGACACTAATTTGGTTAAGGTATTATGCAGTTTTCTGGTGTTTTGTGGTGTTTTTCGGAGTAGAAATGTATTGTTTAGTGTTAATTAGTGTTTCTTGATTGTTTTTGTCACAATGTATATGTTCTGAAAGGATTTTATAATTCACTCTCGACTTCACAGTAACGTACTGTTCGCCACTTAACTTTACCTTTGTAAGATAGGTTAGATCGTCACAAAACTCTCGTTTATCTTAACCGTTCGAATACCAATAATCAACTAACTGTTTCCTTCAGTTTCAATTAAACTCTTAGCCCATATAATATTATTCTTAACATTGTTCAAATATTGTTCATATCCTGTGCACACTTTAATATTTCACTATATAAATACCTAAACTTGGGTTATTTATCAATTTTATTCACTAGATGTTATTTAAATTAATCTTTCAGTTCATTCAGCTTATTTTCAGATTAAATAATGCCGTTTTATAGTGTTTTCTGTCCAAAAAATAGTAATTTTACTTTCAGTTTGGTATACTCTGAAAAGTCAAAACATCAAAATTTACTTCCTGTCATTATATAAATTCAGCCATTTTATCAGTTATATTTAATATTAATAATCCTATATTGTATTAAAGGGTTCATATTCCCTTATTTTCTGGTAATTAATTGAATTAGTTGTATTCTGAAACATTATTCAGGAATATATGACTCCCATGTCCAAATTTCTGAGTTTAGTCATTTTCATTTTTATTTATAATTCTGAATATATTTATTAAAATCTCTCTAAATGGTATGTGCAATTATATGGCATGATCTCAAGTTTATTTTGTCTAAACCCCTTTTGTTTATTTGCTTTTAAATGAGTAATTTCTCTGTTTTGATGAAGTTTGGTTTCCATTCTTTTGGCCTATGATTTTTTAACAATTTTTCTTACAAAATATTTTACAAACAATATATGATGTGTGATACCCTCTCTGACTTTTACATATAGTATTATAAATTAAACATGTTTTCAAATTACACAAAAACAATTAGTATTTGTTACAATACAAATAATAGTTAAACAAAATAATGAATTTTTTTTTAAATAAATGGTTGTCTTCAAGTCAGACATTTTGCAACAAAATCCCCATTTCCAAACATGGAAATATGGCTTACAAAAAAGATTTTTACTAACTAACATCTTAATTACTCTCTACTATTTACAAGTAGTAACTATTTTTATAGTTCGGATGTTAGTTGTATCAGACCCAAACAAATGGCCTTATATCTAAAACATTTTTAAACATTCTTGTACTATATACATAAAAACCTTATATTTATATTCTTATTTCTAACTATTATTATAAGTAGGATTCTACAGTTTTTATACCGTCTTTTACACATTGTCTTTGGGGAATTGTACCCTGTCATTAATAAATAAATAGTATTAATTGTTCAAAAGGTATTATGAACTCTGTTTTTCTTTTTTCATGTAAAACAAAATGTTATTTTAAACAGATTCATGTCTTATGAACAACATATTGTCACAGTACACATTTCAAGTCACTGAAAAATGCATATTTCATTGCATTCAATGTTCGTGATTGCCAAGAATGAAACACAAGGTTCATTTTTTATAATACCCAAAACTATCACTGGTTCACTTTGCACTCTTATATTATGTTAATGCTAAATGGTCGTATAGTCTTATTAACATAATAAATTGGTTAGCGTTTTTTCAATGGAGATTTGTTCCATGGGTACTATATTATTGTTTCATCTTAGTTCACAGGCAACTTTTACTTTATACACTTCTCTCTCTTAAATTTATATACATGTGGTTTTTATTTCGTTATACTTTTGTTTTTAGATATTTATTTTGGGGATATAGGGATTTGGGTGTCTTTTATAAGAGCATGACATCTTCTTCAGGATGCTGCCTTCTTCTTCTTTCATCAGTCTTCTTTTCTCCTGCCTTCTGGGACTGGTATCTTCTCCATCTTCTTCTTGATGCCATCAGGTTTCTTGGGATCTTCTCCATCTTCTTCTTTATTTCAGAAATACACCACCTGTATTGGTTGATCTTGGCTTATTTTAGGGTTTCTATTCTATTTATTCTCCCTCGTTGTGGGTTTGGTCATATTCTGTACTGCTTGGTTATTTACTTTTTTACCTTGCTGGGTTATACCTTGAAAACCTTGGGTTATGAGACTGGTCTTGGATGACTCATCACTAGTAACTCCTTTTATTTGAACTTGTATTTTCTTTATAATAATGATTTCTTTCCACAGTTGCTATGAATTAATCTATTTATATTAAACTTAATGCTTTCTTCCAAATTTAAATATTATAACTTCATTGTTCTAATGATCAATTGCCATTCAATATTATGCATACATCTGTCACGCTACAATGTACAGATAGGAATCCCAGCAACCCTCACCAATTAATTATTAAAATAATTATTTTAATTCACTGTGTGAAAATTAATTAGTGTATAAACAAACAAAAGGCACAAAAGTGTGTGTACATTTTATAGTTATCCACAGTAAGAAAATGACGTTAGTAGGACACACTACGCGAAGTCAGTGCGAAATAAAGTGTGCCAAAAATACGCAATTACACTAAGACGCTCAAATTAATACAGTGACTGCTTAATCAAATTATCTATGATTTGTGCTATCTCGATTCCTTACAAAACATTGCCATTTGCAGAAAATTGGAAATATATGAAAAGGTTCGGGAGTGGGGGCTATCATGTGATCTGCAGGTCTCGACAGGACAATTTCGGAACCAACAGGTGCGGAATCTCGAGAGGGTATAAATTAAGGTTTCCACTGGAAGCCCTTCTCTTCATTTCAAGACACAGTTGCAGTCGGACACGCTGTCCGTCGGCAGAACAGTTATAAGTCTCATCTACGAACGAATAAAGACGTTTTCAGTAATTATCGTTACACTAGTACGGGAAACGTAGAGTACCGGGACCGTTTAAGTCAGCAAGAGTATCTACAGAGAAGCTACAAAGAGCGACGCGAGATGCTGGACGTTAGGAGATGCTTTATAGACGCCTAACAGCCGAACGAGATCCACCTCGCAGCCTATATTAATTCTCTGGGACGGACCACACACTGCTGGAGAACGACGCTGGACTCTGGACATATCCAGGACCACGCCAAGCCAGGAGTAACGGTAACCCAACTCTGGACAACGCTGGACCCCGTCAATAAGTCGTAAGGTCATCAAAACTCGAGGTGACATTCATAATGAATTTATAAATGATTTTTTTAAAGAGCTCATAAAGACTATATAAAGAGACAATGAATAAAAAAAAGTTTATAATTAGGTAAATAATGTAATTGAGTCTTATGTAAATGTTTTAGTCGTAAGAATGAGCGATCGCATATAGATAAATATAGAAGAAAAAAAAAGAGTTTAATTTTGAGATAGTATTTTTTTTAATCAAAGAAAAGTAATTGAAATGATTTGATATTTGCATTTTGTATAAAAGAATAATTTAAATTTTGAATACGAAACAAATGCCAGTCTAAGAGTAATTAATATAATTTTAAATTTATTTTTAAAACATTGTTATAGACTGAGCGAGCTGAGGTCAGATCTGATTTAAATGAAAAATTAAAATAAAACTTAATTACATTAAAATTTTATTTCTTTTATTAAATTAATTTGAATAAATGTCTAGATTAAGATTATTAACATGTCTAGATGTAAGAGTGTTTTAAATGTGTGTAACACCGTATAGCTTAAGAGATAAACACTTAATAATTAGTGATATCTTGATCGGAGATTATTAACAATGTTTTATTATTTATAATGCATTTTAAACAATAAACATGAAGTTTTAACTACTCATAAATTTACTACTCTTATTACAGTTACACCTGGTATCGTTATAAGTCTTTAAATACCTGGTATCGTTATAACTGTTAAATACCTGGTATCGTTATAATATATTGCAACAATACATATATTTGCATATTTGCCCAGGGCGGTATGTTTTATATTGTAAATAGTATAAATAGAATAAGGAACAGTTTTATACAATTTTGTGGAGGAATTGACAATATCTAACCTGATGAGAGTGAAAGCTGCTGTGGTAGTGTAAGTTACAGCGTGTGTGTGAGCACGCTACGACATGAAAATATGGGGTGATGCGAACGATTTATTGTTTTGTCTGTAATCATGTCTTAACAGGATTATAATAAACTAATTACTTGTGTTAAACCTGTAAGCAAAGACCTACACCAATTATAAAAACACCATTGCATTAAGGAATTTTTAACTGATGCAGTGATATAAAAATATTGCAGAAATTTGCAATATTAAAGACGCTAAGTGATTAATGTTAATTACGGGTGTAATTAAAGATTAATTAACATGTGTGTTATATGTGCGTGAACAGAAAAAAATTACGAAACAATGATATCGCGCATGCTACCAGTGTGTTTACGAAATCGCTAAAATGAACAAAAAAGTGATTCGTAATTAAAAGGACGCTTTGCATGAAATTTACAATTTCTAACATGTTAAGAGCAGTCCTGGACATGTCAGATTGAGTCCAGTATAAATACGACCGACAATTTTGGGGCGTTCTGAGACTCAAGGAATCTCTACACGCGGACAACTCTCTACACGTATGGAGGAACTCAGAAGCAACAACAACAACTACCCATAGAGACATAAAACACATCATCATCATCATCATCGTCGTCGTCGTCGTCATCAAATTCTCAGGATTCAGCGCGCCCCCCCCCCACACACACACACACAACGGTAACGACAGCAGTATGCAGGTGATGACTAAATACTTATAATTTTGTTGTGAAAAGAACTTTCAGAATTTCAGAAAGACAATTTTACATGAACAGTAAGACTTAAAAATTTTAAATGTAAATAATAGTTAAAGTCAATAATTTAATTTTATAAGAAAATTTGAAAGGTACTAAATCTTTTGTTCTATGTTAAAAATTTGGGTGTGTCAATAGAGTTAAATAATAGTTTGAAAGTAAATGTAATTAGTTTATTTTGTCTATAGCAACTAGTAATTTTATGCTTAAGTTTAATATTATTTTTGTTTCTTTTTAAATGAGTTGCTATTAGCATTAGAAGCTTGAATCAAAGTCAGACACACAAAAAATGAAAGAATTTAGATGACTATGTCCATGATTACATGTCTGTTTACTGAAGAAGAGTATATGATTGTTTAGTTTTTAGATGTTATGAACAGCCTAATATGTGTGAAACTTATAAAAGTGGATATTTGATCTATCTAATGTTTAAATTTTTGAATATTTAAATATTTTTCTATCAGTTAATAAATCTTAGAATGATTATTTTGAAACGGTTTTAAATGATTATTTCATGTCAACAACATCTCACTCCTCTTTAAAAATTGTTTAATTATTGTGCAACTACATATACTTGACGCAACGAGATAACAGATCCTGCGACCTGGCCGGTGTAATACATATTATAGTTGTGTTGAGTTCATGGTAATAAATTGTGTATAATTGTTGTAACGTTGCAATATATATATATATATATATATATATATATATATATTGTAACGTGAGATATGGATAGCCCAAATAAGTAGATAAGCCCACATAATAAAAAACCAAAATAACGATACTAAAACATTTAACTTGAGGATAAAAACTAAATAAATAAAACCTTAAAGAATAAAGAAGTACAATACGGTAGAATAAAATAAATAAAAATGACGTACTCTAGATTATAAGAAAGAAACTGTATAAAGTGTATAAGTAAAAAGTGAAATAGTAAGTGGAAAATAGTGGTAATTATTAATCACACAGATAAGACTGTAAAAGTCAATGATTCATTTAGTGAACTTAAGTGTAAAAACACAAAACCACAAGAAACAAATAAAGAAATAAGCAAAAAAGACTTATGGAAGCATTATATAGTGACAGCCAAACTAAATGTTAATGTTAGAAAAATAATTTTGAGTTTAATATTAGTTGTTGTTAAACAGTATTTTTTGTTATTCATGAACCAATTATAAAGAACTAGAAATGTATTAAGCCTATAGGTAAACTAGAAAGGGTATATTAGAACATTGTACCAGAAAATACCTAAAATGGGCCCATACGAACAAGGTATTATTAATCAGCTAATAGACCTTGATAGACTGGGAAAAGAATTAATACTATTGTATGCTAAACTGTTTTTTTTTTTTAGTTATTGGTTTAATGATGATTGTAATCTTAGCCATAAAGGCAAAACATTGAGTGGATGTGTTTGCAGATTTTGTTTTAATGTATTAATTGTAACGAGCAGAAAATTTAAAGGCTTAACGAGGCAGTGTCAACGACTTATAGTTGGCGCAATAAATAAGGAGTAATGAGAAGATGTCAGTGAGGCGTCGCTGACTTGACAATAGAAACACATTAAGTTCAATCCAACTATAGAAATTGGTGGCGTAAGATGACAGGGAAAGTTTCGTCCAGAATTATTGCTCTCTGCAGCTGTAACAAAGTAAGCGAGGACATTCACACCCGTACCGAGAATTGTAGCAGATGTTGACCATGTTACGTCAGTAGACGATAAACGACAAAACGAGTGAAACTACATATTTCAATGGAACGACTGCACTGCACCTTAAGAAACAATACAGTAAGATAGGCCTGACAAAGACTAAAGTCATGTTACGCAGCTGGAGTTATCGTCTAATTGACAGACAAGAATTTACGACGGGAAAGTTGGGGTGACTTCACCAGCCGGCAGATGTTCAAAATTGTTAATAGCCAGAAAAAAGGGGTTAGAACTTGGAACAATGCGCCAGGAAGACTGAAAGTACAGATAATGGGAATCTATAGAAACACAGAGTTTACTCAGACAATAGATTGATCGACAAGTGTCTAATAGCCATAGTTTCGTCGAAACGGGTCAACGTTCGTCAGAGCAAAAATCGGGGAGACGTAAGAGCCTATCAGATGCTCTCATCCAGCGAGAAATTTGGTGGTGAGGAGTGTTTCCATAGAAACTGAAACGAAGGACCTATCGGGAGAACTATGACGTAGAATCTTGACATGGTGGGACAGTATTTTCCAAGAAAATTAAAAACTGACCAATCTCGAAATGAAGTAGGCGTGAAGCGCGCCAGAGACAAAATTTTGAGTAGTGACGAATTAATAAAAACTATCTACCCAAGACAGAGGACAGTCAGTGATACTCAATTTTTAGACAGTCTACACTCAAATTTTGAAACAAGTGATACTAAAGTTTTCAGACAGTTTTTACACTCAAATTTTCAAATAGTTTTAACTTCAAGTGCGAGAGACGGTATATCATAAACTTTCAACAGTTTATTCTAATTATTCGGATGAGATTTAACCGAAGTACGGGGTAACGGACTTAGTTAAAATTATACAAAGTGAACAATCAGACCGTTACACCAACAGACATTACCACCTAACGATGTACAAAACAGTTGAACTTAATATAGTGTACTACACATTATTAACAACATAATGAACACGAAATATTAAACAAATTAATGAACAATACGAATGTTTAATGAAGC
Organism: Magicicada septendecula; assembly: GCA_034769895.1. Classification (NCBI taxonomy): domain Eukaryota; kingdom Metazoa; phylum Arthropoda; class Insecta; order Hemiptera; family Cicadidae; genus Magicicada; species Magicicada septendecula. The sequence continues at coordinate 246,387,983 of CM068371.1, read as the reverse complement.
AGCGACAAGTGGAACTAGACATGTATATTAACATTAAAACGAAATCACAGCACACACAGTAAGATGAAACATTCTATTGAACACTGAACTTGAATTATTCACATATACGAACGCCTACGCGACTGACCGGAAGAGTAAGTGTTAAGCGATTGTGAGAAAGCAGCGTACGACGGAATGGGTCTACGAGCCATCTTCATCTTTGGAACTCGACTTCAACAACAACTAATGGATATTCAATAACCAAGTAACCATTATTATAATTATTTCTAATTAGTAACTTCTACTGACCTGGTTTCTTTCAAAGAATTCACACCTGAGAAAATTATTAAGAAAAGTAATGAATAAATCTGAATAAAGTAATTAATGAATGTACTAACAAAAGCTTATTTGGGATTTAATGAACGCATTAAATAAGTAGTATATGAATTGTTATATTATTTGATTTGTATATGTATGTATGTTTTCTTTGTTTTCAGCATATATTGAAACATGTATTTGTTATTATAAAATATGTATGTATTTCAGGTACAGCGACGTATCATATGTACAATTATAATGTATTATGAATGATAATTAAACTAGTACTTTAAGTTGATCATAAATATGCGTTCATTATTACCAAATGCAACCCAAATATTAACCTAAAGTTTGAAGGAATACAAATAGATTTTAAGAGTTTCATGTGTTCAAATAAAGTAAATGAATTGATAACGTTAATCTATTAAGTGATATCACGTATGTGCTGATGAGAATCAGAATAGTTATACATAAATTTTAAATGGCTGTTTCACACACGGCATGAAATTAATCAATTAAAGCAAGTGAATACATATTATCTATTGCATCTGAATTATATAGAATTCATTGTATAAACTGTGTTCCAACACGCGGGCATAGATAATCAGAGTAATAAATAAGATTCAATTATACACATACATGTGAGAGATCGATAAATTTATATATTTAATAGCAAACACACTTACATAATTAATTACCACAAGTGTAATTTTACATTTACATTTATTTGCATAAATTGACATTTATAAATGGCGTCCAACTTCGGGGCTAGATACATGTGAAAAATCAATAAAATATTTATGCAATTAATACACACTTATAAATTGACATTTATAAATGGCGCCCATTCGCACGGCATGATACGTATTAACAAAGATTGTTAACACGTACAGCTTTGGTAAAGAACAGGCAGTAGAAGTAGTAGAGAAAGTAGTGTCATAGAAATAGAAGTAAGATAAGTGTTATTAGAGTAAGTCAGTTTGAATGATTACGCGTAGGAGGGCAAAAATGGCGAGCAATTCCGATAGCGTAGAATTCGACGTAAATAACCAATTAGGCACAGTGAATACAGAAGACAATACTACACCTAGCGAACCAAGTAGTGTTGTAGAGAGTCCAGAAGATAGGGCGCGAGGACAGACATCGAAACTAGAAGATGGAACTCTACAAATGTTGATGGAGTTCATTCGTCAACAGAACGAAAAACAAGAAAAGAAACAAGAAGAACGAGACGAGAAACAAGAAGAACGAAGCAAGAAACTAGAAGAAAATATTAAATTAATTAGTGAGAAATTAGATAAGCAGAAGGAAGAACAAGAAGAAAACAGTAAATTAATTAATGAAAAACTCGACCAGCATAAGGAAGAGATTACACAAATAAGGTCTGAGATACGTGAAAGCCAGCAGACCTGGGAAAGAAAGGTTGACGAACTACAGAAGAAGCAAGATGATATCGTGAAAGACTTGAGAGAAGAAGCCAATAAGAAGTACGTAGAAGTACAAGAAAACAAGAAAATGATCGTCAAGTATGGATGGCAGCGGTGCACACTACCCAAACGACCGTTAAAAAGATTAATCACAAGTTCGATATTCACGTCAAGGACTACAACAAGAAACACGAAGAACTCAAGGCCGAGATACACGATACCATACTGCAGAAACAACAGGAGCAAGAAGGAACAAATAATAATATTATACAGAAGTTGGAAGAAGTTGACGGTAGACAACGTTCAACAGAACAGAAGTTGGACGAGACTACGAAAGAGAAGACAACGAGGATCGAAGAGTTAAAAGGACATTTAACTAAAGTGAAAGAAAACCAGGAAAGACTGCAGCGACAGTTAATGGAAGGTGAGTGTGGTATATTAAATCGAATTAACGGGCCTAACCACAATGACCTTAAATACAATGGCACGGACAGATTCCCTATGGAATTCCTCAAGGAATTGTCCGAAATACAAGAGTTATACTACCCCGCTGACAATATCAAGTGGATTGGTAGACATCTGGAGTTAGACGCAGGAATTTGGTGGCGAGTGATACGTAACCAAATATCAAACTTTGAAGAATTCAAGGAAGCGTTCTCTCTGAAATATTGGGGCCAAGAACGACAAGACAGTATCCGGGATCATTTGGAGTATGGCAGGTTTGATTGGCGTGGACCAGTTACTGCTATTCAGTATATTGAACGTATCTTATTGGAGAGTGGCAATTAACACCCACTCTGACTGATAATCAGCTTATACGTAAGATATCTCGTCACTTTGGGCGTGAGATTCAGCTCGCGGTGGTCACAAGAGGAATTGTGACGATACCAAACTTCGAATCATTGATCATAGAGTATACACAGATTCAACCGAGAAATAATAGAGAGTCGAACTATGTGGCGACAAACGAGGGAAGAAATGCCTATAAGGAAAGTGAAAACGGTTTGAACAAAGGAGGTGGAGTGCAGAAGAAACCTTGGGGTGACAGACCGGCCATAAATACCCAACAACATCGTAATGCGGACCGACGCGCCGTCAACACAATAGAGTTTACAAACACGACAGCTGGCGCATCGGGCACTCAACCCAAAAGGAACCGTCAACAAGAAGAAGAAGAAAAAAAAATCCCTCCACTCATTAAAGGAGATAGCCGACAAAACAAATGACTACCAGACGAATATAATCCTACCGGACTTACGAAGCGATTTATTATGTAATGATGATGAAGAGATTTCCCAACGAATAATTAAGTGTCCAGAGATAAATATCAAGTTCAACAATAAGGTTAGTGTACAAGCGTTGCTCGATACTGGATCCGTTATTGCCGGATTATCAGAGTCGTGGTTTCACCAAAACAAACATAACATTACACCTTATGAAATATTACCGATGTCTAACACATTAATAGTTAGCGCGGTTGGTAATAAGTCAAAGCTAATAAGAAAACAAATATTATGTGATATCTATATTGAAGAAATTAAATATGAATGTGTTTTTCTCATAATACCAGATTTGATAAAACCTTGCATATTAGGAACCAATTTTCTTCAAGAAACAGGATGTCTCATTGACATGGAAAGAAGGATCGTCGAGTTAAGAAGAGAGGATGACGAAGCGACGTACACAGTGCCAATGATGCATATAAAAGTGGTGGACGTAGAAGAAGAAGAGGAGATCATCAGAAACATTGACAAGAAGATAGAAAGTATTGAATGCGGAGATAAAGGAACGTTGGAAAGATTAAGGGAGATTCGAAGGAATAGGAGTTTATTCAGAGAATGCCCCGGAAGAATCGAAGGGTACGTTCACGAGTTCCAAGTCACCGACCAGACACCGTACTTCCAGAGAGGATGGCCTGTCCCATTAGCGTATAAAGGGAAGGTAGATGATGAGATTAGGAAAATGTTGCGGTATGGGGTCATTGAGAGATGCAACAGCGCATATATCAACCCACTTGTGACTGTAATTAAGAAGGACGGTAGTGTACGATTGTGTTTGGATGCGAGGAAGGTGAACAGCGTGACTATCCCAGACTACGAGGGTGCTCCTCCGATAAACGACATTTTGGCGAGATGTGGCGAGATGAGATATTTATCCACCGTAGACTTAACTAGCAGTTTCTGGCAAGTACCACTGAAGTTGGAGTGCCGGAACTTCACCGCTTTTATGTACGACGGCAAGTGCTATCGTTTTACAGTGACACCATTCGGACTGAGTACCAGTTCTGCTGCACTGACCAGGGGATTGGACGCTGTATTAGAAGATGAAGTTAAAGAAAATACCATTATTTATGTCGACGATTGCCTGTGTTATTCAGAAGATTTAGAAACGCATTTGTTACATTTAGATTTATTATTATCCAATTTAAGAAGGGCAAATTTAACCATCAATTTGGAGAAGTCGCAATTCTTCAGACAAGAAATCGCGTACCTTGGGTATCGATTAACGACACAAGGAATACGAGCAACGGACGAGAAGATCGATGCCATTATGAAGTTCCCTACACCTCGGAACCAAAAACAATTAAAAGGTTTCCTGGGTTTGACAATTTCTACAATCGTTTTACAGACAAATACGCTGAAACCACTAAACCATTACTTGAATTGTTACGGAAGGGACAGAAATTTACCTGGACACAGGAGTTAAATGAATGTTTTCAGCGGGTTAAAAGGTTATTCGTGGAAACAGTCGTCTTAAAATTTCCCCGAATAAATCGAAGATACTATATGCAGTGTGACGCCAGCAACTTTGCATATGGCGGGCAATTATATCAACTGGACGAGGAAGGAAAAATTGGAGTAATAGCTTTTACCAGCAAGACATTCAAGGGTGCAGAAATAAATTATTACACTACGGAGAAGGAGCTTTTGTGTATTGCACGATGTCTTGAGAGGTTCCGTATATACATACTAGGACAACCGTTAACTATCATTACTGATAATAAGGCACTGACTTTTATGAATAAATGTCACTTAAACAACTCGCGAATTACACGCTGGATCTTAAGTATCCAGGAGTACAAATTCGACATTGTCCATTGTAAAGGTAAGGACAATATTATTGCTGATCTGCTAAGCAGAAATCCAGAAGATGCCACGCTAGAAGAAATTAGTGACAATATTTCCGAATACTTAATTAACCACATGACAATCAAAATGGATAAGAAGGTAAGGAAAATCCTAATGGATATTGGAAAGTACCAAATTCAAGGTAATAAGCCTCAGAATGTTATTGATAAGATTAGGGAAGAGTGTATAGATAAGGAATTAAATAAATTTTATAGATTCGTTGATGAGAAATTGTACAGATTACGTAGGAGGGAATGGAAACTGTACATACCGAACAGTGTGTCCGGCGAAATAATTGCTGAAATACACTGTATGTATGGTCATCCCGGTGCTAAGAGATGTATTAAATTATTGCAGGAGTATTTTATTATAGATGGTATGTTGAAAAGGGTGAAAAATTACGTACGGGCTTGTGACACTTGTCAACGGAAGAAAGATTCCGGCAACAAAAACTTGTTCGGGGGAACGAGAGCCATTATACCGTTACGCAAGGGTGACATAGTGAGCGCCGATTACTTTGGCCCGCTACCTGCTTCGTCCGCCGGTGTAAGATATTTGTTTATTATGGTTGACAACTTTACCAAATACGTACGACTTTTCACACTTCGGAGGGCAACGACCGCAGCGACACTGAGGAGAATACACCAGTATTGTAAAGAACTGGGGTCTCCTAGAGTAATTATCACAGACAACGGAACGCAATTTTCATCTAAAAAATGGTTAAATGGGTTAACTGAACTAAATATTCAACCAAGATTTACCGCCATAAGGAACCCTTGTGCGAATCTGGCTGAAAGAATTAACAGACAGCTTGGGAACTTATTTAGGATCTTCGTTGGTGATCAACATACAAAGTGGTCGCGTTACGTACCAATCGTTGAGAGTTGTATTAACGAAACGTACCACGAGACGATAGAAGTAACACCGTACGAGGCACAGCACGGGAAGAAACCTACCAGAGCGTGGGAGAAATACATAAACAAGGACATACTTCTAGTTAAAGGAGTGGACCATAACCAAATATTCATCAAAATGAAGGAGAAGAGGGAAAAACAAGCGAAGTTATGTAATGAGACCAAGACCATTACAAAATTCAAAATTGGTGAAAAGGTGTTAATCAGAACATATCATCAATCGGACGCGGTCCAGAAAAGAATTGAAAAATTTTGCGAACTGTACTGCGGACCATATAAAGTGCATCAAATTCTCGGAGAAGCTACTTATCTACTCGTCGATTGCGATGATGACAAGAAGCTCCGCGGGAAATTCAATGCCAGACAATTGAAAAAATACCATGAACCAGAAAATTGAAGATGAAGGAAGAGGAAGAAATTGAAGAAGATGTCATAAGAAGCTAGCTGATGCTGATGAATCATCTGCGTTAGGGTAATTGACGCGTTGATATCATTCAAGCTGGCTTAACCAAGAAAATTATGTACTTTAATTGTCAAAAATAACATAAATGTGTATTTAGTTAATTAAGCACAATTAAATGTTAGATAATAAGATAAATTAACATTTTGTGACATTTGTAAAATATTGCAGTGAATGCAAAGGACATTTAATTGCCATCACTTGAATCACATAGTAATAAGTTACTAGGACAAAGTGAAAAAAGGGACACTTAAAATCAAATAAGTGATATTATTTAAAGAACTCGATCGTGAATGAACTTTATTAATGTGAATGTATATAATTAATAGGCTAAGATTGTAAATGATGCTAGAATGAAGTAGGTAAATCATTAAAACAAAATGTATTACGTGTATGTAAATTATCCAAATAATTACGAATAACGTAGCGAATATGTTAATTAACAATCTAATTTTAAATAACCTTTTAAAAGATTTTATTGGTAAGATCATTAGTAATGCACAAGAATGTATATGTATAGGAGATTTTTTTGATGTCATGTAAAGTGTTACACTGAACCAATTGATTATTTGATAATATCTTGTGAATTTGATATTTTAGAAAGTAAAATTTTATTCAATTGATTAAATTATTTAATTGCTCATTAAATTTATGATTTGTCTTATAATTATAAGGATAAGGTATTTATATGTAAATACGAAAATGTGAAATGCGTTCAGCTATCCCAAATAGCTAGCAATAAATTCAGAGAACCGAGTAAAACCAAAAGGGCGTGTACCACTTGTAATGTAAGCCTTTAAGAATAGGTTATCATGTAATGCCCTTCCCTTTTGAAGAAGATGAACACGGCGAGGCGACGTACAGGGCGCAGAAATTAGATTTGAGTTGTTCCCTGAGGTCACATCGTCAAATCGAAATTGAGGACACTGTAACGAGCAGAAAATTTTAAAAATTTTAAATTTTCACCTCGGCAGAGTACGTTCACACGAGGCAGTGTCAACGACTTATAGTTGGCGCAATAAATAAGGAGTAATGAGAAGATGTCAGTGAGGCGTCGCTGACTTGACAATAGAAACACATTAAGTTCAATCCAACTATAGAAATTGGTGGCGTAAGATGACAGGGAAAGTTTCGTCCAGAATTATTGCTCTCTGCAGCTGTAACAAAGTAAGCGAGGACATTCACACCCGTACCGAGAATTGTAGCAGATGTTGACCATGTTACGTCAGTAGACGATAAACGACAAAACGAGTGAAACTACATATTTCAATGGAACGACTGCACTGCACCTTAAGAAACAATACAGTAAGATAGGCCTGACAAAGACTAAAGTCATGTTACGCAGCTGGAGTTATCGTCTAATTGACAGACAAGAATTTACGAAGGGAAAGTTGGGGTGACTTCACCAGCCGGCAGATGTTCAAAATTGTTAATAGCCAGAAAAAAGGGGTTAGAACTTGGAACAATGCGCCAGGAAGACTGAAAGTACAGATAATGGGAATCTATAGAAACACAGAGTTTACTCAGACAATAGATTGATCGACAAGTGTCTAATAGCCATAGTTTCGTCGAAACGGGTCAACGTTCGTCAGAGAAAAAATCGGGGAGACGTAAGAGCCTATCAGATGCTCTCATCCAGCGAGAAATTTGGTGGTGAGGAGTGTTTCCATAGCAACTGAAACGAAGGACCTATCGGGAGAACTATGACGTAGAATCTTGACATGGTGGGACAGTATTTTCCAAGAAAATTAAAAACTGACCAATCTCGAAATGAAGTAGGCGTGAAGCGCGCCAGAGACAAAATTTTGAGTAGGGACGAATTAATAAAAACTATCTACCCAAGACAGAGGACAGTCAGTGATACTCAATTTTTAGACAGTCTACACTCAAATTTTGAAACAAGTGATATTAAAGTTTTCAGACAGTTTTTACACTCAAATTTTCAAATAGTTTTAACTTCAAGTGCGAGAGACGGTATATCATAAACTTTCAACATAAACTTTAACTCATAACTTTAACTCATAAACTCATAAACTCATAACTCATAAACTTTATTCTAATTATTCGGATGAGATTTAACCGAAGTACGGGGTAACGGACTTAGTTAAAATTATACAAAGTGAACAATCAGACCGTTACACCAACAGACATTACCACCTAACGATATACAAAACAGTTGAACTTAATATAGTGTACTACACATTATTAACAACATAATGAACACGAAATATTAAACAAATTAATGAACAATACGAATGTTTAATGAAGCAGCGACAAGTGGAACTAGACATGTATATTAACATTAAAACGAAATCACAGCACACACAGTAAGATGAAACATTCTATTGAACACTGAACTTGAATTATTCACATATACGAACGCCTACGCGAGTGACCGGAAGAGTAAGTGTTAAGTGATTGTGAGAAAGCAGCATACGACGGAATGGGTCTACGAGCCATCTTCATCTTTGGAACTCGACTTCAACAACAACTAATGGATATTCAATAACCAAGTAACCATTATTATAATTATTTCTAATTAGTAACTTCTACTGACCTGGTTTCTTTCAAAGAATTCACACCTGAGAAAATTATTAAGAAAAGTAATGAATAAATATGAATAAAGTAATTAATGAATGTACTAACAAAAGCTTATTTGGGATTTAATGAACGCATTAAATAAGTAGTATATGAATTGTTATATTATTTGATTTGTATATGTATGAATGTTTTTTTTGTTTTCAGCATATATTGAAACATGTATTTGTTATTGTAAAATATGTATGTATTTCAGGTACAGCGACGTATCATATGTACAATTATAATGTATTATGAATGATAATTAAACTAGTACTTTAAGTTGATCATAAATATGCGTTCATTATTACCAAATGCAACCCAAATATTAACCTAAAGTTTGAAGGAATACAAATAGATTTTAAGAATTTCATGTGTTCAAATAAAGTAAATGAATTGATAACGTTAATCTATTAAGTGATATCACGTATGTGCTGATGAGAATCAGAATAGTTATACATAAATTTTAAATGGCTGTTTCACACACGGCATGAAATTAATCAATTAAAGCAAGTGAATACATATTATCTATTGCATCTGAATTATATAGAATTCATTGTATAAACTGTGTTCCAACACGCGGGCATAGATAATCAGAGTAATAAATAAGATTCAATTATACACATACATGTGAGAGATCGATAAATTTATATATTTAATAGCAAACACACTTACATAATTAATTACCACAAGTGTAATTTTACATTTACATTTATTTGCATAAATTGACATTTATAAATGGCGTCCAACTTCGGGGCCAGATACATGTGAAAAATCAATAAAATATTTATGCAATTAATACACACTTATAAATTGACATTTATATAATATTGTTAACATAGAATAAGAGTTTTAATATCATGTAATAACATGCAAGTAAACAACTATAATCAATTAGAAGGGTTCGAACCAAAAGGCCAAATAAATTAATGAATTAGGATATGATTTGGTAAATGTTAAAACTGTATGAAGGTCTATAAACAGAATTTTTGTAAAGATGATAAAACATCTAATATGAGATCCACATATATCAAATGAGGTATCAGAATGTTTATCTTTTTATAAGTAAAAACACTATGTAAATCAATTTCAGTATAATTAAAGATTAATTAGGGAGTAATTTGTAGTACTAGATGTAAAAATAATATATTTTAAATAATAGGTATCACGTGACCTGTGAGTTCACCGGTATTGACCAATGAGAGTTCACTAAATTTTGGTCAAGACCGTTGAAGGAACAAGAAAAAACGATTATTCTATTGTTAGACTTAAAAGAGTGCAGATCAGCTCTGTGTAGCAAAAAGCCAAAATTATAACAAGGAATCAGATCCGAGTTGGAAGAAGAAACCAAATTATAACAAAAAAAAGTAAAACAGTAAATAAGTGAAGATAAAATGAACCAATTTTAATAAACTGAAGGAAGAACAAATAAGAAGAATAAAGACTAAAAAATAAAAAGTGAATAAATATCTCAACTTTTGGTGAGGAAAATAACCTTATTCTAAAATAACAGTTCCAACTACACAACACTAAGATTAACTGCAGACACACTATTAAACCAGACACCAGTAAAAACTAGAAAGAACATTAAATATAAATACTGTGGGCATTTAATATAAATCATTTTATTTAAAAGAAACTGTTGAGAAAAATTTTCACATCGAGTCAGTTGAACAACAAGCGGCCATTCTGTTTTTTATACAAACGCCATTACATGGCTTATGGAAGTTTGAAGCAAATTATTTTCGTTACACTTAAATAAAATTAATTCTCCCTTGTATTAGTAATTAAGATTTTTGAATATTTGTAATGTATTGTACGTTCTGTATGCATTTTTGATCTTACTTGGCAGTTTAAAAGAACCCATGAACTGATGAAATAATATTATAAAATAACAAAAGTATTTTAGGAATCGATTTCAGTAAAAGAGTCGATACGGCCATCATATAGTTCGACCTACGAGTCAGCAAACAAATGCGAAATAAAATAAATGTTAATAAAACTAATTTAATTGGTATTAAAGGAGCTAAACTAAGTTTAGAGCTAAAACTATAAACTAAGTTAAGGTTAAGGGATTTTTTAGGTAATAAAGAAGAGTGAGAACACAAATTGGCAAGTTGAACTTGTGAAGATTTCATTAATTAAAAATAAAATAAATAATAGAATAGGAAATGTAAAAGCTGAGAAATTTAAATTTTAATAAATCGCACATTTAAACTAATTTTATATCACTACCATAAATCATAATAATATTTAATAAAGAGATTAAATGGCAAAAAGTAATGCGAGTGTAGAGATAGGGAATCCCTTTATTAATTTTACCCTGCATAGACATGCACTAACCGGAATTAACCTGACTACCGACCCATAAACAAACTAATAATCCTTGTAAATTGATATTAAATAAATAAATAAACAAGAACACAGTAGTGTACTATAAGAAAGTCTGTAATAAAGAATATATTTGGATAATTAAAAGGTCAAACTTTAATCCCTTAAATAAAAAAGAAAGGAGGAACTATTTTGTTGTGATGCGTAAACTCCGCGCGTTTAACTTACCCGTCCTAACATAGTAATTCAATCGAGATGGAGCCCTCGCGTAGAAAACACACGCTTGAACCATGTCCCAAAGTACGACAATATGTTTTTTAATTTAGAGTACTGCTATAACAATGTGCAGCGAAAAGTAGTGACAAATTAGTGTGCTAATAAGTTTAAATCTAATCTATAAAACCAAAAGGAATAAATAACTGTGTGCGGGATGACATCTCATTTGTCTAATTTGTAAGATCTCAATGTTGGTTTAAAATAATAAGATACGAGGTACCGAAAGTGAGAACTTTTATAAACAATAATGTGATGTGCATTTCTGCGACAAACAAGAACATTTACGGCACTTATACTACTAACGATGCTTAACAACTAGACTTCTGAGGACCTCAACCCTACTTCATTATGAACTAATCACTTCAGGAACTCCAACAGGAAAGTAAACTCCACTAAAGATCAACCGTTGACGAACACCACAAGGACCAAGGACCCGGACATCGAGTAAATTTCTGGATATCACAGGTGACACGGAGACTTGTCCTCCGTGATTAATTAAAATTCTAACAAATGAATTGTTAAAGACAGTTTAAATAAATATATAAAGACTTTAATGATAATCACTTTATAACATGTAGTATGTCTTACGAATCAAAAATATCTGTAGTAGCAAGTAGTGCTTATGTATACATATAAAGCTTCACTGATACAACAATTTTAGATTAAGTCCATTCTTCAAATGGCCCCCCAAATAGTATGATAGAATATGAATAAGTGAGCTTAACTCACAAACAAGTTTAAGGTCCCGGATCCGTGGATAATGCTAGCTCATATAAATCCTTATGTTGTGGCCCCCCCTTTTTACAAGATATTTTATAAATTGTAAACTTTTATTAAGAAAACCTTATGTGGGAATATTTATGTAGAGCTGTTGTAGTAATTGTTTAATAAAGAGATGTCATTACTTTACACAAAAATGTAAAGTACCGTTTACCAAATGGTAAAAGCTTAAGAGCATGATAATGTCTTTCAGCCGCCAGCTAAACGCAACATTATTATGGTTACTGACTGACTGATTGGTTACATACCTATCTACAGCTATGCAGTGTTGTTTGCTTGTTAAGTCTTTAATCTGCGACGGACGTTAGCACGTTAGCGGTCGCGGTTTTAGTTAACGATTCCCGGCTGGTAAATGATGACGTCATGCAGCGTGATGCGTTACAGAAATTTCCAAATGATGGCCAGCCATAAGACATTATCATGTCAAAATACAGAGTGAATAAATCATCATATCCCCCTGTAAAAGTTCCTTTAGTTATAACTACAGCTGGTTTAATTAGTAATTAAAAGTTAATTACGAGTATGGCAGCCCGTGCAATTGATCTGAGGAAAGTATTCACAGGTTCCCGATGTTATAACGTAGGTGAGACGTTATAAACTTCAAAGCGAACAAGGAAGAAACAGATAACCTACAATAGCCAAGTCGATATCACGATCGATCGTAAACGTAAACAAAACCAATTTAGCTATTCAAAATTAATTTTTTTTATGAATTTTAGTAAACCAATAAAATAAATATAAATTATTTTTATTTAATAAATAATTTTTAACACATAATCTAAAAAAGAACGAGAAACATTTTTACATTAACATAGCAGTTTGACGCTAGAAACGCTGGCGTTTATAAGTAACAACTTATAACTACGATTTCAACTTCATAAATTGAAATTAACAAAAGAGTATAATATAAATATAAAATAATTTAAAACTAATATAAAACTAGTCCACATATTAGAAAAGGAGTAGACGTATTAGGAGAGAGTATAACATTGGTATACTCTTGTTTCAATATTTATAAAATAAGTTTCTCTCTCGTAAAGTTCCGTGGTTTTCGTTAATGATAAAACTCTCTTTCGGTTGAAAAGTAACCGAAGGCTCTACTGAGACGCTCATTGGTTTGCTCACTGAGACGCAGCTTAGAGTGAGTGTCTCAGTCGAGCCATTCAGTGTGCCTGATCGTAGTATGGGCGGAACGTTTGGTTTAAGAAAAAATAAAAAAAAACGTGTGTTCAACTGGATAACAGTATTATTATATAATAAGATCATTTATGTTTTGTATCACAGATTCTATAATCGTTGCCTACTGTGATAAAAAATAAAAAATTAAAACAATGTTTCTAAACCATTTGCAATTTTGGCTAGTAAATAAAAAGCCAGTTGAATATCTATACCATCCTATATACCTTTAAGAATGCTATCATTAACAGATGGAAATTTAATTTTTGTTTTTATTTTACTTACAAGGAGTATATCTAGGTTTAGTTTTTATGCGAAGTGTTCATGATTTGTTTATTATTAAAGATTGTCACAATTCCAAATATTATGTTAATATTTATATTGTTAATTATAAATTAAATGGAATTTTTTATATAAATTAAGGTTAAAAAATATTAATTCAGAATTATTGTATTGTTCTGAAATAATTAGAATCCATTTTCGTATACTTAAGTTTTTAGTGTAATCTGCATAAGGTTGCAGTAACTGCATAATATGTAAGAAAAACTGATGGTGATATAGAGCTGTCGGTCTTATGATAGTTGAATGAAAATTTTAACAGTGGCGTTAACAAACCTTAAATTGTCACTGTTGTTGACTCGCAGTTTGTTGTGAGCGGGAAATTCCCACTTCTGTGAAAATATAATTAACATTGTAAACTTTAATAATGGAAATTATTACTATTATTATTGTTGTTACTGTTACTATACCGTCGAGAAGTTGTGTGTGTGTGTGTATATATACTACTATGTATATAGCCTATTACTTGCCTTGCTTGTAAAAGTAGGATCTTGAAATAAACGCAAGAGCCAAGAGGAAACAAAATGTTCACTTTGACTGGGAAAAACCAATGGATTTTGAGATGTAACGTCAGAGAAAATAATAAATCTATACGAGTCTAGGAAAATGTAGAAGATTTGAAAGAACTCTAGAAAAATTTAGAAGGATCTAGAATAATATGGAATAATATGAAAATATGTATATGAACCTATAATAACCTACAGGAATCTAAAGAAATTATGAAAATGTGTTACTGGATCACTATGCTAATGAAGAGGAAGCTTTTTGAAGCAAATAGTCACTGGAGATGAAACGTGGATCCACCACTTTGAGCCTGAAAGCAAACGCCGGAGCATAGAATGGAAACACCCCGAATGTCCAATCAAAAAGAAATTTAAGAGTCAACCCTCTGCAGGAAAGATAATGCTCACAGTATTCTGGAACTCACAAGGGCTAATACTGCAACAGTACTTGGAGAAGGGCTCAACAGTAAATAGAGCAAGTTACAGTGAGGCCAATGAACTGAAGCCTGCAATTCGATTCAAACGCGGAGCCCGATTGTCGGAAGGAGTGCTTTTGCTGCATGACAATGTGCGCTCACATACTGCCACCCACACTGTCTGTCCAAACCCTTGAGAAAGTGCGTTTCGATGTGTTGGAGCAGCCTGCATACAGCCCGATCTCGCTACATTGGTTTACCGTTCCTTTGGTCAACTTAAAGATCCCTGAAAGAGCCGTCGATTCTCCAGAGACCAAGAAGTGAAGGAAGCGGTGGATACGTGGGTTACTGCTCTGCCGAAAATTTTTTATCCGAGCGTATCAGGAAGCTTGTGCAACGATGGACAAAGTGTATTGAAAAGCAAGGGGTCTATGTTGAAAAATGAGGTAACTGTCAGATTTTTACTGTTGTAATAAATTTTAAAAATTGTTTGCGGATACTTATTGACTTACCCTCGTATAAGAATAGGTGACAATAATTCATCGGATTCTATAAGGGGAATTTATTTTCTCTGTTAGCGTAGTCCGAGGTGCCACGAAAGTGAATAATAACTCTTTTAGTGCTGTGAAAACCGAGGAAATTTAACATTTACGTAAAGCGGTGGATAAAACACGAAGTAAATATAAAGTACTGACAGGAATAAGAAAGAACAATGTAACAGTTGCACTGAAAACAATGTGGAAGAAACGAATAAATAATAAAGTCACAACTGACATGATTCAGTATGTACGGTTTTAGAGGAAGACTCAAAAAGAGATATGAAACAAGAAGTACCAGTGACCTTTGGTGACCTGTAACAATTATACCAAGTATAAGTATATTGTTTAAACTATACTGACGTAATTAAGTTATCAATAACACCTAAGTAGGCCTACAGATATAGTTTTGGACCGAAACCAAGAAAGAATATTTTGTGCTGTAAGTACGTTTCGTTTAATAGAACTATGCCTGACCTGTGAGGCTGTTTCACAGGATACACTAAAATTGTGTGTGTACGGTTTTGAATATGGGATTCACATTTTACTGACTCGCAGACAGTTTTTTATATTAGAGAGGTGATGCTGTAATATTAATATCGTCATACCACTGCGCAGTCACCTGCGTCTGTCTCAGATGCCATGTGTTTTGTTTTAAGCACGCGACGCTCGGCAGCGTGCGATGACAAACTGCCTCTGGCACGGGTCGCCGTGCCGTCTGCCAAACGATTCGACAACGCTGAGCGCTTACCTGAACGACTCGACAACGTTTGGATAGCCAAGGTTAAAGTCAACATAATGATCATTGTGTATTCTGGACCAGTTATAAGTGATTCGAGTTAAATTGAAGCACAAGAGTGATGTTTAATTTTTTTAGTTTGCACTTTTTTGTTGGGTGTATACTTTCAAAATGGTTTTGTAGGCATTTACTGCTTCTAGTACAAGCGCCTATCGTTACGGATCATACGGTACTAATTGCCGACTAATATTACACAACAAATTATACTTTCCTTAGATATTCTACGTCCTAATGGATGACTCTCATTTCTTGTAATTGTACCACGTACGTCCACCAACTTTTTGACCTTCACTTTTCATGCTTAGGCCTTATGAATCTACGGGCGTCTTCAGAACTGCGCTGAATAATAGGGCTACATGAAAACACATAAGCTAAAATAAACATTCAGATAACTAAAGTTACAATCATCGCAAATCAAAATATTGCATACAATAAGAAAACTCACGAGATGGTGCGAGATGTTGGAATCTTTCGTTCAGTCATTCCGCGTACCTGGATACCTCTTGCGGATGCTGGATGACTACCTGAAGGATCGCGCCCTACTGTACACAACTAGGGATGGGAAACGGAGAGTGGCGGTCACGTCTGGGACAGTCCAGGGATCGGTTATAGGGCCGGACCCCTGGAATGTGGCCTGCGACGGTCTGCTGCGAATAGAAATGCCCGAGGAGATGTGTCTGGTCGGGTACGCTGACGATGTGGCAGCACTCATCACAGCTTAGTCCAAATAGAGTTATGTGGAATGTCAGCAGTTGGATCGCTGCGCACGGACTGTCTTTGGCTTTGAACAAGACTGAGACTGTAATCCTGACCAAGAAGAGAATTCCAACTATCTTGCCTCTTAGAGTCGGAGAAGTGATCTTTTGGGATAAAGACTGTGGCCAAATGTTTCGGGATGTTAATTGATACGAAGATGAGTTTATCCCACCAGATACGGCATACAGGGTACGAGGCTGCTAAAGCTGTCACGGCGCTCAGCAGATTGATGACTGATGTGGGTGGACCCAGACCCTGGAAGCGTCTCCTGCTGATGACGGCGGAGTAGTGTGGGCGGATGCCCTGAACAAGAAGGTGTACCGAAAGAGACTGGCCCAGTTGCAGAGGACGGGAGCTCTGGGGGGTAGCCTTTGCTTGACGCACGGTCTCTGAACCAGCTATTATGGTGATCGCGGGGGTTATCCATATCGATCTTCTTGCCAAGGAGCGGAGAGCTGTGTACCTTAGGAAAGATAAGGTCGGGAGGGATATGGCTCGGCCTGTTGTTATTCCTTTAGTTTGGTTCACTTATTAGTTTCTATTTCCTTAGACATTTTCTATTTTCATTGATGTTTTTATTCAATAATGTCTGTTTTTATATAACCAATTTAATGAGGTTATATCAGGTTAGGGGCCCTGAGAATGACTCTGTTATATAAAATTGCCTCAAAGTGCTTTTGTCAATTCTATCAAAGGCTTTATCATAGTATTTTGCATATTTAATTTTGTAAACTGTCACATGTGTCTGTTTTGATAACATTATAAATTAAGCCGCTAATCCAATAACACTAATTTCCTTAAATTTGTTTCCTTTATGTTAGTTCTATATTATCATAAACATATTAGAAAATGCTTATGTAGGTGAAACGTGGAAGAAATAGAACTAAATAATTAGGAAACGTATTGCGTTGTATAAACGAACAGGTAGCCACGGCGACATCAAATGTCAGTAAAGTTATTGATTACCGGTAAAGCAAATATTGCATTAAGAAAATGATCAACGAATCGTATACAGCGTTCTAGCGTACCACTGTATGAGGCAGAAAATTAGGTTGACATTTTATCTGAAAAGTTTTGAAATATGAACTTAGAGGAGAATTAAGGGTAAAAGTGAACAGACACCGTAAAAATATGAATAATATAGTCCCGAGAAACAAGGGTGAAAAGAAAAACTAATAAATAAATAGAAAATTTACATGTCTTTTTGGGTGTATCTTCATTGAATCTAACATAACGGACGATAAAGAAAAAGAGACAGAGAAGGCAAGGGCTATTAACACGTCTGAAAATAATGAAAGTTCTTATCAAAGAGTGGAAAGGGATGCAATGGAGGTCTAAACTTGGATGTTGTGGGTCTATATCTGACATTTATTTCAGAAAACTAAATTAACGACCGTGGTGAAATCGGTTACGTGTTGATTATCTAAACCACGCGGCTTGAGTTTGATTCTCGCGGGCATAAAACAGTCTGGTTTCATACGGTTTCTCTCCTTTCCGATTGTTTGGCAAGCCGGCAGGCGATATCTTTTCCTAAAATACTCACTACTTAGCTGTAGCGAGAGTATCTGCAAACACACACAGCAGAGAGAGGTAACTAAAAACGAGTCCTGGACTGATAACAAAAGAACGAGAAAGATAATTGTATGAGTGAAAGGAGTTGATAACTTTTGAATTCATCAACCGATTTCCGTAAAACTTGGCACGCTGTTCCTACTTTAGCCTTTCCGAACTCTATCGTTTTTGAGAATGATGCCATAAAAAAAAAAAAAAAAAAAAAAAAAAAAAAAAAAAAAAAAGGTGGTAGGACGGAAAATGGTGAGGATCAACATTTTTAAGAAATGGCAAAACTCTATTTCAGTGTCAAATTGAAGTGAATTTTAACCAAAACCTAAATATAGTATTCAGTTTTTAAAAAAATTAAAAATTTCTGAACACAAAGTTGATCAAAAGCTTATAAAAATCTTGCAAATCTATGCCCCGGTATCAGATTAAACCAAATTTTAAGCATGAATATATATTATTTATTTTCGGAGACAGAATGGAGATCGAAATTTTAAAAAGATTGTAAGAATTCCTGCAGGGTGTGAGACTAGAGAGAATTTTCACCTAAATCCCAGCGCAATGTTTACTTTAAAAGTTTGCAGCGCATCAAACTGTGAAAATTTTATCAAAATATAAACTCCATACCATACCTTTAAAAATCTGGGAAAATTAATGTCTGTCAACAATAATATAAAATTAATTTGATTTTATCTAATAATGTACGCCTTTTAATATAGTGAACAAGTTCTGCTACTCAGGGACCTTACTAGTTAATACGTGAGCATTCAATAATAATCCATAAAATTGTCAAATTCATCCGGCATTTGTTTTGGACAATTTACCAGGAGAGGTGAAGTTAACATGAATATTTGAGGAGCCACAGTTTCTGAAATGACAGAGTCACTAATACAAATTTAATATTTACGTATTACTTTGTAAATAATTTAAATATTTTATAAGTTAAAAAGAAGAAACCGGGGGGATGAAATTAAATATTTGAGAAGCAGGCGCTGAAGCGATCACACAAGGAAATCCAGTGAGGAGTGGACACAGGGAGATATGATATTTAATCGAACCTATCTGTCTGACGAAACAAAAGCGAGACATTGCGCTAACCGGTGTCATTTGTGCTCCACATGGGGACACTAACAGTAAGTGAGATATATGTATTTAGTGGCGACTGCCACACGCGGAGTTCCCGAGGAACGCCTTCAGTGTAAACAAACAGCACGTATACAGTTTTGGCAACTGTTCATTCGTTTTCTGAGAAACAATTTGGTTCAGTCTCCGACAAACTATATTATGATTAACCGTTAACCGACAATGTAAAATATTACATTACATAAGTACTTTACTGAGGTAGAATAGGTACTAAGAAAATGGTTATTTCATCTATATCCTCTTACTGAGGATATGCCACGTGTATTTTTATTAGGCACTAATTGATAAAAATATTGGCAGGCAACACAGTTTTGGTTTGTTTCAAACATTTTTCACGTTACTGGTTTCAGTAATTAGATGTAACAATTATTAAGCTACGGATAAACAGAAATGAAAATGCGTATATCAATCCATTATCAATTTATAGACGAATGTCTTTCATTAAATAAATTTATAACTTCAAACCACTGAGGCAATAACTTTAGTTGGTTTGTGGCCTAGTTGAGTGCATATTTTTTGTTTGCGTTAAACTTTACCTAAGAAAAATCTGTTATAAATACTGTCAAAATCTAATCTATTTATATAATTGTCTTACAACGTTTACCAACGTTTCTAACGTGTTAACCAACTTTACGTATTCCAGTGTCTTGTCCTTTATTGACATTCGGTAGGTTACTTTTCTTACACACTTCAGCTGTGGAAAGATCTCTCTGTAAGAAAAACTTTGGTGTTACGAAAAACACTTGGTATGGTAGGTCTATATCTAAAAAGCGAGATTACACGTGCTGAACAATAGTCAGATCGATGACTCTCTCTCACTCTCTTTCTTCCTCTCTCCCTTGCTTACCTAAAAATATTTAGGTAGTTATGGTCTTTTGAAAATTTTCACCGTATTTCCGTTCCGAAGGTAAAATAATGAAATACAAAATTCCGGTAACAAATTTTGCGGGGACAAATTAGTAGTCCCATATGTTCATTGACTTAAAATATGCAAAAAAAAGGATCGCAGGGCTGTGGTACTAGTAGTTTTCAAGAAAATTTAGTTTTCAGTAGTATTTATGAAAAGTACAGAAATAAACAATTTTTTCTTTGTTCATTAACAAAGAATGACCAATGTTAATAACAATTAATAACCACTGTTATTGTACACTAAAACTAATTTTGTATTTATTGTACAATAAAATTGATAAATTGTTATTAAAACAAACACAGAAACATGGGGAACGTTTTCAATAGGCTATAACTCGAGAAAAAAGCATTTCCAAAGCTATGTTTATATGAAGACTTTTTTCTTATTTTTAGCTTTACAATCACCTCTTTAAATAGAGTCTTTTCTTCCCGGAACACACACACACACACACACACACACACACACACACACACACACACACACACACACACACACACACACACACACACACACACACACACACACACACACACACACACACACACACACGCACGCACGCACGCACGCACGCACGCACGCACGCACGCACGCACGCACGCACGCACGCACGCACGCACGCACGCACGCACAAATGTGTTATTGATTCTGTACCCGACCTTCACCGTGACCCGCAGCCAGACCGTCCCATGGCAACGTGACACGCCAAATACTCTTACGTAGACTTACAAAGGGCCAGCTGTCACGTCACTCATACGATGGGGAGATGTGATTGTAGTGATGTGTGAGTAGATAAGACAACATGACTTGATTTTATAATGTCGTGTTTATTTTTTTATCTACGTTGTGAAACAAATAAAGATTTTAAAAGGCTTAAACATACTATAATTTTATACAATGCTTAAAAGTTGTATGAAACGAATATTAGAATATTCCTTTATTTGTGAACGGCTTGATCACTGAGAACTCTGAGGATAAATTGTAACGGTTTGAACATAGTCTACACGGTCATCCCTACCAATGGCGTTTTGTGTAAGAGATATGCAATAAGTACCAAAATAGCAATTAATAATCAATCAGTAGTAATCAGTAATAATCGATAATCAATTAATTATCTATGAATGGGTGATCAGTAATTAATAATACACAGTAATAATAATAATAATATAATTTTTTTGCAGAGCTCCCACACACCCATACATCCTGTCGATCCACAGGACACCCGGAAAGGAATAGCGGAAAAGTGTGATAGAACAGTTCATAAAACTGTAGTATATCACACTTGAAAAAAGACATAAATCTGAGGTATTTATTGTGTCCAGTAAGAAGAGGTCTGCGACAAGAAAAACTAGAAGGCATAGTAAATTAAAACGGCCATAAAAGAAAAACTACAAAATTCACTCAAATTTTGTAAGGTAAATGTTGCCGTTTTATAAATATTTTACTATGTCGTCGGTTTTTGGTCCCAATTCTTTTGCTCCTTCGAAATTGACTCAGCATTTATTTTCTCTCGCATTCATTTTGGCAGCTTCGTGTCACAGGGCGTTAATATCTTGAGCAAAAGGGGCTTACCTCGAAGTGAGGTGGCCTTGTACGCGAGTCCATCGGTTCGGGATGGGCAACAATCCTGCGCAGTCAGTGTTAGTCTTCATGCTGTACGCTGCTAGTAGATTGATGTTGAGACGGCAGAAAGCCACGCGTCGTTTCTCCTTTTCCATCTCTCGGTAGTTGCGAGGTCAGTCTTCATAACAGTAATACTAATAATAATAATCATCGTCGTCGTCGTCGTCGTCGTCACCACCATCATGATCAACAGATCAACATCATGATCACCACAAGTCAACAGAACAGATATCCCGTTGTATTTATTTGGACTGTGACGATGACATAAACACTAAACTTAGTAAGTGCATAGTGATATGTGGTACGATTACGAGAACCATAAGAGAAACACTACAAAATTCACTCAAATTTTATACGGTAAATTTTGCTTTTTATAAATATTTTATAGCAGGTGAGGGATGCGTCCTAAGAGGTTGAAGTCCTTCTAGGATTCAAGCAGCGGAGATGAAACTTTTAAAACCAATCAAATGTCGCAGAAGACATCACATTGGAAAGAACTTGACTGGGGCAGAGTTAGGCATATTCTCAGTAAATGGAGAAAAGGGGTAGGAAGTGTCGGAGTCACTACCGCTGAGGTTTTTGGCGGAAAACATCTTACCCTGGAGGTGTTGCTGGGACGCGGATTTTCTACGTTTGGTAAAAAATAAATGAACGAACTTGCATATCTTTTGTTTTATTTGTTTCTCACAATGGTGACTAATTTGTAAAATTTTGTTAAAGACAGGACTATGGTAGGAGTAGTACGATACGTAAATTTTGCCCAGCAGTTAGTGGTAGCACAACATAAACTGTTGAACGTCTTCATCTGTGAATTCTTGTTGTAATAACTTCAACATAGCTGGATTGGATCATTTTAAATCATTTTGGAACCGTATAAGATCACAAACACCACAAACAAAACCCGACTTGTTGCCGTAGAACGACTTTTCAAAGTGCTCCGTTGCCAGACGCCAATGGGTTATAAATGCTAAATCTCGATTCTGAAAAGTCTCAACTGCTTGTATTTCGTAGCATTCCATCGGTTCTATCTCACTGTCGACATTCGTTGTTTGTGAACCGGCGTTAGGCGTTGCGGCGTCTGAGCAGCTCGTGCTCACCTCGATTTTCGAAGCTGCCTCATCCACCGCGTTCGTTCTGCTGCTGTCATAGAGGCCTTTTTGGATTGATCATTGATTCTTCTTTACGACAGGTATTTACCTTCTTGTTGTGAAGATGTTTTCACATTTTTGAAATGTTTTGAATACTTTGTCACTGTATTATTTATTTATTAAGTTCTTTCACTAATTATCACTATTAGTGTTTTATTTTATAGTACTCGTGTAGCTTTATAAAACGGTACCTTCAATAACGTCCTATGCATAGACTTTCTCTAGCTATACTAATTTTTCTGCGCAGTGAACTCCACTCCACTCCAAATTAGCGGAAATCTTGTGATGGCGTGTGACATCACGTGCTCAAGATTAATACCGCGTGACAGTCTTTCGTCTTTACTCTTTTCAATCGTGTATTCCTTATTTAAATATACGTTATAATTTTAAAGATATTAATGTTTGTCTGGTATACACAAAATCGTAACATCGACTTTCACATAGGTTCCCTCCCCCCACACCGGACCCGCGGTGTAAGACGTTTTCCGTCAAAATTGAGAACAGACGGAGGTGGCTGCAACATCAAGTCGGAATGGAATAGAGTAGAACTGCGAAGAAGGCGTGTAAATACTGGGCAGCAAGAATCGGGGATTGGGAAGACTAAGATAGGGCAGGAATATCTCTATGAAGTAAGGCAAAAACTTCCTGAAATACTTTTCGAGATCCATCACACACGTGTGTCTGTGTGTGCTGCAACGCTACAGAGGATGAGGTGTGTATAGAAAGTGTAGAAGTTTTTATAACGAGTGATTAATAAATTTATTGGAACAACATAATTTTATATATAAAAACGTTTGATGGTTGTTGTTTTTATATACTTGAAATAACTCTTATTTTTCTATGATTTAAGTTGAATTTAAAAAGCATAGATCTTTAAATATGTCTAATGTACAGAGTTCTAACTGATTTGTTCCAAAAGTTAAATAGAATCGCTTTCTTTATAAAATATTGTTGAAAACATTTACGAAAATGGAAACATTAGCCTTAACTCTATATGTAAGATGTAATATGAATTATAGTAGCCTATAATTAGAATCTTGTAAAACTGTTTATGTATTAGTAAAAATTGAAGATTGTAAAATGTATTAAAATGTTCTTTTATAAAATATTAATGAATAAAGGATTTTTTTTTTCAATTTCTTAGTGTTGAAGACTCAGGATGAAGCGTGATGAATGCGGGTACGTCGCCTGACGATGTCGAACGCACCGTATCCCGTTCCTGTCGTTCCCGAAATGTTAGTAGGATGTCCTTCTTAGGACATTAAGCTTGAACAATTGCGGATTATCTTACACAGCTGTGACTGACTCTAGAACCTTAACACATAAGTCTGACGAACATGTTGGCATAATATAAAATACGACCTACCAGACTGACGCCTAATCAAAACAATGCATTCACTGACACACGGATTTTTCACTAACACAACGCTATACTTTGTCGTATTAACGTTTTTATCCTATTCTAAACCAAATTCCATATATACTCCATGATAAATAAGTTCATATCATAAAAACTGGAGGAGGGTGGCTAAGAATAGAGAAGAATGGTGAAATCTTCTGAAGAAGGCCAGGTCCCGCAAAAGGCTGTCGAGCCAATGATGGTGATGAAGTAAGTTCCTAACTTACCGACAATAAGTTCTTAATCATTCACACTGTGTTTTTGGCCCATAATAAATCAGGTTTCTTTTATTATATATATATGATGAAATATTTGTAACGTTGCATATGCCTTCAGTCTTTCTTTTAAAAAGAAATATTATTTTGTTTAAAACTTATTTTTGTCTTTTAAATAACAAAAAACTCATCATCCTTATAAACCTATTAAATATCAAACCAAATAAACTTTCGAAATCACTCAAATAAATAACTTCTTACAATAAAAACATTTTATCTACATACGGAGTGTTCAGGGAGCAAGCAACACTATTTCACAAGGTTATTCTAGAGTTAAAAAAAAAAGTTATATTAACATAAGTCCGGAACTACTTTGTTTTCGTATGGTCAGGGAGTATGAAACCTTCTGTATACCTGTTCCGAAGGTAAAATAACGAGGACAACAATTTCTGGAACAGAAACAGAAATTATGCGTAATAATTAATAGAATTATTACGTTTTTGATCTGATAAGTTTTCACCTGAAATATACAAAAAAAGGGTTACTGAGCTAAACACTAATAGTTTTTATGAAAACTGCTGGAAAATTCTAAAAATTGGAGTTCAAGATGCAATTTTTTAGGTTTAGGTTTAGTGTACAATAACTTTGTTAAATTGTTAGTAAACAATCAAAAATTTCTTTAATACATTTAATGGATTGCTCATCAGGAGGCTATATATATATATTTATATTTCCAAGTCACCATACATCTATACATCCGAAACCGAAAATATGTACATGTGTAATGTACACACACACGCGCAGCTCCTGACGTTCACAGTGTAGTATAGCTGTGTTTTTTTCTGACTAGCCTGTGTGTCAGGGAACGAATGTATAGACAACTTTTGACATAGGAGTTCTCTAGTTGATTACTGGTTAGAGGAGATCCCTATGAAATATTTTCGATTTAAATGCCCTGTATGGTGTGTGACGAATATTGTAACTTTACGAGTATGTACCCGTTTAGCCTCGCGTTGGGATCGCCAATTTTGTAACTAGACGAGATCCTCTCTCGTTAAACTTTGATTATTTAGTATTTCTTTTAAAATCCTGAAAGTTGTAATCGACTGGTTAATATTTGTTTTAGATAAAAAAAAATTAAAAAAATTTATTTAAGTTCGGTTTAAATGAATTCGTGGTTTATTCCTCGATGTTCTCTCTTCGAGAAGACGAATCGGTGTAGGTGACTTCTCGCTGGAATCAGAAGTTATTTGTTAGATATATACTTATTTGAAGTGACGTTTTAAAAGCAATGCCGATTTACAATGATGGTTAACACGTTTAAAATTATTTAAACCAACTCGCTGCCGCCACCAGTGCTGCCAACCGTGGTTGCTGTCCACCTAAACTGTAACATCTTAGTCTATGGAAATAATTTGTTGAACTCTTTGGTAGGGTAAAATTATGTTTTATTTCTCCAAAATTATTTATGAAATTGTATTAAATCACAATAGTGTTGTTAATCATTCTTTTTTAAGTTATAGGCTACGTTATTGATAGACTCTTAAAATTCTTATTTCTCAGGGTTTGCCATGTTGACTCTAGTATTCACCACATGGGACGTTAATGTTTTGGTTAAATAATTTTATAAACAATGTATGTTCTTTGAAACTGCAAGATACAAAAAACATGAAGAATTATACTACTATAATTGTTTAGTAGTAGGAGAGTGATTACATTATTGAAAACTTCTTAATTAATAACATGAAAATTCAACATGTGACTTTTGTCGACATTTGAGGTTAAAGCTGGTTTAATTGAATAAGAACCAGTTAATTTTAAATTACTAACAACTCTTTAATAATATTAAAAATACCCGTAATACACGGTTATAAATTCATTCAGTGAAAAAAATTAATTATCTGCTTCATCAGATTGGATAACAAACAAAAACAGGTATTTGGATATTCCCAGTTAACAAGGTTAGACATTATTAACTATTTTGGACAATTATAAAATTAAAACAATACAACATAATTAGTATACTATAGTTCAAAGTTTCTGAAAGTTCATCCTTAATCAACTGATACACCCTATCTCGGAGTGTTTCTCAGGTTAACTATAAAAATCATGTTCGACTATAGTTAATTCTTTTTTTTTCATTTTAAAATAGCTTAATAGTTCTAGCTACACTCATGGCATTTCTATTGTCCATATGACAGTGTCTCTTCCATTATAATTACTGTTATTTATTAAAACAGTTGGTCATTTATATAAGTAAAGTCATTTGTCTCTTTTATATTTTTTCTCAATAATAATTATTAGAATTATTAAATTAAATAAGGTTCCAAGCCTTGTAGGGTTCAACTGACATAATGTTATTAATTGTGTTCGATAATCTTGTTATCGAAGAAAGGTCATAATTACTGTATTCTAAGTAATTGATACGTGTCACTATACTTGCGTTCAATGCCTTTTCCTGGACTGGTACTATTAATTTTTTATTAATAATTAGTAATGATTACACTGCCTATGCGCACATACTCCGTATAAGTTCACTGAAATTAAAATAATACAACTCTTTGTTTACACACGGGTTAACCTCAATTTCACTTTTTGAGGTTACGATGACTCTAGTCAGCTGTATGATATTAATCTTTCATTGTTGAGTACCGCGAACGGCGTGGCTTCCTCGTCGTTGTCTGGTGATGAACTGTCTATCTCAACGGTGACCGAATCTGGCTTCTAATGCTTGATGATGATCGCTGATTGGTCAGTTTTCGTAATTTCCGTACTTCTTCGGTATGTTTCGGCAAAAGAGACGCGTTCAAGGCGTCCTTTTGTGGGGTTTGAGATTATGAAAAATTGGTTTACCTAATGACGCCAAGGGCATGTAATTTATTAATTCTTTATAATTAAAACTGTTCCCTTATCTGTACTCTAATTCACTTTTCCTTACCACCATTGCTTCTGTCTTTTTTAGACGAGCAATTTGGTTCCCCACACTCTATGTGTCTGATTATTATTAACAGAATAAACTTATTAACAATTTTTGTTATCTATTTACATATAATACTTTTTATTTTATTTTGTTTATTTTATTTTATTTCAATAAACATTTATGGTTACTATCCATTTATCGAATATTACCCCTTTTCATTAAGTTATAGGGTGATAATTTGCTAAAATTGTCTTTGGTAGATTAGTCCTACCTCAATATTATTTACTATATCGTAATACCTTACTTCTAGTAATATTTCTTACATTTAATATACTATTATTATTCACAATTGCCCTCTATTACTTCTTATAACTATTATACTGTTGTATCTGATATGATTAGCTAATTATTGATAATAATTATCATAACTATCTTGTCTAGGCACCTTGGTCTATGACACTACCAATTATTTTTTTGTTTCATTTTAACATTGGTCTCTAAACCATTTCTATTGTGGCCTAACTATACTGAGATAAGCATTATATCTTCTGATTATCTCAGTTTCAGTTAGTATGCTGTTATTTTACTGTACTTACATTTTATATCAGTCTAGAGTTCAGCACCATTGGGTGTTACATTATTTGCTTTTATTCTGTGTTAAAACTTTGTCTTTTGATTCATTATTGTTTACATAATGTTCACTACAATAATGATAAAGTTTGGCAGTGTTTTGTTCTGCCCTAGGATATTGCCATTTGCGGGTAAATCCTTAACACTTCTTGCACCTAGTTTTACATGACAATTACATTTAATTTCCATAATTATTATTTAATTCATGGCAGTAATTATTGATTTATCTTATATTAGTG
The DNA here is from genome assembly GCA_034769895.1 of Magicicada septendecula. Classification (NCBI taxonomy): domain Eukaryota; kingdom Metazoa; phylum Arthropoda; class Insecta; order Hemiptera; family Cicadidae; genus Magicicada; species Magicicada septendecula. The sequence continues at coordinate 246,359,484 of CM068371.1, read as the reverse complement.
GTATTACATCTCAATGGTCCTATTGACATTAATCCCTTCCTCTTTTATTATCATTTTAAATGTTAATTAGATTAGTCATTGTGCAAATTCTATTCTGTCCATTTCAGCATGTTATTTTACACTCATGACGTATACAAGTCTTTCTAGATCACTAGTTTTGTTATTGGAATGATCCTTATAATCTCTAGTTTAATTATAGTATAATACACTCTAGTTTAATAACAAAAGTTTAATAACATTTTTGTTATTTTGGTAATTATAAATGACAATTGCTTGTCAGCTTCGGTTATGCGTCACTCTCTTGATTCACAACAATGGTTTTATTCTATAGTTTGTTTCTACACATTTTACTTAATTCTTTAAATGTATTATTATATTTCTTTATTATTTATTGTCTGGTATTTCTTTTTATGGCTTTCTCAACATTATTGTTGATTAATAGCTTTTTCTTATACAGTATTCTTATATTTACATTAATTACTTAACTAGTCTTTGTGATACAATTTAGTTGTTACTTCTATACATTCTTAATTTATATTAATACAATTTTTAGACTCACTCTCTTCCTTATTTTTTCTCCTATCATTGCTTTACTTTCGAGTTCTGGTCATATTGTCATGTCAGTTAGATTAATTTATTAATCGTTTGATGTCATTGTTATGTCACATCATAGGGTTTGCGTTTAGCTTTTAAAGTACTTCATTTTTCTCCATCATTATCAATCTTTCATCTTCTCATTATTTGTTTTGTTCTTGTCATTGTTTATTTATTCTTTTAGTTGAGTTCATTTGATTTTCCCTAGTTGCACTGATTCTATTATCGTTATTAATAAATATCTTTTTGTGGGTGTTTTAGTCTACTTCTCGCTGTCTGATCTATTGGGTATATTGGTCAACGCTGTTTTGTCTCTAGCGTTTGTCTTTATTTCTTCTATATTCCATTATTTGTTAATATTAATTTCTTCTTATTCCCCTAATTTAGTCCATACTTGTCCTATATCCTTCTTTAATGTTCACATTTGGTTGTTTATATGGCATTTGATTGATTATCATTGGTTTTAGTTTATTTTTGTATCTTGTTGATCATATGTACTGTTACAATATGCATGAGTCTATGGAAATGTTACCCAATCTACAAATTCCTAAAGTCAGTAAATGATCAAATCTACACTTTTCTCATAACGTTCAACTCTTTTTGCCAACCTTTCTGTGAAGTATACCTATCATTATCCTAATTAGCGGAGCGCATTGCCAACTGGTCGTTTGTTTGTTATTATGAATAAACTTTAACGGCTAGGATTTTCACGATTTTCAACAGCACAGTGGGGAAAATGTTATAGAGGTATCTTTTCTTTTATAAAATTGCTAAACTGCTATAATTGTTTTTATTATTTAGACAAAGCTTTTCGTCATTACTGACATCTTCAGGTCTTGAACAACAATCAGAAAGGTTGTTCAAGACCTGAAGATGTCAGTAATGACGAAAAGCTTTGTCTAAATAGTAAAAACAATTATAGCAGTTTAGCAATTTTATAAAAGAAAAGTAAGGATGGCTGCTAATTTAAACAATACGAAGTTATAGAGGTATCGCCCATTATCCAAACGAGTTTTATAAAACATTGGGGTTAGTGGATGTTTTCAGTAAAAGAGACTATCCAATGGGGATATTGCTCCGAGATATGAGAGTCCTTCGAAGGGGTTTAGGTATCCCGATGAAGGAAAAGAAGTTGGAAGTGTCTCAGTGTCTGTTAGCTGCCTCGATGGAAGGGGTTATGAGGGAAGAGCAGCTTCTGAAGAGAAAGAATTTAAAATCCGAATTACCAAATTTTTTGTAGTTTTCGTGTATTTAAAACAACAATATATTTAAAGTATTATACGCCTGTGTTTATGATTGTGTGTATATGTGTGTGTGCGTAGGTGTGTGTTTGTAGTTTCTAAAAACTATGACTTTATTATAAAACAAACAAAGTAAGCAAAAACAGGCAAACAGCAAAGACGAATATGCAAAAATTTAAAACGATCAGGGAAACAATAAATACGTGTTGAGTAGGACTTCATGCTTAAAAATACACGCATATAGACTCCGTTATTATGGCAATAAAGAAACAAATTTATCTGAACATCTTTCTTAAAAATATTTTAACAAAATCTGATACAAAGCGGATCGGTTGCAAAGTTGCGGCGCTGTATGTGCCAGGGTGTGTGCAGGCGTTAAGTTTTACTTAAAATAAACAAATTCAGATGATGTGATGTGTTTTTGACTGGCTGTTGCTTTGTTGATCGCAGCAGGAAGACGCCGTCTAGAAAGCAGAACAATATGCAGAAGGAATTCAAAGTAAACAAGGAAAATACTCATGTTTAATCTGGTATCCAAGTTACATGATCGAATTCATAAATTATTTTACCTTCAATTATCCGCCTTGTGACTTCTTGTAAATCTCGTCTATGACGCGTTTCGGAGACTATGCACCATCATCAGATATCAAAATAAAAAATAAAAATATATCACTCTTTCGAGATCGTTACATAATAAAAATGTCAAATTTGCGTATGAACTATACGCGAATTTGGGTGCGCACCCGTTCAAGTTCAATCTGCTACTGAGCGGTTGCTACCTTATCGTAGTCTTAGCGAGCATAGTTCATATGCAAATTTGACATTTTTATTATGTAACGGTCTCGAAAGAGTGATACAGTTTTATTTTTTATTTTAATATCTGATGATGAAGCATAGTCTCCTAAACGCGTCATAGACGAGTTTTACAAGAAGTCACAAGGCGGATAATTGAAGGTAAAATAATTTATTAGAAGGAAAATACTTTAGATACTGCTTAAAGTATATATGAGTTCCATGACATCTCACCACAAAGAAGAAGCTGGAACGGGAGGCGATTAGTCGTTTAGATCTGAAGATTAACCCAGCTGACAAATAGAGAACTTGTTGGGAGAAAATGTGAGATAAGACTGGAGCGGTGTTACTGCGTAGTACGATTCGTAAACACGCTGCAATTTTATTTATTTTTTTAATAAATATACTTTACTTTTCCTTTGTATGCTGACTGTGAAGGTTTGGAAATCAGTTTCTTCTGTCGGATACAAGTGACTAATGTTGTGTTGTATCCGTATGTAGAAGTGATTTATCTTTTCTCAATTGGCTAAATCGGTTTGCTTTGCAAACGAAAATGTTTATATGAATACCAGCTGTTGAAACCTCACACACACACATTAGCAGGAAACGTGTTTACGAGTCGTCGCTAATGCATTGTTAGTTGCCCCACGTGTTGTGAATTTAGGTCTGGGCCAACGATTGTTTGGGAGCTTTTGTTAGCGTTTTGAATGTTATCGTCTGTTTTGCTTGGCTTATTGTCCGTTTAAACCGTATGAATATTATATTATGTATAATCGAGCATCTACGACATGACACTGAAACGGTTGTTTTAGGAGGTAGACAGTCACTGAAACGGCTGTCCTCAGCTAGGGTCAACTGTACCTGCGGGAGATATTCCAATGAAATGAAAGAAGCTTTCGGTCTCAAATAATGCTCAAGGCTAACGGCGTAGTTTTTTTCTTTCCAACACTTTCAAACTCATCACTAAGCAAGTTTTGTTTAACAAGAAAAAAGAATAACACATTAGTGTGAAGAAAATGTCATCTACAAATAAAGAAGAGATTTAAATAACTTATAAATACACTTTACGTATCACATAATGTAACATCATGTCACCATAGAAGTTTGACACGTGAACGTAATATGTTAGTATTCGCAATGACTGACGTTATCGTAGGGCGGTTGTTAATTGTGATGACCTTTACAGTAGTTTATATTCCATTGTCTGATGATCCATCGCACTTAATTGTGCCCGCATCCCACTGCGTCACGCCAATAATTTGTTAATACCATTTGTTAATTTGTCTGTACTATTTATTAAAAAAGATATAAATGTCTGCTTGCTTGGGATACGTTGCCGGATAGATAGTTGGCACTAACACGACTCTACAGTATGTGACGGTATAGCGTTTTCGGTTGAACTAGTTAATACCAGTTGAACCAGGAAGACAAAATTGAGTTTTAGTTTTCACAGCTGGTTTCCGTAGGTACAAAGACTATCGTCTTTCTCCTCACTCTTAATAATATTACTGTTTTTTCTAATAACCATCAGTGTCGTATTTTTCATTTAGATGTATGGATTGAATGTTTTTCTCACAGAGAACACTACATTATTTGTCAGATTTAATTTTACGAAGGTTAGATTAAACTGAATCTAAAAGCGTAGTCGCTATTATATATTGTTACGACGGTCGCATGGATCGTCGTCTTTGAACAGTGGAAATAGAATAATTGAGCAACAGAGAAATCGCTATTTAAAAGTTTAATTACAGTTTAAAGTAAACAAAGCTACAATAAATATACAAACGTATACAAAGTTACGTTTATCCAACACACACTAACCGTAACAAACAATAAATGTCACTTAATTACCAATGTCACACTAAACTATACGAGTTATCAATTACAGATGTTCGCACTCAATAATTCACAGTTCCCACTTTACACTAAACGGGTATAACACATAACAACAATGCATCCTTAATCCCCAAGAAACTGACTGGCCGGCTTTGGAAAGAGAGGTTTTATACTCAGACTGTGTGGCGTAGTATGTGACAAAACTGACATGGATACCGGTGGAATAATCGACCACAATCTGGAAGACGCGTATGGAAAGCTCGATAAGATGCGCTCGAGACTTGCGTAATCCTGCGGCTCACACAGCGCGTGCAAGGCGTCACGTAGCCGCATATGTTATCTGTCTCTTGAAAGTAGCAATGTACCGTTTTTCATTACTACAGACCCGAGAATATTTTGTCTTTTACAACAAAATATTGAAGTGCTGCAATCTACTATAACTAAAATAACTTTTCCTAAAAATAATTTTTGTATTTCAAGGCATTACGGACTAGTCTAATTTAGATTATTGAGATAGAGCTGTATGCCTATATTATATCACACGTAACTTAGTACGGTTATTTATGAACCAGCCTGAAACAGCATAACTTTAACTCGTTAGATGTATTGTAAATAATTTATTCGTCCTATTAATGGAAATAGACAGTGTTAAAATAAAAGCAATTGTGTCAGCTGAATACGGTAAAAGAAATATCTGTACTTGATTCCGTCGATTATAACATATAACGCGACTAAGCAGATAGGATTACAGCTAGGATTAAACTAGGATTAGTAAGTAGGAATAAACAATTAACGAACTGTCTAAACGGATTTACGCATCACCGATTTGACGTCGGCACCTGCTAGTTAGTAATTAAGTTTGAAAACTTACTGGGTCGTAAGTAAACATTTCGAGAACCAAACTGCCAGCGTAATTGATTAACCTTTATCGGGGGAAAATTGATAACTTGTTTGTTTATTATTCAAATGAGTCTGAGCCCCCTTCGGCATACACGTAGAGACTGCGCTCAGGCTGTTTCCAATATCATCAACAACGTTTCATTCATTCTCTCGCGCACTCACGTAAACAAACGTTTCGCTCGCTTAATTAAACGCATCATTAGTACGTTATTTTGAAAACATATTTCTCATTTATAACACAAATGTAAAAATTTCTGATTTATTTATGTAATACGTATTTAGATAAATTTTTGTTAAGCTTAAATTCTGCATTCATTATTAAAATCTCCACTCTTCAATATATTATACATATTTAAACATATCGTAAACCGTACAACAACAAAAATAATAAAACTAATGAACGTAACATTAATTCAGTCATACACTCATATCGAGTTTATATGTTTTGCAGAAACGTGCTAATACTATGACTGCATTTTTTGTTGCGTTTTAATCCTCGAATTTATATATTATAGGTTAGTAACATAAAGACGGGATTCCAAAAGAAAATCTAACCACCTTTATCTAAACAATATCTAAGTGTCGAACGTAATTATAATGTCTCATGTGGTCGTAAATAATACAGCTTTGTTATACAACAAAATTAGTTTGACATTGTCAAAAGGATTAATATTTTCACATCTACGACGGTGGTATGATAAGTACCCATGCTAGTGAAGAAAACGCAATTGTTTTTGAATTTGCGATATTCCAACTTTTTTAAACCATTTAAAAAATATTATTTGTCGATGGAACTCTGCAAATAGGTCTCAGTTCTAGTGCTGACCTCTTTGTTTGAACTGGTTTCCGTCAAGCCATTTTTTCATGTTTGGAAACAAAAAGAAATAGCATGGGCAGAATATGGATAATACGGTGGATGAGGCAACAATTCGTAGCGTAATTCTACCAGTTTTGCTGTGGCGATTGTGGACGAGTGAGATGGCGCGTTGTCATGGTGGAAGAGCACTTTTTTTCTTTACTAAACGGAGCCGCTTTCCCTTCAATTCAGCGTCGAATCGGCCCAATAAATCAGCGTAGTACTGCCGCATGATTGTTCTTCCTTTCTCCAAAGACTCAGTGAAAATTATGCCTTACGAATACCAAAAGAAGGTGGCCAAAACCTTTCCGCCCTCGCCTTCTGCGGTACACGTTGCCTGTATAAGTTGTGCGGACTGAATTTTCATTTCCGGTGTGTAGTGATGGACATGTCTCATCAATGGTCACATAACTCCGCAGAAATTACCTGCATTCCGCTTCAACATGGCCAAACATTGCTTCGAAGTTGTCACGCGATTCCGTTTTTGGTTAACCGTCAGCAAATGAGACACTCACCTCTCCGATAGCTTTCTCATGACCAACTTTTTGGTGAAGGATACTTTCTACCCATTCAATTGAGATGTTTACACTGGCAACAATCTCTCTGATCTTCATCGGCGTTCTGCTAACACGATATCGTGGATTTTGTCGACCATATCATCCGTAGTCACCTCAATTTTACGGCTTGGGTACTCTTCATCAAGTTCGGCAGCGCTGATTCGATTCATTGAACGAATCATCTGATGGTAGTCATCTAAGGTTCATGGTTCTTATAAGTCGCATTCAACTGCTCTTTGATTTTCTCACACGTTTTTGTATCTAAAAAAAGAAATCGAGTAAGTGACCGATATTGCTGTTTTTCCACTGTTGAAAAAATACACAAACTTAGTCACTTTCAACAGATGTCATAACAAAACTATTCGATGAATCTGTTTGAAATTTTAACAGGCGTCGTATGCATTGTACTGTGGTAATGCAGATTTGAGCCAGTGGCGCCCTAGCTGTTAAACACACCGCCCTCGCATATGAGTAAGGAATTAGTCGCGGGGGAAGATTAAAATATAAATACGGTATTTAGATAGTATAAGCAGGAAAGATTAAATATGTAAAACAAGTAGTAATAATAAGGACTAAAGGATAAAGGAATGATGACTAAGGGAAGGGAAAGAACGACTAAAGGAATACCTTATCGGAAACAAATTCTGTTCAGAAATGAGAAAATGAATTTATTTTCTCATTCATTTATTTCTCACCTCGGTTCTGAAGCCAGAAAGATTACACCCTGAGTTTAGTAGTACTAAACAAATAGACTTTATAAATACAGATATATAAGCGCGTGGGGAGCACACACACATACACTCGCGCGCCCGCGCGCACGCACATCTACTATCTCCTAAATGAGCAATAAATGCCGTAAAACCAAAGGAGAGGAAACGACAAGCTTGAAATATACCAATATTAGTAGAGGCGCCAACTGATGGTAAAGTGAAAATTCGAGACAGGTCAAGATACTACTGTCATATTTAAACTATAAACGGTGGTTGTAAAGTTCTCCATAGTAAATCTACATCCTCCTTATTCATCTTAGTAGTACCATTTTATTGATTTTAATGACATAGGAAATGATTAATGTACTAAAATAGAATAACAACAAGAACCATTAAATTTCCATGATGGAATTCATTATATTATGTGTTACACACTAATGAATCTCCAACATACTACGAGCAATACAGCTTGTCAAACATACGAATGAGTACAACTGAACTTGGTAAATTTTGGAAAACGGTATACATTATTATTATTAGCATTCGGCCTACGTTGTAGCTTAATAAATACATTCTGAAAGTTTTGTAATGACTTATTCTGTTAGATAATTGGGTTGTAAAGACACATACTTACCCCCCCCCCACAAACACCGGCGTGTGCGCACATATTTAAGGATTCATGCGTGTGTATGTGTGTGTGTTGTAATTATATGTGAGTTTGTTTATAACCACTTATATTTCTAAGGTGTGATTTGGGCGCTAATTTGTGCACCCACGTTGGCCTCGCGAGGTAACTATGTGTGTATGACAAACATATAACAAATTCGTAATTGCATTAACAATAACAGTTCTGGTCACCGGTGCGTACATTCCGTGAATACTTTAGCTGCATAGTTTATTTTTTAAATGTTGGCTACAAACTGTTTCTGTACTTGAAAACTTTATTTTGGGGTAGTTTTTGATCATGGGAGTAGTAGACCAATTTACTTTTATGAAGAAATAATCAACCACGTCTTGAATTATTAGTGAATACTGTAACATTTTACCTTATACAGTCACGAGGTGAATAACTTGACCATGATGGTTTAGAAATCCCAAAGAATAGTAATATATTTTTTATTTACACTAACAGCTGAGCTTGGTACAATGGTAGGGACAGTGCTTTAGAGAGCAATGTGTAAGTGTTGTTAAAATTGGTGAACTCTTGCTTCAACTGGCACAGGGTTGTGCCTTCTTTTATTTAAGTAAAATTAAATGTCTTCACCCTACTACGCACTCATTATCTCTGCCGGCCTTCTCGCCAAAAGGTGGTTCCCCCCCCAAAAAAAAAACTGATGCACCTTAACGTACTTCATTTAAATACACTAATTACCGACCATTATTTGATTTGATAGATTGCAGCACATACACGGAAGACGCGCGTGCGCCCCCTACACACATATACACACACAAAATTTTGATTATAGTGTAGGTTGGTTAACTAGCCAGGTCTAAGGGACTTTTGTAAACGTTGTTGTACATAGCTATTGTTATTTATACGAATATTATCTAGGAAATAATTTTAACTCATTTAGTAGAAGTGAGAATTGAAAACGTGTTGATTATATTTGAATTGGTTTAGTTCCAATGTGAAGATAACTTAGAGTGTGTGATGCAGCGCAGATGCCCGTTGCTGTGTGATTTACTAAAATAAGGAAGGAAGGAAGACTGCCAAATTGCAGCCGAATCTCGTTATATTACGCTATTAAAAATCTCAGGACATTTATTAGATTTATGGTATCCTGTGGTCCATTCTTTTACTAGCAATATTATATATTGCTATTATATATAACAATATTATATATTGTTTTGAAAAGCAATATTTTTGTTCCTTCTTTTCTTCTATATTCTACATCAATTATATTCATTTAGAAGAAAAAAAATTTATTGTGCTAACTACAAAAAATATAAGAAACATATTATATGAAACAATATAAGAAACATATGAAAATATGTATAATTGAAACATATTAAAACCAGCATGGTAGTGTCTTTAATATTATAATATTATTATTTACATGATAATATCATTTTAAAATTAACACTTTCCGGGCAGGCCTGTTACAAGATTAATAATAGAAGAAATCCGGGCCGAATCTCTATAAATTTTTTAAAGCTAACATTTTTTAGGCTTATGAAAATAAATAATTCAATTAATATTTGGCCGCTGCTAATTTTCTAAACATCAAAATAATGAACACAGTTTCCTTAACTGTATGAAATGTGTACACATTATCAGTAACAAATAATTACTTACTGTCACCGAAACGAAACCATGTTGTTGTGTTTTTCGGGAAAGTTTAACACATGTTTTATTACAATTATGAAATCTATTGATATTATTATATCTGGAAAACAGTTCTGTACTGATTTACTAGCTCACTTTATACTTTTCTGTCATGAAAAAAAGCAAACTTCATCATTGATTATTTTCTAACATAGTTTACACTGAGTATAGGTAAAATACACGTCAAATTACATAGGTAATGTATAGGAATGATACCAATTGTTCACATCGATTATCTAAACTAAAAACTTCTGTTATCCGATAGAATGTGGAGTATAACAGTTAACATTCAAAATAATTGTACAAAATGGTTTTTGGCAATATGTAGCCAGCAATGTTTTTTTTATAAGATCGTATATTACAGCTTGTGGCAGACATGGGCATGGCATGGTGTTGATACAAGAATTAGAATAAGAATAAGAATAAGAATAATAATAATAATAATAATAATAATAATAATAATAATAATAATAATAATAAGAAGAAGAAGAAGAAGAAGAAGAAGAAGAAGAAGAAGACAACGACGACGACAATAACAATAATGGTAACAATAATCATCATTAGTATTACTAAATAAAAATAATTCTATTAAAAAACAATATGAGATAATACTAGATATGTAGAATTAGAGAAGGGGAAATATATGAAAAACAAAATCATAAATTAGCATAAATATGTTAATGACAACTTATTACAATTGAGTAAATGAATTTTTTTTATTAATATTGGTCTATAAATGTTCCATGTAGCCCTGGTAAACAACGTTAATAATAAAAACATCAAAGAAAAGGGAAGAAAGAAGAAAAAGAGGGCAGAGAAGAAGGATACAATGATGACGACGACGACAACGAGAGGATAACAAATATTATAAGGATATAAATTTTCAAAATTGTTGATCTTAAATTGTGTATACGATCTACTATTTGTGTATTTTATGATGACCGCCAATCTTGGTGAAAGTAATGTGTGCAGAGCCCTATTTTTTGTCAGTGTAACGGCACATCTCACTGAGAGCGTAAGTGTTGATGCGTTTTCAAAAACATTTACCGTGAAACGCATAGGCCTGTATTTCATTTAATTATTTACTTTGTGTCGTTACTAGTGTTTAGTTTGGGATTGTGACATGTGTTAAATAATCTAATTACATTTTAAATTTAATTTAGTACTGTCTGTGGGTGTGTTTTAAGATATGTTTTGTTAAACTAAATTTTATTTTGCTTAAAATATTGTTACTTTTACAGTATATTTTATTTAATTACGTAGTCAGGAAAAATGCCTCCTATTAAATCGAAGTTAGGTAAAGGGATTGTGCATAGTGAGGGTCGGGAAGTCATTTCTAATGTGTGTAAATTTATGGAAGGTGAAAAACATGGAATTAGCATTCAAATAAAAAACGTTCAAAAACGAATAGCGTCAGCAACAGGAGTTTCTGAAAGAACGATCCGCCGTATTAAAAGTGAGAGGTAACAAGAAAATGGACAGTCACCGAATTTTACAATACTTCGTAAAGATAGAAAGAGGTTGTTAACAACACCTGAACAAAACATTGTATTGATGATTTTGATAAATGTTTAATAAGAAGAACAGTTTATAATTTTACGACAACACAAAAAACATACCCTACGCAACGAAAAGTTCATCATTCTTAAATCTAGTGTCAACTTTCAAGGTGGCTTATCATGTTTTAAGAAAAGTTATTATAAATTTAGGGTTAAAGTGGAAGAAGATTATAAATAATAGAAATGTATTAAATAAACATCAAGAGATAAGGATAAAAAGAATTGAATATCTCAGGAAAATAAAACAATTCAGGACAGAAAAGCGACCAATCGTGTACACTGGTGAGACGTATATATTGTAACGTAAAAATATTCGTTACGTACAATGTTATTAGGAATAGGTTACTTGTAGTTTAAATGTTAATTCTCACTTAAATTACATACACCGCCCGTTGGAAGTGTCAATTTGTAACGTAGAAAATATTATTGATATGTTAATTTGTAACAAATAAATAATGTAGCGACTAACTCGCACTGGAGTCGTCAATTTGTAATTATTATGTTATGTTGAACGGCGAATGGTTTTGTAATTTGCCGCTTGCTCCCACTATGCCGCTCGTTTCCGTGACGTCACTCAACGTTGCCAACTATCGTGGTGTCCGCTGTAATCTGTGAATTTATTTCCTAAATGGAACAGCAATAATAACGACGCAAATATAACATCAAACATATATCCTTACAGAAATCCTTTATTCAGAAAAACACTGGTTAACTGTTTCTTAAATTGGATTAGGATAATCACAATTGTGGCGCAAATTATACGTCTTCTTTTTACCAGTTGGCAGTAGTAGCCAACATTCAGTATTTTTTCAGACCAAAAGAATGCTTTCGTTAATGTTTCTATTAAAAATAAAGTATCTCAGGGCGTATATGGTTCGGGGATTACATTTAAACAAAATATTATTCTATAAATCAAAATACAAGTTTTAAAATTAAAGGATATTACAATGTTAGAGTGTAACGTGCACACAGGCAGTCGTATAGTGGTTACCAGTTCTGATAGGTTATGTCCAGTTTAGGCGTTTAATAATTATTATGTAAATCAAAGGTTCTTGTGGTGTTTGAAAAGGTGTCAATCTCAAATCGTGTTATTAGTGAGTGTTCTTAGTGTTGGTGTGATATGGTGTCTGTAGTTTTAGTTGATTAGTATTTAAAAAGTCGTGTATACCAATGTGGGTGTTGATACACAATATAATAAGATGTTCAAGTCACCAAATCCTCTTCTTTGTATGCTTCCTGGTTGAAGATAGGGCCCACGTCCACTTCAGATCTTCTTCCTGGTTCTTGGGTCTTCTATTTCATATAATGGGTGTTCTTCTGTTGGTGTAAAAAGTTCGTGTTATGTACCTCTAACTGTATTAATATGTTTTATCGTTTTTTCACAGTTTATTTTATATTATGTAGGACGTTTTACAAACGCGTCTATCCGCTAAGATCGTTGTCAAAGAACTCTCCTTTTATTTATCCGAAATTTCTGGTTGCTAAGGGTAAACTTGGAATCTGGTTGGTTGATTCGGATATACATTGTCATATACTTTCATTATTTCAAAGTCTAAATTTGTTCAAAACCTTCAAATTAATATAACCTTTCTGTACTGAATGGGAATTTAAAACCATTATCAGCATTATTTTGATCTTTACATTTGTGACATTTAGACACTAAACATGCCTACTTTTACTTAAGAACTACAGATGTTACAATTTTGTTATTTGAAATTTTCTTAAATAACTTGATATGTATTATTTTGTTTCTATATTCGTTGTGTACACTATTACCTATAAATATATTTATCCTTCCACCTTTGTTTTACAAAATCCCTAACAGTATTATCTGCAATTTACAAAAGTTGGTTTCACCTGGCCTATGTACTGGTGTTATTTTCATCACCATGTTTAAAACCTTTAACAGTTAAATTATCTTTTAACAATCATAAAAACTGTTTAACACATAACATTATTTTAACAAAACAAAAGATATACTATTCTATTAGTTTAAATTCATGCCCACATGGCTATGATTTTACTGAACCTTTGCACAAATAAACTGTTTTTTTACTCAACCTGTACAATTGTTTGACACTTAGCAATAACATCTTTTTATAGTCTATTTTGCTTTGACAATCAATTTATCACTGTTTAACACCAGTTCTATGGTTATATTTGTTAACATAAAAAAATGAAATTAATACCATTTAATTGATATTCTTTTAAAACAACTGTTTCACCTGCTACATACAAAAAACAACACAAATACCATGATAATAAAACAATGTGCTAAAACATAATAACATGCACATTTTTGTAAAATAAATTCTGCACTAATTAATTAGTCTTTTGTCAGTTAATTCATTAATTACTCTGACACTATCTATGTTATGCTTCACATTACTTGTCACTATGTTTGTCGTTTACCCTATTCACTTAACACTTAATAGGTTGTATTTATAAACATACTTATTGGGTTTTATAGGGTTTTACATTTTATTGTCATTAAAAGGACTTCACTCTTGTTATAAAAATGTTATTGTGAACAAGTTATTATTTGTTGTTTTCTGGACAATCTTATGAACACTATTTGTTACAGTTAGTTGTATGGTTCATGTATCTATAATAAGGTGTGTTTATATTTTCATTACATCAATTAAATTACTCATTTACTAATATTTCTTTTACATAGTATTACATGTTTGGGCCTATTATCCCTCAATTTGTATTTTGATTATCTTGATATTATGATACTTTGAATGAAACCATTTGTTTCTTTATAGTACTGGTTCATAAGCCGTCTGTCTTTATAATTCTTTATTTGGTCATTATTGAAAGTTCATGTCATAATTGGGGTTGAAGGTATTTTGCATCACTTAGCCTAAATCATTAATTTGGGTACGGTCAGTTGTCTTACTAGTCAGTCTAAAATGGTTAGTCATTCCTCTTCACTATCATCTTGGAAGATATTGTTCTTCTTGTTAGCTTCTTAACCCAAGTCTTCATTAAATCAGGTACGATATTAAGTTGTTCCAAATGTAATGTTACATACTACCCTGCCACCAAATTTGATCATTTTAATAAAATATTGTTTTTGTTGAAATTATCAATTATCTTCTCTTTCACATTATCATTTGTTATTCTTATTATGATCTGGTATACTTGTCTTTAATTATAAGCGTTCTATCCCTGGAACATGTTACTTCCCTAACAAATTAATCACCATATATTCTGGAATCAGTCGGGGGGCTCTCTTGACCTAATACCCCGCTGTCCCTACAATACATAATACATAAATAATATCGATTGCTGGAGCTATCTCATCAGTCAATCACATTTAATAATCACTAGTCTATTCACGACTAAATCAAATAAAAATAATATAATATATTCTTGGGATTGTTCACTCAGCTTAACTTCTCAGATCTAAATATTTCTTTCCATTGATTCTTTCAGATGTTTATTTTCTTGTGGCGATATTAATAACATTTTTTATTTTCCATTGGTACTATCTTCTTTCCTTCTTTATCAGTACTCCTTAATCTTCATTCTTCATTCACTATTTTCATTCAATTAAAACATAACAAGTATTTGCATCTTTAGTTGTTGTTAATTCTCTCACAATCATGATAGGTTATTTGTAGTAAATTCGTTTCTAGTCTTGTCTTATTTTCATCGTCGATTGTCTACATTTGTCTTTTCTTCTTCGTTTTATAGCACTATAGTTTCTTCTGATTTATGGATGTTGCATCATTCTTTTATATTCCAATAATAAGTTCATAATTATATTTAATAAGAGGTGCTTATTTTGTTTAGAATTTGGAAATTTATTCCCAGTTGTTTATCCGCTTGATTCATAATAACATTATCAAACTGTACTGTAAGTTGTCCTTACTATTTATTTGAATTCTGAGATATTCAAATTTGTTTATTTGGCTTCATTTAAAATTATATTCTGGATTATCAAAGTTGGTAAGATGAGCTTACTATATTCTTTGAATTTTGAGGTATTATAATAATAAATTCTTCAGTTCCATATTAATTCTCATAAATAATTAGTTGTAAGTTGTTCTTACTATTTCTTTAGAATTTTGGTGGTATTATAATAATAAATTCTTCAGTTCCATATTAATTCTCATAAATAATTAGTTGTAAGTTGATCTTACTATTTCTTTAGAATTTTGGTGGTATTGTAATAATAAATTCTTCAGTTCCATATTAATTCTCATAAATAATTAGTTGTAAGTTGATCTTACTATTTCTTTAGAATTTTGTGGTATATTCAACTTTGTTTATTAGGTTCATAATACATTTTTAAGGAAACTTGGTTGTATGTCCCCTTAATCTTTTTTGTTTCCACATCACTAATGACATAAGTATTATTGTTATTGTTTTTTATAACAACATATGGTCCATTATACAGTAATAATAGCTTTTTTGCTATTCCTTCCTTAGAACTTGGCAATTCGCGGTTTTTTAACAATACTTTGTCTCCAATCTTGTACTGGATCATTTTCTGCTGAATTATTTTATATTTTTTCCTTCTTGTCTCCACTTGTTCATTCAGTTTGCTGTGGAATCTCACGTTGTCGAACTGGTAAGCTGGGTTGTTTGGGAAATTGATTATTTCACTAATTTCTCGGGGTGGTAGTCTTTCATGCATTATGGTATATGGAGTATCTTGTATTGCTTCATGGTAAGCTAAGTTGATAAAGCTCTCTGTTTGTGTAATGTAGTCACTCCACTTCTGGTGTTTATCAAAACAATATGTCCTGAGTATACGGCCGACCTCCCTCAGTACTCTTTCCGCCGGGTTGCTATTTGGGTGATAGACAGATGTTTTATATGTCTTGACACCTAGATCTAACAAAGTCTCCTTCCAAACCCTTCCTCGAAACTGAGTTCCGTGATCGGTAATAATTGATCTTGGAGCTCCTAACTCTGGTATGTATTGTTGGATCACTATTTGCAGAATCTTTTTTGTAGTTGCCCGATTAATGGGGCATAGTTTTGTAAATTTGGAGTAATGGTCGAACATGATTATAATAAACTTATACTGTTTTCTCCCTCCACTACGAGGTAACGGTCCACACACATCTAAAAATACTCTCTCTAATTTACCAGTTGATGTATTAGGTTGCATAATTCCTTCTGTTTTTTCGTTATTGCATTTTGCCAATTGACAGATGTGACACTGCCGAATACATTCTCTAACTCTCCTGTTGATATTCTTAATGTAAGTGTGTTCCTCAAGTGCCTTCATTACTTTTAATGCACCCATATGCCCATATCGACTATGGTAGTCCAGTATTAATTCTGTTTCTAACGCTTTAGGTATCACCACCTTCCATGATCCTTGGTTATTATTTGGTTTGTAAAATAATATGTCTTCATGTAGACAGTAATATGCAATGATTTTTTCATCCTGTTGGATCAGTCTTTGTCTAAAATTGTTGATTTTGGTATCCTCTGTTTGTTGTTGTGCAATTGATTTCATGATGTTTTCCAAATCTGACTTGTTTTTTATTATAGTGTATACCTTGATGATTGTTTCTTTTTCCCCTTCAAAAGTTTGTTGTTCTATGTTAATCCGGGACAATATATCTGCAGCAATATTCTGTTTTCCTGGAACATACTCCCAATTTATATGGTACTCCTGTAGTGCGAGTATCCACCTTGTCAATCTCCCATGGTTAATCTTGCAATTTTTTAGGAAAGATATTGACTTATGATCGCTCCTCACAGTTATCGGGTGTCCAAGAATGTAGGTTCTGAGTTTCCCACAAGCGAATACAACGCTTAATAACTCCTTTTCCGTTACACTATAATTGCGTTCACATCCATTAAGTATTCTGCTTGCAAAACTCACCACCTGATGTTCTCCCTCACTATCTTCTTGATATAATACAGATCCTAAACTTATATCACTGGCGTCACAGTTCATAAAGAAAGGTTGGTTGAAGTTAGGATGTTTTAATATAACTGAACTTAGGAAATTGTGCTTGATCATTTGGAGTAAGTTGTCTTGTTCCTGTCCCCAGGACCATTTGTTCTTAGAGGATAATTGTGGAGAAAACTTTGCTGTCATTTCAGAATAATTTCTCTGAAACTTCCTATAATAATTGCAAAGTCCCAGAAATGATTGAAGTTGCTTTTTATTTTTAGGACTTGGAAACTTCTGGATAGCTTCAATCTTTTCATTGGATGGTGTTATTCCTTGCCTTGTTAAGTTAAAACCCAGGAATTGGACTTCACTGGCGATAAGCTTGGATTTTTGAAGTTTTAGGGTAACGTTATTGTCTGATAGTTTTTGTAATACTTGTCCTACTCTGTCACAATGGTCTTCCCAATTCACTGAAGTAATCAACAAGTCATCAACATAGACTGTGGTATATGGAATAGTATCTGGACCCAACACCTGGTCCATACATCTTACGAATACAGCTACTGAGTTTACCAGTCCAAACGGTAGTCTCTTGAACTGGTAGTTCCTTCCTTCGAAAATAAAGGCGACGTACTTTCGACTATCTGGGTGTAACTCCACCTGCCAATACCCACAAACCGTATCCCAGGTGCTAATAAATTGTATGCCATTGAATTTTTTCAATATCTCCTCAATCTCTCCGGGAGATGTTCTGTCATTAACTATGATCTTATTAATCTCTCTAGCATCCAAACAGAGTCGTACTTTGCCATCTTTCTTGGGAACGGCTATTAATGGACTTGTATATGGGGAACAGCTATACTCAATAATATCTTCTGCTATCATTTTGTCTAGTTCAGTCCTCACTGCTTCTTTTAATGCATAAGCAACGGGACATGATTTTTTATTAAAATTTACAGGCTCCTTGAATTGTAGTGTAAATTGATAATCTTTTACTTTGCCAGGTATATCAGAGAAAACATAGCGGTATTTATTATATATTGATATTAACTTTTCTCTTTGTTGTGTAGTTAAATTACATTCATTTTGTTCTGACCGAAATTGTCGGATCTCTTCTAATTTTTCGAACCATAAACTGTCTTCACTCCCAAAGTATTCCCTTCTTACATTCCATGACTCGTCTTGATTATTATTGAATTTTCTTATACTATTGCATGAAGGTACATTTTTATTTTCTACTAATTTTGCTGTCCACTCTATATTATCCACTTTTAACGACACTATGGCCTGTCTCATGTCAATTATTGCTGAATATTTTCTCAAAATATCACAGCCTATTAGTAGATTAAATGGTAGATTACTAGCTATTAGAAAAATCATAGGTATAGCTACATTTCTGCTGGTCACTGTTAATGATACCTGTTTTCTTATTGACTTGTTTTGCCTTCCGGTGGCTCCGATTAAAATTATATTTTGAATTGGTAAAGTTGGTAAGATGGCCTTACTATATTTTTGAATTTTGATGTATTCATTGTTGTCGATTAACGACACGTTTGCGCCTGTATCTATCATGCATCTTGTCTCTAGTCCATTCACTTGGGCGATGATATAAACGATCTCATTATTCGAACTATTGTGCGTTATCGTGTCTTCGTTCAGTAGTTCTTCTCTCACATTTTTTAAGAAATGATTGTGCATTATCGTCATTGTATCGTCAGTCATTTTGTCTCGTCCTAGTAAGTACCCAAATTGCCGGTTCAGTGATGGGACCTGATGGATTTTCACTGCCGCGGTCCGTTTAAATCAGGGCTGATCTCCTCAGTCCGGTTGTCTGATTGATTGGGTCTGTCTCTACTCTGTGACTCTTGTACCTCAATGGCGTTATTATCGAACGTCACTGAGTTTCTGTTATTCCTGTTGTCGTCGCAGCTCCTACTTCGCCGATGTTCATCACGGTAGTGCTGGTTACTCTCCTCCTGAAAACTTCTCCCACGGTTCCCATTATAATTTGCTCGTCCCTGGTACCAACGTCTTCCCACATCTCTATCGTCAATGCTTACATAATTCACTTGTCTTCGATATGTTTGATTTTGATTGTTATTATTGCCGTTATTATTATGCCTGTATCGGTTATCGTAGTTGTTGTTATAACCTCGGTTGTTCTGGTACTGGTGGTCTCTGTCATTGGCACGCTGGTATCCATTACTGTTATTATTTGTCGGAGGGCTACGGTAATAGTGGTTGTTGTTATGGTTGTTATTATTCGCCGCATTATTTCGTGGATAGTTGTTAGTGTTATTCTGGTTTTGGTAACCGCGTTGATAGTGGTTACCGTTGTGGTTGTAACTATTGTTCGGTCGTTGCCCGTTGTTTTCATATTGGGCGTCGCGGCGACCATTATTTCTATTTATTTCATCGTTCCTTCGTCTGTACTGGAGGAAGTTCTTCTCTTGTTCCATCTCCGCTAATAATGTTGACATCTCCTCGATGGTTTGTATGCGTCCGTTTATTCGGCCTCTTGTAATTTCGCCACCATAGTGGTAAGCTAATAGCCGCACTAAACATTCTGTAGGAATTGCAGGCTCTAAATGTCTGGCTATGTTTATTTTCCCAAGAAAATATGCGGTTGGAGTTTGCTTGCCGTGCAGGTCATATCGGCCCAATCCTATGTCACTTCTTATCATGTGTTGCGTGGCATCAGACCAATATTTAGATTTGAATTGTTTTTTAAATTCTTGGAAGTTCTGTATACTCGGCCGCATCGCCGTCCACCAATTGTCATAGACCTTTCGGAACATTTCGTCCAGCATGCTCCTGATCACAAACCATCTGTCTTCTCCGGTTTTGGCTATCTTCTCTTCTACCCGTTCTAAAAATAGCATGGGGTTTCTTCTATAGTTTTGGAAATCGATCACTTCTCGATTTTCCTCGCATGTTGTATGGGCACCGGTACATTGTCTATTTTTTAGGGAATTAATTTCATCTCTATGGGCAGTTGTTTGGTCTTGTACTCGATTGAGACTAGTACTCATACCTTCTAATCTCTCCCCCATCACTGCTTGATTGGTTCGTATGTTTTCTATCCGTCCATTCGTTTCTTCCCGGACGCTCAGTATCTCGTGGTTAATCCGCTCACACTTTCCTTGGTCTCGGATTCTACCCTTTTAATTTCAGTCACCGGTTCTTCTAGCTTCTTGCCCCATTCTTCCTGCAATTGCCGGCTATTAATTTTCATCTGGTTATTCCACTCTTCTTTTAATGACTCTTTGTGTTCATCTAATTTTTTCATGGTTTCCTGGTAATTTCCCTTCAATTCTTCCCTCAGTGCTCGATTATTTTCGTCTATTTTCTCCTCCATTTTACTGCTATTCTCTTTCAATTCTCGGCTCAATTCCTCCTTTGTTTGTTTATTATCACTCTTTATTTCCTCCATCTTCTTACTCAAGTCTTCCTTCAATATTACTAAGTTCTTATGACTGTTCTCACTTAATTCTTCCATAGACTGTTTATTGTCCCTTTTTAATTCCTTCATCTTTTCTTCCATTTTCTTATTACTCTCCTCCGTTTTCTTACTCAAATCTTCCGTTAGTTTCTTCCCAGTTTCCTGCATTAATTCCATCATACGTCTAATCATTTCTTGCGTCTTCTCGCTTTCTGTTTGTGTGGGTTCTTCTGGTTGTTTCTCCGGATCCTTCCTTCTTATAATTTCTACTTCCTCAACCGGCGTTGCTTCCTTGTCTTCCATGTTTAATTCGTCTACTTTCTCGGTTTCGGCCGCTCTTTTGCGTGATACTTCTCGCTTCCTCATTTTGTTTATTTTTGTTTGTTTGTCTATAAATTATAATTTAATTTATATTAAATTAAACGCCTCACACGTTGGTTCGCCAATTTGTAACGTAGAAATATTCGCTACGTACAATGTTATTAGGAATAGGTTACTTGTAGTTTAAATGTTAATTCTCACTTAAATTACATACACCGCCCGTTGGAAGTGTCAATTTGTAACGTAGAAAATATTATTGATATGTTAATTTGTAACAAATAAATAATGTAGCGACTAACTCGCACTGGAGTCGTCAATTTGTAATTATTAATATGTTATGTTGAACGGCGAATGGTTTTGTAATTTGCCGCTTGCTCCCACTATGCCGCTCGTTTCCGTGACGTCACTCAACGTTGCCAACTATCGTGGTGTCCGCTGTAATCTGTGAATTTATTTCCTAAATGGAACAGCAATAATAACGACGCAAATATAACATCAAACATATATCCTTACAGAAATCCTTTATTCAGAAAAACACTGGTTAACTGTTTCTTAAATTGGATTAGGATAATCACAATTGTGGCGCAAATTATACGTCTTCTTTTTACCAGTTGGCAGTAGTAGCCAACATTCAGTATTTTTTCAGACCAAAAGAATGCTTTCGTTAATGTTTCTATTAAAAATAAAGTATCTCAGGGCGTATATGGTTCGGGGATTACATTTAAACAAAATATTATTCTATAAATCAAAATACAAGTTTTACAATTAAAGGATATTACAATGTTAGAGTGTAACGTGCACACAGGCAGTCGTATAGTGGTTACCAGTTCTGATAGGTTATGTCCAGTTTAGGCGTTTAATAATTATTATGTAAATCAAAGGTTCTTGTGGTGTTTGAAAAGGTGTCAATCTCAAATCGTGTTATTAGTGAGTGTTCTTAGTGTTGGTGTGATATGGTGTCTGTAGTTTTAGTTGATTAGTATTTAAAAAGTCGTGTATACCAATGTGGGTGTTGATACACAATATAATAAGATGTTCAAGTCACCAAATCCTCTTCTTTGTATGCTTCCTGGTTGAAGATAGGGCCCACGTCCACTTCAGATCTTCTTCCTGGTTCTTGGGTCTTCTATTTCATATAATGGGTGTTCTTCTGTTGGTGTAAAAAGTTCGTGTTATGAACCTCTAACTGTATTAATATGTTTGTATCGTTTTTTCACAGTTTATTTTATATTATGTAGGACGTTTTACAAACGCGTCTATCCGCTAAGATCGTTGTCAAAGAACTCTCCTTTTATTTATCCGAAATTTCTGGTTGCTAAGGGTAAACTTGGAATCTGGTTGGTTGATTCGGATATACATTGTCATATACTTTCATTATTTCAAAGTCTAAATTTGTTCAAAACCTTCAAATTAATATAACCTTTCTGTACTGAATGGGAATTTAAAACCATTATCAGCATTATTTTGATCTTTACATTTGTGACATTTAGACACTAAACATGCCTACTTTTACTTAAGAACTACAGATGTTACAATTTTGTTATTTGAAATTTTCTTAAATAACTTGATATGTATTATTTTGTTTCTATATTCGTTGTGTACACTATTACCTATAAATATATTTATCCTTCCACCTTTGTTTTACAAAATCCCTAACAGTATTATCTGCAATTTACAAAAGTTGGTTTCACCTGGGCTATGTACTGGTGTTATTTTCATCACCATGTTTAAAACCTTTAACAGTTAAATTATCTTTTAACAATCATAAAAACTGTTTAACACATAACATTATTTTAACAAAACAAAAGATATACTATTCTATTAGTTTAAATTCATGCCCACATGGCTATGATTTTACTGAACCTTTGCACAAATAAACTGTTTTTTTACTCAACCTGTACAATTGTTTGACACTTAGCAATAACATCTTTTTATAGTCTATTTTGCTTTGACAATCAATTTATCACTGTTTAACACCAGTTCTATGGTTATATTTGTTAACATAAAAAAATGAAATTAATACCATTTAATTGATATTCTTTTAAAACAACTGTTTCACCTGCTACATACAAAAAACAACACAAATACCATGATAATAAAACAATGTGCTAAAACATAATAACATGCACATTTTTGTAAAATAAATTCTGCACTAATTAATTAGTCTTTTGTCAGTTAATTCATTAATTACTCTGACACTGTCTATGTTATGCTTCACATTACTTGTCACTATGTTTGTCGTTTACCCTATTCACTTAACACTTAATAGGTTGTATTTATAAACATACTTATTGGGTTTTATAGGGTTTTACATTTTATTGTCATTAAAAGGACTTCACTCTTGTTATAAAAATGTTATTGTGAACAAGTTATTATTTGTTGTTTTCTGGACAATCTTATGAACACTATTTGTTACAGTTAGTTGTATGGTTCATGTATCTATAATAAGGTGTGTTTATATTTTCATTACATCAATTAAATTACTCATTTACTAATATTTCTTTTACATAGTATTACATGTTTGGGCCTATTATCCCTCAATTTGTATTTTGATTATCTTGATATTATGATACTTTGAATGAAACCATTTGTTTCTTTATAGTACTGGTTCATAAGCCGTCTGTCTTTATAATTCTTTATTTGGTCATTATTGAAAGTTCATGTCATAATTGGGGTTGAAGGTATTTTGCATCACTTAGCCTAAATCATTAATTTGGGTACGGTCAGTTGTCTTACTAGTCAGTCTAAAATGGTTAGTCATTTCTCTTCACTATCATCTTGGAAGATATTGTTCTTCTTGTTAGCTTCTTAACCCAAGTCTTCATTAAATCAGGTACGATATTAAGTTGTTCCAAATGTAATGTTACATACACACACATCTCATACAGTAAAAAAAGTCGTGGTACGACAAAAGTGATGAAGGTTCAAATGTACCGTTAATAAAGGAGACATATTCATAATAGTTCACGCGGGTGCAGCTCAAGGGTTCATCTTGATAGTGATATTGAATTATTGGTTTTTAAATCGGGACAGAAAACATGTGATTTTCATGGGAATATAAATAGTAAAAATTTCGAGAAATTGGTAGTTGAAATGCTTATTAATGGGTAGTAGTTGAACAAGATAGGCTTGTAATTAATTTGTAATTCCGGGATTACCAAAAATCTCGGTGTTGGTTTTGGATAATGCACCGTACGACAATTACCATCTGTCCCACACCAAATTCTCCAAAAAGTGACTTAATGGTTATCTACTAAAAAATTCCTTTTTCAATTAATATGTTTAATCCAGGGTTATGTGAGTTTTTAAAAATGAAAATGAATGAATTTTTAAGGCTTTCTAGCCTTATAAAGTAGGTAGTATTTTAGGAAATCACGGCCACACTGTTATTAGTCTGCCTCCGTATCACCCTGATCTAAACCCCATATAACTTATTTGGGCTCAACTTAAACATACTGTTGCAAAAAAACAACACCCACTTTTGATAATAGAAACATGATAGATGTTTTTAAAAGTTTTTAAAATGAAGTATTACAACTGAGTCTCCCCAATACCCCCACTTTTCGCGCAGCAATGAAGTGTTACAACTGAGTCTCCCCAATACCCCCACTTTTCGCGCAGCTATAGAGCGGCCACCGCAAAGTAACGCGATTGTAAGTGACTAGGACTAGAAGAAAAGGGCGTGCGAACTCAGTTTAATTCAGACATTGTCCTCTTGGAAATAGTCTGTTTGTACGGTCATACACCGTTGTCTGGCGAATACAATTCATATGACTGCAGAGGTAGTGTGTAAGCGGGAGCACTCGATTCTCTGGATCAAAGTCCTCCCTCAAACGCCTAAGAATTTTATAGTAGAACTTGGTGTTGTCAGTCTGATCCGCTGGAAACGATACACAATACACGTCTCGGCGTATAAAATAAAACTGACCCCAACGCTACTGTGAGTGGTAGAACTCTCGAGTATTACTGCGTACGAGTATTACTTCAAAAGGGTTAGTGGCCATATTTAAACCAGGCATGCTAGACTTTATCGATCTAGTCCCGGAATTTTTTGATCGTATCCTTGTACAGGTTCAGTTTTACATAACAGTATTAGATAACTTTCGCCAGACTCAAATATGGTAACATTATTAGACGGGTATGGATACTATTAGAAACAAATTTACTAACGGCGTAAGCAACGGGGTAAATATATTGAATGAAGCTCAAGTGTCGAGTTCAAAGTTGACAGTCGTAGGCTTATTGTATATTATTATACAATAATTAACTATTAATAAAACTAATCACACACACACACACACACACACACACACACACACACACACACACACACACACACACACACACACACACACACACACACACACACACACACACACACACACACACACACACACACACACACACACACACACACACACACACACACACACACACACACACACACACACACACACACACACACACACACACACACACACACACACACACACACACACACACACACACACACACACACACACACACACACACACACACACACACACACACACACACATTATATATTGAAATACTTGTAACTCTCCCCCTAACACTCTTTCCCCCTCTTTTCTGTATATAAACTGGCATTACATACACTGCTTTTTGTTTTTCTTTCGCGATCTGTAACCTTTGTGTGATACTATGGTATTTCATCGATTTGTATCGTGTCTGTACATTCCTCTGCAGATTCATAATAAAATACCAGCAGCGACTAATACTGTCAGAACCTCACAGGGGTGTTGTCGACCTCTTTAAATCTGATGTCAGAGCACATAGGAACTTTTTCCTTTCCTTATTGCGTACTTTTACGTATTATTATTATTACGTATTTCTTTATGTATTTTGGGCATTATATCAAATAAATAGGCCAAGTTAACTACATTCAGGAAATATTACAACTAAATTCTAAAAAAATGTAGGCCTACTACAAAATACAAATGTATAACAACATCTATAATATAGTAACAATTACGAAAGTATAATACGTTAGTAGTATTCTATTATTAACACTATACACAGGACCTTTATTTTTCTGATGATGCACTGTTAATTGGTGTGTGCGCGCGCGCGTATATGGGTGGGTGCTCATAATATAGACTATAAACGTAATACTTACAAATATATAATTATAATTGTTTTACACAGTTTTACTGTTCTTCAAGTAAATTAATTGGAAACCGTTTTCTCAAAGAACTTACTTTTTACACTGCAGACCTGTGAGGAAAAGGTTATATAAATATTAATATAATGCTCTTATAAATATACCTACTTATTCTTAATTATATATATTTAAACATACCATTCTCTCTCTCTCTCTCCTTCTCTACGCGCGCGCGTGTGTTTGTGTGTGTGTAGAGAGAGAGAGAGAGAGAGAGAGAGAGAGAGAGAGAGAGAGAGAGAGAGAGAGAGAGAGAGAGAGAGAGATTAGAAACGATTTGTTTCGATTATTTGTTAATTCATTTACAAACGTCTGAAGATACTGATATATTTAGTGAAACACACGTCAGGTGAAACGATGAAAATGTAATACAACTATTTGCAGAAGAAATTATATTTCATAATATATATAATATTATATAACAATTACTGTAAGAAATTTTTGAGTTACTTATATATAAAATGCACGCGCGCGCGCGCGCGCACACACACACACACACACATGGCTATGTAAATAATATATATATATTTTGTAACAATACTTGTGGTTACAAAATAAATTCTGTGTGACTGCTGTTAAAAAATTTGAAATAAAATATTTTAATTTATTTCAAAAAAAAATTTCTAAAAAATATTTTTTGTGTAATTTTTAACCCTAATATGTAGGAAATAATCGTGTTTATTGTTGGTGTTTCGAAATGGAATGGTATTATGTTTATTAGTGTAATAGTATCACTTTCTGTAAATTTACTTAATGATAATCTGGTTAACTCCAGTCCTAGTCGAAAGACGGCTCTCTTCTTCTTCTTCTTCTTCTTCTTCTTCTTCTTCTTGAAGCGTTCGTTATTTCGTATGTACCGCCTTTCGGTTAGTCAGTGTTCTTGATTAATTTATTTGTCAAGTTTTTTTAAAGAAAAATTAAATCCAAATTACATAACAGAACGTTTATTAATAAATTAGTTAATTTGATCGATAAGAATCGATGTTACAAAACAGTATCGACTCACTCAGGGCCGGTCGATATAAAAGTTTACATTGGTAGTATATAAAAATATAGTTCTTTGAACGGTTATTTAAGAATAGCCAGAGAAGGGTATAGACAGGAAAGTATAACACTTACAATGATAAATGCCTTAATACTAAACAATACAATGTTATAATTAAAAAAATAAAAGTTTATATATAATATTTATTCTAACCAAAAGCAGCAGAAATTCGTTTCTTTACAGCTGGAGTGGAATGACGACGAGTCCAAAATGGCCGACTGGCGCATGCGTAGTGGAGCATCTAACCTTGACGAAAGATTTGTTTAAATAAAGATGTCTTTTCTCCGTTTAAATGGTCTCAGCAATTGTGTATGATAGTTCTGGAGTTAACTGAGTGTCACTGGTGTATGGTTTAATAATTCACTTGGTGTAAATTGTTGTGATTGTGTCTATCTCACTTTGTCTATATGTGTCGGGTTTAACCTTGATTGTTCGTCTGTAAATTGTGTGGTATTGGTGTTATTTCAATTAATTAGGCGTATGTGGTTCTGTTTATTGGTGATACACTGTTCATATTTTAATTTCACCGGTTCACAATTAAAAAATAACTCAAAATAAAATTTTATGAAAATTTTCACCGAACTCGG
Organism: Magicicada septendecula; assembly: GCA_034769895.1. Taxonomy (NCBI): domain Eukaryota; kingdom Metazoa; phylum Arthropoda; class Insecta; order Hemiptera; family Cicadidae; genus Magicicada; species Magicicada septendecula. The sequence goes on along the minus strand of CM068371.1, from coordinate 246,331,649 downwards.
TTTACTGATAGTTCGCCATTATAGGTTATTTCGAGCAAATAATCTCGTTAAGTACACTCGTCAACGGATAATAATGAACTGTTCTCCATTTCCTTCGTCTCCTGAAAATCTTAGCCAATTTAATATATATTATACATTGTTTCAAATTATCTTAGCTTCCGATACATTTTATTTGAATACATTATACTCGGAAAATAATTTCGTTATTAATTAACTGTATGAAATACTAAATACATATTCGGTTTCTTTATTCTATTTTGCTTATTTTGATACTAATTAATATAGTTTTACAAAGTTTTCATTAAAAAAATTATATTTCTTACATTTTGGAAGGTAGGCTTAATATTGTATTTCCTGTTCTCTAAGCAAATAATAGCCATTTTCCCTGATATAATTATTATTCTATTAAATCTGAAATTGATATAATTGTCTATTCTTACTTAATTGCTTGCAATTTAGTTTATTAATGATTGTTTTTAAATATAATTCATTTATCTATGACTCCTCTTCTGACAATGTCAGTTAGTCCATTCCATTTTTATTGGTAATTTTACTAGATAAATAAGCAATTTTACTTATCTGCTGACCAAATCTTTATAAAGTATTATTTACATGGTATTACTATATGTTGGGTTTATCTTACATAAATATTATCAGTTTAACTGGGTTATAGTACTAGATTTGTTAATTATTCTGTAGTCTAAATTCATTATATGGCCTAGATTTGATCTCTTGCTATTTGCAAACTTTTACTAATATAGTTAGTTTGTACCCTTCTCTGACCTTCTATTCTTATATAATTTATTAACAATTTGTTCCTTGACTATTATAACATTGAACATTGATTTTACAATTAAAATACAACACTTATTTACTATTAAAACTGGTACTTTGAATCATACCTTTTATGTGTACTGATTACGCCTAGTAACATAATAAAAACATTTTATAATACAGGAATGATATCTACATTTAGATATTGCATTCCTAATTTAAATTAACAACAAAATAATATTTTATAACTATAATACTGCTTAATAATAAATCTTATTTGTCTAGTTAATATATGGAAATAGGAACGTAACATATTGGTTCCATTAAATGGTTAACACTTTCTTAAACTATTTATTTACAGTCTGATCTGTACTTCCCAATTTTAAGGATGTATTCCCCGTCATTTTATGTATAACACAAGCTCGCTGTTTATATTATTCATTCTATGGAATGTTCTTATAAACAGTGGCATTTTATTAGAAATATTATTCATTAATCTTTCACCATATTACTTAAGTAACTATTATTATGACACTGTTCAAAAACACTTAAAGTTATTTACTGGCACGGTAACTCATGTACCTTTTCAAAGTTTATTGATTACAATTTAATAACTTACACTTGTCCCTTGTTATTTATTGATATCATCACTAGTCCTTTTCTAGTTTTACAATATGAAATATTGAACCATGGGGGGACTGTGAAGGTTTGTCTATATAAACTACACAATAACTTTTTTGGGTGCACTGTTACTTAATACTCTAAACACTTTTGGTTTTTATCAGTTTTACATTGGTATATGGTTTTTTGGGGTGTTATACTTTCTCTTGGGACATTCATTTATTTTTGGGGTTTTTTGGTTTGCTCCCTATGGGGTTTCTATTTGGTATTGTCGTTTCACTTCCTTTATTCTAGATGATCTTCACTGGTTTCTTATTCTTCAGTATATTGGTTCATTCTATAATTCTTCTTTCTTCTTTCTTCGTTCTTCAGTACCATTTCGCTTTATACTCTTTTGTTTCTACTGGTTTGTTTTCTTTGTCTGGGTATCTTAATTGCCTGCTTCTATCCTACCTGGGTAATATTGTTATTCAAATTTTAGTTTTCTGGGTTTTTAATTTGTTAGTATAATTATATTATTTGCAGATTTTTTCTTTATGTTTACTTTTCTTGTGATTATAATAATTCATAGTGCTTTTTAATTGACTCTCATTTGGATATTCCATATATTTGAGTTTTATTAATGATCATTTAGTAATTGATTTATGTCGATTATCTGTCATGCTACAATATATATATATATATATATATATATATATATATATATATATGGCTATGTAAATAATATATCAAAATTGTAAACCTGATTACGATAATATATACTATTGAAATGAGTATTACATAATTTATCACAAAATATATAAATAGGTATAACTATATTCGTATATTATTAGACTATTAAAAAGTTTAAAAAAGTTGTATAAAAAGTGTTTACACATATGAAAGCCGAGACACAACTTTTTTGCCATAAATTTAGAAAGTAAAAAATATCAGTTTTTGTTTTAAGATTGTTCGTCCATTTGTTAAAATTTCATAGGAATCAAACACTTTAATTTAACGTTTTATTGTAAGGAAAATAAAAATTTGCGTGGCTACCGTGTATGTTGTCAATGCTTTGTAGTTTACACGTGGTATAGATGGAATCAGCTGGGGAATTCAATAAACTTATTGCGAACATTATTACCAGTTTACGTTTAAACTGCTACTTTTTTGGTGGTTTAGAAAATTAAAATTTAGCTGATTGTACTTACACTTATGAAAGAATAAAGTTACACGCTTACATCTAAACTTACTATAATACATTACAGTTGTAACATAACAAAATTATGCCCTAGAGTAAATATAATGAAGGCCTAATCATCAAAATTCGTTGTGAATTATGCCTAAACGCAATCTTTCTTATAAATGAAATACAAAGAAGTATAAAATCAATTAAAAAATAAAGAAATGAAGATAAAATGTAACTATTTAAAGATAATTAATAATGTCAAGGAGTAAGAGATAATAAAAAACAAAAGGGAATTATCATAATAAACAAATACAATGGAAATTGGAAATGAAAACTTATTCATTAAATAGTTTAATGACACTGATAAGACAATGACGTGACGATGACTATTACACTCAGGAGAGAAGATCGAATGATAATGAATATGTAAATAGTTGTAATAAATAAAAATATAGTGTATAAATGTTAACAAATTAGGACGTAAGTAAAAAAAACATTTGTTATTGCATAAGCCTATTAAACTATAGGCAGGTCTGCGAACCTCAAGCAGTTATTTTGTATAATCGCACTACGAAATGAAAGTGATTTAAATATTACAATTAAAATAATATTAAACAATAATCACAAACGTTAGGTAGTTTAATAACGTAAGAAAGTGAAAATAACGGTGATTGACTTTAAAAAACAGTGTATAGTGAAAGTGAATAGGAAATAGACCTGGTTATAAATAAGCAGTGAATAAAACATATAATTTATATAAAACAACTATATAGATAATATAGTAAGGTCAAACAAAGTGTACAATAATTAAAAATAGCGGAATAGTGCACTAGAAACTAATTATATACATCAGTGACTAATAAAAAACAAGATTCAACTGAATCATGTTAATTAAAAAATATAAAAACAAACCTGTGACCCATAAACATGTCATAGTCCCGACTCAATTGAATCGGGAGTTTTTTTTAAAAAGAAAGGGAATTGTTGAAATATATTTGAAATAGGTCAGAACACATTATTTGAAGCTGGACACATTTTCTACAAAAAAAAACTAATGTTACACAATGAATTAATGAAGGAAAACTTAAAAAATAATGAGAAGTATAATGGTTTAATATAATACACGGAAAACTGAAGACCAGAAATAATTATCAAGAAATAATCTGTAGACTAAACTACAAATTTGGTGCGATTGTTCCACCATGTTAAAATATACCTTTGATCAAACATTATTCAATTCAAAGCACAAGAACAGTGAGTGAAATAACAAAAACACTATAAACATTATGATTATTAATTTTATTTGTTCATTGTAATTTTTTTTTATTAGTTGTTCCTAGTAAGGTTGTTTCTTTTGTATGATCCAAAGAACCCCTAACTCAACACGCATATACAACATCACTTTACTAAAACAGATTTATAATTATTATATTTTATTTCATATGTATGACTTTAACTGTACATAGACTTTAATTAATTTTTTATTAACCCTGAGAAAGAGTTTTCATGTTACCGAACCTAAAGGAGCTACTAACTGAAGAGAAGGGGATTGTATGTTAGTGAATCTCAATATATGTTAAAGAGAAAAGAATAATAAAATTGATTGAAATTAAAACAAGACAGAATAAAAGCTTTCAAATTTTTTATTTCACATAGTTAGAAAATAACTGATCTAACACACTTCAATTTCTTGTCGCTATTGTATTGTGTATTAGTATTTAAAACCAAAGATTTAATTATTTCCATTATTTCTTGTAGCGACCTAATAATTTGCTCAGGGACGTTGTGTGTGTGTGTGTGTGTGCCGTAAGTACAAATATAAAGATTTTTTCCATAGCAAAACCAAAGGGATTTCAGAGAAGTTTATTAGACACTGTGTATTGGATTCTGTCTGGTCGTCGCGACACTGGATATGTTTGTTGTTGTTAGCACTGAGCTGTGCGGCTAACCTATTGACATGAAGAATAAAGTATTTTTAGGCCGTTATAAAGTTTTATGGTCGGCGCCTGTCTCCGTCTACAGTTCCGACACCTGTTTTGTTACGCGTCAACTGTCACACTACACATTAGACACACTGTTATGGTACTACAATTTATACTGGAAACGTCACTTCTCTGCTTCTGTTACTTTGAAACATTTAATGCTCTCTACATTGACACAAGTAATCGTTGTCGCACGTGTTTGGCCATTACTATTTCTTTTTTCATTTCGTTATTAGCAAACGAAAAAATTGTATCCCATGGGGTAATTTGTCTGCTTAAGAGCGCTGACGCTCTATGGTGTCATGACGATTCCCCTTCCAATGGTGGGGCCTCTTAGCCATTCCATTGGTCTATTCTAGTATGGGTAGTAGGGAACTGGTTTTTATGATTGGCTTGTACAATAAAAATTAGGTTTCCGAAAATAACCTGGAGTTCCTTTCTAGCAACCCAATTTATTCCTTAGGCTCTTAAATCGACCTGTTGTCGGTTCCTGGCTATGTGTTTCCTCCACGTAAGTCTGGTGTCGTCCATGTGGAATCTTAAGGTATTTTGTATTGAAATATTTCGGTGTTATTTATGCATATCGCTAGATGTTATTCTCTTCTCAGAGTCACATCTACACGCTTTGATTTCCTTTTATTGGTTTTAATCTTCAAATTCAGCTACGCTTGTAGATGATGATAGTGTAGGTTACTGATAGTAGTTCTTTCTGGACCTTCGCCAGTGGGAAGGACTTCTGATAGTGGGTGATTTCTCATCATTTCTTCCAGTCACGCAATTTTTGTTTCCAGGCTCTACTGACATTCTCTTATATCCGTTATACCTTGGTATATGCATCTTATTTTCGGTATACCCCTCCTACTTATGGATTTCCATTCATGAGTTTTTAATTCTTTCCTCTGGTTTTCTGTGGTCCTCTTTAGTATCTGCACGTTAATAAACCTCATTAGATTTTATCATTTACTATTTGGTTTATTTCAATGTACATTAACTTCTACGCTACTTCCAACTCCTGTTGGATCATAGATTCTTCTTATTATTTTACTTTCCTCTTCGTTGCTTGTGTGACATATATTGTTTCTGGTGCATACGTCATTACTGGCCTTACTGAACCTTTGTAAACCTTTATTTTATTTTTGTTTAGGTATACAATATATATTTTGAAAACAACGTGTAGTAAAAACAAGAAGGATAGATGTCGACGTATTTGGGCTGTGTGACAGGAAACGAGAAGTTGAGAAGTCGATAATGTGAAGTCCGGTTAGCACCAGTTGTGCCCGCAACGTCGCCTTAAAAACTCGGCCACGCGTCCAATTCCCAACTCGTGGCGTGGCGGCAGCGCGCTCAGCTGAAGGACGAAATCGTTCACAATTTATACAGTTATAATATAAACACGAGCAGCTTGTTTCTATTTCATCTCAGTATACTACTATCGCTAAACATTATGATGTGATTTCGAGATACCTAGCGTTTAAAACCTTTTATTTTAACATTTTTATTAATCTTAATCAAACATTTTGGCCTTGAATGCAGATACATTATTTTGGTATATGTTGGGATTGTAATAATAAGAAGAAAAGATTCATAAAGGACCACGTGTTATTTAAAATTATAATTTCCAAACTAAGTAAAGTCTATTCTTAAAAAGCGGCATTGGAATAAAATTAATTACTGCTTCTGTTGCAAAATAAAATTAATTAACAGTTTCTGTTGACCTATTACTTATATACTTAAAATAATTCTTTCCTCGACTCTAATTACATAAACTTAATTTCTACAAGTTTTTCTGTGTATTTAGTTTACAATTGTTTTAATTGAGTTTATATAAATGGTTTCAATTCCCTTGTTTGATAAACGATGCGGTGTTCTTGTTCCTGGTAATCGTCGACAGATGTTTCTTTCAGGATCTCCTCCTGCTTTCCAGCTCTCAGGGTCCCACGGTCGTTTCCGGGTTGGGTACTTCCACGAACAGTGTTGAATTACTAATTATTAATGATTTATATGGCTCCGGCTAACTTGACGTGTTCATAAATCCTAAACGCACAATCTTGAACGTTACCCTACTAGCACTCGAGATTATCCAGTCACGAACTTTATTATATGTGCTCATCACTCTTGATAGACCTATCACCTAAATCAGAGGTAACGATTACACGTTATTAAGTTCAACGAGACTGCTTCTTCTGGGATCTATGCTAGATTGCCTTTTTATTCCATCACGGATAAATCGACTAATATATTAGCCAATTTCATTGGTCAAAACGTTCCCTCACCATTCACATTTTCGTCCATAGCGTGGTTCAGTATAAATCTAAGAACTCTCTTCAGCATCCCTTCAAAGATACTCAGGATTGATTTGAAATTAAAACTAATTAAAATTATTCTTTTTTTAATCACTCAATATTATTATAATTCGTAATGAGAAATAACAGATCACCATCGCTTTTTATTTTTGAGAACCATATTAAAGAAAATATACGTGTGCCTAACTTGTAGGAAAATGTGAGAAATTACTACGACTGTTAAAAATACGTGCAAATAAAACTTATATGTTGAAATCAATGTATTATAAATGCCTTCTATTTCGCTCACCCTAAAGTATGCGCGCGTATACACACGTATACACACACACATGCAGTACCGTAATTATGAGGATCAGGGGATGAATCTCCCACCCCAAGAGTTATTAAAAATCAGGGAAATTCCATTATAACTTATCGTAGACTTATTTCTAAGCCAGTCGCGTATGGTAAAATAAGGTTTATAAATGACTGTAGAAACAAAAGGAATTACAATAGTTGTAAATAACAAAATATAGTTAGAGTTTTCTTAATAAATGACAATGGTTTAACATTTAGCAAATTACGTATGCACATTAAATAACGTATTACGCAGCATTGAAATCATAATTACGCACGCATCAGAAAGCGTCAAAAATTTAGAGACGCAAAGAATTCATAAAATCTACTTTTAAAATTATATAGGAAAAGTCCTTCTAGATTTCTTATTTATCTTGAAGAAAGTAGGTAGTCCAACCTTCAGCTCTCACCCCCCTCACGGAAGCTACTCTTATCCCCCCCCCCCGGAGGTACGCCACTGACACGCGAATACATACATAATTCCTTAATTTACTCATTAATTTACATCACGTTACCATTTACAAACTCAAACACACCGTGTCATGGATTCAGATTTTTAAAATCTAATTAAACAATTGTTACAGGAGATGTTCCTAAGACGACAGATTTACATTACGGATTCAGTTAATGAAAGAAATTTTAACCTGTCTGAAGTGATGCCGACAGAATTTACTGTCGACACAGTGAAGTGAAGTTTCAATATTTCTTGGAAAGAAAGAGTGACGTGCTCAATTGAAATTTTCAACAGCGGTGACTGGATTCATTTAATTTTATTACTCAAACAAAGAGAGAGCGTGCGATCTCTGCTCCACCCCTGCTGACAATGAGGCTCGAGTTTATTGAGCGGCACTGCCGACTTAATTACTTTCACAGCATACCGGGTAACTCTGTGTTGTGTAAAAACAATCAAATTTAGGTTAAACGAACTTTCAAGGCTAATTTATGACGCCAGAGTAGATGTCACTATGTAAAGGCATTTGAAATTGTTCTGTTAACATTACTCTTCGACTGAGAAACAGGTAGGCCTATGCCTCAAGTTAGTGGGATACGGGTTGTTCGGAAGCTTAACCACTACAGTTCATTCATCATCCACCTACTCACACCTACTCATTCATACCTGTTCCTACACATATCATTCAAACGTGCGTACAGGTGGGAAATGAATTCACCCGGAGGCAGATGAATCATAAAATATGGTTTCTTTCGCTTGGATACTATTTTTAATATTATTATTTGTAGAGTTTGTTTTTTTTACAAATCACAGTTACAGGGATACAGTAAGGTCAGACACCGCAAATTGTACAGAACTTCCGTAACACTTACTTAAAGGATAACGACTTCGCCCACGTGAGCTGTTTTGTTTTTCCCATTAACTACTACTTGGTGAAAAAGTCTCCCCAGATTAATGACTGGTAAGCTCTCCGAGCTGCAGAACTCGCTCAATATTTGCAATAAATACTAAAAATTCCGAACTATTGCATTGTATTTATTTAGTTAAATTTATAACTCTTATGCGTAATAACTTAGTCATAGTTTTTAGGTTATACATGTTTCCATAGATATTTATAGTCTTACACCTACTGATTTTCACAAATATAATAACTGTTAAAAAACCAACTGATATAAATTTGTTTGCAAACATAACTTACAAACGTTTCAGTATGGTAGAGTTGATTCGAATTGTTCGGCAACTGGCTGGAACTCGAATCTCGCTTGAGTGGGGGGAAACGTGTTACCAACGTAAAACAATGTTGGTTAGTTTTACTCGCTGCTACAAAACACAACATACATAATATTTTGGCAATAATTGTTGGACAGTTATTAATGATACACACTTTTTTATTTGGCTCAGAACTTGTTAATCTTCATTAACGCTTATACAAAATTGTGATTAATATAATATTTTTAGCCTCAGCAAATAATAATCGTTCACTCAGCGGAAGGCTGGGTTGGTAATACAATGTTTTTCTGTCGCCACGATCCGGCGTTGATTATTTATACACAATAAATTTACCAAATGAGTCCTTTTAAGTACGACAAAGAAGTTTTAAAACAAGATAATTAAATACAATATCTCACTTTATAATCGTGAGAATTAAAATTGAACAAGGTTTACAGTAGATTCCATGTTGTGGTGTTAAAGTGTGTGACGGTGTCATTTGTGTAATACTTAGGTTATAACAGTTAGTTAGTATTCATGAATTATGTTTTATTCATCAATCTTTGAAAAAATAATACCATCAGTGATAGTGAGAGTTCACAGTTTAGTGAGAATTTTGAAAGAGAATTTATTTCAGATGTTTAATCAATTCAGCAATACTTATCGTCAGTTCCTTGGAAGTGTAGTGTCAAATAGTCAATATAGGTTGGGTTCATCGATGTCGATTCTTCGTTCTTCAAAAATTTTGGGCTTCAGGTACGCCTTGTGTCTTTTTCTTGTTAATTGACTTATTTTCAATACATCTGGATTTAATTAAGCTGGTCCTTGGTCTGGGTCGAATGGGCCATCTCCTCGTCAGTTAGTATGGTCCTTCTCTTCATAAAATATGGTCACTTTTATTGTTTTATAATAAAATCTTGGGCCCTTCACGGCGTGGCGTCTCTCCTCGTAAGCGTCACTATAGATTCTCTCGTTCCTAACTGAAAATCGTCAATATTCTGCTGTTGTCATGGTAACTCAAAGATTCTGATTGGTTAAATTTGACTTAAGACCATGGTTAGGAGATTTGAATTTTTATTTAAAATGGTTACAGATCTTCTGAATGCAATTAATCTTCGGTATTCAATTTTAATTATTAAATATCATCACCACTGTTCGTATTTTGTTTCAAGGATTAATTTAACATCCAATAAGGTTGGGTTTACTGATGTATTAACATTTTGACAGTTATGTTGATATTGTTTAATTACACTGTTTTCTTAATTTACATGATTACTTTAACATTTCTTTCTTAATATGATTGCCTAATCGTCTTTTATTGTTTACTTGCATTAGTTTTGCTAATGTTATAGTTTAATTCTTAAAAATTGCAGTTTTTGTTGTTTTATAGTTAGGCATTTGCCTAGGCCTAAACAGCAATTGGCTATTTTTCTTAAATTACAGAGATTACATTTTATTTCCCCCTTGTATAGGTTCTGATTTGTTTTATACATGATTTGTTCAGTTGTTGAATGGTTTTATGTCTGTTCTGTTGTAATTGTATGTTATTTTATTAGTTCCATATTCTGGCTTGTCTATTGTTATAACTGCTTTTTCAGTGTCATTGGATTTGTCTGAATTTATTTTGTTTCTTATTACTGCTTTTGTTTGTAATGGCATTGTTATTTCTTATTCCCTATTATTTAAAATATAACTTTTAGTCTTATGGTCTACATAACTCCACAGACATATTTCTATTCATTAAACATAATTATTTGCATGTCATTACTCACAATTTTCATTCTCTTCATCTCTTCATGCTCTTTGGTGAGTTATCATTATTACATATTATAACAGATAAAAACATAAACATTAATTAAATATTTGAACACAATGATATTTCCTTATAACTAAATTCAAATGACATTAGGTCATTAACTTGGAACTTTAATAACATTTTACTATATTATATTTAAATCCTTTTCCTATCATTTTATATTAATAGTATTTGGTTTTACCTCTGTACCTCAGCAATCATCTATACTGTGTATTATCACACTAATAGTCATTTTTTTCTGAAATACGTTGGTCATAATATTATTTGCCAACTTAGAATACTACTGGCTTTATTAAAATATGATAAGTAGTCAATACTACTACTACCTGAAATCTATTAATTACTTAACCTACTACACTTTGGTTTAGTTTGTCGTGTACACTGGTGTTCACTGATAATTGCTTTTAATTGCCACAGTCCTTTCTGTGTTTAGCAATTATTAGCCTTCACTCACTTTCACTATTCACTCTTAAATCCTTTTCCACTGATTTATTAGTGTTTATCACTATCAATGGGGTTCTATTTAAATTGGGTATTTTAACTATCACCTTGCACTCTATACTTGATTTAAGTGTTACTGGTGGGTATTGCTTACTTAAATTCTCTTTCTCATTTTTACAAAATGTTCATTTTTATTCTAATTCACTATCTCTCACTTTCTAGGTTCAATTATACCGTTAACAAGTTTATGTCGTACTAGATTGATTTGCCATAGTTATCTCTATTCATTTGGGTTAGTGTACCCTTCTAAAATTAAGTCATTAAGATTTAACACTTCTCATTTTACATTGTTTGTCTGGGTTTACATTTATCATCATTATTTAGAATTATTATTGGTTGGTCTCTTTTCACTTGGTCTATCACTGGTGTTGTGCACTTTTACTGCTTTTAATTCATTTGGTGATGATCCATATATCCTTTCATAGGTGTTATGGCTGGTTCTAGTCATCCATTTATTTTGTTACAATTCATACATCCTTATGTTAGTGTTGTGGCTGGTTCTACTTTCTCACTTTACATGTGATTATTTATATATCCTTTCCTTGGTGTTGGGGCTGGTTCCACTTTCTCACTTACCATCTATTGGGTTATTATGGTTAAATCGCCATGTATCATTGTTTTCAACGTTTCTGTCCGTTGCTTGTTACTTTTTTTCTTATCAGAGGTTACTTTTATGATTACTTTCATATGCTTGATAGTATTATTATTTTAATTACCCATTCTTTTATCTCTGACTCGTCCCTTTTAATCATAGTGTTAAGTATTTAATAATTTATTCTTATCATGTTTCTTCATTATTGTTTGTTGAAGATATGTACCAATACAATATTCATTATTAGAACTTTTTATTGTCTTTGTGACGTCGTTAGTTCTGACCTTTACCTCTCCGCATTTACCTGTGGAGTGTGTGTGTGTACGGTGTTTGTTTTACAGATTCTGTCATAAGTAGTTAGGACTTATAATTTAACGTCGACTCCGGACGGTCAAGTTTTTATACGTATGTTACTTGTTTTCAGAGGGACCATATTCACAAGACACTGATAATGATAGCATCAGTTTGTTGAATTCTACTACAGATTATTGATAACCTGAAAACTAAAACCCCTCCATGAAAGCTGTGAGCCGTATTTACATCTCCTTCAGGCACTGACTGATAGACTTAAGCCTTCTCCCTGAAAGCCCGCAGCACTTTTACCTTGCTGGTTATTACCATCTTTACAAGTTGGTCTAGTTAGGCTCACTACTTAACATGCATCCCTGTATATTATTCTTAAGCAATATCATCCCTAATTGTAATTTCAATTTGATGCCATCTCTTGCTCACGTGAACACCCAAACACAGTGTGTTCAGGGCTTTCCACCTGCTTGCAGTGTACGTAAGCTATGTCATCTGTTCTGTGCGTCCTACGTGTGCGAATTCTATAGAAGGCATGTCTCGTTAGCAATTGTCTAGTAAAGTTTATTCCAACTTCTTGTGCTTATATTCCCATCATGGTTTTAAGGGCTTATGGTGTCTTACGGTACGGACTTAGTCCACTGCGCTTTTCGTACCATCTTGCTTGTCATTCTGTCTTGTTTGCCACTTCACCTTACATGTTATTCCACACAGACTGCGTCAGAAATCAGGCGACTTTTATTTACGTTGTCTGTGTAACGTAGCGTAACGTGTCTGTGTTAACGTTTCAGCGTATATCAGTAAACTAATTGTAACACGGCTTGAAAAAAATGATCTTTCCCAAATTTTATTTTGCAGCATGATCCTTAACTAGCTAATTCGTTTTTGAACAATGAGATTTAAAGATTGGAAACAACCAAAATTATAAAACTATGAAGCAATGTGGATCTCAAAAATATTTATGTCATATAAAAAAAGTTCAGTACATCTGTGGTAGAAAGGTAATTTGCAAATTGTAAAGAAGTGTCGGGAGCTTCTTTTAATTTTGTAATATGTAAAATCTTAAAATCATTACATTCTAATCAATTAATTAAATTTATCATCGTATAACTACTGGTTTACTACATTTCTATTACAGATGTATATTTAGCAATATTTAAACACTAAATATTATTTAAGTAAGGTCCACTTTAGGTCATAATTGTCTAATTTTAGAAATATTTATTTTTTATAGCAGTAATATAAACGTTTCTGTACACGATATTGCACCCAATTTTGAGTAGATGCAGTATTTCATTGTTTTGGATTGTAATTTCCTCCTTACTTAAATTAAATATTGACTAACCATTGCTTTAGAATTTCAGTCACGTTTTAGGTCATAATCATACAACTCCAGTTCATATCGGTTATTTGAACGTGATACAGTTTTTATCTCTAGAAACAGAAAGTTTCGAGGAAACTCCCATATGCCTACGAATTCAGTGCATTGAACACTGTCGATCTCGCAGAGATATTCTCGAGTTATTTAAACGCTACAAACAAGTTAGTGTTAGTCTGACCGCCGGTTAAACACAAAGTGATTTTCGTGGTAGTGGAAGGTTGTCCGCAAAGGTTTGGGAAGACAGTTCAAGCGTACTGGAATTGATGTAAGACCAATACAACACGGTCATACCGAGTTTAGCTCGTGAAATTATGAACCCGATAAAAACCCGAAAGCGATCTTGAGCGGCTCTACTGTTTACATTATTACGGACACGCCATAAGACTGTTGGGGACTCCAACTACGGACATCGTTTTTCAGACCACAGCCATAGGAAGTTCAAATTTTAATCGTATTACCCTCACATCATAAATTAAAACAATTTTTTAAAGTCCGAAACCTCTGAGAAACGTATTCTTAAAAGACAATTAATTTTAGTTAATTGTTTGTTGGTCAGTGGAGTAATTTGTCAAGTAAATCAAAACTAAGAACTGTTATATTAGTTAAAATAAGAAAGTCATTCCAAATATTTGTCTCGGAAATATTAATTTTATTTATGCTCATCCACAACATCGCGATATAATTATACTAACATAAGAAATTAATACGTTCTTTAATAAGAAAAAAAGGTTTCTTAAGAAACAATTCTGATAAGTGGTCCATTAAGCTAACACTAAGTATATGTGTGCGTGTTTGCGTTGTGTTTATATTGGCCGAAGGCAGGTCGTATAGTTTTAGTATTTAAGGAAAATTCCAGAGGTCGCCGTTCTCTAAGCAGAAATCATACGGAAGTTGTGCCTCCGGCCAAAAATCACACATCTGCAAGGTTATCAAACGCTATTTTCATATTGTGGACAAGTTTCTTTGGATGTAACAGAAAAAGCGAACGCAATCTTCAAAAGAGAATTTGCCGAAAATAGAGTCCCACAGGTTATATTTGGACGAATGATTATCTGGAAGTCTATAAATTCGGTGACAACTGATATAATGAGAACACATGCGCAGAAGCGGTTTTAGTTTTGGCTTGGAAACGGTTTTGCAACGTTAATTGTTATGTAATCAAGTTTGCGATTTTCGTTTGAAATGATGTACTCATATTTTCAGGTACCGGTACTCTTCAGTACATAGTATTATAGGTATTAGACAACAAGAATTAAAAAAAAGACATATCTATTCGTGAAGTCAATAAACTATTTTCAGTTTGGCAACACAGAAAGCTTCAAAAGTCAGTTTCTGTACTTAAGAGGACGGAGATATATAGTTTTACTAGGACTGTTATTCCAGCTAAAATTTGTCTCCGAGTTTCATAAAAGCTTCGAGTGTATATTGTCATGGTACAATATTAATTCTATTATTTCCATTATTAAGAGTGGGAGAAGTTAAATGTGCTTACGCCACTTCAGTGAGAATGACTTACAGACCATTAAGGAAATGCAATTTATTCACATATTTTTGAAAACACAACTATTAAAAACGATTGATTTTTATAGTACTCCAAAGTTCAATGAAGTAAATTATACACCCGATTAGGCGTGGGTTTAAGTTTTAAAGGTGTATCACCAGTTTTGAATCAAGAGTGGAAATAAGTAAAACAATGTTCAGTGTTTTTGTTAAATTCAAACAAACTTTGGCTACAAACGGAAGAAAAATTCTGCTGTAAATAACTGTTTGTGTACTTTCGTTGGGAAAACACAACTGTTGTATACAACAACATTGTACTTTATTCAGACGTTAGCTGAGAGTAAACAAACAGGTGTTGACAAGCTTACAAGTAGTCAAACGTGAACGAAACAGGAAGGTCAAATAAACGAAAATTAAAACAGCGGCCAAAGCGCTATCAACAGTGTGACACATCGTCATATCCGTAATAGTGTGCGTGTGTGCGTGCGTGTGTGTGTGTGTGTGTGTGTGTGTGTGTGTGTGTGTGAACTAGCGGGTATAGGTGATAGAGAACGGGAACCGGAAAAGCTAAAACAATGCCAAACACATAGTGGTGCCAGGTGAGTGTAAACACGGAGGGCTCAAGGGTGAAACTGACGCACATTGTCAGCTGGATTTGTCAAATTACCAAGTATTTGTTTGATTCATTAGTTTATGTGCATGCGCGCGCGTGCGTCGTATAGTTTCCCTGTCATTGAGTAAGTGGAAATGCGTATGTACCCTTTGTCTTACCTGGTCAAACTTTGCTGGCGGACTAAAAATAATTTAGTAAAAACTCAAAGAATACTATTTGTGACCACTGAAATACATCTGACTGGATTCGAATCTACACATCTCTTCCATATTTGGTTTGTTCCGTGCGAACAGACTAAACAAGATTTTTAGACTACTTAAAACTTTATTTTTTTGCACTACTTGTTTTTCTTTGTTACGTATACGTGGTGAGCAGTTGTTGGAGGACTTTCTGAACCCAGAGTGCACGGACATGTTTACAATGGTTAGCGATGTTAAAAGACGTCATGATGTGAATGTTATGAAGTGTTTAGAACAAAAGCATTTCGTATTGAAGCGTTTTATTTGGTCAATATCTTGGCCATTAATTTAACGAAACAATAATTATAAACTATACTGTATTACCTAATTTATAGCTGTGATAAGAAATTGGCAGGTAATATGGGTTGTTTAGACAGCGACTGCTGTAACTCAACGAAGTTATTTTGGTGTGTTTATTAGCCCCAAGTTGTTGGCGCCAATTTTGTAACTTTACGAGTATGTACCCGTTTAGCCTCGCGTTGGGATCGCCAATTTTGTAACGAGACGTGTATTCTTCTCGTTAAAATTTTATTATTATTATTTTTTTGTTATTGATTATTTGGTTTAAAATCTTGAAAGTTGTAACCGACTGGTTAATATTTCTTTTAGATAAAATCTAAAAAATTTATTTAAGTTGGGTTTAAATGAATTCGTGGTTTATTCCTCGATGTTCTCTCTTCGAGAAGACGAATCGGTGTAGGTGACTTCTCGCTGAAAATAGAAGTTATTTGTTAGACATATACTTACTTGAAGTGACGTTTTAAAAGCAATGCATATTTACAATGATGGTTAACACGTTTAAAATTATTTAAACCAACTCGCTGCCGCCACCAGTGCTGCCAACCGTGGTTGCTGTCCACCTAAACTGTAACGTCTTAGTCTATGGAAATAATTTGTTGAACTCTTTGGTAGGGTAAAATTATGTTTTATTTCTCCAAAATTATTTATGAAATTGTATTAAATCACAATAGTCTTGTTAATCATTCTTTTAAGTTATACGTTATTGATAGACTCTTAAAATTCTTATTTCTCAGGGTTTGCCATGTTGACTCTAGTATTCACCACATGGGACGTTAATGTTTTGGTTAAATAATTTTATAAACAATGTAGGTTCTTTTAAACTGCAAGATACAAAAAACATGAAGAATTATACTACTATAATTGTTTAGTAGTAGGAGAGTGATTACATTATTGAAAACTTCTTAATTAATAACATTGAAAATTCAACATGTGACTTTTGTCGCCATTTGAGGTTAAAGATGGTAAATTAACCATTTGAGGTTAATTGAATAAGAACCAGTTAATTTTAATTTACTAACAACTCTTTAACAATATTAAAAGTACCCGTAATACACGGTTATAAATTCATTCAGTAAAAAAAATTAATTATCTGCTTCATCAGATTGGATAACAAACAAAAACAAGTATTTGGATATTCCCAGTTAACATGGTTAGACATTATTAACTATTTTGGACAATTATAAAATTAAAACAATACAACATAATTAGTATACTATAGTTCAAAGTTTCTGAAAGTTCATCCTTAAGCAACTGATACACCCTATCTCGGAGTGTTTCTCAGGTTAACTATAAAAATCATGTTCGACTATAGTTAATTCCTTTTTTTAAATTTTAAAATAGCTTAATAGTTCTCGCTACACTCATGGCATTTCTATTGTCCATATGACAGTGTCTCTTCCATTATAATTACTGTTATTTATTAAAACAGTTGGTCATTTATATAAGTAAAGTCATTTGTCTCTTTTATATTTTTTCTCAATAATGATTATTAGAATTATTAAATTAAATAAGGTTCCAAGCCTTGTAGGGTTCAACTGACATAATGTTATTAATTGTGTTCGATAATCTTGTTATCGAAAAAAGGTCATAATTATTCTAAGTAATTGATACGTGTCACTATACTTGCGCTCAATGACTTTCCCTGGATTGTCACTATTAATTTTTTTATTAATAATTAATAATGATTACACTGCCTATGCATACTCCGTATAAGTTCACTGAAGTTAAAATAATACAACTCTTTGTTTACACTCGGGTTAACCTCAATCTCACTTTTTGAGGTTACGGTGACTCTCGTCAGCTGTATGATATTAATCTTTCATTGTTGAGTACCGCGAACGGCGTGTAACGAGCAGAAAATTTTAAAAATTTTAAATTTTCACCTCGGCAGAGTACGTTCACACGAGGCAGTGTCAACGACTTATAGTTGGCGCAATAAATAAGGAGTAATGAGAAGATGTCAGTGAGGCGTCGCTGACTTGACAATAGAAACACATTAAGTTTGATCCAACTATAGAAATTGGTGGCGTAAGATGACAGGGAAAGTTTCGTCCAGAATTATTGCTCTCTGCAGCTGTAACAAAGTAAGCGAGGACATTCACACCCGTACCGAGAATTGTAGCAGATGTTGACCATGTTACGTCAGTATACGATAAACGACAAAAACGAGTGAAACTACATATTTCAATGGGACGGATGCACTGCACCTTAAGAAACAATACAGTAAGATAGGCCTGACAAAGACTAAAGTCATGTTACGCAGCTGGAGTTATCGTCTAATTGACAGACAAGAATTTACGAAGGGAAAGTTGGGGTGACTTCACCAGCCGGCAGATGTTCAAAATTGTTAATAGCCAGAAAAAAGGGGTTAGAACTTGGAACAATGCGCCAGGAAGACTGAAAGTACAGATAATGGGAATCTATAGAAACACAGAGTTTACTCAGACAATAGATTGATCGACAAGTGTCTAATAGCCATAGTTTCGTCGAAACGGGTCAACGTTCGTCAGAGCAAAAATCGGGGAGACGTAAGAGCCTATCAGATGCCCTCAGCCAGCGAGAAATTTGGTGGTAAGGAGTGTTTCCATAGCAACTGAAACGAAGGACCTATCGGGAGAACTATGACGTAGAATCTTGACATGGTGGGACAGTATTTTCCAAGAAAGCTAAAAACTGACCAATCTCGAAATGAAGTAGGCGTGAAGCGCGCCAGAGACAAAATTTTGAGTAG
Organism: Magicicada septendecula; assembly: GCA_034769895.1. Classification (NCBI taxonomy): domain Eukaryota; kingdom Metazoa; phylum Arthropoda; class Insecta; order Hemiptera; family Cicadidae; genus Magicicada; species Magicicada septendecula. The sequence continues at coordinate 246,312,829 of CM068371.1, read as the reverse complement.
GGACGAATTAATAAAAACTATCTGCCCAAGACAGGGACAGTCAGTGATACTCAATTTTTAGACAGTTTACACTCAAATTTTGAAACAAGTGATACTAAAGTTTTCAGACAGTTTTTACACTCAAATTTTCAAATAGTTTTAACTTCAAGTGCGAGAGACGGTATATCATAAACTTTCAACAGTTTATTCTAATCATTCGGAGTTAGTATTATTTAAATTTCAGAAGAGTACATTAATCGTGCGGAATATTAACTCGAGTCCGGAGTTAAAATTATACAAAGTGAACAATCAGACCGTTACACCAACAGACATCATCACTTAACGATATACAAAACAGTTGAACTTAATATAGTGTACTACACATTATTAACAACATAATGAACACGAAACATTAAACAAATTAATGAACAATACGAATGTTTAATGAAGCAGCGACAAGTGGAACTAGACATGTAGATTAACATTAAAACGAAATCACAGCACACACAGTAAGATGAAACATTCGATTGAATACTGAACTTGAATTATTCACATATACGAACGCCTACGCGAGTGACCGGAAGAGTAAGTGTTAAGTGATTGTGAGAAAGCAGCATAAGACGGAATGGGTCTACGAGCCATCTTCATCTCTGGAACTCGACTTCAACAACAATTAATGGATATTCGATAACCAAGTAACCATTATTATAATTATTTCTAATTAGTAACTTCTACTGACCTGGTTTCTTTCAAAGAATTCACACCTGAGAAAATTATTAAGAAAAGTAATGAATAAATCTGAATAAAGTAATTAATGAATGTATTAACAAAAGCTTATTTGGGATTTAATGAACGCATCAAATAAGTAATATGAATTGTTATATTGTTTGATTTATATATGTATGTATGTTTTCTTTGTTTTCAGCATATATTGAAACACGTATTTGTTATTATAAAATATGTATGTATTTCAGGTACAGCGACGTATCATATGTACAATTATAATGTATTATGAATGATAATTAAACTAGTACTTTAAGTTGATCATAAATATGCGTTCATTATTACCAAATGCAACCCAAATATTAACCTAAAGTTTGAAGGAATACAAATAGATTTTAAGAGTTTCATGTGTTCAAATAAAGTAAATGAATTGATAATGTTAATCTATTAAGTGATATCACGTATGTGCTGATGAGAATCAGAATAGTTATACATAATTTTTAAATGGCTGTTTCACACACGGCATGAAATTAATCAATTAAAGCAAGTGAATACATATTATCTATTGCACCTGAATTATATAGAATTCACTATATCAACTGTGTTCTAACACGTTGGTATAGATAATTAGAATAATAAATAAAATTTAATTACACACACACATGTGAGAGATCGATAAATTTATATATTTAATAGCAAACACAATTACATAATTAATTATCACAAATGTAATTCTTCATTTACATTTATTTTGCATAAATTGGCATTTATAGGCGTGGCTTCCTCGTCGTTGTCTGGTGATGAACTGTCCAGCTCATCGGTGTCAGAATCTGGCTCCTAATGCTTGATGATGATCGCTGATTGGTCAGTTTTCGTAATTTCCGTACTTCTTCGGTATGTTTCGGCAAAAGAGACGCGTTCAAGGCGTCCTTTGTGGGTTTTGAGATTATGAAAAATTGGTTTACCTAATGACGCCCAAGGGCTTGTATTTATTAATTCTTTATAATTAAAACTGTTCCCTTATCTGTACTCTAATTCACTTTTCCTTACCACCATTGCTTCTGTCTTTTTTAGACGAGCAATTTGGTTCCCCCCACTCTATGTGTCTGATTATTATTAACAGAATAAACTTATTAACAATTTTTGTTATCTATTTACATATAATACTTTTTATTTTATTTTGTTTATTTTATTTATTTTCAATAAACATTTATGGTTACTATCTATTTATCGAATATTACCCCTTTTCATTAAGTTATAGAGTGATAATTTGCTAAAATCGTCTTTGGTAGATTAGTCCTACCTCAATATTATTTACTGTACCTTAATATCTTACTTCTAGTAATATTTCTTACATTTAATATACTATTATTGTTCTCAATTGTCCTCTATGATTTCTTATAACTATTACACTGTTGTACTTGATATGATTACCTAATTATTGATAATAACTATCATAACTATCTTGTCTAGGCAGCTTGGTCTATGACACTACCAATTATTTTTATTTGTTTCAGTTTAATATTGGTCTCTAAACCATTTCTATGGTGGCCTACCTATTCTGAGATAAGGATTACATCTTCTGATTATCTCAGTTTTAGTTAGTATGTTGTTATTTTACTGTACTTACACTTTATATCAGTCTATAGTTCAGCAACATTGGGTGTTACATTATTTGCTTTTATTCTGTGTTAAAACTTTGTCTTTTGATTTATTATTGTTTACATAATGTTCATTACAATAACGATAATGTTTGGCAGTGTTTTGTTCCGCCCTAGGATATTGCCATTTGTTGGTAAATCTTTAACACTTCTTGCACCTAGTTTTACATGACAATTACATTTAATTTCCATAATTATTATTTAATTATTGGCAAAATTATTGATTTGCCTTATATTAGTGGTATTACATCTCAATGGTCCTACTGAGATTAATCCCTTCCTCTTTTATTATCATTTTTACATGTTAATTAGATTGGTCATTGTGCAAATTCTATTCTGTCCATTTCAGCATGTTATTTTACAGTCATGACGTATACAAGTCTTTCTAGATCACTAGTTTTGTTATTGGAATGATCCTTATAATGTCTAGTTTAATTATAGTATAATACACTCTAGTTTAATAACATTTTTGTTATTAATTTTGGTAATTATAATTGAAAATTGCTTGTTAGCTTAGGTTATGTGTCACTCTCCTGAGTCACAACAATGGTTTTATTCTATAGTTTGTTTCTACACATTTTACTTAATTCTTCAAATGTATTAGTATTATTCTTTATTATCTATTGTCTGGTATTTCTTTTTATGGCTTTCTAAACATTATTGTTGACTAATAGTTTTTCTTATATTCTTATATTTACATTACATACTTAACTAGTCTTTGTGATACATTCTAGTTGTTACTTCTATACATTCTTAATTTATATTAATACAATTTTTAGACTCACTCTCTTCCTTATTTCTTCTCCTCTCATTGCTTTACCTTCGAGTTCTGGTCATATTGTCATGTCAGTTAGATCAATTTATTAATGGTTTGATGTCATTGTTATGTCACATCATAGGGTTTGCATTTAGCTTTTAAAGTACTTCTTTTTTCTCCATCATTATCAATATTTCATCTTCTCATTATTTGTTTTATTCTTGTCATTGCTCATTTCTTATTTTAGTTGAGTTCATTTGATTTTCCCTAGTTGTACTGATTCTATTATCATCATTAATAAATATCTTTTTGTGGGTGTTTTAGTCTTCTTCTCACAGTCCGATCTATTGGGTATATTGGTCAACGTTGTTTTGTCTCTATCGTTTGTCTTTATCTCTTCTATATTCCATTATTTGTTAATTCTAATTTCTTTTATTCCCCTAATTTAGTCCATACATGTCCTATATCCTCCTTTAATGTTCACATTTGGTTGTTTATATGGCATTTGATTGATTATCATTGGTTTTAGTTTATTTTTGTATCTTGTTGATCATATGTACTGTTACACTACTAGTAGTGTCCTGTGAGACTGCATTAGGCAAATATATATTTAGCGTTACAGAATAACACTACCAACATACTGAATCTTCTTTTTTTAAATATGCAATCCGCTTGACTATCGATGCATTGAGGTAATGGAAGCATCTGCAGTATCTTTCGGTTTTCAAATTAATACATAATTTTAAAAATTGGTATGGAGAACCTACACGACTTCCATGTTCTAAGAATTATTTTTAAATAATTTAAATATAAATTGAAAAATTTGACAAGTTTGACAAATTGAAATGAAATATTTCCATGGAAACTACTTTTTTGTTGCCGATAACGTAGTATACATAAAAATTACACTCTCCCCCTTCTACTACCCATTTCATTTATAGACATTTCATCTACCTTTCTACAGTGGATTATTATGACCTTTATTTATCAAAATTAAGTACTTCACTCTTGTTAAAACGTAAAACGTTGCAGGTAAACTACCCCTTCCCATTAACAGAACTTCACCAAAATCAATAGAACTTGAGTCCTCTACAACTCGGGCACATATGCAAAAAATTATTTTAATCTGTTCGAAGTTGCGGTAGTTATCGTTCGCCATAGAAAAACTTCTACACAGACACACAGACAGACACTTATCGGAAAATGAGGTTTATTTATGTTTTGAGGGTAGTACAATCAGAATTAGCCCTTATATCGAACACGATTTTTTTGCGATCACCATACTTCCATTTCTTTAAGTTTTTGCATGGAAAGAAAAGTCATTGTAATCAATCTGTAACTAATTTTACTTCCATGTTCCATAAGGAAATGGAAGTATGGTCATGGCGAAAAGAATCGTGTTCGAAATAACGGCTGATTCTGATTGTACTACCCTCAAAAAATGAAGAAAAGTCATATTTCGAAAAGTGTGTGTGTGTGTGTGTGTCTGTCTGTCTATCTGTCTGTGTGTAGAATGTTTTCTATGGCAAACGATAAGAGCAGCAAATTCAAACAGAATCAAATAATGTTTTGCATACTGTCCTGAATTGTAGAGTACCCAAGGCCTATTGTTTTTGGTGAAGATCGGTTTAGGGAAAGGGGTAGTTTACCAGCAACATTTTATGTTTTAACAAGGGTAATTTTTTCTACGACGAACGATAACTGCCGCTCATTTACACATAATCAAATAATTTTGTGCATACATCCTCAATTGTAGAGGGCTCAAAGCCTTTTGATTTTGGTGAAGATCGGTTAAGAGAAAGGGGTAGTTCACCAGCAACGTTTTATGTTTTAACAAGGGTAATTTTTTCTATGACGAACGATAACTGCCGTAAATTCAAATAGAATCAAATATTTTTTGCATATGTGCCTGAGTTGTAGAGAACTCAATGTCTGTTGATTTTGGTAAAGATCGGTTAAGGAAAGGGGTAGTTTACCTGCAACGTTTTATGTTTTAACAAGTGTAATTTTTTCTATGACGAACGATAACTGCCGCACATTCAAACAGAATCAAATATTTTTGCATATGTGCCTGAGTTGTAGAGGATTCAAGGCCTATTGATTTTTGTGAAGCTCGGTTACGGGGAAAGGGTAGTTTACCTGCAACATTTTATGTTTTAACAAGTGTAAAGTACTTAATTTTGATAAATAAAGTATCCTGATAAGAAGATCATAATAATCTACTGTAGAAACGTAGATGAAATATTTATAAATGAAGAGGCTAGTTGAACGGGGTGGGGGTAATTTTCTATAAATGAAAACTATAGTTGAAGGGGGAGGGGCTAATATTTTATATGTGTACTACGTTATCAGCAACAAAGAAGTATTATGTTGCTAAAATTCCTTCCCGGCCTGTTTGGCCGTAGTCCAATATTTTCTGTAAAACCAGACGTTTCGGCAGTGCCATCGACTTCTAACATCAGTGAAAATCGAGTGCGATAACGTGAGGTGGTATACGTTAGTGACCACAGTACTGTGGTTAAGGCTGAAGCAGTAAGTAGAAAGAAGTAGTTTCTATGGAAATATTTCTTTTCGAAAATGATTTTAAATATAAATCTTAGAACATGGAAGTCATGTATGGTTCACCATACCGATATTTTAGTTTTATCACGCGTTTGTTTTGACAGTCAACCAGTTGCTTTAATTTTCTCAATATTAATTTATCCATCTTACTGTTGTATCTCAACCTCTCCCCAGATACTCGATCAAACCTTCAACGTTAGTCGGCGCCATTTCCTGACATATTCTGGGTAAAATGAACAATTTCATTATTTTTGCATGTTATTTTTCCATTATTTTTACAGTATTTTCTTATTAGAGTTCTCATAGTAATTAATTAATTTTCCTTTCATTTTTCTGTCCGTGCGGCATGCCCGTAAAATTTACTGTAACTTTCTATGTTAAATAAAGTTTAATAAGTTATTTTTTTTTTATCGGTAGCACGAAAAAATTGTTCTACTTTCCATAGAATGTCATTTATTCTTAAAATTTGACATAAGTACAGTTGAGATCCACATTGCTTCATAGTTTTATAAGTTTGGTTGTTTCCAATCTTAAAATCTCATTGTTCGAAAACGAATTAGCTAGTTGAGCAGATCATGCTGTAAAATAAAATTGGGAAAGATCATTTTCTTAAGAAGTGAACCCGTGTTACAATTAGTTTACCGATATACGCAAAAACGTAAACACAGACACGTTACGTGAGCGGAAATAAAAGTTGCCTGATTTCTGACGCAATCTGTGTGGAATGACAAGCATGGTGAAGTGGCAAAGAAGACAGAATAACAAGTAAGATTTTACGAAAAGCGTCGTGGACTAAGTCCGTACCATAAGATAATATAAGAGTCTTTAAAAAATCATGACAAACAACAAATATCTATAAATGAAACGTCCATGTCCGTCTCTCTGGTAGCGAAGTCATCTGCGTTAATAAGTTTAACACGCTAAGAAAATAAGTAGGTAGTAATGATACAATACCATATGACGGTACAGACAATATACTCATAAAAATTATAAGTGATGATTGTTCTTCCAACAGAAAGATGATGGCATATTGATGTGGAAACACTGAAACACGTTAAATTACGTTTAGCTGGAAGAAAGTCAACCGAGTGTTTTCTTCTCCCTGTGGAGAAATTTAATCTCTGTAAAGCCGATCGAGAAGAGTGAACCAAGTTCTGCACAAAACAAGCGCACAGTTTGAACTGTACATATGTAAGTGATTTCGTCTAGATGGCGGTGAGTGTTTACGGTAATTTCTCGTGTGAACGTCTGGCGTCACTGCGTACACAAGTGTGTAATTATTTGAACGGCATTTCACTTTAACAAACTACTAAAAACACTAGATAATTATGACATAATTTATTTATGTCGTTACATAAACGTTACATAGTAGAAACGTCAAATTGAATTTAAATAGACATTAAAGACAATTAAAAATCACACAATTTAAATACACCGTACACTTAATCCAACTGTATTTTTTAATTCACAAATGCAACAGTTCACGGTTTTTAATTTTAAGTACAGTTCACGGTTACAATTGCTGTCTATTATGAATAGTTCTTCAAATATTAATCATTTCTGCAAGTACAATTATTATTGTATTAACACCTGACGCACGTTTCACTGATCACATCAAAAGTTTATACTACACGGTTACTTCTTGCAGGAGTAGTTAATATTTGAGGAACTATTCATAATTAAAAACCTGCAAGAAATATATGAATTACTTACAAAATAGAGACGAATTACTGTCTAATAACTATTTCGCTACAGAAATAACTTACTGTTGTTTAATAAACGTCTAGTTAGCATCACGCCGTATCCACACAAATGAGTTGTATGGCACCGTACAGAAAACCAGGTGTAAAACACACATAAAGGTTTTCTAAACGCGCGCGCGCGCACACACACACACACACACACACCTGACTCAAAAAAAAGTGCTACAGTTTATTACATTTAGACTCTAGGTGGAGCTGAAGTTAGATGTGTATAGTCTGTCAAAGTTATGTTAGCGTAGTTCCACGCATAAGGTGGGGATGCTTGGAGTTGACTCGTTTCCTGTAGTAGTGGAAGTCGTTTACGATTGGCATGCACAGGTAACCTGCTCGCTCGCAAGCAAGGTCGCTGCCCACTGATGACACAGACGTATGCCAAACATTGGCCTCCTGCTCGAGCCATCTGCGACTACGTGGGGCTGCACTACAGCGTATCCACTGAAGCACGCTAATTTAACTTTGACAGACTGTACTTATTAATACAGCAGCCGTGTTACATTAGAAGAGAGCCCTGTCTACAGGTGCAGCTGTGAACTGAAAACGGAATGGAAACAAAAACGAGATTTTCTAATATCAGTTACAACGTCTACGTATACCAGTTACAAGCACACTAGCTCCTGAAACGTGTTGCAATTATTCGTCCTCTGCCGAATGCAACAATCCGCGAATTGTACCTTGCCCGACGCACTGACGTCACGCTCTCCCTTTTACTAACCCTATCGTTTGCTTTGTTAAATCTCGTCAGTCTCCCATCAAACGCTGTGAGCAGAGCGGCCCGTCGCCGGATTTTCGTCATGTTTGGGAGCCTCAATAACCAAGGTAACTATGATTGTTTTTGAGATATCGTAAATCAATGCTAGTGGCTAATAATTTTGTATATTACGTTTGTAACGAAAAGAAGAAAACTTGTAATAGATGTAAAAAGATTGTTATCCATAACCAACCAAGACCTATCTTGTCTGTAATAGTTAGCCTCGCCTAAAAAACTAAATTTCAGTCAGTCAACTTGATGAAAAGACCTAAGATATGTAAAGTTCAGTGTCATTACCCGTTATATATGTAATTTGAAGTCGTAACCTTGTAATGCAATTTTATAATACTGTAAATTCTAACTACGCACTGTATGAATGCATGTGTGCGTGTTAATCGAACGATGTGGGTATAAAAGTGTAATAAAAGATGTGAAAACTTTCAGTTCAAAACTTGGTTCAACGTTCCGGACCGAAGACACGAGAACACGAACTTCGTACAGTTTTTACACGATCTTCCACCACACACATAGCAGTGGTTCAAACCAGGTACTGAGGAACACGCAGCCGTAGCGACCAGATACAGCAGGTTGCAAAAGGACTTATCTGGATTGCCAAGTAACATTTTTACCTTTAATAACTTACGGTGGCAGTTGTTGCATAATCACGAAGCAAAAGCGAGACAAACTAGTTACTCATCATAAGTGTCTGAAACAATTTTATAAACTTTTGCGATAGATAACAGTGTCAGAAATTTATAAGTAGATCACAGCATGTACGCTGGACACCATTTTGTAAACTAGCATTGATTTATGCGACACCCCCATATTTAGCATTTAAAATTTTCTATATTCAGTTTTTCAAAAAAAAATTAGCTCAGTACTGACCGTTGCTGACTGGCACATAATTAGGCAAATTTTAGAGGCTGGTAATGTTTTTGAAATAAACGGGTCGCATCCGACTCAGCTCACAGATTGATGTTTTCAACAATTTCTTTTACTTGCACCTCCTCCCTTTACAGAATTATATTAATTATAGAAACACTTGAGAAATAAGTTACAACACAGAAAAAGTTTCTTAAGCATTTTGATGGATTCAGATATTATATTATGTTATTTGTGTGTATGCTGAACACTTCCGGGGCCCAGCAGCGGGAAGTGCTACAAACGTATTAAACATCTTTTTTATATGTAAAATGAAATACTGCACTGTTTGTAGAGGCAGACAAAGTGAGTTACGTTTTACCTTTGTTAGTTCAGTGTGCAATGGTAACAAAACACCGAATTTTATGTAAATATGAACGACATTGAAGGTGAAAATCCCTGCGTTGATGCTAATTATGTACTTAAAAAATATTTACTTACTATGTATTTAATTCAATTATTATTTTTAAAACTTGTTTTCACTAATCATAAATATGAGGAGCCTGTGGTCTGCTATTTTGATCCGTCGTCTTGAACTTCTATTTCTTTGGTAAGTTTCTATTTATTCTATTTTTATTGCTACTAAAAATACATTGCTAGAGAACTGCAACAGTTACTAGACTACCTGTTTTGCACGATAATAAACTAATTATATTCTTCCATCTTGAATTTTGTAATTTTCACCTCATATTCGTAATTAGCGATTCCAAAAACTTACTATATAATATTTTATTTACATCGCAATCGTAGTGATAGTATTTTCGAAGTTATTAAAATTGCTTACAGCACAAAGTTTTAAACGATAATAATATTTTAGTTAGGATGCATAAGTTATTGCAAAAGGTTTCATATCGATTCCTGAAGGGAGGGGCTAGGTGTTAAGCTTTTGCTGTTTTAAGTTAACGGCACTCCATATAATCTGTAGGGAAATGGTGACTGTCCGACCCGTCCGACCAAAGTGAGTCATCGTGCCAACAGAAAGTGGCCGGTTAACATGAATACCAACTATGAGTTTCGGGCACCTCTGTGTCTATTTTCTTTTTACCACGAACTTTATTTTGTTACAGCAGTAAACGATTCGCTCACTCATTATCTCAGCCGAACCTCATCGTAGAATGGAAGCAATACTAAAGCTGAGCAAAATGAAAAGCATTTTAACGGATAAACACAGTCGTTTTCAACAGAAAAACATACAAGTCCACGAGCACGATTGCCAGTTTCCTTCGTTTTTGCAACTGTGTCATCTGCAGGTAACTGATCTCCTTGTGAGGACCACATACACACTTCAAGGTGTTGTAGTTCTACAATTTCCTTGGTTGAACCACAGAGGGCAGAATAAGTTGTTCCAACCGATTTTCCAGAATTTTATTTTATTTATGTTTTCCGCAACGTCATGTACAACATTCTGTGACGCCGCGACACTACGTAGAAAGGTGTTGCAACAACGTTGTGCTAGTTTGTTAAATGATGAACTTTATATGAAAATTTATAGCTATACATCACTGCAGGGTGTAGGTGTATGTAATTGGGTGAACGCAACGTGGGTGCAGCTCATACAGGTAAAACGACGTAGTAAACAACTTGTAAACTTTGATTAGACTCGCAAATATAAACACAAAGTCTTATTCTGGCTCACTTTTTCTGTTAAATTTTTTCAGTTAAATTAAATGAAGTGCTGTGTAAGAATTTCAGAAGAAGAACGTTACGTTTTTAATTATTATGCTGTGTGTGTGTGTGTTAACAGTTTTGTACATTTCGCTTTCTGAACGTATTAATTATTAATGTAATTTACTGTTAAGTAGTTTCTCACATTACGTAATAGTTTAATTTACGGTTATCCGATGTTTCTCACATGCCTGATAGGCCTAAATACAAAGAACTTAAAATTTATGCCTATCCTCAGCCATTTCGACTCGTTGTCTAGTGAAGTAATTACATGTCACCAGTCTTTTATGATTCATAGGTAATAATATGTACGAGTGTGTTACTATTATTTATGTGTGTGGGTGTAATAATAGCATATATTTTACTCGAAATCAAATATGCATGTAACAATCCATATGACACTATTAAAAGCGTGTGAAAATAAATAGGGTTTCTTATCACGACATCGTAAATTAACTGATAAGAAACTACGTAAAATTATTAAATTTTTAGTGTTCTTGAAGTAATTCAAAGTTTGTGAAATGACGCCTGTTGACAACAGTCAATATATAACGTGTTTCGAAAAAGAATGTTCGCATTTCTGAAATATTAGTCCATAAATGAGTGAATAAGAAAAGCATAAGAAAACAGAGGAAGAGTTAAATGTTTTACAAATCTTCATAAATTTTTATGTGTGAAGGATTTGTGGTCATAATCGTAATCGATCTCCTGTTAAGTTACAATGACATCTATTCTCGTGAGATCACCAAATCACAAATCCTTTTTTCCAAAACAATAATCTTAATGTACCCCCAGTAAAAAGTCCATTGGGTTGATGTCTGGACTTTTAGGTAGTCGTAGCTTGATTAGCCCAAGGGATAGGCTCTATCCACCCGTCCAAGAATGTTGCATACAGGAAGGCTATAATATGCTGGGCTTCATCTTGCAAAAAAGTAACCTGGGTCCCTCTTTTCCCCTCTAAACCTCAATCTGAGATAAAATATAAAACCTAGCATGTATAGATATTTGCTCTACGAAGAAGAGGGGCTTTGACTCTGTTGTAAAGTAATTCACACCACACATTCACTTTTGGGGAGTCACGAATTTATTCCTGAATTACGTTTGGTTGGTTACTCCTCAAATCCACGAAGACGAAGATTTCACATAGGCTTCCAGAGATTTCAATATAACGGACGTTTTAAGCCTAATATACCAAGGATGGTAATAATGATTAATTCTCGTCATTAAACACAATTAAGTGAATTATCCATAAGTTCTGTGTGTGTGTGTTTCTGTATATGCACATACTCCCTTACAGGTTCGCAGGGCCTCGACTTTTTGGGGCCCAACGCTCACTCAGTAAGAGAAAAGATGAAAGATACAAAACGATATAGAGAGTGGGAGGGAGAGAAGGAGAGAGAGAGAGAGACAGAGAGGGGGGAGAGAACGACAGACAGAGAAAATCAGATAGAAAGCAAGGGAGATAATTCTTTATTTTTAGTAGTTTTATTTTGTCCTATTAATTGTTTTAACATTTTAAAATATGGGCGTGTCAGATTTATATTGTACTGCTGTAAATTAATACAGTATATAAACCTTGTCGAAGTAACTGAAAATTTTAATGTTGTAACAAGGAAAGTGGTATAGTAATTAATTTTTAATCACAGTCAATCCGGTAGCTAAAAATAAATAAGAGGACATAGTGAATAATAGGCCTAATAGTGTTTAAAAGATGAAAAGAGACTTAGATACAAAAATATTGTAGCATCACGAGATAATACAAAAAAGGAAACTCAATTTAATCATCAAAATTTATAGTAAAACTAATCAAATAGATAAATACTTGTAACGTATTGCCACGTTACAAATCCAGGGAACCCATCTTAACTGACACCTTCCAATTACATGGGCTGCCTACGTTGTAACGAACAGTTATTAAAGTCAAATTAATTGAACAAATTACTTAATATAACTACAAGGAAACAAGGGAAGGTATTTTACTGATTTATGCACTCATTTTCATGTGTAACAAGACGACTTCTCTTTATTAACAACAGTTACTAAAAGATCCCATGACATCATTAATTAAACTAACATCTTTAAATTCTTTTCATAAAACTTCGGGATCAAACTGATTATGTATTCTTATACCTCGGATCCGAGTTTACTTTAAGTATATTTATATTAAAGACTTCTAATTATTTTCAGTTCATCTAGACGCTTGCAAGACTTCTTTTACCATTTGAAGACTGGTATTATTACTTGAAGTGATAATAAATTACATTTACATTTAAGGCGTTACAACGTATGATAATTGAATCTTACAGTAAACTCTTAGATTGTCTCATTTTAATTTTAAATAAAATTAATCGTCTTTGAAAAGTATCTTTTTAATGTGAGTTGTGTATCAAATATGATTAACTCTCGATAGCCAAGCTATCGAGTCACCTTTACAAATGGGTCGTAGTAACCTCGTCCTGGGGTGTCTGTCTTGGGAATTCTAGGAGTCGTCGTCATCATCTGGGTCGGGTCTTCGGCAAGAATTAGGTCGGATGTTCACTGCGGAGATTGAAGTTCCTTTGGTGAAAGTAGGTGTAGATTCACGGAGGTCCTCGTCAGCGTCTTATGCATCGTATAGGCCTACGTGTATTTATGAAGTTTATGCAGATCACATCTTCAGGAGTGATGTTGTGATCGGATTTACCTCTTGAGGGGAGACGTCATCTTGCTTAGCACTAGTTAAGTTTTTTGTTTTACTTAATTACATCTTCTTCTTAACACATCTTTATATTATTCATACATTACACAATGCTCTCCACGTTTAGCAGTGGTAGCTAATATTCTAAAGTTAAACAAAAAAACAAATACATTTTGGTGGAGCTCTCGCTCTTACGTCTGTACGGTGTGACGGCAACATAGCGACTCTTTCTCGATTGAACTGGCACATAACAACGGAGAGGGGCAAGTACTCCGCGACAATATAGTTCCTATTTTTATTTAAGTTAACATTCTTATTACCAAAAACCATACATTAATTATACATATATAATTTAAGTGAGTTATTTTAACTACTATTGGTGCCTTCAAATTTCTAATTATAAACATTATGATTTTTATATCTTCCTAAATTACAGACGACTCGGTAAACACGTTGAGTCCGGAATTAACAGGTCACCGCATGATGACTAGCAAAGGGTTAATTATGATAATAATAACTTTTTTACAATTCGACTTTTTAATTAGTGCTTCTGTTGATTTTCATTCACTTCTCATTCTCATTCTGATTTAGTACAGGGGCTTTAGGTTTAATAGTGCGATTTAAAAATACTTAATCGCTCGCAAACTTAATTTTTATTTATTTAAGATTACAGTTAGAATTAAATCGTCACATACTCCACCGCTTAAGTTTCACGTTACGGGTGTTTTGTGAGTCTAACGCACAATTGGGGACTTGGAGTATGTTTGGTGTCAGTGTGTGAAGTTATTTATTATTACTATTATTTATTATTAGTACACGGTTTGTTTTCTCTATCTCTCTTTAAATGATCTTGTTCATTTAAATGTTCTCCTTCGTGAAATTCCCTTTTTCTCGTTACTTACAATGCTAACTTATATTTTAAGTCTTAATACTAATTTCCCTAATTATCCGTAACTCACAATATCGTGGCCCGACTGACATCGGCTTACTCTAACTACACCAGTTAGCTTTCAGCACTCATTAATGATCTTTTGGCACCTTTCTGCCCCATCATTACCCTTTTTAGTCGGCGCTGTTGTGACTTGTTACGTTACATGTATATAATTATTTCTTAATTATATATCATAAACTTATCTCTAATATAATCTAAAGAGGATCCCATACTCCACTTTAGATCATTGCTAATCCTAACATCTTATACTACAGAGAGAAGCGGAATCTCACGAAGATAATTCTCATTATCTCTTTAACAATACTTAAACCAACTATGCGGAAGGGGAGACACTTTACACAATGCAATGTAATACACAGGGGTGGTTTTCAATTGTTTAGGGACGCTACCGTTTCGTACAATAAGGGGGAAGGTGAGTGGCTGCTTATTACAATTCTCAACACGCTTTATTTCCTCGAACTGGCCACCACCGGGAGTTTACAATATGCAACTATACTTGTATTATTATTTTCCTTTCTCTTACTTACTGCTACACTTCACACAAATTTGTTTAACTTAAGATTTATTCAGCCTTATTATTTAAGCAATTATTATTCACTTATTATTACTTTCTTTCTTTATTTATTATTTACTTAGGGGAGATTTAAGAAACTTACTTAGAATTATTTCCTGTCGAATTACCATATTTATTTAGCACACTTTATTTATTATTATAAATTTATTATTATTAAGTCACTACATTATTTAATTGTCGTCACGGTGAAAATACTTGATCTACTATACTATACACTATTACATAGATAAGATAAATTCTTGGGTAAATCATTTGCATAATTCAGAAAAGAACAATTTCTCTTCTAAGGGAGAGACAGAAATTCCACACACACATATTTCAAAGTTAAATAGCCTATCAGCTGTTTGCTGGAATGTAGGCCACCCTCTTTATTTAGTAAACAAAGGTAGGGTAAGTGTGTCCGTGAGAATGGGGGTTTACGCTCACGTATTGTTCTCTACACAATGCCACCGATTACATCCTTAACAGGTCATAACTGGAGAAGCCAGTTCGCACGCATAGGGTGAATCTCATTCAACAACGCACGCCTTCAACTTGCACGTGTATTATGGTTATAACAGTTTGACTTTATTAATTCTTGTACTTTCCCCAATTAAATTAATTATTTATTTTGGTAACAATTTCAAGTTACGAAATTCTTTCCACGCAATTAACCGGGTCTACTTTACACAGGAGCATTATTATTATTTCTTTTTTTTTTATTAATTTTACCGTGACGACAGACATACACTAACATCTACTATGCAGGCTTATTCAAGAAACAACAGGTCTTAGATTGTCATAATATAAACCTGTTAAAGACTGAGCAGTTGACCAAGCATTACAATTCATGTACCTACTTGCATTTAGCTTCATACAATGATATTTCAAGTTATACTGACTATCATTTGCGTATCTTAAAACAAATTCTTTTTTTTTTTTTTTTTTTTTTTTTTTTTAATTAAAGTTACATCAATTACATTCCCTGAGTGCATAGATCAATAACTGAATGCCGTGACTTATCTAATTTACTAATAAATTAAGCAGAGTGGCGCAATTTTGTGACACTCTGTACACAATCTCTCTTACAAGGCAGCAACAACACAATACACAATTATTATTATTTACAGCTAATCAAAGCACAGCAAAGCAGAGTAAATTAGAGCAAAGCAGAGTGGCGCAATTTTGTGACGTATTGCCACGTTACAAATCCAGGGAACCCATCTTAACTGACACCTTCCAATTACATGGGCTGCCTACGTTGTAACGAACAGTTATTAAAGTCAAATTAATTGAACAAATTACTTAATACAACTACAAGGAAACAAGGGAAGGTATTTTACTGATTTATGCACTCATTTTCATGTGTAACAAGACGACTTCTCTTTATTAACAACAGTTACTAAAAGATCCCATGACATCATTAATTAAACTAACACCTTTAAATGCTTTTCATAAAACTTCGGGATCAAACTGATTATGTATTCTTATACCTAGGATCCGAGTTTACTTTAAGTATATTTATATTAAAGACTTCTAATTATTTTCAGTTCATCTAGACGCTTGCAAGACTTCTTTTACCATTTGAAGAATGGTATTATTACTTGAAGTGATAATAAATTACATTTACATTTAAGGCGTTACAACGTATGACAATTGAATCTTACAGTAAACTCTTAGATTGTCTCATTTTAATTTTAAATAAAATTAATCGTCTTTGAAAAGTATCTTTTTAATGTGAGTTGTGTATCAAATATGATTAACTCTCGATAGCCAAGCTATCGAGTCACCTTTACAAATGGGTCGTAGTAACCTCGTCCTGGGGTGTCTGTCTTGGGAATTCTAGGAGTCGTCGTCATCATCTGGGTCGGGTCTTCGGCAAGAATTAGGTCGGATGTTCACTGCGGAGATTGAAGTTCCTTTGGTGAAAGTAGGTGTAGATTCACGGAGGTCCTCGTCAGCGTCTTATGCATCGTATAGGCCTACGTGTATTTATGAAGTTTATGCAGATCACATCTTCAGGAGTGATGTTGTGATCGGATTTACCTCTTGAGGGGAGACGTCATCTTTGTAACGAGCAGAAAATTTAAAAAAAATTTTAAATTTTCACCTCGGCAGAGTACGTTCACACGAGGCAGTGTCAACGACTTATGGTGGAGCAATAAATAAGGAGTAATGAGAAGGTGTCAGTGAAGCGTTGCTGACTTGACAATAGAAACACATTAAGTTCAATCCAACTATAGAATTTGGTGGCGTATGATGACAGGGAAAGTTTCGTCCAGAATTATTGCTCTCCGCAGCTGTAACAAAGTAAGTAAGGACATTCACACCCGTACCGAGAATTGTAGCAGATGTTGACCATGTTACGTCAGTAGACGATAAACGACAAAAACGAGTGAGACTCCATACTACAATGAAACGGATGCGCTGCACCTTAAGAAACAATACTGGAAGATAGGCTGACAAAGACTAAAGTCATGTTACGCAGCTGGAGGTATCGTCTAATTGACAGACAAGAATTTACGAAGGGAAAGTTGGGGTGACTTCAACGACCAGCAGATGTTCGAAATTAGTAATAGCCAGAGAAAAGGGGTTAGAGCATAGAACAATACGCCAGGGAGACTGTAAGTACAGATAATGGGAATCTATAGAAACGCAGAGTTTACTCAGACAATAGGCTGATAGACAAGTGTTTAATAGCCGTAGTTTCTTCGAAGCGGGTCAACGATCGTCAGGGCAGAAATCGGGGAGACCTAAGGACCTATCAGAGGCCTTCAGCCAGCGAGAAATTTGATGGTGAGGGGTGTTTCCATAGCAACTGAAACGAAGAACCTATCGGAAGAACTATGACGTAGAATCTTGACATGGTAGGGCAGTATTTTCCAAGAAAATCAAAAACTGACCAATCTCGAAATGAAGTAGGCGTGAAGCGCGCCAGAGACAAAATTTTGAGTAGGGACGAATTAATAAAAACTATCTGCCCAAGACAGAGGGAGTCAGTGATACTCAATTTTTGAACAGTCTACACTCAATTTTTGAAACAGTTATACTAAAGCTTTACAGTCAGAATTTTCAGACAGTTTACATCCAAAATATCAAGTAGTTTAACTTCAAGTGCGAGAGACGGTATATCATAAACTTTCAATCGTTTACTCAAATCATTCGGAGTTAGTAGTTATTCAAAGTTCAGAAGAGTACATTAAACGGCGGAATGCTAACTCGAGTTCGGGAGTTAGATCGGTAACAAGTAACTTAAAAGACTTAACAATACATTCATATCGCGGTAGTGATACTTTACCGGTGTGCGCAGTAACGGACTTAGTGAAAATTACACCGTTACAGACAGCATCACTTAACGATATACAAATTATTTGAACTTAATATTATGTACGACACATTATCAACAACATAATGAACACGAAACATTAAACAAACTAATAAATTATATGAACGTTTAATGAAGCAGCGACAAATGGAACTAGACAGGTATATTGACTTTAAAACGAACTCACAGCATACACAGTAAGATGAAACATTGATTGAACACTGAACTTTAATTACTCACACATATACAAACGCCTACGCGAGTGATCGGAAGAATAAAGTGTTAAGTGGTTGTGATAAAGCAGCATCCGACGGAATGTGTCTACGAGCCATCTCCATCACCAGAACGAGACTTCGTCAACAACTAATGGATATTCAATAACCAAGTAACCATTACTATTAATTATTTCTAATTAATAACTTCTACTGACCTGGTTTCTTTCAAAGAATTCACACCTGAGAAAATGATTAAGAAAAGTAATGAATAAATCTGAATAAAGTAGTTAATGAACGTATAAACAAAAGCTTATTTGGGATTTAATGAACGCATTAAATAAGTAGAATATTGAATTGTAATATTATTTGATTTATATATGTATGTATGTTTCTTTGTTTTCAGCATATATTGAGACATGTATTTGTTTATTATTAAATATGTATGTATTTCAGGTACAGCGACGTAACCTATGTACTATTATAATATGTCATGAATGATAATTAAACTAGTATTTTAGTTGATCATAATATGCGTTCATTATTACCAATGCAACCCAAATATTAACCTATAGTTTGAAGGAATACAAATAGATTTTAAGAGTTTCTTGTGTTCAATTAAATAAATGAATCAATGACTACCATCTATTAAATGATATCACGTATGTGTTGATGAGCATAGATAGTCAGAGTCATCAATAAGATTCAATTATACACATACATGTAAGAGATCGATAAATTTTGTACTTAAGAGCAAACACAATAACAATATTAATTACCACAAGTGTGATTTTACATTTACTACACATTTACATAAATTCACATTTATAAATGGCGTCCAACTTAAGGGCTAGATACATTTGAGAAATTATTAAATTTACATATTAATAATTAACCCATTTATTGACATTTATAAATGGCGCTTCCAACGCGTAGCATAATAGAATTATAAATTATTCAATTTATATCTTGCTTAGCACTAGTTAAGTTTTTTGTTTTACTTAATTACATCTTCTTCTTAACACATCTTTATATTATTCATACATTACACAATGCTCTCCACGTTTAGCAGTGGTAGCTAATATTCTAAAGTTAAACAAAAAAACAAATACATTTTGGTGGAGCTCTCGCTCTTACGTCTGTACGGTGTGACGGCAACATAGCGACTCTTTCTCGATTGAACTGGCACATAACAACGGAGAGGGGCAAGTACTCCGCGACAATATAGTTCCTATTTTTATTTAAGTTAACATTCTTATTACCAAAAACCATACATTAATTATACATATATAATTTAAGTGAGTTATTTTAACTACTATTGGTGCCTTCAAATTTCTAATTATTAACATTATGATTTTTATATCTTCCTAAATTACAGACGACTCGGTAAACACGTTGAGTCCGGAATTAACAGGTCACCGCATGATAACTAGCAAAGGGTTAATTATGATAATAATAACTTTTTTACAATTCGACTTTTTTATTAGTGCTTCTGTTGATTTTCATTCACTTCTCATTCTCATTCTGATTTAGTACAGGGGCTTTAGGTTTAATAGTGCGATTTAAAAATACTTAATCGCTCGCAAACTTAATTTTTATTTATTTAAGATTACAGTTAGAATTAAATCGTCACATATTATGTAACTGAATGAGGAATTCAATAAAGAATGAGTAATCAAATGAGAACAACTAAAAGTAATTATATAAGGAAGAATTATAATAACTAAAACAATTAAACCATGAATAACAAATAAGTATTTTACAGATGCACGAAAATTAAAAACAGGAATTAGCTTTGTAAACGTAGTAAATAACTTTACAAACAGACATAATAAAGGAATAGACTGGACTCTGGCTTTGACATACTAATTACCCAATAGATTAGGGAAGTGATTTTGTATATTTTATTATAATATTGTAAATAATAATGTTGTAATATGTAAGTAAAATATCGGTATGGTATACATGACTTCCATATTCTAAGATTTATATTTAAAATCATTTTCGAAATGAAATATTACCATAGAAACTACTTCTTTCTACTTACTGCTTCAGCCTTAACCACAGTACTGTGGTCACTAACGTATACCACCTCACGTTATCGCACTCGATTTTCACTGATGATGGAAGTCGATGGCATTGCCGAAACGTCTGGTTTTGTAGAAAACATTGGACTACGGCCAAATATCCCGGGAAGGAATTTTAACAAAAACTACTTATTTGTTGCCGATAACGTTGTACACATATATATAAAAAATATGCATAAAATTAATGGCTTGTATAAGTTAATGATTGATCTCCATTAAGTAGTGCTCCAGTTTCCAAAGTTTTAATATTATGATGTCCGTAATTAAAACATCAGAGCAGGTTTAGTGTGTATGAGGGTACACCGTGGACAAAAATTTTCAACATTTTCTATTGAGCGTTGCTTAGAGTAAAGCTGCGAATCTACAGTGTACGTTTCACAGAACAAACACGCTGAAAAGTAGGAGCGCTCCGAAGTCACTCATGGACCCTCAGGATCTTGCAGAGGGTTCATTCCCTAAAGACGAAAAGTCTGTCTATGAATCGTTCCTCTGTAAACACGTGCAGTTACATTGCCCAGCGATCCACAGGAAGCAAATTGATGTCCATTTTTTCGGCCTGCACGCGTTATGTTGGTGTGGGTTTCGGCACTTTCCATTTAAAAAGCGTGCAAATGTAAGAAAATAAACATGAGTGAGGCCAGAAATAACGTGAAGTGTGTGTGTGTGTGTGTGTGTGTGTGTGTGACTTACCTGCCTTTTTATTGCTGTAGGCATAATAATAAAATGGAAACGTAAACATTACATAAATGAGATATGCTTACCTGCCACCAACGATATATTATTTTATACATGGAGGAGTTCAGTGACATACACACGTACAGAAGAATTAAGATATTAACTCATACATAATTTACATTAAAATGAAAAAATTATAATTTTATTGCCTGGCAACAAAATTATTTTATTTTTAACAATTACCATTGTTTCAAAAAGTTTAAATGAATTTTCAAGTACTTTACTGTTGTTAAAACGTAAAACGTTGCCGGTAAACTACCCCTTTCCCTTAACTGATCTTCACCAAAATCGAAAGTCCTTGAGACCTCTACAATTCAGGGACGTATGCGAAACATTATTTGATTCTGTTTGAATTTGCGGCTGTTATCGTTTGCCATAAAAAATACCCTTGTTAAAAAAAGTTGCAGGTAAACTACCCCTTTCCCTTAACCGATCTTCACCAAAAACAATAGGCCTTGAGAACTCTACAATTTAGGGCTGTATGCAAATAATCTTTTGATTCTGTTTGAATTTGCGGCTGTTATCGTTTGCCATAGGAAATACTCTTGTTAAAACATAAAACGTTACAGGTAAACTACCCCTTTCCCTTAACCGATCTTCACCAAAAACAATAGGTCTTGAGAACTCTATAATTTAGGGCTGTATGCGAAAATTAAACAATTATTTAATTCTGTTTGAATTTGCGGCTGTTATCGTTTGCCAAAAAAAAATTTCCCTTGATAAAAAAAAACCGTTGCTGGTAAACTACCCCTTTCCCTCAACCGATCTTCACCAAAAACAATAGGTCCTGAGTACTCTACAAATCAGGGATGTATGCAAAAAATTATTTGATTCTGTTTGAATTTGCGGCAGTTATCGTTTGCCATAGAAAAAAAATCTACACACAGACACACAGACACACAGACAGACAGGTAGACACACAGACACTTTTCGGAAAACGACTTTTTTTCATGTTTTGAGTGTAGTACAATCAGAATCTGCAATAATCTCGAACACGATTTTTTTTGCCATCACCATACTTCCATTTCCTTAAGGAATATGGAAGTAAAAAAGCGTGCAAATGTAAGAAAATAAACATGAATGAGGCCAGAGATAACGCGAATTTTGTGTGTGTGTGTGTGTGTCTTCCCTGCCTTTGTATTGCGGTAGTCATAATAATAAAATGGAAACGTAAACATTACATAACTGAGATATGCTTGCCTGCCACGAACGATATATTTTCACTCATACATGATTTACGTTAAAATGAAAAAATTATAATTTTATTGCCTGGCAACAAATTTATTTTATTTTTAACAATTACCATTGATTGAACAGTTTAAATGAATTTTCAAGTACTTTACTGTTGTTAAAACGTAAAAGGTTGCAGGTAAAATACCCCTTCCCCTTAACCGATCTTCACCAAAATCAAAGAGCCTTGAGTTCTCTACAATTCAGGGACGTATGCAAAAAATTATTTGGTTTTGTTTGAATATGCGGCAGTTATCGTTCGTCATAGAAAAAATTAACCTTGTTAAAACATAAAACGTTGCTGGTAAACTACCCCTTTCCCTTAACCGATCTTCACCAAAAAACAATAGTTCTTGAGAACTCTACAAATCAGAGCTGTATGCAAAAAATTATTTGATTCTGTTTGAATTTGCGGCTGTTATCGTTTGCCATAGAAAATACCCTTGTTAAAACATAAAACGTTGCTGGTAAACTACCCCTTTCCCTTAACCGATCTTCACCAAAAACAATAGGTCTTGAGAACTCTACAATTCAGGGACGTATGCAAAAAATTATTTGGTTTTGTTTGAATATGCGGCAGTTATCGTTCGTCATAGAAAAAATTAACCTTGTTAAAACATAAAACGTTGCTGGTAAACTACCCCTTTCCCTTAACCGATCTTCACCAAAAAACAATAGTTCTTGAGAACTCTACAAATCAGAGCTGTATGCAAAAAATTATTTGATTCTGTTTGAATTTGCGGCTGTTATCGTTTGCCATAGAAAATACCCTTGTTAAAACATAAAACGTTGCAGGTAAACTACCCCTTTCCCTCAACCGATCTTCACCAAAAACAATAGGTCGTGAGTACTCTACAAATCAGAGCTGTATGCAAAAAATTATTTGATTCTGTTTGAATTTGCGGCTGTTATCGTTTGCCATAAAAAAAATCTATAGACACACAGACACATAGACAGGCAGGCAGACAGACAGACAGACAGACAGACACACAGACACTTTTCGAAAAATGACTTTTTTCATGTTTTGAGTGTAGTAGAATCTGAATCTGCAATAATCTCGAACACGATTTTTTTTGCCATCACCATACTTCCATTTCCTTAAGGAATATGGAAATAAAAATGTATTTAGAGTTAAGCAAAATCATTTGTATAACACAAGCCTAAAAGACAAGCTAGGTCTTTAACCTAAGACTGGATTTGTAGGTAGCTCATATATAGTGTTATGGTAAAGACAAGATAATTATTTTCATAATTGTGTTTATTCAAAAAACATACAAGGTGAGATAAGTGAATAGAAAAGTGATAAATATAATAATGAAACAGTGCAAATGGCACAGTGTAAACAATGATAAAAATATAAAGTGTTATGAACCTAGTATGGCCAAAAGGTGAGAATGGCATGTATTTTATATAAAGTGACCATATAACAATAAAATCAACTTCATTAGTGTGAGTGACAATATAAAATTAAGTGAAATAGAAACATAAACGGGATTATGTAAAAATAATCAGGAAAAGTAAGGTTATATTAAAAACTTGTATTTACTGGAGGCGGATAAAACAGCCCTGAGACCGAAAAATACACCAAACAAACCAAGACCTCTTATAAATGAATCAAAAGCTGGTTTTACAAGGAAGAACTTTTTTTTTCTAGTGTAGGTGTTCAATGCAAAAAGAACAAATTAAACCAGTTGCCAATCCAAACAATATTAGAGAAGAAAATTATAGTAAAAAGACAAGAAAAGTTATAGGAGATATCAGTAAAATAACGACCAATATATATTCGACCAACCTGAAGAAGGAAAGCTGAAAATAATATCCTTAAATGGAGTACTACGTCTTTGAATTTGGTGAGACCGTTTTAATACTAAAGCCATCTTGACAACTATCAACGTTTTACACAACACTTCAATACAAACTAAATAACGAACACATTTAGTACGACTACATTTTCAAACAATCTATGAGTTACAAAGTGAGTGACACAAACTTATTTTCAACAAACAAAAGTGTAGAACTCATATGATTTTGATTAAACATTCAGTAGTGTGTACACAACTCAAGGAACATGTCGTCCCTTGCTTTATTTAACTGTTACTGAAAGGGGACAGCAGGGCGCCATGTTGAGAATTCATGAACTACGAGCTATATAATAGACAATTTTTTTAATTATTTTTTTTTCTCTTGTCAATTGTATTACTAATGTCTAATTATTAATTATTTTAATTGTTTTATTAGTTTTATATTTGTAATGTGTAATATTAAGTTTTTACAATCAGAATGATCACTGTTGCACACCACTATATAAAAATTATATTATTTTATATAGTGGTGTGCAACAGTGATCATTCTGATTGTGATTTCAACCACTAACACAAATTTCTTCATTAAACGTCTATTAAGTTTCTAAAATTATCTGAATTGATTTCTTTTTGGATAAGAACTCACATCCAAACAATCATACACAAACAACAATTAATTACTACACATTAAAAGTTTTTTTCTTCATGTATGTTATTAACGTAAAACTTGTTGTATGAATTTAAAATTTTTACTGAAGACGATTGTTAATTTGGTTATAACCCTGAGATAAAATTTTTTTTCATGCGTCCGAGAGCTAGATGGAGCAGGAACCTTAAAAAAGGAAAATTTGTTATTAATTAATAGAAGAAAAGAAAATTATTATAATAAGAGAATTAAGGTATAAAAATTGAATGATTCAGAGCAGCAAAAGAAGTGTGTTCTCATTTCTAAATAAACATTATTAAATATACAACTCAGAATATTGCTGAGACTAATTGAGCATTTATACTCATTTACAATAAGAGTAGAAATCTAACATATTTGGCTCACCAACTCGGGGGATAGGAAAAGGAGAGTAAAATAAATAGAGCAGTATTGAATAACATTATAATTTACATTGCTAGTTGCCGATTGTACAAATGAAAAAGAAATAATGTCGAGGAGAGGAACTTCGTGCAGGAGAACCAAAAGAACTGACGCAGAAATGGACATGGAAGAAAAGAAAGCCCAACCAGCACCTGAAGTGGAGGTGATAGCAAGTGATCCACAAGAAAACCAACCAGACAGACCAGCACAAACAGAGAATGTAAGCCTACAGGAAATGATGAGGGTTATGTTTGAAGAATTAAGCCAGAAAATGGGAGACACCAATAAATAAATAGAAAAAATAAAAGAAAATAACAATAAATCCAGTGAAACATTAAATAAAACATGGAAACGTTAAAAGAAGATAACCGACAATTAAGAAAGGAGATAGAAGATAACCACAAGAGAACAGAAACTAATAATCAACAGTTGAAGGAAGAATTAAGTAAGAAGATGGAAATATTGAAAGAGGATAATAAGCAATTGCAAGAAACACTAAGTAAGAAAATAGAAGATAACAATGAAAAAATGGGTAAGGAGATAGAAGAAAAAATGACAGAAATCAGAAGGGAAATGAAAAATCAGATGGAGGAGAATAATAAGAACTTAAGACAACAAATTTCAAAGACTAACGAGAAGTGGAAACAGACAAATCAGGAACTACAGGAAGTTAAGGATGACGTCCACATACGAATAAATAATGTAGAAGAAGATAATATAATTAGAATAGAATCGTTGCAGAAGGAAACCCAAGAAGACGTAGAAAGAGTACAAGCAAGGATAGGAGAAAGAATTGAAGACATTAATGCAAACATAAATAGTGTAAAAGGTCAAGTAATTAATAATAAAGAGAAAATAGAAGAGATTCATCAACGTGAATTAGTAAACATCAGAGAAGAGCTAAAGATGATTAGGAGTAGGCCGTTTAGTGTCTCTAATGTACAACCTACCGATAATAGAGAAGTAATTAACTTCAAGAACTATAAGAAACGCAAATAAAATTAAAGAAATTTCCCCGAAACCGAAACATCGAAGCATGATAATGTTTTTAGGCTTTTGAAACGTATAATGTGCATATAACAAATATTTACTATATAACAAATATATTTACTATATAACAAACATTATCATGTTAAAACGACAGAGACCGAAGATTTCTAGACTGTGGGGAATCGAAAGTGTGGAAGCGTTACATTTTTCAATGACGTTACATTTTTGTGGAATGACCCCCAGCCTAAAAACATTATCATGTTAAAACCCAATGGAGTTCCTGGAAAGAATAGAAGAAAATATCGCCAGGCACCGAGAAACAAGGTGGACATCTATTAGGAGCATGTTAGATGAGCACTTCAAGGACATGACTGATAACTGGTGGGCTGGAACCAGACACGACATTCATGATTATCAGGAATTTAAAACACTATTCAAGGCCAAATACTGGTCGGAATCTACCCAGAATATAGTTAGAGATAACATCATTAATGGCAAATATGATCCGCATAGAGGGCAATCACCGACAGCATATTTCCTAGGTAAGGTATGTTTAGCCAGGAATTTGGAGCCTAAAATACCGGAAGAATGTTTGGTTACTAAATTATCTTACCACTACGGAGAAGGAATTGCAAGAGCAAGACTTTGCGGGCAAATCAAGACCATACAAGCCATGGCAGCCTTATTGGAAAACTATGAACATGAGAACTATTACCGCCGAAGCCGGCAAAGAAATGATAACTATATTGGAAGTAGTAACCATAATAATAATAACAATAATGTTAATAATAATAATAATAATAATAATAATAATAATAATAATAATAATAATAATAACAACAATAATAATAATAATGAAATCGTAATAGTAATATTAATAACAATAACAACCGGCAGAATCATGGTGATAATAATAATAGTAATCGAACTTACCGAATTAGAGTAAACCATATACGAACCAATAATAGAGAAACTAACAGAGATCTAGAAGACAGTACTATCAAAGACGCAGAAGCTGCGACAATAATTACGGACATCAAAATTACAACAGAGACAACAATAATGAGAATAATTATTATCACAGAAACGGTATGAGAAGAAGCAGGAATGTCGAAGACAGTAGAAGGATGAATGACTATGAAGCATTAAATAACAATCAAGAAGAGAGACAGGAGTCACATGTCAATAACCAACCCAATCAGCAGGAACATAGAACCAATGAAGAATGTCACAATTTAAACGAGAGGCGACAGTGAAAACCCATAATGGCCCATCACTGAACCAATCTTTTGGGCACCGACTGAGACAAAACTATAATACATCAGACAAGACGATAACGATCATAAAAAACAATTATTTAAAAAATATCAGAGATGACTTACTGGAGGAGGAGTCTGCCAACACCACAAATCGCAGTAATGAAATTACTTACATAACAGCTGAGATAAATGGAATTCCAAATAAGATAATGATTGATACTGGTGCAAATGTATCGCTGATAGATAGCACGTAATTAGACAGAATTCAGAAGGAACGTAGAAAAATCTTACCCACTTTACCTGGAACAATGTCATATTGGTTGGAGCTACAGGACGCCAAAATAAGTCAGTGAGAAAGCAAGTTTTGTTAGACCTAAGAGGCAATGGTGTAATCATCCCCATGATATTCTTGGTAGCACACGGTCTACCTTTCAATTTTACTAATGGGATGTGATATGTTGAGACAATATTCAGCAATAATTGACCTGAGCAGAGAGAAGGTGTCTCTGACCTCAGATGGTATAGTATGGACGGCTGAGTTAATTGGAAGCCAATGTGCCCCTCAGAATCGAGCCAGCTATCATGTTCGGGAAGATGATTATTGCAGGTATTATACACCAGAAGAAGGAATCAAATATCAGGACGACAATAATGAATTATGGCGTTGTAAATTGGAAGAGATCAAATAATTTCAACAAGAAAAGACGGGAGTAAAGCTGAGTGAAAAAACAGGTAGAAAAACTAATATCAGTCTATAATAAATATCGGCATATTTTTTCAGATGCACCCGGTAAAGTCAAAGGTTATCAATGTTATTTAAAATTCAGAGAACCCGTTGAATTCCATAAGAAATCTTACCCCATCGCTTATTCATTAAAGGAAGCAGTAAGGACAGAAATTAATAGAATGATGGCAGATGACATTATTGAGTACAGTAATTGTCCATACACTAATCCTATAGTAGCAATCCCTAAGAAGAATGGGAAGGTACGACTTTGTCTTAACGCTAGGGAAATTAACAAAATGATCATTAATGACCGGACGTCTCCCGGAGTAATTGAGGAAATATTGAAAAAATTTCATGGAACTAAATTCATTACCACTTGGGATACAGTGTGCGGATATTGGCAAGTAGAACTGCACCCTGATGGTCGTAAATATATGGCATTTATTGTTGACGGGAGAAACTATCAATTCAAAAGACTACCCTTTGGACTTATCTATTCCGTAGCCATATTTGTTAAATGCATGGACCAAATAAATACTAGGTCAAGAAGCATTACAATTCACAACCTACTAATTACTTCATCAAATTGGGACGAACATTGCAATAGAGTTGAGCATGTGCTACAAAAGCTATCTGACAATAATATCACTCTGAAACTTGACAAATCTAAATTTATCGCAGATAAAATCCAATTTTTAGGCTTTATTTTATCAGAATCCGGTATCTCTCCATCACCAAAGTAAATGCAATTCAGCAGTTTCCTACACCCAAGAATAGAAGACAATTGCAATCATTTCTTGGAATATGCAATTACTAGGTAAATTTCAACGATTATTCAGAATTAACGGCGAAATTCCAACATCAGTTATCATCAAAAGACAAATGGACATGGGTATATGAACAAGATATAATATTGCAATTAATTACAGACAAATTTTTAGAGTCCGTTATGTTACACCATCCTGATTTTAGTAAACATTTCTATTTAAACTGTGACGCTACTGATGTAAGTCTTGGAGCGGAATTGTATCAGGATGATGAAGAAGGAATCCACATGGTTATTAGTTTTGCCAGTAGGGTACTGAACAGCTGCGAACGAAACTACAACGTCACCGAAAAGGAGTTACTGAGTGTGGTATTTGAGTGCAATAAGTTCAGAACGTACATTTTAAGATACCCAATAACGGTCAGGTCTGACCATAAATCAATATCATTTCTAAAAACGTGTAAATTAAGCCATGGTAGGTTAACCAGATGGGTAATAGCATTACAGGAGTATAATATAAATTGCGAATATATACCAGGAAAGAAAAATATCGCAGCCGACGGACTATCTCGAATTAACTTAGAAAACCAGACTTTTGAAAGAGAAAAAAGAAGAAATAGCAAAGATATACCATATAATAAAGAATAGATCTGATTTAGAGAACTTTGTTAGAGAAATTAAACAACAACAAAAGACGGATGCAAAATTAATTAAAATCAGACAAAGATTAACTGAGCAAGATGACAATATAGTACAATTTTACTGTATACATGATGACGACATATTATTTGTAAAAACTAAATTCAGCCAGAAGAATTGGAAATTAATAATACCCAGAACCATTGAAAAAGTGTTAACCTTGGACTACCACGTTCGATATGGTCACATGGGAGCACTAAAGGTAATCAAAGCGTTGGAAGAACATGAGTACATTAAAGAGTCCGAAGCTGTATCCAAAACTTGTCATATTTGCCAATTAGTAAAATGTAACAATGAGAAAAAAGAAGGAATAATGATACCCATAACATCAAAACATAAATTAGAAAAAGTATTCCTGGATATATGCGGACCACTTCCTCGCAGTGGAGGACGACGCAGATATAAATTTATCATAATAATATTCGATCGTTTTACAAAATTTACAAAATTATACCCAATTACTCGCGGAACCACCAATAAGATAATTGATGTAATCATTAATCAGTACATACCAGAACTAGGAACACCGAAATCTATTATTGTTGACCACGGTACGCAATTCAAAGGGAGAAGGTGGAAAAATACCCTATTAAACCACGGAAGTTTACCATCCGTATTCCATTATTACCACAGAACCCTCAGTTTACCATCCAAGTAGCAATCCAGCTGAGAGAGTACTAAGGGAGGCTGGAAGAATACTTAGAACGTAGTGCTTTGACCAACAAACAAAATGGAGTGAGTACCTGTCAGCAGCAGAAAGTTTTCTAAATTTGGCATATCACCAGTCAATAGAAACTACCCCATACACAGTCATGTATGAAAAACAGCTACCCCGAGAAATTAAAGAAATGATCAATTTTCCTGAAAAACTTGATTACAAGTTTGATACTGTAAGATTTTATAACAAAATAATCGAAAAAACAGTAAAGAAAAACAATAAATACAAAAAAAAAAAAAAACAGAACGTCATAAAATATCAAGTAGGAGAGAAGATGTTACTTAGGAATGGAGAATTACTAGAATTTAGGAATTACTAGAATTTACTAGGAATATTTAATTTTTGGAATATTACTGGGAATAGAATTTAATCATCAAAATTTATAGTAAAACTAATCAAATAGATAAATACTATGTAACTGAATGAGGAATGCAATAAAGAATGAGTAATAAAATGAGAACAACTAAAAATAATTACATAATGAAGAATTATAATAACTAAAAGAATAAACCATGAATAAAAAATAAGTATTTTACAGATGCATGAAAATTAAAAACAGGAATTAGCTTTGTAAACAAACATAGTAAATAACTTTACAAACAGACATAATAAAGGACTATACTGGACTATGTCTTTGACATACTAATTACCCAATAGGTTAGGGAAGTGATTTGTATATTTTATTATAATACAGTAAATAATAATGTTGTAGTATGTAAGTAAAAAATGTATTTAGAGTTAAGCAAAAGCATTTGTATAACACAAGCCTAAAAGTCAAGCTAGGTCTTTAACCTAAGACTGGATTTGTAATTAGCTCATATATAGTGTTATGGTAAAGACAAGGTAATTATTTTCATAATTGTGTTTACTCGAAAAACATACAAGGTGAGATAAGTGAATAGAAAAGTGATAAATAATAATAATGAAACAGTGGAAATGACACAGTGTAAACAATGATAAAAATATAAAGTGTTATGAACCTAGTATGGCCAAAAGGTGAGAATGGCATGTATTTTATATAAAGTGACCATATAACAATAAAATCAACTTCATTAGTGTGAGTGACAATATAAAATTAAGTGAAATAGAAACATAAACGGGATTATGTAAAAATAATCAGGAAAAGTAAGGTTATATTAAAAACTTGTATTTACTGGAGGCGGATAAAACAGCCCTGAGACCGAAAAATACACCAAACAAACCAAGACCTCTTATAAATGAATCAAAAGCTGGTTTTACAAGGAAGAACTTTTTTTTTCTAGTGTAGGCGTTCAATGCAAAAAGAACAAATTAAACCAGTTGCCAATCCAAACAATATTAGAGAAGAAAATTATAGTAAAAAGACAAGAAAAGTTATAGGAGATATCAGTAAAATAACGACCAATATATATTCGACCAACCTGAAGAAGGAAAGCTGAAAATAATATCCTTAAATGGAGTACTACGTCTTTGAATTTGGTGAGACCGTTTTAATACTAAAGCCATCTTGACAACTATCAACGTTTTACACAACACTTCAATACAAACTAAATAACGAACACATTTAGTACGACTACATTTTCAAACAATCTATGAGTTACAAAGTGAGTGACACAAACTTATTTTCAACAAACAAAAGTGTAGAACTCATATGATTTTGATTAAACATTCAGTAGTGTGTACACAACTCAAGGAACATGTCGTCCCTTGCTTTATTTAACTGTTACTGAAAGGGGACAGCAGCGCGCCATGTTGAGAATTCATGAACTACGAGCTATATAATAGACAATTTTTTTAATTATTTTTTTTTCTCTTGTCAATTGTATTACTAATGTCTAATTATTAATTATTTTAATTGTTTTATTAGTTTTATATTTGTAATGTGTAATATTAAGTTTTTAAAATTATCTGAATTGATTTCTTTTTGGATAAGAACTCACATCCAAACAATCACACACAAACAACAATTAATTACTACACATTAAAAGTTTTTTTCTTCATGTATGTTATTAACGTAAAACTTGTTGTATGAATTTGTAATTTTACTGAAGACGATTGTTAATTTGGTTATAACCCTGAGATAAAATTTTTTTTCATGCGTCCGAGAGCTAGATGGAGCAGGAACCTTAAAAAAGGAAAATTTGTTATTAATTAATAGAAGAAAAGAAAATTATTATAATAAGAGAATTAAGGAATAAAAATTGAATGATTCAGAGCAGCAAAAGAAGTGTGTTCTCATTTCTAAATAAACATTATTAAACATACAACTCAGTATATTGCTGAGACTAATTGAGCATTTATACTCATTTACAATAAGAGTACAAATTTAACAATATTAACATCATACGAAGAGAATAATTTTCAACTATATCTAAAACTATAAGTTTCAAACTATAACTGCCAATGTACAACGGAAAGCCTAATGAGAAATAAATAACTGAGTGATATTATGAAGCGCGCGCGCGCGCGCACACACACACACACACACACACACAGTACGTAACAGGCAAATTATATTTAAAACTCATTCTTTTGAGATAACCAGATAATCTTATATACATTCTTCAGTCAAGCGTTTGTGAGGACCGGTCAAAAATATAACACAAATTTTAACTTATTTGTGTCGACGTTTCGACAATGTTTATTGTCATCATCAGGACCTGTGTATGAATAAAAAAGAAATGTCAGACACAACAGAACAATTATTTGGGTAAACGTGTTCATGTATGTGAGTGTGTGTGCGTGCGTATGTATGTATCATTGTATATGTGAAGGAGTTGAGACAGTTATATTTTTGACTGATCCTCAAAAAACCCTTCACTGAAAAATTCATTAATTGACCGTAACTACGAATTTAAGGACTTATATACATTACAAACACAACACGTCTGATATTTCGTCTGCATAACTAAGTGATGAAACTGAACTTTTAAACCGTTTAGGCTTACGTTATTGAGTGACATTAACAGTGTTATTTAAAATGGTACAATTTAAAATATTACCATACAAAATAAACATTCACAGTCAAACTGTAATTGGAAAGAATTTTCGGCTTAGCGTCGTTTTTTGTCGTCGGCCATTTCATCTAGTGTTCCTAAGATGGAGGATTAGTACAGATCGATTACAAAATGGCGGCTCTGCCTGGGTGCTTTTAAAATACTTTTGAATAAACTGAACTTTAATAATTTGCTATAGTAATTTAAACAAACATAAAAATTAATCGAATTGTAGTGCTCATTGTAATTTTTTTTTGTATTATGTATGCTAGTTGCCCTAAGGTTGAGAAACTATTGTGCATGCTTTAAAATAAAAAAACGAATTATTAATTGAGCATTTTGTCTTATTTCAGTCAACAGTAGTACCAATAGTAGCATAATATTTACTCAGTTATCGACAATAGATTACAGCATTATGGCTACTAAAACATTAATGTTCGTATCCTGTTTTTCGTACTGTTCCGAATTAAATTAAAAAAAGAAAAACACACACACACACACACACACACATATGTAGCTAAAACAGTTATAACAACAAAAGTTATTTGTTTTGAGCAGTACAGTGAGTTTCTCAGAAGGGATTACATACCGAGTTTTAACATAATCTGTTTCGGGCCTTTGTTGAACATATTTTATAATAAATAAATTAAATAATAAAAAAACTTTAAGTAATTAATTAATAAACTTGAATTGTTATAATTACAAGGTAAATTCAATTTGATAGGCATAACTTGTCTATAGAACTTAAGGGGACCTTATCTAAAATTCGAGGAATGGGTTGAAGAGGTCTTGTCTGATTTTAGGGGGGTATGGTGATTAGGGGGTTATAGGTGTCGCACCCGGTTAGAAGAGCAGCTACACGGTTGTTAAGGGCAACTGTGTGTGTGTGTGTGTGTGTGTGTGTGTGTGTGTGTTTTCCAAAATGTTTCTGTTCTTACTTTTATAAGGCAATTATTCACTTAAAAAGTATAAGAGTGATTCAGTTTTCAGAACATTTCATTCTTACATTAACTTAATAACTTATTTAATACTGCACTTTTACATCCATCACACACATTCAAAACACAAAATGCGATCATATTTACGCTCAGAGGGTAGGCTCCAAAGAGACATGTGTAACACACAAAGAGTAATGTGTATCAGAAAAACGAAAAACAGAAAATAAGACCTATTCAGTCTACCTAGATGGACACCTTACCCTATCTACATGGCCACTAATTGATCTTTCGTTACAAAATAAAAAAGAAATTAATATGTCAGTGTCAGGTAAACTCTTTTTAAAAATATCAGTGTTGCCTAAATTTAATTTAGGCATAATATACCTAACGCTTTAAAGAAATAAATACAAATACATTCTGTGCTGAGTCAAAAGATTCAGCGCTAGTTCAGTCATTTTATTGGCAGTACGAAAGTTAAGGACAGTACAAAAATTAAAGTAATAATGAGTGCTGCTCCCTACCCGCGGATAGGAGAAACTACCGTTTTCGATTTTACACTGTTTGGTCGGTGTTGCCGTCTGCTGAGTTTTTGCAGCAGTTAAAAACAACGGTGCTGCGTCCTGGTGAGATTTTCCTTACAAACGAACAACGAACGGAAATTTCTGTTAAGGCCTTGTCTCAACATCGAAGTCTAACTGATGGCTGCGTGGTAAATTCCTTCGGTGGAGAGAAGTGTGAATTCCAGCTTCAACTTCTTATAACTATGGTGAGATAGTTTCTTAAACGACTGCTGGTTCGCCGAACAGAGACAAGTCCTGCTACATGACTGAAAGAATGACATCTTAAAAGCTCCACACTCGACACCGAAGAGAATAAGACCACAACAACATGCCAATCATAAGATCGCCACGTTACAAATAAGAGATCATCCTTCTGGGCACATAAGCAGGTGAAAAACAACCATTTATAATTAACACGTAGAATCAACATGGCACCAGTTATACATAATCATCAGTTTTTACCTTTCAAGATAAACATTCATTTGGATCCCCAATTGATGGGACAGTTTAGTGTGAACACTAAGAATTAATTGTAAAATTTCAATATATGGATAGTAAATTGTCAGTTCAGAGACTGACATGTCTACAACACAGCATCCAACTTAGATTTCCACTCATTTCTTTATAGGACTTTCGCTACAGAATTAAAGTCAGTTTTGTCATTAGTAATTTTCTCAAGTTTAATTTACTATGCATAAAAACATATATTTTCTCTTAATTTAAAATATCAGTTTATTTCATTGTATAAAAAGATTACTGGGGAGGTAGGCGAAATTTTAAATAGTTTCAACCAAGCTATGCATGTCGAAACACTTTTCAACTTGTTTGTCGAGACTTTGTCGAAACTTGTTTGTTGAAACAAGCCGAAAGTTGAAGGAACATGTCCGTCTCTGACCTAAGTATATTTTTTATAAGGTGCTAATATTGTGCAATTTTTCTCTTTTCATTAATTGGCCCTATTTTAGTCTATATAAATTCTTTATATTAATCATGGTAACTGGGGGGCGTTAATTATTTTAAACAATTTTTATTTCTCACCGTAATTAAGTAATTAAACACTTAGCCACTTAGGCACTTCTTTTGAATTTTTATTAGGTCCGGGGGACATTTGTATGCAATACATTATGATACACATGAAGTGCATTTAACCCACACCATGTGGGTACCATTATAAATGTAAATTTCTTATCCTAATTCGGATTTATTATTAGAATTTATATACACCAGAAGGGTAATATAAAAAAAGGGCGTGGCAAGAGACCTTTATGTATTTTGTATACTATTGTATAATGTAATTTGTCTTGTGGAACATGTATGTCTGTATATTTCTGTGTACATTTTGGGGGATATATATATATATATATAAATATTATGCATTACTGTACTTTTGGTGGGATATGGGGATTTATTATTCAGGGTTTTTTTTTTTACAACAGAAAGTTAACACATGTAGTCATGTGGATATATCCTTTTCATTTTCTTTTTAAGGGAGGTATTCTATCTCAATAATCGTGGCTGATCATTTCTTTAAGGAAATTAATTATTTTATTTAACAAGTATAGGAAGTGTCACCTTTAAAGTTCATTTAATTGGTTGAGTAATTATTTTAATTATTAATAGTAACTGGGAATGAAATCATTTATCTTCATTAATTTATATACTGCATTTTAAAAGGAACACATGATATAAATTTTATATTTTAATAAATAGTTTAATGGGAGTTTTATTTTGAGGTTAATGTTTATTTTAAATTTTCAATTCATTGATGGTGACATAGCAATTATTTTCGTGGATTCAGTTAATATTATTCAGGTGGCCTTGTTGAGAGGGTATACTTCTTTATTTAACCATTTAAAGGGGAATTATAAATCACTGTTGTATTTATTTGTTCATTATATTTTTATTATGAGATAGAATAATAAAATGGGATTGTTAATTATTTAATTCTTGAGTTTTCATTGCAAGTCCCGTCTCACTGGATCCAGCGCAATTTTTAGCTTCTCTAGGCCTTAGCCTAGTTTTAATTAACTTGTAACCCCTCTTTACAAAAAGAAATATTCTTTTGTTTTAACTACTCAAGATGAAGTAGGGGTTTCATTTGGTAGCAGAGCGTGGTTACGATGAGGGTCCTGTGGGTGTGACGGGGCTTGCAAACTTAGGAAATATTTTGGAACTTTCACAATGTTAAGTTCAAATAGAACTTAGAAAAATTTTAAAGGCCCTATATCCCAAGTTGAAAATATTTCTTGTTAGTTTTATGGTTTGAAATATATGTACATGTACTTGCCCGCCTTGCATAGTGAATAGTGCCACGTGGTGGGAAATTTTAGAAGGGGAAATCCCTGGGCAAGACTTATCGCAGTCGGTGCTTGGTTAGTTTGAGTTTACCTTGCCCATGTTTGGGGAGGTGTTGCCGTTTTTTTTTTTTTTTTGTGATTATGCGGTATGGCCCGATCGGCAGTCGGTTTCTTCCGATAAATGGTAGCCGGAGGTAACCTAAGAAATTGTTAAAATAAATTTTCGTTGGTCGGTATTTTGTTTTCGTGTTGTGTGTGTTGTGTGTGTGTCGCGTTCCTTTTGTCTGGTGTGATCGAGTGTGAGCAGTTCAGGTAGTGGGCTAGTTCTCGCATCGGTAGGTGGACCCGCAGTCTACTCTTTGGAAGAACAGTACTTGGGTTTTTCAGATTCTGGTTATTTAGAATAAGTTTTAAATTTTATGTTAAGTGTGCCGACCGCGAAGTGAGGATGACTTCAATAAATCCTGAGTTGTTTGTAAGGGAGGAAATTGAGTTCGAGCTCCGGGCCCGGGGTAAAGAAACCCGAGGCAATGTCCAAACCTTACGGCGGCTGCTCCGTGAAGCGCTGGCCGCGGGTGATGCGCTCTCCAGGGTCACTATCACTGACCCCGAGAGTGAGTGGGAACGGTGTACGGAAAAATGGGGTGAGCTGCAGGAGTTGGCTCAATCCGTCGAAAGTTTGGAGGAGGGACCGGGATGCTCTCTCGTTGTCCGGCGGATCCGGCAACGTATGCAGCACTTGATTCATCGGCTGCAGAATTTACTGGCACAAGTCAGTGAACCGCCACCATATAATATAACAGAGATTATACAGGAGATTACCTCGACCCTCCAAGGGTCACCACCGGTAAGAGCATCCACCCCAATTCCGGTTGTTGAGGAGTCCGTGATCTCAGCGGTGAACACTTCTTCATACAGAGAAGTAGAGCCTGTACGGACTGGTTCGGGGGCGGCAATGTACAACCACCTGCCCAACCCACTTGCCAATATTATTCAACAACTGCCAGTCGTGGACGGACTGGAAGCAGACAAACTACTACCTTTTTTCAAGATAGTCTTTGAATTGAAGGACTATCCGGGTATGCTGGAGCGAACGGTGCTCGAACTCATCTTCCCCTACTGTCGCGGTACTATGGCTGACAGGGTGGCGGAGGTAATGCGACGCAAGGAAGGTGTGGATGAGTTCCACCGGGTGGTGCTGAGGGCGTTCGTACCCAGTAGACTGATGGAGCAATTGCGCCATCGGCATTTTTATAAAGTACAGGCACGGGGCGAAACATTGGCCCAGTACGTGCTGCGGATGCGCCAGGTAGCTCGTATTCTGGGAATGGGCATGTCGGAGGAAGAGGTAGTCCAACACATCCTCGACGGCGTCTCTGCCGACGACCGTCTGCGACTAGTTTTTGCACAGCGGCCGCAGTGGTTTACCGACCTGGAGCGACTCTGCGTTATGACGGAGACCATGCAGATGACCGACCAGGCGAGCGGAAACAGTAGACGAGCCGAACCAAGACCTCAGACATCGGAAGGGGCCAGAGAGCCTACCTTCCCCCGACAGGCCCAGCCAGCTCGAAATCGTCAGCAAACAAATTCAAATTCTGTGATTTGTTATAATTGTAACCGCCCGGGACACGTGGCGAGAAATTGTATGCGAGGGCGCGCGCGACCAGCACCACCTATGTCTAGACCAGCGCCAAAAAACTAAGTAGACAGGGGAAGATATTTCGGAGGATGTCTTCCCCCCGCTTTAATTCTGTTCAACTTCCGTCGACCTCCAGGCAGTCGTTAAAAGCCCAATCTGCAAATATCAAGGTCCAGTCCGCTACCTCGCAACAACTTTCTGTATGCCCCTTTCTGTCGCTCGAGGTAAAGGGGGGTCAGCTCAGAGCCTTAGTTGACTCCGGTTCAGCCCGATCCATCATTTCATCTCGGGTACATGCGGACCTTGAACGACAGGGTTTAATTAAAAGGTCAGAAAAGTCATCTGCTATATGCTGGACGGCATCCCGGGAAATCTTGCCTATCTCCCGGGTTACTTCCTTTAAGATCAAAATCGATGGGTTTTCTTGGGTGTGGTCTTTTCTGGTTTCTCCTGCTCTGGGAGTGGATTGTATCATTGGTGCCGATTTTATCGCAAAAAGTGGTCTCGTGCTGGACATCCAAGCGCACCAATGTTTTTTTAAATTTAATCGGGAGGTTTTAATTCCGTTCCTTGGGTACCAGGGCGCTAAGCCGGGTATCCAAGAAGTAGCTTGTCCCGATTCTGCACGAGACCATCTCACTCCATCCCAGCAGACGGCCTTAGATCTTTTGTGTGAGGAATTTCCCGAGGTGTTAACTCCTACTTTGGGACTCACACACCTGCTGGAATATAAAATCAGTCTTACAGATTCAAAAATAGTGAGGTCACACCCTTACAAGTTTGCCCCTCCAAAGATGACCATTCTGCGAGAGAAGGTTCAAGAATTATTGGACCAAGGGGTGATTGAACCTTCTCATTCCAGCTATGCCAGTCCAGCATTTTTAGTGCCAAAGCCTGGTGGCAAACAAAGAATGGTTATTGATTACAGGAAGTTGAACGCCAATATCGAGGTGGATTCTGTTCCCCTCCCGGATTTACATTCGGCCTTTGATTGGTTCAGTGGGGCCAGATTTTATACCATTATCGATCTGAACGCGGCCTATCATCAGATACCTCTTGCCAAAGAAAGTAAACCATACACAGCTTTTTGTGTACCCTGGAATTTGTACCAGTACACAAGGGTTCCCATGGGTTTGGCTGTGGGGGCCCAGACACTTACTCGCCTTCTTGACACTGTCTTTCACGACGTCAAATTCCGTTTCGTCTATAATTATCTTGACGATCTGTTGGTGTATAGTGAGACTTTCGAAGATCATCTGCGGCATTTAAGAGAGGTGTTGGGTCGTTTAAGAGAGGCTGGCCTCACTGTCAATCCCGAAAAGGTTCGTTTCGCCCAAGAGAGTATTTCTTTCTTGGGCCATTTAATTTCATACAAGGGCGTGACGGTAGACCCAGAGAGGACACAAGGCATCCGTGACTTTCCTCCGCCAAGGGATGCGAAAGGCATAGCGAGATTCGTCGGTATGATAAATTTGTATCGGCGTTTCATACCGAATATCGCTGAAATTGCCGCTCCCTTGAATGAACTGAGGAAGAAGGGGGCAAAGTTTTCATGGGGGGAAAACCAACAGAAGGCTTTTGTTACCTTAAAGGAAGCCATCATTTCCCCACCGGTGTTGCGGATGCCCGACTTTTCAAAACCGTTCATTTTGCAGACGGACGCGAGTTCGGTTGCGCTCGGAGCGGTCCTTTCCCAGGTTATTGACGACGCTAGGCAGCCTGTG
Organism: Magicicada septendecula; assembly: GCA_034769895.1. Taxonomy (NCBI): domain Eukaryota; kingdom Metazoa; phylum Arthropoda; class Insecta; order Hemiptera; family Cicadidae; genus Magicicada; species Magicicada septendecula. Next base: position 246,272,095 of record CM068371.1, on the reverse strand, counting down.
GCTTTTATCTCACGCACGTTGACCCAGCAAGAACGTAAATCATCCGTTTATGAGCTAGAGTGTTTAGCTGTTGTATACGCTCTAGATAAGTTCAGGCGTTTCCTGGAACATGCTGAGTTCCTGCTCGAGACCGACAATCAGGCTCTCTCATGGCTTCTAGCTCATCCCCGGCAACTGGGTAAAATTGGTAGATGGGTGGTGAAAATCTCATCCTTTAAGTTCACCGTGCAACACATCAGGGGATCCCAGAATGTGGTTGCAGATGCCTTATCCCGTATGTTTTCCCAACCCAATGATGCCCAAGCTGAGCAACCCTGTTCCGTTCTTCTCGATTTTCCATTAGCCTTCACTGATGTGTTACCCCATCAGTTAAACGACGAAGTGCTGGGTCAAGTCATCCAAAATATTAAGCAGGGTAACGTACAGGCCCCTTATTTCTTGTCCAAGGGAGTCCTTTGTTGTCGAGAAAGAAAAGGACGAGCACCTAAAATCGTGCTGCCTAGCAAATTAGTGCCCATGGTCTTCAGTTATTACCATGATTCCCCAATCGGAGGCCACAAGGGAATTTCGAAGACCATTTCCAGTATTAGGAAACATTTTATCTGGAAGGGCATGGATAGAGACATCGCGACGAGAGTAAAAAACTGTCATCTGTGTGGCTTGAGCAAGCCTGCCCAGAACACCAAACTAGGGTTGTTATCTTCTGAGGTGGCGAGCAGACCAATGGAAAAGTTATTTATTGACTACGTGGGGCCGTTCCCCCGTAGCAAGTCAGGTAATGCTTACCTGCTTGTTTGTGTGGTTGCTTTTTCAAAGTTCGCCTGGCTACTGCCCTTACGGCAGGCAACCGCTCGTTTGACCATCAACGCTTTACAGAACCACGTTTTTCAGCATTTCGGTCTTCCGACCATCATTGGCTCGGACAATGGCCCGCAATTTATTTCAAACGAATTCAGGCGTATGTGTTTCGCCAGTGGCATCAAACACGTAACCACTTCCCCTTATTACCCACAACCGTCCCATGCGGAGAGATTCAATCGGAATCTCCGGTCCGCCTTGATTGCTTATCACGCTGAGCAACAAACAACCTGGGATCAGAATCTGAAGTGGTTACAATTAGCCTTCAACACGGCCAGACACGACAGTCATCAGGCCGTGCCCTTTGAAATTTTGTTTGGATTCTCGCCCGCACTCCCGTTGACCAACCTATGGGATATTGAAGATCTTCTGCCGCGGGAGCCCAATAATAAAACTGCGGAGAGATGGAAAATGGCTCGGAAGAATTTGCTGCGAGCGCACTAGCGGGTCCGTCGGCGTTATAATCAGGGGCGTATTCCAAACCCCTTCCGGATTGGTGACTGGGTCTATTGCCAAAGCCACCCACTCAGCTCTGCCGTCGACAAACGTGCTGCGAAGCTATGCTACCGTTGGTCGGGGCCATACCGAATCATAGGATTTACGTCACCGGTGACGGCCCGGCTGGGCGTACCGGGAGACAAACAAAAGTTGATGACAAGCCACATTTCCAAACTTAAACGTTGTCGGGGGCTATCCAAAACGTTCGAAGGGGGATAGTCCCCGTAAAGATAGGACGGAGGTCCATGTTAAATGTGGAAGTCGTGTTCAGGCGAATGGGGCGAGCCTCAGGAGATCGGAAGATCCATACGTACGTATCTTTCTTTTGTCTTTAGCTGTCTCTCTCTCTCGGGCTGTATGTGGACTCTGATCAGGTCAGCATGCAGCACTCGCACACTTACATAATACATATCTTCTTTCGTCTCTTTCATTTTCCCTTTTTGATTTCTGTTCTCCTGAGAGCAAGCTCAGCTGAGCCAACCCAACCACGACGTCCACTGGTATCTTTTGGGGAGAGGTACACTGCAGGGTACCCTCCTTGCCTTTAACGTTGGGGCAACTATGTTGCCCTTTTGGGGTGAGGGTATGCTGAGTCAAAAGATTCAGCGCTAGTTCAGTCATTTTATTGGCAGTACGAAAGTTAAGGACAGTACAAAAATTAAAGTAATAATGAGTGCTGCTCCCTACCCGCGGATAGGAGAAACTACCGTTTTCGATTTTACACTGTTTGGTCGGTGTTGCCGTCTGCTGAGTTTTTGCAGCAGTTAAAAACAACGGTGCTGCGTCCTGGTGAGATTTTCCTTACAAACGAACAACGAACGGAAATTTCTGTTAAGGCCTTGTCTCAACATCGAAGTCTAACTGATGGCTGCGTGGTAAATTCCTTCGGTGGAGAGAAGTGTGAATTCCAGCTTCAACTTCTTATAACTATGGTGAGATAGTTTCTTAAACGACTGCGGGTTCGCCGAACAGAGACAAGTCCTGCTACATGACTGAAAGAATGACATCTTAAAAGCTCCACACTCGACACCGAAGAGAATAAGACCACAACAACATGCCAATCATAAGATCGCCACGTTACAAATAAGAGATCATCCTTCTGGGCACATAAGCAGGTGAAAAACAACCATTTATAATTAACACGTAGAATCAACATGGCACCAGTTATACATAATCATCAGTTTTTAACTTTCAAGATAAACATTCATTTGGATCCCCAATTGATGGGACAGTTTAGTGTGAACACTAAGAATTAATTGTAAAATTTCAATATATGGATAGTAAATTGTCAGTTCAGAGACTGACATGTCTACAACACAGCATCCAACTTAGATTTCCACTCATTTCTTTATAGGACTTTCGCTACGGATTTAAAGTCAGTTTTGTCATTAGTAATTTTCTCAAGTTTAATTTACTATGCATAAAAACATATATTTTCTCTTAATTTAAAATATCAGTTTATTTCATTGTATAAAAAGATTACTGGGGAGGTAGGCGAAATTTTAAATAGTTTCAACCAAGCTATGCATGTCGAAACACTTTTCAACTTGTTTGTCGAGACTTTGTCGAGACTTGTTTGTTGAAACAAGCCGAAAGTTGAAGGAACACGTCCGTCTCTGACCTAAGTATATTTTTTATAAGGTGCTAATATTGTGCAATTTTTCTCTTTTCATTAATTGGCCCTATTTTAGTCTATATAAATTCTTTATATTAATCATGGTAACTGGGGGGGCGTTAATTATTTTAAACAATTTTTATTTCTCACCGTAATTAAGTAATTAAACACTTAGCCACTTAGGCACTTCTTTTGAATTTTTATTAGGTCCGGGGGACATTTGTATGCAATACATTATGATACACATGAAGTGCAATTAACCCACACCATGTGGGTACCGTTATAAATGTAAATTTCTTATCCTAATTCGGATTTATTATTAGAATTTATATACACCAGAAGGGTAATATAAAAAAAGGGCGTGGCAAGAGACCTTTATGTATTTTGTATACTATTGTATAATGTAATTTGTCTTGTGGAACATGTATGTCTGTATATTTCTGTGTACATTTTGGGGGATATATATATATATATATATATATTGCAACGAATCACAGGATCATGATAGGCGGGGCAAGTTCATATATTACACAGACAATGGACATTCATATTATATTGTTAGATGGTTAAGTTTGGTTGTTATCAATTGTATTTAGTAAGGTTAAGGGTTTAGTTTAGAAAAACTGTGCATTATTATTTATGGTTATTCATGTACTGTGTTAGTGGAAATGTGCGCGCGTGCGCGAGTGGGAAACGTTCCCGGGCGGTGCGTGAAGTATTATCGTTGTTTTGATATTAGCTGAACTGAGACATGTGTATCGCTACAATCCCTATACCTGTCGGACTATTGTTTACGTTCATGTATATTATTAGTATGTACGCAGCATGCATGAGATACGAGTAGTCTGATTACCGCTATGCATGCTGTTACAAAGTAAATGCACTCTACTGCATGAAAAGTGCATGGTCACTTTACTAACCATGTGACTTCCATCCACCAATAGAATGCTGACTGGTGGTTGGAAATTTTCTTAAGCCTGTCGTTACACAGGCAGTTCTTCTACGCCATCTACCGCGAACGGAACGTGCACTCCTTGTACAAGATTCTACCGCTTGCAAGGTGTTGTAAAAACTATTCGTCGTTAGTGAAACGGGAAGACTCAGAACTGTGTGTGTAGTACATTTGCACACATCAGTGTTTTAACGCATTGTGCGAAAAATTACAAGCAGTTCTTCACTGCTGCTTCCGCGAACGGTACATACAATCCTTGTACAAGACTCTACCGCTTGCAAGGATCTGTTAAGACTTTTCGGGGATAGTAACGCGTGTGATGCATAACAATTGATTTTATATCTTTACACACGATATTAATATTGTAGTATTACGTGTGTAAGAAGTGAGTGTAACTGTATCACTGTGCGAGATTTTCCGCAGTGACAGTATCATTAATTGTTACGCAATAGTTCCATCAAGACGTTTCCGTGCTAGTGCAAGATTTCCTCATAGGGTGGTCTGCTGATCGCGGTAGACCTTGGTATTCGCGAGAACACTTGAAGAAGCCGGAGAGGTATAAGCTCAATATACCGTTATTAGATTAAACTCACTGTCACCTGAGATATTACTTGGTCTTAAACTCTATATAAGTTTTGCGAGTAATAAAATCCGTAGTACCGTTGTGTGTGCGAAGTGTCGGATTCATCGTGGGAATTGCAGGACATCAACCCAGCTGTTGCAGGACATCAGCCCAGCTGTTATAGGACACCAGCCCAGCTGTTATAGGACCAGCCCAGCTGTTACAGGACGCCAGCCCAGCTGTAAACGTTTCTGGTGAAACGTCTGTCATTTGTAAGCCACACCTGACGAACCAACTATACCGCAAAGACCGGCCTTTCTCTTCATCAACATCATCGTGGGAGTCTTCTTATGTAACGTATCACGTCTTGCGTATGAACATTATTTAACATTTTAAAAGAAAGACTCTATATCAAACATTACATTCTGTACATTTCAAATATACCATATAAACTATAACTTGTGTTTGTACAATAAATAATCTTAAACCCTCCAATATAGACTTGTAATTTGAAATACACATACTATCATATCCTATGCGCCAATAGTTTAGTAATTTGTGTTGTCGCAATATATATATATAAATATTATGCATTACTGTACTTTTGGTGGGATATAGGGATTTATTATTCAGGGTTTTTTTTTTACAACAGAAAGTTAACACATGTAGTCATGTGGATATATCCTTTTCATTTTCTTTTTAAGGGAGGTATTCTATCTCAATAATCGTGGCTGATCATTTCTTTAAGGAAATTAATTATTTTATTTAACAAGTATAGGAAGTGTCACCTTTAAAGTTCATTTAATTGGTTGAGTAATTATTTTAATTATTAATAGTAACTGGGAATGAAATCATTTATCTTCATTAATTTATATACTGCATTTTAAAAGGAACACATGATATAAATTTTATATTTTAATAAATAGTTTAATGGGAGTTTTATTTTGAGGTTAATGTTTATTTTAAATTTTCAATTCATTGATGGTGACATAGCAATTATTTTCGTGGATTCAGTTAATATTATTCAGGTGGCCTTGTTGAGAGGGTATACTTCTTTATTTAACCATTTAAAGGGGAATTATAAATCACTGTTGTATTTATTTGTTCATTATATTTTTATTATGAGATAGAATAATAAAATGGGATTGTTAATTATTTAATTCTTGAGTTTTCATTGCAAGTCCCGTCTCACTGGATCCAGCGCAATTTTTAGCTTCTCTAGGCCTTAGCCTAGTTTTAATTAACTTGTAACCCCTCTTTACAAAAAGAAATATTCTTTTTGTTTTAACTACTCAAGATGAAGTAGGGGTTTCAATTCCCAAGAAAATACAATTGATTACTTGGAGTCCATCTGCCTACTGAAAGTCTGCTATGTGTGTAGGATACAACAAAGGAAACAACAATTAATATGAATCAAGCTGTTACTGTAGAGTGTATGTTGAGAATATATGCATGTTTTTTTGTTGGAAATTTGCTATCTGTGTGGAAGAATGTTTTAAGAAATATCACAGACAAAGATATTTTTAGCTTTTATTTTTGCGTAATACTTTTCTATTTATTGTTTGTGAATAAACATTTGTTCTTTGATTGCTTAATGAATTTACATTTACTTCAGCAGCCCAATATCAACCATTTGCAATCATTTACATTCTAAACAGAGTCAGATGTGGTACGGTGGTGGCCAGTCTTCTGTGCCATGTAATTTCTGTGATAATGAAACTCAGGGTTTGTGCGAGCGAATTATTTCACACACACACACACACACACACACACACACACACACACACACACACACACACACACACACACACACACACACACACACACACACACACACACACACACACACACACACACACACACACACACACACACACACACACACACACACACACACACACACACACACACACACACACACACACACACACACACACACACACACACACACACACACACACAAGCACACATGATGGGCTTAAAGATAGAAAAAATTAAACTATACTTAGTTATTAAACTAATCTATTAATTAAACTACGGACTTATTATTAAGATTATACTAAAACCAAGTGTAAATGCAGTTGCTGTTTGTAAAATTCTGAAATATTTAAAACTTTTAAATGTTTTTCTATTGTATTTCTGTCATGAGTTTTCAAATTGTACGGCTGTGTAATATTTCTGTTGTCGACAAGCCATGTAGCAGGGACAGTTTTAACTTTTGACTGGGTGTGAATGGGCCTTCAGATAACAATATCGTGTTAAAATGCCAATGGAAAAATATTTTCAGTTGTGTACTTTTATTAAAATATCCCATATAGTTTAGGCCTATTATTAACTTAAGTTATCGGTTAAATATAATTAATATAATTATTAAATTATATTATATTAAATTAAAGTACACAGTTTTATTAAAGATTTCAGAATTTCTTTTATATTCACATAACCGAAATTAAAAACAAGAAAACAGATTTTAGTAATCAATTTATAAATAAATACAGACGGATATACGGATAAATAAATACGTAAGAACAGAACAATTAGAATCTTGTCGATGTTTTAGCATAAAAAAACTAAATATTGTAGTTTAGAATCAACGTGGTTTTTATAGTTTGATCTATATTAGGATTATTTTGTGAACTATCACCTCACGTAAGACTCCAGCCGACTGTATCACACTTCAAGCATTATTTTTTTAGTCCAATTTTTCTTCCTTTTAATATTTTATGTAAAAAGTAAGGCTCCGAAATTTATTGTAAAGAACAATTAATAAGGCTGAAAAATTTCTTTTTTCCGTGTTACAGCGTACCGTTCGGTTGGGACCGCCTCCGCATGTCGCGGGTTGGCATATTCAGTCAAAGTGTGATTTACCATCAACGGTAAATATAATTTTTACTGTTATAGTGACAGCGTAGAGTATCACTTAGAGATTGAAATATAATTTAAGATTATCGATTACACCATTTCATAAGACATAGCCTATATCATAAAAGTTATGTACATTGTAAGTGTTACCTCCTCTCTTTCTCTCCCTCTCTCTCTCCCAACAAATTGAAAACTCATTCAGCGACACTTATGTGCTTGTTTTTATCAACAACCTTGTATAAGTAATAAAACCTTGTTATATTTTTTAGTCCGTTTAGCGTAGTACAGAGAGTATAAGGGAGGGGCGTAAGTACTCATGGTAATTACAGGAACCACTCGAATACAATCAAGTTTTAAGATAAATAAAGTTAAAGCAACAAGTGACTCCGACTGATATTTATAGTCGGATGGAAAAGTACAGCTTGTAGTCGTAAATGGAGATGCTCTTTATTGCGAACGTGAACTGCATAATTACGTTTGCAGATACACACTCACTGTATGGTGTATATTTCGGGCGCCACGTGTGATATTCCTGCTACGAGCAATAAAAGTGTACACCCACTCTACAACCGGAAGATTGTTGACATTTCAGCTTTGTGTGTTTCGTAAAGACATAATGGGTTATGCAGATTATTCATTTTGAGACATGACGAATTGGAGTGTACGAGTATTTTTGTCTGACTTTACTGACCGCCTGATAGAAAAACCAAACACATTAGGGCAACTGAATAATTCTGACGATTTTGCTCTTTATTGTCAGCAGTAGTTCATAAGCAATGTAACACACACACACACACACACACACACACACACACACACACACACACACACACACACACACACACACACACACACACACACACACACACACACACACACACACACACACACACACACACACACACACACACACACACACACACACACACACACACACACACACACACACACACACACACACACACACACACACACACACACACACACACACACACACACACACACACACACACACACACACACACACACACACGTGAATACGAACATACACAACGTATGAATAAACATTTACAGAACGGGCAATAAGTTCCTTGACATTTGACGTTATTCTTTATTTATTAATGACCGTGATGGAAGGGTTTGTGAAGTTCGCTCATTGACAAGAGTCAATTTTCGAATAATTATGTTGAAGTTTAAATAACATTTATTGCCATCATCAGATTGCATTTTCTGCAAACAAGAATTGGACGATGTGAATTACACGTTTTTCACATGTGATAGATGTAAAGAAGAGAGGCAATCACTGGAAAATGTAGTGGGACAGATCTCACCTGAAAATATTATCGGAATAATGCTGGAGAGCGAACATTATTGGGAGCAGGTAGCAGCTTACATAGAGAAGGTACTAAGGCAAAAGAAGGGAGCCGAAGATGATCTTAGTAGGGCAGCTGACAGAATAGCAGGAAACAGGTAACGTGGACCCGCTGAAGGGTTAAAACAGATGTACGTCCACAGGACGAAGTACAAATGGCACCACCTTGAAGTATTGCGAAAGTTGAGAAGTTGAGTCCCAAGGTGGATCCATGCCGTGGACAACAGGGTTTGTGGTTTTGGTGTGTGCGAATCCCACATACCGTAGGAGTGCGGACCCTCCTGCGGCGAACATAAGTTTTCCACAGTCTCCCTCGTAAAAAAAAAAAAAAAAAAAAATATATATATATATATATATATATATATATATATATATTACTATAATACTTATAACTATTTTACCTCAAGATGTATTTTTTCTTTAGGGACATGTTTCGGGAGATCCTGTTCTCCCATCTTCAACCTTCGCCATCTTGCTTCTGGTGCAGTATTTGTGTGTTGGCTTCTGGATGTTATTATGGTGGTTTGTTGGTCTTTGGTCCTTCAATGTTGCATTATTGTGTGTGGTTGTGGTATCTGTTTTTGTATTTTGTGTATTTTCGATGTTGAGTGCTTTGAATATTGTGTCATGTTTTGTATTGATTTGTATTTGTTCTGGTATTAATTTGTTTTGTGTTTTATGTTTGTAAATCTGTAAATTTTCCCAAATGTTCATTATGGTGCCTTTGTGTGGTATATGTTTTATTAGTGTTACATTGGTTATGTCTGGGAATTCATGTCCTGTGTTTATTGCATGTGTGGCTAAATTGGATTTATATATGTTTGGTTTTTTGTATGCATTTAGGTGTTCAAAATAACGTTTTTTCAGCTGTTTTTTTGTTTGTCCTATATAACATTTATTGCAATCTTGGCATTCAATTTTGTATATACCGTTGGTTGTCGTATTATCTTTGTTGTGTGAGTTATTTATATTTTGCAATTTATTTTTATTAGTTTTGTATGCTATTTTTATATCTGTGTTTTTAAATAGTTTTGTTAGTTTTGACATTTTATAATTTATATATGTGAATGTGGCCCATTTTTTGTTGTTGTTATTATTTATGTGTTGTTCAGTTTGATTAATTCTTAATTGTTCAGTTTTTATTTTGTATTTGATTTTATTTTCTATTTTGATCATAGTATTTTTATTGTATCCATTTGCATAACCAATTTGGTGTATTATATTTCTTTCTTTGTCAGTTTCTTGTTTGTTTAGGGGTATTTTGTACATTCTGTTAAATAACGAATAAAATGCTGCCATTTTATGTTGTGGTGGGTGGTCAGAATGGTTAGGTATAATGATGTTAGTGGAAGTTGGTTTTCTATATATTGCATATTGTATGTGTTTGTTGTATCTTGTGATGGTTATGTCTAAATAGTTGATTTTGTTATGTTTTTCTTTTTCTTCTGTGAATTGTATTTTGGGATGTATGTTATTGATTTGTTTCAGTATGTTCTCTGCATTTGTGTTTTTGTTATTTGATACATATAGTCCATCATCTACATATCTTATCCATATGCCATCTGGGTCATGTGTTTTTATGATATTTTGTATTTTGGTGTCTATATGTTGTAGGAATATTTCTGCTATTATGCTTGATAATGGTGATCCCATTGCTAAACCTTCTTTCTGTTGATAAATTTTGCTATTAAATTCAAAGTAATTTTGTTTTAGTATTAGTTGGAGACTATTTTTTATTTCGGTTATATATTGTTTGTTTTCATTTTGTTCTATAAGTTTGTTTATTATTATGTCAATTGTTTCTTCTACTGGGATATTAGTGTACATGTTTGTTATGTCATATGATGTGAAAAATGTATTTTCATTTATATTTATTATTTTTAGTTTGTCTATTAATTCGTATGTATTTTTTATGTTATGATGGTTATTTGTTAGTTGGTTATTTTTTAGTTTTTGTGCTATTATTCTTGCTATTTTGTATGTAGGAGCTTTTTTGAAATTGATTAATGGACGTATTGGGTTGTTTAATTTGTGTATTTTTATTAGGCTGTTCATTTTAGGTGGTTCTGGATTATTGTTTATATATATGTCTATGTTTTTATTGTTGAAAATGTTTTTATTTGTTTTTATTAGTTTTATTGTTTGTTTAAGATAGTTTTCTGTTGGGTTTTTATCTAGTTGTACGCATTTATTATTGTTGATGAAGTCTTCGGTTTTTTTGATGTAGTCTGTTTTATCAATGATTACTGTTGCTTGACTTTTGTCTGCTTTAGTTATTATTAAATTATTGTTCTTTACTTTATTTTTAATTTCTTTTATTGTTTTATTGTTTTTCTTTTGTTTATCTTTGTTTTTCATTTCGCTAGTGATTATTTTTTTAATTATATGTGCTGCTTCTGTTCTTTTTTCTTCTTGTATATTGTCTTTTATTAGGTTAATGGCAAATTCTGTTTCTACTATTAAATTTTCTAGATTTTTGTTTGCATTTTGGGTTATGTTAGTTTTTGACATATTGTTTAAATATTCTGTTTCTTTTTTGTTAAATTCTGTATTGCTGAGGTTAATGGTTCGAGGGTAAAATGTGTGTTTATTTTTGTTTTTTTGTTCTTGATTTTTGTTTTGTTGTTTTAATGTGTTAAGTTTTTTGTTGATTGTATAAGTCTTTTTGTTTTTCTCAAATCTTATTTTATTTTCTATGTTATTGTATTTATTGTTCCAAGTGATTGGATGTAATAAATTTGTTAGCTCTAAGTGTAGTTTGTATATGTCTAGTGTTATGCTATTTTTCTTACTGTATAATTGATTAATTTCTTTTTGTATCCATAGCCTTTGTGCTTGTTTTATAGTTTTTTGTGCAGTCATATTTTTGTTGTTTGTGTTTATGTTGATGTATTTAGGTGTTAAATTATGTTTTTGGCATTGTCTATTGAAGTATATGTTTATGTTTGTGTTCATTAGTTGTTTTTTTCGTGTTTGGAATTTGTTTAACAATTTGGTAATGTGGTTATATGGAATTGTGGTTATGTTGTTTGTGTACATGTTAATGTATATTTATGTGAGAGATGATTTGTTATCTGTTATTTGGTAGTTGATTTCACTTATTTGCTATTCACTTCACTATTTTTTCTTCACTATACACTTTTGTTTTTGCTTTGTTTTATAACCTCACTTTTCGTTTTTTCACTGTAGGCTTATTTACCTTGTATGGTTATATTATTTCATTCACTTTCTGCTACAGTCCGTTTCTTGATGTATATAATACTATAATACTTATAACTATTTTACCTCAAGATGTATTTTTTCTTTAGGGACATGTTTCGGGAGATCCTGTTCTCCCATCTTCAACCTTCGCCATCTTGCTTCTGGTGCAGTATTTGTGTGTTGGCTTCTGGATGTTATTATGGTGGTTTGTTGGTCTTTGGTCCTTCAATGTTGCATTATTGTGTGTGGTTGTGGTATCTGTTTTTGTATTTTGTGTATTTTCGATGTTGAGTGCTTTGAATATTGTGTCATGTTTTGTATTGATTTGTATTTGTTCTGGTATTAATTTGTTTTGTGTTTTATGTTTGTAAATCTGTAAATTTTCCCAAATGTTCATTATGGTGCCTTTGTGTGGTATATGTTTTATTAGTGTTACATTGGTTATGTCTGGGAATTCATGTCCTGTGTTTATTGCATGTGTGGCTAAATTGGATTTATATATGTTTGGTTTTTTGTATGCATTTAGGTGTTCAAAATAACGTTTTTTCAGCTGTTTTTTTGTTTGTCCTATATAACATTTATTGCAATCTTGGCATTCAATTTTGTATATACCGTTGGTTGTCGTATTATCTTTGTTGTGTGAGTTATTTATATTTTGCAATTTATTTTTATTAGTTTTGTATGCTATTTTTATATCTGTGTTTTTAAATAGTTTTGTTAGTTTTGACATTTTATAATTTATATATGTGAATGTGGCCCATTTTTTGTTGTTGTTATTATTTATGTGTTGTTCAGTTTGATTAATTCTTAATTGTTCAGTTTTTATTTTGTATTTGATTTTATTTTCTATTTTGATCATAGTATTTTTATTGTATCCATTTGCATAACCAATTTGGTGTATTATATTTCTTTCTTTGTCAGTTTCTTGTTTGTTTAGGGGTATTTTGTACATTCTGTTAAATAACGAATAAAATGCTGCCATTTTATGTTGTGGTGGGTGGTCAGAATGGTTAGGTATAATGATGTTAGTGGAAGTTGGTTTTCTATATATTGCATATTGTATGTGTTTGTTGTATCTTGTGATGGTTATGTCTAAATAGTTGATTTTGTTATGTTTTTCTTTTTCTTCTGTGAATTGTATTTTGGGATGTATGTTATTGATTTGTTTCAGTATGTTCTCTGCATTTGTGTTTTTGTTATTTGATACATATAGTCCATCATCTACATATCTTATCCATATGCCATCTGGGTCATGTGTTTTTATGATATTTTGTATTTTGGTGTCTATATGTTGTAGGAATATTTCTGCTATTATGCTTGATAATGGTGATCCCATTGCTAAACCTTCTTTCTGTTGATTTTTGCTATTAAATTCAAAGTAATTTTGTTTTAGTATTAGTTGGAGACTATTTTTTATTTCGGTTATATATTGTTTGTTTTCATTTTGTTCTATAAGTTTGTTTATTATTATGTCAATTGTTTCTTCTACTGGGATATTAGTGTACATGTTTGTTATGTCATATGATGTGAAAAATGTATTTTCTTTATATTTATTATTTTTAGTTTGTCTATTAATTCGTATGTATTTTTTATGTTATGATGGTTATTTGTTAGTTGGTTATTTTTTAGTTTTTGTGCTATTATTCTTGCTATTTTGTATGTAGGAGCTTTTTTGAAATTGATTAATGGACGTATTGGGTTGTTTAATTTGTGTATTTTTATTAGGCTGTTCATTTTAGGTGGTTCTGGATTATTGTTTATATATATGTCTATGTTTTTATTGTTGAAAATGTTTTTATTTGTTTTTATTAGTTTTATTGTTTGTTTAAGATAGTTTTCTGTTGGGTTTTTATCTAGTTGTACGCATTTATTATTGTTGATGAAGTCTTCGGTTTTTTTGATGTAGTCTGTTTTATCAATGATTACTGTTGCTTGACTTTTGTCTGCTTTAGTTATTATTAAATTATTGTTCTTTACTTTATTTTTAATTTCTTTTATTGTTTTATTGTTTTTCTTTTGTTTATCTTTGTTTTTCATTTCGCTAGTGATTATTTTTTTAATTATATGTGCTGCTTCTGTTCTTTTTTCTTCTTGTATATTGTCTTTTATTAGGTTAATGGCAAATTCTGTTTCTACTATTAAATTTTCTAGATTTTTGTTTGCATTTTGGGTTATGTTAGTTTTTGACATATTGTTTAAATATTCTGTTTCTTTTTTGTTAAATTCTGTATTGCTGAGGTTAATGGTTCGAGGGTAAAATGTGTGTTTATTTTTGTTTTTTTGTTCTTGATTTTTGTTTTGTTGTTTTAATGTGTTAAGTTTTTTGTTGATTGTATAAGTCTTTTTGTTTTTCTCAAATCTTATTTTATTTTCTATGTTATTGTATTTATTGTTCCAAGTGATTGGATGTAATAAATTTGTTAGCTCTAAGTGTAGTTTGTATATGTCTAGTGTTATGCTATTTTTCTTACTGTATAATTGATTAATTTCTTTTTGTATCCATAGCCTTTGTGCTTGTTTTATAGTTTTTTGTGCAGTCATATTTTTGTTGTTTGTGTTTATGTTGATGTATTTAGGTGTTAAATTATGTTTTTGGCATTGTCTATTGAAGTATATGTTTATGTTTGTGTTCATTAGTTGTTTTTTTCGTGTTTGGAATTTGTTTAACAATTTGGTAATGTGGTTATATGGAATTGTGGTTATGTTGTTTGTGTACATGTTAATGTATATTTATGTGAGAGATGATTTGTTATCTGTTATTTGGTAGTTGATTTCACTTATTTGCTATTCACTTCACTATTTTTTCTTCACTATACACTTTTGTTTTTGCTTTGTTTTATAACCTCACTTTTCGTTTTTTCACTGTAGGCTTATTTACCTTGTATGGTTATATTATTTCATTCACTTTCTGCTACAGTCCGTTTCTTGATGTATATAATACTATAATACTTATAACTATTTTACCTCAAGATGTATTTTTTCTTTAGGGACATGTTTCGGGAGATCCTGTTCTCCCATCTTCAACCTTCGCCATCTTGCTTCTGGTGCAGTATTTGTGTGTTGGCTTCTGGATGTTATTATGGTGGTTTGTTGGTCTTTGGTCCTTCAATGTTGCATTATTGTGTGTGGTTGTGGTATCTGTTTTTGTATTTTGTGTATTTTCGATGTTGAGTGCTTTGAATATTGTGTCATGTTTTGTATTGATTCGTATTTGTTCTGGTATTAATTTGTTTTGTGTTTTATGTTTGTAAATCTGTAAATTTTCCCAAATGTTCATTATGGTGCCTTTGTGTGGTATATGTTTTATTAGTGTTACATTGGTTATGTCTGGGAATTCATGTCCTGTGTTTATTGCATGTGTGGCTAAATTGGATTTATATATGTTTGGTTTTTTGTATGCATTTAGGTGTTCAAAATAACGTTTTTTCAGCTGTTTTTTTGTTTGTCCTATATAACATTTATTGCAATCTTGGCATTCAATTTTGTATATACCGTTGGTTGTCGTATTATCTTTGTTGTGTGAGTTATTTATATTTTGCAATTTATTTTTATTAGTTTTGTATGCTATTTTTATATCTGTGTTTTTAAATAGTTTTGTTAGTTTTGACATTTTATAATTTATATATGTGAATGTGGCCCATTTTTTGTTGTTGTTATTATTTATGTGTTGTTCAGTTTGATTAATTCTTAATTGTTCAGTTTTTATTTTGTATTTGATTTTATTTTCTATTTTGATCATAGTATTTTTATTGTATCCATTTGCATAACCAATTTGGTGTATTATATTTCTTTCTTTGTCAGTTTCTTGTTTGTTTAGGGGTATTTTGTACATTCTGTTAAATAACGAATAAAATGCTGCCATTTTATGTTGTGGTGGGTGGTCAGAATGGTTAGGTATAATGATGTTAGTGGAAGTTGGTTTTCTATATATTGCATATTGTATGTGTTTGTTGTATCTTGTGATGGTTATGTCTAAATAGTTGATTTTGTTATGTTTTTCTTTTTCTTCTGTGAATTGTATTTTGGGATGTATGTTATTGATTTGTTTCAGTATGTTCTCTGCATTTGTGTTTTTGTTATTTGATACATATAGTCCATCATCTACATATCTTATCCATATGCCATCTGGGTCATGTGTTTTTATGATATTTTGTATTTTGGTGTCTATATGTTGTAGGAATATTTCTGCTATTATGCTTGATAATGGTGATCCCATTGCTAAACCTTCTTTCTGTTGATTTTTGCTATTAAATTCAAAGTAATTTTGTTTTAGTATTAGTTGGAGACTATTTTTTATTTCGGTTATATATTGTTTGTTTTCATTTTGTTCTATAAGTTTGTTTATTATTATGTCAATTGTTTCTTCTACTGGGATATTAGTGTACATGTTTGTTATGTCATATGATGTGAAAAATGTATTTTCTTTATATTTATTATTTTTAGTTTGTCTATTAATTCGTATGTATTTTTTATGTTATGATGGTTATTTGTTAGTTGGTTATTTTTTAGTTTTTGTGCTATTATTCTTGCTATTTTGTATGTAGGAGCTTTTTTGAAATTGATTAATGGACGTATTGGGTTGTTTAATTTGTGTATTTTTATTAGGCTGTTCATTTTAGGTGGTTCTGGATTATTGTTTATATATATGTCTATGTTTTTATTGTTGAAAATGTTTTTATTTGTTTTTATTAGTTTTATTGTTTGTTTAAGATAGTTTTCTGTTGGGTTTTTATCTAGTTGTACGCATTTATTATTGTTGATGAAGTCTTCGGTTTTTTTGATGTAGTCTGTTTTATCAATGATTACTGTTGCTTGACTTTTGTCTGCTTTAGTTATTATTAAATTATTGTTCTTTACTTTATTTTTAATTTCTTTTATTGTTTTATTGTTTTTCTTTTGTTTATCTTTGTTTTTCATTTCGCTAGTGATTATTTTTTTAATTATATGTGCTGCTTCTGTTCTTTTTTCTTCTTGTATATTGTCTTTTATTAGGTTAATGGCAAATTCTGTTTCTACTATTAAATTTTCTAGATTTTTGTTTGCATTTTGGGTTATGTTAGTTTTTGACATATTGTTTAAATATTCTGTTTCTTTTTTGTTAAATTCTGTATTGCTGAGGTTAATGGTTCGAGGGTAAAATGTGTGTTTATTTTTGTTTTTTTGTTCTTGATTTTTGTTTTGTTGTTTTAATGTGTTAAGTTTTTTGTTGATTGTATAAGTCTTTTTGTTTTTCTCAAATCTTATTTTATTTTCTATGTTATTGTATTTATTGTTCCAAGTGATTGGATGTAATAAATTTGTTAGCTCTAAGTGTAGTTTGTATATGTCTAGTGTTATACTATTTTTCTTACTGTATAATTCATTAATTTCTTTTTGTATCCATAGCCTTTGTGCTTGTTTTATAGTTTTTTGTGCAGTCATATTTTTGTTGTTTGTGTTTATGTTGATGTATTTAGGTGTTAAATTATGTTTTTGGCATTGTCTATTGAAGTATATGTTTATGTTTGTGTTCATTAGTTGTTTTTTTCGTGTTTGGAATTTGTTTAACAATTTGGTAATGTGGTTATATGGAATTGTGGTTATGTTGTTTGTGTACATGTTAATGTATATTTATGTGAGAGATGATTTGTTATCTGTTATTTGGTAGTTGATTTCACTTATTTGCTATTCACTTCACTATTTTTTCTTCACTATACACTTTTGTTTTTGCTTTGTTTTATAACCTCACTTTTCGTTTTTTCACTGTAGGCTTATTTACCTTGTATGGTTATATTATTTCATTCACTTTCTGCTACAGTCCGTTTCTTGATGTATATAATACTATAATACTTATAACTATTTTACCTCAAGATGTATTTTTTCTTTAGGGACATGTTTCGGGAGATCCTGTTCTCCCATCTTCAACCTTCGCCATCTTGCTTCTGGTGCAGTATTTGTGTGTTGGCTTCTGGATGTTATTATGGTGGTTTGTTGGTTTTTGGTCCTTCAATGTTGCATTATTGTGTGTGGTTGTGGTATCTGTTTTTGTATTTTGTGTATTTTCGATGTTGAGTGCTTTGAATATTGTGTCATGTTTTGTATTGATTCGTATTTGTTCTGGTATTAATTTGTTTTGTGTTTTATGTTTGTAAATCTGTAAATTTTCCCAAATGTTCATTATGGTGCCTTTGTGTGGTATATGTTTTATTAGTGTTACATTGGTTATGTCTGGGAATTCATGTCCTGTGTTTATTGCATGTGTGGCTAAATTGGATTTATATATGTTTGGTTTTTTGTATGCATTTAGGTGTTCAAAATAACGTTTTTTCAGCTGTTTTTTTGTTTGTCCTATATAACATTTATTGCAATCTTGGCATTCAATTTTGTATATACCGTTGGTTGTCGTATTATCTTTGTTGTGTGAGTTATTTATATTTTGCAATTTATTTTTATTAGTTTTGTATGCTATTTTTATATCTGTGTTTTTAAATAGTTTTGTTAGTTTTGACATTTTATAATTTATATATGTGAATGTGGCCCATTTTTTGTTGTTGTTATTATTTATGTGTTGTTCAGTTTGATTAATTCTTAATTGTTCAGTTTTTATTTTGTATTTGATTTTATTTTCTATTTTGATCATAGTATTTTTATTGTATCCATTTGCATAACCAATTTGGTGTATTATATTTCTTTCTTTGTCAGTTTCTTGTTTGTTTAGGGGTATTTTGTACATTCTGTTAAATAACGAATAAAATGCTGCCATTTTATGTTGTGGTGGGTGGTCAGAATGGTTAGGTATAATGATGTTAGTGGAAGTTGGTTTTCTATATATTGCATATTGTATGTGTTTGTTGTATCTTGTGATGGTTATGTCTAAATAGTTGATTTTGTTATGTTTTTCTTTTTCTTCTGTGAATTGTATTTTGGGATGTATGTTATTGATTTGTTTCAGTATGTTCTCTGCATTTGTGTTTTTGTTATTTGATACATATAGTCCATCATCTACATATCTTATCCATCTTATATATATATATATATGTTATAATACGAGGTTGGCGGGGATTATCGTTTTCAAACAGTGGAATAAATTATTGAACACCAGAAAAATAGTTGCACACAATTTTAATAACAGTTATGATTAACAAAACACTTGTATATAACGATTTCTTAAGTTTAACGACGCCAGTTACAGATCAATAGGCCGCACACAGGAATAAACACTTTACACTAAACCGCTATCAAATAACTCGCACAGACGATCGCAACTCGCCGCTTCCACAGCACCGCTATTTATACTCAGCTACTGTTACAAGATGATTCTACGATCTTCTCGGTGCTGCGTGTAAATAATCGCACAGTCGTAGGCACCTGAGAAACGGTAGAACATTTCAGACTGTGACGTTGCCGACCTTGTAAACATTAGCCGCATACGCCACACTAGTGGAAGTAAGAATATCCTAATTATAATATTCCATCTATAGCCATTCTTATTATATGTGGATACATATTGTATGTAGTTATTACATTATTACGTATTTATTATTTATTTATTTTATAATATATTATTATGTGTTTATATTATGTATTTATTTCTGTAAACAGATGCTGATAATGACATTACATTTTACCGAAACGTCGACAAAATTTTTTAAATTGTGTGTAGCTAGTGACTGAACACGAAACTCTTCATCATTAGAAATTATTAAAAAACGCATTTTTGTCAAGCGACGTATATAGTCCCCTATATATTTTAATTTAGTTCGGTTTATTTTGTAGTTTTAGAATACGAGTTACAGATATGACGATAGACTCTGAACAGTAGCTTAGAGATGCGCAGTGGACAGACACCTAATTGTGAGGCTATCAAAATTTTCATATTTCGCACATCCGCTCAACGGTCTTGTACAATGTTTGAACACGGGATGCATGCTAGTGTCGTGACGCGACAGCATGTGACACAGACACTGTGTGTGTGTGTGTGTGTGTGTGTGTGTGTGTGTGTGTGTGTGTAAAACAACGAACTATTATCGCATTGTCTCCCCTGTCTTCTATCTACACACATTTTATGCTAGACTTTTAAGTGGCAGTAATTTATTCACTGAGTCGGCGCAGCTCACCGCTCCAGAAAGGCTGCAGGTGTCAACTTATGACAGTGCGCTTACTTATTATATTGCGCGAGACTCGATAGTGTGTTCGTTCATTTTCTACTACTGTCACTTTGCCCCTGGTGACATAGCTACGAGTTTTGGGGAAGGAATTTTTGATTGGGCAGAATTTGTAGGTTACAAATTATAAGCTGATGCGGCGCTGTATATCTCTGAAACATTAGAGGTGTTTGATACACGGACCTGGGAAAGGAATGATTTAGTGAAATATCAAAGAGGGTATATAACAAAATATTGTGGGAAAGCTTTGTTAAAAGAAACACCACGGCTAGAACGAAAATGTGTTGGAAGAATTGGTGAAGGTAAGAAAGAGAGTCTTTGCTTAATTAGCCGCAGAAATAGGTTTGTAAGGGAAATGAGGACCAACTGAAAGAATCCGATCTCTTCAGAATAAGTATTTAACAATCGTCGGCCTTGAAGTTGCAGGAAAGTTGGTTTGCATTGAATTTTTGTGGCTTCTATGAGGATACTTAAAAAAGATGTGATTTTATTCATTTTCAATTCTTAGTTTATTAATTGCTTTTGTATATTATATTTGTATTAACAGGGTTTCGCACGTGTTTACTAAAGAAGTACGTTATAACTAGCAATTGTTAGCCGCTAAATTGGACCTGCTGGCATGGAATTTAATAAACTTAACGTGCTCATATTACTTTTAGTAATGTTTGTAGTCAACCTCAAAAGAAAAAAGCTTAAGAGCATGATAATGTCTTTCAGACGCCAGCTAAACGCAACATTTGCGCAAAAGAAACAATCAGTCAGTCAGTAACCATAATAGTATAACCACATACGAAGACGACCATTAACTAGAGACAATAACCTATCTACAGCTATGCAGTGTTGTTTGCTTGTTAGGTCTTTAATCTGCGACGACGTTAGCATGTTAGCGGTCGCGGTTTTAGTTAACGATTCCCGGCTGGTAAATTGTGCTAACACTTGATTTTAAACTTTCAGGACGCTTTATAAATCCGGTTTAATTGTTTGCAGTGATATTATTTTTAACACATTATATATATTGCGACGTATCAAAACAAACGTTTATTTACAACAATCTCAATGACGTCACGCAAGAATGACGTCATGCAGCGTGATGCGTTACAGTTTACAGCGTTACAGAAATTTTCAAATGATGGCCAGCCAAAAGACATTATCATGTCAAAAAATATCAAGTACCGTCTGCCTAGTGGCAAAAGCTAAAGAGCATGATAATGTCTTTCGGCCGCCAGCTAAACGCAACATTTGCAGAAAGGAAACAATCAGTCAGTCAGTAACCATAATAATGTTGCGTTTAGCTGGCGGCCGAAAGACATTATCATGCTCTTTAGCTTTTGCCACTAGGCAGACGGTACTTGATATTTTTCTTATTCAATCTACAACGTTTTACTCGTTCGTTGGTTTTCCTTCGCTTCTCTGATAGTTTCATGTTGTAGAATGCATCGATTTTCTCCTGCTCAGTCATCATCGACGCGAACGGTGTATTTATTAAGTACTCGTTCAATTCTTCGCTCAACAAGTCATCTTGTTTTCGTTTTTGTTGCGATGGGGCCGCTGGTATTGAAGCTTCACCGCCGACAGCAACCGCTCGTTGCTGTTCCTTCTCGAGCTTCTTTCGTTCCCGATACTTTCTTGCTCGCTCGGCATTTTGTCGTTTCTTGATCTGAGCCTTCTCGTCGCTGCTATCCATTGTCGAACGCTGTTTTAATCAGTCGCCACGTTATGGTTACTATATACCAGCAGCAGTGTATTTCACCACAACACAAAACAAACCTTTATTTACAACAATCCCAATGACATTATGTATCTGTGTTATACTTCACATTTCTGCGGTGAGTAATTAAATATAAAGAACAGTAGATTTGCATTTACGATGACAAATATTTTAATGAATAGATCGTTAGCTGAATCACATACGAAGACAACCATTAACTAGAGACAATAACCCCAATAACCTATCTACAGCTATGCAGTGTTGTTTGCTTGTTAGGTCTTTAATCTGCGACGACGTTAGCATGTTAGCGGTCGCGGTTTTAGTTAACGATTCCCGGCTGGTAAATTGTGCTAACACTTGATTTTAAACTTTCAGGACGCTTTATAAATCTGGTTTAATTGTTTGCAGTGATATTATTTTTAACACATTATATATATTGCGACGTATCAAAACAAACGTTTATTTACAACAATCCCAATGACGTCACGCAAGAATGACGTCATGCAGCGTGATGCGTTACAGTTTACAGCGTTACAGAAATTTTCAAATGATGGCCAGCCAAAAGACATTATCATGTCAAAAAATATTGTAACCTTGTCATTGCAACTTCTTTTTAACATGATAATGTTTTTAGGCTGGGGGTCATTCCACAAAATGCGTGATGCAAAATGTGTAACGTCATCGAAAAATGTAACGCTCCAGGTGATGTTAACACTATATTTTTTCCACACTTTCGATTCCCCACAGTCTAGAAATCTTCGGTCTCTGTCGTTTTTAAGAAATCCGTACGAACATCGCTGATCAGGAGAGTCTGCAGTTTATGCACATTATACGTTTCAAAAGCCTAAAAACATTATCATGCTTCGATGTTTCGGTTTCGTCGAATTTTTTTTTTTCATTAAAGCTGTGTACTGTAGTTCTCGACTGTTGTTGGTATTAATTTGTTATGTTATTTCAGTCCTTGTATTTGTCCAACATTTCTTTTGTGTTTTGTTTAAAAGTAAATGTTGTAACCCCTCTTTCTTTTTATGCTTTTATCTATAGAAAACAACTTCCTGTTTTTTATTTATTTTTTATTTATATTTAATTTTATATTTATTTATTTTTTTTTGAAAGAGAGGCCACAAGTTATTTAGAACTAGGCAAGACCCTAGAAAAGCCAAAATTGTGCTGGGCCAGTATGATGGGACTTGCAAATGAAACTCTGATCTTAATATAACAATAACAATATTTATTGTGTTCGGCTTTTGTACAATACATGCGCCCTTGGCAAGCAAGATAATTACGAGTAGTTATCAGTCAAAATAGCTCACTTCCAAAACCCTCAATCGTTATTATAAGTCCATTAACATATGCATCGCCAAATAGTTGAGTTTGAGTATTAGTGGCGCATAAATAATAATAATAATAATGTGCAATGGCGCACAGTCTCGACCCTCCCAGTAATTACACAAATCCTAACATGTGATAAAAAAAAAAAAAAAAAATATATATATATATGCGTAATCAAGTATAATACTGTAACAATCACATAAGGCATAACACACAACAAATAACTGACATAGAAACACATTTACATATAAATAGCACATCACATGTTCACCTGGTTAGCAGCGTATATTTTGTCATCATACACCCTCAACCCTCCTATTCAAACCGAGTATCCGGCCCACCTTAATTTTTAATTAAAAAATAACTAAACCCAAAAGCCCAACTAATACATCCCAAAAGAGTAGAGTAGACAAGCCCCAAAATTATAAGTATATGCACAGCCAAAGTCAATTTGGCCCAATCGCCCGAACGGTGCACCCATAGTTAGCAAAAGTTTAATTATTAATTTCGGATCTCAATAATGATAATGATAATAAGTGCCATCGCGAGGTCAACATGGATGTCCGGTTGCCTAACTGCATTTCTCATTTATTTTATATTCCTGACAAAATTTAATAAAATAGTGGAACGTGACCACACCCATAAATACTCATAACTGATACTGATTAGTCTTGTATTCTTTAACATTACTTAACTGGTATTGTGAGCAATAAAAGGTTAACAGTTACAAAATTTAAACTATGGCAAAATATAAACTGTGACAATATTTAACTGGCTATGGCAAAATTTAAAGTTTACAAAATTAGCTGAACAGTAGAATCGAATTTCGCAAAACAGAATCTATGTGATGAAGGCACAGAAACATGCTTACAGTGTTCATAAAAAAACTTGACTTCAGGCATGGTCATGCGTCCGGACGAGATCCAGCAAAATATGACATGATACAGTCCTGCAGTGAACGGCCCCTACGGGAGTCGTCCACTTGTTAAAACACCTCCCCGATCTTAATTAATGGCCAAAACTCCAACCCACTTAACAACATAATTGACAATCAAATCTGCAACTGGCACAGATACATCCGCACATGCCCGCTCAACCCAGAAATAATTTAGTGCCAACCCCTTTTACAGAAAACTCAGCTCAACCCGGGTGCTGCATGACCCTGGCCGAGTTTACAATTCTCAGCATGAGACAGACATTAGTATTTATATATGAGGCGTAAGCCTTACAAAAAAAATTACAAAGTAACGTATAACCCCCCATTGTCCGGAACTAATTCTCCAAACTGGAGCGTCTGCACAAGTGTCTCAAAAGAGTTTATCGGCCACAACATTTTGGTTTAATAAGCTTAAATGTCACCTGGTTAGCAGCATATGGGTAGAGGGTCCGGTTGAGTGTGTGTGTCCGTCCATCCCGGCTGACAGCTGACGGAAGTGTTTGAATCTATATCATTGGAGGCAGGTGTTCGGCCATCCTCTGGAGCGAGACAGATTCCCGTCTACATCGGAAACCCTGCACAATTATATCTGTGATTACTTACAGGCTTAATAAACCACACTACCACATTTACCAGCTGACATTGCATGGCATGCCCAGTTTATAATTCTGAAAATTCACTAAGTATAGAACCCCATTGAATCTAATAAATCGCTTCAAAATAACCCTTTTAAATATTCTAATATATAATATGTCCAAATATAGTCATTCCATAATAATAATCATTTCAATTAATAGTTATGCACAAGTTTTCATGAAGCACTTAACTCCCCCTGACAGGAATTAGCAAACTTTAACAAGCCCGTGATGTACAATGATTTCAGAAAAATACTTGACTTACGCCCCATTCTGGTTTAATGAATTGAGTATTCTTATTACTACATTATTATAACGCATTATTATATTATTACTACTAATATCTGTTAACCAGCGTTAAGATTGAAACTTACATAAAACGAATTTAACCTGTTGTCCGCCACGTGGTGATAATTACTGCAATATCTATCGCAACGCATCCTCGTTAACATTAAGCAAATAAAATTTATTTTTATGAATAATTAAGTTACATATGTTAACACACTTACCGGTAGGTCGCGTAGACTTCTACTTATGCATAGGAGCAGCTAGAAGACGAAAACCTTTACATTGACTCTGTCAGCCGGATACAGACACGGCTATGCTGAATGACCAAATTGAACTGACGAAACCAGCTACTGAAAAAACGGTACGAAACATCGGGCCTAGAGCGCGCGCGGATCGGCCGGGAGGAAGATAATTCATAACGACAAAGTCCAATATTACGTACGTACATTCTTACGTACGCCCACGTTAATAAATACGTAATCTAGTAGTTCAACTATCGAAAAAAAAACACCGCCGCGTTTTTTCCCAAAACACGGCACAATATATTAATTGATTTGTAATTAAGTTTACACATATTGTAATAAGACCCTGTATGCCGGTCGTTACAAAAGAATAAAATGTATACGGAAAATTCAATAAAAATAGAATTTTCAAATAATAAAATAATTTTGTTATTTTAATAAATGTGTTTAAATGAGAAACACATCTGTTTTAAAAAGGTTCTGGTAAAATTTTAATAACAGGTAGGAATTTATTGACCGTCGAGCACTTCTTGAAAATTTGAACCAAGTCTGGAGTTAAATAGATTAACTCCAGGTAATAATCGATTGGTGACTTTTCTGACTGGTCCAATATCTCGTTCAGATAGAATATATTCTTCTTACTTAAGCCTTCAGCCTTATAAATACCCTTAAATTACCCTGTGAAATAAGTAACAGATACAAAATAATGGAAATATAAAGATTTATTGACAATTTTAAATAAATAATCGATATTTTATCGATGGAGAGCAATTATCGACTCTGTCTCGGGAATTATCGATTGTGTCATACAGAACAAATTTATGATATATTATATTAAAAGACAGGTTCTTTGAGCGATTAGAATTAATAGTCAGAGAAGGGTGACGAGAAAGTATAACATTAACAATTAAAAATAAATACAATAATTACTATTCAATAGTATTTAAATAATTCCAGTATATAATATTTGAATATAAATGTTTTGTCAAACCAATGAAGACTGACGTCACTGCGATATGGTTAGCAGACTCCGTTTTCAAGATGGCCGCTACTCGAGTTGGACTAAGTTACAGCATATGCGTCGTGTCAGAAAATCACAATAAAATTCCCTTTATTAAGGTTTAAAATGTCCCCGCACTGGTGTAATATGTCTGTTAATCTATTTGGTGTATTCTGGTGAAGTGTTCTGTGTAAACTTGTGTTAGTTAGTTTATTTTCTATGTGTTCAACTTCTGCGGTTAAGTTTTCAAGTTATTGGTTAGGAATTGCAGAATAAATCAGTTGAGATATAGTGTTTTACTTGTTTCTATCACTCGTATTATGGAGTTAAGTGTTTGTTTTCACTATTGTCGTGAATGTATTAACAGCTTTAGCTTTAAAAAGTGTCTAAACCGTCTAACTCTCGTTCACTTATTTCAATGGCTAAACGCTAGTACCATTTTTCTCGGTTTAAAGAAACGTTCTTTACACAACTGTCCAGCTTGATATTCAACAAAAGACTAATTAACTTGGTCATAAATCTGGCCCAGTTAATCTTTGAAAAAGTATTGTTAACATATTCGATTACCTGTACACATGATAAAATATTACATTATATATAGAATTTATCTATTTTATTCCTTACTTTTATGAATTATTAACCTTATTATTGGTTTAGTCATCTCATTCCCTTTAAATTGATGTATTATAGTCCATATCTGTGGACATTTTGTGGAAATTAATAAATTTTGTTCACATTTTGGAAATATAGGCTCAAAATTGGATTTCCGTCTTTATACGAATTCCCTCCATTTTAAATATTATTAATACTATTATAATAAATTTTAATTAATCATATTCCTCTTCCTTTCCTTAAATACATATAAATTACACCTTTGAACTGGTTTTTTGTGTTAATCTGTAAATTTGACATTGCTCTTTAAAATTAATTGATTTATATATTTTGAAAATTTACAAAATGTTAAGGTATATTTCCTTATTATCATTTTAATTCATAGGATCATTCCCAGTAGTGGTTAATTGAGTTATCTTATATAAATCTTGGTAGTTTACAGGATTTATAAGTGAATTATACTAGTTTATATTGGTTCTGTGATTTCACCCAATGGCCTAGATTTTAGAATTTTATATTTCTTTCTTTCTCAAATAATTTAAACTTAATTCCTCCTCTGACTTTACATAATTACAATTATATGAAAATAACATGGTTTATAACTTATTGTGTGGTGTAGTAGTTAATTAACACTACAGTTATTAAAATAATTAATTATGAACATTATTTAGCAATCTGCACAATTTAACATATTGCAGATATGGCTTGAACATATATCTTTTAACTATTAGAGCTAACATAGCATACCCATTAAAACATTATTAATGGTATGTCGGTTATTATTTATCAAACATAATTCTTTTTAAAACACATAACATAAATCTTATTTTCTAAAAAACCTTACAAATACAATTATCAACACATTGACTTTAGGACTGTGACATAACAGTCTATTTAAACATTTTACACTTATTAATACTATATTAATACCAGTCCTTTCTGGTTTAAACCATTATTATTGTGATCCCATACATAAGTAAACATTAACTCCCATACTCTATTTATTATCATTTTTTACAAATGTCTTGTAAATAAAGATTTACCTTAAAATAATAAAATACTGGAAATCTTCCATTTTATTATTTTATTATGCTGTTTATTATTAGATATCAAAGTTGTGATATTGCATACTGATAAGTTATAGTATCACCAACTTTAAGTTTATTGCTTTTCTAAAAAACACTTACACAAATTCACTTTCACTGTTGGTTCTGGTATTTTGAGTCTTATTATCTCAGACCAGACCTTTAGTAATCATGGACCGTTAAGACTAGTTTATTTTCTTTATTACACAATAGCTTTAGTCGGTGCACTTCTTATAACGCTATACAGCACTTTAGTTTTCTCAATAATTACATTTTATAAGATTTTGGGTATGTTATACTTTCTTTTGCATAGTTTTTGTGGGTTTGGGGTTGATAGTATTTTATATAATAATAGGTTTTACTACGGTGTTTCTTTCATACTATTTCTTCCTCTCCTCCTGTCTTCTTTCTTGTCCTTCTTCGTATCTTCCTTCTGGTCTTCATTCTTGTCCCTCTTCTAGTCTTCATTCTTGTCCCTCGTCTAGTCTTCACTCTTCTGTTCTTCCTTCCTCATTCTTGGGTAAACCAAGGTACTTGGTGTTATCTCGACTGAGGTTTAGTTTGGAGTATTTAATTTATTCACTGAACTGACTTTATTCTTCTATACAGGTTTCAGGGTATTGTTTTCTTCCTGATCAACAAACTTTATTCTTCCCTCTTCTTGTTTTTGGGGTATTTTGGTATTCACCACTCTTTAATTGAGTCTCTTTTTTCTTGATATGGTCTTATATAACTGGTTTACTGCTCTGAGCTTCCTGGGTAACTTACTGATATTATACTATGAGTTGCTTCGATACTTTCTTTGGTTTTTTAAAACAGTGGTTTTTATATATAATGTAGTGAGGATTTTTATTTTATTGTGGTTCATTCCTCTGATTTATTTAAATGTCATTCAATATTATTATAACATTTGTTGGTGTAATTAAACTTTATGATTTCACATGACTTAAAATGTAGTGGATTTTCTGTCACGCTACAATATTCCAATGAAAATTCGCAACATACCCATAATATTAAATAAAAATGAATGTAATATATTCATAATGAGCCATAAGATAGTAATAATAAGAGAATGTATGAAATATGTAAGAGTTGTAGTTTAGGACACCCTGCATTTTATCGTGTAAGAAATTTTGTAATTTAGAATTATAAAGAAACAAGTTGTAGGAAATATGTAATGCGATACATAATTTATGTGCGTCATTGTCGTAAGCTCGGTTACGATAGTCAAGTGCGCGTGTGCACCCGTCGTGTAGCGATAATTGGAAAAACGTTAAAGCGCCCTTATTAATTAAGATTTCATGGTGAGATTTATGAACTAAGAATGTAGTTCATATTATAACAAACAATTTGTCGTAATTAAGTGTACTATTCACTGGGTGTGAATGTGTGTGTGTCTTTAATAATTAGGTTTACTTGAACAGCCAAAAAATAACATGAAAAAGCAGATAATTTCTCTTCAGATAACAACTCTTGACCAAATTAAACCGAAAGTTACACAATCTGCCTGTGAACAGTTGACCAATCAGAAGTTTAGAATTTCAGTCAACAATATTTAATCGGTGTAAATGCAGTTCATATCTTGATGCACATGGTACTTTCTACAAAAACGATAAGTTTACAAGAAACGGGCACAAGTCTGCGAATTCACCGTATTGAACGCTGCCGATCTCGCAGAGATAACATCTGAGTTGTGTAAGTATTATAAAGAAGTGTAGTTCAACCACAGTTAAAACGGTGTTGTCTTGACTGCGTACAGTCAGCTACCTGGAGACAATCAGATTGTTTTGTCAGTTGAGGGATACTCAAAATTGCGAACAAGCCAAGGAAATTATCTGTTTATGATTTATTATAATATACTTAGCATTAACATACTACTTATATTACTATACTGTAAGTTACATTAAACTTACAGTACTATACTGTTAATATATTAAAAGAATTACTTCTAAAGCGGCTGAAGCGTAGTGCTGGCCAGTGGCCACACTGCCTCCCTTGTATGCCGTACGGCTCACATAAGGCAGCCTACCCTGCCTTCTCCTAAGCTACTTCGGTGGTACACATGGGAGCCATTATTATATATACTTCTAAAGCGCAACTTAATTAACTGAAACTACGAAAAGATCCATTTTTAGAGCCAGTTAGGACTCAGTGGGGATCTCGATTATGTCCAAGGTAGGCTTGTCGCGAAGCATCGCACAGTGTTTGTGAGACCGTGCGTCACAACACGGAGTCAAGAGATCCCATAGACCTTTCTTTTAAGGCCTAGTACCAGCACTAGCTTTACATTACCTTGTTAATATATTTTATTTATTTTTTATGCTTAGTAGAATAAACTAATACACATAATATAAATAGACTTGACTAGATTAATAAACTAGATTAGACGTAGTAACGTTTTCAAAAATCTATTCACGTTGCCAAATTCATTATAGTTTGTAGTAGCTCTTGCAATTCTTTCGTCTAACTGTGAGTATTTCCTTTTCCCGTCGACGCACTTTAGATTCAGTTCCAAATTTGATTTTTACGCTTCAGATTTAAGGCAGATCCTTTATTCTTTGGTGGTGTCTCCCACTTCACATCGTTTGCCGTTTATAGCAGTTCCATAACTCCAGGGTTACTGATGGGTTATCTAGCCATTGCTCTACAAAGTAACTGAAAACTTCCGTGACCTTTTCAGGCAGAAAATACTCTCTAAGTATTGCCGGCTTTATAACATGTTGTTGGTTTTTAACCAATACACTTTCAAGCAGTAACCCGGCCACATACCAGATGCAGAGTTATCATTGTTCGCAATCTGGATACTGTATATTTGGGCGGGAGTCACGAACATTACAACTGAATGCAACCTGGACAAATTCGACACATACGCAATCTGGACTGTATATAATCAGGAAACAACCGTTAAAAATGAGTAGTGTTGATGGAAGAGTGTGTGTGTCCAGTAGGACCTGGTCAGTACGTGCCAACCCGATATCAACCCAGCGACCATGGAGATTCTACTATCTGCATTCTTACGATCGTACAGAAGAGTGTTGAAAGTGTCAACTGTTAGATCATCTAACTATGGACAAAGTTCTTCAATCTACATATAAGGGAAGTCCATATTTCAATATATTTATATTAACATTCAAATCATAAACTTTAAAAGAATTTTTAAAGACTAACAACTGTATAATAACGAACCACAAAAGACATTTAATTTTAGTTGATTTTGTGTTTGTCAACAGACTAATTTGTAAAGTAAATTAGTAGTAAGAACATTTAAATTGTAACTATTGTTTAATTAACTTAACTTTCAATAAATCATCATTCCATATATTTGACTCGGCAATATTAATTTATCTGTGGTTATCCACGACATCACTGTCTCTCTCCCTCCCCCTCTCTATTTTTCACTACATACTGTAACGGTACATATAACTCACCCAAAACCCAATGTAAAACAAACAGATTAAAAACTATCCAGAACACAATAAACAACAAAAGAAGAACATGTAAACAGGAACATAGGATAAATTAGGATTAAAATAAGGGAATAAAATAAATTATAATTAATAAGCAATGTATTATAGAAGAAACGAAGATACGACTAAAGACAAGACCACGTTGACCCAAATACCCAATAGATCAGTTCATCTCAAGCCTCGACGCAGACTCCACGCTGGTCATCGTAACCAAAAAATACTGAATTGATAGCCGATAGCTGACGAAAGTATTCTAACCTCGAAACACAAAGTTGAAGTTAGGTCGGATGTAGGCATAGTGAAAGTTTTCTTTAACCAGTGATCTAAATCGGAGTATGTGCGCATAGGCAGTGAGCGAGAATGAACTATTAAATAATAATTTCATTCAAATAAAAGAAAATTTTGTTAAATAGTGATACTACAAGAACGACTTAGTACACAAGTGTAAGTGACAATGACAAAATATTTTAAAATAGTAATTTACTAATTAAGGAACGCTATAAGCGAAATTAATTAATTAATACAATTAAATCAATGATAACCCAACATGGATTGGAAAAATATTTTAATCATTGAACCAAACAATTGAAAGTGAAATATTTAATCATCAACAAACTTTAATTTTTATAATTCATTCAATGGACTTGTCGAAATAAGAGACATTAAATAGTCAATGAGGAACTTAAATGAAACCTTTGACCTGTAGTAGACTAAGCATTATATTGTGTTTAAACTTAAGATTATAACTAACTGTGGAATACTCCTCAACCCTAGGAGTGGGTAATTTCCAAATACCTGTTAACTTTGTTTTTATCCATTCTAAGAAGATAGATGATGAGATTTATCACTAGGTTACATTTATAACCGTATTGCACGGAGATGTGGGCATAGTTAAGGAAATATTAATTATTTAAAGTTAAGTAAGTTAGGTTACAATTAAACCAATTTAACCTAAAACTTCAATAATAATCACGAGTTCAATGTTTATGTTTTTTGTTAAAGAATTTAATAATGTTATCACTCTCTGAATACTAATGATAATAGTATCGCATTGTTTTAAATTATGTGTATCTTGCAGTCTAAAAGAACCTGCTTTATTTATTAAATAATGTAACGAAATGTTTAATGTCCTGAACGGAAAATAGTTCGATTCAGTCTGACAACCCTGAGATATAATAAATTTGAAGAGTCTATCAACAACATTGGAATTTAAAAGAAAGTAAACAATATAATTGTATCGTAATAATCATTAAAAATGAGTTCGGAAAATAAAAAATTAATTTATAACCAATAAAAGAGTTCGACTATTATTTTACTAGAATAAGACGTTAGAGCTTAGGTGAACGACATCCTTGGTTGGTAGCAGTGGCGGCGGCAATCAGTTGATTTGAATAATTCTATCTGTATTACTAGCAATACACATCAGCTTTGCTAGTAACCCCCCGTCACAAGTAAGTATCTGTGTAAACCAATACTTATGTTTTCAGTGAGAAGGCACACCGACCGGTTCATCATAGCGACAAGTGAAGATCAAAGTCGAATATGAACTCAGCGAACTCGAGTAACAAAATAACCAAATTATTTTAAATAAAACAACATTCAATCGAACCGACTTAATTAATAAGAATAATAATAATATTAACATTTAAACAGAAACATACCTCGTTTTATAATAAGTAGGCACCAGCAATTAGGGGCTTAACCGGGTACGACTTCGGGTAAGTTATAATATATGTAAAACACAGTATATTAACAAAATAATACATTTTTTCTGCAAGTAAATTTTATATTATTTAAACCTTACGTATGTTTTGCAGAGATAATCTGTATCGTCCTAGGTTTAAATAAATATTAAGGAATATTTGTGCCATAATTTTCTGTTTTATTGTATGTTTTATTCTGTTACTATTTGAGTTATTATTTTGTCTATCATTTTCTAGCTTCATATTGTGCTTGTGTGGTATACATTTTTTGTAAATTGAAATGGTTTTCTTTGCTTATTCTTGTCTATTCACAACGATAAAACATAGTAAGTTTTGTTATTGTGTTAACATAAAATTTTTTCCAGATCTTCATTTTACGACGTTTTTTTAGGTTTTAAATTACTATAATTTCTTAATTTAACTGCCCAGAAATTGACGCTGTTTTGTTGTATATCGGTTTTGTTGAATATGACTCGCTACGTGTATAATTAAGTTACTAACTGATTTTGTACAAATTCAAACCATTAAAAAAAATAATTTGTTTTCTACATATTTTAATTTGTAAACAGTAGCATGAGTGAGGATTGGCCAAAGAAGCAAACATGTATTAAAATCTGTATGCTGTAGAAATATTTCTAGTATCTAGCCTGTGGTGGTATTAATCATTTTACTAAATCCTGTAATCAGCAAATCTTTTTCGAAAGTAATTTTAATGGCTTTATAACAAGCATTTACCTGAAACACTGTCACCTTATAACTAGGAGGGTACTGAGTGATCTTTAATATTTGATGGAGTGTATACGTTAGATGGTGAAATTAAAAGCCTGATAATTTATTAAATAGTCTGAGCCCTCAATGCACATCCCCCTTGAAGCGAAATCGATTACAATTCTGTCAGTCGCTGAAAAGTACATTAACGCAGTGTGTATTCAAGGTCGTGCAAGGCATAAGCAAGGTCGACGTATGCGTTTGACACAATTTGTTCACCCGACTGAGCAGAGTTTACTGACGGGCGGCTATGAAGTTTTAGAGAAAATTGTTAATTTAAAAGCAACGTCAAATAATCTTTCTACAACAAGGTATAGGCAGAAACGTCTAAACTTCTACAGAAACTTCCAGCGCCTTGGAACTACAGAAATTTAAAAAGTTTTTCTTGAATGCTGTATAATAAACAAATATGACAATCGGATATATTTTTCGTATAATAAATAAATTTCTGCACATTTTCCCCTGAAAGTGACTTGAGGATCGACCTGCTCTTCTTCTTCTGCTTTAGCTTTTACGGATGGAATTAAGTTTTTAAAGGAGTTCGTTAGCTCTAAATTCACTGCCGACACAACCCGATGTGAACTACGAGACATCCATTTTTTTTAATGGAGGATGGACGACTACCTTTTTGATATAGACTCTTTGGTGCAAGAGGTGTAGAAAGACCGAGAGTGAGATACTCTATGAAGGCAGAACAGGAAAAGTGCTTACTCCGTGTGGTGCAGAAGGAGAAGAAGAAGAAGAAGATAAATAAATTTAGAATTTTTTATTTAATTAAATGTTAACTGAAGGGTTACTTCTTAATACATTGCAGGAATAACTCTTTCGTGTTGTATAATTTACGCATAATGAGACCTAATCTAATGTTGTCAACATAATCTACTTTAACCATGAATACGTCACGAGGGCAGTGACTTAAGTCAACACCGACTGCTTGATTTGTTACTACCCTGTCCAGAGTGCAGAATGTTACTATTCCGCCACAAAACTGAAAGTTTATTGGTGCCGACAATTGCTGTGACTAATAGTAATATTATTGGTCCAGTAATATTTGAGGATATTGAAAAGGAAGGTTATCGTACGGTACATTTTCTTTCTGTGTTCGTACGTACGTTTCGTCAATGTGTCACGTTGTTGAAATAGCACATTGCATCGATCTACGGGCTACAAGACAGACAACATGTTTCGGTCTTGCCATGCGGCAAACAGACGTTCCCACAGTAAGGACAGATGTTTTCTCGAACTGTCCCTTTTTTAGTATCAAGATGAAACATGAGGATCCGTGTAGAGGTCGGTACCTGCACGATAAATAAAGTAGTACTGACTATCTCGACTTTCGTTCTAAATCGTACTACACAGATTTCCGTAGAACGTTATCACAAACACGCGCGAGCTCGCGCGTATATATATTGCAATCAACATTCTAATTGCATATGGAATGTATCAGGGAATAAAGCAAATGGCAGCATATAAAGGCACTGTATGAATAAATAGAGATTGCAGGTTTAAACATTACAAATTAGTTGTTAAGGAACATTGTAAAAAATGTTAAGTTTTAAGTACTTTTAGACTTGTAAAACAACTTAAATTTCGGCGAAATGTTGCGTAATAATTGCGGGTGAAATGTTTAACCGCGTGTGTAGTGCGCGTGTGCGAGGGTTTATTTTATCGGATATTCATAAAAACACGTTAATTTAACTAACTCTCGTGAAATAGGAATTTTTGAGATGGGACTTATATCAGAATGTTCGTAATAAAAAACCTAACTGATGACAGTAGTTATTTTAAAAACCAGTATCTAAATGTATACGGTTTTTTTAAATAAAATGTTTTCATAGCCCAATAAATTTTGTCGTAAATCATTTCACGTTTTTTGAACAAAACTTGTTCTGTTCAGAAGCTTTCTTGGAGAAGAACATTTATTATCTGTAAGAAAACCATAGAAGGGGTTACCGAAGCACCAATCAGATTACGAGAATTCAGTCAACGAAAACTACTTTGAACGATAAGTCTCTCTTCAGAATCGATAACGTGCGAACGGTGAACTGGTATCAGACGTATGTCTGCCTGCAGTGACGAACGCAAGTCGGAAAATTCCTAGAGTTAGTGCGAGAATTATTATATGTGTGCTAATTTGCGATAGTGCAAGATATACCGATTAAGGATATAGACACTTCAAGTTTACTGGAACCGTGTAAGCTTAATACACCAGAAACAGTAACAGTATCGGTTCGCGGTGAAAGTATACGTAACCGTGCACCTGACAAATATCTACACGCCCGAAAGGGACCCTGAGGCCGGACAGAGTATATCAACCCACGTATTCATCCAGATACAGGATCATCCAGGATCAACTCGTCATCTGAAGGAAATGTTGTAATATGACATAATAATCAGCTGTCAGCTATTTTGTTGGCATCAGATGTGTAATTATGGTAATGTGTGAGCGATTTACAAAGCCAGTACCGCCAACTGTGAGGTCCAGCCCGAGATGTGTTTGTTGTTAGAAAAATCAATAGTGCTGCTGAAACTCAGAGGCGTCTTTTGTGAGACCAAATGTTATGCATGACAGTGACAGTGATGTTAGGCAATAGTGCTGTTTGTTTAGGAGAGGACAAACGAATATTCATGATGAAGAACATAGCGGTCCCAGCAGTGATGGCGGATGTTTGGATGCGAAAATTCTTGAAAATCGGCGATTTTTGTTTCGAAACTGGACGTTCTATTTTCTAACTTTTCATGATTAATAATATATGACATTGTGACAGTGAAACTTGGTAGCAAAAAATTTAGTGTCGAAAATGTTAACCGATACACACAAACAGTAACATTATTGTAACGTTTTGCAAATGAAGGGAGTGGGCTGTTTGGACATATCGTCAATGAAGAGTAAACCTGGTTTCAAACAAAGAAATGTTTCAGTTCGAGAATGACAAAGTGAACAACGGTGTTACCAGCTGGTTCTCGTAGATGCGGCGGCGGACTTTAGAACAATATAATAAACTATTGAAAACATGAAAGTTAATGCTGATTATGTGAATAAATAAAGAACGTTTTTTGACATTTTGGATATAATTTAATGTCTTCTGATTTCAAAATGCACCTTACTAAAAAAAACTCGTATTTTGATCTCAACGGCCACCCACAAATTATCCTTTATAGGGCAAAATTTCTGTTTTTTAAACGACATTCTAGTTTACAAGAAAACAGTCTCTGATTTTGGGTTAGGAGTGCCTTTTATATAAATTTTTCTTCTTTTCACTGCAGAATTTTTTGTAAAAACCACAGCCCAGTAGCGTCTTTATTTAAGGAGTGGACGAACGGGACCGGACCCGCTCTCAGCGGGTCGAATAAACTTGACGAATTTTGTTAATCTCTTAACTTTTAGGCTATTTATTATTTTTTAAGCTGTGTATACTAATATAGTAGTAACTATTTTTTAAATATATAAGTAGGTTCATTACATATAACTTACCTATATGTTTGAAATATATAGGAAAATCGATTCAGTCAATATCTTCTTAACTATGTTTCAATAACGCCAAAAGTGTTATTGTGTTACTAGCATTTACTTTAATGGGATTCATTTCAGGATTCCATCATACGATTTTCAATCACTTTAAAGATAGTAATGTTGATTAGTCTTAACTGTTTTTTTTTCTTTTGTATGAAACCGACTCGACCGGACCCCCCCCCCAGACCAAATCTAGATATGCCACTGCTACACCCTCGTGTAAATTTAATAATGTAACTTCTATTATTAACAACAATATAAGCAATTATTACAATAATTGTAATTATTATTAACAATAGTTATTTTGAAGGAAAATTATAGAATAGTTAAAATATTTTCAAATGTTTCTAGGCTTTCGTTTTTTTAACTCGGTAGAACTCGACACCATATTTTCTTGTTCTGGACCAAACCTATAGGTCAGTAGATTTTACGTAGCATATCGCTTGTGATAAATAAATGAGTGATAAGCGCAGAGTGAGACACATTATGTACTATTAAATTAAGCTATTAATTTTTACTATTCAAGGAAAAGAAAAGGAAGGCACTAACACACAACTTTAAATTTTATATAAATCAAACGTTCAGTTTGTCGCAGTGTAGATGTTTAGTTACGACCAATATAATTGTCGTTAAGACTTTTCCGAAGGGAAGCCTGACTTAGATGTGAGGTCCGAACCATCCTTACATGACTTCTACCTCTATCCGGATAGACACCCTGAATTATCGACTGGTTTGTACACCAGTCAATTAGAAAACATTAAAATGTCCAAAGTACCTTTATGGATGACAAAATAATACAGAACATAAATGCACGTGTTTGAGAATGTAGCAGTACTTAAATCGTGTGAACAATATATTGATTTCTTTAAAAAATTAAATCAAAACTGTTGGGAATGATCTGTCGATTATCAGGTATTTTTATTTCTTAAATAGGCTTGTTAGGTGTTTAACTCGGCGTTAAAATTGGGAGAAAAATGGTGTTAAGTCTTAAAACATGACAGTTTTTATTGCAACCACATAGTTTTAAAAAATTATTATCAATTAATGATACTATATTATCAGATTATTATTAATAATAATGTATATTATATATAATATGATATTTATATATATATATGATATAGGCCTATTATATATATTATTATTATCATAATATAGACTATATAAAATTATTATTTATTATTATAATAAATTATAAATAAATTATTTTAATTTTAGAGTAGGCCTAACTTATTTCAATTGTCAAAAAAGTCGTTTAACTTGTAACCGACTTACCTGTTGTTCGAGGCTTAATAAAAATTTGCACGGTGTATTTACAATCGGCTGTTTCACAGACATTTTTTAAAAGTGAATGATATTACATAGATTCCAAGAATTTATTTACTCGTGACCTAATTTATTTATCTGTGATCTACATCTTAAACGCAGTCCTTCATTGACACTGGCATGATATCGCTGCCCTAAATCATCTCTTGGCTACTGCTGTTCTGTACTCTTCGTCAGTAATCGTCTTATCGTTTTGTTACTATGATTTCCAGGGATTATAATCTCTATAGTGTGTCTGTGCAGTATGCAGTAAGGTGGGCGTAGCCTGTTCCATAATGTAAACATAACGAATGCGTCAAGCTTTTGAGAATTCTGTACACAAAACTTTGTGTATACCCAATAAAGGCAGTCAAACTTCTTTGTAACGTTCGCATCTTTAAATAACGCAGAATATTAATATTCATTTGCGTTTATATAATTCTTTTCTTCAAGTTCCTTCAACCGCTAATAGTGTTCATTTGCGTCATTTTCAACCTTGCAATGGCAAACAGTTTTGTTTACATTTATACAACGACAAAAGTTTCAGTATATCTATTAGCGACTTGCATACTTGTGGCGTTTCTGGTAGTATTGTTAGAAGTTGACAAATCCCGGATTCCGCGTCTGGCACCAACACTCGCTTTCAATCGGTCACTATTCCTGTGCGTGTGTGTGTGTGTGTGTTTGTGTGTTTTACTGTAAAGTTAATGGTTTTGGCTCGGTAACCACTTGTAGCTGTTTCGATGATGAAACGGACGAGACAGAGAAACGCTATTCGTATAGTCCACAATTCTATTTAGGGTAGCGG
Organism: Magicicada septendecula; assembly: GCA_034769895.1. Classification (NCBI taxonomy): domain Eukaryota; kingdom Metazoa; phylum Arthropoda; class Insecta; order Hemiptera; family Cicadidae; genus Magicicada; species Magicicada septendecula. The sequence continues at coordinate 246,232,627 of CM068371.1, read as the reverse complement.
TAAATTTAAACCATTTTAGGCAATCTAGGACACTTTTAAACGTTTCAAGATTTGCAAATTCAAATACGCCCAACATGTGTCCCGTCTGTGATTTCACCTGCCACGCTGTTAGCGATTGGGTAAGTCGCTGTTTTCTCTGTGTGATATGCTAATCGTATTTCTTCACTTGAAGGAGTACATAATTGTCTACACACACGGCGAACTGTTTGGCAAGTCCTCTTAGGGTCATCTGATTTAGTCTACATGATACACAGGAAAAATATTTACTGCTATTCGGTGTGTTTGTTAACTTTGTTTTGTACATAAAAGACACAAATGTGCACCAACATAATTTATCTTTAATCATTATTAAAATTATCATTTCTGATGCATGTATACATTATCTGTCTGCGTTATCGAACTAGGGAAGTGAGTACTCAGTTTTAACTCGACCGTTTTACATTTTCCTATCTAACCATCTGTCTGTCTATTTGGGATATGTCTCAAGATAAATTTTCAATGTATCAACCGACTTTCGTAAATGTTGACATACGAGTCTATACTTTTATCCTACGGACTTTTAGTGATTTTAAAATTGATTCCTCAAAAACAGTAGATAGAAGGAAAAAATGTGAGAGGTAAAAATTGTGAAAAAGTTTGCAGAATCCATGTGGAGTATCAACTTAAAGAAAATTTAACCAAAATCACAATATAGTGTTATTTTTGTAAATTTAAAAATTGTAGTCTTCTAAGGCCCAAAAAGAGAATAAAAATTTGTAAAAATTGTAAAAATTCAACCGTGTGTCAGATTATAGAGAATTTTAACCCAAATCGGAATGTAACGTTTCTTACAAAATTTTTTTAATTTTAGAGGCATCAAAGGTCAAAAACATTTATGGAAGGGGCATATGGAACTTACAATATTAAGAAAATTGTAAAAGTCTATGTTATAAGTTACGTTCAGTTATGAGGAATTTATTCAAAATACAACTCGGTATATTTATAGTGTGACAAGAATTAATATCCCTCACGACTCCTTGCAAAGTTTGGATTGCCTTCAAAACGCTTGTGAACTATATTGACACCAAACTTTAAATAACTTTATTGTTAAATTTATGTTATAAATTTTGGATATTTGCGAAAAATATTTGATACAGGCGTATCCAGAATTTGGCCTTTGGGGGTATCCGGTCGAGTTGGCTTCGTAGAAAAGAAAAAACAAGTTAAGTCTAATCAACGTTACTATCTTTAAAGTGGTTGAAATCCTACTAAAGAAAACGGTAATAGCACAATAAAAATACGCGTTATTGAAATATTGTTTAGAAGATACTTATTGACCGAAATGAATTTCATGTTTCAAACGTATACGCAAATTTTGTGTAACAAAACTATTTTATATTTAAAAAAGAGTTACTACTATATTAGGGGACTGGAAAAATAATAAAACAGCCTAAAAAGTAAGAGATTAACAAGATTCGTCTATTTTTTCGATCTTCTGGGGTGGGGGTCCGGTCCCGTTCGTTCTCCCCTACATACGCCCTGAGGCCTACAGAAACATACACAAACTGAAAAGATATGACTAAATTTTTGTCATTTAGGCATTATGGTTACAAATTTAACTAAAAAAAAGGAGTAGTTCGGAATGTTTAGTGTTTGTTATGTGAGTGTTTGTTGTACAATTGTTGTTTTACCAAAAAGATAGTTCAGAAATCGGGGTTTTGGTAGTTTCACGACAATTGAAAATTATTGTTGAAATTTAAGTAATAATAAACGTACTTCTTTAAAAGAGTGAGGGATTTCTACAGCTCACAGAGCTTACTAGTTATAAAGTTTCACTTCCGAATGTCAAAAAGTGTGCAATAATATTTGAGATTTTATCTTAAAATTTATGTTGGCCGCTGGTCATTACCAAACTAGTGTACAAGCGCACAAGACACATGCACCAATTAGCCTGTAGCTGACATGTGGTCGTTCGGTTCGAAACCGTCTGTGTTGCCTACTTCTCTTAGCCCGTATTTTCGATATTATTTACACATTAATATCAAAGTAGTATTTTGTTTCGCTTGAAAATAGTAGCCTCTACGATATTGTCTGGAACAGCTGTTGCGATTAACGCTCGGATTGTTAAGCGAGTTTTGACCAAGAACTTGGCACTGAAAGGGAAATTAATAGTGTCCAATATATTTACGGAACCGTTACAAAAAGACGTCTGGTACAAAAAGTTGGATAGGCTATATATGATAAAATTGTTGAAAACTACGGCAGTTCCGTTGGTACTATGTGGAAGCGTGCCACGGGCACCCGCTGAACGTAGTATGCAGGTTTGTACGAACTTTTACTGTCCGGCCAATGCAGGTGCAGCCTAACAGTTAGTTTTGAAAACCACAGTGTTCAAAATGAGCTGACTACTTGTAGCCTCCGTGCAAATATCGATGAGTACACCAATATAGGCCTATGGAAAGGCAATTTGTGCTAGATGGCCATCGACACTTTACGTAACTATAACAGGTTTGTAGCCTTTTCCTGAAAGGAAGAAGAAGAAGAAGAAGAAGTCGACGACGGAGAAGAAGACGTGGTGGAGGAAAAGAAGGACAAGATAAAGAAGGAAAAGAAGAGGAATGTTTCACTTTACTAATTTTGTGTTACACGTGGTATTATCAAAGCTTCCATCTAGATACTGTTAGACTTTATTTTTTAGGTACAGTGAACTGAAAAATGGATGGCGCATCTGGAAAGTACTGGTATTCTTCGAAAAAAAAAAAGATTTTAATTTAATACCACAGGAGACTGAGTAACCAGAACGGGCTATCTGTGCAGTATGGGAATTAACCATTGTAGGGGGTTGTGCATATTCGTGGCTCCTTGTGGGTACATTCAATGTTGTCTCTGACAGCGCTGTTGATGTAATGGGCTGTTAAAAGTTGTTTGAACCGTGCAAGATTTAAAATCAAATACCTCTATTTATCCCTTATCAACATAAATAATTAATTATAATTTCAAAATTATTTATTCTTCATTTACGCTACACACACACACGCACGCGCGCGCAAACACACACACAATCATGAAATTATAAAATATCAAAGTCAAATAAATCAAGATATCGACTGGAATGATAAGAAACCATTATGAAAAGTGCCCAAATCTAACTTAAATTTTTGTGTGTACATAAAAATAAAAAGCGAAAGAAATAAATGAACTCGAAGCCAAATGAAATATTTCAGTACGTTTCCAAACATACTAATTTAGACAGTCGGTAAAATCGTTAGTTTATTTATTATAACGTATACAAGTATTACGAAATCAGCAAGGCCATGAAATCCGGAAAGTTTAATTTTGTTTAGTACAGTAACACAATGAGGCTGATATTACGTCCAGTGATATTATCGTTTGAGTGTTGGTCCCGCGGGAGCACCAACCATTTCGATACACGTTAACACTGCAGTGTATGAGAAATAGGTCACGATTTCAATACACCGCACTCTACAGGGAGCGACAATCTGGGACACAGCATTCAACGAGTCAGGGTGCGCGCGTGTACGTGTTGCCAAGCTATACGCGTTGATAGCGAAAGTTTGTACTTGGAGGCAAATTGCAATGTAACTTTGTTAAAGTGTAAAAACAGCCTGCAGCATGCAGCCACGGGGAGACTGCAAAACGGTGAAAATATTATGTTGCCCTAATTTCATGTCCTAAGTTAATTTATGATGACCTAAAAAGTGTTATAAATACAGCGCGCCAATTGAATATCAAACGCAGCGATGTTGTGGTGGCCGCTCCTTTGTGTATGGGATCAGGTAGTACTGCCACTTAACCTTATAATGTCAATCATACGCCCGTGCTCTCTCGCTCTCTCTCTCTCTCTCACTCTCTCTCTCTCTCACACACACACACACACACACACACACACACACACACACACACACACACACACACACACACACACACACACACACACACACACACACACCCACGCGCACACACAGCGACACATACGTTCAGTGGTATATAACTTCAAAATCTGTAACAAAAATAAAAAAAAATAACCTAACATATGAACAATTTTTTCTACTTGTAATAAAATATAAATTTATATTTACTTATAAATACTATATAAATAAATAAACAAATAAGTAAATTATATATGTACATTATAAATTAATTAACACATCTATAACTTAATTAAAAGACTACATATTTTTATTAAGTACTTTCACTTTATGTTTTAATAAGTAAAATTTCATTTTAAAACTACAGTATTTTTTTAAAAATCTAGTTTATCATGTAAACAATGAACGTTACTCACAAAATATAGGCATCGTTATTTTTAGTCTAAAGATTTAAACCACATGATAGTTCCAACATCAGTTGGAACAGGAGGACATTACAGTGTCTTTTATTATTTAGCGTTTGTAAATAATGTACACACTCAAGTGATATAGCCTATGTGTGTTTACATACGTATTACTTGCAATGTTTTACAAGCCAATTTAAGTGTTATTACAGCCAAATGTCTTCATCATTTCGTTCTGGTTGTTACTATCATCGAAAAGAATATGTTCACTTTTATTATGTTCTTAAGGGAGGGCTTATTCAGTCATTTTGACCGTTTCCATTTTTATGAACTCGATTATTCAATAACTTTATTTCCAAGTTATTCTCGATTTGCCTTTTAACGTTTCAGGTGCATAAACTTTCGATCCTTCTAGTTCAACCCGATTTCATTTAAATTTTGCAAGAAACGGGGGTACCTTTAGAAAACTTATCATCATGATTTTGCCAAGTCAGTTTTATAATTAGTTTTAGTGGTAGTTTTTTATAAACATAATTTAATAGGTTTTCTACTAATAATCACCACTTTTCATGTAAGCCTAACAGATAATAAAGCGTTGATATAGCCTTGGTTTTATTACTATTGGTTTTGGGTCTTTTCCCTGTTCAATAAGCTCAAAGTAATGGGGTTATATATGTAGCTATTGTTTAGCTTGCCACTGGTGTGGTCTAATTGCACTGTATCTAAAACATCCTTTTCATTCTGAAGTAAACAAACAAACTTATAAAACACAATGTTAGCCTTATGTGGAATAGGCAAGTTGGCCACGATATAGACTATATAGCACACACAACTCACAGGTTCACAGTTTATCTAATTTTGTAAACTTTCCTGGGATATCCCACTATTCACTACTGCACTGGTCAAAAATTATCCTTCACAAATATTATGCCCTGTTCATAACTCGCAACTTCTTCCAGTTTAATAGATTAACTGCTATTAAACATTTAACACCGTAATATTTCGGAGATAACAGCGAAAATTTAGCTGTCGCAGGACCTTATGGATTGTGGTGTTTCCGCGGCGACATTCCGTTACCTTCTATCGCCAATAGTCCGGCTCTGTATCATCGGCCAATATATCGATACGAGAATGTCCCTCACGCTCGTTGACAAATCAGTTTTCTCACGTCACATGTTCTTTGTTATTTATAATTAATTAACAAACGAATTAATCCAGCTTTCATCGCAACCAAAGTCGTAATCTTTCCACAGTTGTTAGTTGGCCTACTGTTGTAAGAATATCTAGGATACATGAAACTCTCTATACGGTAAGGTAAGGTAGTTGGAGACTAACAGAGAGATAAAAGTTCCTACTCCTTGACAATATCTCACAGGAATGTTTATTCTATGAAACTAATGAAAGACGCATATAACGCTAAAAAGTTCAGTATGCACAGAAACAATTTTTCTCATGCTAGATATAGTTAACGAAGTAGCCAAGAACTTACTGTATACAATGGAAACTCAAAAGGAAAATATGTGACTGTATCTGATGAGGATTAATGTTGGTTTATGTCAATTGAACCGTATCACTTTGTATGGTATTGGTTTTATTGGTTCAATTCGTTTCAAGGTCAGAGTTATAGATTCATCACACAAACTATTCTATACGTACCAGATAACATTCAGTACGAAACAGATTAATAGAAACAGTTCTGAAAATCGTAGCGTGATGTTTATTACAGTGTAGACGTAGTGTAATCATTCACGTGCTTATTATTTTTATACTGATTAAAAATTCCAGCTTATTTGTTTACTACATCATTCGTGTCCATAGGTTTTCGCCTTTTTCATAAATATTTTAAAAATATCTATAACCTTACGGTCTGTAAATTTGCAAAATTTATTTAACACCTAGACTCAAGTTTTGTTTTGATTTTTTATATTCTATTTGACATTTTGCATAATTTCTGGTTTTGTCGCCTAAACATGTTTCAAGCGTCCTCTGTAGCGTTGTAGCTTTGATGTACAATGATTTTAACCATTAGGTTAAATTTGAAATTCTTAATATAAAGTGAAGAGACTATTTTAATTCTCTTAAACCACAATATCCTAATATTTAAAATTTGTCTTTAACATAAATTGGACCGGTAACGACTTCGTAACTTTCACTTACGTATTCGTCGTGTATTTTTCTTAAACAAGCGTAGACGTAGTTTTATTAAATCGTGTAGCGATGATATACTACTGATCGTACGTAGCCTGTCGTGACTCAACACTTCATATAACCGGCCAAAACGTCTTCCGTGTTGTGTTTAAAATGAGTGTAAATATTTCATGTTTACATTCCTTAGCTGAGAGTCATCTGTCTCCGTCGCCTCACGCTGACAACACATTACGCATATCTCACATCCCCCGCTCTTCTGATCGCTGTCACAGTGTCGCGTTCTTTTTCTCTCTCGACGCTTTCCGACTTGTTTCTTTAAGACTCAGTTCCCACCCCCTTTTTATTGCATGTCTTTTCTAAATCATATCTTTCCATGTCTACCTATCTATTGACGTACTAACACATTTGTAGTAGATATCACAAGCGAGCGGGGCCTCCCTCCTCTCCTCCTTTCTACCTCGAAATACAGACACACGCACTTGACACAGTGATATGGTGAAGAATGTAAGGGAAGTTTGCTTCTCCTTGAAGAAAGGTGGTAAATATTTTTTTTTACAGCATAATAATGAGATGAGAATGTGAATACACATTTTGTTGCAGATTATAAATCGAAGTGTGTATGTATGTATGTGTGTAATCATAAAAATTAGAGCCTACACACCTACGTGATACAAAGACACAGTAATAAATGGATGTCAAACCAATTTAAGATTTAACGATTTTTTTTTAGAATAAAATGTTGGTAGGACAGGCAAGACGTTAAGCTCTGCGGGAAGATGGAAGGTGGTACGAAGGCTGATAGACTGGAAACCAGTCGTGATCATGAGACCACAACAGACCTTCGGAGAGTAAGGGATGTTTGTCAATAACAGTAACAAAACAAGATTTACCTTGTAAGAAATCACTAAAAGTTAAACAGTCGTTATGTGCGTTAGCATTACATTGTTAGCGATGATGATAATGACGGTGACAATGATGATGCTGATACGTGTCACGTGTTGTTATCGTTTCTGTGTAGGGCTAATAAGATTGTATATATATTGCAACAGAACACAGGATGATAAGCTATGTTGTGTATATCAGAGCACATGGATGACGAGCATTTTCTTGTTTAAATTTGTTTTACGTAATATTTTGTCTTTTAGTCGTAAGTTTTGTATTTAGAAATGGATAAGCATGTAGTGTACACCAAACTCTTCATAAAAAGGTGTACTATATTGTCATGTATTTTTTGAGTGAATTTGTGGGCGTGTGCGGATGTGATAATTTGTGATCGCTATAGTTTCAGTGGTAGTTAACCGATTTACATGAGACTTTGACAAGGAATTATTTAGGTAAATAGCTTCAATTTGTGTATACTCTGAGGTTCATAACTATTTTAGAAATATGTTTTTTTTAAGTAAAGAAAAACTAAATTGTAACTCTTATCAATGATAGGGTAATAAAATTCATAGATAATTTCCATGCAGGACTTGCTAAATTATACAAAGTTTTTCATGAAATTTGTATATCTGTTTGTTCCATCAATCATGTGACTTGGGCTTTGCCTCTCAGAGTGCACTAAATTCAGTGAGATTCATACGTTGTAGAGGTAGGATGGACACAGTCTGTCTGTAGAAGTTGCAAGGGGAAGTTGTGCCCGGTGAAGAGAGTTGTTCTCTTACGAACGTCGAAGTATCATATATAAAATAAACCGTGGTAATTCTTAACGAAGTTTTGCGTTAAGAACCGACTGGGTAAAATATTTAGATAAAATTTAAAATATAATACAGTGCTGTTTTCGTGTAAGTTAAGATATCCGCTTAGGGAATTTAAAGACACTTCAAGATATCGTGGAAGGTGTACATTAAACGCACCGCATGAAGTAATACCCCGATTAATCCTGAGATTAAGAAAATATAAAATATAAATTAATAATAAACTGTACGAGTGAAATTTATAATCATAGTGAGTGAACAATTTATGAAGAAATTAATGAATGTTAGGAGTGAAACATAACAACGAGACTCATAGAAATATCGCTGCTGGAGCCGCCTGCTGTAGAAGAGGACGACGAGACGAAGAGGACGCCAGGACGGGAGCGACGAAAGGAGAGGACGACGTTGCAGAAACCAAGTAAAATCGATTTATATTATCGAACAATACAAACAATTATTTCTATTATCAATACATGACAATTTATAATATAATATAGGCCTGCATCTTTAAAAACAATATTTGTTTATAATAAATAATTTTTCATATCCTCCATAATAGACTTGTTTGTGTTTTTTACACATTCACTATATCCTTATTAGTATAATAAAATTTGATCTGTTGCAATATACATATTAAAAAATAAAATTAAATAAATAGTATATATATACATATATTATATATATATTTATATATATTACATTTAATATTTATTATTTATTATAAATTTACCTCAAGATGTTATTTTTCTATTTGGAACATGTTTGGGGTACTATCTTGTTCCCATCCTCAGCCTTCCGGTTTTTTTGTCTGGTGAAGTACATATGTGTTGTTGGTTGATAATTGTGGCTTCCTGTTGGCTTCTGGTATTTCAAGTTGGTTTTATTGTGTGTGATTGTGGTGTATGTGTTAGTTTTTTGTGTATTTTCAATGTTGAGTGCTTTGAATATTGTGTCATGTTTTGTATTGATTTGTATTTGTTCAGGTATTAGTTTGTTTTCTGTTTTATGTTTGTATATTTGTAAGTTTTCCCATATGTTCATTATGGTGCCTTTGCGTGGTATATGTTTTATTAGTGTTACATTGGTTATGTCTGGGAATTCATGTCCTGTGTTTATTGCATGTGTGGCTAAATTGGATTTATATATTTCTGGTTTTTTGTATGCATTTAGGTGTTCAAAATAACGTTTTTTTCAGCTGTTTTTTTGTTTGTCCAATATAACATTTATTGCAATCTTGGCATTCAATTTTGTATATACCGTTAGTTGTTGTATTATCTTTGTTGTGTGAGCTATTTAGATTTTGTAATTTATTTTTATTAGTTTTGTATGCTATTTTTATATCTGTGTTTTTAAATAGTTTTGTTAGTTTTGTCATTTTATTATTTATATATGTGAATGTGGCCCATTTTTTGTTGTTGTTATTATTTATGTGTTGTTCAGTTTGATTAATTCTTAATTGTTCAGTTTTTATTTTGTATTTGATTTTATTTTCTATTTTGATCATAGTATTTTTATTGTATCCATTTTCATAACCAATTTGGTATATTATATTTCTTTCTTTGTCAGTTTCTTGTTTGTTTAGGGGTATTTTGTACATTCTGTTAAATGACGAATAAAATGCTGCCATTTTATGTTGTGGTGGGTGGTCAGAATGGTTAGGTATAATGATGTTAGTGGAAGTTGGTTTTCTATATATTGCATATTGTATGTGTTTGTTGTATCTTGTGATGGTTATGTCTAAATAGTTGATTTTGTTATGTTTTTCTTTTTCTTCTGTGAATTGTATTTTGGGATGTATGTTATTGATTTGTTTCAGTATGTTCTCTGCATTTGTGTTTTTGTTATTTGATCCATATAGTCCATCATCTACATATCTTATCCATATGCCATTTGGGTCATGTGTTTTTATATTTTGTATTTTGGTGTCTATGTGTTGTAGGAATATTTCTGCTATTATGCTTGATAATGGTGATCCCATTGCTAAACCTTCTTTCTGTTGATAAATTTTGCTATTAAATTCAAAGTAATTTTGTTTTAGTATTAGTTGGAGACTATTTTTTATTTCGGTTATATATTGTTTGTTTTCATTTTGTTCTTTAAGTTTGTTTATTATTATGTCAATTGTTTCTTCTACTGGGATATTGGTGTACATGTTTGTTATGTCATATGATGTGAAAAATGTATTTTCATTTATATTTATTATTTTTAGTTTGTCTGTTAATTTGTATGTATTTTTTATGTTATGATGGTTATTTGTTAGATGGTTACTTTTTAGTTTTTGTGCTATTATTTTTGCTATTTTGTATGTGGGAGCTTTTTTGAAATTGATTAATGGACGTATTGGGTTGTTTAATTTGTGTATTTTTATTAGGCTATTCATTTTAGGTGGTTCTGGATTATTGTTTATATATATGTCTATGTTTTTATTGTTGAAAATGTTTTTAGTTGTTTTTATTAGTTTTATTGTTTGTTTAAGATACTTTTCTGTTGGGTTTTTATCTAGTTGTACGCATTTATTATTGTTGATGAAGTCTTCGGTTTTTTTGATGTAGTCTGCTTTATCAATGATTACTGTTGCTTGACTTTTGTCTGCTTTAGTTATTATTAAATTATTGTTCTTTACTTTATTTTTAATTTCTTTTATTGTTTTATTGTTTTTCTTTTGTTTATCTATGTGTTTCCTTTCGCTAGTGATTATTTTTTTAATTATATGTGTTGCTTCTGTTCTTTTTTCTTCTTGTATATTGTATCTTCTCTGTTCAATACTAAATACTAATATTTAAATATCAATAATAATTGTTTAATTTAAACTAGAGTATTAGATATAAATAATAATAATTGTGGGCAAGTTATAAATAAATAACAATCATTCGTAGCATTGGTAAACAAACCCACGAGTCGAGGTGTGAGGACGGGGGACCGTGGCCGGAAACGCGTTCACAAAGCAACGATGCGCACACGAGCCCGCACGCAGCTGGTTTTTAAACGCATATTCTAATTAACGGCGTTTACTACGCGATAATAGGGGTAGCAAAACAGAAGCACATACCGAAGCGCACGAGCCGAAATTGTCTGTTATCATCTGTGTGAAATACCTGGTTAAATGGCTCGCTATTAAATACTACCCATGCTACAAACATTGTCTCATAATATTTTTATACACAATATCTTACAATGATATTATGCGTTTTAATTGCATAAATCGATTAATTGTTAATTATATAATTGTGTTTGCCGTGCCCCACGATCTTGGAGCGCCATTAGTAGACAATGATTTTAATGTAAATGTAATTTACATTTGTGCCATTCAATATAATGAGTTTATATTAATATTTATTTGCAATAGATAATATGCAGTTACTTGCATTAATTAAATACTTTTATACCGCGCGTTATGCAGCTATTTAATACAATGTATAACTATTCTGATTATTCGTAAAGAAAATACTTGATATCATTTAATAAATTAATGTTGTCAATTCATTACTTTACTGAGCAAAAGAAACTCTTAAAATTCTACTTTATATTTCCTTCAAAATTTAAGTTAATATCCGGGTTGTATTTGGTAATAATAAACGCATATATAGGATCAACTTAAATTACTAGTTTATTTATCATTCACAATAATTTATAATCGTACATATGATACGCCGATGTACCTGTAATACATACATATTTTATAAGAACAAATTCATATTTTAATATATGCTGAAACAAAGAAACATACATACATATATAAATCAAATAAGACAACAATTCATATTCTACTTATTAATGCGTTCATTAATCCCAGATAGTTCTTTGTTAATATATTCATTAATTACGTTTTAATTCTGATTTATTCATTGCGTTTATTAATAATTTTCTCAGGGATGAATTCTTTGAAAGAATCAGGTCAGTAGAAGTAACTAAGTAGTAATGATTAAAATAATGATTACTTGATTTATGAAATATCCATTAGTCTTTGATGAAGTCCAGTCCCAGTGCTGAGGATGACATGTAGACACATCTCGTTGAATGCCGTTGTTATCACAAACACTTTGCACACACTCTTCCGGTCACTCGCGTTGGCGTATGTTTATGTGAATAGTTGATGTTTAGTGTTCAATTAAATACTTCATCTTACGATATATGTTGTGTGTTCGTTTTAACGTTAATATACATGTCTAGTTCCACTTCTATCACTGCTTTATCAAATATTCGTGTGATTGATTAATTAGTTTAATGTTTCATGTTCTTTATGGTGTTAATAAGGTGTAGTAACACTGAATTAAGTTCAACTGTGTAGCATATTACATATGTGGTGATATCTGTTCGTGTAACGATCTGATTGTTCACTTTGAATAATTTTTGTCTAAGTCCGTTACATCGCACTTCGAAATCCACTATTAAAAGTTTAATAAGTCTTCTAAGTTACGCATTGACGTACTAACTCCCGAACTGTAGTTACCTCTCCGAACGATTAATATACTCTTGTGAACTTAGAGTAAAACCGACTCCGAACAATTAGAGTAAACTGTTTTGAAAATTGTAATAATACTACTCCGAATACTTGAAATGAACTATTTAAAATTTGAGTAAAAACTTCGTCGTACTTAAAGTGTATTACTTGAAAATTTAAGATATACTGTCCCCGTCCAATTGAAATGAACTGTTTGAAAATTTGAGTATAAAACTTCCTCGTACAATTGAAATGAACTGTTTGAAAATTTGAGTATAAAAACTTCCTCGTACAATTGAAATGAACTGTTTGAAAATTTGAGTGTAAAAACTTGCTTCCCCGTCTTGGACAGATAGTTTTATTAATTCGTCCCTACTCAAAATTTTGTCCCTGGCGCAGTTTACGCCTTCTTTATTCGTGATTGGTCAGTTTTGAGTTTTCTTGGAATATTTTGTCCCACTATGTCAAAATCCTACGTCATCGTTCTTCCGATAGGCTCTTCGTTTCTGTTGCTATGGAAACAATCCTCTCTACCAGTTTTCTCCATGGCTTTAGGCATCTGATAGGTTCTTAGACATCCCCCGATTTTGCTCTGTCGAACGTTGACCCTTTTCGTAGAAACTATGGCTATAACACACTTGTCCATCAACCTATTGTCTGAAGTAAACTCAGTGTTTCTCTAGATTGCCATTATCTGTACTTTCGGTTCTCCCGGCGTATTGTCTTGTGTCATACCCCTTTTTTGTAGCTATTAATAATTTTGGACATCTGCTGGCTGGTGAAGTCACCCCAACTTTCCACTCGTAAATTCTGTTTGTCACTTAGACGATAACTCCAGCTGCGTAACATGACTTGAGTTTTTGTCTGATCTCTCCCTCAGTATTGTTTCTTAAGGTGCAGTGCATCCGTTCCATTGTAATATGTAGTTTCACTCTTTTTGTCGTCTATCGTATACTGACGTAACATGGTCGAACATCTGCCACAATTCTCAGTACGAGTGTGAATGTCCTTGCCTACACTGTTACAGCTGTAGTGAGCAATAATTCTGAACTAAACTTTCCCTGTCATCTTGTGCACCCAATTTCTATAGTCGGATCGAACTTAATGTCTTTCTATTGTCAAGTTAGCGACGCTGCTCTGACATCTTCTCATTACGCTTTATTTATTGCGTCAACTATAAGTCGTTGACACCGCCTCGTGTGAACGCACTCCGTCGAGGTGAAAATTTAAAAAATTTTAAATTTTTTGCTCGTTACAATCTTAATGTATTAGAATTAAGTTATATATATAAAGCTTGTATAAATAAGATAGTTATATCAGTATATGTTTTTGTAAGTAAATAGAACAATGCATATTTGTGAAACATGAAGAATGTACATATAGAAAAAAATAAACTAACTGTATAATCTACATTCATTTTTTTTTTAAACGGGTGGGGGTGTATATAACGTACCAAATCCCATAGATTTGGGGTTATATGTAGAAACTTTTAAAAATCAAATATAAAATAAATTTAAATCGAGAGAACCATATCTCGCGCTGTAGCGACCACTCAAAACAATTGTAAAACGCCCAGCGGCTATGTTCCGGTGGCGTTATGTAATCACACACGAACCGTTATAAATTAGGGACACGCCCTAACTTTAAAACATTAATATTTCGGAAACGAATAAATATAGGCAAAATCCAAAATAGCCAAAATGTTTGCCGAAATATTAAGAATAAGGTGTGCAAATTTCAATAAATATAATTAAAGAGTTAATGAGATAATTCATTTTATTTAAATAACTTCCATAGTAAGAGAGCTAGGGAGTTCAGCTTTGGATATGTTAGAATTATAAAAATTACGAATCAAATGTATATGTCAGAATAAGTATAACTTGGCTTGCAGCCAAGATAATCGCAATACAAATTGCAACCGGACGTTCGACCGACAATTGGTTCCGGTGTATTCCAGAATATTAAAAATAATAACAATTCTCGAACTGTGGGAATTATTTTTCGTTCTCACGGAATGAGGTGACTAAATTTTAAGTAGAAGGGAGAATGTTTCAGCCAATCAGATTATTCTAAAAAATTTGAACAACCGTTGGTTTCGAGCTGAACGCTCTTCACTCTTCTGTTGGCGATCAAGCTGTGAACACACAGTCACTCATCTGTAAGGACTCAACCAGTACACACACAGACTCTTCTGTCAACACTCAACCTGTAAAGTCGCTCTTCTGTTAACATTCAACCAGTAAACACATACTCTTCTGCCAGGACTCAAACAGTGAACGCACACACACTTCTGTAAAGATTCAACTTCTGAACAACACAGACACTCTTCTAGAACGACTGGACTGTGACGGCGTCTGCGTACGATACTCTTATTAGATTTATCAACAAATAAGCGTACTGCGCAATACACCAAACTGTTGGCGTACGCACATAAGAGGTCGACCATATACTACGAGAAGTCACACCCAGAGTACAACAGAACGAGGCCGTCTAAACGTGGTACGAGCTGAAGAACTGACGACGCAGAACGACACCCGAGACGAGGTACACACACACACACACACACACACACACACGAGTGCAGAGTATCCGAACCGAGGGCCTGAAGCAGTTGCGGCAGTTAAACCACGAAAGTTAAATCCATCAACAGTTGCTGAAGGAGCTGAGTTGCTGATCCCTGAACTCTTCGTCGGAATCCAGGACGCAGCGGAAATCATCGCCACTAGCTGATTGGACGAGGACATCGAGGGACCACAGAGGACGTCTTCGAGAACTTCAGTACCAGGAAAGTCAAAAATCATTCATACATTTTTATATAAAAAGATCATTTTTCTTTTTCTGTTGAAATCAATTGTAAAGTTAACTTCATTCAGATGCCTATAAAAACAGAGACTCTAAATTAATAAGAACCTCAATATTGTGATAATCTGTAGAACAAGTATAAGTTAAGTAAGAAGCAATAGATAAGATACTCTTGGTGCTTGTACTTTTGAACTAACCTACTTGCGAATTCAAAACACAAATTCCTACGGCCCTAGTCGGAAGAAGAAGACGCAAGAACGCACAGCAAGTAGGTCAGTTCATACACACCACAATCTATAAGCATTATAACGGCCCAATTATAAAATTTGCAAGTTTAGTTACGTTATAATATATATATATATATATATATGCTGGTGCGAGGGAAAGGGGAATAGTATGTCCCCACTCTTTCGTACTATTTCAAATAAAAACAAGGAAACACCAAATCCGTGACGAAACACGCCACAGAAACAGGATACATATTGGCTTTCAAAAAGCATACCGATTATAGCAACAACAAACAATAAGAAAATCACACAATACAACGAGGGAATTGAAATAGTATGGAACGGACAGCAGAAAGGAGTACGCTGAATGAGCGACAGCTTGGAAATTACTGAGTAACAGTCGCAGAATAACAGCCAACAATATGCCCAACCGCTGTCACCGTCACTCATAATCCCTGCCTCGGCAGGTTAACCCCAAGGTAAGTCAATATATATAGACCTATAATGCGCTCCGTAGCCAAATCAAGCAGACCTACAGTAGGCCTAGGCCTTAAAAATGTTCCGGCCTTACGGAACGAAACGTCGGCACTTTGAAAATTTCAAACATGGATGTACCCAAAAACCTACTACAACATATACATGAAATCTTGAAACTGTGTTCACGTATTGTATACTAACTGGGGGTGTCACAATACGTTTGTATCAGTGTTAATGCCTTTCTTCTTATAATTTATTTTTGCCAAAAATACAATAATATTTTATTATATATAGCACATTTGAATTTGATATCAATATAAGTTATGTTATTTTTAATATTATATATTTCATTATGTACGTAGGGAGCGGGGGTACAAACACGCAAAGTAAAAAGAACACGATGAAACGTAGTTTTAAACAGTTCTAGAAATTTGTAATATTTGTTGTATGTGTAAGATTTTAATAAATAAAACAGTTTTGAAAGTTTTATTAATAAAATTCGGTTTGGTAGTGACGCAATTTGTGAACAGTCAACGCGCCGCCAAAGGTTAACCTTGGCACAGTGTTCGACATCGTAAGCACGCTACATTTGCCAGCAAGTTCACTGACCAAAAACAAAGTAGCTTAATTTTTTATTATTTTAACGTTTCGCACTGAAGACTGAGAATCAACAGTTTATCTATAGCCAAGAAGACATGAGTATTAACAATGTTGTCTGTGACAGCAGAAGAGTCTGAAAGTTTGTCCGTAGGCGGCTTTGTTTTAGTGGTTACAGCCTCTGTGCTGGGCTGTACAGCAAACGATAGTATATAATTTATTATACTAGTTTTTAGAAAACAATGTATAAAAACGATCTGGAACAATGTTTAAGTTCTGACATATATGTGATAAATTTTTCTAAGCAGTAACGTTTTAACATTCATCAATTTATAAACGTGGGCACTAAATAATTAGGCCTATCATATAAATATTTATAAGAATCTTATAATTAAAATAAGGTAACGTAAAATGTTTGTGTTCTTGTGCTTCTTGAATAAGGCTTTAGTCTTCTTACTGTAAAACATTTCTTTACATACTATTTTAACTTTTTTCCGTCACAGAGCGTTTGCTTTGGTTTTAAAGACAATGACGTAATACAGATAATGATGTAAATACAGTAACAATGACGACAGTAAAAATAAACGCATATAACACAGGTTTCTAATTAAAAAATTTCTTCAGTTTTGACACAAGAAATTGATTACACTTAATTCCATTTTAAAAAACAGTTTTAAATAGCGTGCTCACATTAGCGTGTTTTGTCATTAATCTAGACAAAATGAGAGAGGATGAATTTAAGGATCAATAAAAAGATTTTATGTCAGTGTGACATGAGAAAGTGTAAAAACAGAAAAATATGAAAGAGAGTTGAATACTGCTGTTTAATATGGGCCTATTTTATTTGTTTGCACACCTGATACCTATGTTTATATTCACGTAAATAAAAAATTGTTATCATATAAGCTTATTTCGTTATTTGAATATTTTTCTTAGGGTAAGATGCGACACTCCCTGCACATTGATGCTATCTTACAATGTACAATTCTAAAAGGTATCGAAAAAAATAATGACATTTTTGACTTTAGGACCATTATTATTTGGGCCTCATGTTATTCCACGTAAAAAATTCATGTTGTATGGAATCATCTTACATCTTCTGGAGCTTGCACAGTGTCCAGCTTCCACAGTTTTCTTAGTGCATACAGTGGTATCAGTTACTAGCGAGAACTATATCATTAGTAAATTGAAGTTCGAGAGCTATGTTGTGTGAGGTGTTACCTCTTTTGTTTGTCAGAAACAGGTTTCAAAACACCACGAGGGACCTTGCAGTAACCAGTTCAATCCAAATCTCTTGCAAAAGTTGGCACATGAAATGTCTGTTTGTCTATGTCGAAGGGTTCCGGGATTGCCTTAAGGTCATATACGACCTATTGTTACGATTATTTTTTTCTCTGCATTTACTATCGTTAGACATCCCCAAAAATAATATTACATGAACTCCTTATCTAATTATTTATCATGAATAATTTTAAAAATAAACGTTACATTGCGATACAAATATTTCCACTCTGGAAAATCAGGTGGGAATATTGTTAATTCGGTGAAGGAAAATTGAAAAAACTGACTCTTATTAGTCATTTTGTAGGAGAGTAAAAAATAAAGGGAGGAAAATTCCAAGACGCAAATAAAAACAGTACATGGATATGAATCAACAAACGAAGTGAACGGAGACCTTGCGGTGGCTGGTGAGTTTGTCTCTCCTACTCAAAACAAACATTATTTATATACACAGTGTTTTGCATCAATGTGTTTAAGATGTGTTGTAGAGTTTGTATTATTTAAAGGTTGGTGTCGCTGTGCAAAAAAAGAAAGAGAGAGAGAGACAGGCAGACAGAGACATTGAGAGAAAGATAGAGAGAGAGAGAGAGAGAGAGAGAGAGAGAGAGAGAGAGAGAGAGAGAGAGAGAGAGAGAGAGAGAGAGAGAGAGAGACGATGGTTTGGGAGTGAGAGAGGCAGAAGCAAGGTTGAAAGAGCGTGTAAAAGATTTTCGTGTGGAAAGAAAGATGGAGATTCGATAGATGAAAGAATAGGCTATCACGTGAATGCCATGGAGCCAGTTAGAAAGGAGAGAGAGAAGCTGATAGAGAAAGAGAAACACCGACTGAGAGAGTGAGAGAGAGAGAGAGGGAGAGAGAGAGATATTGAAAACATATTGAGAGGGAAATAAATAGATGGTAGTGTGAGATGAAAGCGAGCCGGTGAGTAACGTAACATTGAGCGGGTACTACTACTAGCACGCGTCGCTGAGATGAGGCAACAACATCTTGGAATTGTGCACCAATTTTGGCAAATCTCCAGCGGCCAAGCAGGCACGTGGAATTTCTCATAATCATAACTTCATCTAATCTAGCCACACAGCAGGCTACTGCTGCAGTTTGGCCTTCTGTCTCGCGTGCCACTGCCTCCCTCTCACTAATAGTAACCCACGTTCATAACGATTAGAACTCTAGTCCAACACGTTACGCCACGTTTTTAGTTGAATAAACACATACGCGTACGCCCTTACGAACTGAGCGCGGAAAGAAGTCACACAATGTATTGTAAAATTGCCTTAATCGTGTTACACGAGTTCTACTTATGTGCGTAATTGAAGCTCTGA
This sequence comes from Magicicada septendecula, assembly GCA_034769895.1. Classification (NCBI taxonomy): domain Eukaryota; kingdom Metazoa; phylum Arthropoda; class Insecta; order Hemiptera; family Cicadidae; genus Magicicada; species Magicicada septendecula. The sequence continues at coordinate 246,213,362 of CM068371.1, read as the reverse complement.
AGCGGATTACGTTGAGAATTTTGAAAGCAATTTAAATCAATGATATTGTATGACTGTAAAACATGGAAGTCCACAAGAACGGCACAAGAAATTGTTTGTATTTATTAAGAATGCAAACGAATTCTTAATTCACAATGGGCAGTAATAATAATTTTTCAAATAATAGCAATTTTTAAAAACTAAACAAATACAACACACTGAGTATAAATGAATAACAAAAAAATAAATAAAATTAAATAAATATAAACAATTTAATTATAACGAAAGACGATAAAAGTCAAGCCACAGTCTCAATGGAAAAATCTGAGTATATTAAAGAAAACTTATTGTAACCTATCGAGTGGCTGCTAGGCTACAACTGTTTTGCTGACGTGGTTCCGGAGGCGAATTTAAATCATTGACATGAACCGTTCTTCTCTGAAGACAATTTATTGATGATTAGCAAATACAAAACTTCTACAATTTCCTTTATACAAATCTTCTTGAAATTAATATAATTCAATTAATTCAATTACTTTTAAACTCTAAGTACCTTCACGTACTAGTACTTAGTTAAAAAAAATAAAGTAACTTCTTTTAGTTACTCTTTAAAAAGTTACAAAGACAAAAAGATTGACCATCTCCAGATATTAGGCCCTCTCAGAACACCTTCTAACACAGATCAAGTCAAAGTGAGAAAGACGTACGTTCTCTCGGATCTCTTATAGTCAAATCTGGCTTCTCCAGCGATTGCTTGAGTTTTTATAATACTCCATCATGGGTATAAACCTTATTTTTAGTGGTGGGACTGTTCCCTCCTCTTAATTCTAAAACCTTAACTATGATAGGCTAAAACTAGTTGAAGTGAGGGTAGTTTCTTACAATTTTTATAAGACTTCCTATTATTCGTCAAAGACTGTATCATGTGACCCTACGTCACGATTTGGGGGTGTTTTACTACTTTAGATTAAAATTTCTCACGGAGTAAAACACCTGCCTTCACACTTGTGACCCATTACTTTACTCACCCCAAAAGGATATCAACTTTATGGCGATAGTTATGTATTCTGTCTGGACCTTGTCACCATTAATTCTTATTTGTTGTATCTCGCCAGATTTCCTACGATTATCACTTCCTGGACAGTCACCTGGACAGTCACGCTTATTGAGAAAGAGGGTGAGATTCCATTCACAAACCTTGGGAAAATTCCCTAAAACTATTTTTATGTTCAAATCATATGCTACAGTCTCGTATACACACCTGACACCTGTCTCTATTTCTAGACACAACTAAGAATTTCTTACATTCTCACTTCTAAGAAACAATTATGCTATAAGTAAATTTATTGTAATTGTCAATTACAACAAACTGAAAAATTCATAAACAATTATAACTGCATGCTTCTAAATAAAGATCCAACAGAAAAACATCTTAACCAGTTACACTTATAAACACGAGCGCGCGCGCGCGCACACACACATGCACACATACATGTAAAATCCAAAACTTCCCAAAACGAACAGGTTAATAAAAACAGACAGATTAAACAATCCTATCCGCCTACTAATCAACTTCACAATATGCAAAATAACCCATATACAAAATAGAAAATGTCTAGCACACGAACTAAAAAATGCCAATTTGACAAATAATACTTACAAGGTCAAAAATTCATAGAAATCATCAAACAAATTAAAACGAATAAATATTTATAAAAACACATTCTTCACATCATACGATATGTTAAAAATGTATGTCAACACACCTCTAGAAGAACAATAAACACGGTCACCAGCAAACTTAAAAGAACAAAATCAAGACCCCCAATATATAATATTTATAAAATAAAATATATGAAATTATATATATATATTGCAACAGAACACAGGATGATAAGCTATGTTGTTTATATCAGAGCACACGGATGACGAGCATTTTCTTGTTTAAATTTGTTTTATGTAATATTTTGTCTTTTAGTCGTAAGTTTTGTATTTAGAAATGGATAAGCATGTAGGGTATACCAAACTCTTCATAAAAAGGTGTTCTATATTGTCATGTATTTTTTGTGTGAATTTGTGCGCGTGTGCGGGTGTGATAATGTGCGATCGCTATAGCTTCAGTGGTAGTTAACCGATTGACGGGAAACTTTGACAAGGAATTATTTAGGTAAATAGCTTCAATTTGTGTATACTCTGAGGTTCATAACTATTTTAGAAATATGGTTTTTTAAGAAAAGAAAAACTCAACTGTAACTCTTATCAATTATAGGGTAATAAATATAGGATATGGATAATTTCCATGCAGGACTTTGCTAAATTATACAAAGTTTTTCATGAAATTTGTATGTCTGTTTGTTCCATCAATCATGGGACTTGGGCTTAGCCTATCAGAATACACTAAATTCAGTGAGATTCATACGTTGTACAGTTAGGATGGACACAGTCTGTCTGTAGAAGTTGCAAGGAGAAGTTGTGCCCGGTGAAGAGAGTTGTTCTCTTACGAACGTAGATATATCATATATATAAAATAAACCGTGGTAATTCTTAACGAAGTTTTGCGTTAAGAACCGACTGGGTAAAATATTTAGATAAAATTTAAAATATAATACAGTGCTGTTTTCGTGTAAGTTAAGATATCCGCTTAGGGAATTTAAAGACACTTCAAGATATCGTGGAAGGTGTACATTAAACGCACCGCATTAATTAATACCCATATTAATCCTAAGATTAAGAAAATATAAAATATAAATTAATAATAAACTGTACGAGTGAAATTTATAATCATTGTGAGTGAACAATTTATGAAGAAACTAATTCATGTTAGGAGTGAAACATAACAACGAGACTCATTGAAATATCGCTGCTGGAGCCGCCTGCTGTAGAAGAGGACGACGAGACGAAGAGGACGCCAGGACGAAGAGGACACCAGGAAGGAGTGACGCTGTAGAAGAGGACGACAAGACGAAGAGGACACCAGGAAGGAGTGACGCTGTAGAAGAGGACGACAAGACGAAGAGGACACCAAGAAGGAGTGACGCTGTAGAAGAGGACGACGAGACGAAGAGGACGGCAGGACGAAGAGGACACCAGGAAGGAGTGACGCTGTAGAAGAGGACGCCAGGACGGGAGCGACGAGAGGAGAGGAGGACGTTGCAGCAACTAAGTAAAATCGATTTATATTATCGAACAATACAAACAATTATTTCTATTATCAATACATGACAATTTATAATACAATATACATCTTTAAAAACAATATTTGTGTGTATAATAAATAATTTTTCATATCCTCCATAATAGACTTGTTTGTGTTTTTTACACACTCACTATATCCTTATTAGTATAATAAAATTTGATTTGTTGCAATATATATATGAAATATAATATATGAGATAAAAAACCAGTCTCCAACTAATATTAAACCGAAACTACTTTGAATTTAAATAATAAAATTTACAGACAATGCAAAGGATTAGCTATAGGAATCTCTTTAGTTAGTATAAACGAAGAAATATTCTTACAGACCACGTAAAGATTCATAAAATTATAAAATCATTAGACCCAAATGGAATATGGATAAGATACATCGATCATGACCTTTACTTTTCTAACAACGAAAACATAAATTCAGGTGTAATATTGAAACGCCCAGCAACATACATCCAACATTCATTTTACATAAGCAAATGATAAGGATAATAAAATTAATTATTTAGATGTAACTATTTCTAGAAACAACAATTAATTATGACCTCACGTAGGCTTCCGCGGCCGGTGTCCATTATGTTTTTAAAATCTTCTTCCGGTATGGACCGCGTCATAAAATGTCAAGACATTTTTGACGCGGTCCATACCGGAAGAAGATTAAAAAAAAACAATTAATTACATTATGCAATATACAAGTAATCTCCCTTTATAACGGATCTCGTTAAAGCGGACCCGGCTTATAAGAAAAATGGATTGTACAAAAATATTAAAGACAACCATGCGCAAAAATGAAGCATAGCAACGCTGGACAATGTATGCAGGTGTCCAGGGTCGTTGAGCCGTGTGACTTAATCCGTTCATCAACACAAACGCTAGGAATTGACAGCCCGTCTAAACATTAATACTACAGTACCTAGATTTGGGTTTATCTCAGTCAGCTGATGTACTAGACGCAGTTGGTGTCGTCTTCTTTCGCTTGTGCTGACTGCTGAGTTCTCAGTTTTTATACTCTTTTCGTTACAGTGCAATTGTTAGGAGTTTGCTATGTCTTAGTTTGTCTATGGAAAAACTGCATATTGTAAGCTCAAATTATATAGCACACTAGAACTAGAGCAATAAGTACGCAGGATCTTTGACAGTAAAAGAAGAAATGCTATCAATAACAGCTGCAGAACGAGCACTAAATGCTGCAATAGCTCTTAATGACTGACCTACATTTATCATAAGGATGCCTATATCGTCAGTAGTGCAATCTTCATTAGTGTTTAAATGATTCTGCTGATAACATTTGGTTGACATACGGATTGAAAATATTTTCAGAACTCCTCACAAAGACTTTCTTCAACTGACACTAATTTTTTAGTGAATTTTAGTGGACACACACCGTTGAAATCCATCAAGAAGGACTAGAGTACTTAAAGTGGTCTGTAGACTTTGCAAATATCTCTTCCTCCACACACGGTGCTCTTCTTAACTTGTCTCTTCGGAGAAGCATCTTTGCTATGTTTCTGAATACCGAAAACGTTTCGTAATGCTGAACATACCTGTTTTCTTAAACTTTTTGTGTTCTGTATTCTTTTGCTTTAGGCATTTAATTATGTCTATAGAAAACCTAGCTGTATGATAATAATAATAATAATAATAATAATAATAATAATAATAATAATAATACCAATAACTACAGCAATAAAATGTATTATATTAACAATAAGATATTTATAAAAAAAATATCTTATCCTATTATCATGTGTAATAGTTTAGTAACAGTTTAAACATAGACACACCCATTCACAAAATAATCACCATTATATATGTCATCATCATCATCATCATCCTCAAGGTTTAAACCAAGAATGGTTTGTTCCGGTCTCAAATAGGCAAATATTACAGCTGGTCACTCCAGCGCTTTCTCGGACGTCCCACATCTCTCCGTCCCCTCGGCTTACAGTTCCATAGTTGTTTGGGGATGCGGCAGTCATTCGGCAAAGATGTTTCCACCAATTCAGCCGATACTGGGAGATCCTGTTGAGTAGTCTCATAATATTCAGGTTCCTGCCGTATATCTGTGTTTTCTTCTATGATCGTGGAGAGTATACCCTGCCATGTGCCTGAGAAATCTCATTTCAGCTGCTTGGATGCGACTGGACTGGCCTTTCGTTAAAATCTAATTTTCAGACCCATAAAGAAGTGTGGTAAGAGCCATCACCTTGTAGAATTTTAGGCGTGTTCCTTTACTTGCTGACTTAAGGGTTCGCCTGATGGTCCCGCACATAAGGTTGAACTTATGCAACTTATGCACCACGTCGTTGCTTAAATTATAAGACATACTGTAGCTCAGGTATTAAAAACTGCTAACTTGTTCCAGGACAGTACCATCTATAACAATTTTTGCCCGTACGGGATCAGTTCCACAAAAATCAATCACCTTGGTTTTAATTATGGATATCTGGAATCCAGAGTCTTTGCAGATTCCATTTAACAAATGTATACCCATATGCAATCTGTTTTCAGAGTCCGACAGAATAGCCTGATCGTCCGCAAACAACAAAGCGTCACTTGTAGAGTGACCAATCATAAAATGGTTTGGAAGACACATCTCCCTGTTTTGTATGACATCGTAAATATATAAATTATATATCCCTTTCCTTGCCATTACTGCCCATAGTTTGCTCCGATTCGCTCTGACAAAAGCCTTCTCGAAGTCGATGAAAGCTATGTATGTGGGCAGCTGATATTCTCTACGCTTTTCAATGAGTTGGGCTATTGTAAATATACAATCTAAACATGATCTGCCCTTCCTGAAACCGTTATGGGCCTCTGAAAGTATGGTCTCCGTTATCGCATTCAGCCGTGTTCGTAATATAGATGCATATAATTTATATGAAGTATTAAGAAGGCTGACTCCTCTGTAGTTCCTACAGTTATTACGATCACCTTTTTTGAATATGGGTATTACCTTTGCAATCCTCCAATCGTCAGGAACATGACCAGTGGTCCAGCATAGATTAATGAACTGCAGCAAACGATCATGCAGCAAGGCTGGTGCACACTTTATAAGCTCCACGTTCAGCCCATCAGTACCTCGTGCTTTTCTATCCTTACAGCGGTGTAGAGCAGCTAACAATTCATCCATTGTTATTGGGTCCACACAATCACTGTTATCAGCAAAAGTTGTTTCTTCCAGTTGATCCTGGGTATAGTTGCTCATAGTATTCAAGCCATTGTTGTTCTGAGATATTACTGACCTTCAGGTTATCCCTTTCCGTTCGATTTAAATGCCTTAATATTTTGTAAGCCTTTTCCTACCTGCCATGAACATTGTGTTCTATATCACTTACATATTTACCCTTTGTTTAAGGTTAGATGTTTCATGTATGCCTGCTTTTTAGCATCTATTATTTGTCTAATATCGTCATCCCATACCTGTAGGCCTCGGTTTCCATACATTTTACGTCTCGTCCCCAATGCTTCAAATGCTGCTTGTGATATGACATCTCTGATGTTACCCCATTCTTGATTTATATTGCTACTGATGGGTTTTTGTTGTGCAAACTGACTCAACCGGGTCTGATACAGGTATCTTTTATTTTCATCTTGGAGCAGGTGTACTTTAAAAGTTTTTTTGGAGAACTGGCGCTTTGTAGATCGAGCCTTTCTCCACCTACCTGGAATACTAATTTTTGATATGAGCAGAAAATGGTTAGACTCAACGTCACATCCTCTAAAAACCCTAGTATCCTCCACTAACTTTCCTAATTTCCCACTAACTAAAATATAATCAATTATTGAACGAGATCCTCTTACTTGCCAAGTATATTTATGTATCTCCTTATGCGGGAAAAATATGTTGGTTATCCTAAAATTGTTGAATGTGGCAAAATCTTATAGGAAAATTATACATTATATATGTAGGCTATTAATTACTTATATAGTTCTTGTATACAGGCCCTGATTATGAAAAAAAATTTGTCATCGACAGACGTTGATACGGACATTTAAAATTATGTCTACTTAGTGATTAGCCTCACAAAACATTCATCATTGAGATTAACAATTTACGGTCACTAGTAAACTAAGCACAACTTCTAGTGTTAACCCACCCCGTACTTTGTTAGGCCTATTAATTGCAGGCTTCACGCATTCGTGTTCAGTCACTTGAGGGGTACTCAGGCAGAATTTGTAATTTTTTTCAAACCGGAAATCATTTTTATGGTGCGTATATTGTATTTTGTAATTACTTATTTCAACGGGGAGTTTATAAATGAGTCGTGTCAAACGAAAGCATTTAAATGTAGCCAGCCGACTTTGCCTGCCGCTAACGATCGAAGACTTAACTAAATAATAACTTGAAATAGATTTAAAAATCGTATTATTACCAAGGCATGAAGATTCAGCCTTGTTGTAGACAAGAAGACGGGATGCCAGTTTGAAGGCGTTCCAGAGAAGGGTGAAGCGATATTACTTCCTTCATTTCTTCATATCCTGTCCTTTATAGTGCTCATAGTGTCGTGCCCCTCTCATCTGTCTCGAAATTTCTGGAGGCGTAATCGTAACAAGCGCAGCTAATTATTATTTTTCATTAATGTTAACTGCACATGTTATTACGTATCTGACAGTCTTCGAGAGTAACTCAAAGCAGAGCGACACCAGTCGCCTCCTTTATTGAATCAATTTTATTATCCAAGTCTTGACGGGTTACATTGTACGTAAAGCTGTGAAGTTCTTCATCATTATTATAATTACTCAGTGTCACGAATAATAGTACTCGACTGTATCAACTAGAGATATTATCACATTAAATTTACAACTAGCATAATTATAGTTGATTTTCGTTCAAAAAGCTTAGTGATGCCAACGTAAAATAAACGTGCATACAATTTTTAAGATTAGACATTCTCATCATCATCATCATCATCACATCATCGTCGTCGTCGTCGTCGTCGTCGTCGTTGTCAAGGTTTTTTATTAGATGATCGAATTCAAAAGTTGATTACTAAGGGTTCTTCGACTGCTGCATACTACTCTTTGTCTTAAGTTTAAAATCTAAAATTACTTGATTACAACAGCTATTCTCATAACATTTTCTTACAATTTTCGAATGAACTTGTTCGATAGTTTTCCTATTTGAATTCATTCTACGCCATATTTGTATTTAATTTGCTGTAGTATAACTTCCCTATAATACGTAGGCCTAGTATTAGTTAGTTAATATGTTTCTTACAACTCTATACAAGAGATGCTAACTTTTGAATACGAAACCAAACTTGCAACCATATTAACACTTTAGAGTGTTAGTAATCTTTCAATCCAATTAACCAGTTGCCGTTTTCAGACTAATAGCCGTGATAATAACAAAATACAAATCAAATTGATTCTGCGTAATGAAAATGGCTCACGTAAAAAAAAAAAAATAAATGGCTCAAACTGTTACATATTTAATTTCTTAAATAAGTTTGTTTTATCTCAAGAATTAAATGAATAAAACTTATAGTTCCATGTGTTTCATAGAATTTAGGGCCACAGAAGAGAAAATACCTCTTCCAATTATAAAAATTATTTTTCACAATCGTATTGAAGGAATAAGTATTTTTGCCTGGCGTGATTAGTTTTATTTTTAAAATATTAATAAAATGCTTTTACAAAATAATAGAAAACTCTATTTTGATATTTTCAAGGGAATATTGATTACTTTTTTAAGAAAAATAAAAAGAACTTTTATATGTTCCTTTCTCTCCAAATGTCCCTTCTCCTAAAAATTAGATTAGATTACTTTTCACTAATGTGGCTGGCTCGCCATATTACTGATGAGACAGATACTTGCATTTCCGGCTACCGTCAAACGCATGCACAACGCTGCGCTGTAGAGCAAGTAACCGGATACTCTAAGATTCAGGTAACAAAGGCTAGAAGCAAGACCACAACTCAGAACGTTTTCCCACACCCAACAGATCTCTACATTGCTAACCAGACAGCTTGTTAAAGTTTCCTCTCCAGATGCATAAGTTTTCCGTCCTCCAACCCGCTTTGACGAGTTCTGTTCGCGTGTTCGTTGGCTAAAATTTCCTTCCCATAAATATGTAACTTCCTTACAGTTATGTCTCTGAACGTTCTACGTTATTCGTTCTAATCACACTCTGTTGCATTATCTGAGCTATTCTGTTGAATACAGCACAATACTAGGCCTATGTCGTCTGAGGAAAACAGGAAATTTGGGTTTTTGTGTTTTTACAGCATTAGTTTGTGTATTTTTTTGTACAGAGTTTCAGTTTTAAGAAAAGGTTTTCACACTTTCTGAAAATGGGTCACACGACTGTATTATTAAAAGGTCATACGTATTTACTTTCCTATATAAAAATTACAATTACATTTGATGACCTTCAGATGGTTAAGGGCAACCGGACTATTGGACAGTTTTTTACAATCTTAAAATGTTTTATAGGACAAGATACAAATAGGTGGGTGCGAAGAAGAAACCTGTACCACAAGTGTGCGCGCGCGCATGTGTCTGTATATGTAAACTGTTTCTTCTACCACGTTTACTACTTCTGCTTCTGTTTCTACTACTACTACTACTACTACTACTGCAGACGGTCGAACATAAGCTTGGCAAAAGCTGCGCGCTATAGGCTACTAGACAGGTCACTGTTGACTCACCAGTTTAGCTGACAGACATACGGTTGGTTCGTGATGACAGTTAACACGGTCGTCACCAGGATTGGGGTGAAGGCTCCTGTTATTTATACACAAGACTATTGTCACCGTGCCCGTCACATTGTTTCGTCACTTTTGTAGACATCTAATTTTTTTATTACGATTTTCACACGCACACAAACAAATTACCTATCCGATTTAATAAAAATCACGTGCGTTTTTTGTCAGCGCAAACTCTCTCTCTCTCTCTCTCTCTCTCTCTCTCTCTCTCTCTCTCTCTCTCTCTCTCTCTCTCTCTCTCTCTCTCTCTCTCTGACTGTTAATCTCTCAGCGCCACCTAATTAAGTTTTAGAACACGTTTGATCACATTTGGCAATTCTTTCACTATTCCCAAGGGAGTGATTTTCTTTTAGTGTGCGTCTACAAAGTATTTGGTCTCAATCATAGCTGTTAACACAAATAAAGGAGGTACACCAACTGCTAGGAAATCTATTTAGCTCACAAAGAATTGGTATGTGAAAAGGAATAATTCTGTTGACTTCATACTATATTTATAAAGGGTGGTCGCAAACTCACGCAACTCAGAACTTGAACTTCTATCTGTCGGCAGCAGGTATATACTGTATAAGAGAATTAACAGTTCAGCTATTGGTAACATCAAATATTTTCGTTTATCTGTCATACCTATTCGTTGCAGTAACTGTAAAGTAATGGTTTGCTGAAGTGTGTATTCAAGATACAAAATTCTTTGCAAGTCTATCATTATTATTTACTATTTAATATTTTCAACAATTGTTATAATATTCTGTTTTAAAAGTCAATAATATATCTGCTAACTTAAATGCATTGCTCTTTATTTATTTTCATTTATATTTACTGTTAACTCGGTATATTAGGCTTTATTAACATACAGCAAAACTGTAGAGCAAGTGAACTCATTTAAGCACTTAGGGAATACAGCGACGTGGAATGGAAGCTGTACGGAGGAAATCAGAAGCATGGGGAAGACAGCTTCTGAAAAGGTAAAAGCATCACTGACTGCAATAAGGATTCCGATTGAGATGAGAAAGAAGATCTGCTAAATGTTTTACTTGGATGTTTACATTGCAGCGAAACATGGACTATCCAAGAGAAAGAAGATAGATACCTAGATAGATAGATAGATAGATAGAGAGAGAGAGAGAGAGAGAGAGAGAGAGAGAGAGAGAGAGAGAGAGAGAGAGAGAGAGAGAGAGAGAGAGAGAGAGAGAGAGAGAGAGAGAGAGAGAGAGAGAGCTGCAAAACTTAGTTAGGTGTGTTAAAAAACGATTAAGGTAAAATTGACTGATATAGTGAGAAACGATTAAGCATTGACGAGAATAGGACATTCTTTCTGAACCTAAGGATATTATAGGCAAAGGTGGAAGGAAAGAGAGGACGGAGAATAAGAAAGGTTGGAATGCTTGGTGACATCAAAAAACGGTGAGAGCTATAGTCAGATGACAAATTCACAGGTTCGAGAAAAATGGAGATCACCCAGTTGAAACCTGTCTCAGACAGTTTTTCTAAAAAAGGAGAACACTATACTGTTATATTAATTTTGTTTTGTTTATATATTCAGTGATATAATGAAGGAGACAAATTTTTCTGCGATTCCGTGATTTTTCGACTACCTTACTACTATTTTTATATTTTAGCAAATGTATGTTTGAACAGTCCGTATAAAACAAACAATATGCATTAATTTTTTAAGATGTAATTTACATCCATTAGCTTTTCATCGAATGGCTGCACTCGAATCCAGCGGATACAGACCTACTTGAACGTCAGTTGCTTTGTGTGTGTGTGTGTGTGTGTGTGTGTGTGTGTGTGTGTGTGTGTGTGTGTTCCAAATGGCTGTATATTGTAATAAGCCGTTTATTACATTTTCTTATTACGTTTGTATAAATACTTACGTATGTCGAATGTCTACTCACCAGTTCGGCCGTTCAATTCGTATTTTCTGCCTCGCCGTCTGGTTGACCAACACTGCTTAGTAAATCGAATTCGTAAAGTTTAATATTCTATATTTTATTTGCTCAAAATTTTATCTTGCGTTGAATAAAATCAAACATACAGTTAACGTGTGTACTAAGTTTAATTAACAGTTATTGATATGGTTCGATAATTACAATTTCTTCAAATTTTCCGCCGGCATGTTTAATTTTTCGCGGTTGGCTATTCTGTCCGCTTGCTGTTACGGTGGAAATTCTTACTTACAGTTGACAATTTCATTTATGTTTAATCTCAGGTCGAAAGTTCTTTTGACTACAGAAAATGTTGTTATACAGACTAATGAAAGTACAAAATCTTACAATATACCTTATAAATATTATTGAAAAGGTGATATATTTAAATAATAGTGGTAAATTACCGATGTGGGAACTAGTGCTTTATAGGTTATTGATGCTTAGCAAACCTTCCGTTTTTAAAACATATTCATGAGAAATCAAAGTTGGATTGATATATTTATTCCATTTGAGGTGTTTGTGAAATAAAATTAAGTTCAAAAGTTTATTAAAGTGATTAGTGAAGTGAAAAGTTTAGTTCAATTATTGTTGATTGTCTGGTGTTTTTTCGGTTTAGGTATTTAAATATACTTAACGATCCTTCGTCTCATAGGTCCGGGGTAATCCTTCTCCTGAATACTGCTGCTTGTCCTTTCTTGGGTAGTTCGGTAAATTCCAAGTTCAATTTTCGTTAATGGTCCGGTTACGGTGTTTAAATTCCCTCAGTCCTGCTGGCTAATGTTGGTTTCAGGATTCAGTTAGGTGTTCATCTATATTCTTCCTTCTGTGGGTTGTTAATTCTTCACTGGGGCTTCTTCAGCAATTTCTCCAGGTTATTTCTTATTTCTTTGGTTGAATTTATTTATTTTTTACTATTAGTGTTATTATTGTTATTTAGTTTATCTTCTTAATCAGTGCTTTAGATAAAATAGGCTGATTTACTTCTTTTTATGTCTTTGTGGGTTTCATACATCCACCCTACTCAAACTTCAATAATGGAATGAAAATTTATTAACGGTTTTGTATGTAACAAGGTTTCGTTGTCATGGCAACTACCTGTAAAAAACTAATTCCCATTGGCTGATAATTTATAACATTGTTATATAAAACTAACGTTTTCCTATACACAATTATTAAAATGTTTTAAAGTATTATAACTTCCTTATACTACTTGTAATATTAAATACAATAACACCATTATTTTGCTTTTTGTTTACAAATTATTTTGATACCACACAAAAGTTACCTTTGGTCAACTTATAACAGATTACTAATTTTTCAGTTTGGTGTTTCTTTTGTTAATTACCTTTAAACTATTTATTATCTATCCAGTTTTGTCCCTTACACTTTTACTTTGAAACCTAAACAGATTATATACTTTATTTTATTATTGGCTATTGTTTTATCTTAAAATTCACAAAGTTCTGCTCATCAGTTCTAAGCCTAATGCCTAGAGTTACTAATTCACCTACCCTATACTTATAACAATTGTTTACAGTTATTTATGTTAATTTCATATGTTACCATATATTATTCCTGAAACAAACTAACTTAACTCATAACATTTGATGGTTTTTAATCATCACATAACATTTTATAACTATTTAATACCTCTTTATAGGTCCATGCCTGTATCTGAATTTTTTACATGTTTTAAAGGGTTTGTTTTAACATAATTTGTCATCTAACAATACTTTGGTTATTTACCATCAAAGAAATCTATAACAAACTTGAACATTAACTATGCACTATTATTCCCTTATAAACCCATTTAAGAGAATATAGTGTCTAACTCCCCTTTGTTTTCAATCTAACATATTACTTTTTTATATTTATTTCCTATGTGTTTTTTATATAACTTTATAACATTCCTTAACAATAACACAATATATCTTTTATCCTACCTATACTATACTAACACATTATTATAACTGGGTTACTATCTTACTTATAGTCTGTTATTACCAGTTTATTATTTTATAGTTAATTACACTGCACTTTCTTTAACTAGTGTTTATGTAGTTTATTCTACTATCACTGGGTCCTATAATGGTTTTTCATTGATTATAAAACTTGTATTTCATTTATCACCTCTTTACTGACAACTATTGTTAATCAGGTTCATTTTATTTTAGTGGCTTTTGTTAGCTTATTATTTAACATTCTATATTTTATTAGTATCTTTTGATTTTACATTTCCCTTTCTTTTATCTTTTCTATAGATAACAGATTACATATAAATTACATATGTATTTTCTATAGATTATACATTGTTTATTGCCCTATCTAATTTTGTACTTTTATTTTATATACATTATTTTAGTTAATATTTGGGCTCTCATAATTGTAGTCATATTGTGGTTTGGATTATTGTTTTTGTCTCACCTTATCCAATCTATTGGGTTTAGTCCTTGTCATTGTCTTAGTAATTTTTTAGTTAGTAGTGTTGTGCTATCTTTCTTCATGTTATAACCTTTTATTTTCCTTCAGTTTTCAGTTTTTCTTCCCTTAATTATACTAGTAAGTTTTGTGCTATATTATGTCACGTTACAATTTCCTAAAGGATTTCTCCCAGATTTTCCTGCACATACGGGGATATTCACTTTACTGCTGACTCTGAACAGCCAAGCGGCTAAGGCTACTATAACCGTTATGTGCCGTTTTCGTCCGAAGACAGAGTAATCTTGTGTACGCCTGAACGCAATTCAAACTGAATGTAGGAGTACAGGTCGAAATAGAGCAGATAAATTAACTGAAGTGATGAAGTGAAAGTAAATACTGAAAGCAGCGTGTAATCACTTCAGGTACTGGAAAACCGAAGCGAGGAGATTAATTTTCACATTTCGTTTGCACAGTATTGGATAACATAGAAACACTCAAACATTAAATAAGAACTAGGCTATTGACTTAAATCAGTTTAAAGAAACGGCGCAATAAACAAAACAAAACAAAAAACTGGTTTTCCTTTAGACGAATAATGTCTTCTAAATTTAATAATAAAATGTTTTAATAAATTAAAAGTTTAATACTTGAATAAAATAAAATAAGAAAAAACAGATTACAGTGAAGGTGATCTGAAAGGTGGGCGTTGTTCTGAAAAGGGAAAGTAGGGCCTATATGCACGTGGTGCGGTGACGACATGACTTTCCAAATTTCGGAAAAAGTAATTGTTCTAGTTATCAGTATTCTTGTACTATTATTAAAAGTTGAGATTCAGATGTCGTAACAAATCATATATAACTGTTCCAAAGTTTTGCAAAAGTGATTGAAACTAATCATAAATAGTGGAAGATATAAAACACATAGAACTGCAGGATACGTCTTGGGGTGTTTGTATCACTAAATCAGAACAATTTTATCTCGACTTTTTTCACGCTGAAAATTATTTTTATCCTGTGTGATAAGACACATAAAATTAGGTTTAAAAATCATATTAGTTATATTTTTTTAAGTTTTAAAAATTATAGAGACTAAATAAAAATAAAAAATTAATAAAAATATATATGGTGCAAAGGCTGATAAACGAACTTATTGACAGAGTAGCAAACTAATAAAACTTAATGTCAAAGCAGTTACAATAAGATATTGTTGGCAAATTAATTATTATGGTCGTGACGTTTATCGACTTCTATTATTGCATTCAGATAGATTTCTATTCATATTTACGTGACACCTATTTCCTTTGTTAAAATCGGCTGCAGACTTTGCGTTTTTCGCCGTAAGATGCAATGACGACGGACACACGTAAAATTTGTTTTCGTGAGAGAGCTTAAATTTCAAAAAAGATACAGCGTTGAGTTCGCTGTCTGTACAGAAATAAGATCGGTTTGATTTCTGATGGGATGTAGAGCAGACGATTTAGAATAAATGACAGAATTATAAATTTAAACTTCATGGGAAGGTAGCGTGTTTAACAGATGATATCGCGTCGTAAATTTAAAATTTTTATATTTCTGGAGGATAAATCCATTGGCCGGCGACTGATTTATCGAAGTAGGCCATTAGAACAAAGCTAGTGTCACACACGAAGTTATTGGCTTAACATCAAAAACAATAATACACTACACAATTTTCACTTCAATTCATTTCAATTTTATAGCATCATTGTCAACACCTAATGACAATTTGGCTACGTCGTACCAGTCTTTCCTGACAATTGTCACGTAACCTCTTCTGACCTATGCACGCTGTGTTTCACGGTTAGTTTTTCAGTAGGCCAAATTGGTGAGAATTAAGTATCGAATAAAATTACAACTAAAACTACATGAAATAGCTACAGTAACAGTAAAGTTCCATACGTTTGGACTTCTAGCGTTTATCATCAACCTTATCTTCATAACCTCCACAGATTAACCAAGTTTGATTTATTTTGGTCCCAAGTAGACAAAGTCTATAAATGGTCACTCCGGCGTTTCTTCGGACGTTGCTCACTGTTCCGTCGTTCGGTCTATAATTCAATATTTGCTTGCTGGTGCGGCAGCCAGCATATAATTGCTAATCGTTTACCCTATCTAGTATTCCCATAATATGCCGTTCTTGCCATATATTGGCATGCCTTCTGTGATTTTGAAGAGTATACATGCCAGAGGATAAGCCGCTTAATACGACTGGTTGGGCCTTTTGTCAAAGTCCAGTTCCCACATCAGAAAGAAGAATGGGAAATCATATTGGATGTATAAAGAAGTTCAAAGGGGGTTGACGTTGGCATCATAAACTTAGCCAACGTTATCAGTTACTTAGAGACTTCATACATAAAGAAAAACTGTACGTCTTAAGATAATAAAATGTTTTTTTTTTATATATACGCTACATGTAGAAAAATATATTATTGAAATTTACTTCTTGGATAGAGTACTTGGTTGGGACTATCTGGCCATTTCCTTCAGTTTGTAGTTACTTCAAATTCTTGTGTTGTGTGTTGCATAAATTTCTAAATTTCTTCTTTAATGTGTCTTGAGGGTTCTCCCCCCCTCCGTTCTTATTCTATGAAGGTTACCAAACGCTCGTTTCCTTGTATCGAGTAACCTGCATTTTTACTTGTTATGATTTACCATATTATCCTTCTTCTTTTTTTATTATGAATTTCTACTAGTGTGATTTCATCTGTTATTTTGAGATTATCTCTGCTTTCTATTTGCACATCTTAGAGACCTCTCCCCGTTATATAATAAACCTAAAAATTATGTCTTTTTAAATTTACGGCAAAAACTTAAAATAATGAGTAAACTTACTACCCAAATGGGCTGATTTTAATATTGAAGGAGGTACCTGCATTTTGTGAAACATTATCCATCGCAACTGGATACTAATTTGGGATACTTTCTGGACCCACTGCTTTAAGAGTTCTGGACTTCAAAAAAAAAAAAAACGGTGAACGACTGAATAACTTGTGGTCAAGGGCACAGAATGATAAAAATTAGGGAGAGGGGCCGTTAACTACACGTATGGAGAAAGATAATTCTCCTTGGAAAACTTGGAAAAATCTCCTTACTATTTCATAGTTTATAAATTCAGTTTCCGATACTGTGTTTGTTTTGTTGTCGTCTATACATTTTTATTTTAAATATACGCCTATTCACTCTTTTGTTTCCACTTATTTTACTGCCTTCTCCAGCTGAAATGTTCTTTTTTAAATCTGACGAGAAAATTGTTACTGCAGTTTAGGTTTGATTATGAGTCTGATGTTTAACAAAAAAATAATGTTTTAATTCACAGGATTTTAGACTCAACCATACCTCAGTTATACAAAGTATACAAATTATGTATAATAGCGGAAAATTAATCCTAACCGAGGTATATTTTTGTTACAAGTTTTCCTGGTAGCACTGACTGGTAACATATATTTTCTTGTTTGATGTTCTTACCTGATGGTATTCTAGTGTTACTCTTGTTGTCATGTGTAACTTGGAATTGTTTTAATCAAGACTATAAAACTTTACATATTATGTGTTTAAATGGAAAAAATATATTGCGTTGCTTTTAAACAAATTACTGTTCACGTTTAGTAAACTAAACATGACACCACAATAAAACGTTCAATGAGAGTTACTTTATTTCGCCACAAAGACAAATGGCACAAAGACAAATAGCGCAAGAAGACGGTATCGGATTAGGCACTGTGATTTCTATTCTAAAAACGTTTAGATCGACAACTTCATTTCGCCAGATCGTAAAGACAAATGTAGCCATAAACGAAAAACTTCTGCTATTGCAGACCGTTTGATGGTTATAAAAAGTATAATAAATCCTAACTGTCAGCTTCTGACCTTAAGCGTGATTTAAGTGTGACAATAGTTTACGTCGATACAGTTCGGAACAGGGCCCTTAAAGCTGGAAGGAGAGCACGCTGACCAGCAATATTGCCGGAGCTCGTGAAGAAAAAGAAGCTTCACGTTGAGTTGGATGCTATTGGTTATGGAAGCTGGTAGAACAAAGTCACGAAGTCGAGACACTTTAAGCTTCGCATTTCACAATTGTTAAGAGCTATGAAACGTAAGGTTTTGTACCATGCATACAATGCAGCGTGTGTTACTGTAGTTAAATGCATTATTATTAATTATTTGTTACTGTCGATTCAGGAAATTAGTGAAACTGTTGAGTTATTATAGAACTTCTGTGAACCGTGAATAATACATGTACACATATTGCTGACGAGCCAAATAAGCCAGTAAAATATGTGATGTTTTACTGCTATCGACTGGAATAATATTGACTGCCGGGACTCCGCGTCCAAAAACTGATAATTGTTATTTTTTCTTTTTATTCATGTTAAGGACCATACAGACAACACGTAAGAATAGAAGCATAAGGACTGTATTGCATTTCCTGATGATTGATCACCAGGCGTGATGCCTGTAACTTCTATATTTCATTATCCTCTTTATATGTTGTGTAGCTCAGTTATAATGTGGTCACTGTGGACTACTGTAGTAAGTGCCACGAGTTTTACTATTTGTTCAGCTGTTCCAACTGCATTATTTTTGTGTGAGCGGGTAGAAGTGAATGCAGTTGCGCTCAATATATTTTATTTTACGATCGAGTTTTCCTCGTTTGCAAGATATTTCTCGGTCGGGTGAAGAATGTTGAAATGTACGTAATGTGCCTCTAAACTTTTTGCTCCTAACAGTTTGTATTTTCAGCTCTGACCTTCTGTTTTTAATCATCATAAACGCTACAGAGTCTGTGCTTATGTACACATGCTAGTATATGTGCGCGAGTTAAAGGTTACGCAAACATTACAGTACTGATGTGGTGAGATATGAATTTTGAGAAACATTAACTTTACTGCAGCTCTGAAAGCTTCACTGAAGTTATTAACTTCCTGAAAACATTTCTTTGTTACATACATTTCGAAGGATTCACTGCGCTAAACGTTCGTTTAACGATGTATCGCATAAAGGTTGGAAAAACATAAAAACTATAAAAATTATTTGTTATAAAATTATTTATTATAAAATTTAAAACAATTGTTTAAATTCTGTTAGCCTAGGCATGTGTGTACAAGAATTTTAAGAGATCGTAATTGAGATAAAAATCTTAATATTTAGGCCTATTGTGGTCTTATATCCTTAAAACAGCTATTAATTGTTCATTACAAATATAAAATTGTTTATTGTTATCTAATTATTTACGTAACAATATCTAAATAATTGTAGATATTAACAATGCAATTAATTATATAATATGAGAAACGTTTCAATTCACTATCTTCAAAACTCTTTGAGACAAGTAAAGTTAACTGCGACAGAAATCTGAGAAGATTAGACATGCTGAGTAGATCAGGTTGGAAAAGGAACCGGTTCATAAAAATAAATATATTTTCTTGGCAACTGAAGAGTAAAAGTGAACCGTACCCAGTGTTCAGAATCCGGCCCGGAGGACCAAAACATAAAATGGAGAGAAAATTGAGAGAATAATTTTTATAAATCTGAAGAGCTCTGGATTTTTATGCGGAGACTGAGCCCATCTATGCCCTCTTCGGCCCCACGACTTATAGACGTCTTTTCCTTCTTGTGTTGAAGGAGACGTACTTCCGGTTCAGAAAACACCTTCCCTTTTGATTTCATAAATTCGGAGAGAAGAAATGAATGTATAAATATACAGAAAAACAGTGTTGCTCTGGTTATTCAAGAGAAAATAAGAGAGAGAGAGAGAGAGAGAGAGAGAGAGTGAGGGGGGGAGAGAAGACTGTGTACGCATTACAAACATACACTACATGTTTGTAAGCTGGACACAAACTGAAATCAAATTCAGGTCTGCTCTGCTCTTATTTCAGTTTGTTTAATTAACTACCTACTATAAAAACATATTAAACAAAACTTAAATGTTACCTTTAAATACGTAACATGTCGTCGGTTGCATTTACTAAATCACGATGACAGGAAAATAGCAATATATCTTTTCTTCTCCATGTGGCATGACAGACCTTTACTGGACCCTAGACTCGTTTAACTTCCTCCTCCTAACATATCAACTCTGCGAACACTAACTGACGTTCACAAACACTCAAATACCTCTTGCAGCCATTCTAATATGTTGTATTTATATCATGTCCGTTGTCTTCGCTTAAACTTCCTTTCCCTTTGTCACATTCTTTTTTATGTTCCCTGCAACTTTGCAATATTCACAGAACAATGGTCCTTGTATAATTATTTCAACTCGTTATTAAAGAGTAGGCCATTCTCCCTACATAGTTTCCTGTTACTGCTCCCTATACATAGGACATTTCTTAGAAAACTTCAAGTATTATCTCAGTTTTTCTTGTGAGTGTCAAGTTGTTTCATACGTATAGGTAATTATAGAGGGCTTATATAGTTTCAGCACTGTACTACACTGTATTAACTTGGATTTCATAGTCTTACTGTAAACACGAAATTTCCTTCTCCGTTCACAAATCTGTATTTGTTTTATTGTTAATAATAATAATAAAAATAATGCATTTTAGCGGGAAAAAAGCATTATGTACCGTCAAAGGGCCGATCGGCCACCCTCTCCTGTGTCGGACTCTAACAGACTACAAAACTCCCCCCACATTAGGCCCCCCCCACGCAGTACCGCTCCTCGCATTACTGGTGGTGTCTGGGTTAAGCCCGGCCCAGATATCTTACTCCCCTGTGACTTTGGATTATATTAAATCGTGTTCTCTCTTTTTCTCCTTCAGCACCCATTGGATGTAGGCGACGACACGGTGACAATTGATCCTCACCCGCGAGCATCACTCTCACGATGTTATCCAGAGTTATTTCACCCATCTCAATTTCAAGACTTCGCCTGTGTGCCATCCACTTCTTATAGTAATAAGCCTCGCCTACAGGGTAATCTCATATTGACAGGCTGGCCTCAGCACTTTTCCCAGCCTTTAAAGACAGGTATTAAAATGCCTATAGCCAGTGAGAAATTCGAAGTAATAGTTAACTTCCCCACCAAGGTAAAAACTGCGATCAACCTTGCAGTCCGTCTTTCCCTGGTCTCAACACACAAACGCACTCGGCAGCGTCTCATAATGAGCTCTCTTGATTCTGCAACCGTCACTTCCTTGCCTACTTCTGTTCTGTTTGTGTGCATGTACTTTCTTTCAGCTGCAAGGAGATCAACAGGAATAACACCTGCGACTACAAGAACAGCTGTTTCCGATAGTGTGCGGAAGACTCCTTCGTGTCTCTCTATTATGGCCAATATAGCCATTATCTCTCTGTACTTCCTTTGATTAAGTACGTCACCCCTAGTCTCGCTGCTACACAGAAGAATGGACTGCGTGACTGATATAAGATTTCGCCGCTTGTTTGCTGTTGGGCCTCCTATGTTTGCTGTGAGTCTACTCAGAGTCGTAGCGACCTTTGCAGCCTCATCAGTTGCGACCTCTATCTGCACCCATTATTCAATTTTTTTGTCTAACGTAACAACTAGATACTTCACCGCCTCCTTGGTACGAATAGTTGCCGACCCAACCTGTAGCTCCGATGTTCGAAGGGATCCGGCGTTTAGTGAACAGAACTATCTCCGTTCTTCTGTAGCCAAGATGAGACTATGGTCTCCACGCAAGTGGATACTCGTTTTATAACTTGATTGGGTCTCTCCTATGCATCCCCAATGTTACTTGCAACCATCAATGCAGCGATGTCATCCATGTACCCGATGACGAAGGCGTCTTCAGGCATTACCAAGCGGAAGATTGTTCCACATCTCAGGTCCCAAAATACAGCCCTAAGCGGTCCCTGCTGTGATCTTTATTATGCGAGGTACCTCTGTTGAGTGTCCGATCAACTCTGTACCAGTTAGGTTCAAGGCCGCAGAGCATACAATACCATTTGGCAGAGTTGAAGGTATTTTTCATATCCAGCGTTGCCAGTTGCCAGAATAACGATTCATATGGAATAATGGTTACCCTGTTCGACCGCCTAAAAGGTCAATCCACTTCCTCCAGAGCTCCGATCGTGGAATGTCCTTTTCTAAACCCGCCATTCTCGGAAAGGCACACTCGACGTCTGCAGAGAGTCGTATCTTTAGCAACTTCTCCCAAAGTTTACCTGCTGCGCCCAGCACGCAAAGAGGCCTATATACTGATGGATAATCAGGATTGCATTTTTTCTTGCTGATTTTGCGCGAAACATTGTTCCTCGTTCGTTATACAAGGAAGGTCAGCACTACAAAACACCTACCTGCTATTGCCAGGATAGTCATTCGCTCCAGATGTTATCTCGTGTATTCATTTTTACAGGCTGAATCGACATGGAAGTTGAAAAACGTGCGGAAACCGAACACACCACTTCTCGATTAGTAGCCAGGGGCCATATCTATTGGTCTTCTTAGCTCCTGTTTTCTGTGTAGTGTAGTTAGTATGATTTACCCCACTCAATAGATACCTACGCAAAATCCTTAACGACTTCGATATTTCGTTTTCTGCTGTTACATCGTGGCCTTGGCTTTTCCTGTATTAGTCTCCATCCCTACCTTTCCCGCTTCTTCCTTCAGATCCTCGTATACTTCGTTCGCATATTTTACCCCACTATATTAAATTGGTTACATCAGCGTGTGCCGAAAACATCGCCTATTTATTTATATGTTCCAAATAGGGAGAAAACATCTTGAGGTAAAGTCATTATAAAGTATATATATATATATATATATATATATATATATATATATATACATATATATATGAAAGGGGAGAATAAGTAGAAGAAAAAGAAGATAGGAAATGGAAGTAGAAGAAGAAGTAGAAGAAGAATTAAAAATTCGACTGTCCAAATTATAAATTGAATCGAATATGTGTTTTCTACCTACCTTACAAAAGTAGACGAATCGGCCACCGAGCCGCTGTTCTATCGTGTATCATGGTATTATATTCATGCACGTGACGATCGTTTTTACATCGCCACGAGCGTTAACCACACGACCGTGCAGCAGGTTTTGTCAAAAGTAAACAGTTCCTATACAAACGAATCGTTGACGCGAAACACACGTTTATGTTTTGAAAGCCCTCGCACGCAAACGCGCACATAGAGTCAGTAAAACATTGGCACAAGTATGAGAACGTATGATGACGCAATGGTCTCATTGATACTTACGCGTGTCGCTGCCAGTTTTCAACTTAACAATTGAACTTGACAGTGTAAAGCAGTAAGCGAACGATAACGAGAGCAAGAGAGCGACGATAAACGGGAGGAAAGGGAGAGAAATATAGTAGGAACTGTAAAATGGAGACGAAGACGCGTATGGGGAAGTGGCACAATATTTGTCGCGAGAGCTGCGTGCGTGTGCGCGTCTTCGTGTCTGTGTTCTATGTATGTGTTTTATAGGCAGCGAATGAGAGAATTAGGACGAGCAAGAATGAAGCGTTTCAGTTTTGTCTCAATGACAATAAATTTACTCCGATTGTGGCGTAGTAGGCCTATGTACAACGGTATATAATACTACATAATGCGAATGGGCTGTGAGAAACGTAAGTGTCGGAAGCAGAATTATCCTATGCGGTTAATTGCTCGTGTTTTGATAGGCGCTTACGCCGCAGGTCCGATGGTGAAAGATTTAATAAAGAGGCGTCAACGGCGAGAGAGAGAGAGAGAGAGAGAGAGAGAGAGAGTGAGAGACAATGAGGAGGACCAAGAGTTCGTTGACCCGCGATAAATTCCGTTTGTTTGACAATTGAGAATTGTCGCCTTGCATTCTCAGCATAGCGTACGGACGCGCGCACGTGGAGGAAGGAGGGCGCCTAACGATTGGACGGCGTCCAAGACACCCTCAAACGTCGCTATATACAGCAAGTTTATCAACACATGCAAGCATATGATTGACACGTTTAAAATACGCGTCGCATTTTCTGGCTGGTCGCAAGAGACCGGCTGCACAACGCGCGCGCGCACACACACACACACACACACACACTCGAAACAGGAAATGTTTTCATTGTTACGAAGCACAAGTTGGATATTACGGCGTTGACTGGTTAAGGTTATGCTGACTAATGCGACCTCAATGTTAGTTTATGTGTCACGAACTTCCATTGCTTAGTTTATCGGTAATGAGTTCTGTTGTGAGAGCTTGGAGAGAAATGTATCAACTTGTTTAGAAGCTACAAACAGAATAAGAGCGCGCGTACACGCATACACACTCATTCATATTTGACTAAGACATACCTCACGCATAAGCCACGCAATAAAAGTACATAAACGTAGTGTACTCTTACGTAAGCTGAAGACTTTGGTTACAAAATATTTCGAAAATTATACGATGGTTTCATGAATGCTAGTTTGGTTTTTAGTTTTTAATATTCCATCTACTACTGCTACTACTACTACTACTGCTGCTACTACTACTACTACTACTATTATTAATTTTTGTGTACATCAACATGTATTTGTTCCGAGTCGTATACTGTAAGCCCGTATATGTTGTTCGCTTACTTGTATCCTTTATTTTCTCTCAATAGGAATTCGATACGGTACAATTGATTCTAGTTAGTAATATCGAAGCTATACGTCAGTTCAATGTAGTGAAACTAATGCTTTATAATGTACGTTTGCTAATATATGAGCCTACATATATCACATTATCGTTAAGAATTTCAGTTGTAAGAGTCTGAAAATGCGTTATTAGCATTTAGCATGTAACAGTCATGTGTTATTAGCTTAATTCGTTTATAAATATATCATAACTGATAACTGTACAATATTCATTTAATGAGGTGGCGAAATGTAAAAAATTTAATTTTACCAAGTAGTAGAGTTTCGCTTGTTACCTTCCGTGCTTTAGTTCAGTAAATGTAAATAATAGGAAAACTCTTCAGCTGTGCTCTCTTACAGTATAATTTACAAACAGTTATCCAAGACGTTTTCAAGGTTGCGATTGTCGGAGGTGAAGATGTCAGCACAAGCTATTAACGACAATGGCATTTGAGAAATATGCGAATTGAGAAGATCGACTTCAGGTAAGTAATATATTGAGCAGTTATAGATTAATTTCATATTGTTTATCGTTTCGTGTCATAGTGACTTCAAAAATCTGCATGAATCAAAATCCGTCAGTGTTCGAACTAAACATTTAGCCTTTACAAAAAGACACAACGATTAACTGGTGATTTTGTATTAGGGGGGGACTGATCAGGGAATTTTTAGCGCTGGTAATTTTACGTTCTCTGTATTTTAGTTTGATCAGATTGTGTATACAACTAATTTGCAAAAAGGGAATCTTAATAAATCCCTAAGACTGGATTTATTTATGAGCAGTTTATGAGCAGAAGATTAAATCATTTTGTAACCAGAGTGTTTAAATAATCATTTCTTAAAATAAATAGGCTATATGTTTAAAGAAGATAACATATGCTATACAGAAATATTTCATATTACTTCTCATATTGTATAGGATTATTATGTAGTGTTGATTCTTATTCTTGTTTCGAATTTCTGCTGTGAAATGGTAAATTCGGTCTAGGAGAACGTATACTATGGTGAACTTATGGTGAGAATGGAGACACGGGGGCACACTGACTGACTTTGTGTAAAAAAGGGAAGTCTAACCCTACTCAGTCACCACAGCGCACTCTGTGTGTGGTGAAATACGGCTCGATATAAAGACTAATAAATATACCCGCCTTGGAACAAACGTTCTTACAATCCGATGGTATTTTAAAAACTTTTAAAATTATTTTGATATCGTTGGATGTTTACAGGAAAACTCCATTTTAAAGTAGAAGGCAGAAATTTATGGGCTCGTCAGAGGAATTCATGTTGTCAGAGAGAACGTACGACCGAAGTTTCACGCTTAAAAGTATTAGGCCTACCATTTCGCGTATTAGAGATTTAACTTATACAATTAATTTCTGGTTTGCGTTGTTTGATTTAGTTTACTTACATACATTTTTTATCTTGTTTTTAGCCATTCGTTTGTTTTTGCGTTCTTTTTTCTTTTTAATCTTTAATGTTCTTTTAGTGTTTGTAATGTTCTTTTCGTATTTACCAATAACACAGATTATTACAATTATTACAAAATTTTAAGTTGAGTATCGTATAAAATATCTTTCTGTACCAAAAACAATTAAGTAGGCTTGATGAGAACAGTAACCATATACAATATTTTCAGCAAATGTTTGTGTGTTTTAAAATTTGGCGTTTTTCAAATATTACTATGTACGATGTCAGCCGATCACTTCTTTTTTGTCTCACAACATTTACGTTATTTCTGAATGCAAAATTTAAACCGTAACAGCCTACACCCTCGTAATAAAACACGCGATGGGAGTGAGCGGGAAAAAATAGCTATTATTATTCCGGCTGTTCGATGTTTACACATTTCCCGGAACCAAAGATTACAGAAGTGATTGAATTCCCATTTACCTTTATTGAATCCATTCGGCTGCAATCTATTTGGTTTTTTAACATTTTCTTTTTTCCAATGAATGGGGAGTTGGCGCATTGCATTAACCCCCTACCAGGAGGACCAGGCAATTTTTAATCAAAGTTTACAGCTGCTAGTTTTGGTCCGCCCCGGGTAAAAAAATAGTTAGATAATAGTTAGACTGCAATATGTTACGTAACTAAACAGCGTCGTTAACAAAATGAACTCAAATTTTTGTTTTGTTTTTTATAAATTAGTTCTACACGATTTGTTCAATATGTAATGGTGTGTCATTTTAATTATTAAATATGCTACACAAAAGGTGCAAGGATCAAACATAATATGTCTAAACAGAAAACCAATACTTTAGCAAACATACTTATTCGCACAATATTAAAAAAAACTCTTATTTGAATTTAATAGCCTATTGTTACGACGGTCTAATCGATCGTCGTACGTACAGGGGAAACAAAATAAGTACAAGACACCAATTTAGTCACTAATCACACCTTTAATTGTTACAGTAAAACAGTTCGTAATTAACAACACAGTCCCTACATGAAAATTGTTCACACGCAATAAAATGTCCACTAATATTTAAAGGCAATTGTATTACAATTATACCGTCCGATTAAAAACACAACACTTAACTAATAATCACTTGAACGCGCACAGTAAATCGCTACTATAACTCTCGAACCGCACTATCCAATATCTCGCATTGAACTGAACTAAGGTAGCATGTAGCATGTAGCATCGTGGTAGCGGGGCGTCTTTGCACCCGGTGCATGACTGCAGCATCTGGGTTGAGCCCAATGGCTGCCTGAAGATAGACGTAGTTCTGGTTCATTCGACTGGTGCCTAAAAACAGGAATGGACAACCGCCAACCAGTTAACTGAGAAGGCGGGGGAGAAAGGTTTTTAGTTTTTATTTATTTTCAAAATTTGAGCAATCAGTGGGCACTGAACGGCTTCAGGTGACAGATGTCACCCGTTCCCAGTCCCGCGTGCAGACGCCCTGAGGCGTCGGTCGCTCCCCGCGAGGCAGAGAGCCTCCGTGCCAGTGATAGCGCGTAGCAGCGGCATTCAGCGCGGTCGGCATACTAGGAAGGGAGAAAGGAAACAGCTTTGCAGGTAAATTCTGGGGCAAGGTCAGATAGTGAATATGCAAAATTAGATTTAAGTAGTTTACTTAAATTTATGGCGGGTCATCGAGAATTGCCCGAGGGCGTTTGACCCGGACAGGGGGAGGTGGTTGCGTGGTGCTGATGATCCTGAGGTAAGGGAAGGAAGAGGTCTCAGCTCCGGCAAAGAGAGTCGCAGCACGCTCACCCTGAAAGTTCGGTCGCAGAGATAGGACCGGAGGAAAAACACTATGGACGATGGTATGGGAGAGTTAGCAAGTTTGAAGAGAAGACCTTCGTGCCAGACTTTATCGAAGGCCTTGCTCACGTCCAGCAGTGCGGCGGCCGTAGCCGCTTGCCTGTTGGTGGCGTCAGAGAGTTGCGTAACCACGCGGACTAGTTGAAGCGTGGTCGAGTGCTCTCTGCGAAACCCGAACTGTTCGTTGCGGATAAAATTATCCAACAACGGCGAGATGCGGGCCAGCAGGAGCCGCTCGAACACTTTCGAGATAACTGGCAAGAGAGATATTGGCCGATAGCTTTCAGGAAGCATGCGCGGCTTGCGGGGTTTAGGCATCATAACGATGTTGGCTGTTTTCCACAGGCGGGGAAAGTACTGTAGCCGGAGACAAGAGTTGAACAGCTCGAGCACGAGGTCAACGCCTGAGGCCGGGAGATATTGTAATGCAGCGGCCCCGATCCGGTCAGGACCGGGGGCGTGACGGCGGTTTAGTAGACAGACAGACGAAACGAGTTCGTCTCTGTCGAACGGGAGGTCTGGGCCAGCGGGAGGGCGAGAAAAATAACCAGATAGGAAGTCCCGGACTTCTGCCGAGTGGGCAGGGTCCGAAACGCCTCGATGAACGGTAAATTGCGACTCCATGCAGTCGGGGAAGACCTCAGCCTTGCCTTCTGATGAAGACACAATCCCGTTCGGGGTTTCCAGCGGGTTGCGAGTTCTCTTCTCGCGGGCCAGTCTACTCGCCGCTCTCCAGACAGAGGCGTGGTCGACTTCAAGAGACTCAAGATATGAGTCCCATCGATCAGAGTTTACGTCCCGCAGTAGCTGCTGGACGTAAAGGGACTGTTGTTGAAATCGTCGCTTTACGACTGGGTCACGGGTCCTTTGCCATCTGCGGCGGAGCTTGCGCCGTAGCCAGATGGCGTGGAGTACTTCCGCAGGTAAGGCCGATTTGCGATGATTCACCTCGAGTGCGTAGGTGTGTCGATCCATGACACCTTGGACCCATTCCTGAAGATTTGTGGCGCGGAGATCCAAGTCGTTACGAGTGACGATAGGGTCCGCCAGGAGAGATGGTAACCTTCGAGAGAGCTCGTCATGATAGGATCGCCAGTTGACTCTCCTAACAATCTGAGCGGGAAGTCGGGGTGACGCCAACAGCTCTCGAATAGTTATAACAAGGGGATTGTGATCGGACGAAAGGTCCGACACAGACGAGACCTCGATGTTGCAGGCAACGTTCTTGACAACTACTATGTCAAGAACGTCCGGCCGATGGCCGTGAAAGGGGTAGTAGGTAGGGTCTTCAGACGAAAGGTCCGACACAGACGAGACCTCGATGTTGCAGGCAACGTTCTTGACAACTACTATGTCAAGAACGTCCGGCCGATGGCCGTGAAAGGGGTAGTAGGTAGGGTCTTCAGGGCCGATGACATTAAGTGCCGGGTCGCCAGAGACGAACCGGAACAGAGAATTTCCATAGGCGTTGACAACGCGGCTGTTTCATGATGGGTGTTTGGCGTTTAAGTCGCCGTCTACAATGATTGAGAGGGGGTGGTCGAGGTGGGCGTCCCACTCCCCGGGCGGTGGCGGAGTTCGCCGGCCAGGCCGGAGGTACGCAGAAACAACGCGCAACTCCGATCCGCCGGCGTCCACTGCCACCGCGCAGCCATCAATAATAGATGTATCTAGAGGAGGCAAAAGCCTGTGGGATATCCGCCTGTGGACTAAGACAGCTGTGTGCCCCCCGAGGGGGGACAGCGAGGCCGTAGGGGACGATCCTGACGATAACAGACATAGGCAGGAAGGGAAAACGAGTGGTAATGAGCCAGATGAGTCTCGGAAAGAAGTATGATATCAACATCATACTCCGTCACGAAAGTCATCAGTTCAGATCATCTGGGGAGCAGCCCGAAGGCGTTCCACGCAACGATCCTCAGGCTATTAGCCATTCAGGGGAAGTAGGGGAAAGAGGGTGGCTAGAGACTGGAAGACCAGGGTAAGCATTGTGGTAGTGTCGCGAGCAGTCCTTATAGATGCAACAAGATTCTCTGTCCAGGCAGTCAGGGGATCCGCCGATGCCCGAGAAGATTCCCGGGACACCGGAGGACAAGCCTGACTGGCCTCGACAGGGGTAGTAGATGGCGCTGGGCTGGTGGACTGAGTAGTAGACTGCTCGCTGGGAGGCTGAGGTTGCAGACTGTGGGCGGGTCGAGCCCGCGGAGTTGGTACAGATGGAACCTGTGATGACGTAGGTCGGCCGGCGGAGTTCCGGCGACGACGAGAGCGCTTGGACTTGCCCGAACGGGCTGGAGGTGGGACAGATTTAGCGACCATGGCCGCGTAGGAAGGTGCTGGCGCTCCGGCAGGCGCCGGGGTTGAGGCCGCTGCAGGCGGCGCCGAAGCGACGACTGCAGGCGAGACAGCGCCACCGGAAGCAACCGGAGTTGCTGCCAGGACCTTGGCAGATGAACCAGTGAGAGGTGGGAATGCCTCTCGCCGGTTAGGGCCAGGACCAGCTACACGGCCAGCCTGCGCCACAGGGCGCACAGGAGGTCGCTGCGGTTTCATGGCGGCGATAAAGTTTGGGCAGCCTCGGTAATTAGCCGGGTGGGCTCCTTGGCAGTTGCAGCATTTAGCTGTGTACCCCACCTTTGGGTTATCACAGCCACTATGAGGCTCAGCACTACGCACGCAACGGGGGGGCTGATGACAGAAAAGACTGCTGTGGCCGAACCTCTGGCAGTTAAAACACTGCGAGGGGCCGGGCCGCGGGTCAAATGTTCGGACTTGCAGAAGAATGTAGGTGCAGAAGATTTTGGAGACTATAAATCTCCTCGAAAGGGCCTACTTTCAGAAGTTTGACCAGAAAGCTGTTGACAGGTCTGCGGTCATCACCTTTGCCAACATGCAGGACGCTTACCGCAGTCGGCGCATAGCCGAGCGCAATAAGTTCCTGCCTGATGGCATCAGGTTCAGTAAAGGAAGGTATTCCCGACAGAACGACCTTGATTTCTCGCTCTGACGGGAGGGCAAAAGTGTGGAATGATATATTGCGCCCTGTTAGGAATGCCTGAACAGAGCGGAAGTCGGGGATCGCCTTGGCACCTCGCCTCGACCTTGACCGAAGGGAGAGCTTGGGATAGGGAACGCAAAAGTTGTGTATAATTCCTGTTGTCAGGAATTACAATGGGTGGAATGCGTGGCTCGTAGCTCGTAGCTAATGAGGGGACGGGAGTAGGGTAAAACTGACAGTTCTACCCCGGATGTGACGTCATATGGCGGGAAATTCAAAAATCTAGGTGGTGGGGGTAAAAATCTGGTAGTCGGCTTTCGGTTATGTTGTGGGCGGTCAGTATAAAGTGGGGTTATGTGTGCGTTGATTGGTGTATACGTCGTCGACGTTGCCGCTTCGTGCATGTGTTATAGTGTACGGGTTTGTATATGCAAGGTGTTTTTCCGGTCGGCCATGTTGTAAAATCGTCGTGGTCGGCGTTGCCGACTCGTGCTGGTTAATCGGCGTAGTCGACTCTTGCGTGTGTTATAGTGTACGGGTTTTGTATATGAACGTCGCTGCGGGCGATGGTCGATGGCGATGGCAACGGCGTGTCCGTGTGTCGTGGCGAACTGTATCGCGAACCCGTGTAGTGATCCGGTTCGCCGTTCGCCGTTCGCCGTTCGCCGTTCGCCGGCCGCCGTCGGGTTGATCTGCTGTCGGACGCCGTCCGCCGCCGACGGCGAATGGCGAACGGCGAATGGCGAACGGCGAACGGCGAACTGGTTCGTGAGGCTGCGTCGTGATCCGGTCGGTGCCGTTCGCCGTTCGCCGGCCGCCGTCGGCGGCCGGCGAGCGTCGAACGGGTCACGCGGTGATCCGGTTCGTCGTCGAGGATTGGTCTGTGTGTCGGATATTCTGATTGATATGTAATTTTCTATAGGTAAGTAAATATATACAGATTGTAAAAATACGTTCGCACCAACCTGTTGGTCTAGCGCTCGCTATAGCGGGCCCTACGTTTTTTGTTGTAAGAAACACACATGAATAATAGGGACAAGTGGCAGTTGGCTTCCGCTGAGATTTATTGTGGAACGCACACACACACACACACACGCGCGCGCGCGCGCGCGCGCGCATCATGCATGGAAAGGTGGTGAGTAAAAAACAAAATGTTCGGCATCGTTGTAAAGATACGAATGATGACCTTTATTTGTATAAATTGTAGAATGCATGAAAAAGTATTTAAAAAAATTATTATCATTTATATTAATGTGTTGGGTATGTAATAAGTGTATGTTCAGTGGTGAAAATTATTTCGTACAATATAAAACAATTCACTCATCATGAACGGAAAAAGGATAATTGTAAATAAACACAATTGAAAACTTAAATTTAAAAATTAAAAAGAAATTATTATCATTTGTATTATTATGACGGGGTATGTAATAAGTGTCTGTTTGGAGTTGACAATTATTTTGTATAAAAAAAGAATTTAATTATATATTGTGGTAGTAAGGACGTCTGGGCGTTAGCTGATATTCGGTAGTGGTCGACCTTGTTCACGGGCGTGGTTAGGCAAACAAGTCTCTGAACATCTGCCTTCCTGAGTCGTTAACTTTTTTATTGTTCATGTCTGCATATCTTCATTTCCTTAAGCGGGGTTCAGCCATGTATAAAAAGCCGAAAGATTTGATCTGTTGAAGTACATACCATCGTTGGATTCTGCTTTGACATCATCGGTGAAAGACAGAATATCTCGTACAGGGTAAGTTGCTTTAAAATTATTCTTTAGTTTCTGTAATATATTACCATTATGCAATTATTTTAATATAAATTTGATTTTTTATTAATTGAATGTATGTAATAACGGTCGGTGCGCAACGACCGTTCAAGCTTGTAGATTGAGTGTTATACTGTTATTAAAATATGATTAAATGTACTGTTAGTTCAAAGGATTTTTTTTTAAATTAAATACAATGAAATGTTAAGATAATATCGTTTAATTTTATCAATAAGCACAATATATTACAAGTTAAAATATTTAAACACACACACACACACACACACACACACACACACACACACACACACACACACACACACACACACACACACACACACACACACACACACACACAATGAATTGAATTGACAATTGCATATAATTAAAATAAAAGAAATACGTGTATGCACACTACTTACAAGTTAAAATACATAATATGTAAACACGTGTACATTTTCAATTGTGTATAATTAAGAAATACATGTATGCATACTAATTACAAGTTAAAATACATAATATGTAAACACCTGTACAATGTCAATTTTGTACAATTAAGAAATATATGCAATCACACTATATTACAAGTTTATGATTGCATTCAAGTTAACATACATATTATGCACACACACACGCACACACACACACACACACACACACACACACACACACACACACACACACACACACACACACACACACACACACACACACACACACACACACACAATATATTACAAGTTAAAATATTTAAACACACACACACACAATGAATTGAATTGACAATTGCATATAATTAAAATAAAAGAAATACGTGTATGCACACTACTTACAAGTTAAAATACATAATATGTAAACACGTGTACATTTTCAATTGTGTATAATTAAGAAATATATGTATGCATACTAATTACAAGTTAAAATACATAATATGTAAACACCTGTACATTGTCAATTTTGTACAATTAAGAAATATATGTAATCACACTATATTACAAGTTTATGATTGCATTCAAGTTAAAATACATATTATGCACACACATACACACACAAACACACACACACACACATACACACACTGAATTGTAATTAAAACAAATGAATTACATGTAAGCGCTATATATATTACAAATTTAATAATGTGTACATTATGACATACAAATATATTTGTTACTTCATAAGATGTCCATCCAGTATTACATTAAAATGTCCACCACGTAGTCGCTACGATTATCATATTCAGTTTGTTTTACATCTTGCATGTAAGTACTTACTGTATTTTCTGTTTAATTTCAGCAATACACACACACACACACACTTTATTATGTTCTTTTACTAATTAATATACATAATTCATTACATTTTACAGAATGCATAATAACGGACGAGGACGAGTATGCAAACACCATATTCAAGAGGAGCAGCGACGTGTAAGATAGTAAGTACACCTTTTTTTATGTATTAATGAGCATAAACAATATATTCCATTCAGCTGACTTATTGTTTTTTTTTGTAGTTCACAACGGATACAACGTGCGTTGCTGGCAACCACGAGTCCTACATCTCTTCAACCCAGGACGAGTGGGTAAGTGAGTTTTCATTGTCAATCTTTTATACTATTACGATTACAGTAGACGTTAAATTTATATATATATATTTTTATTTTCAGTGATGCTGATGGTCCACCCGCTGCTGTCAGCACGAGCCCAGCGTCTCCTCAACCCGACACGAGTCGGTAAGTCCGTTTTCATTAACAAACTATTGCACTATTACGTTTGCATTGGGTGTTAAATTTATACTTTTTTTTTCAGTGATGTTGTCGCTCCAACTACTGCTGCCAGCAGAACTCCTGCATCTCCTGAACCCGGCACGAGTCGGTACGACCGTTTTCATTAACATTCCGTTGTACTGTTGTGTTTACGTTCGATATTAAATTTGTACTTCTTTTTTTTCCAGTAATGATGAATCTAGCGGATATAGTGGTGACACTGTCAGCGGTGTCTTCATGCACATGGACGATGTGGAATTTGATGAGAGGATGGTCAATCTTTGTGATGATAGTGATGATGATGATGATGATAATGACAGTCACGAAGTTTTTCTTGATGATGAAATATTTAACAACTCATCATCATCAACGATTTCCATAATCGACGTCAGTATGTAAGTCATCTTCTTATGCGTACATATATTTTTTTTCCATGACTGTACACGTTTTTATCTTTTTATTTATATTCTGCCACACAGTGACATTCAACTGCACCCACAACCGCAGCATCGTCCAATAAGACCTCAGACACCGCAGCCTCTACTGCATCACGAGCCGCAACCGTTGTCGTATCATCAACCGCAGTGGATAAGCACTCGCCCAAACTGCGATGTGTAAGTCATCTTCTTATGCGTACATATATTTTTTTTCCATGACTGTACACGTTTTTATCTTTTTATTTATATTCTGCCACACAGTGACATTCAACCGCACCCACAACCGCAGCATCGTCCAATAAGACCTCAGACACCGCAGCCTCTACTGCAGCACGAGCCGCAACCGTTGTCGTATCATCAACCGCAGTGGATAAGCACTCGCCCAAACTGCGATGTGTAAGTCATCTTCTTATGCGTACATATTTTTTTTTTCCATGACTGTACACGTTTTTATCTTTTTATTTATATTCTGCCACACAGTGACATTCAACCGCACCCACAACCGCAGCATCGTCCAATAAGACCTCAGACACCGCAGCCTCTACTGCAGCACGAGCCGCAACCGTTGTCGTATCATCAACCGCAGTGGATAAGCACTCGCCCAAACTGCGATGTGTAAGTCATCTTCTTATGCGTACATATATTTTTTTCCATGACTGTACACGTTTTTATCTTTTTATTTATATTCTGCCACACAGTGACATTCAACCGCACCCACAACCGCAGCATCGTCCAATAAGACCTCAGACACCGCAGCCTCTACTGCAGCACGAGCCGCAACCGTTGTCGTATCATCAACCGCAGTGGATAAGCACTCGCCCAAACTGCGATGTGTAAGTCATCTTCTTATGCGTACATATATTTTTTTTCCATGACTGTACACGTTTTTATCTTTTTATTTATATTCTGCCACACAGTGACATTCAACCGCGTCCACAACCGCAGCATCAACCACTACGACCTCGGACACCACAGCATGAGCCGCAACCGTTGTCACAGCATCAACCGCAGCGGATAAGCACCACTCGCCCAAATTGCATACACCATCCGCTGCATTGTAGACATCACCCACAGCCTCAGCCTCAGCCGCAGCCACAACAACGGGAACCACAACAAAGATTACCGTTGTTTGAAATCATTGACGTTATGACACCAAGGGTGCACAACAACTACAACCCCACGTTGATGATGATATTATTTAGAAGGTCATTACCAACGTGGTGTTGGACCCGTGGAGAGGACTGCCCCATCCAGGGTATGCTACCACACGCCACATGTGGTGCGTGTCTAGCTCCATACACGGATGGGGAGAGGCTCCTCGGGTTGCCGTGCACCCACACATTCCATTCTAGGTGCATCGTCAACTGGTTTCGAACCATGGCGTCGGAGGGGGCGGAACCGAGATGTCCGCAATGTCGATTCTACGCGTTCGGGAAGCCGAAACGCGAATTCTACAGACGTATGCATTTTTGAGGTATGTTACAGTACTGATAAACGTTATTCTAAACCATCCTACTCGCATCAACTGTGCGTCACTAATACTCTTTCTTTCTTTTCTTACAGATGAACGTGAACGTGCACAACAGTTTTTTTATGTATATATATATTTAAAAATGTAATTATTTTTTAATTTCTGTTTTTGTAAATATTTAAAAATGTATTTATTTTTTAATTTCTGTTTTTGTAAATATTTTAAAATGTATTTATTTTTTAATTTATGTTTTTGTAAATATTTTGTAAATAATATGTGTCTATAATATATGAGCGTGCACAATAGTTTTTTTGTATATATGTACTTTTTAATTTATGTTTTTGTAAATATTTTGTAAATAAGATGTGTCCATGTAAATAAATACATAAGTGTATCTGTAATTGCTTAAGTGTTTATTTTCAACTTTCCTTTTCCATGCATGATGCGTGTGTGTGTGTGTGTGCGCGTTCCACAATAAATCTCAGCGGAAGCCAACTGCCACTTGTCCCTATTATTCATGTGTGTTTCTTACAACAACAAACGTAGGGCCCGCTATAGCGAGCGCTAGACCAACAGGTTGGTGCGAACGTATTTTTACAATCTGTATATATTTACTTACCTATAGAAAATTACATATCAATCAGAATATCCGACACACAGACCAATCCTCGACGACGAACCGGATCACCGCGTGACCCGTTCGACGCTTGCCGGCCGCCGGCCGCCGCCGTCCGGATATTGTCGATGTTAGGAGACATGTATTGCATTGTTACCAACTTGTGAACTGTAAATTCGAATGTGTGTGCCTTTGTGGTAAGTATATATAGTGTACGTGTTTGGATATACACAGCTTTTTCCGGAACGGTGACCATGTTGGAAAAGCGTCGACGTTGCCAACTTGTGCATGTGTGCTGGTTTAGCGTCGTCCATGTTGTCAACTCGTGCATGCGTTATAGTGTACGGGTTTAGATATGTACACCGCCGCCGCCGTCGTCCGGATATCGTCGATGTGAAGAGACTGAGTGAGGTGTATTGCATTGTTGCCAACTTGTGAACTGTAAATTCGAATGTGTGTGCCCTTGTGGTAAGTATATATTATATAAATAAAAAATGTGCACATCATCAGTGCGAAACTCACGATGACTCGGTCCTTCGGTGCAAATTGAAAATCAATTCACTTGTAAAAATTGAATATCACGCATTTGTGCATAGAAGATAAGTATTATATGTACAAATATATTTGTTAATTTTGAAGATGTCTATCCGGGCTTACTCTAAAATGTACACCACGTAAGCCTTGTTTTATTATCTAGAAATAAGCACATTGACAATTGAATACAATTAAATCAAATGAAATATGTTTAAGCACATTATATTATAAGTTAAAATATATTATGTATAATTAAAAGAAATTAAATGAAATACAACTAAGTACAAGTTAATATAAATATGTAATCGTACGCGCAGATAACGACAATTATGTGTTTGTGCAATGAAAATTATACATGATAAATGAAGATGTCCATTCGGTCCTACTCTACAATATCTACTATGTAAGCTCTATCCTTTTCTCCACGATAAACCAGTTGTCTAAGGAAAACTAATTACAAGTTAAAATAAACAAGTGCACTATGACAAATATGTAAACGCACACAGTAATGACAATTACAAAATACAATTGTATACAATTTTTGATAAATATGTTTTAGGGTGCCAATGAGTAAGCGATTCAAAAGAGCGTTCATAAGAAAATGGAATAATTTCATTAGAATGTTTCTACTAAAAGAAAAATACAAAGAATGCAAAACTCTAAACATGGGTAACGGACAAAGATGTTCAAAATTAACGACCTACGAATTGTGCACATCACACTATAAAATACAAAAAGAATTCTGTAATTTTTACCACTTAGTAAAAAATATAAATTTGCCGATGTCAATGTGAGCACTTTAGCAAAAGTTGAGTATACACTACGAAAAAATTATGCAACACAATTTAGAATTCCAACTGATGAAGGACACCAAAATTGGATGGATTATTCAAAAAACACTAATAAAAGAGGAAACAATAAATTTTCCCAATTTTCTATACGGTAAACCGTCAGAATATTTACACGTGTTTACCAACTCGAATAACTATGACAATTGGAGAAGTATGTGCTCAACAAATCTTTATAAAAGTATAAAATGTTTTACAAAGGAAAGTATTTACACAACATCCGTCGTCGAGGTGGTGGCAGTATTTCGATCTGAAACATTCTCGCTACGGACGTTTGGACAATGAAACATTGAAAATAATTCCACACAACGGACGTTGCAGTTTTGCTATGTCCTTCTCGACGAACGGTGTCGGCTGTTCCGTACTGATGAACAGGTATCATACAACGATTCCCACAAAATCCAAATGCATGACAAACTAACATTCTTGCTTCAGATATGGACGTGTACACATATTCCTTTGAAAACCGACGAAAGAGCTTTTACAACATCTGTCGTCGAGGTGATATTAAATTTTTCCCTCGACGCATAATTGAAAACCAATTCACTTGTATAAATTGTATATCACACATCCGTGCATGGAAAATATATACATAATGCACGGAAGATAAGAATTACCATATATAATATTCTGATTGATATGTAATTTCTATCGCAGGATGTATTAAAAGAAAGGTGTAGTGTCATTTGCATCTGTTGTAAGAAATTCACATGACATGCACACCGTGTGTATGCACTGCATAAGTGAAAACCACTTCACTTGTAAAAAGTGTCTGAAACACATCATGCATAGGAAATAATTACCATTTATATTATTTTGATGGTATGTAATACCTGTCGGGCAGACGTAGTAAAAAAATCTGATGGGTATGTAATATCTGTCGGGCAGACGTAGTAAAAAAATAGTGGAACGTCTTCTGCATATCTCGTAAGAAACTCTCTTCTCTCTTTGATTTGGTCCATTGTGTATAAATGAAAATCACTTGACTTGTAAAAATTTTGTAACACGCATTATGCTTGGAAAAAATATGTGTAACACATATCATGCAGGGAAAAGAATAGATGAAAATAAACACTAAAGCAATGAAAAACTTACATGTGTATTGTAAGAAAATAAATACAATAATTTATATATACATACAACA
Source organism: Magicicada septendecula (assembly GCA_034769895.1). Lineage (NCBI taxonomy): Eukaryota > Metazoa > Arthropoda > Insecta > Hemiptera > Cicadidae > Magicicada > Magicicada septendecula. Next base: position 246,173,705 of record CM068371.1, on the reverse strand, counting down.
AATATATACATTGGAAAAAAATGGAAACAAATATATACAATTAAAAGATACTTATTAAATAATATATATACATAGAACAAATATATACATTGCAAGAAAAAATGGAAACAAATATATACAATAAAACGATACATATCAAATATATACAATGTAAACAATTCTAGTAGATTGTTGTTGTTGTTGTTGTTGTAGTTGTGCACAGCCATCTGTAACAGAAAAAATAGAAACAATATTAGTGCTGTATGGTTAGTACGAGTAGGATGGATTAGAATAACGTTTATGAGCACTATAACATACCTCAAATATGCATACGTTCATATAACGTCAGTGTCGTCTTGCCGAATGCGTATAGACGATAATGCGGACATCTAGGCAGGACCCCCTCCAACGCCACCGTCTGGAGCCAACTCAGGATGCAACGATAGTGATAGGCGTGTCCACACGCCAAACCGAGGAGCCTCTGTCCGTCGGTGTAATCCTCCATACATATACTACACGAGGTATGGGGCACTATACCCTGGACGGGACAGAGTTCTCCTCGGTGCCAACACCACGTCGGTAGGTTCCTTCGCAGAAGGAGCCTCATCGTGGTTGGCTCACCGTCCATCCGTGGTTCTATGGTTTTCCAAAATGTCAAAGAAGACCGGTGCGGGTTCTGTAGGGGTTCTCAAACGGGGATCTCGTTGTTGCTGCTACGGCAGAAGGTGCTACTGTTGTGGATGAGGCTGCGGTTGAGGCTGAGGCTGCGGCTGTTGCGGCTGAGGTTGCGGTTGTGGATGAGGATGCTGCGGCAGATGGCGTATCAACTGGGGTTGTGGCTGCGGCAGCAGAGGACGTGCGCACAGGTGAATGTCACTGAGGACAAAAAAAAAGACATAAAAAACGTATACAGACGTGGAAAAAGAAAAATATGTACGCATAAGAAGAAGACTTACATACTGTCCTCGAAGATGGAAATCGTCGATGACGATGAGGGTGTATATTTCCTCCTCATCATCATATTCTGCTTCGAGGAAATCAATATTGTATCCCAATTCACCCTCATCTCCCACGAACCCGCTGAGGGTTTCGACGTCGTCGTCGTCATCGTCGTCAGTATGATCGACATCGCTGGAAAAAAGTACAAATTTAAAAACAGACGTAAACGGATTACTACAAGAGATTGTTAATGAAAACGGACTTACCGACTCGAGCCAGGTTGAGGAGATGTGCTCCCCAGCAGAGCACGACGTAACCGTTGCTAACTATAAAAAAAAACAGTAAGTCAGTCGAATGGAATATTCTGTTTGTACACATTAAATAAAGAAAAAATATTGTATTTACCGTCGTACTCGTCGTTGCTCCTCTGACAGACGTTTATTCACTTTGTTGTTCATTCTGTAAAACGTAATTAAAGTTGTAAAATAATTAGGTAAATAGCATACATGAAATACGAGTTTATTCTTGCCGTTAGTTTTTGGTCCGTGTACCTCTGTCTCTTCGCGTTAGGACCAGCAGCGTCGTCCGATAGCGCACGTTTACGTGTTCCGAAGTGTCCGTACGCGAGTGTAGTTACGCCGTCGTCCAGTTACTTACCTCTTATCGTCATAAGGTGACAGGGAAAGTTTTGTTACACGTTGCGTGTACAGCTTATGACGATCGGTTCGTATACACTCGGCAAAGGTGAAAATCGTACGACTGACGAAAAGACACTCGCTGTACAATCGATGACGTAATCTTTTTTTTTATTGCTGTCCTTGGTACACCTTTTGCCACCTTCATGTCGGTGCAGTCGGACAATAGGAGCGAGTAACATTTTGCTCTGAGTCCGACAAATTCCCTGATGGGTTTCCCATTGGTCTTATCCTTGAACTTCACCACGACTTTTTTGTTGTCGTCGCAATGAGAAAGATGATCGACAGGATAGTACGACGTGTCAAAAAGGTGGAGATCCTCTTTCATATACTCGTACACGTCGTCAGTCTGTATGCTGTAAAACAAACTGTTCGTGTCAGTCATTAGTAATGTCAATCGTCGACCGTACTTGGCGACAGCGTACCGATAATGAAAATCGTACATTATCAGTTTACTGACATCGAGTACTGTGAAGCCGACGTACACCGGGCGGGAAATGAGTAGTCGCGCCTAACGGTTAGAAAAAAAAGTTGTGGGCTGTTCGCACGTAACAACTGTTCACCGTTAACTAAAACAGTAGACAAGCGTTCAGGTAAATATAAGTGTCTCAGAAAAATAAAGAAACTCTCGTAGACTGTCCGCATAATTGCACGTAACAGCTGTTCACTGTTAACTAACCCAGTCTTTGAGCGTTTGGGTAAAATAAAAAACAGTTGTAGACTGTTCGCATAAATGCACGTAACAGCTGTTCACTGTTAACTGAAACAGTCGTCGAACGTTCGGGTAAATACACATGTCCTGGAAAAACAGCTGTAGACTGTTTGCATAAATGCACGTAACAGCTGTTCACTGTTAACTAAAACAGGCGTCGACCGTTCGGGTAAATACACATGTCCTGGAAAAATAGCTGTATACTGTTCGCATAAATGCACGTAAAAGCTGTTCACTGTTAACTAAAACAGTCGTCGACCGTTCTGGTAAATACGCATGTCCTGCAAAAACAGTTGTAGACTGTTCGCATTAATGCACTTAACAGCTGTTTACCGTTAACTAAAACAGTCGTCGATCGTTCAGGTAAATACAGATGTCTCGAGTCACCGACGTTATTCAGTGTACTGCCGTTTATCAAGATGGACGAAAAGAAGAAACAACTAGCCCGTGATATCGACACTATCAGCAATGACATACGTAAGAAATACTGTGCGTTAAAACATATGATCCGTGAAGAGGAAGAAACGTTAACCAAAAGTTACAAACCGATTCTCGAACCGTTACAAATTATTTCGCAAGCGTTGATTGAAAAAAAACGTAAAACAACAAATGAAAAGCCTACGAGTGGGAAAAAGATGAAACGTGGCGAGGAGGAGGAGGAAGAAGAGGAGGAGGATCTGATGGGTTCAAGTAGTAGCAATATCGATGTAGGAACACCGCTCCGTCCGTCACCGCAACAGCAGTTGACACCACGTTTCCTGAAAACTTCTGTGATAGGTGAAACTTCGGACGAGGACGACGAGGACGATCCTAGTCTCAACATCGAAAAAATGTTAGACACACCGGAAGGGAGGCGAGAAGCGCGTAGATATTTTCAGGAAAAATACGATAGTGAATCGTTAGCGAATAAGTACATGCGTATGATCGTGTCGGCTGAACGCGATCGTTTGATGGATTATACGTACGGTGTAAGACACGAAAGCGGAAAATGGATGATCGGTGATTCACCGTTGGAAATCGAAACAGACGATTCAATCTTTATCAACGGTAAACGTTACAAAGGTACACCGGGTCTATACGAACTCATGTTCATGAAGCACCCTAAAGAGAACGTTTACAACGAGATGGATCTGAATGCGTACAAAGATATACTACGTGATACCAACGCGCACAAGCATCATTATTTAGTGAACGCGCAGGTAAACACAAACAGAGGTGTAAAGTATAAACAGATAATATCAAGGTTGTTCCCACCGAAACGTACAGGACACGGACATAATAATACCGACAGAACGTATATGATGCTCTCGAGAAAAAAAGACAAAATCGATTACGTGCACTGGGACGATCCGAACGAACTGGTGGACAGATTGCGACTGTTGATAGCGTCACAACGCGCCCGAAACGGTGGACACACGAACGAAATCGTTTCCATAGTGGAAGAACTACGTGAAGCCAACATCATCGTATAAAATATCGTGCATAGCGGTCCATGCGCTTCATTCACGAGATGAGCGTTGACAACTTCGGCAGACACCAGAGCGCTGTTAGAGCGCGAAGAGAGATGCGACACAGTCTGCGGTAGGATATCGGTATCGCGATGACCGAGGACGCACACTTCGATGTAGCGGGAAAAAGAAATACACAACTTGGACGAACCGCACGACGGTAACGATGCCGTTCCACTGCGGTTTGTGCGTGACCACTGTCTGGTCAACGATTCGAGGCAAGGAATAGACATGAAAGGTTGTAAGCTCGTCACCGTCGCCGCTCCCGTCGATCTTGGGACGCTGTCAACAAGCAATACGTAGACTACACGTGCTTGCGTTTCACGACAGTACCGAACAAGAAGAACAGCCCTGTCGTCGACGCGCGGGACCATCGCATACAGTCTCTGAGAGATCCAATTCGTGCGAGAGACGCTGCGACCAAAGTATACGTGGACGCGAAGATCATACCGAAGGATACGAACTCTAACCTAATGGTCGGGAACGTACGAATAACACAGTTAGCGCCACCCGTCAACATATACTATATTCTTATTGATATGTAATTTCTATCGCACGAACGTAAAAAAGTGTAGTGTCGTGTACAATTGTTGTAAGAAACACACATGATATGCACTGCATAATTAAACGTCAATTCACTTATATAAAACACATATCACTCATGGAAAATAACACAGTTCACAAGTTGGCAATACACGACGGCGTACATATCCAAACCCGTACACTATAACATATGCACGAGTTGACAACGTGGCCGACGCTTAACCAGCACACACGCACGAGTCGACAACGTCGACGCTTTTCCAACATGGACGCACGTCCGGAAAAACCGTTTTCATATCCAAACCCGTACACTATAACACATGCAAGAGTTGGCAACGTGACCGACGCTTAACCAGCACATTCTTACACTACTTGACAACCTCGCCACTTTTCCAACATGGCCGACCACACCAATCATCTTCCACTCGACAACGTGGACGCAGGTCCCATCACTACGGGCGGCGACCAGGACACCGTCAGGCCACCGCCGGACGGTGAACCGCGAACGGCGAACATACCGCCGCCACGCCTCCGCCTATCAACGCACAATTATGTATGCATTGCATGTATGTGATTTTTTTTTTATTAAAAAAATATCTGATCAATTTTCATGTATTTTATTTTCTTAATACCCGTAACCTTGGAGGGGGAAACGTCTTATTATTATCCCCTCCCCCGTACGTTCGCACCAACCTGTTGGGCAGAATGACTTTGTAGGGCTCGACATAGCGCGCGCTAGACCAACAGTTTGGTGCGAACGTCATGGTAGCACACAATAACAGGGAACTCGTACTCCGTGTACAAAGTCTAGCGCCAGAAGAACTGATTTCACGTAATGTAGGTAAATTGTCGGTGTATCAGGTCTGTTTGCAATTCGGTATCGACATTGAAAACGATACGGAAAATAGATTTTTCTGGAACTGCATCATACAGGATAAAATAAAAATTACAGACGATGTATTGAATTGGCTCGGATATACAGGTAAATATAAAAATGAAAAACCCAGAATTACCAAATGGTTAAAGAAAAACGATTACATCGAATATTACGAAGCCCAAGATGAAGATAATGCACAGAAAAAATATTATGTGTTAAATGGAATAGATTTCGCTTCTTTGTTGATGCAAATGAGAACCCCTAAAGCTGTTGAATTGCGTGAATTATATGCCATTATGAAAGAAATTGTAATGAAATATAGACAATATGAAAAATTGTAAGAGGAACGTTTGAAGGAGTTAATTAGTATGCAAAATAATTTGTTAACAACACAAATGGGTAATTTACAATCTATGATAAAAACTATTCAAGAAACTAACGAAGAAGAGAGACGTCGCGCAGAGGAAGAAAGACAACGAACGGAAGAAGAACGACAGCGTTCAGAGGAAGAGAGACGTCGCGCGGAAGAAGAACGGCAACGTGCACAAGAACGAAGTAGACTGTTACAGTCCAAAATCGAATACAGTGACGACAAACTGAGGAACGTACTGGCTAAGAAGATCGCGCCAAACCCCATAAACAGGAACAAAATTCGTTGTCTGTCTCTGTACAAAATATCCGAAAACGTTTGGTACATTATGCGCAGACAACTGGAAAGTTTCAACGAAGGAGAGAGAAAAATATATAGCAAACATCCTACAGCGAAGAAACTATGCGCATGGAAAGACGTCGCTTACGCCGTGGATATTGGAAATATAGTTAGAAAACAGTATCGGAATTGCCTGAGAAGGGACGCTCGCGGTAATATCATCAAACCGGCCGACACGAACGACACTACAGTCGTCACCGACGAAGAAATGCTCACAACGTTCGAGCGAGCCATAAACGAAGTAAACGATGCCCACGTGTTAGCCAACAATATCTCTGTATGAAAAGAAAATTCCACCTGACAGTAAAAATAACAGTCATCCACTTGTCCATCCACTTGAACTAGGTATATATTGAGTCGATTGAATTAATGTTATTTATTGTTAGGATTTACAGTACTTTGACTTTAATTTCATATTAAAAAAAATGTAATCAATATTCATGTATTTTATTTTCTTAATACCCATAACCTTGGAGGGGGAAACGTCCTATTATTATCCCCTCCCCCCCGTACGTTCGCACCAACCTGTTGGGGAGAATGACCTTGTAGGGCTCGACATAGCGCGCGCTAGACCAACAGGGTGGTGCGAACGTATTAGTATGTATTAGGCATCCGTCATGGTAGCACACAATAACAGGGAACTCGTACTCCGTGTACAATGTCTAGCGCCAGAAGAACTGATTTCACGTAATGTAGGTAAATTGTCGGTGTATCAGGTCTGTTTGCAATTCGGTATCGACGTTGAAAACGATAAGAAAAATAGATTTTTCTGGAACTGCACCATACAGGATAAAATAAAAATTACAGACGATGTATTGATTTGGCTCGGCTATACAGGTAAATATAATAATCAAAAATCCAGAATTACCAGATGGTTAAAGAAAAACGATTACATCGAATATTACGAAGTCCAAGATGAAGATAATGCACAGAAAAAATATTATGTGTTAAATGGAATAGATTTCGCTTCTTTGTTGATGCAAATGAGAACACCTAAAGCTGTTGAATTGCGTGAATTATATGCCATTATGAAAGAAATTGTAATGAAATATAGACAATATGAAAAATTGTACGAGGAACGTTTGAAGGAGTTAATTAGTATGCAAAATAATTTGTTAACAACACAAATGGGTAATTTACAATCTATGATAAAAACTATTCAAGAAACTAACGAAGAAGAGAGACGTCGCGCAGAGGAAGAAAGACAACGAACGGAAGAAGAACGACAGCGTGCAGAGGAAGAGAGACGTCGCGCGGAAGAAGAACGGCAACGTGCGGAAGAACGAAGTAGACTGTTACAGTCCAAAATCGAATACAGTGTCGACAAACTGAGGAACGTACTGGCTAAGAAGATCGCGCCAAACCCCATAAACAGGAACAAAATTCGTTGTCTGTCTCTGTACAAAATATCCGAAAACGTTTGGTATATTATGCGCAGACAACTGGAAAGTTTCAACGAAGGAGAGAGAAAAATATATAGCAAACATCCTACAGCGAAGAAACTACGCGCATGGGAAGACGTCGCTCACGCTGTGGATATTGGAAATATAGTTAAAAAACAGTATCGTAATTGCCTGAGATGGGACGCTCGCGGTAATGTCATCAAACCGGCCGACACGAACGACACTACAGTCGTCACCGACGAAGAAATGATCACAGCGTTCGAGCGAGCCATAAACGAAGAAAACGACGCCCACGTGTTAGCCAACAATATCTCTGTACGAAAAGAAAATTTAACCTGACAGTAAAAATAACAGTCTAGCGAACCGCACTCTGTATATTATTGTTTTTTTTTGCTGTAAATATTATGTTGCTTTTTACAATATTATGTGTGTGTATTTCATGTATGTGTTTTTTTTATATTAAAAGATGTAATCGATTTTCATGTATTATATTTTCTTAATACCTGTAAACTCCCTCTGTCCGAACAGTGGGAGAGGGAAACGTCTCCCCTCCTATTCTTCTGTCAGTGTTTCATCAGCGCGAGTCGTGAGAGGACGTGCACGATGCTTTCGTACGATCACAAGGATGACGATAACGATCGCAATGAAAACCGCTATTTCAGACAGTGCGGTGAAGCGATGACGATCAAGTCCGTATCTCCGGACGACAAAGAAGTGCAGATCGCACTGATTAAAAAAATCATATCCCCTTATCCGCGTTACAGAAGCATTGAAGACCGTTTAAAGAGTTTTAAAGATTGGCTGATATCGTTGACGATAACGCCTAAAGAACTATCCGAAGCGGGTTTCTTTTACAACGGATGCAACGATAGAGTGATTTGTTTTTGCTGTGGAGGTGGTTTAAACAAATGGGAGCGAGGAGAAAACGCTTGGACGGAACACGCAAGTCATTTCCCCGTGTGCTCTTACGTAATGTTAGTGAAAGATAAAAAATTCATCCTAAAGGCATTGGGTATCATTACCGAACCGGAAGCAGCAGCTGGAGCAGCAGCAACAGCAGTGGCAGCAGAGAACGGACAAAGCACCGACTCGATCAAAGAGAATAAAAAAAAAGAACCGGGAGCAGCAGCAGCAACAGCAGTGGCAGCAGAGAACGGGCAAAGCACCGACTCGATCAAAGAGAATAAAAAAAAGAAGAAGGGGCTCCAGATCGGGATACGATGTGCAAAGTTTGTTACGCACACATCGTTGAAGCCGTACTTATTCCCTGTCGCCATTTTGTCATATGTGTGAATTGCGCCATCACTCTAAATCAGTGTCCCTTATGTAGAGCCACATACACCGCTTACATGAGAGCGTATTTCTAGTTCGTTTTCATGCACTGAGAACGTCTAAACAACGTGCAGTCAGAAAACGAACAGCAAATTCATACTCGCGCTTACCGACTGTTAATACATGAGCAAGAACATTTCGTCTAATGCATGAAATAAACCAGTAAAAATTGTTTGAAAAACAATGCTGCTGCTGTGACGGAAGTGTTTACAAATAAACAATATCTCACTACCTCCTCAGTGTTTCGAAAGGGCGTGTCGAGAACGAACGCATAGAGCTGTTGACTTCGTACGAGTACAGTCGATGCAGTGACTTAACGCACGCAGTACTGTACCCTGTAGATCTTTTTGTATACAACGTTTTGACGCAAGAATTTGTTGCACTGATTCGTGACGTGGAGACAAGGTACAAAGTAAACGTTCTGAAAAAATTCTTTACGGACGTTACACAACATACAACGTGTCTGTTTCGCGAGACGGACGGATCGGCAGCGTTCCTAGTAGCACCGAACACATTGTTTGTAACGAAAAAAGATGGCAGTCGACGAGCTAGCAGTCATACTTGACTTTCACTGTTTCGTGGACGATAACGGAAACGAACTCGTCAAGGAACTGGCCGTTATGGATGTCACCGCATTTGCCAGCAGACATTGGATATTTGCTCCACCAGTGGACACGAACGTTTCGAATCACAAACACATGAGGACGAACCGATGGTTAACGGAGCATTTTCACGGACTAGAGTGGAGGGACGGGGAGACATCGTACGAACATCTTGTGCCGATATTAGTAAAGTACACGTTTCCTTTTAACTATGTGTTCGTAAAAGGATTACAGAAAAAAAGATTTCTGGAAAAGCGTATCGTGCATTACAATATTATAAATTTAGAAGATTTCGGTTGTCCTAAACTCGAACAATTACGTCCGATGCACGGAACAGCATGTTTCGCGCACCGTTTATTTCCAGAAATATGTACAAATAATAGAGTCCACGCTTTACGCGAGTGGGTTGTATCGGATTTTAGACTCATCAATAGGTTTCTTGTAAATTATTAACCTTTTTGTTTATATTTAGCATCATTTCGCTTGCATAAAAATTACTGCCTTCACGTCAGAATTCGATTACATCACCCTGTCTAGACGCATAAAATATTAGTGCCGTCGTCTGGTCGCCTACCCCCCTTCCGCGCTCAGCAGGAATCGATTACAACACCTTGTCTAGACAGATAAAAAAATAACTGTTGCCGACTGGTTGCCTCCTCCCACCCACCGCACATGACGTGTGAAAGCGGCTTTCATCCTGTTTCACAGGATTAATATTAACCGTTTACTGCTCGTTGTCTGGTTCCCCCTCCCTCGCGCTGTCTGGTTTCCCCTCCTCAACAGCCTCCTTACTTATAACGACGCGAACGAGCGTTATTTAATTCAGACCTTGACAGAGACGTAAGCGAATAGTGATTCTTCATTAGAAATGGCTTCATTCGTTGCTAAGTTCGCGGACATTAGTGCTATACAATATAAGAAAATTAAAGAACTAGTAATGGGTGTAAAATATCCCATAGTGCAACTTCAAAACGTAGACAGTAAATACGGAAATGCTGTACTCGCCACTATCCAGGACTATACGGACGATAAATTGAAATATCGTGTTTATCTTCCGAGGAGATACGCAGGCGTTTGGGAAGACGATGAGTTAAAACATTTAGCACCGAACTCACTATATCTCGTTTACCGCGGAGAAAAAAACAGGGCCTACGTGGTGGACATTTTAATGTAATACTGGATGGACATCTTATGAAGTAACAAGTAGATTTGTATTTCATAATGTACACATTATTAAATTTGTAATATATATATAGCGCTTACATGTAATTCATTTGTTTTAATTACAATTCAGTGTGTATGTGTGTGTGTGTGTGTGTGTGTGTGTGTGTGTGTGTGTGTGTGTGTGCATAATATGTATTTTAACTTGAATGCAATCATAAACTTGTAATATAGTGTGATTACATATATTTCTTAATTGTACACAATTGACAATGTACAGGTGTTTACATATTATGTATTTTAACTTGTAATTAGTATGCATACATGTATTTCTTAATTGTACACAATTGAAAATGTACACGTGTTTACATATTATGTATTTTAACTTGTAATTAGTGTGCATACACATATTTCTTTTGTTTTAATTATATGCAATTGTCAATTCAATTCATTGTGTGTGTGTGTGTGTGTTTAAATATTTTAACTTGTAATATATTGTGCTTATATGTATTTAATTTGATAAAATTAAACGATATTATCTTAACATTTCATTGTATTTAATTTCAAAAAATCCTTTGAACTAACAGTACATTTAATCATATTTTAAATAACAGTACAACACTCAATCTACAAGCTTGAACGGTCGTTGCGCACCGACCGTTATTACATACATTCAATTTAAAAAAAAAATCAAAATTATATTAAAATAATTGCATAATGTTAATATATTACAGAAACTAAAGAATAATTTTATGTATATATATTTAAAAATGTAATTATTTTTTAATTTCTGTTTTTGTAAATATTTAAAAATGTATTTATTTTTTAATTTATGTTTTTGTAAATATTTTGTAAATAATATATGTCTATAATATATCAGCGTGCACAATAGTTTTTTTGTATATATGTACTTTTTAATTTATGTTTTTGTAAATATTTTGTAAATAAGATGTGTCCATGTAAATAAATACATGAGTGTATCTGTAATTGCTTAAGTGTTTATTTTCAACTTTCCTTTTCCATGCATGATGCGTGTGTGTGTGTGTGTGTGTGTGTGTGCGTTCCACAATAAATCTCAGCGGAAGCCAACTGCCACTTGTCCCTATTATTCATGTGTGTTTCTTACAACAACAAACGTAGGGCCCGCTATAGCGAGCGCTAGACCAACAGGTTGGTGCGAACGTATTTTTACAATCTGTATATATTTACTTACCTATAGAAAATTACATATCAATCAGAATATCCGACACACAGACCAATCCTCGACGACGAACCGGATCACCGCGTATACAAAACCCGTACACTATAACACACGCAAGAGTCGACTACGCCGATTAACCAGCACGAGTCGGCAACGCCGACCACGACGATTTTACAACATGGCCGACCGGAAAAACACCTTGCATATACAAACCCGTACACTATAACACATGCACGAAGCGGCAACGTCGACGACGTATACACCAATCAACGCACACATAACCCCACTTTATACTGACCGCCCACAACATGACCGAAAGCCGACTACCAGATTTTTACCCCCACCACCTAGATTTTTGAATTTCCCGCCATATGACGTCACATCCGGGGTAGAACTGTCAGTTTTACCCTACTGACGGGGCTCAAGGCCCCTGCATGGTAGCAGTGCCCGGAGTGACTCCTCCGATGACTGCAAGTAGGTCGGGCTCTCTCAAGGACTTTAGGTAAAACAAGGTCAAGTGGGTGGGATGGTGTGCTCCTTTTGCAGTTGGGTAGGGGAGAGGATCTCACAAGTGAGGTGCTCAGCCTAGCCAAAGTCTGGTAGAGTTTGGGCCCTGAAGCCAGCGGTGACGCGTCCGAGTCACAGCGGAGAAACCTCCCGGGACATATGAGTACCGGTTGGCCAACGCTGCTGCCTCCGACGTGGCCCCACTGTCCGCATAGCGGTGATCAGCACAGGCCCATTGCGTATCCGGGGCGGGCGCCTGATGAAAGAAGGCACTTGCACAACTGACATAAGACAACCCCGCCGAGGCCGCAAACGACCAGGGCAGACCATTCAGGGCAGAGTGAGTGGTAATGCTACGTCTAAGGTGTGGTAGGTGTTCTGTTTGAGGTAGGGTACTAGCGGTAGGGTGTTGACTCCCTCAGGAGAAGGGCCCTATGTAGGAGACTATGGGGGGTCGTCCAGCAGAGTGCGGGGTCTCTTGACTACGTGGCAAGGGGGACCTTCGTCCCTGGCCAGGTCACGGAGGTGGGGGTATCGGGAGTCTGCAGCCCGGAAGAAGAGGCCCACAGAGAGTCTGAAGACAAACTCTTCCACCGTTTGCAGACGGAGGCCCGTCCTGATAGCTCTGTTACAAACAAACCAGGGCGAGTTGGAGAGGATACGGACGGAACTGTTTTGGAACTGTTCCAGCTTACGCTTCGTTGTGGCAGATAAGAGGGGCCACCACGCTGGGGCTGCGTAGGTGAATACTGTCCTGATAAGCAGGAGATACAGGGTGAGTTTAGTGCGCAGTGAGAGGGGACTTCTGCGCGAGATGAGGGGAAAGATTTTGGCTCTGACGCCACGGGCTTGTCGGAGTTTGGTTTGGACGTGGCGGGCGAAGCTTAGTCGACTGTCAATAGACACTCCCAAGTACTTCACCGACTTCTTCCAAGCGATAGGGTTCCCATCTAGGGTGAGGGGCTGGCATGCGGTCCGCTTGCGCGTGATGGAGATCGCTTCGGATTTCTCCGCGTTGATCGCCACGCGCCACTTACGTAGCCAGAGAGGCAGAAGGTCGAGTTGGCGTTGTATCACTGTGCTAGCAAAACCAGGGTTCTGCGAGCTGTAGTGATACATGGCTTCGTCAGCAAAAAGGGAAAGAGTGACGTTGGGATATACACGGGCAAGTCGTTCGTGTACACGAGGTACAGAACGGGGCCGAGGACTGATCCTTGGGGAACGCCAGCGTCTATGGGGCGGTCAGAAGAGACCGCTCCATCTACGCTAATGTGAAAAGTCCGGCCGCGGAGATACGACCAGAACAGTCTCACAGTAGATGCGGGAAGGGGCGTGTGTGCCAGTTTATAGAGCAGACCTTCGTGCCAGACACGGTCGAAGGCCTTACTAACGTCCAAGAGGACGGCTGCGGTGTGCAGCTTTTTGTTTGCAGCGTCAGAGAACTGGGTAACGACGCGGACTAGTTGTAGGGTGGTCGAATGCTCCCTGCGAAACCCATACTGTTCGCTGCGGATGAACCCATCAAGCAGCGGTACAACACGGGCGTGCAGGAGGCGCTCGAACACCTTCGATAACACGGGCAGTAGTGAGATGGGGCGATAATTTTCAGGGAACATGCGAGATTTCCCGGGTTTAGGGATCATGATTACCCTTGGGTTTTTCCACAGGCGAGGGAAGTAATTGAGGCGGAGACATGAGTTGAACACGTCCAGGATGTGGTCAGTGACAACTGATGGGGCATTCTTTAGGGCGGTCGCTCCTATTCTGTCCGGGCCGCAGGCCCGTTTAGGATTTAGCCGTGCGATAGCATGGACGAGATCGGCTTTTTCAAAGGGGGGTGGGGGATCCGTCAAACGTTGGGCGAGATAGTTTTCGAGGAAGTCCTCGACGCGAGCCATGTGGTCCGCGTCGAAGACGCCTCTCTGAGGGGTAAATTTTTCCTCAACGGAGTTTGCGATGACCTCAGCCTTGCGCTCCGGTGAATGAACAACACCCGTCGGGGAGTCAAGGGGGTGGCGAGTCCTCTTTTCGCCAAGGAGGCGACCAGTGGCCTGCCAGACGGAGGCGTGGTCGACTTCCAGGGATTCAAGATAGGTGTCCCAGCTATGCTGATTGACATCAAGCAGGAGTTGCTTTACGTAATCAGACTGTCGGCGATACTGCCGCTTGACAGCGGGATCGCGAGTGTTTTGCCAGCAGCGGCGAAGGCGCCGCCGCTGGCTGATGGCTTCTTGGACTTCGGCAGGGAGTTGAGACTTCCTACGATGTGCTGGGACAGTGTAAGAGTGGGTATCCATGCAGCGGGTAAGAGTGTCATGGAGATGCGTGACTTGGCGGTCCAGCTCCCTTCGAGAGGGCGCTGGGGCCTCGGGGGCTGATGGGAACCTACGGCACAGCTCGTCGTGGTAAGAGCGCCAGTTGACTCTCTTACTAGGACGGGCAGGCGGGGAGTCGCTTGTTCGTCGGAGCGTCACAACCAGCGGGTTGTGGTCGGACGATAGGGCTGAGATGGCCTCGACCAGGATGGGGCAGACAGCGTCCTTGACAAGAACTATGAACCCTGGTTGGCAGGGTTGGCGGGGATGTATGTCGGTTCGGCCGGGCCGATGACGAGGACGTCAGGCCTGGTCGAGGCGTATTGGGCGAGAGCACGACCGCTTTGATTAGTCAAGCGACTATTCCAAGACGGGTCTTTGCAGTTCATGTCTCCGACTGCAATGGTAGGCAGGTCATGGTTAAGGAGCGGGAATGCGTGGGGAAGACACAGTTTGGTTTGTTGAATACTCACGCTGCTCATGCTGAGTGCCGCTGTTACCATGATCGGAAGGCTGCTGTGCAGCTGAGGCGGGCGGCGGAGTTAGGGGTAGTTTTCGTCATTCGACTGCTTGCTTTCGAACTGGTAACATCAGAAGAACAACGCAGAAGAGGATCGCCTCGACCTCAAGATACTGCAATGAAGAGGCTATCGCAGCAACCGACGGAGGCTGTCAAGAAGAAGCCACCGGACCAGAAACCACCTCCTCGCCAGCACCAACATCAAGCTGCTGCAGCGATGGAAGTCGACCAGCCGCCTTGGCTGCAAGACAAGGAGCAAGCTCACACAACTGGGACCTGCCGCACAGTGCCGGTAAGTCGGTTAGGTAGCGCTGTCCAGCGTAATCCGGGGAGTCCGAGAGTAGGACTCACTAATAGAGATGCGGGTTGCGCCGCCACTGTGACGGTGTCACAGTTCGGTCCCCGGACACCCGCTGGACAAAGAGCTGAGCTAGTCAGCAGTAGACCAGCTGTTAGTGCCCCTGAAGCACTGTGCGGCAGCGACGAGCCCCCCGGCCGGCCACTTGGGCCAGTCGGAACCCTACGACTTGCGCGGGTAGCCCTGCTCAACCCGCGCAAGTTCGTGAAAATAATCGGTCCTTATTAGGGCCGACCAAGCCCGCAAAGGCCGGACCTTCCGGCTGCACGGCCGCTAGCAGGCCAAGCAGCCCTCAACCTCTGCCGGAGGCTGACTCCCCAGACATGGAGACCTCGGCTTCCACCGACTGGGTGGTAGTAGGGCACGGTGGCAAGCCGAGGAAGTCTCTCTCCCTGACCTCTTTGAGTTCGGCTACCGACTCTGCGGCATTCAAAGCCTCCGCTGAGGTTGCGCCCAGTCGCACCTCCGAAGGAAGGATCCCGCCGGTGTTCGTCACGAACGTCAAGGATATTATCGGCTTCAGTCGCCGACTCCGTAAGGTCGTTGCGCTGGCAGATAACGCTTCGGTCAAGCTCCTAGCGAGTGAGACTGTGCGCGTTACCTGCCGCAGCGCTTCCGAGGACTTCGGAGTGATCCAGTGGCTGGAATGTGAATCGTTCCAGTTCCACACATACACTCTAAACCACACCAAGCCTGTAGCCCTCGTCCTTTGGGGCCTGGACCTACAGGCGGATCCGCAGGTCGTTCTCGACGAACTGCGCGACGCGGTTTATAAGGTTGTGGGAGCCTCTCGGCTGTACACCACTTATGGCTCGCGTCGTCCCCTCCCCCTCATCAGACTCCTGGTAGAGAAGGACAATTCTTCCCAGGCCCTTTTAGATTTGAAAAGGCTTTTCGGGCTCTGCGTGAGCGTAGAGCCCTGCCGTCAGACCGGGCGACTTTCCCAGTGCCACAGGTGCCAGCGGTTCGGCCATAGCAGCTTCGGTTGTCGGAACGCGCCGACCTGCGTCCGCTGTGGAAATGACCACTTAACGGAGGCCTGCGCTGTTGCGGACAACCACCGATACTGTATTAACTGTGGCGGCGCCCATGCTGCAAATAACAGGCGCTGCCCAGTCTACAAGGAGCAGCTGGACAAACTAAACAAACCTGTCCAGCCTATGCCTCGTCAAGTTGTTTGTCAGACAGTCAAAACGGCCAAAGCCGCTGAAGCTGTGGTCCGGAAACCAGCCCCGAGGTCTGCTCCGGTTCCAAAACCTAGTGCAGTGAGCCCGAGCACAGCTCAACAGGCCAAACCACCTACCACGCCCCCGGAACCGGAACGCGAAGTTCCCCACTACACTCTAGTCCCGCTGCTGGACGATAAAGAGGAACTCGATCCTCCACGGCCGTCGCCACCCAAGCCTCGATACCCCAGATGGGGCAAGAAAGGTAAGACCCAGGCCAAGAACACGGGCCAGCCAAAGCTACCTGCCACTGGACCCAAGCCCGTCCACCAAAACCAGAGCGACCACCCGCTCCAGAACCTGCCCCCAAGGCTTCCAACGTCTCGCCCCGCCGCAGCTATGCAGCTGCCGGCAAGCGTACACCTCAGGCCTCATCTTCCGATGATCTCGCCGTTGTGTCCGACTTTCTGGCAAGCTACGACTTGCAGAAAGTAGCCCAAACGTTCCTCAAAATCAAGGAACGCTTGGCAACAGCCTCGCCCCAAGACAAGTTCCTCCTCTTGGTGGAAGCCTGCCGAATTATAGGTCTGTTATGAACGGACAACCACGGAAATCCCTCAAGCGAGACCTCGAGCTCGTGGCGTGGAACGCCAACGGCCTCGCTTCCCGGCATTCTGAGCTCTTAGAGTTCGTTGCCCGACACAAGCCCGACGTGCTTCTTCTTGGTGAGACGCACCTGACCCCGCATCGTCGTTTCCGACTGCCCAACTACGTGTGCCACCGGGATGACCGGTCGGGTCGCGCGGGAGGGGGCACAGCCATCGCGGTGAAGGCGAGTCTTCGCCATCACCGCGTTGTCCTGCCTCAGCGGCGGAACCTCGAGTGCACCACGGTTGAGCTCCATGGTGCTCTCGGCGGTCTACTCGTGGTTTCCGCTTACAAGCCTCCACAAACGGAGCTCCTGTCGAACGATCTGGAGGCCGTCTTTGGCGCACACAGGAGGGTAGTTCTGGCGGGCGACCTGAACTGTAAGCACCCTGATTGGGGCATCCGCTTGGTGAAACCAAACGGGGCCCGCTTGCGCAGGTATGCTGATGCGGGTCGGGTCTCAGTCATGGGTCCTACCGGGCCTACGTACTATCCCTCGAGGGCTAACTCCCGCCCTGACGTACTGGACATTGCCGCGGTCAGGGGCGTTTATTGCCCGGTCCACGTCTCCGTCATTTCGGAACTGTCCTCGGACCATTGCCCTATCAGTGTGCATATAGCTACCCAGCACGCCACCGTCCGCGACGAGCGGCGGGTAATCGAGTGGGACCGCTTTGGCCCGGCGTTCAGTCGCCGCCTACCCGAGTGTATCCCTCTCGACACTACCCAGCATGTCGACGAGGCAGTTGGCTTATTCGACACAGCCGTAGTCTCGGCGGTAGACGTGTCCTCCCGGATGAAGCCGGGGCTCACGCCCGACTATCAGCGTATCCCAGAAGAGGTGTCTCAGCTCGCTTGCGAGAGGAATCGCCTCCGGAGACGCTGGCAGAGGACTCGTGACCCGGCTGACAAGGCTGCGTTCAACAGAGCGTCCGGCAAGTTGCGTCGCGACATGCTGGCGTTCCGTAGACGCAACTGGGAGCTAGCTGTGACACAGATGGATGGCCCTGCCGAGGACGGTAATGTCTGGCGGATTCCCAGTGCCCTAACGGGAAAGCGCAAACGCGCGCCTCTCCCCGCACTGGCCGGACCCGGCGGTCAACCCCTTGGCCGCCCCCTCGAAAAGGCAGAGTTCTTGGCTGACAGTTTAGAGCGACAGTTCGCTCCCAACCCATCCAAGAACCCGGCTTTCACTGAGAAAATCTGCCGCGAGGTAGAGCGCTTTCTATCGGCCGGTATCACAGTCCAACCGGAGCCCATCTCCCCGGAGGAGGTCTCTGAGAGGATTGTTCAGCTCAAGCCCCGGAAGGCGCCTGGCCCGGACGGAGTCATGAATTCCGCCCTCCATCGTCTTCCGGAGCGAGGAACCCAGTTCCTCTCTGACCTGTTCAATTCATGCCTCAGACTGGCCTATTTTCCGGTGAAATGGAAAACGGCTACCGTCATCGTGATACCCAAGCCGGGAAAGAATTCTTCTCGCGTGGAAAACCTCAGGCCCATCAGCCTCTTGTCCGCGACGTCCAAGGTTTTCGAGCGTCTGATCCAGCGTAGGATCCGCGACCATCTAGAAAGACTAGACGTGCTGATCCCCGAACAGTTCGGGTTTCGTGAGCTGCACTCCTCGACTCATCAGCTGATGAGACTCGTGGAATGCATTACCGAGGCTGGCTGCCAGGGCAAACAGACGACTGCGATCTTCCTAGACGTAGAGAAAGCCTTTGACCGCGTGTGGCACGAGGGTGTCCTATACAAACTGACGGAAGTCCTTCTCCCAGACTGCTACGTTCACTTGATCGGCAGCTTTCTGAGAGACCGTAGCTTCCGTGTGAGAGTAGACCACGCTCTCTCTTCGGAGAGGCGTATTACCGCTGGCGTCCCTCAGGGAAGTGTCCTTGGGCCTCTCCTGTTCTCGCTGTTTGTCAACGACACGCCCCGAGTTCCTGGAGTAAAATTGTCGCTGTTCGCGGACGACACTGCGGCTTTTGCCTCAGAGCCGAACGCGAGTTATGCGGCAGTTAAGCTCCAGCGCCAACTCGACGCGTATGTCGGGTGGACCGATGACTGGAGAGTTGCCGTTAACGCTTCCAAGAGCGCCGCGGTAATATTCTCGCGCAAACGCAGACTCTGGCCCGTGCTATCTAATCCGGCAATGACCCCCCGGCTAGGTAAGCTCATAGTCAACACGTACGTGTTGCCCGTGATTACCTACGCCTGTCCTGTTTGGGGATAGCTGGCTCGTGGTCATAGAACAACGCTCCAGCGCGTACTCGACCGGGGAC
This sequence comes from Magicicada septendecula, assembly GCA_034769895.1. NCBI lineage: Eukaryota > Metazoa > Arthropoda > Insecta > Hemiptera > Cicadidae > Magicicada > Magicicada septendecula. The sequence continues at coordinate 246,154,251 of CM068371.1, read as the reverse complement.
TGAAGCTCGCGTGCAAAGTCCCCCGGAGGTACTCTTCTCGTCTTTTGAGGAGAGGACTCGGTGTCCGCTCTCTTGATGACACCGTGAGACGCCTGGCGCGTAGATTCTATGTTCGTTCCGACAGAGTGACCCACAATTCCCTCATTGCCGGACTTGGTAAATACACCTCGCGACCAGGTGAGTCCTGGAAGCGACCTCGTCTATTAGTCCCGGTGGTATAATCCACCAATCGCAGGTCGCTTCAGACCCCCCCCTACATAGATAAAATAATATAAAAGTAACTCAAAATGACCCAGTGGCAGGAGTCCTTACTGAGACTCGGGACACTGCACCACTCGCGACCCGCGCAACCCCCAGTTGTGTGGGCCAGTTTTCGTTTGCGCTTGGCAGATTTGCCTTGCACAAGCGAGAACTGTCCGTCCCCCGACCCAACACTGCACATTTCCACAGAACTATTATCACTTTCACTATCACTATTTTCACTTTCGTGAGGAAGAGGCGTTGAAAGAAAGCCGGGTGAGCATGTTTTCATTAAGGAGACAAGCGGCGCCGGCAGAGGATTTGGGGGCGTATTCGACGCCATTTCGGACAAGCCGAAATGAAACGTCTACGCTAGGCAAGGATTGAGGGATCAGCAGCCACTGAACTATTCACAGGCAGCAATTGAGCACAACACAGACCGCACAGCACACGGACACAAGAACACACCCGCACAAGTTAAATAAAAACTGTTTTGCACTGTTGAAGCGATGAATCCAATGTTGAAGTTGATGATGCTGAAGACAATGGTGATGATGAGAATGTTGAAAACACAATATTTCCGCAGAAATTAAAATTCTGCGGAGCAGAAACAGACACAGCCTACCCGGGCAAATGCTCTAGGTAGACTAAACTACCTAGCATTAACAGCATTAACTGAACTAAGGCCGCTACCGCCATGTATTTATAGTCCCGCTCACACACCAGAAGCTTCTAAACTGCGTCTTATCTCTCGTGTGAACTACATAATTAACTGCGACCTTGACACAGGCCAAGCGCCCGATCGAAGCCCTGCACAGTCGAGAAGATTCTCGCAAAATGCTTCTAGTAGCACGTACGCCACACGCTTACATTCTGGATTTCTCTGGAACGTTCGATAAACACGTAGATTGTTCTGTGACGTCGTAACAATATATTGAAACGAATACTATGTACAGAAACATAATATGCTTATTTTTTGATATATATTAAATTATTTTGAAATTTAACAACTAACTTATCCGATACCAAGAGACCAATTAAGAGAAAAATGACAACCACCAAAAGCCATATTAAACAGATTCGCCAAGTAGTAGGCCTACTGTGACATATACATACTATACGTTAACGGTCAAAAGAATTTTGTAGACAAATAGGCAAGAAGAAAGACATACTAGAAAAACTGTATCAAACAGAAAAGGCTGATATGATACCGGCCATAACGGCTGGCAATCTCTGAAGCCCCAGACTTCATCAGTAGAGAAAACTAATTTTAAAGGTAACGGAGAGGTGATGTAGATGACGACATGGATTAACGCGTAAAGAAGACGAGGCAGAACAAATGCAGACGGGTGGTGAGAAAAAATGGCCCCCAAGATGAACACAACTTTTAATTGTGTATAAAGTACCCACTCTAGTAACCACGAAAAGTTTTTAATATGTGCTCTGTAAATATGTTTTATTAAGAATGCTTTAAATTCAAGTACTGTATTTATGAAAATACAGTTAAATATTTGCATTTGTCGAGTAAAATAATATATTATTTAATGAAAACATACAGCACAGAATTCAATATATAGACAGATAAGCAAAAAGACACACACACACACACACACACACACACACACACACACACACACACACACACACCATCACACAGATTACAGCATTTAAACGTATTTTGTTATTTAGATGAAGAAAAAGCGTTATACAGTTACCCACAATGGATATGGTAAATCAGTAAATTATATTGCTCATTAATTAACCATAGTTTCTTTCAAACGGGTTTGTAGTTAGTTCAATTGTTAGTACTTTATATACTTATTTGATTCGTTTGGATGGTACAAGGGTGTCTGGATGGAGTACGTTACGATGTACGAGCTGCATTAGACGTGGAAGAGCTGGTCGACCACAGTTAATCGGTAAAAAATGAACTGGAGGGATCATGTACTACACATGTCTCCAGATGGAATACCAAGGACGATAGTGGAGTATACTTCACATAGGAAACAGAAATGTGGGTCGCCCGAGGTTGAAATGGTGGAGTTCGGAAAGGGGAGAAACGCCTATACCTGGACAGACTGACGACGACGTCGTTCTTATTTTTTGTTTCCAGACCTCGGATATGTTTGTATATAGAGTGCTATCTAACAAAAGTTGCATTACTTAATAATTCCTTTGTTATTAATAAAACGTAAAGTAAAAAATGCATCAGAAACGGGAAGAAATCTATATAATTTATGCATAGAGGATAATTTTATGCAATTAATAAGTTCAGACACCTGGGTAACATGATAGATAATGAAGGATCCATGACAATACATGACAGGATACAAATAGGAAATAGGGCATATTATGCCAACAGCAGACTATTGAGAATCAAGCTCATTGGTCGCAACACAAAAAGAAAAATATATAAGACACTTATCAGACCAGTTGTTGCTTATGGAGGTAAGACATGGACATTGACAAAAAAAAAGGAACAAGTAACACTAAGAAGGTTTGAATGAAACATCGTAAGACGTGTTTATGGCCCGGTTAAAGAAGATAACGACTGGAGAAAAGAAGTAACTAGGAGTTAGATGAGCTATTGAATCATGAGGACATTTTAAGATTCATAAAGGCTTAACGAATATAATGGCTAGGCCACCTAGAGTGATCAGCGTATGCCAAAGAAAATCTTGAGGGCGCAAGTCCTCCCAAAGCAGAAACGGAGGGACAGTTAGTATAAGATGGTCGCTAGATTAATGGATGTGAGGGGTTACAATGAGATGGCAATGGATAGGAGACTTTGGAGAAGATTGGTGTTGGAAGCCAGGGATCACGTTGGACTGTAGTGCTGAAGAAGAAGAAGAAGAAGAAGAAGAAGAAGAAGAAGAAGAAGAAGAAGAAGAAGAAGAAGAAGAAGAAGAAGAAGAAGAAGAAGAAGAAAGTACAAAATGATACAACGTCGATGATACAATATTTTGGAGTTTCCTGGGAGTCTAAGTTAAGCAAAAGCTTTAAAATATATTGGGTTTGTAACACTTACATAGATTTCTTTTTCTTAAAAATAACTGCTTCTGATACAATAAAATAATATTTTCATAAAATAATTCAAAACAAATACAGCTATTGTCATCGCTAGAGTAAAACTTTTATAATTAGGAATTGAATGTAGAGTAAATATAACTCTCTTACCGAGAACTGTAAAAAGATTTTATTTTGATTGAATTTGTCTGAGATAACATTGTCTTGTAAACAGAATGCCACGATCACAGCGTCACAGCGTCTCACTATAATGCTGCCATGGCAACGTGTTGCAATCTATCATAAATAATTTCTTTTCCGTTTCAATTTTGTCAATTTTACTGCCGCGTAAAGAATTGTTACACAACTTAGATATCACGGTCAGGTTTCGCCATCGTTGACAACACAACACAAAGAGCTATATTTAATTGTTCTTGCACAAGTGTTTTCATGAAAATTTATGTGCGCTTCAATATTTTTACAAAACACATTTTGGCAAACCTGTTTTAACAACATCGATATGAACACAAAATAATATGCAGAATATACCAAAATATCTTACCTGTTAGACCCCATTCAAAAATGCAATTTGTTTAATACAGTTACATGAAGAGAGTATTATTTGCCTAATTGTAACACTCTACATGATAATCATGACTATCGTTAGGCAAAATAATTCTAGATGAACTACACTTGAATAATTTTCAAATACGTTTTTCAAATATTTTTGTATTTTAATAGAATTGTTAGTATATTTTTATAAAGGCAGCATGTTTTAATGGTTAATGTGTTGCATTTATAGTGTTGTTTCGACTCAATTAATTTTGGCTGCTCCTTTCCGAACAGTAATAAAACTGAAACTGAGATACGATGAAAAAGAAGGAGAAGGAAGAAGGAAGAGAAAGGAAGAAAGAAGAGTAGGAGGAAGAGAGAGAACGTAGAAGAGAAGAACAAATGTAAAAATACTATAAAACAAGAACGTGGAAGATAATGAGAGGAGAAACAAAAAGAGTAATAAAAGGAAAAATAGGCAAAAGAGAATGAAGAATGTTAATGTATGGGCATTTTGATGCATAACTACTAGCAGACTCAGCATTGACTCAACCGAAGTTGTTTGAGTAGTTATAAGCGTATTACATTCCGGGTTTTACAACTACGGTACCGTTGAAAGTCATTTTGTAAACTCTGAATTTGATTTTAAAAAATGCGTTTATTTTGCCATACTACAGGACGAATTTAATAACACTTTACACATCTATTTGATATCTCCTACTACTGTATCGTTTGTTTATCTTATAAGGGAAGCAAATCTAAGGTAACACACGTTTTTATAAATTATATGAAAGTAACATTGTGAATAAAAAGGAGCTTAGAGTAAAACTTTTAAAAGGTAATCAACAGAAAAATAAATTTTAAAATTATTGAAAACGTGTGGAACTACAACGAGGCCGCACATTATTACCATAGGATTTGTTGTGCAACATATAAAAGGTACAATTGACTGCATGCGGGTGGAATACGTGCACAAACTGTGTCAGCAGTTGGACAAATTACGGGCGGCTCGTGTCTGGCTCAGCCATCGCGTGCAGCAAGTGGGTTGCACGAGGGGTTCATCTCATTTGCACACAATTACCTCTTCATAACATCTACTCCGCGTCACTTTACACGTAAGATTACGATAAGCTGGAATTTATTGAATCTTCCGCTTTTTATGCAATAGCGTTACCAAATATTTTTAATAATATTAAACATTATTTAAATGAATATACCATTTAAATGTATTACAAATCATTTTTATAAATTAAACTCAATTTCAAATGTTATTACTGTACTACACAGTTTTTTTTTTAATAAATTAATCCCTCTATTAAGAGTAAAAGGAAATTAATAATTATAGGGCGTACTGTTATTTAATTTATACTTTAGACTCTTGGGGACACAGCACTCCAGCAAGTAAAATTTTTCGAATCAACTTTCTCCACGTTTTATTTACGTGAATCTTTATTTCCTTTCCAAATGTTTTATCATATGTGATGGTGGAACTACTGACTGTTTTCGTGGATTCTGCTCTAAGGCTTGTCTTTGTTGATTTGTGTTTTTGCCCAAGAATTTGACGAAGCCAACAATTTTTTTCTGATGGTAGCCTCTCCTACCGAAGATCGTTCGCCCCTGCTCCTCAGTTCTTCCCTGTAATTCTTTTTGGGCAAAATGTGGAACGAATTTTTTTAATGAAATTGTTGATAATGTTTACAGTTTACTAATAATAGTTTTTGTGTTCTTACACGTACAAAATAAATGTGGTGGAATACTGATTTTAGCTTTCTGCCTTCTGAGATAGTGAAATTTCTATAAAGATCTTGGTTGTGCGGAAACACGTATTGTTTTCTTTATTTTCCCCGTAGGCCTACATTTTTGCTTTCCATCTTTTTTCTAAATGAACTTTATAAGTATTTTATAAAAGAGTCTCTAACGTTATAATAATGCAATTTTGCTAATTTTGAATATTGATATAATGAGGACGACAATAATGCAAAGATAATAATAATAATATTAATAATTTTAACGATGGAAAATAATGCTTTATGCGCCGCCAGAGGAAACCGTGTCCCCTGGTGTGTGGGACTCTCACTCACATTAAAAATCCACCTCTAATTCAGGCATTCATTTCCATCCTAAAACCACTTAACGTATTACTTCAGGATGCTCCTCCTAGTTGTCCCTCATCTTCTACTGCCCGTTGGGTGCAAGTTGGGCCTGTCTTTTCTTTTCTAGTAGGACCCACTGAATGAATGAAGAAATGTGGTGCCATTCCGTTTTGCCTCGAAGCATAATCTCCACTACGCTCTCGGGCGTGAACTCCTCGAGCTCCATCTCCAGTACCATCCTCTCTTTTGTGAATCTGCTACACTTGAATGATAGTAATAATTATTTTTTTTTTTTTTTTTTTTTTAGTGGATGGTTAGTGAGGATCGGTCAAAAATAACACAAATTTTAACTATTTTGCGTCGACGTTTCGACAATATTTATTGTCATCTTCAGGATCTGTGTATGAAATACAAAAGAAATGTCAAACGCAACGGAACAATTAAATATTTGGGTGAACGTGTTCGTGTATGTGAGTGTGTGCGTGCGTATGTATGTATCATTGTATATGGGAAGACTTATGATAGTTTGTTTACATCTTCAAATTATCTTTAAGAAAACGAGCAAATTATAGTATGAGAGAACTTAATTTATACAGTATTACAATTTAAATTACTAAATATAACGATATTTTAATTAATTAAACAAACAGTAATCAAAAATTGGATATTAGATTGGTACATAAATTGTTTATACCTACAGCAGTCAACATATAGCAAAGTAAAATATATTACCTATAACTAAAACAGATTAGGGGATGTTCACTACGTAATTATTAAAAGTTATTTTTAACATGTTTCACTCCCTACTGGTATTAACAAACAATCATAATTTAGAAACATACAATTTACACAATAACTGTAGAACGTTACGACTTACATCAGATAGTTGACAAAGGTTACAAACAAAAGTTTCTGGTACATTTTACTAACAGGTAAACTTGGATAATAATTGTAATCATATTGTAAATTATAGTCAAGAGTACTATAAAATAATGTAATTTATGTATGTGTCCACAATCACACCTTCTCTCTCACCCATTCTCCCCCTACCAGTCCTTCTCACAGCCTCTCACTCTAACCTGAAATCGCTCTATCGCTCACTATCCCTCCCACTCACTCTCTCTCTTACTACATCTCACTCACTGTCTCCCTTCTTCTCTCCCTCACTCTTCCACCCTTCGCGCGCTCTCTCTCTCTCTCTCTCTCTCTCTCCCTCTCATTATCTCTCTATCATTCTCTCTCTCTCTCTCTCTCTCTCTCTCTCTCTCTCTCTCTCTCTCTCTCTCTCTCTCTCTCTCTCTCTCTCTCTCTCTCTCTCTCTCTCTCTCTCTCACTTGTCTTTGTCCACAATTGGCAGTCTAAAACACTCACCATTTTTATTACACTAGCATCCTCATATAAAATAGAGAATTATGCACACGATAACAGAATAGATTTACCAACTTGCATTAAAGGGTTACAGACTTTTATAATACAACATTATAGATACAATTGTTGGCGTCAGCAACAATTGTAAGAGTCTCTTTATCATATTATTTAGTATTAGCTAAGTAACATATAACAATTCTTATAGACACATATTCGATCAGTTTTAAACTCAGTACAGTGGACATCTCCGTTGTGCATAATTTACACTTAGATGATAAAAAGAAGAGAATAAAATAGTGTTATATTTATGTATGGATGCTCGAATGTGTAGTTGGCATGTGACGTTGTTTTGTTGTGTGTGTGTGTGTGTGTGTGTGTGTTTATGTAGTGCTAGCGTGTGTGTATGTACACGTCTGCGTGTTAGATTGATGGTATATATCTGTTTAGATTGTGAGTGAGAGAGAGACAGAGCGCCCGAGTGGTTAATGTGAATGAGAAGGTGTTGTATGAGTCTAGAAAGAGACAAGACTGAGAGAGAGAGAGAGAGAGAGAGAGAGAGAGAGAGAGAGAGAGAGAGAGAGAGAGAGCATGAGTGAGAGAGATTATGACCGACATATAAACGAACTACAGAGACTATGGTTCTCTGTATAGACCAAGTTCCAGGTAAATAACATTGTACAAAATGTAAATATTAAGTAATAACCATTTCATATAATAGATCTGTTATCTATAATGATGTATTATAAAAGTTTGTAACCCTTTAATGCAAGTTGGTAAATCTATTCTGTTATCGTGTGCATAATTCTCTATTTTATATGAGGATGATAGTGTAATAAAAATGGTGAGTGTTTTAGCGTGCCAATTGTGGACAAAGACAAGTGAGAGAGAGAGAAAGAGAGAGAGAGAGAGAGAGAGAGAGAGAGAGAGAGAATGATAGAGAGATAATGAGAGGGAGAGAGAGAGAGAGAGAGAGAGAGAGAGCGCGCGAAGGGTGGAAGAGTGAGGGAGAGAAGAAGGGAGACAGTGAGTGAGATGTAGTAAGAGAGAGAGTGAGTGGGAGGGATAGTGAGCGATAGAGCGATTTCAGGTTAGAGTGAGAGGCTGTGAGAAGGACTGGTAGGGGGAGAATGGGTGAGAGAGAAGGTGTGATTGTGGACACATACATAAATTACATTATTTTATAGTACTCTTGACTATAATTTACAATATGATTACAATTATTATCCAAGTTTACCTGTTAGTAAAATGTACCAGAAACTTTTGTTTGTAACCTTTGTCAACTATCTGATGTAAGTCGTAACGTTCTACAGTTATTGTGTAAATTGTATGTTTCTAAATTATGATTGTTTGTTAATACCAGTAGGGAGTGAAACATGTTAAAAATACCTTTTAATAATTACGTAGTGAACATCCCCTAATCTGTTTTAGTTATAGGTAATATATTTTACTTTGCTATATGTTGACTGCTGTAGGTATAAACAATTTATGTACCAATCTAATATCCAATTTTTGATTACTGTTTGTTTAATTAATTAAAATATCATTACATTTAGTAATTTAAATTGTAATACTGTATAAATTAAGTTCTCTCATACTATTATTTGCTCGTTTTCTTAAAGATAATTTGAAGATGTAAACAAACTATCATAAGTCTTCCCATATACAATGATACATACATACGCACGCACACACTCACATACACGAACACGTTCACCCAAATATTTAATTGTTCCGTTGTGTTTGACATTTCTTTTGTATTTCATACACAGGTCCTGAAGATGACAATAAATATTGTCGAAACGTCGACGCAAAATAGTTAAAATTTGTGTTATTTTCGACCGATCCTCACTAACCATCCACTAAAAAATTCATTGATTGATGGTCACTAAAAATTTAAGGATTTGATAGTAATAATAATAATAATAATAATAATAATAATAATAATAATAATAATAATAACAACAATAACAACAACAATAATAATAATAATAATAATAGTCATGCTTAATGTTGACCAATAAACTCTTTAAAACTCATTTTAGCTCATTTATTACTAGATGATTCAATTATTAAAAGTCAAGGATGTGGCAGATACTGACTTTTAAGGAAATGTTACCATGGTTGGACGCGGAACCACATCTCTCTACAGAAAAAAATTATTCTGGAATTTTAAGAACGTATTTTTATTATTCAGTACAATATGATTTAATTCTTTAAAGCCTCAGCAAATCTTAGTTTAGATAACGTAATACAGTGGCTAATGTTTAAAAATTGGATTGTATTCAGAGGGACAATTGTGCTAAACAATTAAGGAATAATATGAGTATAATTTTTGGAAAACTGACAAACGACACAGGGTTAAAGAAGAAATCCAGCCAGAATGATGAGTGAGAAAAACAGGAAGAGTCAATTGCCCTTTAAGACGAGTCAGATCAATATGATCCATGTTTTGATTCTGCTTTTTAAATTTTTGGTAGGATATATACGCTTAAAATCGTAAGAGATGACTTTTTTATTTTGTTTTCAATGCAATTGTGCAGATTCTAACACAACCTTATTTAAAACAATACCAAAATAAGTATTTGTGATATATATATATATATAAAATTCGTATATGTGATATTCAGTATAATTCTGTGTTCAATAATTATTAGTTTTTCTGAGAAAATATTTTATAAAACCGACCAAACATGCCTAAATCCTACCTAATACCCTAAACCTAAAACCTAATATCTAAAAGAGACATAACACTGTATATAGGAAGATGCGACTCTTTTACTGACCAAATTCCGTAATTAGTTTTGGATCTGTCAATTTTACTTCAGCGATTTTCTTTGCTTTATATTTCAGTGCCTCGGTGGTTTGTAACTCGCATTACTGCACTGCTTTCTCCAGGTGGACGAAATGAGAGGAAACTTTAAGGCAGAGCATTTTTTGTTTGTTTTTTGAATTATGAGTTTTTGACTGTGAACGTGCCAATAACAGAGGGTTATAAATCGTCCACTGTGAGTAGTCGGTTTATTAAAATATTAGGCTGTTAAGCGGTTACTTACCGTTGCTACTTTTACTGCATAAACTTCAGCCGGTTGGATAGTGAGAATTATTGTAGGTGCTTGTGAGTATCTTGACATGCATGCACACTGCCCGTCTCGTACCACTTCAAAATATTAAAATATTTGTTTATCGTGCACGGATGGAATATTAAAATAACTTTTAACGTAGTTATACATATTTTTAAATCTTGGATTTTTCTAGAATGAACCAAAAAAACTTTTTTAATTACAGAATACTCAATTACTTAATCTTTCTTTTCTACCCAATAGGTGTCGAAGTTTTGCAGAGAGCACACCATCTATTCCAAAATTTCAGAATAAAAAAATAATAATAAATCGGTAAAGTATCATCTCTCTCTTGTTCACACACACACGCGCGCGCGCGCGCACGCACGACACATTTTAATATCTCATCAGTCCGTACCGCATTTGTTTTCAATATTCTTAAATACGTATCGCACCAAGCATGTAATTCGTCTTACTGTGCCCTTAGACATTTAAGAAATTTTGGTTTCACAGTGGCTGATCCCGGCCCAAGTGGGCCGAAACAGTTTAAGAAAAGTAACGTTCCGCAAGTGCGGACCGGAAGAGTTTATTTGTTCAGCCCAAGCGGGCGAAAATTATGTATCTTGCATTAAATATTTGTCTGCTGGTCTTCCATTATGATTGAAGATGTTGTGTAGGATGTATTAAATTACATTAAGAAATAAGAGAAGTGGACTGTATACGAATAGTTTTAATAATTTGAATGATCACATTACAGCTGTAATAAATTGAAAGAAGGCTGGCTAATGCTGCATATTGAATCAATAATTAATAAATTTAGTTAAGAATGAAGTTGTGGCGCTAGTTGGCCATGATAGAAAATAGTAAGGCCTAAGGCCTACATCTAATGTCGACACTAACTTGACGGAAAGGTCCGGCGAACCGAACGCCGAGATTACTGAATGTGCACTGGTCAAAGTACGATTACGCGAACGTTGATGAGATATAAATCAGATTAGCCAACCTAGTAAAATAAAATCATCGCGCTACCGTCCATAAGCTGCCCGTCAAAAATCAAAAAGATTTTTTAATACATTCTTTAATAAATTATAATACATTTACAATTCAATTTGAAATAGTGGAGTTTCAATAATTAGAATCAGCTTCAAGGCTGAGTTGAACCTTGAGTTGAGATTAGATAACGGCAATCGGCCGCTAATTTGAGATAAGCATGCAGATAGGCGACTGTAGGCCAAGGTTTGGCAAACAGCTGTTTCATGTACCACTAAGTCTGGTTAACCAATATTACTGACACAAGTGCGCAGTACGTAACATTACAAAACATGAACGAAAAATACATAATATGCAAGTCATAGAGTTAGCTTAATGCTAGCTAAGGTCCGTAGACCTGTACAGAAGTTCATTACATGAATAAAATTGTTGTTGAACATGTTACAGTTGCATGTTTCATTGTATATTCAGGAGGGCGACATGTATCGACCTAAATACGCTATTCCTGAAGTTTCAGGAATTTACAATGTATGACAACGTGTGAGCAAGCTAGATGCTGAATGTAGCCCAGATATGACGTGTATGTCATAATTTAAATAAAGAATTGTGCATGCTTACTTACAAAAATGAATAAAATATAAGTACAATATAAATAAATTAGACAAGGCAGTTACACACGGTAGACGCTTACAATAGTTTACATCGACACAATTTATGTGAATACAACAATAATAATTTGCATAATTACAAGATAAATAATTGTAATGTCAGCCAACAATACAATACTGAAATTACAGAAACAATTTAACAATTTAAGACATTCACAAAATAGTACATATTTATCAGCAACAATATAAAGAAATGAATGCATGGTTACTTGACAGCAAACATGCGAATATTATGTAATAACATTCATAAATAAGACCACCCAAAGACATGCAGTACACCCCATGACATCAATGAACGTGTGACATAGTATGCCACAAAAATTAACATACAATACAAATATTAAGATATCACCAGAACTGTGATACTCAGAAGCGTGCCATGACGCAAAATTGACAAAAATATTGTGACAATCCATCACAATCATGTTGACCAAATGGTCGTAATAAATAATAAGTCAATGGCGGAATAAAGCCGCATTGTGCTGTAACCATAGTGTCACATCTCGTCTCGCGCTGGCAATAGACATAATTTATGTATTGGTCTCCGCAAAACACCCGTAGGCGTGCGAATGTCCACGACGCGAACCAAATTATCTGGGCCGGGAAATGTGGCGATGATCACGCCAAATTTCCAGGCTAATGGAGGCAAGTTGTCCTCAATGAGCAAGGCTAAGTCACCAATGGAAACATTATCTTTGGCAAACTTCCACTTGTGACGCTGTTGCAGCTGGTGCAAATAATCGCGAGACCACGCCTTCCAAATGCCCTGGACAAACCTCTGAAGTAATTGCCAACGACCAAGGCGAGAAACAGGAACGTGAGAAAGGTCTGGGTCAGGAATCGCAGTTAGGGGCGCGCAGATCAAAAAATGGCCAGGTGTAAGTGGCACCGGGTCATTAACATCCGAAGAAATAGCAAATAAAGGTCGAGAGTTCAGACATGCCTCTATCTGAGACAAAACGGTTGTGAACTCTTCGAAGTTTAGTATAGATTTGCCTACCACGCGCCCCAAATGAAATTTCAAACTCTTGATGCCGCTCTCCCAAAGGCCACCGAAATGAGGTGAGGAGGGCGGAATAAATGACCATGATATCCCCTGAGAGGATGTGAATGACTTGATCGAGGTGATGGCATCCTTATCGTGCCAAAAGTTGTAAATGTCATGTAAGATGGTGCGGGCTTTCCTGAAGTTCGTGCCGTTGTCGGAGTACAGTTGACTAGGTATACCCCGACGTGCCATAAAACGACGTAAAGCAGCTATAAATGCGCTGGCAGTAAGGTCGGACACCAATTCCAGGTGAATAGCCCTAGTTGCTAAGCAAACAAACAGAGACACGTACGCCTTAGTAAGAGTTCTAGACTTCTGCCCGCCATGACGAATCATGAAGGGACCACCATAATCAACCGCGCAAAATAGAAACGGCCTTGAAGGAGTGACTCTAGGGGATGGCAAGATGCCAAGCCTCTGAACCTGCTGTGTGGCGCTAAACCTGATGCACTTGAGACACTTACGAATAATGGAACGGATGAATAGCCGGGCATTAACAATCCACCAACGTTGACGCAGTGAATGATGCACGAGCTGCGCACCAGCATGAAGCAAACGAATGTGTTCGCGTTCGATGATAAGGCGTGTGATATGCGCCGATGGGGGTAGTACGATAGGATGTTTCGAGTCGTAAGATAACTGGGAATGCTGCAATCGTCCGCCCACGCGTATCATTCCAGTGTCGTCAAGAAACGGGTCGAGAGAGGCTAACTTGCTTCTGATGGAAACAGAAGATCCGTTCCGAAGACAACTAATTTCGCCTGGGAAGTGGGTCGATTGAGATTGCCTTATAAAGAAATTAAGAGACTGATGAATTTCCGCAGGGGTCAGATCGCCCGAAAGCCTGTCCGCAGATGAGTGCCTAATATTTCTGATGAAACGAAAACAGTAAGCGTATACACGTGTCAGCCGGTGTAACGAGGAAAAGTCCAACGATAAGTCAACAGCCAGGGTAGACATTAGCGAACGGTTATGTGTAGTTTTCTCTTCCGCGATGACTTCCGAAGATGATGGAGTGGCCGGTACGAAAGATGGGAAAGGATTAGACTCTGACGATTGAGACAGACAGCCAGGACCGTGCCACCAAAGCGAGCAATCGCGCAAAACGTCCGGGAGACACCCCTTAGAAATAATATCAGCAGGATTGCGTCGCGAATCAATGTGATGCCAGGTACAAGTTTGCGTGCGACGCTGAATTTCAGCAACCCTATTAGCGACGTATGTTTTCCAACGCGAAGACTGCGCATGAATCCAGTAAAGAGCCACCATAGAATCGGAATACAAATGTACATCCTCAATGAGTGAATGAAGAGCAGGAATAATTTTAGACACAAGTCGCGATAATAACAAACAAGCGCAGAGCTCGATACGAGATAATGACACTTGGCGCAAGGGAGCCACGCGAGATTTTGAACACAAAAGACGACAGGAAGCAGTAGCATCTTGATAAATGACTCGGACATACACACAACAGCCGAACCCTCTCTCGGAAGCATCCGAAAAACCATGCAACTGAACTGTAACCGCCTGATGGTTGCAACGAATAGATCGCGGGACCACTATTTTACCAATCAGACTTAATTTGTTACACAAAGAATGCCAATCCGACAGTGACTGACCGGAAATCGGTTTATCCCAACCAAGCTTACAAAGCCAAATTAAGTATATGAGTATGTATAAGTATACACATAAGTATATGTAGTAAGTGTGTGACGCTACTAAATTGATAGCGCCATGATCAATGAGTGTCATGTGCCCAAGATCCTTACATTCTTTGGTAAGGTCCGCGTAGTCGCGAGCGAGCTTGGGATCGCGCCTGAATCGACGCTCCAAGTTTAAAAACCTTGATTCGGCACTTGTGTAGGATTCCCCTAAGTGAGGATTATCAGACTTGAATGGGAGCGACACTATAAATCTACCCTCGTGGTTGCGCTGAGTGTAGCGCATAAAATGCTCTTCGCAAGCCGACTCGCCATTAGGGGTATCGCTGGGGATCGTTTCTGCCTCCCAAAATCTCTCAAGAGATTGCAGGATTTGGCTGTCATTGTTCCTTGCCAAGAACGAAACAGCAGGACCCTGGGTGTGGCAGTGCTTGGGCAGATTGCCGGCCAAAATGTAACCCAGTTTTGTCTCCTGAATGATAGGGAAGTTGGGTCCGCGTGTGTACTTATTAGCTAATAATAAATCTAGATAAAATTGAGCCCCCAATAGTATGTCGATCTGTGAAGATATATTAAAATCTGGGTCGGCGAGAAAAATTTTATTTGGAATGTGGAACCGGTTGATGTCAAACGATATTGAAGGCAGATTATGAGTTAAGTTAGATAAGACGGCAAATTTGGCCTCGAAACTATGTCTCTGATAGCGAGACATAATACGCATAGAAACAATGTCAGTAGCGCAACACGCTGTGTTGCTTATTCCTGTAATCGGAATATTAGATCGGGTTAGTTTGAGGTGCAATCTTTTCGCAAATGATTTCGTACAAAAATTGATCTGAGACCCGGCGTCAAGAAGTGCGCGCGCCTTATGCCTATTGCCAGCCTGATCAATGACATATACAACTGCAGTGGATAAAAGTACATTGTTTTTACACTGTAATTTAAATGAGCAGTAGTTACTGCTGGCAGCTGCTGATTTCGGCACGTAATTAGCGTGCAGCAAGGTGTGGTGACCCTTTGAACAAATTTTACAAACCTGTTTACTTTTACAATTTGTTATCAAATGACCTGCTCTAAGGCAGTTAATACAACATTTATGGTTTGCCACCAATTGCCCCCGCTCAGCGGCACTTAATATGCGAAAATTATTACACATGTAAAGCGGGTGATCAGATTTACAGCACACACATGAATAATGCCTTGCCGTAGCATGATAACTCTTAAAGGTACTGCTGCCAGCAGTATTTCTTAAACTACATTTCTCAAACTTATTGTTTGGTTTTACACTAGGTTTATTGAATTGCTGTCCGGGTTCAATTGGCATAGTATTTTCTAAAAGCTGTCGGCGCAAATTCAAAAAATGAGTAAAGTCTTGAAAACTAGGCAAGTTGTCAGGGTCTATAGACTCCTTCCAACGTTTTAAAGTGATAGGGTCAAGTTTAGTGGAAAGCAATTGTATAGTAATAAACTCAAATAGGTTTACAGACAGCTTCATTGCCGCCAGCGAATTAACAGAAGACGTTATAGTATTCGTAAACTCAGCCAAGCTTTGGACTGAGTCCTTTATTGTGGACTTAACCTGAAGTAGGTTCTGTACATAATATTTTGCTAATATAAATGGATTATTGTACCTATCGGACAGCAAGTTCAACGCTATTACATAATTCTCTTGACAAATTGGTAATGATTTAATTAAGTCTAATGGTTCACACTTCACCGATGAATGCAAGTAATGCAGTTTCTGTACTGGTGTTAAATCTGATCTTGAATGCACCAGATCATTAAAAATTGAATAGAAATGTTGCCACTCAAGTATGTTGCCTGAGAAGCAGGGCAAACTTATCGGTTTTAAATGCACAGGCGTCGATAGTACAGGAGGCACAGTCTGAGTATTAACAGTGTCAAGAAGTTGTAAAATGTTTGCCTCAGTTGAGTATATCATTTCCTCAACCTCGACTCGGTCTGCCTGAGCAGTGCTCACGTCTTTACTTATAAGCTCTATCTCAGACTGTACTTCGTCGTACTTCGAGGCTAAGCTCTTAAGACTTTCTAATCTCACAGTCAAAAAATGTTTTGTGGTTAAATTAATGTCAAATGAATTTACCGCGGATTGTATCCGCACTATCGCGGACTTTAATCCGCCTCTCTTTCTGGTCAGCACCTTGAGGCCTTCCTCAGACATTCTTTTACGCACCTTATTACTGTTGCTGGTGGTACCTGGTCAGCGACGTCCCGCAGCGTCGGCTCCTTGATGATGATGGTGAACAGCTGGCAAGATGACCACCTTGAGGCACTGCAGCCGGCAGGAACTTGCTATCACGTTGCCTGAAGACGACGAGCGAAATGGCGACGCAAATCACGCCACGGTCGCATTAGCTGACGTGCTAACCCGCCCGTGATGGCCAGAAAAAGATACAAAAGACATTAAGTCGAAATCCAGGTCCGGAGTGACCAAAAATGGATGATGCGCACCGTGAGGACCAAAATGCTGATTGGAATCCAGGCACGGTGGACCAAAAATATGGCTGATCCCGGCCTAAGTGGGCCGAAACAGTTTAAGAAAAGTAACGTTCCGCAAGTGCGGACCGGAAGAGTTTATTTGTTCAGCCCAAGCGGGCGAAAATTATGTATCTTGCATTAAATATTTGTCTGCTGGTCTTCCATTATGATTGAAGATGTTGTGTAGGATGTATTAAATTACATTAAGAAATAAGAGAAGTGGACTGTATACGAATAGTTTTAATAATTTGAATGATCACATTACAGCTGTAATAAATTGAAAGAAGGCTGGCTAATGCTGCATATTGAATCAATAATTAATAAATTTAGTTAAGAATGAAGTTGTGGCGCTAGTTGGCCATGATAGAAAATAGTAAGGCCTAAGGCCTACATCTAATGTCGACACTAACTTGACGGAAAGGTCCGGCGAACCGAACGCCGAGATTACTGAATGTGCACTGGTCAAAGTACGATTACGCGAACGTTGATGAGATATAAATCAGATTAGCCAACCTAGTAAAATAAAATCATCGCGCTACCGTCCACACAGTGAGGAGTTAAAGTTACGAGACAACTGTGGGCTCAACACCACATTGTTTAACGCTGATCAGATATCACATACTTCTATCTTCTGGATCTTGTACCACTCTACTCTGTTTGTAGCTAACTATTTCTGATGTTTTAATGTTACTAATCCAAATCAGTTTATTTCCCTTCAGAAATCCTGAAGCTTGGTGGGGAAATTGACCTACTACTAATCTACTGCAGATAATTCTGAAAATACGGATTACTGACAATGCCAAAAGAATAGGAATCTGCTCTTATCTCATTCAATGCACAAAAAAGAAGATAAATTCAAATGCGAGAATTATAAAGGAATTTCTCTCTTAAGTTCAGCCTACAAGATGATATTGGATATATTACGGCCATGAATTAGCCCCTACGCTGAAGAAAATCTCGGATAATGTCAGGGAGATTTCGGAAAAGAAAGGTCTACAATAGGAAAAGTCTTTACTGACTATACCAAATTATGCAAAAAACATGGGAGTATAATGTCAGTATTTATTCCATATCATCAATGTCCAGCATTTATTATTTTAAGCATTTTCAAAGGTCGCAATGCAAACGGTAATGACAACTTTTGAATGTAATGGAAAATCTTCTGTAAAGATTTTATGAAGTTAGCAGCAAAATTTTTTTTTATTTTATTGTCATATATGGGCGAGAAACTCGGACGCTTACGAAGAGAACCGAAGAGATTCTGGGCACCAGATGAAGAGGAAGCTGGCATCTTCTGGAGGTGAGGAACTAGCAAGCGGCAGCGGGAGATGGAGACTGTTGGAGGCGGTCTGGACTGTACTGCGGGAGGGAAAGAACCCAATCACTTTGATACTTTCCGTCACTTGTAAGTAAACAGTAGGTTTAAACGTTTTCTCTAATTCCATATTCCATGGTGTTTTTCATAATTACATAGTTTCGGTATAACTGCTTGGAGAATATTATTAAGTTTTATTGAATTTAATAAATTTTAAATGAAATCAGTAAAAGCTGATTTAATCAGAAAGTATAAAGAACAGATGGATTACTTAAATTATAAACTTACGGGATAAAAATATAATTATTGATATGACAGCAGAAATCAATGGTCAGAATATAATATGTTTTAAAATGTATTTTAAGAGCTAAATACAGTTCATCTCTGACTTTCCTAATTTATTCCATTATTACGTGAATTTTACATCAATTAGTTTAATTTCAATCAACAACTTGGACACATTTAAATAACTGAGCTAGTTAATTGTTTTCTACACGTATTTCATACCAGTGGCGTCGAAAATATTATGAATATCGATCCATTGTTTCTCCTGTCATTGCAACTGAAAATCCACTTCGTATCAGCTTAATAGATTTAAATACCTATTCGCACGTGGTCGCTTTACACAGGTGACGATTGCAAATTAAAGGACTACGAGCTACTTTAAATTTAAACTGTGTTCAACTGTTGCTAACAGCTAGTTAGTTGAATATAAATGTAATAGTTACTAAACAAAGTAGTGTTTGTTTAAAAACAAAACTGTTGTTATGACTTCTGTAAGGACACCAGTGTTTTACCGTGAAGGAGAAAAGTTAAACCCTATGTTTAAAATTAAATTATATTTAAATTACACGCAAACACACACACACACACACACACACACACACACACACACACACACACACACACACACACACACACACACACACACACACACACACACACACAGAGTTGGCTTTAGAAACTGAACTCTATTAACCTCAGTGGGCAAAACAAGGGATACTCCAGTTTCAGAAACAACACTGACCCAAATTCAGCCACTCTATACGGTTTTATAATTATTTTTTCATTGTGAGCCGGATCACTGAATAAGGCCGGGCATCAAGGGACAACAGCAGGGGTATCCCCGGTCGTTGTGCAACGGTCCGCGCTAGCGCTCACTCGCTCGCTTCGCTTCTGCTCTGCTTTCGCATTCTTGAAACGCGCCCAACAGAAATAATGTCGGGATTGAGACATACTTGTGACCGAACAGATCACCGTCACTCTTTCTCTCTCTCTCTCTCTCTCTCTCTCTCTCTCTCTCTCTCTCTCTCTCTCTCTCTCTCCTCCTGACTGTCCGAGGCTACTTCGCTCTCGCTTACTTCCTTACTGTCTCCCTTTCTTTTCGCTCTCTATCTCTCACTCTCCTTCTTCCCTCTTTCTCAGATTGTTCTAGACGTTTCTACGTATCGGAATAATTTCACATGTTGCATTTCTATCTACTAACCAGATCCAGCGTTACGGTTCGTTGTTATGTGGCGAATTTAATAAAGTGTCCCTGCATCGTAAACGTCTAACTGCCTGTTTCAACTGAACTGTAAATACCTTGCACTGATGTTACCCGTTTTGACCTTGATACACATAATATTAAGGTCGATGAACGTCAAATGTACGGAGCACAGCCTGGAAACTACAATACGATTATAACCTTCCTGTCACATCGATCATCTAACTTTTAATGTTTCTAGGTAATAAGACGTAGAGATTGAGTTCTATTAAGTACCTAAGTACCTATAAGTACCTATAACTACTTATTATCGTTGGATGGCTCTCAGCCAATGTTTCATTAAACAGTAATGTTGTACTTTAATGTTTCATGCTTTCAAAATGAGTGCACTATAAGGGCTCAAATAAGTTACTTAATAACAGTAATATTAAAAATAATTATTGCCATTATAATTTTTGTTACAAATATAATAATGTCTGAAATACGAGATTGCTTAAGGTATATACAGTGCAAGCCTAAGTCTTAATTAAATTTAATTAAAATAATTATTAGTAGGGTATTATTATTTAGTAGCCCAAAACAAGTTTTGAATAAACACTAATTGTAGTTTTCTTTTTTAATAATGTGTGAATCGTTTTAAAATTGTATGGTTGCTTTTCTGTTTTAAATCTTTGTGCCCAATGTTACAAAACAAATCTAATGAATTTACGAGTGTAAATTCGTCTTATGAATAAATATAAAATTTTCTGATAGAGTAGTACAGGTATATATACAGCTTCACGAAATATAAACTCTACCAACAAAATAAAAATTGAAGACAATTAATTTGAGTTTTCATCTTCTATTTAAATATTTTGTTTTCCGAGATTTTAATTTTTTTTTTCAAGTTTTTGGTTGTCTCAGTTGACTATGATTTAGGCCTACTACCCTGAGTAATTTGCACCTTACATTTATCATCGGTCTTGCCGTTACGCTTTGGTCCACCAGCTATCAGTACTAGACCACATCTCGTCCCTGCTACTTTCTTATCTTCATTTTTATTTTTGTTTGGCTTCGTTTTTGCGAAAATAGGGAAACATTCGGCAATATTAATTTACCTATTGTTATCCACAACATAACATTGTGTGTGTGACAAGCTTGAATGTATTGTAGCGTGACAGATATAAGCATAATATTGAATGGCAATTGATCATTAGAATAATGAAGTTATAATATTTAAATTTGGAAGAAAGCATTAAGTTTAATATAAATAGATTAATTCATAGCAACTGTGGAAAGAAATCATTATTATAAAGAAAATACAAGTTAAAATAAAAGGAGTTACTAGTGATGAGTCATCCAAAACCAGTCTCATAACCAAAGGTTTTCAAGGTATAACCCAGGAAGGTAAAATAGTAAATAACAAAGCAGTACACAATATGACCAAACCCACAACGAGGGAGAATAAATAAAAGAGAAACCCTAAAATAAGCCAAGATCAACCAATACAGGTTGTGTATTTCTGTAATAAAGAAGAAGATGGAGAAGATCCCAAGAAACCTGATGGCAACAAGAAGAAGATGGAGAGGATACCAGTCCCAGAAGGCAGGAGAAAAGAAGACTGAAGAAAGAAGAAGAGGGCAGCATCCTGAAGAAGATGTCATGCTCTTATAAAAGACACCCAAATCCCTATATCCCCAAAATAAATATCTAAAAATAAAAGTATAACGAAATAAAAACCACATGTATATAAATTTAAGAGAGAGAAGTGAACAAAGTAAAAGTTTCCTGTGAACTAAGATGAAACAATAATATAGTACCCATGGAACAAATCTCCATTGAAAAAACGCTAACCAATTTATTATGTTAATAAGACTATACGACCATTTAGCATTAACATAATATATAAGTGCAAAGTGAACCAGTGATAGTTTTGGGTATTATAAAAAATGAACCTTGTGTTTCATTCTTGGCAATCACAAACATTGGATGCAATGAAATATGCATTTTTCAATGACTTAAAATATGTACGGTGACAATATGTTGTTCATAAGACATGAATCTGTTTAAAATAACATTTTTGTTTTACATGAAAAAAGAAAAACAGATTTCATAGTGCTTTGTGAACGGTTCATACTATTTATTTGTTAATGACAGGGTACAATTCCCCAAAGACAAGGTATAAAAGACTGTATAAAAACTGTAGAATCCTACTTATAATAATAGTTAGAAATAAGAATATAAATATAAGGTTTTAATGTATATAGTACAAGAATGTTTAAAAATGTTTTAGATATAAGGCCATTTGTTTGGGTCTGAAACAACTAACATCAGAACTATAAAAATAATTACCACTTGTAAATAGTAGAGAGTAATTAAGATGTTAGTTAGTACAAAACCTTTGTTGTAAACCATATTTCCATGTTGGAAATGGGAATTTTGTTGCAAAATGTCTGATTTGAAGACAACCATTTATTTAAAAAAAATGTTCTTTATTTTGTGTTAACTATTGTTTGTATTGTAACCAATACTAATTGTTTTTGTGTAATTTGAAAACATGTTTAATTTATAATACTATTTGTAAAAAGTCAGAGAGGGTATCACACATCATATATTGTTTGTAAATTATTTTGTAAGAAAAATTGTTAAAAAATCATAGGCCAAAAGAATGGAAACCAAACTTCATCAAAACAGAGAAATTGCTCAATTAAATGCAAATAAACAAAAGGGGTTTAGACAAAATAAACTGGAGATCATGCCATATAATTGCACATACCATTTAGAGAGATTTTAATAAATTATATTCAGAATTATGAAAAAAAATAAAATGACTAAACTCAGAAATTTAGACATGGGAGTCATATATTTCAGAATACAACTAATTCAATTAATTACCAGAAAATAAGGGAATAGGAACCTTTTAATACAATATAGAATTATTAATATTAAATATAACTGATAAAATGGCTGAATTTATATAATGACAGGAAGTAAATTCTGATGTTTTGGACTCTTCACAGTATACCAAACTGAAAGTGAAATTACTATTTTTTGGACAGAAAACACTATAAAATGGCATTATTTAATCTGAAAATAACCAGAATGAACTGAAAGATTAATTTAAATCAAATCTAGTGAATAAAATTGACAAATAACCAAAGTTTAGGCATTCATATAGTGAAATAGTAAAATGTACACAGGATGTGAAAATATATTTGAACAATGTTAAGGATAATATTATATGGGCTAAGAGTTTAATTGAAACTGAAGGAAACAGTTAGTTAATTATTGGTTTTTGAACGGTTAACATGACATACGTTTGGGTAACGTGCATAACCTAACCTATAATAGACATACAAAGCGAATGTATAGTACGTTATTGTGAAATCGCGAGTGACTTGTGGAATACTTCTAAAAACTATCATATTATAACAGAAACAATCAAGAAACACTCCATAAACACAGAACAATACATATCTACTCTGAAAAACACCACAAAACACTAGAAAACTGTGTAATACATTAACCCAAATTAGTGATGGAATCGGGGAAAGTGTTTGAACTAATAATTATACGGATACACTAAATACAACTCAGAAACAGTACACTAGACACTACACAACATTTTACAAGAGATTCGCAGACATCAGAACAGGAATACTACAGGAAAATCTTTTATTTGGAACGTCCAATATACGAATGACATCTCACTAACTTCACGGCAGCCATTTGCAATATTGGTCTCATCATTACCAGAACCCCGCCTTCTAGTTCGACACCGCTGTTGGGTGAAAACAATTATTATATTTACAAATTATTATTCAATGTCTGTGTTTATTAATAACTATTAATTTGATTGTAACGTTATACTTTTTAAATATTAGCCCGATTTCTCTGACTTTGGTAATAACTGGCTGTTTAAAGAACCCTATATAATTTTTATAACATATACTTGTAACTTTTTTCGATATCCTGAGAATCGATACTAATCGATAAGAGTCAATATTGCTGTTACTTAATAAAACATTAATACTTTTCAATACTTAATAGTTCTTTATTTCTTCAATAATACTAATTACCAATAATATAATTCTAATTGATAATCTACAAGGACTTTACCACCCGTAAGTGAAGATAACCTAAAAAATAGAAAGGTAAACAAATATCGATTGGTTTACAGACAGTCTTATGAGTGGTGATAGATTATTTAAATTATACTAAAACTTTAATAAAAATTTTCAGAAGAGCATTACACTGTTTAAAACTTCACAGCCCTATATTAATTAATTGATCCTAATTAATTAATTAATAAAATTAAAATTTTTTTTTTTATTATTTTTTTTTTATAAACATAATTTTTTTTTTTAATTTTCTTCAAAACAATAATTTTTGTTTTGAAACTTTCGGTGAAGCTGAGCATATATATTTCTTCATCAACTTTACGCTACTCGACCGGTCTTGCTACCATTGGGACTCGACCAGCTGGGAAACTTAAGGAAGTGTTTCAGGCCAGTAAGACGTCGAGAGCCACACCATATACACACCAATTACAACTTACAGATTCACACATCAATCTTATTTATTTATTACAAATTGGCGCACAACTTTAGGGGCTTTAATTAGCGATTGGAAGGCCAATACATTCTGCCCAATCACTAGTTGGAGCTAGGCAACAGCTACAAAGCCAGAGAATTTCGAGGGAAAATGCAACGACGTGCAACATCTAAGAAACGGGCGGCGGAGGCCGAGAAAGAAATAGAAGTTGACATGGACAACAAGGAGGCGACGCCAGTAGAGGCGGAAGAGGTATTACCACCGGTGTTGTCCAAACAAACTGAACAACCGGAGATGCCTACTCAGACAGGGGAAATCAATGTCCGGAAGGAACGGTTAGAACAACCGGGGGAACCTTCACAAACCGAGAACACTGCGACAACCGGAGATGTGAAGTTCCAGGAAGCAATGATGAGAATGATGGAAGGAATTAATAAAAAGATGGAAGATTTAAAGGAAGACAACCAATCCCTGAGTAAGAAAATGGACAAGAAGATAGACGAAAGTAATAAGGAAAGGAAAGAAGATAGCCAGTCTTTGAAAGAAGATTTAGGAAATAAAATTGAAACAACAAATAAGAAGATGGAAGAGAAGATGGAAGAAAACAGCAAGAAGATGGAAGAGAAGATGGAAGAAAACAGCAAGAAGATGGAAGAAAACAGCAAGAAGATGGAAGAGAAGATGGAAGAAAACAGCAAGAAGATGGAAGAAGAGATGGGGAAGAAGTTAGAAGAATTGAAGGAAGACAACCAATTGTTCAAGGAAGAATTCAAGTCGACCAAAGAAGAATTGATTAATAAAATTGAAAATACTAATCAGAAAATCGATGAAACCAGGAAGAAGATAGAGAAGAACAACCGACAATTGAAGGAAGAGTTGAAAGAAGATAACAAGAAGTTGGAAGAAAAGATGGGGGAGAAATTGGAAGAATTGAGAGAGGACAATCAAATTCTAAGAGAAGAGTTAAGGGAGGTAAATCAGGAGATAAGAGAGAACAGATTAAAAAGGGGAGAGGAGCATCAAAAATGGATTAAAGAAAGAAGAGAGGACAGATTAAAAAAGGAAGAATTAAGAAAGGAGAAGACCGAAGAAATAAAAAATGATAGCCAACCAGAACCAGAAGAAGTACTAAATGATAAAACGCAGGAAGATAGTCAACCAGAACCAGAAGAAGTAATAAATGATAAAACGCAGGAAGATAGTCAACCAGAACCAGAAGAAGTAATAAATGATAAAACGCAGGAAGATAGTCAACCAGAACCAGAAGAAGTAATAAATGACAAAACGCAGGAACTAGTAATGGTAGTACCTGAAATTGAAACTAACCGAAGCCAGGAAGATATTAAACCAAGGAAAAGGAAAATGTATCCAAGAAATTTGATAAAAACTAAGGAAGAGTTGGAGATGATGAAACATGGGTTAATTGATGGCAATAATATCCCAATTACCTATGACAAAGACATCATGAATTTTATGAATTATAGAAGGAGAATCGAAGTAATTTCAGAAATAATTTACCACAAGACAGTAGTTTACCACTGGGAAAGGACCAGAGGTAAACAGAATACGACATGTGGACAAGATCAATGTCAGCGCAGAACTGGACAGTGGATGTCAGAAAGATGGAAATGTGATATCGTACCAGACTGTAATGACGGCACAGGTGAATCACCAGAATGTATTCCATTAGCGTGCCATCTAGGACAGTTCCAGGGTACGGTTAGACTAAAATATATTCCTTCAGAGTGGATATGTGATGGTAAACCAGCTTATGGTGTTTCAGATAAACAAATAATAAGTGATAACCCAGATGAAGATCCTCACAGATATTTGTCAAGTAACACAAAACATGGACCAGAGAAGTATTGGTGTATACAAAATGATGATAGAGGGAACCAGCCCAGTAATTACGACGGCCCTAACAACCCGCCGCGTAATAACCAGTTTAACAGTAATTTTAACGGCGTTAGGAATAACAACCCCTATTCATACAATAGAAACAGTTTATACCAACATAATAACGTCCCATACAGTCAGAGAAATCCATATCCCAACAATAATGATGACAAACCTTACCAACCTAACCGAAAAGACTATCATGATAAATTTAGTAATAAAA
Source organism: Magicicada septendecula (assembly GCA_034769895.1). NCBI lineage: Eukaryota > Metazoa > Arthropoda > Insecta > Hemiptera > Cicadidae > Magicicada > Magicicada septendecula. The sequence continues at coordinate 246,127,614 of CM068371.1, read as the reverse complement.
ATAATAACAGTAATAATAACCGAGTGTCGCGCCCTAGGGTAAATTTTATAAGAGCAACTGAGATGATGGACCCTGGTTGACACAAATACCACACGACATCAAGAAAAGGGACGGATCATGATAACCGACTACGGCGAAAAACAATGTTGAAGGAGACGAAATAAATATCATTGAAAGGAAATGATACGAAGAATAAACATAGAAACAAAACTGGGTTTTATGAGTGAAGACAATGTAAGAAAATGAACATGACCAATAAAAATATGAGCAATGCAGTGACATACGGAAAATCGTCCATCTTCCTGGGTATATATATAAAAGAAAAGAAAAAGTGGAGATCAACTTATTAAAGTATAAATGATATGGTCCAGTGTAGAGTACAATATAACCCCATATGTTGTGGTAAATGATAAGCATAACAACACATATGAGTTGAGGGAAATCGTTTCAGAAAAAATCAAAGGAGTGTACAATCAAGCTTCTATGAAGAAATATTATGAAGAATGAGTTATGAGTTTTAGAATTTTGAATTTATTTTTAGAAATTCAAAAATAATGTAAGTACATCTTACAACCTAATATTTTGAGAAGAACATTTTGGAGAATTATAAGAAGAAGGAATTTAGAATTTTTATTTTAAAAATTCAGAAATAATGTAAGTACATCTTACAACCTAATATTTTGAGAAGAACATTTTGGAGAATTAGAAGAAGAAGAATTTTTTCAATTTAATATTTAAAAAATCCGAAAATAATGTAAGTACATCTTACAACCTAATATTTTGAGAAGAACATTTTGGAGAATTATAAGAAGAAGGATTTTTTAATTTAATTTTTAAAAAATCCTAAAATAATGTAAGTACATCTTACTACAACCTAATAATTTTGGAACAAACTTTATGGAAGAAAGAAAAAGAAAGAATTTTGAATATAACTTATTCTAAAATATGTAAGTACTTCTTACTACAACCTGATAATTTAGAACAAAACTTTATGGAAGAAAGAGAAAGAGAGAGAATTTTGAACTTAATTATACAAAAAATTTAAAAATAAAGTAAGACCAACTTACTATAACTAAGTTTATGAGAAAAACTTTATGGTAAATAATTAAGAAGAATTTGAATTTGGAGAAATACCAAAACTTTCAGAAATAATAGTAAAATCACACTACTATAAACAATTCTGAATGAAACAATTCTGGGAATAAATGAATTAAACAGAATTTGAATGTTGATAGAACGTCAGTACTTTGAAACAAGATAAGATCAACATATTACAAGGATTTATGAGAAATATTTTTCAATTAAATAAAAAGAATAGTTTGAATTTTACATTAAAACTAACCAAGTTCCAAAAAATAATTATGTGTCAATTATGATGGAATTGAGAAGAAAATAAAGTGGTTAATTCAGAAAAGAGAATTAACGTTAATCCAGAATAAATGCTAGACATTCACAATAGCATTTGAAGGAGTAGAGAAGAATAACAAAAAAGAGTGTAATATGCCAGAGAAGAAAAAAAAAATTTGGAAGCAAAGAGACTAATTACCTATGAAACGATAATGAAAACAGTTAATTAAGAGCGAAGAAGAACAACTCATACCAAACAGATGGAGAAGATGATTTTGAACAAATGATAATAATAAGACCTATATGAAATGCAAAGAGAAGAAATACCACATGAAATATAATATAAATGAATTAATGCTAATGAATGCGAAGGCGGATTAATAACTTTCTAAGAGAAAGGAAAGAACCAAAATGTTTAAATAAAATGATCAATAACAACCTGTACATCTAATGTAAAGATACAATGTAAAAAAAAAAAAAAAAAAAATTAAATATAATATATTAAGACCATTCAAATAATGAATACGAAAGACTATTTATAAAGACCATGCTAATACTATGAATAACCAGAAGAAAGTATAAAGAGAATTCAGATGGAGAAGAAAGAGAGTTACACTGTAAACAGTAACCAGAATTATTAAAAGAAAGGTTTTCAACCATAATTAAATTAAATATATCAGACAAGTTAAGAGTTTGAAAAAATATATATGTAATGAGTATAATAATGATTATGAAGATTTATTAAGATAGAAAATGTGAGATAATCTGAGAGACTACGAAGTGGAGAATCCAAAGATATTTTTATTAGTCGAAAATGAGACTACTTTTTATTTATTTATTCGATGACTGACTGAAGATAATTCCAGCAGCATTATGTTTTTTGAGCAGGGATGGATATGCCCCTGTACTCAATTTATAGAAGTGGTGTATGGCCAGCAGAGAAGTAGCGTACAGTGCCCCTCTGATCTGCCCCAGCCCACGTGATAGGGAATGTTAGGGAATTAATATCCCAAGGATACAACACGAAGTTGATATAGAAAGAAAATGTATTACAATTATAATATATCTCAGAAGACACTAACTATCCGAAAAGGATCAGTAGTAAAACAAATAATTATATATATAAAATTAATAAAACTCTAATATAAAAAAGTCGATATAAAAATGGAGAAGAAAATGAATTATAAGAAATGATGAAATTATCATAAGAAATTATTTCATCCATAAACATGTCTGAAATAATTACTTCTGGAGGAGAGCAATCTGTAGCGTGACAGATATAAGCATAATATTGAATGGCAATTGATCATTAGAATAATGAAGTTATAATATTTAAATTTGGAAGAAAGCATTAAGTTTAATATAAATAGATTAATTCATAGCAACTGTGGAAAGAAATCATTATTATAAAGAAAATACAAGTTAAAATAAAAGGAGTTACTAGTGATGAGTCATCCAAAACCAGTCTCATAACCAAAGGTTTTCAAGGTATAACCCAGGAAGGTAAAATAGTAAATAACAAAGCAGTACACAATATGACCAAACCCACAACGAGGGAGAATAAATAAAAGAGAAACCCTAAAATAAGCCAAGATCAACCAATACAGGTTGTGTATTTCTGTAATAAAGAAGAAGATGGAGAAGATCCCAAGAAACCTGATGGCAACAAGAAGAAGATGGAGAGGATACCAGTCCCAGAAGGCAGGAGAAAAGAAGACTGAAGAAAGAAGAAGAGGGCAGCATCCTGAAGAAGATGTCATGCTCTTATAAAAGACACCCAAATCCCTATATCCCCAAAATAAATATCTAAAAATAAAAGTATAACGAAATAAAAACCACATGTATATAAATTTAAGAGAGAGAAGTGAACAAAGTAAAAGTTTCCTGTGAACTAAGATGAAACAATAATATAGTACCCATGGAACAAATCTCCATTGAAAAAACGCTAACCAATTTATTATGTTAATAAGACTATACGACCATTTAGCATTAACATAATATATAAGTGCAAAGTGAACCAGTGATAGTTTTGGGTATTATAAAAAATGAACCTTGTGTTTCATTCTTGGCAATCACAAACATTGGATGCAATGAAATATGCATTTTTCAATGACTTAAAATATGTACGGTGACAATATGTTGTTCATAAGACATGAATCTGTTTAAAATAACATTTTTGTTTTACATGAAAAAAGAAAAACAGATTTCATAGTGCTTTGTGAACGGTTCATACTATTTATTTGTTAATGACAGGGTACAATTCCCCAAAGACAAGGTATAAAAGACTGTATAAAAACTGTAGAATCCTACTTATAATAATAGTTAGAAATAAGAATATAAATATAAGGTTTTAATGTATATAGTACAAGAATGTTTAAAAATGTTTTAGATATAAGGCCATTTGTTTGGGTCTGAAACAACTAACATCAGAACTATAAAAATAATTACCACTTGTAAATAGTAGAGAGTAATTAAGATGTTAGTTAGTACAAAACCTTTGTTGTAAACCATATTTCCATGTTGGAAATGGGAATTTTGTTGCAAAATGTCTGATTTGAAGACAACCATTTATTTAAAAAAAATGTTCTTTATTTTGTGTTAACTATTGTTTGTATTGTAACCAATACTAATTGTTTTTGTGTAATTTGAAAACATGTTTAATTTATAATACTATTTGTAAAAAGTCAGAGAGGGTATCACACATCATATATTGTTTGTAAATTATTTTGTAAGAAAAATTGTTAAAAAATCATAGGCCAAAAGAATGGAAACCAAACTTCATCAAAACAGAGAAATTGCTCAATTAAATGCAAATAAACAAAAGGGGTTTAGACAAAATAAACTGGAGATCATGCCATATAATTGCACATACCATTTAGAGAGATTTTAATAAATTATATTCAGAATTATGAAAAAAAATAAAATGACTAAACTCAGAAATTTAGACATGGGAGTCATATATTTCAGAATACAACTAATTCAATTAATTACCAGAAAATAAGGGAATAGGAACCTTTTAATACAATATAGAATTATTAATATTAAATATAACTGATAAAATGGCTGAATTTATATAATGACAGGAAGTAAATTCTGATGTTTTGGACTCTTCACAGTATACCAAACTGAAAGTGAAATTACTATTTTTTGGACAGAAAACACTATAAAATGGCATTATTTAATCTGAAAATAACCAGAATGAACTGAAAGATTAATTTAAATCAAATCTAGTGAATAAAATTGACAAATAACCAAAGTTTAGGCATTCATATAGTGAAATAGTAAAATGTACACAGGATGTGAAAATATATTTGAACAATGTTAAGGATAATATTATATGGGCTAAGAGTTTAATTGAAACTGAAGGAAACAGTTAGTTAATTATTGGTTTTTGAACGGTTAACATGACATACGTTTGGGTAACGTGCATAACCTAACCTATAATAGACATACCAAGCGAATGTATAGTACGTTATTGTGAAATCGCGAGTGACTTGTGGAATACTTCTAAAAACTATCATATTATAACAGAAACAATCAAGAAACACTCCATAAACACAGAACAATACATATCTACTCTGAAAAACACCACAAAACACTAGAAAACTGTGTAATACATTAACCCAAATTAGTGATGGAATCGGGGAAAGTGTTTGAACTAATAATTATACGGATACACTAAATACAACTCAGAAACAGTACACTAGACACTACACAACATTTTACAAGAGATTCGCAGACATCAGAACAGGAATACTACAGGAAAATCTTTTATTTGGAACGTCCAATATACGAATGACATCTCACTAACTTCACGGCAGCCATTTGCAATATTGGTCTCATCATTGCCAGAACCCCGCCTTCTAGTTCGACACCGCTGTTGGGTGAAAACAATTATTATATTTACAAATTATTATTCAATGTCTGTGTTTATTAATAACTATTAATTTGATTGTAACGTTATACTTTTTAAATATTAGCCCGATTTCTCTGACTTTGGTAATAACTGGCTGTTTAAAGAACCCTATATAATTTTTATAACATATACTTGTAACTTTTTTCGATATCCTGAGAATCGATACTAATCGATAAGAGTCAATATTGCTGTTACTTAATAAAACATTAATACTTTTCAATACTTAATAGTTCTTTATTTCTTCAATAATACTAATTACCAATAATATAATTCTAATTGATAATCTACAAGGACTTTACCACCCGTAAGTGAAGATAACCTAAAAAATAGAAAGGTAAACAAATATCGATTGGTTTACAGACAGTCTTATGAGTGGTGATAGATTATTTAAATTATACTAAAACTTTAATAAAAATTTTCAGAAGAGCATTACACTGTTTAAAACTTCACAGCCCTATATTAATTAATTGATCCTAATTAATTAATTAATAAAATTAAAAAATTTTTTTTTATTATTTTTTTTTTATAAACATAATTTTTTTTTTTAATTTTCTTCAAAACAATAATTTTTGTTTTGAAACTTTCGGTGAAGCTGAGCATATATATTTCTTCATCAACTTTACGCTACTCGACCGGTCTTGCTACCATTGGGACTCGACCAGCTGGGAAACTTAAGGAAGTGTTTCAGGCCAGTAAGACGTCGAGAGCCACACCATATACACACCAATTACAACTTACAGATTCACACATCAATCTTATTTATTTATTACAGTATGAATGTACCATATAAAAGTGCTAATAGTTTAACATAAATTTTTTTTATTAGTTTCTTATCCTGCACTGTTAGGTAAAATTGTGAGACCATCTACTGTATTCATACAGCTTGACAAATGTTTACATATTCTATGTTGACTCCCATAAAAGTACAGAATTCAAAGCCATTCCTCTAGATTATTTATAAACATTTTGAGTGAAGCATTTACTTACCTCATTAATAAGGGAACGACTAACTACTGTTATACAGTCGCATTTATTAGATATAAAGCACCCAGCAGTTAGAATAGGGGAGCAGGATGAGGACTATAAGTCAAGCATCATCAGCTACAGTAATTCTGGCTATGTCTAATACATGTCTAGAGAGGCGATTTTTTTAAGTATCGATTCTACGTCTACGTGCATGAGCACCACCTTTCGTTTTTTCAGTTACATTTTATCGTACTTGGAAGTGAAATAGAAGTTAGCTTAACTAGTTAGCTAAACAACAGATGAAGCCAGTAATAAGATTTAACCGTGTCAAAAATGAAGATTGAACAAAGGGTGGCATGGCTCCAATAAAGTTTTGAAAAAAGTCGTCAAGTCATATGTGAGGGAAGCTGCTGGAGATCTTGTCACAAAGACGTATGTCCTTGTACTCCATTATGTATAATGTTTATTTTTTAAAGAAATGTATCTTTGCTTGTTTTTTTAGGTTCATTATGTTTTATTTTGTTGGTGAACTGGCTAATATAATAACAGGAATATAAATGCACAACTGTTACTCGATTTTGATTACGAGATATTTATTTTAAATTTCGACGCTTGGAAATCTATTTTATGTAGATGTCACAGCACTCTAACAATGTACATGTGGGTGCGCGCGCAACTAAAAACAGTTGATGGACAGTTTCTAGTGACAATAATGAATATTATTACACTGCTGACGGATTCTGAGAAGAAAGACAAAAGACAGAAGAAAATTTGTTAAATTTGTTTGTCTGGATTAACACCGAATATTTATTTTAACAGTAGACGACACAAAGAGAATACGAACTGTGAGCAGAGAAAATGATAGCAACTAAATGTCAGTGTTTTACACTGACAGTCTCTTTTCGACAAGTTACCGCGTAGGATGTTGAGAAAGTCAGAAGAAATGCACTGAATAATCAAAGAGCTGAAACAACCTTCTTACCCTAATCTACTAAACGAAAGAAGGTAGGTCTATGAGCAACTATTACACATGAAGTACCAAAGTTCTCTCAACATGGGTACAGAGACTGACAGATAGATATTTTTATTTTCATAAAAATGTACATGCGTATTTTTTACCACAATATCAACTAGAAATTAAACCATCCACCTACTGCAATGTAGAGTGGTTGGTGCGAAATGCGTACAGCAGTGTTATATGCAATATTTAAGTCGGTTAAACTAAAAACAAAAGAATACTTGGCGGTAGCAAATGTAGTGGTGATAACTTTACTACAATATTAACTGTAAAGAACTAAGTAAACAAGACAGAATTCTTATCAGACATAAACCGAACAATTCATCAAAATGTTTTAACCTTTAATTTTAAAAATCAACATACAAGTTAAAAATTAGAATGAATGATTAATTATTTGATTCAAAATTAACGTTCCAACATTCATTCATACGAAATCCTGTTATAGATCTGTGAGGTCTGTCTTGTCTCAGGTGATTGCTAGACTTCCACTTGTATCAATTCATCAATATTACTTTCCGCAACAACAGGCTTTTAACGTTTTTTTATAAACAATTGAATTCTGTTGATTTGTTTAATATTTGCAGGTAATAAATTGAAAACATCTACTGTTAGTCTCTTTTCGAAGGAGAAAAAATAATATTACAAGCAAACTGGTAGATTGTTTAGCTGTTTAAAATTGATTATATACAATGTTGGATAGAAGCGTCTTTTTAGTATTGTTACGGTTAGTAATTGAAGAAATAAAAATTCATTTTGGATAATAACTTTGAATAATAATTTTATATAATTTTGAATAATTATACATTTGGATATAGAATGTTGTTTGACAAATTTATATACAAAATTATGCCACTTTGAACACATTGAAGAACTTAATAGCTAAAAACATGGCATGTTAGGAGAGGGTGCGGAACGAAATCGGTCACGCTGTTCACGCTTGGCGAGGTCGGATTTTGCCGTTGTGCCAACTAGGAGTAGTAGAAGAAGACTACAGACCAGATTGCGCAAGAAATCCTGACTGATCTCTGTTTGTTAGGCAAATAAAACTTAATAGCCTTATAACATGTTGATACAACTATTGAAAGGATCTCATGTTTTCTGTCGTTTTTAATCGAATAAAATATTTTTTTATTGGTTAATATTATTCTGGTATTTATATATACAGAACAACAAGTAAAAAAATTCCTTGGCGTGAAACCTCATCTTTCAAAATGATGGAGTTTATATTTTTTTATTTATGCAAAGTGTATATGTATTAGTGGGATGTGACAGTTGACATAACTATCCATTAACAGTTAGGTATCAATCATTAACTGATTACAAACTCTGAACAAATACAAAGTAAATAGTACAGAATCCAGTATGCATTCTCACGTAGGCTTCCCGTCGGTGTCCATTATGTTTCTGAAGACTTCTTCCGGTATGTGAGGCGTCACAAATGTCTTGTTAGAGAACGTTTAACTCATATTACAATGACTATCCTCAGTACATAGAGGATGATAGTCTAAGTACATAGATACTCATTATAATGTGAGTGAAACGTCAACAAGACACTTTTGACTCGGTCCTTACCGGAAGAAGACTTCAAAAACATAAAATTCAGTATAGTTTAAAAAAAGATTAATCTTACTACTTTATTTCAAAATATTATCCAACGTTACGGTATATACATGTTTTAAGTGAACTAAGCGCTTGAAGATAGAGCGCCTAGACAATTTATAGAGGCGTCATTTCTTACTGACTAGCGTACTTGAATACTCAAGTTACATAAAACATGTCTCCAGTTAGACAATAAATGATGCTCTATCGACATTGTGTGGTCGCATATTTGTTCCCGTTGAATCGTCATTTATCTTCGTCCTTTCGTTCTTATCATCGATTTTCTTCGAGACAAATTTGGAGGACATTTATAGTTCTAAACATGTATTAGTAAACGGATGTTTATCAAGAAAAATCTATTAATGTGCCGCTTCAATTCTTTTGGTGACTTACTGAGCCACCAAAACTACTACAAAGATCTCACTGATTATTTCATCGTATGTGCGAACTCAAACATTATCGTCATTATTACACTTTGCCGTCTCCTCGGTCTCTTGTTGTCCAGTTCAAGTCTCTTGATCGTCATTCTCACATTCTTCATGACTACCTGCTGCCTTCTGGCCTACAATATATTTAATTTAATAAATAAGATTTCATGTATTCCAGTTTGGTTCTGTTCCTATTTCCAAGGCTTATTGTCTTTTTATAGTGTAACCCTTTATGTTTTTCTGTGCAGCTACAATTATATACTTATATGATTACATTTATATATATTGAATACTACAGCTTTACGCAATGCAGAATAGACTACTGAAGTATATTACAGCGTTTTAACTACACAAAGTACTTTTCTAACTTATTAAGTGTATAATAAACAACATACATCATACACTGATGGTAACTTAATGAAAATAGCAGACTTTATTTAGCAGCAGGCCTACTTTGAGTGTATTGCTTTATAAACTACATCTATAGGCCTATCATTAGTTTTTTATAGTATAAAGCATACTTGTATGCTTCTGTTATAGGAAAATATATAGTTCTTTGTTGCAAAAAAATAAAAAGGAGGTAAAGATAAACTTGTTTATAATATTTAAAAGTTGCTTAGGTTTATGACTTAGACCAAAAGCACGAGTTAATATTCTTATTGCATGGAAACAGGATAATCAACATGCTCAAGTGCGGGATGTTTAACCCATTTGTAACTCAACAACTGACTCTACGCATCGAGAAAACACCAATAATTGAACATAAAATTTTATAAAGCTTACAGCATCAAAAATAATCTTCCTTAATAAATAAATCTTGCTAACTTTAGTGTCTACATCTAAAGGCATTATTCAGCGTTATTGTTTTACACTTATGCACATTTTACACAACTACCGTCCAGTCGCTTCAGAATTTCTATAGGAGACATTCCTTGGCTGATTAGCGAACTAATTCCAGGCAATTAGGAGTATTCTTTAGATATTACATGACCGAATTATTGTTCTCGTTTAAGGATATATCCCACAATAACAGAACATACGAGGCGGGTAGTATAATCATTACCAAATCATTACTCATTGTCAAATTATGCATAAGAAAAAGTAAGAACTTTTTAGAAGTCATTTACAGTGTAAAACTAAGTTTACTTTGTAAAAAAATTAGTTAACTACAAAATAATTAGATTCCATAGAAGGTCCGGTTTACCAATATACACATTCATTGGAGAAAAGAAAGACGTTGAAACATATTCATGAAAATAAATACTATTTTGTAATATACAAATAATTTTGTTGTTATCGCGCAAAAAACGTTTATAAAATACAATAAATAAAAATTAATCCTTCACGGACGAACGTCTATCTACCATGTTAGACGTGAATAGATAAAGAGGACCGTTCTGTGTTCACTTTATGTGTGGGTTTAGCAAAAGAATAGTTTTGTAACGAATGACTAAGACTACAATAATAATTTCCATTGTATAGCATAAAAGCAATCGCACTACAAAGGGTATACAATGTTCAGTAAACCCATTAGGATAACAATATTGTTTCTGCTTGCAGCGTCTACTATCGGAATAATAATTTTATATTATAATGTAATTTATTATAAGATTCCAAACACTTTGGTACTAGGAAACGTATTTTTCAACACTAACAAGTAATTTAACAAACAATGACAACTTTATTTTTCCACAATGTCAGATGATCTAAAATTTCTGTAAACATTTTAGAACGGAGCGTATTATAGAGTGTTTAATTAGCTATGTGAAGAGTGCTGCAACGTCCAAAGAATAAAGTCACAGAAGGGTTTCTGCTCGTAACCTGATACGACTATAGAGTAAGCGAAAAATCCCATTGCCGCTTACGGAGTACGTTGATAATTGATTGTTATCTTCTGTTGTAGGTGGCGATGTGTGTCTAAACTGTGGACGATGGTTCAACTTATACGCTGGAATAACCGATTGTGATGAGCATGTTGGCTCACGAACGACCTCACACAATAAAATCGATGAGAGACATTCAAAATGACTTCACAGAAAGCTTTAAACTGCTGCTTCATGAAAGGCCAACAGTTTTTATGATGGAAGGAAAAGCCTTTTAAAGGAGGTTCCTCAAACAATAGACACCGCTCGCTTACGAAGAGCATGAACAAGACAAACGCTTGTTTTGAAGCAGCTGTGTCAGTCAAATGTTCGCTTAAAAAATCTGTTCGTAAGCAATTACAAGAGCTGGGGGTTCCGTATACAACATTACGCAACATTAAGAAGAAACATGATTATAGGTTTTGGATTAAGGCCATTTAAACCTTCTTTTACAAAGTAATTCAGTGATAATGTTTTGAGAAAACGACATGAAGCTAGTGCGGGATTTATGAATATCTTTAAAACAGCCGCTGGGAGTGCAAAGTGTACCAAAGCTAGAAACATCCACTTTTGGAGTAGAGAGAACCTACAGATCTTTGAGGGACTAGAAAACAACATACCTCATGAGATGATCTGGGCTACGATGTCTGCTACACATCGACTCACAACATTTCTTTGAAGTGCTGTGGATCAGTTACTTCACTTCACCATGTTACGTGTCTGATCTACCAGAAATTTCTCTGTCTAGTCTGGTTCTAGCGCAATGGAGCACCAGCACATTATGTAATTGCTCATAGCTGTACTACAATATTTTACGTAGGTGTTTAGGGGTAAATGGGATGGAACAGGTTCTGCACAGTTACCAGCACAACTGGAGTACCCTCCCCCCAAGACCACTTCCACATCTGTCGTGTGATAGTGCACTGTGGATTACCTCAAACAGATGGTGGCTAGCAAGCGGCATGAGACAGTTAAAGACCTCCATAAAACAAGCCATTGGAAATGCATTTGCATCGATCGCTGCTGCAAAGCTAAGAATGTAACATTATACATGAAGGAAAATAACTATTATTACCTACAGTAAAAAAGTGACAATAAAGCAGGAGTTTATAAACAATAAAATTATCGGGATAATTTTTATATAGTGGTGTGCAACCGTGATCATTCTGCTTGTGATTTCAACCACTAACACAAATTTCTTCATTAAACGTCTGTTAAGATGTGCAATCGACGACAGGTAATGGACAACAACAATGAGGTAATAAACGACAACAATAAGGTAAGTAAAGTTTTTAAATATCTTAAGTTAAAAGTTAAATTGAAGAGGGTTTTAAGTAAAATATGGTTTAATAAACAATGTCTGGATAATAATGTCATCCCAAAGTATGCTCAAGTTAAAATTAAAAATAAGAACAGTGTAGCCAAAAAAATAAAAGAACAAAGCGAGAAGCTGTGGATAAAACTGGAAATAAGGTCACTCTACGGCTTAATCAATAGGTATAATAGGGAATTATATGACAGACACATAGAATTGTTAAGAATATACTCGTATGTAGAGTTAGAAGAAATATTATATAATTTTGGTTTGGGGTACGTAGAAAAGAAATTGGAAAATAAAAATAAAAAAATGGTAGATAAGTTAAATAAATTAATAAGAAAGAACGAAGTAAAAAAGGAACACCTCTCTAAGAATAACTACGAAAAAAGAGTAATAAACCTTACAGAGGTAAATTTCAATACAGAAGAAAAAGAAATGTTAGCAAAAGGCTTAAAATACGCGCCGCCTCCAGAATTAAATCAAGAAAATACGATTATTGAATGCGAAAGCATAATACAAAAACTAGGAAATGAAAATGATAAAAAAATAATAAGGTGGGAAGTAGGGAATGTAGTAGATAAAATATTTAAGAAAAGTTTGTATAATTCAAAAAATGAACAAAAAATCAAATCAATTGTAACTAAACTAAAGAATAAAATAAAGAAGAATGATATTATAGTTACCAAGGCGGGCAAAGGAAATACAATGGTACTACTGAGAAAGGACGAATACATAAAGAAAACGGAAGAATTTATAAGGGAAGGACCATATGAGGAAATAAAGTATGATTATACAAGTAAGTACCAGTCAAGGATAAAACAAATGATGAAACAGATAACATTTATAGAAGAAAATAAGGAAAAGTATTTATTGGAAAGTCCAACAGCACCAACTTTTAAAAGTCAGGTTAAGATTATAATAAAAAGAAATGTAGTCGTGTGTGTAACGTATTGTATTGTTATGTTTTATGTCGGGCGTTACACTCCGCGCACTTTGTGATACTTACTGATGACTGGTTCCTCTGCGATGATGTCGTCCTGCAAAACAACTTAAGCTACTATTGTATGTGGGCGCCACTTGGAATATTTTGTTCCAAGAAATTGTTATTAAAATTAAATTTTGATTTCTTAGCAGTTAGTTTAATTCTATGAAAAAAATGTGAACAAGACAGTTTGAGTTTGAAAAAATAACGTATGTTTTAATGAATCTTAAAAATCGTCTGAAGGACTAACATTCGTAAAAAATAAAATTGCAGAGTTACAAAAAATTGTTATTGACAAGTTTTTTCTCCAATCAAGTATCGGCTAACAAATATTTTATTTTACTCAGTTGAAAAGCATGAGTTTAGGGTATGAAAAAATCTTTATACTCAGGACGTGACTCCTTTGAACTACCAAGACAGATCAATAAGATGCTTTACAAAAATTAAGTGATTTGAAGGTGTTTGACATGTGTAGTACAACTGTGTGACAAATGTTACCAGGTAAAATTGACTTTAACTTTGAACAACTCACGTTCCGTTGGGTAATTATTTCTCGCACTGGACACTTCTCTCGGGTACGTTTTCAATCTTGCCTCTTCGTGTTGACGTTCCTTGTGCACTGATATTATTTGAAAGTCAAAATACGGTTTTTAAAACTCCGCACTATAGGAAAAAAGTTTCGCAGTGAATTTAAGCTTGAATATTGCCGGCGACAATCAGCTGTCCGCGTGGTTTCTCGATTAGCCGCCACAGCGCTGATTCTCCTCCCACAGTTGATGAATAGGCTTTGTGTACGTAACGTTATAGGGATTTTTGTCAAAGTCAGTTTGTCTTAGCGAATACCAGCAGAATTGATTCTCTATTAAAATTTTGGTCCTTTCCAGGGCCGCTGATATTCTGGCTGCGTACGTTCTATTAAATGTGTCGTGTTGCTGCTCTATTTCAACAACACGTTGGCGTGTACTCTTGTAGAGGTTAAGTCAGTCGTTTGTCATGTACGGGAAAAGCCTTTCTGCGTTCTCGTGTCGACTTCTCGTTCTTCGGTTTCGCCTCGGGTGTGATGATCAGTTTCGTGGGTGATGTGTCTCTTCTGGATTCAAAGCATAAAGTGTTTTTTGGTCGAATTTCGTCTTCCTTTTATACTCTGTAAGGCTCATTGTTTTAACTTTTTGACATGAACTTCCGGTGTATTTGTGTAAAAATTCCTTCTAGTACGTTCGAGAATAATCAAATGGAACATCATGGAACAAATTTGACTTCCGTAGAAGCTTTAGAACAAAAATTTCTTAATCTTCACACTAAGGATATTACAAAAATTATTCTGGTATTTGTCAAACAATTTTACATAACTACTTACAATCTGCATGCCATTACTATTTTTGGATTCTCTGCTTTCAACTGAATCTAATGATACTAATTACGATTGGTTTTGAACAAATTAACTCTAATAAAATAACATAAAATACAACTCTTACCTTGGAATGTTTCCATAAAAATACAATTTTCTAATTATAAAATTGTTGTGAAGTTGTTTGGTTCCTTCTACAACATTAATACATAATATTATCATCTTTTTATAACACAATAAATAAAGTTTAACACATATAATATATAAATAAGTTCAGTTTTACATGGTCCATTCATATGGCCTATGTTATTGTCACTGTTTCTTTACAATAATTAGTCTTTTTTCCTTATTATATATGGGATTTTTCGAGTATACACTGAGAGTTTATTATATTGTCTATCTTTTGTGATACCTGGTTTATCCTGATACATATTATTTTTATTGTAAGATCACTTAGCATCATATTGTTTTGCATAAGTGATTCATTTTCTTGTTGTGACAAATTTCACTCTCATAAGTCAAATTCTTAAAGAATTAAGTTTATTTTCAACTGAGTAAGTTTGTTACTATAGTACACTATAGTATTGTACCTTTTTCCTTTATTTTTGCTAATATTTTGCAATTGTTTAGTCAAATATGACTGTTTTTTGTGATGGTTCCTTGGCCTCAGCCAGATATGGTACAGGTAAATAGTTTCCTAACTCGACTATTAAAGTGTTTAAGTTAGTCAAATATATTAGTATAGTCACATTATATTGTATTTCAACTTTATAATACAATTTGGTTGCATTTTGTCAACATTAAATTCATAAATATTACAATATTATAGGTCTACTACATGTTTTCAGTTAATACTGTTTTTGGCTATTTTAACTGATTTTTATTCACTTTACTGCTTTCTTTATTTAAGATAAATTGTTCATCTTTGTCTACTTGACAATTACATATAGTTTTTATCTCAAGTCTATAATAATTAATTTGCACACAAAATCTGAGTGATTGGACTCAGCTCCTAAACATATATTTTTTGTCATAACATTTATATATTTTTTTATTTTAACTTAGATCCTTTCTAATAATGTATTCAAATCATTTAATACATTTATTTTATTTACGTTACATAGTATAATAATGGATCTTGTCCATTAATTTACAATAAATAGTTTTTTATACCCTTTTCAGAGTTACATTTCTTAATAAGTAATGACCTCATTTTGGTTGTTTCTGATATTATTTGTCTCTATTATAGTATATTATTGGTTTTACACTGTTCTTCTCTTAAATAATATACATGGGGTTTGAGTCTTAGTCATAGTCTGGTCATTTTTTCATGTTAATGATATTAATTATTAGACAATATTACACAATTTTTCAGGATTACTTGGGTTCGATACTGTTCACCTCACTTTCCTCTTATGATAAATTGCTATGCAAATAATTTCCTTTATGGAACGTTCTGTGACGTTACAAGATACATAAAGAAGGAAAACCAATTAGACCGATTGTTTCTTTTATTAATGCACCTATTTATAAATTATCAAAGGAAGTTAGCAGAGTACTGAAAGAGAAATATGAATTTGGGCCAAAATACAACATAGAGAATAATGTAAAATTGATAGAAAAATTAGAAAGTATTAGAATTAATGTAAATACAAAATTGATATCACTGGATGTTAAGGACATGTTTACCAATATCACAGTAAATAAAGTTATTAAGTTAATAAACGATAATAATATGGGAGAATACAGGTATAAAAAGCAGTTGATTAAAGTAATTAAAGAATGTGTAAATCAGAACTACTTTAGGTTTAATAACAAGTTTTATATACAGAAAAAAGGTTTATTTTTATGTTGTACTTTTAAAATTAAAGGTTAAAACATTTTGGTGAATTGTTCGGTTTATGTCTGATAAGAATTCTGTCTTGTTTACTTAGTTCTTTACAGTTAATATTGTAGTAAAGTTATCACCACTACATTTGCTACCGCCAAGTATTCTTTTGTTTTTAGTTTAGCCGACTTAAATATTGCATATAACACTACTGTACGCATTTCGCACCAACCACTCTACATTGCAGTAGGTGGATGGTTTAATTTCTAGTTGATACTGTGGTAAAAAATACGCATGTACATTTTTATGAAAATAAAAATATCTATCTGTCAGTCTCTGTACCCATGTTGAGAGAACTTTGGTACTTCATGTGTAATAGTTACTGATAGACCTACCTTCTTTCGTTTAGTAGATTAGGGTAAGAAGGTTGTTTCAGCTCTTTGATTATTCAGTGCATTTCTTCTGACTTTCTCAACATCCTACGCGGTAACTTGTCGAAAAGAGACTGTCAGTGTAAAACACTGACATTTAGTTGCTATCATTTTCTCTGCTCACAGTTCGTATTCTCTTTGTGTCGTCTACTGTTAAAATAAATATTCGGTGTTAATCCAGACAAACAAATTTAACAAATTTTCTTCTGTCTTTTGTCTTTCTTCTCAGAATCCGTCAGCAGTGTAATAATATTCATTATTGTCACTAGAAACTGTCCATCAACTGTTTTTAGTTGCGCGCGCACCCACATGTACATTGTTAGAGTGCTGTGACATCTACATAAAATAGATTTCCAAGCGTCGAAATTTAAAATAAATATCTCGTAATCAAAATCGAGTAACAGTTGTGCATTTATATTCCTGTTATTATATTAGCCAGTTCACCAACAAAATAAAACATAATGAACCTAAAAAAACAAGCAAAGATACATTTCTTTAAAAAATAAACATTATACATAATGGAGTACAAGGACATACGTCTTTGTGACAAGATCTCCAGCAGCTTCCCTCACATATGACTTGACGACTTTTTTCAAAACTTTATTGGAGCCATGCCACCCTTTGTTCAATCTTCATTTTTGACACGGTTAAATCTTATTACTGGCTTCATTTCATCTGTTGTTTAGCTAACTAGTTAAGCAAACTTCTATTTCACTTCCAAGTACGATAAAACGCAACTGAAAAAACGAAAGGTGGTGCTCATGCACGTAGACGTAGAATCGATACTTAAAAAATCGCCTCTCTAGACATGCATTAGACATAGCCAGAATTACTGTAGCTGATGATGCTTGACTTATAGTCCTCATCCTACTCCCCTATTCTAACTGCTGGGTGCTTTATATCTAATAAATGCAACTGTATAACAGTAGTTAGTCGTTCCCTTATTAATGAGGTAAGTAAATGCTTCACTCAGAATGTTTATAAATAATCTAGAGGAATGGCTTTGAATTCTGTACTTGTGTTTGTACGCCTTAGTAGACCTAGCGTTTAAATTAGAGCAATACTTCCGCGCGTTTTCGACTTCAAGGAGAGACTGTCTGTCTGCAAAGAAATTATAATTAAACTGAAAATTTGCCCTATTTCTCGTACGCTGATTCGTTAATTCGTAACCCTTCTCTGCATCTGTAGCCAAGTTAATCTATTCTTGCATACGACTGTTCGAAAGCAATGCACGGCCTTCAAAAAAAAAAAAAAAAAATAGTATATTTTTACAACTTATCTAATGGGCCATAAAACTTTCTTTGTTAAAAAACTCATTCAGTTCTTTAAGTTACTAACAATTGCTGACATCTGATAGGTCTTTTCATTATGCGTATTGTGGTACAAGACTCATGTCAAAACTCAAATTAGAACAAAAGTAACTTAATTTAATATGTTTTTTATTATTATTCCGTAAAATAATTAAATATTCTCGCACACGCCTACGCATCTTTTCGCACCATTTAACAAACTAACAGTTTACTTTGGCAACCCACCCTACTTCGGTCTTACAAGTAAGCCTAGAAACTATTACTTTGTTTAGTTTTCCTATTAAAATTTATATTTAGAAAATGCCTTCTTATATTATAAAATAATAGATTCGAAACAAAGGAAAGTAAGAAACAAAAGGAATTAATGTATCTAAAAGGAAGTGTCCGTTTTGAGAATGCGATTCCTGGTACTGGTCTCTGATACGGGTCAATCCTTATTTTCTGCACGATTACCGTCGCGACGTCGACACACAAAAGAACTCGAAGCGTCTGTCTGAAGATCCTGGCGAAATGATAACGTATGCAGAAATATTTCACAAGTCGTAGTCAAAAGTATATTTTTAGAAAACCTAGTAGGTAGCGCTCTTGAAACAGAATTCTTTGTTTTTTATCTATTATGTAAACCGTTTTTAATTTACACTCTGAAAAACTAGAATATTTTTAAAATAATTATTATTTTTCCTTATACCGATAGGATTATCATGTAATTAAAAGTAATACAAGAATTACAAAAACTCAATCAAGTAAGTAATTCAGGTTTCAGGTAATCTGAGTAAGTAATACTAGATTTCAGGTATTCTGGATTAGAAATACTGAACATATTAGAAATACTGAATTTTCCTATAACTGAATATGGGGAAGAGCTTGAAAAATTTAGATGAGAGTCATTGTTTTTTAATTTGTACCACGAAGTGTACGTATATTTTCCTAGTATAAAAGATTTTTAAAGTCTTCTCGGGTATTGCGTTCATAAAAGTCATCACCAGGTTTACTAAAAAGCTTAAATGCCCTTAGCATTTGGATTGATTGGGGAGAAATAATAAAATGTTTAAGATAGTGACTTTAAATTAATTATAAACCAATTATAGAACACATTCAACACACCCATACACGTTGGCATTTGTGAGATACGTTGAGTGGCATTCATGTTGTAAATGTTATGTCCTGCAAGTGATCACGATTTTGACGACATTTACACTCGCACATTCTGGAGAGGAAATCGTCCACGACACATTCCACCATCTCGAATGGAATGTGATTTCTGTACGGATATTGTTTTTGAGTGAACAATAGTGTGTGGTGTGAGCACTTTGCATACACCTTACGTTTAAGGTACACTCACAGGAAATAATCACAAAGTACGACATCTGGAGACCTGGGGGCCACGAATTGTACTATTCCTCGACGTGCTGAGGTTTCCAAAATCTCACGATTTCCACGAAATTCTCGCGCAGTCAGACATAGTGACATCTTGTTGAAAGCAAAATGTCTCATCTGAAGGAAAGCATAGAAGTTGAGGTGCAACGAATGTATCTGTTACCTCTGAGGTGTTACCGCGGATGCTTGTCTTTGCTCGTTCTCAACGTAATGGCCGAATGTTCCCGTTGGCACACCACACTGTTACTCTCTGACTACGTAAGTGCTATTGATACGTAAGTCTGTTTGCAGTTATGGGGGATTATGCTGTAACCAGTAACGACAGTTCTGTTTATTGACGAAACAGCTGCGATGGAAGTGGGCATCGTCATTCAGGCAAAAGAAAAGTAAGAACGCTTCATTGCCTTGCATTATAGCTATAGCATTATGTGTACAAGTCTACATGTAGGTGAAATTTCTAATAGTTCTGGGGGGCGGGGGTTGATCCACTGATCATCCTCCTTGTAGTTACGCCACTGCTTCCATGATTAAGTTAACGTCTATGTTCTCGTCAGCAGCGGCAGTACCGTCACTTATTCCACGTTGCTGTACCTTAACTGCACGTTGAGCTCCACTGTAGGCCTATTCGATCATTTTTCTACAAATGGCAAGATGGTTGTTATTGGAAGAAGAACGAGTAGGAGCGAAGTAGAGAAAGAAGGAATACTGGTGAAAGGAGGATAGACTCCAGAAAGTGAAGGAAGTTGTGTAGTAGCAGCACGTATGTGGTTGAAACTTAAAAGAAAGAAAGGAAGGAGTAATAATAATAATAATAATAATAATAATAATAATAATAATAATAATAATAAGGAAGAAGAAGATGAAGGATACAAATGTGATTGGCTAGGTAACTACACTTGATCATCACTAAAGCTAACATACTTAAAAATATAAAGTTTGATAGATCCAGTACTAGATAGTCCTTACGTAGTCTGCAGACACTATCTTCCTATAACATTTCAGCGTGAAATAAAATTGATCACTCGATAGAGGTAACAGCCGTCGAAGTCATACGTTATGCTACCACTGTTGTTACCGTTTGCAACATATGAGTAAAGAACACCATGTACTGCATCTAAACGCCGTTGATTTCCATAAGTATAATGACGTGCGTACTATCAGAGTTGGGCGCGGGTCGGATTTGAACAAAATTTGTTTCGGAAAGGCTTCTGTTGTCCATTTTGTTTCAAGGACTCTAAATAAAACGACAAATTTTTAAAATTATTGTTTTACTTATTACATTATAAGTCCTCATATAAACTGTAATGCTGTGAACGGACACTTTGTTAGTAGCATATCGATAAAAGGAAGGAACGTGTCGGTCATGAGTTCAGACTAAAATAAATCTGTTACGCACATGTGAGTATCAAAATTTATAAAATATTAGCTTAGCGTAATATGTCTTCCTTGAAAAAATAAATTGAACCTTTTCTGTGCGAGATCAAATTGTCAAATAAATGACTTTTGACAGATGAGCAGGCCTTTCTGTCTTATGACAGCATAGAATGATAATTAATTACTAGGACACCCAACATTGTTTTATATCAAATATGACAAAATAAATAATGTAAATTAATATTCTGTTTGTTACATAAAGTAAATATAAAAAAATTGAAGACTCTTTAGACAATGCAGGATTTTTAAAAATACAACGCTAAGTAATAATGTTTTTCTATTGGAATAATAATTTCCTTGTTACACGACTTGAAGATTATAAGTACACTACAAATTAAAACTGCATAGATAGGTAATATTGAAATTATTACAACAGAGGCTACATCTGGAGGTAGGAAAATTTATTAAATTAAAACATTAAAATTTACTATTGTCTTATTACTTTATAATATAAAATTGTTTATTAAGAATTTGTCTTTCAATAATTGAGTCCATTTGCTGGTTTTACATATATGTTACTTGTTCGTTGAATTCCACTGTTTGCGTAGCCTCTCGACGCTCCGCACGCTGTTCGACTGGACCGCTGCGACTGCACGTCGACCGATGACTATTACTCTGACAATTCACGTCTTTGCACACACGCACACTGAGATATGAACTGTTATTGTTTATAATTTAAGTTCACTTAATCTCAGGGATTTAAAACTGGGTAAAATACGAGGTGTGATTGGAAAGTTTTAAGACTGGGCTTGTAATTTCAAAATGGAAGTACTTACAGGCTATTGTGATGGATCTCCTTCAAAGTAGTCCCCTTCTGACTGAACACACCGACTCCAACGGTGTTTCCACTTTTGGAAGCATTCCTGGAAATTTTCTTTCTTAAGGGTTTTAAGAACCCTCTCCGTATTTGCCTGGATGTCTTCAATTGAGTCAAATCGGCCCCCTTTCAGCGAAATTTTCAATTTAGGAAACAGGTAGAAGTTGGCAGGGGCCATATCAGGGGAACAGGGGGGCTGCTTTGTAGGACTAAAATATAAACTTATTGTTGCTACGAGAAGACCATATAATGCTGATGAGTATAGTAAGTTAATACATATTTTTCAATATACTGTGTGTTACTGTCGATTTCCTCAGTCCATCGTATTGTCGGGGAGCGAAAACTGCAGCCTGCGTCTTTTGCTAATTCTCCTGCCTCTAACTTTCGACATCTACTCTGGTGACTGCTGTCACTCCTGATGAAGACATCACAGCAGTTGTTGAAACCTAGAGAGAAAGAGAAAAGAATGAAGAGGAGGGACGCAGTCACTTCCAAAGACGAAGTCCGGAAATTAAATATACGTATACATATCGCACAACGCACGCGCGCACGCACGCACACATAGCATGTAGATAGTGTATATTATACTGTATATTGTACATTATATTTTATTACATATTGTGTATTATGTAGTATTATATATGACAATTGTATATTATATTGTATATTGTATTTAATATACATACATGTATAGACATGTAAACACATCTTTCTTTTATAAGTAACTTGATATTTCGTGTGTCTTGACCGAGTGTACAGGCCTATCTTATGTGCACACATTTAGAAGTAATTTATTATTTGATAATGTAATATAATATAATATACACATATACACTCTACTTATTTATAAATATTTATTGTTTGTACACGCGTATGTTATGTTACTTAATAAAAAAAGTTTATTTAAACAAACTAAACTCGTTTTTAATAAAAAATTATTATTTTGTGTGTAAGAAATTATTATGATGTAATTACATGTTAAATAAAACGTAAAAGGAATAAAGCTAACAAATTTACGTGTCATTTCATTTGAGTACAATTCAGTCAGAAGATGAGAGAATACATAATCGTGTACAAAGACCTCCTTTTTCGTAAAATCGGTATAGACTTCTTATTTACACATCAAAATAAAAAAAAGTATATTGACATAAACCTACAAACATAAATTTGTGTACTTATTTAATATGGATGTAGATATAAACGTAAATATACACACGTATGTGATAAGGAAAAACTCTTTACACATCCACATTTGTTTTTATTGTAATTATTTATTCGTCTCTACATTTGCCACCTGTTCCTTGGCATTATTTGTATCTTTACATTCTAGTAATTCCCTGAAATATTACTTCCATCTTTCCACAAAATTTTCCTCTTCCTTAATACTATTTGTAAGTACAGTTTATTTTTGTTTCATGTTTTTTATTACAGCGAAAAATGATGTGTGATTTTCATTACATGCAATTTTCGCCTTCTCAGCAAAATTTTTCCATTACTTTTCCCTCCCCGTCTTTACTATTCTTCTTCTTCTTATCCAGCGTTACAGCGTTTGCTGGGTTTTAGCCTCTTCAACAATACTCCTCTATGCTTCCTTGTTCTCCGCCCTTATTAATCTGTCAATATACCATATTTTTCTTATGTTGTACACAGTCCTCTGTAACTCTTGTGTCTAGTTACTTTTTCTATTCCTTTACTTTTATTCTTATTTTTACTTCATTAAGTTATTACATAACTTTTTATATTTCTTTTTAGAATTATTGTAGTTCTGTAGTTCTAACGTTGCTAGCAAATTATTTTCCACAACTTTTCCAGTATATTTAAATCCCTCTCACTCATGATTCAAACAAAATGTTTTTACATCATTATTTGAAAGTTTTCTTTTGTTCTTGATTATCAAGTTTAAATCCACTTACTTATATTTTAACTTTTCTTCTCTTTGTTTTTCTTTCTTTATTTCTTCCGTTTTGTAAAATATTTCCTCAAGAATGTCATCCTTTCCTATCTTTGGTCTCCTACTTCAGTTTGTGACCCTTTTTTACATTTATTTTCATAATAAAAATAAAATACAATTTTCGAAATATTCATAATCTACGACTTGTTGTATGCGTATTTATTACATGAAAAAAAATGTAGTTTTCCTATTTTTAGTCACTCCTAACTAAAAACGTATTATGCTTTTTTCATTGTTATTCATTATGTTTTAACTATTCTTATCCATTCAATTGTTACTTCTTCTTATAAGAGTCCCCATATTTTGTTTTCACTTTAAAGAATTTTTGCTGTGTTCTCTAAAAAAACATATTTTTTCTTTTGTCGTCTCTTTGGTCGGTCCATATCCTACCATATTGCGTAATTCTCAATGTCTTCCAGTTTATGTATATTTATTTTAAGTAATAATTAAATAAAAGTTTACTCGTGCTTACACATGTGGAACTACGTAAATTTATCATTGTCGTCATCATGACCTCTAACGAATCACACAGTCACTGTTTCATCTTACGTCTTCAACCGTGAAGGATATTCTTTTATCACGTACCTTGTGTTTTAAGGGAACAGCGCGTTTGACTGATGTAGTGGGTCCATAGTTATTACAGTGGATCCATGACTCATGGAACACGATAAATCTGTACTTATAAAAAAATGCTATACAGGTTTTCCTGAACATTGCACAATATAAAATCACATATTAGACACAGACAATGTAAAATTATTACACCAAAGCAGTAAAGGGAAAGTTCTCAATATTTTAGAGTTTATAGAAATTAAAAAAACTGAAAACCAAAGAAAAACATCACTAGTGAACAAGTAGATTTTGGAATTATCTATGATAATTCAAACAACAATTCAAATTTGTTTTACTTTATTTATACATTGTTTTTATAGAGAAAGTCTCAACATTAATTCAGTCAATCATTTGAATTTGTTTTATTTATACTAGTGTAATATTATATACATAATTTGTTATATATTTTACATTATACTTTGGAAGTACATATTGGTTTATTTGTAAATTTGTTACTGTAAATTAGATATAAAAGCTTATTGTCTGTTATTTATAATAATCTAGTCATTGTTCTAAGCATATTTTATATATATTTACGTTAGTTTAAGTGGTTACACATATTTTGACTTGTAAATTATCGTAACACAAAAGCTTATTCAGATATACGGCAGGAACTGAATATTATGAGTATACTCGACAGGATTGGCCAGTATCGGCTGAATTGGTGGGAACATCTTTACCGAGTGGATGACTGCCGCATCCCCAGCTATGGAACTGTAAGCGAAGGAACGAAGAGATATGGGACGTCCGAGGAAGTCTTGGAGTGACCAGCTCTAACTCGGAGTCACAGAATCAGTATAACTCATTATGTTGTAACTGTTGGACTGTATAATATAACAGTATCCATATGGTAATGTATCCGTATAATCTATAACTATAAAAGAGTCATGATGTATTATAATCCAATATATTCTTTGTTCAGTCAATGGCATGCACGTGTGTTTAACTTACAGAAACAACCTTACAAATTCGTATAAATCAACATTATCTCTACAAACGGAAAGTGTATTTCTAGAAAATATGCACAAATGTGTTGTAGCACGTATCTAGTAAGTTGTAGAGTATCGAGGTTGCAACGAAATTCGATTACACGCGATATCCAGAATCCATTGGCGCTAAGCGAAGATTATGAAACATCGTCTCTTTCTGAATATCGTTCATTCACTGCGTTTGTTTATTTACATGCGCGCGCGTGTAGGGAAGACGGTGTAGGTTCAGTGAATGTCACATTCCGCCGAAGCACAAGGCTGATTACGCCGCGATTACCGCTGGAAATAGAGATAATCACGGCCAGCAGGTCGATGCTATGCTACGGATCCAAACACGTGCAGACACGAGACGGAAGCCTCCTGCCGGCACGTAATTGCTACACGTTTTGCCGTTTATCTTATCATTTCGATGTATCCACATATTTTTCGCCCGCGCATGCCTCCGTGTGCCCCAAAAGGTGAAATAACCCTTAACGTCCGCAGGTTATTCACACGTGTACAAATTTTACTCCGTACACAGCCTGTGTTGTACAACGATAAATAAATGCTGATCACAACCTCGCATTCAGCTGTAAAGTCAGTTTAACAGGGTTTCCAGAATAAAGTGTCAAAAAAGTATTTCGTCAGAAAGAAATCTTGTTTGTTTCCTGGCTATGAATGCGAATCTAATAAATACACGGAAGTTTAAATACAGTGTTTTAAGAAAAAGTAGGCTATGTCTTAAGGAGAGTTCGGATACCAAAAACGTGTGTCGTAAATTTTTTAAAATTTTTTTTCTGTATTTTTCTATTTAATTTGTATGTAATCTATAGGAAATATATTACGAAAATAGTCTACAAAAAATATTATTTGATCCGTCCGGCTACTTCTTCCTAGCGACAGTTTAATAACTGACATGTCCCCTGAATGTGTCACTAGCGTATCACAGTAAAGTAATGGTGCTGCCATTCTCGGGCATAAGGTCCAGCCTGATTTTCTGCCTCGGTTGTCTCCCATAAACTGGCTAAAGGGACTAAAGGGTCTCTTTGCCGGACTAAAGGGGCCAGTTTTCCCTGTGGGCAGTATTACAGCCGATTAAATCCAATTAGATTCACGCCTGTAATATTCCAAAGTCGGTCCAGGACTACTTCCCTTATGCCTTTACTTGGTTCTGGTGGCTAATACTTTATTTGGTTTTTGTATTTTAACGAAGTGTACCAGGCCAATAGTAATCAAGCGGACGATATGAGACTTCTCACATGACAGGATATACTCTTCAAGATCGCAAAAAAAATATCGATATACTGCAGGAACAGAATAGAATATTTTCCAGTATCGGTTACAATGGTTAGAACATCTTGACCGGATGGACGAGTGCTGCATCCCCAAACACCAATGGAATTATAAGGGGAAAGGACGGAGAGGTGAGGCATGAGCAGCTCCAGTCTGTCTGCTTGGGACCGAATCAGATGATGTTGTTGATGTTGGGACCGATCTGCCGTAAATGTTGATGATGAAAATATTATTTAAAGAGTGTCGAGATTCAGCGTAATTAACAACAGCTTCATATGTATATTACACTATAGTAACAAAGGTTTGTGTAATGTGTGAAATTTTGTCTTGTTTCATTATACAGGGAGTTGTACAGCTGTAGCCTACAGCCTACAGACTATCTGAAATTCTGATAACTGTTTAAGTTCCTTGGTACATGTTAGTATTGTTTAGCTGTTTTTCTTGGCTGTTATGTGCCATAATGACTAGATTAACTGGATTTTTAAGAAAAGGTAAAATGCGGGCAAAGAGTTATTGTCAAAATAGATTATATAGTTATTACAGATAAAGCAGAATCAGACAACCCTAGTTCAGAAAGCACATCTGATAAACAAATTTTAAACTATTTAGAATCATACAAGTCCTTTGAAAAAATAGACTATGATATACTATTATATACATTACATTATTAAATATGATTATCGAAGCGGCATTTTGCCGAGGTTACGGAAATCAAATTTCCATTCTCCACCGAGAAAAAGTTGGCTTAGCCTTTGACCTGACGTTTTCGTGTGAAAATTGTTTCCATGAAAATGATAAAAATTATTTTAGATCAGATGTTTCATCAACCAAACATTGGTTTCAGAACCAAGCTAACGTTTTTATTGTTAAATGAAATTCCCAGTGTTAAGGTAGCTATTATTCATTACTCAACACGTATACAAAATTTTATTACTTTATCTTACATAGAACGTGATGAAGTTGTATGTAAAAATCACTTATTTAACAGTGATTAGATAGGGAGTGTTCGGATCCCTTTAAGGGAGGCTTGTAGCTGTACTAATAAAATGTAAGAAACCGGAAAAGATCACTTTATTTGCATTTCCAAAATGAATAGTGTAATGTAATGGATTTTCATTTAAGACAAAATGAAAGGTGTAATGTAACGAATTTCCATTGACTACGAAATGAATTATGTAATGTAATATATGAACTGTGCTATAGAGCAGCGAAGCAAGCCTTGTTAGATGGATTACCATAAAAGACCCAAAGATAGACAGGAGAAGAGACGATATTGTTCTTAGAGTCCACGCAAACGTTGTCTGGTATTGATAGATCAGATATGTAAATTTCATTAACAATATGGAAATAACAGACGGTGGAGACTCTTATAAATAGGGATCAGTCGTCTGGAATTAATCCTGATAGTCTTGCATTTGTAGTTAAGTCAGATGTATCCACAATCAACAAAAGTAAGATATTTAAAAAAAAATGAGGTAACAAAAAATGTTAATTTAAAGAAAAAAGTACACGGAACCTGAACATTAAAATTTTAAACACGAAAGTAAAATGTAATTCAACCATAATATTCTATAGTGTATAAAAAAGAGCATATTTACTGTCGTGTTGAAGCTGACGAAGATAGGATGTATATCCTATCCTGTTTTCTTTTAATTTCTTCATACCAACTTCTGCTTACTTTGCGGAGGCGTATGCTTTCTTCCTTACAACTGAAATTAATTTTTGATGAAGTGTTATGGATTATCTCCTCTAATATACAGCAACCAGATTAAAGAGACGTGGGTGTTCAGAAATTTTAAAAAGTACGGTATATCAGAGTTTTTTTGAGGAATACAATTTTATGAATACGATAAACTTACACAATTTGTCATCAAAAGTAATGATGTACTGATAAAATAAATAATCTGTATTGTGGCATAGAACACACACACACACACACACACACACACACACACACACACACACACACACACACACACACACACACACCACACACACACACACACACACACACACACACACACACACACACACACACACACACACACACACACACACACACACACACACACACACACACACACACACACACACACACACACGCACGCACGCACGCACGCACGCACGCACGCACGCACGCATGTAGTTTTATGTCAGCAATTGTTAACTTTCCCTAAAAAGTACTGTACTGAAAATTACCTATAAAATGAAGTACCGAAAGTAAAGTAGGTAATTATCCACCTACTGATACCTAAATATCAAATGAATCACATGTGGGATAGTTTTAAACCTTGCGTTTACAATGCTTGTATGGGTAGATGTTAAGTACATTTTTGATTGCCAAGTTACGTCGGATAGATTCGGATAAAGAGTTCGCTCCTCAGATTAGCGGAAACAGACAGAGCTCCAATCATAACGTTAACAAAAAATTCTTACGATACCATATAAATGAATCTAGGAAAAACTGTTTTAGCAGCACTCAAATTCATACTTAGCCTGAATGGTTGAAGGGGGTTACTGAAACGAAGACGAAACGAATATCTAGAGATAATGACATGACATCATCTTCGGAATTCTTTGTTTCTAGAACGGGGAATACTAAAACAACTCTACATTAAAACCTGTAACCTTAAAACTTCAGAATACTTAATTGTATAAACTATCCTGTGACAAAAATATTTTTTATAGTATAAATTTGCTGAACACTAATAAAATATTAATTTTCACGAGTAAAAACCATTTGTTTTTGGGCATAAAAAGATCACAGAAGCGCTGGCCGACTGTAAGCGTTTGAGTATAAAGGAATCTTAAATAATAGAAATAGAAATCACTGGGCGATCGACCGGAATAAATATAAATAAAATTGCATATCTATTATGATACGATGCATCTGGTGTAAATACAAGCCATATATAGTCTGACAGTGGCAAATTTTACACACATTACTCAGCATCTATTTTCAATCTTACATTATGATTGCGAGAGGCAAATTTAGTAACAGATGAGGGGTAAACAATGAACGTAATGATCACGCGCAAATGTGTTAATCAACAATTAATTAGAGCTAATCTGCCCGATTAGGATAGTGCTGCTTTGTGCTGGTTGCCTCTGTGTCGTTCTATTTTCATCAGAACAGTCAACTCTGATTACAATAAATTCGTGCGCACAGTATAACTTGGTTCACTATGTCGTAAATTTATTATAACAGAAATGTATATTTAAATTTAATTTGTGATAGATAAAGTAAACTACATTGTTACATTTTAATCAAAATTATATTTATTAAAACGTCATCTAATAGATCTACAGTGTAACTGAAAATTAAAATAAGAAACACAAAATATGTACGTTTGTACGTTTACAGTACCCAAAGTAATAAAATAGTGTGTTGTGTGGTAACTGCTTACTACATATAGTTCTGAAGAATGTTTTTCAGTAACCTTTTCAAGAGTACGTGCATTGTACACACTTGACTGCACATTCCTCACACACTTTAAAAACCTTATAAGAGTCTCAACGCCTTCCGAATTCACAACGGAATATCTCGACTATTTCTCGGTCCATACTCAGTGGTTCTGAACCTTTTTGGGCCTGTGCCCCACTTTGCGTCCTCGAATTAGGCCACGCCCCCCTAGACCTAATGAATTGAAGTAAAAACTTTCTACTGTGCTATTAGGGTTAATAAATCTAACTCAAAGAATGTTTTATAATGCTTTTATTATTACTGATATAAAAAAATACTAATAATGGTTTTGTTGAGAGAACATTTTAATGAATTAAAAGTACTTAATAGAACTACATTACAAAGGATTCTGGCCTTACTGCAGTTAAAATGTCAGGCTATATTATTTGGTTTTATTTCCCTAATGAGAGGGCTGGCACTGTTTTCCTTTCACAAGTTTTTGAATGTTTGGTTCCAACTGTGATAGTGCACACCTCAGATCACTTTCAACATCCAGCCGTGCTCGGTATTTTGATTTGATGTAAGCCAGCGTAGAAAACCCAGATTCACATAGATACGTTGATGAAAACTGCACCAACAACCTTGCAGCTTCCGTAGCAACTTGTGGGTACACAGGAAAATAGCTTAACCAAAAATCTTCAACAGTCATGTTTGGAAACTCCGCTTTTGCTTGAGAATCACATTTTAGGTCGGTTGCCTGCTCCTGAAGGAAATCAGGAAGCATGTCCACTTCGATTTTGAACGGATCTTGTGTCAACTGAAATTGCCACCTATCTGAAGAAAGATCTGGAAAGTAGCGTCCAATTTCAGTTTTCAAGGATGCCAAATGTTCTGAAATCAAGTTTTTCAATTCACTTTACAAATTTAATGGAAGATTTTGTGTGTCATCAAGAAGGTCGTTAAGACGTGGGAAGGACGAAAAGTTGGGTTCTGAACTCTGAAGGCGACGTTGCCACAAAGATATTTTGTACAGGAAACCTTTCATTGCATCATAAGTCTTCAAAATGTTTTTCGATCCTTGCAGTTTCAAATTCAAAAGGTTGATCGATTCAAAGAAGTCAGATAAATACGCCAAGTGGTGGATACATTTCTCATCTGTAAATTGCATGTACAGATCTTCTTCATTTGAACTCATCAAAAAGATTTCAACTTCTGACTTCAGATTGAATAGCCTAGCGAGCACATTACCTTTTGAGAGCCAACGAACTTCAGTGTGGTAAAGAAGAGTTTGTTGCTCACTATTCAATTCGTAACATAAAGTCTCAAAAAGTCTAGTATTCAGAGCACTAGATTTGACAAAGTTTACTACTTTGATTACCAACTTCAAAACAGTATTAAGTGTTTCAGGCAGAGTCTTACAAACCAAAGCTTGTCTGTATATGATACAATGAGAACCAATGATGTTAGGGTTTTGTTTTTTTGCAAGCACAACACATCCAGAACGGCATCCTGTCATGGCTTGTGCTCCATCAGTGCATATTCCAACAACATTCCCCCAAGGAAGATTATTAGCTGTCAAAAAGTTACACAGAGCATAAAAAACATATCCTCAGATATTGTGGTTGTCTGAAGAGTTTGGGAATATAATATTTCCTCTACGAAGCGTTTTCTGTCAATATATCTACAGTTAAACAACAACTGAGAGTTCTTTGAAATGTCAGTTGTCTCATCACATTGCAGAGAAAAGAACGGAGATTTCTTTAACTTTTATATTACTTGTTTTTTTTTTAAATATGTGCCATTTATCAATTCTACGTTTTACTGTGTCATTTGAGAGTGGTATTTTTGCAATTTTATTGCAACTTTCCTCTCCAAGTAAATTACTGCATGGAGTTAGTAAACATGGTTTTATAAGTGACTCACCAATGGTATGTGGTTTCTTGTCTTTTGCTATAAGCAAAGCGAGCTTGTAAGAAAATTCAACGGCCTTTTCATTCTCCACTTGAAAAATTCCAGTTGAATCGAGTTTCATTCGTTTAAGCGAGTTTCTCTTTCCATCAAAAAACTCCATTGGTTTGTCTTTCAAGCCGGGATGAATGGTAGTCAAATGGCGTTCTAAACGCCCTGGTCGCATTGCGTCATTACTCAGAACATTGTGACAAATAACACACTGAGGTAAATGACAATCGTTCTTCTCAATGTACGTAAAGCCGAAATAGTCACTGTACAGTCTTTTCTTTGGTAATGATTTAGCCATATTTAGCACTACTACGCACGATAATTACTCGCACAAACGACTGGAACACAATAACAATCATCAATCGTCTGTTTTGTGCAGTGTAGCCACCAACCGGTAGTAAAATTACCCTAGCCACGGTAGTGTTTTCCCTAAAAACAGTTTGTCTGCTTCCAACAGAGATGCAGAGGGATCTAGCGGTACCGGGCGAACTATTTGGGTATAGGCCAGTGTAAATAAGACGTGTGCCTGAATGCAGTTAGATCTAGCGGTGACGGAGAGAACTATTTGCAGAAGTTCCTTTTCTAAGTCCGCGCAAGAGTGGTTTGTGTTTGTTACAACTTTTTATTGTTTGGCTAATTTATGTATATTTTCATTGCTTACCACGCCTCCCCTGAAATTCTCTACGACCCCCATGGGGGCGCCGCCCCCAGGTTGAGAACCCATGCTTTAACTCGCAATAAGTGCAAACGTTGTTGCGGACTCTTGGCTTTATTTTCGTTTCTTTACTAGAATCCGTTACGCAAGTAGTCATTGTCCTCTATTGTCCATTGACACTTGCAGAAAGTTTGGGTCTTTAAGCTCACTAAATCGAAGTTGGGGTTTCTATAAATATTCTTTTGTGTGCATATACTGTATAATGTGTGTGGGTCGGGATTTAATTTCAATATAACCGAATGCCCACTACAACCGACTTCACTAAATCCAGAGTTGTGTGCACTCCAGAAAGATAAAACCGTTTAGAGGGCACTTTTAGTTCAGTAGCTGTCCGACAGTTTTGAACAAGTGACACTTCTGATTCGGCAGAATGTATATTCTATGAAACAGAACGTAACACATACTTTTGGTTCTCAAGTACTATCAAAAACACTGTCATGCCGCTTCCGCTATGCTGTCATCCGGGTTCAGTGGTATACTCTGAGTCCCCTTCGTATAACCGTAAGCATAGGCTGAGGTACCAGACCTAAAACTGCTGCCTTCCCACGCGTATCGTCTACGCCAGCAATGTGGTGTCTGTACTTCTGTCTGTAAACCCTCGGAAAGAAGTGGGGGCTCGCAGCAGTGCGACCAGAACTTATAAAAACATTTATACGCCTTCCCTGATTTCCACACCTGTTCCTGAACGAGTAGCCGAAACTTAACTCCCTTGTGCTGCACGGTGCAGCACCCCGGTGCTCCCTACACGGAGTGGAGCACCCCCCGTCAAGGTGCTCCCTGCCACAGCACGATGACAAGACATCCAAACACCAACACCATCAGCTAGTTGTTCAATACTTACTCCTAAGTTAATTATATAATTAATTTGTATAATGCAGAAGTAAGTTAGTTTTGCAAAACACAAATTGTTGTTTTGAATTGAATTTAGTATTAAGTATTGAATTGAGTTGATTCACTATTAAATTTAGTAATAAATGTAATATAATGTATTTTTTGTAATAATACATAAAAGAAAAATAATTTATTAATTAACTATGATACATGTTTAACAATTATCAATATAAATTTGTAGTGTTCGGATTAATTTTAAATGTACTTTAATTTTAAATCTTCGTGATTTTTATTTTTAAGAGCAATACGCTTTTTTTCCATTTAACACACGTTTATTATTTAATATATGTTATTTATTCTTTAGAAGCCCTTTCGAGTTGAACATAAAGACAGTTATTCTGATTTAAAAGAAAGTGATAATGTTCCACAAGTCAGCTTTGTGGGGGGGGGGTGAGAGGGGAGTTTATTGTATACGAGCGATATTCATCGAAGCGTTTTCCGAAATCGCAAATTGCCACTGGCAAAATGTAAGCACTGTTGTACTAAAAGATGGTAATAAAACTAATTAACATAAAACCTGTGCACGTTAATTTCGTGTACAAGTGATACCATTCGATAGCAATAATGCATAGTATCTGGGTATGGCGCTGATGCAAACCTGTGCTGGAAATTAAAATTCTCGACCGAACTTGTACGATACTAAACGGTTTGAGTTAGTGTTTAGTGTAATGTCAAGTACCAGTTATCACAAGACAGTTATTAAGCGACGTAGATCACTCACACGCAAATTAGTGACTATTGTATATCAGCCGAATTGATTGACGGGCATAGTTCAGTCTCAAAAATGTCAAAGTAAAAAGAAATGAAAAACACCAAGAGTTTCATCAATTCAATTAGCCACTCATTCTCAGTGACTTGTCGCAGAATGAACGAAATGTTTCGGGTAAAAAAGTAGATTATGTTAAAGTTTATTACCGAGTATAGGTTTCAGCCGCTCGTTGATCCCAGCTGTGAGACTGATGAGATTCTTAGAACTTGTCTGATATGGCATTGAAATTGTCTGACAAGAAACGTCAGTAGACGCCAATTAAAATTGGGAGGAGAAGCGTCTGATAAGAAAACGATGGACCACACCCATCGTGGTAAAAAGTTCGATTGCAACGCTTATTGAGTCATCGAACTTCTGATTTTAAATCCGACAAGAATTTTACTTTGTTCTATCACTTTTTTTATTACTCTGTCTGCACGAAATTGGATTAAATGTTTCTTATTTGACGTTTGTTTTGTGCTATTAAATAAAAATTTATTCATTCAATCGGGAATTATATGCTACGTCACAACACTTTTGTAAGCCAGCTTGCATGCAAAAATGTTACAGACGTTGTTTAAAAATAACTAATAAATTACAATTCTTTCAAGATTTTTCGTACATATTAAATATTTCCACATCGGTCCTTAATGTAGCTGAAGTATTACAGTCCGAGAGAATTATTAATATGAAAATAAAATGAGAAAACGTTGTAACTGGGGTGCATTGATTGGCGTAGGGCAAGTACGTTTCTCCATAAAGTATCCTATATTAACCAACGCACATTTGCTTGTGCAAGAAGACACGCGTTCACTTGTGTTCCTCACATAGTTGTCCATACAGAAAAACACACACACTCACACAAAGGTAGGCGGTGTTATATATTTTAACTAAAAATACAAATTCATAAACATGAGCAACATTATAAATGAATTTATATTTTAAATAACATGACGTGCTGTGTCGTGAGGGGCTCCGTATCGTTACTGTAGAGCATCGCTAAACTATACAGTTTTTTGAAAAAATAATTATTTTTATAATACTACACAAAAAATTGGAAGAAACTTCCACTTTACGATTTAAAAACACGTGGACTCAAAAAATTCAATATTTTAAATTAATTTACTGTATTTCTTCTCTCTTTTGATAAAATAAATTATCAGAAATATTTTTCCAACGCATACGTTACCAAGGACGTCATTTTGCATACGTTACACAAATTGCTTGCTGTCCTCGTGTATGGCGGGTGGTTTGCATTATATGCGGTTGTCAGCCGCTTAAAATTCTGAAAGCCGCTAATAATAGTAATAACAATAATAGTGGCGATGGAATCCGGGAAGAAGCTTTCAGAAACTGGAACACAACGTAGAAGGGCGCACTCAGACAGATATTGTGACTGATAGTATAGACCTAGACGTCCTGACAGCCGTCATTTAAACAACAGGTCCATACTATCACTCACAAGTAGTGAAAACAAATCTTCCGCATTTCTTAAAATACGTTTTTTTACTCCACATTTAGTGTGATAGGCAAATCTACCGGAAGACATTTTTGTAAAGCGTACGTCGACTTCTAGTTAAAAAAAGAATGGTATAATATGAACGAGAAAACTCTCTTTAATTATGTCATTAAAATTAAACAGAATAAGTTAACGGTATTTTCATATTTTATAACTCAACTAACTGACACTTATAATCTTTGTTACGTTGAAAATTCGTCG
Source organism: Magicicada septendecula (assembly GCA_034769895.1). Lineage (NCBI taxonomy): Eukaryota > Metazoa > Arthropoda > Insecta > Hemiptera > Cicadidae > Magicicada > Magicicada septendecula. The sequence goes on along the minus strand of CM068371.1, from coordinate 246,091,373 downwards.
TGAACTTTATTTTTCCCGAATCACAATAAAAAGAAACGAGAGACTTTTAGGCAACGAAGAAACATGACACTGTCGTTGCAATCATAATAAAAATTACATTCGCGACACATTAACAGTCGTAATCATTAGCATAATCATAACGAAAGATGAGTTGAGTCAGAGCCACAGTTAGACTTGTATTTGAAATCAAATCCATAGTAGAATTAGAAGTCGAAATCAAATCGCCAACGCCCTCGTCGTAGTCGTTGTCATGGCTATCACCACCACCATCACCACTGAGTCTAGGAAACTCAAAAAATGTGATCACTATTCCCCAACGAATGTGTGGTCTTCTTCTTAATCCTACTACTACTATTATTATTATTATTACTGACTACAGGAAATGCCTTAGACTCAGGCGGGCTGCTCAGCTAGCAAGGAACCAGGCGAAAGGTAACGCTAAACACGAAGAATACAAAGCTGTGGAAAAGCAGCTTCGTCGCATCGCAGGAAGGCACGCTGCTGAAGTAAGTTGGGGGAAGACATCAGTAATGATTCTTCGGGACTGTCCAGACAAAATGAGTTTCAAAGAACTGGTCTACAAAACTGTTCAGAAGAAAGGATATTCTGGACCGACCTCATCCTATTGGTCTTGTACATGTTGGGCACGTCGAGAAATCTCTTGAGAAGATGCTAAGATCGAGGCTGTTATCGGCGATCCAGGCTGCTGGACGTCTCTCATCGAGGCAGTACGGCTTCTAAAAGGGTGGCCCACAAGAGATGCGATTCAGGAGGTCACAGAGGAGGTCTGCGGAGCTGAAGAGCAGAATCGTTTTCATCGGTGTTATTAGTAGTAAAAGTGAGGAGTGCGTTTAACTCTGAGAGGTGGACAGACATGCTTCGCTGTATGGTAAACTCCGACATTGCCACGTTAGCAATCGCGGCGAAGTTCAACCTGAGAATGATCGATGATCTTAAGACTGACACTTTTACTAACAGACCGGTGAGGGACAGCGCACAGTAGTGGTAAAAGCTGGAGCCGCCCAGGGTTCAATAGAAGGACTTGGTCTGCAACGCTGCCTATGCTGTCTGCTAAAATTTGACTTGTCTAATGAGATGCTACTACTCGGATGCGATGACGATGTCGTATCCTTGTTGCTACACGTGACGTCGAACAGGTGCGGATGATTGGCAATCAGTTGATGCGTCAGTAAACAGCTGAACGGTGGAGCATAAACTGTAGTTGCCATTGAGTAAGACGGATTAATTGTAGTAATTGTAGTATTAACGAAGAAGATCTCTATTATTCCCCATCCAAGTAAACCACAAACTGGTAGCAAAGTATTCTGGTATCACGATCCCAAATAAGCTGAGCTTCTGGAAGCAAATTAAGCTGTTAAGGCCGCGAAGGTGGTTATAGTCATGAGCAGACTCATAAGCAATGTTAGCGAGCTCAGATCCCGTAAACATCGGCTCCTGATGACGGCGGCCCAATCGGTTCTCCTCTAAGGTGCAGAAGTGTGGGCAGATACTGTGAGCAAGGAGAATCACCGGAAGGGGGTGGGTCATCTACAGAGGCGATCTGTACTTACGAGTCGTTTCTGCATATCGCACTCTTTCCGAGCCGGCTGTACTGGTAATTGCCGGGGTAATACCTACAATTTTCCCCTCCAGGGAGCGCCACGCAACCTATCTGAGGAGAGCCGAGGTCGGGAAGGAAACAGCCAGTAAGGAGGAGATAATCCGCTCGATTCCCGATTGGCAAACGTATTGGCAACGTGAACCGAAAGAACAGTGGACCGTGAGACTCATCATAGTTGTTCGATTGTGGACTGAGTAGCGGCGTGGTGAGGTCGACTGCTACACGATCCAATTTTTAAGTGGCCATGGACATTTTCGATCCTAGCTTCATAAGATGGGGAAGACAATATAACCTGACCGTCTTTACTTCCTGGATGTTTAGGATGACGTTGAACACACTTTCTTTGAATATGATCGCTCAGTGCAGCACAGAAGACAAGTTGTAATAAAGTTGGGCGAAGACACTCCAGGCAGTATCCCCAGACTGTGTTCCACAGGGAAGACCAGTAAAGCCGGCCTTACATTGATTTTCATGTATTCTTCTAAGGAAAAGGGTGACCTTGACCATGGAGAGATATTGGAAGTAGTACAAGCCTAGACTTAAGCCCTATGTGTTCCCAAGTTAGTATCAGGAGGGTTTTAGTCGGTTGTACGGCAACGGACGTCCAACACTATGGGCTGTTTGCCTCTGTGAGTAAATTGCATTTCATCTTCATACCCCACAAAAATTTATTATTATTATTATTCTGTCATGGATACTTCCAATCCTGCCTCCGTAGAATGGATAAAGCCTTGTCTGTAGACTGCTCAGGTATAGAAAGTAACGCGAAGCACACCTTCTTCAACTGTTTGCATAAGAAGATTGGACATTCCGGACATTGGACGGTTAACTTCAGATAACATCTTTGGAGCCATCCTTAGAGAGAGGACATCACTAATCATGTGGTACATTACGTAGAGGGAATCCTCCTGGTGAAGAAGAGAGACTTAGAGCATCTATAGAGTAGATAAGTGCATTGAATTGGGAGCAGAAAAATGGCCTAATCTGAAGTAGTGTGGTAAACGGTCCCAGGATAGTACTCGTCCGACCTAGGAGGGGTTTTAGTGGGCAGTCCACTTGAGATGGGAGTCCCACACTTCGTACATAAATGAATTTCCTTAAAAAATATTATTATTATTATTATTACTTTAGTGTCCTATGAGAGCCTGCTGAGGTTGGAGATGCCGGAAGGGTCGTGTTTGATGGGGTATAGCACGACGTGGTTACGCTCGTCAGTGCTCGTACTATCGATCAGGCACAGTCAAGCTCAACAGGGTGATGCGATTAGTTAACAACGAATCACACAGGCTGACGTTACCTCTCAGCAAGACGGAAGTCGTGGTCTTGATTAAGAAGAGGATTCCTACTGTAATCTGAGAACAAGTCGGAGAAGAAGTGGTCGAGCCAAAGCCAATGGTGAAGTACCTGATGATAGACTCCAAGATGAGCTTTTTTTTAGCAGATTAGACGAACGGTGGACGAGGAGGCTTAGGGAGTGATGTCACTCGGCTGCTCGAAGTCAATCAGAAGAAGACTTTTTACGGCACCTGTAGTCCAGTCAGTCCTACTGTATGGAGCGGAAGTGTGAGCAGACTCCCTGAATCGAAAGACCTACAGGAAGAAAGTAGGCCAGGTCCAGCGGTGAAGTACTCTTCGGGTGGCATCGGCGTACCGCACGGTTTCCGAGCCGACTGTCTCGGCCGTTGCCGGAGTAACGCTGATCGACCTTCTCGCCAAGGAGCGCAAGATCGTCTACCAGAGAAAGAGTGAAGTAGGTGTTGAAGCTACACACCGAAAGACAAAATGCCAGATAATAGAGAGTTGGCAGAGAGATTGGGAGAAAGAAGAGCGAGGTCGCTTGACTACCGAGTCAGGCACAAGATTGGCTGGCTATACTGCCTGGGAGCCGCGGACTGTGTCTGCTATACCTTATTCGTCTGCGACAGATGGGAGCAACACAGGAGATCGTTACAAGAGGATATTAGGTAGAAAATCTCCCCGGGCGATTCTTCTTCGACAGAACAGATTCTTCAGGCGACCTGGATCACATTAATATAGAAGAAGAATAACAAGCCAGAGACTGAAGAACAATAGGACTAGACCTATTTAAATTAATGTGGGAAATTAATTCCAGGTTTCCAAGAGGAAAGGGAGGTGGTTTTTTGGTGGGCCGGGTATAACATCCAAACCCGTAGACCCGGGAAGTGTGAACCGTTTCGGACATTTGTTCAGCAAATTTTTCCACTTATCATCGTAAAATTATTATTATTATTATTACTTTATTGCCAGCAATATTAAAAGACTCCCACGCCCAGCAAAACACTATCGGGATTGGGATGCAAGACAGTGACTGAAGAAGAAATATTACCGCAGATGTAACTGAAAGTCAGGATCTCGAAGCACAACAGAACGCCACAATATTCCAGAAAATAGAAAAATAATTAATATCTCTTTTATGATGTTTGAATGTAGTTGAAACTCGTAATCGCCCAATGCTTTTTGGCGGTACGTAGTCGCACGGTAGCTGTATAGTGTGTAGTATGGCGCTGTGACGGCCTTTCAGTGATGGATCGCCTAGGCTTGAGCTGGCTGGGCGCATGCGTGGCATTCCATCGAAGGTTATCACCGATCCGTTTAAATAATATATTTTGTGCGATGAGTTTGTTTCACTTAGTAATGACGTACGTTGGGGATGAGTTGTTTTACATGGAATGTCTTTGAAGCGTTAGTCATTCTAAAATTATAGCCTACAGTGATTTAGTCAGATAAACAAACAAACACAAGCGTCTGCGGTATGTCTGTTACAAATGCACTGTCTCCTACCATTATATACTGTACTACAATAATCTTCAGCGCCCGCGTTTATCTGTAGACAAATTACTTTACATTCCCAACTGCCGAAAAATGTTGTCAGTAGACTTATTAATCTGTATATGAGTAATGCTCAGACGCGCGACTACCACACACACACACACACACACACACACACACACACACACACACACACATTCTTTTTTTACAGACGTATAGTTACAGATCAAGCGTCCGACTGTTTATCAGTCTAAACTGTAAGACACAAACTTATTAGCGCAATAATAATAGTGAACATATTTTGAAGTATAGATAGAACTTAATAACTACTCCTGAACATTTATTTGTTAATATAAATGTAAAATGTATTGTTATAAACGTTTCATAGTTACAGAAAAATGTTATGCATATACAATATGCATGATATTGCAAGAAAAAATAATGTTTTCATCATAAATAATTACTCATGTGCGGGCGAAATAAATTAATCTTCATTAATAATAAATCGCTAATAAACAAATATCATCAACTAAATGTTCATGACCATGTGGGAAAACATTGTCTAACGATATAATATTATTTAGTAACAAAATAAATTCAGATCAATGCAACAAATCATGATTTTTAAAATGTCGAACATTGGAAACATTCATGATAATAAAACTAATGATAAATTGTTTCCAACACAATAAATATAAATCATCAACTAAGGGTAAATTTCAGCCGACACGTAATTACTTCAACAGACACAACGTGACTTGCATTTGTAAACGGGCATTACAAATTAACATCCGAAACTCGACTGGCAAATAAGTGTACTAAAAACTCAACGTGTCATGAAGATGTGACCACATTTATCCTTGTCTGCAAACACGGTAAAACTCACCATCTATAATTTAAAAGTAATGCTGTTCAAATAATGTAACTTTTTTACATTTCATTATAAAGTCAGAAAAATGAAACCACCTATACCAAATTAAGCATGCATGTTTCCAATAGTATCCAAGTCACTTGTATGCAAAGACGAACTAATCTTTTTCACTAGTAATTTTATACAAACCACTATTTTGTCTTTGGTACTGACGAGCGCTTTCGGCAGTCAAGCCATCTTCAGGTCATTTACCAACCTGAAGTGAATAGGTTGGTAAATGACCTGAAGATGGCTTGACTGCCGAAAGCGCTCGTCAATAGCAAAGACAACATAATGGTTTGTATAAAATTACTAGTAGAAATATTTGAGACCACTAACACTCTAATACAACAATAATCTTTTTCAATCAGCTTGTGATTTCCTTCTATAATAATGATGAGTTTCGAAGCATATTTTTCAACAGATGTTAAAACGTCCCTCGTAGGAGCTCTGTAGGTAGGAGGAGGTATACGCGTAAATTCAGTGCAAATGCTATTGGACAGCTGACGACCTCCTGCGAGGGATATTTTAAGATCGGGTGATGAAGCATATGCTTCGAAACGCGTCACCAAAAAAAAAAGTCACAAGGCGGACTGAAAAAGGTTTGTTTAACTATAGCAAAGTATACAGAACTTAATTATAGTAAAGATGCAACTTCTTAAACAGATTTACGCCTAATTGTTTTTAACTACATACAGTAAGTATCCGTATGTTCGTGCAACATTCCCAAGTCTGGATGTAAAAGGAGGGCTCTTCGTGCGGTCTGCAACCTGCTGGGGTGAAACGTCATATGCTCGACGGACCAAAGAAAAGAGAAGAAGAGAAACTGGCACGCATGTGTGAAAAGGACCGACTAGTCAAAGTAGTTATGAAGCACCCATCGGAAACCGAAGTAAAGGTACAAGAAAAGAAGACACACTGCAACCACACTCGTCTTTACTTTAGTGTGTTTCATATATCACCGTTAGCTTTTCATGTTGTGCAATCATTTTTCGATGCCTTATAATATATCCATGTCTTATTTGCATCCGTAAAATGTGTATGAAACTTCATTTTTTTAAGAAGTTTCATAAAAATATGAGGATATCAAATTGTTAAAGTGAGTTTAATAAAAAAAAGACATTTTTGATTAGCAATCTACATTCCAAATTTTGTATGTAGAATTACGGTATATTAAGACCTAATTAATTAAATTGCATTGTAGAAAAATCTAACTTCATCTGATTCAATAAAAAGTGTTTTTAATTTGGAGGATAATTTTTAGAAAGTATTTGTAAGGTTTATGACAATTATAATTGTTTACAAAAGTTATTTATAAAAATTAATTCTGATATCATCAGACTATATTGGTTTTATCGTCACTGCCAAATATATCAGGCACTTCTCGATCGATTTCAGTAGAATCAGTACGTAAGCCTACTGCCGTCAGACGGCATAGGCCCACAGTATTTAAATTTATTTGCGTTTTATTGCCGTTTCCACTTTAAGGTCATCATTTCGTAAGACGTTAATGGGTGACAGTTAAAATGAACTACCAGTGGTAAAAGCGATACTCTGCGTTAAAGGCGACAATAAGCACATTCTTCAACACTTAGTATATAGTTCAATCTTGTCCGGTTATAGGCATACATCGTAGACTGTTCACTGCTGAGGAGACATAAATTACAATAGTTGTGTGCCTGACATATGAATAGCGATAACAAAGGGAGAAGTTATTTTCAGACAATTATTGGTTTTCCAACAGCTGCGCTCGACCTACGATATTATTTATTCCCATACACAGCAGTGGCAGCCGGTGTATCCTGAAGAAGGGGAGGCTACGAGACAGTCAGTCAGTCAATTATAGCACCCCCCCCCGGACACACGTTATTTCACTCTTAAGTATGATAGAGCTATCTGAGTTTTACGGAGTTTGTAAGCTGTGATGAATTTACTTGTAAGCCTTCAGCAGACCATATAGTCTTGTTTGTGTTTAACAGCAAGCAGAGCCAGCATAATATCTTCGAATTTACCCCATTACTGCATAGCCATTTATGTTGGTTGTACAATGACCACTGGAAAGTTCTAGATTTGTTTTTGTGCCTTTTAAGAAATAAAAATTTTGGGTAAGTCGACCAGTTTTCAGTAATTCATTCCTCTCAGTCACTCAACAGGGAAAATTGTTTATTCAGTAGTGTTGTAATAATGCATTTGTTCGATACTGCAATATCGCTTTCATTTTCTTTTGCTAAATCCATTCTACCTCGTAGTAGAGATCACAAACACACGCCAAGAAGCGATAAATAATAAACATACACACACAAGGAGCAAGAGAACGTAAAGACTGCGTAAAACTAACACAAACCACATTAATCCGTGCCGAGAGGCTAATTCACTCGTTGCCTCCAAGTACGGTTACAGATACACTAGCGTCCCCCCCACCTGTCTGGCCGCAACTGGATGATCGAAGCTGCTCTCCCCCACCACGCGGCCGCTTGTAAGCAAGGTAGGGTGAAATATGTGTACTAGCCGTTTGGTTTACCCCCACTTAGCCTACCATAGTACTCGGCCATGCTTCTCCCACCTTACACAATGCTCGATCATCGAATCGTGGCCAGACAGTACGAGTACTACGGCGGCTACTCAGATCCCTGCATCTACTGCTAGTCTGCGCTATTGATAACGCGCGATTGAAAAGTTTTTTGTAATTAATCAGATAATTTAATGCCAAATTGTGATTACAGATTGAATACGGGTTCAGTTACAATAAAAAATAGAGCTTATTACTAGTTGTTTGTTTTTAACATTTTTCTAATTTTCACTGGAGAGGCTTAGCTTGCCTTGCCTCCCCTGATCAGTCGCCGCTGATACACAGCAATTACTGTAGCATTGTAAATTTCTGTACGTATTATACCGCGCGCTGAATGATAAAATAATCGATACGCTTAGTTTTAATTTCCTTAACTTCTTTTCCTTGTTTGCTTCTTGATAGGATGTTACTTGCTGATGTTATCATTATATTCTTACTCTAGGCTTTTCTGTAGTTCCAGTGCTTACTGTTTGACTTGTTAATGTATACTAACTAAGCTCTTCTGCTTCAGTTAGATGGTGTAGTTCTAACTTGTACTAACTGGAATAACTGATCAAGTAATGTATGGTTCGAAATGTGATCATACCAGACGCGTTTACAGCGTAGTATACACTTTATAATTGTGTCAACTGACCCGTTCGTGGTTTCTTCCTCTTTCTTGGCTACTCTGCACTGATGATTCTCATACCTCTACAAGGTGCGTTTCTATACCTATTAGTAATGACTCGAGCAATAACTGATCAAGTAATGTATGGTTCGAAATATGATCATAACAGACGCGTTTACAGCGTAGTATACACTTCATAAATGTGTCAACTGACCCGTTCGTGGTTTCTTCCTCTTTCTTGGCTACTCTGCACTGATGATTCTCATACCTCTCTCTACAAGGTGCGTTTCTATACCCATTAGTAATGACTCGAGCAAATCATTGTTTGTTCCGAGCAAACAAACAAGTAACAAAACAAACGCACTTGTACCAACTCTTGTAAACGAGTAGTGGCAACAGCAAGTAAATACAAAAATATAATACACGCCCAAGAGGTGAAGTCACCAATGAAAGTAAAATATTCATAGAAAGTTACCTTACAAAAGAGTAGTCAAATACAAAACTCGAAATAATATAATCTTAACAAAAAGATGAAAGAGAACAGTAGCGAATAGAATCAGCTTGTAAAACCCATGAATAGAGAAAGGCTACCTGTAAACTTTATTAAATTGTTAATGTTTCAGACAATGGAATAAGGAAAGATCACACGATATGATCCATACACGAAAAAGAAGAATACAGACTTGTTTAATCGCTCCGTAAAGCACAAAGGCGTATTACATTTGATGTGCTTCGCTGTAATCTCCGGTTTTAATACTAATAGTTTAGAACCTCTTTAACTTATTCTTAGTTTCTTTAAACGAATTTTGTAAATTTAAATTTGCCATCATCCACTCACGATGTCTACTTCATTCGAGTGCAAAGAGGATGCGGAATGTGGGTAAAAAGAAAAATAACTAACTTTATATGTGCTAAACATGATCATGCAGGCAATTAGTGTTAATATCAACTAGGAATAAATAAAGCGCTGATCCACAAGTTTGTGTAACATCATATTTTAATAATGATAATATAATACTGATTCATGTAGCAATTACGATGCCCACGACTTAAATGTCAATTGCTGAAAAATACAACTTATTACTTTTACTTATGCAAATATGTAATTGTATTCTGTTATTTTTTCTTTGTTATTTTCTTTTTTTTTAAACCAGTGATTGTCTATTATAAGAGAAACAAAAGAATAAGAGTTATACACTAATGGAGACGATGGTTTTTAACTTCTAAATATGTTAAAAAGGTGAAGATAAAAGTCAGTACAAGCAGACATAATAGAAAAAAATAGAGGCAGTGAGTTTAAATTGGTTCGGACGCCTAAAGTTAATGTTAATAAGAAAAAGTATAGCCATGGGTACCACCAAGTAGAAGAATAAAAGGATGGCGTAAACACTACTGTATAGAGGACGTTAATGTAGCGATACGTGTAAGTGGACTTATGGAAGAATATTGAAACCACTGACGTCGATGAAAAGCAGGATGCGAAGGACTTGGTAGACTACAAGTCTTAGTAGTCTCTATCTCACGGGCGGACACCGTGCCACTGTAGACACTGAAGATGGCCTCCGATAGTGGGGCCGAAACGTCGGCCTAACAGCCCGGCGGATAATAATAATTTCAACAGAATCGTACCAATGTAAGGAACACACGGTCAATAATCTGATCTCTTCTTCTTAACATAATGCTTTGCATACTTCACTGATACCGTTTACAGTAAACATTATTTGATGTTACCTGATTTTAACAACTCGTCGTGGCTCTATTTGAACACGGGTTTTCCCTTTAATAAGTCATATCGTTCAGACGAGTGATATGGAAAAATATGTTTTCGTAGCTTAATTGTTTAAACCCATCTTTGCTTGATCCGTCGTGTTTTGTTTCACCTTGCTCACTTTTGTGAAGGTTTTGAGTACTCTCAAATTTACGTATTGTGGAATGCCTACAGCGGAAACGCCACGGTGCATCTTGACGGCATTATCACCATTTGCTTCCAACTCGCTCTCTTAATTTGACTGCATAACGTACACCCCTTGGACAACATTCATTGGTCAGGAGTTATAGTCAGACTTATTTGAGTTAAATCAATAAAAGCAACTTTCAAATTGATGAGAATAGACATCGTATGTCTATGTGACATCGTAGGCAATAATATCTGTAATGTACCGTCCGACGGTGTGAAGACAAACATAGCAAATATTGAGCAGATTAATTCCAGCCGTAACGTGTATTAAATACTTCATAATTTTAACAATTTGTCAGGTTCGGTTATCTCGCCCATTGTTGAAATTATAAACATTAGGTGTTCAAGACAAGGCAACAACCTAGTTTGTAAGAGGCGTATTTCGTAAGATTTGGAAGTTATATTCAGCCAAAGTACAAGCTTGTCGATTCGATTAGCTGAGGGATATTAAATATCATGAACCGGTCAATATTGCATATGAATCGTTGATTTGAGGTGAAAGTGATATTTCGGCAGGATATTTCTGATAATCGCTCTGTGAAACAAACACGCTTTTTGTGAATCGACATACACTAGACGAACACTTGTTTCAATGAAAACGTGTTGGCTAATAAAATAAAGGATTTTGATAGAACATAACCGCATTTTAAATAATCGATTTGTCTGATAAATAATAGCTTATCAGGTAGAGAGTAAAAAATGTTTGAGTTACTTATAAATGTTTGACGATATTAACATATACTTCTTTCGTTTGAAACGTTGGCTCTTAAAATGACAACTCTTATTGTTTTGGCTCCAAAAATGCGGAGTTTTGATTTTATCGTTATCTTCATTAACCGCACCTTGTGCATTGGGGCCAAAGTAGTTAAGCCTATGTTAATCCTTAAAAGAGCATAAATACATATGTCTACCCTTTTAAGGGTCAAAACAAGTAGACAGAACCTCTAAGACTCTAAACATCTGTACCGGACACACATATGCACATTTTAAAGATATACCTTTCAGAATATTTATATAAACGGGTTGGAATTTATTGTAGAAAAACAGTACTCCTGCTGATTTTACGTCAGACGAATGTCCACCAAATGTGAGTTATGTTCTTGTAGCAAGAATATTAGAAGAAAATTAAGTGGTGTAACTGCCGTCCTGAGCTATCAGTGAAGCATTTAGACGAGAAGACATATCGTAGTATCAGTGTGTACAAATTTTAAAATTATGTAGACACAGTAGTTATATAAACATATCAGAAAATTAGTAAAAGGCTAAAACTATACTGCCACACAAAAGGAAGAAGCTATTTACGAGAAAATAGTATCATTGCGTATCTAGAATTTGTCCTTGAGGGGGGTTCGGTCGAGTCGGCTTCATTCAAAAAAGAAGTTAAGATTAATCAATATAACTATCTTTAAAGTGGCTGAAAAATGTGTGATAACATCCTGAAATTAGTTCCATTAAATTAAACAATAATAATACAATAAAAATACTCGTTACTGAAATATTGTTTACAAGATACTTATTGGAGGAATTGATTTTTCTGTATTTTATATTTCAAACGTATACGCAAATGTTGAGTAATAAACCCGTTTGTATATTTAAAAAATAATTATTACTGTATTATCGTACACAGCTGGGAAAAAATAAAACAGCCTAAAAATTAAGAGATTATCAAAATTCGTCGTCAACATTTTCCGCCCACGGAGGGGGGGGGTCCGGTTCGTCCCTCTCCGTAAATACACTTCTGAATAGTATCAAATATGTATCTGAAATAAGTGAAATCATGAATGCAGGTTGACGAAAGGAGAAGCTCTCACAATACATAACCGACAGGAAGGTCTATTAACCTATTTAACTCTAGAGTTTATTACTCTACTGGTTGCATAAAGGAACACTGCTGTACAGATATTATTTCCAGAGAACGGGTTCGAAGCAACAGAGGGATAATAATAAAATTAAAATTTTAATTCTCACGGCTATCCATATTCTTTTCTTTCTCGTTCTCCTACGCACATTATCTCCACCTTTCTCAAAACATATAATGTACAGCGACATGGAGAGGAGAGGAGAGTTGAAGGAGAACCGAGAGTCTTGTGTGTTGTGAGGTTAAAGTACAGCGGGGAATACGTGTCTATTTTGACGCAGTGAACACGAAGAAGGTTGCAAGTGCTAATAATAGCTGCAATGGAACGGCGCGGCGATGCTATTTGCTTTCTTTTCGGTTTTTTGTCTGCCTTTTATTGCTTGTTTACGGAATACATTTGCCTCGCAGTCTGTGAAATCGAAGATTACCGATGATCCGCACCAAACACACGATATCACTTAAAAACCGTAACATTTTTTTTTGTATTGAATTTATATGGCATTTTAATACCAATTAATGAATTGTAATCGATCCAGAATGGGTAATCAGTAATATTAATGAACGAGAAAAAAATGGCAGTAAAGCAACACTATTTAAAACAAGCACTACAGCAATTACATTTTATGGATTACAATTTGTCCGTAAAATGGTTCATTACGACATAGGAAAACCTGTCGTCTAATTCATTGGCTTTTAAATATTTGGTTTGTGCACTACTCCTCCTCTATACCGGACCACCTTGGCGAGGACGTTAGTATAGTTTTTAAACCTGTCGCTGTAATTTTCTCTGCGACAGAAGGCATTTGTACGTACATCTCTTTGGATTACTCGATTGGGTAGATACCATGGGACATTTGTTATGCCTCTCAGTACTTCGTTTCGAAAGCGCTGTAGTGCCCAGCGGAGGTTGCAGTTACTGGCGGTAAAAGCCGTATCCTAGTACAACGTCTACTTTTCGTTCGGTACAGGTTCCTTCCGTTGTGTTGTAATATGGAGAGTACCACACCACAACAGTAAAATTTTCAAATTTATTTTTGTTTCTTAAAACCTTAATATTTTTTGAAAAAAATTTGTAATAGAAAAAACGACATATTCGCTGATGTAATAGGTTTTTAAGTACCCACAACGTTTTGCAACATTCGTGTGTGCCTGCGCTTCTTGATATGTTTTTGCTCGGATGAGTTTAAAAAAATTTTAAAACTTCAAAGTCGGCTCCTTATCGGAGACAAATCCTCAGTACAAGCAACGCAAGCAGTGCTTGCCCAAAGAAAATGGCAAAAGTAAATAAATGATTACGTAACCAACATTATTGTTGTCACCAAAAACTGTTTCAGACGCCTTCTTCTCCCTCATCGTTTGAAAATCGGCGGTGGATTTGCCACCTACCTTCCAGTTAAAATGATATTGATGACTTGATTTGATCAAAGTCATTAATATTACTTCTCTTCCAGTTCTGTGTTCTGTTTTAACAGCTGACTGACCGCTCAGCCCCCAAGGCAATTACTTCAAAAAATGCTTCGGTGCCCTAACTATGAGTTGTCCATAATTTCATTAATCACAGCATTTACTTAGGATTTCATAACTACGCTTTCATTATCTAGCCTTATTTTTTACATTAGGATACAGTTAGAAATACTCAAACCTATAACTATCTACCCTACGAGTACGGTGATTTGCTAGTTACTAAGTAGAAGAGCCGTCGTGAGAACGAACCCAAGAGTTACTATTGGGTTGCGCGTCGTGAGACGACCCAATGGGTTCCTAGTACCGAGCCGAGCTTCCGGTAGAGGCTCCTGCCTAGGTGATCCTGTCCATACGGAATATTGATTAATTATTCAATGGCCGCTACAACGGCATGCTCGTACTAGGCCATCCTAGTACAGTATTTGCCGAGGCCGTTTCCAAGAATCACCTGGACGTGTTCGGTACTTGCTAAGGCCAGCTATAAGAAGGTTTGTCTGGGTCCTCGCAGCTCGGACGTAAAATTTACGTGCAAGTCGCCTTGCGGTGTCTTCCAAGGAGCAGACACAGAGTCCTCTTCTCAAAAGTCGAGAAGGGAACCGATAGGGGGCTTTGGCCGCTAGCCGAAGACCCCTATCGAGAACGCTTTGCAACTTTCTTTTATGAACGGTTGCGAGGTAACCCCAGACGGGAATAGCGTAGGTAATGATCGGCAACACGTACACGTTGACGATCAACCTACCCAGCTTGCAGGTCATAGCCTTGTTGACAAGTATCGGAAACAGTTGCGCGAGACGGGCGGACGCTCTCTTTCGCATCGTCTCAGCGTGGGCACGCCAGGTGAGCCGACGATCAAGGTGGACACCGAGGTATTTAACCTCTCTCGACCAGGGCAAGTACATTCTACCGAGTCTCACTCGTCCTCGTGGTTCTTTCCGGGCTTTGAGAACAGCACCGCGGAGCTCTTGGTTTCGTTGACGGCAACTTTCCAGCTTTCCATCCACGCCGCGCGCTGGAGTCGTGGGATAGCCCTGTCAGCGTTCCGATCGGCGGTATAGACCGCCGTGTCGTCGTCAAACATGGTCATCTGGACTTCATCTCTGGGTGCGTCGTTGACGTACACGGAGAACAGAAGAGGCCCTAGCACGCTACCTTGAGGTACCCCGGCTGTAATGCGTCTCTCGGAAGAGACATGGTCGTCTATTCTCACGCAGAAAGTCCTCTCCGTCAGAAAGCTAGCAATCAAGCGAAGGTAGCAATCTGGGAGCTGGATTTCCCGGAGCTTGAACAAGAGCCCGTCGTGCCAGACACTATCAAAGGCCTTTTCCACATCTAGAAAACAGGCGACAGTCTGCTCTTTCCGACAGCTGGCGCCCGTGATGTATTCTACCAGTCTCATCAGCTGATGAGTGGTGGAATGCCCCACACGGAAACCGAACTGTTCGGGGATCAGTACATCGAAGTTTCGTAGATGGTCTAGGACTCTCCGTTGTACAAGACGTTCGAGGACCTTTGACGTGGCTGACAGTAGACTAATGGGCCGGAGGTTGCCGGGACGGGAAGGGTCCTTTCCCTGCTTCGGGATCATTATGACCGTCGCCTTACGCCATTTCTGGGGAAAATAGGCCAGTCTTAGACACGCGGTTGAACAGCGCAACCAAGAAAAGTACTCCTTGCTCCGGGAGTTGAGTTAGAGCGGCGTTCGAGACGCCGTTCGGGCCAGGAGCTTTTCTCGGTACGAATTCAACGAGTCAATCTGTGACCTCTTCCCTAGTAATGGGTTCGGGCTCCGCAGTAATCGGAAGAGACAGAAAGTCTTCCACTTCGTTCTCGACTTCTTCATCGAAGTCCCAGTCCATGGGCGGGTTAGGAGCGAACTGTCGCTCGAAACACGCGGCCAAGTACTCGACCTTCGCCTTCGGGCGAGCCAGGATTTGACCGAAAGGTCCAGCAATGGTTGGGATACGAGGTCGGCGCCTCTTCCCTACCAACGCCGAAGGTATCCGGTAAGGGCTACTTTCGTCCGATCCGTCCTCTGCTTGGACCACGGCGAGTTCTCAACAGCGTCTCCGGTAGGCCTGCATTTCACGACGTAAAATGCCGGTCGCCCAGTTGTACGCTGCCTGGTCGACCGGATCACGGGTCCGCTGCCAGCGTGTCCGGAGGCGATTTCTCTCGCAAGCGAGAGCGCTCGTCTCCTCTGGGATCCGCTGCCAGAGGGGCGTGACGCCAGGCTTCATCCTGGAAGACGCGTCGATCGCAGATACGACAGCCTCGTCAAACGCGGCAACTGCCTCGTCGATTTGGCGGACGGTTTCGAGTGGTCCCGCCTCTGGCAATCGGCGACTTAACGCCGGGCCATAGCGGTCCCATTCTACCACCTTCCACACATCTCTGCGTACGACGTGCTGGGTAGCGACTTGTATCAAGATGTCCGTTAGCGCGAACGCATGGACCAGGCAGTCAATTCCTTGGATCACCCCTATGTCCTAGTCATCGGGAGCCGCGCGGAGTTGTGAGGGGTAGAACGTAGGTTGGGCAGGCCCAATTACTGTCACCCTGCGTGAATCTGCAAACCTGCTTAAGCGCTTCCCGTTTGGGGCAGTCAAGCGACTGTTCCACTCGCGATGCTTACAATTCAAATTCAGGTCGCCGGCCATGATGACCCTCCTGTGTGCATCGAACGCGATCGCAAGATCGGGGTGAAGGAGCTCTTTTTGCGGCGGTTTGTACGCCGCTACCCAGAGTACTCCGCCTAGAGTGTTTAACATCTCCACAGCGGTAACTTCCAAGTGAGTCGTTGCAGGCAAGAGGAATCGGTGATGCTCAAGACTGAGCCTCACCGCGACCGCAGTACCGCCACTAGTAGTGCCCGGCCTGTCGTTTCGATAGCACACATAGTTGGCCAGTTGTAACCGATTCGCAGGGGTCAAGTGGGTCTCATTGAGAAGTATTACATCGGGTTTGAGTCGGGCCAGTAATTCTTGGAGTTCCTGGATCTTTTTAGCCAACCCGTTGGCGTTCCAGGAAAGAATGGAGAGGTCACGTTTGAGGACCCGACTCATAGAAGTCCTACACAAGTGGCGGTTTCCACCAAGAGCATGAACCTCTCGGTTATATCGGCAGTCTCCAAGCGGGAGCGGATGGACCTGAAGGTCTGGGTAACTTTGCGGATGTCAAAATCCGCAAGGATGTCTTTGACGACCTGGTAGTCGTCAGGTACGGGTTTTTCAGGTGTACGCATAAGAGCACCGAGACTTATCAATCGGGGAATTAGTGGAAGCCAAGGGTGTTACAGGGCCAGGTGTAGCGCCTCTAGCGGAGGTGCTAGGAAGAGGGACAGATATGATTGCGTCGGTCTTTGTAACGCGATGCGCAGGCTGTCTGGACTGTGCGGCTGGGTTGGCAGGAGCCCGGGAGCGAGCGCCACGGGGCTTACGATGCCGCTTCTTTTTGCCTGCATTAGGAAACCGCGGGGGTGGGGGGTCAGGCGAGGCTGCTTCTACAGCAGGGTCAGGATTCTCCGGTGTTGGGGAGGATTGAGTTGTTGTCTCAGGCTCCACAACCGAGATGATTTCTATGGGCTGGTCTGTCTCACTTTTAGATGACGCGATGTTACGGCGCTTTTTCGCCTGAGGTGGGGCAGGGGCCTGGGAAGGAGCCTGAGTTGGGGTTGCCTGTACCACAGGTGATTGCTTCGGGCCTTTACTTCTCTTTTGTTGTTTGTTAACAACAGTGGCGATAGTCACGGCAGCCGTAGCAGGAGGCGAAGGGCCTGGCTGCTCGGTTGCAGGTCTGGAACCAGCTTCCGGATGCCTCGGTGGTGGCAGGCGCCCTTTTGGCTTTCGCCGCTCGAGCTCCCGCTGGAACACCGGGCAGGCCCGGTAGTTGGCGGGGTGACTTCCGCCACAGTTGATGCAACTTTTAAAAGCAGGTGCATTACAGTGTTTAGAGGGGTGAGGCAAAGAGCACCTCACGCACGAAGGAGCGTTAGAACAAGTATCGGAATGATGCCCGAAGCGTTGGCACCTGTAGCATTGAGGCAGAGCCCCGGAAGCGCGGCTTATTTCCACTTTAAAGCGGAACCCAAAAAGCCGCGTTAGAGAGAGTAGGCTTGCGCCTGCCTCGCTGTACTCCGCCATTATACGGACCAGGGGAATTGGACGCTTTGGTCCGGCTGAGGCAAATACCCGATGAACCGACCGAACCGGATAGCCCAGCTCGCGCAGGTCATCGAGGATTTCCTCGAGAGGTGAATCCACGTCCAAGCCTCTGAGCACGAAGGACAGAGGCTTCACGTGCTTGTGGGAGAAGGTGTGGAACTGCAGCTGGGCGGATTCCACGAACGCCATAACATTGCGATACACGTCCATTCTTCGGACAACGATCTTGACTGTGTCAGCCCCAAGGAGCTTCAAGTTGATGTTGGCCGGGGAAAGTCCGGGAGCCGCTATCAGTCGCCGGTAAAAACCGGTGACGTTGTTCACGCCGTGAACGAACACGGGCGGGATGCAATCAGTGGCCGGCGGTGCTTGGGCATCGCCGGACACAGTCGGCCCCGTGCCGGATTCGCCATCGGCGGGGACAACTTCCATGGCGGACGCCGAGGAAGAGGTTGAGGAGGACCGGTTCCGCCTCGGTTTCTTAACCGGGCGCCCCCGTGGCCCAACCGCCACGAAAGCGTCGGTCTCTTCACCGGGCAGCGGGACCGTCCGGGGATCAATTTGATCAGCAGGCATTGGCGGAGAACTCGGCGAGTCGCACGAGTGGGGCAAGGCAGTGGCATGTGCGTCAACGAGCGGGAGGTTCGCCGACCAGAGGCAGCCAGGCTGCCTTCGGCGGTAATCAGGGACATAGGCTCCGGCCCGAGCCGGACCTGGAGAAGCTGAACTGGAACGCTTAGGTTGTCTAACAAGCTGGGCTAATGACCGGCTTCGTTGAATACCTCTCCTTACGAAGAGAGGTGTCCACAGGCCTATTTACCCCGGCGATATCCAAGCTCGCTTACCACTGGTGGTGGCTTGCAAGGATCGTCCGGGGCAGCGCTATCTATGAGCCTGAGCGTCAGCGAATCAGATGCGCTGCGCAAAATAGCTCTGGCAGGCTAGTCTCCTCTTCAGCGGCGAGATGTTGACCCTGAGAAGGGTCGCTCGGCTGGTGGCCCTTAGAAGGTCCGACGAAACTCAGCTGTTCTTGTGCTGGCTACTCAGTTCACCAACCAGCTGAGATGTTGTCTTCTGTCTTCTTGGAGCCTGATGAATTCACAGCAAGCAGGACAGCATATGTAGTAGAGCTGTCCTCTTCAAACGAAGGCAGCAGGGCAGCAGCTGAATACAGCGAGAAGCTTCCAAATCTTCCAGTAGAACAGATCAAGAGAGGTGTTCCTTCCACTTGAAGAGCTGAATGCGAAGTGTCACTGTCAGGGTACCTCGACGGGGCCTAATTTAAGCGGCCGAGGCCGCTTGAGTTTGCGCGAGAATATCACCGCGGCTCTCTTGGAAGTGTTAACGGCAACTCTCCAGTCATCGGTCCACCCGACATACGCATCGAGTTGACGCTGGAGCTTGATTGCCGCATAACTTCCGTTCGGCTCTGAGGCAAAAGCCGCAGTGTCGTCCGCGAACAGCGACAATTTAACTTCAGGAACTCGGGGCGTGTCGTTGACAAACAGCGTGAACAGGAGAGGCCCAAGTACACTTCCCTGAGGGACACCAGCGGTAATACGCCTCTCCGAAGAGAGAGCGTGGTCTATTCTCACTCGGAAGCTACGGTCTCGCAGAAAGCTGCCAATCAAGTGAACGTAGCAATCTGGAAGAAGGACTTCCGTGAGCTTGTAAAGGACACCCTCGTGCCACACGCGGTCAAAGGCTTTCTCTACGTCTAGGAGGATCGCAGTCGTCTGTTTGCCCTGGCAGCCAGCCTCGTTAGTGCATTCCACGAGTCTCATCAGCTGATCAGTCGAGGAGTGCAGCTCACGAAAGCCGAACTGTTCGGGGATAAGCATATCCAGTCTTCCTAGGTGGTCGCAGATCCTACACTGGATCAATCGCTAGAAAAACCTTGGACGTCGCGGACAAGAGGGTGATGGATCTGAGGTTTTCCACGCGAGAAGAATTCTTTCCCGGCTTGAGTATCGCTATTACTGTAGCCGTTTACCATTTCACCGGAAAGTAGGCCAGGAAGGCGATGGAGTGAGGAATTCATGACTCCGTCTGGGCCAGGGGCCTTCCGGGGCTTGAGCTGAACAATCCTCTCAGAGACCTCCTCCGGGGAGATGGGCTCTGGCTGGACTGTGATACCGGCCGATAGAAAGCGCTCTACCTCGCGGCAGATTTGCTCAGTGAAAGCCGGGTTCTTGGACGGGTTGGGAGCGAACTATCGCTCTAAACTGTCAGCCAAGAACTCTGCATTCTCGAGGGGGCGACCAAGGGGTTGACCGCCGGGTCCGACCAGTGCGGGGAGAGGCGCGCGTTTACGCTTTACCGTTAGGGCACTGGGAATCCGTCAGACATTACGGTTCTCGGCAGGGCCGTCCATCTGTGTTACAGCTAGCTCCCAGTTGCGTCTACGGAACGCCAGCATGTCACGACGCAACTTGCCGGACGCTCTGTTGAACGCAGCCTTGTCAGCCGGGTCACGAGTCCTCTGCCAGCGTCTCCGGAGCCGATTCCTCTCGCAAGCGAGCTGAGACACCTCTTCGGGGATACGCTGATAGTCGGGCGTGAGCCCCGGCTTCATCTGGGAGGAGGACACGTTTACCGCCGAGACTACGGCTGTGTTGAATAAGGCAACTGCCTCGTCGACATACTGGGTAGTGTCGAGCGGGATATGCTCAGGTAGGCGGCGACTGAACGCCGGGCAAAAGCGTTCCCACTCGATTACCCGCCGCTCGTCGCTGACGGTAGAGTGCTGGGTAGCTATAGGCCTATGTAAACTGATGGGGCAATGGTCCGAGGACAGTTCCGAAATGACGAAGACGTGGACCGAGCAATAAACGCCCCTAACCGCGGCAATGTCCAGTACATTAGGGTGGGAGTTAGCCCTCGAGGGATAGTATGTAGGCCCGGTAGGACCCATGACTGTGACCCGAGCCGCATCAGCATACCTGCGTAAGCGGGCCCCGTTTGGGTTCACCAAGCGGCTCCCCCAATCAGGGTGCTTACAGTTCAGGTCGCCCGCCAGGACTACCCTTCTGTGTGCGCCAAAGACGGCCTCCAGATAGTTCGATAGGAGCTCCGTTTGTGGAGGCTTGTACGCGGAAACCACGAATAGACCGCCGAGAGCACCATGGAGCTCAACCGCGGTGCACTTGAGGTTCCGCCGCTGAGGCAGGACAACGCGGTGATGGCGAAGACTCGCCTTCACCGCGATGGCGGTGCCCCCTCCTGCGCGATCCGACCGGACGTCCCGGTAGCACACGTAATTAGGTAGTCGGAAACGACGATGCGGGGTCAGGTGCGTCTCACCAATAAGAAGCACATCGGGCTTGTGACGGGCAACGAACTCTAAGAGCTCAGAATGCCGGGAAGCGAGGCCGTTGGCGTTCCACGCCACGAGCTCGAGGTCTCGCTTGAGGGATTGCCGTGGTTGTCCGTTCATAACAGACCTATAATACGGCAGGCTTCCACCAAGAAGAGGAATTTGTCTTGGGGCTAGGCTGTTGCCAAGCGTTCCTTGATTTTGAGGAATGTTTGGACTACTTTCTGCAAGTCGCAGCTTGCCAGAAATTCAGAAACGACGGTGAGATCATCGGTAGATGGATGTCTGGGAAGAACGCTTGGCGGCAGCTGCATAGCTGCGGCGGGGCTAGGTGGTGGAAGCCTTGGGGGCAGGTTCTGGAGCGGGTGGTCGCTTTGGTTTTGGCGGACAGGCTTGGGTCCAGTGGCAGGTTTTGGCTGGCCCGTGTTCTTAGCCTGAGGTTTACCTTGCTTTTTGCCTGATCTGGGGTAGCGAGGCTTGGGTGGCGGCAGCAGTGGAGGATCAATTTCCTCATCATCCTGCGGCAACGGGACTTTTGCGTAGCCGGGTATCTCGCGTTCCGGTTCCGATGGCGCGGCTTTTGGTGTGGCCTGTTTAGCTACGCTCGGGCTCACTGCACTTGGTGGCTTCGGAACCGGAGCAGACTATAACATCTTAACTTGTGTTATAACTTAGGGAACCCGCAATAATTGGTTCTGCCAATTATACAGGCTGCCTTAGTTGTGACAAGCTGAAAATTAATCACAACAACAAAACAATTAATATAAAAGGATTCTGGGAAGGGGAGACTGTTGATTTATGCACTTAGTTTAGTCGGTACTACTGATGACATCTCTTTATTACATATTGTATTAATTGTTCTACTTAAAATTCTCAACATATATGGTTCAACAGCTTACAGTTTACAAGATGATTAAATATTTTATTCTTTCACAAGGGCCCTCAAAATAAGATGTACATCAATTTAATTAATTCCACGGATCCGGGTTTGAATATAGTATGTTAATAATGGTCACCTCGCCATATACAATCTTTAAAATTGTACCATTTGAAGAATGGACTTTATTAATCTTTTTAAAACAATAAAGCTTTCAGTTTAAACTTTACTAGAGTTTACTAGAGTAAACTTAGTTTAAATTTACTCTTTTACTACAAATAAGAATACAATTACTGTCAGTACTTAAAATGTCTTAATGTTGTTAATTTAATTGTCTTTGGTTGGATATAATATTTAGTATTTCATAACCACGGAAGGCTTGCCTCCGTGTCACCTTTTGGATATCCTCCAGCTCCTCGTTATTCCAGTCCTCGGTCCTCGGTTGCAGCATGTTTGATGTAGGTCAGGTATCTCTCGTTACCTTCGTATCCGGGGAAGGTGTAGTCCTGAAGTCTTTTAGATCATTGTGGGTCCTGGTTCTCTGCTCTTGGCTAACGGGTAGTAATAGCTCGTTGATTTGAATGATTAACACAAAAGTTTCATTCACCTGTATCCACTTCACATGATTGTTTATTTGTTGCACTTCACTGTATGGTCTTACCACAGTTTTAATTACATAAGTTTTATATTTTAAGATTTTTGTAGAGATGTCATAGGCGCTAAATTTTCATTATTCTTTCTTACTCGTTTACAACATATTTATATGAATCGCGGTTCAACTATATTAACGCAACACATTGTTTAATAGTATAAAGAATGCCTCTGTGTCTTAACTGACGGATTAATCACTTTAGGAAACAAACTATTTTTAACGTTCCACATTACTGCTGTGCGCAGCTTACGGGTTGACCGCTCCATTTCAAAGTGCGTGAAAATAGTTTAGGGGTGAGAGTAGTAATCTCGCGACATTTCAATTCAACATAAAAGTAGTTCCATGTTTCTTCTTTATTTAAAGGATTAAAGTTTGACTATTTAATTAAGTAGAGATATTCTTAGTTACAGACGTTATTAAAATACATTACAGTGGTCTTATTTAATTATTTAAATAATGTCAAAATTTACAAGTATATTTAGTTTGTTTAGGGGTCGGAAATCAAGTTAATTCTGGTTAGTGCCTGTCTATGCAGGATTAATTAACAAGCTTTACCCTTTCTGTACAATCGTATTTCTTTTATTTTATTATTAGACCTTTTATTAAATATTATTATTATTAATGATAGCAATAAGATTTAGTTTAAATGTGCGATTTTATTAAAATTTTAAAATTTCTCAGCCTACACATTACCAATTTAATAATTACCATATTTTTATTAATGAAATCGTCACATACTCCGCCGCTTAAAAACACAGACTCCGGATAATTTGGTCAGCAATGTACCGGGAGTATGCTTGGGGATTTCCCGTGTGAAATTTCTCTCACCCGTTTTTCTCTGTATGTAATTACGAGCTGCATAAGTCACTCTCGACTTGCTTATTCTTACTATCTATATATATACTTCATACTTTACAGACTAATTCTAATACTACATAAAATTCACACATTATAAAACATATTGTAAATATTCTAAATTTTTCTTAACTCTACTACTTATGACTACTACCGGATTTTTCTTTAGTTGTGAGTTATTCTAGTTATAGAATTACTCTTTAAGTAATTTGTTACTTAATTATTCCTCATATTTGATGTCAGCTGACTTCTTACTTTGCTCTACTTTCGATGAATAGGATTCAAGGTTGATCAGGCCTCGTACCTATTTATACGATTAGGTAGCCAAATGTTACTCAAGTACCCTTTTGCAGTTGAGTACAAAACATATACCTTTTTTTTTTTTACATTTATTTAACTTGCACTCTACCATTTCCTTCTTTGTGATAACGTTTTATCTGCGAAATATGTGTCCTTCGTACATATTTTTGAGTAGAGGGTTCGTACAGGGCTACAGTTACTGGAGTTAAGTATTTGTGAATTTGATAAGGACCGCGCCATCGGTATGATAGCTTGGAAGTTGTCTTATCGATTGCACTACTCGTAGGGTGTGTTTTATACATTACTAACTCACCGATTTGGTACTTTACTTCATTATTATTATTATTTCGCTCGTGATATTTCTTTGATTTCGCTAAGTTTGCTCGTAAATTAGCGCGCGCTTCATTCCATATTTTCTTAATATTTTTATCCCTAATTTCAAGGGGTAACAACTCATGTATTTTCCACTTAGTGGATAATGGGTGGTTAGGTTTATACTTGAACAATAATTCGAATGGGGTAGACTTATGTCCTTCATGATATGCTGAATTAAAGGCGAATTGTATCCAGGATAGGTTCTGGTCCCAAGACGTATGATCGTTAGCATGGTAGGTTATTAAAGTAGATTTTAGGTTTCGCAAATACCTTTCAGCTACATTTCCTTGCGGACGATGCTCTGTAGTGGTAATGTGGTCTATTCCTAGTTTGAAACACATGTTCCTGAATTCCTTGGACTTAAACTGTGGTCCGTTATCCGACACTAGATGGACTGGAGTACCGAATTCTTTAAATAATCTATGCTGTAAAATACTTACTGTGGTAGAAGCTAAGGCTCGCCGCATGGGGTACATCCAGACGAAATTGCTAAAAGAATCTACGCAAATTAGTAACATTGTATTTCCTGATTTAGAACACGGGTAGGGTCCTGAAAAGTCTAAATAAATTTTGGAGAACGGGGTAGCAGGAATCTCTGAGATTAATTGACTTATTTGGCTGTTTCTCGCTGGTTTGCTGAGTGCACACAACTTACACCTTTTCACGAAATTAGCGATCTCACTGTTCATATTTTCCCAGTGATATTCTTTACGAATTCGATGTATGGTTTTATTTATTCCCATATGTGCTCCAATGGTGGAAGAGTGATAGTATTCCATCAGCATAGGTTTAATAATATCAGGGGCGATAATTCGTAAATATTTTCCGTTCGCTATTCTACAACATAACACTCTCTTATTTAATATGTATTTCTCTGACTTATTTCCTTTATCGAGTTGTTCAATAATTGGTCTCAAACGTGGGTCTTGTTGTTGATACTGGGCTAAGTCCGTAAATGCAAGAGGAAATTCGGTAATTAAAGTATTAATAATCGGCGTTTCTCTACTCTTGTTTTCGTAAGTATTACTACTCGGCTGGAACATACGTGACAGTGTATCGGCAACTACGTTTTGGGTGCCTCTAATATGTTGTACTTTGAATTTAAAACAATTTAATCTTAATACCCATCTTCCGATACGACCTAACTGTTTTGGGTGATTTAGTAGCCAAGATAATGCTTGATTATCTGTTTCTAACAAAAACTCTTTATGTTCTAAAAAGGGTTTGAACTTCTCAAAAGCGAAAACGATAGCTAAACATTCTAATTCGTATGCGGAGTATTTCTTTTCTTGGTCTGTCAGGGTGCGTGAAGCGTAACTAATAGGTAATCTAGAGTTATCTACTTCCTGATATATTACTGCACCTAGGGCTACACTTGAACTGTCTGTCTGCACAACAAACGGTTTTGTAAAATCGGCTAATTGTAGTACGGGGGGTGATATTATGCTTTCTTTTAATTTCTCGAATGCGGTTTGGTGTTGCTCCTTCCACTCAAATTTAACTCCCTTCTTTCTTAAGGTATTTAGCGGTGCTGCAATTTCAGCTAGATGTGGGATATACTTGTGGAAATAATTTATCATTCCTAAAAATCGGGCTATTCCTTTCGCATCCCGCGGTGGTAAAAATTCTCTGATAGCACGGATTCGCTCGGGGTCTATGCTTACCTTTCCGTTGGCTTTTACGATGTGACCTAAAAATGAGAATTGTGTCACAGCAAAATTTACTTTACTGGGGTTTACGGTTAATCCAGCTTTCTCCAATCGGGATAGTACTTCACGTAGATGTTTAAGATGTTGCTCAATTGACTCGCTGTAGATAACAATGTCATCTAAGTAGTGGTACATATATTTAAATTTTGTCATGAAATAATTTTTCTAATAATCTGCTACATACAGGACTACCTTGGGAAATACCAAAGGGTACCCTCGTAAATTGGTACAGGTTGAAAGGGACGGCAAACGCGGTTAGACGTTTCGATTCTTCCGAAAGGGGTATTTGATGAAATGCCTGATTTAAATCCATAATGGTAAAAATTTTTGCTTTTGTAAAATAATGAAAAGCACTGTGGATGTCGGGAAGCGGTATAGATTCAAATTCTATCCGTTTATTTAGTTGTCTATAGTCCACAACTAATCTATGTTTGTCGTTACTTTTGGGTACTAAAAACGCGGGTGATGAATAAGATGACGTAGAGGGTTCGATGACTCCTTGTTCTAACAATTTATTAATTTGGTTCCTCATTACTTCCATTTTTGGAGGTGATAACTTGTATGGGGCTAAACGTATTACTTTATTGTCGCTCAAATTTATTTTGTACTCTATCAGGTCCGTCAGTCCTAACTTTGGGGTGAGGACATTGGAGAATTGTTTAATTAAAGTCTGTATGTTCCGTCTATCTTTACTTTCCAGATGACCTAATTCAGATTCGTGATGCTTTAGATGTGTAGAAGTAGTTCCAGTACTTTCTCTGTTATTTGCATTATCATCCAAGTTATATTTTCGTGAACGATCGAATCCAAAGTAAAATATCTTATCGTGAATATCTAGAATTATTCCTGTTTTACTGATAAAATCAGCTCCCAATATTAATTCGGGTCCTAACTCGTCGCATACCAACATTGGAAAATACCACGTTAGATTTTTAATTTTTACTTTAAACGTGATGATAAGTTTTATCATTAAGTTTTGTTTATTAGCTGTAGCGCATCTAATATTTACTGATTGACTGCGTTTAACTAAATTGTGTTTAAATAATTTATTGGCTAGCTCTTGACTAATTAAACTTCGCGTTGATCCGGAATCAATTAATCCGAGGGTGGATGTAACACCAAGGTCAACTTGTATATACGGTAATTGACACTTATTGAAATCACATTTATTAATAGCGTTACATTTATCGATAAATTTTCTAACATAGGGGTCTAATTTTCTTTTGTTATTGTTATTAATTTGTTTTAATTTGTTGTCTCTCAGGAGTTTACCTGTTTTCACGATGCTGCGGAAGACACAGGGTTTCGGATCTTCCTGCCTTACATGTTTTTTGGATAAAGGGGTTTTCTGATTGTACTGTTTCCGTTTACAGTTTCTACTGATGTGTCCAGGTTTTCCGCAGTTATAGCATACATATTTTTTACGTGGGGTCTCACTGGTTTCCTGTCGAGGTTGAGGCTCCTTGGACTTACCATGGCCATGAACATAGGTTGGTCGCCGAAATGGTCGTCTTTCTCGTAGACTTCTTGGATCTGAGACTAGGGCTTGCGTTTCCTTTCTATGTGGTGTAGTGGATACCGGTGCATGTCTGTGCTGATCTGCGTACCACACATTTGACGAGTAAACACTACATTGTTCAAGGTCAGCGAAAGTGAGGGGTCTACTTATTAGTGCTAAACGGGAGCGTTCTTCAGGAGATAAGCCTACTAGAATAGTATCGACCAATTGTTTTTCACTCCAGTCGACTTGCAGTAGACGTGAAGATTCTCTGATGTCTGCAATATAGTGGGCCAGTCTTTCATGGGCTCCTTGTACTCGAAGTACGGTATTTCTTTTGATCTCCTCATAAATTCCAGTGGGGATAAAATATTTGATTATAGTAGTATGAAGTTCTTCTACTGGAAGAGTCGAGTTTAATGATTCTAGTACACGATCTCGTAAAGGTGGTTTACATTTGGGTAGGATTACCTGCAGTATTTGCCAATCGTTCAATTGTTGTAGATCTTTTATTTCCAGTAGGTATCTGATAAAAGTCAACAGTATCGTGATACTTAAGCCATCGGTGTAAGGAATTTCATTAATTATTTTCTCTACTGGGTGGGAAATCTTTCCGTAGAGGTCTACATTAAAATTTACGTTGTGTATACTTTTCGAAGGATTGGTGGTTGCATTAGGATTTGTAATCGCATATCGACTAGTGCGAGTATGGTGACCATTAGGCGGTAGGAGTTCTGATATAGTTAGGGTATTTAATTCTCTATTAGGTACCTGTTCATGAGTCGGTTGTATCTTCGATACGGTGGGTGATTCTTGGTTCGAGGTGGAGGGAGGGTGTTCTAAAGTAGGGGATTGAACTGGGGAAATATATAATTTTTGTAAGTAGTGCTCAATTTCCTCCATTCTAGATGAGTCTGACTTTCGTCGTAAGTCGTTGATAATTATGGGTAATTGGCGTAATGCCTCATCCGCAAATTTCTGCACATCGGCGGGGATTACGGTGACGTCGGGCCAGCTTAATAAATTATTCAACCGGCGTGTTAAATGTTCTATTCGTTGCGTGACGCGCAATATTACAGTAGGTGATTTTTCGTCCTGAAGGTTCTGAGATAATACCGTCAGTTCCCTATACTTCGCATAACAGGTTTCTCGTTCGCTGTCATAATCGAGTTCACGCAATCTATCTAACTGCGAGGGTATATCTGATCTGGTTTCGCGTAATGATTTTCGTAATTCAGACACTGTTACATTCACGTGTTTTAAACCTCGTAAAATTGCTTCGTAGCATAGCTCACCTTTTAATAATAGATCAGGGTTAAATTCAGCCATTTTCGTAATGTGAGTGGCTATAATTAATTATTCTACTATTTGCAATAAATTCTATACAACGCTTTCTTTTTTTTTTACACAAGAAAATACAAATATAAATCAATCGTATTCTTACCCTTTTTTTTTACAAATAAACAATTAAAATGTGATGACAACCTTTATCATTTTACATTTGTAGAGAGAGAGAAATCTCACACAGGCTTTAATATACGTTCGACAAAAGGGGGAATCTTCGGTTACTGAACACAGGAAAATACACGCTTCTTATAACAATAGAACTAACAAAGAGGGTGGCGTATTGTCTAACTCATCTTGCGGGAGGGTAACTATGACAGTTTCACACAGGCGCGGACAAGAATTCAACCGGTCAGATTTTGTTTACAAACCGACATGTTGATGAATGAAATTTTTGACAAGCACGTACCTGATGTTATTTCGTATTCTTGAGGCGTCTTAAGTTAACATTATGTACATTCCTATATCTAAATCATAATTCAAATTACTTATTTACTATACTATTATATTAATAATTATCGTTTTATTTTATTTAAGATTTTAGACACATTTTAGAGTAAATGAGTGAATAAATCAACAGGGTGTGTGTGGAATATTGGGACACAATTACTTCTTAATCAACACAAGACACAATTTTTTTTTTTTTACAAAGGAGTAGCAAAATTTAAACAAATTAGCAGAGTGGCTCAATTTATAACATCTTAACTTGTGTTATAACTTAGGGAACCCGCAATAATTGGTTCTGCCAATTATACAGGCTGCCTTAGTTGTGACAAGCTAAAAATTAATCACAACAACAAAACAATTAATATAAAAGGATTCTGGGAAGGGGAGACTGTTGATTTATGCACTCAGTTTAGTCGGCACTACTGATGACATCTCTTTATTACATATTGTATTAATTGTTCTACTTAAAATTCTCAACATATATGGTTCAACAGCTTACAGTTTACAAGATGATTAAATATTTTATTCTTTCACAAGGGCCCTCAAAATAAGATGTACATCAATTTAATTAATTCCACGGATCCGGGTTTGAATATAGTATGTTAATAATGGTCACCTCGCCATATACAATCTTTAAAATTGTGCCATTTGAAGAATGGACTTTATTAATCTTTTTAAAACAATAAAGCTTTCAGTTTAAACTTTACTAGAGTTTACTAGAGTAAACTTAGTTTAAATTTACTCTTTTACTACAAATAAGAATACAATTACTGTCAGTACTTAAAATGTCTTAATGTTGTTAATTTAATTGTCTTTGGTTGGATATAATATTTAGTATTTCATAACCACGGAAGGCTTGCCTCCGTGTCACCTTTTGGATATCCTCCAGCTCCTCGTTATTCCAGTCCTCGGTCCTCGGTTGCAGCATGTTTGATGTAGGTCAGGTATCTCTCGTTACCTTCGTATCCGGGGAAGGTGTAGTCCTGAAGTCTTTTAGATCATTGTGGGTCCTGGTTCTCTGCTCTTGGCTAACGGGTAGTAATAGCTCGTTGATTTGAATGATTAACACAAAAGTTTCATTCACCTGTATCCACTTCACATGATTGTTTATTTGTTGCACTTCACTGTATGGTCTTACCACAGTTTTAATTACATAAGTTTTATATTTTAAGATTTTTGTAGAGATGTCATAGGCGCTAAATTTTCATTATTCTTTCTTACTCGTTTACAACATATTTATATGAATCGCGGTTCAACTATATTAACGCAACACATTGTTTAATAGTATAAAGAATGCCTCTGTGTCTTAACTGACGGATTAATCACTTTAGGAAACAAACTATTTTTAACGTTCCACATTACTGCTGTGCGCAGCTTACGGGTTGACCGCTCCATTTCAAAGTGCGTGAAAATAGTTTAGGGGTGAGAGTAGTAATCTCGCGACATTTCAATTCAACATAAAAGTAGTTCCATGTTTCTTCTTTATTTAAAGGATTAAAATTTGACTATTTAATTAAGTAGAGATATTCTTAGTTACAGACGTTATTAAAATACATTACAGTGGTCTTATTTAATTATTTGAATAATGTCAAAATTTACAAGTATATTTAGTTTGTTTAGGGGTCGGAAATCAAGTTAATTCTGGTTAGTGCCTGTCTATGCAGGATTAATTAACAAGCTTTACCCTTTCTGTACAATCGTATTTCTTTTATTTTATTATTAGACCTTTTATTAAATATTATTATTATTAATGATAGCAATAAGATTTAGTTTAAATGTGCGATTTTATTAAAATTTTAAAATTTCTCAGCCTACACATTACCAATTTAATAATTACCATATTTTTATTAATGAAATCGTCACAAGACCTTGGGGCTGGTTTCCGTACCACAGGCTCAGAGGCTTTGGCCGTTTTTACTGGCTGCATAGCATGTCTTGGCTTGGGCTGGACTGGCTTAACAAGTTTGTCCAGCTGTTCTTTGTAAACGGGACAGCGCCTGTTATTTGCAGCATGGGCGCCGCCGCAGTTGATAGAGTACCTGTGGTTGTCAGGAACAGCGCATGCCTGCGTTAGGTGATCGAGCCCGCATCGGACGCAGGTCGGCGCGTTCCGACAACCAAACCTGCTGTGGCCGTACCTCTGACACCTATGGCATTGCGAAATTTGACCGGTCTGACGGCAGGGCTCTACGCTATCGCAGAGCCCGAAAAGCCGTTTCAACTCTAAAAGGGCCTGGGTAGGTTCGCCCTTGTCTACCTGGAGTCTGACTAGGTTAAGGGGTCGACGCGAGCCATAGGTTGTATACATCCGAGAGGCTGCCACAACCTTGTAGCCCGCGTCGCACAGTTCGTCAAGGACGACCTGCGGATTGGCCTGTATGTCTAGCCCCCGAAGGACGAGGGCTACAGGATTGATTCGGTTCAGGGAATACGTGTGGAACTGGAACGATTCACGTTCCAGCCACTGGATCACTCCCAAGTGTTCCGATGCGCTGCGGCAGGTAACGCGCACAGTCTCACTCGCTAGGAGTTTGACAGAAGCGTTATCTGCCAGCGCAACGAACTTGCGGAGTCGGCGACTAAAGCCGATAATATCCCTGACGTTCGTGACGAACACCGGCGGGATCCTTCCTTCGGAGGTGCAGCTAGGCGCAACCTCAGCGGAGGCGTGGAATGCCGCCGAGTCCGTAGCCGAACTCAGGGAAGCCAGTGAGGGAGACGTCCTCGGCTTGCCACCGTGCTCTGCTACCACCCAGTCGGTGGAAGCCAAGGTCTCCATGTCTGGGGAGTCAGACTCCGGCAGAGGAATGCGGCTGCCTGGCCTACTAGCGGCCGTGCAGCCGGAAGGTCCGGCCTTTACGGGTGTGTCAGCCCTAACAAGGATCGATTATTGTCACGAACTTGAGCGGGTTGAGCAGGGCATCCCGCGCGAGTCGTAGGGTGCCCGACTGGCCCAAGTGGCCGGCCGGCGGGCTCGTCGCTGCCGCACAGTGCTTCGGGGACACTAACAGCTGGACCAATGCTGACTAGCTCAGCTCTTTGCCCAGCGGGTATCCGGGGGCCGAACTGTGACACCGTCACAGTGGCGGCGCAACCCGCATCTCTGTTGGTAAGTCCTACTCTCGGACTCCCCGGATTCCGCTGGGTAGCGCTACCTAATCGACTTACCGGCACTGTGCGGCAGGTCCCAGTCCTGCGTGTTGTTTTGTCCTCGTCTTGCTGGCAAGGCGGCTGGTTCACTTCCATCGCTGCAGCTTGATGTTGGCACTGGCGATGAGGAGAGCGTTGTTCCGGCGGTTTCTTCTTAACTGCCGCAGTGGCTTGCTGAGAAGGCCTCTTCATGGCAGGTATTCGAGGTCGAGGCGATCCTCTTCTGCGTTGTTCTGTTCTGACCTCTGTTCTCTTCTAAGGCTGAGTGCAGATGTCACTTCTCTGTCACGTTTTCTGCTGTTCTGCCACTGTCAGTTCGTCGTGAAGTCTTACTAAGTAGAATGCTGAACCGCACAGCATATGCCTCTCAGAGACGCAAAAAAAAGCAAGCACATTTTAGTAGTGTTTCAAGCCGCTAGGAGCGCCCTGAGAAGGGTCGCTCGGCTGGTGGCCCTTAGAAGGTCCGACGAAACAGCTGTTCTTGTGCTGGCTACTCAGTTCACCAGCCAGCTGAGTTCCAGCTCGGTCAATATGTGCTGGGTCACACTTTTGTTATCATGTGAAAAATAGTTATTGGAGGCTATGAGAAATTTCTCGAGAAGGGTTTGAGTTGCTAAACGTCACTTTTTTAATCCTCATACTGATTACGTTTGATGAATATTTTTCTCACCTCGAAACAAACAAGTGCATACCTGAAAATTTTAAACGATTTTCTAGCATTGGAAATTTTTGTACAGGCGCTTATATTGTCCATAGAGTCGATGCTTGCCCTACCCATCGGGTCAAGAATCACTACTGCTCCTTATGTTCCAGAACAAAAACCGATTTTTGCGTTCGTTTCCTTATTGACGTAGGCGTTCATCGAATTCTTCTAAAAGTTACATTTCAACTAATCAAAACTACAGTATTTACTAAGCGACAGCTGTCTTTCCATGTGAATCAATTCATTTCCAGGAGAAAATAAAACTAAAGATTTAATAAGTGTTTAGATTAGTAAAAATCAATCAAATTCTGTGTAGTTTAGGTCAGTACGTAGCCTACACAGTACTGTTTAGGTGCATGTGGAGGCAAAATTAGATCAGGTGTTTAGCACAGAATAATCTATTAGAATCTGTTCAGTTACTAATGTTATATGGAATA
The DNA here is from genome assembly GCA_034769895.1 of Magicicada septendecula. Taxonomy (NCBI): domain Eukaryota; kingdom Metazoa; phylum Arthropoda; class Insecta; order Hemiptera; family Cicadidae; genus Magicicada; species Magicicada septendecula. The sequence goes on along the minus strand of CM068371.1, from coordinate 246,057,774 downwards.
TTATGTACAAAGTTACAAGTAAAAAAATGTCGTCATGTATAGAAAATAAACATAGGAATAGAAAACTTAATTCTTACCACTGTTTAACAGATTTAAAATGCATGTTAGTTCTTGGTATCCAAGTCACGTATGAACAGTAAATTATTATAAATAAATCACCTTATATCCGTCGTGTCACTTCGTTACGTCGATTAAAATGACGCGTTTCGGAACATCTGCTCCATCATCAGATAAAATCGCTCTATTGAGGTCGTTAAACGTTAAAAACACATGTTACACATAATTGTCCACTATGTAATTCACTTGCTTCCTAAATGGTGCGCACCACGACGAAGCCGATCGGACACTGAACTATTATCTGAGTGATTACGCCTAAGCAGGTTCAAAGCTGTATCGTATAGCGGGTTGGATTTAAAATTTAAGTGGTCATTCAATATGAGGTCTCGGCTGTTTATGTTATTATATGCTTTGTATATTTCGGACTCTTCTATTGCGTCCATGTAACGGCCTTTGTTGCACACATGTAGGGGTATTAAATTAGATTTAAAATCAGTATAATTATGATTGTGTAAGATTAAGTGGCGGGCAAATTTGGACTTGATATTATTTAACAAAGTGAGATTATTTAGGTGACGTTTTGGTGTGTGTTCTTTAAATCGTTTGAGGAAACCTCTCCCCGTTTGACCAATGTAAAAACTGTTGCAGTCGTTACATGATAATTTATATATGCCGGATTTCTTTTCTAAAGGTAAACCAAAACCAAAACCAAAACCAAAACCAAAAAACATGCTGAGATTTTTCGGATCAAGGAGGAAATCAAATCTTTGTATATTAAGAAATCTACACTCAATACACGACTTTATAAATTGCATTTACATATTTTCAACGATATTCATCCGGCCATCGTAAATAATGTTATGGAATCAGTACATAAGTACGTCTCTGACGTTACTCACAATACATACTTTAAACAGACGCGTAAAATTCATAATTTGAAGAGTAAACATCGCCAAGAGACCGACATCACTTGTAAACACACATTTTATCCTCGTGTGACTAATTAAACTACGATAGCTTTTCATGATGACGAAATGAACATCCTTAATAAAGGCATCAAGTATAACTTGCCTCTTAATAATAAACACCAAATCGTACAAGAAATTATCAATGCAGAAACTGCAGTAAAAACAATTGCCGATCCAAAACTACAAACCGAAGCACGCATTTTAATAAATAATAAGTTTAATAATACCATAAAACACCATAATTTTGACAACCATTCACCTCATGGTTTACAGAAACATATAAGATTTTCCAACGAGTTTAAGTTATTGAAACAAATAAAAGCTAAATTAGTTGATAATAATGCTCTAATTACTAAGGCAGATAAGGGGAATACTCTTGTTGTCATGGACTTTGATGTGTATAAAACGAAAGTAAACGACTTTATTTCAAACAATAATATTAGAACCTTGAAATCTGATCCTACTGATATGTATGTCAAGACATTGAATAACAAAATCAATAATTGCGTAAATTTGTTTAGCGAATGTACACGTCGCTTCCTGAAGCCTATTAATGCTAAAGCTCCTGAACTCACTGGCCTACCCAAAATTCATAAACACGACATACCGGTCAGACCACTCGTTAATTTTACTACAGCGCCCGCATACAAAACGGCTAAAAAACTCGTCAAAGTAATCAAAGAAAACATAAATTTAAAGAACAATCATAGTGTCACAAACAACACGGATTTTATTAATAAAAGTAAAAATGTTGATATACTACCAAATTATAAGTTAGCATCGTTTGATATAGTAAATTTGTATACCAACATACCAGTAAAGGAAACACTAAATATCTTAAAAGAAAATTTATTAGAGAATAATAAATTAAATATACAGACGATAAACGAGTTAATTGGTTTACTTGAAACTATCTTAGAATAAAATTACTTTTTTTCAATAACCAATTTTTCATTCAGGACGATGGATTGGCCATGGGTTCACCTCTCTCTGGTCTATTGGCTGACGTTTACTTGAATTTTTATGAAAACTCTCATTTGCTCTCACATAACAAATACAAAAATGATATAATATTTTATGCAAGTTATGTAGACGATACCTTTCTAATTTTCAATGGTACTGTACGACAGATCGAAAACCTAAAACATTATATGAATAGTATTAATAAAAACATTCAATTCACGTTGGAAACTGAAGTGGATAATAAATTGAATGTTTTAGATTTGTCTGTCACTAAACACGTAAATTGAAATTTAATATTTATAGAAAACCGACTATCACTGATGTGACAATACATGCTGACTCTTATCATCCATTTTCGCAACAGTTGGCAGCTTATAATTACTTTATCCGCAGATTGTTGGCAGTACCTCTCAGTGATGATGATTACCGTGAGGAGTTGAATACCATTAAACATATAGCTTTAGCTAATGGTTACCAAAACACGTTAATTGATAATCTCATCAAGAAACATAAAATTCGAAAATCCAAGCCCCCAATAGATAAGGATAAAAAAATAACATTTATTTCTACCGCATACACAAATATAATGCCAAAGATTCTAACCTCCACATTTAATTAATTGAATATTACTGCTACCTTCAAAACAAACAATAGTCTATTAAAAATACTACGTCATAGAAAACCCATACCTTTAGAAAAGAAATCCGGCATATATAAATTATCATGTAACGACTGCAACAGTTTTTACATTGGTCAAACGGGGAGAGGTTTCCTCAAACGATTTAAAGAACACACACCAAAACGTCACCTAAATAATCTCACTTTGTTAAATAATATCAAGTCCAAATTTGCCCGCCACTTAATCTTACACAATCATAATTATACTGATTTTAAATCTAATTTAATACCCCTACATGTGTGCAACAAAGGCCGTTACATGGACGCAATAGAAGAGTTCGAAATATACAAAGCATATAATAACATAAACAGCCGAGACCTCATATTGAATGACCACTTAAATTTTAAATCCAACCCGCTATACGATACAGCTTTGAACCTGCTTAGGCGTAATCACTCAGATAATAGTTCAGTGTCCGATCGGCTTCGTCGTGGTGCGCACCATTTAGGAAGCAAGTGAATTACATAGTGGACAATTATGTGTAACATGTGTTTTTAACGTTTAACGACCTCAATAGAGCGATTTTATCTGATGATGGAGCAGATGTTCCGAAACGCGTCATTTTAATCGACGTAACGAAGTGACACGACGGATATAAGGTGATTTATTTATAATAATTTACTGTTTAACAGAGCCTGTTATAACGGGTGAGCTACATGGTTAACTACTTACACGTAATAGGTTAAATAACACCATTCAGCAGTAATTGTAACATCCTTTATTTTTGAATATGTAATGGCTTCGATAAAAACTTTTGAAGAACATAAATAATTAGGTATCCAAATTTTTCATGTCTAATCATTTAGGCTGCTCATAACTTTTTGTCTTATATACCATACACATATGCATATATAACTTATAAACTTACACACAACTTATAAATATACTCATATACTTATAAACATACATTCAACGTGTTTAACTATTACAAATAATAACAGCTTACATATATAGGCGTTTCTACAAAGCCAACGACATTAATAATATTAATTAATTTATATTACTTTCAGAAGTATATTCAGTTTTCGGATGCAAGGTTGACTAATTTGTTAGTGTTTTCGGTTGATAAGAGACTTTCGAATTGCAGTTTGGAGAGGAAGATATAATTTGTTGAGTTTTTGGTAACCAGGTTTGCTCCAGTCAATACGTATTAATTCTATGACATTATTTTGGTCGGTTTTTAATTGTGTGCTATCATTATATAAAACTGTGCTATTGTGGTATCATTATATCATTCTAAACAAATACTAAATTTTTAATTTTTTATTTGCTTGATATTTGTATTTTAAATGCTATATCACGAGTCTTGAGTATTTCCTAAGGGAGAAGAAGGAACATTGAACAAAACAAAATAACTTATAGTAATTGAATACTTAAATAACTTAAATGTTGTCAAGAAATATTTATGACATAAACATAATTATAATTCCAAAAATAAGTTTATACTATTCTCAGTATAAATTTCCGTATGAGATAATAAAATGTTAAATAATTTGAAAATGAAAGTTATATATATTCTGTCCGTACATCGTAAATTTTACACTGTTTAAGTAAACTTTCCTTGTACACGTTCGTGAACATGAGACAGGAAATCTTTGACAAAGATGTTTCATTATTGACAGGTGGGAGGCACTCGCTTTGTAGATTTTTCTACTAGTAATGCATATAAGTTCTATATAGGAACAAATATTTCATTTATTTGCAAGAAGTCATGACGCAGCTCTCTAGGTACTTTAGTACAGTATTTTTTGTATTTTTCGTAACGGCATTTGGCCGTATAGAAAATTGCAGAGAATAAGTACGATCGTTAAGTCATCAGTTTGCGACTACTCAGCTGTACTAGGATTTGTTACCGGGTGCGATATTTCACGGGTTTTTCTGTACCACCGCGGTGTATTGGTTTTACACCAAATACAGTACACTTCAAGTGTCTTTTTAGCAGACCTATTCGGACAATTTTTCATTAATCCGGAAAGCACTCGGTTTTTAACTGCGGTCGAAACTACACTTGTTTACAATATTACATAACGCAGAGATTGTCTATCCGAGTTCGGCATCATTTAATGCAGTAAATTCGCGGATTTGTAGTCGTTTCCTCCAAACTTATTGTCTGTAGAGTGGATCACGTGCGTCGTCATTGAATAGACTGAACTTGCACGAAGATTTACTTAATTTTGACTGAAATTAACAGCTGATTTTTCAACGGCTCCTTCTCTACAGAAATCTAATTAAAGTGAGGGACGATGTAAATTTCGGCTTATTCTGATAAAAAATTATTCTGAGCCTCCAAAGAATTTGTCTAAAATTTTGTCCTTTTTATGGCGTTTTAAATATGAGTCAAACGTAGTATGCCATACGTAAGTGTGCTAATGCATTTGGTTTTCAGTTACTGACACTTGACAGTTTTCTTTGTTCTGGAACTTTCCCACAGTCTTACACTAACAGTTTTCTCCAACTTGGATCAACGTTCATGACACGTGGTTCTCTCAAAGCTCCAATCTTTTGAATTAAAATGTTGTACCTCATTCTCCATGGATCTAAATCGACTTCTTCCTTCTGCTCTCCCAGCAAGTCGCCTTACTGCATTTGATAGCCGCTTTCTCGCAGCTTTCTACGAGTCCTTGTCTTGGACCTTTGCAGGCAGTGGCGAAGTGCCCGTAGCCACGATACTTGAACATCGGGTTACGGTCAGTCTCTGCCTAACTCTAAAATTGATTCACCCGATCTTTTTGGGCTGAATCTTCATTAGCTCATTCCAATCCCTAGCACTGAAGGTGACAATCGCTATTCTCCGTTACCGATTATTCGATTTTGTCAACGTGGCTCTGGGATCACTGGCGAGGTGCTTATATCTCTCTAAATGGTTGCCTCAATCTTCCTCCTCAGTAGTAAGGCCGTCAAGGTTCAGCGTTTCTTTGGGTTCAAGGGACTTCACAGTGGCGCTTTCCCCCAAGATGCTGTTAAAGGCATCTTCGAAGGCGGCCTTGTCTCCAGAATTCGGTCCGGGTTCAAAAAATGCCTCACCCGCTCAGATCCTGCGGACTGACCGGACCACTGTTTCAGTCTTTGACGAATCTACCTTTTGCCGTATAGCTCCAAGCACGTCTGGTTAAGTCTTGCCTCTTGTAGTAGAGCTTCCAGCCGGGGCTTAGGTGACCTCCTCTTTTTAGACTTTTTTATCTGGGTCCCTTTAGTCGAGGTTTCCCCTTTGCTGGGAAGATCGCTTGGTTGTCCCAACCGGGTCCCTTCGACCTTTTGCTCCTTCCGTCCGAGGACTTGTTGCCACTCGCTTGTAACTACTTGCAGGCTTCTGGATTTCTTCTGTCACATTCTCTGGTTTATTAGCTTCTACTTTCTTTCAAGTGGCCCTGCAGGAAATGATTGCATCCATCATTTCCTCTAAAGTAATAATAATAATAATAATAATAATAAAAAATAATAATAATAAAAAAAAAAATAATAATAAAATAATAATAATAATAAAATAATAATAATAATAATATGAAGAAGAAGATGAAGGATGTATTATTACTTTCCTACTTTTTATTTTTGTTAATTCCTTTATTTTCTAATCACTATAACAATTTTCCTGTTTGCGTTTGATGTAAGAGTTACAGAAAGTGTATAAGAATCAGTTGTTTGAACTTCCTTGAACCTTACTTAACGTACAATACTCAGATGTACGTTTTCCTTCGTGTCGTTGTGCCCCTTACCTTCATACAGGAAAGTATAAAATATGTCATTTAAGTCTGTCAATGTGATTCAAATAACCTCCCGTTTGCAATGTCTCGTTCTCTCTCTCTCTCTCTCGTCATATTTGCTGTAGTACTGAATATCGTTGATTGACTGTATAACAAGAAAAGGGGAGACTGTCATTCAGCGACAATCGAGGTATGATTTTTCCACAAAGTAATGAGCCATTTAATATACACTTTTGAATACTGGAAAATTGTATCGAAGGTGGGAGTTTTGAATTTTGTATCGAAGGACAGCAGCTAGAATCTTTATCATCGGGGGTGAAAGTTCAGAACGTTTAGTGGTCAAGGACGAGGTGCTTGTTCTCTCTATAAGATAATTATAATGAGATTCCATTCACTAGTATGTAGTTTGAAACTCAAAGCACGTATTATACTACCCGACGTCAACAATTTATATCAAATAATGTCAATGACGTATAATTGGTGTCATCGAGGTCTGCCAGTGACGTCGCGTAACTTATGAATTGGAGTCATTGCCATGAACTTTCTGAAAAACGTTTTCATAAAATCATCAGAAGTGAGTTGTAATTAACAAAAAACCATTTTATAAGCGTCCGACATTGAACAATCATTACATCATACTCAGGCCCGGATTTAGGTGTCCTGCCGCCCCTAGGGACTATTGTTAGTGTCTATTCAATGATATACGTAATTAAAGGTTATTTGAAAACCATTTTCTTCAATTTGGCCGTAATGAAAGTGCCCAATACAAATACTGTAATTAAAAAACCGAAAACATGAAATTTTAACAAATAATTTTTCACCTCGTGCCGCCCCCCTGAGCCTGCCGCCCCTAGGCACGTGCCTAGTATGCCTAGTGGGAAATTCGGCCCTGATCATACTTCTGTTTCAAAACGTTAAAATAATTTGTTGGTCCCTATAACGTAATAATATTGAATCCAACCTTCAATCCTATGTCAAACTAATTCGGATAAACGTTATTGTTTTGTAAGTTTCAGTTTCTGATTATAAATAGTTATATAGATTTAGAGGTTAGGGAAAAGTTTGCGAAAGCCACATGATTTTGAAGTACATGACGGAAATAAAGCTGGATTACGGGAATGAAGGAGAATGTCCGGGTAATGGTAGTGGAGATGTAGATATAGAGAAGAATGGTAAGATGAAGTTAGATAGAGAGAAGAACAAAAATATCAAAGTTATAAAAGAGTAAAAGAGAACAAAAAAATATAAAAGTGAAGGAAAAAAGAATGAATACAGGCCAATACTGAAATATACCGGGGTTATTCTGATATTTTTGATAGAAAACAAGGAAAGATTAGAGAAGAAAAAGAAAGGTTATTCAATTAATGAATATTTGGACAATGTACAGATGATGATGGGAGGTCGAAAGAATGATACGCTCAAAAGAATGGCGGAGGGTAGAAGATTGTAACGACAAGACCTGACGTTTAGTTAGAAGAAACCTATCTACTACTATATGGTTTTGAAAACTGGATATCACATGTGTGTGTGTAAGTCTCAGATATTTACGCCCCTCACCAAGGCTATCGGTTGCTATGGCCTGTAAATTCGATCCTGTACATCCGGTCTTCATTGGACAACCGAAGGCAGGCTGCTTGGTCTTGTAGTTATATCAATGATTCACTCGGCTGCATCACAACGAGAGCTGTAACAACGTTGCAGACTATTTAAATATTCAAAATAATTTTTTTCTATTTCATTTTATCACTTTCTCTCACGTTCTGTGTGTGTGTGTGTGTCTGCGCGTTTGTGTTTCTACGTGACGAAAGCGTGCGAGTTCTGCCACACTTGAAGACAAAATAAACATAAATGATAGGAAACTTCACTAACAGTGACGCCTATAAAAGTATACAACAAGGGTACCACGAGGGACAGGCATGTATGTATTTTTGTTCTCCTCAATCAAGCGACTGTACAGTCGCCTGTCATTTCAGATTACCGTGTTTTACGGTTGGCCGCTTTATTCCCTTATATAAACTCCTGTATCGACATAATATATAAGTGCCGATAAATATTATGCGGTTGCTATTAAACTGAAGATTCAATTTGATTCTAGAACCCTTTGCACGCACGCGAACCTTCTGTTATTCACAAGCTACGCAGTAAACACAGAACCAATCGTCATTAAATTATAGAAGAGTACTGATTTCATTATTTACCTACTCGTATGCTCGCGTCAACGTCTTTGCTTATTGAGTTTCGTGTGGAAAGGGGAGTAACAGTGTTACTGTTGTTCAGTCAACGAAGAACAAGTAACACAGACGTAGACGCGTGTAGTGTAGAGATCCACACGTGTACTTTAGTTATCAACGGCGCAGTGGAACGGTCAATGGCAGCAGTCAAAGCTAGCCAAGCTACGCCTATGTAATTCCGTTGTTGCCGTGTTCTTGTATGTAAAGTCTATACTGACAGTAGAATGACGACGACATTTCGGGCCGCTTCATTGAAGGTGACGGGTTGCAGTTGATGATGTGTATTATACGACTTGCGGCAATAACCACGTGGACTGTATCATCATCAGGGATGTTACAGCCCCGGGCAGTTCCTGGCCTGCTGCATTCCTGGCCTACATCTAATGTCACAAGATTTGTCAATTGAAGAACAATTGAACAACAAGATTTCCGCTTTTTCTTTATTTTTATTATTTTCTTTATTAATTAATTATTGACATGCAGACTCACATTTTCGAAACTTTTCTAGATCTCTGCGAACTGACAATACACACACTCACCCCAAACTACACAGACTATTCTTACTAAGACATACGCAGACACAGTGGCACGATGTGAATAAAAACTTGTGAATAATAGTGAAAACAGTTTGCGCCAAGTGTTAATTCAGACATCCGGCGGGTGCAAAATACACTTGTTAGTTATTATACTGTAATAATAATTGTAATAATTGTAACTATACTGTTGGTTAGTATAATATACATAAGCGGAACCGACAGATTATATTTAGATTGTATAATGTAGGCTATAATTTGTTCTCGGAAAGAAACTCGTTTCATCCTGTGAAGCAAATTTAGAAAGAGTTTTAAATTCATAGTGATTTTTTTTTTTTACTTTGCTTTTAAAGGACATGAATATTTCCGTAGTGACTTATCATTCAAGACTCAGATTAACGCTGTCACTCTTGTACAAGACGCCAATCCTTCCATGTCTGTTGTCAATTCATAACTGCAGTCGTGATTATTAGCGGTGTTGGTTGGTAATAAAACTATCAGCGATGTGGTTTCCATCTGTAATCGTGTCAACAGTGTTGGGTGTTGTACTGTTCTTCCCATACGTGTCGAACACAATTAAGTCACTAGTTTCACGATTCACTGTGCCGTGTGGACTAACTGTATGGGTAATCGCCGACTATCTCCTGTTATCCGTGTAAGTACACTTTGGAAGATACGATTTTGCTACTCTTACTGTTGTATTTTGGTGTCGATATCTGAGTAAATAGACACTAATTCAGCAACGGAATTAAACAAACATAAACCAACAGTTAAAAAAAATAGAGTAACTGAAATCAAGCAATTTGCACCCTCATTTCTCTCGTTCATTTTCTTTTATTTCCTGTTTTATCACTGGGCGAGCGCGGGGCCTCAAAAAGTTCCAGCCCTTCTGCGACCGCACTTGTTACATACTCTTAAAGGTGCGTCTAATAGCATTAGGCTACCTCTGATACATGAACGTACTATACGCCCAGTCATCTGCTTAAAGACTTAACTGTTCCCATGGCCCATGGACGAGGAACATGACAGAGCAATAATGTTATGCTAACCGAACTGGAAATATGCAATTAAGGATATAAGACGAGATGAACAGATTTTAAATACCTTTTCTGCAAATATGTTGAAAAGTTCTTTTAAAGAAGACTTCATCAAGAAGTACCTGAGAGATATTTTTTGAAATTTACGAAGTCACCTACGACTTGGCTGATTTTTGTTGCTGTACAGCAAGTGAGGGAGGTACATTTTCCGTAGTATCGTTTTCCAATTTACACGCTAATTTTTGCAAACTGATTTGAAATAAAATGGACTACATAAAAAAATGTACTGACATAAAGTTCAAACTTTAACAAATCAAAGTAAATTTACTAACTCAATATTCAATAACAGGAAGTAACCAAGTTATGGGTAGAACGCTTAGGGACAGAAAAGAAGAAATAATATTAATGGATTATAAATAACTTATATTATAAAATATAAAAATATTATATAACTCTTTAACGTTGTACGTTATCAAAGATAATCATTTACAAGTTACTTAAAGAATTGTAAGCTTTATTCAACACTGAAAAATCATTTAAAAATTATTTATTAATAAACTTTTTACTTTAAAGTATATAATTGAAAAATATTTTTTAATTGAACACCTAAGATTTTGTTATTTATCTGCTTGGAGTCATTAGAAACAAAACACTGTTTTAAATTAATATTTATTTAAATGAAAGTATGTTATTCTAATTGTTTATACCAATTAGGCCTAAATTTCAAAACCATAATATGAAGAAATATATTCCGTAGAAAAACGGGTACAGAATGTATATTACTATGAATAAATATAATAAATTTTACGTTTATAAACGAGTGTTATTAATTTTTTAGTAAATAAATATAATTTTGAGAAAATTGCTTTAAATAAAAAACTCCATACGCGTTCACCCGTCAGACAAAGAATAATAGATGAGGAAATGGAAAGATATGAGAGACTTATGATCCTTTTATCATCACCGTTAAAAAGTATATGTTCCAAATAAAAAATAATATATAAATATTAAACTTTTCGGTAATTAGTACATTGCCGTAAGTGTTCTCTTTGGTACTGTGATCTCTGTAGCCTACTTCCTCGACTTCTACGTACCAGACATCTGCAATGAGGGTCAGTTAAATGAGGGTAATTTTTTAATCCGATGATGGTGAAACTGTATACATAGTACACATATGAGGCAAAATTTAAGTTTTAACATTCTTTCCGCTGAGCCGCAGATGAGCAGTAATTCAGAGGTGACGTCCCGTCAGTCATTTAATTCAAGACAACTTTACGTCAACATCTATAATTCTCCGCGACAAGCTGAGCAATCCGGAGCCCACAAGACAGATATATAAGACAAACTTATATAAGTACGACGAAAAATATAATCATTACGAAAAATTCATTGGACAACTTTGGTCAAGTAGTAGTTATACGATTTCGTGGGACCGGTTGATACAATTTTTAACTTCTGGGAATTAGACAAAGATTCTAACTACCCCTTCGATGTCTTATTTCATATTGTTTGCCCCCGATCTAAGCCGTTATTTCTCTTACCCTTTGAGCTTTAAACACCGTAAATTTTACTTAAATGTTTGCCATTCTTCCTCTATAATGTTAATGGACAGAATTACAGCGATGTGATATACACAGCATTTTCAGATCAGGATTCTACAGATCTTAGTAGGTAGAAATGTAACAAAAAATAAAACTGTGATGTGAGGGATATCGTAATAAGTTTGCAATCACAAGAATAACTAGACATTAAAAAGTAACTTGCAAATACACATAATAACAAAAGTTACATACAGTATATACTTTCATAAGATTTGATCCCACATTCAGAATCTGCGGGGTCTGGTTCCATCCTGCATAGGCTAGAACTGTCATTGTCTCAGATATGGTACAGGACGTCTTTCAAAGGCGACAGGCGGAAAACCGAGCTGTCTTTTCTTTTTGTAAATATATAGTCTATATGTTGCAACAATACATATATTTGCATATTTGCCCAGGGCGGTATGTTTGTAAATACTTACCATAGAAAATGTATGATGAACAGTTTTTAACAATATTATGCAGGTTAAGAATTGTCAGAAAGCGTACACCTGCCCCGCGAGTGAATACAGTGCTTGTGTATTTGTGTGTGTAAACGCAAGCTACGACAGGCAAAAGTCTACGATGGGGTGATGCGTACGAATTATTGTTTTGTCTGTAATCAGGTTTTAACCGGATAAAAATAAATTAATTAATACGTTTTAAACCTGTGAACAAAGACTTACCCCAATTATAAAAACATCATTACATTAAGGAATTTTTAACGAATATGGTGATGTAAAATTTTTGCGGAAATGTGAAATAATAAAGACGCTAGGTAATTTAATGTTAATTACTAGTGTAATTAAATAGTAATTAATAAGTGTGTTATATGTGAGTGACCAGAAAAAAATTACGCAAACGATGATATCGCTTGTGCTACGAGTATGTTTACGAAATCGCGAAAATGAACCAAAATAGAGGATACTGTGGTACAATTGGTATTAAGGGTAAATGAGATGGAACAGAATGGTAATCAGACATGTGTTATCAGAGAAGACAGGAATACCAATCATGAGGTGCCACATAAGAAAGGATATATAAGAAATCCTATGGAATATTGAAACAGAATGCAGGAATATCTGCAGAGTACCAAGGAAAATAGATGGGAGCGAGTTCAGCTCATGTTAGACCAAGGGTTCCATGAGATGAAGGACTATTGATGGGATGCCGTGAGAAACACTCTGAATAGCTACCAAGAATTTGTGGAAAGCTATAAGAATAAATATTGGACACGATCCATCCAGACAAGGGTACGGGAGACAATAGTATATGGAAGGTACGAGCCAGGAGAGGACCTCATATTTCTTAGCACATGATAGCAGGGCAAGATATTTAGACCCACCCATGGATGACAGATATGTTGTAGAAGCCCTGAGTCACCATTTTCCTGAAACGGTGAGTTTAGCGCAATTCGCCAGTCAGGCGCACACTATAGAAGCGATGACGTTATTACTCACTGATTATGAGAGAAAAATGGCCTATGACAGCAGTGGTAGACAAGGAAATACAAGAAGAGACAACCAAAATAACCTACATCAAGAAGAACAAGACCATGGTAGGAACCAACAGTGGAAAGGAACGACCAGAGAAATGTTCCAAGATACCAAGATAGGGAAGGTGGAAGAAACTACGGCAGAGACGATATAGTAATAACAGAAGATATAATAATAATAATAATAATAACAATTATAATTATAGGGGCAACCGAGCTTCAAACAGGTATCGAGCAAATTTTGTACGCCGAAACTCTGATTCCCGATCTAATAGTAGCCGTTACCCGAGGGAGAATAATCAAAGTGAACGTTCTCGCAGTGAGGAGAGACAAAGGGGGAGAGGCAACGACTATGACCAGCTGAGGCATAGGAACCAACATGGTTCCCCTTCACGCCCAGAAGCTAGTCACAATGAAGGAAGAAGAGAAGACTTCAAATGAGAATCAGGGAAACTAAAGAAGGCTGTGAGTGAGCGCAGTGGTCAACCACAGTCAGATAGCCGATCACTGTATTGGATAACCAGTTTAGGCCAAGATTTAATGGACAATGAGAGGAGTAATACAAATGTAACCGAGACTGATGTAGTATCTATTACAGGTCAGTATGGTGAGAGCAATCAGAATTTTATTATTGATACCGGTGCCGAAATATCGTTGATGAGTGTGACCAAATACCACGAGTTGAAAGAAATGGAGGAGAGAATAACTTCATCCGAAGGTAGGACAAACAGAATATATGAGTTACCCGTAAGCAAAATCACTATAGTGGGCGTAACAGGGCGAGCCAACCGAACTACTCGCAAACAAGTAATGATCAATGTCCAGTTCAATGGAAGGGTGATACCATTAATATTTGTAGTATACAAGAATATAGAAACAGAAATACTAGTCGGATGCGATAACCTGTGGAAGTATGAAACATCCATAGATTTAGAAACAAATTAAGTAGTATTTACCTACGATAAGCAGAAAGTACCTATCAAAATTATTCATAGAAATGACGGGGTGATGAAAATGGTAAAGTCAACCACATTAAGGGATAGATTTGAATACCCATGTGAGGATAGTCCAATCAATAGAGAGTCAACACAGACAGCAATGGTAAATGACCCAGTATGGGAGGAGAAAATGCAGAGATCAAACAATTCTGTAGCAACAACAGTCAACCAACCATGGAACAAATAACTCAAATGATGAAAATTTATTCTAAACATCACAAAGTATTTTCAAATAAACCTGGCAAGATAATAGGAGTGCACTGTAAGTTACCCATAAGAGAGAATGTGAACTTCAACAAGAGGTCATACCCAATACCCTACAAATTAAGAGAGCAAGTACAAGAAGAAATCGACAAAATGCTTAGTGAAGATATAATTGAAATAAGTCAGTCAGAACACACAAGCCCGTTAGTAGTCATTCCAAAGAAGGATAAGTCCTTAAGATTGTGTTTGGATGCGCGTCAAATTAATCAGATGATAATTGCTGATAAGACGTTACCAGAGAATATAGGAGAAATTTTAAAACATTTTACTAACATAAAGTTTTTTAGTAGTTGGGATGCTGTATCTGGATATTGGCAAGTAGAATTGCATCCAGAAAGCAGAAAATATGTTGAGTTTCATTGTGAATGGTAGAAATTATCAATTCAAGCGACTACCTTTTGGGCTGGTCAATAGTGTGGCCATATTTACAAAATGTCTTGACGCAGTATTGAGCAAGGAGATTTTAGAATTTACTACGGTGTACGTCGATGATTTAGTAATTGCATCAAGCAGTTGGGAAGAACATTGTAATCGGATTGATAGGGTACTTACCAGATTGGGGGAACATGGAATTACACTCAAATTAGATAAATCAACATTCATAGCCAGAAAAATTAAATTTTTAGGGTTTATAGTATCAAGTACAGGCATATCTGCGGATCCTGATAAAATACAGTCAGTACAGAATTTCCCATGTCCAAAAAATGTAAAACAATTGCAAAGTTTCTTAGGTCTTTGCAATTATTATAGAAACGTCCAAAGCACTTATTCAAACTTAACATACCATTATCAGCATTTAATTTGTAAGAAGAAGAAAACTGGAAGTGGACTGAAAAAGATGAGGAAGTCTTCAATGAGGTGAAACATAGGTTTTTAGAGTGTGTCATGCTAAGTCACCCAGATTTTAGTAAGATTTTTTATTTGAATTGTGATGCCAGCGGAGTAAGTTTAGGGTCGGTGTTATATCAAGAAAATGAAATGGGAGAACCAAAGGTGATAGCTTTTGCAAGCAGGACACTAACTAAAGCAGAATTTAATTACACCATCACTGAAAAAGAAACCTTGAGTGTGGTTTTTGCTATGACAAAATTCCGGACCTACTTATTAAACAGTGATGTAGTTGTACGAACCGATCATCAAGCAATAACGTTTTTTAAAAACTGTAAGATGTCTCATGGAAGGCTCACAAGATGAATGCTTCAGTTACAAGAATATCGTATAAAATGGGATATCTACCGGGCAGTAAAAATATATTAGCTGATATATTATCCCGAGTAGGGTGTGAAGAAGAAATAATTGCCAAAGAAGCACATAAAATTTTAGCATGCTTTAGGAGCAAAGAAGAATTAAGACAAATTGTAGAAAGATAAAGAGATCACAGTCAACAGATGTTAGAACACAGAAGTTGAGAAAAAGGATGGAAACCGCCGCCAGCATTACACCACATTATATTATTCATGAAGGAGTGATGTTTAGGAACACAGAAAAAAGAAGTACTGATTGGAAAATACTAGTCCCAGAAGAGGCATGTCATAAATTAATCGTTGATTATTATGAGACATATGGACACCAAGGACAGAAGAAAGTAATATCAGCACTCAAGGAACACTTTTACATAACTAAATTAGAAAAGAAGGTAATTCGGTCCATAGAAACATGTGACATTTGTCAGAAAGTCAAATTGGCCAATGTCAGATATGAGGGAAGGTGGACAACCAATCAAGCATTGAAAGCGTCAGAGCAAGTTTTTATTGACATCTGTGGACCATTCCCAACTAGTGGTAGGAGACGTAGTAAATATCTACTAATTATGTTAGACAGTTTCACTAGGTTTACAAAATTATATCCCATCACCAAGGATAAATACAAAGACAATAGTGAAACTAATTAAAGAAAATTATATAAAGGATGTAGGATTGCCAAGTAGTATCATATCAGATCATGGAACACAATTTAAAGGTGTCAAATGGCTGAATGCTATGAACGAAATAAAAATTAAGACCTATAAAACCTCTGTATACCATCCAAGTAGTAACCCGGCCGAAAGAATGCTCAAAGAATTAGGTCGTTTACTTCGCACATACTGCCATGATCAACATAATGAGTGAAGCGAATATGTTAATCAAGCGGAAGAGTTTATAAATCTAGCGAACCATGACGGTACCGGGATGACGCCATATGTAGGGTTGCCATATGTCCTGAAAAAGCGGGATTTGTCCTGAATTTGAGCATGTGTCCCGACGTCCTGACTGAATTTTTAAAAATCTCTAAATGTCCTGAATTTTAAAAATCATAGCAAGTGGTTGGGTTCATTCACTGACTTAACATGTTTTAAGTGGATGCTTTTGGAGGATGTTCCAACATGGAAAGGGCAAATAGAAGAGACTGTTAAATTTTTAATGAAACAGGGCCACAAAATTGATGATTCTATGGCATTTAACCAAGCATTGTGTTTGATAAACTTTGTTAAAGAAAAATTGAATAATGATGAAAATGATTTTGTATCCATGTTAGCTAGTAATAAATGGGTTAAGTTTTTAAAGCAATGTAAATCCAGTGAGCAATATTCTGAATTGCTTAAATTGGCTCAGTTCTATTTCTGTTTACCTGGCCATAATGCATGTGTGGAAAGAATTTTTTCTTTAATGAATGCACAATGGACAGATGACAGAAATAGACTGAAAGTAGAATCTGTTAAATCAATATTATTGCTGCAATACAATTTTAAAGAAATATCTTGTCAGGAATTTCATGATTACATTTAAAAAAATGATGAGTTGCTAAAAAGTGTGTCATGTTCAGAAAAGTATGATTGGTATCAGCATCAGGGCACTTCTGTGTCATAAATATCTTTAAGCAAAGGTAAATAAATGCTGTTGTTAGTTTTCATTTACTTGTGTTATTGAGAAATGAGTAATTCCACGTGAGCTGTCCCATCTGTTACTTAAAAATCTATGCAAATTACATTGAATATTATATAATTTTGGAGTGGTCTGTAAAGTAGGTATTTTACTTAAAGTATGATTTCTTATTATTTCTCTATTTGATTTTTAACATTAACATCATATAACAAGTGTGTCTTTTGGTAACGGACGGGACAGTTCACATGGAATTACCCAAATACACTCGTTGGAACCATAGGCGCCGACTTTTGATCTTGAGCACGGGGGCAAGGATGAAAATATCAAACATTTTTACGGGAGCAAAAACACGATTGTGTCCCCGTACCACTATATGCACAGGGGCAAGTGCTACCGTGGAGTCGGCGCCTATGGTTGGAACTTGTCGATGTTGGTGTCCGGAATTTCATCCTGAACCTTATGGCAACCGCCATATGAGGCAATGCATACAAAACGCCCACCCAGAATTATTGAAAATTTAGTCGACTTCACGTGGTTCACTCAACCACAGAAGGTCATCCAAGTTATTATGGAAGGTCGGTTAAAAGTGAAGGCAGAGGAAAGAGCCAGACGACAGTACAAGAAGCGGTATAAACAAATCAGTTATCAAATAGGAGACCTAGTACTTGTTCGCAACAGACAACTTCCCAGTAGTGAGGAGAAGTTGATGAAAAAATTATTCTTGTGTTATGTAGGCCCTTATATAATTGACACTGTAAACACTAACAATACAGTGGTGATAAAATACCAGGATGGAAAGGCTAAAGGGACCTAAAACATTAATCAGCTTTGCCCTTATAAATCAAATAATAAATATAAAGAGAGTTAATTTTAAAATAAAATGACAAATGAACCTTATAACGAACCTTATAACCAGGATTGGGAAGGTGAGAATTAAAAGAAAAAAATGTTATATTCATGTTTTTGGCCATGACGTTAGGCACACTTGTTAAACCATATTTGTTATGTTTATGTAAAACCAGTTGGTTTAAATAATTTTATTTTAATTAATGAGTTTATAAGCTATTATTAGTGGTAATGCTAAACCATATTTGTTATGTTCATGTAAAACCAGTTGGTTTAAATAACTTTATTATATATAATTAGTGAGTTCATAAGGTATTTATCAATGTTAGACCATGGTGTTATGATAAAAAGTTAGTTATTTCAAAATCTCTTATCAGTATGTCAGAGATTATGAAATAAGGGAAGGTATTATGTACTGCTGTAAAAATGGACAACAGTACATAAAAATAAAATAGTTATTTAAGAAAACTCATAGGGATAAATTTAGTAATATTTTTGGATAAACAGTAAAATTGTAAACAAAAAACTAATTAATTATTAATGATAAACATAGAGGTAATCTAAGGTATTGGAATTGTACGATACAGCACAGAGTGAAGAAAATATATGTTGTACTATTAATGACAATTATAAGATATTATAACAAAATTAGATAAACATTAAAATAAAACCAAATGTTAATAATATTATAATATAATAGAGACAAATTAAGATGAGTAATGTAAAAAGTCAGAGAAATGTAATAATAATAATTAGTAACATTATATAGTTGTTTAAGAGGAGTATTATGAAAGTATGTGACAAACTTAATGATGTATCCCCAAGGCCAATGTGAATTGTTATAATTTGATTGTTTTTAAATGTAAGAAAAATTGTATTTAGTCTAATTTTAGTATTAATAGAATACACATCTCAGTGAGAGTTTATGCAACATATTGAAAATTTATTAAGAAGAATTAAATTTGTATAAATAATAAAATAAGAAAGTCTAATTTCATATTTAATCTTATACACATCAGAGGGAGAGAGATTCTGTAATATTTAAAATAAGTCTGGAAATAAGTGTTATACTACACACATATCAGAGAGAGACCTATGTCCCAATTATAAATTAATAAGAAGATTTGAGAACTGTAAAAGTAATTTAAAAGGAAAGGAAAATTACTCTTGTAAAGAATCTTGGGACAATAGGCCAAAGAAATCTAACCTATTCTGAATTTGTAACGGAGTTTGTAAAATATTATAATTATAAGAAGTTTAATGAGGAATGCTATTAAAGGTTTAATGTAAATTATTCACAGTACCATCATCAAAAGGTAATCTACTACTGATCGGTGTTGTAATCCCAAATTGGAATAAAAACAAACTTCCATGAAGCCTAGTCGTCCAATTCACACACACGAAGTGAAATAATTAACATAATTAAGATACGTAACACACAAACTTCTACAAAACACGAGTAATAATACCAAGAATTAATTAACACTTAAATACACAAAGAAGAGGATAAAATGATATATTTTACTAGCAAACAGTGGAACGAATTGTATGAACAAGGTTAATACTGTTTGGAGCGACCTCCGACAAATTGTCGGCAAACAAATTGGTTGACAAATTGTAAGTGAACTACAACAGTACGAGAATTGAAGCCGGCGCAGTTTGGAAGAGCGGGGATTCAAATGATTAGCATTCATACGGTATATTATCTCAATATTATTTATTAAAATTTTGTTAACTATAGTTATTTGGCACTGACTAAAGAAAATAATTAATTACTTACAATATTAAATAACCTAAATAGACATATTAGTTGTCTACCCTGAGATAGAGTCTTCATGATCACATGTTTAATACAAACAACACATTAAACATTATACACATACTAAAATAATTATACAACGCGTAATTATCGCCTAAACAGAGGGACAATTACCAAACAGACAGATAATTACAGCACAACGCACGCGCGCGCGCGCACACACACACACACACACATTTAATTGCATCTGGCCCGGGTACGTAACTCCCCTCTCTCACACTCACTCTCTCTCTCTCTCTATCTCCTCCCGCTATCTTTCTGTAGACAAATCAGTTGTTCTTTAAGAAAACAAAGCTAACTACATAGCCATGGCCATAGCGTTTGAATTAAAAAAAAAACTTGAGAACAGAGTAGGCAGGACTCGTCGTTGTTTCCTTCCCGAACTTCCTAATGTTATCAATTATCCGGCCTTGTCACTCGTCTGTGTTGGCTACTAATAATGCGCTAATGGAGCCAACTGCCAACATGTGGTTTGTGTCTGGCTGCCATACGCTGTATGGTATTTCAAAATCTGTACCTTGTAAACGTAAGCGCTACCATAAAATGTGATTTTAATTCCTATTAATTTTTTCTTAATTCTTGAAACGTTTTGTAACAAGTGATGAAACGACGAGTCAGTTATTCGTGGATGATTATTGCTTAGGTAGATTAACTACGTACTTGTTACTTCCAAAAATAAAAGAAAAGATAAATATTAAGGGGAAGAATAAAATTATTCTGATTTTCTCTATGCAAATTATAAATAATGGTCACATACATTATACAAATTTATACAAATAATATATAAACACGTCACAGAGTAGGATGTAACATTGTTCTCCGTGACTGTATACGTCAGTCCTGTATTAGCTAGTGTGATGGGAGTGCTGCTAAATTTCGGTACCACTTTTACACGAAACTAAAGGCATAAAGACCGTCAAATCCTAAAGAGACACATAAAAAATATGTTCAACACCAACCAACAAATAGGAAACCAAACACCAAACGATGACCCAGGAGTGTTGAAAACGACCCTGTGTTGATTACAACAGGTCATATTGTGCTGAGTCACGAAGATTCAGCCAGATTTCTGTAATTGACGATTGGAGAGTGGGCTGATCTCTAGCGGAAAGACGGAGCGAAACGACTGAATATACGGCCTGGGGTTATAGGCAGTACGGAATTACAATGCGGTAATTAGTGCTGCACCCTACCCGTGAACATATGCCCGACCGATTTCTAGTTTAGACTGCGTTGATCGGTGCTGCACCCTGTCGCTAAATACTGATAACGGGCGAATGTTAGAAGGCACTGCGTTTCTATTCCTTTGTCTCGCTGAAATGGTGGCTTAGATCGGCTGCTTATTAAGTGTGGCCTTGTGGCATATTTACTCCGGTATCGAAGAGTATGATATCTATACATCTTCTTCCAGCTATGATTAGCTAAATTCTCAACATGACTGCGGGTCCACCGCAATAGACGAGAAAAAGACCTACTACATGGCTGAACTATGAACATCATAAGCTCTCATCTTCGATACCGGAGGGATTTGGATGACCACACCAACACCTAAAATGTCGGCCACGAGATCGTCACCTCAATAAAAACCCTTCATGGATGAAATCAGGCGATACAAAACCAATTATTAATTACACATAGAGTCAGCACTCAATCATACCCAGTGACCAGTTATATATATCTATCAACTACAACATTTCAAGTTTAAAAAATTTTTTAAGATCCCCAATTGATGGGACAGTTAGTGTGTGGACTGGGTGCTAAACTAATTGTAAATTTCAGTGTATTTCTAGAAAAATTGTCAGCTCAGAGACTGGCATGCATTGCACAAATCACATTCAGCATAGATTTTCCATTTATTTCATTATAGGGGTTTCTTTACAGATTTTAAGTCATTCTGGCTATTAGTAATTTATCGTGTTCAATTCAGTAGTATATATATATTTTCTTAATTTAAAAATCAGTTTAATTCATTTGTATAAAAATTACTGGGGAGGTAGGTGCATTTTCAACAAGTTTCAACCAGAAGGAATGCATGTCGAAACACCTTTCAACTTGTTTGTTGAGACAAGTTGAAAACTGAATCATCAAGCTATTAACATGTCCGTCTCTGAGCCAAGTGTATTTTTCATAGGGTTATAATATTATGCAATATTTCTAATTTTATTATTTGGCAATGTTTCAGTATATATAACTTCTTTAAATTATTTATGATAACTGGGGGGCGTTAATTATTTCAAATATTTTTAATTTCTCACTGTTATAGAGCCCAGAAGGGCAGTATGGTATAACTGCATTAGGCACTTAGCCACTTAGCCACTTAGGCACTTAGTTTTGAATTTTATTATGTCCTGGGGACTACTGTATGCTTAAGCATTATCTAATACACCTGATGTGCAATCAACCAGCACCATGGGGGTAATATAAAAATAAATTTGTAATCCTAACAGGGATAATTATAAAAGAAAGAAAAGTAAGAATTTATATACACCATGGGGGTAATATAAAAGGGGCGTGGCAAGAGAGATCCTTATGTATATTGTATTGTATACTATTGTATAATGTATTTGTATTGTGGAACATGTTATGTGTGTATATTTCTGTGTACATTTTGGGGGTTATAAGTATTATGCATTTAGTGTATTTTTGGTGGGGACTTTAGATATAGGGTTTTATTTGTTCGATGTCTTTTTATAAAAGAAAATTAATACATGGAGTCATGTAGGTATATCCTTTTCATTTTTTTATAACAGGTATTCTATCTCAATTAATCATTGCTGATCATTTCTTTAAGGAAATAATTTATTTTATTTAACCTTATAACAAGTATATGAATTGTCACCCTTTAAAATTTATTTAATTTGTTTGAGTAATTATTATTGTAATTAATATTAGCAAGGAATCTATACCATTATCTTTATTAAGTTATGTGAAGCATTCTAAAAGGAACATATAAAATAAATTTTATATTTTGTTAATATTTTAATGGAAGCTTTAGTTATTCTTTCAAGGTTAGTTATGGTTTTAAATTTCAATTCATTGGTAGAGTGACATAGCAAATTATTTTCTTGTTTTCAATAAATATTTTCAGGTGGCCTTGTTGAGAAAGTATACTTTATTTAATTTACTATTTAAGGGAATTATGGATTACTGTTGAGTTTATTTATTTTATTATTAATTGTTTACTGAGATAGAATAATAAAAAGGATCTGTTAATTGTTTAATTCATGGGTTTTCATTGCAAGTCCCGTCTCACTGGATCCAGCGCATTTTTGGCTTCTCTAGGCTTTAGCCTAGTTATAATTAACTTGTGGCCCCTCTTTACACAAAAAAAAAAAAAAAAATTTCAAAAAATTAAAAAAAAAAATAAATTTTGTTTTACTGCTTAAGTTAAAGAGGGGTTACAATATGTGCTGGAACATCGTACAGTGACAAAAATACATTCAAAGGTCAGTGTGAAGACGGGTGACACGTCAAGCCACTACAGCTCCATGCAAAGAGAGAGAGAGCAAAAAAAAATGAAGAAACAAAACCACATCGCCAATTCCACACAACACACAATCAATAAGCTGGAGTCTTATTGTCAGTTTATGAAAATTAATAAGCCTGCAGCGCATACAAATCAATAATGTATGCACTGTACCTACTGTACGGCGGCGCACCTCTTTACATCACAACGATCGTCAGACCAATCAGTAGTCTAAGCAGTGGTGTCAAGCGGGAACCGGGAAGAAGCGACTGAAACCACGCCATATAAAATATAAACGGTGACACTCCACACACCTGACGATATCGGACGAGAAGCCTTCGAAACTTCAACCAGGAGGCAAAAACCACCTCAGTGAAATTTGAAAGCAGTTTTGTTTGAATACTCCTGAGAATGTGTCCGAGAATTTATAAGCGTATTCACAGGTTTATATAAAAGCGTTAATATTATTAACTTTTTTGAAATTAAATATTGACTTTTTTATAGAACACAAATGTTGGCCTCTTGCCATAGATCCCAGACAGACTATTTAAGAGTGTTCAACTTTCTATGATAATTATTTTCAAGATGAATCTGTGACGACGTTGTCATTTTCTCAGTAAAGGACGGAGATACCGTATAATGAGTCTGCGGACAGCGCACGGCGCCCATTTGATTACGCCCACAGATTACAAGTTTAAACACAGCCATGACCTATCTTTGTTTTCCTCTAATGGAATGCTTATGTAATGTGTAAACCTCCCCACCCGAGGGTGGGGCCTAGGGGTTTAGACCCCCGGAGGTGCAGATCAGAGGGCTGTGCGAGGCGAAGGGCATGCCCGTCGCCCGCTCATGTACTGCGTTCCGAGCTTCAGAAAGAGCTCCTGCCGCAGAGTCTGTTGATATGGTCTGGATTTGGGTGTGGCCTGCTACCGGCCGTGGGAGTTCAATTAATTAATTATTTGAGGGTGAGTGTTCGCCGAGGCCGGGTCCAAGATTCTCCTGGCACAGATTGGTAGCGACCGAGGGCGCTAATTAAATTGTGTGTCAGAACGGGCCTATACCGCCATACCCGGTGGTCCCGATCTCTGCCTACCCCATCTGACACCCGCCGCCTGATCGTGGCTCGAAGGTGAACCGGTATTTCGGCTGGATTGGGACCGATTGACTAAGGTGGGTGTCTGGTGAGCGGGAACCAGGGTTACCTCGTCCTTGGAAAGTAGCTGCACTCGGAAACCATCCCTGTCCCAGTGGTGCTAGCCAACTCATAGAACCAAGACGTAGATCTACGTGGACATGCATAATCTGCTGATCAAAATTAACATGGTAATGAATAATAAAGAAAATAAAATTTTCAATATAAGTTCTTTTATTAATTTCTCTGGTGATGATGACAAGCGTGTCAACGAAATAAGCACATAAATAAAAGAAAGATATAATAAATAAGTTACATAAATACTAGAATCAGGAAACGTTTATAACAAAATAGCGAGTTTATATTATTCTACTATTACTACTACTACTACTACTACTACTACTACTACTCCACGGCGCAACAACTCATGAATGAAGCGCCCAGGCCTCCGGAACCACATGCCTCCACTCCTCTCTATCCTGTGCGTCTCTTAGCCACCTTCTGACCCCCAGTCTTCTCAAGTCTTCATCTACATCGTCCACTCATCTTCTTCTTGGCCTCCCTCTTGCACTTCTTCCTTCTGGTCCTCTAATGAATACTTTTTTCACTGCCTTATCATCTGTCATTCTTTGTACGTGACCTGCCCACCTAATTCTACCTTGTTTTATTATTGTGACGATGTCCGGGTCCTTGTGTTGATCGTACAATTCGGCATTTGTCCTCACACGCCACATTCCGGTATCTAGTACACCTCCATATATCCTCCTCAGAATCTTTCTTTCGCATCTTCTGATCATATCTTCTTAGGCTGAGGTCATGGTCCAGGCTTCTGAACATACAGCACTAATAGCCACAATACGGTTTGTAAACCTGGAATATTATTCTACTAGGCCTACATATTATTGTTAACCAAATTTGGGCGAATACAATATATGTACAATTTACAGTTGATTATACACGAATATAATTTAGACATATATCTGTAATCTATGTTTGTATACTATACTTATATTTATATATTTCTTATTATGTTAATCGAAAACAACTTTCGCTAAGAAATTACTTTCTATTTTGCAGAGTGCTTCGGGGACCGGTAGTATTCCCTTCTTCATTGCTTGGTAATCTGTGTCTTTGCTTTTCTTGCTTCTCTTATTCACTGTTGTAGCTATGTGCGTGTGTGTGTGTGTGTGTGTGTGTGTATATGGCTTAACATTGTTAACTATTATTGTCAAATTATGTTAAATCTATTATTACATCGAATGTAGTGTTTCATTTGATGTTTATTTGCATTTGTTAAGGAATTAGTTCTTTATATCGACCTATTCGTAAGGTTTTTTAAGACTACCTAAGGTCCTTTATGTTTTACCATTTAGTGTAAAATCCACGAATTTAAAACATTTTCTGTATCAGGTGTTGGTTCCAACTGTGATTCCAACAAGCATTCTGTATAATTACATGACAAGGAGAGGGGGTAATATAAAAGGGGCTTGTAAGGAGAAGGGGTTGTTCATTCGAAATTGTTAAGTATCTGTTTATCGGGGGTTCAGTAATTTGTTTCACTATTTTAAGATAACATCCTCATCGTCTCATTCAAAATAAATGAAAGTAAATATTCGCAGAGGAGACAAGACATTTCTTATATATGGGTTGTGATAAGAATATAGTCAAGATATACAACAAAACTTAATAAATTTATCCTCATTTTTGGAACTATATTTTACGATATTATTGAAGAACACAAACAAGAAACAAAACAAACCAACTTAAATTCTACAAACCTATTGCTGTAACAACTCTTGTAAACGAGTAGTTAAACATGTACAACAGCAGGTAAATATAAAAAATATACTACAGGCCCAAGAGATAAAGTCACCAAGGAAAGTAAAAGGATTCATAGAAAGTTACCTTATAAAAGAGTAGTTAAATAGAGAAACTCGAAATAATTTAATCTTAACAGAAAGATGAAAGAGCACCGAATTGAATCAGCTTGTAAAACGCATAATAGAGAAAGGCTATCTGTAAACTATATCTATAATATAACGGGCTAGGTAGTGTGTCAGTCATCGGTATGTTACCATAGTAACAAGTAAATAAACAAATGATATTTACCGGCATCGAATGTATACATTTATCCGTTCCTATAGTTTTTTATGTTTTTACTATGCGATTGTGTTGATATGTTTTGTAATTTTGTATACAGTTACGTCTATATATTTTGTAATTGTCCTATATTTCTGTATATGTTTTAATTGTGAAATTTATGTTTATACGTATTTCTGATGATCCAATGAATAAGTAATGAAATACGATAAAATATGCCTCCTAAACGCCAGCAACCACCAACTGCTGAAGAAATTGCAGCAAAAAAAGCACGTAATGGTGAAGCTCAAAGACGCCGTAGAGCGGCCATGTCAGAAGAGCAGCTTCAAGCAGAATGTGAAGCTATTACTGTAAGTCAACGGCAACACAAAGAAAACATGCCACAAAATCAACTTCAACAAGAGCGCGAGGCAAACGCTGAAAGACAAAGGGCTGCACGCCAACATCAAAGAGGACGTCTGAGTAGATATGTCCGATCCCGCAACACCGTTTGCTTCCCGAAAACTTCAATGAAGACGAAATTGAAGAAAGTTATCTTGGCCCAATGGACGCTAATCCATTTTGCAATGCCACGCATTTCAAAAATGAATTAATGTCAAATTGGTGCCATAAAGGGACCACTGCATTAGAAGAAATACGAATGCATCCCTTCATTAAAAATTACATGAATGGATCTGATCCAAATTCCAAATATTTCGTGGTAAACATAAGATGCTACAACAGTGCAATGGCCTTTGCCTCAATGGGAGCACAAGTTGACCAATCAGTGAGCAGAAGTTCAGGTCCTTTTTGTTACAGAATCCATGGGCAAATTTATCACGCTACATCTGCATTACACCCAAATCAAGGTGAATTACCAAAGTATGCCCAACTGTACATTTTGGATTCGACCTAAGCCTTGACAGAAAGAATGAACAATCAAGCAAACAATGGATGCATTCGTGTCGTAATGGAAAACCTCCAAAAACTTCTTGGAGATATCAATCCGTTCTCTAGAGAATACAAGAACATGCTCAAATTTGAACAAGACGAAATGCTAAAGGCAAATCGGGAAAACCGAACGCCAATTGAATATAGCATGACTTTCTTGAGAGAAAGAGTAAATAATGTGCACCCCGGCAGAACCAACGCTCCCACTGCCAGAGGAGAAATTGCTGCCGTTTTTCACAGTGCAGATGGTGCACCCCCAGAAAATCGGGATATTACAATTTATCCGAAAAGCGGAAATTTTACAAAATATATCCATCCTGAGTAGACTCTGTGACCCAATGTGCTACCCTTTGCTTTTCCCATATGGGGATTCAGGGTAGACCACAGATCTGAAGAAAGCTGTTGGTCAAGGAAATGTGTCCCAGCTTCAATGGTATTCATACCACTTTGCCATTCGTGATGGGAACTTTAATGAGTTCCTCAACGCAGGAAAGCTGACTCACCAATTCATGGTTGATGCCTCTTGCAAGACCGAGGCAAACCGTTTGAATTGGTTTCGAAAAAATCAAAACACAGTAAGAGCTGAAGACTATGATGTCCTTCACCGATTTGTGAACAACCACAATTTTGAGGACGTTAACATATTGCCTGGAAAGAAAGTTATATTGCCTTCAACCTTCCAAGGGAGTCCAAGAAATATGGCTCAAAATTACCAAGATGCTATGCCCATGGTCAGGAAATATGGCAAACCTGACTTATTTGTAACATTCACGTGCAATCCTAAATGGAGGGAAATCAGGGAAAACTTAATTCCCGGTCAGCAACCAGCGACCGGCCTGATTTAGTAGCAAGAGTGTTTGAGTTGAAACTGAAATTGCTACTTGAAGAGTTAACCAAACACCATAGATTTGGACGTGTTAGGGCTATGCTCCACGTGATCGAGTTCCAAAAACGTGGTCTACCACATGGGCACATATTGCTATTCATGGCCCCGGAAGATAAAGCCTGTGAGAATGAAAGAATTGACAAAATTGTCTGTGCATAACTCCCTGATGAAGATTCCCACCCGAGGCTACATGAAATTGTAAAATCCTGTATGATACACGGCCCATGTGGTCCATTAAATCCAAATGCACCGTATATGGAAAACGGCAAATGCACAACAGAATTCCCAAAAGATTTCTGTGCCGAGACCAACAGCAATGTCAATGGTTACCCAAAACATCAACGCCGAGATGATGGTAACTTTGTTGAACTTGGGGGAAACAAAGTGGATAACAGATGGGTGGTGCCATATAACCCATACCTGTCTCTGAAATACAACGCCCACATTAACGTAGAGATTTGTAGCTCAATTCAAAGCGTTAAATACCTGTTCAAATACGTTTACAAGGGGCATGCCTGTGCAAATATTTAATTCGTTACTGTTCCCACAGAACAGGAAGCTACTATTGAATGGGACGAAGTAAAAAATTACTTGGAGACTCGGTATGTAAGTGCACCTGAAGCATGCTGGAGGCTCAGGGAATACAAAATGCACCACCAAACTGATCATGTGGAAAGATTAAATGTCCACTTTGAGGACAAGCATACAATATGTTTTATACCAGGCAAGGAAGCTGAAGCTGTACAGCAAAAAGCCACCAAGTCCAAACTTCTGGCTTGGTTTAAACTTAATCAGGAAGACCCGAGAGTATTTATATATTGAAATTCCCGAACACTATACCTGGGATGACAAAAATTCTAAATGGAAACCACGTCTTAGAGGACATGAAACTACAATTGGCAGAATGTTTGCCGTAAGTCCCACGGATAGAGGAAAATGGTTCCTTCGAATTCTCCTTCTCAATGTTAGAGGAGCAACATCTTTCGAGGATCTAAGAACGGTCGAAGGAAATCCTATCCCCTTTGCAAGTTTCCATGAAGCATGCATTGCAAGGGGATTAACTGATGATGACTCAGAATGGGGTACTTGCCTAACAGAAGGTGCAACCCATCAAATGCCAGTACAACTTAGGCAGTTGTTTGCATTTATTTGTATCATGTGTGAGCCGTCGGATGCAGCAGCATTATTCGACAGACATAAGGACAATCTTATGGAAGACTATAAGAGACGCTTTCCTGATGGAGAAAAAGCTCTCTATTTGACACTTAAAGAAATTGAATCTGTCCTTCGAACACATGGAAAGTTATTGGTAGATTTTGGCCTAGAACTTCCAGTCGGCAGCTATGACGAGCCAATCCATTCTGGAAAATATTACGATCCAATTGCCGAAGAAACCATGTTCAAAGAAAAGTTTCAAATCTCAACCCAGGGAAAAGAAGGGCTTTCGACAAAATCAGGGAAGCAATTTAAAACCCTAACTTACCCAAACGTCTATTTTTTATTGATGGACCTGGCGGAAGTGGTAAAACCTTCCTTTACAACACAATCATGCACTATGTGCGTAGCAAAAATTAATTAGACTTGCCATGTGCATTTACAGGCATAGCAGCAACTTTGCTTGAGGGAGGCAGAACTTTCCACAGTCGTTTCAAGCTGCCTATTCCAATAAATGAAACATCAACCTGTAATGTTCGACATGGGACTAATACGGCAAATGAACTGGAAAAGGCCAAAGTGATAATCTGGGATGAAACTTCAATGGCCCCAGCACATGGAGTAAATGCAGTTGACACACTGTATAAAGAACTCTTAGCTGAAGATCCAAAAGTTCCTTCTAAAAAAACATTTGGAGGTGCGGTCTTTCTTTTCGGTGGAGATTTTAGACAAATTCTCTCTGTTGTTCCACATGGCAGCAGAACCGAAATACTTTCTTCATGCATGAAGAATAGTAAGTGTTGGACAAATATTCAGGTCCTAAAGTTAGACCAAAACATGCGTGCCAATGAGGACAATGTCCCGTCAGAACACCGAGGCTTTTCCGATTGGCTTTTAAAACTTGGGAATGGAAAACTCCAAGAGCCTGGATTAGAGGAAGGCATCTTCGAAATTCCTCCAGTCTGCATTGAAAATGGATGTATTGTTGATGCTGTCTTTCCTGAGGTCATCCAATCAGGAGATGAAGCATTGCTAACCGTGCAATCCTGACTCCAAAAAACCACGAGTCACTTGAACTTAATGAAAATGTCCTTAGACGAATTCAATCTGAATTGAAATGCTATACCAGCATAGATTCTATTCAGCAAGACAGTGCAAATGCCGAGGAGGCAGCAAACTATCCAATGGAGTTTTTGAACAGCTTAACACCTGGAGGTATGCCTCCTCATAGACTTAACTTGAAAGTTGGTGCAGTAGTAATGTTGCTACGAAACCTTGACTAAACAAGAGGTCTTTGCAATGGCACCAGAATGGTCGTCAAGCAAATGATGTCAAAAGTCATTGACTGTGAAATCCTGACCGGATCTTTTAAAGGTACCAGGGTATTTATTCCAAGAGTTATTCTTGCACCCAGTGACCCTGAACTTCCCTTTACATTAAGACGAAAACAGTTTCCATTTAGACTTGCTTTTGCTATGACCATCAATAAAAGCCAAGGACAAACACTGGATTCAGTTGAGATTTATTTGCCATCTCCGGTATTCAGTCATGGACAACTTTATGTTGCATTTTCAAGAACAAAGTCCTTTCAGCAAGTCAAGGTAAAAGTCTTAGGAACTGACCAACAAGGCAACTTAAAGAAAGACCACAGAGTTTACACAAGAAATGTGGTCTACAAAGAAGTTTTCGCCCAATAATTAAACTTCATAGCCAGCCGTGGCTTTATCAATATGTGCCAATAAAAATGCTCGCCACCCGGGCGTAGAACGGGTACTTCAGCTAGTTAAATTATAAATGCGTCAGACAATGGAACAAGGAAAGGTCACGTGATACATGTGAGGCATACACGAAGAAGAAGAAATCAGACTCGTTTAATCGGTCCGTAAAGCACAAAGAGGTATGATATTTGACGTGCTTCACTGTAATATCCGGTTTTAAGACTAATCGTTTAGAACGTCTTTAACTTATTCTTAGTTTCTTTGAACGAGTTTTCTATATTTAAATGTGCCATTATCTACACACGATGTTTACTTCATTCGAGTGCAAAGAGGATACGAAATGTGGGTAAACAGAACAATAACTAACTTTATATGTGTTAAACATGATAATGCAGCCAATTAGTGTTAATATTAACTAGGATTAATAAAGCTCTGATCCACAAGTTTGTATAACATTCGATTTTAAAAATAGATTTTTAATCTCTTTACTGAAAATTGAAACCATACGCGTTTAAACGATGAATCTAGGAATTAAAACAACAAATACTGATACATTTACGATTCGAAATTGCGATAAGAACCAGTGACCTCAAATGACTTTCAGACAGACCAAAGGTTTTATGTTTATTGACAAACAGAAAGATAAAAAGTCAGTTGTCAATCAGTTGTTTGTTTGGAATTGTGTTTCATAAAACAGAATAGATGGAATGACAGCTGATGCAACCGGTCGGAGAGTTGCATCCATCCAGGAATTGGGACACATGCAACAGACGAAACCCAGATACTGTCCAGACTGCTGTTTGAGTAGGCTATAATTAGATGGCCTCGTGAAACACGACAGGCGGAAAGCTAACGGAAGCCGGGTTATCCTGGTGAATATCTCCAGGTGGAGGCTGTCTTTTGTGCGGACAACAATACAGGCCAGGTAATGTTTCTGTTTGCATCAATAGTATTTTGTGTACTTTGTGTTAGAACAACAAAGAATACTGGAGAGAGAATAGAACTCCATACACTATACAAATTATTATTAGTTTGTAAGGTGCAAGTACACAGCACATAGCATAACATAATGAGGTAGGTTTTATAATTTAATGCTTAATCGTGTGTGTTTGTGCGTCTGTCTATCTGTTTGTGTTGTATCTGTGTGGAGTCTTCGCCCGTGGTTTCGAATATATTCGAAAGGGAGACCGAAGAAGAGGCGGAAGATTGCAGAGAGAAAATTAAGACACTTAGTTACCAAAAGACATAGGAATATTGTACTGATACAGCAATATCATCATGTCGCCATCATTTTAAAGTACCAGCAACACCATCACCAAAAACAACAACAACAACAACAACAAAAATAACAATAATAAACATTATCATCAACAAGAACAATATTAATAACATTGTCAAATCAGCTTAGGTTTTTACTCTAGATAAATGTGTGTGTGTGTGTGTGTGTGTGTGTGTGTGTGTGTGTGTGTGTGTGTGAACGCATATGTCTTCTTCTTTTTCGAAAACGTTACAGCCCTGCGTGGACCTTGGCTTCGTACACTATTCGTCCCAACTTTAAGTTCCCCACTATTCCTGCCAGGCGTCTTTAATTTCTGGTTCCGATCCCAGTTCACCGTACAGTATTCTCGTAGGCTGCTATCTCGACCCGTTCTCTCCACACGCCCTAACCAGACAGTCGTTCTAGATCTGATTATTGTACTGTATCTCCTCCTTCGAGTATAGCATCTCTCTCACGTTGTTCGTCATCCTCCACATTTCTCCTTCGTTTACAGGCTATACATTTTCGTTATTATTAACGCTTTTAAAGTGGAGGTATCTGTTGTTATAAGGGTCGAAGCTTCCAAATCATATGTTACTACTGGTCTGATTGGAGTACTATAAAGTTTCATTTTATTAAGTCATAGTGGTTGTAGTCGTGATCGTTAAACAATAAACAGAAACATAAATCTAAGAACGTACAGAGGCAGATATAAAAGTGATGGGAGAAGTACCACAATCCCAATCTTTAAAATTTATCCTCTATTAGAAATATAAAATCACTACCGGTTTTAGGCTTTCCGAAAACAATACATAAAATTATTTCCGAAAATCTTTTCTCTGCATCTGCCCTTGGTAAGTAGAGTAAAATGAAGTTAAAATTATAATCTTTCAGAAGGGACAAATAACATATTGGACTATAAATATCACGTACGTTTTTAAGAAATATCTTTTCAACTGTTAAATATGAAAACTAACATCAGATACACTCATACAAAAACGAAAACACCAACATCATGACCGCTAGCGAGAAAATATTTTAAAGTTTGTGGCGGCAGGAGAGATACACCTCGCGAATAGATGTTTAAAGCAGCGCTTGAGATGGCGGTTTGCTCACCATTTTTTGTATTCAGCCGTCGTTCTATATATCGCTGTCAGCGATTGTGTTTTCCGTGAAGTGTTACAAGCCTAGTGTTTGAGCTTGCAAATCCTGGTTGCAGAGCTCAAACTACCATCGGTTTTCAAACCGACTAACCTGTCTATGGATATGCAGTAGAGCTTGATTTAGCCATCTGTAACAAAGACAGATAGTTTTGCTCCACATTAGACTTTACGCCTTGGACAGTATTTCCTAACGGTAGAAAAAATATGCACTGTGTAATCAAGTACAGTAGTTGTATAAAAGTTGTGTCAGATCTGCGACTCATTCACCAAACATGGAATTTACACTTCACTATAATGGAGTCATTAGCACGGTGCTGTGGCTAGAGGAGTCACGTAACACAAACATGCAATCAGTAAGAAGGCCGATGTTATGTGTAGTGGGTGTAAAAACTGTTATCTTTAACTGGTTTAGGTTTATCATGTGATTAGCGCCATAACTTACATCACCAGCATGATGAGTTGAGCGTTGACAAGGTTCATATTACGCACGTGCTGCAAGAGTCCGTACGACACCGCATTAATGTATCTTTACAAGACCTGTACTATAAACTTACAAGCAATAAAATTTGTACAAGATGTATGCTGTAAGCAGAATGATTGTTAGACGGTAATAGAAGTGACATGTCTTATGATACAAACAAAACGTATTTTTATGAAGATGAAACAAACGCTAACCTATTTTTCTACCGCACTATACATTGGAAAGCAAACTGTAAAGAAATCTTACTACTATTAGCACACGTAACTGCGCAGAAATTTTCTTAAATATAAGTATTTATATTATTCTTTATTTATTATTTATAATAGAATAATAAATAGTAAATAATAATAATGGAGAATAAAGAATAATATTCATTAACCTTTATATATAAATACAGCTAACTGCTTTTATAAAAAATCAAAACAGCGTGTGCAGCTTGGTGAAGGGGAGTTTATAAACAACGTACAGTTGAATTATTATGAAATGTGTTGGGAATAATGCACGACGACATAAACAAGTACACGTGGATCAACACGTATAGAAAACAGAAAAAAGAGAAGAGATTTGTAAGCGAAGTGGAAAAACGTTTGTGAAGTGAACTCGCAATAAACTCGTTTCTTTTCAAACAAACGGACGGATCTGTTGTTGTTTACCTCGTGGATGACGCAACTCCGGTAATCCGGTTGACTCAACAATAATTTGTGCTTTGACAAACGGATATTTATAGAAATTTCATAAATAGAAAAATAGTGACAATATCCCTTTTATAAGCATTAACGAGACGATCAGACTAGGTGGCCTAACATGCCATCTTGAAATAGTAATAATGAAAGAACTCCAGTAAAACTTTGCTGTCACGGTATGAATCTGGGTAATAATGTTTTAATATTAAACTCAACTGTCAGTTATAAATATTGTAGCATCACAAAATGATACCAACAAATAAACCCAACTGAATTATCAAACTAGTTAGGGAATATGATCAAATAAACAATTAATTAGATAAGGGAAGAGTTATAGCAACTAATTCAATGAACAATGAATAAAGAATGAATAATTGTTATAGATACATGAATAGATTGAAAACCTAAAGTAGCATTGAAGGACAATATCATAAATAACTTGACAAACTGACATGTAAAAATGACTAGACCAGACAACATCTTTGACCTAATAAATTACCCAATAGATTAGGAAATGAGTGAGATATATCTTAATATAAATATTGAACAAATGTAATGTTTAGTATATAAGAAAAAATGTAATTAAGGTTAAGAAACTCAATTTTGTAACAAGCTTAACAGTCCAGCTAGGCATCAGACCTAAGACTGCACTGGTAATAATTAGAAGTATAAAGTTATATTAAAAAATGGATAATTATGAACATAATTATATGTATTATATAGGACAAGAATGAGAAACAATGATAATGAAACTGTGAAATGACACAGTATAAACAATAAATAAAATGTAAAGTATTATTAACAATGTATAACCAAAACTGGCAACATAACCTTAAGGAAATGTATGACAAAGACCTATAAACATATATTCTATATCAAATATACTAATTGTAGAGATTCTATTATATCTGAGAGTAAATAATAGACACTTATACAAATTAAATAGATATCATTAGATTATAAAACATTGTAAAGGTTTTAATTTTGAATAATAATGTTATAGTGTATGAGGTGAAGGAAGCCTATTTTTGTGTATTATAGAATGAGTAAAGGAGAATGAACTTTATCTAAACTAGTAGTAAAAGAGTGCCAAATAAACTGACTACTAACCACTAATGTTCTAGAAACCAATATTATTGTTTATGAACAAATAATAACATAGTTAGTAAGAATTTAATGTAAACCAAGAAACCTGGCATATTCTGTAGAAGATAGATAGGGACATTATCAGATAAAAGGCATGTTTTAAATAACCAAATGTATAATAAAAGATCATACAGTATATTAGAATTATAAACCAATTGTTACATGTTATAATATTTAAGTCATTTTATTGTTAGAAGTAAAAAATAATCATAGGTACGCAAGCCAATGTTAGGCCTATTATATCAATTAAGAATTTAATAGGAAATTAAGGTTTGTAATTATGATTGATATTATTAAAACGTTTATTAACAGAATAAAAACATATTTACGAAGGAGAAAACAAAAGATTGTAATAAACATATAACTTGTAAAAATAATGTATTAGCCTAGTCCAACCGTTAAAATTGTGCATTTTATTATTAATGTATGAAAACATATCATGTGAGGACTTGAACTGACCAGCATAAAGTAAGCAGTACAATGCTAATAATAGAATAACAATTGTAATTATCATAAGAAACTTATGTTAGTTTTAAGAATTTTGTGAATTATGATATAGAAACAACATAATCTCAAAACCAAAAACAGACGCCGTCGTTGATAATGACGTAATTATCGTTGACCATGACGTAATTAAAAAACAATGGGAATTTTATGTTTGGAGTGTGTGGACCCCACAGCAAGGAGTCTCAAAACCAAAAACAGACGCCGACAAACCGAAAATTAGAAGCAATGCTAGCATTCTTGTATCGTCATCCAGAGTATTAACAACAGCACTCCGCGTCACTTCTAACCTCAAACTAATAGAATGAATCAACTTCAAGGAGGTTAGGTGCCCCGTGTAAACAAGAACATAACCCAGAAAAAAATAAAGTGTCGTGAGTGAGTGGTAACATAATAAGGGCAATAAAGTGAATTAATAAGTGAAATGTGAATAAGAACCAGTGAATAATAAAAGGAAAGTATAGTGTAAATACTTCGAAAATATTTAACCAAACTATAAATCATAATATTGATATAACCTCACTACTTTATATACACTTATGTACGATATATCACTACACCAGAACACTAACACATTAGTAAGTTTTAACCATTTTAATTATTAATCCGTCGAGTTTCATGCTGGAAACTGTTTTATGTATTCAAATGAGGGTAACCTCAAATTAGCCACTGTTCGGCCTATACGAACTTTTTATTATTGTTAGATGTAAAATATTATTTGTGTTTACCATAATCAAATCATTATTGTAAAGCTTAGTAATTCGTGACAGTTAATTTCGTTAAATATTATTGTAGATCAAAAGAATTCACGGCTGAGAGTGATATAAAATAATGTTTAGTATGTTTAAATGAAGTAGAATTGCCAATCGCTGAGCGGAAATTATAATGAGCCAGGTCAATTTATTATTGAATCAAATGTTATTTAAATGAAATTAGAAGCGATCAAACACAGTCGAAGGAAGAATAAATGAATTATAAATCAGATTAATTTAGTACGACTTATTATTTTCATAATTGATAATTTTTTTATTTACGAAGGTTGAAATTTTCAATCCACCTTAAGGATTACGTTGGCAGTACCGAATCTTGAGGCGCCACGTATCATTTAAATTCTTAAACACAATAAATGAATTAACATAAAGATGAACCAGAATAATAATATTCAAATCATTAATTCCAAGTAACTAATTAAGATATTGATGTCAATAACAACAATAACTTTATGGAAGGTTAATTTAAAGTTCCATATGGCGCCCAATTTAATTCAAATCCACCAATAAAGAAATGTTAGTAGTGTTAATAAATCAAAATCCAAAGTAGTTAATTGAATGGACCAAATAGGGTAGAACTTTTACTGACTTAACAACAACAACGTGAGACGTTCTACCAGAATATATCGACAAGATATTATTTATTAGATAACCTCAACTTACGTGCACACACCGATAAACCACAAATCAGTGCAACAATAAGGTAAGAAAAGGTACAATAAAAAGCGAGCGTTATAGAATTGGCGCCAACAACTTGGGGCTAGAAAACACAGAATAAAATCGAGCGTTATAATGTTGCTAAGATTTATGTTCTAAAAGTATCGAAAACGTACATTTATAAAATATACACCCGAAAGTGTGTACTAAAAATATGTGCTAAATTGTTCAATCAGAATCGGAAATACGAAAATGGATAATGAAAAACTATTGTTATTCTTACCTTTATACCTCTCTAAGATATAAAGGACATTGAAAGAAAGCTATTCTCAAATTACCTCTAGCGTGTGACTGGTGATTATTAGACAATAAAGTCTTATTGAAATCACACACAATCTGTTTTGTGAACCTACTCGGTTTTGTAATGAATTACGTTTGGCACTAAGTTACTTTCTTCAAGAATTGTAGCCAGTCTTGTTAATAATGTAGGCAGGTACAACTTTTTTAGAGTTAAATCGTTGGGTGTATTCAGACTAGCAGTTTATTTTGACACAACGCTTTTTAAATGTAGATTGTTCGGTTTGTGGAAGGGAATATGAGGTGTAAGGAAGTACCGGTACATAAAGTAAATTGTCTTGATATTCTCTGTGTGTGGAGTAACAGGAAATTTTTATGATAAACGTTGTCGTCCTGTTACCAAAAGGCCTGTTTATTCTTCTGACTGTTCATGTGTTGCAACATTCAGACTTTTGTTTGCAGCTTACAGGTTTCCCAGACGCCGAAAACATTAATTTACGAACATTTGTGAATATCCCAGATGTTCTGTAACGTATCGGAGAAGACGTCAATCACTAGAAGAGACTTTAGCGGTTATAAACGTCAATCAACCCATCCGTAGAAACTTTCAGCAGAATCTCCAGGATAAAACTCTAAAGCAGGCAGACTAAACTTGTACTCCAAAAATTAAGACTATTAACAGTAGAAGAGACCCTGATATTTTGTCTGCAAGGAAAATAAAATATCACATAAAATATCACAGAAGGAGAAGAGAGAAAAGGATGGTTCTCCTCCAATCGAGTAGACTAAAGTCAGTCATAAGAAGGGCGCTAGACAGACAAACGTTTCACACTCTGATGATAGGCCATCGTCGGAGATTATTGCCCATTATAAGTAGACCAAGAGGACAAAGTAGGACACGTCCAGATGCGGTATTGTTGAATCCAACAGAAAGAGAAAACTTATACTGGAGTGTTGAGTACTGTTCGCCAGAAAGTTAAACCAGAGAACCTGAACACAAAAGATGCCGTCAATTTGGAGAACAAGAGCTGGCGACACTTTGCTGGAGCTTGGAAGCAAGACTCGAGAAGGAGAAGCTTTGAGTGACACACTGCGGAAAGCCCTTGGTGACGAGACTACAGTGAATAACCTGGTTGCTAGTGAAGAGGTACAAGAAGCACTTATCCGCGAGTGTCAGAATATTGTAGACGAGTCTAAGGTTTATCTTACGAAGGTTAATAAGAGGGAACAGGAAATGACGATCGTGGAGATGAATGAATGAGGGGCTGCAAACAACAACAACAACAACAACAACAACAACAACAACAACAACAACAACAACAACAACAACAACAACAACAACAACAACAACAACAACAACAACAACAACAACAACAACAACAACAACAACAACAACAACAACAACAACAACAACAACAACAACAGAAGCAGCAGCAACAACAACAACAACACGTAAATAATAATAATAATAATAATAATAATAATAATAATAATAATAATAATACATTCAGTAAAATGATAACAAGGCATGGAAGATACTGAAGATAAGAGGAGTTTATTACATCATAAAGCGAATTTGTTAGTTGCTTATTAACCTATTTCAAACTGTAGCTGAAAGATTCTGGGCCGACGACTTTGTTCATGTTCGGCAACAGTAAACAACGGGTGCTCAAGGAATCGGTATTTTATCAGGATTAATTACCGTGTTGATAACGAGTTTACATTGGAGAGTCAGCATGGAGGACACGCCAGTTCAAGTTTAGTTATTTTTGGCAATCGTGCATTGTAGAATGCCGAAATGCCAACTCGGAGTCGTTGAGCCGTTTGTAATAGTTTGTCCTTCAGTATATAAACACGTAGAATTTGTAACTTTTGTTTACTATAGGAAATATAAATAAATATTCAGGCGATTACTTAGGCGTAGTATAAATCTTATCGGTGCCTCTTACAGAAATCATGTGTACTGTAAGGTATTCTGTATTCGTAGAAGCCATTCAAGCGCTTGTAGTCAATTGCTATCTTTATTTACCATTAATCTCCGGTATTCTATCAACATTATCTGTAGCTCTACAACGCTTCGTGGGCCCAGGCCTCTTCCAAAAGCTAATTCTAATTGTCCCTATGTTTTACTTTCTAATCGAGGTAGAGGTAGTCTAATTCTTGCTCCATTACCTTGACACCATTACTTTCTCCAGATTTTTAGAAGATATAAAAGTTTACTGTTACTGTAGATTGTACTAGATTACTGTCAAATAAAGAATGTAGTTTGTTTCACTTACGTTTTTTCTGAACAGCGTTTTACCTGGATATAAACGATTAAGCACGAGAAACTTGAAATAATAACATCATTCGTCCATCAAGAACCAAAACGTAACTACTTAATGTGTGTGGAGTATTGCAGAAAACAGAACCACCACTCAGTTATGATAAACAGGAGTCAATAATATTTATTCAAAGTATTTCCACACGTCATTTACTACCTTCATACGAAAAAAAATAAATTAAAATTAATCTGTTGCCTTCATCACACTTACAGTTTGTACAGTGTAGATAAACTTAGTGTAGTATACAAGTGGTGTATACTAAAATACAGTCACACAAACAGCGTCTTTACTAAACTGACAGAACTGTGTACTAAGTACATAAACCTGTGTTGGACCACAGGTCATAATCCCGAAGAATGGCGGATGGTAAAGGTATTTCCCGTACTCAAGACAGGAGATCGTAATGACTGTGAGAACTACAAGCGATCAACCTGATTAACACGCCTTACAAACTGTATGCATCTATCCTAACAAACCAACAGAACACAGTAACAGAGACTATTGTCTCGGAAGCCGAGCATGGTTTCAGGAAGGACAGATCATGTTAGATTACATCTTCACAGTAGCACTGGTCATTGAAAAGTACGGAGAATATCACTTGTTCACATTCACACGTTTCATAGACTTTTCAAAGGCATTTCATAGAGTTAATATGAGCAGGCTTTGTGCAATAAAGACAAAGAAAGGGATCCCGCAATACCTCGTTAGAGGCATACAAAGACTTTATGTGCAAAACAGAATCTTAATATCATCAGGAGTAAACAGCTGTTGTATATGGGTTTAGCACACCAGATGTACCGTAGCTGGATTCTCATTTTGCTTTAATCTGTCTTGGGTGGTCTTGGGTGTTTGTTTTGTTGATTAATTTCGTATATTATAAACCTCTTTACTTAAATATACTGTTTCCGACAAATATTACTGTTAGATATTTTGACCGTTCTGTATTATATATTGGTTTCGGACAAATTTTACTGTAAGATATCACAACGTTTTTACCGTTCACAATGTGCAGGTCGTTTCAGGTGAATTAAATATTTAAATAGTACAAGAAACTGCCTATAAAAAGACAGAGGTATTTTTGAAAAAGTTAAGCTAAAAAATAGTAACGATAGCCGATAAATTATGTCAAAATAAAATTAAAACAAACTTACCTACAATAAGTTCGTGTGGCCGAGTGTAACTTATTCTGCGGGCGACCATGAAAAACCTTGAATATGCGGTTATGTTAGTTATTATAATGTGTTATATGAGTGATTAAATTTTGATGATATGTTACTATGAAACCTGCCGTTGTGTTTAAGAGCGTTATTTAATCGAGGGTTTAATTCGAATGTGTTCTTTACCAATCAGGTTTCCAACACGGTTAATAATGAACAAACTTGTTGATGATCGAACTGTGTCTAAAGCAAAGAAAAAGATCTTAATTGTACATTTATAAAAAATTATTAATTTACCAAGAGGAGACAGTACCTTTCCCGCTCTAATGTTATTTAAACGTGAAGATCAGCTAAATTACTGTACCGTTATCTCGAAAACTAGTAGACTTATCTATGTAAATTCCTTATCAAATAGTAACCACGCTTACTTTTTTTTACTGTAGCAGGTGTGCCAAAATATCTGCAGAGTTGTACTAAATGCAGAGTTATAAAATTTTTCTAATTTTATTAGGCCTACCTACAGTTTTCGTTCAGAATATTTTAAAATTAAAGGTTAAAGGTTCATATTGTGTGTTTTGATAAATCTGGGAGGTCAAACTAATATATGATTAGCTAATACGAATAAAAAGCTTCACACTTGTAAATATTATAATTTTTTAGACAAAAAATAATCTTTTCTTCTTTCTTAACAATCATCTTATCACTATTTTTAATTTTGTTCTTGACGCTGTTATTACCTTTTCTCATATATGTTCTCTATTGATGTGTTTCAGACCTTCAGACTTTCTGCGATTGCTCTGCAGTTCTCGACGAACCCTTTTCAATCCAGTCCCTTTCTGGAGCCTTTCCAAACGAACCCTCTCAAACCACGTAGCTGCATTTCCGATTACAAGTTTCAGGGTGTGTGGTCAACAAAGATAGTTTTTAGGAATCTTTGCTAAATAGAATAATAAAACTTTCATTTGGGTTCTGAGTTTTCGGATAACGTTTTCATAGATCTTTTTAGACAAGTCTCTGTATAAGGGGTTGACAACTTCCGTTACTACTTCAGGTAGGGATTGTTGACGTTGTGGTAATTATCCGCAATTGATCTTAAAAAATAACAATTTCAATGGCTACTTTATAAGTTCCAGCATTTTAAAAAGGGAGCCATTCTTCTTATTTTTTTTGTTTTACATAAAATTGAACTTTGAAGTATGCACACACACACACACACACACACACACACACACACACACACAAACCACCACCACCACCACCACCACCACCACCACCACCATTATTATTAAAGACAATTTTTGAGATAATTGTTTTTTTCCATTTTAGGTTTCATAAAGATACGTCTTCCGTCTTCCCGTAATAAGTCAAGAATAGAGACTGTACAAATTTCAAAATATGTAATATGTTTATTATACTAAATTTTGACGTGTAATTAAAACAGATACTAGTCTCTCTCCCGAACACACACACGCGTGCGAGCTTAACATATAAATATATGTATGTTTGCGTGGGATCTTTAAGCGTTGTAGCGTTGTACAATTAGCTGTGTTCTCGATTATTTTTAAAAACGTCTTCGCGATGGATAAAGTAATCACACGTTACGTTCGGGAACCTCATTGATGATAAAGCATCAGTAAAACAACATACAACGCAATTTGACAAACTTTCACTCAGTTGAAGGGGATCATAATTTTTGATACAAAATTTACGGTAGAAAACCCCAAGTACAACGCAATATTTGCTTTTATAATTTAATTACAGGACAACGAATTTGGGAGCAGTGTCCAGTTAACAGTGGCTAGTGTCAATACGGTTGACCTTGCAAACGAGGGTTACCGTTACAATCCACTGTGTTACGTTTACCGTGGTGTGTGTATACACGTGCGATCGCGTAAGAGAAACTCGATGCGTGGGACTTCTAGACGTTACGTATAGGAGTTACAACCGTTTCTATTTGCAGAACACTAACTTGACAAAACAGTTTCGTTAGATATTTCTACGTAACAGTAAACAATTTATAATTATGACTCTGTATACAGCGCTGAATAAAGCCAAGCAAGTTTATTCGCTACAAACATAAAGTTTAAATTTA
The DNA here is from genome assembly GCA_034769895.1 of Magicicada septendecula. Lineage (NCBI taxonomy): Eukaryota > Metazoa > Arthropoda > Insecta > Hemiptera > Cicadidae > Magicicada > Magicicada septendecula. The sequence continues at coordinate 246,013,826 of CM068371.1, read as the reverse complement.
TGTTATTGCTTATAATGGTTAATTCTAACCACTGTTGCTGTAACATGTAACTGCAGAAAAAAAGTCTTGTATAGAAAATAAATATCAAACCTGATATATTGTTTAACATTTAGTTAAATGTTAAGAACGTGTTATGTTATGTTTAATACCATACTTATAGCTGTTATGGTAGCTGCCTGTAAAGAACTCGATTTATTTTTTAAGAGTCACGATATTGAAGTTTCTAAAATGTTTATTTTGTTTTAGCAATGAAGTTTAATATAAATTATACAAATTTATGGCAAACATGTATATAACAATAATATAAAGAATATCGATCGTCGTCGTCGTCGTCGTCATCATCATCGTCATCGTCATCGTCGTTATAGTCATCATCATAATCCTTTAATTTTCTCTATTATGTTGCATACAATACACAATGTAGTTGAATTAAATAAAACAGAAATTGAACAAAGTGTTATAACAAAACCTTAAAAATTGCTTACCTTCAGATATGGTTTATGAGAGAAAATAAGACCTCTAGGGCTTCCGTCTAACTGGGGCCTCCATCATAGACATATTTTAATAAAAGAAGACTGCAGGATCTCTTGGGGTGGCAAGTATATAACATACAACCTTCTCGTAACACCTTTATTTCAAAAAATAAAAACTAATTTATAATTAAAATTATAGGTCTACTAATCTACACGGTGTAAGAAATTAAAAAAAGATTTTTTAATGTTAGCTGATATCTTCCCTCACCATATTACTTTTGTACTTTTTTTATGATTATGCTCTTCAAGCGAAAATAAGGAAAAAATTATAGAAAATAGTAAAAAAATGAATGTTTAAAAATAGGAATTAGTTAATATTTCTTTGTTTTCCAACCATTCTGAGTTTTATATAATTTTCTTTATAATTTTTTTACACCATATTTTTGAACAATGAGTGTTACAAAGCTCATGCTCATTCTATGATTTACTTTTTTAAAATAAAAATTGCCGTTATAGTCTCGTTTCGTTCAATTTAGTACATAAACCGTAAAGACAATTAATTTTTTATTATTTATTAGGAGTGAGTTATAGTGAACTTTTACTGTTATTGCATGTTAAAAATTAAAGTGAGTCATCTACAATTTAAGTCATACATTTGTTATTAAAATTGGTACATGTATTCCATATTTAATTTATATATTGCACTTGTACGTTAAAATTTGGCTAAATTTTGTTCAGCGCATAACTTGGATATTTCAGACCCCTGTTTAAATAAATGTTAGTTTTTATTTTCTCGTGTAGAACGTGTTTCCGTTATTACATGAAACACATCTTTACATTTTCGGAGTTATTCTTTCCATAAAAGTAAATTTTGTTTAAAATTCAATTACCGGTACACTCATTGTTATAGAAAACGTTTCCTATTACATTCTTCACAAATTTGAAGTAAAAATTCAGTAAGAAAATGATATTTAACATTTTTTTTGACCAGAAGAATTTTTCTGTGGAGTAAGTAGTTTAAATATTTTTTCCACGAATTGAATCAAGTAACAACGTATAATCTGCTCATTTTCAGCTTGTGCCGTACCATAAGCAAGTTACATACGAATTTGGTATCTTTAACGTAGTCCGAATAATTTGTTATTTAGCAGTGAATTATAAGCCTAATGGTGTTAGTCAACATACAAGCACACAATTTTTATGCTTAATTTTTATTACAATCTGCCCAATATGGCGATAAACAGTAGGAATGTCTGTATGCACATACTGTCTTCTTAGGATATACTTGTAATGAAGCATGTCTTGAACACAATACTTAATAAATTTTTCTAAACGTAACACAGAACAGAAAAATATTTCTAATGAAAAAATATATATTTCAACTGCTTTTAAAACTTACTGGCAGGGAAATTTTCTAACCTGGAAATGTAAACATTGTCTTCTCTCTTATCTTTAATGGAACATATTTCAAGTAGGCTATTCAATTACCCGTTTTATTGTTTTACTGAAATCTTGAGTTTAGCTGTAACTTAGGCCTATAACAAACATGACTAGGCGCGTTTCTTAACATTTTTTTTAGCCGATATATATTGTATATTACAAAAATTGAATTAAACTAGTATCTACGATGTAAAATTTGTTCATTTACAAATTAGTTTTTGGCTACTTCTGTGAACAGCGGTTACTCATATTTGACTAGGCGTAATGCCCTCAAAAGTATCAATTTTTAGTGTTATGCTCGGAAACGTCAAGGGCATAAATAGCAGAAACGTCGATAAGAAACCACACAGGCCGAACGTCTAATTCGTGTACGTGGTCTTGAGCGATAACTAAATCTTTAGCTGGTTACAGTGAGTTCAGTAAGCTCTGGTCTGACTAATGGCACACAGAATCTGCGAAATAACAACTCATTTAAACAGTGATACTTTTTGAGATGATTCGTTAACACGCGATCTGTACTTGACAGCGACGAGGAAATGTTTAGTTTATACCGATTGTATGTTTATTATTCCCTGCATCGCACTGTGTTGCATGAAACACACACATACACTATATTTTCACGATGACACAGTCCTTGACTATTTTCCTTATTTATATTTTTCTGCATGTTTTTCGTATAACTGCAAACAATATGCAGATAAGGAACAAGGAATATTCACCTGATTCATACGTTTTACATTGTGTATTAATTCTACATCTTTGGTATACGGTTTTTGTTACAAGACAACGTTTCAGCAAGAATGCAAGGTGCCTAGATTCAGTGGATAATATGGTAGTACAGTTATTCCAGACATGCTGCTGAAGTAGAATACAAACGGTTTCACGGAAATCTGCATTCAATGATAATGACGATTTTAGGGAATAAGTGAAAAAAGTGGCCGTGGCAGGCCTCATCAAGTGGCTGAGGAATTTATATGGGCAAAATAGTTATACATGTATTTTATTGGAGGGGAAGGTCAATGGAAGAGATGGCAGGAGGAGGATAATTCATCCTCAGCGTAGGTACAGATATAAGACGAATTAGTGAACGTATTACAAAGGTTATATAAGCCGTATATACGTGTGTGTGTGTGTTTGTGTGTGTGTAAACACTGTCGGGGGGACATATAATTTACACAAAATGAGGAAGGCAGGGACAGCTCAAGGTAAGCGTAAATGGAGCAGTAGAACATGAGAGTCCAATAAACGCTAGGATGACACAATCGGCGCGGTGGGTGTCGCAAACGAAGTGGACTGAACGACGCCGTTTAGCGTCGCGACGGTACGTTTTAAATTATTCTGTCAGCAAGTATGAAATCAGCTACGTTATGTTAATATGGTAGTTACTGCGGATCTTCTGACCAGATCACAAGTGGATTTGTTGATCTATAAACTCTCATACATTTCTCCCTCTATCTAGCCCAACACTTCTCTCATACAGTCTCTCTCTCTCTCTCTCTGCCCCCTCTCTTCACCATCTCTCTCTCTCTCTCCGCCTATCTTTCTCTCTTCTGGTTAGTTGTGTTATTCTTCGTTTATGTATACGTATCTGTGCCTATTTTTTCCCGATACTCCAATACTGTTTACCTAAAGAAGACGTATAACTTTATAATCTTATTAAATCCATACCAGCTTTAGTAGACCAGAGGGTACGGAACCCGCCTACTAATCTAGAGTGCGGTTCGACCACTAGATGTTCGATTCTCGGAACACCGTAAAATTAAAGAGCGTTTTTCAGCCTCCAGGTCGACTCAGACTGAGCAAATGAGTACCTGAAATACAATTTTTGAGCAATAATGGTCGGTCGAAACGTATTGCTGACCACACTACCTAACGGCTCACGTAAGGCTGCCTGCCTTGCTTAACTCCTAAACTATTTCTACCGTACAAAAGTGAGGCATTATTATTATTATTATTATTATTATTATTATTAGGCGACGCTTTTTTGGACTAAATAATATGACTGACACCACGCTGAGGTAATGAGGAAAACGTTCCGGTGTGGACTGACGTGGCATTTATAACGACCACAACCAATGTCCAATAGATTTTCTTTTACATGTTGTAATTTTCTGAAGAAAGAAACCGTTTTTTTTCTAGATTTAATATGGAGAAAGTAATCTCATAGGCTATTTTTAAAACTTCTATTGTAAATCAAATTTATGTAAGACACGCTTATCGGAATTATTGATTAGCGCAAACACGTGTATTTTCGCTGGATTTATTTTTGACTAATTAACACCAGTGAGAAGAATTAACACGTGTTATCCCCTCTTTATAAATTATTACGTACAGAAATATTCTTTTTCTTCTTTTATTAGGCACTAGGCGAATCACCTGTTCCGGTCCCAAAGAAATACATCCGCTTCACCAATACTTCCTAGGTCTTCCTATACCCTTTGTGACTTTTGAGCGGGATAAATATCCTCCAGCGACCTGTAGAGTAAGGCCAGTGGTACGAGTGCTACCTTTGGGCTTCTGGTCCTGCTCTGGGTTTCATTCGGAGACCCATCTTCTAGGTTCTTCCGCCCTTAGTGCCGTTGGTAAACCTTCACCTTCCGCCCCTAGGACCGTTGACCATTTGACACTTTTAACCCTGGCTGGGCTCTTACTGGGTTGTACAAAAAAAAAAAACAACAACAAACAAGAATTAGGTCTGCATAGCAAAGCTAAAGTAAGAAAATAATGAAAGAATCTCTAGCCCTCCCCTAATAGGGGAGCCTAATAGCATCGAGGTTGAAAAGACTAAGACTTGGTCAAGAGAGAGACCATGTACCTTGGATGGAAAGAGATTCCACCCAAGACAGGTTGAAGCAAGGGGAGAATGAGGTGTGTTAAACCCGTATCCACCAGATGTACCCCCCGATAGGAAACAGAAATATTTTAGGAAGTTTTTAAGTTCCGCAGTCCTACCGAATCGTACCCCCCTCCTCAAATAAACTTAAACGAAACTGTTCTTCTTCTTGAAAAAAATATTTTTTAATAATTGTGTTTCCTGGTTGTCATTAAATTCAGATTACACTGTCTGAAAGTAATCTCCATTTTGTAGCAGTCCAGAGTTAATTGCTACAAGCTGATACGTCAAATTACAGAACGTATCAGCTACTTATTACTAGTACTATATCCTGTAATAATAGTGTATATCCCGTGTTTATGTGTTTCTTTATGGTAATTTCTGAATGTTTCTTGCGTAAGGTAGGGCATGTTGTAGTTTGTCACAACAGTAAGATTCCTTTCAATCAATAAAATAATTTTACGTAATCAATAAAATATTTATATTTAGGGACAACGTTACTATTGGAACAAATTTATTATAAATTTTAACAATTATAATATATTATAACAACACAAATTGCCAATTTAAATGTAATTTAAATTGTGTAGCCCCACGCTTTTGGGAGACAATTTATACAACGGTATATCTTTGTGTATATAGGTTGCAAATACAAATTTATTTGTGTTTGAGAAGCCCCACGTTCTTGGGACGTCAAAATTTTATAACACTACAAATTGATATTTATTTAATGTAATTAAAATGTGTGTGTTATATTCATGGGTGTAATCGTAATAAGAAGATGATACATTATTTAAGTTTCAAAATTGTTCCATAATTTATTTATTAGACAAATCTTTCATATCGCATATTAAACATTGACTCATTATTATATCGTTAGTACGAAGTTTTCGTACATAACTTATTGCTAACAAATTACATACACAAGTTATACACAAATCTTATTATCTAATTTTAATTACTTTAAAATATTTATTTTGCTCTCGGCTTACTCATTGTGTGCTCATCTTTTTGCAATTGCTGATTCATTAGCTTCAAAAATGAATTTACTTCTATTCAAATCTCTTTTATATTACTTTGTTTTAACTTTCTGCTGCATATGCATTCTCCTTTATCATCAAAGACTTTACTAATTACGTTAATTCAAAATTTAAATATTTCTCTTATCATTTACGTTACTAATTACTAAATTTGATACAAGAAATATTATTATAATTTTTATTCTGCTTTTACATTTATGTATAATTTATTTATTTGTTTAAGTTGGTCTTTCATTCCAACTTTAATTAGTGTCTTTCAAATGTCTATAATTACAATGGGTTTTTATCACCTCGTATGACGTGGGTATTCATCTGTACGTCCTCCGTGTCCTTCTGGTCCTCTGGTCGTGTTCTCCGTGTCCTTCTGGTCCTCTGGTCGTGTCCTCCATGTCCTTCTGGTCCTCTGGTCGTGTTCCACTGCATGTGCTGATTAATAGTCGTCTCGTCTGACGTCATATGCTGCCGGTGTGTCCGTAGACCTCATCGTATGTATTCTGCGGCTCTGGTTGGACATCAAGTTTGTCCTGTGACTCACTATAGATGTGAATTGGCGTCGTCGACTGACATAGCCTCCTGCGGCAATCGAGAAGAAGAAACTTTATTAGCGCCACCTGGTATTTATAGTCAGGTTGTGCAAAAATTCCTGTCTGAACAATATTTGACCTGTCAGATTCTGTCGAGCGTCACTTTCCCCACTCTGGTTCAAGTCACAATTTTCGCCTATTTTCGCGAATTACGAAGTTTGTTTCACATCGCTCGATGCTCAATCGATCACTAATTTTTATGTGATTACTATACGTAAATTGCACTTCTTTATGGTACTCACAAAAAAAGTTATTCATTTTTTACGTATAGTAATTGCACTTTTCTTCACATCTGTACGGTTTTTTAACACTTTATTCACCTATAATTTCTACACACTTTGGTGTTTTTTGTTTTATCCTATCGTACATAGTTTTCTTATAATTAAAATAAACACACAACTATTTTACTTGAAAAGGGTTGGTTACATTTCAGGAACGGACAGGTTTCACACACACGAACAAAATACGCGCGTACACAACGCTAGCGACTGGTGTGTCGAAAATGCATGTCCATGCATGAATTCTGCGATCTCTATTTTACTACGATACAGCTTATGCAATCTGAATCATGTTTATTAATTTATATTTATTTATTTTTATTATTTATTTCATTTATTTTGGCAATGCACAGTACCGTTAATGTTTGTACTGTTGCAATATATATATATATATATATATATATATATATATATTGCAACGTATTTATGTGTGTACAAATTTTATATGTACTTTAATTTGTATAGCCCCACGTTCTTTGGGAGCCAAATATGCAACAATACATATACATAAATACATATACATATACACAAATTTAGCGTGACCGGTCTCACGTTCAAGATTGACAAATTATGCAACAATATAACATTTAAATTGGGTTTCAGGTGTATCTGCAATAAGAACTCTATGTAACTTGTAACGGTATTTCAAATTTATTTGATATTATTAAAAATTGTGCACATGGCACTGACTTCGATTTAAAACATTCGTTATTAATTGTTATTATGCCGTAAGGCTTATGCTATATACATCCTTACTGACTAAATATTCTATTCTACTAATTATTGTATTAAAGAAAAATCTCATTTTCAGACTACTCAGTCAATTAATGTGTTTCAAAATATCAATATTAAATCTCTTTTTATATATTGTAATGTACTCAAAATATTAATAGTTATTGAATTTATCTTTGGTTTCTCAGTACTGTTTTATCTCAAATACTAATTGTTTTCATTTAAATGCTTTGTATGCATTTTATTTCATATTAATTTGAGCTCTTGTTACGTTAATCGTATTTCTAAAACATCTATGATTTTAATTCTACTTTACAGAAAACATTGGCTCTTACTTTTAAATAAAATAGAAATGTCTTTAATTGTTTTTGAGTTCCTTTGTACGATTAAGATATAAATAAGTTGTTTATCACCTTATTGTCGTCAATCATACTCGATCATTTTGATCCATCTGTAGTTGTCCTCGTCTCGCACTCCAGCGTCGGCTGTCTCTCTTTCCTCTTGTCCAGCGTCGAATCACCTCCTCTTGTCCAGCGTCGAATCACTCTCTGGAACTCTCCTCTTGTCCAGCGTCGTATCACTCTCTGGAACTCTCCTCGTGCTGTTTCTGACGTCAATGGATCTTCTTATGTAATTCTTCTTATGTACTGCTGTTATTATTTAAAAATGATTGTCTTTACAACTTAGTTACATAGTTGTATGTAACTGGAAAATTTAAATTATTTAAAAAAAATAAATACGCCGTGCGGACGGGCATAATCTCCCGCTGCACCGTGGATGATTTAAGAAAGAGAACCACTGTAGCTTGTGTGTCCTATTTATACCCATGTCTTGGTCGACACCTGCAGTGGTACGAAATCGACATGTCAGAAACTGTCTCTGGATTCAGTTCCCCCACTCTTTGTCAATTTCGCTAATTCTTATATTTCTGCGAATTGCAGAGTCCTGTAAGTATACTCTTATACTTATCTTATAACTATTTTTACAACACATGTTCACTGTAATTTTGGATATTGCAACTTAACCCTTTCGATTTGTACACAGTTATTTCACTATTACACTCGTACGGTGTGTCACTTTCGCGTGGTTTTCGTACACAGTATTTAGTAAATTTTATTACATTTTATTGTGGTTTTGGATTTTAATTCTTAATTATAGTTTATGAATAATTACGGAAAAACAGTAATTGTGCAATTATTCATCTTGGGGTGGTAAACTCGCCTGCATAGACCTGCGTTCACTCACACTAGCAAAATACTGGTGTACACACTTTCAGTTACATTTGTGTGTGTGTGCACGTCGATTCAGGTCGAAACACCTGTTCATCTTTTCGTCTGAGCCAAGCTTGCAATCCCTGACATGCTTATTTCTAATATATTATTAATTATTTATAGTTTATTAGGTATATTTAAATTTTTATATTCAATGCTCAGTACATCACTTATTTGTACTGTCGCAATATATATACATCTACATATATATATATATATATATATATATATTGTAACACGAATTTTGGTGTTACTGTGTTATGTGTTGCGGGAACGTAAATTATATACGCCGACCGTTGGAAGCGTCAATTTGTTACAAATATAATTAATGAGACTACTACTTTCGCCTCACACTGGAGTCGTCAACTAGTAACCGTAATGAATAAATGAGATGAGGTCTCGCGAGTAAACAATATGACAATTTGTGATGATATACGAGCTCTTATGCTCCGACTAGCATGCGTCAATTTTAGCAAATTCAATATAGATGTATTAAAATTATTCAACCACACCGTTGTTGTTGTCAATCTGTTACTATTAATATGATATGTTGAACGGCGAATGATTTTGTATTCTGCCGCTCGCTCCCACTATACGTGCAGTTTCAATGACGTCACCCACAGTTGCCAACCGTGGTTGTGTCCGCTGTGCTCTGTTAACTTATTTTTTAAATGAAACAGCAATAATAATGACGCAAATATAACACCAAACATATATCTTTATAGAAACCATTTATTCAGTAAAGCATTGGTCAATTGTTTCTCGTTTCTTTTTATGGTAATCACAATTGTGGCAAAATTATGCGTCTTCTTTACCAGTTGGTACAGTAGTTGTAATATTATTCAGTATTCAGGCAGACCAAAATAATGCATTGGTTATTATTTCTATTAAAATGACTTATCTCAGGGCGTATCTGGTTCGGGGATTACATTTAAACAAATAATACTTTCTATAAATCAAAATACAAATTTTACAGTTCAAGGATATTACAAAATTTTAGTGTGTTAAGTGCACTCAGGCAGTCGAGTAGTGATTGCTAGTTATTATAGGTTATGTCCAGTTTATGTGTTTAATTAAAAGTTCTTATGGTGTTTAAAAAAGGTGTAAAGTTCAATTCGTGTTATTCCTGAGTGTTCTTAGTGTTGGTGTGATATGGTGTCTGTAGTTTTAGTTGATTAATTCTTAGAAAGTCGTGTATACAAATGTTGGTGTTGATACATAATATAATAAAATGTTCAAAGTCACCAGATCCTCTTCTTTAAATGGTTGTAGAACGAAGATAGGGTACACGTCTGCTTCGGTTCTTCTCCCTGGTTCTTAATTCTTCTATTTCAAATGCTGGATATTCCTCACTTGGTTGTAATAGTTCGTATTATGTACATCTATTTGTTTTAATATGTCTGGAACATGTTTTCACAGTTTATAGTTTAATTATATAAGACGTTTTACTAACGCGTCTGTACGCTATGACCGTTGTTAAAGAAGTCCTATTTTATTTACCTGAAATTTCTGGTTGCTAAGGTAAAACTTGAAATCTGGTTGGTTGATTCAGATATACATTGTCATACAAATTCATTATTTCAATGTCTGAATTTGTTCAAAACTTTTAAATTAGTATAACTTTTCGTACTGATTGGGAATTTAAAACTATTAGCAACATTATTTTGGTCTTTACATTTGCGACATATAGACACTAAACATGCCTACTTTTACTTAAGAAATACAGATGTTACATTTTTGTTATTTGAATTTTTCTTAAATAACTTAAAACGGATTATTTTGCTTCTAGATTTGTTGTGTATATTATTAACTATAAATCTATTCATCCTTCAACATTTGTTTTACAAAATTCTAATAGTATTTCCTACAATTTACAAAAGTTGGTTTTACATGGCTTCATACAGTTGGCCATCCACAAAACATTTGCTACTCCATTTATTTGTTCAAAAAATGTGATCATCCTTATATAACTACTGTCTGATTTGTTATTTTTTCTATTTCTCATTAATTTAGAATGGTTGGTTGCTTTACTGGCTATCCTGATAACATCATTACATGAACAATAACAAAACAATATACAACAATCAAATCAATTTAGTGTCATGCCCACATGGCTATGACTTTTATGGACATTGAATAAATAAGTTAACTTTCATTAAACCTAAACAACTGTTTAACACTAGTAATAACATCTCCTTTCAATCCATTTTGCTTTGATACCTAATTAATTAATCCTTACTATTAATACATAACAAATATTTGAAAACAAAAGAGTTGTACTCTAACTCAGACATTTCAGTCTTGATTAATACTAGTAAACATATAATGAATATTTTATAATATAAGAATTGTAGTCCATCTCAGACATTTAGCCTTGATTGATATTATTAACCATAATAAATATTTAAGAATAACAAAAAACACAATACTCTATTTCCAACATTTAAGTATAGAGTTCATTGACCTTAATATAAACAACACATCTGCCCTTCATTATTTAAAGTATTTCTTAAAATTAAGTTTATGCAGTCTTGGCTGTTTTTATTTTATTTTGGGGATGTACCCTTTGTCACTTCACTGATTTATTGCCTGCTCTTATTTTCATTTTAATAAATGTTATTAGATAAAGAGTGGCCCTCACTTAGAAACATTTTTATACTCTGTTTTCATAATAATATTCTCCCAAATATTATTTCTGTATTCAATACAAGACTTTAAACTTGTATATAGGCACTAATTCACTTAGTTCATGAATTTACACATTGACACTTGAAGTCTATTTAACATAATAAAATAGCTTGCACTGGTATTCTTTGATCTTATCTCTAATCAGTTTTATAGTCTTATAAGATTAATAATCTTATTTATACAGGATTATTACGATTTGTTTGTTCCATTATATAAATAATTTCCACTGGTTCACTTTTAATTCTACCTTTAGACACTTTTGTTACTGATTGTTTTGGTTTCACTGATGCATAATCTTCAGCTACTTCCTTATTTATTAAAATACATTTGATACTATAATACATTGTATTTTATTTCTACTTGTCATATTCATTGTTTTTGTGTTTGGTTCACATTTTTATTGTCATTAAAAGAACTAATTAATCTGTACAGTCTGTTCTGTTTGATTAATTATTGCTAACTTTTCCTCCATCACTTCACTCTTGTTATAAAATATTAATGTGAATAAGTTATTATTTGTTATTCTCTGGACAACCTTATGTTCACTATTCATTACTATTAGTTGTATGTTTCATGTATCTATAATAAAGTTTGATACATTATTTCATTATATCATTCAAATTAATAACTTACTAATATTTCTTTTTACATAGTATTGTATGTTTGGGCCTATTATCCCTCAGTTTGTATTTTGATTATCTTTACATTATGATACATTGAATGAAACCATTTGTTTCCTTATAGCATTGGTACATAAGCTGTCTGTCTTTATAATTATTATTTTGTCATTATTTAAAGTTCATGTCATAATCGGGGTTGAATGTATTTTGCATCACGTTGCCTAAATCATTACTTTGGGTACGGTCAGTTGTATTACTAGTCAGTCTAAAATAGTTATTCGTTCCTCTTCACTATCATCTTGAAAGATATTTTTCTTCTTGTTTAGTTTCGTATCCATGGTCTTCATTAAATCGGGTACGATATTAAGTTGTTCCAAATGTAATGTTACATACTACCCTGCCACCAAATTTGATTATTTTAATAAAATAGTATTTTTGTTGAAATTATCAATTATCTTGTCTTTCATATTATCATTTGTTATTCTTTTTATGATCTGGTATACTTGTCTTTAATTATAAGAGTTCTATCCCTGGAACATGTTACTTCCCTAACAAATTAATCACCATATATTTTGGAATCAATCGGGGGGCTCTCTTGACCTAATACCCCGCTGTCCTTATAATACATAATACATAAATAATATCGATTGCTGGAGCTATCTCATCAGTCAATCACATTCAATAATCACTAGTCTATTCATGACTAAATCAAATAAAAATAATATAATAATATATTCTTGGGATTGTTCACTCAGTATAACTTCTCAGATCTAAATATTTCTTTCCATTGATTCTTTCAGATGTTTATTTTCTTGTGGCGATATTAATAACATTTTTTATTTTCAATTGGTACTATCTTCTTTCCTTCTTTATCATTACTGCTTAATCTTCATTTTTCATTCACTATCTTCATTCAATTAAAACATAACAAGTATCTGTATCTATAGTTGTTGTTGATTCTCTCACAATCATGATAGGTTATTTGTAGTAATTTCGTTTCTAGTTTTGTCTTATTTTCATCGTCGATTGTCTACATTTGTCTTTTCTTATTCGTTTTATAGCACTATGGTTTCTTCTGATTCATGGATGTTGCATCTTTCTTTTATATTCCAATAATAAGTTCATAATTATATTTAATAAGAGGTGCTTATTTCGTTTAGAATTTGGAAATTTATTCAAATTTGTTTATTCACTTGGTTCATAATAACATTATCAAAATGTACTGTAAGATGTCCTTACTATTTATTTGAATTTTGAGATTTATTCAAATTTGCTTTAATTCGCTTCATTTAAAATTATATTCTGGATTGGTAGAGTTGGTAAGATGAGCTTACTATATTTTTTGAATTTTGAGGTATTCATTGTTATCGATTAACGACACGTTTGCGCCTGTATCTATCATGACTCTTGTGTCTAGTCCATTCACTTGGGCGATAATATAGGCGATCTCATTATTCGAACTATTGTGTGTTATCGTGTCTTCGTTCAGCAATTCTTCTCTCACATTTTTTAAGAAGTGATTGTGCACTATCGTCATTGTATCGTCAGTCATTTTGTCTCGTCCTAGTAAGTACCCAAATTGTCGGTTTAGTGATGGGACCTGATGGTTTTTCACTGCCGCGGACCGTTTAAATCAGGGCTGATCTCCTCAGTCCTGTTGTCTGATTGACCAGGTCTGTCTCTACTCTGTGACTCTTGCACCTCAATGGCGTTATTATCGAACGTCACTGAGTTTCTGTTATTCCTGTTGTCGTCGCAGCTCCTACTTCGCCTATGTTCATCACGGTAGTGCTGGTTATTCTCCTCCTGAAAACATCTCCCACGGTTCCCATTATAATTCGTTCGTCCCTGGTACGAACGTCTTCCCACATCTCTATCGTCAATGCTCACATAATTCACATGTCTTCGATATGTTTGGTTTTGATTGTTATTATTGCCGTTATTATTCTGTCTGTATCGGTTATCGTAGTTGTTGTTATAACCTCGGTTGTTCTGGTAATGGTGGTCTCTGTCATTGGCACGCTGGTACCCATTATTATTGTTATTTGTAGGAGAGCTACGGTAATAGTGGTTGTTGTTATTATTTGCCGCATTATTTCGTGGATAGTTGTTATTGTTATTGTTGTTTTGGTAACCACGTTGATAGTGGTTACCGTTGTTGTTGTAATTATTGTTCGGTCTTTGCCCATTTTTTCATATTGGGCGTCGCGGCGACCATTATTTCTATTTATTTCATCGTTCCTTCGTCTGTACTGGAGGAAGTTCTTCTCCTGTTCCATCTCCGCTAATAATGTCGACATCTCCTCGATGGTTTGTATACGTCCGTTTATTCGGCCTCTCGTAATTTCCCCGCCATAGTGGTAAGCTAATAGCCTCACTAAACATTCGGTAGGAATTGCAGGCTCTAAATGTCTGGCTATGTTTATTTTACCAAGAAAATATGCGGTCGGAGTTTGCTTGCCGTGCAGGTCATATCGGCCCAATCCTATGTCACTTCTTATCATATGTTGCGTGGCATCAGACCAATACTTAGATTTGAATTGTTTTTTAAATTCTTGGAAATTGTGTATGTTCGGCCGCATCGCCGTCCACCAATTGTCATAGACTTTTCTGAACATTTCGTCCAGCACTCCTAATCACAAACCATCTGTATTCTCCGGTTTTGGCTATTTTCTCTTCCACCCGTTCTAAGAATAGCATGGGGTTTCTTCTATAATTTTGGAAATCGATAACTTCTCGATTTTCCTCACATGTGGTATGGGCACCGGTACATTGTCTGTTTTTTAGAGAGTTAATTTCATCTCTATGGGCAGTTGTTTGATCTTGTACTCGATTAAGACTAGTACCCATGCTTTCTAATCTTTCTCCCATCACTGCTTGATTGGTTCGTATGTTTTCTATCCGTCCATTCGTTTCTTCCCGGACGCTCATTATCTCTTGGTTCATCCGCTCACACTTTTCCTTGGTCTCGGATTCTACCCTTTTAATTTCAGTCACTGGTTCTTCCAGCTTCTTGTCCCATTCTTCCTGCAATTGCCGGTTATTAATTTCCATCTTGTTATTCCACTCTTCTTTTAATGATTCTTTGTGTTCATCCAATTTTTTCATGGTCTCTTGGTAATTTCCCTTCAACTCTTCCCTCAATGCTCTATTATTTTCGTCTATTTTCTCCTCCATTTTACTGCTATTCTCTTTCAATTCTCGGCTCAATTCCTCCTTTGTTTGTTTATTATCACTCTTTATTTCCTCCATCTTCTTACTCAAATCTTCCTTCAATATTACTAAGTTCTTATTACTATTTTCTAAGTTCTTATTATTGTTCTCACTTAATTCTTCCTTCAATTTTTCTAAGTTCTTATTACTCTTCTCGCTTAATTCTTCCATTTTCTTGCTGAAGTCTTCCTTCATTTCGTCCTTTAGTTTCTTATTACTCTCCTCCGTTTTCTTACTAGTTTCCTGCATTAATTCCATCATACATTTGAACATTTCTTGCGTTTTCTCGCCTTCTGTTTGTGTGGGTTCTTCTGGTTGTTTCTCCGGATCCTTCCTTGTTATAGTTTCTACTTTCTCAACCGGTGTTGCTTCCTTGTCTTCCATGTTTAATTCGCCTACTTTCTCGGTTTCGGCCGCTCGTTTGCGCGATGTTTCTCGCTTCCTCATTTTTATTTATTTTTGATTGTTTAATTATAAATTATAATTTAATTTATCGCCTCACACGTTGGTTCGCCAATTTGTAACACGAATTTTGGTGTTACTGTGTTATGTGTTGCGGGAACGTAAATTATATACGCAGCCCGTTGGAAGCGTCAATTTGTTACAAATATAATTAATGAGACTACTAAAAACGTAATGAATAAATGAGATGAGGTCTCGCGAGTAAACAATATGACAATTTGTGATGATATACGAGCTCTTATGCTCCGACTAGCATGCGTCAATTTTAGCAAATTCAATATAGATGTATTAAAATTATTCAACCACACCGTTGTTGTTGTCAATCTGTTACTATTAATATGATATGTTGAACGGCGAATGATTTTGTATTCTGCCGCTCGCTCCCACTATACGTGCAGTTTCAATGACGTCACCCACAGTTGCCAACCGTGGTTGTGTCCGCTGTGCTCTGTTAACTTATTTTTTAAATGAAACAGCAGTAATAATGACGCAAATATAACACCAAACATATATCTTTATAGAAACCATTTATTCAGTAAAGCATTGGTCAATTGTTTCTCGTTTCTTTTTATGGTAATCACAATTGTGGCAAAATTATGCGTCTTCTTTACCAGTTGGTACAGTAGTTGTAATATTATTCAGTATTCAGGCAGACCAAAATAATGCATTGGTTATTATTTCTATTAAAATGACTTATCTCAGGGCGTATCTGGTTCGGGGATTACATTTAAACAAATAATACTTTCTATAAATCAAAATACAAATTTTACAGTTCAAGGATATTACAAAATTTTAGTGTGTTAAGTGCACGCAGGCAGTCGAGTAGTGATTGCTAGCTATTATAGGTTATGTCCAGTTTATGTGTTTAATAGTTATCATTAAAGGTTCTTATGGTGTTTAAAAAAGGTGTAAAGTTCAATTCGTGTTATTCGTGAGTGTTCTTAGTGTTGGTGTGATATGGTGTCTGTAGTTTTAGTTGATTAATTCTTAGAAAGTCGTGTATACAAATGTTGGTGTTGATACATAATATAATAAAATGTTCAAAGTCACCAGATCCTCTTCTCTAAATGGTTGTAGAACGAAGATAGGGTCCACGTCTGCTTCGGTTCTTCTCCCTGGTTCTTAATTCTTCTATTTCAAATGCTGGATGTTCCTCACTTGGTTGTAATAGTTCGTATTATGTACATCTATTTGTTTTAATATGTCTGGAACATGTTTTCACAGTTTATAGTTTAATTATATAAGACGTCTTACTAACGCGTCTGTACGCTATGACCGTTGTTAAAGAAGTCCTATTTTATTTACCTGAAATTTCTGGTTGCTAAGGTAAAACTTGAAATCTGTTTGGTTGATTCAGATATACATTGTCATACAAATTCATTATTTCAATGTCTGAATTTGTTGAAAACTTTTAAATTAGTATAACTTTTCTGTACTGATCGGGAATTTAAAACTATTAGCAACATTATTTTGGTCTTTAAATTTGTGACATATAGACACTAAACATGCCTACTTTTACTTAAGAAATACAGATGTTACATTTTTGTTATTTGAATTTTTCTTAAATAACTTAAACGGATTATTTTGCTTCTAGGTTTGTTGTGTATATTATTAACTATAAATCTATTCATCCTTCAACATTTGTTTTACAAAATTCTAATAGTATTTCCTACAATTTACAAAAGTTGGTTTTACATGGCTTTATACAGTTGGCCATCCACAAAACATTTGCTACTCCATTTATTTGTTCAAAAAATGTGATCATCCTTATATAACTACTGTCTGATTTGTTATTTTTTCTATTTCTCATTAATTTAGAATGGTTGGTTGCTTTACTGGCTATCCTGATAACATCGTTACATGAACAATAACAAAACAATATACAACAATCAAATCAATTTAGTGTCATGCCCACATGGCTATGACTTTTATGGACATTGAATAAATAAGTTAACTTTCATTAAACCTAAACAACTGTTTAACACTAGTAATAACATCTCCTTTCAATCCATTTTGCTTTGATACCTAATTAATTAATCCTTACTATTAATACATAACAAATATTTGAAAACAAAAGAGTTGTACTCTAACTCAGACATTTCAGTCTTGATTAATACTAGTAAACATATAATGAATATTTTATAATATAAGAATTGTAGTCCATCTCAGACATTTAGCCTTGATTGATATTATTAACCATAATAAATATTTAAGAATAACAAAAAACACAATACTCTATTTCCAACATTTAAGTATAGAGTTCATTGACCTTAATATAAACAACACATCTGCCCTTCATTATTTAAAGTATTTCTTAAAATTAAGTTTATGCAGTCTTGGCTGTTTTTATTTTATTTTGGGGATGTACCCTTTGTCACTTCACTGATTTATTGCCTGCTCTTATTTTTATTTTAATAAATGTTATTAGATAAAGAGTGGCCCTCACTTAGAAACATTTTTATACTCTGTTTTCATAATAATATTCTCCCAAATATTATTTCTGTATTCAATACAAGACTTTAAACTTGTATATAGGCACTAATTCACTTAGTTCATGAATTTACACATTGACACTTGAAGTCTATTTAACATAATAAAATAGCTTGCACTGGTATTCTTTGATCTTATCTCTAATCAGTTTTATAGTCTTATAAGATTAATAATCTTATTTATACAGGATTATTACGATTTGTTTGTTCCATTATATAAATAATTTCCACTGGTTCACTTTTAATTCTACCTTTAGACACTTTTGTTACTGATTGTTTTGGTTTCACTGATACATAATCTTCAGCTACTTCCTTATTTATTAAAATACATTTGATACTATAATACATTGTATTTTATTTCTACTTGTCATATTCATTGTTTTTGTGTTTGGTTCACATTTTTATTGTCATTAAAAGAACTAATTAATCTGTACAGTCTGTTCTGTTTGATTAATTATTGCTAACTTTTCCTCCATCACTTCACTCTTGTTATAAAATATTAATGTGAATAAGTTATTATTTGTTATTCTCTGGACAACCTTATGTTCACTATTCATTACTATTAGTTGTATGTTTCATGAATCTATAATAAAGTTTGTTACATTATTTCATTATATCATTCAAATTAATAACTTACTAATATTTCTTTTTACATAGTATTGTATGTTTGGGCCTATTATCCCTCAGTTTGTATTTTGATTATCTTTACATTATGATACATTGAATGAAACCATTTGTTTCCTT
Source organism: Magicicada septendecula (assembly GCA_034769895.1). NCBI lineage: Eukaryota > Metazoa > Arthropoda > Insecta > Hemiptera > Cicadidae > Magicicada > Magicicada septendecula. The sequence continues at coordinate 245,994,959 of CM068371.1, read as the reverse complement.
ATAGCATTGGTACATAAGCTGTCTGTCTTTATAATTATTATTTTGTCATTATTTAATGTTCATGTCATAATCGGGGTTGAATGTATTTTGCATCACTTTGCCTAAATCATTACTTTGGGTACGGTCAGTTGTATTACTAGTCAGTCTAAAATAGTTATTCGTTCCTCTTTACTATCATCTTGAAAGATATTTTTCTTCTTGTTTAGTTTCTTATCCATGGTCTTCATTAAATCGGGTACGATATTAAGTTGTTCCAAATGTAATGTTAAAAAAAATATATATATATATATAGTGTAACGTAACGAAAATATGGTCTCCTACGTTACATAAATAAGTTTATAATTTTTAAAATAAAAATAATAATTATACATACTAATAAATGGTCAGAAAAACAACCCATTATTGAATAAATGAATCATCTCACAATAAGAATACAAGGTAGGAAGAAAAATTTTAGAATGTTTATAAATACCAACTTCAGTGTTCAGTGATAGGTGTAAAAGATGGACGAATGTAAAACCTAACTAAGACAGTTTTATAATAATTGATGATTTAAATGAGAGGAGAATGATTAATTAGTGCATGATTTATTTCATAAATATGTACCTGTTATTACGTTGTATCATGTTTTATTATTATCATGATAGTTATGTTGTTTTTTGTATGTAGCAAGTGGAGTAATTCTTTTAAAAGAATATCAATTAACTGATATTAATTTCATGTTTTGTGTTATCAATATATCATTATAGAGCTGTTGTTAAACTTTATATAGTTAAATGTTTTGCATACATGTACTTAGTTAGTAGGCAGATTATAATTGTAAACTTGGCCAGAAAGGCTATAATTGTTAATGAGATACAAAAGGGTTTAGTGTAATCATATAATAAACAAATGAAGGATTCTATAATAATGCAAGTAGTAACAATTTAAAGTCAGAAGTAGATAAAAATATAATGATAGGCCTAAAACCAGTAACATTGTATAGTAAGTCAGGTCAGAAAGGTTAGGTAAAGAAATTTGTAAAAAAATATTAAATAGAATATAATGAGTTAGGAGAAGTTAATAATAATTGCTGATAGCAGATAAATAAATTCAATTTAAATAAAATCTCAAAATGTAATGGTGCAATGATACCGAAAGTAATATTTTATAACAGGAAAATAATACTTGTTAGAGTAAATAGATTAAGAGGAAACGACAGCAAAATGTATATAATTTAGTAACAAACTATATGAAAAGGTAAAATATAATGTAAGATATAATGTAAATTTCGTAAAGGATTATTTTAATGAGTGTAAGAACATTATATGATAATGGTTATAGTATTATAAATAATATCCAATAAGAGGAGACAGGATGGTTGTCAAGGACGACGAGAGATATAAAATTTGTTGATTCGATTATTGAATAATTATCCATGAACGAAGACGGATTAGTTTTGATGCACTCAGAAAAGAATTGATAAAATTAAATTAAACCAATACAATTGTGAACAAAATTAAGTAATAAATCACCATAATATGGCTCACTGACATTCGACAGTCTTATATAACCGAATAATAATAAACCTATACATCAAAAGTGACGAAAATCTAAAGGAAGAACTCTACGAATAAAACTCAATATAATGAGTAATAATTAACTTAATTAATAAACCAAAGCAGAGAAATAACTACCTGAATAGAGTTATATAATCCAGTATTATAAAGAACGAAAACAAAACACAAAATTATACTTGAACGTCATCTTCCACAATTCAATAAAAAAAGCATCATTGGACACGAAATACATTGAAACCCGTAACCACAAGAATTGGACATTGGTGAACAAAAGGAGCGGCATTTCTGCATCATCCCAGGACCAAAACATCCACTTTTATTTCGAACTTGGAGTGAAGACTGGCGAGGATTAATTCATCTTTATTCCGTTATTGACCAAACACTGCGACGAGGTTAGCTGTACACGGCCTTACCAAGTAACGATGTCCAGCGGACGGTAAAACACCACTTATTTTAAATAATATTTAATAAGAAATTAGTACTATATTGTGATACCTTGTAATCCTATTTATGCATTTTCTGACCTTACTAATAGTTGAAAGGACCTTCACACCCTGTGTTTAAAGAATTACCATAATAATTAAAATAATATATAACCCTGAATCCGATTGATAATCGATTACTTCTAATACGATCGACTTCTGTATCTCCGTAAAGGAAGAACTTTGTTGTCAAGAAATACAAAAATCATAATAAAGAATCATTTCTGAGTTGAACGATATCTATCATTTATATAATATTTAGTGCAGTATGAACAAGTTGTAATTTATGTAGAGAGTGTAACGTAGGAATTATTGTACGCGGATAACTAACCTACAATTTTCAGCTGTCTGTGAACCACAGCGCTACCTAGCGGACCGCTGTTGAATTAAAGAGAACGAGAAACAGATAAGGATTCCCTCTCCTCTCTTCAAACGCGGACTAGGCTTGAATGAGAAAATTAGAATTACACACTTAATACATAAATTTAAATACCAACAACACATATATTATTTGAAGAGTAACACACGTACACGTACGAAAAGACACTACCTGCGGTAAAGTTATAAATTGACGCATTCATCGTGAGGCGAATTAAATAGAGAAGATCAGGAGTTGTTATAATATATATATTGTAACGTACTAAATAATGATCTCTATCGTATGGTTTACTAGCCACGCGTTGGTTGAGTCAATTTGTAACATACACATTAAGAAAATGTAGTTTTTTATTATAAAATTTCAGTAATTTAAGGATTATTATGTTGTCAGGGTAATGTTTGTTGAGCGCCAATTTGCAAACGTATGCTGCAAATAAAATGTATTGGTTAATCTGTAATTAATATTGCATATATCACAAGGGTTTCTCTTTCCTTCTAATTTTTATTTTTTGTATATCTTTTATTTAATATAATACTACGAATACTAATTCTCAGTAAGGCAGATTCAAATCGTGTGCCATACTTTTCTTGTCGGGAGTGTTACCAACCTATGCCAGTTGATGAAAAATTTACATTCCATTATATGTTATACATAATATCATATACATAAAAGTATCAACTAATTAAAGAAAAGAAAACTTTTATATGGTGTTATTTAACTCAAATCCTTTATTCTCCTTATTAAATGTTGGTAAAAGAAAGATATAATTATTAACAAAGTCTTGCCGGCTGTTCTTTAAATTTGCTCAGAATGGCAGCAGTTACTCCCACCTCCCAGGGTATACAATATTTGCGTTTTAATAATTGCTAAATAAGATACACTTAAAACTGTTTTACTTTAGGTCCTTTTGGCTACGATACAAACTACAATGATCTTCGGAAAAGTACCAAAATACATGGACTTAGAATTAAATACAGAGTGTCTTAACAAGAGTTTATTACTAACTTTACAATGTTCAGTGTCTTTAGGTTATGTTGAACTACGTACTTTCAATGTTTAATACACTTTAAATGGTCATATTACCATACATTAATAGTTTTTACCATGAAAATAAGACTGTTTATTAATTATTTTACAAGTGAAAGTTAAAATATAATTTTAATCAAAAAGTGTAAACAGTTTCTTTGTCAAGTGTAAACTTGGGACACTAAGGTAACTTCTTCAGTTTAGTTATTAGCAAAAATACTTCCCTTCCTGGATACGTTGAATTTATTTCTTCATATGTTAATCGGCTTCCTTCTTTCGAATAATGGTTTACTTCTTTCTTCTAAACATTCGATCTTTTAAAATGATTTAACTTTAATTACATTAACTGTTATTACACTCGAAATATTTTAGATTGGTCTCTCGTTTTTTTATATCATCCTTTCTCGTTCAGTTCTCATAATGGAATTTTCAATTATTTTTATAACATGTCTGTTGCTAAAGCCTATAACTTAGCTTTCATTGGTTTAAACTGTATCATCTTGAGTTACTATGGTTCTCTCTGAGCCTCAAAATAAACAAACTTCTAACATCTTAGATACAATTTTCTTAAAATTGTTATATATGATTTTTGATCTTCAAGATACTAGTACCTTTGAATTTCTGATGGAACACTGATTGTTTTGATATCACTTTTGATTAGTTTCCATTACATATTTCCAGAGTTACTAGTTTACACTTTTAACTATTTGTACAAAATTATTTATAATTAGTTCTTTTTTATACCCTTCACTTTACTAAAACTATTAGATACAATCAGTAATAACATAGTTCAACATGACATTAATTATTCTAGTTTTACTATAAACTCTTTTCCAAATTCCTTAACTATATAGCCCTAACATCCCTAATTTCACAAATATCTCTATTATTATAATTTTTGTACCCTTCCATTAACATTAACATTTATTTAAATAATATTACAGCATATATTATCAATCAACATCAAACAATTAATTACTAACAACTATTATGAAACATATTGCAATTCTTATTAAACTTATGGACCCATTCCAGTTTTTACAAACATAATAAAATTGGTATTCACATGGTAAGTAGTCCCCAAAACATTGTCCTCCTTACTTACTAACTTTAATATCTCAAAACATAATTATTCTAAAATTCTTTACTATTAACTACTTCCATTATAAACATATCACAACTCTTATTGAACTTATGAGTCAATCTCAACTTTCACACACATAGTGGGATACGTATTAACATGGTAAGTATTTACAAAACATTGTCCTTCTAGTCTTACTAACTTCAATAGTTCAAAACATAATTATTAAAACATTATTTATTAGTAATCATTATTATAAAATCTATAATTAGTAGTCATTTAAGCAGGCTACTTTATGTTTTCTGGTACTTTTCTAGGGTTTGTAAATATCTTTACTTAGGCAATCATACAACAAGATGATGGGAAAAATATCATGTAACAATATATATATATATAGGCTATCATATGTGTGTGTGCACACGTAGCGTTCCCGTGTATACAAGTTCTATGAACAAAACTATGTAAAATTATTCTTTTAGTTTGGAGGGAAAACCATAGATATATAAATAATGGAACATGAACGTACTCTACGTTTAAACATGTAAATTTATGGTACAATTTATTTACAGGAATGATTTTTTTCTAGACTTAACGTTTCCAAAGGTAGACAAAAGAGCCAAACTATATCGTTGTTGGGTCATGGTGCTTCGTAGAAAATTCTTTATTAGTTTCAGTTTTGAGAATGATCTGTCAGTTTTTGCTACTGTCACAGAGACTGTAATGTACATCAAACAAGCAGTGATGACATCCGGTTAGCTTGAAGCTAAGGAACTGTTTTCATTCAAAAGTTGCTAGTGGTAGACACATGCGGTAGTTTGCCATTCCAGTACCGGTTTCTTTGAATTGGTCCGAAATCTTTAGACGTTCAATGTGCTCGGAGCCACTCCAGGCTTAACCTGTTTTTGTGGTTTCAACACACGTCTTATGTTGAATAACATCAAACGATTCGATCAGTTTACATTGAGAAATCGTTGTCTTATGAGTTTTTTAATAAAACGTTTTGAGTTAACAAGATTCAGATCACGACATAATTCAGAAAACAGGTCATACTATAAACAATAACTATAGCCGACTGTGAAACAAGCGCAGTTGGAACGGGCAAGTCGATAGGACGTGTTTTGATACATTTAATTTAAGGTAATAAAAAATTACCTATGAAGCTATAAAGTTGCTATAAAGCTGAGAGCACTATATATGAACATGCTGAAAATCTAGCTGCACAAGTTTAACCTTTAAGAATCAGCATAGTCAAAGGAAGAGTTAAAAGTATCCTTAAAACCAATATTTCTGATCACCTCTAATAGAACTGAATCAGAAACTATTCGCTTAGAATTCTAAACATCAATTAATAACGAAAGGGTCAATGTTACGTAACTAAAGCATATATTTACGTAAGTTGTTACAATATAGTGCGTTACGTAGTGTATATATTTCACACGCATGATTCGAAGGCCAAGATTAAGGAGGAATGATTTAAATCTGAGGAGGTAAGTCCTTGACGTTATTCTTTCCGCGAGACAACTTTCTATTCTTTGATCTTCGTTGCTTAAAATACCACTTGATCCTCGCTTATTTTATACGTAATCCCTGTCAATGGATGGTCGGGCCAGCTGTGTGCCAAACAGAACGCCAACTGTCGGCAATAACTATCATCACCTAACGTTTGTACATCCGACTCTCTGTTTTCACAGATATGTATTTATTTTAAACTTAAGGCTACGTTTAAGCGCGTATGTTATTTACTCTGTGACTGGATACGATATAAGCGGTTTCTACACCGGTTTAAACGGCTCCGTTAATGTCAAATGATACGTTATTAATGTTCCTACACATTGGGGACTGGAAACAAAATCTTTTTTTCTGTTACTTGACTTAATTTAAAAACGAATGAAATATTATGTTACAAGATTCGTGCAAGATAATATTGGCAAATATTTTAACGCACACGGTATAGCCTAAACTGCGGTGAACATTTTAGTATGCCGCATGGGGAAATATTTCTGATTAATAAAAATAAAAGGTAAACGATAGAAACTTGTGATAATTAACTACTTTTATTCACTTATAAAGGTCAGAATACAAATTAAATAAATTATTTGGTTACACAGTCTACTAAGCGCTTTCCTTCACACACGCGCGCGCGCGCGCACGAACTGTAAACGTGTGTGTGTCTATGAAAAATATAACAATGTTTATTTTTGTGTGTCCCAATTTGCCAGTGTCTGGTTAATTGTACAGTCCGTTATTTTTGTATTACCGTTATCGTTGACATTGGCCATATGTTTTGGCGGTATTTTCTATCTCGCTGGTCGCTGACAATCCGCAAAAACACAAAGTAAGTCGTTTCCCTCTTAAAAATAATCCAACATATTTGTAACGTACTTGCAAATCTTGTAAGGTTTTATAAATATTCAGACTTCTCTGTTACTAAATGAGGCTACTTAATTAATAATTATCGATTATTTCAAAGGCTATGAAGACTTAAATAAACGAAAAAATGTACTTAAATTACTGTTATAATACAGATAATAACATTGAACGTGTTAAACAATAATAAAAAAGAAATAACTTTAAACAGTACAAAATTCAGTAAGTATAACTAATTTTTAAACTTATTTTGACTAGTTCAACAATATTACATTATTTATATAAATTTGTGATGTTATTCAATTTCTTTCTTTTGCAAGTAGTATAATTCGTATATTCTTTTTAACACCTGACGCACGTTTCACTGAAAAACATCAGTATCATCAGAGGTTTGTAAGTAAATTAATAACAATCGAAATAATTCTATTAATATAAAATTAACGAATAATCGAATTTGTATCGATTTTAATGTAAAATAACTGATAATCGATTTAGGTCGATTAGTTAGCGATTGTTTTAATGTTTATTTTCTTCAGCAGCTGTTTTCTCGGTTATATTTGAAAATTTGTTGTTTATATTTTATTCATTTTTATTTTTTAGTAAATTTATAATTTTAAATAGATCGTCTTGTTTTGTTTTTATTTGGGTTTGTTCTTTAATTAATAAATTATAGTTATTGTGTGTGTAAATGTTAAGATTTTCCCAAATATTCATTTTTTGATCTTTTTGTTTGTTTTTAGTTAATTTTATATTTTCAGTGTTTGGAAATTGGTGGTTATTATTTAGACAATGTGTGGCTAAATTAGATTTATAAATATTTGGTTTTAAATATGCATTGCGATGTTGAAGGAATCTATCTAGTAGTTTTTTCTTTGTCTGGCCCACGTATAATTTATTGCAATCTGGACATTCTATTTTATATATTCCATTTTTATTGTGAATATTGGATTTAGTTTTAGGTTTTATTTTATTAAAAATTATATTATCTGTATTATAAGATATTTTTAAATTAGTATCTTTAAATATTTTATTTTATTTTTGAGTTATATTTCCGTAATAAGTGAAGGTTGTATATTTTATATTATTATTAATAGGTGAATTTTTAAATGTAGTGTTCTTGGGAATTTTATTAGCGATTTTATGTTTAATTTTATTTTCTTATTTATTAATAGTTTTTATTTTGTATCCATTTTTAACTGCTATTTGTTGGATAATATTTCTTTCTTTGCTTCTTTCTGTGTTATTTAATGGGATCCTAAGCATTCGGTAAATCATGGAATTAAATACTGCCATTTTGTGTTGGGGAGGATGATTAGAAGTATTTGGTATTACTAAATCAGTTTGAGAAGGTTTCCTGTATATTGAGTATTCAAAATTTGTTTCATTTTTCTTTATTGTTAAGTCTAAATAATTTAATTTATTATTAGATTCTTCTTTTAACGTGAATTTTATTTTGGAATGTAAATTATTTATGGAGTTGAATATTTTATTTATATTTATACCATTGTTTTGGGAAATCTACAGAGTGTCATCAACGTATCTAAAATAACATCCTAATGGGTCGTTTAATTTTATTATATTTATAATTTGTTCGTCGAGTTTTTGTAAGAAGTTTTCTGATATGATAGCGGAGGTTGGGGCTCCCATAGCAAGGCCATCTGTTTGATAGTACAATTTGTTGTTGTATTGAAAATAATTTTGATTTAAAATTATTTTTAAACTATTAGTTAACTGTTTAATGTATGTGTTACTTTCGTTATTTGTTTTCAGATTGTTTATTATAATATTTATAGTTTCTTCAACTACAGTATATTTATAGTTTCATCCTATTACAGTATATAGGATGATTAGTTTTGCTACGAACTTTGTAATTCTCTAGTATATAGGCTATCAGTTAAACTTATTATGAACAAATATTGATTTTTACAGGTAAACTCTAAATGCTCAATCTAACCAATACGATGAAACACAATACGTATGTTATAGGCTTACGTAAATACATATTTAGCGTAAAATGGCAACTTCGGCTTATATTATATAAAATATGTTTAGTTCTAGATAAGTAGTAGTAGGTTTTTATATTTTAAAGAAATTCGTTTAAAGAAAGAAGAAATTCGCTTAAAGAAGCGCCTTCTAAGAATCTCGTTTGTCCTCTTGTATGTGGGACTCTTACCCACTTAAAAATCCACAACTAATTCAGGTGCAGAAAACCCACTCTGGAATCATTTACGTATTATTTCATGGTGGAGCCTATTGCGCCTTTATTGAGTTCTTTCTAGTTTATCTCTTATATGCTACTGCCTATTGAGTGCAAGTTGGGCCTCTATTTTCTTTTCTTGTAAATGCGATTGAATGAATTGGCTTTACAATGCGGTCCAATTGCTACGAAGCAAAATCGTGACTACTTCCTCGGCGTGAACTCTCCAAACCCCGCCTCTAGTGCAATCTTCTCTCTTGGTTATCTACTGCAGTTGGAAAAGTGTGTAAGGCATCTTCATGGGGAGAGTCATCGTACTGGTATGCTGAGCTCTGCACATTTAAAATTGACATGACCAGTAAAGAACTGTTAAAAGGCAGTTTACCTCGCTGAGCAGGCGATCAATCTATTCCATCAATTCCGCTATTATGAAAGAATTTTATTTTTTACAGGTAAAATAGAAATGTTCAATTTTATTTAACGGATACGATGTAACTTAATATTGTAACATAACAAGATTACGCCCTAGAATAAATATAAATTAATCATCAAAATTCGTTGTGAATTATGCCGAAACGCAATCTTTCTTATAAATAAAATACAAAGAAGTATAAAATAAATTTAACACATAAAGAAATGAAAATAAATTGTAACTATTTAAAAATAAATAATAATGTCAAGGAGTAAAAGGTAATAAAAAACAAAAGGGAAACATTATAATAAGTACATACAATGGAAATAGGAAATGAAAACTTATTAAGTAATTAGTTTAATGACAATGACAAGACTATCAGACGACATGAATATGACTACTACACCCAGGATGGAAGATCGAATGATAATAAAAATGTAAATAGTTGTTAATAAATAGAAATATAGTGTATAAATGTTAACAAGCTAGGAAGTAAGTAAAAACACATTTGTTATTGTATAAGCCTATTAAACTATAGAGAGGTCTGCGAACCTCAAGCAGTTATTTTGTGTAATTGCACTACGAACTGTAAGTGATATTAAAAAACAATTAAAATAATATTAAACAATAATCACAAACTACCTAACGTAAGAAAGTGGAAATAACGAAAATAACGGTGATTAACGTTAAAAAACAGTGTATAGTGAAAGTGTATACGAAATAGACCTGGTTATAATATAAACAGTGAATAACACATATAATTTATATGAAACAACTATATAGCTAATATAATAAGATTAAACAAGGTGTACAATAATTAAAACTAGTGGAATATATCCCTAGAAACTAATTATGTGCATCAGGGACGAGTAAAAATAAGATTCAAATGAATCATGTTAATTATAGGGTATAAAAACAAACTTGTGACCCATAAAACATGCCGTGGAGCCAAGTGCTTTACTAAGTGAATCTAGAGATTAAAAGAAATCTTATTGTTGTTGAATTTGGAAAATAAGCCAGAATAGCTATAATTTGAAGCTGAATATTTTTTACAACAAAATAATGTCACACAGTAAATTAATGAAGGAAAGCTCCGGAAATAATGAGAAGTATAATGGCTTAATATAATACACGGAAAACTGAAGGTCAGAAGAATTCTAACAAGAAAATAATCTGTAAACTAAACTACAATTTGGTGAGATTGTTCTATTATGCTAAGACATACATCTGTTCAATCATTATTCAATTTAAAGCACTAGAACAGTGAAATGGTATAACAAAATCACTATAAGCATTATGATTATTAATTTTATTTTCTCAATGTACTATTTTAGTGTATTTTGGTTAGATTAAGTTGTTTCTTTTGTATAATCCAAAGATCCCATGACCCAACAACATTACATTACTGAAACCGATTTATAATTATTATATTTTCTATCATATGTATGACTTTGACTATACATCGACTTTAATTTTTTTATTAACCTTGAGAAAGAGTTTTTATGTTATCGAACGTAAAGGAGCTACTAACTGAAGAGAAGGGGATTGTATGTTAATAAATGTCAATATATGTTAAAAAGAAAAGAGCAATAAAATTTATTGAAAATAAGACAAGACTGAATACGAGTTAAATATTTTATTTCACACTACATATAAAATTGGCACAAACTTGGAGCAACAGAATATAATTACATTGAAGGGTAAGATTTATATTATACTTATAGAAAAAATAATCACGTTACAATATACATACGTAATTAGCGTAGAAACCTCAATTTGTATTTATACTATATAAAGTACATTAAAATATATTTAATTTTACATAATAACAGTAATTATAAAAATAATAGTAATAATAATAATAATAAATAATATTAAAGATATAATAAAAATAATAATGTGTATTTCTAAGGTGAGTACAGGCAAGGTATGAGAGAAAAAGGAATCACATAGGGCAAGTTTGCAGAAATGATGGGGAAACGTTAAAGCACAAACAGTCGATGTAAGTGGTTAGCCGAAACGAAAAATATGTGTATCAGTGAGTGCGCGCGTGCGTGTTTGGATTTTAAATATATATACAGACACACACACACACACACACACACACAATGAAAATTTTCCTGAAGTAGTTTACTACGAAACATAATGGTATATATATCTTCCGTCTTTGCAGAGTCCATTATTGTGAGTGTGCGAGTGGATATATTGTTATTGTGTGGGCACGCAGAAAACATGGCTATGAAATGTTACACTACAGTTTCCATTTAAAGATAAGTCCTTGATGCCACGTGTGTACACATTATAAAAAATAAACATATCATAGAGTAGCCTATTTGTTTATACGGTGTATTAGTGCATCTCGTAATCCTAAATGAAACGTTATTATCACGGTTCGATGAGCGCTGACGTAAGGAACTGTTAAACTTGACACGTGCCGGTTACAAGGTAGGCCTACCCGTGAATACGGCTGCACTTTCATACCAGGAATTGCTTCTACACAGTTCCGTAAAGTTACGATCAAGTTCTGTACTTTACATGTTTCCCGGGCCTATTTTGTACGCAGCACAGAGATGCTGTAGTCTAGTTTCACGTTATCTATTCTTTTCTTCGCCGACATGCATTTCACTTCGTTATACGTATGTAGGTTATTCTGCAACCCATATTTGCGCGTTGCTCTTTGTGCCATTTACCCTTTTTCATTCCATTCGTCGTTCACTTATCATAAAGAAGACCGTAGTATGTTTAGACCGTAGTATGTCTAATCAATACCTATAATTTGTTCTAATATTAAAATTACATATCAACCATTACTTACGAACTTACCTGAAAATCGCTCAAACACTAGCAGTTATCTTTCCTAATACATGATATCTTCGTATAAGTTACTCTACTTGGGGCACTAATCTTAGTTTATGGAATAATAGCGTACGTTGGAAAAACGAATACGACAAAAGGCCCTGAAGGCAACAGAATGCGCATGGCATATGAATTTATGTCTACTTCAGCGCTTTTTTAAATGTGTGCTTATTTAAACACATATAATTTTTAAGTACGTGCAAAATATATTACTAAATCCTGAGTGTAGCGCGCGCGCGTGTTTTACAATTATACAAGATTTCTTCTGCTCGTAGAAGATTATAAAGCACTAATATAATCTACTATTTTATAATCTGATCAGTGGCGTATCTAGAATTTGGTTCTGGGGGGTCCGGGGTCGGGTCGGCTTCATAAAAAAGGAAAAACAAGTTAAGACTAATCATCATTATTATCCTTAAAATGGCTGAAAATCGCGTGATAACATCCTGAAATCAGCCCCATTAAAGTAAACGGTAATAACATAATAAAAATACGGGTTATTGAAACACTGTTAAAAGGTACTTATTGACTGAATTGATTTTGATTTTCCTATATTTCATACATCAAACGTATAACCTAATGCTGTGTAATAAATCTGTTTGTATATTAAAAAAAGAGCTTGTACTATTAATAGCGTAAGCCTACTATTAAAATATTAGCGTACACAGCTGAAAAATAAAACAAAACAGTCTAAAAATTAAGAGGTTAACAAAATTCGACATCTTTTTCGACACTCTGGGGGGGTCTGGTCCTGTTGTTCCCCCCGTAAATATGCCCCTGAAGGTGATGACATGACTTTTTTTGCAGTAGAAATCTTATATTATTGTGAGTAATGTAATATTATCACTGCAAGAAACTAGAAACTTAAAGAGTTATTACTATAAAGGAAACACACCCACACCCACTCTTTATTTGTTTTTTATTAATTACTTGAACCTTGCGTAGCAGCCATAGAATTCACGTTTATATACTTAATTCATTTGACAATTGACCCTGAGATAAGAATCGATCATTGCTAATGTTAATATCGAAATAACAATTTTTACTAAACCTGAATAAAAAATTCAAAGATTAAACATTATTATTACCAATATCATTTCCATGTGTTTTATTTCTCGAATGGATCGTTCGAGGCAACATAGTACAAGCCATCCTTAATCCATTAGTTTATGAAGTATAAATCATACGTGTAAATATGCGAGTAATTAAAATAATGTCAGTTAACAACAATGCGATTAGAATAAAAATCTTGTTACCAGGGATATGAAAATTTCATTTTTAAATCAGTAGTGCCGAATCTAGATAATTTTATGTTGAACAATATTTAAACTATTATATAACGCTTGTCAGTCATAATTCAAGATTCGTTTGAATTCCAATAATGACAGGTAAGTCTGTGTAACTAATACGAAGCACACTACTACCTACCTCATATTGTAACGTATTGCTTTATATGTGACACGGGATGTCTTCTCACTGCGGCACACTGAGGAAATTATTATTTCTGTGTAATGATGAAGTGTGATGTTGGTGAAAAGTAATTAAACGCATTGACAGTGATAGACCTTAAGACCCGGAGATACATTGTTGTTATTGATTCTGCGCCTTTATAAGCTGTAGGTGCTTGTAATGTGAATGCTTGCGTACACTTATTAATTATAGTTACTATTATTTATTATTTTTAGAATGTAAATTCTTTTTGAATATAATTATAATTTAATTATCTTTTAACTAATAATCCATGATAAAGTCGTTAACAGGTGAAAGATACTTAAACCTCTGTATTATGTCTATTTCAGAAGTGGGAGTAATGAATTTTGAACTGCAAGCGTTGTGTAATAGTTGAATACGTCTGGAGGAGGGGGATGATGGTCGGTGATGGGGACCCCAGTCGCCCAAAGAGACGTCCACTGGTAACTAAGCGGGGACGTGCGATGAAGGGGAGCCTGGGCGCCCCGGAGAGTCTAGAAATGTGCTCACACGGCTCGAGACTACTCGGACTTCGATTGAATCCATTATTAATTTTATTTGTTCAACTGATACAATACATGGTTTGGTGTGGAAGGTAAACACCCGTCACATATATTTACTGCGTTGGGGTGGAGTATGTTTATGGTTGTACATGTGTTTTAGCTCTGAATAAATTTCTTAACATTATTATAAAACACATGTATGCGTTTTCATTCGCTGTAGTTTTTAATAAGTTGTACGTTTGTAATCTGGAGATACATTTTAACATTTTCGTACCACTTTCAAACTGGTCATTATTCTGAAAATCTAAATGGTCACGAAGGCTGCTACATTGGAAGCCGCGGCGACGATACTTTAGTAGATGGAGCAATGACTCTGGTAAGTGCAGCAAGTTGAACAGTGGAAATGACAAGTGCTAATCGTGTTCGTAATAGTATGAATATGACGCAGCATTTTCCGTCTACATTTATTAATGTTTATCTGTGTACATGGTTGTTTACATATCATTATACTACCAAATTACGAAAGCGGCGTGGAACATTAGAATTGGTCATCTCTTGGCTCTCTATCTTCATATGTGTGTGTGTGTGTGTGTGTGTGTGTGTGAATTGCAACACAATTTAGGGTTTACACATGAAATTGCAAAAGGTTTTGGGCGAGTATAAAATACTTGTATATTTATTGGAAATTTTATTCTTTTTACACATAAATTTATATAAAATGCATATTTATTAGAAATATTATTCTTCATACACATACATTTATTTATCTAAATATAATTAATTCACTACCGACTCGGATTCAAATTGTTCCGAGTCGGTAGTGAATTAATTATATTTAGTTAAGTAACGGACACGTCATGGACAACGAACTCCAAGCATTTATTTATTTTTCTCTTCATTTACTTTAAATAAGTTGAGTTTAACTTTAACTAACATCGTAATAGTGATTTTACATTAATTTTTATAAAAATATAGCTATTCAAATTAGTGTTAATATTGTTAATTATCAAAGTTCAAAGATCTCTAATATGGTTACTTTGGTTACAAAAATAAACTAAATTAACTTCCTTTATTTGCCTCCGTATTCGGTCAATTATGGTAGTCACAATTTCTGAAAATCTTTTGCAGTTGTCACAGATAACGCTAAGAATCACAGATACCAAGAACTTTACTCACAGCCTTTTAAAGAATAAAATTTATTAATTTGATTTTATCTAGTAATATCCATTTGTGTTTCGCTCAAAATTGTGAGCGAGTTCTGCAGCTCAGGAAATCTACTATTATGATTTTTAGCCCATAATAAATAAGGCTTCCTTTTATTACGCAATTTGTAAATTTCCTGTCAAATTGTAATCACCTGGGCACCTGGATTGTGATCTTGAAACAGAGAAATAAGCGCCAGAGGAATCTACACAACAATTTCAACACAATTTTGGAAAGTATTACATTAATTCTCATATCTTGCACAATATGCTCTATACACAAGGGTAACGGAAGCCGCCAAATTCATAAACACAGTATCAGCAATATTCTGGTAGCCGCCAGAATGAAACACTTTACACTTGAACTAATACTACACACAAATGGCTGTAAAAGAATTCGCACAGCTCATTGCTGTCACACGCAACTGGACTCTTATATTCGCCTTCAACATAAGATTTTAGTCGCCAAGAAGAATTTACTTTTCGGACATTTCAGAATCTTCAGGATGATCCACGATACCGCTTGAAGTTGTCGCTTTTTGACACAGCGCATGTATTGTATGATGGATGACTCATGAGTTACACAACTGTTGTATTAAGCATCGCCGTTACAGTGCACAGCACACACGCGAGCACACGCACGTGTTGCTTTCCTATTTGATGAATACGTACACAATAATTGAGTAAAATCAATTTGAAACTTGCCCAAAACTTTCGTTAAGCTGGAATGATCTACTTTATTCCTACTTCGGATTAAGATATGATGTCTTTACCTTGAGGTCTTGCACTGAAATTACAGTAATTCAGTATTTCAGAAGTCGAGAATACGAATGCCTAAAAACGGTGTAACGTTCTCTAGAAGATTCGACCATTAAACTCGCAAATATAAGTTTAGCTTTTAACTAACTGTGGACTATAGCCAAAGGACTCTATTGCTGGGACTGTGAGAAAATACACTCAGAGTGTAAAGTGGGCCAAAATGTAGTCAAATTAATTACCATAACACGTTGTGTTTAAACAGATTTATACACGTGACTTAGACTGTTTTTTTACTGAGTAAATAATGAACTTTAAATCTTTTAAGCCTACGCTATTAACCTACATTAGTAACATCTATTCATTAGCATTAAAAATAGTCATACACCTCCCGCACACGCACACACACACACACACAACTGACACACGCATACGTACATTAGTATTTGTGTACCGTTCTAATTATGTTTTCGCGCACCCGTATGTCGACGTACTTGTGCTGTCAGACGTTTTTCATGTTAATGAAGTTCCAAATAATTCATTATGCAAAACAATGTCACTTTATTGTGGACTGTAATGAATCAAACTATGAAGATTAAAGTGGAACTCGACCAGATGTACGTAGCCACAGTACCACATTACTATAGCTGGAACACTTAGTTTGGTCTGGTCTAACAGTTCAAAATCTTATACTGTACGAATTATTTCTATACACTTTGGCTTTATGTCCTTGTTCTCCACACTTCAGGAGTATAACTATTTCGTCCTTTCCAATGGATTCGGCCTTATGGTATCCAAATTTTAAACATATAAACAATCTGATGATGTTTACTCTCTTCCTAATACTACAAAACACCCACCCAATTTTAATTTTCATTATGCAGTATCGGTAACAATATCCCTCCTTATCATGACTGTGGCAGTCTGATTGCCCTTACTCAGTGGTCTAATTGACAAGATTTTAACCGGATTATCCTGTAAGTCTTTATAATTGTCCTGTATTTCCTTTTTCAACTCCCCTACCAGCATCTGTGTCTATAGTGTGTACAATTTCGTCACTATTGTGGACTATAATTTGTAATTATTTGCGTTCTTTTTAACCTCTTCCTTTAAGATTTCAGCCTTCTCTTGTCCTCCCTGAAATTTTATCAGTGGATCTCCTCTAGCAGTCCATTTAAGTGACTCACTGTTTTTACCCATTCGACCAATATTAATATTTTTCCTTCATATACTTGAGGAGTTATGCATAAGATTTTCTTTCAGCTGTAATTATTATATGTTCAACTCCTGGTCCTTTGTTTCTGTTATTATTGGTAATTTGTCTTGAACTCACTCTGCGTCTGGCAGCCTGCAAGTCGTCTTGTTGGCGACAAAAGGACCCGCCATCCCCTCAGATCACCGGACGGGATTGTGTACTCTGCGGCGGGCAAAGCTGATGTCTTTGCCGACACCGTGGAGGAGCAATTCACCGTCCACAGAGGCGTCTGCGACCCCGACCACTCGGCCGTGTTCGCAGGCTTCCTATCTGGATGCTTTTCCTACCCTCCAGATGATTCCCAACCCGTTCGACCTTGCTGATGTGGAATCGGCCGTTCGTCGACTGTACCCTGAACGGGCGCCCGGCGAGGATCGTATCGGCGCAGCGACTCTACAACACGCACCCCCCACTCTCATCTCGCTAACGTAAGTGCTGTTTAATGGATGTCTTCGGCTCCATTATTTCCCCAGCCTATAGAAAAGTGCGAAACTCGTCATGATCCCGAAACCATTCAAGCTGCTTACGCTCCCTGAGAACTATCGTCCCATATCTCTCTTGCCAGTCATCTAGAAGGTATTCGAGTGGCTCCTGCATTGTTGGATTGTCCCTCTGTTGGATGATTTCATTCGGCAGGAACAGTTCGGCTTCCGCAGAGAGCACTAGACCACTCATCATTTCGTCAGGGTAATCACCCAACAGACGGACGCCGTTAATAAAAATCTATCCACTGTAGCAGTAATGCTCGACGGGAGCAAGGTCTTCTATCGAGTCTGGCACGAAGGTCTCCTCTAGAAACTGGCCCAAACCCCTCTACCTGCCTCTTTCGTTCATCTTCTGCGGTCGTACCTCTGCGATCGCTTGTTTAGGGTATGCGTCGATGGGTCGTACTCATCCGTCAGACCGATCGCCGCAGACGTTCCCCAAGGATCTGTCCTTGGCCCCGTTCTGAGCCTAGCGTACACGAACGATCTGCCTGATCACTCTGGAGTCACTATCTTGCTGTATGCAAATGACACCATGTATCACTCTAACTCGGCCAATCTTGGTCATACCGCTAAAGTGGTGCAACGTCAGCTCGCCATTCTTCCGGACTGGCTAAGGAAATGGCGGGTGGCAGTCAATGCGGAGAAATCAGAAGCGATTGCCTTTTCTCGTCAACTCACTTCCCGATGCCAGCCCCTCTCCCTTAACGGGAGCCCTATCGCATGGAAACGGTCCGTGAAGTATTTGGGGTCACTCTTGACCGGCGCCTTAGCTCCATCCTTTCTACTAGAGCATCAGGCAGTCATCGGGTTTACCCGGACACTGCAACCACTGGGGCACCTCCAGCAGCTGGCTCACGATTGGATTGGAGCTCACTCTGCTGCCGATGTCAATTACCGTTATCCTTTAATTTGTATTATACAAGGCGTAATCAACATACTTTCAAATACAATTTGTATCTATGTAGATTATTAATTTTCTCGTACGTTATTGATTGCCTTTATTTTCCTCCTTCAAATTTCTACATAGTTTGTATATAGCCAACACGATCTACGCCTTTGCTGTCTATAGTTAGGTGTAGCGCATATGTACTATTATTGCACTTAATGTTATCCTTAATCATTTCTCTCTCTTTTACTACTAGTGTCCTCCGACTGAATCCTCTTTCATTCAATTTGCCCTCTCTTTAGACTATCCTCAAGATGTTTTGATCTTTCTTTCATTTTTCTTTCAGAACTTCCAGCCCCTAGGTCTAGCACCAAGGAAACAATTTCACTGTCTTTTCCAAAGATATGTAACTTTGTTTCTTCTTCTTCTCTTCAAGGATTAGGTTATATAAACCTGTTCCGGCACCCATCTCATCTTCGAAAGACCCACGTCTCTTCTACCAGTGACTTTAGGCCTAGTGTTCAGTGCCGCTTTCGGCAATCGATTCTCTGTCATCCTTTGCAGACGATCCTACCATTGTCTTCTGTAAATTGCGATAATTTAATTTATGTCCGTTATTTCTAGTTCTGCCCTGATAACTTCATTCCTTATTCTATCTCGCAATGTATAATTTAAAGTATTTCGAAGAAACAGCATTTCAGCACTCTGAATCTTGCCGCTTTCCTTTTTTGTTATGACCCACGCCTCACTTGCATAAATAAACGTAGGTATTGCAATTGTCTTATAAAACTTAATCCTTGTGCTGTGTCTTGTTTTATTTCTAAGATTTCTACGAATTGTACCACAAATATTCCTAAATTTATTTATCTCCTCTCTTATGTCATATTCAGATTCATAGCTTACTGCACAGCCGAGATATTTGAAACGGCTCACTTGTTCTAAAATGCTGTTGTTTATAACTATCTTAGTCCTCACTGGATATTTACCTTTAAAGGGCATGGTTTTGGTCTTTCTTACTGAAATTGTCAGTGAGTATTCTGTTGCCACTTCTTGTAATTGAAACATAGCTCTTTGTAAATCATCCTCATTTTCTTGAATAACAACTACGTCAGCCGCATATAGTAGGGAACCCATACAAATTGATTTTTTAAGCTGTATTCCCGACGTCACACTGTATTTCCATGCTCTCAACATGTCGTCACTGTATATATTAAACAAGGTTGGGGAACACAGCAACCCTGCCTAACTCCTTTATTTATTGGAATGTCACCTGATAGCCTACCATTCAGATCCAGGACTACAGATGTACTTTTATAAAGGATCTTAACTGAATTTATTAAATAATGTGGATATCCTCTTCTATCCATAATATTCCATAACTTTTGACGGTCCATATTATCAAATGCTTTTTCCAGATCAACAAAAGCGATATGCGTTTCCTGGTTATACTCCCGCCTTTTCTCTGTTATCTGTCGTAATACAAACAATGCATCCACAGTCGACCTACCCTTTCTAAAACCCATTTGTTCTTCAAGAAGTAATGCATCTGTAATGATTCTTAATATCTGATTGAGAATTCTTGTATATATTTTCTACGTTGAGTCCAGCAAGCTTATTCCTCTGTAATTACATCTGTTCCGTCTTTTTTTTATATAACGAAATCACTTTTGCCCACCTCCATTCTTTCGGAATTATGTTTTCCATCCAAATGATATTTAGAAAATGGAGAATTCGTATATGCAATAATGTGCCACCATATTTTATTAACTCAGTATTTATTTCATTAAGTCCAGGTAGCATTTCTACTTTTCATTCCATTCATTGCTTGTTGGAGTTAGTTAACTAGACCTATTCCACTGGGCTTACTTATACAGTATATTCCTTATCATTTTATATTGCACTGTCAAAATATAACTTTCTATAATGGGTTTGTCCATTCATTTTCCTCAATCATATTAATACGAATCTTTTCTCTTACAGAGTTATTCAATGTTTTCATCACTTTATATGCCATAGTCTGTACATGATTTTCGTATGTTAGTCTGTATGTATATGCTTTTTTCAATATACATAACTTTCTAAAACTCCACAGCTCAGCTATTCGGTACCAATGACCTTAGCCAGACTACACAACTCTTAGACAGGGCCTTGTTAACCTATTCCATTAATTTGTTTCTTAATGTGTTGCCATTTTTATCATTGTCAAAAATATCCGTTTAGATACCTCTTGCCCTAGTTCTGCTTTTATCAATATTCCAGCCCAGTTGCTGAAGCGCTGATTGATGTACCAACTTGCCACTAGATCTCCAGTGACAATTTTAGTTTTCAACTTTGTAGAGGCATTAGTTCCGATGTCTCGTATGTTCTCTCATCTGGGTCCTTCTTACTCTGTCTTTTTGTTCCCCCACCAAAGTCTTTGATCTGGTAATCTTCTTCAGACCATCTGCTTTACAGGATACCGTTCTCGTTCTGGCACGTGCTTCTACGTTATCTATGGTAGTCACTATTTCTCCTCTCTTCGATGCTTCTTCTCCGTCGCAGTTATGGAGTCTTTATTTCCTCATGTGGTACAGAATTTGTGTCCTTTGCTGGATTCCGTAGACAACAGCTTCTACTAGCAAAGGCTTCTTCTTCTTCTGTCTCTGCATCTGTAAAGATGTTACTCCAATTGAGTGCCCCTTCATCTTTCCTTGCTGGTGCATTATCCGGCACCCTGCCTAGTCTCCTACCAGGTACCAGGGATGCATAGCTGTTGCTGGCTGATGGTCGGCCGGAGCCTGCTCTCGCACTTCCGCTCCCGACCGGTTCTGGGGTTCCGATCCCCTGTCCCGTAATTTTTGTTCCAATCTGTACTACCCATATCAATCCATTAACTAATCGAATCCGATTAAGACATCGAACAACGAAATAAAGTGTAGTTAAGAGGATAGGTATTGGACACAAGACGTGGAACTGATCGGTTGTTGTGAAACACACTTTAGTCTCTCAGCTGAGACCTGTCCGGCAAGAGAGGTCCTTCCAATAGCAAAGCTACCGCCCGCATAACATTAACACTTATCGAACCACAGAACTTATCCGGGGCACGGTCAGTGTCTTGCATAAGGTGGTATTACCCGCGTAGGAACACGTTCTTAGCGCCTGATATTTTATATTACTAGAGGGAAAATAAACAGGAAATTAATGACGTTTCACTTGTATTGCAAATGTTAATATTACCACAATATTAATCGTGATATTTACATGGACGAGAATGTGTGTGCTTATGACAAACATGTCTAAGTAATGACACCTGTTGGATGTTCACGGTATGGGTGCAAACCACGGAACAACGCATGAGTGTGACTTTAATTATAAAACTAATCTGGTTGGATGATGTTACGTACCACCGTAATTGCCTTTTAAGCTAGTGATCACATAATATGCCATTGAACCGATGTTTTCTTAGTTTCTCGCAAGGAAAACGGTCGATTAAAAATGTTGTTAGCAGAGAAACGCTCAAGGACGTGTCTCGTGGGCCAACTACAAGCTGTTGACAAACATACTATAGATCAGGCAGCTCCCTTATTAATTTTCCTTCCCTCGAGACAAGCTTTCAGTATTTTTTAACAGCTCAATTGAAAAACTAATTTTCATAATTCGCGTGTTAGGACGGCGTTGTTGTCACTACAAATCGCTACGCTAAGCGACGGCTTGACAGTAACGAAATGTTTAAAATCTAGACAGCACAATATTTAATATGTCTTTTTCTATACTTTTAACATTGAAAATGTTTATAAGGACGTGTCGCACATTTGCGGCCGATCGCTGGTGCGTGATCGAAAATGGGAACCGGTGAGTTTCCATAGAAACTACTTCTTTGTTGTCAATAACGTAGTACACATATAAAACTTCGTTTATGAATGCGACTACATTTAACTTATAATCTGTACATTGGTAAATGAAGAATGAATTCATTGATTGGTGAATGGACATAAATATATATATTTTTTAGATTTATTGAAGCATTTTCAATGCCCTTCTCTGTGCATTGCATTGCCTGTAAATTTTTTTATAGTTTATGAATAACTTTAATCGGGTCTGTTCACTTAAATTATACTATGTGCATAAAATGTGTATATAATATTACAAACGCGAGGAGACGTATATTAAAAGATGACGTCTCAAGGCGTGTTTAGGATACGGTTACATCAGCGTTTTTTTTCCGGCCTTACACGCGCATGGAGTTTGGAAAAACGCACAGTGGTCACGCGCACAGACGGAAGTGTAGTCACTTAGGCGGTTTATAATCGTGCGGCAGCGTTGGGACGTCTAGGATGTGCATCCCTACAGCTCTGGTTATAAAGGTGTATGTGTGTATGTCCGTGTTTAGATTAAAGAAAACATTGGTTATCAGTAGTAAATAAATCTTTATTAGGAAAATGTTTTACATTACATATTTTTTTTATACAGATGTCAACAACACCATGAAGACCAAAATTAATTACCATAGTAACAAGAAAATAAACAATTGCTATTTTAGCGGCATGTTTGAACAGTCTGAGTGACCACCCTCGTGCGTGTGAAAATAGCACTAAGAACGCAGAAGGTTGCGTTTCGATGCGGGAGACCTTTGAAAACGCAACAGAATTGACGACCCGTGCGTTTTTCCCACGACCGTGTAACCAATTTCATTGCCGTCTGTGTGTTAAATTCAATACGTTTCCCAACCTCACGTACACGGCCAGGAAAAAACGCTTGTGTAACCTTACCCTTACATTAAGCATGCCCTAGTTTACAGTATCGCAATATATAACCGGTTCACATTAATCTCTCTGTTTTAGTACACCACCCGTCCTCTTGGTTTTACAATATATCAACTTTCGTAACCGTCTACCAACTTCTTCCTAGCCAAATCAACCTACTCCCCACCACCAAATTTTCTTAAATTCTGTACACGATGTTATCTGTAGTTGCATATCCACTTGTTTCTTTAAGTTATTCTCGTTATTCCTTGCATAGTGCCTTTCTTTCTACAGCTTTTGCATTGTGTTTAGTATCCGCGAAGGTAACGTCGGTTCATTTGCCTTGTGTGAGGATGTGTAAAGTAAGTAAATCAGGTTCCCGTCTTACATGAAATACTTTCTATATTTCGCACACGATCTCAGAACACTTTCTAATGTTACAATGGAAACGTAATACAATCCCACGCGACAAAAAGTGTCTTTTGTATTTAAGAAAAACCCTGCTCTCTGCTACGCAAAATTTCGTTGCTTACAACGAAAATACCGGTACAAAATATGTTTTAAAAAGCGGTATGGAGAACCATACATTACTTCCATGTTGTAAGATTTATGTTTAAAATAATTTACTTGAATTCGGTTCGGTAATTTCTAAAAAATATCGTCCACCCACAAACTAATTTCACTATTTATAGATATTTTTGTTATTATGGGGTAGTCGTTTAATATAATGTTATTTTCAGTAACTTTATCCATAAAAATTAGGTATGCTTACTTTATTCTTATAAAGAAACCGAACTATGCAGATAATCATCCCTCCTCCGAAGCGCTCCGAAGTCACTCATGGACCTCTTGAGCATCTTGCAGAGGGTTCATTCCCTAAAGACGAAAAGTCTGTCTATGAACCGTTCCTCTGTAAACACGTGCAGTTACACTGCCCAGCGATCCACAGGAAGCAAATCGATAACAAAAGCGTGCAAATGTAAGAAAATAAACATGAGTGAGGCCAGAAATAATGCGAATTGTGTGTGTATACATGATTTAAATTAAAATGAAAAAATATAGAATTTTGTTAAAGTGAAATGAAATGTTTCCAGAGAAACTACTTCTTTGTTGTCAATAACGTATTACACATATAAAACTTATAAAATTTACTTTCTCCATCATCAAGTATCATTTTAATTTATACAAAAAATTACCCCCTTCCCCTTCAACTACCCTTTTCATTTATAGATATTTCATTTACCTTTATACAGTGGATTATTATGACCTTCTTTTAAGGATAATTTATTTATCAAAATTAAGCACTTTACTCTTGTTAAAACGTAAAACGTTGCAGGTAAACTACCCCTTCCCCTTAACTGATCTTCACCAAAATCAATAGGCCTCGAGTCCTCTACAATTCAAAACTGTATGCAAAACATTATTTGATTCTGTTTGAATTTGCTGCAGTTATCGTTTGACATAGAAAAATTCTACACACAGATAGACACACATACACTTTTCGAAAAATGATTAACATACTATTCGTGACTTTACAGTTACATTATATTGGAATATTAATTTGTATGAGTGCGTGCTCGCGTTAGGTGAAATGTTAAGCTATAACGTCAATACATTTTTATTAACAGTGTGATAAACAATTATCAGAATTTTTTTATAATCCTCGTATATTACGTATCGGAAGAGTACGTAAGCAACCTGTCAAGGATCACAGCAAGCTTCACACGAGGACACTATGTCCGTTTCCTAATCATCAGACTCAAGGAAGTTTCACACAATGTTACTATGTCCGTCTGCTAATCGACTTGAAATCATCATCATCATCAGGACCATCATCTGCAATACACCATGATTGATGGAGGAGCATAAGACCACCATCAATAACAGGCTATAGAGTATCGAGGAAGCATCAGCATGATCATCATTGTACTTGTCATAATTCAGGAGACGCATACACACACGTACACACGCAACGGTAACTTCGAAAAAAATCGGTATGGAGAACCATACATGATTTCCATGTTCTCAGATTATATATAAAATCATTTGGTACTGCCTTTATGCGTACCCACAGTTATTTCGATAATGCGATTTTGGGGTTTAGATATGTAGTGAATATCGCACATAATTTTATGAAGTGAAAGAATTATACAAATTTTAATTTTGTATGTAGAAAAATAGTTGGCTGGTGATTGCAATTGATATCGTTTGTCATTTTTTAATGGCAAATGACTGTAGCAGTAATTTATCACCGGGTCGTGGGTGTGACACCAAAAATTGAGTATGTTAGGTTAACATGAAAACTGAAATTATACATGGAAACCAATACGTGTGTAATGTAAAATATTGTTTTCTAAAACCACGAAAAACCCAACTCGAAGTAAGGCGGGAGTAGCCCAAGGGTTAATCCCTTGCCTATTATTATAGGCCTACATGTCTATTTTTGTGTGGCAGAACTCGTTTTTTTGGTAAAATTCGTTTTCCGACAAGTACTCGTTTTGTGACTAACAAAAACAAACATCCATTATGTACAATTTGTAGAGCATATGTTGTCATTCCTTAATACAGTGTTTTTTTGTTTTTCCATTAACTATAAATATTTGTATTTTTCATTTTGTATTTGCTGTTGTTTTATGCAATTTGTAAACTTAAAAACGTTAGGTTCTTTATTTTAAGTGTTACACTGGTATACGCATTGTATTACACGTTTAATGTTATGTTTTCTCAACCACAGCTTTTATCTATTTTAGCAGTAAACTAAAAACCCAAAACCATTATTACCTAACTACCAAATGAAAACAACACATATTTTGCCTTTACATTAAGAAATAGGGGAATTTACAGTACACTTCTTCTTTTCCACACCGTAATATATCGATAGAATCGCATATCAAGAACATCGAAATGTATTGCGGGTACTCATAGAGTTCCAATCATTTACTTGAATTCGGTTCGATAATTCCTAAAAAAAATATAGAATTTTGACAAAGTGAAATAAAATGTTTCCATAGAAACTACTTCTTTTTTGTCAATAACGTAGTACACATATAAAACTTATAAAAAATTACCCCCTTCCCCTTCAACTATCCTTTTCATTTATAGATATTTCATCTACCTTTATACAGTGGATTATTATGACCTTCTTTTAAGGATACTTTATTTATCAAAATTAAGCACTTTACTCTTGTTAAAACGTAAAAGGTTGCAGGTAAACTACCCCTTCCCCTTAACCGATCTTCACCAAAATCAATAGGCCTCGAGTCCTCTACAATTCAGAACTGTACGCAAAACATTATTTGATTCTGTTTGAATTTGCTGCAGTTATCGTTTGACATAGACAAATTCTACACACAGACAGACACACAGACACACACATACAGACACTTTTCGAAAAATGACTTTGTTCATGTTTTGAGGGTAGTACAATCAGAATCTGCAATTATCTCACGATTTTTTTCGCCATGACCATACTTCGATTTCCTTATGGAACATGGAAGTAAAACGGTACGCAGGTGACAAATGAACAATTATATTTTTGGGTTAAAGAAAGAACTGATGAACAACAGAATATGAGATAAAGTAATTATAAAGACTTAAATGTAAATAGTGTATATATTCAAAGTAAAAAACGTAGTTCTAAGTTTGGTTTTAAAAAATAATTTTGTTCTATTAATTTAAAAATTGGGTGTATCTGTATAAAAAATAATTATTCTTAAAGTAAATATTATTTCTATTAAAATATTAATACCAACCGTTCAGTTTTTATTTGTTAAAGTTAATACTATTTTTGTTAAT
The DNA here is from genome assembly GCA_034769895.1 of Magicicada septendecula. Classification (NCBI taxonomy): domain Eukaryota; kingdom Metazoa; phylum Arthropoda; class Insecta; order Hemiptera; family Cicadidae; genus Magicicada; species Magicicada septendecula. The sequence continues at coordinate 245,967,524 of CM068371.1, read as the reverse complement.
GAGTTGATATGACATAAAATTTTAATAATTATTCAAAGTCAGACATCCAAGCAAAATAAAAGAATTTTGTAATTTGTTCATCACATTATTACGACAGTCTACTGATCGTCGTATGGTACAGTGGAAAGCAAAACTACAAGACACCAATTAAGTCACTAATTACCAGCTTTAATTATCATATTTAAACAGTTTGTAATCAATACGGTGGTATTTTACAACAAATCAAATAAAAATTGTTCTCACGCAATAAAATGTCAACTGATGTAAAACACAATTGCATTACATTGTCCCGCACGATTATAAAACACATAACACTTCGCCACAATACATTGAACCGCACTGTGTAAATCGCCACTCAAACGCACTGTGTAATCGCCCGACAATAAATAACTTAACCGTCGCTGAATGGCTGTACTTATACCCCGCTGATTTCCAGAATAATCTCTCACTTTGTTAAACAAACAGGCGATCTTGAGAATCCATTAGAAACAACGACTTTGAACATCTGGGCTGACCGGTATGGTCCAGTATAGACTCGATTGTCTTTTACCGTAAAGTAGCGTCACACACACACACACACACACACACACACACACACACACACACACACACACACACACACACACACACACACACACACACACACACACACACACACACACACACACACACACACACACACACACACACACACACACACACACACACACACACACACACACACACACACACACACACACACACACACACACACACACACTACAACGGGAATATTCGAGAGACTTATAGAACGTTCCGTATTACGTAACACTTTTACCGCATTACGTAACTATACATGTTTAGATACATAAGACCATATGTTATTAATGTGTGCTGAATAGCTGAGATATGTTATGTTTTCAGAGTGTAACCGTATAAAAGAGAATATTTTGAATTGTCTAGTTTCAGATTTTAATAATCAATTAATTTTCTTTGCAATATTTAAGATTGATTCTTCTACTACGATTTAATTAATTCTTTCATGTCATTAACGTCTTACTCTTCTTTTTAAAAATACGTTTATTGTGGAGCCACATATACTTAACGCAATGAACACACAAAAATCCTACGAGGCAGCAGGTGTTTAACACTATACAGTTGCGTTGGGTACATGGACAGAAGTTTATTCATTTTATAATACTTCGTATTGTTTAAATACTTGTATTATTCATTTTGTAATACTTGTAACGTTGCAATACATATGTTGTCTTTAAATCATAAATACTTCTGCAAGTAAAATTTATTGTACTTTCACAGAAATTCTTCTGTATCTACAGAGGTTTTTGTATTAATTAACGTATAATCGATTTGTGTTGATTATAATAAAAGTTAACGAATATTCGATTTTACTTCGAATTAAATTTTTGATTGTTGTAATGTTTTTTTACATAGTCAGCTGTTTATTAAATATTTAATGATTATTTTCATTATTTTAATAAATGTATAATTTTAAATAAATGCAGATAACATTTTAAAACAAATCACTAACATGTATCCAAAAATACAATTGACAGGAGAAAAATAAAAACATAACAAAATCTACTATTTAAACATAACCATCACAAGAAACAATAACCATCTACAATATGCAATATACAGAAAACCAGCTTCCACTAACATCATTATACCTAACTATTCTGACCATCCACCACAACATAAAATAGCAGCTTTCTATTCACTATTTAACAGAATGTACAAAACACCCCTAAACAAACAGGAAAGAACGAAAGAAAGAAATATAATTTACCAAATTGCTGCTGAAAATAGATACAATAAAAATACTATATACAAAATAGAAAATAAAATCAAATATAAAATAAAAACCGAACAATTAAGAATGATTCAAAATGAGTAACACATAAATAATAACAACAATAAAAATGGGCCACATTCACATATAAAAATATAAGATGATAAAACTAACAAAACTTTTTAAAATCGGAGATAATAAAATAGCAACAAAACTAGTAAAAATAATTTTATAAAACTAAATAACCCACACAATAAAGATAATACAACAACTAATGGTATATACAAAATTGAATGCCAAGATTGCAATAACTGTTACACAAAACAAACAAAAAACAACTGAAAAAACATTATTTTGAAGATCTAAACGTATACAAAAAAATCAGAAATATATAAATCTAATTTGGCCACACATGCAATAAACAAAGGACATGCATTCTCAGACATAACCAACATTACACTAATAGGAAAATTTACAAATATACAAACACAAAACAAACTAATACCTGGAGAAATACAAATCAATACAAAACATCATACAATTTTCAAAGCACTCAACATCGAAAATACTCAAAAAGCTAATATATACACCACAATCACACATTCTATATGTCTTGTGTGACATATATACTTGGCAAATGCTATTATATCAGTTTGAAATACAACAACTAACCAAAACACAAGTACTTAAGGAGATACAAAGTTAAGAAGGCTGAGGATTGGAACAATAGGATTCCCGAAACATGTTCTAAATAAGGGAAAAAAGATCTTGAGGTAAAGAAATTATAAATATTAAATAATTTATATAATATTGCCTATGCTACATATATAGCATATATATATATATATATATACACATACATATACATATACATAAAAATGTATATTATATATATAATGTGTAGGCCTATAAATATTATAATTATAATTAATATAATATTGTTACGACATTACAGAACAATCTACGTGTTTATCGAATGTTCCAGATGATTCCAGTGGAATAGGGCTAAATGTTGTGGCGTACGTGATTCCAACATGCGCTCGCGAGACTTTTGTGTAAGCCGTCAGCCGCGCGGACTGTGTCAAGACCGCAATTAATTACGTCGTACACACTGGCGCAACGCGTAGTTTAGAATCTTCTGGTCTGTGAGCGTTGTATAAATACAAGGCCTCAGCGGCCTTAGTTTTCAGTTATAGTTGCGATATATTATGGGGGGTTCGATTTATTATCGGGCGATATTACTGTGTGCGTTCAAGTGGTTATTAATGAAGTGCTGTGTTTTATAATCGGGCGGTATATTGTAATACAATTGTGTTTTAATATTAGTTGACATTTTATTGCGTGTGGACAATTTTTATTTGATTTGTTGTAAGAGACTGTGTTCTTAATTACGAATTGTTTAACTGTGAAAATTAAAGCTGGTGATTAGTGACTTAATTGATGTCTTGTACTTTGTTTTCCACTGTACCTACGGCGATCAAGTATACCGTCGTAACAATATTGTAATTAACATACGTATATTGCGTAATAGTTATTAGTAGGCCTACTCTTAGCGTGTAACATATACTCACACAGAAACACTCATTATGAGTGTACACTTATTTCTGTATTGCCTATAAACAAGAAATTATAATGGCAACAAGTTTTTTTTTGAGCGTCAACGTAATGTTTCAAAACTTTATCTCGTTAAACCAAATCTTATAAACCTTTGATCATTTATTAGTACACAAACACTAAAAAACTTACGATAACGTCTAGAGTCAAGCGATTTGTGACCCATTCTATATTGCCTGGAGATATTTTGTATAAGATTTATTCCCGACTTTTTTCAAATAATCATGTCTGAAATTGATAACAAAAAGTTTCAAATATATTAACACCAACGTAGGAGAAAAAGTGTTCATGAAACTAGAAATTATTTGAAGATTATACTACTAACCAAATAAGCAAAAAAACAATAAACATTTGTGAATACAATGAACACCATATAGGCGTACAAGAGAGACAAAAGCAGCAACTTATCGCGCGCGGCGTAGCAAACGAGGTGTATGTGGATGTTTAATATTATTTAACAAAATATATTACGTACTACGAGAAACTGGAACAGCGTCTCCTTCGACACATGTGTTCTATTACACCTCAAGGACGCTTAGTTTTCACTTGTAAATACGGAAATGACTACGCCGTTGTAACGGATAGGCCTACTTGGGTCTGGCGCAGCCTCCGCCCTCACGTTCGGTAATTGGGTAGGCAAGTCACGAGCTTCCAGACAATTAATTATTTTCCGTTGTTGTGACACACCTGTCACATCACGACGTAAACACAAACTAAAGGCACCTATAAAAGTTTGTTTACTTGCTTTAGCGTTTTTGTAAAAGAAGAACATAAATTTACATACAACCGAATCTTAAGATTAAGGTAGAATACAGCGGAGTGATAACTGGAAATAAATTCTGGGCTTACAGTGTTTATAAACATTTTTATAATTAGTCCAGACTAGTCGGACGGTCACACTCGGAAACAGAAGCGGAATCGCTTTCCGCTATCTGCTTTCGGCTGTTTAACTGCTTCACTCGTGTTCATAATAAAGAATGGACGATTGACTGTTCTGTTAGAGAAACCAGCACAAAAGCTTACTTTACTACCTTACTACAACTGTAAAGCGTTACTATATTACTGTCTTTAGCGTTGTGCGTTGTGAAATCATCTGCCCATGTCGTTACATCGTTGTAAATAATTACTGTCAATCAATGTCTTCTACAAAATAATAATAATAATAATAATATTACCTTTTTACATCCATGTTCCATAAGGAAATAGAAGTATGGTCATCGCGAAAACATCGTGTTCGAGATAACGGAAGATACTGATTGTACTACCATCAAAACATGAAAAAAAGTCATTTTTCGTAAAGTGTCTATGTGTGTGTGTGTGTAGAATTTTTTCTATGGCAAACGATAACAGCCGCAAATTCAAACAGAATCAAATAATGTTTTGTACACTGTCCTGAATTCTAGAGGACTCAAGGTCTATTGTTTTTGGTGAAGATCGGTTAAGGGAAAGGGGAAGTTTACCTGCAACGTTTTACGTTTTAACAAGAGTAAAGTGCTTAATTTTGATAAATAAAGTACCCTGAAAGAAGGTCATAATAATCCTCTGTAGAAAGGTAGATGAAATATCTATAAATGGAAAGGGTAGTTGAAGGGGGGAGGGGATAATTTTTTTTATAAATTAAAATGGTAGTTGATGATGGAGGAGGTGAATGTATATAAGTTTTGTATGTGCACTACTTATTGACAACAAAGAAATAGTTTCTATAGAAACATTTCATTTCACTTTAACAAAATTCTATATTTTTCATTTTAATTTAAATCACGTATGAGTGAAAATATATCGTTCCTGGCAGGCAAGCATATCTCAATTATGCAATGTTTACTTTTCCAAAGTTTTATTATTGTGATTACCGCAATAAAAAGGCTTTCTAAATGGAAAGTGCCGAAACCCATACCGACACAACGTGTGCAAGCCGAAAAGATGGAGATCGATTTGCTTCCTGTGGATCGCTGGGCAGTGATGTTGTATTAAAGCAATTCAATCTGTGTACTTATTTCTATTATGATATGAGAATTATAAACTAATGTGTGCATGTGTGTGTGTATGAAACATATATATATTTTTCTCCTTTGGAAAATTGTTTGCCCCTCCTTGAAAATATTTTGACCTCCCTTATGGCTAGTTATTTACTAGCCTGTTTGGAATATAGCGTTATGTCATGGATCATAATAGTGGGTGTTAAACAGGAGACACAAACTTATTAAGGAAGAAATGTTTTTCTGAGAAATTTATAATTATACGGATGAACAGAATAGTCGTTCAGGAAATAAGAAGACAAATGGAAAGAAAGAAATCAAGACTCGTTTTTAAAAAAGAAAAATGACTAGTATAGTATTTACAGGAAATACTTTGATAACAATATAGACATCCCTCGGCCCCTCGCAGCGAGAGTCCAATTTCATTACAGGAATCAGATCGCAGCTACCTTTAGCTAGCTCTTCGTTCGACCTACAGACATTTTATCAAGAAGTACAGTCCTTCCTCACGAAGGTTGAGGATATTCTTAATCCACCTGACATGGTGGTACCATTTTAGATGATACGTAATTTCTTCAGAACTCAAGCATCCACTTATTTAATTAATATTTAAATAATTTTAAATATAAATTTTAGGACACGGAAGTCATGTATGGTTCTCCATACCGATTTTTTTACGAGGGTAGATGGAAAAAATTTGCTCAACGAATGTTCGGAAGGGTGCAGATCCAGGGTTCAGAGTTAGTGGGTTTGGGGGCCTTATGTACATAACACACACACACACACACACACACACACACACACACACACACACACACACACACACACACACACACACACACACACACACACACACACACACACACACACACACACACACACACACACACACACACACACACACACACACACACACACACACACACACACACACACACACACACACACACACACACACACACACACACACGCACGCACGCACGCACGCACGCACGCACGCACGCACGCACACACACACACACACATAACTGTATATATTGTATTGCTGTAAATTGTTACAGTACCTAACGTTTGGTAAACAAGTTGAAAATTGTAAAGTTTGTAGAACGTTTAGGTTATAAAGATTCAGATTATGGATTTTTATTCTTGTTCTGTATTAATGTTGTCCAGGTTTACCTTCTTCGGCCGAATATCTTCTGCGAAACGTGCTACACAGATCCAGGCGTTTTCCCTTGAAGCATCGCTCCGACGATGTTATGCGAAGAGATCTCCTACCTAATATCCTTTTGCAACGATCTCCTGTGTCGATGCCATCTGTCGCAGACGAAGAAAGTGTGGCTGACATCGTCTGCGGCTTCCGAGTAGTACAGGCACTCATGAGACTAGGCCTTTCCAACATTCTTCAGGTAAGATCGAAAATACCCGTGCAAACTCAGAAACTGGGTAAGGAAATAGATGATCTCTCTATGCTTCCTCTTCGGTCATAGTGACATCGCTCTTCTTGCTCCTAAGTCCTCCGCCAGCTCTCCATCATCTAGCTTCCTGCGTCTCGGCATGCAGCTTCACCACCTACCTCCGTCTTCCTATCGTAGGAGATCTTACGCTTCTAGGCGATAAGGTCGATCGGCATTACTCCGGCAACGACAAGGACCAAGAAACCGTGCGGTAGGCCGATGCCACCCAATTATGACCTAAGCTTCTTCCTGTCGGTCTTACTATTTAGGGGGTCTGCCCAAACTTCTGCTCCATACAGTAGGCCTGACTGGACAGCTGCCATCAAAAGGCTTCTTCTGATTGACTTCGGGCCGCCAAGTACATAATCATACAATCAAATACGTTACCACATTACGGGCCGCCACGTTACCATAATCATAATCTCTGTACGTTAGATATGTTTTTCGTCAATCAACAGCTTCTCTCGTGAGTACTGTCTCTCCAGAGTTACGGATCCATTTTCCTACGTTTATGTACCCTGTTTCATATTGCTTGCTTTTAATGACAATCTGACTCTATTACATTAAGTCTTATTCAATATCCGATGAATATACTCAAGTTTTGAATTCTAAAACATATCAGGTACGTTAAAAGGAAACGGACAAAACTCAAGGCAACTGAATTGATAATAACGAAGGTTATGAAGTATGAAGTTTAGGAATATGTAAAGTAGAACAATTTGCGTACTCTGTGAAGCTGGAAATGCCGATGCTGAGGTAACGAGAAAGTTTGACACGTTACACACCGCAACGAAAACAAAATGTGCAACCGTACTATCCTTACCCTTAGCCTACTTTTGTAGATATTTAAAATTTAGTCAGCAATAATAATTCGTTCTGCGATTTAAATTTATCGCATGTTTATTAAAGAGCCTTGAAAGTTTATTTTTACCTTGAAGAAGTATACGAATATATATTTTAATTTATTTCCATACATAATTTTTTTATTCGATTCATATATGACTGTGATTTATTTATGATTTATGCAATAAATATTCAAATAACGATTAATCTAGCTCTTACTCGTACCATTCACGTTCCGTTATACGTTAATTTATCTCTTTAACCTGCTCCTTGACGATTTAATGAATATCAAATAAATAACGTATAATAGCTAAAAATTCAATGGATCCCGTGTGTATGATACATTAAACTATTTCTAAAGAATGAGTGTCAGTTTTGGTAAGAAAGCCTTGTAGTCTGTAGTTAATAAACCGGCTACTGAATACAGTACTACCTCTTTTATACAAACTTCGGTGAACCGGATTCCTCTGTAATCCGGACTGAAAATAATTACGCCTACACGTATGTATTGTTTGTATTTCGAAATTGTTGTTTAAAACAGAAGAGTCGCTTTGCAAGTACAGTACTGCAAATACAATTGTACAGTATTTATTATACCCGAATACGGTTAGTACTGTAATACTTTTACTAATACTGTATATCATTTTATAGCTGAACTTCACGTCTTTGCCTATCGCTTGTAAAAAGCAACAGTGACAAAACTAATCAAACAACCGTAATGACAGATGGTGAAGCTACAGCTTCTTGTGTAATTGCATATGACGTCGACAATTGCGGATCGGAAAACGAGACTGGAAGAGGTGATTACTCATGCTGAGGCAACAGCCCAAATGCGCAAAAAACGTATACCTTATTTGGAACGATAGACGGAAACTACATCGACCGATCTAATGGTAATGAAACGCCTACGTGATCGCGCACCACCGTATCGTTACGAACAGTTAAAACAGAATAAACTTAGTTTATGAAAACTATTTTCCGAAAGTAACAATTCGTAAGTATTGAACTTTGAACGTCCTGTAGTATAGTAATTTACATTAAAATATTAAATTCCCTATTATCCGGATTTTCGTTAATCCGGATGGCCTCCGGCCCAGTTGATCCGGATAAAAGGTTATACTGTACTGAGAAATTGTACTATGTGGCTTTTAGTATAAACATTTCAACAGGTTTTAAACAAATATGTTCAGAGTTAATAATAATATTTTCCGTTAATTATTTACAGAACGTAGAACGTAAAGCGTTTCAGTTAAAAATATTAATTTAGAGATTTCGTGTTAAAGTTTTACTGCTTTTTGATAGTTTTTTCTATAAAATTAAGATGGTCATCTGTGCTGAAACGTTTCTCTTTGTTTCGTACATATGTACAGTCTAAAAACCTGTTGTAATAATTAAATCAAAATGCATATACGAAAATAAATAAGACTACAGAAAATGTCGGTTCAGACCAATATTAAAGAAACAAAAAGTTAAATACACATGGGAAGTTGGATACAATTTTTTATCAAATATTTAAATGCCCTAATTAAATGATATCAATTTGTTAAATGTAGCTTACACGTGCTTTTAAGTCTCGAGTAGCATGAAACAAACACATGTCACCAGACGTTTTGTGGTTTTTACCATTGTAGACATTTTGCTGACAGTGGAAAACAGAATTTTAATAATCATAATAATTCGAGGCTTTGGATGATTTTTCATGATGAAATTAAACGAGCGTACGACGAAAATAATGACAAATGGTTGTGCGTTACAACACGTGGGACGTGACAAATGACAAACACTTTCATTACAGCATGCGATCACACACACACACACACACACACACACACACACACACACACACACACACACACACACACACACACACACACACACACACACACACACACACACACACACACACACACACACACACACACACACACACACACACACACACACACACACACACACACACACACACACACACACACACACACACACACACACACAGGGCATTGTGTAGCGGTATTTGCACAGAGGTAACAGACACTTTAGTGTCGTTTCTCAGACTGTGTCAAAGGACATAGACCTAAGTTATACTGCTTTAAGTACACCAGTGGTATGTGAATTCACAAGTTTAATCCTGTCTTAATTTTGGAAACATACGTTGTAAAATCGATAAGTTAATTTTTACACTGGTTCTATACTCTGATTAATCAATTATAACGCTTGTACCATTACAGTTTGTAAGTTTGTCTTACGTGTTGTTACTGTCGATTACATCGATTTTCAGTAATCGACACTTGACGTGAATACTTTTAATCACCTTGTACTTAGATCTTACAAATACAGTAATTTAATACGCACGATCCACAGTTCACATCAGCAATGAAATAATAACTGAAGTTAATGAATCGCAATTACTAACAAATAATCGCATAACATCGAGTCACAAGAAGTGTAACGCACGCATCAGCCGACTCAACAATAATTCAACAACCTACAAGCGTTTATTTACGTATGTAGCAAGCTTACCACGGTAGTAACAAAATTACCTGCTTTACTACAACATTCTCGTTTGACGTCTCCTTAAAATTTCACGGTCGATAATTTTGGTTCTGATCTTTGAAGGCATTTCATTTTCATGTTCAGTATGCGATTCGTTATTATTCTGCATCATGGAAAGCAGAGCAATACGTATTAATGGCTTTTTAGAAATTTACTTTTTCTTTATAGTGTTCGATTATTTAATTTAGCTTTCTGTGTTCTTATGAGACCCTATTCGTGTTATGCATAAGGTGGAGGTTATTAATAACTTTGTAATAAATATAATATTGAATCTAATGACGAATAAGTCTATAGGTTTCTAAGAATCTGTTGTCGCTGTAAAGCAGAAGTGTGTGCTACGGCACGTGCGAGTTCCGGGAAATTATTGAGTTTTTAATTATTAAAACGGCGATACTGTAAGAAAAACTGTTTGCAATAACATTCGTTTTTACATCAAATAAAGTGCAAATTGAAATTAATTCTTATACAATAAAATCCTACACCTCACTACAATCTCAAAATTCTGAATATTTGCGTCTTAAAATTTAAGACTATCGGTATCTGTTGAGCAATGGCGGCTTTCAGGCAAAATTATTGGTTATTCTTCAAGAAACTGATAACACGTAATGAGATGAATGTTCAAATTAGGCTTCTTTTATACTTCTCAGTCTTCACGCTTTTTGTTTCATCATTTTGATTCATCTTCTTGTAAGAAATATATATTTAATTATATTATCTATTTATGCTCTTTATCTCAGGGTAAAAAATATAAATGCTCAATTCTTCTTATAAATAGTTCTTCGATTTATTACAGTTAGTTATGATTGATTATCATAATTTATCATTGACACATGAATTATGTAATTTCTAATCAAAATATAAACATATTCATGTTCATAAATCTTATTTCATTATTTATATTCATAGCTCTAATAATTTAAATATTGTAATTCTTATTCAAAGATGTACGCATTTAGCTTTCAATAATTTTATAACGCTTTAAGAAATTTATAACGCTCAGTACGCACAGGAAAATGTTAGGTTCGCTGTGAAGTAAGGTTGACGCTGTGATGCTCTCTTTCCTTATCGGATGTTACAGTAGATCAAGAGCAGAAGCGAGGTAGGTATAAGTTGCAAAAGTTATGCAACTAAGTTCTCTAGGAAGAGCAAAAAATTCACAGCTTGTGTTATCAAATTAGTGTGTAGGTGAGATAGAGAAGACTCCTTCCAGGTACTTTAAGTACTGTTAAAATGTTGGCTCGTACAGTGCGTGGAAGTTTCGTTCAGTTAACAAACGTCTGGGTTGGTATGATTAAAATACAGTTCACTCAGAAGGAACGAAATGCGACAATAATAAATGTATAAAGAAAACTAATAATACTCTGTGACATGATTGGTGTTTCTGCAGCTCTGTTTGTAACCAGTACTGAGATGTACTATTTCAACCGGCATTGACAGAGTACCGGGGTTAGGTAGTGCAACTGCGACCTATTTACCGTAAAAAATATTTCTGCCGCGACGCAGAAATGTAAACACAGCCAAGAAAATGGGATAGTGTGATAATAAATATCCAGAACGTGACGGACCGGGTGAATTGTTCTGAAACGTGTGTCGCATAGTACGAATGCCACGGGTGCACGTAGGCCTACTGTTGTTGGGAGACGTACAGACACCGAAATTAATGACCGTAGAATCACAAGGACTACACAGAAAATTCAAGTGACACCGATCACTTCCGCATGGAAGGAAAACATAGCCCATACAGTATTGGTTGTCACTATGAAAGCGACATTGTGAGATAATAATCGATAACTATTGACATTTTTTATCTACACATTACACGACTTTGCTTTTGAAAAAATTAATCGATTAAGTAAAAAGGAGTTGTATAACGTCTGTAACAATTTCATTGCGTCTGGTCTCGGTTTGAACTCTCCCCTAAAACTTTAAGTCTTGAAGATATAACAATATATTATTTGGAAGCAATGGCGATATTATATACACACTATATGGTATTCTTGGATCCTGAAAACGCTTCAGTTAAAGTAAAATTTATCAGGGACTTCACTTCGGGGGGGGGGGGGTTCAACGAAATACCGTTTTCTTAGAGTATTGTTTTCTCATATTATAATGAAAATCGTACCAAAAATTAAAACTAATAGGCAAATAATAGCTGTAATTCACTAAAATAAATTAAAAACATACATCATATAGGCTTCCAGTTTGTCTTTCAAGCATAATAATACCTTTCTGTGGAATATAAATACTTTAAAGAGAACGTTACAATTAAGAAAGTGAAGAAAGTGAGGGTTACCAGCATGTATATAATTGCTGTGGATATAAATGTATCCAACAGGGTTGTGGATATAAATTTTACAGCATGTAAAATAACGTCAAATTATTTTGTTAAAAAAATATAAAGATTGTCAGTCTTTTTCAAAAGTAAAAATAGAAAAAGACAGAGAGGTAAACAAATCGAAGACATAAATATTATTATATACTTTGTTAAATAAGTGTTTTATCTATCCTTCATGATATTTTAAAAGATATGTGGGTTATATATGTTTCATTATATGTTTATTAAATGTTCCATTTTTAAAACATCCAAAATATTCAAGTCAATTTGGTAAAATAAAGCGCGCTGATTACGCGAGTACATAGGGTAACACTGGAACTGATCGACTCCTAACGTCACGTGACTTCAAAGGTCGTACGCGCCTTCACCCGTCTTTTTCGTAGTCCTCGGTTTACGGCCAACTAGTGGGTAAAAGCAAACACTTTTTTAGTTGCAGAATTAATTAAATCAGCTGACATGGCTCAAGCATAGTGTAAAGCATGTCGTCACATGAATCATATGTTTCAAGTTGCTTGTAACCAACCGAAAATCGTGTCCTCCCACTCTCTTTCAAGTCGACTTTTTTCATTTTTCATCGTTTCTTTCAACATCTGTTATATTTATTATTATACTGTAAGTTGTTGAAACTTGTCATTGACCTAAATAGTAATTTTTTAAAATTGACAAAACATGGAAGTCATTTAATTACATTAAATAAACACTCGACCAGTTTAAAATTTTTGCTTCAACATTTTCGGATTTTGGGGGATATATTCTCCATATCACCTTTCTAGGTTCGCCCATGAAATTTATGTTACGTGAATTTCAATTAATCATATTCAGGAAACCAATATCCTCTGGATGCAAACAGTGGAAAATTGTGAGAAACAGTTATTATGATTACCATAAAACCAGAAACTCAGAAATAAAACAGCGGATAGTTGTATGAAGATTCTGAACATTTAAAAGCCCTCACCACAAACTACATACATTCCACATTTGCCACACATTTACAAAACGAAAACCACCGTTACACAAACATAGAGCACTACATGGAAATACTACACTACTTACCTAAAAGTAGAAAACTAAACACAGCAGAACAATTTGAAATATACAGATATCACACACTACAACCAAACAACATATTAAATGAACAATTACATTATAGAACACACATACTTTTCGATACACTGATTCCAACACAAAATTCGAATCCCAGCGCCAATTCCCTCCCAACCCCCACCACACACCTACAACCCATACCGTTACACTGTACAGACGTTCAGTATTTAAATCCCACAGAGGAAGACGAATACTACGTCGAAACGTCTGGGAAACAAAACCAAAAAAGTAAGTGTTCACAGTGAAAGTTTAATATATATATAAGAAGAAAAGCTGTATAGCGCCTCATTTTTTGTGGGCCATGTTTAATGATGAAATTATTGTCTGTTGAAAAATTATAAATTTAACAAGGCGTAACTTGCTGATATACAATTACTTAGTGATATCCATATTCTTATTCATTTATTATACATAAGTAAGTAAATAACAAGTAAATAAATAAATATATACGAATTTATACAGCACTTTATAAGAACTTGCTATTTACTTTATGCAGAGTGCCTTCGTGGACTTGATGTGTCTTCTTGCTCAGTAGGACTTACACACATGCTTTGTTCGCTTGTAATTCCCAATTATAAAAGGGCTGAAAAGGTCCTAAGAGCTTAATGGCCTATAATTGGCACTCATCTAGAATTAATCTACTTAAAAAGACGCTGAAAAATTTCCGCAGAAAAGTTATTCACAGCCTATGGAATTCATAATATGAAAGGAACAGGAAGAAACAAAGTTGTAAATACTTTGAAAATACTGGAAGAACTTTGTAAATACTGAACTCATTGTAAATAAGACAGAAAAAAATGCGCATGTAGATTATAACAGAAAGAAACTGTGACAGTGAGGACCAGGTCTAATAGCGTGTTTTGAGTTGAAATTGTGGTAAATGAATCAGGATAAAAAATTATTTATAAAGCAAGAAATATTACAGTAAACAAATATAAAATAAGTGTCTACTAAATGAACACAGAGCATTGATGAAAGGCGCATACTAATTACGATATAAAAGCAGAAAAGAAGAAAAAAACAAGATTATAAATTTTAAATATGTAATTTAGAACAGTAATTAACGAAACGTATGTTTACAAAATATACGTTCTAAAGCACAAAACGTAGATAAAATATAAATTATAGTATAGTGAGTATTCGTTGAGACACGCAATGCAGAACGGAAAATCCTATCGCGATCCATATAACATAACACAAATTGCGTCCTTCATCAGTGAAATGCGCAGTTACTAAATTATTATCAATTATCAGGCATGTAGGAAAATTGCTAATAAGAAAAGTGGTAAACAATTCTCGTGTATTTGAGACGGTAAAGATCGGTATATCGAATATTGTAATAATAACATTGTTGTTGCAGACAAAACGCGTCCTGTAAATGAGTTGAAAGTAAATACAGAATATTTAATACAGTAAACAACACGCTTTTAACATGTTTTAATAAATCAGAATTTTACAAAATTCACATTCACATTTCTGAGAAATAACATTCAATAAACGAGTCGTTTTTCACAGGAATGTAGTTTATTATTAATGTATGATTTACATGGATTTCGTAAATATAATTCGTATTCTTATTATAATTACATTTACATTTACTACACAATTTACGTGTATTAACCCTTAACCGTTTGGCCCTGGGGGGTTTAGGGGGGATTAAAACCTTCAGATGATTAAAAATAAATGAAATGTGAAAAGGTTTTTAAAAATGTACTGAAAGGTGTAGTCACAGAAGTCTATTTAAACACTGGTAATTAGGATAATTAGTTATGGGACTACGAATATTTTAAATGCGGTACGCTATAGCCGACTAGCGATATTGAAATCACTTCTTGAAAACATTGCTAGTTGTACTGATGACTGAAGGATGGTTCAAATGTTTATCTTAGTTTCTGAGGTGAGAAAGATGTTCCTTCGAATGTTTATTAGAACTGCGGTGTATCCAGCTGCAGTAATATATTCCACGGGTGACAGACAGTTTCTGCTTGCTATTAGAATCTTATAGGCCTACAGATATGCTTATTGTTGAAGACGGTTTTTCGAAATGTATTTAATATATTTGTTTTAAATATTGTGCTTTATTACCATTTTGATAACAAATTAAAAAACGTCCGTAAGTCAAGGCGTAACTTATATTCCTAAGTTAAGGGGGTAATTCAAGACCGAATCCAGCCTTCGAATCGCCGTTTAGGCCCTACTAGCGTGAACCGTATATATACAAAGGTTTATTATTGGGTCTTTCAGTCTTTCGACTGGTTTGTACCCTCCCCGCATATACCCGTGGTGCGTGTGTTACGGAGTCTCTCACAGGTATATGGGACCTACAGTTTAACGCCGGATCCGAACATCATAGTTGGGGAGGGTTTATACTAGGCAGGATACCCCTCGCTGGTTTGCCATCGCCATGTGAGGGGGAACGGTCGTATCTAAATCAGAACCCGCGCCAGCGTAGCAGCTCCACACGCTAGACACTACGCTACGACCGCTCCTATACAAAGGTAAGAAGGCAGAATATGATGAACATATACTGTGTATTAGGCCTAAAATTTAATTACACTGTATGAAAGTATCGCTTGTAATTTAATATAAAAAGTGTAAGGCTGTTGTAATAATAAAAAAATGTAACATAACGGACGAAATTTTATCAAGTTTTGGTAATCTAAAACAAGTATCATTTTAATTCCGGTTAAGAAGGTTTACGTCATTAACACAACGCATTAAAATACAATTTTACTAACTGCGGCTGCATAATATAGAGACTCATCATGCCGTGTGAGAGAATTAAGTGAGAATAAATAATTATTAATTTCAGAAAAATATTTGTTTCTTGGAATTACTAGGATTTCGTGCAGGACAGGAAAGATAATTTTATCGTTAAAAACGAGGCAATGTTGCGTGTTAAAATAATGAAAATTACTATAAAAATGTTTCAGTAATTATCGGATAAAACATTTTTCATAAATTTTCTTTGTTGCATCTAAATTTTTAATTTCTTTTTACGTCAGATACGTAAGAGAAGCTGTTAAAGTTATTTCAGTTCACCTATCTGAGGAAAAATCAACTGCTATTTCTTTGTATCTAGCTCTTCGTTCGACCTACAGACATTTTATCAAGAAGTACAGTCCTTCCTCACGAAGGTTGAGGATATTCTTAATCCACCTGACATGGTGGTACCATTTTAGATGATACGTAATTTCTTCAGAACTCAAGCATCCACTTATTTAATTAATATTTAAATAATTTTAAATATAAATTTTAGGACACGGAAGTCATGTATGGTTCTCCATACCGATTTTTTTACGAGGGTAGATGGAAAAAATTTGCTCAACGAATGTTCGGAAGGGTGCAGATCCAGGGTTCAGAGTTAGTGGGTTTGGGGGCCTTATGTACATAACACACACACACACACACACACACACACACACACACACACACACACACACACACACACACACACACACACACACACACACACACACACACACACACACACACACACACACACACACACACACACACACACACACACACACACACACACACACACACACACACACACACACACACACACACACACGCACGCACGCACGCACGCACGCACGCACACGCGCACACACACACACACACACACACACACACACACACACGCACACACACACACACGCACGCACACACGCACGCACGCACACACACACACACACACATGACTGTATATATTGTATTGCTGTAAATTGTTACAGTACCTAACGTTTGGTAAACAAGTTGAAAATTGTAAAGTTTGTAGAACGTTTAGGTTATAAAGATTCAGATTATGGATTTTTATTCTTGTTCTGTATTAATGTTGTCCAGGTTTACCTTCTTCGGCCGAATATCTTCTGCGAAACGTGCTACACAGATCCAGGCGTTTTCCCTTGAAGCATCGCTCCGACGATGTTATGCGAAGAGATCTCCTACCTAATATCCTTTTGCAACGATCTCCTGTGTCGATGCCATCTGTCGCAGACGAAGAAAGTGTGGCTGACATCGTCTGCGGCTTCCGAGTAGTACAGGCACTCATGAGACTAGGCCTTTCCAACATTCTTCAGGTAAGATCGAAAATACCCGTGCAAACTCAGAAACTGGGTAAGGAAATAGATGATCTCTCTATGCTTCCTCTTCGGTCATAGTGACATCGCTCTTCTTGCTCCTAAGTCCTCCGCCAGCTCTCCATCATCTAGCTTCCTGCGTCTCGGCATGCAGCTTCACCACCTACCTCCGTCTTCCTATCGTAGGAGATCTTACGCTTCTAGGCGATAAGGTCGATCGGCATTACTCCGGCAACGACAAGGACCAAGAAACCGTGCGGTAGGCCGATGCCACCCAATTATGACCTAAGCTTCTTCCTGTCGGTCTTACTATTTAGGGGGTCTGCCCAAACTTCTGCTCCATACAGTAGGCCTGACTGGACAGCTGCCATCAAAAGGCTTCTTCTGATTGACTTCGGGCCGCCAAGTACATAATCATACAATCAAATACGTTACCACATTACGGGCCGCCACGTTACCATAATCATAATCTCTGTACGTTAGATATGTTTTTCGTCAATCAACAGCTTCTCTCGTGAGTACTGTCTCTCCAGAGTTACGGATCCATTTTCCTACGTTTATGTACCCTGTTTCATATTGCTTGCTTTTAATGACAATCTGACTCTATTACATTAAGTCTTATTCAATATCCGATGAATATACTCAAGTTTTGAATTCTAAAACATATCAGGTACGTTAAAAGGAAACGGACAAAACTCAAGGCAACTGAATTGATAATAACGAAGGTTATGAAGTATGAAGTTTAGGAATATGTAAAGTAGAACAATTTGCGTACTCTGTGAAGCTGGAAATGCCGATGCTGAGGTAACGAGAAAGTTTGACACGTTACACACCGCAACGAAAACAAAATGTGCAACCGTACTATCCTTACCCTTAGCCTACTTTTGTAGATATTTAAAATTTAGTCAGCAATAATAATTCGTTCTGCGATTTAAATTTATCGCATGTTTATTAAAGAGCCTTGAAAGTTTATTTTTACCTTGAAGAAGTATACGAATATATATTTTAATTTATTTCCATACATAATTTTTTTATTCGATTCATATATGACTGTGATTTATTTATGATTTATGCAATAAATATTCAAATAACGATTAATCTAGCTCTTACTCGTACCATTCACGTTCCGTTATACGTTAATTTATCTCTTTAACCTGCTCCTTGACGATTTAATGAATATCAAATAAATAACGTATAATAGCTAAAAATTCAATGGATCCCGTGTGTATGATACATTAAACTATTTCTAAAGAATGAGTGTCAGTTTTGGTAAGAAAGCCTTGTAGTCTGTAGTTAATAAACCGGCTACTGAATACAGTACTACCTCTTTTATACAAACTTCGGTGAACCGGATTCCTCTGTAATCCGGACTGAAAATAATTACGCCTACACGTATGTATTGTTTGTATTTCGAAATTGTTGTTTAAAACAGAAGAGTCGCTTTGCAAGTACAGTACTGCAAATACAATTGTACAGTATTTATTATACCCGAATACGGTTAGTACTGTAATACTTTTACTAATACTGTATATCATTTTATAGCTGAACTTCACGTCTTTGCCTATCGCTTGTAAAAAGCAACAGTGACAAAACTAATCAAACAACCGTAATGACAGATGGTGAAGCTACAGCTTCTTGTGTAATTGCATATGACGTCGACAATTGCGGATCGGAAAACGAGACTGGAAGAGGTGATTACTCATGCTGAGGCAACAGCCCAAATGCGCAAAAAACGTATACCTTATTTGGAACGATAGACGGAAACTACATCGACCGATCTAATGGTAATGAAACGCCTACGTGATCGCGCACCACCGTATCGTTACGAACAGTTAAAACAGAATAAACTTAGTTTATGAAAACTATTTTCCGAAAGTAACAATTCGTAAGTATTGAACTTTGAACGTCCTGTAGTATAGTAATTTACATTAAAATATTAAATTCCCTATTATCCGGATTTTCGTTAATCCGGATGGCCTCCGGCCCAGTTGATCCGGATAAAAGGTTATACTGTACTGAGAAATTGTACTATGTGGCTTTTAGTATAAACATTTCAACAGGTTTTAAACAAATATGTTCAGAGTTAATAATAATATTTTCCGTTAATTATTTACAGAACGTAGAACGTAAAGCGTTTCAGTTAAAAATATTAATTTAGAGATTTCGTGTTAAAGTTTTACTGCTTTTTGATAGTTTTTTCTATAAAATTAAGATGGTCATCTGTGCTGAAACGTTTCTCTTTGTTTCGTACATATGTACAGTCTAAAAACCTGTTGTAATAATTAAATCAAAATGCATATACGAAAATAAATAAGACTACAGAAAATGTCGGTTCAGACCAATATTAAAGAAACAAAAAGTTAAATACACATGGGAAGTTGGATACAATTTTTTATCAAATATTTAAATGCCCTAATTAAATGATATCAATTTGTTAAATGTAGCTTACACGTGCTTTTAAGTCTCGAGTAGCATGAAACAAACACATGTCACCAGACGTTTTGTGGTTTTTACCATTGTAGACATTTTGCTGACAGTGGAAAACAGAATTTTAATAATCATAATAATTCGAGGCTTTGGATGATTTTTCATGATGAAATTAAACGAGCGTACGACGAAAATAATGACAAATGGTTGTGCGTTACAACACGTGGGACGTGACAAATGACAAACACTTTCATTACAGCATGCGATCACACACACACACACACACACACACACACACACACACACACACACACACACACACACACACACACACACACACACACACACACACACACACACACACACACACACACACACACACACACACACACACACACACACACACACACACACACACACACACACACACACACACACACACACACACACACACACACACACACACACACACACACAGGGCATTGTGTAGCGGTATTTGCACAGAGGTAACAGACACTTTAGTGTCGTTTCTCAGACTGTGTCAAAGGACATAGACCTAAGTTATACTGCTTTAAGTACACCAGTGGTATGTGAATTCACAAGTTTAATCCTGTCTTAATTTTGGAAACATACGTTGTAAAATCGATAAGTTAATTTTTACACTGGTTCTATACTCTGATTAATCAATTATAACGCTTGTACCATTACAGTTTGTAAGTTTGTCTTACGTGTTGTTACTGTCGATTACATCGATTTTCAGTAATCGACACTTGACGTGAATACTTTTAATCACCTTGTACTTAGATCTTACAAATACAGTAATTTAATACGCACGATCCACAGTTCACATCAGCAATGAAATAATAACTGAAGTTAATGAATCGCAATTACTAACAAATAATCGCATAACATCGAGTCACAAGAAGTGTAACGCACGCATCAGCCGACTCAACAATAATTCAACAACCTACAAGCGTTTATTTACGTATGTAGCAAGCTTACCACGGTAGTAACAAAATTACCTGCTTTACTACAACATTCTCGTTTGACGTCTCCTTAAAATTTCACGGTCGATAATTTTGGTTCTGATCTTTGAAGGCATTTCATTTTCATGTTCAGTATGCGATTCGTTATTATTCTGCATCATGGAAAGCAGAGCAATACGTATTAATGGCTTTTTAGAAATTTACTTTTTCTTTATAGTGTTCGATTATTTAATTTAGCTTTCTGTGTTCTTATGAGACCCTATTCGTGTTATGCATAAGGTGGAGGTTATTAATAACTTTGTAATAAATATAATATTGAATCTAATGACGAATAAGTCTATAGGTTTCTAAGAATCTGTTGTCGCTGTAAAGCAGAAGTGTGTGCTACGGCACGTGCGAGTTCCGGGAAATTATTGAGTTTTTAATTATTAAAACGGCGATACTGTAAGAAAAACTGTTTGCAATAACATTCGTTTTTACATCAAATAAAGTGCAAATTGAAATTAATTCTTATACAATAAAATCCTACACCTCACTACAATCTCAAAATTCTGAATATTTGCGTCTTAAAATTTAAGACTATCGGTATCTGTTGAGCAATGGCGGCTTTCAGGCAAAATTATTGGTTATTCTTCAAGAAACTGATAACACGTAATGAGATGAATGTTCAAATTAGGCTTCTTTTATACTTCTCAGTCTTCACGCTTTTTGTTTCATCATTTTGATTCATCTTCTTGTAAGAAATATATATTTAATTATATTATCTATTTATGCTCTTTATCTCAGGGTAAAAAATATAAATGCTCAATTCTTCTTATAAATAGTTCTTCGATTTATTACAGTTAGTTATGATTGATTATCATAATTTATCATTGACACATGAATTATGTAATTTCTAATCAAAATATAAACATATTCATGTTCATAAATCTTATTTCATTATTTATATTCATAGCTCTAATAATTTAAATATTGTAATTCTTATTCAAAGATGTACGCATTTAGCTTTCAATAATTTTATAACGCTTTAAGAAATTTATAACGCTCAGTACGCACAGGAAAATGTTAGGTTCGCTGTGAAGTAAGGTTGACGCTGTGATGCTCTCTTTCCTTATCGGATGTTACAGTAGATCAAGAGCAGAAGCGAGGTAGGTATAAGTTGCAAAAGTTATGCAACTAAGTTCTCTAGGAAGAGCAAAAAATTCACAGCTTGTGTTATCAAATTAGTGTGTAGGTGAGATAGAGAAGACTCCTTCCAGGTACTTTAAGTACTGTTAAAATGTTGGCTCGTACAGTGCGTGGAAGTTTCGTTCAGTTAACAAACGTCTGGGTTGGTATGATTAAAATACAGTTCACTCAGAAGGAACGAAATGCGACAATAATAAATGTATAAAGAAAACTAATAATACTCTGTGACATGATTGGTGTTTCTGCAGCTCTGTTTGTAACCAGTACTGAGATGTACTATTTCAACCGGCATTGACAGAGTACCGGGGTTAGGTAGTGCAACTGCGACCTATTTACCGTAAAAAATATTTCTGCCGCGACGCAGAAATGTAAACACAGCCAAGAAAATGGGATAGTGTGATAATAAATATCCAGAACGTGACGGACCGGGTGAATTGTTCTGAAACGTGTGTCGCATAGTACGAATGCCACGGGTGCACGTAGGCCTACTGTTGTTGGGAGACGTACAGACACCGAAATTAATGACCGTAGAATCACAAGGACTACACAGAAAATTCAAGTGACACCGATCACTTCCGCATGGAAGGAAAACATAGCCCATACAGTATTGGTTGCCACTATGAAAGCGACATTGTGAGATAATAATCGATAACTATTGACATTTTTTATCTACACATTACACGACTTTGCTTTTGAAAAAATTAATCGATTAAGTAAAAAGGAGTTGTATAACGTCTGTAACAATTTCATTGCGTCTGGTCTCGGTTTGAACTCTCCCCTAAAACTTTAAGTCTTGAAGATATAACAATATATTATTTGGAAGCAATGGCGATATTATATACACACTATATGGTATTCTTGGATCCTGAAAACGCTTCAGTTAAAGTAAAATTTATCAGGGACTTCACTTCGGGGGGGGGGGGGGGGGTTCAACGAAATACCGTTTTCTTAGAGTATTGTTTTCTCATATTATAATGAAAATCGTACCAAAAATTAAAACTAATAGGCAAATAATAGCTGTAATTCACTAAAATAAATTAAAAACATACATCATATAGGCTTCCAGTTTGTCTTTCAAGCATAATAATACCTTTCTGTGGAATATAAATACTTTAAAGAGAACGTTACAATTAAGAAAGTGAAGAAAGTGAGGGTTACCAGCATGTATATAATTGCTGTGGATATAAATGTATCCAACAGGGTTGTGGATATAAATTTTACAGCATGTAAAATAACGTCAAATTATTTTGTTAAAAAAATATAAAGATTGTCAGTCTTTTTCAAAAGTAAAAATAGAAAAAGACAGAGAGGTAAACAAATCGAAGACATAAATATTATTATATACTTTGTTAAATAAGTGTTTTATCTATCCTTCATGATATTTTAAAAGATATGTGGGTTATATATGTTTCATTATATGTTTATTAAATGTTCCATTTTTAAAACATCCAAAATATTCAAGTCAATTTGGTAAAATAAAGCGCGCTGATTACGCGAGTACATAGGGTAACACTGGAACTGATCGACTCCTAACGTCACGTGACTTCAAAGGTCGTACGCGCCTTCACCCGTCTTTTTCGTAGTCCTCGGTTTACGGCCAACTAGTGGGTAAAAGCAAACACTTTTTTAGTTGCAGAATTAATTAAATCAGCTGACATGGCTCAAGCATAGTGTAAAGCATGTCGTCACATGAATCATATGTTTCAAGTTGCTTGTAACCAACCGAAAATCGTGTCCTCCCACTCTCTTTCAAGTCGACTTTTTTCATTTTTCATCGTTTCTTTCAACATCTGTTATATTTATTATTATACTGTAAGTTGTTGAAACTTGTCATTGACCTAAATAGTAATTTTTTAAAATTGACAAAACATGGAAGTCATTTAATTACATTAAATAAACACTCGACCAGTTTAAAATTTTTGCTTCAACATTTTCGGATTTTGGGGGATATATTCTCCATATCACCTTTCTAGGTTCGCCCATGAAATTTATGTTACGTGAATTTCAATTAATCATATTCAGGAAACCAATATCCTCTGGATGCAAACAGTGGAAAATTGTGAGAAACAGTTATTATGATTACCATAAAACCAGAAACTCAGAAATAAAACAGCGGATAGTTGTATGAAGATTCTGAACATTTAAAAGCCCTCACCACAAACTACATACATTCCACATTTGCCACACATTTACAAAACGAAAACCACCGTTACACAAACATAGAGCACTACATGGAAATACTACACTACTTACCTAAAAGTAGAAAACTAAACACAGCAGAACAATTTGAAATATACAGATATCACACACTACAACCAAACAACATATTAAATGAACAATTACATTATAGAACACACATACTTTTCGATACACTGATTCCAACACAAAATTCGAATCCCAGCGCCAATTCCCTCCCAACCCCCACCACACACCTACAACCCATACCGTTACACTGTACAGACGTTCAGTATTTAAATCCCACAGAGGAAGACGAATACTACGTCGAAACGTCTGGGAAACAAAACCAAAAAAGTAAGTGTTCACAGTGAAAGTTTAATATATATATAAGAAGAAAAGCTGTATAGCGCCTCATTTTTTGTGGGCCATGTTTAATGATGAAATTATAGTATAGTGAGTATTCGTTGAGACACGCAATGCAGAACGGAAAATCCTATCGCGATCCATATAACATAACACAAATTGCGTCCTTCATCAGTGAAATGCGCAGTTACTAAATTATTATCAATTATCAGGCATGTAGGAAAATTGCTAATAAGAAAAGTGGTAAACAATTCTCGTGTATTTGAGACGGTAAAGATCGGTATATCGAATATTGTAATAATAACATTGTTGTTGCAGACAAAACGCGTCCTGTAAATGAGTTGAAAGTAAATACAGAATATTTAATACAGTAAACAACACGCTTTTAACATGTTTTAATAAATCAGAATTTTACAAAATTCACATTCACATTTCTGAGAAATAACATTCAATAAACGAGTCGTTTTTCACAGGAATGTAGTTTATTATTAATGTATGATTTACATGGATTTCGTAAATATAATTCGTATTCTTATTATAATTACATTTACATTTACTACACAATTTACGTGTATTAACCCTTAACCGTTTGGCCCTGGGGGGTTTAGGGGGGATTAAAACCTTCAGATGATTAAAAATAAATGAAATGTGAAAAGGTTTTTAAAAATGTACTGAAAGGTGTAGTCACAGAAGTCTATTTAAACACTGGTAATTAGGATAATTAGTTATGGGACTACGAATATTTTAAATGCGGTACGCTATAGCCGACTAGCGATATTGAAATCACTTCTTGAAAACATTGCTAGTTGTACTGATGACTGAAGGATGGTTCAAATGTTTATCTTAGTTTCTGAGGTGAGAAAGATGTTCCTTCGAATGTTTATTAGAACTGCGGTGTATCCAGCTGCAGTAATATATTCCACGGGTGACAGACAGTTTCTGCTTGCTATTAGAATCTTATAGGCCTACAGATATGCTTATTGTTGAAGACGGTTTTTCGAAATGTATTTAATATATTTGTTTTAAATATTGTGCTTTATTACCATTTTGATAACAAATTAAAAAACGTCCGTAAGTCAAGGCGTAACTTATATTCCTAAGTTAAGGGGGTAATTCAAGACCGAATCCAGCCTTCGAATCGCCGTTTAGGCCCTACTAGCGTGAACCGTATATATACAAAGGTTTATTATTGGGTCTTTCAGTCTTTCGACTGGTTTGTACCCTCCCCGCATATACCCGTGGTGCGTGTGTTACGGAGTCTCTCACAGGTATATGGGACCTACAGTTTAACGCCGGATCCGAACATCATAGTTGGGGAGGGTTTATACTAGGCAGGATACCCCTCGCTGGTTTGCCATCGCCATGTGAGGGGGAACGGTCGTATCTAAATCAGAACCCGCGCCAGCGTAGCAGCTCCACACGCTAGACACTACGCTACGACCGCTCCTATACAAAGGTAAGAAGGCAGAATATGATGAACATATACTGTGTATTAGGCCTAAAATTTAATTACACTGTATGAAAGTATCGCTTGTAATTTAATATAAAAAGTGTAAGGCTGTTGTAATAATAAAAAAATGTAACATAACGGACGAAATTTTATCAAGTTTTGGTAATCTAAAACAAGTATCATTTTAATTCCGGTTAAGAAGGTTTACGTCATTAACACAACGCATTAAAATACAATTTTACTAACTGCGGCTGCATAATATAGAGACTCATCATGCCGTGTGAGAGAATTAAGTGAGAATAAATAATTATTAATTTCAGAAAAATATTTGTTTCTTGGAATTACTAGGATTTCGTGCAGGACAGGAAAGATAATTTTATCGTTAAAAACGAGGCAATGTTGCGTGTTAAAATAATGAAAATTACTATAAAAATGTTTCAGTAATTATCGGATAAAACATTTTTCATAAATTTTCTTTGTTGCATCTAAATTTTTAATTTCTTTTTACGTCAGATACGTAAGAGAAGCTGTTAAAGTTATTTCAGTTCACCTATCTGAGGAAAAATCAACTGCTATTTCTTTGTATCAATAAAAATAATTGATACTTGATGTTACAGAACCAAAGTCAACATAAAAACTTAAAGCGCATCAACGCAAAGTGATGGAAGTACCAGAAAACTTTGAAGAGAGGGAAAGACAGAGACAGGGGAGAGAAAGGGACAGAGAGAGAGAGAGAGAAACAGACAGACGGTTAGACAGACAGAGAGAGGATGTATAAATAAACTTCAAAGACGAGTTCTTCGCCTCTCCCGTGAGTATTTGGCTTCACTACGTATTTGACCCTTGCAGAACACTTTTCCGGAGTTAACTGTACTGTTTCACGCAAAGAAATCCCGCTGGTTCTTTAAGTTTATTTGGTTATAGATATAACCAAAAGTTCTTGTATCCATCACCAGGAGTGGATTAACCATTATGCTGACTAGGCTGTAGCCTACGGCGTGGCACTTTGGGGGGCGCAAAATTTTAACTAAAAAATAATAAAATTTTACAGCTAAATGATGTAAAATAGGTAATAAATTACAAGGATAAAAATTTGACTTCATTTTGAACACAGGCGGCTGTTTCGAGAAATTATGGTAAAACTGTACATAAATAATAGAAGTGCTTTTCAAACTGTTTTCTCCGGTTATGAGTCATCGGTGTAGCCCTCTTGTTCACTGAAAGTGACTTTCTGCAAGGACTTGATTTCAGTGAGGTGATTAAAACGTTTGCTCAATCTAAAGCGAGAAAAAAGAATCTAGCTTGAACTTTACATGAGTCTTAACAAATCCACAAGATATTGAACTGATTGTCTTCTTTGTGTAAATGATGTTAAATGTACACTCAATAAAACTGTTATAATTCTGTTGATTTTTTCCTTACAAAAAACAACTAACTACTACTTAGTTGATTTTTTCCTTATAAAAGCCATGCAAACTACAAATGGTTGAAGGTGTAACTCTAAAACAATCTCTGAAAAATAGCCTCAGTTTTCAATTCTTGAGATTCTTTCCAAAAATCGGTATGGAGAACCATACATGATTTCCATGTCCTAAAATATATATTTAAAATCATTTAAATACTAATTAAATAAGTGGATGCTTGAATTCTGAAGAAATGACGAATCAGCTAAAATGGTACCCTCATATCAGGTGGGTGAAAGACTATCCTCAAACTTCGTGAGGAAGGACTGCAATTTTGGATAAAATGTTTGTAGGTCGAACGAATAGCTGGCCAAGCGGAGCTGCGATCTGATTCCTGTAATGAAATTGGGCTCTCGCTGTGAGTTATCGGCCGAGGGTGAATGATGTCTATAGTGTTATCAAAGTCTTTTCTGTCAATACTATACTGGTCATTTTTCTTTTTTAAATCGAGTCTTTGTTTCTTTCTTTCCATTCGTCTTCTGATTTCCTGAACGACGATTCTGTTCACCCGTATAATTATAAATTTCTTAGCAAAACATTTCTTCCTTAATATGTTTGCGTCTTCTGTTTAACACCAACTATTCAGATCCATGTCATAACGCTATATTCCACACAGGATAGTAAATAACTAGCCATCAGAGATGTCAAAATATTTTCCAGGAGGGGGAAACAATTTTCCAGAGGAGAAAAATATTTATATATTTTTCATACATACACACATGCACATATTAGTTTGTAATTCTTATATTATAATAGAAATAAATACAAACAAAGATTGTATTAATTTATTAAAACATTTATTGCTTCAAAACATACATAAAATTAATGGCTTGTAAAAGTTAATGTTTCATCTCCATTAAGTAGTGCTCATTTCCAAAGTTTTAAAATTATGATGTCCGAAAATCAAAACATCAGAGCAGGTTTTAGTCTATATGGGGGTACACCGTGGACAAAAATTTTCAACATTCCCTATGGAGCGTTGCTCAGAGTAAAGCTGCGAATCTACAGTGTACGTTTCACAGAACAAACACGCGGAAAAGAAGGAGAGCTCCCAAGTCTCTCATGGACCCTAAGCATCTTGCAGAGGGTTCATTCCCTAAAGACGAAAAGTCTGTTTATGGACCGTTCCTCTGTAAACATGTGCAGTTACACTGGCCAGCGATCCACAGGAAGCAAATCGCTATCCACGCTGGACACTTTTTCGCCTTGCACGTGTTGTGTTGGTGTGGGTTTCGGTACTTTCCATTTAAAAAGCATGCAAACGTAAGAAAATAAAATGGAAACGTAAACATTACATAATTGAGATATGCTTGCCTGCCACGAACGATATATTTTCTCTCATACATGATTTAAATTAAAATGAAAAATATAGAATTTTGTTAAAGTGAAATGAAATCTTTCCATAGAAACTACTTCTTTGTTGTCAATAACGTAGTACACATATAAAACTTATAAAAATTTACTTCCTCCATCATCAACTACTATTTTAATTTATAAAAAAATTACCCCGTCCCCCATTCAACTACCTTTTCATTTATATATTATATTTCATCTACCTTTCTACATTTGATTATTATCACCTTATTTTCAGGATACTTTATTTATCAAAATTAAGCACTTTACTCTTGTTAAAACGTAAAACGTTGCCGGTAAACTACCCCTTTCCCTTAACCAATTTTCATAAAAAAAAAAATAGGCTTTGAGTCCTCTACAATTCATGGCTGTATGCAAAAAATTATTTGATTCTGTTTGAATTTGCGGTTGTTGTTATTCAGGGATGTATGCAAAAAATTATTTGATTCTGTTTGAATGTGCGGCAGTTATCGTTCGTCATAAAAAAATTACCCTTGTTAAAACATAAAACGTTGCAGGTAAACTACCTCTTTCTCTTCACCAAAAACAATAGATCTTGAGTACTTTACAATTCAGGGCTGTATGCACAAAATTATTTGATTCTGTTTGAATTTGCGGCTCTTATCGTTTGCCATAGAAAAAAATCTACACACAGACAGACACACAGACAGACAGACAGACAGACAGACAGGAACGTTGCAGGTAAACTACCCCTTTTCCTTAACCAATCTTCACAAAAACAATAGATCTTGAGTACTCTAGAATTCAGGGCTGTATGCAAAAAATTATTTGATTCTGTTTGAATTTGCGGCTCTTATCGTTTGCCATAGAAAAAAATCTACAGACAGACAGACAGGCAGGCAGGCAGACACACACACAGACACTTTTCGAAAAACGACTTTTTTTCATGTGTTTGAGGGTAGTACAATCAGAATCTGCAATTATCTCGAAAACGATTTTTTTCGCCATGACCATACTTCCATTTGCTTATGGAACATGGAAGTAAAACAGTAAGATATTTGAAATATTCCTAACTAAGAAATATATAGCTAAAAATATATACATATGTAGCCTATGGGTGGTGAGGGGGCGATAAAATATAATTAGCCTAGGGCGCCAAGATACCTTAATCCGGCCCTATCCATCCCGTTTAACTCTCTCTCTTGCAAAAAATTTAGTTTTGCTTGCTCTTCTGGCCTTATACTAAAATAGCTAAAACATACCTGATTAGTCTGTTTTTAGAAATATTTAATGTAATGTCTGTAATAGTTAAGCATTCGAACAGGGTTCTACAAGACGCTCGGACCATACTACTGTGAGAATACACTTGTAGGCCTATAATTTGAAGGGTTTGATTCCTCTATGATCTGCCTGTTTTAGAGTTCAAGGTTTCAGTGTTATTAAGAAAGAGTATTAAACTGCGTAATAGTAAGCATTGTCTTTACTCTTTAGGTATGGCCTAATCCTGTCTTATTATCATCATCGTCATTATCATCATCTTTACTAAGGATTAAACCAAAAGGTTTGTTCGGTCCCAGGCACATAGACTAGAACTGGTCACTCCAACGCTGTGGGACGTCACACACCTCTCCGTCCTTTCGGCTTATAATTAAATAGTTGTTTATTGATGCGGCAGTCATGCATTCGGTTAAGATGTTCAAACTGCTTTATGAGATATTGTGCAATCCTATCGAGTATACTCATAATATTCAGTTCCTGCCGTACATTGATATTTCTTTTGCGACCTTGAAGAGTACATCCTGCCAGGTGCCTGAGAAACCTCATTTTGGCCGCTTGAATACGACTGGCCTCGGATTTCGTTAAAGTCCAATTTTCGGACCCATAGAAAAATGTGGGAGTGCCATTACCTTGTAGGACTTCAGGCGTGTTTCTTTATTCGTTGATTTTAGAGTTCTCGTGATTGTTCTACACATATGGTTGAACCTGTATAGCTTTTTCTCCACGTCTTTGTAATGTAAGACACATTATAGCCCAGATAATCAAAATTCCTGACGTGTTCCACAACAATTTTGCTGATCCTTATGTATTTTAGTTAGCTTCGCGTTGCTGTTCTGTCTAGAGACAGAAAGAAAGCGAATAAAAAAACGTTTCTTTGATTTTTTCAGTGCAATCGCCTTCTTTTGATTTTAGTGACCCAAAGTATATAAATTTGTTTAAGCTTACCACTTCATAATTTACCACCTGATTGATGTTGGTTTAGTGATGTATAGGCCTACGTTTATTATATACTGTAGTTGATGACAGTACATACTCCCCACAATATATAATCGAGTGAAATATAAAACTCCTGCAACAAGCATAACGTTTATGGCAGCATTAACGTACCATACCTAATTATATAGACTACATTCATTTTCACTGTTTTAGTTACAATGTAATGTTTGCTCGTGTCACAAAGACACACGTGCGTGCGTACACGTGTCCTATTTATGACCCCATTAACAACAAAATTTGGCTCACAATTTAATTCTATATGGCTGCGAAACTATGAATCATATTTTACTAGTGGTTTCGAACCACGTTCAAACCCGATTGCTAACTGGCCTACACAGAAGGAATTGGCCGGTTATTCAAACGCGGTTACGAATCAGTAACAGAAATACATCATCAATTCAAAGAAGGTGTTTTTATAATCATCTTCCGCCAACTTTGAAAGAATCGTAAGTGTTCTCGTACAAAGAAAACCAACGAAAACCAAAGATATTAGTTGCGGTTTAAGTTAGTAAAAATAGGCGATGAAAGTGAATTTCTTGTAGCTAATTATTATTTTGTGACAGGGAAAGGGAAAGGGAATTTATTTCCTTTTATTCAGTTTTTGAGAGGGAAATAACTTAAGAAGAAAGGTACATTTTTATTGACGGAACAAATAGCACTTACAAACGTCAACTCTGCTTTGAAAAGGAAATATTTTTCACTAACTAGAAGCAAAGAGTTGGTTAACAGTCTTTTGATTTAGATTACAGTAAAGAGCCAGCCCTGAAAAACGTCTGCTTATGCTTGTACAAACAATCGTTTAAAAGGAAATGTTAACAATGTCTCAGTTAAAAATGAAAAATTGCAAGATTTCGATACTAAAGTAGCTCTTAGACAAGGTACATAATATGGTTCTTGAGCAGCTTGTCACAGACAACCATGTAAAGAGAGGAGGGCGTACTATACAAAAGCCAATATGTGACAGAATCTGTAGATAATGTGGCGTTGGTATCGAAAGAGAACTAAAAGAAATAACAAAATATTGGTAGAAGAAACACAAAAGATGAAATTATAGCTGAATCCAAAGAAATATATTGGCGAGAATAGATGAAGTCTCGAGTTTGGGTGCAAAACTACAGTTGGATACGCATCTGGAGAGAACGGAGTTCAAGGTGGTGGAGAATCTGAGTATCTGAGAGTAAGAGTTGCATATAAATGTGAGAAGGAGATTGGGGCAAGACTAAGCAAAGCAAAAGACGTGTTGAGAAGATGAATCATTTACCAAGTGCATAGTAGAAGCGCAAAACTGGGACTGGAATACTCAGGTCGACGGAGCTATATAGTTGCGAGTCGTGGCTTATGAATAAAAATGCAGTAGGTATTAAGAAGAAAGAAAGTGAATACGATTAAAAGGATATTGAAGGAAAGAAGGTTGAAGGTGGATACATTAGGAAGGTGAATGCAGATGGGGAGGTGTACAGTGTCTATGGCGAATTAGCAGCCGAGATGGTCATGAGAATAAGAAGATTGCAGTGGTTAGCCCATATAAAGAGGACTGTGAAGAGTAGCTGTATGGATGATGATGGAATCCTCGAAGGAGAATTCGATCATATCTTGGTACAAAGAAAGGGCGAAGTTGTAATAGTGGATTTAAAAGAAAAAGAAAGCTATCCAGGGTTGGGCGGGTAAAGCCAAGGGTAGAAAAGAATGGAGAGAAATTATAAAGCTTTAGATCTGAATAGTCTGTTCGGAAGGAAGGTTTTTAATAATAATATTTTTTATTCAAATTGTATATTTAAGCCAATAATTTTTATTCTAAAATTATGTTTTAGCCGTTATAAATAGGTTTTATCAGTTTTCTTTTGACTGAATAAGTAACAACAATACAACAATAAGGCCTACGTTTTCAAAAAACCCTACAAAAATTCATGCAAGTAAGTTCATGATAATACAAAACGGGAGTGTAGGCAATGTTTTCCAACATTCTTTCCCTTCATTTATTTTTTTTTTTATAATTATTATTAGCTACTGTTCATCTATTCTGCTTGTTCAAAATTCCGAAAAAACAACAGGAGAAGCCTCTTGTTTGTTTCAATTAGTTCGGATCATTTTCTTTAAAAGACGTCAGTGATGGGTTACTGATATTAGGCCTACTTGTCAGAGCTGGATTTCTTCTTTTTTTTTTTTTTTTTTTTTTTTTTTTTTTTTTTTTTTTTTTTTTTTTAAAGACGTTTTGGCTACACGAAAAATCGGTACCCGTTTTCAGGTAAAACCAAACACTAAAACATCTAATAACGACTAATTGTAACTTTGTAACTGTATTAATCAAGTAAGCAGTTAAATCCCGAATCTCTGACTTCGTTCCATCAGAAAAACAGTTTAGCCGTGGGGTACGTTAGGATCTGAGGCAGGTAAGTGTGTGTTACTGTTGTTTGGGCGTTAGTTTGTAGCCTGGGGAGGAGTGTATTCCGGTTGACTACATAGAAGGGTGTGACATAGTTCCGCCTGTCGCAGTTTGCAGTTGGCCTTGAGCCGTGCTGGTTCATGTGAGTTTGTGCGTCTTGTGTTGTGTATTCAGTGTGGTGTGTGTGTGTGTGTGTGTGTGTGTGTGTGTGTGTGATGTTTTATATATTTCTAGTTGGTAAGTTTATATATTTATTTTAATTTGTTGTATTTTACTTACATATAATGTAAATATTTTAGTGTTTTAACTCTCTGTCGGTTGTAAGACAAAGTATTATTTACCTTTTATTTGTGATGTTTTAGTATTCGGTTTTTCCTGAAGACGGCTACCGAGTTTTTGTGAAGCCGAAATGTCGTTTTATATAAAACAAATAGTGATGGAAGAAGTCCATCTCAAAAGTAGGCATAACAGTTTGGTTCATGACGCATTTGGAAAATTAGAAACGCTACTTTCCAACTGTTGATACAGTTGTTGATACTACTACTAGTGCAGTTGATAGTGTTATTAACGTTACTAGTGTTTAAACAAATATACTGGTAACAGCTCAGTAACAACATAGTTTTCATTCTAAATATCGCAACTTACTTAGCGCCCACCAGTGCGAAACCCATAACATACGCATATTGCACGGTAGTCTGACGACTATTGTGTTCTTTGACGTTCCGAAGAATAAGTACATCCTGCGCATTTTTTTTTTTTTTTTTTTTTTTTTTTTTTTTTCTTTGCTGTTTGAGACCGACCAGTATGGTCGGACTCGGGCTGTTTTGGAGACGAGCTCCCTTCAGCCGTGTGGATAAGGGGTTTTTGGGGGGACGTACGCCAGACGATCGGAGCGCAGAGAAGGTGGAGGCACTTAGTTGGGAGAGTACTGTTTGTTGGTTATATTGTGTGAGGTGTAGTGTGTAGCCATACTCGAGAGGGAGAGGTAGATGGATGTGGCCGTTATAATGTTTCTGGGGCATCTTTATTTAAGCATTTTGTTGATTTAGTTTATTTCTTCTTCATATTGTTCTGCGACGTTCTTGCAGGGGGGGGTGGCCAAGACTGGGACGTGAGACGCTGGTCGCCAAAGCTGTTGGGTGGCGACAGGGAGCCGTCAAGGGAGGCGGAAGGAACAGATTCGGGTTATGTTCGGGTACGTAAGTGTGGGGAACTAGAGTGTGTGTTTACTGTGAAGAGAAGAGAGTGTTTATCGCGTGTTGGGTATTGAGGCTGCTTTAGGAAGACAGGTCGCTACTGCCTGGGAGAGATAAGTCCGTGGCGGGGGAAAGGTATGTGTTACTGCTTAAATCGGTCTGTGTCGTTGACGCCGGCGTGGTTGGAGGCGAGGGGGAGGACCATTGGCTATTGCGAGGAGGCGATTTAGTAAGTAGGAAGGTCGGCTTGTATTGCGGGTGTTTCTATTAATTGACGGGACTATTGTTTGAATGGAATTGCGGCGGGAGGCTGTGCGGGAATACTTCCAGTTGAGTTTAACAAGGAAGGAATCGAGGTCAGGGAAGCGGGTGTTAAGCGCATACAGGGCGGCATTGGAAGTCTTCGTCAAGCGTGGTCGGCGGTATATGAGTCTTAGGGCCCGTCGTTCTGTGAGACGGTGAAGATCAAGGTAGGCTGGAGAGGCAGTAAGGAGAACTGGGTGTGCATATGTGAGGATGGGTCGGATACATGTAGTATAGATTCGGCCTAGTAAGTCGCTGGAGCAGTGGTTTAGTCGGCTGAGGGTTCTGAGAGAACGGAGGCGGGTACGGGCGATGGTAGTTGTGCGTTTGATGTGTGGTCGCCAGGTAAGTTTGGAGTCGAGCGTGACGCCTAGATATTGGCAATCACGCTTCGGGCGTACTGATGATGGGCCAACGCGGACGGGCGTTGAATAGAAATGCGACATGTTGCGTCCAGTGGAGTTGAAAACACAGAGTTGGGTCTTGTCCGCGTTTACAGTTATTCGCCAAGTATTGCAGTAGGCGAAGAAAGGTTCTAGGATTTGCTGTAATTTGATTGGGATCTGCCGGTGTGCGCCTGCTGAGACCCAGTAGGCAGTATCGTCGGCGTACTGGGCTAGGCCTGCAGATGGGTAGGGTAGAGTAGGCGGGGGGGGAGGGGTGTCTTTCGTAAAGATGATATAGAGTAGCGGGCTAATGGCGGAGCCTTGGGGGACACCGGCGTGAAGGCTGAAGGGTGCCGAGAGATGCTGACGGACTCGGACTTGTGCCGTGCGGCCATCCAGGAACTGGGAGAGCCATTTGTATTACGTATATCCGTATTATGTCCTGCGCATATCCGTTATTACATAATTTTATACGTTACAAACGAACGAGACTTCGAGTCAACCGTTTCTACTTTGAAAGTGTAAATTTGTTGAAACAAATGTATCCGTTTATATAATGCTGTAATGCTGTGTGGCGTCTGAGAGATTAGCGTGTCTTAAAGCACAAAGATAACCATTTTTCTTACCTACTAAAGACTACGATAAAGTCATAACTCAGACCTACTGTACATCATGCCAATAATAACCCATTGAATTTAATCATCGCCAATATTTCACAGAAGGTGTGAACAACGTACTGTTTTTTAAATATAATTATTATATATTTAAAAGATTTAACAATTGGTCAGAAATGACAAGCTCAAAGTAGAAGATTTAGCAAAACCTGAGAAAGCAGTTTGATATAAATTGACCAGGATCGTGTTCATTCCTGTATATAGTGATCAGGATATGGACTGTGAAGAGAGAGATTTGATAGGCGGACATTTATATTAATGAAAGCTATTTTTTGAAACACTTTAATTTTAGTAACACTTTATTTTTTAGTTGTTACTTTGTTCAGCTTAATTTGCATATCCAGAGTCCTGCTGGATTTGACAGCGGAATTACAGGGACAAAACGTAACGTTTGTGCATCAGGCATCAATAATACGTTCGCCCAGAGTTGAAGTTCATGATATTTATAGTTGTATAGAATGCCACTATTCGGAATTAATCGTTATCCGTCGTGATGGGAATATTTATCGTATTTGTAATTCGTTAACTCAGTTGAACTTAACGCTAAAGCTTTCACAACACACAGAAATGTTTCAGTATTCTTCTCGGAAT
The DNA here is from genome assembly GCA_034769895.1 of Magicicada septendecula. Classification (NCBI taxonomy): domain Eukaryota; kingdom Metazoa; phylum Arthropoda; class Insecta; order Hemiptera; family Cicadidae; genus Magicicada; species Magicicada septendecula. The sequence goes on along the minus strand of CM068371.1, from coordinate 245,930,595 downwards.
ATACCCGCTGGGGACTGTTATGTTGAACAGTCATTACTTATATTAAACACACGGCTACATATATTACGGCCACATATATTAAACTCTAGTTTCAGGAGGCTCGCGTGACGTTAAATACACCGTTTTACACACGCGCGCACACACACACACACACACACACACACGTAGAGGCTATATCGATTTTAGGAACAACTGATATTTTCTTCAGTTTATTTTATGTTACGCAACACTAGTATCTTTATGTTCACTGGTCACTCAACGGTAACACATTAAAAATAATATGTATCCATATCTTATACATGCATCTTCTACGTGGAAAAATTCTACATTGCAAAGAAATGGAGTTCACAAACAATTACAAATTATTAGATATAATTTAAAATTATATAAACTATTGTATAAGATTGCCTTTGTTGATTCCCAACTGCTGTGTGTGTCAAATTAAAATTTGTGATTAGTAAATTCATTGGTGTCAGTTATTCTGTTTCCACCGTGCAACGCGAGGACCTGTGTGACCATCGTAACGATATAACGAAAAACTAAACATCATTATGACAACACAAAATTAAAAATAGCTGATTGGTTTTCTTTGATACATACGATATAGTAGTAACAATATAATTACGAAGTTAATTACTCCGTGCGTTATGGGAAGAATCATAAGTTTTTATGACTAATTTTTTAAACTATTTTTTCATTTAAAACGATTATTTATTTAACTATTGAATAAATTACTGCTTATTTGATCAGTGCTTACTTTGTTTAAGCGATAACTGAAGTTTCCTGTAAAAGTAATGCATATGTTTGTACTATCTGTCCAAATTTCTGTTCTGCAGTAGCTTGTAAAAGAATGAAAGGAAATAAATGACTGAAAATGTGTAATTTTCTGTTTTGTTAATACAACTTAGTGTATTGCTGCGAAGATGTATTGCTGCTATCGTACATTATAGAAAAGGTGTTCAATAAAACCGGATGTTTAGGAATAAAAAAAACAGGCTTTGACTGCTAAGGAAGGTAACAGAATGTGGAGAAACTGTTCTTTGAAGGGCGGTGTGTCTGTGTAGAGGGTAGTCGGTTTGTGGTGAGCTATTTAGCTTTATATATTATGTAGCTAGAGACGCATATTAAATGGTTATTTGTGTGGTTTGCTTTTTTGAAATTTGTGATAATCATCTAATACTACAGAAGTATTAATGGCATACTAGATTATATTACTTATGTATAAGAACAGCCGTATTAATTGTATGAGTGTTTAATTAATTGTATGTCATTTTCACTGTCTCCGATGTCGAGGAAGACATTGTTGAAACTGTTGTAACACAAATCTGTGTCATTCGGACTTAAGTACCTAAATATTAACGTCTAAAACGCCAATCAAAATTACACGCTTTATATAATGGAGTACAATGGTACTTAAAATAATTCTTATAAGTACATCTAACAATGGAAAACATGTGACATTCTGACAACGTATTTATGCTATCGTTAAACATTTTACCGAGATACAAAGAAAATTGTAATACATTTTTAAATTTTTTCTATGAACATCTGTCTTTTAGACTTGGTAAATTCTAAAACATACAAACAAAATTCATTCATATACATATACGTACTTATGAGACTCACTGCTACTAGTCGCGCTTAAAACATTGCTCTTCCGCTCTGATGTGAACAAACCATCATTTCGGCGACAATATTTAGCCCTACTTTCTTTATTAATCCATTGTTTTATTTCACTTTTAAAATTTTCTATAAATCTTAATGTTAATAAATTTACTGTCCGGAGCTCTTCTTTAAATCAAAAACAATGAAAAAAAAAGTTTCATCTTTAAACAAAGCCAATAAAAATCACATTGTTTAAATACTGTCTCTCGCTATATTTACTCGCTGGTGTTACAACACATTATTATGCACATATTATGTAACATCATTATTTTATACGCACGTTAATGCATGCAATATAGTATATTACTGTTGATGTAAAAAGAAATATCTGAACTTTAAAAAATTCTTCTCAATCAGTTTTACCTACGTTCAATTTACTGTAATATGCGTTTCACAATTCTTTGAATTTACATCCATAATTGACTGTACAACCCTGAATTCGATTTATCAAAACGAACGCAATACCAGACAACCAAGATGTACAGTGCCTGAATTTTTAATTTCTTTGTACAAATTTAAACTTTAAAAAAGTTATTTAAAAAATCTGCAGCCCAATCGACATAAACTTTAATAGGCTACAGCTAAATGGGTTCTTAAAGAGTTCTCAAAATTAAATGTTTTTTCATTGTCAATAAAAATGTTCTTATCAAATTTATAAAAAAAATCAACACTTTTCACGTTTTAAAATTTGTTTTTCTTTTGAACTCCTGGCTGCGGATACCGCAACTAAGCGTCTGGGAGAGCGTTGTACTTAGCCATACAACCTCCACACTAAACAAAAAAAGCCGGGAGGTATGCCTTGGTCCTTTACGGACTGTTGAGCAGAGGTATTATTTTTATTATTATTATTTTCTTTTGAACTATTTGAATTATAATTCTGACAACAAATATATGAAAGATTTTGTAATTAACTGTTATCATTTTAATTAATGTAAAAAGAAGCCTTGAACAGAAAATAAAAGGCAACTTATGTACGCTGTCTTGTTTTAAAATGATTACCAGAAATTCGGATTATTAGGAGATATGGTAAAACCAACCACGCGATCGTTACTGTGTGTGGCAATTAGCTACCCCACTGCGGCTACGTACTAACTTATTTCCAATTAAAATGCCCTGATATACTGCACATGTTCTTTGAACACTTGAAATAGACAATTCTGCAAAAGAGGGAGTATCGTGTTTTTTATATGAGTGCGCGCGTGGGTATCCGTGCGTGCCACTTATAAAATTCGTTGAAAGACATAAAGTCCGAGAATACAACATTAGCATTTATTGTCATACTGAAAACTTTTTATCCACTGATATGTATAACGTTACAAAGGGTAGCCCGCAAATAAAGAAGAAATTACCATTTAATAAAAAAGTGAGTTGCAACACTAAAGGAATAAAGAAAGTCAAAGTATGAAGGAATTAATGAACAAAAATATTAAAATATAGCAAAATAATAACTTAAAACCAAGGCAAGGACTGAGACGATGACAAAACCCAAGTGATTGGCAAAGGGAAGGATAAAAATAAATAACTTTGTGACCATATCACAACCCCTTGTCAAACAATAATAAAATAGTAAATGTAATTATGAAAGTACAAATCTGTGTTATTAGTGTGAGTAGTCCCATGTAAGAATACCAAGACATAAATGTAAATTAAGTAATGTTAAATAATATTGTTATTAGAATATGAAGGGAACAAACCCCTTATATAATAAATACCCAATGTTAATGATGAGGTGAGTGGTGTGGTTAGATCCAAGTGAAGAAAAAAAAGAAAAACAGTGAATAATATAATATTAAAGTGAATAACAGAACCAAGAAAAATATACTAACTGAAAGTCAGCAGTAGTAATAATGTGTAGAATGAATAATAATTAATGCTTGAGTAAAAAATGATGAATGGAAACTGTGAATAAACTAATGCATAATAGGCCTACACAAACGGAATAGGTAGAATTAAAGTTCATGTGTTAAAATACGAAAATAATAGTTAAGTAATAGTTATAGTTATCTATTTGTGTTAAAAAGAATATATAGAAGGGTAAAAAAAGCATGGTTAATAAATAATAGTTAATGAGCATAGGGAGATAGGAAATGTATTAAAAAATAGCATGCGCATAGCATGTTAGAAAGAATAGTATAATGTTTTGAAAATGATTATAAATCATTAAATGTTCCATGTTAATTTATTGTAGTTATGGTTAAAGTAGTTTTGTTTCATGAAATTCTAGAAATATGTTTTAATAACTGTATAAGGAAAGTTAGGTGATATAAGCCTGAGGAGCCTATAGGAAGGAGGCAGTAATTTGTAAAATTTGATATAATAGCAGTAATAAGTAAGGAAAAAATGTAGGGAATACTATTAAAATTGATAATATAAATTTAAGGATACCTAATGTATATCAAGTACCAGTTATAAAATAATTAATATAAAAATACAAAACTGTTAAATTAGTAAATCAGTAAATAAGGAACCGAAACCAGCCATGTTTGGTTTCTAATGAAATTATAAAAGAAATGCAATCCAATAATGTTATTATCAAAGAAATTCAAAGTAGTATAAGAAAGTTATGCTAAGTTAAAAATATTTATTAATATTGTAAAAATTCAGGAGCAAGATCTAACAATGTAAATAACATTTTTCACCAATAGGAATCTGAGGCTTGCTGCCTTGACAACCAAACATTAACAGAAAAAACGGTTAAGCCATTATAAGATTCAGAGAAGAGCAGATCATAAAATTCATGCAAGCTCAATATAATCATATAATAGCAATAAAACAACTAGAAATGAAATGGCAATGAACTAAAATGAGATGATTAATAACAATATGGAAAAAAGAAATTTAATAACCAGAATTATTGGAAATTGAAAGAAAAAATCTACTTAATAAATTATAAAAGAAAAACGAATTCAGAGAGACAAATCAGATGTAAAGGAATGTGATAAGTATAAATTAACTTTAAAAAAAACTAAAATGAAAAACGACTAGTCTACACTGTGACACGTTTTCACTTAATAATAAACTTTATATAAACATTCACTTAAGGAATAACTTAGGGACACTCTGTTTATATCTTTATTCACTTTCTAATTTATGGTGATCAAATTATTGGACATTGGAATCATTTTTTTAAAAAAACGAACTATTAACCTAGTCACCTACTGTGACTCAACACATGTGCTATAACCTAAGAAGTGATTTACTAAGAACCTGTATAATATTTAAGTAAGTTGTATGTGAAGTTTTGTACTTTCTAAAGATCTTTTATTAACTTTCTTGGAATCACAAGAACCCAATTGAATTAAAATAATTAAAATAAAACATAACGTTTTAATCAACTAGACCTTGAATACTAAGAGAACACTATTGCCAACTTCTGAGCTAGTAAAGAACAAGAAAAGGAGCAAAATATATATTATAAACATATTTCATGTTGTTTAAAAAAGAAATTAATAAAAAACACAACAGAAATAATATAGTATTGACTATTATCAATTGTGTATTTAATTTATGTTAACCTTACAGACAATTTATTCCTTAATATAGCCAAGGTGAAAATTTTTTTACAAAAAAAATTGAGGTTGGTAACCCTGATTTTTTGGAACGAATTCAAATCAACTACAAGACACAGGTGAGTTGGATTAATTTAAAATAAGAGAAAATGAGAAATAGGTGAGAAGAATCATTTTAATTGTTTTGGAAATAAAACAATTTGGCGCCTTAAAATCGCGAAACAAACCAAATACAACACATCAATAAAATAAAGTAAGGTAATAGGTTGGCGAAGCAGGGTGAGGCTTCAACGGGTACGACTCCGGTACGTAACAAATAGACGCAACTAGCGTGTGGCTGGTAAACCGTAAGGAGTGGCTCGTAACATATGTCGTCTACTTTCACGCGAAAACCTGCGGGCTTTAATATTCGAAAACATGTATTGATTAATGCACCAACAACGGTCATTACATTTGTGAATGCAAATAGGTAAGCAAATAAGAGCGCACGAAAAGTTTACTCGAAGAATTATTAGTAAAATTCAACACACACTTCGTCCAATCATATATTGTAAACTACCCCATTTTAATTTTATAATTGATGTTGAGAATCAATTTCAAGCCTCGACCTATGTGTAAAAAGGTAGTTATATGACAGTTTTGAAAAATTTTAAATGTAATAGGGTGTTCAAAAACATTATTTTTAATGAATTATGTTTTATTTAAACATTATATTCTATTGTCGCATTTAATGTGTAAATTTATAATAATTCAATTCCCTAAATAAAAGTAAATTTTATGTTGAATAATGTCTAAACAAAAGTGAAGTTATTACATTCCGTGATCATGCGAACGTGAACACACACACACACACACACACACACACACACACACACACACACACACACACACACACACACACACACACACACACACACACACACACACACACACACACACACACACACACACACACACACACACACACACACACACACACACACACACACACACACACACACACACACACACACACACACACACACACACACACACACACACACACACACACACACACACACACACACACACACACACACACACACACATTTAACTAAACTATTTATTAAGAATGCATTTTGTTTCAATTCTTTCATTCAATTTATTTACCAATAGACGTGTTTGTATTTTTCAGACTATATTGGGTTACAACGACTGTGGTGGGGCAGGGTGTGTAGTGACATTCAAACAGCCAACACAATAATGAAGGGACAGGGTAGGGACTAGACGAAAGAGAAGACCGAGGACCTGATGAGAGCCTTCTAGGGATGACACACTAGCAAGTGGCCGTAGGAGATCGGGATCGTTGGAGCTAAAGGTTGAGGGATAACAAGACTCAGTACCAGCTGTTGTGCCGCGGGAACAAGAGAGAAGACCACTAATAACTTCTTGAATAGGCCTATACGTATGTTGAAACATTTTTAAACTTTAGTTGTGACATACGGAGAAGCTGCGAGAGCCTGCATAATTCATAGTAGTTCTTAAACATCGTACAGTACACTTGATAAGCTACTAAGAATATAAATAAAAAAAATCAGTTTAATAAAGTTTTTACACTATTACATGAAAAACTAGCACATATTACTGAGGAATATTATTTTAAACAAAGCAGATTGCACTGAATAATATTCGGAAGATGCGAGATTTGAGAGAGGGACAACTGCTCCCACATAGTGATTGACATCAACCACTCATAGACAACGGTTATGGAGAAAAAATGTAAGCGTCACCATTTTTATTTCCATGTTCCATAAGGAAATGGAAGTATGGTCATGGCGAAAAAATCGTGTTCGAGATAACGGCAGATTCTGATTGTACTACCACCAAAATATGAAAAAAGTCATTTTTCGAAAAGTGCCTGTGTGTGTGTGTCTGTGTGTAGAATTTTTTCTATGGGAAAGGATAACAGCCGCAAATTCAAACAGAATCAAATAATGTTTGGCATACGTTCCTGAATTGTAGAGGACTCAAGGCCTATTGTTTTTGGTAAAGATCGGTTAAGGGAAAGGGGTAGTTTACCTGCAACGTTTTACGTTTTAACAAGAGTAAAGTGCTTAATTTTGATAAATAAAGTATCCTTGAAAGAAGGTCATAATAATAAAATGTAGAAAGGTAGATGAAATATCTATAAATGCAAAGGGTAGTTGCATGGGGGAGGGGGTAATTTTTTTAATAAATTACAATGGTAGTTGATGATGGAGGAAGTAAATTTTTATAAGTTTTATATGTGTACTACGTTATTGACAACAAAGAAGTAGTTTCTATGGAAAGATTTCATTTCACTTTAACAAAATTCTATATTTTCATTTTAATTTAAATCATGTATGAGAGAAAATATATCGTTCGTGGCAGGCAAGCATATCTCAATTATATAGTGTTTACGTTTCCATTTTATTTTCTTACGTTTGCATGCTTTTTAAATAGAAAGTACCAAAACCCACACCAACACAACGCGTGCAAGCCGAAAAGGTATCCAGCGTGGACAGTGATTTGCTTCCTGTGGATCGCTCGTCAGTGTAACTGCACATGTTTACAGAGGAACGGTCCATAAACAGACTTTTCGTCTTTAGGGAATGAACACCCTCTGCAAGATGCTCAGGGTCCATGAGAGATTTGGGAGCGCTCCTTTTTTTCCGCGTGTTTGTTCTGTGAAACGTACACTGTAGATTCGCAGCTTTACTCTGAGCAACGCTCCATAGGGAATGATGAAAATTTTTGTCCACGGTGTACCCCCATACAGACTAAAACCTGCTCTAATGTTTTGATTACGGACCTCATAATTTTGAAACTTTGGAAATGAGCACTACTTAATGGAGATTAAACACTTTTACAAGCCATTAATTTTATGCATGTTTTGAAGCAATAAATGTTTTAATAAATTAATACAATCTTTGTATTTATTTCTATTATAATATAAGAATTACAAACTAATATGTGCATGTGTGTATGTATGAAAAATATATAAATATTTTTCTCCTCTGGAAAATTGTTTGCCCTCCTTGAAAATATTTTGACCTCTCTGATGGCTAGTTATTTACTAGCCTGTGTGGAATATAGCGTTTTGACATGGATCAGAATGGTGGGTGTTAAACGGAAGACGCAAACGCATTAAAGAAGAAATGTTTTGCTAAGAAATTTATAATTATACGGGTGAACAGAATCGTCGTTCAGGAAATCAGAAGAGGACTGGAAAGAAAGAAACAAAGACTCGATTTTAAAAAAGAAAAATGACCAGATAGTATTGACAGAAAAACTTTGATAACACTATAGACATCATTCACCCTCGGCCGATAACTCGCAGCGAGAGCCCAATTTCATTACAGGAATCAGATCGCTAGTAGGAAAGATAAATTCTAACAAAGATGTTATGTTTGTGTGTGTGTGTTTGTTTGAAGAGGACGAGACAGTTTTCTGAAAGGAAAATGCCGAAATTGCCGGTCGGTTGACAGAAATTAATAAAATATTTTTCCAGAAGTATGAAACATCTGTGCGGAAGAGAACTAATCTCAGGTGGCCGCGAGCTGTTACGAAATGTGAATTAATTCACTATATAGCAGGCATATTGCTTAAGCACACGCAGACACACACACACAGCATGACAGCGGCGAGCTGATGCAATCGTGACACACTGAACCCCATCATAAGGTGGTATTAAAAACGAGTTCCAAAACATTGGAATCGCTTCAGAGTAAACAATAAATAATGAAATTTGTTTCGTCCCACTAGCAAACAACCCTCTTGTTGTCACCGGCGTCAGTCTTCCCTTAGAAATATAAAATATTGTTTCCCCTTCTTTTTCTCCGCTTGATTTGATTACATACATTTTGTGATTTATTTTTCTGTGACGCAGTACTCCCGGACTGACAGCGACGTTTCCTTTGTTACCCTAGGTTGGTTTATTTGTTGTATTTGCATACGTCTACCTGTTGTGCAACATTCATTTTTACTGTGCAGTATTTTAAACTTTGTGCTTGTTTCTGTTTTTCAACTTTATTTAAAAGTCGTCTGTCAAAGCTTTATTTATTTCACTTCATAAAAGACGGATGCGTACTTTGTTGATTTTAGTACTAACCGGCGCACATCACAGCTTAATGTAAACTGTTTTAAGGCACAAAACGTAGCCCTGTGTGTAACAATATTATTTCCCATTTACCGGTTCTCGTTTAGACATATCGAGAACTTAAGCTGGCATTATAACCAAATAAACTAACCCTATACTTATAACCTGATACTAAGTGGGGAAATGAGTAAATCTTCACAATTGACTGCACATCTTGGAACGTATCTTCTTTAGTAAAATCTGTTCTGTAACAGGCTTCAACGGGATTTTCTCCAAGTTTTCCAGATCTGTGCACTGTCTATAGATCCTGTTTCTGCTATCACCAAACCTTCTAACCTTTATTTTCCCCGTCATCTCTTTACTTCCACATTTCCCTCTGTGATTCTTAGCTGCAGACAGTTTCTACAAAACATATTGAACTAGGTGAGATTTGCATATAAAATAATAAATTTACTTTTGGCATATGATAGCATGTTACAATGAGAATTGGTTTAAGTAAAGACTGTATGTTGAGACATTGTAAAATAGACAATAAGATTCACGTTTAAGTTGTTTTTTAACTATAAAAAAATATATTGAGTGTTGCGAAGTAGTGCGAACATATGCGTAGGCATATGGCGAGTGCGCGTGTGGGGGTGTAAATAACTGTGTTACGAAATAACAATAAAAAACGGATTTAATTAAATAAATTTGGTGTAAATAAATTTCTGATATGAAACTTACACCAGAATGTGCATAAAATGAATACCTATCTAGTAGTAATATTTGTTAATAATTTAAAGAATGAAATATGTGAGTTTTTTATAAAAAAAGGTTTTATGGCCCAAAAGAAAAGCAATAAAATTAGACAGGTTTTATTTGCACGTTTAACGTTGTTAATTACAATATTTTACAAGTAGAACGTTATAGAACGTTATCTGGTCTGTAGCCGTAAGGGTGAGGGAATGTCTAATGGAATTGGCTAATACAGTAGGCCTAGTTGATTTTATCCTTGATGGGATGTAAGTCAATCTCGCTTAGAACTCAGAAGGAACAGTCTCGTTGAACTCAATAACGTGTAATCCTTGCATCTGATTTATGACGATAGGTCTATCAAAAGTGACGAGCACATGTAATAAAGTTCGCGACTAAAATAACACCGAGTGTTATTACGGTACAATTCAAGATTGTCCGCTTAGGGATTAAAAGAATACTTCAAGTAGCCGGAGTAGCCTGCATTAATAATGAGTAATTCAATACTGTTCGTAGAAGTACCCAACCGGGAAACGACCCTGAACGCTGGAATACGGGAGGAGATCATGACGGAACAACACTATTCTGAATGTCTACCTGAAAGAAACATCTGTCGACACTTATCAGGAACAGGAAGAACGACATCGCATCGTTCATCAAAAGAGAAGTGAAATCATTTATATAAACTCAATTAAAACAGTCATAAACTAAAAGACACAAAGAACTTGTAGAAATTAAGGTTTCATGTAATTACAATATAGGAGAGAATTAATTTTAAGTTTGTAAATAATATATCAACAGAAACGGTTAATTAATTTTATTTTGTTACAGAAATAGTCAAGCAATTTTTTTTTATCATACACAACAGTAAAATATGTGTCCAATTTAAAAAGAGAAGGAAAATCTTGAATAAAACCAAAGCATTCCACAATATAAATATCGACTACTTATTCTATGCGACCTTGTTGATCGCAATATACCCCAAAACAAAATGCTTCTCAGGATCGACCATACTTGAGATCATAGTCCAGTGGGACTAAGGATACCACACGGGTTTTTAATGTCCTGTCGGCTTTAAGTGGCAGGAAAGCATTTTTGATCTATAGGAACGCCTGTCAATCTATAGGCTTCCTGGAATATTGTTCTGGACGTATAAGGGCAGCACAAACTAATGAAACAATTGATCGAAAGCGAGAGATCTCATCAAGTCTAACGTCGTTATACTATTACAATAATGGCTTATGAACTAAATTGAAATAACTATACTGTTAAATGATCGTTGTATGATTTGAGTCAGGCCAGAGCTTGTTGGATTTCTGATGCTTCCTCATGATGACACTCAATGTCACATCGCACTTTCTGTGAACAAGTGTTTTGCTAAAATTGGCAACCCCGTGGTTCCCGAGTCCTCTTTCTTCCCTGATCTTACACTAATTATTTCTTGTTTAAGTTGAAGGCTCTTAGCATTGTTTCAATCAATGATATTAATGTATTCCTAAATGTGAGGCTTCCCAATGAAACTATTTTGGAAGAGATAAAAAATTTTTGTGGTTAATGTGACGCCAATTAATTTGCTGTAATAAGTCTCATTATTTATTGGAAAAACCTCGTTATTCATTCTGTATCAAGAATCAAATCTCTATTGTAAAGTTAAAATTTATTGAGACTAAAGATTAATTCATTATTGATTCATTGCGAACCAAACAAAAATTACAATTCTCAGTTTAGTTAATTTTGTTAGCAGTCTTCATGATTCCAACTTCACTGTAGGTTATTGGTGAGACTCTAATTGGTTCGTTTCGTACGTCGGCGTTTAGGACTTAATTATAATAGAGATAGAAAGAAACATCGTCTTGTAAGAAGTAATTAACCAAAACGTTCAGCATTAACCAAAGAACAAGGCTGGAAAAATTTCTAATTATGTTGAATAAAATCTTTACTAAATTAATTTTAATAATAATTGTTTATCATATCATTGAAATTCATACACCACATGCGGCGTGTAAGTTTTCGTGATATTATCAAACGAAGTTTAACCCAATTTCAACTCATAGCCAATTAAATATTTTCTTGAACATTGTAACGACGGCCGCACCGAACATCGTGTTTAAACAGCGGAATTAAGTAACGGAATACCAGAGGATTCTTAATTAAAACTTTAATTGCAGTTACAAACAGAACAAAATCAATAAAAACTTGTATACAATAGATCTTTAAGTTTATAATTATATAACATATAATATTGTATCAAACAATTAATAGCACCTAATTAACACAGTAAATAATATCAGCCACCACCAATTAATTACAGATGTCCACACAAATAACACTGATCAACAAAATTTAATTTTTTTTTGTAAATGAAAGTGAATAACTGATAACATTTAACTAATTATTTTAAGTTTTATAACTTGTAACCTTTTTAGTGCTGATTTTAAATATGTGAACAGTTTTTTTTCCTATTGATTATAATTTTTAAGTAAATAACATTTTTTCTTTTGCAAAAAGAAAATTATGTGACGGTAATATAACAATATGTTGCACGCACTTTGTCCTTACATGAAATCTACTTCTTTTAGATTTTCAGCAGTAATTTGCTACAGGTAAGTATTATTTAGATTCCAGCAGTAGTCAGCTAGCAATTTTGGGTTCCATTTTCCCTGGTAGCGTGTTTCCATGGTGGATATTTTCTGGCGGAAGCGTTCACCATGTTCGTCACTTACGCCGCCAAGATTTTAGGGAAAAATCCAAATGCGAACTAAGAAATGAATTTTGAGTAACATATTACATCCAAGTTCTCTGCCGTTTTGAAGAAGCTCGGATACAAGTTCCCTGTAGTTATCCGCCTTATGGTTTCCCAGGAAATTGTTAACCACATTTTGAAATGATTTCCATGGAGCAACCTCAAAGTCATTCAAACTTTCTTTAAATGCAGGAGCGTTCATTAGTTTTCTTAATCAAATAGGTCCAACAAATATACCTTCCTTAATCTTAGCATCACTTATATTAGGGAACTTGTTTTTAGAAACTGAAATCTTGCACCATTACGATTATCACTGTCACTAAACTACTGTAATCATATGCACTGATTAGCAATTTTAAACCGGTTACTTCCGAAACACCTAGTGTATATTATACACCACCGAATTCGCGAGATTCTACTACTTTCTGGGTGATGCACCAAGAATAATCGCGAAGCCGAAAGCATCGGCAAATTCCATTCTACGTTGACTGCCGGCGTCGTATCATATGCATCACCACCAGACCGTGCCATATCGCACATGCCATGCACGTTGACTATCTCATAAGCTTTAGCACATCATCATCATCATTACCATCGCTGCGGTATTTCTCGGTCGCTGGTGAGTCGTTCTCTACAAAGCATATTTTGTCCTATTTACTGTACCACCATATCTAACCAAATCGCTTATGCAACATGAAAAGTATCATGCTATCTTGTCTTTACATCTTTTTGCCTTTAATCCGCTAGTCTTCGTTCCAGATCCAGGTATCATCTCGTGTGTTTTTATTTTCATGACCGTAAAGTAACTTCATTCTATTTACTTAGTTCCATAAAACGAAATAACGTTTTCTAACTTGGTTCCATGTTCGCCTAACTGTTTTCCGCCTCTCCTTGTTACTGACGTCATAGTTTTCTATGTGCTTCTGTGTGTCGTTTGCAGTTTGTCTACCAATTTCATTGATCACGATTCTGAACTTAAAGTCAATGAAGAAAAACTTAATGAATCAGATACTGTTTTAAACTAGTCGAATACAGAGGGCACAGTTCATGTTTCTAAATACAGATCTTATTAGAATGGTAATCCCTTTCATAGGCCTCCATTTTGTAACCAAATATTTCATATCACTTATATGTGTCAGATCCTCATGTAACATCATTTCCCTCCTCTTCGGCTGGCAAAGCTTTAATAAATATTATCAAATATTAATGTATATTGAGCCTCCAGGTGGTCTAGTGGCTAACACGCGCGATTCATATGCGCGTGGTCCCGGGTTCAATTCCCGGCGGAGGCTCAGTACGACGTGCACTCGGCGTCGTGAGGCAAAATTGAGTAGTCGATTGAAATAACAGCGGTTCCCTCTGGGTTTAAATACCGCAACTAGCGGCTGGTGACGCGTTGTATAGGCCTACTACCCATGCCAATGTCCCACTAAAAAACACAAAAGCCATGCGGTATGCCCTGGTCCTTTACAGACTGTTGAGCAGAGGTTTAATTTATATTAATTCTCAAACCAATGTTTATGTTTATCTCATTAATCATCTTCTCCACTTCGACTGTAATTTCACTACTAATCAACACTACGTCATCTGAAAATCTCATACTTCAAATATTCCACCATTTTCATTTTCAGTTATTCAGTTCTAATCACTTGAACACATCATCACAACGCTTTTAATAACAGCTATGGTGATAGCGTATTATCTTACCGTAATTCATTTTCTACAGGTAATTTATTTAATAACGTGGGCGTTTGATTAGACATATTAAGAACATATATCAGGCAGATGGTTAATTATCCCTTTAAAATTCTTCGAAATGGATTGCGGAAAAACTAAAGTTAGCTACATGGAATGTTAAGAGGGATCAGTGGCAAAGAATCTGAAATAGCCAAAGTATTTAAAGAAAAAATATTAATACAGTAGTATTAACTGAAACAAAAAATAAGTTAAGAGGTTCTCCATATGCAGGAAATTATGCAGTGTTTTGTAATGGTGTAAACGAAAGATTCAGGGGAAGTAAAGGCGTAGATATATTTGTGGATAAAAAATTGGAAAGAAGCGTTAAAGGCTATGATTTTGTGAGCGAAAGAATAATAACCCTGAAGCTTAAGTATGAAGGAGGATACATTATCATAATAGGTGCTCCAGAAGAAGGGAAAGAGGAGGAAACAATTTTATTCTATCAGAAGCTACCAAAAATAATTAACAAGTATAATAAGAACTATAGTGTAATACTTGTTGGCGACTTAAATGCTAGAATTGGCAGTAATCCCATTCCAAAACTTGTAGGGCCGCATGGAGAGCCAACATTAAACAGAAACGGTGAAAGACTGAGGGAATTTGTGACATACAATAATCTAAAGATAACTAATGGATTTTTTAGGAAAAAGGATATTGATAAATATACGTGGTTGGCGAGAGGTCAAATATACGAGATCAATTATAGATTTTATGATAGTTAATAAGAAGCTAATATCACAAGTTCAAGATACAAGAGCCTGGAGGGGGTATGACGTTTTACCAGATCATTTTCTTTTGACATCAAATATTCAGTTACATAAGCGATGGAAAAAGCAAAATAATTTTGGTCACAGCAACAAAATAATGAAATAGTCTTAAAGTTTATGGGTTGGACGATGAAAGTATCATAAATCTTTATGAGAACAGAATAAGTCAGTGCTTTGCGATAATACCTACTAGTGAAGACATAGAAGTGGAATGTAGTAATATCAAGAAAATAATAATACAAGCAGCTAAGGAAGAAGTAGGCTACAAAAAGAAGTATAGACAAAGGAGTGGTCTGAGACAGAAGAAATAGATACGGCGGTTAAGAGAAAAATGATAGCTATAGAAGATATATATCACATCCAACAGAAGGGTCAAGAGAAGCATACCAGAGAATAAGAAATAAAACAAAGAGAATTATTAAACATGCCCATCAAGACTCATGGGAACACTTCATGGCCACTATGGAACACGATTTATATGGTAGACAGACTATGGCATATAAAGTGATGAAAATATTGAATAGCTCTGAAAGGGAAAAGATTCGTATTAATATGATTGAGGAAAATGAACGGCCAAATCATTATAGAAAGTTATATTTTGACAGTGCAATAGAAAATGATAAGGAATATATAAGTAAGCCCAGTGGAAAAGGTCTAGATAAGTTAACAAGACTGCAATGGAATGAAAAGTAGAAAGGGACCAGGACTTAACGGAATAAATGCTGAGTTAATAAAATTTGGTGACACATTATTGCATTTACGAATGCTCTATTTTCTAAATAACATTTGGATGAAAAACAAAATTCCGAAAGGATAGAGGCGGGCAAAAGTGATTTCGTTATATAAAAAAGGAGACAGAACAGATCCAAATAACTACAGAGGAATAATCTTGCTGGATTCAACGTTAAAAATATGTACAAGAATTTTCAATCAGAGATTAAGAGTCATTAGAAGTGCATTACTTCTTGAAGAGCAAATGGGTTTTAGAAAGGTTAGGTCGACTGTAGATGCATTGCTTGTATTACAACAGATAATAAAGAAAAGGCGGAAAAAGCATTTGATAATGTAGACCGTTGAAAGTTATGGAATATTATGGATAGAAGAGGATATCCACAGCATTTAATAATTTCAGTTAAGATCCTTTAAAAAAGTACACCTGTAGTCCTGGATCTAAATGGTAGGCTCTCAGGTAACATTCCAATATATAAGGGAGTTAGGCAGGGATGCTGTGTTTCCCCAACCTTGTTTAATATATACATTGACGACATGTCGAGAGGATGGAAATCTAGAGTGACTTCGGGAATGCAGCTTAACAAATCAATTTGTACGGGTGCCCTGCTATATGCGGATACATAGTTCTTATTCAAGAAAATAAGGATGTTTTACAAATAACTATGTTTCAAGTACAAGAAGTGGCAAGAAAGTGCTCACTAACAATTTCAGTAAGCAAGACCAAAACCATGGCCTTTAAAGGTAAATATCCAGTGAGAACTAAGATAATTATAAACAACAGCACTTTAGAACAAGTGAGCCGTTACAAATATCTCGGCTGTGCAGTAAGCTATGAATCTGAATATGATATAAGAGAGAAGATAAATAAATTTATGAATATTTGTGGTACGATTCTTAGAAATGTTAGAAACAAAACAAGTCACAGCAAAAAGATTAGATTTTATAAGACAACTGTATAACTGTGAGGTGTGGGTTATGACAAAATAGGAAAGCGGTAAGGTTCAGAGTGCTGAAATACAGTTTCTTCGAAATACTTTAAATTATACATTGCAAGATAGAGTAAGGAATGAAGATATCAGAGCAGAACTCGAAGTAATGGACATAAATGAAATTATTTCAATTTACAGAAGACAATAGTGCGATCATCTGCAAAATATGATAGAGGATCGATTGCCGAAAGCGGCACTGAACTATAAAGCCACTGGTAGAAGAGACGTGGGTCATCCGAGGATGAGATGGGTTTGTGAAGACTATTCTTTGATTTTCCGCTGCGAGCTCCTTTTCTGAAAAAAAAAAAAATAGATCTATGTGTATACGTTAAAAAAAGTATCTATAGTCTATAATTATATAATTTAAACAGTTTACATAATTTATATTTAGATTTGGTTTCAAATGTAAATTAGAATACAACCTTCATCACTCCTGTCACGATTAAAAACATTTTAAAGTTCAATGAAACAACACCATTTAAATTTCTAAACATGTTAATAACTTCTAATATCAATTATCATTACTAAATTGATATCATGTACAGTGAACAAATAATATCATGTATTGATAAAGAGGTTATCACATAATACTACTGACAATCTTAAAACGGCAAATCCATGATTCGATAGCATCACGTGATCACAAGTCCAAAATAAAATACTAGTGCATACTTTTTCTTTTGATATAATCAGATAATTCTTTAGTTATTCTAAAATAGAGGATGGTATTCAGACGCGAAATCTGTAAAATCAATATAATTATCCGCTATATAAACAGATGCTCTTTGCTCCCACTTGAATGAGCGGACAGTTTTGTATCCGTTTGTTGTCTATTGACAGAATCGTCGGTATAACAATTAAAATTTACTTTAGAGAGTTTTTTGAGATTTTTTAAATAACAGACATTATCAATGTTTACAGAAAATACCGAGCATTCAGAAGGTATGTATGAAATATGTAAGTTATATATAAACAGCATTAAACAATATTCTTGTTAATTTTGGGTAAGTTACATAAGTCGTTTGCATGATGTAAACACTCTTTAATTGCTTTCAATCTTGAAAGTTACTGAAAATTATTTACTCCCGTGAGTCATTAATAGGCTTCCTTACAAACCCTTCGGTTGTCATATTTACCAGTAACCTTATAGTCATATCAGTTTCTAACGCCTAGGATCAATAGGCTCCTTGAGTCCCGACTTGCCCAACATGCCCTCAGGTGTGCCTTCTTCCCAAAGCTGTTTGCCACTTGCCGAAAATGGGCATATCACCACCAGCGCATCTCTGCGTCCCCTAAAGCTGTCAAGGAGATGTTACGGAGCTGTCAACAAAATATAGTTCTAATCGGTAATTTTATTTGTTAATTAACTGTTTATAATCACACTTTCATGTCTCAGACAGGTCTCATAATTATCGTTCTAACAACCACTCATTTAATCTAACAACCATAAAAAGTAGTCACTTTGACATAAGATAACTTTAAAACTTAATTTTTTGTTGAAAACCGAGTCCAAAATTTTCATTTTTCCTTAATAATCCTACTCAATATACTGTATAATACAAATTGACGGTCCGTTTAATCAGGTCCGCAGAGCTAGTGGATAACGATTACGTTGTGTATGATCAATTAAACATACAGTTTTTTTCTCTTATCCGTCCAGACAATAGCCTCTCTTGTTTTTTCACTCACAGCTGCTTAGTTTCCTTCTTCAACTTCACCTAGTTGCCAAGATCACCTCAATCACCCTCCAGAGTGTTCACCAACTGAACACTGTTTTTTGTCCGATAAAACCAACTGGGGTTTTATCGGTTGCCATCTGGGACAACCGTCTACCCTGCCAGTGATATCGATTACACTAAACTGTATTGTGTTAAACTTAAATCGTCAACTTCGTCGACAGTCAGTTCTCCGTATATGCGTACGCCTCCATCCTACGCGCAGATTTGCACACGCGCCGGGCTTGTTGACAGATTAACTGTAATACTTATAATACTAGTACTTATAAGTAACAACACCTATCATTAAATTATAACGTGCACCATAGCCAACGTTTTTGGTTGCTTGTGCAAAAATACAAATACAATAGAATATAATATGATACAACAATCTGGGTAGATTTTATTACGTAACAATTGAAAATATCTGAAAAAATCTTTGAAGAAACGGAATAAGTATAAGAAAAGACAACAGAAACGAGACGTTATGGTAAAAACCTTGTTTGTTTCCTTGTGAATATGATGCTAGAAACACGTATCCATGTGTTGGAGACTATGCTGTACTCCTCAATACACAGTCCGTGGCAGCACTGTTCGTCCCCGTATCGTGGACGCGATTTATCGTTAATTACCCACCTTCAATAAATCCCTTAAACTGAGTTAGCAATACTGAGTTATTCAAGACTGAAAACATTTTTTATTTTTTTACCGATTTTCATTGACTTTTACTTTTATTCATTTTGTACAATTTTTATTTAATTATATTGTTTTTGTTTACTTTTTTACTCTCATTTTTTATTTCTACCGGAATGTCTGTTACTTTGTGTTTGTCGATTCTAAACAAATTATTTCTTTGCTTGACACTGTCTTCTGGTTTCCTCTTTATACTATTAGAATAATTCTTTGGCGCAGATATCTGCTTGGATCATGGTTGTGGATGTTTGGGCCAACAAGTATCATGATTCGAAGGCTCAAAAGTATATTTTTGCCGTACAGGTCCTCTTGGTGCGTCTCATTTTCCGGCCTTATCATGTATATATCGTCTTCCTAAACGTGAAATTTTTATAACACATAAGAACATTGCACTCAACACTCTCTCCAAGCTGTTTTCTCATGTTAAGCATTAAACCGTACACAATCGTTGGACGCCCTTTCCCTCTTCATCTGTCCTTATACCTATCCACGTGATCTTGTAGATGTCATTTCATAGGTATCGCCTTTTTACTATGTAACGTTCTGTAATTAGCAATTATTCACGTTACAGTTGAACTGCGTCCCTGAATCGGTCTTGCGATGTGAAGCACTGTCTACGATATTTCATTTCTAAGGCGTATATTTAATTTTAATAGTCATAAGTTTCTCCGGTTCGTATGAGGTAACGCCTGACATTTTTATATCATTTGCAAACAATATTTGATTGTACACGAATCCTAACCTATATGAACATTCATTGTTGAGAGGTATTCCTCTGTCTTTATTTTTCTGCCTTAATTCTCTCTCAAGCTTAGAATCTTGTAAAGAAATGTTTTAAATTGATTGAGCTACGTTAAGCAGATCTGAAGAGCGTTTAATACGCGTATATGAAATATATATAGTTTTTTCAATATTACTATAATCAAGTCTAGTGACACAACTTCAGTCAAAAAACCAATTACAAACCGGGTTGTTAGAGGGATGTTTTCAATAATGTATGCTCCGGTCCGTTAAAAACAGACTGATAGCTATTACAATATGTGTCGGACAAGTAAATCTGACTTCAAAAAATTGAAACACAAACGGATGTAGATCACTCGTGACCGAAACTCTGTTTATTTTGGCCAAATTTCACGCAGCAACAACAGCTGTGATGCTGGACAATAATTTACGTATCTTAGTATCAGCTATATGAATTACATAAATTACACACGCACACACACACGCGCGCACACACACACACACACACACACACACACACACACAACGTATTTATATAATGTATAGCCTACATATGAATTATATTAATGGAGATGAAAATAAATTTTATAATAAAAACAATAAGGCAAGTGGCCAAGAAGAGAGGCGCCACCAGATTTCGTACAAGTGTCCGGTCGTCTGTTAGGGCTATTAATTTTGCTGTATTTATTGGACGTATATATTTGTTTTACAAATCTTTGTCTCTCTCTCTCTAAGCAACGCCTTTCCACTCCCACATGCGCATACGTGCACGTTCGATCACGAAAAGAACGTTCAGGAATCATGAAATATCTAAATGTTTTGTACTTTCTGTCCATTACTCCGTCTTTGCTTTAATTTCCCCCAGCCTTTTACGTGCGCGCGCACGGTTGTGTACGTTCCCATGACTGTTAATACTTTATAAATAAAAAAAATCATAAATAGTAGGCCTATATTTTGTTTCCCGTTGCTGTCTAAATTTACTTAAACTTTCTCCTTTACTCCGATTAATTTTCTTTTTTATGCATATTCCATTTGCTTGTTGTATTCGTCCGAGAGTATATATGTTTTTAGATATTACAAACTATTCTTGACGTTTTATGTCTAGTGTGTGTGTGTGTGTGTGTGTGTGTATGAGTGTGTGTATGAGTGTGTGTGGGGGGGGGGATAATTCTTACGAGAGATTGGCCCGTGTTCCTGACGCAGTTGGTATAAAGTTTTCCAGACAATTTAAGTAGGAACGAGAGCCACAAAGCTGTCACCAACAGTCCTTTACAGATTCGCCCTTGGTTCTTGTGTTTCAACAGTCAAACCAATAAACACACAATCTGAACCAGTTTTGTTGTGTCTATCTTGAATTTGTAACTGGTCACCGGACACAGAGACATTGTAAATTATAGTTGTTTAAAAAGTGAAACCAATCGTATTTCGTTTCATTATGTGATCATGTGATATAAGACTGTCGGTTTGTTTATATTGTTACAACGGTCTACTTGATCGTCGTAGGCACAGTGGAAAACAAAATAAGTACAAGACACCAATTAAGTCACTAATCAAACCTTTAATTTTTACAGTTAAACAGTTCGTAATTAACAACACAGTCTCTACAACAAATCAAATGAAAATTGTCTACACGCAATAAAATGTCCACTAAAATTAAACACAATTGTATTACAATTATACCGTGCGATTATAAAACACCACTCTTAACTAATAACCACTTGAACGCGCACAGTAATATCGCGACTATAACTCTCGAACCGCCCTGTCAGTATATCGCACTAATACTGAACTGAACGTCGTTGAGTACTGGTATTTATACCGCTCCAAATTACTAGATTATTCCATAATGCGCGATAGCGCCAGTATAGTTACGACGTAATTACTTGCGGCCTTGACACAGTCCGTGCGCCCGCGCGAAGTCTGGCACAGTCTAGAAAATGCGTCAACAAGCACGTACGCCACACACGTTACATTCCGGATCACTCTGGAACATTCAATAAACACGTAGATTGTTCTGTGATGTCGTAACACTGCCCCCTCCTTAAGCCTGTTCGTCCCGAACAGGCAAACCGTCTCTGAAGTAGTACTTAGCTAGGCGATCTAGGTGGACGACCTTGAACTTTCGCTGCCCTTCCTGTTGAATCCGATAAACAACATCGTTGATTCTTTTTTTCACAGTTGTAACGCAACAGAAATGCGGTCCTCAACGTTACATAAATAGAAATATTGGAAATATAATAAGTAAATAAATATTTAACTTCCATACTAATACAAAGGTCAAATAAATACATTTATAATTATGTAAAAATGAATAAGGATGCAAGGTAGTGATAACAATAAAAAATAAACCTGTAAACTAGGCAATAGTAAGAAATCAATGTTCAGTGAAAAGTAAATAAATCAAATATACTGATAAGAATTGTAAAAAAGAAACCAATATCGAAAATGTTAAAGTAAATGACAGTGAAATTAGATAAAAATGAGTCAAACCAATCTTATTGAATGTTAACAAGTTGAATTAATAAAGAAACCTTGTATAATTTCAGGACCTTATTATTTGGGTATTATTTAATGCGTTGGGAATAAGAATTAACAGACTAAGTGTATAATAACTAGTCACCGTACACGGTGGGTTAACCTATAAATTTCGTTTGTTCCGGAACTGCAGCGCTTGTTGCGGAATTCTCCGACACCAAAGAGAATAGAGTTAAACACGAAATTTCAATAATTCTCTGCAAGGCAGACTAGGGCTGAGCGAAATTTTAGAATAACACACTACATATTTAAGCTATATTCACACTAACACTGGTATCTTAAATAGAGAGATAAGATAATCATAATTAACGATATTACTATATCCAGCAACCCCAGATATATAAGAAACCGAAAAAATATTAACATATTCAAAGACAGGTATATACGAGAGAAGTCCCCGGTCTGATAACAAATTGGCGCCCATCGCGGGGCTCGAACGAGACGCACGTAATCGTCAGATAACAAATTGGCGCTCAACTAGTGTAGGGCTTAAGTTAAGTAACTATAATTATATTAATATTACTTAACCAGAGCAGGCAACTGTGGGAGAATAAAAATGCCTAATACCAGAGGTAGATCAAAGATGAGGGCAGAAGACACGGAGAAGGAAGAAGGTGAACAAGAACAGGAAATAGAAATAATAACAGATAGTGAAATGGAACAACAGACAGACGAAATAACGGAAACTGAAATAATTACGGACAAGGAAAAGGGAGTAATGGAAGGAGATGCTCAAGGGACCAAATAGATAAAGCGGGAGCCAGAGAAGTACCAAGTTGGCAGGAGATGATGAAATTTATGGCAGAACAAAGTAGACAAACTAACGAAAGTTTAAATAAAATTAACGAGAAATTTGACAAGATAGATGAGAATTTTAAGAAACAGGAGGAAACATCAAAGAAGCAGGAGGAAAAATTCGATAAAATAAATGAGGAAAAAAAGGAAAACTTAAGGGAACAATTTAGAAAACAGGAGGAAAAATTCGATAAAACAAATGAGGAAAATAAGGAAACCTCAAAACTACTTTTCAGACAAATGAAGGAAGAAATCCTACAATTAAACGAAGAAAATGTAAGGCAGATTAACGAAAGAATGGAAAATATCCATGTGACAATTAACCAAAAAGTAGACCAAAATAATGAGGTAAGGAAATTAGAAATAGCCGAAACAAATGAAAGGTTAGAAAAAACTAACGAAACAGTAATACAGGTTCGTGAGGAATTACAAAATAAAATTAATGACATACAAATTGAGAGTAAAACAATGGTTGAAGAAATCCAACAGGAAACTGTCGGAAAATACGAGAAAATTGAACAAGAAGTACATCAGATACGGGAGGAGAATAAGGAAGGGATTACGAAAATACAGACAGACATGGGTGAGCGACTTGAAAGAGTATATGGCAATTTAAACAATATGGAAGGTCAAATTAATACCAGTAAAAATAAAATAGAGGAAATTAGTAGACGCGAACTACAGTTACAAGAAGAAGTAGATTCATGGCGGGATAGGACATGTCAACATAATCATACAACTAACCACGATAACCGGGAGTCGATTAATTTTCGAAATAACAAGCGTAATCCGATGGAATTTTTAAAGAGATTGGAAGAGTTGATCACACGAAATAGAGAGAACCGTTGGAGTATGATACGTGGTATGATTGATGAGACATTTAAGGATACATATGATAATTGGTGGACGGCGGTGCGTCCGGATATTTCGGATATATCGGTGTGACCGAATTCAAAAAGCAATTTAAAGAAAAATATTGGTCGGAGTCGACCCAGAACATGTGTGACGATTTAATTGATAATAAATTCTTTAATAAATAAAAAATTAATTTACTAGCAATTAAGTATTTTTAAATTGCACTATTAAACCTAAAGCCCCTGTACTAACTCAGAATAAGTATGAGATGTAAATGGAAAATCTAACTAAACAATTAATAAAAAAATCGAATTGTAAAAAGCTATTAATATCACAGTTAACCCTTTTGCAAGTCATCATGCGTTGACCTGTTTAATTCCGGACTCAACGTGTTTAGCGAGTCGTCTGTAACTTAGGAAAGTATAAAAATCATAATGTTTGTAATTAGTAATTTGAAGGCACGAGTAGTAGTTAAAATAATTCACGTAAATTATATATGTATAATTAATGTATTGTTTCTTGTAATAATAATGTCACTTTAAATAAAAATAGGGACTATATTATCGCGGAGTACTCGCCCCGCTCCGTTGTAATGTGCCAGTCGAATCGAGAAAAGAGTGACAATGCAGCCGTCAGACCGTACACACCTACGAGCGAGAGCTTTGCAAAAATGCATTGATTAATTTTAAGCTTAACTGTTAGCTACCACTACTAAACGTGGCGAGCAAGTTTTAATATATAAAATGTAGAAAGTTGTGTTAAGAAATGTAATATGTTAAACAAAGAAAAAAACTAACAACATGTAAGCAAGATGACGTCTCCCCTCAAGAGGTAAATTCCAGTACAACTTTACATATGAAGATGTGAGCTGCATAAACTTCACATGTGGACGTATACGAGCCATACGACGCTGACTAGGACCTACGTGGATCTACACCAACTTTAACCAGAATAACTTCAATCTCCTCAGTGAACCAGCTATCTAGCACTCGCCGAAGACACTACCCAGATAACGACGCCGACTTCCTGAATTCCCAAGAGTGACACCCCAGGACGAGGTCACCACGACTTATTGTAAAGGTGACTCGATAGCTTGCCTATCGAGAGTTAATTATATTTGAGACATAACTTACAGATGAAAGAGACTTTTCAAAGACAATAATTTTCTTTAAACTATAAATGAGACCAACTAAAATTATACTGTAATATTGAATACCATACGTTGTAACGTTAATATGTAAATGTAAATTATAATCTCTTTAGTAAATAATACCATTCTTCAAATGGTAAAAGAAGTCTTGCAAGCACCTAGATGAACATAGTAATACTCAGACATCTTTGCAATATATTTAAAGTAAACTAGGATCCGAGATAGAAAGTACATGATGATTATGATCCCTAGTTTTTCAGAAAACCCTTTGAATATTTTAATGTAATTAATGATGTTATGGGATCTTTTCATATCATTTGTTAATAAAGAGAAGTCATCTTATTACACATTGAAGTGAGTGCATAAATCAGTGATATACCTTCCCTTGTTTCCTAATAATTAGCTTAATTAATTCTGTTAATTGTGTTGAGTTTAATTTCAGTTCGTTACAACGTAGACAGCTGGCTGGTGTCAATTAGGATGGGTTCCCTGGATTTGTAACGTGGCAACAAAACGTTACAAAAATGCGCCACTCTGCTTATTAATAAAAAAGGTTGTAAGCATCGTGACATTAACAAAAATACGTCACGCTGATAATTAAAATAATTGTTACGTAGTAAAATAGATAACTCTCTGCACTAAGTTATCTGATCTGTGCACTCAGTTACTGTATTTTATGTAACAATAATTTTCATAAAATGAATTTATTTTAAGATACGTAAATTAATACAATGATAGTCTGTATAACTTGAAATATCATTGTATGAAGCAAAATGCAAGTATGTACATGAATTTTAGTACTTGTTGATCTGTTCAGTCTTTAACAGGTTTATATTGTGACAATTCAAGACCTGTAGTTTCTTGAATATGCCTGCATAGTATGTCAGTGTATGTCTGTCGTCACGGTAAAAATAAAAACATATACTCCTGCGTAAAGTAGACCCGGTTAATTACGTAACTTAATACGTGTAAAGAATGTCGTAACTTAAAGTTGTTACCAAAACAAAAAAATAATTTAATGGTGGAAAGTACGAGAATTAATTACTATACTCGGACTGTTATAACCGTAATACACCTGTAACTTGTAAAGCGTGTTTTGTTGAATAAGATTCACCCTATGCGTCCGACTGGCTTCTCCAGTTAAAACCGGTCGAGAAAGATAGGCTGAGGCATTGTGTAGAGAACAATACGTGTGCGTAATCCCCTCGTTCCCACGCATACACCGACCTTGTCTTTGTTTACTAAATAAAAGAGGGTGACCTACATTCCAGCAAACAGCTGATCGGTGATTTAACATTGAAATATGTGTGTGTGGAATTTATGTCTCTCCCTTAGAAGAGAAATTATTCTCTTGAGAATTATGCAAATGATTTACCCAAGAATGCAGCTTGTCTATGTAATTGTGTATAGTATAGTAGAGCAAGTATTTTCACCGTGACGACAATTAAATGATATAGTGACTTAAATTTCAAATACATAAATGACCTAGTTAACCCTCCATTGTTAGATAAAGTGTTAAACCCCATGCCCCAAAACAGTAAACTTTTAAACTGAGCAAAACTGAAAACAAAGTAAATAAAGTGTCCTAAATAAATATGGTAAGTAGATAGTAAATAATTCTAAGTAAGTTTCTTAAATCTCCCCCCAAAGTAAATAATGAATAAATTAAAAGGAAAAGGTAAGTTTCTTAGAAAGAAAACAAAAAGAAAATAATAATACAAGTATAGTTGCATATTGTAAGCACCCGGTCGTGGCCTGTACGAGAAAAATAAAGCGTGTTGAGAATTGTAGTAAGCCACCCCCTATTGTTCTGAACTGGTACCGAAGTAAACCACCCCTGTGTATTACAATGCATTGTGTAAAGTGTCTCCCCTTCCGCATAGTTTGTTTAAGTATTGTTAAAGAGATAATAAGAATTATCTTCGTGAAATTCCGCTTCTCTCAGTAGCGTAAGCAATTAAGATTAGAAATAATCTAAAGTGGAGTATGGGATCCGCTTTAGGTTATATTAGATGTAATTAAGAAGTGATTATATATGTAACGTAACATGGTCACAACGGCGCCGACTGAAAAGGGTAATGATGGGGCAGAAAGGTGCCAAAATAATCATTCAAGAGTGCTGAAAGCTAACTTGTGTAGTTAGAGTAAGCCGATGTCAGTCGGGCCACGATATTGTGAGTTACGGATAATTAGGGAAATTAGTATTAAGAATTAAAATATAAGTTAGCATTGTAAGAAACGAGATAAAGGGAATTTCACGAATGAGAACAAGATCATTTAACAGAGATAGAGAAAACAAACCGTGTAGTAAAATGAAACTTCACACATTGACACCAAGCATACTCCAAATCCCCAATTTTAATTAGACCCCAATACTCACTAAAATTCTTAATGTGGATTTTAAGCGGTGGAGTATGTGACGATTTAATTGATAATAAATTCTTTAATAAATAAAAAATTAATTTACTAGCAATTAAGTATTTTTAAATCGCACTATTAAACCTAAAGCCCCTGTACTAACTCAGAATAAGTATGAGATGTAAATGGAAAATCTAACTAAACAATTAATAAAAAAATCGAATTGTAAAAAGCTATTAATATCACAGTTAACCCTTTTGCAAGTCATCATGCGTTGACCTGTTTAATTCCGGACTCAACGTGTTTAGCGAGTCGTCTGTAACTTAGGAAAGTATAAAAATCATAATGTTTGTAATTAGTAATTTGAAGGCACGAGTAGTAGTTAAAATAATTCACGTAAATTATATATGTATAATTAATGTATTGTTTCTTGTAATAATAATGTCACTTTAAATAAAAATAGGGACTATATTATCGCGGAGTACTCGCCCCGCTCCGTTGTAATGTGCCAGTCGAATCGAGAAAAGAGTGACAATGCAGCCGTCAGACCGTACACACCTACGAGCGAGAGCTTTGCAAAAATGCATTGATTAATTTTAAGCTTAACTGTTAGCTACCACTACTAAACGTGGCGAGCAAGTTTTAATATATAAAATGTAGAAAGTTGTGTTAAGAAATGTAATATGTTAAACAAAGAAAAAAACTAACAACATGTAAGCAAGATGACGTCTCCCCTCAAGAGGTAAATTCCAGTACAACTTTACATATGAAGATGTGAGCTGCATAAACTTCACATGTGGACGTATACGAGCCATACGACGCTGACTAGGACCTACGTGGATCTACACCAACTTTAACCAGAATAACTTCAATCTCCTCAGTGAACCAGCTATCTAGTACTCGCCGAAGACACTACCCAGATAACGACGCCGACTTCCTGAATTCCCAAGAGTGAAACCCCAGGACGAGGTCACCACGACTTATTGTAAAGGTGACTCGATAGCTTGCCTATCGAGAGTTAATTATATTTGAGACATAACT
Source organism: Magicicada septendecula (assembly GCA_034769895.1). Lineage (NCBI taxonomy): Eukaryota > Metazoa > Arthropoda > Insecta > Hemiptera > Cicadidae > Magicicada > Magicicada septendecula. The sequence goes on along the minus strand of CM068371.1, from coordinate 245,901,736 downwards.
TACAGATGAAAGAGACTTTTCAAAGACAATAATTTTCTTTAAACTATAAATGAGACCAACTAAAAGTATACTGTAATATTGAATACCATACGTTGTAACGTTAATATGTAAATGTAAATTATAATCTCTTTAGTAAATAATACCATTCTTCAAATGGTAAAAGAAGTCTTGCAAGCACCTAGATGAACATAGTAATACTCAGACATCTTTGCAATATATTTAAAGTAAACTCGGATCCGAGGTAGAAAGTACATGATGATTATGATCCCTAGTTTTTCAGAAAACCCTTTGAATATTTTAATGTAATTAATGATGTTATGGGATCTTTTCATATCATTTGTTAATAAAGAGAAGTCATCTTATTACACATTGAAGTGAGTGCATAAATCAGTGATATACCTTCCCTTGTTTCCTAATAATTAGCTTAATTAATTCTGTTAATTGTGTTGAGTTTAATTTCAGTTCGTTACAACGTAGACAGCTGGCTGGTGTCAATTAGGATGGGTTCCCTGGATTTGTAACGTGGCAACAAAACGTTACACATGGTTAGAAATAATTTGAGCAACGGTCGATACGAAACGAACATAGGACAGTCTCCTACGTCATACTTTCTCGGAAAAGTATGCATGGCACGGAATTTAGAGCCCAGAATTCCCGAAGAATGTTTGGTGATACAGCTATCCTACCATTATGAGGAAGGAATAGAGAACGCACGTATGTGTAGCCAAATTAAAACGATTTCAGCCATGGCTAAATTTCTTGAGAATTATGAGCACGAAACTTAGTATCAACGAAACAGAATATTAAATTATAAATACCATAAGTATAATAGTAACGATCAACAAACAAATTCCCATAATAATGATCACAATCGACCAACTCAGAACGTTAACGCAAATAGAACACAGAACGATCACTCGAATAATAATACCAGGAATTATAATTATCGTGGCAATAATCATTATAATTACCGCGACAGTCGTAATAATCGAGGAGATGGGGACAAACGACCCAATAATTATAGACACAATGTTAATTATATTTATTCCAGACCTCCAAACAATCAGCAACGGTATTACCCAAGGAATCACCAATCTAACAATTTATTATAATCAATCCCGGCGTGAAGACAACTATCAACATGAAAGAAATTATAGGACAGCGGAACATAATACAGAGGACCGACCCGAACCTTTACAAAATCAACCTCAGAACTCACAGGAAAATAGAGAAGATGGGGGAAGCCCTCATTTAAACTAATAGAGGCAGTGAAAAATGGAGAATACCCTTCACTGAACCGTAATCTTGGGGAACAACGACTTGTAAATAAAACTACGAATAATAATACCATAACTATAATCAATAACCACTATTTAAAAAAATATTAGAGAAGATTTATTGGAAGAGGATAATAATCATGTACACAGTAATAGTAATAATGAAATTATATATGTAACAGCTAAATTAAATGGAATACAATCCACAATAATGATAGATACTGGATCCAACATCTCGTTGATAGATAGTACTGAACTGGAAAAAATACAGCGAGAAGGCCAGTTGCCTATACCTACCTTACCTGTTAATAATGTGATAATTATTGGAGCCACTGGACGGCAAAATAAAACAGTTAAAAAACAAGTATTGCTCGATCTTACCAATAATAATATAACCATACCAATAGGATTCTTGGTCGCAACGGGATTACCGTTCAATGTATTGATTGGATGCGATATATAGCGACAGCATTCAGCAGTAATTGACTTACATAAAGGAATAATATCATTAACATCCGAAGAAGGATTATGGACAGCCGAATTGGTAGATGCTAATAGAACCGTTCCAGTTAACAACAAATGTCAGGTCATAAAAAGTTATTTTTGTAAGAATAATAAAATACAAGAAGTCATTCAATATGAGGACGACGATCCCGAATTATGGCAGAGTAAGTTGGAAGAGATACGAGAATTCCAAAGAGAAAAAACTTGTCAACAAGTAAGTAAGGTACAGGCCGAAAATTTAATTAAAATATATAATAGATACAAACACATATTCTCCAATGCTCCAGGTAAAGTAAAAGGCTATCAGTGTGTGACAAATTTTAAAGAACCAGTGGACTTTCGTAGAAAATCCTACCCAATAGCATATTCCATAAAAAACGAAGTTCGGGAAGAAATTAATCGTATGATTAAGGATGACATAATAGAATACAGTCAATCACCCTCCCATAGTGGCAATCCCGAAAAAGAACGGAAAGGTGAGAATTTGCCTGGACGCTAGGGAAATAAATAAAATGATCATCAACGATAGGACTTCCCCGGGCGAAATCGAAGAAATCTTAAAAAAGTTCCACGGCATCAAATACATTAGTACTTGGGATACGGTATGCGGATACTGGCAGGTTGAGTTGCACCCAAATAGTAGAAAATACATGGCGTTCCTTTTTGACGGAAGGAACTATCAATTTAAAAGGCTACCTTTCGGATTAATTAATTCTGTTGCTATATTTGTAAAATGCATGGACCAGATATTGGGACAAGAAACACTGCAATTCACTACAGTCTACGTAGATGACTTACTTATAACTTCTTCACATTGGGATGAACATTGCGAGAGGGTGGAACAGGTACTGAGAAAGTTGTCCGAAAATAATATAACACTCAAGTTAAACAAATCTAAATTTATCGCTAACCAAGTAAAGTTCCTAGGTTTTAATTTGTCTGAGGAGGGTATCACACCTTCAACAGAAAAAGTAGAAGCAATTCAACAGTTCCCCACTCCAAAGAATAGAAAACAGTTACAATCTTTTCTTGGAATTTGTAACTATTACCGCAAATTCCAAGATAATTATTCGGAAATAACTGCTAAATTCCAAAAACAACTATCATCCAAGGACAAATGGGCATGGGGAACAGAACAAGATAAAGTTCTGCAATTAATCAAGGAAAAATTTCTAGAGACTGTTATGTTGTACCACCCTGACTTTAACAAACGCTTTTATTTAAATTGTGATGCAAGCAATGTTAGTTTAGGAGCTACTCTATATCAAGAAGATGAAGAAGGACATCACATGGTAATTAGTTTCGCCAGCAGAGTGCTAAACAACTGCGAACGCAACTATAATGTTACCGAAAAGGAGTTGCTAAGTGTAGTTTACGCATGCAATAAGTTCAGAACTTATATACTTAGATACCCAGTGACCGTAAGGAGTGACCACAAATCCATTTCATTCCTAAAACGATGTAAGCTTAGTCATGGTCGGCTAACTAGATGGGTCCTTGCATTGCAAGAATATCGCATCGATTGGGAATATATACCTGGAAGAAAGAACACAGCAGCCGATATCTTGTCCTGAATAAACATACAAGACCAATCGTTCGAGGGAGAAAAGGAACAAATTGCAAAAGTGTACAATATCATTAAGAGTAGGAAGGATTTAGAAATAATAACAAACGAAATTAATCAACATCAAAAATCGGATCCCAAATTAGTAAACATACGCCAGAAGGTGCAAAATGCTGATGAAATTATTACAAAATATTACTGTATACATGATGATAGATTATTTATTAAAGTTACCCCTAATCAAATAAACTGGAAATTAATAATTCCCACAGCTGTGGAAAACAAATTAATATTGGATTACCATGAAAGATATGGACACATGGGAGCCATAAAAATCGTCAAAGCCCTGGAAGAACAAGTGTACATAAAAAATATAAACAGAAAGGTGCAAAAATCAATCCAAGCATGTCACATCTGCCAGATGGTTAAACATAACAATGAGAAGAAGGAGGGAGTAATGATCCCTATTACATCCAAATATAAGCTGGAGAAAGTATTCCTGGATATATGTGGACCATTCCCACGCAGTGGAGGGAACCATAGATATAAATTCATAATTATTATTTTTGATCATTTTTCTAAATATACTAAACTTTACGCTATTAGCAGAGCTACGACCAAGAAAATTCTGGAAATAGTAATTGGACATTACATAATAGAGATTGGTAAACCGTCATCCATTATCACCGATCATGGTACGCAATTCAAGGGAAGCAAATGGAGAAATAATCTTCTAAAACACAACATTAGAACGTATAAGACTTCAGTATACCACCCCAGCAGCAATCCTGCAGAACGTGTATTGAGGGAAGTTGGCAGAATACTCCGAACTTACTGTCATGACCAACAGAGGAGGTGGTACGAATACTTGTCACTTACTGAAGAGTTTCTCAATATATCTTACCATAAATCCATTGAAAATAACCCCTATACTGTTATGTTTGAAAGGCTTCCACCTAGGGAAATCCAGGATATCATAAATTTTCCAACAAACCCAGAATATCAATTTGAAAACGTTAAATTTTATAATCAGATAATGGAAAAGGCAGAAATAAAGAAAAAGAAATATGAAAGGAATAATCCAAAACCAATAAAGTACCAAATTAGCGAAAAAATACTAATAAGAAACAGGGAGTTACCCAGCACACTAGAAGGAATAACGAAAAAATTATTATTATTATATACTGGACCCTTTGTGATAACAAAAAATAATAATAATAATACCTATGAAATAATGAACCCTATCACGAAAAAGATTAAGGGAACATACAATCAGGAGTCCATAAAAAAATATTATGAAGAAAATCCAATAAATCCTAAATTAAAATAAGAACAAATTATTACCAATTTTGAAGAGAAAACACTTGGAATTAAAAAGAATTTGAATTTTGAGAAAATCCAATAAATCCTAAATTAAAATAAGAACAACTTATTACCAATTTTGAAGAGAAAACACTTGGAATTAAAAAGAATTTTTCGAACAATATTATATAAATAGAGAACACAGCATTCAAAAGGAAGTAAGTACGACTTACTATATAGTTATGAAGAAGGTATTAAGAAGAGTTAATGACAACACCCAAGATTACAAAAGAAAACCCGAAATATTACTACATGTCTACGAAGAAATATTATGAATAAGGAATAATGAAACCCCAAGATAAAAATTTTTTATATCGAAAGTACCTATGTAAAATAGTAAAAGAAAAATAATATGACCTAAAATACATACCGTATTGCCAAGTGAAATGAACAACCACAATAAACGATTGATTATGACCAGTATAATAGAAAAAAAAGTGTTTATCAACATAATTCATTGAAATGTAACCAGACAAAGTAATGAAATAAGATAAGAAAAATAATGTTTGAGTTAATGACTGTAACTACACTGAAATTCAGTAATAGTAATAATCAAAACAATTACAAGTTAGAAGGTCTTGGAATTATAAGAACAAATGAAGAAATGATACTTAGCGTTATTGTCACAACAAGAAAGAAGAGCAAAACTAATTACCAATAATGACTGTCAGAATTATCATCAGAAAATGTTTAAGGAAAACAAAATGGAATCATGAAGTATAAAAGATAGGAATAATTAAATATAAAAGCAACAATGTAAAGAATTCCCAAATGTTTATTATTAATTAATTAAGAAGATTATTATGAGATTATTATATTATTATAGCTGACTGTAGATGAATTCCAGCAGTACTATATTGAAGTGTAGTGTGGACAGCAGAGTATGAAGCCAAACAGTGCCTCTCTGAACTGTACCAACGCACATATTGGGGATTGTTAGGGAAATTAAATATTTAAGGAATATTAGAATCATTGCAAGAATGACATCAAATTCCAGAAAAGAAGGACGAAGAAAACGGAAGGAAAATAGCTGACAGAAGAATAATGGAGAAATACAGTGATTGCAGTAACTAGAAGTAGGAGAGAAGTGAACCTAAAGTATCATTGAATATTGTAACCAACTATCGACAAATACTGTTTAAAAGAAAATTATATATGACCAAGAATGTTAATAGGAATAATGAAATGTTATTAAGTAAAGAATTATGAATACTAGTTTAACAAAGTTACATTGAGAATCCCATCGTTAACCATTAATGTTGATATGAAGAAAAGGCATGTGAAAAATACAAGTTTACTTGACCTAAATTACATTCAGGTAAATTAAACTTCGTTAGGAGGGGGAGCATATGTAACGCAACAGAAATGCGGTCCTCAACGTTACATAAATAGAAATATTGGAAATATAATAAGTAAATAAATATTTAACTCCCATACTAATACAAAGGTTAAATAAATACATTTATAATTGTGTAAAAATGAATAAGGATGCAAGGTAGTGATAACAATAAAAAATAAACCTGTAAACTAGACAATAGTAAGAAATCAATGTTCAGTGAAGAGTAAATAAATCAAATATACTGATAAGAATTGTAAAAAAGAAACCAATATCGAAAATGTTAAAGTAAATGACAGTGAAATTAGATAAAAATGAGTCAATAATATACATTACTAGTTAATCGAAAGTAATGATTCTGAATTGAATGATGTTATGTTGTTACCATGAATGTTATGTTAAAGTTTGTGTTAGATTATGAAACTTACTTGTTGATGTAATAGCAAGTAATGAAGCAATATGTATTATTTGTTTACTGTTGTAGAAAGGTGGAGGAAAGCAGTTAATTAGTATTAATTGATCTGAATTTTCTTATAAGTGATCCATAGATCAAGATAAAGTTGTTGTTAGTTATAAAAAGAATAATTATTTGTGTAAATGTACATAGTTAAGGTTTGATTATGTTTATAAACTTATGTAAAAAGACTATAGTTGTTAACCAGTTATAATCAAAGGTAGGTCCATATATAATAAAAGGCCTAACAGCCAATAACACTATACAACAACTCAAAATATAAAGGTTAGGTAAAGAAGTTAATAATAATTAATGAATATAGTTCAAGGAGTTAGAAAAAACATTTGATAATTAATAATATATAATAAACCAACTCAATATAAACAAATTATGATAATGCCATAGTGCAATGATATCGATTGATAACGTTTGATATCGGAAAAATAATAATTATGAAAAGAAACAGACTAAGATTGAAAAACCAGCAGAATATATGTAGAAATTAGTAAACAAGCTATAAATAAAGTTATATTCCGATATAATGGAAGTTTAATAAGGAATGGAAGAATAATATATGAAATTATCACTAATTAATGCTTGATACCTTTACTTGGTGAAAATCCATTGTAAATTATAGTAAAAAATAAAACCATAAAATAGTTTTTGTGATTTACACTCGTCAATTTATTAAAATTATAAAAACCATGACAGCTGTTTCGGCAGCACAGTGCCTTCATCAGATGGCACTTCTGCCTTCAGCTTACACCATCTGATGAAGGCACTCTGCTGCCGAAACAGCTGTCATGGTTTTTATAATTTTAATAAATTGACGAGTGGAAATCACAAAAACTATTTTATGGTTTTATTTTTTACTATAATTTATAAATTATCACTATATAAAAAACATTGAAAAAGAATAAAAATAAATTTGTTGCTAGGGACAACAAACATTAATACAATTTGTTGATTGGTATTATTGCAATTGATGATCTGAACGTGATGAGATTAAAACCCAGAGAAGTGATTAATATAAATAACACATTATAAATTATTTAACTACAGTTACAAATCACCATATATGAATAATTATTTGTCTTAATTAGGCCAGCAACATTTAACCAATTTGTATAAGTGTATCAGCTAACGATAATAAGTAATTGAATTCCAAAAGGAATGACTTGGATTGTCCAATATCAGAAGAAGAATTAATGACAATTTAATGAAATACGAATGACATATAAAGAACTAACTGTGTAAAGAACTAATACTACACACCAAACTGAAAATCATAACCATTCAACCACATTGGACATCACCATTTACTTCATACGATAGAAAAAACGTATTTGGATCCAGAGTTTGCCGAAGAACACAATCACAAGTTTGGCCGTAAATAAACCAAGGGAGCTGTATTTCGAATTTAACCAGGACCAAGATTCCACTTTATTGCCACTTGAAGAAAAGAATAAAGAAAACCATCTCCTTTCTGATCGACACGAGGCATCAATTCACGAGGTTAAAAACCAACCGCCTTCAAGAGTCGCTTCGTTCTACGTCTGGTAATTTACAATTGTATAAATAATATTAAACAACACAACACTTTAAATTTGTAATATCTTGCATTCTTATCTATGTATTTTTAATCTTCCCCACAGTTAAAAGAACCTTCACACCCTGAACTAAATTAATTATTAAAAAAACAAAATATATAACTGAATATAAAATAAAATATTGGACCGAACAATAATCGATTAACGCAACATATAGCCTTTCGTATGTCAGTTAAAACCAATCTTATTAAATGTTAACAAGTTGAATTAATAAAGAAATCTTGTATAATTTCAGGATCTTATTATTTGGGTATTATTTAATGCGTTGGGAGTAAGAATTAACAGACTAAGTGTATAATAACTAGTCACCGTACACGGTGGGTTAACCTATAAATTTCGTTTGTTCCGGAACTGCAGCGCTTGTTGCGGAATTCTCCGACACCAAAGAGAATAGAGTTAAACACGAAATTTCAATAATTCTCTGCAAGGCAGACTAGGGCTGAGCGGAATTTTAGAATAACACACTACATATTTAAGTTATATTCACACTAACACTGGTATCTTAAATAGAGAGATAAGATAATCATAATTAACGATATTACTAAATCCAGCAACCCCAGATATATAAGAAACCGAAAAAATATTAACATATTCAAAGAGAGGTATATACGAGAGAAGTCCCCGGTCTGATAACAAATTGGCGCCCATCGCGGGGCTCGAACGAGCCGCACGTAATCGTCAGATAACACAGTGTAGGGTCCTTCCCAGTTAGACCGAAGCTTAGGTGAGCGACCACGACGACGCTTTGGGTTGAACAACTAGACCTGATCTTCTTCTTGGAAACCCACACTATTGCTGCGAATGTCATACCGAGTTTTCATTTTATCACTGGCAACCTTCAGCCGTCCTCTTACCAAGCGATTCATTTCTCGCAGTTGGTTTTCTAATTGCAAGGAATAGTTCTGTGGCTCTTGGGACTGAGTCTCAGGTGATCCGAACATTAAGTCCCCAGGAAGACGAATCTCCCTCCCAAACACCAATTTTGCTGGAGTCATGCCGGTTGTGTCGTGTACTGATGATCTATACGCCATGAGGAATACGTTGGTCCCAGTCTGTTTGGTTCTCGTCAACAACTTTCGAAAGATGCTGCTCAAGTGTCCTATTGAATCTCTCAACCATCCCGTCCGACTGAGGATGCCGAGGCGTTGTCCTGGTCTTTCGAATTCCGAGTAGACGGCATAATTCTTTAAACACTCCTGATTCGAAATTTTTCCCTTGATCCGTATGGATTTCCATAAGGGCTCCATAACGGCAACACTTTCTGTAGTAATTCTGCCGCAGGTCCTTTTAATGCAAGAACGAGTGAAACACCCTTGTCTTTCTCTGTCCAACTATTTGCGCATGCCGCAGCTTCAAATTGGCGGAGGTACGTTGCCCAGTGACTGCCTCCGTCAAAGGTTGGAACATTCTCCTCCTTGGATAAACGTAGCCGACCGATTACAAGTGCAATGCCGCGACTTGTATTATAATAATCTCAAAAGCTCAAAGTGACTGTCGCGGTGTGCGGAAGTGTGTTCGCGAACGAGTGCTATATGGATTAACCTCACACATCAACGCAGGGATACATCATGGGAGCGACACATCACGGCAGAACGAGTAAAGTACAAAACTAATCTCTTCTTATAATTAGTAATTTATCAAATACCACTGACCTGACACTTAGAACCAAACCACCTGAGAAAATTATATAAGTATGAGTCAGATAGATACGAATCCATAGGTAGGGAATATTATGTTCTAGAATATTATACATGTCTTCTTGTTAATATATTTTGTAACTATGTATGTATTTTGATGTGTCTGTTGCAGGAACAGGATTTTAGCTATGTATATGATTGATATGTGTATTGTTAATAATGATTATTTCATGCATATAAATGTTTAATGTGTTTTAACATAAAATATTTAATACAAAGTATGAGCATACCACATTGTTAGTTAGTAACGTCATTACGGACGGAGAAGCGTCTACATTTGATTGTTCACATAAATAATTAAATTTGTTCATTTAATTATTTAAATGTGGCATAGAACTTTATTGTTTTGTTGAAGATTTGTAAATGCTCTTAAATTAATGTTATGACATGAATAAGAATAAAATATGATTTTAATAAACGTAAGTTAGAATGGATTCGTTAGTATTCTATTGATTTATGTAAAAACCTGACTCACAACTTAACCTTTCACTGAACAGTATCTATAATTTATAATTCAATTTAACGATTATCAAATAAATTACTCAGAAAGATACACAGAATAGAAGTTTGGAAGACAGTTAAAGTCAGAAGTAATATCATCTGTAACAAGTTTGAGTGTGAATAATTAACTAACTCTAATTCAATTCATACAATTATTTATTATTTAAAGGAATGAATTTGTTAACATTGTGTATGGCAGTTCAACACATGGCATGAACTATATCGTACATGATTGCACAAACTCGGAGTTAGATACACTTTGATCACGACTCTATTAAAGAGATAAGTCAATTAATTTACGCAATAAAAGTACTACAATAAAATAACAATGGATATATGAAAGCAATAAAATCAACACATCATTAACTCTAAAAGATTCAACATAGTTCGTACAGATATCACCTTTATAAACACAAATAAATTTATAATTGGATTAATTAATTTACGCAATAAATTTGCATAAATATTATCATCGTTTATGGCGTCCAACTACGGGGCTAGATACATGTAAGTACGACAAAGTTCGTACCGGCAACACTTTCATAAATACAGATCAATTTTTATATAATTAATGAATTAATTAATTTATGCAAATAAATTTGCATAAATATTATCATCGTATATGGCTTCCCAACGAGGGGCCGTGCAAAACCAATTCTTGTAGAACAAAGATAATTAATTAATCTATGCATATAATTTGCATACAGATATTATCATTGTAAATGGCGCCCAACCTGATGGCCGATTAACGGGGATAATCTTTGTTAAACGAGCTGGTTAAGTGCAGGCAATGGTATAGTAGAATAGCTAGTAGTTTGATAAAGTATAATATAAGCATTAGAATAAAAACAAATACTTGTAAAACAACTCTGAATGATTACACGAAGTCGAGCAAAAATGGCGACACAAATAATAACTCCGAAAGTCGAGAATTCGACGTTAATAACGAATTAAACATAGAAGGACGGGAGGAGAACGCGACGCCCAGCGACGACGTCAGCGCGTGTGAACCTGAGATAAGGGCGGGGGGACAGGTTTCCCAACCCGGCGAAATGAATCTACAAACGTTATTTGAATTCTTGAAAGAGCAAAACGGAAAACAAAAATTAATGACAGAAAGCTGACCGAGAAGTTAGATCAGCAGAAGAATGATCTGAAACAGATGCGAGAAGAACATAACGAAAAACTAGATCAACAAAAGAACGAACAAAGTAATTTAATGACCGAGACGCAAGATGATCTGAAGAAGATGCAAGAAGAACAAAAACAAATGCAGGAGGAATTAAAACGACACAATGAAGAACAGATCAGCAAAATAAAACTAGATCTGCAGGATTACGCTAAGAAGTGCGATGAGAAAATCAGCGATCTACAAAAGAAGAGTGAAAGTGGAATAAAAGAGTTGAAAATGAACTCAAGAAACAGGTTAGAGAGAATAAAGAAGTGAGAGAGAAAGACCGTCAAGAGTGGCAGGAAGCCATAAATAATACACAGAAGGTAATCGGACAAGTAGACCAAAAATTAGATCACCGAATCCAAGAGACGAACAATAGAAACGAGGAATGGTGAAGAGAGGTGCAGAACAATATTACACAACAACAACAAGAGCAGGGAGAACCCGTCAAGGTATTAAAACAGAAGATCGTTGAAGTGGACGACCGCCAACGCACGGCGGAACAGAAGACCACAACAACGGATAAGGAGAAGGACGTGATAATTGAAGAGTTGAGAAGTCATATAAATCATATTAAAAGTGGACAAGAAAGACTACAGCAACGGATAGCGGAAACCGATATAGGACCGTCCACGAGAGCGAATGGAAACAATAATTCCGAACTCAAGTACAACGGAACAGACCGTTTTCCTATAGAGTTCCTAAAGGAATTATCCGAACACCAGCTAATGTACTACCCAGCGGATAACGTGAAGTGGATAGGGAAACATCTCGAGGCCGATGCAGCTATATGGTGGCGTGTGGTACGTTGTAGTAACCCCTCTTTCAAAAAAACCTTTTTTTTTTTTTTCTTGAAAGAGGGGCCACTAGTTATTTAAAACTAGGCAAGGGCCTAGAGAAGCCAAAAATGCGCTGGGTCCAGTATGACGGGACTTGCAATTAAACTCGTTGTTAAGCAACAATAACAATTTAATTCAGCCATTTCAAATAACATGCAAGTATCACTCCCAGTATACAATATACTTTTATAGAATTGAAAAAAAAACTTCATTACAAACTTTTACTCCCCTCCCTGTCATTACAATCCTCTGAAAATATGCACGTGTAATCTCATAAAATTAGAATATATGTAAACATCAGCATAATAATTTCTCCCAAATATACATAAATAGAACATCAATCAATATAGTTACATAAATACACATAGCACACACATATCTATATACACATATATATATACTACACACATGTTCACCTGGCAGGCAGCCCATTTACATTTCACCATGCCTCCGAAGAATACCATCCTCAGTATCCGTGACCTAGACCCCCATCCCAAACTACTGTAAAAGGGTAAAGTGCACAGCCTCCATAAAAAACTTTTCATAAACCAATCCATTAACCCGTCCGGGTATGACTGCGTTGCAACCAATGAAATTATTACAAGTATTCAAATTTTTGAAAGGTTCCCCCATATAGGAATGTGCCATCGCCAGGTCAACATGGCTGCACGGCCGTACAAAATGTATAACAGAATTTATGATTGAAAGTAAGAATCAATAGTGTACTCATATTAACAACTGAACTAGTAATACACTGGCTATGGCAGTAAAAGAAAATGAATGAAATTTCACTTATCACTGAATTATTACAGGGTTAACATAATTTTTATAATATATATATAATAACAATTTAATAAAAAAAACTTTATAACATCAGCCCCTAATAAAACACATTTGAGGTGTTCATACAGAATTGGCTTGGCCACAGGCGAGGCCATGCGCACCACCAGATCCAGCAAACTAAAACATGCTATGGACCTGTAGATACGGCACCAACAGGTGACGTCCACAGGTTACAGCACCTGCCCAAACCTTTAAATCTACTAAAAAAACCAAACCCATATAGAGCTATGAATACCCTAAATCAATGCAAGCATAATTCACCCCCCTATAAATCAGTAATCTTAAGTCACACACACTTTTACCCTAAAAGAAAATTTCGCAGCAAAATTCGGTACGCATGACCCCGTCCGGGCTCACACTTACTCATGTGGGGGCTTAAGCCTTAGTAAAATACACTGACAAAATTTACAAGCACTAATTGTCTCGCTGGACTTGTGTAACTGGAGATGTTCCAGGAGAGAATCAGATGTTCAACATTGTAGAGGCCAAAAATATATATATAAATGGGTTAAATGTCACCTGGTATAATCCGGCACAAAACCTGAGGTACTCATGATGTATTGTCCATTTCTTCCTCCCGACGGCACAGACGGAGAATCACTCGTTTTAATGCCATTGGTGGCAGATGTTCGGCCACCAGCCGAAGTGAATCGGGAATCGTCTTAGGTCGGGAACCCTGAACAATTATATATATTGACAATTACTCAAATGTTACCCAATTCACGATCCCCCTAGACTCCAGCATAATTCACACACTACCACATGCTCAGATTAAAAGAAAATTTCGAAAATTTAAGAATGCACAGAAATTACCTTCAGTAAAAAAATTTTAGAATTAAATAACTTGTGTTTATAGACAGTTCGTCAACTTAATAATCCCTTATTACAATTTCGAGATGAGTTGCAAACTTAAACAGGTTCATAATACATATACAGTTTCATATACCTCTACATATAGTTAATAAAACATTCTCTTACGCCCCTCTTTGATTATAATGAAAAGATTATGATATAAGTAGGAAAAATACACAGCCATAAATACTTTATAAATACTTTAACTCAGCCAGTGTTAACTTTCAAGACATGCATAAACAGAATTTAACCCGCGCTGGCCACGTGGTGACTTCCGTATATATATCGCATTGCATCGGCATTAATTTAAGCTAAATTACAATTCTTTTATTAAATAATAAGTAAGTTACCTTGAACACACTTACCGGAAAGTCGCGTAGTTGTTTATCTAGGCATGGTAGATTTTAGCAGACAAAAATTCAAACTGGTCGCCGCCGGGAGAGAGAATGGTTGATGCTGCGTTGGCTGCCTGGCGAATACTGGTCAGAGCAGTGACAAGTAAAACGCTGCGTATCGCTCCCCACAGAGCGCGCGCGGATCGGCAACAAAGCATGCAGATAACAGCATAGACCCCCTCAGATAATTAATTCACAAACCCCGCAATGACAGTCACTTAATTAACTGGGTATTCCAAAACTCGGCACAACGTGACCAGATCAAGAACTTTGATGAGTTTAAAGAAAATTTTACGCAGAAGTATTGGGGCTTGGAGAAGCAAGATGATGTCCGAAACAAGCTGGAGTATGGTCGTTTCGACTGGCGTGGGAGTATAAGCGCTGTCCAATACATGGAACGACAACTTCTGGAAAGCAGTCAGCTTACACCGCCGCTCACGGATTATCAACTGATTAGAAAGATAACGCGTCATTATGGGCGAGAATTAGAGATAGCGAGCGTGACTAGGGACGTAAGGACGATACAGAATCTTGAATCATTGATTTCCGAATATGCCATGATCCGGCAAAGAAACAATAGAGATGATCGGTTTGTGCGACAGACTGAAAAGTTGAACGAACGAGACACGAGAGGGGTGCCTCACGGTCAACAAAACACCACCGTAAACAAAGTGATTACGGAGCAAAAACCTTCACACTGGCAACATAGAAAGGGGGAAGGAGGGAACTACCGACAACCCCAACATTTCGGTAACAAGCCGGCAATAAATACCATTGAATTCGTAAACAATGGTGCCTCAACGTCTGCCGCTAAGGGTGGTGGAACAGTAGAAAAAAAATTAAGTGGGTCACATGAAAAGATTCGTAGACCCACACTACAACAGTACGAGACCAACATTTTGTTACCTGACTTACGACATAAGTTAATCTTGGATGAACGAACACAACTGGAAAGGCGAATCTCTAAATGTCCAGAGATTGAGGTAAAATTTAATGGTGATGTTACGGTTATTGCCTTGATTGATACAGGTTCTGCCATTAACGGGATATCAGAGGAATGGTTTAACAGAAATAAACAACGCCCGCGTCCATACGAAGAACTCCGCATGAACAACACGCTAATTGTTAGTGCAGTCGGCGGAAAGTCTAAATTAATCAGGAAACAAATTATGTGTGAAATTTTTATTGATGATGTTAGATTAGATTGTGTTTTCCTAGTAATACCGAATTTAATTAGGGACTGCATATTAGGTATCAGTTTTTTAAAAGAAGAGGGATGTGTGATCGATATGAAGAAGGGAACCATTGAATTCGAAGGGAGGACTGGTGAACAGGAACTGCGGATACCAATCATACATATAGAACTATTAGAAGAGGACTGGGACGGAATCGAGAGGAGGATCAACGAGAAGGTCGACAGTGTGACGTGTGAGGACGAAACGACGAGGGAGGAACTAAGAAGGATCTTGGTAAAGTGTAAGAATGTATTCCGGGAATGTCCAGGACGGATGGATTGCTACGAACATGAATTCAGGGTGACGGATAAAACACCATATTTCCAACGCGGGTGGCCAATCCCAATAGCGTATAAGGAAAAGGTGGATGCCGAAATCAGCAAGATGCTAAGGTATGGCGTGATTGAAAGATGCAGTAGTCCATACGTCAACCAAATGGTCACCGTAATAAAGAAAGATGGGAATGTACGCTTGTGTTTAGATGCGAGGAGGATAAATAGTGTCACTGTTCCAGACTACGAAGGACCGACTCCGATTCAAGAATCCCGGCGACATGCAGTAACATGAAGTACTTATCAACAATAGACCTAACGAGTAGCTTCTGGCAGGTTCCGTTGAAACAACAATGCCGAGATTACACCGCATTTCTGTATGAAGGAAAGTGTTACAGGTATACCGTAACTTCATTTGGGCTTAGTACCAGTTCCGCAGCCCTGACGAGAGGTTTGGATATGGCTTTGACCGAGGGAGTGAAAGAAAATACGATCATCTACGTCGACGATTGTCTTTGTTATTCGACTAACGTACGCACACATTTGGAAAATATTGAAGCATTACTTGAGAATTTATTAGCAGCCAACCTAACAATAAATTTGGAAAAATCACAATTTTTTCGCAAGGAGATCGCATACCTAGGTTATCAGCTTACTACTAACGGTATACGAGCATCCGAAGAGAAAGTAGCGGCAATCAGGAAGTTCCCGACCCCGAAGAATCAAAAGCAGTTAAAGGGATTCCTGGGACTTACAAATTTTTATAACAAATTTACAAGCAGATATGCAGAAACTACACAACCTTTGTTAAGTCTACTTAAAAAGGGTCAGAAATTTAAATGGACGCCCGATCTTGACCAGTGTTTCCAGAAGGTCAAGGACTTGTTTATCAATACTATTATATTAAGTTTTCCACAGGTAAATAAGAGGTACTTCTTGCAGTGTGATGCGAGTAATTTCGCATATGGAGGCCAATTATACCAGTTGGATGACGACAAAAATATCTGCGTTGTAGCGTATACTAGTAAAACGTTCAAAGGTGCAGAACGAAACTACTTTACTACGGAGAAAGAGCTACTAAGCATAGTTAGATGCCTGGAGAAATTCCGAATTTACGTTTTAGGACAGCCGTTGACCATAATAACGGATAACAAGGCGTTGATCTTCATGAGTAAGTGTCACCTAAACAACTCAAGGATCTCACGTTGGATACTTAGTATTCAAGAATATAACTTTGATATAATTCACTGTAAGGGAAAGGAGAATATCGTTGCCGACATCTTGAGTCGTTACCCAGAGAATATGACGAAGGAAGATCCAGTCGACGACAGTTATGAATATCAAATGAACCATACAATAATTAAAATGAGTAAAGAAATGAACATGATGTTAAAGAACTTCGAGACGTACCAGTTAGAAGATAAGAAGTTGCAGCAGATAATGAAGGATTTGACGACGGATGATAAGAATGAATTATGTAAGTTTTATAAGTGTAGTAATGATAAATTGTATAGAAAAAGTAAGGGTCGATGGAAACTCTACGTACCGGAAAGCGTTACGGGGAGACTCATCGGAGAAATACACACAATGTACGGTCATGTTGGCAGTAAGAAATGCATAAAGTTATTGCAGGAACATTTCACTTTCGACCGAATGACGAAGCGCGTACAGGCGTACGTGAAAACATGTGATAAGTGCCAAAAATGTAAGGATTCAAATAATCGTAACTTATTTGGTGGCACGAAGCCGATTATACCGACGAGTAAAGGTGAATTGATTAGCGGCGACTTTTATGGACCTCTTCCAACAGCAGCAGCAGGAGTAAAGTATATCCTTGTCATTATAGATAACTTTACCAAGTATGTAAAACTATATACACTTAGAAGAGCCACAACAGTAGCTACGCTTCGTAGACTCCGGCAATATGTAAATGAGTGTGGAAAACCGAAGGCAATACTCACTGATAACGGTACGCAGTTCACGTCCAAACAGTGGATTAAAGGACTAGATGAACTTGGAATCATACCTAAATATACAGCGATAAGAAACCCACAGATAAACCTTGCCGAACGCGTAAATAGGCAACTGGGAAACCTATTTAGAATATTTGTAGGGGACCAACACACGAAATGGTCTAAATTCATAAATACTATAGACTGTTGCATTAATGAAGTCTACCATGAAACAATAGAAGTTACACCGTATGAAGCACATCACGGAAGAAAGCCGAGTCGTGTATGGGAGAAATTCATAAAGGAAAACTGTGAAACAAAAGAAGAGACAGTGGATAGCCACCAGATATTCGTAAGGATCAAACGAAAACGAGAGTGACACGCAAAACGCGTGAACGAAGCGAACAAAGTGACGAAATTTCAGGTAGGGACTTGGTATTGGTACGGACACATTACCAATCCGATGCGATACAAAGAAGAATCGAAAAGTTTTGTGAATTGTACACAGGACCTTTTAGGATTAAAGATATTGTAGGCGAATCTACGTATATATTAGTAGATAATTGCGACGAAACTATAACACGTGGCAAATTCAATGTAAGACTATTGAAACCATATTACGTAAGGGGAGAGTAACTGTGGCGAAACACGTCATCAGCATTCAGGTGAAGTGAAAGTGTTTGTTGAAAAGCGAATAAGTAAGGAGTAGGGTTGGAAATCATGTGAAGTAGTAAATAAACAGAGGGGGAGGTGTGAAGTCACGTAAGCTCAGCTGACGAGGCTGACGACAACAGGTAGATTTGTAGTTAGTAAGGACACTCTCCATGCGAGACAATGTATAGTAGGACTATATGTTCTTCACTAATAGGCAGCAGAAAGAGAAATGAGCTAAGCGTCGGAACAGGAGGAGGAATGACCGATCTGGATGAAAAGGAATAACGGTAGTAGGCGCGAATGCAATCTACTAGTTAATTCATTCAGAATTGTCTAGGTGAAATTTTAAACTTGTAATAAATTTAAAATGTCAGATTTTATATATTGTATAAATTGTAAATTAATTGACAGATGTATTTGTTATAACATTGAAAATTTTTATTGAAGGACAGATATAAGCAACTGAGTTGCATAACAGAATTAAATATTGTAATAAATTGTTAGAATTAAATATTGAACTTAAGATTGTATTATAAGCATAGAAAGAGTGGATATAAAATAAGTTTGTTTGACCTGTAGAATTATACAAATTCGATTTAATTTGTTGTAAATAATTATATGTGTGTTTAAAAAAAATTTAGATTCAAAGTACCAGAGGGTAAGAATTACGATGAATAGTTGTAAGTGTATGATGTCTAAAAAAAACAAAATTTTAATCGCAAATTATTTTTGAAAGTAATAATAAAATTTTTTAGAAGTATTCATAAGCAATAAATTACTACTAGTGTTTATATAGTTTATATTGTATACGCAAGTAAAAAGGTAGCTTGTAAACAAAATAATTACAATTTGTTTCTGTAATGTATGTATATAGACAGATCTATGAACGCACTAGAGCGTATAGTCATTCCACAATTTTGGAAATATTCTTTGTAAATGGATTCGTATTTATATTTGATAAGCAATAAATTAAACACTCAGGTGAATGAAAAAAAAAGGGGGAAAACGGTTCAGAATAACAGTAGGTCAGTCGTGAGGAAGATATAGGTCAACTATACTCGTTCCAATGGGAGATGGCCAATGTACTTAGTGATCGTACGCGAGTAAGGGCGAAATATGAATTAGTCGTTCCGTTAAATCTGCACGACGTAATCATATTTGGGGACACTGTAATGTGATTGATATTTCAAATATTTTTTTTTTAATTTTTGGGTATTGCGAGGGAAGTACACCAGCAATTAGAGCCTGTCAAAAGTGACACACGTTAGCTTTGTTCGAGGGTGGGCGACGAAATGGAACAAACCTTTCCTTTCCATTAAGACGTCGTAAAAACTATTCACGAACAATGAGCTGTACGGCACATGTTGCAGCGAACTGGACCATGCGTGGGAATACTTGACTCCACAATTAGGATAAAAGAAGACTACCCTAACATCTGTCCTGTAGCGAGAAAAACACAGAACCAACGGCGAGAGTATTGTTCAAAACCATGTGTGCGACTTCTCAAAGACAATGGTTTATGCACGGACAATGGGACAGGCGACTAAGTGACGCTTGTGGAGAGCACAGATGTTATGCCACCCGTAAGTCGACGAAGGAAGTCGTCAGCGTACCAACAATAAGGGAATTCGACACGCTACACCAAAAGTAGCAGATGTGTTTTTGAAACGAGGCCTTAGCACTGATTCCAGGAACAGGGCAACGGGCGTAAGACAGCGACTCATCCAGTCCACGTGGACTACGTCAAATTCAAGTTGAGAAAGCCAACCAGCCAATGAGGAACGAGAATTTCGAAGGGAACTTCTGTAGGGGATGGTTCAGAGAGAAGCTTGAGACCAGAGAGTGAATCTCGTGTATGAACGTCCCTCTCCAAACGGCACTGGGTGGAGAATTCGTTGGAAATACAGACTGGAGACGAGAGGACACAGGGAGGTCCATGGAATAAACCTATCAAAAAATGATTTGGTGGGAAACTGGAGCGTTCATCAGAATCACAAGAGTGGGAACATGAGAAGGAATAAAAACCGTTTACACAGGGGGACGCGCGCTCAGTTCATTCCAATTTTTCGCTCAGTTCATTCAAATTTTAGCCTCAGTTTAGTAAGATTTTTGGCTCAGTTTATTAAGAATTTTTCTCTCAGTTTACTAAAATTCTTAACTCAGTTTATTCAGAGTTTCGATCAGTCTAATTGAACTTGTATTTCAGTTTCATAATAGTTCAATTATAAGAACTTAATGCATTGTATAAGTTATAACGTATTTCGGTAGAGACGATTAAGACATTATTACGACTAAATGGAAGTGCGCGAATAAGACTCAGAACGCAAAACGGAACAGTAGTTTTCGCGATGAAGCGCGAGTAACAATCTTTATAAATTCCATGTAATACACCGTCATAAAGATACTGACATTTTGCAGTGACATTCTTGAACCATTACAGAAGAGCAGTGATACTACAATGTTTCGTAATTAACTCAAATAAATAGAATTGTGAACAAGTGCCTAATGAACCTGAAAACAATCTAGGCGCCGAAAAGAGTGGTCGTGAGATATGGACAACTATTAGAAGCATACGGTATCGAACTGTGAACCGCGTAATTAGATCCTCGTGGATAAACGTAGCCGACCGATTACAAGTGCAATGCCGCGACTTGTATTATAATAATCTCAAAAGCTCAAAGTGACTGTCGCGGTGTGCGGAAGTGTGTTCGCGAACGAGTGCTATATGGATTAACCTCACTCATCAACGCAGGGATACATCATGGGAGCGACACATCACGGCAGAACGAGTAAAGTACAAAACTAATCTCTTCTTATAATTAGTAATTTATCAAATACCACTGACCTGACACTTAGAACCAAACCACCTGAGAAAATTATATAAGTATGAGTCAGATAGATACGAATCCATAGGTAGGGAATATTATGTTCTAGAATATTATACATGTCTTCTTGTTAATATATTTTGTAACTATGTATGTATTTTGATGTGTCTGTTGCAGGAACAGGATTTTAGCTATGTATATGATTGATATGTGTATTGTTAATAATGATTATTTCATGCATATAAATGTTTAATGTGTTTTAACATAAAATATTTAATACAAAGTATGAGCATACCACATTGTTAGTTAGTAACGTCATTACGAACGGAGAAGCGTCTACATTTGATTGTTCACATAAATAATTAAATTTGTTCATTTAATTATTTAAATGTGGCATAGAATTTTATTGTTTTGTTGAAGATTTGTAAATGCTCTTAAATTAATGTTATGACATGAATAAGAATAAAATATGATTTTAATAAACGTAAGTTAGAATGGATTCGTTAGTATTCTATTGATTTATGTAAAAACCTGACTCACAACTTAACCTTTCACTGAACAGTATCTATAATTTATAATTCAATTTAACGATTATCAAATAAATTACTCAGAAAGATACACAGAATAGAAGTTTGGAAGACAGTTAAAGTCAGAAGTAATATCATCTGTAACAAGTTTGAGTGTGAATAATTAACTAACTCTAATTCAATTCATACAATTATTTATTATTTAAAGGAATGAATTTGTTAACATTGTGTATGGCAGTTCAACACATGGCATGAACTATATCGTACATGATTGCACAAACTCGGAGTTAGATACACTTTGATCACGACTCTATTAAAGAGATAAGTCAATTAATTTACGCAATAAAAGTACTACAATAAAATAACAATGGATATATGAAAGCAATAAAATCAACACATCATTAACTCTAAAAGATTCAACATAGTTCGTACAGATATCACCTTTATAAACACAAATAAATTTATAATTGGATTAATTAATTTACGCAATAAATTTGCATAAATATTATCATCGTAGTTTCCAGCATTAGTGTTTTCGACGTTCCTCAGCCTCTTCTCTTTCCTGCCTGTGTTTTTCATCCTGTCGTTTTTCTGCTTCTTTCACCTCCTGCTTTTTGTCGTCTTTCTGCTTCTGCCTGTGTCTGCCGCAGCAGCGTTTGGAAAGCTTCCATTATCTGACTTGCATCCATTGTTTTAAGATTAATTACGAATTACACTCCTCTTGTACAAATTGTCTACTGTTTCCACTGTTAACCGTTCTATCCCAGTTCTGACACCACTGTTACGGCGGTCCACTTGATCGTCGTAGGTACAGTAGAAAACAAAATAAGTACAAGACACCAATTAAGTCACTAATCACGCCTTTAATTTTTACAGTTAAACAGTTCGTAATTAACAACACAGTCTCTACAACAAATGAAATGAAAATTGTTCACACGCAATAAAATGTCCACTAAAATGAAATACAATTGTATTACAATTATACCGTGCGATTATAAAACACCACTCTTAACTAATAACCACTTGAACGCGCACAGTAATATCGCGACTATAACTCTCGAACCGTCAATATATCGCACTAATACTGAACTGAACGTCGTTGAGTATTGGTATTTATACCGCCCCAAATTACTAGATTATTCCATAATGCGCGATAGCGCCAGTATTGTTACGACATAATTACTTGCGATCTTGACACAGTCCGTGCGCCCGCGCGAAGTCTGGCACAGTCTAGAAGATGCGTCAACAAGCACGAACGCCACACACGTTACATTTCGGATCACTCTGAAACATTCGATAAACACGTAGATTGTTCTGTGATGTCGTAACATATTTACTATTTTGCTTATTCGGTCTACAGATCGACGCGTATAGCGCATCGTGTGCTCACACGCGCGCACGCACCCACACACATACACACACACACGTTCTCTATCTCTCTCCAAAATGTATAAATGTAAGATCGTGTGCTACGCATTAGCTCGAAACACTTATTAATCCAAATAAAATTTAAAAACCTAAGGAACGTAAGTTAAAGAACAAGAAAACATATTTTTTGTCACTGTAGCGTAGGTTAGTGTAGGGTTCATAGGTGGCTCTAATAATCAATTTCATTCCATTGACAATGAAAAAAGAGTAATATAGGAGTCTACAATTTCTTTTATTCGTTGTTATGATTGTTGAAGGGTACGAATTGGTTCAGCGTACCCGTTTGCTTCACAAAACCCTCAGAAATAAACTCAGTAAGCGCGGAGAGCGTAGAGGTCATATTTGATCGTGCTATAGTTGTTGTAACTGCATTCTTTTGTCTCAGCTCACAAAAACATAGTCCAATATTATTGTACAGCGTTGTAGAGTCAAATTTTGTTGTCAAACGACAAAAGAGTGCAACAGAAAAATTTGACATGATAGAACAATATTACGAGGATTAAGCAATGTTCTGATCTCAGGTTTGTAGGGTGCAAAAAACATTTTTGCATAGTTGTGAAACTCTAGAGGATGAACCCCATTCTGTACGACGCGATGAAAATTTGTCGAAAAGAGAGAATTATGTCGAGATAGCTGCGGGTGCTACCGCGTGTTCTAGAAAGAGGTAAACGAAACAATCACGATCTTAAAGGAGAGAGAGAGCATCACGCATTAACTCTGTCGCGCTCAGTAAAGGCATGGCGAGATCCCTTAGCACAAATTTTTACGCTTTGTCCATGGACGTGTCCTGAAACGTGAAAAATAACTTCGTCATTGAACATCGAGCGAACGAGTTCTTAGTTTTAACTAGACGGTTTGGCATTTGTCTGTCTGTCTCACGATAACGTTCGAACGCATCAACTGATTTTCGTAAAACTTGGCGTGCACGTTCACACGGTTACCCCTACAATCCCGTTGTCTTTGAGATTGATCTCCTCAAAAACAGTAAGGTGGAAGGCAAAAATATGAGGGGGTAAAAATTGTGAAAAAATCGCATAAGCTCACATAGAGTAACAAATAAAAACATGAAGCTTGCGTTACATACAGAGAAACAGTATATACATTTTTTTGGTTTAATAAATGTTTCACGTTGAAACCATTATAACTTTACGGTCATAACGTTTACAATTGAAGGTGTAATTACGGAACATAACAATTTTCATAAACATTAACGTTACGTAATTATGAAATCAACAATTTAGCATGTGACTATAACTAACTGGAGTAAATGAACACATAGACACACACAAACTCACGTACTCAAATATAAATATGTTTATTGTGTGTGTGTGCGCGCGCGCGCGCGCGCGGCAGAGGGAGAGGGAGAGGGGGAGAGAGAGAGTGAATAGGGGAGAGGGTTTGATATTGTGTGAAAAGTAACACACTACAGTATAAATCAAGTAAAGGACACAGAAATATGATTTTCTCGGGAGAGATATACCAAAGATATTTCTTTTCACGGATACCAAAAGTGTCAGCTGTAAGACATGTCAGCGTTGGAAGCTAATGATTCATTTCGGGAACAGTGTTCCGCCCAGTCATCATCAAGTCAGTCATAACGGTTCAATCGTACAGTCATACGATTGCTCTCTCGCTTTCTCCAGGCAACTATCACTAAAATATTTCTGACTAGAAAACTATTGGGACAGGATACCACGATGATATTCCTTTGTAAAACTGAGGCAACAGAAAAAAATGTCTTATTCAAGAATCAACTCGAAAAGATTTGGAGTTTGAGACTACTATTCCTATTATTTAGGATCCTACAATGTGCAATTATGCTAATTTATGCAAATCTAATTAATCAATTATCCAATTAGATTAAATGTGTCAAATTGCCTTATTTACGTGAATATATTAATTACTCTGATATAATTAACTGTATTCATTAACGATTAGCATAATCACTGAGACTCTTTAGTGTCGTTTAAACGATATAAGAAAATTTATTCCAAATAATTTAATGAAAGTTAATGTTTCGTTACTGAGATAGTGACAATACTGAACGCATGAATACTTAACAAATAAATACTTATTTATTAAACATCATTCAAATAAAGTTTTGAGACATAAATATAAATTATGACCTGTAAATACAGTTAAGAAAACATACATGAATATAAATCACAATATATATCCGTTTCGTCGCTTGCTGTAAAACATAACATACAATAAAATAGACATACATAAACATATAAACATAGACATCAAATATTATTTATCCTACACTAATGCGTTCATTTTGCCTCAGATGAATAGCTTTTATGTTTAATATTATCATAGTAATTGATCTAAATTCTCAAAGTGTGGTTTCTTTGAAAAGAGACAGAGCAGTAGTTTTTATTATAATATTAATAAAATGAGGATTTTACTTGAGATAGTGAATATCCATAATTCCATCGGTGAGAATCCCTGTTCACTGATGATCCATGTAAGTAGAAACTCCGTAGATTTTGTGTTGTCATCACTTTGCACTTGCGGGTAAGATTCACTCCCGTTGGTGTTGTTGTTAATAATGAAAGTTTATAGAGTCTTGTGTTGCATACGTGTATTCATTATTAGTAGTTGTATACAGATAATTGTCTGTCGTTGAACTGCTTCGTGTTTTATATATGTTTAATTTAGTTGTATCATGACTGTGTGCGATATTAAGCACGAGTGTTATGATCGCTAAGTCACTTATTGTTTCTGAGTTCGCACGACTGAGATAGTGATACCTAAATCATAGTGTGTTCCGATATCGACCATTGTGTTCGTAATTGTCGCGCCAAAGTTCTAATATCGAGTCGTTCGCTCACTTATTAATGTTTAATTTGCATGTCGGAATGCTCTTAAAGTTTAAAGTATCAAATTCAGATTCTAGCGATACTTATATCACTTCATACTTCGCGTTACTGCGGTAGACTTCTGTAACTTAGTGAAATACTATTAACTGATTGAAAAACCGCATGACTGTCTGAGAACTATTGAGTAACCGAGGAAACTGCGTAACTGACTGGCTTTTGATTAATTGAGTAACTGAGCAACAGAGTAACTTTTTGAATGACTGAGTAATACCGAGAGACTGAGAGACTGAGAAATTACTGAGGGCCCGCGTACCTTGTAAACAGTTTTTATTAAGCGTCTTCTACCAGAATGCAACTTTCTGTCCACCACGTCTATGGCCGTTCTCGATAGGTCCAATATTTCCTTCCACTGTGAAGATCTATGGTTCCTGACTCCCTGATTCGCTGTCCTAGTTGTCACCATGACGACGGTTCTCTCCACTTGCTTCTTCGAAAGATGGTAAACTCTGGTTGGCTACCGAACATCCCCTGAAATACACAGCGAAGGCTTCGCACTACTTCTGAGAATATAGAGTAATTGCTCGCCTGTCCGTCAAACCTTTGTTCTTGTGAGTTTCCCAAGGCCTGCTGTTATTCCTTTACTAACAATACATAGCGTCTTGTTCATTGTTTGACTTCCCTTCGTCTTTTTTCTGTCAATTAACAGCTTCTTGCTCGTCGTCACCCCAAGATGCCTCCACGGTCTGTCGTCATAAATATCGGTTGTCATCCTAACGTTGCCTCATGCTGTGTGACACCCTTGACTGTATTCTTTTGGTGTACGTTGTTTTGTCTTCATACTGGGTAAAACCTTTCTAATCCTTTGTGAGTGAGTATCCTTTTCGTAAAGGCTCGCACGCTCCAATTTAACCCTACAGCATGTGCTCGCTTCAATTTCTACGTATCCGTGCCACTAGACTCTGCTTTTGTTCAGTTTGTTGTGGTGTTGTAAATCTGAGCTGAGCTTGGTCTGTCACAGTCGATCCTATTTCCCTTTTGTTGTGTTATGTTAGGCGTTCTCTCATTGTCTTGTAGCTGGCGTCAGGTTGACGTGTTGTTAAATTGTTCTTATTTATTGCTCTGGCTTGGGTTGGTGACTTGACCTGTGCAAACGTACTTCTCGATCATAAAATTATGAAATTAAAATTGTTTGTGATCGCTATAATCCTTATCCAATTGTTTTAAAATAAGCCACTTCAAAACATGTGGTCTCAACCTTTATCTTCGCCTACCTAAGGACCTCAGCGCCTACGAATCAACTCCCCCAATCCGGGTCAAACTCCCTCGGTCGAGTCTTGATGACCCGCCATAAAGAAACCTCCAGGCTTAACTTCTCTTACCTCCTTACCTTACTTTCCTTCACTCTGTTTTCCTAAGTCTCCTCAGGCACCTCTCCTAGCTTGCTGAACACGCTGCTTGCCGCTGTTACCTTTGACACCGGCACGAGGGCTCTCTACCTAGCGGAGAGCGACTGACGCCTCAAGGCGTTTGCCTACTGTGTTCGAGACTGTCGCTTGGAGCAACACAGTCACATAAAGTATTCTTCCCCCGCCATCTGCGAAAACGCGTCTCTTTCCAGTTTTAGGAACCTGTCGAAGAACCAGCGCAGTTATCTTCTGGAAGCCATTAGGCTCGACACAGATCCTGCAACCAAGACATGGGTGCAAATAACCTACGTCCCGCTACTACAATGCTATCAGTAGTTTCCTAAAGTTAATCTATGACATCAGTGTGGTAGCATGATTGCCTTCTTGAAGTAGCATTCACACCCCTCGAGGCAAATATCAAGGATGTATACTCACTTCTGTGGTATTACAAATAATGACGAGGAAAAAGAAACACGTTTAAGCGAAAAACTGTAAAATATTTTAACAAAAGCTTTTATACAATTAGATATTTTATTTAGGTATTTATGGAAATAATATGATTTTTAGTGGAAACGCACAAGGCTGCACGCTGCCTCCACGCTCAATTTAATTGAACAGGTGTATGGGGTTCGATGACAATAAGGTCGGTGCATTGTTTGTGCATGTTATGCATACGTCTGAAACTAGGGCAGTCGATATTGTTTCTCGTTATTGTTGTTGGTTATAATTGTGCACAGTGCCGTCTGTCACTCAGACACAACCTTCAGCCAAGGTTTACGTTCAAAGCAGAGTAAAGTTTGTAATGTCCTGTATTTTGTATGCACATAGTGTAGTTGACTTGAAGGCAGAGAAGGGTGGCGCACCCAAGGCTGAAAGTCAGTCCACAGCCTTGAAAGTCTGAAAGATACATGAAAGTCTAATAATATACTTCAACAAAATTGTTTCCAACTGTAAACTAGATTCAGCTTACGTATTATGTAATTACATACGAATTACGTATTAACTTCTTCTAACACTAAAAGTGGTTAAATAAATTGCTCTGTTTTTAATTTCGTTGCAAATTCGAATGACGTCATGTTTAGAGGGCTTACTATCTCCAAGAAATGAATGTTTCCGGAATATACAGGGATTAGCACTACCAGTAAAATCCAAACAATCAATTGTATCATATGTGTTAAAAATCATCATCATCATAATCTTCAACAAGCATAAAAAAAAAAAAATGATTTGTTCCGTTCCAAAGCAGATAGACTAGAGCTGGTCACTAATTACATAGTTTTCACGGTATTCACATGTCAGTCCAAGGTCCTTGCACTTCTCTCCAGAGAGATTTTGTCATGTCAAAGTAGCACCTATTTATTTCCACGGTCCGAAAAACTTTTTTAAGGCTGGAATCTGTGCTTCCCTTAAAATCAGTGTTAACTTTGCTAGATTTCCATTCTGAAACTGCATGTATAATGTGAAAGTAAAGTCGTATATAAGTCCCTTCGTTCTTGTTTTGCAACACGACAAACACAACTGGATAGACATTTTTTCTTCTTTAGTGCTTACATAATAAGCTTGGATAGTGTAAATTTTGGCAAATTGTTAGCTACAACTTTTAAAAATCCCTTCCACAAAGAAATCTTGATGATATTTCAGACTCGCTCTTCGTTTCTCGCTACTGAGAATTATAATTCTTTCCCCTGAGTTATTATGTATCGATAGAAAACTGACTTATTATTCACTTCACTTTATATATTGCGTCCAAAACAGTGACGTTAATAACCTCGATCTTTTAGAACAAACGCGTTATTCCATGAGTTGAGGAATGTTCTGTCTATTTACAACTCGTTACACATCACATTTTTTTGATAAGCCAACACATCACAGCACGTTAGACGTTAGCAGTATTCTTTCTGCGTCGCCTTATCAGGATTCCGCCGACTTCCTGTATGTTATATTTTGTTTCACATGTTAAAAAATAAACTTTTCAAAAACAGCAAGGGCCGACACAGGAGATATTCTGATGGTGGGCGTTATGCAATGTATGACTGTCGTAATCAAGGCACGTTGTGGAAGGAGCGAAAATTCACCTCCACTAAAGAAGTGATCACAGACGAAATGTTAGCAAAATATCATTGTATACTAAACCATGACCTTCCATCTGGGAAGCTTTCCAAATCCAGTGTGTTAGTACATTAATGTTTCTGAAGGAGTCTGGATTCCTGTGTTTATGGTTTCAGTTATGTTTAATTTACGCGTAGTAGCTGGGTACTGTAAATTTGTTGTTAGAGCAATTCTATATTGTTTTGTTAGAAGACTACTACAGATCCATGTTCACGGAACACCCATGTAACTGAACCAATAATAATTTCGATTTATTTCAGTAGTAGCGTATTAGGCTAATACGACCAGTGGTTAGTGTCAGTAGCCTACGCTTCACGTACGGAACCAAGTGGGCATGGAGGTTGAAATTCTGAAGGTTGAAATTAAGCAGAGGCCTGACGTTTTATTTGAGACTGATCCGTCTTTCACTCTTAGAGTGGCCTACATACCGTTTTATTCTTGGCATTATGCAGTCTCGTATCGGCGGCGTTCAGTTCACTAACTTTTGCTTTTTAGTAATCTAAATACAGTGGATAGTTGAAGATAAAGACGTAATTTAGTTCAATTAAAACTATTAGTCGTGCTGCACAGATGCAGAAGATGAATGTCTAGTTGATCATAGGGCAGCTTTGCAGTTAAAACAGACGTCCCTGATACGTTTTATGAGATCTTCCAAACAATAAATTATGTTAAACTAAAATAGAGAGAATGTGTGTATGTGTGAGAGAGGGGGAAGACAGACTGAGTGGTGAACTTATGATTGTAAAATAATTATGGAAACTATGTCGACGATTAACACTGTAGTAATAATTGCAAATAAACACTACTAATTGAAAGTCTATATTAAACATAAATTTACTGGTTGAAAATTTTTGGGTTGCAATATATTCTAGTTTGAATAAGTACGTGTTAAAAGGAAATCCGTGATATACAACAAATTGTGTGGTATAATTAGAAGAGGAAACACGCCGAAAAGAGACGGGATAAAACTATATAAAACACTGATCGTATTTGCAGCATTGCACGGGTTCTCATATCAGTGGCCACAAGTACAGTGTTAGAATGCAGCCAGCAAAGATACACTTCTTTCGTTCAGTTGCAAGACTTACTAGAAGTCAGAATCCGAAGTGATGATGTGCGGCTTGAATCGGAAGACTGCCCAAAACAGAAGCGAGCCATGTAAATAGAGTACACGATGACCGCGTTCCTAAGAATGTTGAATATATCCACTATTAAACAACTTCATTAGCATTAGATGATGGCCACTGCAACATGTTATAAAATTCCTTGTATTGGTTTGGAGTATACTGTAATATTTTCTAGACATTTTGAATTTTAAATTATTTATTGGATTTTTTCCCTCGTGGAATGCCAAAGAATTTGGAAACGTAACTGAACTCGCAGGAACCTTTATAAATATAATGAATGTTTGACTAAATTATCTTTGTAATTTGTAGCCACTACAGATTCTGGAATTTTTTTATCATATTCAAACATAAAAACTGAGAAATTAAAAACTGTACTTTCTGATCTACTGGTACGACTCTCCCTCTAGACTCAACTGACAGTACATTTTTTATAAATAAACGTTTTGCCACCTATCTTTAAAATTTATAAAAATTCATTATATATTAGACTGACAGTGAATTTACCTTTTGCACCTGATTGTATTACATACTTTCAGTACTCTTTTGGAGAGTATACACAATCTATATGACGTAAGAATCATTTAACTATGCCAAAATCACGACCACAAGTTAGAAAACTGTGACCGCGGACTGTAATAACTTTTCGAATCTTCCTGTAATAGTAATGTTAAAAGAATCCTTATTAAAGTTGCAAGTTTAGCCCAAACATCCATCACTAAATACATGGAGTTGTTTTAAAATTGCATTTCTGTCAATACAATATTTTACAAATCTGGATATTTCATTGGGCACATTCTTTCTTTTCCATAATGCATAAACACCTCACTTTCACCAATTTATAAGTTGTTTATACAAAATAAGTTAACCCAGATTTGCCTGCAATAAAATATCTCTTGAAGTGGTTTATGAGTGTAAGGCAAGTTGTACATGTAGTCAATACAATGGCATAGGTGCTGCTGGCATGAAGTCTCGACTTCTGATATTTTTCTTTTAATTATTTACCTTTCTTTTATAAATTAATAATTCTGCAACTGCAGCAGGATTCAACGGGAGTATTTTTGACTTTGTAAGTTACGTACAACCTTGGCCGCAAAGTCTAGCTTTTTGATTAATTTCAGGCTTATATTTACCTTTATTAATTACACCTCGTTGTCTTTTGTTAACTGAATTTAATTCTTGTTCTGAATCACTATTTTGTTTTATTAAAATGTAACATTATAACCAATCAAACAACAAATTCCAATAACAACGAAAAAATGAATTTTTAGGTCAGTAAACAAAATTCCCATCACTTGACATTGTGAACAGCTGATTTGAAACGGTCTGTTATTGGACGCAAACATCTCCTGAACATGCAATATTAAATGTAGAAAACGAATTCGTGTAAATACACTATGGTTTACATTTTGTAGCAAACAGAATTAAATCAGTCTATTTGTTTTGTCATAAAAATGAACAAAAGATTTTCACGACTACACACCCTCTAAAACAAACATTTGAAAGTCTTGCTGTGGGGAGTGCAAATAAACAGTTGGCTGCACAACTTGTTGAAGCTGGCGTACAAATCAGTTCTGCGGAGCACTTGTAAACAGTATTCCAAATGCTGTGTTTGGTACTAGGTCTGCATGTGCAAGGAGAAACAGATACATTTTAACATTTTGTACTGTTTTGTCAGAAATTTCCAGGCTGTTGTCCAGATTGTCTATATTCACTCCAGACATTTCGTCCGTACCCATGATGGGCATTTTCGGTGGGTGAGCGAACACAGATCACAAATGACTGCAAACGAATACAAACAAAGACTGTTATATTCTTTGAGGTACTTCTATTTATACCTTTTATAAGGTGCTAGTTGATTATTATTTTGCCAATCACATCGGTCCCTTTTTCTGTGACTGGCTCGGCTATCTTACCATGTTTCAATGCTGGTACCCAGGACCGGTAAGGACTCCTCTGCAATCAAATCTGCTAGTGACACATGTGAACTTTCTTCAGTATTGAGGTAAAGTGAAATGAACCCATTCAACATTAAAACTACTTGATTTCTGGAAAATAGGGAGATGTGCCTTTCAATAATAAACCATTCATTTGTCTATGAAATCAATTTGTATAAATAAGTACACCTGTTTACGTTGTTTGGAAAACAAAAACAAAACAATACAAATTTGGCCTTTATACGGGGCGAGAAAAGTTATTTTACAAAACTTACATAGGAAATATTCGTGTAACAGATGTAATGTAATGGGATGATGGTGTTCATTTTTGGTGGCTGTCTAAATCTGGGTATCCTTTATAATGGACAGCTTAATATTTAGCGGGACTGACAGTGTTGAAAACTATTTTTCTTTTAACTTTTTCAACACTAGTTATTTTTGCTGTCCGTTAGTTTGGAAACCTTATATGAACAAATCTTATACGAAAAAACTATCTTCCTAGACAGTCAACATCGTTAAAAGTCCTGACGATAAAAAAAAATGTAAATGAAGTTGGTTAACGAAGTGTTTCTGAGAAGCTAACGTTGATAATGTCCAGCAATAGCACACACACCCGACCCACTACTCTACTTAATAAATGTGGTAATTTTTCATGGAAAACAGTTTCACACGTCAGAATAACTTTCGTGGTATTCAACAACCCTGAAAACTCAACTACAGTGAAAACACTATTTTAATCGGTTAATGTGCTTATCTCATTAACTGGTTTGTTAATTAGTGTATTTTAATTTCACACTAGCTGTTACCCGCGACTTCGTCCGCGTGGAATTTCATAAAAAATGTTTGTTCAGTTCGCTGAGTTAACGAAAAGTTAATAATTATGCATTCCTCGTAAAGAAATACCCATGCTAAGTTTAGTCTCATTCTTATTCTTTGCGAGTCGATGTTTCGTGTTTTTTAATTTTTTTTCATTTTTTTTTTGTTTTTGTTATTTTTTGTCTTTTCGTTTTTTAATTTTTTTATTTATTTCTTTGTTTTTGTTCATTTTTTGGCTTTTTGTATTAACCTCATTGAAAAATCTCTTTATATACAATGTTAGGTGTACGACTTCCTTGGGCTAAAACAATAACGCTAGTGGCATCCCTCGCACGTGAACATGCCACGTATAGCTGCCCATGGGTAAAGCAACCCTTAGTTAAATCTATGCCAGCTTTGCTCAAGGTTTGCCCTTGTGACTTGTTGATTGTCATAGCAAAGCTGACATTGATAGGAAATTGCAGTCTTTTGAATTGAAAGGGAAAATTCGACGGTATTATGGGAATTCGTGGTATAAACACTGTCTCGCCTTTTCCGCATCCGGATATTATACTACCTTCTATAACGTTTTTTTGCAATGACACTACTCGCAATCTAGTACCATTGCAAAGTTTCGGTGGGTTTAAATTACGGAGTAGTATGATGGGCACGCCAATCTTAAGTTCTAGTTTGTGAGGGGGTAGACCAGGCACACTTATACTGTTTAAAAATTCTGTTCGATAATTAACAGCTTCATCCGGATTGCAAACTGTATTGATGGAAAGGTATGTTTGTGATTCACCAGGAAGCTTATCTAAAATGCGCTGATTAAGCGCAGTAACCTGGTCATTCATTGGTGCTAAAATTGATCTTTCACACAGCCACGAATCTTCTTTTATATTGAGATTGTGAACATCATCATAAATACTATTTATTAAAGTTTCAGGGTCCGCCACAACCTGACAAAGACCGGCAGGTAGTTCTATATCATGAGTATCATTCACTTCTGGACACTTCCCCTCTCCTACATCTAGGAGAATTTTGCTAAATTCTGAATCGGCTGAATGTGCTCTCATGTTTTCTTTTAAATTAAGTTTTTTACAATGTCTCCAAAGTACTGAACGTTTTAAACAGGCGTTAATTTCATCCGCTCGCGTACCTTTAGTCACAACTGGTAATATTTGCCTACAATCTCCAGCGAATAAAAATGTTACTCCTCCAAATAATTGAGTATTACCTCTTAGGTCTTGCATTGTTCTGTTCACGGCTTCGATTGAAATTTTGTTTGCCATAGTGCATTCGTCCCAGACTACAAAGACACAATCTTGTAATACTTTGGCTTTATGACTATTTTTTGATACACTGCAGACTGGATTTTCCATATGCTCTGCTTCTATTGGTATTTTAAACATGGAATGTGCTGTTTTCCCCCCAGGAAGTAAAGTTGCAGCTATTCCTGAAGATGCGACTGCTATGGCAATCTTTTTTTCTGAACGTATTTTGGCCAGTAAAAGATTTATCAAAAATGTCTTGCCGGTACCACCTGGAGCGTCTAAAAAATATACACCACCAGCGTTAGCAGCATTCACACTGTCAATGAGGAGTCGGTAAACTTGATTTTGTTCGTTGTTTAATCTTGGTTCATTCTGATTTATCGTATGTTGAAGTTCAACTGGGTCAAAATTTATGTGTTCGATATATTCTCTGTTCAAATTATCAACAATCCCATCGGTCGCTTGTGGAGATGGTAAACCATAATGAGGGAGAGTATTGCCGCCTATGGAAAGAAGAATGTCTTGTAACGTAAACAGAGCACGATTAGTAAAGTTTTCTAAATGAGCATTTATGTTTCCATCTGGGTGATGTCGTTGGAATTCTCTTACATAATCTTCCATGAAATGATCCTTAAACTTGTCCCATAACTCTGAGGGATTAGAAACATTGCAGAATACCAATATAATGGCGAATAGCTCTCGCAATGTAGATGCGCTGCTGCTTATACTGCCATCTGTTAATGTGTCGCACCAGTGATTATCGCCTTCTAGTAAACCAAGTGCAAGGCATGCTGCTTGATATGTAGGTTGTAAAATACCATTCACTCTTTTGAGACTTTCGAAAGAAATTGATCCCTTGACAACATTTAACAACATCCTTAGATGATAACATTCCCGATTATTAGGATGAATTGTATAAATTCTACCAAGAGTATGCTCGTAAAATATGCCGGGATGACCCTCCACAGGAGTACCTCGGCGTCGCCGTTGAAATGTTCCATTTTGTTTATTAAATGTGTAATAACCTGGTACTTCTTCATACAATAAAGTGGCTGCGAATTCGTCGTTATGGCACAGATCGAAAAACGCCATCAATGTCGTATTTCTCGGATTTTCTACCACTCCACGGACATTGTTTGGATCAAAATAAATTCTCTGACCATTTTCTAAATGGATGTCCAAATGTGTTACTGCGGGGAAACGTTCGTAAATCGGAAATGATAATATGCGCCAGACTGCTTCAGAAGTACTAATATATCTTCCATTTTGATATGATGTCACTTCATCGTTAGCATTTTGCACACCAAATACCGCCAAGTCAGAACCTTTGTTGACATACTTGCAAATATACTTTATTGATTTCACACTGCTACAAAGTTCAACGTTGATATGTGCTTTAAAAGTGCGCGACAGTACCGGTGAAAATGGAACAATCCAGCGATTGTCGATATCAATAGAGTTAGTTCGTGATCGGATTGTCGTTCGTATACCACCGTTTTCAGGTGAACGACGTCTGTAAAATGGATAACCATCCTCACCTGTAACAGTTTCTGTACTAAAAGGTTTAGGAAATCTTTTACTACAAATACCGTTCTTCATACACGGCGATTGAGGATTGTAAGGGCCACATGGACCGTATACCATGTGGGTTTTTACAACATCAAATAGCTCTGGATCAACTTCTTGGTCTGGCAATTCTGCTCGAATAACATCATTAATTTGCTCAGCTCTTATTTTCGTTTCTAACCATATCAAAATGTGGGCATGGGGCAAACCACGCTTCTGCCATTCTACACTATACATAAAACAGCGAACGGAACCGAAAATTTTTCCTTTCACCAGGAGATCCATCATTTTTTTTAGTTTTTGTTTAAAAACTCTTGATACAACATCATGCCGATCAGAAGCCAACTGCCCTGTAAAAAGGTCGTTTGTAATCTCATCCCATTTAGGGTTGGTCGTGAACGTTATAAAAAGATCGGGACGTCCATATTTCCTAACATAACAAAACGCATCCTGTGTGCTTTGGTGCATATATCTAGGTCCTCCCGTAAACGATGAAGGTAGAATAACTAACTGACCCAAGTCCTCTACATTCTCATTGTGATTGATTGCGTCTTGGAGGTGAATATAATTTTCAACTCGAAGCTTTTTTTGATTAGTTCGTATAAAAATGAGTCTCTCTGTTTCGATTTTAGCGTATACGTCGACTAAGTATTGATTAAATAATTGTTTGTAATTAAGCAAATGATTGTATTCATTCTTTCTAATCATTAATCGGTAACAATAGTATTGTAGTGCGGAAACTTTTTTTTGGAAATTTGGTTGGCCTGTGTTGGGTTCGACTTGATAGACCGCAAAGTTATATCCGTCTTCCCCATAAACAAACATGAGAGGATACTGTAGAGCATCATATGATCTGTGAGTTTCGGCGATTCTCTGCAATCTATTATCATGTCTGCGAAGTACTATGTCTCGTTTATCACAATCTTGATTTACCAGTAACACAGATACTTCGTTTGTTGTCGGTTCATTATGGCGACCTCTATGCTCTGCTGAAGGTCGTCGGTCAGCATTTATAACTATTTTATAGTCATTTTCGTTTGAATTTGGTGGGAAAGATTGAAGAGCAGTTTTGAAATCACGAATGTAACTGTTTATTTCAATAAGCATACTTTGTAAGCTTTCTACTAACAAAGGGTTTAGATTTGGAAAACATTGTAATCTTGCATCCCTTTGTAGTACATAATCGCTCATGAAATATATTTGTAAAAATGATTCTCTCGCATTATCTACAGGAAGAAGGGAACCAATTAAATGATACACCTGCCCCTGTATTTTAAACGTGGGCATATAATTCCCTTCGTGAACTTCTTTTGCCCCAAAAGAAGTCATTTGAAAAGCCGAATTATAACGTCTAATATTATTTAGGAAATGTTGAGATTGTTCATGTTCGCCACATAACAAAGACTTAAGTGGCTCAGGTGGCTGCTGAATAGAGTCCAAGTGCACTTTTCCAGAAGAACAACAAATTCCTTTTGACTCATCTTTCCACCTTAAAGCTTTACAGTAGTTGCAACACACATTCATAGGGCCTATCTCTGATGCAGCAGAATAATTTATTTGGGCATCATAATTGAACCCACTGTTATGTTTTTCTCGCCATGCAATATTACGTCTATTCGTTCTTCTTATTTGGTCATTATTCAATCGTTGTCGCCGTTTCTCTTCACTTTCAATATCCCGCATAGCATTTGTCGTTTGTCTGGCAGTGACCAGTCGCCTTTCTCGATCAAAATTCGTTTCAGACTGACGAATGGTACTCACTCTTTCACGGAGCTGTGCTAAGCGCTCGATTCTCTGTCCTTGTTGACTCATGATATCGATCACATTGTTCTGTGACACGGATGTCATGTTGTTCTTGACTTTCAAATTCACGTTGATTTTGGTGATGACGACGATCACTTTCCAATCGCTGCTCTCTAGAATCATCTGATTCTAGATATCGTGAGACAGCGTGTCGAATACGATCGTTTTCTAGACGCTGTTCTCTAGACTCCTGAGATTCTTGACTCATTAACAATGAATGACGGGTTCTATCTAACTGTAATCGTTCGTTTCTCTTAGAACTACTTTCAATGGACCTAGACATGGATTGCCTTAATCTACAATTTGTAAGACGACTTTCTCTATCCTGTTGAGATTCATTTTCACGTTGCAATCTTTGATTTTTAGCCTTTCTCGTGTTTTTAGAGAGATTTGATTTTCTTTTAGGCATGACTAATGATTGTAAGTGCACTTTTTAAACTAAAAACCTAATTTAGAAATATGTATTTTAAAAACAACTACCTATGTACTTAACTAAATAAATTTATCAAGTAAATAAAAAAAATTAACTATTTCATACGAACGAATTTTCATGAAAGAAAACCAAACGACGTTAAACATTTA
Organism: Magicicada septendecula; assembly: GCA_034769895.1. NCBI lineage: Eukaryota > Metazoa > Arthropoda > Insecta > Hemiptera > Cicadidae > Magicicada > Magicicada septendecula. Next base: position 245,863,014 of record CM068371.1, on the reverse strand, counting down.
TCTCTAATTATATTATAACGTAAAAGTCTCACTGCTAGAAAACAATTTTTTAAGGCGCGCGTTGAGACACAACCATCTGCAACAGCCCGCTCGCTCGTTCTGAGCCCGCGCGACAGGCAACCTTTGTTATATTAACCCGTCAAAATCGGTCCAGCCGTTTCGAAGATTAGCCTTTTATTTATTTGTAGCTTATTTAACATACATAAATAAAGCTATCATATTAATACATAATAATGATCAGCAAGCATAAAGAATTTAAAAATATTTTAATGACGCCTCATAACCCGAATCCAAACAGCGTGGTTACAATATTCTCATACATTATCGTAAATGGAAACACGTACTCGAAAACCTCAAAATAAATAATTTAGTCAATAGTACACGCCTCATAACCCGAATCCAAACCGTGTGGTTACAATATTCTGATACATTATCGTAAATGGAAACACGTACTCGAAAACCTCAAAATAAATAATTTAGTCAATAGTACACGCCTCATAACCCGAATCCAAACAGCGTGGTTACAATATTCTGATACATTATCGTAAATGGAAACACGTACTCGAAAACCTCAAAATAAATAATTTAGTCAATAGTACACGCCTCATAACCCGAATCCAAACCGTGTGGTTACAATATTCTGATACATTATCGTAAATGGAAACACGTACTCGAAAACCTCAAAATAAATAATTTAGTCAATAGTACACGCACTGGCAACACATTCACATTCACATTATACAAACCAAACTAAACTGCACTCTTAAACTGAACCTCATTAACCAACACGTTCACATTATACAAACCAAACTAAACTGCACTCTTAAACTGAACCTCATTAACCACGTAAATTAGTAAAGACAACAGACAACGCCAACCGCCATGACACCGTCATCTAGTACATTTCTGTCCCATCTGTATCACATACTTGGAACGTTCTCTCAGAGTCGAAAGCATTAAAAGTAATGTAAAAATTGTAAAGATAATTAAAAATTGTTGTGTAAAGATAAATATTTTTAAACAAACAAACAGAAATTATCGCGGGTCTTAGGGAATAGTCAGCCGCAAAATGTAACTTCCGTCGCCGCGCGTGTACTACATTTCGGTGTCCGATGTGTACACCAACTGTTTTCTTCACAAGTAACTAATGCCAGCTTATGGAGGTTATGTACGACAATGTAACTTAAATAAAATTTACGTTGTTAGTGTACATTAAAAGGGTGTATTTATTGGAAGTACAGAAATTAGTTTACATTTATCGCACATAATTACGGTATTTAACAATATAACTTAAAACTTAATATTGTTTTCTCACTGCTAGAAAACAATTTTTTAAGGCGCGCGTTGAGACACAACCATCTGCAACAGCCCGCGACAGGCAACCTTTGTTATATTAAGTCGGAGGAGGAAGTTGGAGGGGGAAGCGGTCAGTGGCGCCTTTCGGTCCGACGACGGCAGAGGCGTGCGCGTGGGGCACGTGTTGCTCGACTTTTTTCCTTTCTTTTTTTCTTTTTTTTTCAAAATAAAAGTAGCCTAAGTTACTCCTTATAACATCAGCTATCTGCCAGTGAAAAGCCCGTCAAAATCGGTCCAGCCGTTTCGGAGATTAGCCGGAACAAATAGACAGACAGACAAAAATTTTTTAAATTATTTTTTTGTTATAAGTACCTTATATACTTTCATATGCATTTAGTAAAAAGCTGTTATTTTGACATTACAAACAGACACTTCAATTTTATTTATTTGTATAGATTAGACCTACTATTTCTTACTAAAAAAAAGAATTCTTCAAGTCTGGTGTTAACGAATGTTTCCATTGATAAGCTAAAAACAATTTCTTAAGATTTTATAAACAACTTTTACATACGAATCTTACACACGAAATCAAATGAAATTTACATGCATTTAAGGTAGCGCTAGAAAATCTTTATTAGTAATGGAAAGTAATAATTGCATTATCATTTTTAGGTATTATATCATTTCTAGGTATTAACACATAAGAAGTCTGGAATACATTGGCACCTCATAAGAAGATAATAAAACAAACATAACTAAATTTATAAATACACAAAACATGGTTTCGAAGGACAAGATTATAGATTTGTATAACCTTACAGATCGCACAAAACACAAACCAAAAAATAAAAAATAAAACGATAAAATGTTTTAACGGTCACCTTAATGTAACTTACACTAAATTTATCGATTCTTTATAAGTACAATAATGCGATACGCACTATTCACACTTCACCATATTCTGTAATAATGAAGTTATCTCTAAATTTGCTATATCGTAGACAATAGAAACTATTACGACGACATCCATACAGCAATACAGAAACCCGATGTTCTTCGGACAAACTTAAATATCTTCATGCCCTGTAAGATTAGCTATTTGCAACAGCTCAATTAACTGCATCACTGTAAACGGCAAAACACGTACCAGTTTATTCTATACGGGTTTTTTCTTACAAATTACGTTCCATTGTTCATATCTTCTTGAGCGCGTGAATGCTAAAATCCTTATGTTCCGCAGCATTAAACAGAGATCGGTTATTGTTTTATGCAAAGAAGTGTGACCTGCAAACGTTTATGAATGAAGAGGGCATAACAGCTGAGACCACTGCAAGTTGTATTGACTAATGTTCAATTCAGGCTTCGAAATATTTGGTTTTAAGATAAACAAAACGACGTAGGTTAAAACAATTGGTTTGCTAACAGCCCTGCAGACTTCGTGGCCGTGTAGCTGAGGCAGTCGGTGTTCTCCAACTCCACCCTTGGGATATCATGAGGACCTTTAGTGAGGCGATTTCCCCTTGCCATTCGCATCCAAAGCCGTTGCCGATAGGTTGTTAATTTCTCACCCCAAGTGCAAGAAGGTGCCCAGGACCTCTACCTGCTCGTCCGTCCTCCTAGGAGGCCGATCGCACGTTATAGAGGGGGTCCAATTATTTCCTGGACACTCGGCGTTGTATAAATTAAACTTATAGAAACTAATACTTTCATAACTATGGGTTTGCATCTGTATCTGTTTAAATTTTGTATCTCTATCGTATTAGCCATTCACGTATAATTGTTTCTTCGTCTTCTTCTTCTTCTTCTTCTTCTTCTTCCTCCATAAGGAAATGTGCCCCAAAGCTGTTCCGGGCCCAAAGGAAATGCATCCACTTCACTAACACTATCGTTTATTATTACGCAGCACTGTCGTGTATTTTTACTTCCATGTTCCGTAAGGAAATGGAAGTACGGTGATCGTTAAAAAAATCGTGTTTGAGATAAGGGCTGATTCTAATTGTACTACCCTCAAAACATGAAGAAAGTTATTTTCCTAAAAATGTGTGTGTGTGTGTGTGTGTGTGTGTGTGTGTTTGTTTGTCTGTGTGTAGAATTTTTTCTACGGCGAACAATAACTGCCGCAAATAAATAACATTTTGCAATGTGCCCAAATTATAGAGGACTCAAGGCCTATTTATTTTGGTGAAAATCGGTTAAGGGGGAGGGGTAGTTTACCTGCAACGATTTACGTTTTAACAAGAATAAAGTACTTAATTTTGATAAATAAAGTTTCCTGAAAAGAAGGCCATAATAATCCACTGTAGAAAGGTAGATGAAATATCTATAAATGAAAAGGGTAGTTAAAGGGGGAAGGAGTAATTTTCTATAAATGAAAATGATAGTTAACGGGGGAGGGTGTAATTTTTACTTCCATGTTCGATAAGAAAATGGAAGTATGGTCATGGCGAAAAAAATCGTGTTCGAGATAATGGCTGATTCTGATTGTACTACCCTCATAACATGAAGAAAAGTCATTTTTCGAAAAGTGTCTGTGTGTCTATGTGTAGAATTGTTTCTATGGCAAACGATAACAGCCGCAAATTCAAACAGAATCAAATAATTCTTTGCATACGCTCCTGATTTGTAGAGGACTCAAGGTCTATTGATTTTGGTGAAGATCGATTAAGAGAAAGGCGTAGTTTACCTGCAACGTTTTATGTTTTAACAAGAGTAAAGTACTTAATTTTGATAAATAAAGTATCCTGATAAGAAGATTATAATAATCCACTGTAGAAACGTAGATGAAATATCTACAAATGAAGAGGCTATTTGAACGGGGTAGGGGTAATTTTCTATAAATGAAAATTATAGTTAAAGGGGGAGGGGATAATTTTTTATATGTGTACTACGTTATCAGCAACAAAGAAGTAGTTTGTTGTTAAAATTCCTTCCCGGGCTGTTTGGCTATAGTCCAATGTTTTCTGCAAAACCAGACGTTTCGGCAGTGCCATTGACTACCATCATCAGTGAAAATTGAGTGCGATAACGTGTGGTGGTATACGTTAGTGACCACAGTACTGTGGTTAGCTGAAGCAAGAAGTAGAAAGAAGCAGTTTCTATGGAAATATTTCATTTCGAAAATGATTTTAAATATAAATCTTAGAACATGGAAGTCATGAACCATATGAACATGGAAATCATACTGATATTTTGTATGTGTACTACGTTATCGGCAACAAAGAAGTAGTTTCTTTTGCCAAACTTGTCAGAATTTTAATTTATATTTAAAAATTTGTAATATAAATCTTAGAACATGGAAGTCATGTATAGTTCTCCACGCCGATTTTTTTTAATTTTAAGAAGGCATTTGCTATGACAAAATATATTTATCACGGTCTAATCATCCTGATATTCTATATCTATTTTATTTCGTAAATACCTTTTTCCTTTGTAAATCAAATATGATTTTCAATAATTTGTTAAATGTTATTATTGTACACAGAGCATAGTGTGTAGAAGAATTTTTAGCATCTTCTATGTAGGAAGAGCAAAAACAGTATCTACATTGTGGTGTTACCTACAAATATTATGTTATAATTCTAAATTTGCAGTATTATTGAGTCTAATAGTCCTTAGACCTTGCCCTAGCTAATAGCTTCATTGTTGCTTCTTAATTTCGGATGATTTTCAAATTTCAAATGATTTCAAAGGGAACGTTTAGCTTCACAGCTGCCGATGCGGAAATACAATAGAAGAGTGAAGGTGCATGTTGTGTCAAATTGAAAAACATTAGCCTTCCCTTTCACATAATTACCGTAGCCTTGCCACGAAGAGTTTCTCTAAGTATTCGAATAAATAGGTTGTATATAAAATTAGTTTTCGGTTACATTGATGTGTTCCATGTAAAGCTGATGGAGACTTTAGTGTGGTTTGTTGGTAGTGGCTAGTGTTCCTAACTGTCTGCCAGTACAAAAATTCAGTACGAAAATTGGTTATCCACAGAGGTCAGCTAACGAGAACTACTCGTTAATCAGGGTTGGTATAACCACTCTAAATCACAAACTCTTACTAAATCCATTACTGATGCTCTTAATAAATCCAGTCATTTTTTGTAAGTAAGGACATTAAGTAGAATTGATTCGTATATTTAATCAAATTCATATATTAGAAATCAGTTTTGCAACATGTATGTATATACAAACGTCTTGTTTGTAAAGTATGTTAAAACAAAACCCCATTGATTAAGTAGCTGTTTTGATCAAATGAGGAAGAATGTGTGCTTTTATGTCAAGTCTTTTTCCTTAGATGCGGCATAAAGTTATGTAAATAAGGAAAGCTTAATAATAAAGAAAATTTGATTTTCGACGCGGTTAGCATTTACTTTGGCTTTCAGCGTTCCCCGGAAACTCAGGATGAGGAAATGTTCAGAATAAGTTCTCCCTTTACGGCAGTTGCGTTCCAGTGCTGACAATTCATTCTTCTCGTTTTCCTGGAGTGTATATTTGTACAATCATACGTTATGAAACGAATCATTATACTCTTTGGTCAATGAATTGAATTGATTATGAGCGCTTTTACTTTTAAAATATGTGTTGTTTATTAAAAATTGTAGTTCACTATCATCATTGGCTTTTAAAGCAATAAGTAATAGCACTATTACAATATAGGAAATTTATAATTCGTATTACTTACGCCAATCGTATCAGCCTTAAATTAAGTGATCGTCGGGTGAACGAAACTCATGACGCAGAATCTTTAGTGTTCTTTGTATAGGGGTGCTTTCGTCCAAGGTTGATTACTCCCTTCATGTAGGAGGTTCGAACTAGCCTACACTGCCCAGGAACTCAACCCGACGACAGGAGACTGGTTAACGTGGTTGCAGACTTCACGGAGCCATCACAGTTAGGTAGTTGCTTTTACCTGATACAGGTATCGGGTAGTGTTCGGCGTACATCTGCCGCTATTGTGTTTTTACTCTCTGTCGCTTCTTAGCAGCCTGAAGAAGAATCCCCGCGGGGATCAGCCTAACAGCCCGGTTTTTAGTCGTAATTTTGAATTTATTGACACCGGCCGTGCGAGCTTCAGACAAAAATTAAATATTAATCACTTTGACAAAACAGTAGCAGCATAAAAAACAATACAATGGACAAAAATTATCGGATTCATTACAATTATCGGAAATGTTTTAAAATATGTAGAGTTACACTATACACTATAAATTATACTATAGTTACCCGTAAATCACTTTATACGAATTATAGCTGTTAATCTATTGGTTAAACTTTGTACTTAGCATATCTGCAATGCGGGGCGTGCAGTGACGTCATTCACCCCCGCCGAGCTGCTGCCGGCTTGTATCGCAAGCCCGCAACAGTCCGGCGAGTTAGTTAATTGTAAAACTCCGAACGGGCAACTAGCCTTCCGTTCGCCAGCCGCGGCTACATAATCATTTTCAATTCGTAACATTACACTTCAAATTTTTAGCATGATCATCATGCGCTAATACTTGGGCTATCTGCCTCAATCCATCTTCATGATTTTCAATATTTAATTCGACTTTATTTTCCACTGCAATGTTGCCGCGCTAAACTGCATGCGCCATGCAATTACTTTCTGGAAACATTTAATAAACAATTAACTCAAAGAATATATACAGTCCACTTCTTTATTTCATTTCATACCAGCCAACTCATCACCTAACGTTGTAAGACCAACTCAAGATAATTCAAGAGCGTCGAAGACGTAACATCTATTAATATCTGTATACATAGCTATTCATCTCAAAAAAGATACCTCCGCAAATAGGAATCTCAACAATGTAGCCGCGCGATTCATGTACATTATGATTCCTATCCGCCGCTGACACACATGCGTGATAATTCAAATTAAAAATACTCTAGTTTGACGATTCCAATCAGAGTATAAAAACATGATTAACGAATACAGACTTAATGCGCTTGGGTCACGTGGATGCTTCTTTGAACACAACGTTTCTGATAATTATCAGTGCGCGTTGACTAAAATCAACATGGCTGTTTAATCAACAATGGCGGGACTGTTTAACAATAGTCGAAAGATAAAACAGGCAAATATGGATAAAGATAAACATTCATTTGGGATGTTTAGGTTTCGAAATGATCCTAACAATGGAACAACAGTAATACTGTTTCGCTGGATATAACATTGTTTGATGCAATTATTTGAGTAAATAAAAATTCAGCAATTGATACCAAAATCTACTGAAATGGAAAGAAGCGTACAAAATTAGAATAATTGAAAGTATTAAATGTGGTTTCTCGATATCCATTGCCCTGTATGTCTGTCTCTCTCCCCCTCACCCTTTTATCACATCTTTTTTATGGGCCTGGACCCCACATGACAGCAGCTGACTCATCCCCTTAACGACAGCTCTGAACCAATGGGTATTACTGAGTTTTCTGAATGGAAATAGCTATAAAACCTGTAAAAAAATAAAACAAAATAGTACACACACACACACACACACACACACACACACACACACACACACACACACACACACACACACACACACACACACACACACACACACACACACACACACACACACACACACACACACACACACACACACACACACACACACACACACACACACACACACACACACACACACACACACACACACACACACACATAAAACACACAGCGCTACTCACTGTATGTTTCAGTGAGAAATATTATCAAATACAGATTCAATCTAAGACGAAACTGTCCAAAACACCAAGTCGAACATATTTAAAATGGCTAAATATAGAAAAGGGTGAATAATATCAGATAAGACGAGTCTCGTGAGTGCGCTTTTAATGAAGGTTAAGTTGTATTATTATGGCGCTGTAATGACTAGTGTCTGCAAACAGTTCGCGCATTTACACACACATAGACATGTACGCGCGTGTGTAAAATTTAAAATTACTATTTTAAATATATTTTAAATTTATCCGTACGTATTTTAAATATCCGTAATATACAGATTTTTTTAGTTAATATATGAGGACACGAACGTCGCACATTATACAGAAGCACGCAGGTTGATGACATATACCCAAATGTTGCCACACCCAAGCGGGAAAACAACACAAATTTGCATAAGGAAAATAAGGAAAAGTTTTTTAAATAGGGAAAAGGTTTGCTCTTATTTAACAAACCGAGCGGTTAAACATTCATGCTTTAATATTGTCAAATTGTAGATTCCTCTCGGATATTAAGAGATTTCAGACGGCAGCGGTAGTCTTCCTTTTCCTCTTACCTAATTTTATACTTTTCATGTATAGATTGTGTGAAACATGAATCAATGTGGTCTGGCGTATAATAATTCTTTTAAATTTATGTGAGCGGACGACGCCTGTTTTACAATGACGTCAGATTTATTGGGCAGAATATTACGGATGTCGGGCACGTCCTTGTCACGGTATCGTATAAGTACATACGTTTTACAGTACTTGTAACTCATCTACAAGCCGCAAACATAATAAATCATCTGGGTCGGCCTGTGAAGCGAATAAATACTTTTATTTGGGATCGTAAACATTTATTTTTATAATTTGTGTTATTATAAAATAATATATTACAATCCTAAAAAATAAGTATACAGTGATATAATGACGCCTTTTTCTGTACTGCCAAAAGCAGTTTAGATTAGTTGTCTTATTTGATCCAGTCGGAATCCAAAGAAGGTAGCGTGGCCACCGATCTATTATTGTGAATTATGTTTAATATTTATTTGAATTCGGAAACGACAACTACTGTGTTATAAATGACGCGGAAGTAGGAAATTGCTATTAGTTCAAACTTAGAAATTATTAGGAAATCAATGATTTGTGCGACAATGGTGGGTCGTGACTAATGAAATAGGTAGGGCACACAATGGTCTGATTCTATGGTGTCACCATTAACGGTGTTTCACGTTTTATGTACTAATTCCATTCTTCTGTTTTTACGTGTAGCAACTTCCTCTATCAATTGTTTGTTAAAATATAGAACTTTATTTATAATTTTTTTTCTACAGGCAACATAGCCAATGCATTCAGCTTATTAGTGCCTACATATTTCTTACAAATATTAAATTATTTTCACTGTCGTCATATAAATTCAACTGTCGTCATCAGTATGGTAACAAATGTCTTTGAAACACGACATATTTTCTGCGAAAGTAGAAAGAATATTATTGTCGGAAAAGAAACTGTAATAAACGTTTACGCCAGAGGCAATACTTAAATCTTCACGAACGTGTAACACTTCCAGTTCAGTTCTCAGTTTCATACCATTTATTGTGAGGTAAAATTTAATTATCATAAAACATTGTTATCTAGAAAGTCGACACAGTGTGTAGGTTTTTTTAAACAAAATCAAATTTGAAGTATATAAATGTTCTGAGAATTGAAAATTTTCGTTAATTCTGTCTACAATCATATGACACACTTCCAGAGCGGTCACAGGGTTGCTGTCCTCAAAACACTGTCTCTTATTTACAGTGGCTCACTTACAGACACTTCACAGTCCTCGTAGGTCTTACAAGTAGCCTATTAGTTACTGCACTGATAAAAGTTTAAACAAATAACCTAATATACGTATATTGCATCAGTATGTACTGTATTTGCTGAACGCAACCAGAGACGTTCGCCACGATGCACACGTTTGCGGAAAATGTAGTAATATTTTCTAAAAATTCGCACAATCCCGCAGCTTGGCTAGAAGAATTTTTGTCAGCAACCTCTGTGTCCCTAACATATACAAAACACTTTATTAGGTTGTGCTGAGAATAGCATCATTTAGGATTCCTAATCTAATTAAACTATTCTATTTGCAGATCGTGAAAAAGTGGTCTTATTCCTTGCAGATATAAAAAAATATTCAAGTCTGGAAGGAAGATAATGTTGAATTTTGGTCTATCAGATTCTCGTGATGGAGATAACAATGAATAATTTTTGTATTTGCATGCTTCTCTTTCACCAAACACTGGACTGCTCTTTCTTGGCCACCCATAACATCAAGTCTTGGTCATAACATCATTTCTTGACCATCATAAGTTCGACAAATTATTTTTTCCGGGGACTTTATACTATTATTTCCTCTAACTATTCTGAAATACTCGAGGCTATACTTAAGCCACTTTTATCAAAAAGAACTTCAAAAAACTCCAATACTCCTTTTAATTATTCTATTGTCAAAAAGATACCCAAAACTTAGTGTCATTTTTGTTTTGCACGAACTGCCAGTTATTTCATTAGCTTGAAGTAATATGAAGTCTACTATTGCCACATTGTTCTTTTACTTCCATGTTCCATAAGGAAATGGAAGTATGGTGATGGCGAAAGAAATCTTGCTCGAGATAAGGGCTGATTCTGATTGTACTACCCTCAAAACATGAAGAAACGTCACTTTATTACTTCCATGTTCCTTAAGGAAATGGAAGTATGGTGATAGCAAAAAAAATCGTGTTCGCGATTATTGCAGATTCTGATTGTACTACACTCAAAACATTAAAAAGAAGTCATTTTTCGAAAAGTGTCTGTGTGTCTGTCTGTCTGTCTGTCTATCTGTCTGTAGATTTTTTTTATGGCAAACGATAACAGCCGCAAATTCAAACAGAATCAAATAATTTTTTGCATACAGTCCTAATTTGTAGAGTACTCAAGGCCTATTGTTTTTGGTGAAGATCGGTTAAGGGAAAGGGGTAGTTTACCTGCAACGGTTTTTTATCAAGGGTAATTTTTTTCTATGGCAAACGATAATAGCCGCAATTTCAAACAGAATCAAATGATGTTTTGCATACAGCCATCTATTGTAGAGTTCTCAATACCTTTTGGTGTTGGTGAAGATCGGTTAAGGGAAAGGGGTAGTTTACCTGCAACATTTATGTTTTAACAAGGGTAATTTTTTATATTACGAACGATAACTGCCGTAAATTCAAACAGAATGAACTACATTTTTGCATACCTATTTGAACTGAAGAGAACTCTAGGTTTGTTGATTTTGGTGAAGATCGGTTAAGGGAAAGGGGTAGTTTACCTGCAACATTTTATGTTGTAACAAGAGAAATGTTTCCATGACGGATGATAACTGCCGCACATTCAAACAGAATCAAATATTTTTTTGCATGCATCCCTGAATTGTAGAGGACTGAAGGTCTATTGATTTTGGAGAAGATCGGTTATGAGAAAGGGGTAGTTTACCTGAAACATTTTATGATTTAACAAGAGTAAAGTACTTAATTTTTATAAATAAAGTATCCTGATAAGAAGCTCATAATAATCCACTGTAGAAACGTAGATGAAATATCTATAAATGAAGAGGTTAGGTGAACGGGGTGGGGGTAATTTTCTATTATTAAAAATTATAGTTGAAGGTGGAGGGGAGAATTTTTTACATGTGTACTAGGTTATCGGCAACAAAGAAGTAGTTTTTTTTGTTAAAATTGCTTCCCGGGCTGTTTAGCCGTAGTCCAATGTTTTCTGCAAAACCAGACTTTTCGGCAGTGCCATCGACTGCCATCATCAGTGAAAATCGAGTGCGAAAACGTGAGGTGGTATACGTTAGTGACCACAGTACTGTGGTTAATGCTGAAGCAATAAGTAGAAAGACGTAGTTTCTATGGAAATATTTCATTTCGAATATGATTTTAAATATAAATCTTAGAACATGGAAGTCATGTATGGTTCTCCATACCGATATTTTCTATAAGTGTCTGTGTGTAGAATGTTTCTATGGCAAACGATAATTGGCGCAAATTTAAACAGAATCAAGTAATGTTTTGCATACCTGCCTGAGCTATAGAGGACTCAAGGTCTTTTGATTTTGGTGAAGATCGGTTAAGGGGAAGGGGTAGTTTACCTGCAACGTTTTACGTTTTAACAAGGGTAAAGTACATGAAAATTCATTTAAACTTTTTCAAACAATGGTAATTGTTAAAAATAAAATAATTTTGTTGACAGGCAATAAAAATTATAATTTTTTCATTTTAATTTAAGTCATGTAGGAGTGAAAATATATCGTTCCTGGCAGGCAAGCATATCTCAATTATGTAATATTTACGTTTCCAAAGTTTTATTATTGTGATTACCGCAATAAAAAGGCAGGCAGGAGACACACACACACACACACACACACACACACACACACACACACACAAAATTCGCGTTATTTCTGGCCTCACTCATGTTTATTTTCTTATGTTTGCACGCTTTTTAAATGGAACGTGCCGAAACCCACACCAACACAACGCGTGCAAGCCGAAAAGGTCCAGCGTGGACAGTGATTTGCTTCCTGAGGATCGCTGGCCAGTGTAACTGCACGTGTTTGTTGAGGAACGGTTCATAGACAGACTTTTTGTCCTTAGGGAATGAACCCTCTGCAAGATACTCAGGGTCCATGAGAGACTTCGGAGCGCTCCTTCTTTTCAGCGTGTTTGTTCTGTGAAACGTACACTGTAGATTCGCAGCTTTACTCTGATCAACGCTCCATAAGGAATGCTGAAAATTGTTGTCCACGGTGGACCCTCATTCACACTAAAACCTGCTTTGATTTTTTGATTACGGCGATCATAATATTAAAACTTTGGAAACTTGTGCACTACTTAATGGAGATAAAATATTAAATTTAACAAACTATTAGTTTTATGAATATTCTGAAGTAATAAATGTTTTTAAATATAAATCTTACAACACGGAAGTCATGTATGGTTCTCCATACCGATTTTTTAAATTCTGGAGAAATGGCATAAAAATAATTCTTCTGAAGTTCTTTTTTAGTTCTTTTGAACACTTGAATTTTCTAAACGATCTTTGAAAACGCTGTCAAGTGGTGCAGTATATATTTAAAACTGCTTATTCCTTTAAATATATTTGGAATGCTTTAAATAATTTCTTTAAAAGTATCTTCAGTTTTTTCGTGGCTACGTAAAGCTAATTCAGATTCGCCCACAGTATTTAATCGCATCAGTACTGCGAGAAGAGTACAAATTTATTGTCATTACTAACTGCGAACAGAAACTCTGTACCCTAACATTTACATTTCGTAGCATGGCCAAACAATTAATTTCATTGTCCTAGTGACAGTTCTACATTGAATGTGTCTTACTACTTTTCCGATACATGTATTAAATCTTTAACGCCCAATTTACTCAACGTGTCTTCACGTCACTTCTACAGAAAACACGGAAGCACAATACAGCACATTTTGCATATATCGAAGTATTAAAGGTTCTGTTATATGTTCTGCTTTATCCTCAAACCAATCAATTAAATGAATTATTTAATACCAGTTATACCACTATTCCAAACGTTAAAACTCTACTTATTCGTATAACTTGATAACGATGTGGGCATGTTTAGCAAGAACTACAGAACCTCCTATCTGAACTACATATCTTTCACGCATATCTTTACTTTTATTTTTATTCATTTGTAGACAGAATATAACTTACCTTACTTTTCTTAAAATAGATTAAAATACACCTTGCTTTTGTGTAAAATAGATTTTAATTTCTTTGGTGTTTATAACATCCTTTTCTAGTGGTTTCAGACTTAATGTGAAACATTACTGCGACTAATTTTTTATACGATCTTTACAAAACTCTAACAATTAAAATTCCAATGGTGCAGAAAAGCAAGGGATTTTCAAGGAAGGCAAACAGTTGTGGGGGGGGGGTTAAACGACGCATATTTCGATGCAATAGACAATTTACGAAAATCCGGAAAAAGAGCAAGTGATTTAAGTCAGTTAGTACGTAGTTAGAGAGATTGTAATGTAAATCAAGCTTAGATATACGTCAAAACATCGAGAAACAGATATTTACTTTAAGGGACTACAGATATTTATTTTTCTAAGGTTTTGAACACATACAACAAAAGTATCAGCCAAACTGAATGGGGATAATGAGACAATCAGTGTGCGCACATACATAATTCGCTCACGTACAAATTTTGTAAACTTTAGAGGACCTCAGAATCATTCCCAACGAACTATAAATTTTTTTTCTGAGACATAGTTGTAAGATTTATTTATATATTTTCTCTTATTTATTTCCGTAATGAATAAGGAAAATAAAAAAAAAAAATTGTGAGTAGCGTGGTGTGCAGACGGCCTTCACAGTGAATTGTATATCTACCTGCTTCTAATCGGGGCTGTCTGGCCTCTCCCTGATTTATTACTTGTATTACGAGACAAAAAACAGATAAAAATAATAATTAAGCAGGAAAACGTAAAATTCTACGAACTTCACACAAAATGATTGAGAATTCATTACTTAAAGTTCTTGAGAATAACATTTATTTACAAGTAGGTACATAAGGATAAAAAGTAATCATAGCGTCTTAAAAAATAAATAAAAGTTTAAAAAAATTAAATTATAAAAATTAAATAAAAAAACATAAAAATATCCAACATACTACAAAGTTGACATAATACAACACAGCAGCAAACACAATGTAAACTCTGATCAGAAAGTCGATGTTTTAAGATAAAATCGCAAAAACTCAGTAAAATAAATATGTAACTAAGAAAAAGTCATTTAAAGTGATAATTGAAAGCGAAATAATGCTTAATTTAAAATAAAATAAAATAATAGTCAACAATATAACTTCTAAAAACAGTATTAGTAACAATAATAACAACTGTTATTACTGCTTCTGCTACTATTCCTACTACTACTACTACTACTACTATACTACTACTACTACTACTACTACTACTACTACTACTACTACTACTACTACTACTACTACTGCTGCTGTCACAGCCCATATGAGCTAGTTAAAAAAACAAAGGGCAAATATGTCCAAAATTAATATTAAAACAGTAAATAAACTGTATATCTTTTAAAAAATCTGCTGCATTTATAAAATCATATCTTGCTTCTAATAATGATTATCAAACTCGTAAAACGCGGGTGTGTATGCAGTTTCTCATGGCTAAAATAGTAAAATGAAAATAATATAAAAACAATGTGGGAAGTTTTGAAAAAAAAAAAAATATATATATATATATATATATATATATATATTACTTAATTACTGTCTCCTAGCAACCGTAGGACAACGTATTTATTGTTGTACATTGTTTCGCAAGAAATATAACAACGTTATAGAAACTGGAAATTTAACTAGGAAAACATGGGAAATAAGTTACATTTTCAGATTGTTACTTGAGTTGGAGTACACATGAGTCAAACTTTTCTTACCAATTTTTGCCTAATAGCGTGAACAAAGAAGTCAACGTACATACAGCAAGTTATTTTGTTTACGGAACAGACAAGAATATTTAAAAACACGTTGATTACAAACACAACAGACCCGAACTCCCTGTATAGGCGAGTGCAAGATACTGCGAAACTCGTACATATGTGCCTAGCTGTGGTCCGTACTAATAATCGTACACATCATTAATACCAAATTTTTAGTTTAGTTAAAAAATCTACATACTTAAAAGCGGCAAAATTACTCATGATGTTTTGTTCAAAATATTTATAAATTATGTTTATTTTATGTGAATTTTAAAATATTAATTTCAATACAAAATTAATTTATGTTAATTTCATTTATTTAAATACTTACATTAATTTTAAATTTAATTAAAACTTCAAATAATTATAACTGACAAATTACATTACTACTACACTCTGACAGCATAAATTAAAATAGTGTATACCTATTTGTCGTTTTTAATATTCAAAAAAATATATTGTGCTCGAAAACTGGGAAAGTTTGTGCAAACTTGTAGGCCGGTTTGGGTAAACTTGTTTATTTCGGTTAAAACACAATGCAGCGGTGATATTCAGTGTTAAACAGATAATTATTTTAAACTAAATCGTTGACAGGTTGTCGGAATCTAAGAAAAATTTAAATAAAACCTTAAATAATATTAAACAAATTCTTATTTTTGTAATCTAAAAAGGGAGAGTTATTGTTTTTTAAATTTGATTGTACAATCATCTATTTTTCAACTGTTCTGTTTCGCTACACGTAAACGGGTAATTTTCTAAACATACGGGTACGACATGTAAGGTTGGTTATACACATGTTGTACGTATTTGTGGAACTTGGACTTTACCTTTTAGGATTTGATGTCTATCGCTCTTGTCTGATTGTAAGGTTCAGTTATGTTAGGATTTTTAGATAAAGGATAACTGACACATAATATATGTAGCTAGTGCTGTGAGTAAATACTTTCCATCTCCATAGGAAATACGCTGATAGTGTGAGTTCAGGTTCTGACTGCGTGTTGTGATAAATGATCCTACCGGTAACAGAAGAGCTGTTCAAGTTCTGTCTCCGGTTACGGTACTTTCCCCGCCTGTGGAAGACCGCCAAAGTCATCATGACACCGAGACCCAAGAAGTGTGGGTTGCTTCTTGGAAGCTACCGCCCGATTTTGCTCTTGCCAGCAATCTCGAAGGTCTTCGAGCGACTCCTGCTCGCCCGTATCCGGCCCCTGGTGGATGGAATCATCCGCGAGGAGGAGTTCGGGTCCGTAGGAGGCACTCGACTACTCTTCAGCTAGTGCGTGTTCTTACCAGCCTAGCAGACGCTATCAATAGGTTGCGGTCCACTAGCGCAGTCCTGTTGGACGTGAGCAAAGACTTTGACAAGGTCTGGTACGAAGGCCTGCTCTACAAAGTGGCGCACTCGCCATCCCGCCCTCCATCGTCCACTTTCTTCGGTCCTACCTAACGGACCGCATCTTCTGGATCAGCGTCAGTGGGGCGAAGTCTTGAGTTCGCCCGGTCGCCGCCGGCGTTCCACAAGCTTCTGTTCTTTACTTGTTCTGTACGTTTTGTATACTAACGATCTGCCGGTATACCCAGTGGTTACGTTATTCCTTTTCGCCGACGACGCGATGTTTCTTATCGTCTTGGCAGACGAGCGGAATGTTACAATGCCAGTTGGAAATTTTCCGGACTAGCTAAGGAAGTGGCGCATAGCGAACAATAGCGCATAGCGTAAGTCCACTTCTGGATGCCAATCCCTGTACTTGGAGGGGCGACCCATTTTGTGGACCGAGTCGATGAAGTACCTGGACGTTCGGCTAGACCGTCGCCTGACCTTCAACGAGCACGTGACCGAAACCCTGACCAAGGCTCGTGACGTCAGAAGCGAACTGTTCCCCATGCTTTCGTGAAACAGCTGCCTGGCTGTCCACACTAAACAGATTCTTTATCTCCTGTTCCTTCGAACAGTACTCAAGAATGCGGGTCCTGTCTTGTCGGTCACCTACAGGTATAGGCTGTGTGCCTTCCAAAACCGCACCTTCAGGTTCCTCTCGGGGACACCATGGTTTGTCAAATATGACACACTCCACTGGGGTCTCCGAGTCCCTACCCTGGAGGTTTTCGTTTGGTCCCTGGCGGAAAATCTGTTCGTAAAGGGCGGCGAATTCTCCTACCCGCATCTCAATCAACTGGACAGAATAGACGATGAACCGTCACCTCGCAGCGTCAGACGCCCACATAATAATGTTCGTGAACCTCTCTGAATCGCCTCCACCCCACCTTACTGAGTTTCCTTGCATATGAGACAGACACATCCTTATGCTGCGGCTTGCCGACGCTGGGATTGCAAACAGCGTCTGCCAACATAAAACATAGACAGCACAGTGTTTTTAACAACCAGTCAGCACCTGATTTGCCGTCTCGGCTGGGTTGAAACTCAGAGCATGTAAACTGAAAACCGCGAGGTATGCAAGTACCTAAGTGGAGAAGTCATTCGCCCTGTAGTGGCAACCCATAGTTACGGACGAGTCGCCTCCGGGCAGTCGAACCTATCGACCGCACCAGAGCACCTCTAAGCTCCTGCGGGCGATGACTTAAGGGGGCTACGAAGACGGGCCTCAGGCCTGGCGACTGGCTGGAGACATCGAAGATGTCTCCCATGTCATACACGCTGCGAAAGTACAAATAAGTGATGTACAGAGCATGGAATATAAAAATTTAAATTTACCTAATAAACTGTAAATAATTAATAATATATTAGAAATAAGCATGTCAGGGATTGCAAGCTTGGCTCAGACAAAAATATGAACAGGTGTTTCGACCTGAATCGACGTGCACACACACACACAAATGTAACTGAAAGTGTGTACACCAGTATTTGGCTTGTGTGTGTGAACGCAGGTCTCTGCAGGCGAGTTTGCCACCCCAAGATGAATAATTGCACAATTATTGTTTTTCCGTAATTATTCATATACTATAATTAAGAATTAAAATCCAAAAGCACAACAAAATGTAATAAAATTTACTAAAAATACTGTGTACGAAAACCACGCGAAAGTGCCACACCGTACGAGTGTAATAGTGAAATAACTGTGTACAAATCGAACGGGTTAATTTGCAATGTCCAAAATTACAGTGAACATGTGTTGTAAAAATAGTTATAAGATGAGTATAAGAGTATACTTACAAGACTCTGCAATTCGCAGAAATATAAAAAATAGCGAATTTGACAAAGACTGGGGGAACTGAATCCAGAGACAGTTTCTAACATGTCGATTTCGTACCACTGCAGGTGTCGACCAAGATATGGGTATAAATAGGACAAGCAAGCTACAGTGGTTCTCTTTCTTAACTCATCCACGGTGCAGCGGGAGCTTATGCCCGTCAGCACGGCGTATTTATTTTTTTTTGTAAACAGTTTAAATTTTCCAGTTACGTACAACTATGTAACTAAGATGTAAAGACAATCATTTTAATTATAACAGCACTACATAAGAAGATCCATTAACGTCAGAAACAGCACGAGGAGAGTTCCAGAGAATGATTCGACACTAGACAAGAGAGTGATACGACGCTGGACAAGAGGAGAGTTCCAGAGAGAGATACGACGCTGGACAAGAGGAGAGTTCCAGGGAGAGAGAGTGATACGACGCTGGACAAGAGGAGAAGAGAGACAGCCGACGCTGGACAAGAGGAGAAGAGAGACAGCCGACGCTGGAGGCGAGACGAGGAAGAATACCGATGGATAAAAAATGATCGAGTATGATTGACGACAATAAGGTGATAAACAACTTATTTATATCTTAATCATACAAAGAACACAAAGACAATTAAAGACATTCCTATTTTATTTAAAAGTAAGAGCAATGTTTCTTGTAAAGTAGAATTAAAATCATAGCTGTTGTAGAAATACAATTAACGTAACAAGAGCACAAATTTTATGATATACAATGATTACAAAGCATTTAAATGAAAACAATTAGTATTTGAGAAAACAGTACTGAGAAACAAAAGATAAATTCAATAACTATTAATATTTTGAGTACATTACAATATAGAAAAAAAGATTGAAATATTGATATTTTGAAACACATTAATTGACTGAGTAGTCTGAAATGAGATTTTTCTTTTATACAATAATTAGTAGAATAGAATATTTAGTCAGTAAGGATGTATATAGCTTAAGCCTTACGGCATAATAACAAATAATAACGAATGTTTTAAATCGAAGTCAGTGCCATGTGCACATTTTTTAATAGTATCAAATAAATTTTAATTACCGTTTCAAGTTACATAGAGTTCTTATTGCAGGTACACCTGAAACCCAATTTAAATGTTATATTGGTACGTAATTTGTTAATCTTGAACGTGAGACCGGTCACGCCTATTTTATGTATATGTAACGTTGCATAAATTTGGCGCTCCAAGATCGTGGGCTCCACAAATTTAAATTATATTAAATTTGCAATTTATTAGGTTGCATGAATTTGTCGCTTCCAACGTGGGGCTATTCAAAAACAAATAGGAGTGTATTTGTATTTGAAATTAAATTTTAACAAAATAAAAACGTTACATAAATTTGTCGCCCTGGACGTGGGGCACAACATGCCTAAATTTATGTACAAAAAATTGTTACATAAATTGTAGCCCATGAACATATGGCCCGATCCCCATCATTTAACTATTAAAATTTTTTATGTAGCTAAATGGTTGCTCTAAAATATAAAGAGTGTGTTAAATGAAAAATGTATAATATGTAATTATTATTTATATTAAACAGTAACTGAATGTAATGTTAATTGTTGTGTAATCACACAGCTGGCGCCCACGAATAATATTATTTGTCTATGTAACAGGTGTAACTGTAATGAGTGTTAATAATAACTATTAATAAAAATAAAGAAATAAATAAATAAGTAGGGAACGGTTATCAATAATAATTGTTAAAGAATTACTACTAAATAAATATTTTAATAATTATTCAACATGGCAGAACCAGGAGGGTTGAATTTAGAAGCATTTAAAAATTCGATACTCGCCATGATGGACGAATTAGTCATAAAACAAGCCGAAAATTTTAAAGAGGAATTGAAAGAGGAGAATGTCAAACAATTAAGAAAAATAGATGAAATAAATACAAAACAAACAGAAAGTTTAGAAAATAAATTAGAGCTACAGTCCGAAAATTTTAGACAAGACACCATAAAAATTACAGAGAGTCTAGAAGAGTTAAAAATTGATAATATTGAAATAAAACAAAGTATAATTGACAGTAATGCGCAGTTAACCGAAAAAATTGTTAATACAAACAGACGTATTGACACGATCGCAGAAAATGTCTGTGGAATAATTAATAAACAAACGGAGCTAATATGTGAAAAGATAGTATGTGAAGAATTCATACAAATTGAAAATACATGTGTAATTACTAATGATAATTATAAAAAAGTAATTAACATTAAGGAGGAGAAGCAAATAAAGGTTAATAAAACATACCTTATTAATGGCGATATCCCTATTGTGAGACACACACACACTAGTAAGTCACATAAGGTGAAACACATAAGACACCACACTTACGGAGACAAATATCACTGTAGGCCTAACAAGAAACGTAGTAAGTTATCTAGACGAAACACTACGCAAAATTGTGGTAAATATGATGTAAGATATACGCACGATAATTATAATAATGATAATTATAACTGTAAATATAAAAACTATAAAGATTATCATAAACGACGTATGAAAAAACCGTCGACAGCTGTTCAGGTAAGCTCACTCAACCAAACTAGTGACGAGAGAATTGAGAAAGAGCGAAGCATTTGTAACGAGAGAAAGAGGGTAGATTTTAAGTGGCCGACAGGCAAGATGAAAATGTTACCCTATAAACAGGTGACTTATACGATCCAAACAAACGTTCACAAGGTAAGTACGCACACAAACGAGGGGATAATACAATGGAACGCGGACGTTGTTTACACGAGGGTGAACACAATGAATTTCCTGTGTACAACAACCTATTGTTATAATGAGGTGTGTCAGTTCTAACGACACACCGAACCGAACTCAATACCCTAAAATAAATAATTATTTTTAAATGAGAAAAATAATATTACTATTAATGATTAATAATAATATAAGAGAGTATAATTAAGAAATGTTATAAGGAATATTATTTGAAAGGGTTAATTAAGAAATGTATTATTGATGGTAAGGAATGCTATTGTAGAGAAATATTTAAGAAGAAATTGTAAGGAATGTTATTATTGATATGTTATAAATATGAAGAAATGATTAAGATGAGCAATAATTGCCATAATTGTTAGAACGACTGATCAAGCGAACACTTATTGAAGATACAAGGACACAGAAGAAAGCGAGAGTGAAAAGTCATAAGGGCAGAGACTACTTAGGATTAAGGACTTCGAGAAAAATATCGTTGTTTTCCAAGACAGTTCCTCTGTAACCGATCATGCGACACACTACAAGCTAAACGAGTATTCTGTACGGAAGTGTATTTCAAGGAAGTAGTAGCGATCAGAAAGGTAATGTTAAAGAAATGTAATAAAAGGTAATGAATGTTAATGTATTGTATAAGTAATGTATTAGATAAAGTAATGTCATGTTAAGAAAAGAGTTAAGGAAGATTAGAAGCGAAGGTAAGAATGTATGAGTAAGATAATGTAAAATTAAGGGCCGAATTTTTTCACATATGTAGGAATGCAGAGTATACAGAAGGAGAACAAAGGAGAGCTAATTGCAGTGGATTTTCTGGGACCACTACCACGATCAAGTCGAGGTGTGAAGCACATATTGGTATGTATCGATGTGTTTTCCAAGGCAGTCCGACTGTACCCAATTATGCGACCCACAACCAAAGTTGTTCTAAAGATACTCAAAGCAAATCCTGTTGGAAAAAGGAGTGATAATACGGCCAAGAAATTCTTCAGACTTTATAATGGACCGTATACGTTAAGACAGCGAGTAGGACAGAACACTTTCATCGTCTATGATGAGATACAGAAGAAAGAAATTGGTAAATTCCACGCAACGTCATTTAGGAAGTTCTACACATGAAAACAACGAGGTCAATGAAACCAGTCAGATCAGCTGTTTGTTGAAGCCACCCTACTACCAGGTCACGAGCAGTGAGCGTGTAAAGAGGGGAGGTAAGACATTTATATACACTCCAATTAAGGGTGAAATGACGAATATTATTCTTTATTATTTGTTACATTTTTTTGCAAATAATAATAATAAATAAATAATAAAAAAAAATTATAATAAATAAATTTATTAAATTTTTTTTTGTTACCAAGCAGAGGAATAATGCGACAGTACAAATAAGTGATGTACTGAGCATGGAATATAAAAATTTAAATTTACCTAATAAACTGTAAATAATTAATAATATATTAGAAATAAGCATGTCAGGGATTGCAAGCTCGGCTCAGACAAAAATATGAACAGGTGTTTCGACCTGAATCGACGTGCACACACACACACAAATGTAACTGAAAGTGTGTACACCAGTATTTTGCTTGTGTGTGTGAACGCAGGTCTCTGCAGGCGAGTTTGCCACCCCAAGATGAATAATTGCACAATTATTGTTTTTCCGTAATTATTCATAAACTATAATTAAAAATTAAAATCCAAAAGCACAACAAAATGTAATAAAATTTACTAAATACTGTGTACGAAAACCACGCGAAATTGCCACACCGTATGAGTGTAATAGTGAAATAACTGTGTACAAATCGAACGGGTTAAGTTGCAATGTCCAAAATTACAGTGAACATGTGTTGTAAAAATAATTATAAGATAAGTATAAGAGTATACTTACAGGACTCTGCAATTCGCAGAAATATAAAAAATAGCGAATTTGACAAAGAGTGGGGGAACTGAATCCAGAGACAGTTTCTAACATGTCGATTTCGTACCACTGCAGGTGTCGACCAAGACATGGGTATAAATAGGACAAGCAAGCTACAGTGGTTCTCTTTCTTAAATCATCCATGGTGCAGCGGGAGCTTATTCCCGTCAGCACGGCGTATTTATTTTTTTTTGTAAACAGTTTAAATTTTCCAGTTACGTACAACTATGTAACTAAGCTGTAAAGACAATCATTTTAATTAATAACAGCACTACATAAGAAGCTCCATTAACGTCAGAAACAGCACGAGGAGAGTTCCAGAGAATGATTCGACACTAGACAAGAGAGTGATACGACGCTGGACAAGAGGAGAGTTCCAGAGAGAGATACGACGCTGGACAAGAGGAGAGTTCCAGAGAGAGAGAGAGTGATACGACGCTGGACAAGAGGAGAAGAGAGACAGCCGACGCTGGACAAGAGGAGAAGAGAGACAGCCGACGCTGGAGGCGAGACGAGGACGAATACCGATGGATAAAAAATGATCGAGTATGATTGACGACAATAAGGTGATAAACAACTTATTTATATCTTAATCATACAAAGAACTCAAAGACAATTAAAGACATTCCTATTTTATTTAAAAGTAAGAGCAATGTTTCTTGTAAAGTAGAATTAAAATCATAGATGTTTTAGAAATACAATTAACGTAACAAGAGCTCAAATTAATATGATATAAAATGATTACAAACATTTAAATGAAAACAATTAGTATTTGAGAAAACAGTACTGAGAAACAAAACATAAATTCAATAACTATTAATATTTTGACTACATTACAATATGGAGAAAAAGATTTAAATATTGATATTTTGAAACACATTAATTGACTGAGTAGTCTAAAATGAGATTTTTCTTTTATACAATAATTAGTAGAATAGAATATTTAGTCAGTAAGGATGTATATAGCTTAAGCCTTACGGCATAATAACAAATAATAACGAATGTTTTAAATCGAAGTCAGTGCCATGTGCACATTTTTTAATAGTATCAAATAAATTTTAATTACCGTTTCAAGTTACATAGAGTTCTTATTGCAGGTACACCTGAAACCCAATTTAAATGTTATATTGGTACGTCATTTGTCAATCTTGAACGTGAGACCGGTCACGCCGATTTTATGTATATGTAACGTTGCATAAATTTGGCGCTCCAAGATCGTGGGGCTCCACAAATTTAAATTATATTAAATTTGCAATTTGTTACGTTGCATGAATTTGTCGCTTCTAACGTGGGGCTATTCAAAAACAAATAGGAGTGTATTTGTATTTGAAATTAAATTTTAACAAAATAAAAACGTTACATAAATTTGTCGCCCTGGACGTGGGGCACAACATGCCTAAATTTATGTACAAAAAATTGTTACATAAATTGTAGCCCATGAACATATGGCCCGATCCCCATCATTTAACTATTAAAATTTTTTATGTAGCTAAATGGTTGCTCTAAAATATAAAGAGTGTGTTAAATGAAAAATGTATAATATGTAATTATTATTTATATTAAACAGTAACTGAATGTAATGTTAATTGTTGTGTAATCACACAGCTGGCGCCCACGAATAATATTATTTGTCTATGTAACAGGTGTAACTGTAATGAGTGTTAATAATAACTATTAATAAAAATAAAGAAATAAATAAATAAGTAGGGAACGGTTATCAATAATAATTGTTAAAGAATTACTACTAAATAAATATTTTAATAATTATTCAACATGGCAGAACCAGGAGGGTTGAATTTAGAAGCATTTAAAAATTCGATACTCGCCATGATGGACGAATTAGTCATAAAACAAGCCGAAAAATTTAAAGAGGAATTGAAAGAGGAGAATGTCAAACAATTAAGAAAAATAGATGAAATAAATACAAAACAAACAGAAAGTTTAGAAAATAAATTAGAGCTACAGTCCGAAAATTTTAGACAAGACACCATAAAAATTACAGAGAGTCTAGAAAAGTTAAAAATTGATAATATTGAAATAAAACAAAGTATAATTGACAGTAATGCGCAGTTAACCGAAAAAATTGTTAATACAAACAGACGTATTGACACGATCGCAGAAAATGTCTGTGGAATAATTAATAAACAAACGGAGCTAATATGTGAAAAGATAGTATGTGAAGAATTCATACAAATTGAAAATACATGTGTAATTACTAATGATAATTATAAAAAAGTAATTAACATTAAGGAGGAGAAGCAAATAAAGGTTAATAAAACATACCTTATTAATGGCGATATCCCTATTGTGAGACACACACACACTAGTAAGTCACATAAGGTGAAACACATAAGACACCACACTTACGGAGACAAATATCACTGTAGGCCTAACAAGAAACGTAGTAAGTTATCTAGACGAAACACTACGCAAAATTGTGGTAAATATGATGTAAGATATACGCACGATAATTATAATAATGATAATTATAACTGTAAATATAAAAACTATAAAGATTATCATAAACGACGTATGAAAAAACCGTCGACAGCTGTTCAGGTAAGCTCACTCAACCAAACTAGTGACGAGAGAATTGAGAAAGAGCGAAGCATTTGTAACGAGAGAAAGAGGGTAGATTTTAAGTGGCCGACAGGCAAGATGAAAATGTTACCCTATAAACAGGTGACTTATACGATCCAAACAAACGTTCACAAGGTAAGTACGCACACAAACGAGGGGATAATACAATGGAACGCGGACGTTGTTTACACGAGGGTGAACACAATGAATTTCCTGTGTACAACAACCTATTGTTATAATGAGGTGTGTCAGTTCTAACGACACACCGAACCGAACTCAATACCCTAAAATAAATAATTATTTTTAAATGAGAAAAATAATATTACTATTAATGATTAATAATAATATAAGAGAGTATAATTAAGAAATGTTATAAGGAATATTATTTGAAAGGGTTAATTAAGAAATGTATTATTGATGGTAAGGAATGCTATTGTAGAGAAATATTTAAGAAGAAATTGTAAGGAATGTTATTATTGATATGTTATAAATATGAAGAAATGATTAAGATGAGCAATAATTGCCATAATTGTTAGAACGACTGATCAAGCGAACACTTATTGAAGATACAAGGACACAGAAGAAAGCGAGAGTGAAAAGTCATAAGGGCAGAGACTACTTAGGATTAAGGACTTCGAGAAAAATATCGTTGTTTTCCAAGACAGTTCCTCTGTAACCGATCATGCGACACACTACAAGCTAAACGAGTATTCTGTACGGAAGTGTATTTCAAGGAAGTAGTAGCGATCAGAAAGGTAATGTTAAAGAAATGTAATAAAAGGTAATGAATGTTAATGTATTGTATAAGTAATGTATTAGATAAAGTAATGTCATGTTAAGAAAAGAGTTAAGGAAGATTAGAAGCGAAGGTAAGAATGTATGAGTAAGATAATGTAAAATTAAGGGCCGAATTTTTTCACATATGTAGGAATGCAGAGTATACAGAAGGAGAACAAAGGAGAGCTAATTGCAGTGGATTTTCTGGGACCACTACCACGATCAAGTCGAGGTGTGAAGCACATATTGGTATGTATCGATGTGTTTTCCAAGGCAGTCCGACTGTACCCAATTATGCGACCCACAACCAAAGTTGTTCTAAAGATACTCAAAGCAAATCCTGTTGGAAAAAGGAGTGATAATACGGCCAAGAAATTCTTCAGACTTTATAATGGACCGTATACGTTAAGACAGCGAGTAGGACAGAACACTTTCATCGTCTATGATGAGATACAGAAGAAAGAAATTGGTAAATTCCACGCAACGTCATTTAGGAAGTTCTACACATGAAAACAACGAGGTCAATGAAACCAGTCAGATCAGCTGTTTGTTGAAGCCACCCTACTACCAGGTCACGAGCAGTGAGCGTGTAAAGAGGGGAGGTAAGACATTTATATACACTCCAATTAAGGGTGAAATGACGAATATTATTCTTTATTATTTGTTACATTTTTTTGCAAATAATAATAATAAATAAATAATAAAAAAAAATTATATTAAATAAATTTATTAAATTTTTTTTTTGTTACCAAGCAGAGGAATAATGCGACAGTACAAATAAGTGATGTACTGAGCATGGAATATAAAAATTTTAATTTACCTAATAAACTGTAAATAATTAATAATATATTAGAAATAAGCATGTCAGGGATTGCAAGCTCGGCTCAGACAAAAATATGAACAGGTGTTTCGACCTGAATCGACGTGCACACACACACACAAATGTAACTGAAAGTGTGTACACCAGTATTTTGCTTGTGTGTGTGAACGCAGGTCTCTGCAGGCGAGTTTGCCACCCCAAGATGAATAATTGCACAATTATTGTTTTTCCGTAATTATTCATAAACTATAATTAAGAATTAAAATCCAAAAGCACAACAAAATGTAATAAAATTTACTAAATACTGTGTACGAAAACCACGCGAAAGTGCCACACCGTATGAGTGTAATAGTGAAATAACTGTGTACAAATCGAACGGGTTAAGTTGCAATGTCCAAAATTACAGTGAACATGTGTTGTAAAAATAATTATAAGATAAGTATAAGAGTATACTTACAGGACTCTGCAATTCGCAGAAATATAAAAAATAGCGAATTTGACAAAGAGTGGGGGAACTGAATTCAGAGACAGTTTCTAACATGTCGATTTCGTACCACTGCAGGTGTCGACCAAGACATGGGTATAAATAGGACAAGCAAGCTACAGTGGTTCTCTTTCTTAAATCATCCATGGTGCAGCGGGAGCTTATGCCCGTCAGCACGGCGTATTTATTTTTTTTTGTAAACAGTTTAAATTTTCCAGTTACGTACAACTATGTAACTAAGCTGTAAAGACAATCATTTTAATTAATAACAGCACTACATAAGAAGCTCCATTAACGTCAGAAACAGCACGAGAAGAGTTCCAGAGAATGATTCGACACTAGACAAAAGAGTGATACGACGCTGGACAAGAGGAGAGTTCCAGAGAGAGATACGACGCTGGACAAGAGGAGAGTTCCAGAGAGAGAGAGTGATACGACGCTGGACAAGAGGAGAAGAGAGACAGCCGACGCTGGACAAGAGGAGAAGAGAGACAGCCGACGCTGGAGGCGAGACGAGGACGAATACCGATGGATAAAAAATGATCGAGTATGATTGACGACAATAAGGTGATAAACAACTTATTTATATCTTAATCATACAAAGAACTCAAAGACAATTAAAGACATTCCTATTTTATTTAAAAGTAAGAGCAATGTTTCTTGTAAAGTAGAATTAAAATCATAGATGTTTTAGAAATACAATTAACGTAACAAGAGCTCAAATTAATATGATATAAAATGATTACAAACATTTAAATGAAAACAATTAGTATTTGAGAAAACAGTACTGAGAAACAAAACATAAATTCAATAACTATTAATATTTTGACTACATTACAATATGGAGAAAAAGATTTAAATATTGATATTTTGAAACACATTAATTGACTGAGTAGTCTAAAATGAGATTTTTCTTTTATACAATAATTAGTAGAATAGAATATTTAGTCAGTAAGGATGTATATAGCTTAAGCCTTACGGCATAATAACAAATAATAACGAATGTTTTAAATCGAAGTCAGTGCCATGTGCACATTTTTTAATAGTATCAAATAAATTTTAATTACCGTTTCAAGTTACATAGAGTTCTTATTGCAGGTACACCTGAAACCCAATTTAAATGTTATATTGGTACGTAATTTGTCAATCTTGAACGTGAGACCGGTCACGCCTATTTTATGTATATGTAACGTTGCATAAATTTGGCGCTCCAAGATCGTGGGGCTCCACAAATTTAAATTATATTAAATTTGCAATTTGTTACGTTGCATGAATTTGTCGCTTCCAACGTGGGGCTATTCAAAAACAAATAGGAGTGTATTTGTATTTGAAATTAAATTTTAACAAAATAAAAACGTTACAACGCACATCGTGTATTCATGGACCGCACGCCAAGACCTTGTGTGCCGAGCGAACGACCGAGCTGCACTGTAAGAACCTGACGTTCATCGGACTTTGGCCTGGATTACCCAAACAAACCAGGGCGCAAGACACCCGTGCATCTTCTGTCTGTCTGAATAGGGATAGATTTGACATCATGTTAAGCGCCTTTGAAAATTAGTTCTTCATCGAACGGTTTTGTCTGTCACAACAATTTTTCAGGAAGGTATCCATTAATTATGTTTCACTTTCACAGTTCCATATTTTTAATTACACTACTTATTTCGTTAACCTACATACATAGCCTATATAGTTTGTATACACAAATCATAATATTTGCCCTAAGATAGTGATTCAGGAGTTTACAACATTTGCAAAAATTATAAGACAGTTTAATTAAATTCATAAGCTGTAGGTCGTGAAATTAATTAAAACCGTATGAGCTTCACTGCACGACGCAGCGTAGTGTTATCGGAGTAAACAGTGCAAGTGCGGTGTCTGTAAATGCACGCCCCATTACCAAAACTCATTACCGACACTGGTGCAACGCCTAATTAAAATTCATGAAATACGGTCGGCCGTTCGTCATGGCGACCTTCACTACACGGATTTATTGTCGCCACCGATGCACGCATAACGGTTGGACGCGTTTATGTAGCGGAAAATGTCGCTGTGTTGTTTCAGTGACGGTATCGCCATGTTGCGTAACATCATTCGTTCTCCCACTAAAACAAAGTCCTCATGTATAGCCTATATTCACTGAACAAATACCTGTGCGCTATTCAAAATTGATATAGATGAGAAGAAGTAGATGAGTACACAACCAAAGCAATTCAAACAGCAGCATGACGGCCAATGCTATTTTACGGTATTTTAATAGATATAAATGAACAAAATTCTAATGCAAAATTCTCAACAACTGTAAAACAAAAAATATATGAAAAGTAAAAATACACAAAAATTAGCAGTAAACAAAATTGTCTAGTAGGCAAACCAAAATTAGCAAAAGAATATAAAATTTGTTATATAACCTCAAAAAAGTCAAAGAATATCTCAAAGGTTTAAAGTCAATGGAAGCCACAGATTATTACTATGGAAAGCCATTCGTAGGTAAAACAACCTCATCAACAAATAACACTGTGATACAAGTAGGATAAATCACACCTGAACAAGTAAAACAGCAAATCACAGCTTTTGCAGAATAACTCGTATCGATGTGTCTAAGTTTTCCATCACAAGAATATATCAAACACAAGAATTAATAATGATTTTAACACCCCTTATCAGATGCAGTTACCCGTGCACGAAACTAGAATTAGTGAAATTCAAAAAATTATACAGCATCATGAACATTGTTCACCGGTAGATACTTAAAAAACTTCTCCTCAAAGGTCTTGAAGCAATGATACAATCTACATGTCATACTGAGAACCGAATATTTTCATTGTCAGTGAAAAAACAGGACATACCATGAAAATAAAAATAATAGGATTGTAAACCATGAAAAGTTGAAAATGACTTGACATTCCATCGTTCAATTAACTTCCTAATACTTTCAAAAATCCTTGAAAACGTAAATTATTAGACGTCTAACGCCTTTCATAACTGAGTGAAATAGTGGGCCTACCTTAATACCAGTTTGATGTCAGAAAGGACCATGAAAGCATTGGATAAGCATACAAATCAGCCAAAAAAGTTAACAATGACTTGAAAACAAAACACAATTTTACAGCTGCTTTCAGTGTTATAAGTCAAGTTTTTGTTAAAGTATGACATACGGGCTTACTCTACAACTTAAACGGCCATTCTAACATCCAGATTATGCGTTGCTGTAATCGTGTGTTACAGAATCATTCTAATGAGATAAAAAGAATGTACCATGCTCTACAACATACAATCTGGAGTACTATATGGTAGCAGGCTGAAGAATACAGTGAAAGCTATTCTGAAAAAAAACTACCACATAGCGATAGCGAGGTTCCATAGTTGGGTAAAGGGTTGAATCAACGCACTGACAGACTAATTTATTGTGGCAAGAACAAAGATAGCCGTATTGGATATGATGCTTACGAACGGACATATGTCTACAACAGAATCTGGGAAGAAGATAGTTGAGGCCGCTTTTGATAGTATTGACGAAGTGTAGGAGGGTAACGAAACTTGGAGATTATATAATCTTGGGGAATAAAGTGACAGAGTTTTATTAAAGGAAGAATAAGGATTTAGTAGAAGATTTAAAAAATTTGAAATTACTAGCAATTATTGAGGGAATGATTAATTAATTGATGTGAAAAGAGAAGTCTCACTGTTGCAGATCTGCATCTATATTCTGACAGCGCTGGTATGATCAAAGAAAACAATAACTTTAGAACATAACGACGATCTTATTTCAAATTAAAAAAAAAATAATGCATTCTCAGATATATACTTTATTTAAAATTTACGACAAGACATACGTTACAAACAATTGGTAACACAATCGATAGCCATCAGTACTAGCTTCGTACGGAAATCCTCTTAACTTTACCGAACTTTAACTTTAAGTTTTCGATTAAAAAGTCTTAAGTTAGAAGAATTATAGGCCTATATAATAAACGATTTTAGTTTAGCTGACACGCATATATTTAGATTATGGATATTAAAATTTATTTGTTTAATTCACAACACTGATAAACGTTTGAAGACAAATCAAAATGTAGCCATGCTTGGGTGAATTGTTTATATATTTTAAATTTTGAACTGTTCACGATTATATATACGCGTTTGTGTGCACATGAGGGTGTTTGTATTTTGTTTCCACTGTACCATACAACGATCAGTGAGACCGTCGTAACAATGGTTTCTTTCCTCATCACCATCTAGGCCTACTTCAGCAATTAGACAATGATTATGCTTGTGTCTGTGGATGTGTAGATATGAAGATATGACGGTAAAGTATCCTTAAGATTGGCAACACTCACCTATCACTCTCCTCTTACTCTTTGTTTCACGCACACGTACACGCACAAAGAATTAGAATACGATAGACACGAACCTAACGCAATCAGATTATCTGTAAAGACACAGCTGAACCTAACGAACCAAAAGCTGTAAAGACACTATCCGACAGAACAATATTTCATTTAGACCCAGTATGTATTGATATATTCATTTTTCTCTGTGGCTAGGCCTATACTCATTTAACTCAAGTTAACTATCCCAAATTTAGCCTCACGCAAAACCAGTATATTATGTCGTCGATGCGTCTTGCTGTATTACTGTTACTGCCTCAGGGAGGACGGAAATTTTCCACACCGATAAATGTAAAACAATACTAGTAACACGCAACGCGTTTTCTTTCGCGGAACATAATGAAACGGGTAAAAAGGGTCACTCTTGTCGCCAGGGAATATTCATGACTGTTACCGCAATGGCCGGGCCCCGGTATCACGGCATTTAAACATTTTACATTCCCTGGCTGTAACGTGTAACTAAAGCCACATCATATGAATAACCCACATCAGTGGCGTATCTAGAATTTGGCCTGGGGGGGTCCGGGGTCGAGGCGGCTCCATACAGAAGAGAAAACAAGTTAAGAAATCAACATTACTATCTTTAAAGTGGCTGAAAAATATGTGATAACATACTGAAACCAGTCTCACTAAAGTAAAAATGGTAATACACAATAAAAATACGCGTTATTGAAACATTGTTTACAAGAAACTTACTGACAGAATTGATTTTCCTATATTTCGTATTTCTAATGCATACGCTAATGTTGTGTAATAAATCTGTTTGTATACTTACAAAAAATATATTACTATATTAGCGTATACACCTGAAAAAATAATAATACAGCGTAAAAATTAAGAGATTAACAAAATTCGTTAACTTTTTGTCCCTCTGGGGAGAGTCCGGTCCCTTTCGTACCCCCTCCCCTAAATACGCCCCTGATCCATAGGCCTAGATTCTTATACAGGTATCTGAACGGAATAAATAGTGAAAGCCATCGAAATCGACCTCGTCAAGAAGACCATATTTCCACATTTGTTTTATTTTTAAATCAAGGAAAAAGTCTTTCTACAGACTGTTTTCTAAATTTAACTTACTTAAGTGAAAAGTGTTCTTGCGGTCTAGGTATACGTGAATGCATGAATATGAAAAGAAACTCGCACAAACCTACAAACATTTAAGTATTCTTTAATGAAGAAAGTTGTGTTAGTGGTTATAATCACAAACAGAATTATCACTGTTGCACACCACTATAGAAAAATTATTCCGATTAGCGCTTTCAAGCTTCTCAGCTCATCGTCAGATTGGAATAAGCTGACGATGAGCTGAGAAGCTTGAAAGCTCTAATCGGAATAATTTTCCTATAGTGGTGTGCAACAGTCATAATTCTGTTAAAAATTCTGTAACCTATAGGCCTATTAGCCTAGTGTAACCTACTACGTGTATCGGTATATAAATTTACGTATTTATTCTATTCATCACACGGTTTTCTTGAATAAAATGTTTTTCAAGGTATTTTGTTTGTTGTTGCGTCACTTTAACTTACATAAAGTGTTTAGAAGGTCTTCCACTGACATCGTCATCGACTTCACGTGACGAATGAGGAAACCGACAATAAGTAAGACAAATAATCCATGTATGGTTGGGTGTGTATGTGTAGATTATATATTTTCTAATATAACTTCCGAATTGACAGTTCAAATGGCCACAATACGGTGCTGCCACGTGATTACAACCACGTGGTCCACTACTGACAGCTTTCATCAATGTAACGACAGACCAATAACAGAACGATTGTAACAGACGTTTTAACCGTTTGATGGTTTTTAAATATTTAATTTGTTCTCTTTTTAACATTTTTAATTTGCCAGTTTATTAATTTCTTAAATTAAGAAGAAAACGGTAGTGGGAACTGCAAGATTTCAAGTGTGCCATCTTATTTACAGCTTTCGGCTTAGTTGATGCAAGCTGTTTTCAAGTAATAACACTGATGAATAACGATTTTCCAAGTGAATAACATTAATATCAAGTACAGAGATTACTTTACTTACGTTACATTCTAGTTTACGTTTGATCACTTGGCTTCCTGATGACACACGCCACTTTCACTTTGTATTTTTAGGTGAAAGGTATCACACCATTTTCATTAGAGCCATAATTTGCGATTAACCCCGTTTCCTGAACCACCGGGTTCCATGTCGGAAGGTATCTACAGAAAAACAATAAAGTGATAAAAAATAAAACACATAGAAGTGCGCTAAAAGCAGACAACTAACTCCGAAATACAAAACAAGAAAACCCAGTACGCAAAGAATACGCACCAACAACAAAGCTGCCTTTGTCGCCTGCTGATAAGAAGTGGAAACGTTTATCACGTGGTGTGGGGTGGAGGGCGACTTAAACATCATGCCTTAATGACTACTTCAAAGTAATAATAGGCTCCAGATCCAGACAACCATCTCAGAAGATAGGCTGAACTTTTTATCTTTTATAAAACTAGAGAGTGATATTTTGATACAGTTATCACCTGAAGTTGTCATGTTAATATTAAGTGCAGGCGAGTGCCAATAAATCAAACCAAATCCTAATGGAAGTAGTATACTACAATCATTTTATAATGCAGAAAACAAGTGCAATCTTTTATTATTATTTTCACAGATTCCAGAAACATTGCCGTTGAGTACCGTTAAATTGTTTAACATTTATTGAAAATTTACAATAAACAGTGTATCTCAATGTAATTTGTACACTTAACAATAATTTTATTTGCAGTTCTGGAAGATATAGTTTTCAAAATTTTCTGAGGAGAGACCCGGACCCCGCACAACAGCCTAGGGTCCCACTAACTATAAATCCGGCCCTGGTTTGGGGATTAAATTGTATACCCATGGTTGAGAGTCAAGAGATCATCCTGGGCATACACTTTAATTCGAGCAACATGTCCCGTGTCAATAAATATATCTTGAGTGTACGCCTAAATAACTTAATAATTTAGTACGTCAAGAAAAATAAACTGATCTAAAAATACACGTATCTACTTTTCTTAAGCTAATTATTTCAATTTTTTAATTTTAAATCAGCATCGCAAAAAAACTTAAGTGTTAGTTTTACATATACATTTTAAACTTCAGAATTACATAAAATGTAAATTAAAATGTATGTTAAAATATTAATATTAAAATAATATTATATTACAGAATATTAAAAAGTATATGTAAAACAAACATTTAAGCTTCAGACCATGATGAAATGGATATTATATCAAAAGTAATAACGAAAGTCTTATTGTTAAATATTTGTGTACTTCAAACATACATACAAGTGAAGGCCGAACGTTTTTATAGCTCGTAAAGGACTTAATTTAACCATGTTAATTTGAATGTATGTTAACTGCTAAGTAAGTTGTTAACTGTTAACCGTTGTATGGAGTTCGCGCACATACACACAAGCATATATGCACGATCACGGAAGCACATAACATAATGTTACTGTGGATTATGAAAAACAGGGGCATATTTACGGGGAATGGGACCAAACCCCCCACCAGAGGGTAAAAAAAGTTGAAGATTTTGTTATTATTTTTTTCAGCTTTGTACGGTGTAGTAACTCTGCTTTAACAAACAGGTTTTTTACACAGCATTTGAGTACGCGATTGGAATATGAAATTTAGGAACTCAATTCAGTCAATATGTATCTTCTGAACAATGTTTCAATAACGCGTGTTTTTATTGTGTTATTAGCGTTTGCTTTAATGGAATACGCTACTGTTATATGCCATCGAAATACTAGTCACATGTCCAATTGTACAGAATATAAGTCAACTAAAAATAACATTTACGTTTAAATTTAATTTTGTAAAAACTGTTTACTGTCATTAACACTGTTTGTCTTTCACACATTAAACAGTGAAAGATAACATTCAACTCAGTTGGAAATGCGCATTCTTGGCATCTTATGAGTGGACTGTGGAGTTCAAATCCAGTCGGTAATACTTATAGATAACTATAAAGAAAAATAAATACCCCTTGTTTATAAGGACGCAAAAGTATATGGGGAGAACTACACACAATGTTGTGAAGGCGTATTTTGTAATACTTGGATTACCAGTTATGAATTAAAGGGTTCGGAAATGAGAAACTACTTATGTTGTTTGACGAGTGTATGTTGTGGTTTGGTGAGTACCCTGTTACACACAACATCGACACTTGCATTAGAACTTTGTATTTATCCAATAGCTAGTGATCCCACAGCCAGTCTTTAAGTTTACCAACGTATTAGGTTTGCAGTGTTATGAAATCATTGTCTTCCTGTTATTGCATTGCAGCCAGCTTATCAAAGACCAGAAAACGTTCCAGTACATTTTATATCATTTATGTGTTAAGAGTGCAGAGCCTATCACTTACACATTTCAAAATATCCTTTTTATATAATTTGGTTAATTTATGTAATTGATGTCACATTAAATCACTTACATTAAGTTAATTTTATTAGAGGATAATATTTATGTAACTTTATTTAATTTCTACAAGAAAACTGCAGAGCTGGATTACATGAATGTAACCTCTGTAGCCTCGACTTTGCACTAGACTAGCGATTGGATCTGGGCTGACATGAAATCGTGTGAGTATTTTACAAAGAATTTCAAAAAATCCTGAATGTTGTGGCCTTGTAGTAAAGTGGAGCAGACTGCGATATGAATCACCGTACACAAACGGATCCGATTTCTTTGTTGTGCTGTAAACAATGAGAAAAATAAAGTTTAGGTTGGAGTAACTGCTTGCCAAACGAGGAAAGTAGTCAGTCAATATCACCTCAGTTTTCCTCCTTCAGGGCGTGTCAGTGGTGATCTTTTCATTCTCATTCGGTAAGTATTTTGTCAGCAGTAATAAATCCAAGGCAATGATGAGGTAAATAAGTATTTTGTTCAACCTTTCTTTTTTCAGGATGAATAAAATCCTGTTAGACAAGTGTGATTTGACCTAAAATAAACTCTGTATGAAAACAATGTGTTTCATATTTATGTGTGTCTTCATGTGTATGTGTGTTTTCGTCTTTTGATTATAGCAGCTTGCATTTTTTTTAAAGTATTTAAAATATAGTAAAAATAACTTATATGTATGTAAGTACTATATTTTTCAAACATACATATTTCATGTGTGTGTGTGCGTGTGCGTGTGCGTGTGTGTGACTCTGTATTATAGACCACCGAATGTATATTGCAGAGTTGTGAATTCAGGGTGAAGAAATAGAGTGGAAGGTATTCTGACAAAACACCTGAGTAGCGAGCTTCCATAGTTGGGTAAAGGACTGTATCAGTGCACTGACAGACTAATTATGACAAAAACAAAGATCCCAGACTCATTATGAAATGAGTCGATCACAGTTCGCAAAAACCTCGCATATTAGTGTCAAGCTAGTTTTATTTTTAAATTTTTAAGCATGGTGTTGACGGAAGTAAACTCGATTGTTTTCAGTAACCGATAATTGTTTTTGAAGACATTAATAAAGCTCACGACATTATGAGGTGGGACGTATGAAAAACGAATGTTTAAATAGATTTCTAAATGAATTTTATTTGAGCTGCAAATGCCACGATTTCATCAATAATTATATAATGTCTTACACAATTGTAACTTACATAACCTAAGCGAAAATTAAAATCTTTTGTGATTCTCTGTTGACATACATCCAACACCGCCACAACAAGAAGCAACAACAGTTTTAGCTTTACTGAGTAATCAGTTGTTATGATATGAAATGACTATGTTTCACAACATGTCACGAAAGAACACTACTCTGAACAAAAAAAAAAGAACTAACATAATTAAGCTCAGTTTCGTACTTAGCTCTGAATACTGTATGTAACACAAGCTTCAAAACTGTCGTTAGAAGTTATCCTCCGAGATACGTTTGAGACAATAGAAGTCTTCCGCAGAATAAAAGTAATTATTAATTATTAACGAAAAGTATTTTATTTTTTTAACTTAGAAATAAAAATGTACTCTGCTGTGAACCTCATCACCGCCTTCAGTCTCACAGTTTAAATATTAAAATAACAAAAAAAACTTAGTGTATTTTTATTTTTGATTAATAAAAAAGAATAATTTCATATTAAATAAAACGCACTTAACTTGTTTTGCGTAATTTAAGGAAGAATTTAAAAATTCCAAATAACAATTCGTTTAAACGTACTGGGTCGTAAGGTTGCTTTTTGTCAGCATTTACATAATATCTTACACAATTAGGTATTATTTAAGAGAACTGTAAATTGAAATGTTTTGTAATTTTATATTAATACAGATATAAGAATGCTCAAATATAAAATTTATTACGTCTAGGGTAATTATTGATTAGATTCATTATTCGATTCTATAAAGAGGAATTACAGAGAGGGAATAATGAATCTGGAGAGAATTCAGAGAACCACATCTACTACAAACCAACTGTCCAATAAAGATAAAGGGCGTAGGAAGCGAATATAAATTGTCTATACATAGTATCACTTTACTTGTCTATCTTGTATTATCACACTCAACTAATGGAGACAAATTTGTGTAACTTCAACAACGTTAAGTTTCGGGATCATTGGACCTCTTCCTGTTTTAAGCAGGATCCATTGGATTTTGTTTACTCATATTTCCAACGTACAGTACTTCAGTAACTACAAAAACTATTAGTCGTTCGAAGAAGTGGGACGCGGCAAGGTTTTGAGTAGAATTTATTAGACTTCAGGGGCAGAAATGAAACATTTTTACACCAACTCTGTTGAGCGGCGAAAAAATAATTTGTTGAACATAAACTACATTAAGAACATCATCATCGATCTTTCACTGATTTGGTCTAAACCTGCTGCGGCTAATTTTCAATTCGGATTATATCTCCCCCTCCCCAACGATCTCAGTTTATGTCTGTTTGATGTATCTAGGGCCTCATCTTGACAGACTTCTTAGCTGACTGACGTACCGGTATTCCTGGAAAGTAGCCCGCAAAACAGCACATAGTTTCTATTAACTCCAAGCCATACTTCGTAGCAACGCCATGACTCGCCACCTAGTTACTTATGGTTAAGGCGGATGGTTACTTACGCGCTCCAAGTATGAGGCTCCTTGGCAAAAACGAAAAGCGAAAGCTCCAGTCTCTCACGGACCGAGGTTTCCGCTGAGCCTGTGAAGCCCATTACCTAACTTCGAACCTGCTGTCTGCACTGCCTTCGGAGTCTGTTCCCTGAACGCCACCATAAGGACACTTTTTTACGGACACTTTCGGGTAAATTCTACAGTGGCAGGATTCCAGGGGATCCACTTCATTAACACCTTCGGTCAACACCCCTCTGTACCAAATGAATCTTGGACACGTCCTAGGCAAATGCTGGTACTGAATTAAACTCTGTAAAATTGAAACACCTCGCCTAAAACCCAACAGATGTTTATCACGTTTCCCGCGGTGGCTGATATCGTTTGAAGCTCGGAACGCGACGAACTCGCGGACGACGGGCTTACACATCCTCTGGTCATCTTGTATCAGTTAGTCTAGTGACAAGGAGGATACAGTATGCAGATAGTGCTGTGTGTTTCTCTTGAGAGCGATCCCTTGTTACTGGCTCGTTAGAGAAGGGCGTAGTCAAACACATCCAATCAAATGAACACCGTGTCAGACGAACTTTATCCAATGAGCCACCCACCACTTTAAAATAAAAATAACCGATATATTAAATACAATCTTTGCTCACATCCAGTTTTAGTGGTATCCGCAACTTTATCTGTAAGTTTTAGTGCTCCGAGGGTTTTATTGTTTAATGACACTGTATTTCTGTACGCTTAAATCAATTTCGGTGTATTTCTGTGATCCCTGTACCATCTAGAATTATCAGTTCTTGTTGTCGAATGTAATGAGCACACTACAACTCTATATAGACTTCTGTTTAGATGCTCACTGCGTTGAGAGTGAAAAAAATTACGTGACCCGTCTTACTATAAATAATCAAACTAATGATACAGTAGTCATATACGCATTAGAACATACGCGCGATTTTATTTGTTATTGTTATATTACGTAATCTACGTAATATTAAACTATTGATTACGTAACGGGAAGCTTAAATATAAAGTGACCACTCTTCAGAAACAAAAATCGCTTAAATACGCCGTTAAAAAGCATTCCTGTTTACGTGTATAATGCACCTGTATTTTTGTTTTGTTTTTATCCAATATTCACGTCCATTTTGCAACAAGGCATCCCCAGTAGCTCGATTCTTTACTGTGCTTTACGTGCTACGAAACGTTTGATACTAACAATACAAACCGCGTCTTAAACAGTAATGAGAACCATGAAACGTCACGACTGAAAATTCACCAAATTATATTTTATAAAATTACTTAAGTCTACATGAAGAAAAACTACTAAACACTTGTTTAATGAATTTATTTCACCCAGGTCAAGGAATCATAGACACGAGGGTTACAAAGAGTAAAGTTTAATTAATTGTCGTTTATGTATTCAATAAACCTGTCGAAACAATGGCAGTCGAAATATAAGTGTAAAACGTTGAATAGAAGTGTGTGTGTGTGTGTGTGTGTGTCAACAAGGTCTGTATAAAAAATAAATAAATTATATTTCACATAATTATCGCGGGACTCA
This sequence comes from Magicicada septendecula, assembly GCA_034769895.1. Taxonomy (NCBI): domain Eukaryota; kingdom Metazoa; phylum Arthropoda; class Insecta; order Hemiptera; family Cicadidae; genus Magicicada; species Magicicada septendecula. The sequence continues at coordinate 245,821,949 of CM068371.1, read as the reverse complement.
TTTAAATCAATTCCTATTAACTAAAAAAATAATCTTTCACCAAAACTGTAGAGTTAAATTTATGAACTTCGACCAGTCTGCTTTTCTTTTAAACTCTTGCGCAGATTATACATTATTGTTTTTTTTTTACAATTTTTTAAAACAAATACCATAAAGCGGATCTACACAGTATCTTTGTTTGGGATGGAAATTTAAGTTCATTACACATGCGTATCTGGATTACAAGTAATCAACAAAATATCTTCAGACTACTGATAGTATTTCATCGACATTTCAGTACGAGCATAAAAGAACCAGCACAGATTGTCACGTGTGAGGAAGCCCCTTCCATGTTATTAACGTCAAAGCATTGTTTGTTTTTTCGTATTAATGTTCACATGTACACGATGTTTTATTAACGTAATCACCAGTAGCGGTATTATCGATAGACTTTATTCAAGGAATATTTACAGTCAGCTGTTTACACGGTGTTCACCTACGACCGATCACGCTACTGTCACTGTCGACTGTTGCAACAAGTTGACCTGCCACCGGCTCGTAGTGCTACAGTTACAATATTTAATATCATCCTATTGGCTGCTATTGGTTTCATTTTATTAGCGTCTAGTGTGCAGTGATTAACACGAGGTGCAGTGATTGTTACAAAGTCGATCGGTTTATTGACCTTTTATTACAACCTTTTAAAATGAATCACGTGGGATAACATGCGTAGCGCGTATACAACGTTGTCTACGAAAATAACAAACAGGATTTTACAAAGGCTTCGTAAAATATATAAAAACACTTGGTACGTTTCACAGATTTTATTTAACTCTGACAGTTGTTTCGACCTCTTAAGTCATTGTTAAAGAAATGAATGAAGCTAAACACAGGATGGAAGGTGGACATCTGGTTAGGGCATGTGTTGTGGGAACACGTGCGAGGGGTGAAGATGCGGAGGGGGTTGCAGGAGCTAAGAGAAGGTCAAGTGTCTGTAAAAACTAAATATAACCTGAATACAAAATATAAAATATATATTTATTTCATACAGACACTTGACCTTCTCTTAGCTCCTGCAACTCCCTCCACATCTTCACCCCTCGCACATGTTCCCACAACACATGCCCTAACCAGATGTCCACCTTACATCCTCTGTTTAGTCTTCATTCATTTCTTTGACAATGACTTAAGAGGTCGAAACAGCTGTCAGAGTTAAATAAAATCTGTGAAACTTACCAAGTGTTTTATATATTTTACAAAACCTTTGTATTAATATGTTTCACCAAGTGCCCAACGAGTCATCAATTAATATCGTGAAACAGGATTTTATTGAAAGGCAGACGAAAGCAGTATCATGTCAACACCCAGCTACTCACTATCCTAAAACGCAATGTATAGACTGTTTATACAACATTTAAGCACTGACTCAAATTATCATCACTTCATCGAAGAATATTGTACACTATCGTTCTAATCAATTATGTTGTCTATTAAATAATGTAATGTAATTTTATCGTCATCATACACAATGTCGGCTTAGATACTACGTTTGTTGTGATTTGAAGCAAACTGGAACTGATCTAGCCTAGGGCAGCCAACGATTCTTCATCCTTATACCACTGAGTGACTCGATCTTACTACATACTTAATAACTTTACACATAATGACACTTTGTTCTGTATTCTCCAGTTTTCCTCTAAATCTTAGGTCGTCTCTAGTTCTTCTTTGAATTCAGTGTTCCTCTTCCGAACACATAATTTACACCCATAATTGCCATTTATGCCTTAGAAGTCTCATTTCGGCTGCCTCAGTACTTATCGTCTGGCATGTTGTAAATATCCAGATCTCTGATCCTTATAATAAATATAATATAATGATATGGTAATATAATAATACTATATTTATAATAACATTATATTAGTATTAGATTATAATACCTGTTACTATTATATTATCTGTTAGGCCGTGGTCTAATGATGTTTATTACAGACGTTCTGCTAAATAACCACTGTATCGAGGGAGACTAACTCTACTAGTCTAACTCTAATGCCAAATAGGCTATCTCAGTACTGGGGTTATTTGGCGAACAGCTGCCAAACAATTTTTTTCACTGAAGATCGCCTCCGATGGTGGGGCCGAAACGTTTTTAACAAACAACATTAAACCATGCCTTAACAGCCCGTTATCGCTCTAACACATACAGGTGTTTTGTAATGACATTTAAATTGAAATTAAAATGACATTTTACACTGACAGTGCATTGAAAACGAGACTTTTATTTTGTCTGGAGTAGGCTGTTGCACGGTGAACTGTGAAGCAATAAAGAAAGAGACTTTAGTGTAGAGAATGTATAGGAGTAATGACGTAATTATATATGATATTATGTAACACGTAACAGGCCTAATTGTTAGCGACTGTGGACTTTGCTTGCTACGACAAACTGACGTTAAGTGATATTTCTGTCGACTCGTCTAGGGGCTACGCTACCACGCAAATCCAAGTTTATCGAGTTATTGTAAAACAACCCTCATTGGGTTTAAATAGCGCCCCTTATGTAAATGTCATCGAACACATTATCGAACTGTTGTTTACACAATGCGAAATAAACAACGGTTTAAACGCGACAATCATCTGTGTGTACACTCGTGTTGCGTAATGTTCATTGTACGTCATTACTGAATTATGTAAAGATCACATTCGGAGTCAAATGTTTTCGTGCATTTCCCTACTCGGTCGCGTGAACGTTGACAATAACCCGCGACGTGTCAATTGTTCACTTCAGAAAAATCAATTAACGCCCACCGATACCGGATTTAATAATTTTATTTTGACTCTATACGGGTTTAACGGCTTTTCCTAGATCTGTATACAGCAAACTCCCGATTATCCGCGGCCGGTTTATCAGCGTTGCGGATTATCCGCGGCAAACAACGGACTATTTTTTATAGGCGGAAATAAATTTCAGCTGAATAATAAAGCTTATGTTCTACTAATTTTGATACACTGTTTATTGACTACCGTAAATAATATTGTTTAAAAATTCTGTAAGTTATATAAAGGTGTTCCAGGCTGTGTGTCACGGGAATATTTACCATGAGTCATCCGGGAATATTTACTGGGAGGATTTAATTTTTTCAGCACGCTATATTTGTCGGTGTGTTTACGCGGTATAATTGAAAGCCGTTGTACTGTATTAGCTTAGTTAACGGATGTGGAAAATTAGATACTGGTGTTAAAAGGCACCTGTGATGTTTACCGACAGGTAACTTCGCAGTTGTCACTTCGCTGTCATGTATTTTTCCGACATTCATACATTTGCGGTAATTCGTTCCTGAATCCAATCCGTGCTGCACATGAAATCTTGGGAAATTAGCTTGGATTTTGTATAGGCACATTTAACTTTTTTACGTATACAGGTAGTAGGCTAACTTCAGAAATACTGAATGTAGATGGTACACATAAGACAATTTATCAGTACAGCTTCTCCTGATGAAATGCCAGTTCGTGTGAATTAATATTTAAGCTGAATAGAAAGTGTCATTATGAGTTACACAGTTTCAGTATGTATACATTGTTACGTGGCAACCATGTATGTTATTTGAACAAAGTAAGATTAACATGGTATATATAATTATAATATACGTGTAATATAAAATATTATTATATATATATATATATATACAGGCCTATATGTATAGGACATACCTACCTGACGTATATCCAGAAATAAATGTATTTGGAAAATAATTTTAATTCTTGAAGAATGCAGGTTTAATAACGTTAACTTACGGACAAGTAAGTGAATGAGGGCTCGTTGTGTTTTCAGTTGTTAGAATGTCATATAAAATCTGTATCTGACTGACTTATTCTCAAAAATGTGTGAAATACGTAAAAATGGTTTCTGGCTGTGTGGCGGGAAGAGTTATTTTATTTAACTATCCAAACGATAACATGCACGAAATTAAGCAAAAGTTTAAAGTAAAAGTACATAGATTCAATAAAGGTTAATTGTTTCATTAACTTTAACTACATTTTTCCGAAACTTTGAGCTCCCAGAACCAGTGCGTCTACCCGTGGCTCAATTATTTTTGAGCCGCCACTACTGACAAACTATCTAGGAGATTTTCAAGTTTTAAGAGTCACGTTTCCAAGCTCTCAAGTTTTCTTATTCAAAATTAAATTCTTATACCTATCTTATCCAACACATTACTTTAGGTATTGTTTTGAGTCCACTCGGATTTCGAGCAGTCACCTCTTTATTTGTATACGACTTTGTTTTCGTAAGATGGCTGCATTTTTGTTCTGAGATGGCAAAAATTGTTTTTTATCTCTACAACTCAATTGTCGTAGACGTACGACAGGTTAATACCGATATAGGCCTACTTCTTTCTGATATAAGCCACCTCTATAGACACGATGACGGTAAACCCCAATTACGCTTAGCGGTCAATGAACGAATGCAGTTCATTTTTTAATAAAATAACACAGTTTGAAAATCCAGTTTAAAGATTTTAAAAAAGCATAAAACTTTAATCAGTATTCAGGATGACAGAAATGGTTAGTAATAAATGGCAATGTACGAATACGGCACTTATTACGATAGATTGTATGATTTTCAAAAAACAAGCCCCTACACCTGCTTATAGTGTTTCGAGTCGGCTACTAATTGAGTTATTTATGCGTAGTAAATTAAATCATTTTCAAACCCAGCGATTAAATTAGATACGTAGTAGATGATTAGATGCATAGTAAAAAAATTTAAAAATTATGACACAAAATGTAGAATAAAATTAAATGGCTCGAGTGTTATCGCAAATCTATACTTCTGTTCCCACGTATAAAACAGCGCCCGTTCGAAGTGCTAATGAACTTAGGCCAATATAATTGTATTCCCGTATGTAACAACTACTGGCGGCTTACATAATTTTTGTTTTACAATTTTTGGCCGTACTAAACACGTAGAAACAACTGATGAACAGATGCTCGCTTTATCTGTAATAACACTTATGGTGAAGTATAAAAATAACACCACGAGAGGGTAGAAAGTCATAAAACACTTGTAAACTGTTGATAGAACATCACTTCATATCGGCGCGACCTTACGGTTGTAACGTATCTTTATCTGACTGCCTAAAATAGTGTGCACCAGCGACGCAGCGAGGAGGTTTTGGGGCTTATACTCCAAGGACAAAGAAGAAAGGGAATATAACAAATTCTTAAAAATATCATCATCATCATCTGCAAAGCAAGGATGGTTTATTCCGGTCTCGCACAGGCAAAGTCTAGAGCTGGGGTCACTCCAGCGCTTCCTCGGCGTCCCACATCTCTCCGTCCCTTCGGCTTATAGTTCTGAGACAGTTTAGTAATGCATATGGCTCCTGGATATGTTACTAGCATTTGCAGGGTAAGATATATATGGTGGGGCTGCCATCTTCAGGCTTAACGTCCAGCCCGATTTTCTGTCTGGGTGTTCTCCCATAAACTGGCTGTCTTACAAGTCTAAAGGAACCAGTTTTTCCTGTTGAGATATCCCATACGGATCTTTAATGTGATGGTTTCCTTGCCTCCCACATCCTACGTCGCTGACCAATGGAATGTCATCCGTCTTTAGGGGCAATTTCTCCCCTTAGAGGGTGTCCTAACCAGTGGCGGCTCGTATAGGGAGGGCAAAAGGGCGCAGCCCTCCCACTAAATTTGCAAATTAAACTTGTCAATAATATAACTATAATGTGTAGTATCCTTATGTGAAAGATATTTTTGGGGCGACGGATAGCGATCACCCGATGTTTTCGGCATGGTCCCGCAGCCGGACGCTTTCGCTGTCGCCCTCCCTGCACAGGTGGGTCTTGCGGGGAGCGGAGCAACAGAACGTGTACACGTGTCTATGCTTTTAAATCAACAGCAGCCATTATAGGAGGGGCTCTGCCCGCTGTCTAATTTAGCGGCTCTTTTCATAGAGAAGTTCTTTTCACTCAGTAAAGCGAACCAGTTCTTTGAATCAGTTCACGAGCGGATCGCCCATCTCTATAGAGAACCGGAGCGTTTTTCAAAACTTCTCTGTTGCTATTTAAGGGCATGTATTTTCTCTTGTGTTTTATATAGTTTTGATTGTGTTCTTGTTGTATTTTTTGTGTAAATGTAATGTTCTAATAATTTATTCTTTATTAGGCAGTGTATTCTGTGTAAGATAGTGTTTTTGTCGAACCTTGTGTACATAAACGTGTAACTTATTCTGTGTAAGCCTGAGCCTGTGTGTTCTGTGCGTATTTGTTAGAAACAAGTAGTGTAGGGAACAAATATATTTTATTTAGCAATGCATGCATTTAATAACATAATTTATTAAGTATTTAAGTTTAGGAACGTGAACTGCTTAGGGTTATAAATAATTTCAGTTTCAAACACTGTTTAAATATTGGTAGTTTGCAAGGTAGGTTTTTGATATTAACAATACTTTTAGTAGTAAAGCAAAAGGTTCAATTTTACAATTGTTTCATGATAATAGCAATAATTTAGTTTCTACTGGTGACTTTTGTTACATATGGGTCCACAAAAATTTGCCCCCCCCCCAGTCAAAAACATTACCAGCCGCCACTGGTCCTAACCTCTACTTGACAATGCCTAGTAGAGGAGGGACAGACAGCTTGTACCGGCTGTCACTCGGTCTCCAGAGCTAAGGTAGCCACTCGTAGGTGTTGCCCGTCCACCATCACTTGGAGATGCGGTTGGATATTTCCTTTCATCGAGGAATGAGACCATAAGGCATTACTCATCCTCTCCAGTACTATGGGACTCTTAAAAATATCCCGGTCAAAATGTAGCCTGATAAATCGAATTAAATAATTAGGTTAATTAGTTATGTGATTTCGAAATTTCATCGTGTAAACATCGAGAGAGTTCTGGTGCATCAAATTTTTACGGTAGTTTTTGAGGTTATGTCCTCTTACCTGATAGGAAAAAGGTAATCTTCGAATGTTTATTCAGTCTTTAGTATATCCAACTCGGTTTATGGGATATATAATGTAGCATATTATTCCACAGCAACTTCTATATCAAATAGTTTTTACTTACTACTCGAATCTTAGACTAAGGCACTATTGTTCTATACGGTTTTTCGACCTATATTTTACAAGTTTTTGCATTTTTTTTAGTTAATGTTGTATCATCACTCCGAAAATAAATCAACAATTACAATCTATAATATGTCTGTCATTCCGTACATAAGTAAGTCTATGACATAACGTGGCGTTCGAAACGCTATTTGCTCTCCATAATAACTACAGGTGAATCGACTTGTATGCTAATACAATCGGGCACTTATTAAAATAATTAGTGCCAGATTTGATCTGATGTGGTCTTTTTAGTGACCTATTTGGCTTTTATTAAAAGCCATTTGATCGACTCGTAGCAAAGATGATTTTTATAGACTTACCAAGACGAAATTAAAAAAATAAAGTATAAAACATTTAACACTATCAGTGTCTGCAGAAGATAAGAAAAAACTTTGTGCCAGTCTTATGGTATCGTATATTATGTTTACATTGTAACATAAGAAGTCGTCTTTATTGTTTCATGACATTGTTAAATTTTAGATATGTATTACGGCAACCCTTATGTTTCTACACCTACCTTGTTCAGTACAACAATACAAATAGGGAATAACGAGTTCTTCTCGTATTGATTCTGTGTTTCATTCATAAAAATCTAACCCTCCCCTCAACCTAGAACCTCCTTTCTTAAGAAAATCCTGGCTGCGTTCCTGTTGTACACTACTTGAAACATGTTGACAGATATTTTAGATGTATGCGTGGCAACTGAGACACCAGCATTGATACCTGAATAAATTAACATAACCGTGACAAATGTATTACCTTTTACAAAGTAATCGAATATTTTTACTTCATAATAACAAAGCTAATGTATTCTGTGCCCTTAGTAAGGATTAAGATAAACGAAAATAAGATTGACTTAGATATAGGCTACCTTGCACGGCTGCACGCTGGAATGGTGTTAACTAGACGACTGGTGGGGAAAATAATTATTCTTTGCAACTCAGTAAAATGATGGTAATGTGCAAGGTCTTACTGTTCACAGCTGGCTGTATTTTACGTTTACATCGATAAGAAGACCATTACGAAGCATATGAATGTAACATTTTTTAAACATCGATTTGCATATGACATCCGTGACTGTAACAATTACGTATCAGAGGATGTGCTCGCGAACATCATATGCCCCATCAGCATGGCACAAGACGACAGAAGGCAAACCGCCCAACTACTCATTTCCCTCGCTTTTTCCGTACAGTGTCTATAAACACTGCACTAGTGTGTCTTATTCCTCAACTCCTAAATTATAAATGGGACTAATTTAGGACGAGAATAAATTATTCTTCGAGTCCTAAATAATATGCTCCCTGAGCTGTAGCACTCGCTCATTACTGTGAACGATGTACGCTTATTATTACATAAACTTCGATATTCAATTATTTTTCGATTATGGGAAAAATTATAAAAATTCCTAGTTCACTATTATTTCTTTAGAAATGTAACAATTGTAGAACACACAGTTATGGAAAAAAACATTAAAATTCGAAATTCGGATTTACAGTTTGACATCCTGCTGAATTTTCACAATTTCTGTCAAATTTTTTATATCTTTTTTAGACCCTGGGATTCAAAAATTTTGTAATTTCCAAAACTTAACACTACATTCAGATGTTAGTCAAGATTCCCTTTAATTTTATACCCCACATGAATCGTTGCGATTTTATAAACTTTTCAACCAAATTTTGGGCCTTGAGTACAAAAATTTTGTAATTTTCAAACCTGAACACTATATTCATATTGTGGTTTAAATTCCCTTTAATTTGATATGCCACATTGTTTTGGCGATTTTTTTCAATTTTGACTCCATTCATTTTTGTCTCTCATTCAATTTTACGAGGGCTCAATCTCAAAAATATTAGGATTTTGTAGGGTAAAAGTATGGACACGCATGTCGAGTTTTACGAAACTCGGCTGACGCGTTTTAAAGTTATCGTGACACATATCCCAAATGGACGGATAGACAGAGAGGTAGATACACAGACAAATGGCAAACGGTTGAGTCGAAACTTAGAACTCGCTTCACTCGTTCAATTACCGATCTAAACAAATCTAATCTCTTATAATTATCTAAAATGTAACAAAATTCTCACCTACAGGAGTGTTTCATATTTGTGCCACATTGCATTATCAGAGCCGTCGAAAAGTTTTAGAATTGATTTTAGAGACGAGCGGTTTGTGATAAATAGTAGTAGTAGTGTGAGTGCTTCTGAGCTGCCGTTGTCCACTTCATTGTAGAGAATTAAAATTAAATATAAACAAATTAATGTTTTGAATTGTTAAAATACGAATAAAAAATATGAAGTTACACACACACACACACACACACACACACACACACACACACACACACACACGTGTGTGTGTGTTTGGATGTGCTGCTAAAAATGTACATTTGGCAGTAAATGTATTATATAAGTGTGCGAAAGGTGAGTATCGGACAAAAATAAAGGATTTAGAACCTGAAAGTGAGTGTGGATGGTAACAGTTTGTTATCGAAAAGTTAGGTAACAGTAATTAATTTCAAGAGTGTTTATTATGAGAGTAGGCTACTATAAAATTATTTTTATAAACAATTCTAAAACTCTGTTCGTACGCCTACTTCTTCTTTAAATAAACAAGATCGGCTTAAAAAAGCGATGCCCGATTAAGGATAGCCTCTAAAACGTTTAAAATAAAAATTAAATTAAGAGAATTAATCTATGCTGAAATATCGCGAGAAGGCAATTCAGAAGTGTACAATAGATTGTCTACGATTGGGTGTACCGTTTATTATAAATATTTTAAATCTTTGCTTTCAATAAATTCAGAAAAGTATGAATGATGTCGAACGAACTGTTGTTAAATGACACCATAGGTTAATTGATTACGCTTCTCATAGCTTAATAGTAGTCGGAGTGTTTATACTTAATAGAAACTTACAAGGCTTCTTTAGCTTACTAGAAGTACGTACACAGGGTTCATCTTTACAACAAACGATGGTGTCGATGAAATTTAAAATTTCTATGGAATAAATGGATAACTATAACGTGATTATGATAAGATGTCAACTATCTGGAAAAAACTGTTAAATAATGAATAGCGAAGTTGGGAATCATTAGCACAACTTTGCGATGAATAAGTCACAAAAACAATGGCGTAGGCTCAAAATTTAGAGTAACAGCAATTCAATACATTGTAAAGAAATACTATAGTACATCTGATGTGCTGATTTCTGATTACAGATGATGCGAAGATCACAATGGATTCAAGTGTTACTCTGACGTATGTATCTGACCATGTCTGAGTTTTGAAAACAAACAGTAAATATGATACAAACTCTTATATTTTATATAATAAAATATAAAATAAAAATTCTCTTAACTTGCAAAATTATAATACTAATGATATTGAACATAGTTTAATGTGAACTATGAAGCTACTTTTGAAGGATTAGCTCTGCAGTATTGGGTTTAATCTCTGATAATTTCAATATAAAGTCAGTTTCTTAATATTGACTTCAGGTGCGTGAACTGGGAGAATGTGGTTTCACACAAATAAGTAGAGATAAACACAGTTAAACACTTCAAAGCTTTTTTTGCGAGTTCAGGATAGTCAGTCGTTACATATAACCAACATTAACTAGCTGTAATCGTGAAAACTGTAATTTTAATGTAACTTTAATTAACTGTCAGTTAAAAGTTCTGCCAATGAATCTTCTTCTTGTAGTGTAAGAGAAAGGTTAGTTGACAGCCCATCAGCAGATGGATTCCTTATCCATGTCACTATCATCCGTCACTAGAAAATATTCACTTAGCTGCAAGTGCAGTTGCTCCCAAGGTGACTTACTAACGTTGAGGATCTCCTTTGGAACATTGCCTCCTGACATCTGGACGAAATCTGCCATGGAAGGGAATTGTTTGAAGATCTCAGAGTCTAATCTCTGAATCCACAGCTTCAATTTTGTATCTACGAAAGCATCAATGGTTGCGGCAGACCGCGAATGACCTGGCAGGGGCCACGAGACCGATACATTGCGTTTAGCAACCAGCGTACCCAACCTCGGCTCTGTCTTTCCAGCCGCACGAGTCGACATCCAGCTACTTAGACGTAAAACTAGCTACACGGAAAAACATGTTGCTTAGATGCAGTGTTTATACGCGAGATACAATTCATATACGTGGACTAAAAAAGCGCGATCAGTTCTGCGTTGATGCGGCGCTATAGTCAATTTGGCTGACAAACACATCTGCTACTCGACACGATTTAAAGACATTATTAAAGCCATTAGTTTGAAATTACTTTTACAGTTATAATTAGTTTTGAACAAAAATTACTGGAATCTTCTACTAATTGTTTTAAGATTCTAAAATTTAGATTTTATAGAATAAAAATTGGAGAAAATTACGGTATTTTCTATTTTTTCTTGAAAGTGTCGACCCCCTTAAAGATTGTCGCGGACCCCTAGGGGCCCGCGGACCCCACATTGGGAACCACTGCTCTAGCTGTATTTACATTTGAATTGTCTTATAGCATTCACTTTAAAATAATTCAGTACATCTAAAAAAATAATAGTGAGGATACTAGTTCTCTCTAAAACTTATGCAGTGAAGCTAGAATATATAGTATGCTTAAATGACTTACGCTTTGTGGGATTACAGACTTTTTTGAAAAGCAACAGTAAAAAACGTTATGTTATTTACCTTTGGTTCATTTACTTTAACTTACTGCCACATGTAAATTGAATACATTTTAGTAGAATGAACTTTGTAATATATAAAAGTGGAATACACCTACCATAATATATAAAATGGAATGTACCTTAATATAAAATTTAAAGTATCTATTTTAGCCAACAGTTACTGCTTAATCTATTAAGCTTACTCTGTTACAAAGCATATTTACTATTCACATTAAATGACTTTTTATACCTCTAATAATTTTTTTAATTTTTAGTTAAAATACCTATAAATTTTTGTGAAAATCAGCTTCAGTAAAAGAACATCGATTACGCGGATAGGTGTTGTTTGTGGGTCTCACTTACCTTATCAACGAACAATAAAGACTTACCAACAAAACACGTTGGTTATGAGTTAAAGTAAAATATTTTTAAGTTTTTGTTATCGCAGCATTATGTTTACGTTTGTTTTCTGTTATACAACGTATTTACTGTCGCGTCTGATGACGAAATATGACGTCAACCGATAATTTCGCCAAAATTAAGCGGAAACCATTGTACGTTGTCAGCGGATTATACGGTATGCGCTCAGGAAGTGACCACGTCATCAGCGAACGTAGTTCAGCTCTTAAATGACGTGACCAATTATGCAACTAACTGTAAAAACCGATAACTATAATAAACTATAGCCTACTTTAGTGGGTTGTGAACAAGATTTTTTTTAATGCTGTAATTTCCTCAGTAAATACAATCTTTTCGATGACAGATTGTATTTACTGAGGAAATATAAGATATAAGATATAAGAAATCCTTTACATCTGAAAATAATTACTATAGTTCATTCTTTTTACAGATGTTGTATACATCACATGTTGTATGCCAATGTTTTATAGTAACATATTTTAATTTTTGTATACGTGTGTGATTTTTTAATATCGTTACACATAAAAAACACACTGCACATAAATACACTGCATGAAGGTACTGCTGTGTGGTTTGGTATCCGAAATCACAGGAAATGAAATATAATAGTCCAACTGGAAACATAATAGGATAAATTCATAAATATTATTAACTGATTTTTTATTTTTTCAATTATTATGAGGTCGCACGTTTACTGAAGATTTTTATGATTCACTTCGCGGTGATAACGGCGCAGGTATCCGTGCCTCTTTTTTCCAATTACAGATTTCGTGCGTCTCGCTCTCTTCACCATCTAGTTCCACTTTCCTCTATCTCTCATCAGTACCCTGCAATTTTTTACCTACAGTTTACCCGTATGATTTTGGATACTCTGTTGGTCTGCCCTTTACGGGCCTCCATTTAGTTACGTTTTCTGTCTCGCTTCCGGTGCTCTTCTTTGCGCGTTTTCAAACTACTGATTGATTTTAGAAACCAAACATCAAAAGCAATGGAAATGTTAGCGATTTCAGAAGATTTATGTAGACTACATGATTACATTACCAAAGCACGAGAATGTCATAAATGACAGTATACATGTTTATAAAAGAGTTTTAAAAACAAGTAAGTTGAAGATTAATCTGAAGCAGACGTAAATAAATAGAGTTTGGTTGTCTGAGTTTACGCATTAACGTCGTTATTTCCATAAGTCAAGACCGCGTTAGTTATAAATCGAGACAGTAAGAGAGCACCTATCCATCAGGAAACTCACAGCATGATTCTGGTCTAGTGGTGAGATCAGAAGTTTAATACGATCATGTCACAAGATGGAGGTAAACCAAAAACCTAACCTACAAAAACCTTGAGACTTGTCTTTATTGAAATCTGTTTAAATGTGACACTCCCAGAAAGGTATTGGTAAGTAAAATACTTGAAGAGCCAACAGAACTTATTGATGTTGGTAGAAAGAATAAGCAGGCAATGAAAGCAATAACAGTAGCAGGAAGATGGCAACAACTGTAAACTGACTGTAAGATAACAGTACAAACGAGTGAACATATAAAAAATGTACGGTAAAGCCTATTTCCAATCAACCAATAACCTGGAAGAGATAGGTCTCTATATAATATAAACATTTTGTCTTTGTGTGTATTTAATATGAACAAGGGAAATAAGAATATTTACACTCTTCGACCTTTGAAGAACAAATACAATACAAAAGCCATGAAAAGCATTTTAAGTGTAACAATCTGTAGGGTAGCTGTCGAAATTGGAAGAGACAAAGTTGAGGAAGTAACGTCATTTTGTCAGTAGTGCAACATGTAGAGGAGATAACATTTTATGCATCACGTTACTTTCTTATTTTTTTCTGATAAAAGTACAGTAAGGTTACTTTTTTAACGTTATCTCTAAAAAAGAAAATAAAGCAATGAAAACAAAAATGTTTTTAAGAAAGATTCTCCAAGGAGAGACAAATGTTAACTTGTTATCAGGCAATCGAGGCAAAAAAAAAAGGAAAACTGGAAGAGACGAAAATTTGGTTTTGTTCAGAATTTTAGTATTGGAAGGACTTTAATTAAGTTTGTGATAAAGACATTTTGGAAAAATTCACTAAGCCAAAAGACGCTTCATGACATTGTATCGTGATGCACATTAGATTGGGTCACAGAGTGATCGAAGGAGCAGTAGAAAGAATAAACAAAAAGTAATTCTGGAATACATGAAATATTTAGCGTAGATGTAGGATGTGAGAAATTATGCATAATTAATGGGATTAGCAAAAAATAGATGGGTCTGGTTAGTGACTTCAAAGTAAGTTAGTCGCTTCACGACATTGGCAAAGTAATGTATTCCAAAACGTTAACGAATGATGTATTTTCAACAGCGGGCGTAGGTTGCATGTGTTAACGACAAGGAATAAAATATTACATTAACGAATTAAAGCCTAGCACGCAACTATTTCACCTAAACCAAAATGCCAGTCAGTAGTCTACACGAAGCCTCAAGAAGTAGTGACCTTCAGATCTGGTTATTTAATCATTCAACACCTTTAAGTATTGTTAACTAAGAGAGAGCCATCAGTGTACGGTTTATTTTTCAGTGCTCTTCTATTGTACTTTCAGTTGATTTACTTATTGCTCTTTTGAGAACAGATTGTAAATATCAAACAAAAGCAAATTTTAAAAAGTTAAATTAAAAACATTAGCAAATATATTTGCTAAATGCAAAATATTATACGTCAGACTAAGAAGTTCATGTTCACAATAAGGCACACACAGTTCTGTACAAATGAATCCGTGTATGTGTAAGCTACTTCCATCGTGACGTTAAACAAGAAACCGAGTCCGCCATCTTGTCTGTAGTAATGTAAGTACTCATCTGAAGGCAATGTGCACGTTATTATTTTTTTAGTGATTATATTTTGCTTCACATCATTTTGTTATAATCATAATGCTTGTGTGTAAACTGGAACGGAGTATTTATATTCTTCAAGTCAGACCTTCTTCGTTCAGATAGCCTAATGTTTTCGTACAAACTTCTGATGTATTTACAAATTATAAGTGGAATTTCACTGTATGTACTGTGTTACTTTCAATAATAGGCCGTTTACCAATAAGTCCAATTGCCCTACTGGTCTACAACCTAATTTTATACTAAAAGTAAACATTCCTTGCGTTTTTACCATATATAAAGCGTGGGGGAATGAGAACACAGGAATTTAAAACTATCACAACATGAACTCGTTTAATAATTTAAAGTCAAATATGGTATAAATACAAAGGTAATAAGATGTCGTTTTACTTAGTCACGTTCATCGTTTGAAAATAATATCCTTTAAATGACACACATTGACACGCTTACATTCTTCAAGTCGATTGAAAAAAATATCCACAACTCTCTGCAGCATGGCTTCCTGAATTTCGTCGATGACCGCTGTCTGAGTTGAATTAAATCACATGTTAGTGACTAGGAAACCTAAACTTCAGGTAGCCTTACAAAAAGAAATCACACGCAGACAGGTCTGAAGATCTTGCTGGTCAGGGTGCACCAAATCTTGAGATCAACCAATCTTCGAGCACAGACCTCGACACATCCATTGTGACTTGTGTAGTGTGTGCGGTAGCTCCATTCTGCTGGAAACAGACCGAGTCAGTATCAATCCTTAGATCATTTAACAAAGGAAGAAAAAGGTTAATCAGCATGTGCACATAACGGTGCAAGTTCACACTGACTGACTTTCAATTATTGTCTTCAAAGAAATATTATAACATATCAAATTTCAATGTAATAAAATTTGTGGAGCCCCAACTTTTGGAGCGCCAAATTATATAACATAACCACACACAAATTGATATATTTTGACTCATGGGTTTAATCGTAATAAGAAGATGATGCGTTATTTAAGTTTAAAATTGTTCCATTATTTATTTTTGTATTAAACAAAATCTTTCATTTCGCATATTGAAATAGTACTCATTATTAGATCGTTTGTACGACTCTTTCGCACACGACTTATAGCTAACAAATTACATACAACAGGTTATACATAAATCTTATTATCTAATCTTAATTATTTAAATATTTATTTGCTCTCGGCTTACTCATTGTGTGTCCTCTTTTGCAATTGCTGATTGATTTACTTCAATAATGAATTTACTTGTATTCCAATTTCTTTAATATTAATTTGCTTTAAAAACTTTCTACTGCATATGCATTCTTCTTTATCAACAAAGACTTTATTAATTACGTTACCTTAAAAATCAAATATTTCTCTTATCAATTACGCTACTTTCAATTACTAAATTTTATACAAGAGATAATATTCTAAATTTCACTCTGCTTTTACATTTATGTACAATTTAGTTATTTTAATAAATTAGTTGAATGTCTTTCATTCTAACTTTAATTAGTGTCTTACAAATATCTGTAATTACAATGGTTTTTCATCACCTAGTTTGACGTGGTTAATCATCCGTATGTCCTCCTCCTGGTCCTCAGTCCGTGTCCTCCTGGTCCTCTGGTCCTCTTCCCGGATTCCACTGCATGTGCTGTTTAATAGTGGTCTCGCCTCACATCATATGCTGCAGGTGTGTCCATAGACCTCCTCGTATGTACTCTGCTGCTCTGGTTGGACTTCTAGTTTGTCCTGTGACTCTCACTGTAGATTGAAAATAGCGTCGTCGACTGACATAGCCTCCTACGGCAACGGTTGAATAGAGAAGAAAAAGCTTTATTAGCGCGACCTGGTATTTATAGCCAGGTCGTGCAAAAGCTCAGGTATGAACAATTTTTAACTTGTCAGATTTTGTCGAAGCGTCTTTTCCCCCACTCTGTTTCATTTCACTATTTTCGCCTATCTTCGGGAATGACGAAGTCTGTTTCACACTACACGATGTTCAATCGATCGCTAATTTTTATATGTTTACTATACATAAATTACACTTTTGTATTGTAATCACAAAAAGAGCTATTCACTTTTTGCGTATAGTAGTTACACTTTCCGTTACTTTGGCACGGTCTTTTAACCCTTTGTTCACCTTTAATTTCTATACACTTTGGTGTCTTTTGTTTTACCATATCGTACATATTTTTCTTATAATTAAAATAAAACATAAAAACTATCCAACTTGAAAAGGGTTGGTTACATTTCAGGAACGGACAGGCTTCACACACACAAGCAAAATACACGTGTACACAACGCTAGCGACAGGTGGGCTAGATGTGCGTGTCCATGCATGAACTTTGCGTTCCTTTTTTAACTACGATACAGCTTGCAATCTGAATCATGTTTACTAATGCATATTCATTTATTTTTATTATTTATTTAAATTATTTTGGCAATTCACAGTACCGTTAATGGTTGTACTGTTCCAATATATATTGCAACGATACAGCCATATGCTGTATTGAGCATTGATTTAAATAAATGTAAAATTAGTAAAATTATTATAAGTTTGGGGTAAATGGACATGTCTGTGATTGTAAAAATGTTTCATTGTTATACTAGGGGAGAAATTAACCTGTTCCAACAGGCAAGGAACACCTGCTCGATTGTATGTGTGTTACGCGTGTATCTTGTGTGTGTTAGTGATGCATGTACAGACAGGAATCCCAGCAACCCTCCCCAATTAATTACTAAAATAATTATTTTAATTCACTGTGTGAAAACTAATTAGTGTATAAACAAACAAAAGGCACCAAAGTGTGTGTAAATTTTATAGTTATTCACAGTAAGAAAATGACGTTAGTAGGACACACGACGCGAAGTCAGTGCGAAATAAGTGTGCCAAATATACGCAAATTACACTAAGACGCTAAATTAATAAAGTGAGTGCTTAATCAACTTATCTATGATTTGTGCTATCTCAATTCTGTACAAAACATTGCCATTTGGAAAAAATTGCAAATATATAAAAAGTTTCGGGAGTGGGGGGTATCATGTGATCTGCAGGTCTCGACAGGACAATTTCGGAACCAACAGGTGCGGAATCTCGAGAGGGTATAAATTAAGGGTTGGACTGGAAGCCCTTGTCTTTTTTTCAAGACACAGTTGCAGTCGGACACGCTGTCCGTCGGCAGAACAGTTTTATTTTGTTATAAGTCTCATCTACGAACGAACAAAGACGTTTTCAGTAATTATGGTTACACTAGTACGAGAAACGTAGAGTACCGGGGCCGTTTAAGTCAGCAAGATTATCTACAGAGAAGCTACAAAGAGCGACGCGAGATGCTAGACGTTAGGAGATGCTTTTTAGACGCCTAACAGCCGAACGATATCCACCTCGCAGCCTATATTAATTAGTATATTATTAGTGTGGGACGGACCACACACTGCTGGAGAACGATGCTGGACTCTGGACATATCCAGGACCACGCCAAGCCAGGAGTAACGGTAACCCAACTCTGGACAACACTGGACCCCGTCAATAAGTCGTAAGGTCATCAAAACTCGAGGTGACATGCACAATGCATTTATAAATGATTTTTTTTTTTTAAAGAGCTCATAAAGACTATATAAAGAGACAATGAATTAAAAAAAAGAAAAAAAAGTTTATAATTAGGTAAATAATGTAATAGAGTCTTGTGTAAATGTTTTAGTCGTAAAAATGAGCGATCGAATATAGATAAATATAGAAGAAGAAAAAAGAGTTTAATTTTGAGATAGTATTTTTTTTATCAAAGAAAAATAATTGAAATGATATGATATTTGCATTTTGTAGAAAATAATAATTTAAATTTTGAATACGAAACAAATGCCAGTCTAAGAGTAATTAATATAATTTTAAATTTATTTTTAAAAAACATTGGTATAGACTGAGCAAGCTGAGGTCAGATCTGAATTAAATGAATTCAATTAAAATAAAACTTAATTACATTTAAATTTTATTTCTTGAATTAAATCAATTTGAATAAATGTCTAGATTAAGATTATTAACATGTCTAGATGTAAGAGTGTTTTAAATGTGTGTAACACCATATAGCTTAAGAGATAAACACTTAATAATGAGCGATATCGATATATTGATCGGAGATTATTAACAATGTTTTATTATTTATAATGCTTTTTAAACAATAAACATGAAATTTTAACTACTCATAAATTTACTACTCTTATTATAGTTACACCTGGTATCTTTATATACGTTTAAACACCTGGTATCGTTATAACTGTTTACACCTGGTATCGTTATAACTGTTTAAAGACCTGGTATTGTTATAATATATATAACGGATATATATATATATAACGGATCTTTATAGCTGTCGCCGTTTCTCCGTTCCCAACTTCCATTGAAACCTATCGTAGCATGTAAGTTCTTCTAAATTTCTCGCAACCATTGCTTCCGCTACGTCATCACGCCAACTCCTCCGTGGATGTCCTCTTTTCCTCCTCACCGGTGGTATCCATTCCAGTATTTTGCGGGGCCATCTGTCATCTTCCATTCTCTTCACATGCCCAAACCAAGTCAATTGTCTTCTTTCTATTTCATCTATTATTGTCCTGTCAATATTCATCTCGGCTCTAATAGTCTCATTTCTAACCCTGTCTAATTTTGATCTTCTACAACTCCTCCTGAAGAAGTCCATTTCCGCTGCCATCAGTTTTTTCTTATTTACGTTTGAAACGTTCCAAACTTCTGCTCCATAAAAAATTATACTTTGCGCCATGCTATTATATATATATATATATATATATATATATATGTTTCCTTCCTTTCTTTATATATTTCTTTCCTTCAAAGAAATACCGTCCATAAACGCAAACGGAGGAAACTCCACACCAAACCGTGACCCGCTGGCTATGAAGAGGTATAACATGAGGTTTTTGAGTGTAACTGTCACTCCAATAGCGCACGTTTTGTTTATCGACATGCCGGGAAAGGTGAAAATGTGCTTCATCTACAGAATCAAGTGTTCATGAAAGTTTTGTTCTTGATTTTTGAATTACATATTTCATTAGAAATATTGGAGCAGAATCTTCCACAGAGACCTACTGGAAATCTGCAGTGCCATAGGTCTTCCTAGCAGACCTACGCGTGACAGCGGCTCTTAACCTTTCCATATTTTCTGGCGGGAGCACTGTTTTCACACTTCCTCAAATTGTTTTATGTGTCGAGGCAGTGGTTCTAAATATTCTTACCCAGTTCGATATTGTTGAGCGATCAGGGACTCATCCATGTTTCCCAACGTTGAAATGACTTCTGAATAGTCTTTGTGCACAGGATTCATTATTTAAAAAATATGTTTCTACAACAAACGCACGATGGTCAACTCGCCATTGAGCCATGTTTACTGAAATGGCATAGTTTGAGGTTATAAAACCATCTGTTTAGTTATTGTTGATATAGTAACCAAACACGAGCTAATACAAATTGTTGTGTTCTCATTGCCCCATCCGTTATTTAAACTTGACCCATTATCTAAATATAATTAATTTACTACCGATTCGGAACACAAAGTTTTTTATGGGTAAAAACGTAAAAGTTTTACCTTACATCCTGAACCGGTTTTCGCTTTTAGAAAGCTTCTTCAGAGGCTGCCGCTGGGAGCACTGTGCGTCTTATTGTTGGCGACGGTATCGACTTTTGAAAGATCGATATTGTGTGTGTGTGGGGTGTGATTTGTTCGAATAATGCGTGTGATTTGAATTGTGTCTGTTCATTTAGGATATCGCTTTTATGTGTTTTCGTGTGTTTGTATATTTTCAATTGTTCTAGAGTGTCTAGTTTTCGGCCTTTTGTGTGTATGTGTAGAATGTCCATATTATTTTCGATGTTTTTGTATGTGCGGTTTGCTTCAATGAGGTGGTTTGCAAAGGTAGATTCTGTAGTGGAGTGTAGTGCCTTTGTGTGTTCAATGTATCTTTGTTTGAAGCTACGTCCTGTCTGGCCTATGTAGAATTTGCAAATTCTACCGGGAGAGGGACATTGCTCCCAGCGGCAGCCTCTGAAGAAGCTTTTTAAAAGCGAAAACCGGTTATAAATTATTCTAAATTTTTCTAAAAAATTTTTTTTTTTTAAACTTACCCGAAACGTTCGTCATCATCTGATTCTTCTTCAACGGCAGCTGGTAGCAGATTATTATAAAACTCCTGTGCCTTCTCTGGCAGAAGCTTTTTTAGGTCCATCAAATCCTTTAACTTCGCTTTTGCAATCGGAAGTTTTTGGGTATAGCGAGGTGAGGGAGTTATTTGTAAACCCAATTCCATTTCAACTGTAGGCTTAGACACTCTTTTGTTAGGTCTACTTCTTTTTTTCTTGTTTATAGTTAAATCTTTATGTACACTTTGAACAAAGGAGATACTCGAAAAGGCTTCACTGTATGAGTCATGAACTAGTATCATTCTTGAGTTTTTAATATTAACCTCTACTTCTCTTATAGGTCTCGATTTAAAGGGGAATTTTTCCTTAATGTTTGAGGTTTCAAAGAAAGCGGTCCACCCAAGAAAAAGTGATTGATCACAATTCTTAACTAAGAAAGCGGTGGTTTCTGCCTTGAATTTGCAATCACAGTGATCCAGTCATCTGGGACTTCAACGTAGGACTTTTGATTAATAAGTCCCATGTTCCGATCACACTCCATGTACGAATGGCCACGGATGGGGAACACCATTTTCAAGTTATCAAGTCTACCACACACATGAACAATATAGTAGGCAAACCTAAAAAGTGTAAAGTTCTTATTTTGGCCCGCACACGAATCACCAAAAATTGGTAAGTGTCGAACTTCTGGTTTTAGAAAGTTATGGATAAAATCATTTAGGATTGAAGTGACTTCATCTGATCCTTTTGTGCCTATGGTTTGATCATAGGGATAAAAGACACTTTCTTGAGTGGAAAGAGTGTGTATATTAAATAAATAGTAAGAGAGTTGTCTTTTATTATAAACTTCGTTGGTTGAGATATTTGGTGCACACAAGTTCTTTTGGTAATCCATGCAGATTGCTTCCACTTCTGGTGACTTTTGTGAGGCCTTCTTGGCAGATCTTTTTCTTTCATAAAATTTATCAGCCTTTCTAAGATGTAAGTCATGCTCGACTTTTAAACCATTTAAATCTTCTTGAAGTTTTCTTAAATCGCCACTAGAATTAGAAATTTGTAATTTCAAATCTTTTTCTCGTGCTTTGTATTCTTCACAGGAACTACAGGTATCGGTGCGTGGATAACCGAACCCAATGTTGTACTTGGTATTGAATATATTTCTGTAAGAGTCGTATGAAGTAGGGTTATTTGGATAAGCTTCCAAGTATTGGCTGTGTAGATTCTTAATATCCAGAGTGTCATCTAGGTAAATCTTTTTTGAATCATGCCTACTATAATGTGATCTGCGGCCCTTGAGTGACTGGATATGTTCGTGTATTTTATCCACATTTTCCTCTGGGATTTTATTAGGCTTATTATTGTGACAGCCCCGACCGTCTTTCACAATTTTCCCCTTGGTTGTTAACATCGTCTGTAATGTTTGGACACGTCTAGGAGTAATGCCATGGATTGAAATGAACCCTTTATAACAAACAGGCACTTCAATCAAAGTACCATCTTTCATGAACCTAACTTTATATGAGTATGAATAAGAATGGCTGACAGGTTCATTATTACCAGGTCTAGGCCGGCTTTGTTTTACAAAAGCGCTTGCTATCAAGCCACCTAGATAAAGGTTCTGCTCATTATAATCAGTCATACCATTAAACTTACTAATTATGTCTTTCCTTGCAGTGCCATTAACAACATCAAAACATCTTAACCTAGACCAGTGGCAATCAGGCCCAATCTCATGACTTTGTTTTAACAGTTCGTTTTTCACTTCAGATAGTCTACCAAGTTTTGGTTTCTTTTTCGGTACTACATGAGTCGAATCACCAACAGATTCCATTTTGAATTGGTTAAATTATTAATTAAAACACAATAACACCACCACAAACATGTACCACATCACAACATAAGTTTCCACATAGTAACAAACATCAAACATAACCTCAAAGACTAAACAGGGCCACGGAACAGCTGAGCAAAACAGCTGTTTGTTGACTATCATCGTTCTTCCCACTTTGCCAACTGACTCTCATCACTTTTCCCCCTTACAACATATCTTTTTGCTTAAATATCTCCTGACCCTCATCATTTTCCCCAAAACCCGTTTAATGGCAAGAAAGTATTTTAAATATTCTACAAGATGATATCACTATCTCAAAATTGCCAATTTCTTGACTCTCATCGTTTTTCCCCCTGACCCTTTGTGTGCTGATGCTATTGGTTCCTCTGAAACTCCCATAGTTCTCTTTACGGGCAAACAAACCGGAATTGTACAACATGCTTACATGAACACGATCTACATGTGAGACAAGGGCTCGATGACGACAATTATCATTCAGTCCACTGGATCAAACTTTTTTTGATTTTTTTTCTAAATAATAATATAGAGGATATAAAAGACAAAATAGAAACACTTTCTAAAATATTTTTATAAAGATAATTTTGCTATATTATTATAAAAATTCATCATGCTGCAATCAATTTACAATAATTAAGACACAAAACTAAGATCTGGTCGTATTTAGACTTCCAAATAAATCATTTGACCCTACTTGGACGTCGATTTTCAAAAAATGTTCAAGTATAATTTTCAAAAATTACATAATTGCAAGTCATTCTTTCTTTTCTAACGAGACCAAAGAATGTGTTAAAGTATTCGTGTTTTTAACATGATTAACATGGCCTTTTTTGGTTGAGGTACTTTATACAGAATAGTAACACACATAGTTTAATAAACGACGGTAAAATTAAATAGTCACTAACGTATTATAACCTATAGTATGTAAACATTTAATAAAAGTGTTAAACTACGCGTGTGTCGTGTACCTACTTTCTGGGTGAAAGATACTACGCGTTGGAGTCCAATATGTAGAGTTATAAGCCGCAGTATTCGACGATCAATACAGATTATATGAAACTATTTACATAATGGTCACGATAACCACACTTACATAAGACCGCTGAGATGATCGATTTTCTGCAGTTACATCATCGTTATGCTTTTGTCGTGATGTAACAAGCAAAAGAATTAAAAATAACAAATCTAAAATGATGTTTTTGTTTTTCTCTTAGCCTAAATGTAATAATAAATTTACACTTATGATTGTATTATCTATTATTATGTAGAAATTAAAATAATTAAACAATTAAATTTAATGTTTCAATTTATCGCACGCTTGTAATAAGCTAAGGTTATTAACTCCTCTTTTCATAATCACTAATAACATTTTTTTTAAACTTCACCTAACTGTGCGGTTCAAGGACATAGCACCAGTGTGTGAACACTAATTATACATATACTTACACATGTAATAATAAAAATTTATGTATACGCCTTCTTTCTCAGCAGTTTCTCCACATCCATCATACAACATGCACGTGTATGGTTATAAATGCTTACAGCACTTTATTGTTTTTTCTTTTGTTTCTACCTCCAGTTATCACAGTTTTTCAGAAATTAGTATGAAAAATTATTTCAGTAATAAACATAATATTATTTCTCTGTGTTTAATAACAAGAGTAAAAATTCTTGAATTTTAAAAAATTAAATCGACCTGCATTGAATGAAATTTCGAATGGAAATGAACTTATCAAAATAACGTAATGTACCGTTACAGAACAATTAAACGGACAATCGGACATAATGGAAAACAACTGAAGCCATGAACTCCAAAACGACGCAAGTCCACCAACCAACAAATTAAGGAAAACTGTCATTACTTCTTTAAAACTGTGCATATTGTTTTGAAATTTTCTGTAGTACTGTGTCAAAAGTACAGATTCCATAGGCTTACATTTTTAACATTATCATGTAATTTTACCGATGAAGGGTTTGCGAGGATCGGTCAGAAAAGTATAACACAAATTTTAAATTATTTTTGTCGACGTTTCGACTATATTTACTGTCAGCATCAGGACCTGTGTATGATTACAATAATTCATACTGATATTTTCTCTTATATTCATACACAGGTCTTGAAACGTCGACACAAATAATTTAAAATTTGTGTTATATTTTTCTGACCGATCCTCGCAAACCTTTCATCGGTAAAATTCATTGATGGACGCTCACTACGAATTTAAGGATTCTCATGTAACTACTTTTTTATAGCTTAATTTGTTAATTCTATAGACTTGCTTTTTCGTGGCGCATTATACCGTGACATTTTTATTAAATTTATATCTAGAAAAATACCGGTCAACAAACTATGCTCATTAAATTGTTCAAAACATAACGTTCAAATCATAATTTGTAGATTCTCCAGTATGTCAACAAATTTGTATCAGCAATGATTTGAAAAGCTAGATGATGTGGCAACTCTTTGTTCAGGCTATAGGCTACCTTGACACTTTGCAGTTATTAATGGTATTTCAGTATTATGAGGTTGTTTTACAGACTTCACTTGGCATTTGGTCTGACCAAGTGGACAAATTCCGAACCAGGCTTGTGGTGTTTTAGAAATTCAACCCCACCGGTAGTTACCCCATAATGTTATGTTGCTTACTGCAAAACAGTAATGTATACATTGCTACCATTAAAAAAAAACCTTTAGGCAGGATATTTTTGTGTTGTTTTTAATGTCACTGAACGTGTTTGAAACAGTCATATCAGTAACTTATACAGTGCCAAAATGGACTAGTACTGTTTTGAAGTTCATGACTGCAATTATTATATCTTTTGTAATTTCTTCAAATGTCAGAAAACAAATGTGTTACTGGTGACGAAAAAAATGAAATCCAACGCTCTTCCCCAATGCCTGTGAAATCGACAAGCTGTCTGGCAATGACGAAAATAATGTTGTTTTTTTTTTTTAAATGTCTAACCCATATAGCATAGCTATAGAGTCTGGAAGCCAGATGTAGGTCAAGCTACTTCTGTTTCATCCATAAAGGGAACGAAGCGGCCCCTTGTAGCCTTGACAAGCAACTGCCCATCGTTGGGAACACGAAATCCTAGTTTAACTGAAGGGTAAACACTTCGGGGACTGGTTTGTGTTAGACGAATAAAACTTTAAACATTTATTTTATGACTAGTGTGTAAATAATACTGTGTCCGTATAGTATATGTTTAAAAGTGGTTATTTAAAACATAATTAAATACGATTAAATAGTAGTTTAAGTTCCTATAATAGGAAGTTAAATGTTTACGAATTCTCTTAAATAACAAGGAAAATGACATTACATTAGCATTTTCAGTGCGATAAAAAGGCCTCAAATTAAGCGTTCGCATGACTGCATACTGCATTGACTAGATTTTTCTGTCTGAATGTAAATACTTAACGGTAACGACCTACCCGAAAGAACATTCAATGGCTTCATTTATATTGACAACCCGAAGTGCCAATTAATATTGTAATGATCAGGTATCTCTGCCCTAACTACAAATTTTAACGTAAGTGATCTAGTTTTTAGTGACCAAAATTATCGTTTCATTTGAAGGAAAGTATTTCCCTTGTTTACTAAAGTGCTCTTTTTTTTAAGTGTCTGTACTAAAATCTATTTCGAACTTTGCAAAGTTATTCATTAATAAAAATAAACATTTTAAAAATTTCTTATTACAAGATAAGTTTAATTTTTAATTGTTTATATAGTAATAATAATTTATTATTTATTTAATATTTATAATTTCTATACCTGAAAATATTTTTTTCCTTTATTCGTAACATGTTTCGGGAATCCTATCGTTCCTACCCTCAGCCATCTTAATTTTAGGATGGGAACAATAGGATTCTCGAAACATGTTCCTATTAAGGCAAAACATATCTTGAGGTAAAGAAATTGTAAATGTTAAATAAATAGCATATGCATCAAGAAATAGACTGTAGCAAACAGTGTTTGAATTCATAATTTATCAAACACTCATAAAGAATACAAAATGGTAGAAAACCAAAGTACTGAAATAGAAAACGATGTTCCCATAATCTGACCCAATGATTTGCTTTCGTGTACCTGTTTCATTTTAGCTTCCTTAACAATCCGATTTTCTCGTTGTACCTGATTGTTACTTTTACCTGAATGTAGCATATCACGCCAGGTTAAAGTTACAACATGAAAAAATTCGTTTAATGAAAACCTGGACTTATCTTCTTCTTTACCTGCATTCTTATAGGACGCAAAATCAAAATACGCTATGCATCTCAGTTTTCTTTATACCTTCCTTTTCTTCCTTCATTATGGAACAGATGAATTTAGCCTATCTATTTCGACTGATTAGTTCTAGCCATATTTTGTGGCTTGCCCACAGCTTTCTTTCCACTTATATTATCTATTTGACGACCTATAGTCGGACAGACTTTATTCAGGCACTTTATTTCCTGTATACCCTTCACATATGGAAGAAATTTTTCTTTGAAGCTTCAATCACGTTCAAGTCTTCTTCAGTTGGAGCCATGTTTTTAGACTCTCATTACAGAGTGGTATGATGGTATAGCAGAACCTCATCGAGCATTCTTTTTATTATTTCCTGAATAACTTGAACGACAGGCCCAAAATCTTCCAAGTTCGACATTAACGCCTCAACCATAGTCATTAATGATGTTAAAATCTAAATAAAAAGAATACAATTTATTTTACAATCAATCACTTAGCCTACTTTATGTCTTATAGAATATATGTGATTTGATGTGCGGATACTTTCAGGCGATTACTTTAGGTTTGTGGTAGAATAGTATATGCCTACATTAATATATACGCATATTGGAGTAAAATATTTTTTTAATATTCGTAATACGAACAGTACTCTATTGCACTATAACGCACTGACCTATTTATAAATAAATAAAATAAAATAATGCGAAAAAATAAAATAAATAGGCACTTGACGTAATGCACAAAGTGTTCTTGTTGTTGGTATACTAACGATCTTTCCACACAAAATACGAATGTGCTCGTACTTTTATCTTGTAATTAGTATTATAACGTAAAGCAACCTGACAGTATAAATCGATCGTATTAAATTTTGCCAAATAACTCACGCGTTTAAGTAATACGTACAGATATTTTTCGTAAGAAATTCTTATTATCAAGGTGAGGAGCAATTCTTCTTTCCGGCAAGGTCCCTGCAGTGTTACCGCATCCTGCGTCTCATATTCCAAATTTCTCCGGTTTCTCAACCATTGTCATTTAGATCTCTGCTCATCACAGCCTGTTGAAAGCCTTGTAACAACACAATCCTAGGTCTACTTTTGTTTTAAACAGTGGCACGTATTTGAAATATTTTCGAGGCCACCCTCTCATTTGTTATTCTTCTCATGTGCCCATCATACCATTTGACTTGCCTCTTTTTTATTCATTCAGTAACTTTCTATTCCATGCATGTTCGTTGTCTGATAATTTCGTTTATTACATATATTAGATTTAACCACAAAATTAAAGAACTAAATCATTGTATAACAGTCCTGTCCTATGTTAATTTATTTCTGATACCTTCTTCTGTTGTTAAATTTTTTGTTAATATACTGTCTGGATATTTATACTATGTGCAAATAGAGTTTGTATTAATAGCAATGTAGATTTCAAGTACGATATCACCTGCACCTTCACCATTACTAAATGCTTTATTTTATTTATACTGATTTCAGTCCCCATTTGGAATATTCTTAAATAACTTTCCCATCGCATTGGAAATGTCATCTTGATCATTTTCGGAAACTACTAGGTTACCTGCTAAAAGATGTATGTGGAGAAGAAAGTGTTACAAAATGGTGAGCAGGAGCATTTTTTATATTAAAAAATCGGTATGGAGAACCATACATGACTTCCATGTTCTAAGATTTATATTTAAAATCATTTACTTGAATTCGGTTTGATAATTTGTAAAAAAATATCCCCCACCCTCAACCTATTTTCAATATTTATAGATATTATTGTTATTATGGGGTAGTCTTCAATATAATGTTATTTTCGAGTCACTTTATCTATAAAAATTAGGTACTTTATTCTTACAAAGAAACTGAACTACGTAGATAATCATCCCTCCTCCTCAACTGATCCCCAACATTAATGATATTTACACTTTCATAGAGTAATAGTTTTATCATATGTAATTTCTAAAGTATCTTATCCTTCAAAATTAAGGCCCTTCACGTGGCCCTACTAGATAACACAATCCAGGTTATCAACAATACGTTCATGACGTACTGCAACGTGTTTATCAAAAACAAAAGATTAAACTTCAAGCTCTTAAACATAAGCAGATAAGGGAGGAGGACTTCGTATGTAAACACAAGTTCTACACGCGTGTCTCAAATTTGACGAGTATACAATTTACATCTGATGAAAGAGATATTCTTAACAAGGGGCTAAATTATAATATTCCTTATATCGGTAAAGACCACATGATTCGAGAAATTATTAGTGCAGAGGCCGCCGTAAAAACAATACCAAACCAGACTTTACAAAATGAAACCCGTGCCGTAATTAATAATAGCTTGAATAAATGCCTAAAAACTGTAACAAATAATGAAAAGCTCTGTAAAGTTAATCAAAGATACTTGAAAGAAAATAAAACCTTGAAACATGTAAAAACTAAATTGATAGATAACAATGCACTGATTACAAAAGCTGATAAGGGGAATACCGTAGTCGTAATAGACAGAGACGAATACACATCAAAGGTTAATGAGTTCATATCAAATAATAATATTGTAATGATACAAACGAACCCAACAGCAGAGTTCTTCAAAGTTTTGAATAATAAAATTAACCTATGTACACGGCTGTTTGATAACGCCACACGTCGTGCACTAAAACCCATTAACGCAGAAACTCCACAATTTGTTGGCCTACCAAAAATCCATAAAACTAATATACCGATTAGGCCATTGATAAATTTCACAACTGCGCCGAGCTACAATGTCAGCAAAAAACTTGCAGTGAAAATAAAAAACAGTATAAAGATAAGTAATAACCATAGTGTAAAAAATAACATTGACCTTGTTAACAAATTGAAAAGCATTAAATTACGGCCTAAATTATAAAATAGCATCTTTTGACATTGTTGACTTGTATACGAATGTCCCTGTTCAAGAAACTCTCACTATCCTTAAAGAAAATCTTATTAACGCCAAAATATGTAACTCTGAAGAAATCAATGATTTAGTTAATTTACTGGAAGTTGTACTTGACCAAAATTATTTTTCATTTAATAATAATTATTACATCCAAAAAAAGGGCCTAGCCATGGGGTCACCTTTATCTGGTTTATTAGCTGACATATACTTAAACCACTATGAGAATACATATTTGCTCAATAACGTAAATAAACTTTCCAAGAAAATAATACCATATACACGTTATTTTGATGATACGTTTATAATTTTTAATGGCACCATACGACAAATAGAAAATATGAAATTATACATGAATAATGTCAATAAAAACATACAGTTCGCACTTGAGACGGAGATAAATAATAAACTTAACTTCCTCGACCTGACAATTACAAGACTAGATGAAAAATTTCAATATCAAATATACCGAAAACCGACAACCACGGATCTCACGATAAATGCTGAATCACATCACCCCTTTTCTCAGAAAATGGCAACTTATCATAGTTTAATACATAGGTTACTTTCCATACCATTAGAAGACAAAGATTTTCACGAAGAACTGAACACGATCAAATACATAGCTAAAGCCAATGGTTATAAAAGCTCAATTGTGGATAATTTGGTCAAGAAACACAGAAAAAAGAAAAACAACATAGAATTACAAGAAAATAATAGAAATAAAGTTAGGTATATAGCATCAGAATATGGTAACACCCTACCCAAAATTTTAAACAAAGTATTCAGTGGGATAAATATAAAAATGGCTTACCGAACTAATAATAACATTAATAAGATACTCTTACCTAAACATTCAAAATCGGTTGAGGACAGGACGGGCGTTTATAAGATAATATGCAATGACTGTGATAGCTTTTACATTGGCGAAACTGGTAGATCTTTTAAAAACGATTCAGAGAACATTTACCTAAAAAAGAATTTAGTAAAACAGTGTAAAATTACGCGCGCCATCTGATGGACAAAAACCATAGTTATACTGATTTCACAACGAACTTTCAACCCCTCCATATATGCAGAAAAGAAAATTATATGAATGCTATCGAAGAATACGAAATATATAAGGCTTACAAAAATAAAAAAACAGAAGAAGTCATCCTTAACGATCAGTTGAATTTCCAGTCAAATCTATTATACGACACAGCGATAAGAATACAGAACAAGGTCCATAGTGCACGACATATAACAACATGAACACTGCAGTCGACTATAGCATGTCGTGGTGCGCACCACCGATATCGCGTGTGTCTCAAGTTTGGGTATTTTATGTGTGTTTTTATGTTTATATTATATTTATTGTTATGTGTAAGATTGTATATACAGTGTTTTTAATATTTTAACGATCGACGAACTTCAACAAGGGATATTCCTGATGATGGGGTATATGTCCCGAAACGCGTTGAATTAAATATAGAGAAAAGGCCACCAGACGGATACTCGTACTTTACTTGATTTCAGGACAGTAAATTTCAAAAAATCACCCCTCATTTTTTTAGTTTTATCTCATTTAACATTTTACAGTGGATTAATATGACTTTATTTTCAGGGTACTTATTTATTAAAATTACGTACTTTACTCTTGTTAAAAAAAAAAATGCAGATAAACTACCCCTCGATCCTAATCGAACAATCTGGTTGCCTGGCAACAAAATTCATTTCATTTTTAACTATTACCATTGTTTTACAAAATTTAAAAGAATTTTTAAGTCCTTTACTCTTGTTGAAACTTAAAACGATGCAGGTAAACTACCCTTCCCCCTTAACCGATCTTCATCAAAATCAATAGGCATTGAGTCCTCTACAACTCAGGCACATATGCAAAAAAATTATACTGAATTGCACAACAAATTTTCGACGAGGTAGCATGCTCTGAACGACAACAGCAGATGTCAAAGAGATGAGCTCGACGGATCTGGGATCAGTCATCATTGTAAAAAAAAAAAAATAAATAAAATAAAATACCAGCGTAAGTGAAATTCTGAAATTTATTTTTACTCAATTTTAACTCGACCGTTTTGAATTTGTACATCTACCTGTATAGTATGTCTCACGATAACTTACTTTTGTGTTCACCAACTTATGCTTGAGAAACGTGGCATGCGTACTCATACAGATCCCTATTTTATTTTGAGACTGATCTCTCCTAAAATAGTGAGATAATTCCTGATAGGTATCAAATTCAAGGGGATTTTAACCAAAATCTGAATATAATGTAATTGTAAAAGACTATGTGGGGATCAAGTCTTGAGGAATTTATTCAAAATACAAGTCGGCATCTTTAATAATTTCATGGAATTAATAACTCTCCACACGCCTTTCAAATTTTGGGTAGCGTTGAATAATTTTGTGATTAACGTTTACAAGAAAAATTGTAATGTTATTACGTATGTATAACTGTGGAACGTATTAGATATAGGCAGATATCTCTACCTACAGAAATACATTGATGCCTAAAGATATATATGAAAACATACATAAAAGATTAAGATACGCATACATTATTTGTCATTTAGGCATTATGTTATAAATTTAACTAAGAGTAAATGCAGTAGCGAGGAATTTTTAGTTTTTATTGTATGCCTGACTGATTTGTAATTTATATTTTACTAATAAATTAGTAAAGTAACTGGGGTTTTCGAATTTTTCTGGTAAATGAAAAATTTTTGGACTTGTGAATTCGTCCAAAATAATATTGTGCATGTAAGTAATGCTGTGATATAAGTTATTGTAAATAGTTTTAAATAGTGGTGAACATGAATATTGTAATATAAATTACAAATATAAATATAAAAATAAAAAGATATATTGATATGTGTTATGTGTAGATTTGCCCTGACTGTAAGCCCCACTGTTTAGGCTAGTCAATTTGTAATATAATTTCAAATATAATAATAAATAAAATATAAAGATATAGATAATAAGAATTGTGTATGTTGTCTGGATCTCGGTATTGAACTCACCGATGATACAGCTCCACTTTTTAGATCATCTCCGTTACACGCCGCATAACCACACTTGATTTTACACAAATTATTCTGTTTTCAGTACTCTGCTAACACATTTCCAACCATTCGGCTTTACGATTAACAATAGACTAATAGACGCAACGTCGTCGTTTTAGGGTAATTTGTGCTATGTCTTTTTCCTCTTTATATTGTTTAACTATAAAAATATCTGTCTAAGACTTGGTTCACCATCTAAATATACGTAATAAGTTTTCTTATTTTTTACTGTATTTCAAATATTTCTTAATTTTACATAAATCTAACTACTCAGTAATATTGATTAGTTAATTTTACATCTTTTGATATATAGCTGGGTTTGTTTCAAGCTCATTTAAGCCCAAAAATTACAATTTTATATAATGATTGTATGCCTCATATTTTGTACAAATTCGGTGTTTTAATGGTTTTTATTTGTTTTTTCTTATAATATTTCCATGGAATATACTTAATAACTCAGTGACTACTTTGTTGTTAATAATTTGGTTGTTAAAACATTTCAATATTGATTAATTTACTGTTTAGTCTGATTTGATTACCATTATAGGCCAAGTCTCATTTGTTTCCAAAAGAAGTTAATTTCCTTTCCTTTGTCATTCTATTTGCTATTAACTGTATCTGTATTAATTATATTTTCAATTTCTGTATTGTATGTATTGAATTCTATTCCTATTACATAGACTGATTCTCTGATAGATAATTTTTTGGTTTATATGCCAGTCTGTGTTTACTAAAATGGTGTCTTAGCTGGTCTGTTTGTACATTATATATGGTTTACTGTTTTGAATAAAATTATTACATTTTTATGTCCTACTTGCCTCTTTGACTTACACAATGGAAAATTAAACGACATGATCTTAAAATACAATGAAATATCTTGTATCTACTAAACTTTCTTTATAATAATAACATCATTGAACCATAACATAAACATCTTATGCCTAATTTTCTATATACTTAGAATTATAATGAGAACATATTATTATCAGTCTTTGGCTGTCCTTTGTTTTTATGTTTCATTTTATCACAACCTTATTCTATTAAAATATCTTATTCTTAGTAACAATTTCAGTTATTCACTGTCTCTTTTTATTTACTATAACTATTTTGCTAAAATATTAACATAAAAACACCTTAGAACTACTGACACTTTCAGTGATTAACTGTCTCTTGTGTTACCTATACCTAAATCTTTCATACAATAAAATAAAAACATCTTATAACTACTGACACTTGCAGTTATTGACTGTCTTTCGTGTTCCCTATACTTAATTTGTTCATACAATAAAATAAAAACATCTTATACCTATCATATTGTTATTATGCCTAAACACTAAAACACTTTTATTATCTAAATTACACTCAGTCATTAGACTGTCTCTTTAGTTTTTATCCAGTATTTCCTACACTAATGGTAGTCTGTTTTCATATACTTTTTATATCACACTTTATTATAATGTGTCCTTTATTTTGGCTACACTACTGGTAGTCTGTTTCAATAGATTTTTGACATATTATTCTTACAACTAGTATACAATTTGGTTTTCTGGGATTGTATCTTGTAACTTGTTCTGGGTCTACATATATCAGTTTTAATTTTGTTCCATGGTATGTATTACATGACTATCATTTTTTTTTGGAATATCTCTTCCTGGTTCTGGTCTCTTTGTGGGAATCTTGATATATTTTGTCCCGTTTTCAATATCACATTAGTAGTTTCTGGTCTTGTGGTTTCTCTGCATCTTGACCTTATTATTATTCCCTTATTAATATGGTTTCATCCTTTTATTTCCTTTTTTATGGTCCTTCCCTTTTTACTGCTTCCCCAATCTACTGGGTATACTGCTGGTTTAACTGGTTTTTACATAGTTAGTTATTTTAATCAATGGTTTTCTTTGTTATTTTTCATTTTTATTAACATTTTATTGACTTAATATACAGTTTCTAGTGTAATCCTTAAAACAATTTATTCTTCTCACTCCCTATGGAACTTTTTCCTTTATTTATGTTGCATTAAGTCAAATGTTTAGCGTGATAATTTTGTTATGTTACATATGCTCTCCTGTAAAAGTGATTAGTTGAGATCATACTCTTAGTATGGATGAAATAATTACTACTAATTCTTTTGTATTTACATTTTCTTCGTGATTACATGTTTTCACTTTATATACCTTCTTTTCCCACCGTTGCTTCCTCTCAGATGATGTGTATCTCCTTCATTAGTTTCTTTCTTCATTAATAAGTGATCTTCAATCTTGTGTATAACATTATCATTTTATATTCTTTCTTATTTGGTGCTTCCTCACCAGTATGTTTACTCCCTAACATTCCCTAACAAATTAATTGGAACAGTTCAGAGTGGCACCTTTGGCTTCTATCCCTGCTGTCCAACACTTCAATTGAGTCCAGAGGTATTATCATCTCTGCTCAAAACATAAGACTGATGGCATTTTCTACGTCCAGTCATAAGAATAAATAAACAGTAAAAGTAGTCATTTTTGACTAAAATAAACATCTTTAGATTCTTCACTTCATAATACGTTATATTAATTAATACTTTTATACACTTGACTCTTCTTCTTTCTTAAAGCTTATTCCATATTAGGTGGTTTAGGTATGTGGTATAATATACATTTCATCATGTTTACATAGTAAGTAGTATTTATATTTACTCTTTCTACCATCTGGTATCCATTGAGTTATTTTTATTGCTCATGGTGTAACATGAATTAATTCTTTATCACTTTCACTATAACAGTGGTTATTGCAACAACATTATCATTATTAGTATCAGGGTTTTTTGGTTTCTGGTCTCACTATTTGGTCTTTACTGAGTTGGTCCTTCTTCATTGTTCCATTTTTATTAAATTATTTTCTTTGTGAGTTTGGTTAAGTTGTTTCGATTAAGTCATATGATATTCTGGTTTCCTTTCTCCTTTAGAATTTTGTATCTCTTTCTTAAAAAATCCTTTTTCATATTTCAGAGTTATTTCTCGTCATTTGTATGAGTAATGATATGAGCTTAATATTTTTTAATTTTAGATATTTTTATTCAACTACATTCTTTCTTATTCATAGTTGTTTTTCAAATATTTTGGTGTAAGTGGTACTTATTATTGTTTTGAATTTTGAAAATCTTTATTCATCAAAATTCTTTTCTCATTCATAATAGTCTTTGAATGTTTGGTGTAAGTGGTACTTACTAAGTTTTTGAATTTGGAAAATTATTATCTCCCTCCAAATTCTTTTTACTTTCATAATAGTCTTTGAATATTTTGTGTAAGTTGTACTTACTAAGTTTTTGAATTTGGAAAATTATTATCTCCATCCAAATTCTTTTTTCGTTCATAATAGTCTTTCAAATGATTTGGTGTAAGTTGTACTTACTGATTTTTGAATTTTGAAATTTATTATGTTCAAAATTCATAATTTCTTCATAATAGTCTTTCAAATGATTTATGTAAGTTGTACTTACTAATGTTTTTGAATTTTGAAGTTTATTATGTTCAAAATTCTTTTTTTTTTTTTTTCATTCATAATAATCTTTCAAATGTTTTGTTGTAAGTTGTACTTACTAATGTTTTTGAATTTTGAAGTTTTATTATTCCTCCTCCAAATATTTTTTAATGGATAACTGATTATAAGTTCCTTTTACTTTATTTGAAATGATATCCTTTAGTACATACGTATTGTTATTATTGTTTTTAATAATCAGGTATGGGCCGGTATACAGCAGTAACAACTTTTTGGTAATGCCTTCCAAAGTACTGGGTAATTCCCTGTTTTTTAGTAGTACCTTTTCTCCAACTTCATAGCTTATTATTTTCTTAACAGCCTTTTGATATTTGTTCTTGCGCCTTTCCTGGTCTTCTGCCAATTTATTGTAGAATCTGATTCGATTGAATTTGTATTCTTGACTCCTGGGGAACTCTATTATGTCTTGTATTTCTCTCGGAGGCGGTTTTTCATACATTGCCGTGTATGGCGTGGTACCTATAGCGGGGTGATATGACAAATTAAGGAATTCTTCAGTAGCTAATAAATATTCTTGCCACTTCTTTTGTTGGTTATAGCAATAAGTCCGTAATATTCTTCCGACTTCTCGCAGTACCCTCTCCGCTGGATTGCTGCTGGGGTGGTAGACAGATGTCTTGTATGTCTTAATGCCCAATGTATTCAGAGTGTTTCTCCACCTTCAACCCTTAAATTGCGTTCCATGGTCTGTGATTATGGATGTCGGGCTTCCTACCTCTGGAATGTAATGATTTGTTATTATTCCTAGAGTCTTCAGAGTGGTGGCTCTGTTCACAGGATATAGTTTTGTGAATTTTGTAAAATGATCCATCATAATAATAATATACTTGTATCGATGGCGTCCGCCACTGCGGGGAAATGGACCACATATGTCCAGAAAGACCTTTTCCAGGTTGGCTTGTGTGGTAATTGGTATCATCATACCCTCCTTTCTCTCATTGTTGGTTTTCACCAATTGACATATCAGACAGGTTTTGAGGTAGTTTCTCGTTTTTCTATTGATACTTTTTATATGACAATTCTCTTCTATTGGCTTGATCACCTTCATGGCTCCCATGTGACCGTATCGTAGATGATAGTCTAGGATGATATCCTTTTCGATTGTAGTAGGGATCATGACCTTCCATATCTCTTCATCCAGGGATGTCTTGATGAATAAAATTCCATTATGTATACAATAAAATTTGTTTATTGTGTCATCTTGGTTGGAGAGACGAAGTTTAATATGGTTTAACTTCGGATCGGACTGCTGGTGTTTGCTGATGTCCTGCACTATCTTCTCTAAATCGGATCTGTCCTTAATAATATTATAGATTTTCAAGATGCTCTCCTTTTCGCCTTCGAACGTTTGTTCTTCCAGATTCACTCTCGACAATACGTCGGCTACCACATTTTTACTTCCAGGAACATACTCCCACTGTATATCGTATTCCTGCAGGGCGAGTACCCATCTGGTCAATCTACCATGGCTTAACTTGCATCTTCTCAGAAATGATATTGACTTGTGATCTGTTCGAACGGTCACTGGATATCCAAGGATATACGTCCGAAACTTCCCGCAGGCAAAGACTACACTTAGCAGTTCTTTTTCCGTCACATTATAGTTCTTTTCACACTGGTTAAGGGTTCTGCTAGCAAAGCTCACTACTAGATGGTTTCCACTTTCATCTTCTTGGTACAGTGTTGATCCCAAGCTAATGTTACTAGCGTCACAGTTTAGAAAGAAGGGTCGGTTAAAATCTGGATGGTTGAGCATTACTGCATCTAAGAACTTCTCCTTAATTGATTTGAAAGTCTCGTCTTGTTCTTGACCCCATCGCCATTTATTCTTGGACGATAACTGGTACTGAAACTGGGCTGTTAGTTCGGAATAATTATTCTGGAACTTCCTAAAATAGTTACACAGGCCCAAAAATGATTGTAGTTGCCTTCTGTTTTTTGGTGTAGGGAATCGTTGTATGGCGTCTACCTTTTCTGTTGATGGTGTTATTCCTTGACTGTTTAGCTGGAAACCCAGGAATTGTACTTCTTTAGCTATAAGCTTGGACTTGTCTAGTTTAAGGGTGACATTATTTTCAGCAAGCTTCTTCAAGACATACTCCACACGGTAACAGTGTTCTTCCCAGTTGGTTGATGTTATTAGGAGATCATCAACATAGACAGTCGTGAATTGGAGCGCTTCTGGTCCTAGTATATGATCCATACAGACGACAAAAACAGCTACTGAATTCACCAACCCGAAGGGCAACCTCTTAAACTGATAATTGCGCCCTTCGAAGATGAACGCCATGTATTGCCGGCTTGCTGGGTGCAACTCCACTTGTCAATAGCCGCATACGGTATCCCAAGTGGTAATGAATCGTGTTCCGTGGAACCTCTTCAAAATCTCATCAATTTCGCCAGGTGAGGTACGATCGTTAATTATCATTTTATTTATCTCACGTGCGTCAAGGCAAAGCCTTACCTTTCCATTTTTCTTTTGTATGGCCACAATTGGGCTAGTTTATGGCGATTGACTGCTCTCGATGATATTCTGGATCTCTGTGCGTACAGCTTCTTTCAAAGATTGTGCTATTGGATACGACTTTCGGTTAAATTCTACCGGTTCTCTGAATCGTATGGAGCATTGTTAGTTCCGGATCTTTCCAGGTTCTCAGAAAATACAGCTCGATATTTTTCATATATTTCGATCAATTGATTCAGCTGGTTTTCCTTTAATTGCTCGTTAGTATTGTGGCACTGGAAGTTACGTATCTCCTGAATCTTTTGTTGCCATAGGTCATCCTCCGAATCCTGATGTACTGGCTTGTTGTTTGTTGAGTCGTTGGACAAGTAATTCACCTTATTTTGGTGGTCGAGAAGTTGTCTAGAGTCTAACGTCTTTTTATTAGTTAAATTGGCTACCCAGGTCGAACCTTCAGCAAAGAGTGATACCTTTCCTCGGCACAAGTCGATAACTGCTGAGTTTCTGCGCAATATGTCACATCCTATCATGATGTTGAAAGGTAATCCGGCTGCAACAAGAAATATCATATCCACACTAATGCCCTGGCTGTTGACACTTAGGGATACCTGCTTTCTTATGGTCTTGTTCTGTCGGCCGGTAGCTCCTACAGTACAATATTATTAATAGGTAGTACCGGTAAATTTTTGTGGCATTCCTGCTGTATCCGGTCCAACTCATTTCGATTTATTATGGAGACATTGGCTCCAGTGTCTATCATTATAGGAACAGAAATACCCTCAATTTCTGCAATTATGTATATTATTTCATTATCATTATTATTAATATTAATCTCGCTTTCTTCTAGTAGGTCCTTACGGATATCTTTCAAATAATTGCTGTATATTATGGTAAAATTTTTTCTGTTTTTCTTCGAATTCATTCCTTCTTGGTTAAACCCAGCAGATTGGAGCAGTAAAGGGTTATTGGAGTTTATTACTGCCTCCGTTCGTTTAAATGTTCCGCTTCATTACGGATTAGGCCGTTGGAAGCATCAGCTTGGAGTCCTGAGACTGCTTCGTTTGGTTCTGCTCGATCGTCTTGTTGGGCTTCTGTTACAGGTAGTCTTCGCTGATTGTCCAGGCTGGAACTACGTCTGGGCTCGTACTCTCTGTACCTATTACTTCCCTGACTTCCTTGAAAGGTCTCGTACTCGTAGTATCGGCTCCTTCGTTGAGGCTGGTACCTCCTCTGTCCACTGCCTTCCGCTCTGATGTAGTTAATATTGGGTCGATATGTCCTGTAATTATTGTTATTACCTCCATTCGGGTAATTCCGGTTATAATTACCATGATAATTGTTATTAGAAAGGTTGGGGTTCCTCTGACCATTTGGAACATAGTTACGATTATTATTATAATAATAACCGTTGTTATTTTGTGGACGGTTATTATTATTATTATTATTATTATTATTATTATTGTTGTGGTTGTTGTCATTATTATTAATGCGAGGAATTATATTATTATTATTATTGTTGTTAAATCTCGGTAAATTATTGTTATTTCGGGTGTTATAATTGTATTCGGCATTATTCCGATTTGCGAAATTATAATTATTATTGTTACCCACATTCTGCCGATTATTATTATTCAAATTATTGTTGTTACTTCTTGGTTCCGGCTTTTCATATCTCCTGCGACTTCGACGGTAATAGTCTTCATGCTCATACATTTCTAAAAGCTCGGTCATGGCTTGCACAGTCTTTATTTGACTGTTTCTTCTGGCTCTTATAATATCCTCCTCATAATGGTATGAGAGTTTGCTGACCAGGCATTCTTCCGGTATTCGGGGCTCTAGATGTTTGGCCACGCACACCTTTCCCAAAAAGTACGCCGTTAAAGTCTGGTTTCCATACGGGTTGTACTTTCCATGACAGATCCCGTCTCTGGCGATATTTTGGGTTGATTCAGACCAATATTTGGCTTTGAATAGCCTTCTGAATTGTTGATAGTCGGTCACTTCATCTCTTATCGTCATCCACCAATTATCTGCTATCTCCTTGAACGATTCGTCAAGCACCTCTTTATTCTCCCTCCAGCGATTACCTCTGTTTTTGGTGAAGTACTCTTAGATTCTGGCTAGGAAATCCATTGGTTTGTTTTTATAAAACCTGAAGTCAATTCCTTCACGATTCTCACTGTTGGGACAACTGGTAATGCTTGTCGGTCGACTATGGAATAGGTCTATATCTGTCTGGTTCTGTCGCACCTGACTGTTGATACTGGTCACAGTAGCTTCAATGCAGTCACATTTTTCTGTGAATCGGTCCTGCACTCGCTCCCAGTCTTCCCGTGTTTCCTTTAGTTTTTCCTCCAATGTCTTCCTAGTCGTTTCTTCAATGTTGTTAACCTTCGTATTTATTTCTGTCTTGATACTCTGTACTTCTCGTTCGGTTTGACTCCATTTTTCGTCAGCTCTGGTAACCTTTTGTTCGATTACCGTTATTTCCTCTTCTACCTTCTTGCTGATTGTCTCATTGTTTTCAGCTATCTTCTGGCTCAATTCTTCCTTCAATATTTCCATTCTTCCGTCTAACCGGTTCATGTTCTCTTGGTTCGTCTCCTTCAATTCTTCTCTCAATTGCTGACTATTATTCTCCATCTTTTTATTGGTTTCTTCCAGTTTCTGGCTTATCTGGGTCAATTCCTCCTTCGATTGTTTATTGTCAGTTTTTATTTCCTCCATTTTCTCCTCCATCTTCTGGATATTTTCCTCCATCTTCTCCTCGATCTTCTTAATATTTTCCTCCATTAATAATTTATTTTCGTTTTTTATTTCGTCCACCTTCTCCTCCATCTTCTTACTGGTATCTCCAATTTTATTACTTAATTCCTCCTTCAATTGTTGGTTATCATTTTCCAGCTTCTTACTATTTTCTCTTAATTCTCCTCCATCTTCTTACTATTTTCTCCGATTTTCTTATTGGTATCTCCGATTTTATTACCCAACTCTTCCTTTGTCGTTTTAAATTCTTTGAGTAACATCTCCATCATTCTATCCAATTTTGTCTCTTCCTTTGTGGTGGATTTTTCTGGCTGTTCCTTCTGTGGTGCAGGCTTGTTTGGTTCTGCTGGCGGTAACCTCGACTCCACATCTTCCACTGGTGTCGCCTGTTTATCCTCCATGTCTACCTCTTGCTCGGCCTCCATAACCCTTTTCCTTGATGTAGCTCTCCTGTGCATCTCGCTCCCTCTTCCGACCTATTGACCGCTGCCAAGCTAAAAATAGGAAATTGGACACTCGTCCTTATTTTATAACACTATTACCTCCTATTTAAAGCCCCTTAAGTTGGACGCCAATTTGTAATATAAATTACAAATATAAATATAAAAATAAATAGATATATTGATATGTGTTATGTGTAGATTTGCCCTGACTGTAAGTCCCACTGTTTAGGCTAGTCAATTTGTAATAAAATTTCAAATATAA
The DNA here is from genome assembly GCA_034769895.1 of Magicicada septendecula. Classification (NCBI taxonomy): domain Eukaryota; kingdom Metazoa; phylum Arthropoda; class Insecta; order Hemiptera; family Cicadidae; genus Magicicada; species Magicicada septendecula. Next base: position 245,779,237 of record CM068371.1, on the reverse strand, counting down.
TAATAAATAAAATATAAAGATATAGATAATAAGAATTGTGTATGTTGTCTGGATCTCGGTATTGAACTCACCGATGATACAGCTCCACTTTTTAGATCATCTCCGTTACACGCCGCATAACCACACTTGATTTTACACAAATTATTCTGTTTTCAGTACTCTGCTAACACATTTCCAACCATTCGGCTTTACGATTAACAATAGACTAATAGACGCAACGTCGTCGTTTTAGGGTAATTTGTGCTATGTCTTTTTCCTCTTTATATTGTTTAACTATAAAAATATCTGTCTAAGACTTGGTTCACCATCTAAATATACATAATAAGTTTTCTTATTTTTTACTGTATATCAAATATTTCTTAATTTTACATAAATCTAACTACTCAGTAATATTGATTAGTTAATTTTACATCTTTTGATATATAGCTGGGTTTGTTTCAAGCTCATTTAAGCCCAAAAATTACAATTTTATATAATGATTGTATGCCTCATATTTTGTACAAATTCGGTGTTTTAATGGTTTTTATTTGTTTTTTCTTATAATATTTCCATGGAATATACTTAATAACTCCGTGACTACTTTGTTGTTACTAATTTGGTTGTTAAAACATTTCAATATTGATTAATTTACTGTTTAGTCTGATTTGATTACCATTATAGGCCAAGTCTCATTTGTTTCCAAAAGAAGTTAATTTCCTTTCCTTTGTCATTCTATTTGCTATTAACTGTATCTGTATTAATTATATTTTCAATTTCTGTATTGTATGTATTGAATTCTATTCCTATTACATAGACTGATTCTCTGATAGATAATTTTTTGGTTTATATGCCAGTCTGTGTTTACTAAAATGGTGTCTTAGCTGGTCTGTTTGTACATTATATATGGTTTACTGTTTTGAATAAAATTATTACATTTTTATGTCCTACTTGCCTCTTTGACTTACACAATGGAAAATTAAACGACATGATCTTAAAATACAATGAAATATCTTGTATCTACTAAACTTTCTTTATAATAATAACATCATTGAACCATAACATAAACATCTTATGCCTAATTTTCTATATACTTAGAATTATAATGAGAACATATTATTATCAGTCTTTGGCTGTCCTTTGTTTTTATGTTTCATTTTATCACAACCTTATTCTATTAAAATATCTTATTCTTAGTAACAATTTCAGTTATTCACTGTCTCTTTTTATTTACTATAACTATTTTGCTAAAATATTAACATAAAAACACCTTAGAACTACTGACACTTTCAGTGATTAACTGTCTCTTGTGTTACCTATACCTAAATCTTTCATACAATAAAATAAAAACATCTTATAACTACTGACACTTGCAGTTATTGACTGTCTTTCGTGTTCCTTATACTTAATTTGTTCATACAATAAAATAAAAACATCTTATACCTATCATATTGTTATTATGCCTAAACACTAAAACACTTTTATTATCTAAATTACACTCAGTCATTAGACTGTCTCTTTAGTTTTTATCCAGTATTTCCTACACTAATGGTAGTCTGTTTTCATATACTTTTTATATCACACTTTATTATAATGTGTCCTTTATTTTGGCTACACTACTGGTAGTCTGTTTCAATAGATTTTTGACATATTATTCTTACAACTAGTATACAATTTGGTTTTCTGGGATTGTATCTTGTAACTTGTTCTGGGTCTACATATATCAGTTTTAATTTTGTTCCATGGTATGTATTACATGACTATCATTTTTTTTTGAATATCTCTTCCTGGTTCTGGTCTCTTTGTGGGAATCTTGATATATTTTGTCCCTTTTTCAATATCACATTAGTAGTTTCTGGTCTTGTGGTTTCTCTGCATCTTGACCTTATTATTATTCCCTTATTAATATGGTTTCATCCTTTTATTTCCTTTTTTATGGTCCTTCCCTTTTTACTGCTTCCCCAATCTACTGGGTATACTGCTGGTTTAACTGGTTTTTACATAGTTAGTTATTTTAATCAATGGTTTTCTTTGTTATTTTTCATTTTTATTAACATTTTATTGACTTAATATACAGTTTCTAGTGTAATCCTTAAAACAATTTATTCTTCTCACTCCCTATGGAACTTTTTCCTTTATTTATGTTGCATTAAGTCAAATGTTTAGCGTGATAATTTTGTTATGTTACATATGCTCTCCTGTAAAAGTGATTAGTTGAGATCATACTCTTAGTATGGATGAAATAATTACTACTAATTCTTTTGTATTTACATTTTCTTCGTGATTACATGTTTTCACTTTATATACCTTCTTTTCCCACCGTTGCTTCCTCTCAGATGATGTGTATCTCCTTCATTAGTTTCTTTCTTCATTAATAAGTGATCTTCAATCTTGTGTATAACATTATCATTTTATATTCTTTCTTATTTGGTGCTTCCTCACCAGTATGTTTACTCCCTAACATTCCCTAACAAATTAATTGGAACAGTTCAGAGTGGCACCTTTGGCTTCTATCCCTGCTGTCCAACACTTCAATTGAGTCCAGAGGTATTATCATCTCTGCTCAAAACATAAGACTGATGGCATTTTCTACGTCCAGTCATAAGAATAAATAAACAGTAAAAGTAGTCATTTTTGACTAAAATAAACATCTTTAGATTCTTCACTTCATAATACGTTATATTAATTAATACTTTTATACACTTGACTCTTCTTCTCTCTTAAAGCTTATTCCATATTAGGTGGTTTAGGTATGTGGTATAATATACATTTCATCATGTTTACATAGTAAGTAGTATTTATATTTACTCTTTCTACCATCTGGTATCCATTGAGTTATTTTTATTGCTCATGGTGTAACATGAATTAATTCTTTATCACTTTCAGTATAACAGTGGTTATTGCAACAACATTATCATTATTAGTATCAGGGTTTTTTGGTTTCTGGTCTCACTATTTGGTCTTTACTGAGTTGGTCCTTCTTCATTGTTCCATTTTTATTAAATTATTTTCTTTGTGAGTTTGGTTAAGTTGTTTCGATTAAGTCATATGATATTCTGGTTTCCTTTCTCCTTTAGAATTTTGTATCTCTTTCTTAAAAAATCCTTTTTCATATTTCAGAGTTATTTCTCGTCATTTGTATGAGTAATGATATGAGCTTAATATTTTTTAATTTTAGATATTTTTATTCAACTACATTCTTTCTTATTCATAGTTGTTTTTCAAATATTTTGGTGTAAGTGGTACTTATTATTGTTTTGAATTTTGAAAATCTTTATTCATCAAAATTCTTTTCTCATTCATAATAGTCTTTGAATGTTTGGTGTAAGTGGTACTTACTAAGTTTTTGAATTTGGAAAATTATTATCTCCCTCCAAATTCTTTTTACTTTCATAATAGTCTATGAATATTTTGTGTAAGTTGTACTTACTAAGTTTTTGAATTTGGAAAATTATTATCTCCATCCAAATTCTTTTTTCGTTCATAATAGTCTTTCAAATGATTTGGTGTAAGTTGTACTTACTGATTTTTGAATTTTGAAATTTATTATGTTCAAAATTCATAATTTCTTCATAATAGTCTTTCAAATGATTTATGTAAGTTGTACTTACTAATGTTTTTGAATTTTGAAGTTTATTATGTTCAAAATTCTTTTTTTTTTTTTTTTCATTCATAATAATCTTTCAAATGTTTTGTTGTAAGTTGTACTTACTAATGTTTTTGAATTTTGAAGTTTTATTATTCCTCCTCCAAATATTTTTTAATGGATAACTGATTATAAGTTCCTTTTACTTTATTTGAAATGATATCCTTTAGTACATACGTATTGTTATTATTGTTTTTAATAATCAGGTATGGGCCGGTATACAGCAGTAACAACTTTTTGGTAATGCCTTCCAAAGTACTGGGTAATTCCCTGTTTTTTAGTAGTACCTTTTCTCCGACTTCATAGCTTATTATTTTCTTAACAGCCTTTTGATATTTGTTCTTGCGCCTTTCCTGGTCTTCTGCCAATTTATTGTAGAATCTGATTCGATTGAATTTGTATTCTTGACTCCTGGGGAACTCTATTATGTCTTGTATTTCTCTCGGAGGCGGTTTTTCATACATTGCCGTGTATGGCGTGGTACCTATAGCGGGGTGATATGACAAATTAAGGAATTCTTCAGTAGCTAATAAATATTCTTGCCACTTCTTTTGTTGGTTATAGCAATAAGTCCGTAATATTCTTCCGACTTCTCGCAGTACCCTCTCCGCTGGATTGCTGCTGGGGTGGTAGACAGATGTCTTGTATGTCTTAATGCCCAATGTATTCAGAGTGTTTCTCCACCTTCAACCCTTAAATTGCGTTCCATGGTCTGTGATTATGGATGTCGGGCTTCCTACCTCTGGAATGTAATGATTTGTTATTATTCCTAGAGTCTTCAGAGTGGTGGCTCTGTTCACAGGATATAGTTTTGTGAATTTTGTAAAATGATCCATCATAATAATAATATACTTGTATCGATGGCGTCCGCCACTGCGGGGAAATGGACCACATATGTCCAGAAAGACCTTTTCCAGGTTGGCTTGTGTGGTAATTGGTATCATCATACCCTCCTTTCTCTCATTGTTGGTTTTCACCAATTGACATATCAGACAGGTTTTGAGGTAGTTTCTCGTTTTTCTATTGATACTTTTTATATGACAATTCTCTTCTATTGCCTTGATCACCTTCATGGCTCCCATGTGACCGTATCGTAGATGATAGTCTAGGATGATATCCTTTTCGATTGTAGTAGGGATCATGACCTTCCATATCTCTTCATCCAGGGATGTCTTGATGAATAAAATTCCATTATGTATACAATAAAATTTGTTTATTGTGTCATCTTGGTTGGAGAGACGAAGTTTAATATGGTTTAACTTCGGATCGGACTGCTGGTGTTTGCTGATGTCCTGCACTATCTTCTCTAAATCGGATCTGTCCTTAATAATATTATAGATTTTCAAGATGCTCTCCTTTTCGCTTCGAACGTTTGTTCTTCCAGATTCACTCTCGACAATACGTCGGCTACTACATTTTTACTTCCAGGAACATACTCCCACTGTATATCGTATTCCTGCAGGGCGAGTACCCATCTGGTCAATCTACCATGGCTTAACTTGCATCTTCTCAGAAATGATATTGACTTGTGATCTGTTCGAACGGTCACTGGATATCCAAGGATATACGTCCGAAACTTCCCGCAGGCAAAGACTACACTTAGCAGTTCTTTTTCCGTCACATTATAGTTCTTTTCACACTGGTTAAGGGTTCTGCTAGCAAAGCTCACTACTAGATGGTTTCCACTTTCATCTTCTTGGTACAGTGTTGATCCCAAGCTAATGTTACTAGCGTCACAGTTTAGAAAGAAGGGTCGGTTAAAATCTGGATGGTTGAGCATTACTGCATCTAAGAACTTCTCCTTAATTGATTTGAAAGTCTCGTCTTGTTCTTGACCCCATCGCCATTTATTCTTGGACGATAACTGGTACTGAAACTGGGCTGTTAGTTCGGAATAATTATTCTGGAACTTCCTAAAATAGTTACACAGGCCCAAAAATGATTGTAGTTGCCTTCTGTTTTTTGGTGTAGGGAATCGTTGTATGGCGTCTACCTTTTCTGTTGATGGTGTTATTCCTTGACTGTTTAGCTGGAAACCCAGGAATTGTACTTCTTTAGCTATAAGCTTGGACTTGTCTAGTTTAAGGGTGACATTATTTTCAGCAAGCTTCTTCAAGACATACTCCACACGGTAACAGTGTTCTTCCCAGTTGGTTGATGTTATTAGGAGATCATCAACATAGACAGTCGTGAATTGGAGCGCTTCTGGTCCTAGTATATGATCCATACAGGCGACAAAAACAGCTACTGAATTCACCAACCCGAAGGGCAACCTCTTAAACTGATAATTGCGCCCTTCGAAGATGAACGCCATGTATTGCCGGCTTGCTGGGTGCAACTCCACTTGCCAATAGCCGCATACGGTATCCCAAGTGGTAATGAATCGTGTTCCGTGGAACCTCTTCAAAATCTCATCAATTTCGCCAGGTGAGGTACGATCGTTAATTATCATTTTATTTATCTCACGTGCGTCAAGGCAAAGCCTTACCTTTCCATTTTTCTTTTGTATGGCCACAATTGGGCTAGTGTATGGCGATTGACTGCTCTCGATGATATTCTGGATCTCTGTGCGTACAGCTTCTTTCAAAGATTGTGCTATTGGATACGACTTTCGGTTAAATTCTACCGGTTCTCTGAATCGTATGGAGCATTGTTAGTTCCGGATCTTTCCAGGTTCTCAGAAAATACAGCTCGATATTTTTCATATATTTCGATCAATTGATTCAGCTGGTTTTCCTTTAATTGCTCGTTAGTATTGTGGCACTGGAAGTTACGTATCTCCTGAATCTTTTGTTGCCATAGGTCATCCTCCGAATCCTGATGTACTGGCTTGTTGTTTGTTGAGTCGTTGGACAAGTAATTCACCTTATTTTGGTGGTCGAGAAGTTGTCTGGAGTCTAACGTCTTGTTATTAGTTAAATTGGCTACCCAGGTCGAACCTTCAGCAAAGAGTGATACCTTTCCTCGGCACAAGTCGATAACTGCTGAGTTTCTGCGCAATATGTCACATCCTATCATGATGTTGAAAGGTAATCCGGCTGCAACAAGAAATATCATATCCACACTAATGCCCTGGCTGTTGACACTTAGGGATACCTGCTTTCTTATGGTCTTGTTCTGTCGGCCGGTAGCTCCTACAAGTACAATATTATTAATAGGTAGTACCGGTAAGTTTTTGTGGCATTCCTGCTGTATTCGGTCCAACTCATTTCGATTTATTATGGAGACATTGGCTCCAGTGTCTATCATTATAGGAACAGAAATACCCTCAATTTCTGCAATTATGTATATTATTTCATTATCATTATTATTAATATTAATCTCGCTTTCTTCTAGTAGGTCCTTACGGATATCTTTCAAATAATTGCTGTATATTATGGTAAAATTTTTTCTGTTTTTCTTCGAATTCATTCCTTCTTGGTTAAACCCAGCAGATTGGAGCAGTAAAGGGTTGTTGGAGTTTATTACTGCCTCCGTTCGTTTAAATGTTCCGCTTCATTACGGATTAGGCCGTTGGAAGCATCAGCTTGGAGTCCTGAGACTGCTTCGTTTGGTTCTGCTCGATCGTCCTGTTGGGCTTCTGTTACAGGTAGTCTTCGCTGATTGTCCAGGCTGGAACTACGTCTGGGCTCGTACTCTCTGTACCTATTACTTCCCTGACTTCCTTGAAAGGTCTCGTACTCGTAGTATCGGCTCCTTCGTTGAGGCTGGTACCTCCTCTGTCCACTGCCTTCCGCTCTGATGTAGTTAATATTGGGTCGATATGTCCTGTAATTATTGTTATTACCTCCATTCGGGTAATTCCGGTTATAATTACCATGATAATTGTTATTAGAAAGGTTGGGGTTCCTCTGACCATTTGGAACATAGTTACGATTATTATTATAATAATAACCGTTGTTATTTTGTGGACGGTTATTATTATTATTATTATTATTATTGTTGTGGTTGTTGTCATTATTATTAATGCGAGGAATTATATTATTATTATTATTGTTGTTAAATCTCGGTAAATTATTGTTATTTCGGGTGTTATAATTGTATTCGGCATTATTCCGATTTGCGAAATTATAATTATTATTGTTACCCACATTCTGCCGATTATTATTATTCAAATTATTGTTGTTACTTCTTGGTTCCGGCTTTTCATATCTCCTGCGACTTTGACGGTAATAGTCTTCATGCTCATACATTTCTAAAAGCTCGGTCATGGCTTGCACAGTCTTTATTTGACTGTTTCTTCTGGCTCTTATAATATCCTCCTCATAATGGTATGAGAGTTTGCTGACCAGGCATTCCTCCGGTATTCGGGGCTCTAGATGTTTGGCCACGCACACCTTTCCCAAAAAGTACGCCGTTAAAGTCTGGTTTCCATACGGGTTGTACTTTCCATGACAGATCCCGTCTCTGGCGATATTTTGGGTTGATTCAGACCAATATTTGGCTTTGAATAGCCTTCTGAATTGTTGATAGTCGGTCACTTCATCTCTTATCGCCATCCACCAATTATCTGCTATCTCCTTGAACGATTCGTCAAGCACCTCTTTATTCTCCCTCCAGCGATTACCTCTGTGTTTGGTGAAGTACTCTTCGATTCTGGCTAGGAAATCCATTGGTTTGTTTTTATAAAACCTGAAGTAAATTCCTTCACGATTCTCACTGTTGGGACAACTGGTAATGCTTGTCGGTCGACTATGGAATAGGTCTATATCTGTCTGGTTCTGTCGCACCTGACTGTTGATACTGGTCACAGTAGCTTCAATGCAGTCACATTTTTCTGTGAATTGGTCCTGCACTCGCTCCCAGTCTTCCCGTGTTTCCTTTAGTTTTTCCTCCAATGTCTTCCTAGTCGTTTCTTCAATGTTGTTAACCTTCGTATTTATTTCTGTCTTGATACTCTGTACTTCTCGTTCGGTTTGACTCCATTTTTCGTCAGCTCTGGTAACCTTTTGTTCGATTACCGTTATTTCCTCTTCTACCTTCTTGCTGATTGTCTCATTGTTTTCAGCTATCTTCTGGCTCAATTCTTCCTTCAATATTTCCATTCTTCCGTCTAACCGGTTCATGTTCTCTTGGTTCGTCTCCTTCAATTCTTCTCTCAATTGCTGACTATTATTCTCCATCTTTTTATTGGTTTCTTCCAGTTTCTGGCTTATCTGGGTCAATTCCTCCTTCGATTGTTTATTGTCAGTTTTTATTTCCTCCATTTTCTCCTCCATCTTCTGGATATTTTCCTCCATCTTCTCCTCGATCTTCTTAATATTTTCCTCCATTAATAATTTATTTTCGTTTTTTATTTCGTCCACCTTCTCCTCCATCTTCTTACTGGTATCTCCAATTTTATTACTTAATTCCTCCTTCAATTGTTGGTTATCATTTTCCAGCTTCTTACTATTTTCTCTTAATTCTCCTCCATCTTCTTACTATTTTCTCCGATTTTCTTATTGGTATCTCCGATTTTATTACCCAACTCTTCCTTTGTCGTTTTAAATTCTTTGAGTAACATCTCCATCATTCTATCCAATTTTGTCTCTTCCTTTGTGGTGGATTTTTCTGGCTGTTCCTTCTGTGGTGCAGGCTTGTTTGGTTCTGCTGGCGGTAACCTCGACTCCACATCTTCCACTGGTGTCGCCTGTTTATCCTCCATGTCTACCTCTTGCTCGGCCTCCATAGCCCTTTTCCTTGATGTAGCTCTCCTGTGCATCTCGCTCCCTCTTCCGACCTATTGACCGCTGCCAAGCTAAAAATAGGAAATTGGACACTCGTCCTTATTTTATAACACTATTACCTCCTATTTAAAGCCCCTTAAGTTGGACGCCAATTTGTAATATAAATTACAAATATAAATATAAAAATAAAAAGATATATTGATATGCGTTATGTGTAGATTTGCCCTGACTGTAAGCCCCACTGTTTAGGCTAGTCAATTTGTAATATAATTTCAAATATAATAATAAATAAAATATAAAGATATAGATAATAAGAATTGTGTATGTTGTCTGGATCTCGGTATTGAACTCACCGATGATACAGGTCCACTTTTTAGATCATCTCCGTTACACGCCGCATAACCACACTTGATTTTACACAAATTATTCTGTTTTCAGTACTCTGCTAACACATTTCCAACCATTCGGCTTTACGATTAACAATAGACTAATAGACGCAACGTCGTCGTTTTAGGGTAATTTGTGCTATGTCTTTTTCCTCTTTATATTGTTTAACTATAAAAATATCTGTCTAAGACTTGGTTCACCATCTAAATATACATAATAAGTTTTCTTATTTTTTACTGTATTTCAAATATTTCTTAATTTTACATAAATCCAACTACTCAGTAATATTGATTAGTTAATTTTACATCTTTTGATATATAGCTGGGTTTGTTTCAAGCTCATTTAAGCCCAAAAATTACAATTTTATATAATGATTGTATGCCTCATATTTTGTACAAATTCGGTGTTTTAATGGTTTTTATTTGTTTTTTCTTATAATATTTCCATGGAATATACTTAATAACTCCGTGACTACTTTGTTGTTAATAATTTGGTTGTTAAAACATTTCAATATTGATTAATTTACTGTTTAGTCTGATTTGATTACCATTATAGGCCAAGTCTCATTTGTTTCCAAAAGAAGTTAATTTCCTTTCCTTTGTCATTCTATTTGCTATTAACTGTATCTGTATTAATTATATTTCCAATTTCTGTATTGTATGTATTGAATTCTATTCCTATTACATAGATTGATTCTCTGATAGATAATTTTTTGGTTTATATGCCAGTCTGTGTTTACTAAAATGGTGTCTTAGCTGGTCTGTTTGTACATTATATATGGTTTACTGTTTTGAATAAAATTATTACATTTTTATGTCCTACTTGCCTCTTTGACTTACACAATGGAAAATTAAACGACATGATCTTAAAATACAATGAAATATCTTGTATCTACTAAACTTTCTTTATAATAATAACATCATTGAACCATAACATAAACATCTTATGCCTAATTTTCTATATACTTAGAATTATAATGAGAACATATTATTATCAGTTTTTGGCTGTCCTTTGTTTTTATGTTTCATTTTATCACAACCTTATTCTATTAAAATATCTTATTCTTAGTAACAATTTCAGTTATTTGCTGTCTCTTTTTATTTACTATAACTATTTTGCTAAAATATTAACATAAAAACACCTTAGAACTACTGACACTTTCAGTGATTAACTGTCTCTTGTGTTACCTATACCTAAATCTTTCATACAATAAAATAAAAACATCTTATAACTACTGACACTTGCAGTTATTGACTGTCTTTCGTGTTCCCTATACTTAATTTGTTCATACAATAAAATAAAAACATCTTATACCTATCATATTGTTATTATGCCTAAACACTAAAACACTTTTATTATCTAAATTACACTCAGTCATTAGACTGTCTCTTTAGTTTTTATCCAGTATTTCCTACACTAATGGTAGTCTGTTTTCATATATTTTTTATATCACACTTTATTATAATGTGTCCTTTATTTTGGCTACACTACTGGTAGTCTGTTTCAATAGATTTTTGACATATTATTCTTACAACTAGTATACAATTTGGTTTTCTGGGATTGTATCTTGTAACTTGTTCTGGGTCTACATATATCAGTTTTAATTTTGTTCCATGGTATGTATTACATGACTATCATTTTTTTTTGGAATATCTCTTCCTGGTCCTGGTCTCTTTGTGGGAATCTTGATATATTTTGTCCCTTTTTCAATATCACATTAGTAGTTTCTGGTCTTGTGGTTTCTCTGCATCTTGACCTTATTATTATTCCCTTATTAATATGGTTTCATCCTTTTATTTCCTTTTTTATGGTCCTTCCCTTTTTACTGCTTCCCCAATCTACTGGGTATACTGCTGGTTTAACTGGTTTTTACATAGTTAGTTATTTTAATCAATGGTTTTCTTTGTTATTTTTCATTTTTATTAACATTTTATTGACTTAATATACAGTTTCTAGTGTAATCCTTAAAACAATTTATTCTTCTCACTCCCTATGGAACTTTTTCCTTTATTTATGTTGCATTAAGTCAAATGTTTAGCGTGATAATTTTGTTATGTTACAATATACCTGCTTTTAAACAATGGTTGACATGCAAGCGAGGGTTGACGAGGTTGCGTGTGTATACAATAAATTTCAGTATATATTATATATATACATGCGCGCGCGCGTGTTTTCTGTCGGTCGAGGTCTGTTTTATCGAAGACAGGAAATCCATTTTCTGTGTACAGATGTATTTTCTTTTAGTGTGCGAACTCCGGTTAGGGCATGAATAACTAGTAATAATTAAATAGGCCTATGTTTTGTTTATTAAAATTCCCACATTTAAAAACGAATTTTGCAAATCGAGTAGTGCCATTAGAGGAAGAGTGAAGAGACGCGCAAATAAACATAAAATGAGTCTAAATTACACATGGATAACTGAACTATTTAACAACGAATTCATTACTCTGGTAATAAATAAGTTATAAATAATTAAATTATATGTACGGAACGAGTGAAAAATCAGGAATCTCAGGCAACTACTAGTTTGCACATCAACGCTGTCACTAGTGCAAAAATAGACGATAAAGAGATTTGTTTATAACCGATACTCATTAAGGACAAAGAAAATTTTACAAGTGTGGAAGAGTATTGAGGGAATCGTACCTGTCGACTGGAAATCATACACCACACTGTAAGTACCAGGGACAAATTTCGAGCCAGCGGGAGAGAATCTAGTAATAACGACGGGGTCACTATGTCACTGATTCTCGAAGTTGGAACGCTGGAATCTTCACCATCAACAACATAATATGAACACACGAAATAAAAGAAGGACCTAAAGAATATAGCTGGAACTCGGTATACATGTTGTAAAAGTGTCCACACGCACACCGTCCAGTTTATGTCAGCATCATCCGAAACAAGTCCATCATAGAACATCGAGAAGTAGCCAACAGCCTAAACATAACAGGGCTGCAACTGCCTAAACGTCGCAGAAAATATCTCGAGAAAGAAGCAGAATTCATCGTGGGACTCAATTCAAAATAAAACAGTCGTTCGCGCGCGAGCAGACACTCGCATTTAGGCTATTTATTTATTATGTGTATTTGTTTGTATGAATTTGTGATTTACAGTTTAGTTAATCAAACTAATAACAAGGATATAACTAATTGATTTTAAAAAGAAATAACGTTGACGTTATCGTTAGCAAAAGTGACATAATTTTGCAGTAATACGTGTTACTGGAATTTGTTGATTACGCCTTAGGACACGTGTCGCTTGTGTTTACCATAAATTAATGATTACCGAAGGACACCCTTTGTTTACGATGTGTTTGTCAGCATATTGATATTACTGTATGTTTTTGCTTCGATACAAAATGTTCCACGTGCATGCCGGTATCTATCACGTATACGTCCTAAACCAAACAACTGGAATCAATTTCGTCGATGCTTATAATGAGTGGCTACAGAATCGAAACCAGTGGTAGTATCCAGCGTCTGTATTCTGCAGTACTTCATAGATTCTAGTTCGGTTCAGAACTGTCGTTAAAAAATCCAAGCTGTCTCCTTATATCATTTTCTGATTGATTTTTTCGTATTTACTTTAAAATCTGACGCCTTGGCCAGTAAATTAATTAAAGTAAACCTTAATCGCTTTCCACAGGTTCAAGTTTGGCGAACGGCCAATCAGAACCTCCATTGTCTTGCGAAAGTAGCGAGTTCGAAAAAATTAATAAGTCTTTACCTGCGTTAGTAAATATATGGCACAATCCTTAGACGGTGTTTGTCACTTTGGAACACGTATGCTCATCTCCGTGTAAATCCAGTACGCTATAACGAAGTTATTACTAGCAAATATGTCTTAAATAACATAATTAGTTAACTAAACAGCCGCATTGGACGACCACATACAACCTATTCAGAATAAATAAGAGCGTAATCAAAATAAAGGAAGAATAAGAATAAAGGAAGAAAGAATCTAATGGAGAATAAATAACCTACTCAAATGTTTAATATCTGAGGTTGAGAAATCTGTTAAGAAAATTTTAAGTAAGGATGGAGATAAATCTGGAAGGTATGAAACTGAATTTTATGAAAGAATTGCAAGGAGCAATATAAGGTTCGAAGAAGATTGTGATGTTCGAAATTTTTACGTATCATTACGTATATTTTACGTTATGAAACTAATTTAAAAAGAGATGAAGGTAAATTTATATAACTGGTGTGTGTGTGTGTGTGTGTGTGTGTGTGTGTGTGTGTGTGCCTGTGTGTGTGTGTGTGAGAGAGAGAGAGAGAGAGTGTAGTAAAAATATAATTTAATATATATGCATTTAGTACTTTATAAAAATGTAGTAAATAGAAATATAAAAATATAATAAAAATAATTAAAAATTAACAGAAATAAATAAAAACTAACATAATTTTTAATTAACACAGAGAGAGAGAGAGAGAGACCGAGGGAGAGGTGGCATGTGTGTGTGTTTAGTAAAAACTGGTACGTGTGAGTTTAAAAAAATATAAAACCCGAAAACAATACAAAAAATAAATAACAAAAGGAATTTTGAACATACAAAGAATTATTGGTTATTAAAATTAAAAAGTTAGGTTAGGTAGCAAAACACGCATACAGTGATATAAATATTAATAATAAATAATGTTTCATACAAGAATATATTTCATATTCATTTTTATAACAACGTTTCAACAATTTTGTACACAAAATCCCCCCGTGCGTGTAGGGGAGGAATTATAATTTGATAAATAGATTTAGTAATTTAGTAAAAATCCATTAAATGAAATATAAAATTATGAAAAATCAAAACATAACAAAAATAACTGGAAACTTTAGAATAATTAGTAAAGTAAAGTAAATATAATTCATAAAAATAATAAAAAAAGAATTGCGGAATGATAGGCCAATATAGATGCTGTAGTTCAGTTGTTATTATAGGCGATATCAGTTTTTACATTGGTTTGAATACTTGTACAAGGAAGAATGTAAATTTTGCTATTTTCATTCACCTTTCATTAAAGAATCGTAACAGCGGTTCAGGTATAAACAGATAATCGCCCACATCTGTGTGTTCGCAAGTTGGATGTAGTCTTGCATATAAAAAATAAATTATGTGCCTTATCTACGTGAGTGTTGACAAGTGAAACTAGTTGCAAATCCCACGGTTCGCAGCTGGGAGGACACTGAATGTTTACGTGACGACAATTCTTGAGGGAAGTAAAAAAAACAGTGACATAACCACCATGTTCACAGTTGCGATGTTATGGTTCCTTCGACTGATGTATCTTTTCATCCGCTTAAATGTAGTGTGCCCGGTCTACAATACAATGTGCTTGTTGTAGAAAGGATAATTTAAAAGTCTGACATGGAAATGAATGGAAAGAAAACTGAAGTGAAGGTGACGCAGATAACATGTAATGTTCATCTGAACGGTATAAGTGTAGCAGAGAGGAACTTCATAGAAGATACTAAATGGAGGATAGCACAAGGCAAATAGCTTATAGAAAAATAGAAACGTATACTCAAACAAGGAAAATTCTGATAACGTTTTTGCGTTGCCGTGGCTCATTGTTTCAGAATAACTGACCCAACCTAAACGGACATAAGGAACAATTACGATTACTGCTTTTAGGACACGGTGCAGAAAAAGAGTACAAAGGAAACAGAGAAATAAACAGTGGTCAGTGATGAAAGGTTTAAGAATATGTACGCATATTTAATAATAGGTATATACAATTATATAGGCCTAGGAGTTTTAAACACCTACTGGATATTTTTGTAAGTAAAACATGTTTGAAATTTAGGCGCCATTACTATTTTCATATAATAGTTTGAACGAATACAAAAATATTATCAAATATAAAATAATAGTCCTATTAGGCAATTAGCCACTATAAAGGCTTTTACGCATAATCACCCTTTCATCGATACTTTCAACGTTTTCTTATCAGGATTTTGGTCCACCAAACAAGTAAAGCCTCACATGTCGATTTTGAACTCGTGGATAGTTTGTGGAATGCTGGAGTAAACCTTCCATTTCGTCAAGAAAGTTTAGATTTAAGTATTTGTTTTATTTTATTTCTTTTTATTTGCTTACATACACTTTATTAAAACACTTTTGTTAAAAATCATCGGAATTATTTACTTTTGTTTTTACATTCAATTTTTCAATTCACTTGCTATGTTTAATTCTGATGTACAGTATTTACACTTTGATTCCGTATATCAGCATTAAACAACACACATACACAAGCGCGCGCGCGTGTTATTATAAAATATATAATTATTAAATATATAATTTAAATTTATATATTTAAATTAACTTGAATTTGTTCAACTATTAATAACTAAATATAATTATTTCACTACGACTCGGAACACAAAACTTTTATGGGTAAAAACGTAAAAGCTTTACCTTACAACCTGAACCGGTTTTCACTTTTAAAAGTGGTAAAGGTTTTCAGGTTGTAAGGTAAAGCGTTTACGTTTTTACCCATAAAGGTTTTGTGTTCCGAGTCGTAGTGAAATAATTATATTTAGTTAAGAAACGGACACGTCATGGACAACGAAATCCAAGTATTAATAACTAATATTTCATGCTTAAAAATATAAAGGTTTCACAAACGTTAATTTTTTCAAATTTAGACATATTATAAATTAATTTTACTCTATTTAAATCTGTGTATTAAATTAATATTGATTGTACACACACATATGCACACGCGTGCACAACAGATCTGTATAAATAAATATAATTTCCGTTAGATTTGTCAATACCTAGAAGAGTATATACACTTTTGTCTCGATATAATTTCATTCTTTTGTGAATCATAAATTAGGGGAGGAAAGGAAAGAAAAAAGGCCAAGAGACGAAGTAAAATGTTGTGTAAATAACAGTCAGAGTGGTACATTAACATTGTGTGTGTACAACAAACTGCGGAGGAACGGTGGAAAATTTCCACGGTCGATGCGACAATTACCGAGTTAATATGAAGCGATATCGGAAAATCCCGTTGAGACTGCCAAACCTCCCCTAACTCATTGAGTGTATGGAATATTCATTACGGTCGGGCGCCGCGTCACCCCCTCTTCCTCTTGCTTGTCATTTCCTGCTCTCTATGGACGTTTATTTCATCTTTCTCCTTAACCCAATTTTTTCTGAATCTTTTACTTACTCACAGGGTTGAACATTTGTTCAAATATGTACTCTATTATCGATAAATTTCACTTCTCCTCATGTTAAATTAAATTCTTAAATATACGTTTCTTTCCTTTACGTTTCTATGGTTTCAATAATTTTACATTACCTTCATCGTAAATGTTTCAGATCCGTATCGTTAGTCAACGTTTTTGAATACCCTAGTTTCGTTCTTCCTCATCTTCTTTTCCTACCTGTGGTATTCATTTATGATTATATCATTAATACGGTGGTAGTTTTTTAGGATATACGTTTGGTTACAAGAAAGTGTAAGATAGTATCTAAACAACACATCTGTTTGTTGTCTGTTGGTTACGTGTTCCGCGATACCTAAGGAGTAGGCAACACAAGGTCATATTGCTCATCTGTCCTTATCTCCATAAGGCTTTGTTCCCCTATCATAGGCCACGCAGACCAACCTAACCGCTTACACAAAAGCAGATACAGATCCATGTGTATATTATATATGTGTCAGATCCATGTACCATGTATCTATGTGTACATCCATAAGATATACTCTTTGAATGCCCGATAATATTATTTTGTTTTTCGATCTTAAATTAAATTAAAACAAATTAAATCTATGGGATGTAGTCATTCCATATTTTACATAATCTTTAAT
Source organism: Magicicada septendecula (assembly GCA_034769895.1). Classification (NCBI taxonomy): domain Eukaryota; kingdom Metazoa; phylum Arthropoda; class Insecta; order Hemiptera; family Cicadidae; genus Magicicada; species Magicicada septendecula. The sequence continues at coordinate 245,761,742 of CM068371.1, read as the reverse complement.
TTTAGATATTCAGGACCAGCGCTTAATGTTTCATTTAAACCTTCCGAATTGTTTGTGAAAAATTCTTACTTTTAGGTAGGGGTGTTCTTATGCAAAGGAGTTTAATTCGTTACGATAAGATTGTTTTTTTTTTTTGCTATAACGTAACGGATTTGATTTGGTTTAAATTAAATAACTGGTTACTGGAACTACTGATTCACTTATTCTGATTTACTGGAAGTCATTAAAGTATATCAAGAAAGCATTCTAAAAGTCGTTTCTCCGATAAAATTCAAACATGACCACTGTTAATAAACTCTCAGGTTAATTTGAATTTTCAGTGATAATAATTGTTCACTGTTGTTGTAAACGAATGTCAGTAAAAACTATTAGTGGAAATCCGACTTTATGTGATTAGGAAAGCAGGAAAGTAGGAGAAGACCTTAAAAGTTACTTCGGATTTTTAACTTACATTTGAATATGTTTATTTGCTTTTCCATTCTGCTTTCTATTTTCCAGCAAAAATCAGTCATTGTGCTAAAAGTACAGTAAATACGATCAGAATATTATAGTAGTGTCTCACGAGGGTAACGGTAACTTTGCGATGGCAATACGTTACAGACTAAAATTTTGCATTTCCGTATAGGCTACGACTTATAGCGCAAAAGTGCTGTGCGGTTCTTCATAAATCAAAACTCATGGAAATAACTTAACGCGTCACTCTAATAATGTCTTTTCGAAAATATGTAAAAGGTTTGGGCATTATTTTCGAAGGGTCATGGCTACGCTCGAATCACGAATCATCACAAATTAGGTTTCTATTTTCTGATTTACGATTTAGAATTAGAAAGTACTTATTATTAACGTTATTATTATTACTACTACTATTATTGTAGATAATAATAATTTATTTATTTTTTACCATCTAAATGATTTAGAAATGCCAGGGTAGACTGCTAAATCAGAGCCACACGACATAACGGCATACTACATAGATAAGGTGGCTATCTTTCCGCCTGCTGTTATCATACATGTTACTTTAAGTGGTCATTACCACAGGCTCAGTCGACCTGAGAAGTGAAAAAGTGATCTGGATCTCATGGTGTTGTCCAGGATGTTATACAAGTAGAGTTACAGAAATAAAAACAAAACAGACCTTAGTTTATAATAAGCCTTCCAAACACGTACAGCATTTTAGCTATCATACGCTTATCTAACCGCATTATACGGTACGCTTATTCACACTAAATCAATACAAAATACATGTATTTATGGACCAACCCTCTCTAAGTTACAAAATGTTAAATGGAAAGGAAGCCACTTAACATTTCTTTTTCATGTTATTATTATTTATTATGTATGGATTAAAAGTCTGTCATTTAAAAAAAAAAGCTACCTTGGTACTTCATTTGTGTTATATGAAATTCCTGTTTGGAGGTAAAAGTCGTTCTCTGCGTGGCAAGTTCCGTCAGTGGATCTGTACTTCCTTACTGTTTAGTTACATGAAGCACGGGTAAGTGGAATACGTCCGTCTCTTTAATAATATTTTGATGTGTTTTCGCCCAAACCATTAAGAAAGTAAATTATTTACTTAAAATATATTGATTACTTTTGATGTGAACGTTTTCGTTTTGATTAGTAAGCCTACTGTTTTGTGGTTTTGTACTTTCAATTTTGTGCAACTATATTTATCTCAGGCGACGCACGATCTTCAAAATGGAGTAAAATGAAAAATCGTTAATATTTGTTTGTTTAATAGGTCTGCGGTTAAAATCCGACTGATAGTGTGTACGCGAGTTGTAAGAGGTAGTGTACTGGTTACATTTCTGCAAGTTGTACATGTCGTAGACATAACACTACGACACAATAGGTTACAAAAATCGACAGAATCTTCAACGTATAGCAAGAGAAACGAGAATGGGCTAGAGTAATGGTTTATGTTAGTTAATATATGGGGACGAAGTGACAGTAAAAAATATTCAATTTCTAAATTCTTATTGAATGTTGCGAACTTGCAAAAAACACGTTATTCCACTTTTAGTGGTGTCTTAAACAACGTATTCTAAAATATTTCTGAGAAATTGTGTTAAAATAAAATGGGAAAACCCAGAAATCACTCACTACTGTTCCAAAATATAAAGTACGTGAAAATTATGTAGTTTTCACCAACATAAAATTATACAAATAACATCAGATTGATTAGTAACAAGACAATACTTTACTCACACAGGCCTATACTTCACATCACTCTTATATATGCCTTGTGTATACAATGTCATGATTTGTCATGTTATGGTACATTGTCATGTAAGATAAATAAATAATACTCAGAAAGTTAAATAATGAAGTAACTAAACAAATAAGATCAAATAACTGTCTAAATGGAACTAACAATCTGGATAGTTACCACCTTATTAATTACACAACGTTTCAACCATAATCTGTGGTCGTCTTGAGATGTGCCACGATTTTCGTCTAATAAGTTCTAATTACCTGATATAATTTGCAGTTAACTGCAATTGTTCATTGCGTGGACATAAGATCAAATAACTGTCTAAATGGAACTAACAATCTGGATAGTTACCACCTTATTAATTACACAACGTTTCAACCATAATCTGTGGTCGTCTTGAGATGTGCCACGATTTTCGTCTAATAAGTTCTAATTACCTGATATAATTTGCAGTTAACTGCAATTGTTCATTGCGTGGACGTGTTTAGTCCGCGCTTCCCTATCTTCAAAAATAAATAAGTTTAACATTTGTTCTTATAGTTTTCTTTCACTTTCATTTTATAGCTTGGTGTTACTTTTTTCAATTACTTATTTTTCGAGAATCTGAGCTTCTTGTTGCAAATTATATCAGGTTTTAAATTACTAGATTAAGTTCATGGTAAACTTGAAGACGGCACAAATTATTAACGGTAAAACGTTGTGTTGTTAGTAATTTAACAACAGTAACAGTCAGTGGGGATTATGCAGGGAATGATCACGTACGATCGTAAGTTAAGTTTTAAAGTCGTTTAAACATGTTTCCGGTTACTTGACATGTGTGCTTCTACAAATTCAAACACATTTTCTACAAAACTCTCTATGCAATTTCCGATGATTACAAAATTCAGAATTATACAAAACAAATAGTAGTTAGTATAAATAGAAATGTTGCGTCATATTTGTTTGTTTTGCTTTGCTAATCAGACGGCTGGGGCTCATTACCTCTCTACGGTTGTGTAATTCCGCCTTAAACCTAAACACGTAACGCGAGTATACACCGTTCCCGAGGAAATCAATACGGACCTTGCACCGTCTTTGTATCATTTTTCGTCTATTCGTCTTGTTTCACTCCTCTCTCTCTGTACAACATATTGAAATCATCAATCATTCAAGTGGCCCGTTCGAATAGATAGTTTACCAAAAAAGACCTGACATCAGATCTGAGAAAAACTGTTAGCGAGTATACAAAACCGCTTTTTTAATACAACAATCGAAATTGTTTAATTTTCCTTCCTGTTTTGACATTTTCTTCCTTATTTTTTAAATGGTATTGACACTGTAGTAAAGCCGTTCACATACAGGTAGCATGATAAAGAAATGTCGTGACGCATAATGTTCAAGGAATCAATACATTTAAAACCCTAAGTTTTGTGAATAGGTATAAAAGAAACGGAAGCAAATTTCTTTGCTTCAGAGCTAATAGAAAGGGTAAGGAAAAAGAAAATATAATGTAAAATACTATGCAGATACGTTTATTGAATATGTTTCGAGTACTTTGTGACTACCAACAAAACAATAGTTTTCCTCGAAATGACAGGATATTAAATTTTAGCATTTATTTCATGTAATTACAGACTGTGTGCAAACTCCGGTCCTGAATGTAATGAAATATGCACGGATCTAAACAGTATCATAATTGAGGCCGAAGGCCTCCCAATCAAAAACCCAAAAACGTTCAATCCCACGTTCAAACGTTCATGGTTCAATCCCATTGCAAAAACGTTGTCTCCACTTCCAACAAGCATGAACATACCAAAATTTAAATAAAAAACTAACGGACTCATCGATTTTTTAAAAATTTTCTCTTTTCAGCAGTTGTCATTTGAACCTAAAATTTATTAAATTTGAACAATTTAAACAAAATCATAGGAATAATAAAAATTAGCACGTCTGTAATAAAAAAAGATTTTCTTAAAGTTACCGCTTTAAAATAAAATTACCATAAATTAAGAATTTACGAGCGAATGCTCTTTCAAATATTATAATATCCTTCAAACATTAATTTGAAATATACGAAACCTACAATTTAGAAATATTATGAAAAATGGAAAAGTGAGTTAATAAACTTCAAACATTAAGTGGGCCTACCAGCACTATATACCTTTCGGCCCAACAGTTATGAATTTGGTTCTGTATATCTAGAAACAAAAGTTAAGTCATTACCCAGAAAAAAAAACTACACGATTTACCTATTGGAATCGAACGCAGGATCTAAGGATTCATAATTTGGTTTGGAAGCCAAGGCCTTGACAGTTACACTGATTATTATTATTATTGGGTCCTTCAGTCTTTCGACTGGTTTATACCCTCCCCGCATATACCCGTGGTGCGCGTGTTACGGAGTCTCTCAGAGGTATATGGGACCTATAGTTTAACGCCGGATCCGAACAGCATAGTTGGGAAGCGTTTATACTAGGCAGGATACCTGTCGCTGGTTTGCCATTGCTTAAGTAACATGCACTTGAGTTTACTGAACATCTGCTGTCGTAGATTACACAAATTTTGTCTGTTTAACTTACTTTGTAATTAGACATAATCATGTGTAAAAGCGGTAAAGTATAATTAGGATAATTTTTAGTATAATAAAATTAAGACATTAGCCTATATATAACATTACAAAATACAAAATAAATAAAATGTATTAATAAAATTATTTTACCCTGAATAATGTAATTTACCCATAAATACGTGTAAAACCGTCGATGTATGGGTAAGAAAGAACCACTCGTCTACCAAGTGACGACTCGTAGTAAAACAATATTACAAAGAAGAAATTTTATGTGAAAAAATATGTATCGATGATGTTATTGTTTTTGGTTTGTTTACCGAAGCGAGAAGTATAAAGTCTGGCCTTAAACTACTTATCGGACAGATAACTGGTCTAGTATCGGACAGAAATGTGAACTCGTTTTGACAGCCGTAGTATACAATACGTAAATTGGTTGTGACACTAATCGTTAGTTATGTGACATTGTTGCACATGTTTTTGGTTTATCAACTGCTACTACTACTACTACTACTACTACTACTACTACTACTACTACTACATATCTGTGTGTCATATGTTTGTTCTAACTAGATCTGACTGACGCCCTACGTGTGGAATTACTTTAGAACCTTGTCACTTATCAAAGAGCAAAACTAAACGAAACGCAACTCTCGTACAATCTTTGTGTTGAGTATGACAGTGAGCAGTTTTTGGGAGGGGATAGTGGTTACGATAATAATAATTATTATAATGATTAGTGATTATAATGATTAATCGTCGTCGTCATCATCATAACAACGACCTCTTACCACAATCAAAATCTTCACCGCCAACCACCTTTTCCAAATTCATTCCTAATTCCTTCCGAATTCATAATTCTTGAATATATTAACTGCTAAACTATATCGGCACTTTGGGCACTGTTTCTTAAAATATAAAGAGTAGCAATTTTGTTATGATTTCCATTAAATTTCGAAAAGCTGAATATTTTAAAGACGTTTTTAAAATATAAGGAATATTAATAAATAGTCTACAGTTGTCTTTACATTTACCTTTGCGTGTTAGAAAGTATGTATGCACATAAAGAAAGGGTACAGAGTACAGAAGTGCTACATGGGGAGTAATTTACTGCCGGAAAATTAAGGGTGGAGAGAACGATGATTATTCAAAACTAATTCTCATAACGAGTTCAGCCCCAGACAGCCTAGTCATGTTAATATTTTTCGACTACAAGGAAGGTTTGTAGTGCACCTTGGGAACGCAAAGAAACTGGACTTTTGGCAAACCGCCTTGCAGCGTACGGAGTGCTAAATATTACACCAATTATTGTTATAGAAGGCGACGACATTGTAGAAGAACGGTATAATTAGCAACTTCAAATATCCTGCAAATATTATAGCTTTTTCGAAGCTGTTCAATTTTATGTTTACAGCGGCCACAGTGATTCCGTCGTTTTGAAGTTAAAATTGTTTACGATTTTATTCGTGTTCAGACTCCTCAAAGTATCATTTGTTAAATCACTTACTGTAAATTATCTTCTATTAAATATTTATAATTATTTTATTGTTATTTACAATTATCTTAACCTATATCCTAATATAAATGTTCTAAGTTATAACATTTACAATATAACTTTAGTTAAACATGTTATATTTTGGAGTTCTATAAAACCTGTATTTTGTAAAATAAAATATACCACATTTGACAGTGTAGACGTTTAACTAATTGGCATTTATGATGTAGAAAAAATGGTTGAAGACAATAACTGTCCTTTCCTGAATTATTGTGATACTATACAGTACATTTTTCTAATTTGACTGCCATACTATGGCAGTATGGCATAGTATAGCAGTTAAAAAAAAACAGGGATGCTATATATGCGAGTGCAAAAAAAAAAAATAGCAAACGCTGCGGAGAATTCACGCACAAGCTTCAGTTGCATATCAGGATGAAGTGTAGTGCTTACAAAGTGCGTTTTAGCATTACAAACGCGGACGACCAAGATTATTGCGTACATTGCGCGACATTCGTCGACTCCCGCATCTCAGCTACCAACTCCCAGACATTCCCTTACAAATGTACAATACTTCCAATGGCCTATTTCTTCCCCTTTAGGCCGCCGCCCTTATTATACACCCATACGATATAAAGTCAACTTTTTTGTAAATAAGCATGTCAACTTGACATTCGCTATCTTATACTTTCATTTCTTAATGATGTAATTGGAACACTCTACAAAATGTTCTCAAACAATCCATTTCAACAACTAAAATTCTTTTCTCTATACATTCCGTAATCAGCAGTCTGAAGTAAACGTATGATGCGATTGGCTGTGACTAATTGTATTCTCCACTCACTCACCACTTGTCACTTTACCACTCATTCTTGTTTTTGAAAACTAAAGCAAAGAGTTCAGCTTCTGGATAGCCGTTCATCTTTTACCAAGCCGGTAGTGAATAAACTTGTCCATCTTACACTCCTAACTATATTCACAGCACTGTCACACGGTTCCAGTAATTTGATGACATTAGCTTTCTTTCCTACATGAATGAGTTCTATTTTAATGAAAAAAAATTAAGATCTAACTTTGCGTATCCATCAGATAGCCTTGTCACCACACTTGATGCGTGTTAGCTCATATTATTAGTTATCCTTCTTCCTCATCTAGAAAAAGGAGGAAATAGAAGCATGCTGTTTTAGTTCCTGTTTTCACTGTTGAATATTTAAGAATTCTCTGAATATTAATTTCAAACGACGTTGGAGATGGGCGGCATCCTTGTTTTAAACTCTTTGTGACCATAATTTTCTCATTTTTTTTTCAACTTTTACAATATATTGCATCCTCTTATGGATAGAAAAATTACTGGGAATAGGTACTATTCCGTTCCTTCTTAATATTCCGAATAGTCTAGTGACAGAGTAAGTATTGTATGCTTTATCGAGATTTGATAGTTTCTCTTGATCAAATGTGCACTTAAGATTTCACAACAACTGACCTTAATGTGGATATGTTGGCGACATTAGACGTACCAGCTTAAAAACCAGTTTACTCTTCCAGCTCAACAAAGCTGCTTTCAATTCTTTTCTTTAAAATTCGAACACGCAATCTTCCAACAGAGTTCCCAACACGCTTATTTCCCGATAGTTATCGCAATTGCTGGTAGATTCACTGATTCGTATCCAGTATAGTAGTAGCAGTAGTAGTAGTAGGCCTATTAGTAGTAACGGTAATATAATGTATACAGTTTCCAACGTGATAAATATTTCTTATCAAAGGCTTCCCGTTGCGCTTATTGCACGTAACAAACTGTTAGCAATTATGCTGCGGATACAAAATGTATTTGCCAAGACAATTCCACGCTTGTGTAAGCAGTTACGATACTGTCGGCTTATTATTTACTGGTCTAAATATCACTATTACATTAACGACTCGGAACACTAGGTTTTTTTATATTAAAAGCATAAAGTTTTACCTTACAGCCTGAACCGGTTTTCTCCTTTAAAAGGCTTCTTCAGAGGCTGCCGCTGGTAGCGCTGTCCGTCTTGTTGTTGGTGACGGAATCGAATTTCGAAAGATCGATGCTGTGTGTGTGGGGTGAGATGTGTTCGAATAATGCGTGCGATTTGAATTGTGTCTGTTCGTTTAGGATGTCGTTTTTATTTGTTTTTGTGTGTTTGTATATTTCCAATTTTTCTAGAGTGTCTAGTTTTCGGCCTTTTGTGTGTACGTGTAGAAGCGCTACCCAAGCGCTACCCAAAATCCATAAAGAAGATATTCCGATCCGCCCCATTATCAACTACCTTAATGCCCCTGCACACAAACTCGAAAATATCTAGACAAAATTATCAGACAACACACACAACTAGACAACAACATTGCAGTAAAAAACAACACAGACCTAGTAACAAAAATAAAAGACATACACATCCCCCATAATGCCACATTAGCCTCATTTGACATTAAAAACCTGTACACAAACATCCCCATCTCTGAAACAATCACCATCCTACAAAACAAACTCAAACAGAACAACAGACCAGACGAACTTATCAACGAAATAACAGAAACTCTGAACATTATCACAAAACAAAACTACTTTACTTATAACAATAAATACTACACACAGAAGGATGGCTTACCCATGGGCTCCCCCATATCCAGCTTTCCAGCAGAAGTCTTCCTCCAACACTTAGAAAAAACAAAAATACTCACAATCAATGACAGACACTCACATAAAATACTATATTGGCACAGATACGTTGATGACATTCTAATACTATACAGGGGAAACAAAAGACAATGTGAACAGTTACTAACGCACATAAACAAAATACATAAAAACATAACCTTTACTGCCGAATACGAACACATCAATACCATAAACTTCTTAGACCTCTCCATCACAAAACTAGAACACAGGCACAAATTCAGTATATACAGAAAACCAACTACAACTGACACACTAATACACAACACCTCCAATCACCCAATACAACACAAACTAGCTGCCTTCAGAACCATGATACATATACTTAACAACATCCCCTTAGATGAAAAAGACTACAAAGACGAACTAAACACGATAAAATATCTAGCAGAATCTAACGGATATAACAGAACAATAGTCAGTAAACTGCTACACAAAACACAAAACAAACAACAGACAAAGACAGAAAACAACAAATTCATAACACTAACATACATCAACAAACAAACTGAAAAAATAGCCCACAAATTCAAAAAAGCAGGATACAGAATCGCTTACAAAACTACTAACAAAACAGAACACACACTATCAAAACACACACACAAAGCACAAAACAAATTCGATCTACCCGGTGTTTACAAGCTAAATTGCTCAAATTGCAATAAATTCTACATAGGCCAGACAGGACGTAGCTTCAAACAGAGATACATTGAACACACAAAGGCACTCCACTCCACTACAGAATCCACCTTTCCAAACCACCTCATTGAAGCAAACCACACATATAAAAACATCGACAATAACATGGACATTCTATACGTACACACAAAAGGCCGAAAACTAGACACTCTAGAACAATTGGAAATATACAAACACACAAAAACAAATAAAAACGACATCCTAAACGAACAGACACAATTCAAATCGCACGCATTATTCGAACACATCTCACCCCACACACACAGCATCGATCTTTCGAAATTCGATTCCGTCACCAACAACAAGACGGACAGCGCTACCAGCGGCAGCCTCTGAAGAAGCCTTTTAAAGGAGAAAACCGGTTCAGGCTGTAAGGTAAAACTTTATGCTTTTACTATAAAAAAACCTAGTGTTCCGAATCTCTAATGTAATAGTGATATTTAGTTAAGTAACGGATACGTCATGGACAACGAAATCCAAGTACTTACTGGTGTTGCGTGTTTTAAAGTAATTTTCTTAGTCTTGCAGTTTTTAAAACTATTAAAAAGTTACCCGTGTTATTCTATTTACAGCGTTTTATCTCCACCAATGTTACAAGTTTAACATTTACATTACACTTGACTGTTACGCCCGACGATAAGTACGAAACGTAACCAACCACTCAGTGCCGTGCTAATTATTGTGACGATGTATTATAGTGCACCGCAGTGTAGTTTTACTATTATGTATCGGTGGCGATCGATATGCTCAGTGGTGTTTTTTTTTTCTTACGATAACGGGACTATAATTTAAATTGTTACAAAAATAACCATTTTATGCATTTTTATCTTATCGCAAACTCTGCAGCACACGCAAGACGTTCACATTCAGACGCATTAAGTACAAGAAATAAGTAAGGGGAAAAAATGAGAGAGACAGGAGGAAAAAATAGGCAAAAAGGCAGAGTGAGAGTAAATGAGAATAGGGGTGACGGAGAACGAGTACGAGGTAGGGAGAAGGTAATACGGGTACGTCAATTATAGAAGGCAACAAACAGCTGACAATTGTATTGTAGGCTTACTTACTTCACACAACTGACACAAATAAATTAGGAAAGCATTTTTTTCTTAGACACTTTTTCGTACTTTTTGGTCACAAACTCAGCTAAGGGTGTGCGCTAATTTGCATTTTCGTCTTCACACATTTCAGTATTTTTCCCCATTAGGCTATACTATTTAACAGGTTTCGTATTCACCTTCTTCTTCCTGGAGCTCTACAGGTCGTGATGACCCTTGGCTTCCACCACCACTTGCCTCCAATTCTCTTTCTACGTTGCAATGTTCCTCCAGTTTTGTACGCCTATTCTTCTTAAGTGTTCCCCCACCTCATGTATCTATCACCTTCTGGGTCCTGCTCCTTGTTCTTGTTCCTTCCATGTTTCCATTTAGTACCTGCTTGGACAGTCGCTCCTATGGCATTCTCCCCACATGTCCCAGCCAGCTTATCCGCCTTGCCTTTATGAAGCGCACTATATCTTCACGCTGCAATATTTCTCTCACTGGGGAGTATTAGGCCTATATTTCTCACTATTTTCCTTTTAAATATTCTCAACGAATTTGTTGATACAGCCATGAGTGACCATACACAGTTTCGTATTACGTCTTACATTTTCATTTTCACAAAATTATTAGTTATGTACACAAATAAGTTTTCCTTAAAAGGTTTGGAAACTATTCGCATTCACACTCTGTATTCCATTTATTCACTCATCAGTAGCATGAGTGTTTTACCTGTATTTAATCCTTTTGTCTATAAGATTTTAGTTATATACTTGTAGTATTTGCTTTGTGATTACTACTTTCATTCATTCGAAAGAATAAATTTACCCAAATCTTACCATTGACAAAATTTTAGTTTAACATAGGCCTAGCTACATTTCACGAGATCAAATCCAAAGTGGGCCAAGCACTTGTTTTCGTAACATTTTAGCTAAATTCTGCAGTATTTGCATCGGATTACATATTATGTACTGCCATAGCAACCAAGTCTAAAAGTTATAACTTTTACCACAATGTAGTTCATTTCGAGTCGGTGAATGGGGTGAATTGACTTTGCCTGTTCGTATGGCTGTAAACGTCATTTCATTACGGTGCTATTAATTTACATCGTCAATCCGATAATACCTTTGTTCTGAACGAGACGACTCACGTTCTGAGCTGTGGAGTCTTTTTTCTGGAACCATAAATCAAGATAGAGCCTACTAACTGAAAGTGCATTTCATTCATCATACAATACCCAAGCAATGAGATTCCCTTTACCTTTGTTCAAATTAGGACGCAGTAAATTCACCTCATCCTAGAACCAAAAATCTTACTCTGGAAACCCAAACTTTTGAAATTCGCGAACACAAATTTTTTAACGTGAATTAACAGGCGTTGTTTCTTTATTTAACCTACATCTATTCTAGAAAGACGCAAAATAGATCTATAAATATCTTCCGTAGTCAATTTGCCGCGCACACTAAATGTCACTCGCACTAATAAAAAATTAAATATTTTTATACCAGTGGTTTTCAACCAAGCTACCAATGCAATCTCAATAAATACAACAAATGTATATACATATATATTGCGACAATACAATCATATGCTGTACTGTGCATTTATGAGATAAAATAAATATTTAAATTAAATTTATAAATATGTAATAAATAAGCAGGTATGAGATTGAAAGCTGAGTTTATGTTAAGAATACGGCATGTAGACAAGCAGGAACTGACCGGAACGATCACGCGATTGTCACTGAGAGTGTGTACAGTAGTAAATAATGTGTGTGAGTGAGGCCAGTTGGAGCATGAAAGTTTGCAATCTCACCCTAAATAATTGTCAAATTATAGTTTTTATTTAATTATAAGAAAACCATAAATGGTAGAAAAAATTCAAAGACTTCTAAATATGTATAAAATTAATACGCATGTGTAGTGAGAAAACGGCGTGAAAAGGACGCGCAGTGCGAATTCAGTGCGATTTTAAGTGCGTAGTAATTACACGAATTATTCGATTACGATGGTAATTACGTTGAACATGTGTAATTAAATCATCCATCGTTAGACCACCCTGTAGGTCACATTAGACTTTGGCATTGGCAGAAATGTTCGAAAATATGAAATTGGACGAGAGTGGGAGAAGTGACGCCACCAAGCAATTTCAAACAGGCAGAATTCTGTTCCAACAGGTGCGGTACGATGCTCGAATATAAATAGGGAACGGAAGAAGCCAGCCTTCTTCTCAATCAATCTTCAATAGTGGCGGGACGCTATGTCCATTATCGACGCGAATTTTTAAATTTTGTTACTTGAACAGTAACTCTTAGTCTGTTTTCGAATAAGATTATAGAACATACTTTACGATGTCTACACACAAACGTCCGTCAGTCAAAACAAGCTACGATGTTACTTTATGCAGAGGAACGCTATGCTGAACAATAGAGGCGTCTGCTAGAACAACAGCAGCTGGTGCAGAGCAACCTCTCACACTATACTACAGCAACCAGACGGGACCATGAGAGACGAGTAACTGGAGGACGACAAATGGAACCTGGGAACGTGCAGGGAACTCCATCAGAAGAGGACTTACGGATCAACGGAGGACATGAGTATGAGCTACAAAATCGAGGTGACAGATCGCTTGTGGTTTATGAATAAAATTATGAAAACTCGTTACAATTCAATCAATGACTACTCTTATTACCATTACACCCAAACTCCATTAATTGGTACACTTTACCAATAATGTAATATAAATGTTGGAACTCCACAAATTAAATGTACTTAAATTTATAATTTGTAGTGTTATATAAAATTGTCTCGCAAAAGCGTGGGGCTACCCAATTTAAATTACATTTAAATTTGTAATTTGTACTGTTATAATATTGCTACGACGGTCTATTCGATCGTTGTAGGTACAGTGGGAACAAAATAAGTACAAGACACCAATTAAGTCACTAATTACACCTTTAATTGTTACAATAAAACAGTTCGTAATTAACAACACAGTCTCTGCAACAAATCAAATGAAAATTGTACACACCCAATAAAATGTCCACAAATATTAAAATTCAATTGTATTACATTATACCGTCTTATTATAAAACGCAACACTTCAATAATAACTACTTGAACGTACACAGTAATAACTCGAACCTCTCTGGAAATATATCGCACTAATACTCTCGAACCGCACTATCCAATATCTCGCATGGAACTGAAAACTAAGGCCGCTACCCGATATACTTATAGTCACGCTCACACACCAGAAGCTTCCAAACTGCGTCTTATCTCTCGTGAACTACGTAATTACTACGGCCTTGACACAGTCCGAGCGCCCGAGCGAAGCCCGGCACAGTCGAGAAGATTCTCGCAAAATGCGTCTAGTAGCACGTACACCACACGCTTACATCGAGATCCTTCTGGCATATTCGATAAACGCGTAGATTGTTCTGTGCTGTCGTAGCAGTGAGTGGAATATGCATATAAACTAGTACTGGGACTCTGGGCATATGATAGCATGTTGAAATGAAAATTTGTATAAGTAAAGACTGCAGGTTTGGACACTATATGTTAGTCGATAACAGACATGTTCAAAAATTTTAGTTTTAAGTATTTATTGACAACAACAAAAACTGTTAGTGTTATGATATAGTGCGAAAAGTTGCATAGGCCTGTGGCAAGTGCGCGTATGTGAGAATATTTAATCATCTTACGGGATAATAATAAGAAACATATTAAAGTAAGTAATGTTTGTTATAAGTTGAGTTTAGAGATGAGACTTGTACCAGAATACGACTAATAAAAAGACCTATCGAATGTCAGTATTTGTTAATAGTTTAAATAAATGAATATATGAGTTTTTTAACAAGGAAAGTTTTATGACCCTTTAGATAAGTCGTAAAATCATACTGATTTTTTTGGACAGGCCGTGCATTGCTTTCAAACAGTTTAATACAAGAATAATTTTATCTTGGTTTCAGACGCAGATAAAGAGTTACCAATTAACCAATCAACGTACGAGAAAAAGGGCAAATTTTCAGTCGGATTCTAATTTCTTGTGAGACAGACATGCGGACGTATGTATTTGATGTTTTATTTAATACATAATGTTTCTGTGAACTCGAAAAGGTGCGGACCTATTGCTCTAGTCTAGACGTTCGGTCTACCAAGGCGTTACGAACAAATGTTAAAAAGTTCGCTGGTTGCTGATATTGTACATTTTTAAATAGTGCTAATCCGGGAAAGTGGAAGATTGCCCGTATAGGGATCAAAGTCACTTGACGTTTACTAGATTTATATGTGTGTAAGCCCAGTACACAAATTATAGTAAAAAAATAATTAGCAGTGAAAAATTACGTAATTAACTGCAATTTATACGATCTCGTTACGAACGAGACAAGTGCTCAGTTTTAGGCCGACCATTTGGCACTTGTCTGTCTGTCTATTTGAAGTATCTATCACGGTAACTTTTGAGCGCATCAACGGATTTCCGTAAAACTTGGCGTCCATAATTTCACTCTACATAACCCTACTATTTTTTAGACCGATCTTCCCGAAAATATGGAGAAAGCAAAAATGTGAGGGGTCAAAATTGTGAAAAAAATTACTCACGTGGGGTATCAAATTAAAGTGAATTATAACCACAATCTGAATATAGTGTTTATTTTAGAAAATTTCAAAATTTCTGGACATTAGAGCCCAGAAATTGGGTGAAAATTTTGATAAAATTGCAAAAAATGCATGCGGAATGTCAAATTAAAAAGCATTTTTCAACTAACATCTGAGTGTAGTGATACGTTTTAGAAATTTCAAATTTTTAGACCTCAGGACCCAAAAAGAGTCGAAAGTTTGGAAAAACATTGTGAAAATCCAATAGGGTGTCAGACTAAAAGGAATTGTAACCCAAAACCAAATGTCTCGAATTATAGTCTTTAGACTACTACACGATTGTGTTCTACTATTTCATGTACTAAAGAAATAGTAGATTTCTTCCCGTTAATGAAAAATTATCTAATATCGAAATTTATGTAATTATAAATGTACTTCGTCGAAAATAGTGAGCGAGTTTGCATATCAGGGAACTTACAGGCTTATGCGCGCTTACAGGCAATAGCCTATACACGCTGCTAGTGCGTAGTCTAGGATGACATACCGTTGTAACGTTTCCCCTTGACCTTGCGTTATAATCTTGGCGCTAGTGCGTTGGCACTCACTCCCCCGTTATGAATCACTGTCCGACGCTATTCCGTGACGTATCTGTCCCTGTCCTGACGGCGTCGCCAGATTGTATTTTTTTTAACGTACGATTTTAATAATTGACCCCTTCGCTCAGTATACAGATTTTTTAATACTACCAGAAGAAACGTCTGCCAAGATTTTAATTAAACCCAGTCAGCCTTTCAACGATAATTTAATAAGTGCAGAAAGTGTTTTTCTTGATTTTTACTTAATTAAGAGTTATGTTACCGTTGAAACTTGCCTGTACTACTTGCGAATAGATTTGCGTATCAATTTATTCTCAAATAAATAAATAAATTCTAAATTAGTTTATTATAACACCTCACAAATGTACACATGTACACATATATTTGTGTGCGTACGCGCAGCTAACGTTTCCTCGCACAATATCCCCTCCGTGGTTGGCAGCCGTCCTATATTCACCTATTGTCTTTGTGTCGTTTTAACTTAACCATCACAAAACTTTCTGAAACCTGGCAATATTTTACACCTGTTACGTCAGCATTAAGCTCAGATTGGTTCAGGTTGCCGTTTATCATTATTATTCGTTTAGAAGTGTACTGAATAGAGTGATTTTACTATTTTCTACTATAGTCACAATGTGTAGAATAGTACGCATCGTCGCACAGTCATTAGTTTTGAAATAAAAAATCAATCAGTTTAGAGTGTTATCAGTTTTCATCGAAGCAATCAATCACTCCGCGGAAGTAAAGCAGACTTCTCTTAAATGTTGTAAGCGAGCTGGTGATGTCCTTTTTCTCAATACACGTTACAGATCTTTCCATACACATATCCAGCACCGCGATTTAGTTACATCCCTCTTTCCATAGCGGTATTACATAAGAAGTGTCATAAGAAGTTCCTCTAGACACGCTTCTTCGTTCAGCCAATAACAGCAGGTTCGTTCCGTTGAGCGGTTGGAGTGTAAGTATTTGAATCGTTGTTTCAAGATTATTATGTTACAATTTTAATGAATTAAATAAATAAACTACATTTATGGCTATTATATTTATATTATATTTATGGCATGACATTTTGTAATAGTTGTGGAATAATCTTGAGTTTGGTGTGATTTGTTTTTTATTTGAAACAAAAT
The DNA here is from genome assembly GCA_034769895.1 of Magicicada septendecula. Classification (NCBI taxonomy): domain Eukaryota; kingdom Metazoa; phylum Arthropoda; class Insecta; order Hemiptera; family Cicadidae; genus Magicicada; species Magicicada septendecula. Next base: position 245,744,735 of record CM068371.1, on the reverse strand, counting down.
TAGTTTTTTTTTGTTTACTTGTTTCCTCTTATAACAAAATTAAAATTATTAAATAGGGCCATCAACAATTAAAACGAGGTAAGACACAGATTATTTACAGAGTGATGGAGAGTTTCCTTCGATTTTTCAGGTGACAACAATGCACACTGTCAAGATGTCAACACCTGACTTTAAAAGTTATCTTTAAAGTTAATCTTTGAAACAGTACTATAATTAGAAACGCCAGGCGCTGTGTTAGCCTGTGGAAAATTCAAGACTGTGATGCTTACAAAAATTGTGTAGTCAATTATTTTATACATTAGTAACATTTTTTACAGAAATAAATTTAATGTTTCTCTGGTCATGCTATTAAACGTTATCCTGGGGTAAGCAAGTAACGTAGTATTAATATTAAAATTTCACGAAGAGTTCAAATTAGTCAGCCACTAAAGGCCATTGAATTTACACTGTCCATCGGCCGCACGCAGTTGAAGACGCTGTCACTCACACATTTACACACAACATACGATTTCACCAATTAGATGTCACATTAGATCAGAATTTGAATATTTTTACCGGTGAAACTGATGTAATCAGTTCTTAGTGAAATCGATGTAACTAACTCTACCTCTAGATAGACTAGAATTTCTGGATCCAGATATTAATGTTGTTTATGCTAAATTGTAATACAATTAATGCTGTTCTCTCAGTAGCGTAATTACTAGCCATTATTTTATGTTATCAGATAAGGTATTATTTCCTGTAGCTCTAATACGACACGTTACATGAGAAATTCTATGAATAGCGCTAAAATATGTTTTAATCCAGCATATATCTTATCATTTCGTGTTTGAAGTATTAGTATTTCAAAGGTAAGGACTCAATTGTAGATTCTATCTACAACTTATTTGGTGTAGTTTTAGCTTCAGTCACACTGAAGCAGACTGTCTTCCAACTAGTAAGCTTTCTGTAATGCTGTTGACACGACAATAATGCTATTGGCAGATATTATATAGATTATCTTTATAACAAATTAAGTTTTATATAGTTATGTATATGGTTTAAGTAGTTTTATATAGTATCTAACTGTTACTTCTCCTTCTGTTGGTTCTTTTGTGGTTCTGTACACTTGAAATTTATGAGTGATCGTTTTTCACGCATCTCCACAGTTGCTAATAACAGTTGTCCAACAGAGGAAGTAAATCGCTATCAGCATTTGAGTTGCGTTCAATCAGTTATCCTACACAACATATCAATTGAACTGATAAGGTTAATTATGATTATATTTTGACAATAGGTTTAATTAACGCAGAGTAAACAAAATTTCTGTGAAGCCAACCAATTCGTCGAAACCCTTGAATTAACATTTTCTTGCAAGAAACCTCTAAAGAGGAATTGTTTATGCATATAGGCCCAACTATGTTATATGTGACTTACAGTCAGCTATAAGAAATAAACTATACTTTTGTTTAATATAGAGGATTTCTTCAAGATGTATTATCTTTTGAATATTACGCTACATCTTGGTGGCATTAATAGTTCAACTATTGTTTTACCCGTTACAAATCATACGAACCTACTGAAAGTCAGTAGTAACCGCATAAATAGTAAAACTACCGTATTTCTTTCATTTTGAACTTTTTATTACAGTAAGTTACATCAAGACGGAAGAAAATAGATCAAATTTTTGCCAGTTTCTAACACTCGTTGAATTCAGCTTTACGGCTACTTGGAGTTTTCTTGCTGACTCTTTAGTACTATGCTACCTACCATCCGTTACTGACGTGTAGCATACGACTGACCTTGTGCAGTTCGAGTAATAAGATAGAGCAGAAATCGCAGAAATCTTAAAATTGGAAACGGATTTGATTTTGGCATAACCTGCGGAATCGTGGCTGAAAACTCCCATAACAAATACTTTCTAAACGTATCATCATCATGATGATGTAAAGGCCATGCCTTGTCGAGTTATTCACGTCTCTCTCCCCATCATTGTCCTCTTTAAATTGGAGTGCGACAGGAAGTTAATCTCCTTTCCCATTTCTTTAAAGAACGCTGCTAAACACTGGACAATTTAGTATTGGACGTAGCCATATTTAAACTTGGGAATCCTGCCTAGGATATTTAATGCAGTGGTATCCCGTTTCCTTCTCCATCCTCATGCTGTTGACCACGGATGTGGTTCATCCGCCTTTGGGGACGATTTCTCATCCCCGGGACGATTTCACATCCTCATTCCTTACCTGCTCATCCGCCCTTTGAAAAGGCCTTTGGAACTTCGTAAGGGGGGACTCCTTATACCGGGAATCACTCGGACGTCATAGTCTCGTTAGTGGAAATAGGGTGTACCAAGCAGCTTCTAAACATAGGCGCTAAAAATTTACTAACATTTAATTTTGTCAGCACTGCCTTCTGTTTCTCAACAAGCAAATTTAGAATAGAGTTAATTAGGGAGACTGCGGTACATAAATTAATGAATTTTTTCGTTTGTGCAAAGCAATAAGACATCTAAACTTTATTAATACAGATATATTTTTGTTTGATTTACAGTCATTAGCTACTTCGTTTCCTTGACTTTATGGCATTATATTTCAAGAATACAAATTTTGTTCCACCCTCAGGTACTATAAATCTGAGTTATTACCTAGTTATGAAAACTGCCATCGTTATTTATGTACACATTACTGTTGATGTGAACATTAAGCTCACACTGGGTCTGAAAGTACACACAACTACTGCGAACACTTATTATAAATTTGGAAACGCCTGCACTATTTATGTTTTGCATAAACTTAAGATTTACAGAAAGGAAGGGCTTTACCTGATTAATGCGTCTCGACGTTGTCAACCGGCAGTCGCGTCACTGTTGCGATCCTGAGACAAAGGAGACTCATACATAGCCGACACACTTCACCTAAATCACATCAGCATCGTTGCTAGAACAGGAAAAATGTTAATTGAGGAAGTAGGGGTTTAAGTAAATTACCTCATAAGTTGGCTACATAAACTAAGCATGTAAGCATTAGCAGCAGTATGAGACAAGGCTGTTGCACGTCGCCAAAAGTGACAAAATGTAACAAACTCGTAGAACAATGAGTAGTGAGTAGTCTTCACTCATTATTGTTCAAAAGAGGAGGGGAACCGCTATGTAGTATTTCTGATGGGTTCAGACTGTCACGCTGCACAACATTTATAGAACTGATAAATTAATTACGTCTATATTGTCAGGAGAAGCCTATCGAACAGCCCAGAACATTCTCCACTCTCCCCCCCGTCAAGTGTGCCAGTTGTTTGTCCCGCTCTCAAGTAGGTTCCAGTGTACTCAAGACATTATCAAGATAAGAGGTAAGACATTATTATTGCGTGTGAACAATTTTTACTTGAATTGTTGTAAGAGACTATCTTGTTGATTATAAATGATTAATTGTGATAAATACAGCTGGTGATTTCATTGGTGTCTTGTATTTTGTTTTCCACTATACCATACGGCGATCAGTTAGACCGTCGTAACAATATTTTAACACTGCAATTTCCATAAGTCTTAAGGTCTCAAATAGCAGTGGGTGCAGTTAGTGAAGGTCATAAAGAATCAGGAGGATCTTCAGATAGCGGCAGAAGTAATAGGAATTACAGAGAAAAAGTTCGAGACGTGAGCATAACATTTGTAATACCAAACTAATGAACAAATAAAAAAGTCGAGGAATAGTGAAAATCACTTTTGCAAGAAACAGAAACAATGTGTCCCCTTTCATAAGTACAAAAAAGTGTCACTCAAATTAAACCCTTTGTTTTGGAAAATTGGCGCAGGATGGCACATAGCAAGAAAGCTTTAGATAATTACAAAGTTTCTAACCGCTATAAGAATAAACAAGTTTGATAATTTTTTTATCTGGAGTATCATGACGTATCACGTATCACGTATGGCTTAGCAACATGAAAAGTAAAAACGAAAGAGAAGCGGGAAGAGGAAAGATTTGAATTGTAATTACGGAAAAAAGTAGAAGAATTGAAGGCGGCAGATACAGTGACAAGTAAGGAGGTATTAAAGTGAAAAAAGATTTAGTTACGAAGAAGAATGTTGATCTGGAAATTTTTTGTTTCTACTAGTATTTAAATAAGAAATGGGAAACATAAGTCGTCAAGAAAGGTGTGTGAGGTTGTTAGACATGGAGGATGTAAGAGAGAGTCGAAAGAGCTGACAAGATAGTACATCATGAAACCTGTAGGATAACTGCGATTATGCATGCACACACGTAATTACTACTACTGGTGATGACTGTATACTGCTGTATAGACACGCAGAAACGCAAGCAAGCAATGTAATCAACAATTTCACAGATTATCAAAAACTCAAAAGGCATATTTATAGAAAAGCTAAACAAAATGTCGAACGCGCTTTTCCACTTGTATGTGTGAAAATAACAAACGGATCGCAAAACTCCGGATTACAGGAAATAAAGGAAACACCGCTAACCCATTTACTTGTCATGCTTGTAGGAATATTTTATGTAAAACAGAATACTGGTCCATCACTGTTGCTGATATATTACCAATGATTAGTAAGTAACGTAAAAACGAATAAATTTTGTTAATCATTTAATCAAATAACGATAGGAAATTCGTAAATGTCAGATGATTGTTGGTATGTTCACTGTACCACAGGATTTGTAATAGTGTAGAAATGTAACAGTAGTAAAACGTGTTATGTGAACGTAAAAGAGTACAAGAAAAGTTGTGTATACTTTACAATATGTAAGGCATCAATAAATTACTAAATACTAAATCATGTAGCCCGGGCCCGCACCATAAATCAAGGTGCGTTTTTCAGCCCCCAGGTCGACTCAGCCTGTTGAAAAAGTACCTGGGATAACATCCTGGGGATAATAATGGGCGGCTGAAGCGTAGTGCTGGCCACACTGCCTTCCTTGTATGCCGTACGACTTGCATAAAGTAGCCTACCCTACCTGACTCCTAAGCTGCTTCGGTGGTACACATGGGAGCCATTATTAAATCATGTAACGTAAGAGCAAGTTGAAACTAATTTTCCCACGTTGTAAGTTTTCTGTAAAATATACTTTCATTACGTAAACACCAGTTTCTTATTGAAATAAGCAAAGTGAAACATCAAGTATTCGTATAATTAACGTACAATAGCAGTATTAGTTATACTTTATTCCCTTATTATTCTCACTTCGACACTTCAGTTGTGCCTTTCCTGAATATTTTGAACTGTATATTTATTTTCAGTCGCTTAGTTTTAATAATAATTTGTCAACTGTTCAAACACTACGTGTATTCTATTAGAAAATATACATTATATTTTGAAATACAGCTTGAAATGTCAGCTCTATTTTGGGGAATGTTTTTAACAAATAGATGCCTGACAACTGCCGCGCTGATTGGTAAAAGCACCGTAGACTCCCAGTTCCCTACAAACATTATTTAATAATTGTTATAAAGCATTGCAATTACGATTTGATAAAAACGTCTTACTTAATCTGTTTCTTGTAATATGCAGCCTAGTCATACCATGCAGAAAATAATACAATTTAAAACAGTTAAAACTATATGAGATAACAGAAAATCACTTGTTGCTTAACAGCAAACTAACTTATGTTATCTCTTTTATTTTTAATTTTCTTCATTACGACTTCTTCTAGTAAACGTAGGGAAGGCCTGGGCTAATTGTTACAAGGTGTAAATTGTTGCAATGAGTTTTCTGTGGTTTCCACTTGAAGCAGCACTTTCCTACACACAGAGCACGTGTAATGTTGAGCATACTGTGCTCGTTTGTAGTTTGAGATGTGTAGTGGCAAATGACTGCATGTTACGAATGTTTTAACATATTTTTCCTATGTAATTTTTGTTGTTTGCGTTTTGCGTTTGATTTTGATAACGACTAGAGGTAGGTTTCAATTTTTTTACATGTTAATCTATATGAATTTTAGCTTTGTTTTAACGCAGTTACCAATCACCTTCGTTTCTTTTTTTATGGACAGAATTAGCAAGAAGCAAATGGCGACTCCCTGGCTAGTTGTTACAACGTGATGTCATTCTACATAACATGACAAAATTTACAAAACTATTTAAAAATACTGACATTAAAATAGTTTACAAAACAATCAAAAGTAATATAAAAAACTCAATAACTCACAGAACAAAGATAATACAATGAACAATGGATATACAAAACTGAATGCAAAGCCTGCAACAGATGATACATAGGCCAGACAAAAAGACAATTGAAAAAACGTTATTTTGAACACTACACGCCTTTAAAAACAAAACATTTACAAATCCAATTTGGCCACCAATTCAGCTATGAATTAATTATGAATTCTAAGAAATCACCAACTTGACACTGATAAAACGCATATCACACTAAGGCATAATAATAATTAATATAGGGAAAAACTTACAAATAGGCCTATATATAAACATAAAACACAAGACAAACTAATACCAGAACAAATACAAATCAACACAAAACCTGACAAAATTTTAAAACACTTAGCATTGGAAACTCTCAAAAAACAAAAATATATACCACACCTACACACAGTAACACCAATTTAAACTACAAAATACCAACAGGAAGTCATAGCAATAACCATCCTGGACACAAGTATTCTACTAGACTAAAAACTAAGACGGCTGGGGATGGGATTTGATCTTGAACCGTGTTCCAAGTAAAGAAAACAATAGCCCTATATCTTGAATAAAAATTGGTAGTACATATTAAATAATGTACATTTCAAGAAAAGGACTGTAGTAAAAAGTGTTTAAGTATGTATGTGTGTGTGTATGTGTATATATATATATATATTCAATCACTTTCTGCTACAGTCCGTTTCTTGATGTATATATACATTTAATATTTATAAATAAATTTACTTCAAGATATACTTTTTTCTTTTCTTCTTATTAGGAACATGTTTCGGGTACTATCTTGTACCCATCCTCAGCCTTCCGGTTTTTTTGTCTGGTGAAATTTGAAATACCAGAAGCCAACAGGAAGCCACAATAATAATAGTCAACCAACAACACATAGGTACTTCACCAGACAAAAAAACCGGAAGGCTGAGGATGGGTACAAGATAGTACCCGAAACATGTTCCTAATAAGAAAAAAAAAGGTATATCTTGAAGTAAATTTATTTATAAATATTAAATGTAATATATATATATATATATATATATATATATATATATATTGCAACAATACATATATTTGCATATTTGGCCAGGGCGGTATGTTTTATATTGTAATTAGTATAAATAGAATAAGGAACAGTTTTATACAATTTTGTGCAGGAATTGACAATATCTAACCTGTCGAGAGGGACACTTGCTGTGGTAGCGTAAGTTACAGCGTGTGTGTGAGCACGCTACGACATGAAAATATGGGGTGATGCGAACCACTTATTGTTTTGTCTGTAATCATGTCTTAACAGGATTATAATAAACTAATTACTTGTGTTAAACCAGTAAGCAAAGACTTACGCCAATTATAAAAACACCATTGCATTAAGGAATTCTTAACTAATGCAGTGATATAAAAATATTGCAGACATTTGCAATATTAAAGACGCTAAGTAATCAATGTTAATTACGGGTGTAATTAAAGAGTAATTAACATGTGTGTTATATGTGTGTGAACAGAAAAAATTACGCAAACAATGATATCGCGCAATGATTTTAACGGTTCTGGAGGAGGGAGTATGGGATCTAATAGCATTTTTCCTGCAGAGCAACATAATCCATGTGATTCATTTTTCCACTTTAAAGCTTTGCAATGAGGGAAAACCATACTCGGTAACCCGATATCTGTTTCATTCGCGTAGTTATTAAATGGATTATAATTGAAACCACTATTTAATTTTGCATTCCATCGTAAAGTGGGACCTCGTGATCTGAGAGTCGCTTGCCTGCGTCTTTGTGCCGCTAATCTATTTTCACGAATCGTAGGACTTTCAACCCGTGAGACTTCTTCTAATCCAGATGTTTGTGAAGAGTTTCCAGGAGCTGATTGCATTTCGACTCCTTCGACGTCATTTTCAGATGCTCTAAGACGCCTCTTTCTTTCCGCAGCAGCAGTAGATCTTCCTAAACATGATCGTCTTTTTGGCATTGCAAAGTTAAAAAAAGGGAAATGTATTTATTTGATCTATAGACTACTAATAAATCTCTAGGGGGCAATTAATAATTTATACAATACAATACATATTGCACATATTACTTACCGATGACGTAAAATTAACGAAAAAAGGCACTGATACTACATCACTGACGCTCATCGCATAATTCTCGATGAAGTAGGTTAAGTTCTCGACAATTAATTATTCCTACTGCACATAGGCCTACTGAATATTCACATGTCGAAGAGTATGGTTTGTCAGAATCAACGTGTACTATATAATCAATGTCACAATATAATCAAACAATGAATTATTGTATTGTTTATATGAATTCCATTTGCTGATAAGAATTCCATATCCCTACTAAAATGTAAATATTCAAATGGACTAACTGATATCAATATACTTATGTATACACTATTTGTATTATTCTATACGAATAAACATTTCATCTAATTGTGTTACTGCATGTTTGTAAATATCTACTAAATTATCAAATTTTGATTTTACGTACGAGGAAACATGAATGATGGATCTATTGCTTCGCACTTTTGGATATTCATAACTTACAATATACGAATATTATTAATATTGATGTACCATTAGCAATTTACCAACTCGACAGTTACCACAACAACCATATTCAAATATTCGCGATCGAAGCCGCGGGTTTAAAAAAATTAGTTTTTTTTGCAATAACTTCGGTTATTTTTAACCTATCGTTATCAGGTAAAGTGGAAAACCTTCCGTTGGGTACCTGCTATCAGCGTGCAAAGTTTCATTGAAATCCGTTCAGCAGATTCTGAGATTACCGGGGACAAACGTAGACCCCCCCCCTAGAGATTTATTATATAGATTGTGCAACTACATATACTTGACGCAACGAGAAACAAAAATCCTGCGACTTGGCAGGTGTACTACACTTAATAGTTGCGTTGAGTACATGGTTCTGTATTTGTGCGAATTTATGAAATAATCGTAACGTTGCAATGTATATGTATGTGTACTTTTCCTATATATGTAACTCGAATGTTTTTTGTAGTAATTGTACAATATTATGTACCGTATATTATTAAATATAATTTCTTCTGTAAGTAGTTATATTATATTTTTATCGTTTCAACTACTTGCAGAAGAAATTACATTTAATAATATACTAAATATTATGTATATAGTTTGAATAAGAAACTAATTAAAGTTGAAGTTGTATAGTTCAAACTATAGTCTCGGTTCCCCTACATGTCGCGGCCTCGAACCCTGTTCTCTTGGTTGCGTTTTCACAAAATGAACCACTGTATAACAAGGAAAATAAAATATGCAAATTAACAGAAGACCTTTACGCAGTTCAACATGATATATCCATGGACACACCTAATACAGCCTTCGCCTCTTAACATACCCCAGCCTCGTCTCGTCGTTTAGAAAATACCAGTAAAACGTTAAAGAAATTATATCGAGGATCAGAATAAAGAGTATAAAATTCCCAGACATCAATTGATGTCGCGTCGAGCCTAAACAAAATGAAGGTCACAGTTTTATATCAATTGAACAGTGTATGCAATTTATAGACGCATAGAAATTGGTTGCCGTTAACAAGCTATTCTGATTGCTACTACCTTTCACAAAACGTCTTAGTTTATTGAACCACATTATAAGCTTGAACAGATTATAAATACAATTTATAAGATAAATACACGCATAGCATTCACACGTAAATAACTATTTAAAAATTATGTATTAATTGTTTTACGTCTTAACAATAGAAGTAACTGCCGTTTTCTCTTTTGACTTAGTCCATACTCTTAAAAATATAAAATTCGTGTACGATAAACGTAAGAATTCTCAAGAAAACACAAATACAATAAATATGTTATTTACGGATACATTTTGAGAATGAATTTTAACTTTAAACTGATTTAAAATAGGTTTATTTACTATTACACAGCCATCTAGATCTTGCAATTCAATAAAACATAAAATTCAATTCACATATTACATAAAATACATGAAAGTTGTTCAGATGCAACATTAGATATTTCTTTTAACACTGTAATAAAAAAGAAATTATACAGTTTGTAGAACTACTGATTTTAGTAAAGCTTCTTAATAATTCTGATAAAACATTTTACAAAAAAGATTATTTTTGAAGTATTTTGAACAAACAAATTATTCATCTTCTATGGAAAGACGATACAAAAAAATGTACGTAATCGGATTGTTTTAACAAAAAGTCATTGGCATATATATTAAATATTACCTTTTAGTAAATGTTACTGGCATTCTTCAGTGGAACTTATTGTTTTATTTTCCCTTTTTTTAAAATAAATTTAATATTAATATATAGTTTGGGAGAAGCAGACTGAGTAAATACCTTTTGATAAGTACCAAAAAAAACTCATTTGAATTAAAACCTTTGTTTTGGAAAATTTGCGCAGGATGCCACACGGTAAGAAAGCTTTAGATAATTACAAAGGTTCTACTGCTAAAAGAATAAAAAAGTTTGATAATTTATTAATTAAACAAATACTGATAAGTATATTGATTTAATTATATTGATAATTCTTAATATAAACAAATTTGATAATTTCTAATATGGAGTTCTAACGAGTCATTCATCTTCCAAAGTTAAAGTTTCTATAGTGTAACAGTATATTTATCCCCTTTGATGTCATGGTGCTCTGAAAGCCTTAACAAATGGCCATATATCACCATTACACATTTACATAGAAGCAATCATTTTCTACGTAGATACTGCCGTCGACCAGTCCCCAAATCGCACAGCAGTCTCCACACGATAGGACGTGGTGCATCTATTGGGATCTCAAAACCACCCAAGAAGAAAATCGATTACACCGAGAACTACGATCACTCAACCATTGTAACAGGACACGGACATAATATTTTTACCTACAGACAAAGGAAACACCATCGTCCTATATTATTTAAAATAATTATCACTGCCAGATGTCTTCCTAGAAGACACAGCATACACCATTTATAACACATATACTACAAAGTGACTTGGAGAAAACTAAGTCAAATCCTGCCCAATCTGCCAGATACAGAAGCAGGGAGAAATCATCAAGGTGCACGAAGCTCTACGGGCTACCAGGATATCCTCTTCATAACCAGAGAATACATTCTTAGGTAACAGTCAACGCCTTGGTCGCCAAATACGCAGGACAAATAGCGATAAACTAGTTGCAATGCTACTAACATCGACGTGTCGATGCTACTAACTCCAAATACTTCATTGAAACTCTGGCCAGTTAGAATCCTAAGATATACTACCAGCTTTGACGTGACCTCTCTGTTTACCTAAATTCCGATAATGAAGCTATGGGATAAATGCACAAAGAACACGATCTTCCATACGCATACTCACTATCGGAGCATGTTTTATACAAAACATATTTTATTACAGCGTACAAAGTACCGACACAAATCTCGGGAAGTTCCGCTCTTTCACCTACAAGAGCCCACCTGTACACGGAAGAGTTTACTCCAGTCAACCTCGTTGATTATTACGTTGTTACTCAAATACGTGGTTACTTTTGTTATCTAGCCACATGGCTGAAAAGAGAAATTTCTGAAGCTAAAGGTTGAAGGACTTTTTTCTGAAGCAATTTACCAACAACGTTCAGTGTAAAATGAAAACAGAATAAGACTGTTATTGACATGGTAGTTGGGGTTTACAAACGAAGCTCACCGGATGAACACACACACACACACACACACACACACACACACACACACACACACACACACACACACACACACACAATACCGCTGTCTGAACGCTAACTCGCATCACTACCGGCTCAATAATACCCTCGTCGACCCCCCAGTTCATCGGCCACTACAGTTAATGGATCCTGAACTCAAAGCACAGGAGACAGACATACTCAAAGATGCCTTCCTCTCCAATGGTTACTCATACAAGCAAGTCAACAGGCTCATTAGGCAACAAAGATACAATTATAGACAACAACTCCAACAAAGACATCCAAGGAACCATCACACATCATTATATCCGAGGTACCTCTCGGATATAATGATGTAGACAGAAATGCTATGGAGACACGCCAAAGGCAACGCCGACAGAGCACAGCAGACTACCTGATCGTTGCTGAGAGCTCTAAAAGACAGAATCGTGTCTTTCAGAAACATAATTCATAAACCTCAGTTTATATAAGTAATATATTAAATACCTTGTGATGACTGTACGTACTCGTAAATCAACCAATCTAACCGTCTCATAAAGCAGTGGGTCAGAGGATAATAAAGCTCTGGAAACTTCAGCTTGATCCAGTTTGGAAACTTGAACACCTTGTCCACAGAAACCCCTATATTCTAATTACGTTCCCATATAATATTCCATTCACTGATCTCTTGAAGTTGTAATAAAGATGACATTAATCCTAAGTTACTGAGGATACTCGAAACATTATTTTTTTTTATAATCGTAATTACAAAATAAGTTTAAAAAAATATTCTACAGGCTGTACTTAAATGTGACTCATCACAGAGCATAAACTCAGTTATTACGTAATCATCAACAAAGACATCTATAGAGATCTGGACCTGGCCTCAGCCAGTGAAACCATTGCGATGTTCAGCGAAAGATATGTAAAACGGCTTGAAGAGCACACGAATCCTTTAGCCGTAAATCTACTAGACAACAGCTTACAGAGAAGACGTCTAATGTTAATATTTCCTCTGGACTTAATTAGACTGTAACACTATAAATATATTATACATAATCTGTTACTTTTTAATATTCATACAGAGAACTAGTCAATGGACAATGTATTCTGTGAACAAATATGCTTATTGTTATGTATCAACAGATTGCATAAATAACGTAAAAAAGAAAAAGTTATTAAGTATATTATTATGAAGTCATCGACTTATTCGTGACGGGTTGCATACAATAAAGTATCAGATACTGTAATTCGTAACAAAACGTAAACGTGCGGTACAAAAAACTATATAAAACTTGGGAAAAGTACAATCTCTAAAGTATTCTTTCTAAAGTAAATATTAAAATATTCACAGAATTTTGGTGAATCACCTAGCGATGTGCATTCCCACACATTAGTAAGCAATAACTCAACGTGGACACCGACTATGCGGGTCGTTGCCCACCCGAAATATTATTATTAGACGTCCGCAACTCTTTGCACGTTAAATTTCGGCGTGAAGCGCTTTTTATTGCTTGCCGCTGGAATTGAAATTAATAAATTTTGTTGACCATCCCGTTGTGCGTAATTCAGCATAAATTCCGGAGTTTTTGTGTACCATCTATAAATTTGTAGTGTGGTCTTGAATGTACTGTGCAATATGAATGTGTCCGCGAGTAGTACGCCCTGCAATTAGTGGAAGATATCACGGGAGAAATAATGGCTTGTTAGGAACGCAAACTTGCATAACGATCTAGTACACTCCACCAACTCCAACACGCTCTCCTTATCTATTTTTGCCACCTCACTCCCTCTTTTTCTGTCTCACCTTTTCTCCCTTTTAAGTATAGACATATTTTTTCCTCTCACACTTTACTTTTATATTCCTGTCCTTATAACTAAGCCTTTTAGAATACACATCTTTCTTTTTTCTCTTCCTCCTACATACAAAAACTTAATACACTTGGGCGATATCACTCTGCAATATTTTTGTTATCGATAGTTATTTCAAATTAGATGCCTTGAAATGTTTTTACGCTCATTTTGGATATGGTCTTTGATTTGACGACTTTTGAAAAATTATATTTTGTGTACTTGCAATTTACTTGTTTTTAACATTTTAAATAAATATTTACTAACTACAAACACTTTTTATTTAATGAAGAGTAAATTAAACTATAATATAATTATAATCTAAGTTATACTTATAAGTTACCCAGTTACTTACAATTAGGAATAGCGAATGTAAATATTTATAAATTTAATAAAACCTTTTTTTATTAACACAACTTATTGAAACGTTAGCAGAATCGAAAACATGACGTCACATAAATAAATTAAACGTCATATGAAACAAAAATGCAGACAAGAAGTCGATTAATTTTACTGCGACTTCTTAAGAATTAGTTCTTTTAGACTTTCTGTCTGCTGGTTAAAACGTTAAATCGTCGCCAACATCTCTCTTCCTTGTTCTTGTTGTCTTTATGAAATCGTTTCTCTTGTTCTTTGCTGATAGCAACATCCTCAGGAAAGAAGTCAGTATGTGAGTAGAGAAAGTGACGACGTTTCACGTTCGTGTTGCATCCTAATTTATTAAAATATTGCAACATAGTTGTGACGATTGTTTTGTGGTTAGGATCATTCTTGTTAAACAAGAAATTGGCACTATGTCTTTGAATGAGTTTCAAGCATTTTTATCTTGGAGCTAATGATATGGGTACCATGAGTGGAGTGACAGTATTTTTAAAAGCTCTATTATTTATATGATATCTGAATCGTAACCCAAATAAGATTCGTTCTTGCAGTTTCTCTTATGAAACTTCTGAAAACCTTGTGAAGTTTGGCGCCATATTTTGTAAGTGGCTTGTGACGTGATTCATTAATTCATTAATTCAAGGTTGGTATGAAGGGGAAGAAGTACAGAAGTATGTTATCTTGCAATGATTGTTTCTGGCTTAACTGTCACATTCACAAATTAAACAATCATTCTTATAAAACCAAATTGTTGTCCAAGTAGCACTGGCTAAGTAGCATTTTTCAAATCGTCAGCTATATCAAAACAATAAAACCATAGACCCTTCCGCTTAGGAGAATGGCTTCACATAATTTTCAATTTGTGTATACCAAGAAAAATTGTTCCGGGCAATAACAGATTTTTGGCCTTAACTCTAAACCTAAGCACTCAGCAGCCTCTTTAGACAGGTTTAAATCACGAGTCAAATAATCAAGTTCATTTTTATATGGTTAAGTCTTAGCTTTTAAGTTTGTGTATGTTTGCATATGTATAGGCCTATATATAATGTTTTTTTTTTATAAATATACGTCAAACTGTCTGAAGATAATGCAGATTTTCCCAGGAGTGCTGAGAGATTAATTTTGTCAAGTTATTATTAAAGATACCGTGGTTGTATTCTGAATAATATTCCTCATAACGTCTCCCACCACACGGACTTTTACAATTTTCTTATAACTTTGAATTCCATTTTCTTTATTGCTCATGGTGCCCCTCATTTCATAACCATATGGTACCTCAAAGATGTTCATAGTAAAAGCTACAACTGGATTTTGGTAAACGTTCCTTTAGTCTGATACCCGGCTGGATTTTTATAATTCTTTCATAATTTGAATCCCTTTTTCCCGCTCTGGTGTCCCAAATATTCTTTAATTTTTAAACTGTATAATATATTCACATTTTAGTTAAAATTTTAACTAATTCTAATGTTTGCAATTTATAAAAAACTTTGACCCACAGTTTTGGCTTCGAACCCAAAAATTTGTAAATTCTCAAAAATGAACACTGTGTTTAGGATAAAAGTCCCTTTAGTTTGGTACGCCGCATGAATTTTTGCAATTTTTCATAATTTTGACTCCATCATACTTCTGCCTCCCGCAAACTATTTTTGGGAGGTCAATTTAAAAACAATAGGATTCTGTAGAATAAAAGCGTAGGCACGCATACCAAGTCTTATAAAAGTCGATTGATGCATTGAGAAGTTATTGTGAGGTACGTTGCAAATAGATAGACAGACAAATGCCAAACAGCCAAGTTAAAACTGAGAACTTGCTCCGCTCGTTCAATAACTCAGCTTAATGTACATAATTAAATAGAGACAAAATTAAAAAAAAAGCTTTTATTAAAAAAATATTTTTCCTAATGTCGGTCAGGTACTTAACTAACAACCCACATGTCTATGCGAATCAGTACGCATTGGTTCTGCCCACAATATGAATTCAGCGCGTAGGAGGTGACCTGCCCAGTTACTAACTAGCCTGTTAATTGAGTGCCAGAAATAATTAACTGTTGACTACTGTAATTGCAGATGGTAATCAAAACATTAAACACACCAGTGTCCAGTAACTGTCATGGGATGTCGCTCTTTCCAGATTGTTAAGATAATTAAAACCAATTATTTTATCAGATTACTCTCTGGAGTATTTATATGGCGTCTGTCGGTCTACTACCTGATAAATGTAAAAACTAAATTTTTTTACAAGTACTGCCCACAAACGTGAAATTATTCTTCACTTATATCAAAGGTCAGTTCTCTGGTATACGTCAGTCCTCTCGCTTAAAACAAGTCAGTTTTCATTGTCCCCACTTTGAATTTTGTTATACCAGTGTTTAACTTTATGTTTTTATATTAGTACGGAAGAGAGAAAAATCCTTCTGTAACTCTCGTTCTCTCTTGCACTCTCTGTTACGCGCTCATTATTTCCCGCGACCTCTGATATTAAGTCACATTCTGGAATATCTCCGGTAATTAATTGTTTATAACCACCGATACGAAAAAAAGAATCATATTCAGAATAAAAAGTTTCACATTCTATTTTCTTTACAGTTTTACTTTATTCCCTTAATCTTCCTGTTCCACTCCATTCTTCTTCTTCATTTTATCACCATCTGCAACTGAAATGTTTTAAATTTTTACCCATAAGAATTTCGACGAAACCGAAACATCGAAGCAGGATAATGTTTTTAGATTTCTAGACTGTGGGGAATCGAAAGTGTGGAAAAAATATAGTGTTAACATCACCTGGAGCGTTACATTTTTCGATGACGTTACACATTGTGCATCACGCATTTTGTGGAATGACCCCCAGCCTAGAAACATTATCATGTTAAAAAAAGGAGTGACTAAAGGCCGACGTATGTCCAATGTAGCTTTAAATACCACATAATAACACGGTATACACAAGTCTATACTTCAAGCAGGACCCTTACAAACCTCGTACATACGGAGAATTCACACTTTTTAATATATTTTCCTTAATCTTTCTCGCCTGATTACTTTACAGATACCCTACGAGTCCTCAAGTACATACGTCGTCTTGCCTTAGATCACACACACAGAAGAGCCACAGTTGGAAGGTTTTTTAAATCCATTCCTGCAAACAAGACGATAAAGACTGTATTCTTGCTAGATTATTAACTACAGCACCAAATAGATGTCCGGTTTTACAGCTTTATGTAAACCTTGATCTACTACTCTGATAGACGCTGCAACTGATCACTGTTCACTGATCACTGATATTGTCGTCATCCAGTTTCAAATGGATATCCTTCTTGGATCAGGAGGGTCAGAAGGTTCTTTTGCTTATCTAAAGTAACTAATAATTTAAATGAAGTTTCGAGTAAATTTTATTATCTACAGGTTAAAATATTAACCTCTCCACGACACTATTTTTCGGTTTATCACACATCGTTTCATTTCTGTTTAACCGGAACGTTTCGCCGATATTATGATGAGACACCTTAACCCCAAAACAGTGTTATTATTAACGGAAAACAACGCGAGCTTATGAACGACATTACTGAATTCTTGATTTAACGCCTGAGCGATAGTTTTGGAAATATTAGGCTTCAGTAGCTACAGCGACATTCGTTCAGTGTTTGGTACAGAAACGGGGACTGAAAGAAAAACATTACTTTTATTATGTTTGCTGCTGGCTGTGAATCTCTACTTTACGTCCGTAATGTTTTGTAACTGTTAATTTGCTACACTATACTGAATGTTACACTTTAATGTAGACACAGCAGCAAACTGCATTTCTGAAGACTTCTCGTCCAGGTAGTCCAGGACTAAAATTATTATCTTCTATTTCCCACGGAAGCTGTTTTTCCAAAAGGCTAGGTAGAATATGGCAGTAAAATATGAACTAGTTTGGTCAAACACATCTCGTGATGTATTGTTTTAAGTGACTATCGGGTAAATATCGTCTGTATTTTTTGTAAAAATTATATATATTGCGACGATACAAAAGAACACTTTCGCATAGGATAGCTGTGTGTGTATAAATTATAAACAAGTCTATAATGGAGGTGTAGAAAAATTATTTATTTGTCACACAAGTAAATGATTATTTATATGATATATTTAAAATTACACAAATGTCATGAATAGTATTTTATGATTTATAAAAGAGTCTATGTAGTTCAATTTGGATGTTTTTTTACTTGATATGTAAAATTCCATATGCTCGGCGTGACGTCACTCGCACCGCTGCTGCTGCTGCTGCTGCTGCTACTAATCTCTGCACAATGACCGCCGCTCTCTGCTCTCTGTCTCTCTCTCTCTGCACTGACCACTCTCCGCTCTCTCTGAGAGGTACGATCATTAACTATCATTTTATTGATTTCCCGTGCATCGAGGCACAAACGCACTTGTCCATCTTTCTTAGGTATTGCTACGATGGGGCTGGTATATGGTGAACTACTTCTCTCTATAATATCTTCTTGAATCATCCTTGATATTTCTTTTCTGACGGCATCTTTTAATGACTGTGCAATAGGATATGACTTCTTATTGAAGTTGACAGAGTCATGGAATTTTAATTGGCATATGAAATTCTTCGCCTTTCCAGGAGAATTGGAAAATACTTTACGATAGTTGTTGTATATGTCCATTAACCTTTTCTTTTGTTCCACACTGATTGCCTCGGTATACCCCCTTCCTTGAAATGACAATATTTCATGCAATTTTTCCTGCCATAACGCTGATTCTGTTACGATTTCTTTATCTCCTATGGGTGTCCTTATTATTTCCCTAACGTGGTATGAATTCCTGTACTCTTGAGCTTCCTATTATCTCAGCAGTCCTTTCATAAACATCTGTGCTCGGTGTCATTTTACCACTGGGCAAATTAATAATCGCTGAGTGGCGCCGTAGCGTGCCACACCCTATTAACACCTTAAAGGGTAACCCTTGGGCTACCAGAAACACCATAGGAATTCCTACTCCCATACTCGTAACATTCAGACTTACTTGCTGTTTTATCGTTTTGTTTTGTTTGCTCCTATAATGGCAATGTTATTAATGGGCAGTGTGGGTATTTTTTCCATATTTAACTCCTGTATTCTGTTCAACTCGAATTTATCTATTAATGAAATGTTCGCTCCCGTATCAATCATAACTTCAGTCAGCACCCCATGTAGTTCTACCTTGATGTATACTATGTCCTCATTCAGTTTAGCTTCTTCCATGGTCATCTCTTCTAACAAATACCTTTGTATATTTTTTAAATAAAAGTTCCTTATTATGGTTATTGGTTCGTTGTTTTTATTGTCTGGGTCTATAACTCTCCTCAGCCCTGGGTCCGCTCGCAGTGATGGGCCGTCGATAGTTCTCACTGCGACCTCTCGTTTTCCCTATTGATTGGTTGTTTTGGTTTCCAGAGGTTATGTCCCTTCCTCTATCCCAGCTTCTGGATCTCTGATATTCTTCACCGTGATCATTGCATTGTCGCCTGTTGTCATCGTCTCTCCCATATAGTCTGTCATAATTTCGTTCATTGTTAAAGTTCTGACGCCGTCCTTGGAATCGCCTGTTCGGTGTGTTTCGATTATAACCATTTGTTCTTACATGGTTTACTTGCTGTCGATTGTCGTGTGGTTGCTCCTTGTTCCTCTCAGCTCGATCCTCGGGTCTTCGTCGACTCCTTCGATAATAATCTTCTTGCTCAAAACCTTCTAAGAGAGCCTCCATCTCTCCAATCGTTTATATTTGTCAACATCTACGAGCGCACACAATATCTTCTCCGAAATGGTACGACAATTTTGCTATAAGGCACTCTTCAGGGATCTTAGGTTCTAAATGTTGGGCTACCCAGACTTTACCCAAAAAATAGGCAGTTAGTGTGTGTCCTCTTACAGCATCATACTTGCCAGTGCTCAAATTGTCCCTAACAATATTCTGTATGGACTCCGACCAATATTTTACTTTAAAAATTTGTTTGAATTCGTTGTAATTGTTAACTTCGTTCCTTACCGCCTTCCACCAGTTATCGGTAATATTTTTGAAACTCTCATCAAGAAGATTTTTGATCATGTGCTAACGATTTTTTTTTGGTTCTGTTTAACCATTCTTCTAGCCTCTCCAGAAATTCTAGAGTGTTCTGGCGATAATCTCTAAAATTGATTACGTCTCTATTTTCTCCTATTGGTGTAGGTACATAGCTCATTGGTCTATGTTTTAGTATCTCTATTTCTTCCTTAAGATTGATTATCTCCTTCTGTTGTATTTCTTCTATTTTCTCCCGGTTGTCTGTCACTTGACTTTGTACCTGTCCCTACATTGGTTTCAACTTGATGGTAATGTTCATCTACTTTATTCTGTAGTATCTCAAACTGCTCTTGAGTATCTTTTTGAAGTATTCCAATACTTGTTTTATTATTATCTTCAACGTCAATAATTTTATTTATAATCTCTTCGCGGAATTGAATCAAATTTTCATCTGTTTTCTCAACCTTCTTGTTGGTTTCCGTGAGCCTATTCATTATTTCTTCTCTATACTCTTCTAACTGTTGTTTCAATTCCTCTTTATTCTTCTCACTCTCTTCCTTCAACTGTCCTTTTAACTCTTCGTTACTTTGTCTAATGTCTTTTACTTTGTCCTTCAACTGTTGTTGTAATGTTTCATTATTGCTTTTGATTTTTTTATTTAATTCTTCATAATCTTCTCTCATTTGTTTCTTTAATTCCTCATTATTTTGTTTTAATAAGGTGTCTTATATCTACTCTCATTTGTTTAAACTCTTCTTGGTTATTGTCCATTTTTTCAATATCCTCCTTCATTTGTTTAAATAATGTTTCATTGTCTTTTTTGTCTCATTACTCTGTTTTTTTCAACGCTTCCTGTAGCATTTCCATTATGTTATTCATGTTGATACTTTCGGTTGTTTTGTTCGGTTCTGGTTTGTCCCCTTGGGGATCCCTTACTATTAATTCCACTTCCTCAACTGGTGTCGCTTCCTTGTCTTCCATATTTAATTCTCCTCCAGCTTCTGCCGTCCGTTTTGCTGATGTTGCTCTTCTTCCTTTCATTTTCGTTGTTTAACCGTAACCGCCACTAGAGTAGAAATTGCTATAACACTCACAATAAGAACACAAAGTTATTCTATCTCTAGCCTCACTAGTTGGGCTCCAATTTGTAACGTACAATATAATGATCTCTATCGTATGGTTTACTAGCCACGCGTTGGTTGAGTCAATTTGTAACATACACATTAAGAAAATGTAGTTTTTTATTATAAAATTTCAGTAACTTTAAGGATTATTATGTTGTCAGGGTAATGTTTGTTGAGCTCCAATTTGCATCGTATGTTGCAAATAAAATGTATTGGTTAATCTGTAATTAATATTGCATATATCACAAGGGTTTCTCTTTGCTTCTAATTTTTATTTGTTTATATTTTTTATTTAATATAATACTATGAATACTAATTCTCAGTAAGGCAGATTCAAATCTTGTGCCATACTTTTCTTGTCGGGAGTGTTACCAGCCTATGCCAGTTGATGAAAAATTTACATTCGATTATATGGTATACATAATATCATAGTCTATACATAAAACTATCAACTAAGGAAAGAAAATAAAATTTTTATATGGTGTTATTTAACTCAAATCCTTTATTCTCCTTATTAAATGTTGGTAAAAGAAAGATATAATTATTAACAAAGTCTTGCCGGCTGTTCTTTAATTAGCTCAGAATGGCAGCAGTTACTCCCACCTCCCAGGATATACAATATTTGCGTTTTAATAATTGCTAAATAAGATACAATTAAAACTGTTTTACGTTAGGTCCTTTTGGCTACGATATAAACTACAATGATCTTCGGAAAAGTACCAAAATACATGGACTTAGAACTAAATACAGAGTGTCTTAACAAGAGTTTATTACTAACTTTACAATGTTCAGTGTCTTTAGGTTATGTTGAACTACGTATTTTCAAAGTTTAATACACTTTAAATGGTCATATTACCATACATTTATAGTTTTTACCATGAAAATAAGACTGTTTATTAATTATTTTGCAAGTGAAAGTTAAAATATAATTTTAATCAAAAAGTGTAAACAGTTTCTTTGTCAAGTGTAAACTTGGGACACTAAGGTAACTTCTTCAGTTTAGTTATAAGCAAAAATACTTCCCTTCCTGGATACGTTGAATTTATTTCTTCATATGTTAATCGGCTCCTTCTTTCGAATAATGGTTTACTTCTTTCTTCTAAACATTCTATCTTTTAAAATGATTTAACTTTAATTACATTAACTGTTATTACACTCGAAATATTTTAAATTGGTCTCTCGTTTTTTTATATCATCCTTTCTCGTTCAGTTCTAATAATAGAACCCCCAAATATTTTTATAACATGTCTGTTGCTAAGGCCTATAACTTAGCTTTCATTGGTTTAAACTGTATCATCTTGAGTTACTATGGTTCTCTCTGAGCCTCAAAATAAACAAACTTCTAACATCTTAGATACAATTTTCTTAAAATTGTTATAACTTTTGTATATGATCTTTGATCTTCAAGATACTAGTATCTTTGAATTTCTGATGGAATACTGATTGTTTTGATATCACTTTTGATTTGTTTCCATTCCATATTTCCAGAGTTACTAGTTTAAACTTTTAACTATTTGTACAAAATTATTTATAATTAGTTCTTTTTTATGCCCTTCACTTTACTAAAACTGTTAGATACAATCAGTAATAACATAGTTCAACATGACATTAATTATTCTAGTTTTACTATAAACTCTTTTCTAAATTCCTCAACAATATAGGCCTAACATATCTAGTTTCACAAATATCTCTATTATTATAATTTGTATACCCTTCCATTAACATTAACATTTGTTTAAATAATATTACAGCATATATTATCAATCAACATCAAACAATTAATAACTAACAACTATTATGAAACATATTGCAATTCTTATTAAACTTATGGACCCATTCCAGTTTTTACAAACATAATAAAATTGGTATTCACAGGGTAAGTAGTCCCCAAAACATTGCCCTCCTTACTTACTAACTTTAATATCTCAAAACATAATTATTCTAACATTCTTTACTATTAACTACTTCCATTATAAACATATCACAACTCTTATTGAACTTATGAGTCAATCTCAACTTTCACACACATAGTGGGATAAGTATTAACATGGTAAGTATTTACAAAACATTGTCCTTCTAGTCTTACTAACTTTAATAGTTCAAAACATAATTATTAAAACATTATTTATTATTAATCATTATTATAAAACCTATAATTATTAGTCATTTAAGCAGGCTACTTTATGTTTTCTGGTACTTTCCTAGGGTTTGTAAATATCTTTACTTAGGCAATCATACAACAAGATGATGGGAAAAATATCATGTAACAATATATATAAATTATAACACAACAAATTACATAATGTAATTTAATTTGAGTTCATGGGTGTAATCGTAACAAGAAGATAATGCGTTATATAAGTTTTAAAATTGTTCCATTATTTATTTCTTTTAAGCAAAATCTTTTATTTAGCGTATTGAGATAGTACTCATTATTAAATCGTTTGTACGACTCTTTCGCAGACACACTTATAGCTAACAAATTACATACAACAGGTTATACATAATTCTTATTATCTAATTTTAATTAATTAAATATTTATTTGCTCTCAGCTTACTCACTGTGTGGTCATCTTTTTGAAATTGCTGATTAATTTACTTCAATAATGAATTTACATGTATTCCAATTTCTTTAATATTAATTTGCTTTAAAACTTTCTACTGCATATGCATTCTCTTTTATCAACAAAGACTTTATTAATTACGTTAATTTAACAATCAAATATTTCTCTTATCATTTACGTTACTCTCAATTACTAAATTTTATACAAGAGATAATATTCTAAATTTCACTCTGCTTTTACATTTATGTACAATTTAGTTATTTTAATAAACTGGTTGAATGCCTTTCATTCTAACTTTAATTAGTGACTTTCAAATTTCTGTAATTACAATGTTTTTTCATCACCTCGTTTGACGTGGTTAATCATCCGTATGTCCTCCTTTGGTCCTCAGTCCTCGTGTCCTCCGTGTTCTCTTGCTCCTCTGGTCCTCTTTCCGGATTCCACTGCATGTGCTGTTTAATAGTCGTCTCGCCTCACATCATATGCTGCAGGTGTATACATAGACCTCCTTGTATATGCTCTACTGCTCTGGATGGACTTCCAGTTTGTCCTGTGACTCTTACTATAGATTTAAAATAGCGTCGTCGACTGACATAGCCTCCTGTGGCAACGGTTGAATCGAGAAGAAGAAACTTTATTAGCCCGACCTGCTATTTATAGCCAGGTCGTGCAAAAGCTCAGGTCTGAACAATTTTTGACTTGTCAGATTTTGTCGAAGCGTCTTTTCCCCCACTCTGGTTCAATTCATTATTTTCGCCTATCTTCGCGAATTACGAAGTCTGTTTCACAGTACACGATGTTCAATCGATCGCTAATTTTTATATGTCTACTATACGTAAATTACACTTGTTTATTGCAATTACAAAAAGAGCTATTCACTTTTTACGTATAGTAATTGCACTTTTCGTCACATTGGCTCGGTCTTTTAACCCTTTGTTCCCCTTTAATTTCTATACACTTTGGTGTCTTTTGTTTTACCCTATCGTACATATTTTTCTTATAATTAAAATGAAACATAAAAACTATCCTACTTGAAAAGGGTTGGTTACATTTCAGGAACGGACAGGCTTCACACACACCAACAAAATACACGTGTACACAACGGTAGCGACAGGTGTGCCAGGAATGCGTATCCATGAATGAATCGTGTGTTCCCTATTTAGCTACGATACAGCTTGCTATCTGAATCATGTTTATTAATCCATATTTATGTATTTTTATTATTTATTTACATTATTTTGGCAATGCACAGTACCGTTAATGGTTGTACTGTTGCAATATACATATATATAT
This sequence comes from Magicicada septendecula, assembly GCA_034769895.1. Lineage (NCBI taxonomy): Eukaryota > Metazoa > Arthropoda > Insecta > Hemiptera > Cicadidae > Magicicada > Magicicada septendecula. The sequence continues at coordinate 245,719,676 of CM068371.1, read as the reverse complement.
TATAACATTACTATTTGGGTGTTGTTGTGTTGTGTGAATGTATGAGCACCTACCTGCTGTCCGATCTTGCGGTTTTCTTCCGACTAGGGCGTGTGGATTTTGGATTTGATTTCGCAAGTATGTAAACTCAAGTATATAACAACAGCACACTAAATAAGTTATTTTAAAAGTGAAGAGTTTTGTGAGGTTGGTAGGCTCCGTAGTACAGCAATAAAAATACAATGTGGGGTAATAAAAACGGGGTTTATTACTCCAAACACACAAGAATGCAATGGTTATAAGTTCAAATATTCTTACAAACTAAACAATAAATAAATCTTAAATAATGTTTTATGAATGATTAATAATTTTCAGAAGTTGAGCTCGTTATGTTGAAAGAGTTTATTTTAACTGAGAATTTAATTAATCAATTTAATTTAATTCATTTTAATTTCAATGTCTTTAAAATTTGATTCTAATGAAATAAAAATTCTAAAGTTACTTGAATATATTCGAAAATAAACTAGGCGTGACAATCTAGTTCACGTCCCTTTATTTACTAGTGATCTGACTCACGTATACTGCAGTATGAGCAAATTATTTAATTCTTTGTTAAGATTTGTATAGCGCTTTTTGTTTTATCTACTATTAATTCTTAACTAATGCTTATTAATTACTTATACTGGCTATACAGATTATCACACGTTAATAATTCTTATTTAACTAGAGTCTTTGATTTCTGGCATCTGAGTGATTTCTATTACATTGATTTTAATTAAAAAAGAAAGAAAATTTGATCTGTTAAAAATGAATAAATTGATTCTGACTTTCCTGATTCTGAAGTGGATTGTAGAGATGCTCCAGATGTCCCTCGCTGTCCTTGTCCAATCGGCTAGAGATAGTGATCTACTTGAGCGTCCTGGGTTTTGGCGGTGAGCTCGGAAATCAGCAACACTCTGCTTTCCTGCTATTGATGAAGTTTTTACGTCTGTAGCTTTCTGCGAGAACTGCTTCACGTTCCTCGTCGATTCACGTTCCACGTCAGCGTGTGTGTGTGTCGTTTCGAGTTGTAGCTCTGCTTGTCAGCTGATTCGCAAATGGTTTAGACGGCCTCTCTGTCGTATTCTTGAAGTAAGGTCTTGTAGTCTTGTAGATCTCTTGCGTGCATACGCCCACAGTTAATGTAGTGCACGGTACGCTTGTTTGTTGGTGTGGAAGAGTATCTTGACTGAACGCTGTAATTACGAGTCGTTACAGTTGATCTGTTTTATGATGATCGTAATTAGGCGTGTTGACCACGTAGAGTCTTCAGTTGAGTCTTCACAAAACTATGGTTTTGAAACGATCGAAGATATACGTCTGTTCTTCTTGAATACTGGCAGTAGAGTGTTTAATCAGCCCCAAAACTCCGCGTTGGTTCCAATTTCTTCGAATGATTTGATTGGCTGACACACTCTCCCTACTACCCAAAATTTGAATCACCTCAGCCCGTGAGAACGAAACTAGTTTCCCACAGAATGAGAATTTATATTATTATTAATAATCTTAATACAACGGAACTGAATTGTCGTTCCGGATTTCCTGTGGCACTTTTATATTGCAATTATCTTGGCTGCAAACCAAGATGTGCTAATTCTAAAATATACAATTTGTTGTAAATTCTTATAGCTATAACATATCAAAAGCTCTTTTATGTAGCTCAATTATTACGGAAGTTATTAACATAAAATTAATTAACTCTGTTATTATTTAATTATATTGCATAAAATTCGCACACCATATTATTAATATTTCGGCAAATGAATTTCGCCTGAATTTACTGGTTTCCGAAATATTAATAATTGAAAGTTTGGGTGTGGTCGTATTCGTTACACAGTGAGTTGATTATGTAACAGCCGCGTGTGCACCTTGTACAATGCATTATTATGATCGCTATAACATATGAGTGGAGTTTCGACTATTAAAATTTATTTAAATATCAATATAGTATACTCTTAACATATAACTCCAAATTAATGATATTTGGTCCTGTTATATACTCCCCCACCCGTTTAAAAAAAAAGTGTAGTATATACAATTTTTTTTCAGTTATTTTAAATGTACATTCAATTGATTATGCTTGCTACTATACATTGTATTAATTATCTATGGACACATACATTAGTGTCAATGTTCTTTACATATATAACTTAATTCTAATTGAACAAAATCAATAACATTATTGTGCATGTAAATTATTGTGCAGTAAATGTTTGTAGTAAGGCTAGTAGTTAATTGCAGCGTTTAAGAATGTGAGATAAGCGCCAGACAATAGTGGCACGCGCGCGGAGAAATGTGCTGGGTTTGTTTACAGTGAAATCAAAACACCGCGCGACGCTAATTACTTGACCTACATTCTAACAGCTGAGCGCTACACCGCGTTACATAACAATTTCCGGCCGCTGCGGTTCGCTTCGCCTTGCTTTATTATACGCGTGTACGCTTGTTAGTTACCGCGCTACAAATGAATTGTCATTCATACACAACTTATTTACAATTATTATTAATATTATATAACACACATTTAATTTATTTTAGTACTAATTATTATTATTTAAATTATTATTAACCCTATATATTATATTAAAAAGTCGTATTATTTCGTACCGACGCTCCTTGGAATTTCATCTTACTCATAATATTTTCTTAAAGAGCTCGCATGATATTTTCCTACCGTTTTTGTTCGGTCTAGCGTCGTAACGATGAAGGTGTGAGGTGCTAGTTGCTCAGCTAAGAGGTACGGTCCGTTGTATAACCGAAAAAACTTTGCGGCGACATTTATGTCTCTCCGTCCCACGGGGTTTGCCTTGAGAAGCACTTTCTCTCCTACTACAAAGTTGGTTAATTTATAAGTTGTATTAAACCTCTCCGTCCTTTTACGCCCTTTCGCAACTATCCTGTCTTTCACAAGCTGGTTTTTACACTGAACTGGCAGAGGTAGATTATACGTTTTCGGCGTGCGCAAATAATTTTGCCAAAATCTCTCTGGTTTTGTTCCAGAGTCTAACTCTGCTGGTGTGTATTCAGTGGTGTCATGATAATTTTCATTTATCGCCGTTTCAAAGAATGGTAGGAACTCGGGCCATTTGCTTTGCTCTTTACAGCAATATATCCGGAAAATTTTCCTATTTCCCTATTCACTCTTTCGGCGAGGTTGCCCTGTGGTCGTCTTATCGAGGTGAGGATCGCCTTAATGCCATTTCGTTCCAGGGTTGCTGCCCAGTGCTTATTCTGGAATTGTTTTCCCTGGTCACTAAGCACGCTCTTTATCGGTCCATGTTGCGGAATATACTTGTTGAGTATAATGTTCAATACGGATTTTGTGGTGGGTCTAGGGATCGCGTATAGGCTAACTTTCTTTGTAAATACGTCTACACAAACTACAATATGTTTTAAATTTCTGGTAGCCTTAGGTAGGGGTCCCAGGAAGTCGGTGGTGATCATCTGTCCCTTACCTTCCGTTATCACATTTGCCATGGGAACGTAAGTGTGCAAATTTGGTGCTTTCGCGGTTTGGCATGGATGACACGTTTTTAATAACTTCCTCACTCTTCGATACATGTTTGTGATAGTAAAATCTTCCTGTAATATCTTTACACATTTTACTGGTGACGCGTGTGCCATTTTTACATGTAGTGGGTGTGTAACACACGCAAGCATAGCTGGAGATAATACCACCTTCCATTCGCCCTGTAAATATTTATACATTATATTATCTTGTATCAGATAATGCGGACTTGGGTGGGCTGCTATCATTTGCTTTTTAGCAAGGAGTCTGGGGTCATTGTCCTGCTCGCGTCCTATGTTTTGCAGCATATCGGTTGCTTCAGGCGCGACAGTGTACTGCATATTTAATACCCTCAACTCGTCGTCAGCTGCTTCGTATACCTCTTCCTTTTGTACGGGCGGATATCTGCTTAAGGTGTCGGCTGTCGTATTCTCTGCTCCTTTGCAGTATTTAATGGTAAAAGAATACTCTTGAATAGCTAACACCCATCGTGTTAGTCGGGAATTGGCTAGTCGGCATTTCAATATGAAGGATAACGCCTGATTATCTGTGTGGATCTCGAAATGGGTACCGTATAGGTAATGTCTGAATTTTCTGAGAGCGTTTATGATGGCGAGTATTTCTTTCCCAGATGTACAATAATGCAACTCAGCGCCTTTGAGCGTTCTATTAGCGTATGCAACAACATGAAGACTTCCTTGCCTCGTCTTCCTGGTGCAACACGGCGCCAATAGCATACTCGCTAGCGTCAGTATACATTACATACTTCCTGCCCTGTTGTGGATGGAACAACTGTAGGTTAGTTTGGAATAAACCCTTAACCCTCTCAAACGCATCGTTTTGTTCAGAACCCCATTTCCACTTTATGTTTTTGCGTACCAGCTGTAGCAAGGGGACTGTGTATTCGGCGCATTTGCTGGTGAATTTCCTGTAGTATCCCGTGAGTCCTAGGAATGCTCGTAGTGCTTTGAGGTTCTTGGGCACCGGGAACTCCACAATACTCCTGAGCTTCTCTGGGTCCGTACTGATGCCTGTAGCCGAGATTATGTGTCCCAGGAACTTCATTTGAGACTTAATGAACTCACACTTGTGTAGTTTGAGTTTGATGTTGGCTAGCCTCAGTTTCTGGAAGACGCTCCTCAGATGCTCAGAGTGTTCTTCCAAAGTGCGGGATATCACGAGGATGTCATCAACGAATATCACAGTGTAAGGGTCTACCTCGGGTCCTAGAGCTCTCTCGAGGCATCTTACAATAGCGACGAGACTCGTGCTAAGGCCAAAAGGTACCACCTTGTGCTGGTAGCATTTATTGTTATAAATAAATGCTGTATACTTACGGTCTTGCTCGTACAGCGGGACCTGCCAGAAGCTCGCTGTCAGATCTAGCTTCGTGAGGTATCTGGCTCCTTCACATTTTATGAAGAGGTCTTCCGCTGTTGGCGCGCAGTCGAATTCCTTTTCTACCAGGTTGTTTGTAATCAGTAATTGTAATGTGGATGTTTGTAAACAGTTGCCAAAATTCAGCTTATCTCGTCTTCATCCAGTGAAAATGCTCTGGTTTTCAATAAAATTGATGGTGACGTGTACTGGTAAACCCTCAGGAAATCTTCGGGCTTCTGTTCTTCTTTTATGATCTTAACAATTCTCGGTCCCGGTGAAATGGAATTAGGATCCCAGCTTCTTCTGCTGCCAGTGAAGGTTATCTCTGCCAAACTGAGTCTTCTGGTATTTTCAATAATTCCGTTAGTTCAGGCTTTAATTCTTTTTACTGATCTTCGGTTTATAGAAGGAAATGGTTTAATACCGAATCCAGCGGAATTATTTGGTGAATGAGGTGAGAGGCTTTCAATTCTTTTTAAATGTATTCCTTTACAATTTGGAAGGTTATTTAATTTTTATTACTCATCAGCATTAAATTACAATGATTTTTCAAAAAGGGTTTTTCAATTTTGACTCATATTTCTTCCAATTTTATTATTCATATATTTTAAATATATCGGTCCATCTCAACCTAATAGCTTGTAACAATCAGAACGAATAAATTCATATAAACAACTTCTGTACATTTCAGTTGCCTTAACAACCACGTTTTCTATATATCCTTGAGCCGGCATTATAGAATATTACTACTCTTTCCCAATAAAATACTCCATGCTTGGATTAATATTAAATCACCTAAAATTCTCCCCTAACCTTCCTTCTTAAACAGTAAATGTTTTACCATAGTTTCGTTGGACTGGGTTTCTTAAAAGGTATTAATTTCCTTTCACTAATATGGAATTTAGGCCTATAGATTTTCGCACAACCGTTATAACATTATTTGGTTCTTTAACTTAATTTTCTTTTACCTGACCTACTGTACAATTAATTATTGGTTACATGGTTAATTACATTAATTTTAATTTACTGGTGGTTACTTTTTTACATTAATTAACTGGTTCTGGAACCCTTCATTAATTTATAATATAATTGTCAGAACTACTTGTCAAACATGAAACACTGGTCATCCTCCTGGCCCAGTTTATAAACATTAATTAAAACAACAGTATTATTCAACTTTAGACAATACTTAGAACTTAGTATAATGCCTAACATTGGTAATTATACTTGATTGTATAAAGACAAATCTAACATAAATATAAATATAATTATTGATGAATTATTCCTATTAACCACATCAGTTCATTCTTGCCATACTCAAAATATAACATAAATATTCTGTAAACCTCAACATGTTACAGTATAAACACAAGCATGTTATTACATTTAACTATTCATTGGTCTGGTTTTTTTATATTTAACATTAGTCATTGCCTCTTTTGACTTGAGGTACTTCTCAGATATTTTAACTACTGAACAACCTTAATTCAGGGTATGGTCCTTGACCATGTTTCATTCAATTTTTATGTAACGTTGGGGACCTCAACTTTGTTATGTTACAATATATATTGTAACATAACAAGATTATGCCCTAGAATAAATATAAATGCATCATCAAAATTCGTTGTGAATTATGCCTAAATGCAATCTTTCTTATAGATAATACGCAGAAAAATATAACAACAAATTAACAAATAAAGAATGAAAATAAGATGTAACTATTTAAAAATAAATAATAATTTCAAGGAGTAAAAAGTATTAAAACAGGAAATATTATAATAAGTACATACAATGGAAATAGGAAATAAAAACCTATAAATTATTTATTTTAATGACAATGACAAGACTATCAGATAACATGACTAAGACTACTACACCCAGGAGGGAAGATCAAATGATAATAAAAAACGTAAATTAATGTTAATGTAAATAGAAATATAGTGTATAAGTGTTAAGAAAATTAGGAATTAAGTAAGAACACTTGTTATGGTATGACCTATCAAACTATATAGAAGTCTGCGAAACTCAAACAGTTATTTTATGTAATCTCACTACAGACTATAAGTGATATAAAAAACAATTAAAATAATATTAAACAATAATTACCAACTACCTAATGTAAGAAAGGTGAAAATAATGAAAATAACGGTGATTAATGTTGCAAGGTGCATAGGAAAGTGCATAGGAAATAGACCTTGTTATAATATAAATAGTGAGTAACACATGTAATTTATATAAAATAACTATGTAACTAATCTAATAAGATTAGGCAAGGTGTACAATACTTCTAACTAGTGGAATATATCCCTAGAAACTAATTATGTACATCAGGGACAAGTAAAAATAAGATTAGAATAAATCATGTTGATTATAAGGTATAAAAACAACCCTGTGACCCATAAATCATGTCGTGAAGCCAAGAGTTTACCAAGTAAATCGAGAGATTAAAAGAAGAAAGTATTATTGAATTGTTGAATGTGAAATAAGCCAGAAAAGATATAATTCAAAGCTGAACATTTCTACTAAACAATAATGTCACACAGTAAATTAATGACGGAAAGTTCCGGAAATAATGAGAAGTATACTGGGCTTAATAAAAACACGGAAACTGAAGGCCAGAAGAATTATAACATGAAAATAATCTGTAAAACTAAACAGCAATCTGGTGAGATGGTTCTATTAAGCTAAGACATACATTTGTTCAGTCAGTATTAAATTTAAAGCAACTAGGACTGTGAACTGATATAACAAAAACACTATACACATTGGGATTATTAATTTTATTTTCTCATTGTACTATTTTAGTTTGTTCTGATTAGATTAAGTTGTTTCTTTTGTATAAACCAAAGAACCTATGACACAACACACATACCCAGCATCACATTAATGAAACTGATTTATAATTTTTATATTTTCTATAATATGTATGATATGTGGTTATGTATGACTTTGACTGTACATTGACTTTAATTTTTTATTAACCCTGAGAAAGAGTTCTTATGTTATTGAATCTAAAGGAGCTACCGAATGAAGAGAAGGGCATTGCATGTCAATAAATTTTAATATATGTTAAAAAGTAAAGAGTAAAGTAAAGAGCTTTAAAATAAAGCTGAGAATTAAGATAAGACTGAACAAGAGTTAATTTTTTATTTCACTTTACATAAATTGGCACCAACAACTTGGAGCTACAGGATATAATTACATAGAAGGGTAAGATTTATATTATTTTATACTAGAAAACAAACACATACAATGTATATATTGTAACGTGATGTTTCCCTCTACATAAAGAATATACCCTACATACAGTAAATAATTATCTTATCATAATAATGAAGAACAGAATAATAATTAAGTAAAGATCCTGTATAATGTAAAATATGTGTTAAAGAGTAAAGTTAAGATAAATGTAAAATAAAATAATAAGACCAAAATACCAAATATGATTATCTGGAACTTAATAATAAATAACTCTAGTAAACTGCATAAGTAATGTTGTAAAAAATAGGTGAAAGCCTATACAGCAGAACTAAAATGGTTTGCCAATCAGGAAAATTTATAAACTAGATAAATTTTGTTGTAAAAGAACTATAAAGCCAGAGAATAATCATATCTGAGTGTGAATCAAGTCACAAAAACAATTCAGAGAATGATTAGTATAAAATAAGTGAATAATAACAGTTTAATTGTATATAAATGTGTTATGATGTAAGTTAGGTTATGCACAATATTTATATGTTAAAGCAAGACAAAGAAATAAAGAAGAATGTATGATAAATAATTTCATGATAAAAAGTAGGAACAACAAACAGAATAATAAATAAGACAATTATAATTAATTATTGAGGTTTAGGAACTAAATAATAATGTAAATAGTAAGAAACTGATGAGACAAAAGCCTAAATACACTGGGTAGGAAAAATGATAACAATTTAGGTAAATAAAACCTGTTATATCATATAGTATAGATTATAAAATAATGTATGTTGGTAGTGTAAGAAAGTAATAATAAGAAATGTCAATAATAGACCAGGCATAATGTAAATAATAAGTTGTCATCTTTGACAAAAACTTCATACAGCTAAGGTGGAAGTTTATAATGGACAGTACAAGGAAAAAAGCTTGTAGTGAAGTATAAAATATATTGTAAAAGTTCAAGTAGATCATAAGTGATATTTAAGAGTTGTTGCTTTATAATAGATTTAATTAATTTTAATTTGAGAAAGGAATTAAGGTCCTAATGAGCATGGACATGTTTAGGCCTAGATGGCAATAATAGGTTTTTATAATAAATTGATGTTTATAATTATTATCACTATTGTTAAACCATATAATGTTAAAGTAAAACCAATTATACAACTAAGAATTAAATGATGGAACAGAAAAATTAATTTTTTATAGAGAATACTAGACTAAGTCAATCTGTGAAAATGGTTATTGTTATTATTACTGAACCGAACCATGCCTTATGAGGTCTCAAAATGATCAGCATAAAAAATGCTGATTAATGGCAGTAACATATTTTTAATTGTAAGTAGCATAAGGACATTATGTCAATTCTAAAATAATTTTATAAATTTGTTCAGAAAAAATGACGCTTAGCTTGGCGTGGGTTCTCCAACCTCCAACCCAAAGACTGACGCTTAAAACGAAAGTTTTATAATTAAAAACGGAATAGTTAATATTTCCACCAATCAGAATCGTTCACCTGCCAGGTTAATTTACCCATAACGCACCGCAAAGTTGTTAGTTGTTCGCCGGTCATCATGCAGTAAAGAACACCTCATATGTAAAACTTAATTAATCTCCAACCCAAAGTGTAAATATTCTCGTCCTCAAAATCATGGAACCGAGTGAGGTTATGTGCAGAGTAAACAAACAACGGTCTAACCTACAAACGGGAATTTAACCTAACAGTGAACGTCAAGCGTTGTGAAGTGGTTTTAATCATTAAAGGACATTACAGTGAATAATTAATAACAGTGAATTATAAAGAGAATATAAAGAAAAGGAAAGTATAGTGTTTATTTTGAGAATTTATAACAAAACTTAATAATTAATTATCACGATCCCATAGTAACGTGTCATAGACACTTGTGATCTTATGTTTATATTATCACTGTATATAAACACTAACACTATTAATATTATTTCACGTTTAACTATTGTATTTTGTTTTTGTATTCAATGTTTAACTAAATAACTCAGCCAAACTAGGTTAACACCAACACCAGACACTGTCCGAAATACGAACCGTTCGTCACTTTAGATTTTACTTTATTGTTTTATAATATCATATTTAATTTTGTATTGTAATGTTTTGTTCTTCAAAAAAGACATTTTGTTAATAATTGTAGTCAAAAGAACCCCAAAAGGTTATATTATTGTAATGTAAATATTTAATCTGATTTTCTGAGATGACGAAAACTCATGCTACCAACTGCTGAGCTATCATTGTAACAAGCCTGGTTAACTAATTTGTTTTACGAGAAATATTATTCCATTTTAATATCAAAAGAAGAGAACTGAACATAAAATAAGAAAATAAAAGAATATGGAAGAAAAACTAGAGTACGAATCATCATTTTTATAATTAACAATAATTCCCAATACACAATTATTAGAGGTTACGTCAACTCAAGAAGATTAAGTTGGCAGTATCTATTTTGGAACAACACGTGCTTTCCACGTGTAATGAGGTATCTAGGTCAGTGAACTCTAATAAAGTAAAGGAATAAATAAAATAAACTTACTAAGAACAATTAATACAAACTTTTAATATCTCAATGAATAAATAAACAAATAAATAAAATTAAAACAATCTAGTTACACACCAGTGAGCACATGTGTATAATTTTAGTTATTTTTATAAACTGACCAACCTATTTAATTTATAATTAATCTTAGTGGATCGTCTTATCCAACTTGAGAAGAAGTAACCAGAAAATCATTTAATAAGGGAACCATTTCTTTCTAAATTTATTTGGAATAGGTTTTATTACAAATTGGCGTTCACAACGAGAGGCAATACTAATGAATCTAACCAGGTAATCCCAAGTTTTATTATATAAAATCAGTAATGTTGAACCAAATATAAATACTACTGAAGAGATCTTATAAAAACATAACACACAGAGATCGTGTGTTATAATATATATACGTATATTATAGTATATATTATAAACACACTGTTTGTTTATGTATTTTCTAAGATATAGCCTACGTATGTAAAGAGATAAACAAGGCCTAAAGGAACAAACAATTGTATCGTCACTATTATATGTTATTAAGTGACAACTGACTGTAAATGTATTCCTGTAGTGTTTAAATGAAGTAACAAAGGGTAAAAACATTATTTATGAAATTGCTTAATTACGCTCAATACAATTTAAGCTGTCATTTGTAAACGCAATAAAAAAGTAACCATATATAAATTTTCCTGCCAGTCTACGATATTCGTTACTTCTTATAACACAACATGATCTTATTACCGACATTCCTGTACTTCCGGATTTTCGAATTTAGCCTTTGATGTCACCTTCACCCTTCCGGTGTTACACTGTTTATAATACATCTACTTCAGTATATTGTATTGAAAAACATTATTAGAGATAACGGTTAAAACCTGAAAACGGAAAGATAGTAGGTCTTCTTATACGTAGGTAAACGGAAATTCAAGAAATGTAAGTAATCTTACAACTACATGAGGTAATCGTCCAGAACGTGTACGTGCATCTGTATCCATACGCGTAAACACTACTGACAGACAACGCTTGCAGTTGATATGTCATTATCACTTTGACGCTACTTAAAACAAGTTTATCTGTTTGCCGTTACTTGGTGAAATTCCAAACTAGACATGTTTACTAACAAACGAGCTGACAAATTGGTACAACTTATTTAATATAATTACGGCCTTATTAAATGTGTTGCCACCGACTGAACATCTCTTGTCGCCGAGCGCGTCGTTTAAATTTAGAAAAACGAGCATAATTGAAATTGAGAGCCCGAATTGCGTAGAGGGGGTCACTGCGCTTATCCCGCAAAGTAGAACTTCATGAGATGGAAATAGTCAGCACCTTACTTTCTACTCTTTGAACATCGTAACAACACGGTTGCTGTACAAGCAACTAATATGATTACTAATGAATTTGTAAATATTGTCAGACTTTGAAAGCGGACGTTACAAATAGCTAAATTAATTTATAAAACACGTAATATTTTAATATATTCATATACTAAAAAGCGAATTTCTTTTTATGTAAATTTTAACCTAGGGAGGCCATGAGGCCAACACAAATCATACGAGACAGTGCTGATGTGGAGGAACTTAGGAACTGGTTCAGTATCCACCCTCCATTTCCAGCTACTGACAAAATACTATCCATCAGCAGTGGAATTGGAGGTCCTGAAATCAATTGTCACATGGCCCAAGAATTGGGAATTGAAAGGGTCAAACAAATCACTCGCAACTCGTTTGGGAAGGTAACTTTCAAACGAAAAGACAAAGTGCTAACCTTGGCATCAATCAGCAGTTCTGTCAAAGTGCAAAACAAGCGTATTGACGAAGATCCACTCACCATTTTCCAGAGGTTGTGCATTACAAAGCAGTCGGACCAGGAGTTGAAAGAGCATTTCAAATACGAGTTGGCTCCATACCCAATGGCATTTTTCAGTGAAGAGGGGCTGCGTAAAGGTACAAATCTACCTTCTACTCTGCTTTCACTCCGCTCTCCCAAAACATCCCTGTGGGAGCCAGTACGTTTGTAGTGGTACATGGTGGATATCTATTACACAAGGTTACCTGGCACCGTAATGATTCCATTAGAGCAATTGTTGCTGGGTACATCAGCTTCACATTCAACCACTTTGGTAGGAATGTGTCAATGGTGTTTGATGGATATCCAGAGGATGGGGCCCTCAGGAGTACCAAAACCGCTGAACGCTTGCGTCGCTACGCTGCTCTTTCTTGCAACGACATAATGTTTGAAGAGTCAACACTAATCAAAGTGCCCCAGGAAAAACTGTTATCCAACGACAAGAACAAACGACGACTGATTGACCTTCTGTTCTCAGCATTTGAAAACTAAGGGATTGAGACTAAGAGAGCTTCAGAAGATGCAGACAGCGACATTGTGAGAACCGCGCTCGACAAAAGTACGTCCTTTGAGAACGTACTGATAATTGGAGAGGATGTGGACCTACTGGTTCTTCTCAATGGCTTGGGCTCGACCATCGACACCGTCTACTTCCAGAAAAGAGGCAGAGGTGAGTCAGGTTGCGTGCAGTTTTCCACCACTTCATTCAATCGGGGAGAATTGGAATTCTCCCCTGGATTTGAACATTTTTACACGCATTCAGTGGGTACGACACCACCTTTGCCCTTTTCTGGCAGGGGAAAACCAAATTGTGGAACGTTCTCCAGAAGAATCACCACCTGGTGGACCTAACTACAGTTTTTCTGCTTCCAGATGCCAGTCACGAGGCCATTACCAGAGCTGGAGAGAAGTGCCTCGTGACTCTTTATGGAAGGGATGACAACCACGACTCTCTACACGGCCTACGATATCAACTCTTCGTGAAAACGGCAGCCAATGCGAAGGTTAACTTGGCTCGTTTGCCCCCAACAGAAGAGGCTGCCAGATATCATGCCTACCGCACCTACCACCAGGTGCAAAAGTGGTTGGGGGTGGAGAAAGAAGCGAGTCATTGGGGTTGGACGAGAAGCCAGCAGGGGTTAACCCCAATCATTACAAAAAGCGAACCGGCTCCACAAACCCTCCTCAAATTTCTATCTTGTAAGTGCAAGAAAGGGTGCACTGGGGGCTGCACGTGCAACAAAGCAGGGCTTAAGTGCTCTGCTTTGTGTAAATTCTGCGCCGGCAAATCATGCCAAAATGTCCCCGTCATCCATACTGATGACAAGACAGATGACGAAGACGACGACCCCGACGATCCATTACCTGGGGAAATGCGGATGGAGGGGCAAACAGCGATGGAGCACGACGACTCTCTACCAGGACCTTCCAAGCGATCAAAATTTTGACATTGCCATTTTTTATTATGAATATTTCTATTATTGTACTATTTTACGACATTCAATTTAATTAAATACATACTTCATTCCTTTTACATGGTCTTATGCCTTTTGTTTCTTTCAAATACCCACAAATCGTAATGGGAAGTGTTTAGATCCATTTCTCCCAAATGCAATTTTCCCATGTTTTGGTTTCTTGCAAATAATGAGAGAACTATTAGGTCTACAGTCATCGTTCTATGCTTAAATTAAAGCTAAATATATTTACTATAAATTCATTCTATACACCTTTCCTTATAGGATGAGTACTTTTTCCGATATTTGGCTCGAAACTCGACCAAAACTAACATTTTTCACTTTTTGGAAAAATTGGCCAATTTATGAAGTGCTGTGTCTCGGGAAGTATTGGATATACAGAGCTGCAGTTGAGCTCAAATTGTTGCAAATTAATCTACTTTAAAAAAGGCATCTATAATGTTTTCCCTAGAACGCATACTGTAGGAGTTATAAGGCAAAATCTGAAAAAAGTCCGAAAATTTTGCAGTTTTTCACCAATTACGCAGTTAGCACAGGTCTTTCGAAGCTGCAAACTTGGATTCACACTACTGGTACTGGTCCTAACGACATATCAAAAAATTAGAACTACACGAATTATTGCGATTTTAGCGTTTAAAATGACTGGCCTACATGGATTTTTTACAATTTTAAAAGGGGATAAATGTAATAAAAATAGGTTTTGTAAGATATGGCGAACCAGTTGAAGCCTTAAAAAGTCATCGTGAGACATATAGACAGATATACAGGCAGACAGACAAATCCCAACGGTCGAGTTAAAATTGAGAACTTGTTTTCTCGTTCAGTCAAACATTTTAAAGGATGGAAATTTAAGGCAAAAAATATAAATTATAGAACAAAGGACAAAATTAAAATAATTAATTTTGACAATGAGGTTTATTTTATCATGTAAATCTAAACGCATCGACATGATTATACATACACGTGCAGTGAAATAAAATTATTATTTTTTTTAAGTGTTAACGTGTCAATCAAGGTGTAGACACTTTCAAGTGATAAGGTGTTTATATCTGTCAATCAAGGTGTTAGACAAGAGTGCTGTATATCACTTACTCTTTTTAAGTAAGAAAATGATAACAATCTGGTAAGAAAATGGAAACATCTAGTGAACCCTGGTATTAAGTTATCACGAGACAGATATCTGAATGTGCTGTTCTTTATGACAACTTTCTTGTACTTCAAATTACGGAATCTGATTTGGAAACATCTGTTTTAAGCTTTATCAGATTTGCAAACAATAAAATATGAAAATCTCCACTATAAAAACAAAGGTAATGGCATTTCGTGGTAAGGAGCCAATAAGAACAAAAATAATGGTTAGTGATGGAATTCTAGAACAGGTGAGCCACTTTAATTATTTGTGGAAATGATATTAGCTATGACAGAAATTATCATATTAATGCTCTAAGTCGGGTAAGTTCCAGACGATCTGTGGAACAATCAATCGTATTTTTAGAAACAAGCTACGTCGAGATACAAAATTAAAGTTTTACAAAGTTATGGCGGTCCCTTTACTGTCCTATGGGTGTGAATTATGGAGAACAACAAAAAACAAGGCAGTAAAATACAGGCCTCAGAAACGACATCTTAAGAGGAGTTGAAAGGTGTTCTAAACTTGACCGTATAAGAAAATAGGCCATAAGAGAAGAGTTACAATTGTTCAACTTGACTGAAAAATAAAAGATTACAAACAACGGTGGAAAGAAATCTTAGAAAGAATGTCAGATTTGAGACTGGCTAAACAAGTCTGAAAATACAAACCTATAGGTCACAGGTGTGTGGGTAGACCCAGGAAGATATGGCTGGAAGATTTTTGAAGGCGGAACAGACAGCACATTGTCTATGCCGTGTTGTGAAGATGATGATGTTAAGCTCTGCCCACTAAAATCAAGCGTGTGTGACAGGAGGCGGCTTGACTTTACACACCTGCAGTAACAACCACAAGTTATATCTCAAAATAATAATAATTGCGAATTAATAATTACTATATTATTCACACTATATAACGCACCAAGAATAGTTGTTAAAAATAATTGTAGGATATCTCAACAAAGGATATCTGTCGATCAAGGGTGTTAGACAAGACTTCAGTGTATCGCCTACTTTTTTAAACATTTATATTGACGATCTAGTATGGACATGGAAACTTCTAGTGATCCTTGGTATTAAGATATCACGAGACACATATCTGAATGTGCTGTTATTTTCTAACGACTTGCTTGTAATTAAAAAAACAGAATCTGCTTTACAAAATCTGTTTTTAATCTTCTCAGATTTGCAAACAATACAATATAAATATTTCCATTACAAAAACAAAGGTAACCGAACAAAAACAAACATTTCAAGGCAAGGAACCAATAAGAATAGAAATATTGGTTATTTATCAAATCGTAGAATAGGTGAGTCATTTTAACTTTTGGAGAAATAATATTGGCTATGATAAGATTTATAATGATATTGATGTTAACTTAGGTAAGTTCCAGACGATCTGCGGGAAAATGAATCGTATTTTTACAAACAAGATAAAAAGTTAAAGTTTTACAAAGTTATAGCGTTTCCTGTACTGTCCTTTGGGTATGAATTATGAGCAACCAAGAAACAAGAAACTATGATAAAGAAAGAGTTAAAAGATGTTCTAAACTTGACCGCATAAAGAATGGGGCCATAAGAGAAAAATCACAAGTTTTTAACTTGAATGAAAGACTAAAAGATTATAAACAACGGTGGAAAGAACACTTAGAATGTCAGATTCAAGACTGTCCAAACATGTCTGGAAATATAATCCTATGGGACACGTATGTGTGTGAATAGACCCAGGAAGAAATGGCTGGAGGATCTTTGAAGAAGGAACAGACAGCATCTTTAGAGTAAATTGTATTTCAGTCATAGTAGACTAAAGTTTATTACCTGAAACTTCTACGTTTTGTATATACTGTCACGACATCACAGAACAATCTACGTGTTTCTAGAACGATCCAGTGGAATACGGCTAAATGTTGTGGCGTACGTCATTTCAATATGCGCTTGCGAGACTTTTCAGGAAGCAGCCAGCCGCGCGGACTGTGTCAAGGCCGCAATTAATTACGTCGTAGTTTAGAGATAACGCGTAGTTTGGAATGTTCTGGTCAATGAGCGTTGTATAAATACAAGGCGTCAGCGGCCTTAGTTTTCAGTTATTATCGGGCGATATTACCGTGTGCGTTCAAGTGGTTATTAGTGAAGAGTTGTGTTTTATAATCGGGCGGTATAATTGTAAAACAAGTGTGTTTTATATTAGTTGACATTTTATTGCGTGGGAACAATTTTTTTCTTGTTTGTTTTAAGAGACTGTATTGTTAATTACGAACTGTTTAACTGTGATAATTAAAGCTGGTTATTAGTGATTTAATTGGTGTCTTGTATTTTGTTTTCCACTGTACCTACGACGATCAGTAGACAGTCGTAACAATACATATAAATGTCATCAAATATTTTAGTAATCTCAACTACTATTTGTACCATTTAGATGTATCATTGAATGATGTAATACGTTAACTGATGAAAACCTTTAAAATACTGATAAATATTTCTTTCATTGGTATATTTAATAATACGCCCGCTAATTAAGAAACCATATTTTAAATCCACATTTTAATAATTACATCCTTAAATTTTTAGTGACCGTCAATCAGTGAATGTTTTAGTGGATAGTTAGTGAGGATCGGTCAATAATACAACTTTTAGTAATTTTGCATCGACGTTTCGACAATATTTATTGTCATCTTCAGGACCTGTGTATGAAATACAATAGAAATATCAAACAGAACGAAACAATTAAATGTTTGGGTGAACGTGTTGGTGATGTGAGTGTGTGCGTGTGTATGTATGTATCATTTTTTATGTGAAGACTTATGATAGTTTGTTTACATCTTCAAATTATCTTTTTAATATGGTTCAAAATATTTAGTAATTTAAATTGTAATACTGTATAAATTAAGTTCTCTCATACTATAATTTGCTCGCTTTCTTAAAGATAATTTGAAGATGTAAACAAACTATCATAAGTCTTCACATAAAAAATGATACATACATACACACGCACACACTCACATCACCAACACGTTCACCCAAACATTTAATTGTTTCGTTCTGTTTGATATTTCTATTGTATTTCATACACAGGTCCTGAAGATGACAATAAATATTGTCGAAACGTCGATGCAAAATTACTAAAAGTTGTATTATTGACCGATCCTCACTAACTATCCACTAAAACATTTAATAATTACATTTATAACTTGATAGTCGCAGAACTGATGACGACGCTTTTCAGACACCCCTATGATACAATACTTTTCCTTTTGTGTTAAATGTAATTTTCCCTATTGTTTTTCACATTTTGGTTTTTCCCTGGTAACATAAGATAATTAATTATTTGTTCAATAACTCTCAGGCGTCTACACTTTAGTATCAGGTGGAAAACAACGCGTAAAACTGTGTCCATAAATTATTTTCATATAAATTATTTGCAATTAGTTTAATGACATCCATCTCGAAAATTAAAAGATCATGTGGCAGCGCGACGGCTTACATTCAGCTGCGTTTTCTCTAAGCTCTCTCACTGAAAGCTCTCTCTCTGAAAGTTCTCTCTCTGAAAGTACGTCATACTCAGCGAAGGCGGTCGCAGTGGGCAGCGATGCCAGGCAACGTAAATTCCAGACGTCCTTGGGTCCGTAGAGTCGAATTAGAAGCGAGTGTCAGCAGGAAACTATCGGAGTGCGAGATTGTGGGCTACCGTTCCTGAGCATCGTTTGCTGACCGTGGCGGCTGGAATACGGAGACCGTGAGCAAGGCAGTACTCGGAGGCGGTTGCTGGAACGTGGACCGAGACGACGGGTCGCTGGAGGCCGGATCGAGATCGTCGACCGGGAGGACAGAGAAGACGACCAAACAGGGAAGCAAAAATTTAAAATTGTTATCAAAATTATAAAACATTCAAGTATAACGTTAAAGTACATTAATTTAAAATAATTTTGTTTATTGAAGAAGACTTGGAACACTTAATAATTTACAGAACTGTTTAAATCAAGAAAGCATTTATTAAAGACATTTCAAAACAGATTTTTTAAACAACAAGTAGTTAATTGTATGTCGAATAACAAAAGAACATTTTAATACAAGAGTGTGTAGAAAAAAGAACAATAAATGTATTGAAATTCACTAATTGTGCATTCTTTTCTGCAAGTCTGGTCTGAGCTATAACCTGTTACCTTGCAATATATATATATTGTAATATAAAAATATTACAAATATAAAAAAATAAAAATAGAAATAAAAAAGATATATATTGTATATTGTGTGTCGATTGATGTGTTGATAATGGTTTGTGCTCTCCTTTTAGCCCCACTAGTTAGGCTAGTCAATTTGTAATATAATTTCAAATGTAATAATAAATAAAATATAAAGATATTGATGATAAGAATTGTGTATGTTGTCTGGATCTCGGTATTGAACTCCCCGATGATACAGCTCCACTTTGAAATCACCAAATACAAAGAATAGATTTAATGTAAATATCTTATATCTGGGTGTGATTGATTAATAAATAACGAATAAATCAAACTTTAAAAATTGTGCAAATATTTTTTCTTGTTCTTGTATTGAGCTTGATTGAATTATTTAATTTAATTAATTACTAATTAATTAATTAATTGAGTTTGTAATTTCCTTGTATATCTATTCTCTCACTGTTGGTATGTTTTTGTTTAATAAAAAATAATAGTAACATTAATTGTAGAAATAAAAACAATGCTGGTAACTGAGTAATGATTTGCGTTTATTAACATTCAAAATAATGCGCCAGTCAAACTGCGCATGTCCCAGGCACTGGCTAATATTTTCTCTAGTAGGTAGCGAAAAAATCAACAAATATATTTTTACAAGGTTAAATTTGTGGTTCTTTTAACGAGTCGAAATGGTCAGAGGGCAAGGAACAAGATACATTTAACAGGTATTCTTAAACTAAATGTTAACAGCTGAAATAGAACAAAATTATTATTACAATTGTCAATTAGAAAAAAATTAAATTGCGAACCAAGTCGAAGAAATGACGTCACTCCCCTCCAGGGGCACTGCACCGTCTTTGTGATAAATCCAGTAATGGCCGCCGTCTACTCGATTTTAACTGCGATGCTGTTGGAATTGGCAGAGCTTCTCCCGTAGAAATAAAAATGATATTCCCTTTTCTGCGAAGTGGTGTTGGTCCAGGAATATAGTGTAGGATGTCCTCTCGTCTTCTGCGATGTCGAATTATGGATGGATTTCTTGTGTAGTGTCTGGTGTTCAAATATGTGTATTGGTGTTCCGTGAATTTGGTCCAAAATCGTTCAAAATGGCTGTTGCTTTCTTGTGTTGAGTTTTATGGTGTTCTTACTGTGTTTTGGAAATTTGTGAAGTGTTAGAAATTGATAGTTAAGGTTATTTCACTTTTTAGATCATCTCCGTTACACGCCACATAACCACACTTGGTTTTATTATAAATTATTTTGTTTTCAGTACTCCGCTAACACATTTCCAACTATTCCGCTTTACGATTAACAATAGACTAATTAGACGCAACGTCGTCGTTTTAGGGTAATTTGTGCTATGTCTTTTTCCTCTTCATATTGTTTAATTATAAAAATATCTGTCTGAGACTTGTTTCACCATCTAACTATACATAATAAGTTTTCTTATTTTTTACTGTATTTCAAATATTTCTTAATTTTACATAAATCTAACTGTTCAGTAATATTGATTATTTAATTTTACATCTTTTGATATATAGCTGGGTTTGTTTCAAGCTCATTTAATCCCAAAAATTACAATTTTATATTGTAATTACTTTGTTGTTAATAATTTGGTTGTTAAAACATTTCAATATTGATTAATTTACTGTTTAGTCTGATTTGATTACTATCATAGGCCTATCATTATCTGTTTCCAAAAGAAGTTAATTTCCTTTCCTTTGTCATTCTATTTGCTATTAACTGTATCTGTATTATTTATATTTTCAATTTCTGTATTGTATGTATTGACTTCTATTCCTATTACATAGATTGATTCTTTGATAGATAATTTTTTGGTTTATATGCCATTCTGTGTTTACTAAAATGGTGTCTTAGCTGGTCTGTTTATACATTATACATGGTTTACTGTTTTGAATAAAATTATTACATTTTTATGTCCTACTTGCCTCTCTGACTTACACAATGGAAAATTAAATGACATGATTTTAAAATACAATAGAATATCTTGTATCTACTAAACCTTCTTTATACTAATAACATCATTGAACCATAACATGAACATCTTATGCCCAATTTTTTTCTATATCACCTAATTTTAACAAAAACATCTTATTCCTATTATTTTTAACTGTATCATCAAATGATAACAAAATATCTTATCCTTATTATTACCTAGACATAATTTAATTAGAAAATAAAAAACTCCTATTACTAGTACTACTGTCAGTCATTAACTGTCTTTTGTATTTATGTTTCTTTTGAAAACAATTCAACTGTGATTAAAAAACATCTTGTATCTATTATCACCTTATATCTAAAATATTATCTAATTAACAATAAATAACAAACATCTTATTATTAGTTATACCCTCAGTTATGAACTGTCCTCTGGTATTTTTGTCCTTCTCACAATTTACTTAACTGTAATTAAAGAAAACATTTTATTGGTAATAGTATTTCTTATATCTAATTTAAAAAACTCTTATTACTGATAATGTTGTCAGTCCTTAGACTGTCTTTGATTCCAATGGTTTTACTAGTATTATTCTACACTCATGGTAGTCTTTTTATAATATTTACACTTCATTGAATATCTTTTCATCGATTTTTTAGCTATGTTTCTCACTATACTCACTGTAGTTTCTTATTTTTGTTACCTCACTTCACTTTATTGGGTTCTACACTATGGTAGTCTTTTCAGTGAGTTCTACACTATGGTAGTCTCTTTTGATATATTTTTTAACATATTACTCTTACAACTAGTATACAATTTGTGTTTTCTGGGATTGTATCTTGTAACTTGTTTGGGTCTACATATATCAGTTTTAATTTTGTTTCATGGTATGTATTACATGACTAACATTTTGTTATGGCATATCGCTTCCTGGTTCTGGTCTCTTTGTTGGGAATCTTGATATGTTTTGTCTCTTCTTCATATCACATTAGTAGTTTCTGGTCTTGTGCTTTCTCTGCCTCGTGACCTTATTATTATTGTTCCCTTATTAAAATGGTTTCATGACAAATTATTTCCTTTTTTATGGCCCTTCCCTTTTTGTACTGCTTCCCCAATCTACTGGGTATACTGCTGGTTTAACTGGTTTTTACATAGTAGGTTATTTTAATCAATGGTTTTCTTTGTTATTTTCCATTTTTATTAACATATTATAGACTTAATATACAGTTTCTAGTGTAATCCTTAAAACAATTTATTCTTCTCATTCACTATGGAATTTTTTCCTTTATTTAGGTTGCATTAATTCAAATGTTTAGTGTGATAATTTTGTTATGTTACATATGCTCTCCTGTAAAAGTGATTAGTTCAGATCATACTCTTAGTATGGATGAAATAATTACTACTAATTCTTTTGTATTTACTATATTTTCTTCGTGATTACATGTTTTCACTTTATATACCTTCTTTTTCCACCGTTGCTTCCTCTCAAATGATGTGTATCTCCTTCATTAGTTTCTTTCTTCATTAATAAGTGATCTTCAATCTTGTGTATAACATTATCATTTTATATTCTTTCTTATTTGGTGCTTCCTCACCAGTATGTTTACTCCCTAACATTCCCTAACAAATTAATTGGAACGGTTCAGAGTGGCACTTTTGGCTTCAATCCCTGCTGTCCAACACTTCAATTGAGTCCAGAGGTATTATCATCTCTGCTCAAAACATAAGACTGATGGCATTTTCTACATCCAGTCATAAAAATAAATAAACAGTAAAAGTAGTCATTTTTGACTAAAATAAACATCTTTAGATTCTTCACTTCATAATACGTTATATTAATTAATACTTTTATACACTTGACTCTTCTTCTCTCTTAAAGCTTATTCCATATTAGGTGGTTTAGGTATGTGGTATAATATACATTTCATCATGTTTACATAGTAAGTAGTATTTATATTTACTCTTTCTACCATCTGGTATCCATTGAGTTATTTTTTATTGTTCATGGTATAACATGAATTAATTCTTTATCACTTTCACTATAACAGTGGTTATTGCAACAACATTATCATTAGTAGTATCAGGTTTTTGGTTTCTGGTCTCACTATTTGGTCTTTAGTAAGCTGTTCTTTCTTCATTGTTCCATTTTTATTAAATTATTTTCTTTGTGAGATTGGTTAAGTTGTTTCGATTAAGTCATATGATATTCTGGTTTCCTTTCTCCTTTAGAATTTTGTATCTCTTTCTTACAAAATCTTTTTTCATATTTCAGAGTTATTTCTCATCATTTGTATGAGTCATGATATGAGTTTAATATTTTTTAATTTTAGACATTTTTATTCAACTACATTCTTTCTTATTCATAGTTGTTTTTCAAATATTTTGGTGTAAGTGGTACTTACTAATGTTTTGAATTTTGAAAATCTTTATTCATCAAAATTCTTTTCTCATTCATAATAGTTTTTGAATGTTTGGTGTAAGTGGTACTTACTAATTTTTTGAATTTTGAAAATCTTTATTCATCAAAATTCTTTTCTCATTCATAATAGTTTTTGAATGTTTGGTGTAAGTGGTACTTACTAATTTTTTGAATTTGGAAAATTTATTATCTTCGTCCAAATTCTTTTTTTTTTTTTTCATAACAGTCTTTTACATGATTTGGTGTAAGTTGTACTTACTGATTTTATGAATTTTGCAATTTTTATTTATCAAAATTCTTTTCTCATTCATAATAGTCTTTGAATATTTGGTGTAAATGGTACTTACTAAGTTTGGAATTTTGCAATTTATTATGTTCAAAATTCTTTTTATTTATTCACAATAATTCTTCAAACGTTTTGTGTAAGTTGTACTTACTAATTTTTGAATTTTGAAATTTTCTTATTTATCAAAATTCATTTCTCATTCATAATAAGTTTAACTCATAATTATGAGTCCTCCAAATATTTTTTAATGGATAACTGATTATAAGTTCCTTTTACTTTATTCGAAATGATATCCTTTAGTACATACGTATTGTTATTATTGTTTTTAATAATCAGTTATGGGCCGGTATACAGCAGTAACAACTTTTTGGTAATGCCTTCCAAAGTACTGGGTAATTCCCTGTTTTTTAGCAGTACCTTTTCTCCGACTTCATAGCTTATTATTTTCTTAACAGCCTTTTGATATTTGTTCTTGCGCCTTTCCTGGTCTTCTGCCAATTTATTGTAGAATCTGATTCGATTGAATTTGTATTCTTGACTCCTAGGGAACTCTATTATGTCTTGTATTTCTCTCGGAGGCGGTTATTCATACATTGCCGTGTATGGCGTGGTACCAATAGCGGTGTGATATGACAAATTAAGGAATTCTTCAGTCGCTAATAAATATTCTTGCCACTTCTTTTGTTGATTATAGCAATAAGTCCGTAATATTCTTCCGACCTCTCGCAGTACCCTCTCCGCTGGATTGCTGCTGGGGTGGTAGACAGATGTCTTGTATGTCTTAATGCCCAATGTATTCAGAGTGTTTCTCCACCTCCAACCCTTAAATTGCGTTCCATGGTCGGTGATTATAGATGTCGGGCTTCCTACCTCTGGAATGTAATGATTTGTTATTATTCCTAGAGTCTTCAGAGTGGTGGCTCTGTTCACAGGGTATAGTTTTGTAAATTTTGTAAAATGATCCATCATAATAATAATATATTTGTATCGATGGCGTCCGCCACTGCGGGGAAATGGACCACATATGTCCAGAAAGACCTTTTCCAGTTTGGCTTGTGAGGTAATTGGTATCATCATACCCTCCTTCCTCTCATTGTTGGTTTTCACCAATTGACATATCAGACAGGTTTTGAGGTAGTTTCTCGTTTTTCTATTGATACTTTTTATGTGACAATTCTCTTCTATTGCCTTGATCACCTTCATGGCTCCCATGTGACCGTATCGTAGATGATAGTCCAGGATGATATCCTTTTCGATTGTAGTAGGGATCATGATCTTCCATATCTCTTCATCAAGGGATGTCTTGATGAATAAAATTCCATTATGTATACAATAAAATTTGTTTATTGTGTCATCTTGTTTGGAGAGACGAAGTTTAATATGGTTTAACTTCGGATCGGACTGCTGGTGTTTGCTGATGTCCTGCACTATCTTCTCTAAATCGGATCTGTCCTTAATAATATTATAGATTTTCAAGATGCTCTCCTTTTCGCCTTCGAACGTTTGTTCTTCCAGATTCACTCTCGACAATACGTCGGCAACCACATTTTTACTTCCAGGAACATACTCGCACTGTATATCGTATTCCTGCAGGGCGAGTACCCATCTGGTCAATCTACCATGGCTTAATTTGCATCTTCTTAGAAATGATATTGACTTGTGATCGGTTCGAACGGTCACTGGATATCCGAGGATATACGTCCGAAACTTCCCGCAGGCAAAGACTACACTTAGCAGTTCTTTTTCCGTCACATTATAGTTCTTTTCACACTGGTTAAGGGTTCTGCTAGCAAAGCTCACTACTAGATGGTTTCCACTTTCATCTTCTTGGTACAGTGTTGATCCCAAGCTAATGTTACTAGCGTCACA
The DNA here is from genome assembly GCA_034769895.1 of Magicicada septendecula. Lineage (NCBI taxonomy): Eukaryota > Metazoa > Arthropoda > Insecta > Hemiptera > Cicadidae > Magicicada > Magicicada septendecula. The sequence goes on along the minus strand of CM068371.1, from coordinate 245,693,863 downwards.
GTTTAGAAAGAAGGGTCGGTTAAAATCTGGATGGTTGAGCATTACTGCATCTAAGAACTTCTCCTTTATTGATTTGAAAGTCTCGTCTTGTTCTTGGCCCCATCGCCATTTATTCTTGGATGATAACTGGTACTGAAACTGGGCTGTTAGTTCGGAATAATTATTCTGGAACTTCCTATAATAGTTACACAGGCCAAAAAATGATTGTAGTTGCCTTCTGTTCTTTGGTGTAGGGAATCGTTGTATGGCGTCTACCTTTTCTGTTGATGGTGTTATCCCTTGACTGTTTAGCTGGAAACCCAGGAATTGTACTTCTTTAGCTATAAGCTTGGACTTGTCCAGTTTAAGGGTGACATTATTTTCAGCAAGCTTCTTCAAGACATACTCCACACGATAACAGTGTTCTTCCCAGTTGGTTGATGTTACTAGGAGATCATCAACATAGACAGTCGTGAATTGGAGCGCTTCTGGTCCTAGTATATGATCCATACAGGCGACAAAAACAGCTACTGAATTCACCAACCCGAAGGGCAACCTCTTAAACTGATAATTGCGCCCTTCGAAGATGAACGCCATGTATTGCCGGCTTGCTGGGTGCAACTCCACTTGCCAATAGCCGCATACGGTATCCCAAGTGGTAATGAATCGTGTTCCGTGGAACCTCTTCAAAATTTCATCAATTTCGCCAGGTGAGGTACGGTCGTTTATTATCATTTTATTTATCTCACGAGCGTCAAGGCAAAGCCTTACCTTCCCATTTTTCTTTTGTATGGCCACAATTGGGCTAGTGTATGGCGATTGACTGCTCTCGATGATATCTCTACTGATCATATTCTGGATCTCTGTGCGTACGGCTTCTTTCAAAGATTGTGCTATTGGGTACGACTTTCGGTTAAATTCTACCGGTTCTCTGAATCGTATGGAACATTGGTAGTTCCGGATCTTTCCAGGTTCGTCAGAAAATACAGCTCGATATTTTTCATATATTTCTACCAATTGATTCAGCTGGTTTTCCTTTAATTGCTCGTTAGTATTGTGGCACTGGAAGTTACGTATCTCTTGAATCTTTTGTTGCCATAGGTCATCCTCCGAATCCTGATGTACTAGCTTGTTGTTTGTTGAGTAGTTGGACAAGTAATTCACCTTATTTTGGTGGTCGAGAAGTTGTCTGGAGTCTAAAGTCTTGTTATTAGTTAAATTGGCTACCCAGGTCGAACCTTCAGCAAAGAGTGATACCTTTCCTCGGCACAAGTCGATAATTGCTGAGTTTCTGCGCAATATGTCACATCCTATCATGATGTTGAAAGGTAATCCGGCTGCAACAAGAAATATCATATCCACACTAATGCCCTGGCTGTTGACACTGAGGGATACCTGCTTTCTTATGGTCTTGTTCTGTCGGCCGGTAGCTCCTACAAGTACAATATTATTAATAGGTAGTACCGGTAAGTTTTTGTGGCATTCCTGCTGTATCCGGTCCAACTCATTTCGATTTATTATGGAGACATTGGCTCCAGTGTCTATCATTATAGGAACAGAAATACCTTCAATTTCTGCAATTATGTATATTATTTCATTATCATTATTGTTAATATTAAGCTCACTTTCTTCTAATAGGTCCTTACGGATATCTTTCAAATAATTGCTGTATATTATGGTAAAATTTTTTCTGTTTTTCTTCGAATTCATTCCTTCTTGGTTAAACCCAGCAGATTGGAGCAGTAAAGGGTTATTGGAGTTTATTACTGCCTCCGTTCGTTTAAATGTTCCGCTTCATTACGGATTAGGCCGTTGGAAGCATCAGCTTGGAGTCCTGAGACTGCTTCGTTTGGTTCTGCTCGATCGTCTTGTTGGGCTTCTGTTACAGGTAGTCTTCGCTGATTGTCCAGGCTGGAACTACGTCTGGGCTCGTACTCTCTGTACCTATTACTTCCCTGACTTCCTTGGAAGGTCTCGTACTCGTAGTATCGGCTCCTTCGCTGAGGCTGGTACCTCCTCGGTCCACTGCCTTCCGCTCGGATGTAGTTAACTTTGGGTCGATATGTCCTGTAATTGTTGTTATTACCTCCATTCGGGTAATTCCGGTTATAATTACCATGATAATTATTATTAGAAAGGTTGGGGTTCCTCTGACCATTTGGAACATAGTTACTATTATTATTATAATAACCGTTGTTATTTTGTGGACGGTTATTATTATTATTATTATTATTGTTGTGGTTGTTGTTATTATTATTAATGCGAGGAATATTACTATTATTATTATTGTTGTTAAATCTAGGCAAATTATTGTTGTTGCTGGGGTTATAATTGTATTCGGCATTATTCCGATTTGCGGAATTATAATTATTATTGTTACCCCCATTCTGCCGATTATTATTATTCAAATTATTGTTATTACTTCTTGGTTCCGGCTTTTCATATCTCCTGCGACTTTGACGGTAATAGTCTTCGTGCTCATACATTTCTAAAAGCTCGGTCATGGCTTGCACCGTCTTTATTTGACTGTTTCGTCTGGCTCTGATAATATCCTCCTCATAATGGTATGAGAGTTTGCTGACCAGGCATTCTTCCGGTATTCGGGGCTCTAGATGTTTGGCCACGCACACCTTTCCCAAAAAGTACGCCGTTAAAGTCTGGTTTCCATACGGGTTGTACTTTCCATGACAGATCCCATCTCTGGCGATATTTTGTGTTGATTCAGACCAATATTTGGCTTTGAATAGCCTTCTGAATTGTTGATAGTCGGTCACCTCGTCACTTATCGCCATCCACCAATTGTCTGCTATCTCCTTGAACGATTCGTCAAGCACTTCTTTGTTCTCCCTCCAGCGATTACCTCTGTGTTTGGTGAAGTATTCTTCGATTCTGGCTAGGAATTCCATGGGTTTGTTTTTATAAAACCTGAAGTTAATTCCTTCACGATTCTCATTGTTGGGACAACTGGTAATGCTTGTCGGTCGACTATGGAATAGGTCTATATCTGTCTGGTTCTGTCGCACCTGACTGTTGATACTGGTTACAGTAGCTTCAATTCCGTCACATTTTTCTGTGAATCGGTCCTGCACTCGCTCCCAGTCTTCCCGTGTTTCCTTTAGTCTTTCCTCCAATGTCTTCCTAGTCGTTTCTTCAATGTTGTTAACCTTCGTATTTATTTCGGTCTTGATACTCTGTACTTCTCGTTCGGGTTGACTCCATTTTTCGTCAGCTCTGGTAACCTTTTGTTCGATTACCGTTATTTCCTCTTCTACCTTCTTGCTGATTGTCTCATTGTTTTCAGCTATCTTCTGGCTCAATTCTTCCTTCAATATTTCCATTCTTCCGTCTAACCGGTTCATGTTCTCCTGGTTCGTCTCCTTCAATTCTTCTCTCAATTGCTGACTATTGCTTTCAATTTTCTGATTTGTTTCTTCCATCCTCTTGTTGGTTTCTTCCAGTTTTTGGCTTATCTGGGTTAATTCCTCTTTCGACTGTTTATTGTCAGTCTTTATTTCCTCCATTTTCTCCTCAATTTTCTGAATATTTTCTTCCATCTTCTCTTCTATCTTCTTACTGTTTGCTTCCATCTTCTCCTCCATCTTCTTGCTAGTATCCCCAATTTTATTGCCCAACACTTCCTTCAATCGTTGGTTATCATTCTTCATTTCCTTACTATTTTCTTCGATTTTCTTGTTTGTATCTCCGATTTTATTACTTAATTCCTCCTTCAATTGTTGGTTATCGTTTTCCAGCTTCTTACTATTTTCTTCCATTTTTTCCTTTAATTCTTCCTTCGTCGTTTTAAATTCTCTGGGTAACATCTCCATCATTTGATCAAATTTTGTATCTTCCTTTGCGGTGGATTTCTCCGGCTGTTCCTTCTGTGGTGCAGGCTTATTTGGTTCTGCTGGCGGTAACATTGACTCCACATCTTCCACTGGTGTCGCCTCTTTATCTTCCATGTCTATCTCCTGCTCGGCCTCCATAGCCCTTTTCCTTGATGTAGCTCTCCTGTGCATCTCGCTCCCTCTTCCGACCTATTGACCGTTGCCAAGCTAAAAATAGGAAATTGGACAATCGTCCTTATTTTACAATTCTATTACCTCCTATTTAAAGCCCCTTAAGTTGGACGCCAATTTGTAATATAAAAATATTACAAATATAAAATAGAAAAATATAAATATAAATAGATATTGTGTGTATCGTGTGTCGATTGATGTGTTGATAATGGTTTGTGCTCTCCTTTTAGCCCCACTAGTTAGGCTAGTCAATTTGTAATATAATTTCAAATGTAATAATAAATAAAATATAAAGATATTGATGATAAGAATTGTGTATGTTGTCTGGATCTCGGTATTGAACTCCCCGATGATACAGCTCCACTTTGAAATCACCAAATACAAAGAATAGATTTAATGTAAATATCTTATATCTGGGTGTGATTGATTAATAAATAACGAATAAATCAAACTTTAAAAATTGTGCAAATATTTTTTCTTGTTCTTGTATTGAGCTTGATTGAATTATTTAATTTAATTAATTACTAATTAATTAATTAATTGAGTTTGTAATTTCCTTGTATATATATTCTCTCACTGTTGGTATGTTTTTGTTTAATAAAAAATAATAGTAACATTAATTGTAGAAATAAAAACAATGCTGGTAACTGAGTAATGATTTGCGTTTATTAACATTCAAAATAATGCGCCAGTCAAACTGCGCATGTCCCAGGCACTGGCTAATATTTGCTCTAGTAGGTAGCGAAAAAATCAACAAATATATTTTTACAAGGTTAAATTTGTGGTTCTTTTAACGAGTCGAAATGGTCAGAGGGCAAGGAACAAGATACATTTAACAGGTATTCTTAAACTAAATGTTAACAGCTGAAATAGAACAAAATTATTATTACAATTGTCAATTAGAAAAAAATTAAATTGCGAACCAAGTCGAAGAAATGACGTCACTCCCCTCCAGGAGGCACTGCACCGTCTTTGTGATAAATCCAGTAATGGCCGCCGTCTACTCGATTTTAACTGCGATGCTGTTGGAATTGGCAGAGCTTCTCCCGTAGAAATAAAAATGATATTCCCTTTTCTGCGAAGTGGTGTTGGTCCAGGAATATAGTGTAGGATGTCCTCTCGTCTTCTGCGATGTCGAATTATGGATGGATTTCTTGTGTAGTGTCTGGTGTTCAAATATGTGTATTGGTGTTCCGTGAATTTGGTCCAAAATCGTTCAAAATGGCTGTTGCTTTCTTGTGTTGAGTTTTATGGTGTTCTTACTGTGTTTTGGAAATTTGTGAAGTGTTAGAAATTGATAGTTAAGGTTATTTCACTTTTTAGATCATCTCCGTTACACGCCACATAACCACACTTGGTTTTATTATAAATTATTTTGTTTTCAGTACTCCGCTAACACATTTCCAACTATTCCGCTTTACGATTAACAATAGACTAATTAGACGCAACGTCGTCGTTTTAGGGCAATTTGTGCTATGTCTTTTTCCTCTTCATATTGTTTAACTATAAAAATATCTGTCTGAGACTTGTTTCACCATCTAACTATACATAATAAGTTTTCTTATTTTTTACTGTATTTCAAATATTTCTTAATTTTACATAAATCTAACTGTTCAGTAATATTGATTATTTAATTTTACATCTTTTGATATATAGCTGGGTTTGTTTCAAGCTCATTTAATCCCAAAAATTACAATTTTATATTGTAATTACTTTGTTGTTAATAATTTGGTTGTTAAAACATTTCAATATTGATTAATTTACTGTTTAGTCTGATTTGATTACTATCATAGGCCTATCATTATCTGTTTCCAAAAGAAGTTAATTTCCTTTCCTTTGTCATTCTATTTGCTATTAACTGTATCTGTATTAATTATATTTTCAATTTCTGTATTGTATGTATTGACTTCTATTCCTATTACATAGATTGATTCTTTGATAGATAATTTTTTGGTTTATATGCCATTCTGTGTTTACTAAAATGGTGTCTTAGCTGGTCTGTTTATACATTATACATGGTTTACTGTTTTGAATAAAATTATTACATTTTTATGTCCTACTTGCCTCTCTGACTTACACAATGGAAAATTAAATGACATGATTTTAAAATACAATAGAATATCTTGTATCTACTAAACCTTCTTTATACTAATAACATCATTGAACCATAACATGAACATCTTATGCCTAATTTTTTCTATATCACCTAATTTTAACAAAAACATCTTATTCCGTTTATTTTTAACTGTATCATCAAATGATAACAAAATATCTTATCCTTATTATTACCTAGACATAATTTAATTAGAAAATAAAAAACTCCTATTACTAGTAATACTGTCAGTCATTAACTGTCTTTTGTATTTATGTTTCTTTTGAAAACAATTCAACTGTGATTAAAAAACATCTTGTATCTATTATCACCTTATATCTAAAATATTATCTAATTAACAATAAATAACAAACATCTTATTATTAGTTATACCCTCAGTTATGAACTGTCCTCTGGTATTTTTGTCCTTCTCACAATTTACTTAACTGTAATTAAAGAAAACATTTTATTGGTAATAGTATTTCTTATATCTAATTTAAAAAACTCTTATTACTGATAATGTTGTCAGTCCTTAGACTGTCTTTGATTCCAATGGTTTTACTAGTATTATTCTACACTCATGGTAGTCTTTTTATAATATTTACACTTCATTGAATATCTTTTCATCGATTTTTTAGCTATGTTTCTCACTATACTCACTGTAGTTTCTTATTTTTGTTACCTCACTTCACTTTATTGGGTTCTACACTATGGTAGTCTTTTCAGTGAGTTCTACACTATGGTAGTCTCTTTTGATATATTTTTTAACATATTACTCTTACAACTAGTATACAATTTGTGTTTTCTGGGATTGTATCTTGTAACTTGTTTGGGTCTACATATATCAGTTTTAATTTTGTTTCATGGTATGTATTACATGACTAACATTTTGTTTTGGCATATCGCTTCCTGGTTCTGGTCTCTTTGTTGGGAATCTTGATATGTTTTGTCTCTTCTTCATATCACATTAGTAGTTTCTGGTCTTGTGCTTTCTCTGCCTCGTGACCTTATTATTATTGTTCCCTTATTAAAATGGTTTCATGACAAATTATTTCCTTTTTTATGGTCCTTCCCTTTTTGTACTGCTTCCCCAATCTACTGGGTATACTGCTGGTTTAACTGGTTTTTACATAGTAGGTTATTTTAATCAATGGTTTTCTTTGTTATTTTCCATTTTTATTAACATTTTATAGACTTAATATACAGTTTCTAGTGTAATCCTTAAAACAATTTATTCTTCTCACTCACTATGGAATTTTTTCCTTTATTTAGGTTGTATTAATTCAAATGTTTAGTGTGATAATTTTGTTATGTTACAATATATATATATATATATATATATATATATATATATTGCAAGTGGCAGGCTCTCCCACTATATGTAAAGGTGGAGCATAATTATTATCTGCTGTTATGTGTGTCCAGGACGATACAAGAATGTTTGAAAGTAAAATAATATTATTAAAAATTAAAATTAGTAGGATAAATTAGTAATAAGACAATGTAAAGACTATGAAGATATAGTTTAATATGTGAGTGAAGCGTTGTGTAGTGTGGGTAGCAAATAGAAGGTTATGGAAGTTTATTCATATGTAATAAAGCATTGTTCTAGAAAATTCAAGAATAAGGAAGTCAGTGAACACGTGGCCAGTCCAGAATATCATAGAATATATAGAAAATACGCCTACGCGCATATCGGCGGTGACGTCATTCTGCAGTGCTGCTGCATACATTGAGCAAGATTATAAAAGCAGTAGGCAATCTTCATCTAACGCTCTTAGAGTCTTCATACAGCACTCAGCGAAAGCAGTCGCGGTGGTCATCGTCCAGTCAGCATCAATTCCAGGCAGTCCTTGGGGCCCGTGGTGTCGTGATAGAAGCGAGTGCCGGCAGGGAACAAATACGGTGCACAAGATAGTCGGCTACCGTTCCTGAGATTCGTTTTGCTGATCGTGGCGGCTGGAAACGGACACCTAGAGCAAGGCAGTTCCTGGAGGCGGTTGCTGGAATGTGGAACCAAGACGACGGATCGCTAGAGGCCGGATCGAGATTTGCAGAAATAAATTTGTTGTCAAAGTATAATGCTTTAAATCGAAAAAGAAAGAACTTTTGGACATGTAAAAAAATTTATTTCATTGTGTAAAGTAAAAAGAACGTTTATTTTAAATATAATTTTGTTTAATGAAAACTTTGAACAGTTAAAATTTACACCACTATTCAAATAAAGAGAACATTTATTTAAAATATATTTTCAAAGAAGATTTTGAACATTGATAATTCAATAATTGTTTAAAGTAACGAAAGAACATTTTAATATAATTGTGTGTAAAAGAAAAGGACAATAAATGTATGTATTTTCACTAATTGAGCATTATTTTCTGCAAGTCTGGTCTGGGCTATAACCTGTTACCTTGCAGAAAATGGCGCCCAACGTGAGGCATTGAATTGTGAGCCCAATAAAATAAAAGTAGACCAAAAAATAACCAGCAACTTTGGGGGCAGTGAAGTTACCCCAATAAAGTAAAATAAAATTAAATCGCAAAATTAGTGAACGATACAATTATTGGAAGTTATATGATAGAATAGGAACTATATTTTTTATGTGTATTAATTTAGGACAAGTAATAACATTTTAGGTAATTTTATATGTGTGTTAAGTTAGGACGATTATTATCATTTTAGTTAATTTATATGTGTTAGTGTAGGACAGTGAATATCAGTATTAATTAATTTATTCGAATTGCTAGTGATAAATAGTAATAATAATTATTATAAACGGACTAAATAAGAACTGTAATAACCAAATTTATCAGTAAAGAAAAAAAACAAAATGGCAGAACTAGCTGAAGTTGTACGTATGTTACAAGTATTTCAAGCTGACATGTAAAAACGTGATGCCGAGAATAAAGCTGAACTTAAAAATATCATGCAAACCGAAAACACCAAGATGTATAAATCACTTACAGAGCACATGGAGCTATTTAAAGCTCAAATCTAAAAAGCAAGAACAGAAATGTTTTCGAACATTGGTCAGTTACATGAACATATGGAGACACGGTTTACAACACAACAGAACACCATTACAGAATGTCAAGACCGTATACAAGCTAACACACAGTTAATAAACCAGCAAAAGGGAGAATTAGAACATAAAATAGATGACGAAATTTATCAGGTGAAAAGGGATGTAGCAGGTCGTGTAAACCCCACCATATGTTTCTACAGACACAATGAAGATCCGAATAACCAACCTAAATTTTGGGGAGACGGAAATCCAATTCAGTTTATACGGGATTGCGAACGGGGTATGGACTCTGTGGGTGATGACTCAGATAGAATTGAATGGGTGGTACGTAAGCTGAGCGGTTCGGCAGCATTGTGGTACTCCATAGTCCGGGACAATATTAAAACATATGACGAATTCATCAGATGCTTCGCGAATCGGTACTGAAACGAACACGTGCAACGCAAAGTACGAGATATGCTCAAGTTTGGCAAATTTACTCAAGGAAAACTCACACGTGAGCAGTACGTAATAAAAGATATCTCTAAAGTTAAACACCTTAGACCGGAACTATCAGAGACGGAATTAGTCCATAAATTAAGCTACCATTGTGATATGAACATTCTGACAGCCATATTAACACGTGGGATAAATACACTAGAGGCACTATTAAAGATGTTGTCACAGTGGGAGGATGTAATGCCCTCAGCAAAAGTTCAGTACACATATGACACGCATAAGCCATCATATAAACAGGATACACCATTTAATAAAGATAAAGCCTCTGGGAATGATCAAAATAAATTCACTTGGGAAACCTAAGAAAATTCAATCAATTAATCCAGTTAAACAAATAGAGAATAATAATAAGTACTCACATACAGTATCAGAAGCTGTGGATGCTGATCCAAAAAACGTGTAAAATGTCACGTGGAAGCGGCATGCCTAAAAAAGCAGCCAAAAGCACTAATCCATAAACGTCACTGTAGCACTAGCACGGATTTGGATAAAGACAATAAGATCACTATAAGTCGTAGCACTAAATGTAGTAATAACATGGTTGATTGTGAGGATGTTTGTTACAAAATTAGTGGTATCTATCCATGTAATTTGCGGGAAGCATTATAAGAAAGCGACACAGATCACTCTAAAAAAATAGAACGTAAAGCTGCATGTCCTAGACTCGATGCATACATAAATAACGTTAAAACACACATATTGATTTACACAGGAGCAGAAATATCAGCTATCAGTGAAAATTTTATTTAAAAAAATAATAAATATTTTAAAAACACTGCAATATTACCCACGAATAAATTACAGATTCAGACTGCGGATCAAATACAACTGTAGCCACTGGACAAATATATATCACATTAAAATACGATGAACTGGAAGTGAATATTCCGGTAATAATAATAAAGACACTAGTATGTAATGTTGTACTTGGAGAGTCGATTTTCTAACGAAATGTAATGCTCAGATTGAGTTAGCTAGCGGGAGTATGCATTGGATTATAAACGATCGTAAATATCAGCTGTACTTGAACGATAACGAAGTAAACAAATGTGAGGGACCTACATACACTCCGATTGAGATACGGCAGCCAGATATAGCGATTAAAACTGACCACACTAGGGACATAAATAATCGTTTTAATCCGCAGCAAATAAATGAATTAAGTAACTTAATAAAGAAACATTCTCATGTACTTTGCGAACAACCAAGAGTCTCAAATTTGTATACACATAAAATTGAAGTGACGGAAGAATCTAAATTTATACGACGTACTTACCTCATCCCTAAGGCGTACCAACAGCAAGTCGATGCTGAAATACAGCAGATGCTAAAGAATCAGATTATTGAACGTTCGAAAAGCGATTTCCTCAACCCTCTTGTTGTAGTTAAAAAGAAAACGGGAGATATCCGGCTATGCCTTGATATGAGAAATTTAAATAATATCACACAAAAATATATGACTGTGCTCCAAATGCTGATAGCTTATTTATTAAGTGCCAGGGTGTTCAATACATGACCAGGCTTGACCTTACCAGCAGCTTCTGGCAGATTCCTTTGGATGAGGAAAGTCGGAAATATACTGCATTCCTCTATAAAAACAAAAGCTACCAATTTAAAGTTGTACCTTTTGGACTCGTGCAAGTCTAGCGGCAATTATTAAATGTTTAGAACTAGCACTGTGTCCTGCAGTCGAGGAATTTGACAGCATTTTTGTGGATGACATCGTAGTCGTGTCTAAATAGTTCGAGGAACACTTAGAACACCTCGACATAGTGTTGAATAACCTCCGTAAGGCTAATCTAGTTTTGAAGCAATCGAAATGTGACTTCATTAAATCAGAAATTAAATTCTTGGGCATGTCATAAATGCGGACGGTATTAGCACAGATCCAGAGAAAATTTATAGTATTGTTAAATTCCCAACACCTAAAAAGTTTAAAGATGTTAGAGCTTTCCTTGGGTTAACTGGATATTATCGCCGGTTTTCGCCGAATTATTCAAAACAATAACACATTTATTAGAGTTACTTCAAAAGGGGCATAAATGGATGTGGGAAGATAAATATCAAGTCGCGTTTGAGAAGATTAAGAATCTATTTAAAAATAATTTACACTTGTTTCATCGGAATGCCGAAGGTACGTATGTGTTGCAAACGGATGCGAGTGATACTGCTATTGTTGCTGTGTTATATCGGCGTGACACTATGGGAGAACATCGTGTCATCTCGTATGTAAACCGTACCCTTAAAGGAGCCATGAAAAACTATTTTACATCAGAAAAGGAAATATTGGCCTTTATCTATGCTTTGAAAAATTTCGTTACTATCTATGCGGCACACACTTTGAAATTCATACAGATAACCAAGCATTATCCTTTCTTCTAAAATGTAGACTAACCAACGCCCGGATGACTCGCTGGATAATGACGATTCAGGAATACGACTTCACTATTATATATATTAAAGCTAGTAATAATAGAATAGCGGATACGCTGAGTAGGTACGCGCCTCAATTCACTGAAGAGCATGAGTCGGATCCTAGTAACGTAAAAATATTAGCTATGCAATATGAGATAACACCAGAGTTACGTCAGCGCTTAGCTAGTATCCATTTAGAACAAGACATGGACCCTAACATTAGAAAAATAAAAACAAGCATACTCCGTAAAGAAAAGCCGCGGTACCGCTGTGATAATAATATTTTGTATAAATTAATGAATGAAAAATGGAAAACTGTGCTTCCAATTGGCATGCTAGAGCCAATAACGTGGGCATACCATGAAAGCTTAGCACATGCTGGTCCATATCGGTGTTACTTAGCACTCAAGGAGGACTTTGTATGTAACAATATGGTGCGGAGGATTCGTAGTATTTTGAAGACATGCCATGAATGTCAAACTGCAAAATCTCCGAATCTGCACACGTATATTGAACAACAGGGGATTGTCACTCAAGGGAAAGGTGAGTTACTATGTGTCGATTTCTTAGGTCCACTTCCGCGAGGTCTTCGCAGATTAAGACACCTGATCGTATGCATAGATGCCTTCACCAAGATCGTCAGACTCTACCCTGTAACCCGACCAACAATCAAAGCGGTGTTAACAGCTATTCTCAAGAAATATATCCCAGAGAATGGAAGTATGTTAAGACGATACTTAGTGACCAAGGAAAGCAGTTCCAGAATGTGCGATGGTCTACTACCCTCGAAACGAATGGTATCCAACCGATCCTTACGGCTATTCGGCGACCGCAGGGGAACCTGGCCGAAAGGGTAAATAAGGAGCTGGGAAGACTATTTCGGACCTACTGTCATGGCATACAAAACATATGGCCAGATTACAGACGGTTCTTCGAGCAGTCGCTAAATGAGAATTATAACACCACGACGGGCTTTACACCTAAAGAACTGCACTCAAGTAAGCAACCTACCAGGTTTTGGGAGAGGCACATAAAAAAACTAGAAACCCAGAATCTACCGCTACCATTGCACATAAAACAGAACATAGCCAAAACCCGGATAGAGCAGACGGCTGATCAACGGACACGAGTGTTCAATGATACGCATAAAACGTTGAAGTTTCAGGAAGGAGAAATGGTCCTGTAGGCCGTTCTGAAGATAACACGTCGGCTAAGTTCTTCAGATTGTTTAATGGTCCTTTCAAATTAAGAGAATAGTTTGGCAGGAATACTTTCATCGTTGTTGATGAAGATCAAAACAAGATTGTTGGAAAATATCATGGTGCATCATGAGGAAATATTACCCTCGTGAACGATCGAATCCATAAAAACGACCCTGAGTAAAATAATGAATAATGAGTAAAATAATGAATATAATAATAATAATAATAATAATAATAATAATAATAATAATACGATGGAATGCATCTACAGATACGCAATTCGCTCATAGAAAACCACAATGTATGAGCGGATGGACATTATATTGGCTGAATGATAATATGAAAACCAATAGACATATTTGCCACATTGCATAGTATTAATAAAGTTATGAAATGAACACTTAATTATGTTTTAGTTTATGAAAATTTCTTGTGATGTTTTGGGTTATATTATTTGTTTAGAATGTTAAAGTAGAAGAATGTTTTTAATTTTGAACAAAAGAGTTTATTAACCTGGAGGTTTATGCAACGTGACAGCAGTCCCACTATATGTAAAGGTGGAGCATAATTATTATCTGCTGTTATGTGTGTCCAGGACGATACAAGAATGTTTGAAAGTAAAATAATATTATTAAAAATTAAAATTAGTAGGATAAATTAGTAATAAGACAATGTAAAGACTATGAAGATATAGTTTAATATGTGAATGAAGTATTGTGTAGTGTGGGTAGCAAATAGAAGGTTATGGAAGTTTATTCATATGTAATAAAGCATTGTTCTAGAAAATTCAAGAATAAGGAAGTCAGTGAACACGTGGCCAGTCCAGAATATCATAGAATATATAGAAAATACGCCTACGCGCATATCGGCGGTGACGTCATTCTGCAGCGCTGCTGCATGCATTGAGCAAAATTATAAAAGCAGTAGGCAGTCTTCATCTAACGCTCTTAGAGTCTTCACACAGCACTCAGCGAAAGCAGTCGCGGTGGTCATCGTCCAGTCAACATCAATTCCAGGCAGTCCTTGGGGCCCGTGGAGTCGTGATAGCAGCTAGTGTCGGCAGGGAACAAATACGGAGTACAAGATAGTCGGCTACCCTTCCTGAGCTTCGTTTTGCTGATTGTGGCGGCTGGAAACGGACACCTAGAGCAAGGCAGTTCCTGGAGGCGGTTGCTGGAACGTGGAACCAAGACGACGGATCGCTGGAGGCCGGATCGAGAACGTCGACCGGGAGGACAACGAAGACAACAGAACAGGGAAGCCAAATTTAAATAAATTTGTTGTCAAAATATAAAGCTTTAAATCGAAAAAGAAAGAACTTTTGAACATAACAAAATTTATTTCATTGTGTTAAGTAAAAAGAACATTTATTCTAAATATAATTTTGTTTAAAGAAAACTTTGAATAGTTAAAATTTACAGCACTATTTAAATAAAGAGAACATTTATTTAAAGTATATTTTCAAAGAAGATTTTGAACATTGATAATTCAATAATTGTTTAAAATAACGAAAGAACATTTTAATATAATTGTGTGTAAAAGAATAGGACAATAAATATATGTATATTTTCCACTAATTGAGCATTCTTTTCTGCAAGTCTGGTCTGGGCTATAACCTGTTACCTTGCAAAATATATATATATATATATATATATATATATATATATTACATTTAATATGTATACATAAATTTACCTCAAGATGTTATTTTTCTATTTGGAACATGTTTCGGGTACTATCTTGTACCCATCCTATGTATATTGTAACGTGACAGATATATGCATAATATTGAATGGCAATTGATCATTAGAATAATAAAATTATAACATTTAAATCTGGAAGAAAGCATTAAGTCTAATATAAAAAAAAATTAATTCATAGCAACTGTGGAAAGCAATCATTATTATTTAAAAAATACAAGTTCAAATAAAAAGAGTTACTAGTGATGAGTCATCCAAAACCAGTCTAATAACCCAAGGTGTTCAAATTATAACCCAGGAAGGTAAAAAGTAAATAACAAAGTAATACAGAATATGACCAAACCCACAACGAGGAAGTATAAATGGAAAAGAAACCCTGAATAAGCCAAGATCAACCAATACAGGTGGTGTATTTCTAAAATGACGAAGAAGATGAAGAAATCCCAAGAAACCCGAAGAAGATGGAGAAATCCCAAGAAACCTGATGGCATCAAGAAGAAGATGGAGAAGATACCAGTCCCAGAAGACAGAAGAAAGAAGAAGAAGGCAGCATCCTGAGGAAGATGTCATGCTCTTATACAAGACACCCAAATCCCCATACCCCCAAAATAAATATTAACCAATAAAAGTATAACGAAATGGTAACAATATGTACATAAAATTAAGAGAGAGAAGTGTGTAAAGTAAGAGTTGCCAGTGAACTAAGATGAAACAATAATATAGTACCCAAGGAACAAATCTCCATTGTAAAACACTAACCAATTTATTATGTTAATAAGACTATACGACCATTTAGCAGTAACATAAAATAAAAGTGTAAAGTGAACCAGTGATAGTTTTGGGTATTATAGAAAATAAACCTTGTGTTTCATTCTTGGCAATCACAAACATTGAATACAATGAAATATGCAACTTTCAGTGACTTAAAATGTGTACTATGAGAATATGTTACTTACAAGATATAAATCTGTTTAAAATAACATTTTGTTTTATATAATGAAAAAAGAAAAACAGATTTAATTATACTAATGACAGGGTACAATTCCCCAAAGACAATATTTAAAAGACGGTGTAAAAACTGTATAATCCTACTTACCATAATATTTAGCAAATAAGAATATAGATATAAGATTTTTGTGAATATAGTATAAGGATGTTAAAAATGTATTAGATATAAGGCCATTTATTTAAATCTACAACAACTAACATCAGAACTGTAAATATAATTATTACTTGTGAATAGTAAGAAGTAATTAAGATGTTAGTTGGTAAAAAACCTTTTTTGTGAACCATATTTCAATGTTAGAAATAAGGATTTAATTGTAAAATGTCTGAAGGTTGAAGACAACCATTTATTTAAAAATATTCTTTATTTGTTTAACTGTTCTTTGTATTGTAACCAATACTAATTATTGTTGTGTAATTTGAAAAACTGTTTAGTTTATAATACCATATTTAAAAGTCAGAGAGGGTATCACACATCATATATTGTTTGTAAAAATATTTTGTAAGGAAAAATTGTTAAAAAACCTAGGCCAAAGAAAGAAAACCAAACTTCATCAAAACAGAGAAATTACTCATTTAAATGCAACTAAACAAAAGGGGTTTAGACAAAATAAACTTGAGATCAAGCCATATAATTGCACATACCATTTAGAAAGATTTTATAAATTTATATTCAGAATTATAAATAAAAATGAAAATGACTAAACTCAGAAATTTGGACAGGGGAGTCATATATTCCAGAATAATGTTTTAAAATTTAACTAATTCAATTAATTACAAGAAAATAAGGGAATATAAACCTTTTAATACAATATAAGATTATTAATATTAAATATAACTGATAAAATGGCTGAATTTACATAATGACAGGAAGTTAGTTTTGGAAATGCTTTAACTTTTCAGAGAATACAAAATGAAAGTAAAATTACTAATTTTGGACAGAAAACAGTATAAAACGGCATTATTCAATCTTAAAATACGCCGAATGAACTGAAGGATTAATTTAAATAACATCTAGTAAATAAAATTGATAAATAACCAAAGTTTAGGCAATCATATAGTGTATTTTCAAATATGCACAGGATACGAAATTATATTTGAACAATGTTAAGAATAATATTATATTGGCTAAGAGTTTAATTGAAACTGGAGGAAATAAGATAGTTGATTATTGGTATTTGTACGGTTAACTTGACAAGCGTTTTATAACCAATATAACCTAACTAAAAACGGTATGAACGGTACGTTTTTGTGAAATCGCGAGTGGCGTATAAAATCCTTCTAGAACATCCACATAGTGACAAAAACAATCAAGAAAGACTAAATAACACTGAACAGTACATAACTACCCCGAAAAACACTACAAAACACAAGAAAACTGTATAACACAATAACCATATATTAGTGTCGGAATCGGAAAAAGTGACTGAACTTATAAATACACAGATACACAAAATACAACCCGGAAACTTCATACAAGGCACTACACAACATTTAAAAAGAGATTTGCAGACACCAGAACAGGAATACTGCCAGAAAATATATTATTCGGAACATTGCAGAAACGAGTGACATTCTGACCAACTTGATGGCAGCCATTTTCCTTTGACGATCTCAATGCCTTCGTGTCTACGTCAGCTGTTGGTGACAACAAATTATATTATTTCAAATCTATTATTCAATGTGTGTATTTAGTATTAGTAATTAACTTGTAACGTTATACTATTTAAATATTGGCCCGATTTCTCTGACTTTGATAATAATTAGCTGTTTAAAGAACTTTGTTGAATTTTATATACTATACCTTGTAACTGTTTCGATACCCTGAGAGTCGATATTATAATCGAAGAGAGTCAATATTGCAATTATATAATAAAACATTAATACTTTTCACCACAAAATAGTTCTTTATTTCACTAATACTACAATTTACCACTAATTTAATTTTAAATAATAAACTACCAGGACTTTACCACATATAAGGGAAGATAACCTACAAAACGAAAAGGTAAACAAGTATCGATTGTCCTGGAGACAATCTTATGAGTGGTTGTAGTTTATTTTAAAAAATACAAGAACTTCAATAAAATTTTTTAGAAGAGTGATACACATTTTAAAACTTTACAGCACCCTATTAATTAATTGATTTTAATTAATTAATTAATAAAAAGAAAATTTTTTTTAAATTATAAAATCTTTTTAAAACATAATTTTTTTTTTTAATTTTCTTGAAACAACAATTTTTGTTTTGAAACTTTTGGTGAAGCAACACATATATTTCTTCAACAGCATAAAGCTTTTGACAGTTTTGACTACATCTGGGACTCGACCAACTGGGAAACTTAAGGAAGTGTTTCAGGCCAGTAAGACGTCGAGAGCCACACACCAATTAAACATACAGCTTATATTGGTATTTTATTACAAATTGGCGCACAACTGAGGGGCTTTAATTAGCGATTGAAAGGCCAATACAATCTGCCCAATCACTAGTTGGAGCTAGGCAACAGCTACAAAGCCAGAGAAATTGAAGGGAAAATGCAACGACGTGCAACTTCCAAGAAACGGGCGGCGGAGGCCGAAAAAGGAATAGAGATCGACATGGACAATAAGGAGGCGACGCCAGTAGAAGTGGAAGAGTTATTACCGCCGGTGTTGTCCAAACAAACGGAACAACCAGAGGAACAACCGGAGGCACCCACACAAACAGAGGAAATCAATGTCCGGAAGGAACAATTGGAAAAGTCGACACGAACGAAGGAGGGGAGAATACAAGAGATGATCCCAGCAATGACGGAAACAATGGATCAGAACAGGAAGAAGGACACACAGTCTTTGAAAGAAGATATCAAATCCAACATGGAAGATTTGAAGGGAGACAACCAGTCTTTGAGTAAGAAGATTGATGAAACAAATAAGAAGATGGAAGAGAAGATAGAAGAAAACAGCAGGAAGATGGAAGAGAGGATGGGAGAAAAGTTAGAAGAATTGAAGGAAGACAACAAGAAGATGGAAGAAGAGATGGGGGAAGAAGTTAGAAGAATTGAAGGAAGACAACCAATCTTTCAAGGAAGAATTCAAGTCGACTAAAGAAGAATTGAATAATAAAATTGAGAACACCAATCAGAAAATCGATGAAACCCGGAAGAAGATAGAGAAGAACAACCGACAGTTGAAGGAAGAATTGAAGGAAGACAACAAGAATTTGGAAGAGAAGATGGGGGAGAAGTTGGAAGAATTGAGGGAGGACAACCAAATATTAAGAGAAGAGTTAAGAGAGGTCAATCAGGAGAATTTGGACAAACTGGACGAAAGAATGGAATTGTTGCGAGAAGAACTGAATAAGGAAATCAATGTTAACAAGAAAGCGATGAATAAGAAGATGGAAGAAGAAAATATAATGGTCAATCGACAGATTCGAGAGATTGATGGGAAGTGCAACCAGACCGAAAAGGAGGTGCAAGAGTTTAAAGAAGTGATGAACATCAAGTTCACAAATATCGAAGAACATAGCCGTAGGAAAGTAGAAGAACAGAGGAAGGAGAATCAAGAAGAATTCGGGAAAGTACGCAACCAAGTTACGGAACGGTGTAATGATATACAAGAGACCATGGCCAATATCACCGGTCAGGTGCGACAAAGCCGAGAGGAGATGGAAGAGATAAGAAACAGACCGACTCATTTCACCGGATTGCCCGTCAACGAAAGCCGAGAGTGGCTCAACTTCCGGCAATACAAACGTAAGCCGATGGAGTTCCTGGCTAGGGTAGAAGAATATTTCGCCAAGCATAAAATTACTCAATGGAGCCATAGCAGAGAAATATTAGATGAGTCCTTCCGAGAAATAACGGATAATTGGTGGATGGCCAACCGGAGTGAAATTCCCGACTACCAACAGTTCCGGAAAATGTATAAGACGAAATACTGGTCTGAGACTACCCAGAACTTGATCCGTGACAATATATGTAACGGACGATACAGGTCACAACTAGGCAGCAGTATGACAGCATATTTCTTAGGGAAGGTGTGCATGGCAAAACACCTCGAGCCGGCAATACCAGAAGAGTGTCTGGTGAACAAAATATCATATCACTATGATGAGGACATTATCAGGGCCCGGAGAGGTAGTCAGATCAAGACGATCCAGGCGATGACCGAGTTATTAGAGGGATATGAAAACGAGGAGTATTATCGGCAGAGCAGGAAGAGAAATGAGAGACCAGAGGCAAGGCCGAATACATACCCCAATAACGGCAATAACCATACAGGTAACCGGAACCAGCCCAGTAATTACGACGGCCCTAACAACCCGCCGCGTAATAACCAGTTTAACGGCAATTTTAACGGTGTTAGGAATAACAACCCCTATCCGAATAATAGAAATAATTTTTATCAACATAATAATATCCCATACAGTCAGAGAAATCCATATCCCAACAATAATGGTGACAGACCTTACCCACCTAACCGAAATTACTATCATAATAATTTTAGTAATAACAATAATAACAATAATAATAACCGAGTGTCGCGCCCTAGGGTAAATTTTATAAGAGCGGAAGATCGCGGACCCAGGAGATATTATCAACCGAGGAGGAGCAGCTTTCACGGCGCCGACCGAAGATGGAGGAGTGCGGAACGGGACGGCCCAAGACACGAACAGGGAAGAAGAAGTACCAGCCTGGAGGATCTTGGCCGACAACAGAACAGGGCGTTAAACCTCGACCAGGGTGCGGAGCGTCAGGAAACGAACCAGAGTTTCCCGAACGATGTCTCGGTCATTACTAACACGAACAATGACCAAAATGCTTTAAACGAGAGGAGGCAGTAATCAACAACAATGACCCGTTACTGCTTATACTTCCTGGGTTAGAAAAGGATGAATTGCAACAAGCAAACAAGAATAAAAACATCACTATCATAAGTAACCACTATATGAAAGACATACGAACTGAACTTTTGGAAGAGAACGAGAAGAGTCTCAGCAACAATAATAATGAGATAATTTATATAACAGCGGAGGTGGAAGGAGTTCCCGCTAAAATAATGATAGACACAGGTGCCAATATTTCAATAATAAACTCCAATGAATTGGAGAGAATACAAAGTGCATGTGGAAAAACTTTGCCAATGTTACCAGTCAACAACATTGTGTTAATAGGTGCAACTGGCCGCCAGAATAAAACCATCAGGAAGCAAGTTTCCTTAAGTGTCATTAGCCGGGATATAGCTTTAGACATGGAATTTTTAATCGCCACCGGATTACCATTTGACATATTAGTCGGTTGCGATATTCTTAGAAGATATTCTGCAGTAATCGATCTTAATTTAGATAAAGTATCACTTTTCCCAGACGGAGTAACATGGACCGCAGATCCGGTAGGAGGCACAACTATACTTCCCAGCCCTATACATCAACAACTTCGTAAAATTAATATTATTAGAAACAGCCCTCTTTCTAAACCCATTATATACAACCATGGAGGAGAGGATTTATGGTCAGTTAAAATCCAAGAAATACGGGACTTCCAGTGCGGAAGCGATAACAAGAAAATACCAATACATCTAGCTGATCGTCTAATCGCAATATATGAGAAGTACAAGGCGGTGTTTTCCGATGAACCAGGGAAGGTAAAAAACTACCAGTGCCAACTTCGATTCAAAGAAAACGTAGAGTTTAACCGGAGGTCATATCCAATCGCGCAGTCGCTCAAAGAAGCCGTGAGGACAGAGATAAACAAGATGATAGAAAATGACATAATTGAGATTAGTCAATCACCTTACACTAGTCCAATTATTGCTGTTCCAAAGAAAGACGGACAAGTCCGGCTCTGTTTAGATGCGCGCGAGTTGAACAAGACGATTGTGAATGACAGAACCTCTCCCGGTGAAATAGAGGAGATCTTAAAACGTTTTCATGGCACTAAATTTATTAGCACCTGGGATACGGTCTGTGGTTATTGGCAAGTAGAGCTGCATCCACAAAGCCGCCAGTACGTGGCGTTCATTTTCGAAGGGCGCAATTACCAGTTCAAGAGACTGCCCTTCGGACTTGTCAATTCTGTCGCCATCTTTGTGGCATGCATGGACCAGATTCTTGGACAAGAAGCGCTCCAATTTACAACCGTCTATGTTGACGACTCACTCATCACATCCGAAACCTGGGAGGAGCACTGCTACAGAGTAGAGTATGTACTAAGCAAACTAGCGCAGAACAACATAACACTGAAGTTGGAGAAATCCAAGTTCATAGCGCGCGAAGTACAATTCTTGGGTTTCAACCTAGACGACAGAGGTATTACCCCATCAGCAGAGAAAGTGGAGGCAATTCAGAGGTTCCCGCAACCAAGAAACAGGAAACAATTACAATCTTTCCTCGGACTCTGTAACTATTACAGGAAGTTTCAGAGCCGATATTCCGAGTTGACCGCCAAGTTTCAACCACAGTTATCTGCTAAGAACAAATGGACTTGGGGTGAAGATCAAGATCTTACTTTCCGTTTGATAAAAGAGAAGTTTCTGGAGAGTGTTATACTTCGTCACCCAGATTTTAAAAAACCATTCTTTTTAAACTGTGACGCTAGCGATCTGAGCTTAGGAACGACTTTATACCAGGAAGATGAGGAGGGACAACATCTGGTAATAAGCTTCGCTTGTCGCACACTGAACCAGTGCGAAAAGAACTACAGTGTGACAGAAAAGGAATTGCTGAGCGTGGTGTTCGCATGCAGCAAGTTCCGGACGTACATTCTCGGATATCAAGTCACGGTACGAACTGATCATAAATCCATCTCGTTCCTTCGTAGGTGCAAGTTGAGTCACGGCCGATTGGCTAGGTGGGTACTCGCCCTACAAGAATATGATCTGAAATGGGAATACATTCCAGGAAAAAAGAACGTGGTAGCGGATGTGTTGTCACGTATAAATCTGGAAGATCAGACTTTCGAGGGAGAGAAGGAGAGCTTGGTCAAAATTTATAACATATTCAAGACCAGAGCCGATCTACAAGCTCTGTTAATAAATATTCGAATCCATCAGCAGTCTGATCCTAAGCTGAAAAACATCGTGAGTCGTTTGGAAGCCAATGATGGAAGACATTTCTAAATATTACCACCTTAACAAAGGGATTTTATTCATAAAAACGGCCTTGGACGATGAGACGTGGAAGGTGATAATCCCACACCAAATCGAAAAGGAGGTCATCATCGATTACCATGTCAGGTATGGTCACATGGGAGCGTTAAAAGTGATACAGGCTCTAGAGGAAAACTGTAAGATCAAGAATATCAACCGCAAGGTGAGAACGTACATCAAGTCCTGTAAGATCTGCCAATGCGCCAAAATAAACAATGAAAAAACAGAGGGTATCATGATACCGATAACTTCAAACACAAAAATGGAAAAAGTGTTTTTGGATATCTGCGGGCCATTTCCCCGTAGCGGTGGTCGACACAGGTATAAATACTTGGTAATCATAATGGATCACTACACCAAATATGTAAAGCTATATCCGGTTAATCGGGCAACAACAGCAAAGGTTCTGGCGGTGATTATCGATTTGTATGTCCCAGAGATCGGTAGACCATCTTCCATTATTACCGACCACGGTACACAATTTAAGGGGAGGAGGTGGCGAGACACTTTATTAGTACTTGGGATCAAAACTTATAAGATGTCAGTCTACCACCCAAGTAGCAATCCGGCTGAGAGAGTACTGAGAGAAGTGGGTAGGATCTTGCGCACGTACTGTCACAACCAACAGAAAAAGTGGCAAGAGTACCTAGCAGCGACAGAGACATTCCTAAATTTCGCCCACCATCCAGCTATAGGAATTACACCATACTCAGCCATGTATGAGAAGCCGACTCCCCGAGAAATTGAACAAATCATTGAATTTCCAACAAACAATAATCGGAAATTCAGCCAGTTGAGGTTTTACAACAAGGTAGCAGAAGATCAGGAAAAACGGCAAGCCAAATACCAGAAGGCAATAGGGCGTATTGTAACATATAAAGAGGGTGAAAAAGTCCTCCTAAAAAATCGAGAGCTGCCCAGCACCTTAGAAGGCATAACCAAAAAATTATTATTACTTTACACTGGACCATATGTTGTGGTAAAGGATAAGCATAACAATACCTATGAGTTGAGGGAAATCGTTTCAGGAAAAATCAAAGGTGTGTACAATCAAGCTTCTATGAAAAAATATTATGAAGAATGAGTTGGGAATTTAGAATTTGAATTTATATAACCATAAAAATTTAAAATTAAGTAAGTACATCTTACTACCTGATATTTTTGAACCAACTTAATGGCGATTTAAAAGAAGAGAAATTTTGAATTTTAACAAACAAATTCAAAAATGATGTAAGAACAACTTACAACCAGATATTTCGGAGAAAACATTTTATGGCAATTTAATTAAAAAGAATTTTGTATTATAAAACAAACAAATTCAAAAATGATGTAAGTACATCTTACAACTTGATAATTTTGAACAAACTTTATGGAGGCTTTAAAAAGAAGAATTTTTGAATTTATAAACACTACTGAAAAAATTTAAAATTAAGTAAGTACATCTTACAACTATATATTTTGAGAAAAACACTATGGAGAATTATAAAAAATGTAAAATAAGTAAGCACATCTTACTACCAATGAATTTTGGGAAAAAACTTTATGGAAGAAAAAGAAAGAATTTTGAATTTAACAAATAAATTCTAAAATTAGTAAGTACATCTTACAACCTAATAATTTTGAAAAAACTTTATGGAAGGAAAAGAAAGAATTTTGAATTTGACAGAAAAATTCTAAAATTAGTAAGTACATCTTACAACCTAATAATATTGAAAAAACTTTATGGAAGGAAAAGAAAGAATTTTGAATTTGACAGAAAAATTCTAAAATTAGTAAGTACATCTTACAACCTAATAATTTTGAAAAAACTTTATGGAAGAAAAAGAAAGAATTTTGAATTTGACAAACAAATTCTAAAATGATGTAAGTACATCTTACAACTTGATAATTTTGAACAAACTTTATGGAAGAAAAAGAAAGAGAAAGAAATTTGAATTTTTAACCATGAAAATGTAAAATTAAGTAAGTACATCTTACAACTATATATTTTGAGAAAAAACTTTTTGGCAGAATTATAAAAAGAAAGAATTTATTTGTATTATCAATAAAATAAATTTAAATTTATGTAAGAACAACTTACAACAAATATTTTGAGAAAAAACCTTTTGGAAGAATTAAGAAGAAAGGAATTTTGAAGATAATATACAAAAAAAAAATTTAAAAATGAAGTAAGACCAACTTACTATAATTAAGTTTGTGAGAAAACTTTATGGTAAATAATTAAGAAGAATTTGAATTTGGAGAAATACCAAAACTCAGAAATAATTGTAAGATCACCTTATTATAAACAATTTTGAATGAAACAATTCTGAGAATAAATGAATTAAACAGAATTTGAATGTTGATAGAACGTCAGAACTTTGAAACAAGATAAGATCAACATATTACAAGGATTTATGAGAAATATTTTGCCATTAAATGAAAAGAAGAGTTTGAATTTTGCATTAAAACTAACCAAGTTCCAAAAAATAATTATGTGCCATTCATAATTGAATTTAGAAGAAAATAAAGTGATTAATTCAGAAAAGAGAATTAACTTTAATCCAGATTAAATGCTAGATATTCACAATAGCATTTGAAAGAGTAGAGAAGAATAACAAAAAAGAGTGTAATATGCAAGAGAAGGAAAAATTTGGAAGCAAAGAGACTAATTACTTATGAAACGATAATGAAAACAGTTAATTAAGAGCAAAGAAGAACAACTCATACCAAACAGATGGAGAAGATGATTTCGAACAAATGATAATAATAAAACCTATATGAAATGCAAAGAGAAGAAATACCACATGAAATATAATATAAATGAATTAATGTTAATGAATGCGAAGGCGGATTACTAACTTTCTAAGAGAAAGGAAAGAACCAAAATGTTTGAATAAAATGATCAATATAACAACCTGTATATCTAATATAAAGATACAAATTTAAAAATTAAATATAATACATTAAGACCATTCAAATAATGAATAAGAAAGACTATATGTAAAGACCATGCTAACACTATAAGTAACCAGAAAAAAGTATAAAGAGAATTCAGATGGAGAAGAAAAGGAGTTACACTGTAACCAGTAACCAGAATTATTAAAAGAAAGGTTTTCAACCATAATTAAAATAAATATATCAGACAAGTTAAGAGTTCAGAAAAATATATATATATAATGAGTATAATAATAATTATGAAGATTTATTAAGATAGAAAATGTGAGATAATCTGAGAGACAACGAAGTGAAGAATCCAAAGATATTTTTATTAGTCGAAAATGAGACTACTTTTTATTTATTTATTCGATGACTGACTGAAGATAATTCCAGCAGCGTTATGTTTTTTGAGCAGAGATGAATATGCCTCTGTACTCAATTTATAGAAGTGGTGTATGGCCAGAAGAAATTGTGTAGCGTACAGTGCCCCTCTGATCTGCCCCAGCCCACGTGATAGGGAATGTTAGGGAATTAATATCCCAAGGATGCAACACGAAGTTGATAAAGAAAGAAAATGTATTACAATAATAATATATCTCAGAAGACACTAACTATCCGAAAAGGATCAGTAGTAAAACAAGTAACTATATATATAAAATTAATTAAACTCTAATGTAAAAAAGTCGATATAAAAATGGAGAAGAAAATCAAATATAAGAAATGATGAAATTATCATAAGAAATTATTTCATCCATAAACATGTCTGAAATAATTACTTCTGGAGAAGAGCAATCTGTAACGTGACAGATATATGCATAATATTGAATGGCAATTGATCATTAGAATAATAAAATTATAACATTTAAATCTGGAAGAAAGCATTAAGTCTAATATAAAACAAAAATTAATTCATAGCAACTGTGGAAAGCAATCATTATTATTTAAAAAATACAAGTTCAAATAAAAAGAGTTACTAGTGATGAGTCATCCAAAACCAGTCTAATAACCCAAGGTTTTCAAATTATAACCCAGGAAGGTAAAAAGTAAATAACAAAGTAATACAGAATATGACCAAACCCACAACGAGGAAGTATAAATGGAAAAGAAACCCTGAATAAGCCAAGATCAACCAATACAGGTGGTGTATTTCTAAAATGACGAAGAAGATGAAGAAATCCCAAGAAACCCGAAGAAGATGGAGAAATCCCAAGAAACCTGATGGCATCAAGAAGAAGATGGAGAAGATACCAGTCCCAGAAGACAGAAGAAAGAAGAAGAAGGCAGCATCCTGAGGAAGATGTCATGCTCTTATACAAGACACCCAAATCCCCATACCCCCAAAATAAATATTAACCAATAAAAGTATAACGAAATGGTAACAATATGTACATAAAATTAAGAGAGAGAAGTGTGTAAAGTAAGAGTTGCCAGTGAACTAAGATGAAACAATAATATAGTACCCAAGGAACAAATCTCCATTGTAAAACACTAACCAATTTATTATGTTAATAAGACTATACGACCATTTAGCAGTAACATAAAATAAAAGTGTAAAGTGAACCAGTGATAGTTTTGGGTATTATAGAAAATAAACCTTGTGTTTCATTCTTGGCAATCACAAACATTGAATACAATGAAATATGCAACTTTCAGTGACTTAAAATGTGTACTATGAGAATATGTTACTTACAAGATATAAATCTGTTTAAAATAACATTTTGTTTTATATAATGAAAAAAGAAAAACAGATTTAATTATACTAATGACAGGGTACAATTCCCCAAAGACAATATTTAAAAGACGGTGTAAAAACTGTATAATCCTACTTACCATAATATTTAGCAAATAAGAATATAGATATAAGATTTTTGTGAATATAGTATAAGGATGTTAAAAATGTATTAGATATAAGGCCATTTATTTAAATCTACAACAACTAACATCAGAACTGTAAATATAATTATTACTTGTGAATAGTAAGAAGTAATTAAGATGTTAGTTGGTAAAAAACCTTTTTTGTGAACCATATTTCAATGTTAGAAATAAGGATTTAATTGTAAAATGTCTGAAGGTTGAAGACAACCATTTATTTAAAAATATTCTTTATTTGTTTAACTGTTCTTTGTATTGTAACCAATACTAATTATTGTTGTGTAATTTGAAAAACTGTTTAGTTTATAATACCATATTTAAAAGTCAGAGAGGGTATCACACATCATATATTGTTTGTAAAAATATTTTGTAAGGAAAAATTGTTAAAAAACCTAGGCCAAAGAAAGAAAACCAAACTTCATCAAAACAGAGAAATTACTCATTTAAATGCAACTAAACAAAAGGGGTTTAGACAAAATAAACTTGAGATCAAGCCATATAATTGCACATACCATTTAGAAAGATTTTATAAAATTATATTCAGAATTATAAATAAAAATGAAAATGACTAAACTCAGAAATTTGGACAGGGGAGTCATATATTCCAGAATAATGTTTTAGAATTTAACTAATTCAATTAATTACAAGAAAATAAGGGAATATAAACCTTTTAATACAATATAAGATTATTAATATTAAATATAACTGATAAAATGGCTGAATTTACATAATAACAGGAAGTTAGTTTTGGAAATGCTTTAACTTTTCAGAGAATACAAAATGAAAGTAAAATTACTAATTTTGGACAGAAAACAGAATAAACCGCATTATTCAATCTTAAAATACGCCGAATGAACTGAAGGATTAATTTAAATAACATCTAGTAAATAAAATTGATAAATAACCAAAGTTTAGGCAATCATATAGTGTATTTTCAAATATGCACAGGATACGAAATTATATTTGAACAATGTTAAGAATAATATTATATTGGCTAAGAGTTTAATTGAAACTGGAGGAAATAAGATAGTTGATTATTGGTATTTGTACGGTTAACTTGACAAGCGTTTTATAACCAATATAACCTAACTAAAAACGGTAGTGAACGGTACGTTTTTGTGAAATCGCGAGTGGCGTATAAAATCCTTCTAGAACATCCACATAGTGACAAAAACAATCAAGAAAGACTAAATAACACTGAACAGTACATAACTACCCCGAAAAACACTACAAAACACAAGAAAACTGTATAACACAATAACCATATATTAGTGTCGGAATCGGAAAAAGTGACTGAACTTATAAATACACAGATACACAAAATACAACCCGGAAACTTCATACAAGGCACTACACAACATTTAAAAAGAGATTTGCAGACACCAGAACAGGAATACTGCCAGAAAATATATTATTCGGAACATTGCAGAAACGAGTGACATTCTGACCAACTTGATGGCAGCCATTTTCCTTTGACGATCTCAATGCCTTCGTGTCTACGTCAGCTGTTGGTGACAACAAATTATATTATTTCAAATCTATTATTCAATGTGTGTATTTAGTATTAGTAATTAACTTGTTGTAACGTTATACTTTTTAAATATTGGCCCGATTTCTCTGACTTTGATAATAATTAGCTGTTTAAAGAACTTTGTTGAATTTTATATACTATACCTTGTAACTGTTTCGATACCCTGAGAGTCGATATTATAATCGAAGAGAGTCAATATTGCAATTATATAATAAAACATTAATACTTTTCACCACAAAATAGTTCTTTATTTCACTAATACTACAATTTACCACTAATTTAATTTTAAATAATAAACTACCAGGACTTTACCACATATAAGGGAAGATAACCTACAAAACGAAAAGGTAAACAAGTATCGATTGTCCTGGAGACAATCTTATGAGTGGTTGTAGTTTATTTTAAAAAATACAAGAACTTCAATAAAATTTTTTAGAAGAGTGATACACATTTTAAAACTTCACAGCACCCTATTAATTAATTGATTTTAATTAATTAATTAATAAAAAGAAATTTTTTTTAAATTATAAAATTTTTTTAAAACAATTTTTTTTTTAATTTTCTTCAAAACAACAATTTTTGTTTTGAAACTTTTGGTGAAGCTACACATATATTTCTTCAACAGCATAACGCTTTTGACAGTTTTGACTACATCTGGGACTCGACCAACTGGGAAACTTAAGGAAGTGTTTCAGGCCAGTAAGACGTCGAGAGCCACACACCAATTAAACATACAGCTTATATTTGTATTTTTATTACAATATATAATGCAAAATTAAATTATTAATGTCCGAGGGTGCGGTACGTAGTATAACGATTGTTTTATTGAATCAACTTGTTTGACTGCTTTAATTGAAGTCTACCCAGCCTTCTTATGTGATAATCAACTTCAATCAGGCCTAAACAGATCGAATAAGCCTTCTTCAATCACACACACACACACACACACACACACACACACACACACACACACACACAGTTGACTGATAACACACTACTCTTAAAGTATGCTAATACCGATACCAGCACAGTCTGTCACCAATCCAAAAGGGTAGCGACTCTCTGAACCTTCCTAGATCCGATTATTTCACTTGACCTCCAATAATTCGATAAAGTAATGTATTACATGTTATGTACTATATATCCACATAAGTTACAATGTCATAAATGTTTCATATCGTTTCAGAGTAATTTCATAATTTATCTAGAAAAATTGTGTTTTAATATTTCATGTTGCACACATGTGGTATTCAGTACAGACGTCGGTACAATAAAACAAAGTTGGACCAACCTGATTGGTGACTGACAAAATTAAGTTATTTGTGTGTGCGTGTGTGTGCGCACGCGTGTGTATGTATTTGTTGTATTCGAAATAACATAATTTAATATCCATATAATAAAATAGAATAAAACAGTTATCTTATAAAATAGTCTATAGGCCTACGGTGTATATATCAATACAAATATATTATATATGGAAGAGGAAGTGAAATAAAGAGGGTAAGGGATAGATTTGCTACACGTACACGACTGGGGGTCGCGAGTAGTGCAGTGTCCCGAGTCTCAGAAAGGACTACTTCCACTGGGTCTGTTTGAGTTATTTATATATGTTTTTACCTAATTATGGGAGGGTCTGAAGCGACCTGCGATTGGTGGATTATACCACCGGGACTAATAAACGAGGTCGCTTCCAGGACTCACCTGGTCGCGGGATGTATTTACCAAGCCCGGCAATGAGGGAATTGTGGGTCACTCTGTCGGAACGAACACAAAATCCACACGCCAGGCGTCTCACGGTGTCATCAAAAGAGCGGACACCGAGTCCTCTCCTCAAAAAACGAGAAGAGTACCTCCGGGGTACTTTGCACGCAAGCTTCAGTCCCCGGTCGAGTACGTGCTGGAGCGTTGTTCTATGACCACGAGCCAGGTATCCCCAAACAGGACAGGCGTAGGTAATCACGGGCAACACGTACGAGTTGACTATGAGCTTACCTAGCCGGGGGGTCATTGTCGGATTAGATAGCACGGGCCAGAGTCTACTGCTTGTAAAGATCACCCTCGTGCCACACGCGGTCAAAGGCTTTCTCTACGTCTAGGAAGATCGCAGTTGTCTGTTTGCCCTGGCAGAAATGCATTCCACGAGTCTCATCAGCTGATGAGTCGAGGAGTGCAGCTCACGAAAGCCGAACTGTTCGGGGATCAGCACGTCCAGTCTTTCTAGGTGGTCGCGGATCCTACGCTGGATCAATCGCTCGAAAACCTTGGACGTCGCGGACAAGAGGCTGATGGGTCTGAGGTTTTCCAGGCGAGAAGAATTCTTTCCCGGCTTGGGTATCACTATTACTCTAGCCGTTTTCCATTTCACCGGAAAGTAGGGCAGTCTGAGATATATATTGAACAGATCAGAGAGGAACTGTATTCCTCGCTCCGGAAGGCGATGGAGTGCGGAATTCATGACTCCGTCTGGGCCATTCGCCTTCCGGGGCTTGAGCTGAACAATCCTCTCAGAGACTTCCTCCGGGGAGATGGGCTCCGGCTGGACTGTGATACCGACCGATAGAAAGCGTTCTACCTCGCTGCAGATTTGCTCAGTGAAGGCCGGGTTATTGGATGGGTTGGGAGCGAACTGTCACTCTAAACTGTCAGCCAAGAACTCTGCCTTCTCGAGGGGGCGTCCAAGGTGTTGACCGCCGGGTCCGACCAGTGCGGGGAGAGGCGCGTGTTTTCGCTTTCCTGTTAGGACACTGGGAATCCGCCAGACATTACAGTTCTCGGCAGGGCCATCCATCTGTGTTACAGCTAGCTCCCAGTTACGTCTACGGAACGCCAGCATGTCAAGACGCAACTTGCCGGACGCTCTGTTAAACGCAGCCTTGTCATCCGGGTTTGCTACACGTTTTTTTTTCGCTCTGGGCTGTGCGGTTGTGCGTCGCAGAGACGAACCGCTCTGGATCTGAGTTCCGAGCTACCTTCTGGAGCTCTTGCCTCGTGGCCCTGCCCAAGTAGGGCGTGTGATCTATAGCAGGCCGATTCTCGGCTGTTGTGCTAGCCTACACTAGCGCAGTATATACCGAGGGCGTTTCCACGAATCACCTGGACGTATACGGTACCTTCCCAGCCCAGTCACTAGAGGATTGTCTGGGAACCTCGCCGCACGTGCATAAAATTTGCGTGCAAGCCGCCTGAAAGTTTCGTCTAAAGAGCGGACGCCAAGTCCTCTCCTCAGAAGGCGTGATGAAAAGCGACGGGGGACGTTGGCCGCTAGCCGAAGACCCCTGTCGAGGACGCTCTGCAACTTCTTTTTATGCATTGCGGTGAGGTAACCCCAGACCGGGCAGGCGTAGATAATGACCGGCAGCAGATACGCGCCGACGATCATCCTGCCCAATTTCCTGGTCATGGCTGAGCTGATCAGGAGTGGAAACAGTGCGCACAGACGAGTGGATGCTCGCTTGAGAACTGTCTGCGCGTGGGTACGCCAGGTAAGCCGACGGTCGAGGTGTAATCCGAGGTACTTGACCTCTTTGGACCAGCGCAAGTACGTTCTGCTGATACGTAACTGCCTAACTGGGTTCTTCCGTGGCTTAGAGAATTCGACGGCTACACTCTTGGTAGCGTTGAGTTGCACTCTCCAATTCTCAGTCCAGTCCAAGAGCGTGTCGAGCTGGCGCTGCAGTCGTAGGACGGCCCTTTCCACATGACGATCGGCCGTAAATACGGCCGTGTCGTCCGCAAAGAGGGCCATCTGAACTCCAGGCTGTCTCGGCACGTCGTTGACGTAGATCGAAAACAGAAGGGGGCCTAGAACACTACCTTGAGGGACGCCGGCTGTGATTCGTCTCTCGGAAGAGACTGAATCTCCAACTCTCACTCAGAAGGTCCTCTCCTTCAGAAAGCTAGCAACCAGATGGAGGTAGCAGTCCGGGAGCTGGACTTCCATAAGCTTGAATAATAGGCCATCATGCCATACGCTGTCGAAGGCTTTTTCAACATCTAAGAAACAGCCAACGGTCCGTTCTCTCCGACACCCGGTTTCCGTGACGCTTTCCACCATTCTCATTAGTTGATGAGTGGTCGAATGCCCCACACGAAAGCCGAACTGTTCGGAGACCAGCACGTCAAAGTTGGTTAGATGTTCTCGTACACGACGCTGCACGAGGCGCTAAAAAACCTTGGACGTAGCGGAGAGTAGGCTGATAGGCCGGAGGTTTTCAGAGCGGGTGGTATCCTTTCCCTGCTTCGGGATCACGATGACCGTCGCCTTTCGCCATTTCTTGGGAAAGTAGGCCAGTCTGAGAGACGCGTTGAACAAATCAGTCAAGAATTGAACTCCAAGCTCGGGAAGAAGTCGTAGAGCGGTGTTTGTAACACCGTCCGGGCCTGGAGCTTTTCTTGGCTGAAGTACAGCGAGACGATCTGAGACCTCTTCCAAAGAGATGGGTTCGGGCTCCGCCGTGATCGGAAGAGACAGAAAGTCTTCCACAGCCATCTCGACTTGTTCGTCGAAGTCCCAGTCCATGGGCGGGTTGGGAGCGAACTGTCGCTCGAAACACAAGCCCAAGTACTCGGCCTTCTCCTCCGGGCGACCCAGGAGCCGTCCGAACGGTCCAACAATGGCGGGGAGTGGAGGTCGTCGCCTCCGTCCCGTCAATGCGGTAGGTATTCTGTACGGGTGACTTTGCGGATCCACATCCCCCGTTCGGGCCACAGCGAGTTCCCAACAGCTACGTCGGAACGCCTTCAGACTGCCACGCAGTCGTCCGGTGAGCCGATTGTATGCTGCCTTATCGGCTGGATCACGTTTCCGGAAGTAATTCCTCTCGCGAGCGAGAAGAGAGACTTCCTCAGGGATGCGTTGGTAGTCAGGCGTGAAACCAGCTCGCGTACGTGAAGACACGCCTATAGCCGAGATGATTGCCTCTTCGATTCCCGCTACTGCTTCGTCTAGGAGGCGAACGGAATCGAGTGGGGCCGCTGGCGGCAGTCTACGGCACAAGGCGGGGCCGTAGAGATCCCAATCGATAACCTTCTTCTGCTCAGAACGTGCATAGGCGTGCTGGGTAGCGACGTGGACCAAGATAGGTTGTGGTCGGATGTCAACTCCGTAAGTGAGAATACCTCGACCGGACAGACGACTCCTTGGGTCACCGCGATATCCAGAAAATCGGGAGCCGCGTTAGGCAGTGTTGGAAAGAACGTGGGTTGGGCTGGGCTAAATACCATCGCCCGGCGCGATTCAACAAAACTGAGCAAGCGCCTCCCGTTCGGAGTAGTCAAGCGACTATTCCAAACGCGATGCTTGCAATTCAGATCGCCGGCCAAAATTACCCTTCGGTGGGAATCGAAGATGACGTCCAGGTCGCCGACAAGGAGTTCAGCTTGTGGGGGCTTGTATGCTGAAACCACGAGGACGCCGCCAAGAGCTCCGTGGACCTCAATGGCGGTGGCCTCTAGGTTGGTTAGCTGCGGCAAAACGACACGATGATGACCTATGGAGGTCCTCACCGCGATCGCCGTGCCGCCTCCTCGTCGGCCAACTCGGTCATCCCGATAGACCACGTAATTTGGTAATCGAAACCGGTTCGCCGGGGTCAGGTGGGTTTCAGAGAGAAGACGTACGTCGGGTTTGAACCGAGCCAGGAATTCTAGAAGGTCGGAATGCTTGGAACCGATGGAGTTAGCATTCCAGGCTATGAGCGAGAGATCTCGTCTAAGGGCTCGGTTCATAGAAGACCTATGACTTCGCACGCTTCCACCGAGAGCATGAATCTCTCAGTTGGGTCAGCAGTTTCCAGGCGGTCTCGGATGGACCTGAAGGTGGATGCGACTTTCTTGAGGTCGTAGCCAGACAGAAAGTCACGGACGAACTGTGCGTCATCGGATATGACGGACTGGGCTGTTTGCCTGGAAACTGAGGCCGCGTAAGAGCGGCCAGGTTTTACGGCAGATCGGGTCGTGGTGGAAGCCACAGGACCAGGGGCAGACGGTTTTGAGTTAGCGACAGGAAAAGTACGCTGTTGCGCTTCGTCGGACTTATACCGGGAAGCAGGACTTTTCTTGGGCTGTGGGCAGGCAGGACCTCGGGGCCGAGCATCCGGTGTGGTTATCCCTTTGTTTTTGGATTTAATGATGCCTGCTAGCGGAAATCGCGGAGGTGGCAGTGGTGGCGAGGCTACCTCTGGTTCAGAGGCGGGAGTTGGTGGTTCCGCGGAGGTGGAGGGTTGATTCTCCGGCTCCATAACCGAGATGGCGGCTACAGGGCTTGTCTCTGCTACAGAAGGCGACGCGGTTCGTTTTTGTGCCTTTGTAGGGGCTGGAGGTGGAGCCGGAGAGGGCGCGCGCCGTGCCGGTTGTGCCTTCGGTTGCGGCCTAGCCTGTGTTTTAGGCTGCCTCTGTGGTGCTACACGTGGTCGTCAGAGCTGTTGGGTTGTGCGTCGTGAGACGACCCAATGGTTTCCTAGTACCGAGCCTCCGGTAGGGGCTCCTGCCTAGTGGTCCTGTCCAGACGGAATATTATTTATTTAATTTTTAGTGCTCGCTACAACGACATGCTCGTACTAGGTCGACTAGCACAGTATTTGTCGAGGCCGTTTCCAAGATTCACCTGGACGTGTTCGGTACTTGCCAAGGCCAGCTATGAGTGGGTTTGTCTGGGTCCTCGGAGCTCGGACGTAAAATTTACGTGCAAGTCGCCTTGCGGTGTCATCCAAGGAGCGGATACCGAGTCCTCTTCTCAGGAAACGAGAAGAAAACCGATAGGGGACTTTGGCCGCTAGCCGAAGACCTCTATCGAGAACGCTTTGCAACTTTCTTTTATGAACGGTTGCGAGGTAACCCCAGACGGGAAGAGCGTAGGTAATGATCGGCAACAGATACGCGTTGACGATCAACTTACCCAGCTTGCGGGTCATAGCCTTGTTGACAAGTATCGGAAACAGTTGCGCGAGACGAGCGGACGCTTTCTTTCGCATCGTCTCAGCGTGGGCACGCCAGGTGAGCCGACGGTCTAGGTGGACACCGAGGTACTTAACTTCTCTCGACCAGGGCAAATACGTTCTACCGAGTCTCACTCGGCCTCGTGATTCTTTCCGGCGCTTTGTGAATAGCACCGCGGAGCTCTTGATTTCGTTGACGGCAACTTTCCAGCTTTCCGTCCACGTCGCATACGCATCGAGTGCGCGCTGAAGTCGTGGGATACCAAAGTCTGCGTTCCGATCAGCTGTATAGACAGCCGTGTCGTCGGCAAACAGAGCCATCTGGACTCCAGGCTCTCTGGGTGCGTCGTTGACGTACACGGAGAACAGGAGAGGCCCTAGCACGCTACCTTGAGGTACCCCGGCTGTAATGCGTCTCTCGGAAGAGACATGGTCGTCTATTCGCACGCAGAAAGTCCTCTCCGTCAGAAAGCTAGCAATCAAGCGAAGGTAGCAATCTGGGAGCTGGATTTCCCGGAGCTTGAACAAGAGCCCGTCATGCCAGACACTATCAAAGGCCTTTTCCACATCTAGGAAACAGGCGACAGTCTGCTCTTTCCGACACCCGGCGTCCGTGATGTATTCCACCAGTCTCATCAGCTGATGAGTGGTGGAATGCCCCACACGGAAGCCGAACTGTTCGGGGACCAGTACATCGAAATTTCTTAGATGGTCTAATACTCTCTGTTGTACGAGACGTTCGAGAACCTTTGACGTGGCTGACAGTAGACTGATGGGCCGGAGGTTGTCGGGACGGGAAGCGTCCTTTCCCTGCTTCGGGATCACTATGACCGTCGCCTTACGCCATTTCTGGGGAAAATAGGCCAGTCTAAGACACGCGTTGAACAGCGCGTCCAAGAAAAGTACTCCTTGCTCCGGGAGTCGAGTAAGAGCGGCGTTCGAGACGCCGTCCGGGCCAGGAGCTTTTCTCGGCACGAGTTCGACGAGCCGATCTGTGACCTCTTCCCTAGTAATGGGTTCGGGCTCCGTAGTGATCGGAAGAGACAGAAAGTCTTCCACTTCGTTCTCGACTTCTTCATCGAAGTCCCAGTCCATGGGCGGGTTAGGAGCGAACTGTCGCTCGAAACACGCGCCCAAGTACTCGGCCTTCGCCTCCGGGCGAGCCAGGATTTGACCAAAGGGTCCAGCAATGGCCGGGATACGAGGCCGGCGCCTCTTCCCTACCAACGCCGAAGGTATCCGGTAAGGGCTACTTTCGTCCGATCCGTCCCCTGCTTGGGCCACGGCGAGTTCCCAACAGCGTCTCCGGTAGGCCTGCATTTCACGACGTAAAATGCCGGTCGCCCGGTTGTACGCTGCCTTGTCGGCCGGATCACGGGTCCGCTGCCAGCGTCTCCGGAGGTGATTTCTCTCGCAAGCGAGAGCACTCGTCTCCTCTGGGACCGCTGCCAGTGGGGCGTGACGCCAGGCCTCATCCTGGAAGACGCGTCGATCGCAGATACGACAGCCTCGTCAAACGCGGCAACTGCCTCGTCGACTTGGCGGACGGTTTCGAGTGGTGCTGGTGCTACACGTATCGTCAAAAAACTAGTTTTATAATGACACACGACACAACTGACACGTGAGTGGTCAAGACACGTGCCAATCAAAACACGGCGAGACGATCTAAGGCTACGGTCACACTTGGGGTTTCTGTCGCCGGGTTCGATACACCGACTAACGCAGCGACAGAAACGCAGGCCTGAGGGGGTTTCACTCTTGGCGACTAACGCGCACTGTTTCAGTGTTCGATATGTCTTCTTTGAGTGAAGCTGATGTGTTACTCGCAGTTGCTGTGAGAAGTTACTTAAAAAAGAAGAAAAAGGGGAGATTTGGTGTACACCCGATCAATGCTATACGTCTGACGCACAGCAAGTTTTATACGTTAGTTGACTTACTCAAAAACGATGAAGACGAATTTTTTTCTTATTTTCGAATGAGTGTTTCATCGATTAATGAATTGTTGTCATATACTGAGGGTGACATTTCCAACCCGAACACGAAGTTTGGACTGTGTATTCCAGCAGAAGAAAGATTAGCTGTTACTTTAAGGTAAGAAAGTAAAAAATAAATAAGTTGTTATCTGTTTTGTATTCTATTGTTGAAGAAACATGATGTAGCGCAAAAGTTCTACTTCAGCACCCGATATCCAAGTAAAAAGTAATTAAGTTGTTATCTGTTTTATA
Source organism: Magicicada septendecula (assembly GCA_034769895.1). Classification (NCBI taxonomy): domain Eukaryota; kingdom Metazoa; phylum Arthropoda; class Insecta; order Hemiptera; family Cicadidae; genus Magicicada; species Magicicada septendecula. Next base: position 245,655,315 of record CM068371.1, on the reverse strand, counting down.
TTCTATTGTTCAAGAAACTTTGTGACGTAGCACAAAAATTCTATTTCAATACCTGATATCCAAACTAAAGCCCAAATGTCTCAACAGGGACTGAAAAAAATAATGTGATATCTTTATACAGAATTTATTTCCTATTACATAAGCCGACGGTTACAATAATACATTACACCTTAATGCATAAAAGATATATATCAACACACTTACTTTATAGAGACTTGTAAATACATTAAATTTGAATTATTTGGGAACATTTAATGCTCCAAATTAGCAAATTAGCAATTCCACTCCTTATTAACCTAAAGCTCACTAAAAACACTGAAAACATCTGGGTTACTTTCAGTCTCAGAGGGTGTTGGGGAAAAAACTTGACTTGAACTTGTTGGCGGCTGCTCACTGCGGTGAGGGTGTGTATTAAAATGGGATCTTGCTACAGTTGTATATTCAGGATGGTTATATTGATAAGGTGGTGGAAAATATTGAAAACTTGGTGCTTGGAACTGATTAGGGAAATAGGGACGTTGAACAGGAGTTGGAAACGTTGGATTGAAGGAAGGTGCAATCGTAGCTTGCTCTACTAGTTCCGTCATTTTCATTAGAGCCCACAGCTTCCTCTCGACTGGAAGTTTTTTGAACATTGGCAAGAAGGACAGTAAAAAATGTTTATCTGCCTCTTCCTCCTCATCAAACGGTTTCTCCTTTGAGATGTATTTCAAAACAGCCATTTCAAATGGAGACTGTTTCCTTTTTTGCGCACGCTGTGGTGTTCTCTAATGTTCTGTTCCTCTAGTTGAGAGACCCTCATCATTCTCTTCATTCACTTGCTGATTATCAGTCAGGTTTGGTGAATCTGGCAGGTTTGTTGTTGACTGAAATGATTAATTGCACTAATATTCTCTAAAATACGATTTCTCAAAAATTATAAATGTGACAGAACACTAATAGTTTTTATTTTTATAATTTTGAGCCTGTGTGTGTTTGTGTGCGCGCGCGCCTGTGTAAGGTACATAACTGGCTAAGGTAAATGTGTATAAGACTTTAACTTAATGATATTTAAGTGAATAGGAATACGTTCTGATGGCTTTAATTTTGTCTGTGTACAATTTAATTTAAATTTCAGTTTAGCTTTTTATTTTGATTTGTAGACTTAAACTTTTATTTTCCAGTGTCCAGTGGTCCAGTGGTGTACGGAGCAGCAGCTAGTCGTGCTCCGGTGGTCGCAGTGTCCGGGTGATACCCGATGACTGCATGTTGCCTTGCTGTTACCTTGGCTAGCGATCTCGCGCTTTCAAAGGAATGGAACCTCCAGCAATTTTATTTTGGAGGGACAGGATGTTTGATTTTTTTTCATGGACCCTGGGACCTCGAAGAGACCCGTGACGGCTGAATGGGGGAGACCTCGAAGACCTTTCGCTTGAGAAGCAGGAATTACCCTCCCACAACGGGTAGGGCGCCCCTAACCGCTCAGGAAAAGTCTCCGAGGGCTGCCAAGCGGCAATGTCGGCGCACGGGAGAGAGCATAGGAGGAGGCAGCGGCCACCAGAGGCGGCACTAAGCACACCTAGGGCGAGCGCAGACCCCCCTCTAGTCTGTCGCCGAGCGCCAGCACGGACAAGAGAAAGAAGGAAGGAGGAGGAGCGTGAAAATACTCAAGGTCGGGGGGATCGGGCAGATGTTCTGTAACTGCTTATGGGGGGTCGTCGAGCAAAGCTCGGGGGCGTTTGTGTCGTCTAGGTGGTGGGCCGACATCTGTGCTTAGTCGACGGATGTGGGGATGGGTCGAGACATAGGCTCGGGAGAATAGGTTGAGGGCTAGGGACCGAACGAATTCGGTAAGTGAAGGAACCTTCAACCCTCGCCTGATGGCATCATTTCTGACAAACCAGGGAGAGTTGGAGATGTAGCGGAGGGTTCGGGATTGAAAAGCTTCCAAACGGGCGACAACGGATGGGCTGAGTAGTACCCAAAAGGCGGGGGCTGCGTAAGTCAGGATTGCCCTAAGAAAGAGCAAGTAGATGGTGAGTTTAGTGCGCACAGGCACTGAACCCCGATGAGAGAGAAAGGGAAATAGTTTGGCTCTGACGCCTCTGGCGCGCTGGAGACTCAGAGAGACATGAGGTGCAAAGCTTAGGCGTCGGTCAAGAGTGACGCCCAAGTACTTTACAGTCCGTTTCCACTCGATTGGGCTCCCTTCAAGGGAGAGGGACTGGCAGCGGGAAGTTAATTTATGAGAAAAGGCGATCGCCTCGGATTTCTCCGCATTGACCGCCATCCTCCACTTCCGTAGCCAGTCCGGAAGTACGGCGAGCTGACGTTGCACCAGGCCAGCTGCGAAATCAAGACTCGCTGAGCTGGCGTGGTACATAGCGTCATCCGCATAGAGCGAGAGAGTGACTCCAGGCTGAACAGGCAGGTCGTTCGTGTACACGAGGTACAGAACGGGGCCAAGGACAGATCCCTGAGGTACGCCTGCGGCGACTGGTCGGACGGATGAGTACGACCCTTCGACGCATACCCTAAAGATACGATCGCACAAGTACGATCGGAGAAAATGAACGAATGAGGCAGGGAGGGGGGAGTGAGCCAGTTTGTAGAGAAGGCCTTCGTGCCAGACTCGATCGAAGGCCTTACTCACGTCGAGCAATACAGCGACGGAGGACAGATGCTTGTTGTAGGCGTCCGTCAAATGGGTAACAACCCGGACGAGTTGAAGGGTCGTCGAGTGCTCCCTGCGAAAGCCGAACTGCTCCTGCCGAATGAAACCATCCAGCAGAGGCGCGTACCGACCGTGCAGGAGGCGCTCGAGTACCTTCGATATGACTGGCAACAGCGAGATGGGTCGATGGTTTGAGGGGTCAATACGCAGCTTGCGAGGCTTGGGGATCATGATGATTTTCGCACGCTTCCACAGGCTGGGGAAGTAATGAAGCCGGAGACATCCATTGAACAGCTCGTGGACCAAGTTGATGAGGCTAGGGGGAGCGTGTTGTAGCGCCGCCGCTCCGATACGATCATCGCCGGGCGCCCTCTTAGGGCGAAGTCGACCAATAGCCGAGACAACATCGGCCCGGTCGAACGGGTCAGGGATGTCAGCTGGAGGGCGGGAAAAATATCCAGATAGGAAGTCTGCGACCTCGGCCGAGTGGACGGGGTCGCAGACGCCTCCGTGGACGGTGAATTGCTCCTCCATGGTTGCGGCAAAGACTTCAGCTTTGCCGGCCGCGGAGTACACAATGCCGTCCGGTGATCTGAGGGGATGGCGGGTCCTTTTGTCGCCATTAAGTCGACTCGCAGCCTGCCAGACAGACTCGGGCCGGACTTCAAGAGACTCGAGGTACGAGTCCCAACGATGTGCAGTGGCATCAAGCAGAAGCTGCTTGACAAGGTCAGATTGGGCGTTTAGCCTGCGTTTGATAGCAGGATCCCGGGTTTGTTGCCATCTCCGGCGGAGTTGGCGCCGAGTTTGGATGGCGAGGAGCACCTCTTCAGGTAGTTGAGACCGGCGATTTGTCTCTGGGACAAGATAGGTGTGTGTGTCCATAGCGGACGTAACGACTTCTTGAAGATAGTCGGCCATACGGTCCGCATCAGCCGTAGAGGCGATGGGGGCCCGGGGGGTCAGATGGCACTGTTCGTTGGAGTTCGTCATGATAGGAGCGCCAGTTGACTCTCCGTGGACGAGAGGGGGGTTGGAGAGGTGTGTCCAACAGGGGACGAACAGTGATAAGTACCGGGTCGTGGTCGGACGAGAGGTCCGATACAGCACTGACAGTGATAGGAATGGCCAGGTCCTTGACAATGACAATGTCAAGGACATCCGGAAGGCCCCTAGTGGGCACGTGGGTCGGTGAGTCAGGACCAATGACTGAGACCTGCAGATGACGCTGAACGTAGCTGTAGAGCGAGCGGCCACGCGGGTTCGTGACACGGCTGTTCCAAGAGGGATGCTTGGAGTTGAAGTCTCCGGCAGCTATAGTAGGTAGTTCGTGGTCGAGGAGGGCGTCCCACTCCTCAGGCGGCGGAGGCCCTCCGGGCCCGGGAGGAAGGTACGCCGAAATTAGGCGAACCTCCCGATCCCCGATCCAGAGGGCCACCGCCGTCGTCTCCAAATACCTAGTATCTGGAGGGGGTAAGAGACGATGGGCAATGCGCCTGTGGACGAGAATAGCAGTACCCCCGCTGGGACGAGCGGGGGGTTGTAGCCGGGGCCTATCCGTGCGATATGTAGTGTACGCCGGAAGCTGAAAGGAAGCAGCAGGGGTAAGGAAAGTTTCGGAGAGTAGGATGACATCTAGGTCATATTCAGTGGCAAAGTTAGCCAATTCGGCTCGGCGAGACGGAACACCACACGCGTTCCATGCCACCAGCCGAAGAGGCCTAGACATTGAGAGGCAGGAGATTCATGAGGGAGGTAAGAATGGTGACTAGCAGAGACTGGACGTCCTTGGCAGCCAAGATTTGAGGGATGAGGGTCTCAACCCAGACACGCAAACGATCGGCAAAGGTCGGGTCCGAGGACCCTTCCTCCGTCGATGGCGCCTGCGGCGTGGGCGGGGGCACTCGATACATGATACCATTATCGGGCCGAGGTGTAGTTGTAGGCTGCCGAGGCTCTTTGGGAGTTGGGGCAGATGCTGACCTAGTTGCAGCGGGCTTGTGCTGCGTGAGGATGGTGGTCGATGACTTTTTCTTCTTTGGCGCGGGTTGCTTTCGCGACGAGGCCAAAGGAGGGAAAGATGCATCGGAGGCGGCGGCTGCCGCGTAACTGAGCGCTCCGGCAGGCGCTGGACAGGTCGGGGGGACTACGGCGGCTGCAGGCGCAGACGAGGTAGCCGGAACTGGGGCCGCCGGGGCGGCAGATGCAGGGGCTGAGGGTTTCTTGGGGGCAGGTGGGATAGGCTTTTGGGCCTTGGTGATACGCTTTAGGGCGTCAAGATAGTGTTTGCACTGGCGAGAGCTTGCCGGGTGAGGTTCACGACAGTTTGCACACGTGGCAGTGGCGGTACGTTCACGAGGACAATCGCCCTTGTGATGACCTTCACCACAACGAATGCAGCGTGTCGGGTAGTGACAATAGATGCTGCTGTGCCCGTACCGCTGGCAGTTGTAGCACTGCTTGGGTCCGGGTCGGGACTCGAAAGCTGAAACTTTTACCCGGAGGTAAAAGAGAGAGTCTACCTGGTAAATGGCTTGGAAATTCCCTACCTTGAGGATTTTCACAAGGAAGGCATTTCTGGGAATGCGTCTGCCGGGGGAGAAGAGAGGAGTTACAGAGCTGACAGTAAAGCCCAAAAGTTCAAGGGCGTGCGAGATTGTAGGCTCGGGAACATCGGCGGGGATGCCGACGATCTCGACCTTGAGTTCCCTCTCCTCCGGCAGGGCGTAGGTGTAGTAAGGGATACCACGATCAGTCAGCAGCTTCTGGGCGAGCCGGAAACTGTCGATGGTCGTGGTCTCAATTCTGACGGAGCGGCCACCCTGACAAACTGCAGTCAGGGTATTCGCAGGAGCGGCCCGGTGAAGTCGCCGCATGACCTTATCCCAGTCAGTAGGCCGGTCAAAGATCAGAGGCGGCAACCGCCGAGTCGGGGTAGGTGGTGAGGTGGCCGTAGCGGGTCTATCCGTGGCAGGACCCAGCTGGGAAGACCGCCCGGACCCCGCGGAGTCGCCACTGTTTCGCCGTTTCCGGCTACTCACAGTTTGCCACTCCTCAGTGTCCATGGCACTCGTCCCAGCAGACACTGTCTCGGTTTCGGTTGGTAGAGGTTGCGCCAAAGCGCCAGGTGGGATTTCGTGGCCCTGAGAAGGACCGACGGGAAGGTTGGTTGCGGCCATCGGCGAGGTTAACCTACGCCTAGGCTGGTGAGACTTTACGGATCGCTAGCTGGGTAGTGAGGTATACTACTTAATAGCTACAACACTTACCAGGCAACAGACAGCAGCGGAGAACACCAAAACACCACTAACACCAGAAACTCGAGTTCACCACTGCCCGCACAATTGTAACACACAGCACTAATGATGTTAAACACTATGTGAAAGTTTGAGTGAAATATACTGAATAATAACTGAGATAGAGAGCTCCAGACAAGCTGGAGCCAGCGTTGCACAATGGAAAATTCCACTTGTGTAGAGAAACAAACGAACGCAGCCTACCCTGGCAACAGCTCTAGGTAGACTCACACTTTTATTTTAAAGTGAAACTAACTATTTATAGGACATAAGGTTCTGGTAGCTGTATTGACCTGAGATTTTGCATTTTAGTATTTCGGACCTATAGAATTAAGTATATGATACCAACATGTTTTTCTAGGATTCTGTTTTTCTTTTTTTTTTAAATGGTTGGTAAATTAATATACCAGAGTGCATTTAGGAAAAAGATTTTAGCTAAATAGTAAGAAGGAATTGGTGGTATAATAGTTTACCAATAATAGTTTATTATATTTTAACAATCTTTGTATTTGTTATTGAACACAAATAGTAACGTAGTGTGTAAACTTGGTAAACAATTACATAATATAAACGGTTTTAAACACACTGAAATTCCACACTATTAAAATTAAACATTGTAAACTTCAAATAATTTAAATAACTTAAGCATAGATAAATTAAATTTTTTTGAACTTTATTTAATGAAATAAAATAAGCATAAGCTTCCTCTGTCTGAACCAAACTCTGATAAATGATCTCCAGCACGGACCAAAATTTGGATTTCATAATCATTTCATACTCTTTTCTTGGAGGTTGACTTCGGCAAAACGTAATATTTACTCAAAACATTATATGTAATTTAAAAGAGTTATTTGATTTTTTACTTTTAAAAATAAATATAATAAATTGTAGAAATAAGATATGGACAAACTGACAGGTCTTGTTCTGCACTCTAGTAAAAAAAACTGAATGCATTTACAAAAAAGTGTTTGTGTGAATTGGGTAAATAAAATTAACATTCTATGCCGGGGGTAATATTTTGTCTTACTTACACTACAAGTTTTCATAAACTTCATATCTGAGAAAAGATTTCACGCAAATAAAATCCTGACAAATTAAAAGAAATAGAAATAATGCACTTTTTATATAATCATGAACTATGAAATTGTGAAAGGTTATGTTGGACACCAGTCAAAAAAAATAAATTAAATATTTAAAAAGTCACTAAAACCGTTCAAGAGTGAAAATAAAATCAACAGTATAAATAATAAGTAAAAGAGATAACTAATGTTTTTCGTATGTCAGCATGTTCACACAGAATTACACATTTACTCTGAGTATGTAATTGACAACATAAAACGTACAACCAAACTCATGTATGGGAACGCTCACTGGTATACTATTTTACCACGTGCAAGATTGTCCACTCTTAATTTAAAAACAACCAGTTTTACTGTCCATGAAAAGCAGAATGGCCATTTTAGAGGTGATTAACTATAATATTATGCTGTTGGTAAATTATTATAGCTGTAAACATTTAGGAAAAACACATTTTTGTAAATCGTAAATTATTATACCAAACTTTTATAAGGCTCAACAGTCCCTGAAAGGACCAAGGCGTACCGGGCGGTTGTTGTGTGCAATGTGACGGTTACATAGCTAGTACAACGCGCCACCAGCCGCTAGTTGCGGTATTCACAGTCAGGAGGCGGCGCTGTTATCTCAGCGCCTACTCAGTTCGGCCTCACGACGCTGAGTGCACGCCGTACGGAGCTTCCGCCGGGAATTGAACCCGGGACCACGAGCGCATCAAGCGCCCGCGCTAGCCACTAGACCAGCGGTTCCCAACCTTTTTCGTCTCGCGTACCCCTTACTACCCATTTTACTAAAGTAGTACCCCCAAACCATACCCTCCATTACCCCTTACTACCCATTTTACTAAAGTAGTACCCCCAAACCATACCCTCCATTTTTACCACATTGCTACATCCCCACATAGGCCTAAGTTGCACCTAATGGTTGTAATAAGATGAAATTTCAGTAGCCTACTATATACATAACACAGGTATGTAAGTTTTGTTTGAAGATGTATTGTTATTGTCCATTATTTTATTAGGCACTGTCTTAAAAAATAATAAAGTACAAAAATTATTAAAACCGCATTATATTTCGCCTCTTGTCTTGTACCATTTTCAACAATGTCGAGTACAGGCGCGTGGCTTGCGACGAGTAGATGACAGGTTACCGGCGGCGCGTTGTGAGAGACAAATACATAGCGTCCGCCATTACTGTTTATTTTTGGCGTACCGCAGGTTGGGAACCGCCGCACTAGACCACCAGGAGGCTCAAAAAAAGCCTGTTGCTAAATTATTAAAGCTGTAAACATTTAGGAAAAACACATTTTGTAAATGGTAAATTATTATACCACCATCCTATAAATGGTTTAATAAGGATTGTAAGTAAATATAGCCTAATTACTGTACTTCCGTTTAGTGAGTGTGTCTTACCCTTTGTCTTCCGTCGAGCCAGAAAGAAACAGTAACTGATCAAAATATATATAAATCTTTCTTAGTTTTAGACCACTTCCGCTTGCCATTTTTTGGGCTCGCATCTCTCTGATAAATGCATCTCTTAAAGATTTCCATTTTTTGTAGTTCTTTCACTGAAATATGAACAAAAATTAGAAAAAAGTATTTAAATAATGAATAAATCAAAGAATATAAAAAACTCCTTTCCTTTTTTCAGATACCTTGGAACCGGGAATACTTTCAAATCATTATCATTTGAATTTCGTATTGGAAGAGCTACGATTAGTAAAATCGTACGGGAGACTTGCAAAGTGATGTGGACTAACCTGAAGGGAAAGGTCATGAAACTACCAACAACCGAAGAATGGATAAAAATAGCTGATGAATTCAAAACCCGAGCAAAGTTTCCCAACTGTGTTGGTGCCTTAGGCGGAAAACACGTGAGAGTGATGAAGCCTGAGGGGAGCGGATCACAGTTTTTCAATTATAAACATTTTTTATCTATCGTTCTGTTGGCTTTAGTTGACGCCAATTATTGTTTTCTGTAGTAGATGTGGGATATTATGGGAAATCCTCTGACTAACATTTTCAGACTATCTGCCTTGTATAAAAAATTAATGAACAAAACACTCAATTTACCTGACAGTAAACCATTACCTAACTTTGGAAACAAGTTAGGTACTTGTTAGATACTCCAGTTCCACACGTTATTGTGGCTGACGAAGCCTTTACCATGAGCCATCATGTTATCAGACCATATTCGAGACAGAACCTTGATAACAAGAAACGAGTTTTTAACTATAGGCTGTCAAGAGCTCGTCGTTTTGTGGAATGTGCTTTTGGCATACTTGCAACAAGTGGAGAGTGTTTCACACGTCTATTTTTTTGGATCCAGATTTTGTTAAAGAAATTGTTTTAGCTGCCTGTGTGTTGAACAATTTTGTTGGAGTAAGAGATGGTTTCCAATTCGACGATACTCTAACTTGCCCCATGGAAAATAAAATAGTGGTCGGTACGGGAGGATCATCTTTGAGTTCTAAAAGAAACAGGGATATATTTGTTGACTATTTCACTGCACCAGCAGGAAGTGTTCCATGGCAGTATGATATGATTTAATCATTGTACAAATATTTTTACTGGCATAGACTTTTATATTTAAAAAAAAAAAGTGAATTTTGTTTAGTAGTAATGAATTTATAGTATTTACATAAATGAATGTAACAATAATGAATTTATTGTAATAAAGCTATAAACACATTTTTAGTTCTCCCCTAGTATAATTTTAGTAATGTCTAATTTTAGTAATGTTTTAGCACCATCTAGCTATAAATAAATAAATTGGATTCACATAATTCAAAAAATTAAATGTTCAATAGGATTGTAAATAACTTAAATATTCAATAGTAAATTTAAAATAACTTACCCTGTTTGTTCTTTTCTTTTGTTAGATAATTGCTCCCAATTTTCCACGAAGACACAAGTTACTTCAATCCACAATTTTGCTTTTACATCCCTATTGCTGTAGTCCTTAAGTGCCGGACGAACACTTATCGTGTTAATAAACAATTCGGTGTTAAACTTTTTTTTTACTAAATAATAATAATAACAACAATAATAACAATAAAAACAAGTAACAAATATAATGAATTTAATTCAGTAATCAATATAACTTAGATCAACCATCAACGAAGAGTGAATGCGGAATGCCACGTGCGTGGAAGAGTGGGGAGGAGAAGGAGCGTTTGGAACGCCATGTCCGGCTCCATAAGTTAACACGGTGAGCGTATCTGTCCAGGGCCGCTGAATAGGGTAGGGCTGTCTGACGGCGCGCGGGAAGTTGTACCCACTGCTGCTCGGCTGTGACGTCACTGCTCAGACTGCCGCGCCACAGCTCTGCGCTAGCTACACATTTAATACTTTCTCGGCTACTCATCTTAAAATAAGCCTAATGAGTTAACAATAAATGTCTATACTTTCATTGCATGTATATACTCTTCTATAAATAGCAATTATCCATAACATTATTTGTAAAACAATAGCTAGCAATAACGTGTAAACAATATAAGACATTCTAAAAACAATATGTGACATAATAACATTCTGGGTATTAAGGGCTGCGTAGAATACTCAATCATATTACATTAGGGATATGAAATAACACAAACAACAATTTTACAACCAACAATTTTATTTTTTGGAACGTATCCATTTCTTAGTTTTGTTCATGCAGCTTCTATCGTTTGATTTGTTCTCATTAAAACGCCTGATCCTAATAAATGTCCTTAATCTAGCGTAGGCATTAATAGCTTGTGGACACAATTTGGAAATTTATCCGTAAGTCTTCTTCGGAGTTCTTTAATGACTCCTCTCCGGACACTGTAGAAATCATTTTCGCCATGGAGTGATTTAAAAACAATTTCAAAATCGTCCACTGTTTTTTTCCACAATTCACTTGGCACAGTCAAACCCCCATGGGAAAGAGCTTCAATCCATTTGTCACTGTTATTAGAAGGGACATTTTTCGAGTAGGCGCCTAGTGTTGGATCCTTGTCCCGTACTTCGTACGCTATATACCCTGCAACGTAAGAGAGGGCTTCTCTTTCAGCCCAGCATCTTTCTTTTTGATGATCAGGGTCATAAGGGAAGATTCAGCGGCCCTGGTATCTGTCGCCGCGTACGAAAAACGCTCTGTCCTGCGTTCGGAACGCTGTCGCAAACGCCATACGCCTAGTGTGACCGGCTCCATTTGATTACATGCTTTACACTTCTTGATTCTAACGCGGCGACAGAAACGCTAAGTGTGACCGTAGACTAATGTACAGAATGTGGGTAGTCACTTGACCGGTCAAGACATAAAACGGAAAATATAATCAAAACATCTCTCTGAAGACAATTTTTAATAATGCTTTCCGACAAACTATTACAAAGCGGAGTCACCGACATGTTGCTTAAAAATATATTTATTTCACTGATAGTTTCTGTTAAACCCAAATTCATCTAGTTAGAAATATTTACTTCAAATTTTCCATTCATTTTAATATGGATTTTTGTCTGTGATATGACACTGTTCGTTATTTTACTATTCCACGTGTTATAGCAGAGATAATTTTGGATTTACTTTAAACACAAATATGCACGTCCACTGAGTACAGTTAGTAGTATCTTTTGCATAATTAATATTATTTCCTTCCCTTGCTGGGTGGGACTATGTCAGCATGTGCCTACAGTACCTTACAACGAAAAGAGAGTGCTCGTTCTCAGAGAAGAGCATGCCAAAAGTATTTCATACTTGCAATAATCTTGTTTTTTTATTAAATGTGTTGTCTAAGAAGATATCACTAAGTTCAGAGACATAAAAGAAAATAATAAATAAAAACAGCAGTTGATAAAACGTTGCAAATAAATTTCATAGGCACACTAAAAAAACTTTCCATGTTCACAATCAATGTGCTTTAGACACGAGTGTGAAGACAGGGAAAGGGAAAATTAATTGGCATATGAAACGATAATATTGATTTAGCGATGTGGATTAGGTAAATAAGGGTAGAGTTCACGAATCGAAGAACATTACCCACAGTCGGTAGCAGGCCACACCCTTAATACCCAGAGAATGATGGCCCTGCGGCAGGAGCTCTATAAGAAGCAGCATACGAGCAGGGGACGGTCTTGCCCTTCGTCACGCACAACTCTTCTGGTTGGCTGGGAACATTATTTTCAGAGGTACGAACAATCTCGCATGTATACAAATATAGATGGATATAAAATCGGTGTTTAGCATTTTATACCGTTGCATCGTTACACCTAGGTCTAACGAGGGTTCTAAAAAGAGGAGAAATTTGTCTTTGAACGAGAGAGAGAGAGAGAGAGAGAGAGAGAGAGAGAGAGAGAGTGAACGGAGGGGATAGGGGGAAAGAAAGAAAAGGAGAGAGAAAGAAAAGAGACGATGACAAAGGAAATAGAACGGACAACAGATTAAGGACGTTGTAATTGCGATAATATACGATCGGCATGACACAGATACATATATACTGTACATTACCCGAAGGAGCGGAGAGGACGATCAACTCGGTTTACGTAAAGTGATTTAATAAGCTGCAAAGGCGGTGCAAACAAATAGTAACGTTTAACCCAGTTCGTACGGAATGTATGGACACGACACGTACAGTACTTGCTACTTGCCGGACAACCCAGATTTCTCGTTTTATGCATGCGCATCGCTGAATGTTTTGTTGTTTGACACACACCATACGTTCACTTCACTGCAGTTTCTGATTCTGTTGTCAGATTCAATATACATAACTGCTGATTTGATTTACTGGTATTTTACAGTTGCTTTCCTGAACAGCTGAGTGTCTTCGCTGTTGAAGCGAGAAAAAATATGTTTGGGTCAGCTCAGTGGGAAAGTGATATTTTCCTCACGGTGACGACTTCGTACCGTTCATACATACTGATGGAAGACTCCTGTTTACTATATTTTTATATCTGACGTAAAAGTTATCTACTTGAACGATTGAAGCGAGTTTTTATATTTAACTCCACTGTTTAGTATTTATTTGTCTATCACCTATCTCTTTGGATATGTCTGACGGTAACATTTAGCATGCGTCAACAGATTTTCTAAAACTTGGACTTTTACCTGACAGACCCCTACTGTTCCGTGGATCACCCCTCCCCCCAAAAAGAAAAGTAGGGAGCCAGAAGCAAAGTTTGAAAAAATCCATGTGTGATATCAAACTAAAGAGAATTGTAATCGAATCTCAATATAGTAATCAGTTTTAGACATTTGAAAATTTTACGTCTCCAGGGCTAAAAAAGGAATCAAAATGTGAAAAACGTATGCCGAAGAAACTAACAAAATTTTATCTCAAATCCGAATATATTGTTTACTCTGAAACTTTTTTAACTTTAGGGAACCACGAGGAAATAATGTAAGTCAAAATTTTAAGAAAACTATAAAAGTCTGTGTCGCGAATCAACTAATAAGGAATTTTATTCAAAATGCAAACTGGGTATCTTTAATAATTTATAAAATTAATATCTGTCAACGGTCCTTGCAAACGTTGGACCATTTTCAAAAGCTTTATAAGGTGTGTTGACAAAAAAATTCACATATTGTTTTCAGTTGCGAAAAGTATTAGATATACGTCCGCAGATATCAGTGGAAACAAATATACTCTTAAAAGCTAGGACTAAATTGTTTGTCCATTAGACTTTTTGGTAATAAACTGTACTAAAAAACTAATGCAGTAACTCATAAATTTAGAAGTTTATTGTTTGATTGTATGTTTACAATTGTTATTTTACTAAAATATGATAGACTAACCAGGGTTTTCGTAATTTTCTGCTAATTAAAAAGTTATATTGAACTTTATCTAATAACAAAAAACACGGCAAAAGTGTTAAAAATGGAAGGAGTCCAGGGTAGGAGAGAGAAAAACGCAGGTTCAAAGTGGACTGAAGACAGGAAGAAGAGACACAGTGAAAAGATGAAAGAATATTGGAGAAAAAGAAAAGAACAAAAAATAAAAAATTGAAATTGGCATGTTTAAAAACATGGCCAATTAAAAAAAAATGTTTTTTCAAATTAGTTATACACAAATATTAAATGTAAATGTTTTTACAATGATCCAACTAATTAGTTACAGTGCAAACTGATTCACTTTATCTCCGTCACTTAAATTTCTTATTATTCGTGTGTCGTTGTAGAGTGTTTCCGAACTGCTAATTACCTCACACTAGTCAAGCCGCTTCGGGGTCTCAATAGTTTCAGTTGATCGTAATGGAGACAACAAAAGGCTTTCTTCCAGTACGAAACAGAGTGACAGGACAAAGAAAATTTGGAAATTTGAATTAAATTATTCTGTGCGCAAACGGAAAATCATTTAATTGCGATATATTTTTTAATTAAAGTCTTTACATAGCACGACGGTGATGGTGATAGTGGTGATGATGATGATGATGATGACGGTGGTGGTGGTGGGATTACTCCAATTCAAAAAAATTAATAAAACTTTATAATTCAAAAAAGCAGAAAACTGTAAATCTCTTGTTGAACATAATACAGGAGACCTGAACCCGTATTTCAGGTTTAATACGGTTTTAGTTTTCTTAATACAAACGTTCATCCGTTCCGCGATTAAGCATTCTGAATTGCTCGAGTGTTGTTCTTAGTAGTGAAACTAACGGAAGTTTACAAATGAGATCGCAAACCGAATGATGGTTTATTGCCGATAATTGCCAATAATTTATTTATTTTATTGGCAATAATTTATTGCCAATAAATGAGTAAAACATACTGATGGCAAACAGAAAGTACTGTAACTGTAAATCGTAAACTCGTAAATCTGACTTTGGCGTTCAGAAATCCATATAAAAAGGAAACAAATGATTAGATAACACTATGAAAATTGTCACTGAAAGTCAACTCAAACACATCAAGTGATAGACGAACTCGCTGCAAAATTAAATTCTGATACCTACCGTGTAGAAAGGTATTCCATATTATTCGTCTTTAGTATTTAATACCGTTTCAACCGTACCTAATTAGGTTAATATAATTTTTCTAGTAACCTAAATAAATAATAAAGTCCATATTTGATTTAAAAATAATTTATGATATTTATTTGTCGTGAATACTATTGATTATTAATTTCTTTATTTACTATAAATAATAATTACGAACCTCTTCGGTTCTAAAGGCATGGTCCGTCTCTATCACTGTCAATTTCTTCCAGGTTAATGATAATGCGTTTTATATTATCATCACGGAGACCTTTCACAAAATCTTCCTCTTTCATATGTTCAGCGTAGCACACACACGCGCGCGCGCGCGCGCACTTAAGCCAGTCTTGATTTTTTTATTTTGCTGAGTCTGTTTTCTGAAAGCACTGGTACTCATTTTCTACAGATCTTCCATGTAAGATCATGTCCTCCGGTAAAACTTAATTTTCCTTCAACTATTTTTTTCACATGTCGTATATTGCCTGCGATTATATAACTCACATACCATGTGCCGCACAACATCCTTTTCGAAGTCGTCCACTATTTGAGAGCTTTCTATTTCTGTTGCGATAAACGCGATAAAACGTATCGTGTCTTTCGTGTTATTAAAGCAGTATGTTTTTTTCCAGCTGATGTTATTCGCTGAATACTTCGAAGTGACAAAGAAACGCACGCGTTGTTGTTTTTCTGTTATCGTTAAAAACTTTATTTATGGGAGTGTTCGGTCGGTTCATTAGAAGATAACCGTATTTGTACTAAAAATTATTTTTCTAATTGACCTCTTGTATCCGGTTTAGCAGTTTGAAGCCATTCTAGACCATTAACAATTAAAAAGCACAAAAATAAAAAATAATTGTTTTAGAAAGCAAAACTGCAATTTCTGATGTACAACTTCTAAGTTAGTCTCATAAATATCTTAACACGATCAAAACCATATTTGTAGCTCATGAATCAGAAGTTTGCAGATTAGCAACTGGGCGGGTAAGCGGTGTGAGAAAGTGGGAGAAGCTGTGGGGGTTAAATTCAGCGTGAGAATAGTAAATGTTGTCGGCTAGAGACGAAGTCAAAAAGACCACGCTTAGAGATAGAGTATTGGTCGGCTATGGTATGCGGTACAATGAACTAGGCAAGAACAGTTTAGAATACAAGTCACTGCAAAGTGACTGAAGTGGCATTTGCTGTACAGTAGTGGACACGTGCTGATTATTGTGATGATAATAGTGTTAATCATTATGACTAGTAGTTCCCTTAGGAATGTGCAACAGATGAGGTCGTAGATTGTAAAGGGCCCCGTGCTCATTAAGAGGAAAAGAACAAAAAAGAGAGAGAGAGAGAGAGAGAGAGAGAGAGAGAGAGAGAGTGTGTGTGAGAGAGAGAGTGAGAGGGGGAGGGACGGAGAGAGGGTTACTTATTTTCAATTATTCTTGTTTCCTAAACTCCTTCTTGTTTTTTTTTATCGGCCGGTTGCGGAACTTACATTTACTCAGATACTGAAAGAAAACATCAGTAATGTAACCTGGAAAACATAAGTGTTTATGAATTATATCTTTCAGCGTGAACACACGCACATTTACAGAGATTTAATGAGCGGGCAGTGCGAGGCGTGGAACAAATGATTTCGTTGTGTTCGGTATGTATCGAAAGAGACAGATAAACTATTGAGACTTGATTACATTAAAGACTTCATTGTTAGTTTCATTTCGACATTGTTAGCAGATTCAGTACTAAAGGCTCTAGTTCTGAACACAGAACATACATGGAAAGGACTGACCAGGAGATCACAAAGCATATGGAGATTTAAACGGTAATTAACCGAGTATAGAAACAGACATGTTTACGCTACCTACATTTTTTTTGAATGTTTTCTTTATTTTTATAAATTTTACACTAAGCTGAGACAAAATTTAAAAACTCACTATGCAAATAAACGGTTCTACTAACAAAATTATTTGCCTTGTGTAATGAAATGAATTTAAATGCCAAGAGTAGATTACACACTAAGTTTTTACAAGATAATCTGCCGGTACTGGGTCTGTCAAAGTAAACTGATATTTAGCACAAGCTAATGGCAGCTCTCGTTTTGTGCTATTTACAAATATCATGTCACTGTACCTTTCTCTGTGCTAGTAAGCTCGGTTTTGTTCGTAAATACGAATTTGGATTTCAAATAAAAAGCGGGAAGATGATTTCGAGTCTTTTTTTTAATATATATAATTTATGATAAGTGACATTTAATAATACAGGAGTATCCTAATTAATTGTACTTTAAGGATTATAACTATAATGTTGAGGGTTGAGAAGGCTGTTGCTTAGTTTTAGTCGGAATATAGGGAGTTTTGGGGTTCCGCGGCAGGTCGGCTACGAAAATGATGACGTTATTGATGATGATAATGATGATGGTGGTAGCGGTAGTGGTTGTGACAGTGATGGTGAAGACAGATATGTATAATCATATCTATCACTATGAAAGCATTCCTCAATTTTTATATCATTTTGTCTTCACTGCCCATGTCTCCCTGAGGTAAATCCATAAAGTAAGTCATTACTAGGACACACTGCTTGATAAATTTTGGTCTTTTCAGGCTGCACAATACATGCAACCAAGACGATAACCGGTATCACTTGGCTAGATACCGGTACATAGGCCAACTCTCTTGTACTACAGCAACCTTCATACGTTTATGTAATATCTTTAAAGAGCTTACTAATATAAAATTTCAGCTACTTTTATCTGAGTATTCAAAAAGATCCAGTATTCATTCCATATTTTGTTTTTCCGTTCCGATAAATTCTGGCATCCTCATAATCATTCTTTATCTCTGTAATTAATCTTGGCTTGAAAGACAAATTTGGTACGTAACTTTAGCTGGGATGTGTGTAGACTGACGAAACGTTTTTTAAAGCTTAAAATTTTATTCAATTTACTTATACAAAAACGAATACTTATTTAAATTCGAAAGCTAGTCAAAGGTCTAAAAGAGTTAATGATATTCAGAATCACCAAGTAACACAGTACGCAGCCTTAACGAAGTTCTTACACAGAGAAAGTAATCAGATGTGAAAGTACTCAATTCTCCAATGTCACCGCAGCATTTATCGAGCGACACTGCTCGACATTGCACCATTGAGTCAATTTAGATCATTTGTATTTTACTATTTACAAGACTACTTTGTACAGATTCACACAAACACACACACACAAAATAGGGTAACATTCTGAAACCCTACCTTGTCATTATTGCAAAAAACCGAGTTTTATAAACCCTATATACATACAATATCATCAATTCCATTCAAGGTTAAAGTATTTTATGCTTTAGATAAAATACGCTCATTTGTAGTGTGCATTTCCAGAGAAAAAGGCATATTCGCACTATAAAACTGACCATTCTATAAGACTTAAATAGAAGAGTATTCACTCGAGATTATCATATTTAAATTGATTATATACTGCCTCACAAAATGTTCTGTAATAACTACTTTCTCCAAGGACCATCGAAGAAAGCACATATTTGAATAGCTGCATTAACAGACGATTCCTTTACATCTTCAGAGCTAAATATACTGATCAGCAATTGCCCCCTTACTTTACAGAAATAATATTTCAGTGCTTCATTTCTATAGCATTCTTTAATGTGTCTGTCTCTCTTCCCCCTCTCTCTCTTTCTCCCCCTTCCTTAGTTTAGTTACCTCTGTCTCTCTAGCTACATAGTTACAGTAAACACACACAGGATGGGATAATGGCTGAAGATATACTCCTTCAAGTAGTTAAAAGCAAAGTTTCGTTTGGATTTTTCCAACTAAAAATTATATTGTACCCTATTTTCAGTGAGCAGTGGGAATAATTGGCTATAACTGACTAAACCTGACATTAATTCTTCTATATTGTTGTTGGATTCAGACAATTGTATTTGCCTGCACGTAGTTACTATCTCATTCTTTTATCGCATCGAATCGAATATTTACCCTTTGTCTACCCTTACGGATCCAAAGGTCCCCCCAATCATCATGTAATCGCCCATTCGAGATCATGCGTGTGCTGCTTAACATTACCAATACAGCTATGATGCTTTAAAATGACACCACCGTACCACTGAGGTATATCTTAAAACCTACTTCACACGAGTTGTGAAACGACCTCACATAAGACTTTGGATATTAAAAAATTTCTTTAAATTTTCCTCGGTGGGAAATACACTGTGTAGAGCTTGAAAAAGGGACATGCAAGTACAAATAGTAAACAAAATTTTACAATTTTTTTTATGAGACTCAAGGAAAAAAATTCTCTGGTTTCCATTAAATGTTTTCTTTTAATTTAATTAAAACTTTGCGGACTGTATGGCCGTGCTCCAATGCTCCGACGTCGTAGCTGTTTCCAAAGTTACCAAACAGCTACTACAACCACGGCATTCACCTTCTCGTCGGGTGTGGATGAGATCTTAGTATCTGTGATTCCACTTCTGCAATCAGTGACGACAACGACTTCACTGGCGGATGCTCTGCTCCTACATACATTCGCTACCTTCTGATTGGAAGCCTTCCTTAACATTAAAATCGCTCACTCCCCCTCGCACAAAACTACGGCCACTCTAGCGTATCGTAGCGCCGTAACCACGCTTTGTTGAGCAGCACTTCTTTCCTGCTGAAGCTGTTATGATGCTTCTAAACCTCTGTTCCCTTTCGTGGCAAAGTATCGCAGCGAATGCATGTGTGTATTATCAAACAAGATGGTGTAATTTAGATGCACGTTCCACAACACCGATACACGGACTTCAGCGGGTGACAAAGTCGGCAATATTTGTGTTCACGCTTAGCTTCGCTGTGCCAATGTACATATTGCGTTGTAAATTTACACCCTCTGACGAAAGGCGATCCCTAGCATCCTTTAACATTCTAGTAACTTACCGTCAGGCCTAAAAGTAGTTTGCACTTTATGTCTTTTCATTAACTTTCTAGATGACACTTATGATCCTACATCCAAACACGTCTTAACCCAGTTGACACTAGTAAAAGTTTAAACGAGTTGAAATGTCCTTTAACTTAAGATATTTCCGATTATCTCAGAAGAGATATTTATTTTATACTGTCAACTTGGAAGACAATGTCTACATTTTTTCCAGTCGACATGAAGTTCGTAGCAGAGTCTTAATGTAATTACTGTACTAAACGTAACTTAATGTAATTACTATAATTGCCTTTCCTAATGTCCTTATGATAATAACAGCACCTTTTTGTACTACGAAAGGCGTTTAGGAGTTGGGCACAGAGTACACAGAATCCTTATGCGAGCCGTTCAGCATACAAGGAAGATTGTGTGGACAGCACTAACTTCAACCGCTCATTATTCTCCTGGATGTTATCACAGGTACTTATTTCCACGGGTTCAGTCAAGTTAGTGGCTAAAAAAGGCACCTTGTTTTAACGGTGCGCTTGGGAACTAAATCCGTCTAATTACTTTGCATATGTTCTTTCTAACTCCAGTATAAATTGGAAAAAGAACAGCTGTGCCTAACTATGTATACTGTTACAACACAAATAAGCCACCCCAATACCAGGGATGAAAAAGATAATTTTGAATATAAAATAATACTTCATATAAAATAGAATGTTTAATATAAATAAAATATAAAGACAATGACACGACAAACGACGACATGACCTAACCCAAGTGATTGACCCAACAAAAGGAAACAAAGGAAGAAGGGAACCCAAAAAACAAACAAGAATAAAACCAAAGAAGAGAAGAAAGTAATTAACCAAACCAAATGAAGAAGGGAAAAAACCAAAACCAAACAAAAATGAAACAAAATAAAGGAATTGAATGACTCAATGCAACATATTAAAATGAACCCAAAGGAGAAGGTGGAAAACCAAAGTATTGACCAAATACAATGAAAATGAAGAAGGAGGGAAATGAAAAAGAAACAAACCCAAGATAAAGGGAAATAAATAAAAATGAAAACATTACGCTCACATGTAATGTTGGAAAAAGACCAATAATTAACCTATGAAAAAGAGTAAATGATGTTATTATCATTTAAGGGATAATAATGTAAATGACAATTGAAAGAAACCCAATTAAACAATGTTAAATATAAAAAAGCAAACTAACCCACAAATCAGAGTTAGATGTAATAATAGAAATATAAAGAAATAAAAGTGTTAATATTATTAATGATATATTGTAATGAAAGAGATAGTACGGTAGTGAGATAGTAATTAGAGGGATTACCCATTCAGAAACACTTAAAAAACAAAAACATTTGTGAAGTGCAAAATGAAAGTGTAAAAACCCCAAAGTATAGTGATAAAGAAGGTACACTAATTAAATTATAATAAACTATAAATAATTTAAAAGTGAAGGTGATCATTAAATGAGAATAGTGTAAAATAGAGAATGTTAATATAGTGAAATATGGTGAAGAATAAAAGCATAAACACTTAATAAATCCAAAGGAAACACTAAATAATTAAAAGTGAAGAATATTAGTAATTAAGAACAGTAGTAAGTATAAAAAATTAATTAAGGTATAATGGACGCTGAAAAGTGATGAAGACAGTATTTAGTTAAGTAAGAATGTTATTGTTAAATTGAAATGAATGCAGTTATAATTAAAAGGGAGAATACCCTGAAAGGAAAAACAGATAGTGTTAACATGGAGGGAAAGTAAAGATTGTTTAAAAAATTAAGGAGTTAAAACAAATCCATAAACACCCATGTTATAAGGGATCATTATAAAGTTCATAAAAAGTGATGTTGTTTATCACACAAAAAATGATATAAAATAAGATGAATTGTAAACAAAGATTAGCAAATAATAGTTAAATAATTATTTATGAATAGGATATGGCTGGAAGAATTATGCAGACCATAGGCCTAGATATTGTATTTAATAAGATCAAAAAATAGTAAATAATAGCCACATTGTTATTATTGGCAAATTAAATAAGTAAAAAAGTTAAGAAATGTATGACTTAGAAAACGAGGAAACCAGATAGTAAACAATTATGTATAAAATAATAGTGACAAAATAATAACACATGAACAGACCCAAAACACAACAATAAATAACACAACCAATTATAATAACAAAATAAAGCCCATGGGACTAAAATGAGATGTAATTTAAATGAAATAAGTCAAATACGATAATGGCTACTTAGGCCTATGAAAATGCCTAACTGTCAAAAACAAACAACTACAAATTGTAACAAATTGACAAAAAAATTAGCAAGTCCGAGGCGAATGACTCACCAAGGATAAATTGTAAATCATTTTTACGACCAAATATTATAATAAGCATTTGAATTCAAAAAGAAATGTAATTAACAAGTATTAAAAAATATTCAGGGAGTATTCTTGATACTCCCGTCGGATCTTTATTTCGTGAATGCGAAATCACATACGTTACTCTTGTTATTGGGAGATTCTTTTGTTTTGTTTGTCAGAAAGAAAGTTGAAATGAAAGAAAGAAAATTACGCTATACATAACATTTATTCATCGAAATATTACGATCCTACGAAACATTTACGATCCTGCCAATACTGCATCGAATTTGGAATGGATTTAAGAAATGACAAATTCTTTTCCATGCAATCACGTATGAACTCCTTATCATTTAACATAGCACGAGTCACATTAACTGTGCTGGACGTTTTGAAAGTATGAAACATCCCTCGACGACTCTCATTCTCAAGATTTTCATCGCCATATACAAGATGTGTTGTGGGGTCACACCTCGCCGATCTTTACGTCTAATTTCACTCGTGGCCATCATATAAGGAGTCACACTTACACCATCTTTGTATCGACGATCTATACCCAAGTAAATATTTGGAAACGACAATTCCTCGGCGTGTGTATCGTACACAATATTCAACGGCATACTGTGTTGGCCGGGCGCTATATCAAGACAGTTCTCCTCGTTCCACAGAAGTGTATGTTGCCTGGCCACAATGCAATCCGAGTCTAACACTGGTGCCTCTTCTACACAATTCCCATCATCGTCAATTCTGTCGACACATATACTGTCCAACAAAGTTCCATCGATGGTAATTCCATACATACGGTACAACGGCTGTTTCACCAAGTACTGCAGCCATTGCATTACATTGGATTTCCGAACATACCCGCTCAAATATGACGATTTGTGCATTAATTTCCTCTTGATGTTAACATTTATCGCATAATCGTCGTCCAACTGTTTAGGCAATTGTTTTACCATATTGTTCACATCAACTGGAACATTTATTACTTGGCCAATGATGCCATAACTGCCTTCGTGTCGAAGTCGGCGAATTTGCATGAAAGGCAGCCTAGGTGATATCAACCGTTCCTCTACCGGACTCAACACTGGCAAAGTTTTAGGCCGATCAGGATATTTGAAACTGTTAGACACACTCATGGATGAGATTTTATTAGTATCCAAGCATCGACAGCAATTTACACATGCTACCATAGCCTCCACTACTTCGTCGGGGAACTCGCTGCGCAAAATGTTACAGTGTTTAACTTTAACGAGCTTAAGATTCTTCTTGAACCAAAGTCGATTACAAACATCACAACCAAGTCCAAATTTATTGTCAAAGAACATTTTCACAAAGTGGCGATCGCATGCAGCATACTTATTTGTCAAATCGAGCGAAAGGTCTGAACGCGCCATTGACGGACCGATGTTACC
The DNA here is from genome assembly GCA_034769895.1 of Magicicada septendecula. NCBI lineage: Eukaryota > Metazoa > Arthropoda > Insecta > Hemiptera > Cicadidae > Magicicada > Magicicada septendecula. The sequence goes on along the minus strand of CM068371.1, from coordinate 245,631,676 downwards.
GTCCGTACGAGTCTCAGTATTGTCATCCTTCATATCAATGGAATCTTCGTTGCTTTCTACGTCTATTGGACCACTTTCCAAATCCATTCGACACGATGACGAAGTGCTAGGTTGCTCCAAACGTTGTACGCACTCGCTACTTGTACTGGGCGCTCCACTTCCACCATCCAAATTCGAATTCTGGCGTCTTCTTTCCAATTCCTTTTGTTGCAATCGACGTAGCCGACAACGTTCTATATTTGTAAGTCGTGGTGCACGCATTTTGTTCGGATTTCCAGATTTTACAGCCTTCTTTTTCTTCTGAGGACGCGGCATTTTCACAATATCTTAATATTTTCTGCTTTCCAGTGTTAATTTTATATTTCTTGTGTTATTAACGTCTAACTCATGTTCTCAGCTCTCCGTAGACACCTCGATCACTAAAATCGACAATTCGTTCCGGAGATACAACTGAACTGAGCGCGCGCCGTGCCCACACAAGCCCAAATTTAGACCCCAACGCGCAGCGCTGTGACGTCACCGCGCAACCCCCCTCCGCTCGCGACAAACCATTTCCGGTAGTCGACGAAACGGGCTATCCAGTCATAGTTTTAGATATTCTGTAATCCTTATAGTTTTTGCACACGAGGCCCTCGAAAGTACACACATTGGTCGCGGCAAAACCTTACATGACACTGAGAACGAACCATAAGATGTTCATTCGCATTCACATCAAAATAATTGTAAAAACGTAAAACCTAAAATAACTCAAACTTGTGGGGTATCAAATTAATCTATGAAAGGAAATACATACTATACTGACAATATTTAATGCTTAGGAAGGAAAATAGAGGAATAACAGCAATCAGAAGATATACTAGGATTTTGAAAAGAATTCAAATTTTGATAACAATGGATTTGTAGCCGAATTAGCCAATCAGAATTATTCGGTAACCATAGAAACGAACGTTGGTGGCAGAAATTACCGTTGAATATCGTTACTCGTAAAGCGTCATTCTACCAGGACAGAAGCCGAATTTTGGAAGACCAATTTTTAATTAAATAATGTAAAACAGTGAACGAAATTCCAAACCATGACCGAATAAGAAACAGACGAACCATTGGAGCAGTCAACTAAAGACCCAGGACCATAACAGAAAAATAAAAGAAAATTATGACCACATCCTATATGAAAAGGACGCCAGACCTACTTAAGTCCAAAGATTCATGAAAACAGAACCAATTGAGCCCAATCCTCTTCCGATCCATTGAATGAAAATACCAAGTCATGCTGATGTGTTAAGTACCTTATTTCCAAAAATAAAATCACTCTAAATTTTACTAAAAGTAATTTGATCTCACTATAAGCCGAATATTCTCTTTCAAAGATTAATTAAGAAAAATAAACACACTGAAAATATGTTAACATAAAATATAACCTATAGTTAAATACGAACTTTCGAAACACATTTAACGACACTACAGAACAGATTGTAACCACACACCTTATTATTTGTGTACACTTAGAGTAAGGTAAAGTACTTTTATTGTAATCATAGGAATTCTTTGTCTTGTAATCAAAAGAATCCTCCGATTTTGGAACGAAATTAATTCTAACAACTACACGTTCAGCTGCCATGCTGATGTGAATATATCGTTCCTTAATCGATTCGTCATCCTGAGAATAATTATTTCATGTAAAAAGTCGGTGCAAAGTTGTTAATCAACTAATATAATTTAATTGTCAAAATTGAAAATATTACTTACCAAACATTAAAATAACTAGTACAGGGAGTAACCGTTGTTATTATTTCATAGGGAGGCATTATATTACTTGTGTTCGTTTACGAAAGCTAGATTTGACAATCAGCTCGTAAGTTGCAATTAGTACAACTACCTACACGATACAGAAGGCTGAACGAGCGGGAATTATTTGAACGCCCCGACCGTCATAGCTGAGAACACCCTAGTAAGATACAGATTAACAAGTTTAATTGTTTTAACAAAAAATTTCGCGCCACCCGGGATTAACACACCCCTATATAAGAACAGGTAAGGTTACTGCCGTGTTGTACTGGTAATTACAGCAACGCTACGGACATCGTTAGCGCAAAATAGATGTAACGACCCCAGTGCGAGACGAACGCACTAACACTAACCCTACACCAATATAAAACTGGTACACATTTTTCAGAGACACACCAGTTTTCTCGTTACAGATTGGCTTCCATCGCGGGGCTTAAACAAAGACGGACGTCTTCTAATCTCGTTACAATACATATAAGTATTTTCTGCAGTAACCGTTCAAAAGTGCACTTTTTTATCAGCAGAAAAAAATACTTCATCATAAATGTCAACGTCTTAGAAACTCAAAACTTTCTAAGTTTTCTTCCGTGAAATGAAACTCGTTATTCTTTAATTAAATTTATTCAGTTATTCAGCGGATTTCCCGGTAACTGAGGCCATGCATTTTCATTATTATTTACTTCTCGGTATTATAAAAGCTCGCTGCGCGATTAGTTACAAATGTTGCTTCCTATGGATTCAAAATATTAAAATTTTATACTAGCCGCTTTGTTAACTATTTACGTAGAAATAAGGAAACAGTTGTCTCTTCCTTGGGAAGCATTACTTGCAATTTATACTGCGAATGACTACGGAAAGATTAATTAACGATTGAGGAGCAAATTATCTGTGAAAGCCGGAGCAAGTAAATGAATTATGTCAAAACTTACCCAGAATGTGCAGTTTGTCATTAAAATTAGATGTAATCTACTTTGTAACACTGCTTAGGTTCATTTGTTTCGTGTTGACCGCTTCTAATTGGTATCATGTATAACGTTGTCATTATCAACTGTATTTGTCAGATTTAATTGGAAAGCGATGTATTTTTTTATACGAGGCAGACTGTGAAAAACTATTGTTTGCCGCAGGAAGGTCCTCCTATGGTGTGTGGGACTAGCACCCACCAAAACCACAAACCCTATTGCCCACGCCATGGATCCACCTCGGGACTCAGCTTCGCAATACATCAAGGTGGTGACATTTGTTCTTCGTCTTGTAGACGTTCATCTGATTTAAAACCTTCGGAGAGTCCACGTTACCCGTATTCTGCTATTCTGTCAGCGGCCCTAGCAAGATCATTTTCTGCTTCCTTCTTTTGCCTTATTACCTTCTCTGTGTAGGCTGCTACCTGATCCCAGTGGTGTTCGCTCTGTCTCACTACATTTTCCAGGGTTTGCCTCAATCCATAGTAATCTCATCCTTTTATAAACATAACTCTTTTGTCTTCAGAGAAAACATTGTAATTTATTTTTAAATAATATGTGTATGTGTGTGTCTGTATGTGTGTTTGTGTGTGTGTCTGTATGTGTGTATGTGTGTGTGCGCGCGCGCGCGCGCGCGGGTGTATCTTTACAAAAGCATGCAGGCTATAAGAAATTTTTCATTTGCTTTGAAGTGCACTGTGTTGATAAAAGTGCACTTCTGATAATATTTAAAAACTATGTTTCAAGGAACCGTGAAAAACACTGAGTTTTGAAGTACCAAGAGAATTGTATCCCCTCTGAAGACTGATTTGAGATCCGTAATGTTGTTGAAAGCAATGTGAAAAATTATTTTCTTGTTTTCTTTTTCTTGATTATGTATTCATGATACTCACATCAAGTTTATAACAGTCTCATTAAGTGATGATCTATAAATTTACTAGCCTATATCCTCTGACTTTTATGTAAAACCTTACGACAATCTGTGAATGCACATTGGCCTGTTGAGCAGTATATCATATAACTGCCAGTAATGTTTTAAGAATTTGTTATTGTACTGCATGTAGTTAACATAGTATAACATTTACAGAAGTTGCACGCATTATTCAGTTGAATGTTATTCAGTGTCATTTTGTAAACGAAAATGGTAACACAAGTTAATGACGATAATAATGATAAGTGATAAAGCCTACTCAGTTTTAAGCGGCCTTTTTGTGGTTTACAAAATGTAATACCTAAAACAATGATTACTTTATGAGTTACCTAATTTTACTAGTACTAAAAATTGTTTACTTCGATAAAGAAATTGTAATAAAACAATAGACCGTGACTATAAGATATAGAAGAACGTTGATTGCCTGTGTTAATTGATTTGTCTCGTTAACTAATTTACGTTCATGGTTGCATAATTTTGTTTTCGTACCATTTGATAAGCTGTATTGTCAACTGAAAATATACAAAATAACATTATTGGCTACCTTCATGCCTTTATTTGGTTACTTATACTGACTCCCGTTGGTATTTTATTTAAAGCGCTTATATAACTAATTCAGATGCAGCATAAACAACCCAATATTAACAGTCTATAATAAGACAATTTCATAAATTAGCCAATACACTATCATTTTGTAAAATATCATTTATCTTCTTCTGTTTAATTGATGCGACTCTATTTCCAGCCACCAAATCGTTACGTCGTTTAAAACTGAAACGTAATTATTTTCGCAAAAACCCATTGTGCTATCGAAACCGATAAATGACATTAGGCGAAGAGCTGTTGTCATTGCCGTTCCTTACTTATGACGCTGTATTTTGGAACTTCAATCACAAAATACTGGTGCCATATAAAATTCTTACTTTAAATAAATTTACCATTATGGGTACCGTAAACTCCATCTCGTCTGCTCTACCTTTAAATCCGACGACTCCTTTTGCGACATCAATAAAACATCCTTCTTCCTTAAGAAAACTTATACCTAATATACATGGTCTTATTAAATTTGAAATGATCAAAAATGCACAATCCATTTTAATCTCATTGATGTAAATTTCACACATAATTTGTTTCCTTATTAATCTGGACTTATTCCCTCCAGCACTTAAAATTAATGTGGTCGTCATTGGTAACTCTTCATAAGGAATTAAGTATTTCTGGTTCTGGTGAAACCATGCTTCTGATAAACCGTGAACCGCGCTTCCAGTGTCAATTAATGCTGATACCGAAATGTTTTTATTAAATGTGATAATTATTTCTGGACATTTCAACACTCTTTGTACTATTTCTTCTTCATCATCGTATAAAAATTCACGTCGTAAGTCGGGTAGGAGTATGTTCATTTCATTGGGCCGTATGCATAAAAAAAAGTATTTGCTGAAAAGGAAAAGGTATAAGTAAAAGCAAATGCTTTAAGGAAAAGGTAGAGGTAAAAGCAAATCCTTCGTTTGATATGTATAATGATTTACTTTTACTTACAAGCAAATCCTTCGACCGACGAGTAAAAGATATCAACAAATCGTTCATGTCGAGACATGAAAATCAACTGTTGTATGACTCACCACCTCTTGAAGACCAGTTCAGTTGTGATTTTGCAGGAGTGTGGACGTGTTTGTTTGTGACCAAGTTTTGTTGTGCTTGTTGATTTTAAAATTATAGTTATGTCGTCAAGTGATGAAGAACCCGATAACGTGGAAGTGAATAGCGAATTAGTATTCGTGGCCAGTGAGTTGTGTTCATTCCCGGAGATTCTTGAAAAATCTCAAATTCCGACAATGAAGAATCTGAAAGATGAATCTATTAAAAAATTCATATTGAAGTATCAATCACTGTTTGGAAAAGAGGTTGATGCAAAGACTCTCATGAAGAAAATAAATAACATGAAAACCAGACTGAAGAAGAAAACTGATTTAAATAGAACTGGGAATAAAAACATCCAGTTACTTGATTGGGAAAAGAAGATGTTGGTAGCAATGAAAGGCGAATCAAATCCCACTGTAAAACGGATTCCAGGTAAGTTGTATTAACTAAATTCGTATCTCAAAACGTCCTTGTGGATTTAACACATTTTTTAATTTGTCAAACTTTTTAAATATTTTATTTATATTTTATATTATATTTATTTGATTTTTGGAATAAAAAAAATATAATACATGAAATATAATATGTAATATATTAAATCTTGCATACTTTTATTTTTATACGTTTTTATTTTTATGAATATCTTGTGTAAAATAAAAATATCTCATACTGTAACTCAATGACAAACGGATAGACAGACAGACATAAATGAACAGCAAACTTAAGGGTCCTCGGTTTTAGCCTACGGACCCTAATACAAGTTCATGTGTTTGTATAGAGCCCGTTGTTTGTTTTACTGCAACGGACTTCATCGCTAGTTATAAAATATTTTCTCCAATGTGCAATGTTTTTGCACAGGGGCCATGCAGTATGGCGTAAAACGCCGTGAAGACAGTCCAAGTGTAACTTTATCATCTGTGGAAGACACAGCTGAACCTATTATAATAGAAGAACCTGTGTTACCGCCACGAAAAAAAAACAGCTCTGGATCCGTTTGAAACTAATGTTACAAAGAATTTGACCCAAAAAGAACTGCAACGTTTAGTTTTGCTACAACAGCTGAAAACCGCAGAAGTCCAAGAACAGTATTTTAAAAGAAAATTACAATATTTACAACAGAAAATGTGTAATTCAGATAACATAGTTAAACATGGAAATGATACTTATTATAACATGTAATTACAATTTAGCAATGTTCATATTTTTGCTCATGTTTTTTGTTAACAGCAGTATCATTTATACGAGGTATTACAAAGCAGGTATTACAACTGTATTACAAATGTAATTGTAAAATCAAAATAATGAAAAATATGTTGTAAAATTAAAGTCTTTTCATTAAAAGTTGTTTATTATAACAGCCAGGTGGTCTCTTACTCTTTGACCCGCACGGCGAATAGCAACAACACCCTCGACGATATTCTCAGTGAAAGGGCCATTTACATCTTCGACAGATTCCTCTTCTAGGTCTTCAAAATCTCTATCATTTAAAAGTTTAGCAATGTTGTGTAGGATGACACATGCAACCACAATTTTTGGAATATTTTCCAATTTTACTCTGCAAACATACTTTAAAATTGGAAATCGCCGTTTCAGCTGTCCAAAACAACGCTCTATTATTACCCTTTCCTTTGTTAGTAGTTTATTATAGGCGACATTTGCAGAATCGTCCGGGTCGTTATATAGCGTCATTAGCCATGGCTCAATTCCGTATCCATTGTCAGCAATAATTACCGTGTTTTGTGTTCTGGATACAGTTTCTCTAACTAGTGAGTTTTTCCATATACGAGCATCATGGACTGACCCAGGCCAACTTACATCAACGCTTGTGAAGATTTCTCTCGCGTCGCAAGTTGCCTGTATATTTAGTGTAGTTTTACCTTTACGATTAACGTACTCGTCTCCATGGACCTTAGGTTTTTCAATGCCTATATGGGTACAGTCTACTACACCAATCGTCGTGGGGAAACGGTATTTACTTTGCCACAGGGTTTTTGCTTCAACTATTTCATTTTCGGTAGTCGGAAATTTAATCCACTTATCTGCTTGTGCAATTACACTGTCAACAACACTGGACACAGCTCGCGAGACTGTACTTTGGTCCACTCCTAGCTCCTCGCCGATGCCTTTTTGATATCCCGGATCAGAAAGATATCTTAAACAGATTTTCATTTTATGTAATGAAGTCAGTGCACCACCTCGATATTTGACAGATTCGCCTAAGAACGTATTTGCTAACCACAGAACATTGTCTTCTTCAAACCGAAACAAACTTTTGAAGTCCTTAGCATGTGGGCTTGAACGAGGTTTATAAAGTTTCACATTCCGCACATTAACCATCTCCGCCATAGCATAAACACAACCTTTCACTTTGCACTTGAGTCTACTACTGACTAGATGCATCGTTTTTGAAGGATTTGCTTTTGATTTCAAGTAAAAGGTAAGTTTTATGCATACAACTTGAGTAAAACGTCAACAGAAGAAGGATTTGCTAATTGATATAAGTAAAAGGTTTTCCTTCTGTTTTTATTCATACTACTTGAAGGATTTGCTTCTGATTTTGCAAGTAAAAGGATTTCCTTCTGTTTATGCATACGGCCCTTCTGTTTATTTAACTGTGTCGGCTTTGAAATACTTTTCCGGCTATCTTCCCTTGTGGGCATGTTAATTTTTTTTTTCTTTACTAGTGTCAACTTTCCCTACAGCAGAAGTTGACGCTTTATTGCTGACAAATTCCAGTGTGTTTAACTGTTGACGGTCATTGTCCCTTGTAAACGGTCGCTTTCCGTCGCTTTCCCTTTTTTTGTCGAACCACTCTTGCGGTCTGGCTCCGAATCCTTTGTTATGCGGGTGTGGCGAAGGGTATGTTGTGCCTTCACCGCTACGTGCATTGAACCTTTCGTGCATAGCGCCGAAACTGCGTTCCTTACCGGATCGTTGGTTAATACTTGCATATTCCACAATTAACGATTCAAAATTAGGAATTGTGTTGACACCACTCGTTACGACTGCGACCTCGATTTCCCAACCGTAATGTCGGGCTATTTTTTTTATCAATTGACGGTCCGCTATGGTTGGGGTCAACTGTCTACTTTCAAGCAGTATTCTTTCCATGTATTGAATTGGGTTAATTCTGCCGCGCCAATTATACCGGCCGAATTCTAGATTATCCCTTATGGTATCTTGTTTCTCCTGCCCCCAGTATTTCTGCGTGAAGGCTTCCTTAAATTCTTCAGAGTTTGTAATCTGGTTTCTGATAACTCTCCACCAGATTTCCTCGTCAGCTACCATATGTCGTCCAATCCATTTTATGTTATCAGCAGGGTAATACAAGTCCTGAAGCTCTGACAACTCCTTTAAGAACTTCATAGGGTATCTGTCCGTACCGTTGTACTTCAAGTCAATATGGTTCTTTCCGTTTGGTCTGTTGTTTGGTCCTATTTCTACTTCCGCCAATTGCCGTTACAGTCTTTCTTGACCTTCCTTAACTTTGGCTAGGTGGCTTCTCAATTCTTCAATCCGCGTGCCTTTCTCTTTATCCGTCTCGTCAAACTTCTGTTCGGTAGAACGCTGTCTTCCATCCACTTCCACGATCTTCTGCTTCAATGTGTTAAACGTCTTTCCTTGCTCCTGCTGCTGCTGTCTGAGATTACTTTGTATCTCTTTCCTCAGTCCTTCATTTTTATTATGAGTATCTTTTATGTGTGTATCTAATTTATCGTTTATCTTATCCACCGTCGTCTGGGTGTTATTAATTGCTCCTTGCCACTCCTGACGATCCACTTCTCGTAACTCCTTATTCTCTTCGGTCTGCCTTTTTAAGTCATCTCTTATCTCTTTTATCGCACTCTCCGTCTTATTCTGTAGCTCGCTAATCTTCTCTTCCCATTTTTTGTTTTGTTCTTGTAATTCTGTTCTGTTTTAATTGTCCAAACTCTTCTGCATTCTGTTGTTTTAGTTCGTCTTTCTGCTTTTCTAATTTATCGTTTATTTGTTTTCTTGTTTCATCATTTTGTTGTCTAATGAAATCCATAAGTAACTGGAAGTCCATTTCGCGATGTTGTGATGTTTGTGTCCCCGCCCTGTTTTCTACCGGGACTCTGCGACACCTAATTGGTTGTTAATTTCAAAGTTCATGCTGTCTGAATTACTTGTCATTTTAGTACGGCTGCGAGTGATCATTCAAGCTACCTTAACTAAGTATTTCTTACTCTAATATACTTCTATGTACCTACACCACTGCCTGTTCTCAGCCTATTTGATTATAAACTTTAATTATTCATTAATCTATCTTAATCAAGCTTCGCGTTGGGCGCCAATGTAATATTATTAATTATACTAATTAATTAGCATATTTTATTTATTTGCAAATAATTAAATGACGGTTATAGCCTTTTCGTGCCCCGCGATTGGAGCGCCAATGCAATGTAATTATGAATACTAATTATATAGCTTGTTAATTAATTAATTAATTAATTATAATTAAAGATTTAGTGGTGATTTATAATCTTCTTAAGCCCCTCATTGGGAAACCATTACCACTCTATAGTTTTTTAATTAATTCGAATTATGAAAATTAGTTTATTCTCGTTGTTAAAATAATTATTCCATTTATTTAATTATAATTGGTGTGTGAGTTGATATTGAATAAGTTTTAACTATCATAAAGTTCTCACTAATTTAAGTTTGATGCATTTCATATTACCCCGTGTTTAGGTGTCAATAAAGGTAAGAAGTAATTAACTAATGAGTTAATTCAAATATTCGTAAATTAGACATTTAACTGAATTAGTGTGATTCACTGATATCATGATTTCAGCTTCTTTCATATCTTGCATATTTTATTGATCACTATTTGGTATTATAATAATAAAACACATACGAATGTCTGGATCTATATTTTACGGTTTATTATATACTAAACAATATATTAATAATCAGCATTCAAGATAGTAGATATTCATGTTCCTGTAAATAAAACAATATTACACAACTTATGTGTTAATTAACAATATTATTCTAGTATACAACATAAGTATGCAATAAATTATACCTTACATTTAACATCTTCCTACATTTAATGAGTTTACATTCCAGACTTGCATCTACAATAGTGATCATTAGGTAAGTTAACTATTCTCTGATCATTTATATTCATTTCTACGTGGTTTCTTTGTGAGAATCAGGTCAGTGGATTAGTAACTGCTAACAATAAATAATTTACGTTACTTGTTAATTGATATCCAAATTTCGAAGACTCTCCATCCGGCGTCTTTGTCCTGCACTCTCCTGCACAATTGGTTTGCACTTATCATTTATATCACTAATGATTTCACACTTCCGCGACACATCTCTCGCACTCCGCTTCGGTATGCATCAGGTCTCGTTTAATTTAGATATATACGTGTAATACCAAGTATAGATTGTTTATACCGTAATTGTTAATCGATAATGTATCCATTCATTTTAACACCTCAGTTCTTACTATGAGTAGATTGAAACTGTTAATTAACGTATTGCCACCGCGCTCACCGTTTACTACGCACTACGTCGTGTTCCGTTGCGGTAGTAAAACTGACATATTATAAAGTCATTATGTACTGAAGTATATAAACTGACGAGTGTCTAAGTTCAATAATATTATGAGTCGAGTCTATTATACCGTTGATTGAAAACTAATATTCCGAACTCGTAACATACTAGTATACTTAGTTACCGCACATCTCAATAATACTGAGCAAAGTTTATGTAAGACTGACTGAAGTCTATATGATACTGGTTAAAAGTTATATGATACTCTCGTAAAATTATAATACTAGTGTAAAAATTGTATGATACTGGGTAAAATTTATAATACTACTAGGCTCTCTTCGTGGTAAACACCCTGTTTTATCATCTTAACTCCCTTCCTACACCTCTTGCTCAACTCTCTACCATCCTCCAACGTCTTTCTCGTTGGTTTATTGTCTCAATTCCTTCGAAGACTCCACCCAAAGACTTGAGTCAAGTTCACGATTTTCTTCTGATTCGTTTACGCCAATCGTCTCCATAGCAACATAGTTCTTGAGTCCAGCCCTGGCCAAACTTTGGTCTCTGATAGGCTGTCTACCCTACTCCAACATACTCTCTGGTGTCATCACCCTTAATTCTTCGAAAAGAGCAATTCCTCCGCCTGTCAGTCAATCACCCTTTTGTTCTACTCAAGTTCGAGTTATGTACCTCTGATTTATACCCTGTCACCCTATCGTCCCATGGTCTCAAGCGTAACGAATTTCGGTATTGTTTTTCTGTAACCTTTCAGTGTTTTTATTACTACACTGCTGGTTGATAACTTCTCGGTACAGTACATCTGCCTTTCTCCTAGTTCCATTCATGTCCGGAATCGTATACGAACCCCCCGTTGTCGTTGTCTTCATAACAAATAGACAAAAGGCGACGCTCTGTACATGCCATTTACCAAGAATACACGAGGCGAACGACACGCTTACAACGTAACATCATGTGTAAAAGGCCCGAGACGACACTATGACACAAAGAGTTTACAATGACTTTACTTGAAGGTTCGTCATATGAACAATAAGGGTTTTGTTGTGAGTAAAATAGACGATTTTCTCTCGCCTCACCCTAATTTAACACAGCAATTTAGAATTATTGCCTCCACTAAACAAGGCGTCACATTGTCGTGTTATTGAATGCTTGTATTGTCCGAAAGACAGTCGTACAACTCCCCCTATCCATCACACTCTTGACAGATACTAACTGCCTTCGCGTTCGTTGCGTAACCCGAAATTATATATTTTATTTATTATTCTTTTTTTTTTTAATTTACACTATAACACTTAAGAAAATTTACACTAAATACACTACTCTAATACAAGTTACATCAGTAAATTTATAGTTTAGATAAGACAAAAAGAACTTTTTAAATATTAATTTATTTCGTTGTACAGAAATTAAATTTTAGTTTGTGTTACAAAGGTCGACAGAGACAATTTATTTATTTTTTTGTATTCTGTATTAAAGGCACAGTATATTGTTAGAAAATTAAATAGCATCATTAATAAATCCGTTTCATTCCCATAACATCTAAATCGACAGCTTATTCCACGCGACCCTTAGACATCGCAATAAATTTTTATATAGGGAATTTATATATTTATATACGTGAAGAGAATTAAAAATTTTTAGTGTACAAAGTACGTATACTATAGGAATGAGTCATTGATATATGAGAACTAATGTAAGAACACAGTCGTTTATGTTCATAATCTTGTGGTCTCTAAATAGATTCGTTCGCGACACTTGACCTTTTCTTGAAACGAAGACGTGATTTAAAACAATTGCATGCATGGGCGTGTGTGTGATTTTCCCATGTAATTGGACTTAGCAACTGAATAGAAAGAGAGGTGCACAAAAAGTGGTACTGTGGTGCTGCTATATATAGTCAGACGTGATGGTCGCGTGCCACGCTACTCGGGACGCACGTGCATCAACGTAGGTCTCGTGAGAGCACCTCGGTCATGGTCAGCGGACGGAAGTAACGCGCTCTGATTATTTAACCCAGTCAGCTTCCCAACCCCACCATCCCTTGCACTTCCTTCACTTTCGTTAATTATAGATTTTTGTACAGTGCGCTTTCTTACTGCACGTGGACTCACCCTTTAATCCCACAACAATACCTATCGCTTTCGCCTGTAATCAGTAAAGAAACGGATGAAATTAGTTCACTAGATGTCTCAGATTGCGTGGACTGGTGAGGCAATATAAGTCATTGATTATGGAAGACACTTCCGCTTAATATATTAATGTATTTAATGGGTTCCTGACTATAATTTAATCACTGAGTACATGAATGCATCAACGGAAAACATAAATTTACACGCGCGTGATCGAGCGCCACCATGGAACTATATATACATGTACCAGCACTGTGTATAAATATATGATGTGTGCGTTTGTGATGTTTTGTGCTTTACAGTACATTCATAAATTAAATTAGAGTAAGTTAACAGTAAGTTAAGTTACAGTAAGTTAGATAAAATGAAGTGGCTGGAACAAACGATGACTTGTAGTGAAGCTACATATATGGGTCAGAGAAAACGTTTTAGCTAAACTCAGAGAGAAAACGACTTTAAGGAAACTCATTTCTGCAACTTCAATAAGAAGTTGAATTTTATTAATAAGAAACTCCAACTTTAATCAGATTACAAAAAAAACAAAAACAGAACAAAGCAGAATTGTTCTGCACCTGAAACCTGCTTGTGTATAATAAATAGATGATTCTTCCTTAAACAGACGATCAGTTGTGCACGGAAAAATTGTTCAAGCGTTTTCAAATGTGTCGTGTAATCTGATTATTTATTTTCATTAGCGTGTTATATAATTGTAATTCTTCTTCTCCTTCTTCATTCCAGGATTAGGCGACATCATCTCTTCCGGTCTCTATTATGATTGTTATTCATTAATATAATTATAAACTCAAGCTTCATTGCAAAGTTGTTTGAATAACGTTAAATATTATTTTATTCTTAAATAGTATTCATCGTGTCCATACGAACACGATTTTTTGCACTATTCTTGTCTTATTTAACATCTACTGTTTAAGTTTTATTTTATTTTAATTTAAGTTTTAGTTTTTTGTAGTTGTTTATACTGTAAGACTTTCTTACCTTCATTGTAACTTCGTTTGCTAAAGTTTTATTTCATTTTATTCTTAACTCGTGGTCTGCTCAAATTAATGACAATAATAATAAAGATTTAATAATTAATAATAACTAATAATAATAGGCAACAATAACTTGAATTTAGTAATAATAATAATTTTAATGTATTACATTTATTCCTAATAATTAACTCATGATAATAATTTTTAAATTCATTAAAAAAATAAAAATACATTTTTAAATACTTATTAAAAGATTATAAAAACTTATCTAAAAACAAGAAAGATGCTTTGTGGACGCTCTATAAAACTCCCAGATTCAACTTAAATAAGAACATGTCATCACTGGATGAATAACAAGCCAAATAAGTACAGTAGAGCACAAGTTTCCGAAACAATTGGGGTGATTGTAGTTCAGATATACAACCACATGACATACTCCACTGTGTTTAAACTACATTAATGTGGTGTAAATATTGTAATTAAGATTTCATTAATACATTAAACCTTAACAAGGTTTAACAAACCTCAATTAAGGTTAACAAAATTCATACGTATTACGGTGATAATTCATTACGGCCTCCAATACTACCAACAGTTATCTTTTTACTGCCACCGATTCATTCGATCGTTTATTATTTTCCTGTCTTTATGCTAAAAAATTATTACCGATTAATTATTGCTCGATACATAGTCTGCATTAATTTGGGTAATAAGAACTGATAATATACACATAACTAAAGTAAAATTTAATCCATTAAAGGGAAAACATGTTAAGTACGCATTGCTCATACAGCTTAATTCAAATTTATAAATTTGTATTTTTCAGCAAATTTGGATATTTGACGTTTGGACAACTAACGCTTTTCTGTATAGCCTATATGAAATAACCTCGATATTGAAGACACGGTGTTCCCTTTGAGTGCATAAGATCGTCCCGTCTAACTTCTACACGACCAATTCGAGCAGCTAAAGCAAAAACCATGCAGTTCAATACATAAAAGGTTGTTTTATTTTTCAAACGTGACTTAAAATTGCTTCTGTTTAATATTTTCAGGTGAAAGGCCAGGTGGTTCATTCTGCGATGTTTCGACAGCACAAAAGGTATGTTTCGAGGTAACTCTTCAGCCTGGTGTTCAATCGCCAGTAGATTTCTACTAATTATGTCGGTTTGCAATTTTTTTTATTTGTTGTCGTCTTAATCGGAATTTTTTTACAAACAATTTCAAAAAAGTAAAGATCCAGGTTTTACCATCAAACTAAAAATAAATGTCCACCTCTTTCCTCAAAATGAGAAACGATTTTGTTTGTTTACTGAGGAAGACTTATTACTCAATCAAGGAAAATAAATAATAAATTAGTTATTAAAAAATATTATTAAATTTTTAAATTCCAATTTATTATTTCTTTATTGTAGTAATGTAATATAATATTGTATAAAATTATTTTATAATTATTTTTATTATTATTTATTATTTTAATTATTTTATTGTTTTTAAATAAATAATAAAATTATTATTTATTAATTAATTATAAATGTTGTACAAAAAAATAGTTTTCGTATTTCGACTTAAACAATTTCAAGAAACAGGTTGCGTCGTGTAAATTAATGTAATTTACATGATTCAGCAAGTATGTATAGTTTCAAATATTTAGATGAAGGTAGATGAAGAATAATTTTTCTCATAGGCTTTCTATTGATTAGTTATGATGTTTGTATTCAAAATAGGGTGCATAATTAAACTTACCACAGATACAATATTATTAGACCTTGTATCGTGTTATTCTAAACTGAACCGATGCTTAGGAATTTCAGATGTTAGCTAAATCGTCTGTACACGTATTTTCTGAAATCGGACGAATCATCATGTGTGATTTTTTAAGTTGAAGGTAAATCGATAGTTTTAACTCTTATCTAATAATTATAGAGGGGAAACTATAAGACGAACTTTTTAAACACTGAACAGCTCGTGCCTTTATGTGGAGACTGTGCCCACCTTCGTCCTAGGCGTTCTCTTCATTCTCATGTTAAGGAGACATATTCTCTGTTTTGATTTAATAAATTTCAAGATGAGTATAACTTAATGTATAAAGATAAACCGACATGCTCTGACTGTTTAACAGAAAAAAAATAATAAAGCGAGTGGTGAATGGAGGGAAGTAGATCAAGTTCGAATTAGAAACATGCAGGACATACATCTGGACACAAACTGAATCTTGCGCTCAAAACCAGTTGATCTGTTCTGCTCTTTTCTCAATCCATGCAATTCACCACCTGACGTAAACACACATTAAACAAAACTTAAGAGTCTTATCTTTACAGAAATAACAAATTTCTTTTTAATTTTTCTCTTCGTATGTGACGCATAATGTTTAATGAAGAGAATATCAATGCAAACCTGTTACGTGTTTCCGGATATTTTTGTGGAAAATTTATAATGTATTCTAAAAGTTCTGACTGACGCATTGCTTCGCCACACCATTACGCAGATATCGCTTTCAATTTACTAGTTTCAACTAATGCTAGATAAAGATAGTGACTGGTGTCCGTGTCCGCACGCATGCAATGTATTTATATGGGTTTGCAATTAGTGACGGTCATCAGCTTCAGTTTTACGTAGTCTTCTGAGTTATATGCGTAGTATGGTCTTTGATGACAATGTTACATGTTGAGATGGCTATAGTCACACTCCATAATATCTGCCAATATTCGCTTTCATTTTGTTTTTGGTATAAAAATGATCAAAACTTAACTTTTTGTTGTTGATGAAAGTATCGGCTGTTTACTATCAGTACAAATAAACTTCTACATCATCAGTTTTCTAAAAATCTTGCCTCAGCTACGGTAGACTGAAGGATCGTGTCTCATGGGAAGAGTTTTCGTTACCAGCTGCGTAAGCGTCTGCAGTTCATGGTTCTTTCTGACAGATATGATCATGCCAAGGTCCATGGTGAACTATCGCGCTAAATAGTTTTGTACATTATCTGTAAATATTCTATAATTTTGTTTATTATCCTCTTTGTATAAGTTAAAACACTACTTTACCAGTATTAAATAATTACAGGTATTTTATAATTAAACATTATTATACTTAATACAAAAACCCTCTACGAAGAAACAGTGTGATTAACCTTTAACACTTAACAGGATAACATAACTATGTTCGTACTCTAAACGGGAGACGAATGAATATAAAGAAACGTTAAAAGAAGAGTGGTATCGTTTGACAGATGGGGGAAAGATCTTAGATCATTAAACTTATTCACAGACTTTTAGGGAAAACATCAATGATACTAAGCCATGGTCAAATATAAAATACTGTCTTTAATTGTAAACTTAAATATTACAATTTTAAATCAGAATGCCCGTAAAATAAAAATCAGAAATAATTTTAATACTATTGATGTCTGAAACAAGCGATGAAAACATTTAAAAGATGTTTTTTGTTTGACAACTATTTTTAAATAGTTTAAATTAACAATTAACCATTTACTGTAAGTTTCTATAATAACATTCATTATTTTAAAATCGTTCCATATGTGGTTGTTAAAATAAAAGAACGCGAGAACGATCAGAATGGCGGTAAGTTGTTACATGTTGGCGGTAAGTACTGACATGTAGAAATAAGTAAAGTTACTGTTTTAAGCTTGTGGCTCTTTACTAATAAATGATTTATAGGGGTTGATAATTTCTATAATTTTATTCAGCCTGTGAATAAAAATTAGGTTGTGCTCTATATATAATCTATATTTAAAACACTAGAGGATATTTTAAAACATTCAGAGTTAATCAAGCATTCTTTTTCCACATGTCAACGTTATTTGTTCTTCTCTCGACCAATCGAACTGTAAAATTCATCACAATCGATTTCCAGTCCGACTGTTTCGTTAGCAATCGAATGAGATAAAAATAAAAACCCAATACAGTAACAGAATACAATTTAAAGGAAATAAAACATTATATTAATTGTCAACAAAAAACAATAGAGTATCAATTACCATCCTCTTAGGGCAAAAGAGTAACCTTTGAATAAAACAGCACCGACCTTTCAGAAAAGTTTCCGTTTTTAACAAACTACTGAGTCCCACACTGCTGAGGGGGCGTGTACTGGTAGAAGATATTTTTCAGGTAAAGTATCCGAATTAACTAAACCTGTTGAAATGAATAATTATCAGTCAAAACGTTACACATTATTAATTAACGTTGGAGATTCTAACCTCTAATATATTTATGTAATCATATATACTCGTAACATATGTAACATATTTGATCATCTGTAACAAATTTATACCACTAATCTTTTACTGTTAGTAGGTCTATAGGACGTTAATGTATAGTCGATTACTTTACTGTTAATATTTAAGTAACTTTCAAACTAATACATGACTATAACTTGCTTTATTATATTTCTTTTAAGCATTTATAGTTTTGTTTGGTTACCATCTAATTTATTGTTTCCAAACATGTGGGGATGGACACATCCAAGTATCACACTCGAAAGCAAATTGCTTCCAGTATTAGTCTCGCAACTTAATTCAAACGCCACAAGTCTCAATCATAGATTCCATGTATGTCTGATAACACGTCTATGTTGTCTACCTTCTTCGTGACTTTAATTTTTCTCTGCCTTGTCACTTATTGAATAGACAGTGCCGTCTTTCTAGTGTTATGCGTTCACTTGATATCTCCACTTACGTAAGGAATTTAAGTAGTCCATATTGGAACTTGATATCCCTCAGAACGTGCCTAAGATATATATATTTTATATTGCAATGATTAGCTGCAATATAAAGGAGTCTTTATATATTCAATCGAAGTGGTCTTCAGTTACACGTTCTTCAACTCTTTAACCATTAATGTCCGGTCCTTTACATTTTTCCTTTCAGCCTTCATTTCTTTGCTCCAAGTTATTCAGAACCATTGTTGACATTGTCCTTCCACTTTCCATGGGTCTTCTCTAGCCCTTTTCCCTTAATTTTAATTGTATACATTTCTTTACACTCTATCCTCATTTATTCGCTGAATATGTCCCATCCAACTCGACTTTCTACTTTAACTTCCTTTCGATATGTTTGATCTTTTGAACAAACAAAAGATCTTTTGCTTATTAGTTCTTGTTTTCTTTCTATTTTCCGTACTTCTGGCCTATGGTTTCATTTTTTCCTGCCTTTACTACCTTCATAAAAGTAGACAGCCATAAAAACAAAGCCTTTATGTGCCTTTATGTACGGGAAGAAAGATAGGTTAAAGGAAAAAAGCAGTAAAATGTTGAAAAATGATAGAACTATATGGAGAAAAGTAAAGAACAGTTGTAAAAAGAACAACTGTAAAAGAACAGTTGTAAAGACACAGCGATATTAATTTTGGGGGAGGCCACATTCGTTTTTGATTTTTAAAGCCGGCGCAGAAGAAAACGGGTACGTGAGACAAATTGGAAAATATTCTTACCAATCGTTGTGTCAAACGAGACACACAGGATTGTTGGTAAGGAAGGGTAATTTACTTTAATCCACGCGACTAGTACTGATCGAGTTTTGCGGAAACCAGTAAAAGGTAAACAATAGAAACTAGTAAGCAATAGATTGTGATTATTTCAATTTAAATATGTGAAAAAGTAACTAAAGTACACAACTAAATACGACATTAAACATTAATTCATTACCCATATAATACGAAAAATGTTTTAAAAAGCAGTTGCAATAGAGAGAGAGAGAGAGAGAGAGAGAGAGAGAGAGAGAGAGAGAGAGAGAGAGAGAGAGAGAGAGAGAGAGAGAGAGAGAGTTACATTTTGAGGATTACCGCGGACTGGAACCCTCAAGTTTTTGACTTGTGTAACAGATTACTATCAAGAGAAAGCTGTATAAATAAGGAGAACATGTAATGAAGAGCAGAGAACCGTTCAGCTGCAAAATAAGAGAAAGGAATTAATCATAGGTCTACTGATAAATATACTGTATGTCGCGAACAAATAACATCAGCACTTACAATGTTAAACAGCGTGTTTGTTTACGTAAAAGTAAAATACACTTGGAAAATATATTGTGTAATAAGGTAGTATATTTTAAATAAAAAAAAGGAAATGTGAGTGTCGTGGTTTACACGCAAGAAGTGAGAACTTCAGTGTCGAGTGGCGAGTGGACTCATTCAACGTGTAAAAGGTTGCTCGTATGTATTTGGAGTAAGAGATATTTTGCTATAAAGAATTGAGATTTAAATAAGAGTGAACTGGTAATTAAATAGGACGAGGGCATAATCGTGTTTATGTGTTTTATTATAAGAAATCAATATTTACAATAAACATAAATAAAACTATATCGCAGGTCCTATATTTTCACTAAACATACATATACAAACAATACGTAACAAATAATTTTTTTCAGTATAACACTATGATTTACTCAATACTTAGTTGAAAAGCAGAATGTGATAAACGCAGTACAATAATTCGATTTTTTACAGATTATAAAATAGCTAAATTACTAAATCGAATTTAGAAACAAAAATCTTGACGATACTATAAATATTACAATAAAAAATAGGTGCGACTCGTTTTTAATCGTTTTTGTGAATCAATTGGAAAGTTATGTAAATATGTTAGGCTAATAATGAATTAAGCACAAGAAAAGGATCCCAGAAGTATTCAGCTCGATCTCTCAGCATGTGAGTATTTTTTATTGTATCATAAATAAAATTATTTTTAATATTTATGTTATTCTTGCTATAGTATTTAAACATTTAGAATATGCTCACATTCTTTAAAATTCTTTGCTTAAACCACATATAATTTGTAGCAGTAGGGAAACTTTGGGTAGCTATGTGGGAAAAGAAGTTTGAGTGACCCGGCAACACTGGTTTTTCGTTTCAGCAATTTCGTGACCCATTGAAACAGTTAGCTGTCCTAGGAGCACGCGGTGTACGAAAGTGAGTCGAACATCAAAGTCTTGTAGATGAAGTTCTCACTTTAAAAATATAGACAAATACTTTATGCCAGTGTCATATTTACATGTGATATGTGATTTATGTATCATATTACATATGATATTTAAATATGAACGGTATATTTACATTATGATATACGTAAAATATAAATTCAGACCTGCAACTAGTTATTAAATTGTAACATGTCTGTAATAGTTAATAAGCAAATGCAATGAATGTTTACTATTTAAAACACATAACGAGAAAACAAAACATTTAATTGAATGAAAACGAGAAATGAGAAAGTTAACGCAAAACAACACACAAGAGCTAAACAACAAGTCATAGTGGGATGAAAATGTCGCAGGAAACAGGAAAGGGTAGACTGTCAATTGCTGATTGGCCCTCATGCGTAAGACCTGCGTACGCAATAGATCAGCTTCCTGCGTCACAGAACACTCATACTCATTCAGCCTATGTAATATCCAGGTTACTGACATCACAAGCATTGTGTGTGTGAGTCTCATGATCTACTTATATCCGAAAAGATTATCAGGGAGATGTAAGGGATTCTCACTTACAACAAAGCGTTTTTTTAAATCGTTTACTTTACAAATGAAAACATGCGTAGCTCTTGCGTAAACACAATTACGTTGGTTACATACTTCAATAATTACATGACGCATATATACGCCCACATGTGTATTTATTAAGTAACGTTAACGTTATTGTGTTAAATGAATTTTTTTGGAGACAGAACTGAACGGTGCCAACACGAAGTAACAACATTGGACACGGTGGTCTCTGTTGGTTAAACAGACACATCGCGAAAGCAAAGACAGGCCGTGACAATTTTATAAGGCCAATTTTGGACAGGCCAGGTCAAGTACGTTGTTTCAAAAAAATCACCGAACAACCCTGGATATCGTAGTGGTAATTTGTACAAATTATCGTCAAAATTTTGTGAGCACGACAATTTCGATTTTGATATTATGATATACATAACTATGGGCTCTAAACATTTCTTTACATATTTAGGATCACAAGAGCGGACTAAACTCATTGCATCTTTAAAAGATAACCTGACGGTTATCCACCGAAAGAAATAAAAGAAAACTCTGTTTATCCACCCGTGTTTCATTAAACTTTTAGTTCAAGGTGATTCTTCAATAAATAGAAATAATTTGTACTGTTGAAGGTGAAATACATCGAGACTTTACAAACGAGATGATGAAGAAACGAGAAGAGAAAACGAGACGTCTAGCTATGAAAAGATATTAAGGTGTTATACATGTTACTCAACCATGTACGATATGAGTTCATAGTTACTATCTAACATGTGGGTCGTATGATATGATGCGTCGACCTTTATCGATATGATGGCTATGTAAGTTTTATGTAAAAGTAAATATAAAATGTAAAATATAAAATATACAATATAAAATATAATATATAAAATATAAAATGTAAAATATAAAAATTTACAATCCTACTACTCCAACCATCTTAGGATTGGGTTATTACTCAATAGGAATTAAAAGTAATCTTATTTTTATTCGGCGTCTACCATATTTGGAAAAGCGATAGGAATCTTGAGAATGGAAGTTTGGGTGGTTAAAAGAAACGTACATAACTCTGTGTAATCTGGACGGATAGCCAACGTCCATTAAAGCTGACAAGCTGTTGGACACAGAGTACGATAGGCTTAACGTAACAAAACGTTTGCTGCATCTCGACAGTATTGGAAGCTATATTGTGAATGAAAAGAAACTGCTGTACGGTATGTGCGTACAACGTTGTACGTACAGGTATCGATTGCGTACAGTCGCTTACGTATTGACACAGTGTGTTTATTATTGTAACCACTTATTAAATTTGCGCTACGTCAACGGAATTTGTATAGGTTACATCTCGCTATTGCCGGTGGCGACGAAACACCCTGTGTACGTCAACGTTGCTGTGGTAAACAGCGTGATACAGATGTATCTCTTCCAACCCTCAGGCTGATACTGTTCTCCTTCACATCTTTGAATCGTAATTTGTACAAATTATCGTCAAATTTTGTGAGCACGACAATTTCGATTTTGTTATTATGATATCCTCGTTAGTACCACAAATGTGAAGAAGATTTCTAAGTGAAGTTATAATTTTCCAGAGAACCTTTTTTTTTTTGCCTAAAGGTACCATTATTTATATTCGATCGTCAGGTTATATAGCACATTTTTTCACAATATTATAAAACACTATTATTTATAAAAACGATAAATAACATTATATGGTACTTTAGGCTATATAAAAAAAGAATACAAAAAATAAAATATTGAATTATAGGTACCCATATAAAAAAAAATAAGTGTAAGTATAAAATACATCACATTATCATTACTTTTACTCTTGTTTATGTAATTTAATTTTTATCCCAGGTAAAGAAATATTAATAGAAATAATTATTTAGGCGCTTAGTAGAGCAGTGGGCAAAGGTCTGGTTACTACTTAGAAATCTGAGGTTCACGTTAAATAAAATTGTATTCGTTTAGTGCGGATAGACTAATTCTGTAGAAATGAGTATCCGTGCGACTGAAGCGTAGACCTGCCACACAATCTTCCTCATATTACCGTCTCATATTGCCTTCCTAGGCAGCCTACCTTTCACCTCCTAAGCTACTTCCTGCTATAAAAAGGCACTGCTGTTATTAAAAATAACTAATCATTTATCAAAACATTAAATTGAAAATTGATTTATAAATGTTTCAAAATAGCAAATAAACTTTTAAAAATAAATATAAATTGTTTAATTAGAAATTAAAAACTTGAACATTTTTAAATTAATATTTTTCTTGATAATAGAGACATCGGTTTCTTATGTTTACGTTAGAAAATATTTACTTATACGTGATATTTATATTTATTTTTGTACCATGCTAAAGTCGATTGTTTCTCTGTTAATTTGCTAAGTAGTCAAAAACAGCAGTCACTTGTGGAGCCATACTGTTTTTTATTATTGTCTACCTGTTCTATTTACAAAATATAACTTTGTTAGAAAGTTATACGTGTAAAATAATGTAAAATCGTAATACCGATTAATTATTGCTGGATACATAGTTTCTCTTCAGAGACAATTACTTCAATAATTGTCTCTGAATATCAGACTGATCTTTTTTTTTTTAAAAATGTCAATTTGTTACTTGAACGTTGTTTCCAAGTATGTTGATTCGTCTCACTGCTGATCCTGTGATTCGCCGCAATCTGCTCCTCTCTCGTCTCCTCCTTTCTGCACACTCCCGCTTCGCTGGCACTCCTCTTGTACGCACGCACGCCGACACACCGATAACCAGTCTACTCTTATCTCAGGGCACAGAAACTGGGCTGTAATTTAATATTATTTATTTTGGTGCTTTAAGCGTGCACCTTCCCGCGTCTTGAGTTGTCCTCGCGATAACTCAGGAGTATCCCGGATGGATAAACCTTTCCTATGCGGAAATCTTCACTCACGCGAGACTAGCACTGTTTAAAAATTTAAATATTTTATTCTTTGAGCTAATATTGAGTTCGTACCAAGTCACGGTATTAGCAAATGGGTAACTCGTCGCTATATTGTCCTTGATCACTCTTACATAAGCACGTTTCTGTAAGAAAAACTTGCACGGAGAGCACATCCGTAGTATTCGAGCTGCAGGATGGAATTAACTAGATATTCGTCGGCGGAGACCCAATCTTAATGCAAATTGGGGCCGCTGATTGGTCGAAACAGCTATCACGTGATTGATGGATAAAACTGATAGACGACCTCTTGAAAAGATTTGCAGATTTCTGCAGAACCAGGTATAGATTTTATCTATAAATTTTCTGACTTCTAAAAGATAAGGAATTTATAGAAGTTGCTTTTTACTAACCAAATCCCTATTAATATAGTACGTAACAAGTCTCTGACACCCAGAAAATATAGCGCTATTTAAGATGCTTGCGCTGCCCAAATCTCCGTTCGGTACGTTCATTTATAATGAAGTTATTCATAAAATACGAATGACACGCGCACTCGCGCATTTAACTCGCACATGACATGATCACAAATACATTTATGGGCATTTTGATACATAATAGTCTTTTACCCAACTCTTATTTCAATACTTACATCTAATTTACATACTCAAACAAAAATCAAATTTCATCTTGTCTACAACGTCATAAACCTGCTATATCAGCATGTAGTCCTTGCTACAGTTTCCCTTACTGCAATGTTCTATTGCAATATATATATTTTAATTCTGTTTATTTCTCTATCTGACCGTCCAGTTTCATAGTTTTTGCATTTACGTTGATTTACGGTAAGTAAAATGTATCAATAACCACCCTTTTTACCTTGTGGTTAGTCAACAACGATTTAGTCAGTTATTTTTAAAGAAGTAGTTTAAATCCGAGAAAAATTGTCTTTTCAAATATTGGTTGTTGTGTTCTACGAATTCTGCAAAAATTTTATTCATAGATCTCAGTTCTATTAGAAATTATTAAATTCTTTTCATGTCTGCTAGTATCCAAGAATTTCAGTCAGTTGCGAAAAATTTATATTTGTGTTTCAATTATAAATACTTGAACACTATTAAATTTAATGTTTAGCTTGAGGGGAATCTGAGAATTATAGATAGTAATGTTTGTTGTATTTGCTAGTGATGAGAACGTAGGTAAAACTAAGGTGCGAACAATAACGGCAACGCTACTAATTTTTCTGAGTATAACTCCCATGAACAATGGATGAAAGAGAAGCAGTGGCTTTAAGTACCCGGCGTCCATTAGATGGGACAGGGGTGCTGAGAATACTTGGGCGAAAATGTGAAAACTTGAAATTTGTAAATGTCAAACGTGAAACGTTCGAACACTGTAAAAATGAAGTTAACTTCATAACGTATTGCTTAAGTTGGAACATGCGGATATCCAAATATTACGGATTAGCAAAGTGCGCTGGCCAGCTTCGGGAATAAACAGAGGCCACGGTTTCACCATATATTATTCAGGAACTAATGACAATACACGTAAAAATTGAGTAGCGCTAACCTTAAGAGATCGGATATCTCAGCCGGTTAAGCAATGAATCTCGATATCAGATCGAATTGTAATGCTGAAGCTACAAGGTGAGGTGTATATTCCAAGTATATGCGTCTACTGTCATAAGTTCTGAAAAAGATACTGATGACTTCTACAATAATATCCATGAAGGCGTGAAGACGTTAATAATAGATACTAATAGCCAATAATCTTTAAATAATAATTTGACATATCTAGTTCACTCATTCCTTATATCTTTATCCTCAAAAAAGTGTTGTTCCTTGTTTAGTACTTAAACTACTATGGGTGTTTTTATTTTTATTCCAGTAACTCTTTAATGTTCTTATGTGTGGTAAATTCTCCGCGATCGTGTTGTAGATCTTCAATTTCTTTAGATTTTCTTTCATTCATCGTATTTTCGCTTCTATTATTCTTTTTCGTAGTGTGTTATTTAGTCCTTTATAACCTTTTTCATTTTTATTTTTCATCTCTCTTCTTCTATTTATTATTTAATAGATCTTCTATCCTTACTGTCAACATTTCTCCGCTTCTTCCGTGTTAGTTTCATTAAATCCAACGTAATTAATTATCAATACGATTAACAGCGGTATTTGAACTAAAATTAAATAATATAATTATTTTATATTGTTGGACTCGTTATTAATATTATCGTTTCTAGGGAGCGAAATCTAAAAGTATTATTTATTTACTTATAATATCGAAATTGAGATCAGGCATGTTTCGTATGATGTGATGACCTCTGTTATCAGGGAATGTCGATAGAAAGCTTAATATGTAAAGCCGAAAGAAGAACGTTATGAAGAAAGACAGTTGACGTTTACTTCATAAGTAGCCTACCTGTAAGTTGCAAAGCTTCATACGGGTCAAAAACGTGGGTCTTCGAAAGTCGAAATAAGAAAGAGTCAGGCTCATGGAATTGTCTTTCAGAAGAATATTAAAGGGTGCAAGTGAAAAGATAAAATTATAAATGAAAAAAAGTTCATTGATGGCTTTCATATAAAATGTTACCGTAGAATTTACCTTCGTGAGTACTTGACGTAAGTGGAATTTTAATTTTATATTTGTCATAACAACAAAAAAACACTGGAAAACCCACACTCTCAAGGGACTTGAATTTTACATGCCTGTGCGTGAACTTTACATGCCTATGCATGAGAGACTGCGAAATTGAAGACAACGTAATGCCAGCGCTTGCATTGGTCTCAGCTGCGCATTCCCGCACGCATACGCACGTCCCGTGGTGTACACACAAACATTTGTGGCGACACGATTGAACGCGTTCGTTTGCGCGTTGGAGCCCCAGCTTGGCATTCTCACACCCGACTGCATCTAACGCCCCCAAAAATATTTTCCAAACGCTGTTGCTAAAACCGGAGGAAAGACAAGACGGGAGCCAGAGGAAGCAGAGATACAACGACGACAAGAAGCGGAAGAAGCAGAGGATGACAGGGGGCAGAAGAAGTAGAAAAACAACAGGATGAGAAAAGCCGACAGGTTGTTGAAGAAGCAAACGAATGGCAGAAAACAATACAAAATAATAAAATTATTGCAAAGAATACAACAACAATAATAAAATACCGTATTTTCTCGTGTATAATGCGCACTTTTCCCCAGATTTTCTGGAAACTGGTAGGCTTGATTCTATTAATAGTAAAATGAATTTACCGGTTAATCTGGTTCACAGTTTTCATCCTTCTCCATCAGTTATTTGTTCACGTTGTACACTTATAACAACTCTATTGTAGCATTCTGTTCTGTTACTGTACTTGTTTGTCGTCGTTCGTCTGTTGTTTTTAAAGTCGTTCAATACCTGTATTACGTATGTTGTCAAGAAACATGCTGTATAGACGTAATGAGTGAAAGAACATCTCTATCGTCCTATGCGGCTCAGTTTAAATTATCAATAATAAAGTTCAGAAAAGAAAATGATAATCGCGCTGCGTCGCGTATATTTGATGTAGCGGAATCTAATATTCGGGAATGGGAAAACAAAAGGAAAATTAAATGTTACTACTTATGATCAGCGTTCTTTCTTTAGTAAAACAGTTAAGTTTCCAGAAGTAGAAAATTACGTAGTCAAGTTTTTATAAAAGTGGGGCTTTCGCCGTTACTACTGAAATGGTACATGCTCAATGTTTGCCTCGGAATACGAAAATAAAACTACCGAGTTTCATAGATTTATTATATAAACAAAGCATACGAACGATTTCGATTCGTCTCAAATTAGGAGTGCAGCCCAGTGTTTGTCTTTTGCGATATGCCAGTGGCCATGAGTACTGATAAAAAAGATTGGAAATCTTTGCCTGTCAGTTCAACAGGACACGACAAACAAAGGTACATCAGAAGAATCAGAAGGGGAGAGTAATCCCATATTACTTTCTGCAGAAACAGATGAAAGTGTTAATAAATGCAAGTGCTATGTGCTAGTGAAAAATTAAAATTCAACAAAGTTAACAAAAACTATGACTTGTGTAAGTTTTAAGTTGTTTTAAATTTTATACGATTTTACTATTTCTGTTTTGTGTTTACAAATAAATAAGCATGATAAGTACATTTTTCTGTTATTTTGTATAAAAAAATTTCCTTCACAGACTAATATTCAAACAATTATTTATATTTAATTATATTTTTCTGCATCCTGATAAATTTGTTCAGCTATTTCTCATCACAAACATGGATGCGCCTTATATAAGAATTAAATTTTGTCTGCGAAATATTGCGATACAATGGGAGTGCGCATTATACACGCGAAAATATGGTAATAATAATAATACTTACTATTATTATCATTATTATATAAAAAGTCACAGAATTCTACACGCTAGTCTCAGAATAATAATATAAATATAATAAAAATCAAATAAAAAAGTTTCAGAATTCTAATGTTCTTTTTAGTTCCATGTTCCATAAGGAAATGGAAGTATGGTGATGACAAAAAAAATCGTGTCCGAGATTACTGCAGATACTGATTGTACTACCCTCAAAACGTGAAAAATAAAAGTCTTTTTTCCAAATGTGTGTGTGTGTGTGTGTGTGTGTGTGTGTGTGTTTGTGTGTCTATGTGTCTGTCTATAGATCTTTTTTTTCAAACGATAACAGCCGCAAATTCAAACAGAATCAAATAATGTTTTGCATACAGGCCTGAGCTGTAGAGGACTCAAAGCTTATTGATTTCGGTGAAGATCGGTTACGGGCAAAGGGTAGTTTACCAGAAACATTTTTTGTTGTAACAAGAGTAAAGTACTTAATTTTGATAAATAAAGTATCCTGATAAGGGGATCATTATAATCCACTGTAGAAACGTAAAAGAAGAGGCTAGTTGAACGGGGTGGGGGTAATTTTCTATAAATGAAAATGATAGTTGAATGGGGTGGGGATAATTTTTATTTATATGTCATGTGTACTACGTTGTTGGCAGTAAAGAAGCAAGTTTGTTGTTAAAGTTCCTTCCTGGGCTGTTTGAGCTTGATCGAATGTTTTCTACAAAACCAGATGTTTCGGAAGTGCTATCGACTGCCATCATCAGTGAAAATTAAGTGAACTATCGTGAGGTGGTATACGTTAGTGATCACAGTACTGTGGTTAAGGCTGAAGAAAGAAGTAGTTTCTATGGAAATAGATCATTTCGAAAAGTATTTTAAATATAATTCTTAGAACATGGAAGTCATGTATGGTTCTCCATACCGATATTTACTTCCATTTTCCATAAGGAAATGGAAGTATGACTGCCATGTTCCATAAGGAATGGAAGTATGGTGATGGCAAAAAAAAAATCGTGTTCGAGATAATTGCAGATTCTGATTGTACTACCCTCAAAACATGAAAAAAAGTCATTTTTTGAAAAGTGTCTGTGTGTCTGTCTGTCTATATGTCTATCTGTGTGTGTCTGTCTGTGTCTATAGATTTTTTTTTTTTGGCAAACGATAACAATCGCAAATTCAAACAGAATCCAATAATGTTTTGCATACAGCACTGAATTGTAGAGTACTCAAGACCAATTGTTTTTGGTGAAGATCGGTTAAGGGAAAGGGGTAGTTTACCAGTAACATTTTTTTTTATCAAGGGTATTTTCTATGGCAAACGATAACAGCCGCAAATTCAAACAGAATCAAATAATGTTTCGAATACAGCCCTGAATTGTAGAGTTCTCAAAATCTATTGTTTTTGGTGAAGATCTATTTTAGGGAAAGGGGTAGTTTACCTCGAACGTTTTATGTTTTAACAAGAGTAACTGTTTCTATGACGAACGTTAACTGCCGCACATTAAAAAAGAATCAAATAATTTTGTGCACATCTTCCACAATTGTAGATAACTACTGGTCTCTTGATTTTGTTGAAGATCGGTTAAGGGAAAGAGGTAGTTTACCAGCAACATTTTATGTTGTAACAAGAGAACGTTTTCGATGAAGCACGATAACTGCCGTAAATTCAAACACAATAAAATAATTTTTTACATATGTGCCTGTGTTGTAGAGGACTCATGGCCTATTGATATTTGTGAAGATCGGTTAAGGTAATGGGGTAGTTTACCGGCCATATTTTATGTTTTAACAAGAGTAAATGTTTTTATGACGAACGATAACTGCCGCACATTCAAAAGGATCAAGTAATGTTTTGCATGCATGCCTGAATTGTAGAGGACTCAAGATTTGTTGAATTTGGTGATGATCGGTTAAGAGGAAGGGGTAGTTTACCGGGAACGTATTATGTTTGAACAAGGGTAATGTTTTCTATGACGAACGATAACAGCCGCAAATTCAAAACAGAATCAAATAATTTTGCATACAGCCCTGATTTGTAGAGTATTAAAGAGCTATTGTTTTAGGTGAAGATCGGTTAAGGGAAAGGGGTAGTTTACCGGCAACGTTTTATGTTTTAACTAGGGTATTTTATATGGCAAACGATAACAGCCGCAAATTAAAACATAATCAAATAATTTTTTGCATGCCAATCTGAATAGTAGAGGTCTCACGACCTCTTGTTTTTGGTGAAGATCGGTTAAGGGAAAGGGGTAGTTTACCAGAAACATTTTATGTTGTAACAAGAGAAATTGTTTCATGACGAACGATAACTGCCGTAAATTCAAACAGAATCAATTAATTTTTTACATATGTACCTGAGTTGTAGAGGACATAAGGCCTATCGAATTTGGTGAAGAACAGTTACGGGGAAAGGGTAGTTTACCGGAAACATTTTTTGTTGTAACAAGAGTAATGTACTTAATTTTGATAAACAAAGTATCCTGATAAGAAGATCTTAATAATCCACTGTAGAAACGTAGATGAAATATCTATAAATAAAGAGGTTAGTTGAACGGGGTGGGGGTAGTTTTCTAGAATTGAAAATTATAGTTGAAGGGGAGGGGATAATTTTTATATGTTTACGACGTTATCAGCAACAAAGTAGTAGTTTGTTGTTAAAATTCCTTCCCGAGCTGTTTGGCCGAAGTCCAATGTTTTCTGGAAAACCAGACGTTTCGGCAGTGCCGTCGACTGCCATCATCAGTGAAAATCGAGTACGATAACGTGTGGTGATATACGTTAGTGACCACAGTACTGTGGTTAAGGCTGAAGAAATAAGTGGAAATAAGTACTTTCTATGGAAATATTTCATTTCGAAAATGATTTTAAATATAAATCGTAGAATATGGAAGTCATGTATGGTTCTCCATTCCGATATTTACTTCCATGTTCCATAAGGAAATGTATGTAAGTATGGTGATGGCAAACAAAATCGTGGCCGAGATTATTGAAGATTCTGATTGTACTACCATCAAGAAATGAAAAAAAGACATTTATCGAAAAGTGTTTGTGTGTCTATGTGTCTGTCTCTAGTTGTTTTTTTATGGCAAACGATAACAGCCGCAAATTCAAACAGAATCAAATAATTTTTTGCATACAGCCGTGATTTGTAGAGTACTCAAGATCTCTTGTTTTTGGTGAAGATCGGTTAAGGGAAACGGGTAGTTTACCAGCCATATTTTATGTTTTAACAGGAGTAATTGTTTCTATGACGAACGATAACTGCCATAAATTCAAACAGAATCAAATAATTTTTTACATATGTGCCTGAGTTGTAGAGGACTCAAGGCCTATTGATTTTGGTGAAGTTCAGTTACGGGCAAAGGGAAGTTTACCAGAAACATTTTTTGTTGTAACAAGAGTAAAGTATTGATTTTGATAAATAAAGTATCCTGGTAAGAAGATCATTATAATCCACTGTAGAAACGTAGATGAAATATCTATAAATGAAGAGGCTAGTTGAACGAGGTGGGGGTAATTTTCTATAAATGAAAATGATAGTTGAAGGGGGTGGGGATAATTTTTATTTATATGTCATGTGTACTACGTTATCGGCAACAAAGAAGTAAGTTTGTTGTTAAAATTCCTTCCTGGGCTGTTTGAGCTTAATCCCATGTTTTCTACAAAACCAGATGTTTCGGAAGTACTATCGACTTCCATCGTCAGTGAAAATTGAGTGAACTATCGTGAGGTGGTGTACGTTAGTGATCACAGTACTGTGGTTAAGGCTGAAGAAAGGAGTAGTTTCTATGGGAATAGATCATTTCGAAAAGTATTTTAAATATAAATCTTCGAACATGGAAGTCATGTATGGTTCTCCATACCGATATTTACTTCCATGTTCCATAAGGAAATAGAAGTATGGTGATAGCAAATAAAATCGTGTTCCAGATAATTGCAGATTCTGATTGTACTACCCTCAAAACATGAAAAAAAGTCATTTTTCGAAAAGTGTCTGTCTGTCTATCTGTGTGTGTCTGTCTGTGTCTATAGATTTTATACTTTGGCAAACGATAACTCCCGCAAATTCAAACAGAATCAAATAATTTTTGCATACAGCCCTGATTTGTAGAGTACTCAAGAACTATTGCTTTAGGTGAAAATCGGTTAAGGGAAAGGGGTAGTTTACCTGGAACGTTTTATGTTTTGACTAGGGTATTTTTTATGGCAAACGATAACAGCCGCAAATTAAAACATAATCAAATAATTTTTTGCATGCGACTCTGAATATTAGAGGTCTCAAGACCTATTGTTTTTGGTGAAGATCGGTTATGGGAAACGGATAGTTTACCAGCATCGTTTTATGTTGTAACTAAGGTATTATATATGGCAAACTATAACAGCCGCAAATTCAAACATAATCTAATAATTTTTTTGCATGCCACTCTGAACAGCAGAGGTTTCAAGACCTCTTGTTTTTGGTGAGATCGGTTAAGGAAAAGGGGTAGTTTACCAGAAACATTTTATGTTGTAACAAGAGAAATTGTTTCATAACGAACGATAACTGCCGTAAATTCAAACAGATTCAATTAATTTTTTAGATATGTACGTGAGTTGTAGAGGACAAAAGGCCTATCGATTTTGGTGAAGATCAGTTACGGGGAAAGGGTAGTTTACCGGAAACATATTTTGTTGTATCAAGAGTAATGTACTTAATTTTGATAAACAAAGTATCCTGATAAGAAGATCTTAATAATCCACTGTAGAAACGTAGATGAAATATTTTTAAATAAAGAGGTTAGTTGAACGGGGTGGGGGTAGTTTTCTAGAAATGAAAATTATAGTTGAAGGGGAGGGGATAATTTTTATATGTTTACGACGTTATCAGCAACAAAGTAATAGTTTGTTGTTAAAATTCCTTCCCGAGCTGTTTGGCAGAAGTCCAATGTTTTCTGGAAAACCAGACGTTTCGGCAGTGCCGTCGACTGCCATCATCAGTGAAAATCGAGTACGATAACGTGTGGTGATATACGTTAGTGACCACAGTACTGTGATTAAGGCTGAAGAAATAAGTGGAAATAAGTAGTTTCTGTGGAAATATTTCATTTCGAAAAGGTTTTTAAATATAAATCGTAGAATATGGAAGTCATGTATGGTTCTCCATTCCGATATTTACTTCCATGTTCCATAAGGAAATGTATGTAAGTATGGTGATGGCAAACAAAATCGTGGCCGAGATTATTGAAGATTCTGATTGTACTACCATCAAGACATGAAAAAAAGACATTTTTCGAAAAGTGTTTGTGTGTGTATGTGTCTGTCTCTAGTTGTTTTTTTATGGCAAACGATAACAGCCGCAAATTCAAACAGAATCAAATAATTTTTTGCATACAGCCGTGATTTGTAGAGTACTCAAGATCTCTTGTTTTTGGTGAAGATCGGTTAAGGGAAAGGGGTAGTTTACCGGCAACGTTTTTTTTATTAAGGGTAATTTTTATCTATGGTAAACGATAACAGCCGCAAATTCAAACAGACACAAATAATGTTTTCCATACAGCCCTGAATTATAGAGTTCTCAAGACCTATTGTTTTTGGTGAAGATCGGTTGAGGGAAAGGGGTAGTTTACCAGCCACATTTTATGTTTTAACAGGAGCAATTGTTTCTATGACGAACGATAACTGCCGTAAATTCAAACAGAATCAAATAATTTTTTACATATGTGCCTGAGTTGTAGAGGACTCAAGGCCTATTGATTTTGGTGGAGTTCAGTTACGGGCAAAGGGAAGTTTACCAGAAACATTTTTTGTTGTAACAAGAGTAAAGTATTGATTTTGATAAATAAAGTATACTGGTAAGAAGATCATTATAATCCACTGTAGAAACGTAGATGAAATATCTATAAATGAAGAGGCTAGTTGAACGGGGTGGGGGTAATTTTCTATAAATGAAAATGATAGTTGAAGGGGGTGGGGATAATTTTTATTTATATGTCATGTGTACTACGTTATCGGCAACAAAGAAGTAAGTTTGTTGTTAAAATTCCTTCCTGGGCTGTTTGAGCTTAATCCCATGTTTTCTACAAAACCAGATGTTTCGGAAGTGCTATCGACTTCCATCATCAGTGAAGATTGAGTGAACTATCGTGAGGTGGTGTACCGTTAGTGATCACAGTACTGTGGTTAAAGTTGAAGAAAGGAGTAGTTTCTATGGAAAAAGATCATTTCGAAAAGTATTTTAAATATAAATCTTAGAACATGGAAGTCATGTATGATTCCCCATACCATAGTTGAAAGATTACCATATTGAAGATTCTGATTGTACTACCATCAAGACATAAAAAAATATTGGTATGGAGAACCATACATGACTTCCATGTTCTAAGATTTATATTTAAAATGATATTCGAAATGAAATATTTCTATAGAAACTACGTCTTTCTACTTATTGCTTCAGCATTAACCACAATACAGTGGTCACTAACGTATACCACCTCAAGTTTTCGCATTCGATTTTCACTGATGATGGCAGTCGATGCCACTGCCGAAAAGTCTGGTTTTGCAGAAAACTTTGGACTACGGCTAAACAGCCCGGGAAGCAATTTTAACAAAAAACTACTTCTTTGTTGCCGATAACGTAGTACACATATAAAAAAATTCTCCCCTCCACTTTCAACTATAAATTTTAATAATAGAAAATTACCCCCACCCCGTTCACTTAACCTCTTCATTTATAGATATTTCATCTACGTCTCTACAGTGGATTATTATGTGCTTCTTATCAGGATATTTTATTTATAAAAATTAAGTACTTTACTCTTGTTAAATCATAAAATGTTTCTGGTAAACTACCCCTTTATCTTACCCGATCTTCTCCAAAATCAATAGACCTTGAGTTCTCTAAAACTCAGGAAAGTGTGCAAAAAATTATTTGATTCTCTTTGAATTTTCGGGAGTTATCGTTCGTTATATAAAAATTAACCTTTTTAAAACATAAAACATTGCTGATAAACTACCCCTTTCCCTTAACCGATCTTCACCAAAAAATAGGTCTTGAGTACTCTACAAATCAAGGCTGCATGCAAAAATTTATTTGATTATGTTAGAGTTTGCGGCTGATATCGTTTGCCATAGAAAATACCCTTGTTAAAACATAAAACTTTGCTGGTAAACTACCCCTTTCCCTTAACCGATCTTCAACAAAATCAACAGACCTTGAGTTCTGTATAATTCAAAAAGGTATGCAGAAGAGTAGTTGATTCTGTTTTAATGTACTGCAGTTATCGTTCGTTATAAAAAAATTACCCTTGTTAAAACATAAAATGTTCCTGGTAAACTACCCTATTCCCTTAACCGATATTCCCCAAAACCAACAAGTCTTGAGAACTCTACAATTAAGGGCCCTATGCAAAACATTATTTGA
Source organism: Magicicada septendecula (assembly GCA_034769895.1). Lineage (NCBI taxonomy): Eukaryota > Metazoa > Arthropoda > Insecta > Hemiptera > Cicadidae > Magicicada > Magicicada septendecula. Next base: position 245,595,557 of record CM068371.1, on the reverse strand, counting down.
TTTTGTTTGAATTTGCGGCTATTATCGTTTACCATATAAAAAATTACCCTTGATAAAAAACCGTTGCAGGTAAACTACCCCTTTCCCCTAACCGATATTCACCAAAAACAATAGGTCTTTAGTGCTTTACAAATCAGGGCTGTATGCAAAAAAATTATTTGATTCTGTTTGAATTTGCGGCTGTTATCGTTTGCCATAGAAAATACCCTTGTTAAAACATAAAACGTTGCTGGTAAACTACCCCTTTCCCTTAACTGATCTTCACCAAAAACCGTAGGGCTTGAGACCTCTACAATTGAGGGCTGTATGCAAATAAGCTTTTAATTCTGTTTGAATTTGCGGCTGTTATCGTTTGCCATAGAAAATACCCTTGTTAAAACATAAAACGTTACATGGTAAACTACCCCTTTCCCTTAACCGATCTTCACCAAAAACAATAGGTCTTGAGAACTCTACAATTCTGGGCTGTGTGCAAAAGAGTAGTTGATTCTGATTAAATTTGCGGCTGTTATCGTTTGCCATATAAAATACCATTGTTAAAACATAAAACGTTGCTGGTAAACTACCCTTTTCCCTTAACCGATCTTCAACAAAATCAAAAGACCTTGAGTTATGTATAATTCAAAAAGGTATGCAGAAGAGTAGTTGATTCTGTTTTAATGTACGGCAGTTATCGTTCTTCATAAAAAAATTACACTTGTTAAAACATAAAATGTTGCAGGTAAAATACCCTATTCCCTTAACCGATCTTCACCTAAACCAACATGTCTTGAGAACTCTACAGGGCTCTATGCAAAACATTATTTGATTCTGTTTGAATTTGCGGCTATTATCGTTTACCATATAAAAAATTACCCTTGATAAAAAACCGTTGCTAGTAAACTACCCCTTTCCCTTAACCGATCTTTACCAAAATAAATAGCTCTTTAGTACTCTACAAATCAGGGCTGCATGCAAAAAATTATTTGATTCTGATTAAAATTGCGGCTGTTATCGTTTGCCATAGGAAATACCCTTGTTAAAACATAAAACTGGTCCGGTAAACTACCCCTTTCCATTTAACCGATCATCACCAAAACCAACAGGACTGGAGAACACTATAATTCAGGGCTGTATGCAAAAGAGTAGTTGATTCTGTTTAAATTTGCTGCTGTTATCGTTTGCCAGAGAAAAAAATTACACCTGTTTAAAAAAAACCCGTTGCTTGTAAACTACCCCTTTCCCTTAACCGATCTTCACCAAAATCAACAGGTCTTGAGAACTCCACAAATCAGGCCTGTATGCAAAAGAGTAGTTGATTCTGTTTGAATTTGCTGCTGTTATCGTTTTCCAGAGAAAATATCGGTATGGAGAACCATACATGACTTCCATATTCTAAGATTTATTTTTAAAATCATTTCGAAATGAAATATTACCATAGAAACTACTTCTTTCTACTTACTGCTTCAGCCTTAACCACAGTACTCTGGTCACTAACATATACCACCTCACGTTATCGCACTCGATTTTCACTGATGATGGAAGTCGATGGCATTGCCGAAACGTCTGGTTTTGTAGAAAACATTGGACTACGGCCAAATATCCCGGGAAGGAATTTTAACAAAAACTACTCCTTTGTTGCCGATAACGTTGTACACATATATATAAAAAATATGCATAAAGTTAATGGCTTGTATAAGTTAATGATTGATCTCCATTAAGTAGTGCTCAAGTTTCCAAAGTTTTAATATTATGATGTCCGTAATTAAAACATCAGAGCAGGTTTAGTGTGTATGAGGGTACACCGTGGACAAAAATTTTCAACATTTCCTATTGAGCGTTGCTTAGAGTAAAGCTGCGAATCTACAGTGTACGTTTCACAGAACAAACACGCGGAAAGGAAGGAGGGCTCCGAAGTCACTCATGGACCCTCAGCATCTTGCAGAGGGTTCATTCCCTAAAGACGAAAAGTCTGTCTATGAATCGTTCCTCTGTAAACACGTGCAGTTACACTGCCCAGCGATCCACAGGAAGCAAATCGCTATCCACACTGGACACTTTTTCGGCTTGCATGCGTTATGTTGGTATGGGTTCGGCACTTTCCATTTAAAAAGCGTGCAAATGTAAGAAAATAAACATGAGTGAGGCCAGAAATAACGCGAATTGTGTGTGTGTGTCTTCCCTGCCTTTTTATTGCGGTAGTCATAATAATAAAATGGAAACGTAAACAGTACATAACTGAGATATGCTTGCCTGCCACGCACGATATATTTTATCTTATACATGATTTACATTAAAATGAAAAAATTATAATTTTATTGCCTGGCAACAAAATTATTTTATTTTTAACAATTACCATTGTTTGAAAACTTTTAAATGAATTTTCAAGTACTTTAATCTTGTTAAAACGTAAAAGGTTGCAGGTAAACTACCCCTTCCCCTTAACCGATCTTCACGAAAATCAAAAGGCCTTGAGTCCTCTACAATTCAGAGACGTATGCAAAACATTATTTGATTCTGTTTGAATATACGGCAGTTATCGTTCGTCATAGAAAATTACCCTTGATAAAAAACGTTGCCGGTAAACTTACCCCTTCCCCTTAACCGATCTTCACCAAACACAATAGGTCTCGAGTACTCTACAAATCACGGACGTATGTAAAAAATTATTTGATTCTGTTTGAATTTGCGGCTGTTATCGTTTGCCATAGAAAATACCATTGATAAAAAAAACGCTGCAGGTAAACTACCCCTTTCCCTTAACCGATCTTCACCAAAAACAATACATCTTGAGAACTCTGCAATTTAGGGCTGTATGCAAATAATCTTTTGATTATGTTTGAATTTGCGGCTGTTATCGTTTGCCATATAAAATACCCTTGTTAAAACATAAAACGTTGCTGGTAACCTACCCGTTCCCCTTAACCGATCTTCACCAAAACCAATAAGTCTTGAGAACTCCATAATTTAGGGCTCTATGCGAAACATTATTTGATTCTGTTTGAATTTGCGGCTGTTATCGTTTGCCAAAAAAAAATTACCTTTGATAAAAAAAACCTTTGATAAAAAAAACCGTTGCCGGTAAACTACCCCTTTCCATCAACCGATCTTCACCAAAAAAAAAAGGTCGTGAGTACTCTACAAATCAGGGCTGTATGCAAAAAATTATTTGATTCTGTTTGAATTTGCGGCTGTTATCGTTTGCCATAGAAAAAAAATCCTCAGACAGACAGACACTCAGACAGACACACAGACACACACACAGACACTTTTCGAAAAACGACTTTTTTCATGTTTTGAGTGTAGTACAATCAGAATCTGCAATAATCTCGAACACGATTTTTTTTGCCATCACCATACTTCCATTTCCTTAAGGAATATGGAAGTAAAAAATTACACTTGTTTAAAAAAAAACGTTGCTGGTAAACTACCCCTTTCCCTTAACCGATCTTCACAAAAATCAATAGGTCTTGATTACTCTACAAATCAGGACTACATGCAAAAAAGTATTTGATTCTGTTTGAATTTGCGACTCCTATCATTTGCCATAAAAATACCCTTTTAAAACATAAAACGTAGCTGGTAAACTACCCCTTTCCCTTAACCGATCTTCACCAGAATCAATAGGTCTTGAGAACTAAACAACTTAGGGGTGTATGCAAATAATCATTTGATTATGTTTGAATATGCGGCTCTTATCGTTTGCCATAGAAAATACCCTTTCAAAACATTAAACGTAGCCGGTAAACTACCCCTTTTCCTTAACCGATCTTCACAAAAATCAATAGGTCTTGAGAACTCTACAATTTAGGGCTGTATGCAAATAATCATTTGATTCTATTTGAATTTGCGGCTGTTATCGTTTGCCATATAAAATACCCTTGTTAAAACATAAAACGTTACTGGTAAACTACCCCTTTCCCTTAACCGATCTTCACCAAAACAATAGGTCTTAAGAACTATATAATCCAGGGCTGTATGCAAAACATTATTTGATTCTGTTTCAATTTGCGGCTGTTATCGTTTACCATAGAAAAAAATTAACCTTAGTAAAAAAAACGTTGCTGGTAAACTACCCCTTTCCCTTAACCGATCTTCACAAAAATCGGGGGCTGTATTCATTATTCTTCACATTCAGGGCTGTATGCAAAAGAGTAGTTGATTCTGTTTGAATTTACGGCTGTTATCGTTTGCCAGGAAAAAAAATCTAAGACAGACGGACACACACACACACACACACACACACACACACACACACACACACACACGCACACACACACATTTCGAAAAACGGCTTTTTTTCATGTTCTGAGTGTAGTACAATCAGAATCTGCAATAATCTCGAACACGATTTTTTTTTGCCATCACCATACTTCCATTTCCTTAAGGAACATGGAAGTAAAAGACATTTTTCGAAAACTGTCTGTGTGTCTATGTGTCTGTCTGTAGTTGTTTTTTTTTATGGCAAACGATAACAGCCGCAAATTCAAACAGAATCAAATAATTTTTTGCATACAGCCGTGATTTGTAGAGTACTCAAGATCTCTTGTTTTTGGTGAAGATCGGTTAAGGGAAAGGGGTAGTTTACCAGCAACGTTTTTTTTACTAAGGTTAATTTTTTTCTATGGTAAACGATAACAGCCGCAAATTGAAACAGAATCAAATAATGTTTTGCATACAGCCCTGGATTATATAGTTCTTAAGACCTATTGTTTTTGTGAAGATCGGTTGAGGGAAAGGCGTAGTTTACCTGCCACATTTTATGTTTTAACAAGGGTAATTGTTTCTATGACGAACGATAACTGCCGTAAATTGAAACAGAATCAAATAATTTTTTACATATGTGCCTGAGTTGTAGAGGACTCAAGGCCTATTTATTTTGGTGAAGTTCAGTTACGGGAAATGGGAAGTTTACCAGAAACATTTTTTGTTGTAACAAGAGTAAAGTATTGATTTTGATAAATAAAATATCCTGATAAGGAGATCATTATAATCCACTGTAGAAACGTAGATGATATTTCATATATACAGAATTTATAGATATTCTATAAATGAAGAGGCTAGTTGAACGTGGTGGGGGTAATTTTCTATAAATGAAAATGATAGTTGAAGGGGGTGGGGATAATTTTTATTTATATGTCATGTGTAGTACGTAATCGGCAACAAAGAAGTAAGTTTGATGTTAAAATTCCTTCCTGGGCTGTTTGAGCTTGATCCCATGTTTTCTACAAAACCAGATGTTTCGGAAGTGCTATCGACTTCCATCATCAGTGAAAATTGAGTGAACTATCGTGAGGTGGTGTACGTTAGTGATCACAGTACTGTGGTTAAGGCTGAAGAAAGAAGTAGTTTCTATGGAAATATATCATTTTGAAAAGTATTTTAAATATAAATCTTACAACATGGAAGTCATGTATGGTTCTCCATACCGATATTTACTTCCATGTTCCATAAGGAAATGGAAGTATGGTAATGGCAAACAAAATCATGTTCCAGATAATTGCAGATTCTGATTGTACTACCCTCAAAACATGAAAAAAGTAATTTTTCGAAAAGTGTCTGTGTGTCTATCTGTCTATCTGTTTGTGTCTCTCTGTGTCTACAGATTTTTTATTTGGCAAACGATAACACGCGAAAATTCAAACAGAATCCAATAATGTTTTGTATACAGTCCTGAGTTGTGGAGTACTAAAGACCTATTGTTTTTGGTGAAGATCGGTTAAGGGAAAGGGGTAGTTTACCAGCAACGTTTTATGTTTTAACAAGTGTAATGTTTTCTACGACGAACGATAACTGCCGTAAATTCAAACAGAATCAAATCATTTTTTACATATGTGCCTAAGTTGTAGAAGACTCAAGGCCTGTTGATTTTGGTGAAGATCGGTTACGGGAAAAGGGTAGTTTAACAGAAATTTTATGTTGTAACAAGAGAACGTTTTCGATGAAGCACGATAACTGCCTTAAATTCAAACAGAATCAAATAATTTTTTACATATGTGCCTGTGTTGTAGAGGACCCATGGCCTATTGATTTTTGTGAAGATCGGTTAAGGTATTGGGGTAGTTTACCGGCCATATTTTATGTTTTAACAAGAGTAATTGTTTTTATGACGAACGATAACTGCCGCACATTCAAAAGGATCAAATGCATACATGCATGCCTGAAAGGATGTTTTAAATGCATGCCTGAATTGTAGAGGACTCAAGATTTGTTGAATTTGGTGATGATCGGTTAAGAGGAAGGGGTAGTTTATCTTCAACTTATTATGTTTTAAGAAGGGTAATGTTTTCTATGACGAACGATAACAGCCGCAAATTCAAACAGAATCAAATATTTTTTTGCATACAGTCCTACATTGCTGAGTTCTCAAGATCTGTTGTTTTTGGTGAAAATCGGTTAAGGGAAAGGGGTAGTTTTCCAGCAAAGTTTTATGTTTTCACTTGGGTTTTTATTAAGGCAAACGATAACAGCTGCAAATTCAAACATAATCAAATAATTTTTTGCATGCCACTCTGAGTAGTAGAGGTCTCAAGACCTCTTGTTTTTGGAGAAGAACTGTTAAGGGAAAGGGGTAGTTTACTAGCAACGTTTTATGTTTTAACTCGGGTACTTTATATGGTAAACGATAACAGCCGCAAATTCAAACATAATCGAATAATTTTTTGCATGCCACTCTGAATAGTAGAGGTCTCAAGACCTCTTGTTTTGGTGAAGATCGGTTAAGAGAAAGGGGTAGTTTACCAGCAACATTTTATGTTGTAACAAGAGAACGTTTTCGATAAAGCACGATAACTGCCGTAAATTCAAACAGAATCAAATAATTTTTTACATATGTGCCTGTGTTGTTGAGGATTCATGGCTTATTAATTTTTGTGAAGATCGGTTAAGGTAATGGGGTAGTTTACCGGCCATATTTTATGTTTTAACAAGAGTAATTGTTTTTATGATGAACGATAACTGTCGCACATTCAAAAGGATCAAATAATGTTTTATATGCATGCCTGAATTGTAGAGGACTCAAGATTTGCTAAATGTGGTGATGATCGGTTAAGAGGAACGGGTAGTTTACCAGCAACGTTTTTTTAATCAAGGGTACTTTTTTCCTAAGGCAAACGATAACAGCCCCAAATTCAAACAGAATCAAATAATTTTTTGCATACAGTCCTACATTCCAGAGTCTTCAAGATCTGATGTTTTTGGTGAAAATCGGTTAAGGGAAAGGGGTAGTTTACCGGCAACGTTTTATGTTTTAACTATGGTATTTTCTATGGCCAACGATAACAGTCGCAAATTCAAACATAATCAAATAATTTTTGCATGCCACTCTGAATAGTTGAGGTCTCAAGACTTCTTGTTTTTGGTGAAGATCGGTTAAGGGAAAGGGGTAGTTTACAAGCAACATTTTATGTTGTAACAAGAGAAATTGTTTCATGACGAACGATAACTGCCGTAAATTAAAACAGAATCAATTAATTTTTTAGATATGTACCTGAATTGTAGAGTACAAAAGGCCTATCGATTTTGGTGAAGATCAGTTACGGGGAAAGGGTAGTTTACCAGGAAATATTTTTCGTTGTAACAAGAGTAAAGTACTTAAATTTGATAAATAAAGTATCCTGATAAGAAGATCTTAATAATCCACTGTAGAAACGTAGATGAAATATCTATAAATGAAAAGGCTAGTTGAACGGGGTGGGGGTAATTTTCTATAAATGTAAATTATAGTCAAAGGGAGAGGGGTAATTGTTATATGTGTACTACGTTATCGGCAACAAAGTAGTAGTTTGTTGTTAAAATTCCTTCCCGAGCTGTTTGGCCGTAGTCCAATGTTTTCTGCAAAACCAGACGTTTCGGCAGAGCCGTCGACTGCCTTCATCAGTGAAAATCGAGTGTGATAACGTGTGGTGGTATATGTTAGTGACCACAGTACTGTGGTTAAGGCTGAAGCAATAAGTGGAAAGAAGTAGTTTCTATGGAAATATTTTATTTCGAAAATGATTTTAAATGTAAGTCTTTGAACATGGAAGTCATGTATGTTTCTCCATACCGATATTTACTTCCATTTTCCATAAGGAAATGTAAGTATGGCGATGGCAAAAAAAATCGTGGCCGAGATTATTGAAGATTCTGATTGTACTACCATCAATACATGAAAAAAGTCATTTTTCGAAAAGTGTCTGTGTGTGAGTCTGTGTGTGTGTATGTCTGTGTGTCTATGTGTGTGTCTGTTTTTTTTTCTATGGCAAACGATAACAGCCGCAAATTCAAACAAAATCAAATAATTTTTTGCATACAGCCGTGATTTGTAGAGTACTCAAGACCTGTTGTTTTTGGTGATTTCGGTTAAGGGAAAGCGGTGGTTCACCTGCAAAGTTTTTTTTAGATAAGGGTAATTTTTTTCTATGGCAAACGATAACTGCCGCAAATTCAAACAGGATCAAATAATGTTTTGCATTCACCCTGAATTATAGAGTTCTAAATACCTATTGTTTTTGGTGAAGATCGATTAACGGAAAGGGGTAGTTTACCTGCCACATTTTATGTTTTAACAAGAGTAATTGTTTCTGTGACGAACAATAACTGCCGTAAATTCAAACAGAATCAAATAATTTTTTACATATGTGCCTGAGCTGTAGACAACTCAAGGTTTTTTGATTTTGGTGAAGATCGGTTACGGGCAAAGGGTGGTTTACCAGAAATATTTTTTGTTGTAACATGAGTAAAGTACTTAATTTTGATAAATAAAAAGTATCCTGATAAGAAGGTCATTATAATCCACTGTAGAAACGTAAATGAAATATCTATAAATGAAGAGGCTAGTTGACCGGGGTGGGGGTAATTTTTTATAAATGAAAATGATAGTTGACGGGGGTGGGGATAATTTTTATTTATATGTCATGTGTACTACGTTATCGGTAACAAAGAAGTAAGTTTGATGTTAAAATTCCTTCCTGGGCTGTTTCAGCTTGATCCCATGTTTTCTACAAAACCAGATGTTTCGGAAGTGCTATCGAATGCCATCATCAGTGAAAATTGAGTGAACTATCGTGAGGTGGTATACGTTAGTGATCACAGTACTGTGGTTAAGGCTGAATAAAGAAGTAGTTTCTATGAAAATAGATCATTCCGAAAAGTATTTTAAATATAAATCTTAGAACATGGAAGTCATGTATGGTTCTCCATACCGATATTTACTTCCATGTTCCATAAGGAAAAGGAAGTATGGTGATGGCAAACAAAATCGTGTTCCAGATAATTGCAGATCCTGATTGTACTACCCTCAAAACATGAAAAAAAGTCATTTTTCGAAAAGTGTCTGTGTGTCTATCTGTCTATCTGTGTGTGTTTGTCTGTGTGTCTATAGATTTTTGTTTGGCAAACGATAACAGCCGCAAATTCAAACAGAATCCAATAATGTTTTGCATGCAGCCCTGAATTGTAGAGTACTCAAGACATGTTGTTTTTGGTGAAGTTCAGTTAAGGGAAAGGGGTAGTTTACCTGCAACATTTTTATTATCAAGGGTCTTTTCATGGCAAACGATAACTGCCGTAAATTCAAATAGAATCAAATAATATTTCGAATACAGCCCAGAATTGTAGAGTTCTCAAGATCTATTGTTTTTGGTGAAGATCGGTTTTAGGGAAAGGGGTAGTTTACCTGCAACGTTTTATGTTTTAACAAGGGTATTTGTTTTCTATGGCAAACGATAACAGCCACTACTTCAGACAGAATCAAATAACTTTTGCATACAGCCCTGAATTGTAGAGTTCTCAAGACCTTTTTGTTTTTGGTGAAGATTGGTTAACGGAAATGGGTAGTTTACTAGCAACTTTTTATGTTTTAACAAGTGTAATGTTTTCTATGACGAACGATAACTGCCGTAAATTAAAACAGAGTCAAATATGTTTTTCCACACCTTCCTGTATTATAGAGTACTCAAAGTTTCTTGATTTTGGTGAAGATCGGTTAAGGGAAAAGGGTAGTTTACCTGCAACGTTTTATGTTTTAAAAGGGTAATTTTATTTTTATGACGAATGATAACTGCCGCATATTCAAATAGAATCAAATAAGTTTGTATTCATTCCTGAATTATAAAGAACTAAAGGTCTATTGAATTTGGTGAAGATCGGTTAAGGGAAAGGAGTAGTTTACCTGCCACCTTTTATGTTTTAACAAGAGTAATTGTTTCTATGATGAACGATAACTGCCGCATATTCAAATAGAATCAAATAGTGTTTTGCATGCGTCCCTGAATTGTAGAGGACCTGTTGATTTTGGTGAAGATCAGTTAAGAGAAAGGGGTAGTTTACCTGCAACATTTTAAATGTTGATAACATTAATGTTATTTATAACGAGTATTTATAACGAATTATAACGAATTGATAACAAGATTAATGTTTCCTATGACGAACGATTACTGCCGTAAATTCAAACATAATCAAATACGTTTTTGCATACATCCCTAAATAGTAGAGAACTCAAGGCCTGTTGATTTTGCTGAAGATCGGTTAAGGGAAAGGTGTAGTTTACCTGCCACATTTTATGTTGTAACAAGAGAAATTTTTTCATGACGAACGATAACTGCCGTAAATTCAAACAGACTCAAATAATTTTTTACACATGTTCCTGAGTTGTAGAAGACTCAAGGCCTATTAATTTTGGTGAAGATCGGTTACGGGGAAAGGGTAGTTTACCTGAAACGTTTTTTGTTGTAACAGGAGTAAAGTACTTAATTTTGATAAATAAAGTATCCTGATAAAATGATCTTAATAATCCACTGTAGAAACGTAGACGAAATATCTATAAATGAAGATGCTAATTGAACGGGGTGGGGATAATTTTCTATAAATGTAAATTATAGTTGAAGTGGGAGGGGATATTTTTTTTTATATATGTACTACGTTATCGGCAACAAAGAATTAGTTTGTTGTTAAAATTCCTTCCCGGCCTGTTTAGCCGTAAACCAATGTTTTCTGCAAAACCAGACGTTTGGCAGTGCCTTCGACTTCCATCATTAGTGAAAATCGAGTGCGATAACGTGGAGTGGTATACGTTAGTGACTACAGTACTGTGGTTAAGGCTGAAGCAGTAAGTAGAAAGAAGTAGTTTCTATGGAAATATTTCATTTCGAAAATGATTTTAAATATAAATCTTAGAACATGGAAGTCATGTATGGTTCTCCATACCGATATTTATATATCAAAACACGAATTTTTGACTTTTCGCTTCTATCAAGTCCGCTGAAATAATATGAATTTTCTTATGTTCTTCCCAATTTTTCTTTGTGTTGGGAAATTTACTATCGGGTATCTGTTACTTGGTATAAGGACTTATTCCGTTATCTTCTGTGTATTCCATATCCAATTATTCATTATACATTTTCACATACCGTCTCGTCTACTGTTTGATTCTTTATTGAGCATATAGTAATTAAAAAAATGATCAGCTCGCTGCCTCACTGCACAACCCTCCAATCTGAGGGGCAGTGAAATTTTTTGTCAGAGTCTTCTTCTCTTATACTTGATTTTCTAGTCGAAAGAATATCGTTCTCCGTAACAAGGACGGTTCGCCTTTTCTCTCTGCTATATCTGCTATTCATCCTTTGACAACATTATCTTCAAGACACTGACCATGTTACCTCTTAAAGCTGTGTCACCGCCTCTGCCAAATCCGCCGTGCATTCACTATTGTTGTAGCCTGTATCCCTGGTCCAATACTGCCCGTATATACTGGCCTATGCCTATTCTTCCCAATACTGGATCTTTGATTCTAATTAGAGCCGGCCAACCCTCTCCGCGTCGTGGAAGCGCCTGCTGAGAGTTACCTAAGAAGGTTCAGACAAGAGAATAATAAAAATAGCAAATTTTCTTGTAAAAAAATGACAGTAAAACCGGTAGCCATCTTCAGGCATATCCTATAGCTAAATCATTCCAGTGAGAAAGTTATGTGTGAACAACAGATACTAAAAAATGAGTATGGAGAACCATACATGACTTCCAAGTTTTATATAATCATCAAATTATTTTTAATATGTACACAAAAACTCAGAATGAAACCAAATGTATCAAACGCTTGGTAAAAACGCTAAGAAAGATAATCAAACTACGAATTGTACCTACTTGTTGATATTTTAAAAATAAAGAATTAATTTGATTAAATTATCTTTTCTTTAAACAACACAAAAAAGCGATACCGCCAAGCGTTTGTTTTCTGTGACTTTCTGAAAAAAATGATTTTGTTCACGTGTCCGTGGTTACATAACATGGAACTAAATCAGTTGTTACTATTTCATTGAAATTTTTAAGTTTTCGGACAAATAAATTTATAACATCAATACAAAAATTACCCCCTCCCCTTCAACTACCATTTTATTTATAAATATTCATCTCTCTATCTACAGTGGATTATTATAAATTTCTTTTCAGGATATTTTATTCATTAAAATTAAGTACTTTAGTCCTGTTAAAACGTAAACGTTGCTGGTAAACTACCCCTTCTCATTAACCGATCTTCACCAAAATCAATAAGCCTTGAGTACTCTACAAGTCGGGCACATACACAAAAAATTATTTGATTCCGTTTGAATCTGCAGCAGTTATCGCTCTCCATAGAAAAAAATCTACACACACACACACACACTTTTCGAAAATGACTTTCCTTCATGTTTTAGTCAGAATCTAGCCTTATCTGGAACATAGATATTTTCGCGACATCCATACTTCCATTTCCTTACGGAACATGGAAGTAAAAATATATATAAATAAAAGAATTAATTTACTATGCAAAATCCGGTTGTAAAGTATGATGCAGCAGCGTACTCTCATCAAAATACAGGAAACACACCCACACACAAGAAGAAAAGATTTTTAACGCAAAAGTTCTATTGTTTATCCTACTCCGAATAAATGATCGTGTACAACGGCAAAGGCCATTAATATGTATTTAATATAAGTATTTAAATGTTATCTCTGTGTGTGTGTGTGTGTGTGATACTATTTTTTATTTACAATATATATTTTTAGTTTCTCGGCAAGGCTAAAAGTCACATAACATTATACATTTCTCAGCTCATTGTTATAATTTCTGTTAACCTTCATCCTCCAGTCAACCTTCCTGTTTTCAAATAAATTCTCAAAATACTTTTTTAAAGTCTGAAACAACAGTTACAAAAAGTTACATACACATATATCATTAGACTCTGCTCTCTTACTACATAGTATGTAGGCCTACTTGTGTGTAGGGTACTGATATTAAATATCAACAAAAGTGGTCAAGCTTATCAGTTTCATATCTCCTAGCTTAAAAGTAAGGTATTCCATATACAATATCGTAGATAATGTTTTTTTTTTAGACAACGTGCAAAGATTTACAAAGCGTTAATTAACTGTTTGTTATAATCAAGCTGTCAGCCCTATGGTGTCACAGTCTCTAATACATTTTTCAAAAAGGCAAATGGTATTTCTTTGATTTTACCTTACTTTTCTACAGCTTGTCTTAATTAGTTAGTTTCAGTCTCAAGGTCGATTCAAAGATGAGCTCAAACTAATTATAGTTATATCCACCCAAATGTTAAGCGACGGTGAAATATGCCGAGCCTGCTTCTCTCTCTTTCTCTCACCCCCTTTTACAATAAAGAAACTGTGCACTGTCACCGAGTAGGGAGAAATATAGATACGTAATATTTTTTTTAATTAAAATAATAACAAGATTATAATTAACGGTGATGGCATGAGAGAGGGGTTCAGTACTTGTCCGTTATCTGTGAGCAAATTTAAAGGTTTTTTTCACACAGCAAGCGGCCTGCAACGTTAACGTAATTAATACCGGTGCGCGCAATACTGGATAATCCTTTGGTGAGGTCACGTGACCGACAGACTAGGCGCAGATAGTGATCACGTGTAAAGCACACTAACTTGAGTGACTGTTACACGCGTCAAACAATAACATCGTTATCTCAATCGGTACAGTCCTCTCGACACGTTGACACGTCCGCAACTGTATACTCCATAACAAAATACACAATAATAATAATAATAATAATAGGAAAGACAAAATTACAATCACAATTAGGAAAAGAAGAATTGCTTTTTATGGACATCCTCAAAGATTGAATCTCTGTAGACTCGCAGGAAGACTCTTCAACTTGGGAATTCTAGTGGATGAAAGAAACTGGAAAAGACATACAAGGACTCCAGGTTACCCAAGAGGACATCAAATAACGTTTACCAGTTAGAAGAAAGGTACATAATTCTGCAAGTTTCCAGACAAGGCCCCAAACGAATATCGGTGCCTTTTGGATTGCGAGAGAAAAGAGAAACATCGAGGAAGAATGAATGAGGGGTGCGAAGGAAGGAATAAGGAAGGGAACGTAGTCTGGAGTGGCTCATACAAACCAAATATTGATAATAATAATAATAATAATAATAATAATAATAATAAAATTTTGCTACCCAAGGATAAAGAGATAATTCCAAATTCTCAGGTGTCTGAAACTTCAGAATAATCGTTATAGATTCAGAATAAAAAAGATTTAGATTGTAAAAATCGTATGTTTAACTCGTGTTTTTATTTTCCATATAGTGTCGTTTTAATGTAAATAACTAAGTAGCTTCTTTGTCCATGTTATCATGAAATAGTGACTTGTAAAATAGCTGGTAATAAAATAAGAAAAGAAACTTATGGTATAAAGTACCTAAATTATATTATCTTCGTCTTCTTTTATTTTTTTATTACATTTAACATCATCACCAACGACTTTCCTTCTTCTTCTTCTTCTTCTTCTTCTTCTTCTTCTTCTTCTTCTTCTTCTTCTTCTTCTTCTTCTTCTTCTTCTTCTTCTTCTTCTTCTTCTTCTTCTTCTTCTTCTTCTTCTTCTTCTTTTTCTTCTTCTCATTATCCTCCTTCTTATCTCCTCCTTCTCTTGTTCTGTCGCACACCAGAAACACCAGAAATTCGGAAGGTAAAACAGGAGCCAAAAAGCATGATTTTAGCAAAGAGCAATGAGCGTAACAACTCTTAGACTGTCTTAGTTTTCAGTGTGAACCGGCCTTTTGAACTTTTCAGTATTACTCCTCTAAACGATGGTTATGTGTTGTACTTTTGTTGTTTGCTGGAACATCATATAATTTTTGCTGTTATATGCAATACAAAACTTGACTGTTACTTCTCAATTCACATTGCGGTTTTCCTTCAATTTTGTATTATATTAATTACAATATTAACTTAAAACTTTACTACAAATTTTAATATAATTTACACCACAAATAAAGATTTCCAAGCAGTAGAAACAAGAATTTTGATACTTATTACTAAAACCACTTTATAATTTTAAAAAGTTAACAGTTTGTTCTTTTCATTATCTATACCTCATAAATTACAGCGGAATTTATAGTGTATTAGTGTTAATACAAATATGAGCACAGATTTAGAAAGAAAGCTACATACATTTTTCTTTCTCATTTTTCAGTTAATGGTTAGTTAAATTTACAACCTAACTAAGATTAATTTATTGTACATTTTATTTTACAATTAACTTATTGTAAAGGAAAAAACTATCGTCTACAGTTTCTTGCGTGAATACATTATGTTTGATGTTCCTATCTTTATACCGATAACTTCCAGTAAAACCGACAAAATGAAAATTGACAAACAAAAATCAGTAGCGTTTTCCTGTTTCTGTTTCTCCCAGTTACGTGGTCAACCTGACAGGTTAGTGGATGCCGCTAAAATGCTGCCATCTCTTCTTCGTTTTGTAATAAACATTTACTTCTTCGTCAATCAAAATGTGTACAAAACTAATGACTGCCTTCGTATCTACGTTCTCTTACGGCTTTCACCTATTTATTTTCTAATTTTCTTATAATTTTTTTTTAATGTTCTTAGATGTATATGGTCACTCAGTAAAGACAAAGTCTGTTCTTAAATATTTTTATTTTATATACCACGAGGTGCGACTGAAATTTAATGGGCAATCGCTCGTTACTCGCAAATGAAAAGTGACAGTCAAATGAAACAAGTAGGCCTATGGCATGAAAGTATACTTTATTTGCTACAAAACTTACATTTATTTTTCTACGTAATCACCACTTACAGTTACACATTTCTTCCAACGGTGAACCAGTTTTCTCATTCCGTCAATGAAGAATGTTGGAGGTCTTTCCTTGACACACGACCTCACTGCGTTGTTTAGTTCATCGTCCGTGGTGGAATGATTACCCTTAACATCCCTCTATAATTGCAGACAGAAGTAAAAATCGCAGGGCGCCAAATCTGGTGAGTATGGAGGGTGTGAAGTAGGTTCAAATTTCAACTTCACAAAGGCTTTGGAGGTTGCACACGAGCTTAATCGTGTTGCAGAATTATCGGCTTGTATTATCGAATTATGGATTGTCGAACACGACACACACGTCTCCTAATGTGTTTTAACGTGTCTATTTATCGCACAAAATTTACTATAGTCGCACAGTATTATGGTCAGAATATGTACACAGACAAGTGATTCTTTAATGATGTAAACAATATGCTACTGATAATGCAACTACTTCTACTAGTAATATTGCTGCAGCTGCTGCTACTAGCGCTACAGTTGTTACAACTTCTGCTGCTATAACTGGATGAATTTTCCTACGTGAAGAAAATAAGGGTACATGGTTCTAGTTGCAGGAATCCCGGACGCTGAAAAATTGTGGTCCTTTCTTAGGTCGTTTTTAATATCTCTGCAATCCCTTCTAAAAACCTACTACTGTTACTTCTTATGCTATCAGAATGTAGTCTATGTTTGTTTTTAAAATAAACTGTTTAGCAGGAAGGAAGATAATATATAAACTGTGGAATATATGTATATCAAATGTAAGAACAATCTTGAGTATTTTATTGGTTTTAAAAATTATATTAATTTTAGAATTTATCAACATTTCCGTCGACGTCATCAACATAATCACCGCGACCACCACCAGTCCTCCAGTATTAACTTTGTCATCATCATCAGGCAACGTCAATAGTACTCAGCATTCAGTGAATGCTGCGAGTGTTTATGTGATTTTCCCCGAAGGGTTTACCGGAACGCTTCGGTAGATACATTTCTGCCATCGTCAGGCTCTTCTCGATATTTTGGATTCCAGACACTTAACGCCGGACAGTTCAACGTGGAGAAAGGACATACAAACGTGTGTGTGTGTGTGTGTGTGTGTGTGTGTGTGTGTGTGTGTGTGTGTGTGAGAGAGTGTGTGTGTGTGTGTGTGTGTGGAGGCAATGTGCGGAGTCTGTGATGTGAATAGAAACAATAACGTATATCTTTCATACTATAAGCATCGTACGGTATTTAGTCGTCAAATTATATTTTACCTTATGACCATTTTACGGGTGTAGGTGTGTACGTGTGTGTGTGTGTGTGTTTGCGTGTGTAAACGAAGTATATTCTTTGACATTACCAATGTTTCTTAAAGACAAAACTCACTCAAAGCAGAAAATATAATGAATACCGTTACTGTACAAAACGTTACGTTAAGATAGCGTTTATGTAATGGAAAACAAAAAGTAATTAATAAAGCTGTGTTCGTAGTTATATTCACTAGCTCTCTTGCATACCACTATACAAAAAACATCACTATTTTTACTTCCATAAGGAAATGGAAGTATGGTAATGGCGAAATAATCGTGTTCGAGATAACGGCTGATTCTGAGTGTACTGCCATCAAAACATGAAGAAAAGTCATTTTTCGAAAAGTGTCTCTATGTGTGTGTGTGTGTCTGTCTGTCTGTCTATCTGTGTGTAGAATTTTTTATATGGCAAACGATAACAACCGCTTATTGATTTTGGCGAAGATCTATTAAGCGGAAGGGGTAGTTTACCTGCAACGTTTTAAGTTTTAACAAGAGTTAAAAAATACTATACTTAATAAATCGGTATGGAGAACCATACATGACTTCCATGTCCTAAAATTTATATTTTAAATCATTTAAGTATTAATTAAATAAGTGGATGCTCGAGTTCTGAAGAAATTACGTGTCAGCTAAAATGGTACCACCATGTCAGATGGATTAAGACTATCCCCAACCTTCGTGAGGAAGGACTGTAATTTTGGATAAAATGTCTGTAAGTCGAACGAAAAGCTAGCTAAAGGTAGCTGCGATTTGATTCCTGTAATGAAATTGAACTCTCGCTGCGAGGGGCCGAGGGATGTCTATAGTGTTATCAAAGTATTTCCTGTCAATACTATACTAGTCATTTTTCTTTTTTAAAATCGAGTCTTGATTTCTTTCTTTCCATTTTTCTTCTGGTTTCCTGAACGACTATTCTGTTCACCCGTATAATTATAAATTTCTCAGCAAAACATTTCTTTCTTAATACGTTTGTGCCTCCTGATTAACACCCACCATTCTGATCCATGTCATAACGCTATATTCCACACAGGTTAATAAATAACTAGCCATGAGGGAGGTCAAAATATTTTCAAGGAAGGGCAAACAATTTTCCAAAGGAGAAAAATATTTATATATTTTTCATACACACACATGCATCTATTAGTTTATAATTCTCATATCATAATAAAATATCGGTATGGAGAACCATACATGACTTCCATATTCTAAGATTTATATTTAAATCTTAATATCGCCTGCAAAGCGCGATATATTTTCTCTTATACATGATTTACATTAAAATGAAAAAATTTTAATTTTATTGCTTGGCAATAAACCAACCATTGTTTGAAAAAGTTTAAATAAATTTTCAAGTACTTTACTCTTGTTAAAACGTAAAAGGTTGCAAACCCTTCCCCTTAACCGATCTTCACCAAAATCGAAAGTCCTTGAGACCTCTACAAATGAGGGACGTATGCAAAAAATTATTTGATTCTGTTTGAATTTGCGGCTGTTATCGTTTGCCATAGAAAATACGCTTGATAAAAAAACGTTGCAGGTAAACTACCCCTTCCCCTTAACCGATCTTCACCAAAAACAATAGGTCTTGAGTACTCTACAAATCAGGACTGTATGCAAAACATTATTTGATGCTGTTTGAATTTGCGGCTGTTATCGTTTGCCATAGAAAATACCCTTGTTAAAAAAACGTTGCAGGTAAACTACCCCTTTCCCTCAACCGATCTTCACCAAAAACAATAGGTCTTGCGAACTCTACAATTCAGGGCTGTATGCAAAATATTATTTGATTCTGTTTGAATTTGCGGCTGTTATCGTTTGCCATAGAAAAAACGCTTGATAAAAAAATGTTGCAGGTAAACTACCCCTTTCCCTCAACCGATCTTCACCAAAAACAATAGGTCTTCAGAACTCTACAATTTAGTGCTGCATGCAAATAATCTTTTGATTCTGTTTGAATTTGCGGCTGTTATCGTTTGCCATAGGAAATACCCTTGTTAAAACATAAAATTTTACAGGTAAACTACCCCTTTCCCTTAACCGATCTTCACCAAAAACAATAGGTCTTGAGAACTCTACAATTCAGGGCTGTATACGAAACATTATTTAATTCTATTTGAATTTGCGGCTGTTATCGTTTGCCAAAAAAAAAAATTTCCCTTGATAAGAAAAACCCGTTGCAGGTAAACTACCCCTTTCCCTCAACCGATCTTCACCAAAAACAATAGGTCGCGAGTACTCTACAAATCAGGGCTGTATGCAAAAAATTATTTGATTCTGTTTGAATTTGCGGCAGTTATCGTTTGCCATAGAAAAAAAATCTACAGACAGACACACACACAGACAGACAGACAGACAGACACAGACACACACACACACACACACACACAGACACTTTTCGGAAAACGACTTTTTTTCATGTTTTGAGTGTAGTAGAATCAGAATCTGCAATAATCTCGAACACGATTTTTTTTGCCATCACCATACTTCCATTCCTTAAGGAATATGGAAGTAAAATAAGTACACAGATTGTATTAATTGCTTTAATACAACAACCTGCCCAGCGATCCACAGGAAGCAAATCGATGTCCATCTTTTCGGCTTGCACGCGTTGTGTTGGGTTTCGGCACTTTAAAAAGCGTGCAAACATAAGAAAATAAACATGAGTGAGGCCAGAAATAACGCGAATTTTGTATGTGTGTCCTGCCGGCCTTTTTATTGCAGTAATCACAATAATAAAACTTTGGAAAAGTAAACATTACATAATTGAGATATGCGTGCCTACCAGGAACGATATATTTTCACTCATACGTGATTTAAATTGAAATGAAAAATATAGAATTTTGTTAAAGTGAAATGAAATGTTTCCATAGAAATTATTTCTTTGTTGTCATTAACGTATTGCACATATAAAACTTATATAATTTACTTCCTCCATCATCAACTACCATTTTAATTTATTAAAAAAATTACCCCCCCTTCAATTACCCTTTTCATTTATAGATATTTCATCTACCTTTCTACAGTGGATTATTATGACCTTCTATTCCGGATACTTTAATTATCAAAATTAAGCACTTTACTCTTGTTAAAACGTAAAACTTTGCAGGTAAACTACCCCTTTCCCTTAACCGATCTTCACCAAAAAACGCGATCTTAATTTTTTTCGCCATGACCATACTTACATTTCCTTATGGACATGGCAGTAAAAATTATTCAAAATTTTCAAACAATGGTAATTGTTAAAAATAAAATAATTTGTTGCCAGGCAATAAAATTATAATTTTTTTGAAAGAGGGAGGGAGGGCTTAACTTGACCGTTTGGCATTTATCTGTTCCATAAGGAAATGGCAGTATGGTCATGGCGAAAAAATCGTTTTCGAGATAACGGCTGATTCTTATTGTACTACCCTCAAAACATGAAGAAAAGTCATTTTTCGAAAAGTGTCTGTGTGTGTGTCTGTCTATGTGTAGAATTTTTTCTATGGCAAATGATAACATCCGCAAATTCAAACAGAATCAAATAATTGTTTGCATACATCCCTGAATTCTAGAGGACTCAAGGCCTGTTGTTTTTAGTGAAGATCGGTTGAGGGAAAGAGGTAGTTTACCAGCAACATTTTATGTTTTAACAAGAGTAATTTTCTTATGACGAACGATAACTGCCTCAAATTGAAACAGAATCAAATAATTTTTTGCATACTTTCCTGAATTGTAAAAAGTACTCAAGGCTTATTGATTTTGGTGAAGATTGGTTCAGGGAAAGGAGTAGTTTACCTGCAACATTTTAGGTTTAACAAGAGTAATTTTTTATGACGAATGATAACTGCCGTAAATCCAAACAGAAACAAATAATTTTTTACATATTATGTACCTGAGTTGTTGAGGACTCAAGGCCTATTGATTTTGGTGAAGATCTTTTACGGGGGAAAGGGTAGATTACCTGAAACGTTTTATGTTTTAACAAGAGTAAAGTACTTAATTTTGATAAATAAAGTATACTGATAAGAAGATCATAATAATCCACTGTAGAAACGTGGCTGAAATATCTATAAATGAAGAGGCTAGTTGAAGGGGAGGGGTAATTTTTTATAAGTGTACTACGTTATCGGCAACAAAGAAGTAGTTAAAATTACTTCACGGGCTGTTTAGCCGTAGTCCAATGTTTTCTGCAAAACCAGACGTTTCGGCAGTGCCATCGACTGCCATCATCAGTGAAAATCGAGTGCTATAATGTGAGGTGGTATACGTTAGTGACCACAGTACTGTGGTTAAGGCTGAAGCAATAAGTAGAAAGAAGTAGTTTCTATGGAAATATTTCTTTTCGAAAATGATTTTAAATATAAATCTTAGAACATGGAAGTCATATATGGTTCTCCATAGCGATGTTTGTGATTTATCACCCAAAAAATAATACATTGAGTCAAAATTATGAAAAAAATCGTAAACTCCCGTGTGAGGTATCAAATTAAAGCGAATTTAAACCACAATCTGACGTTATTATTTGATTTTGATTTTATTATTATATGTTTTTGAAATGTTCAACGTTTTTGAACATCAGGGCCTAAAACGCTGGCGAAGGTTTTGATAAAATCACAAAAATTCATGTGGCATATTTAGTTAAAGCAATTTTGACTAAAATCTGAATGTAATGTTAAGTTTTAAAATTTCAAAATATTTGGACTCTAAGAACCAGTAAAGAGATTATATTTTTTTGTTTTTAAGTAAAAATCTAACTGGGTGTCAGATTAAAAGGAATTGTCACCCAAATTCGAATGTTCGTAAGTGTTTGTGAATAATTATCTGCGTAGTTCAGTTTTGTTATAAGAATAAAGTACCTAATTTTTATAGATAAACTTACTAAAAAATAAAATTTTATTAAACGACTACCCCATAATAACAAAACTATCCATAAATAGTAAAAATAGTTTGAGGGTAGGGAATATTTTTTTTAGAAATTATCGAACCGAATTCAAGTAAATGATTTTAAATAAACATCTTAGAACATGGAAGTCTTGTATGGTTCTCCACACCGATTTTTTATATAGTTGTGTGCAACAGCGAAATTTCTGTTTTTAAAACAAAAAGGTTACAGATCTGCAACTCGTATTTCTCATAATAGCCTACTCGCATCCACAACCAAGCGTACGCTTACATAATCATACTTAATCGCCACAATTATATATAGTATTCCCAGTAAAAACATCCTAAGCCTTATATGACTTCCGCAAATATGCTCCTCATTCTTCGTTTCTCAGAATTGTAAATATAAAATAGAACAACGTGTATTCATAAAACAAACTCGTAGATTAGATAAAAATAATATAATAAAAGGCCGATATATAAAATATAATATATAATATAACTTTACATAATATATAAAAGTCTATCTTTATTTTAACGTTTTAAGTTAAATTATATTTTAATTTAATTTAATTTAATTTTAACTTTAATTTAATTTAATTTTAACTTTAATTTAAAGTTTTAAAATATTGTAATGATA